>JAWNNL010000753.1:0-2776638 GCA_035045005.1 Liodrosophila aerea
TAATAGGCCGCTTGTCGATTTGAATGACACCGCCCAAAAGTATACTCTAACTTTCGTAATAGCGCCATCTAGTGGGAGACTAGCTTAGCTGTGGAGTGAGAGAATTTAAATTCAGCTAATTGAGTTATTTTATTTGGTCTTCAAATAGGTCTCTGAACCTAAAATGAAAGACAAGTAGTTCTATCTCCATAAAGAACCCCAACCAACAAGTTGTGCTGTGCGCGATTAAAATCGAACAATTTTCTGCACACGTGCAAACTAAACCTAGTCAGTGAAAGAAAAAAATTAAAGTCAGTGCAAGCCTTCGAACCAGCTCTGTGGTGATACCCTAACACAGTAAGTTTAACGCTGCTTTAAAAACAAAAAACAAGCATACCTATAAAATAAAAGAAAAAACTATATTTTTGTGATGCTGACCCATTTGAATTTTTTTTGTTCTGCAGCCGCTTCTGGCTGAGCACCGTTTTTTTTTCTGTTGCCGGGGTGGAGAAATTGTGTTGTTGTTGGAGAAAGAAACGAAACTCCATTTGTGCCAGGTAAATTGATCAGCCTAATAAATAAATAATAACATAATTTTTGCTAACTGTAGTTATGGAGTAACGTAGTAATATTATATTTTTTTGTATTTTTTTTTAACCAGAAATGGCACCATATAAATAATTAAAAATTGGGTGTGCTCCGTTATGCGCATAGACGCAAAAATCCAATAATTATTGCGGCTAAGTGCAAAGTCCTTTTTGGTTGTCTTTGCTAAATGCATATATAAAACGGCCAACAACAACCACACTGCTAAGCACAGCCCAAATCAATTTCGCTGGCTAGCGATTAGCAAGCGGGGAGCGAAGAGCGGACAAGGCAAGCGCTCAGAAAGAATTGCCAAGAGCCCCGGACTACACTGCACAACAAAATATGGAAAAATATAACTAACACAAAAATAATTTAGCTGATAATATTTATTCATGAATTTAGTGTTTAATATGTTAGTCCCCTTAATATTTTTTTTCTGTTAACTGTTGCAAATATTATTGCAGAGAAAACCAACACTTATAATATTTTCTTTAGCTCATGCAAAATTTTTCTTTGTGTGCCAAATGAAAAAAATTTAATAATTAATTAATATATAAAATTTGGTTAATGGCACCGGGTAATTAACAAAAACAAAGTAAAATTCTTATAATGCAATTTTTTGAGCAAAAGTAGGTTGGCTAGTGTAGGTGTATTTCGCTTTGATTTTGTTCTATATGTTTGCAGCTACACCAACAACAACAACACAAGGAAAGATCTTTCTGCGTGGGATAACGGTGACAAGTAAGTTGTAATATGCAAAGCGAACTCTTCGCCTAACACCAACTAACCGTTCCCTTTTGCTCTGTGCGTTCACCGGTCAGGTCAATAACCTTTAGGCCGACAATGCAATCAGCGCTGATCAACAGCTGCTGAGCAAAAAAATAAAATCGAACTGGCGCACAGAGGAAATGCATGAAATTATAAATGAGCTAACAAAATATTAATACATTATATATATATATTATTTTTAAGTAGATTTTATATTTATGCTAGGCATATTTATATTAATTAATATTAATTAATTTATTATATATATTGTTTTCCTTATTTAAATTCTCCATATTATTTGCCCTTCGTTCTATATAATTTATTTATTATTCATGTCAAAAGTCAGGTGTAGTAAAATTGTTAATAATAAATGTTAAGTAAAGTAAATATGTCAGCTTAAACACATCTTATTTTTGGAACCATGCATAATTCAAATGGGGTAGCCTTGTTTTAGAATAAACATGTTTTAGGGATCCTTAACTATAAATTCAAGGCAGTATGAAGGATCAAGGTAGGGTGGGCTTATGCACATCACCATCAGTGCATCCACATGTTTAAATGTTTGTAGTATGCATCCCAGTCCAATTTTTTTTTATTTCCTATTTGCTGTGTCCCTCTCTCCCCTCATTAGCTCCTCTTCCCCCTACTCCTTGCCAGTACGCGAATTTTAAATTAATAAACTGTGCACAGATAGCAGAATGCCGATTGGTCTTAATATCACCCCCCTCTCCATGGCTGAGCAAAGCTAAGGGAAAGCCAGCGCGTACACCAATTTGAGCATAACCTTCAGCAGCTATCAACCTGGACGCTTTGCGACCGGCGTTATTCGCTACAGTATATTTATTTTGGCGCCCAGACGTGTGGCCGAATTGATAGGTGTTAACAGTTGAACATAGATCAGTTTGCCCTTTAGTAATAATATATATCTCAATAAGTCTACAACAGCAAATGACTGAAATCCTATCCTATCCTTATTCCCGATCCATTTTTTTTGTCTTTGGTAAGGAAAAAAAATCTGTAGATAGCTTGTAGATTCGGAAAGTCTTCAAGACCAGGTTTTAATATTTTCTTAGCCATCATGCTTATATGAGATTTCTTTGACTTATACGAGCTTCAAAATGGCTGTATAACCGAAGTCTACGTACATATTTGCAATTACCCTAAACAGCAAATAACTTTATGTTTCTTGTATTAATTAATGACACTGGTATTGTAGACTATTACCGGCGGAACATGGTTGGCATGCGCTATTATGCTATGTTTTTAGCCTGGACATTAGCTACAGCCAAATATCAGTGCATAATTAACCCAGTAAATGCTTATTCCTTTTCAGAACTAAATCTGTCTCTAAACTATCAGAACGGTTTTAGCTGCAGTTAGTTACTGGATCATGCGTAATGGCTCAGCGCTGTTTGCATGCCGTGCTAACAGAAGTTGCAGAAGTTCCCTTATTTTCCCATATCCTTTGCTACTCAAGCATATAAAAACTAAATGGCAGACAGGTTTATTTCCAGGAGAGTTATGCATGGTTTCCAAATTTCCATTGTTAAATTGTTATCTTGAATATTTTTTTTGTGTAGTTCTTTATTTTCTTGTCTAGGCTAACCAAAAATACAAGATTTATATATATATATAGATATTTAAATTAAATTAAATTATTTAAATTATGCCGGTACAGAGAAGTCCCAATACTTCTTTTCAACGTGCAGCTACTGAAACTATTTGTTGTGTCTGTACTGAAGAAGTTGAGTACCCAGCACAGTTACTAGCTACTAGGTGCAATCACTACTTTCATCACGCATGCTTTAATACACGCACAGAAAATAATAACTTGTGTCCCATTTGTCGCACCTCACTTAGTAGATCAGTTTTGAACTTAGCGGAGGAAATTGCAGTTGCCCAAGATAAGCAGAAGAGTATCTTGTCAGCTCATAACACTCGATCGCGAACAAAAGCAATGGCAGAAAGCTCAGCGCCAAGTACGAGTGCTCAAGCTGCAAGTAGGCAGATCCATAGGCCAAGTGTAGTACCACAGCCAGTAGTACCAGTACAGCCAGAAATGGAAACGCAACAAGAGACTAGACAACAACAGCCGTCAATAGAGCAACAACAACAAGAACCAGTCAGCCTAGAGCAGCGTGGCAATTTGCCTGAAATGGCAACGATAGGTAATCAAAATGCGGTAATGCTAAACATGCAACAAGCAATCGCAAATGCTATGGCCGCTGCGATGGCTCAACAAACCCAACTTTTGACCCAAGCTATTCAGACAGGTTTTGAACGTTTGTCAATACAATCGGCAGCTCAGTCTGAACCAGCATTAGTAACTGCTCCACACTCTAATGAAGCTCCACAACATCAGAGCTTTGAACAGTTATTTTGTGGACCAAATCAGCCAAATCCTTCCCAGCTCCCCGTAGCACCTCCAATGGCAGGCTCATCTCCATTCGGATCAGTCAATACGAATAATATTCGACCTGATAGGATAAGCCAGATTATATCCAATTGGAAGTTGAGATTTTCTGGACAGTCTAGTATGTCGGTCGAAGATTTTTTATACCGAGTGGAAGCCCTTACATGGCAGACGCTCGACGGCAACTTTGAGTTGTTGAGCAAATACGCTAGCAACCTGTTTGAAGGTAGCGGAAGCGAATGGTTCTGGAGATACCACAAAAGCGTATCGATAATTCGCTGGTCAGAATTACGAAAGGCGTTAAAAGACCGATTTAGAGACGGCAGAACTGATCTGGAGATACGTACTGCTATTGCGCAGCGTAAACAAAAGTTTAATGAGTCGTTTGATCAATTTTATGATGCACTAGTAATGTTGGCCGATAGATTAGTCCAACCCTTAAGTGAACAGGCAATGCTGGAAATTGTGAGAGCCAACTTGCTGCCAGAAATACAGCATGAAATACTTTATGTACCCATTGATAAGGTATCTCAGCTGAGGCAAGTCGTGCTTACACGTGAACGCTTTGTGAAATCTGTAAGGCCCCCAACCACTAATCAGCGAGTAGTATTACCGAAACGTCATGTTAGTGAAGTTACTGTGCAAACAGAAACGGATTGTGAGCTTCAAGAAGAAGAATTCACCAATCTTGAGTTAGAAGCGCTGACTTTGACGTGCTGGAATTGTGGCAAGCACGGCCATCGTTACCAAGACTGCGTGTCCGAGCGAACAGTATTCTGTTATGGCTGTGGAAAACGGGACACGTATAAGCCAACATGTACTAGATGTACAAAAAACGATCGACAGCGTGCACCGTCGACCAGTGCACGCAAACTGATTACCCGTGGCACAAACACAGAATAAACAATAACTTGTCAATTCCGAACCCTTTTCTCTCAGACGTATCCCAAAAGATAGATAAGCAATTGCCTACAGAGCCGCCAGTTGCACCAAGCAATCGTAATAATAAGCGACATGCAGCTCATTGGCAACAACAAAGAGGCATAGCTAAAGCTATCTTGTCTACTGTTGTTGACGTTTCCAACGATCTTCGGCCTTATGCCAAGGTGTTATTATTAAATAGATCCCTTTCTGGTCTGATGGACACCGGTGCAAGCATTAGTTGCATAGGAGGGAGCTTTGCCAAAGAGTTAGCTGCAGATACTAGCAGATTTAAGCCATTTAGATCAGCTGTTCGTACTGCAGACGGACAAAAACAACAAATTGTTGGCAAGCTAACTACCCTGGTCGAATTTCGTGGTGAACAACAGATGATCAGCCTTTACATAGTGCCTTCACTTGCTCAAGAATTATACCTAGGAGTTGATTTTTGGAGAGCGTTTAAGCTTTTGCCCATGTTTTTAATGCATAAAGCCAACGCCCCAGCGATTGCTTCATTAAATTTCGAGGACCCGTTACAACTCCCATTATCGGCAGAACAAGCTAAAGAGTTGCTAACAGTTATACAAGAATTTCCCTCATTCGCAAAAAGGGGTTTAGGCAAAACTAATTGGCTGGTACATGATATCGAAATAACTGACTGTAAGCCAATTAAACAACGCCACTATGCGGTGTCGCCTGCCGTCGAGAAATTAATGTATGTTGAACTCGACAGGATGTTAGCACTAGGTGTTATTGAAGAGTCAGATAGTGCATGGTCGTCGCCAGTAGTGTTAGTCCAAAAGCCAGGTAAAGTTAGATTATGCCTCGATAGTCGCAAAGTAAATGAAGTGACTGTTAAGAGCGCATATCCAATGCCGCTAATCGATGGCATTCTTAGCAGATTGCCTCGGGCTAAATTTATAACTAGCATCGATTTAAAAGATGCATATTGGCAGATTCCACTGACACCTGGAGCGCGTGAAAAAACAGCGTTTACGGTACCAGGCAGACCCCTATACCACTTTAAGGTTATGCCATTCGGGCTAACCAACGCCCCGCAAACCATGTCTAAGCTTATGGACAAGGTAATCCCACCTGACCTGCGCAATGAGATATTTATTTACTTAGATGATCTCTTAGTAGTCTCAGATACATTTGAGAAACATATAGCTGTATTAAAACAATTGGCATCTAGATTAGCGTTAGCAGGACTTACAATTAACGTTGAGAAAAGTAAATTCTGCTTGAAAGAGGTGAAATATTTAGGTCACGTTATTGGGAATGGCACCATTCAGACCGATCCAGAAAAAGTTGCCGCGATTAGAGAATTTCCTGTTCCCAAATCGATAAAACAGGTGCGACGCTTTTTAGGAACAACTGGTTGGTACCATAAATTCATCCATAATTATGCTGGTATCGCTGCACCAATTTCAGACACGCTCAAACAAAAGCGTAAGTTTATATGGACAGAGGAAGCTCAAGCAGCATTTGAGACCCTGAAAGAGCATATGTGCAAAGCGCCAGTATTGCGTAGTCCTGACTTTTCATTGCCATTTGCTATACACTGCGATGCCAGTCATACAGGTATTGGAGGAGTACTAATGCAAAAAGATAGCGATGGTAATGATGTGCCGATTGCCTTCATGTCCCGTAAGCTTAATAAGTGCCAACGCAACTACTCTGTTACAGAGAAGGAGTGTTTAGCCGCAGTAATGTGTGTCAAGAAATTTCGCGCGTATGTGGAAGGACATGAGTTTTCAATACACACTGACCATGCTTCTCTGAAATGGCTAATGTCACAAGCTGACTTAAGCTCCAGATTAGCAAGATGGGCGCTAAAACTCCAAGCCTTCTCATTTAAAATCCTGCATAGAAAAGGCAGTCAAAATATCGTGCCGGATGCTCTTTCGCGAGTATACACGGAAGATCTATCTGCCCTGAGTCTTGATAATAACAGTATAGACCTTAAATCAAGCCATTTTCAAAGTGTTGAGTATGCTTCGCTGAGAAATAAATTATTAAACAACCTGAAGCAGACGCCGGATCTTAAGGTAGTAGACCAGCTAATTTATCGAAGAGCAGAACATGCTATCGGTGAACAAATAGCTGATGACTCGTGTTGGAAATTATGGGTACCCAAAGGACTCGTCACTGACCTTTTAAAACAGTGCCACGAGCAACCCTTGTCAGCCCATAATGGCCTCACTAAGACCCTTGAGCGAATACGACGGTATTACTATTGGCCAAATTTGGTAAATGAAGTTAGGAGTTTTGTGAATAGTTGTGATATTTGTAAATGTAGCAAACACGCTAACTACCCGTTACGACCAACGCTCAAACACAACCAAGAGACACAAAGACCATTCCAAAAGCTATATGTGGACTTTTTAGGCCCATATCCCCGCAGCAAAATGGGAAACATAGGCATCTTTGTTGTGGTTGATCATTTGTCAAAATATCCTTTCCTAAAACCAGTGAAAAAGTTTACAGCACAGGCCATAGTAAAGTATCTCGAAGAAGATATCTTTCATTGTTTTGGGGTACCCGAAGTGTTAGTTTCCGACAATGGTGTACAATTTAAATCACATATTTTTAATGAGCTTTTGCAAAAATATGAAATTAAACATAATTATACAGCCGTGTATGCACCGCAAGCTAACTCTTCAGAACGGGTAAACAGATCAGTACTAGCAGCTATCAAAGCGTATATAAGTCCCGACCAAAAGAATTGGGATGAAAATCTTAGCCAGATAAGCTGTGCTCTACGCTCTAGTACACACGCTGCCATACAAAACAGTCCTTATCGTATTTTGTTCGGACAACACATGATTACTAACGGCAACACCTACGAACTGCTACGTAATTTATATCAATTAGAGGACCGAACTGTTAATTTTAGGAGAGAGGATTCGTTTGATATAGTCCGCCAAGCAGCCAAAGAAGGCATTGAAAAACAGCAGCAGAGAAACGATAACGTTTATAATCTGCGTAGCCGAGAGGTAACCTTTAGTAATGGCCAGGAAGTCTATCGCCGCAATTTTCAGCTAAGTAACTTCGAAAAAGGATTTAGTTCAAAGTTAGCTCCAACCTTTATTAAAGCAAGGATACGAAAAAAATTGGGTAGCTGTTACTATGAAATCGAAGATTTGCAAGGCAAACTTGTTGGTAAATTTCATGCAAAGGACCTTAAGCAGTGAACATTCAATAGTTCGTCCAAGCGGGTATCTCCCTTTGTCGTTTAAAACGACTAAGTGCGATTTTGGTAGGGGGGTGTGTAATAGGCCGCTTGTCGATTTAAATGACACCGCCCAAAAGTATACTCTAACTTTCGTAATAGCGCCATCTAGTGGGAGACTAGCTTAGCTGTGGAGTGAGAGAATTTAAATTCAGCTAATTGAGTTATTTTATTTGGTCTTCAAATAGGTCTCTGAACCTAAAATGAAAGACAAGTAGTTCTATCTCCATAAAGAACCCCAACCAACAAGTTGTGCTGTGCGCGATTAAAATCGAACAATTTTCTGCACACGTGCAAACTAAACCTAGTCAGTGAAAGAAAAAAATTAAAGTCAGTGCAAGCCTTCGAACCAGCTCTGTGGTGATACCCTAACACAGTAAGTTTAACGCTGCTTTAAAAACAAAAAACAAGCATACCTATAAAATAAAAGAAAAAACTATATTTTTGTGATGCTGACCCATTTGAATTTTTTTTGTTCTGCAGCCGCTTCTGGCTGAGCACCGTTTTTTTTTCTGTTGCCGGGGTGGAGAAATTGTGTTGTTGTTGGAGAAAGAAACGAAACTCCATTTGTGCCAGGTAAATTGATCAGCCTAATAAATAAATAATAACATAATTTTTGCTAACTGTAGTTATGGAGTAACGTAGTAATATTATATTTTTTTGTATTTTTTTTTTAACCAGAAATGGCACCATATAAATAATTAAAGATTGGGTGTGCTCCGTTATGCGCATAGACGCAAAAATCCAATAATTATTGCGGCTAAGTGCAAAGTCCTTTTTGGTTGTCTTTGCTAAATGCATATATAAAACGGCCAACAACAACCACACTGCTAAGCACAGCCCAAATCAATTTCGCTGGCTAGCGGTTAGCAAGCGGGGAGCGAAGAGCGGACAAGGCAAGCGCTCAGAAAGAATTGCCAAGAGCCCCGGACTACACTGCACAACAAAATATGGAAAAATATAACTGACTCAAAAATAATTTAGCTTATAATATTTATTAATTAATTTAGTGTTTAATATGTTAGTCCCCTTAATATTTTTTTTTTGTTATCTGTTGCAAATATTATTGCAGAGAAAACCAACACTTATAATATTTTCTTTAGCTCATGCAAAATTTTTCTTTGTGTGCCAAATGAAAAAAATTTATTAATTAATTAATATATAAAATTTGGTTAATGGCACCGGGTAATTAACAAAAAAAAAGTAAAATTCTTATAATGCAATTTTTTGAGCAAAAGTAGGTTGGCTAGTGTAGGTGTATTTCGCTTTGATTTTGTTTTATATGTTTGCAGCTACACCAACAACAACAACACAAGGAAAGATCTTTCTGCGTGGGATAACGGTGACAAGTGAGTTGTAATATGCAAAGCGAACTCTTCGCCTAACACAAACTAACCGTTCCCTTTTGCTCTGTGCGCTCACCGATCAGGTCAATAACCTTTAGGCCGACAATGCAATCAGCGCTGATCAACAGCTGCTGAGCAAAAAAAATAAAATCGAACTGGCGCACAGAGGAAATGCATGAAATTATAAATGAGCTAACAAAATATTAATACATTATATATATATATTATTTTTAAGTAGATTTTATATTTATGCTAGGCATATTTATATTAATTAATATTAATTAATTTATTATATATATTGTTTTCCTTATTTAAATTCTCTATATTATTTGCCCTTCGTCCTATATAATTTATTTATTATTCATGTCTAAAGTCAGGTGTAATACAATTGTTAATAATAAATGTTAAGTAAAGTAAATATGTCAGCTTAAACGCATCTTATTTTTGGAACCATGCATAATTCAAATGGGGTAGCCTTGCTTTAGAATAAACATGTTTTAGGGATCCTTAAATATAAATTCAAGGCATTATGAAGGATCAAGGTAGGGTGGGCGTAAGCACATCAACATCAGTGCATCCACATGTTTAAATGTTTGTAGTATGCATCCCAGTCCAATATTTTTTTTCCTATTTGCTGTGTCCCTCTCCTCTCATTAGCTCATCTTCCCCCTACTCCTTGCCAGTACGCGAATTTTAAATTAATAAACTGTGCAAAGATAGCAGAATGCCGATTGGTCTTAATATCACCCCCCTCTCCATGGCTGAGCAAAGCTAAGGGAAAGCCAGCGCGTACCCCAATTTGGGCATAACCTCCAGCAGCTATCAACCTGGACGCTTTGCGACCGGCGTTATTCGTTACAGCTCTTTATACACATATTTGTGAATATTTTATTACATAACATAACAATTAATTTTTGATAATGAATTTTAACTTATTATTTATACCCGAATAATTAAAAAAATTATTTTAATTTCCTGTTAAATAAAAGTTTCTTCTCAACTAAAAGCGCTATCAAAAAGCAATGTATATAAATTGTAAATTTAATCTTCCGGCAGTACTTCATAGACTAAATAGTTTCGTTAGTGTCTCTAGTGTGGATTAAACTGTTATTGGACTACCGGACACTGGACAGCATTCGTCTATTTGGTAAATACTGAAAAGCTCTGACCAACTATAGTACTACGCCATGCAACTACTGTTGGGGTTTTGCTCGTTCAATATGTTGGCGCCTTTGGCCTCTGTATAAAACTGAAAAACAAATGCATAAACTGGCGGCTTTCGAAAAAAATGCAATCACAATAACACACACACACACACACATCCACACACAGACTCATACGAGTCGTATATATACAGTCTAGTCGAGTTGAAATTGCATAGAGAGTCACAGGCGCGTAACAAATAAAATTCCGCAATTTTGCTAGTATCGCTGGGTAACCTAGTGAAACGGCGTTAACACTGAACCCAAACAATATCTATGGTCAAACAGTCGAGGTTAACTAACACACTGAAATAAAAGCTAAAAGAGGTGTATAACTATTGAAATAGGCGTTGCTCGCTCTAGCGGGGATGTCAATCAAAAGTTGCAGCAGGAAATTTACCTGTGCAACATGCACACACACCCACACACACAGATACAAAGAGAGTCAACCAGCTCTTTCACTTTCAGTTCGCTGAGTTCGTGACGAAGTTGCGTAGTTTTGCAGCAAGTTCGCGCATCTATCAAAAACTTTCGACAGCGCCTGCCGCTTATGGCGCTGTCTTGGGGAAGTCCCCCCGTCCCCCTGTCCCGGTGCTGTTATCTGCATTTTATTTGGTTAATAAATTGAAACTTGCTGCAAAGTATAGCTTTTGTGCTAAACGCTGCTGCTAGATCGTTAGGTCAGTCAGCTAAAATCTGCCACAAATTCGCAGAGGCACGATTTTGTCGCACTCGAGGTTTGAGTTTCTTTTTCTCTGTTTTATTCTGCACACGTCAACGAAAATTTTTGAATCTGTTCTGCCTTTAATAGGCCTCTTGTCAACGTTTCAGGCTAAGCCCGTCAAGCGTTCAGCAGCGTCAAGGGCTTTTAACTGCATTTAATGGACACGTTATCAGCATGGCTTTAAACCGCACCAAAATGTATCTGTATCTGTGCCACAACTTGTATCTGAATCTCTGTATGTATGTGTGTGTGTGTGTGTGTGCGTAACTTTGACAAATGCACAAAGTTTCGACCTATAGTGTGCGGTTTATCGCGCCGAACTTGACTGTGTGTTGCATGTAGAACGTGCTACCTTGGCTTAATTACATTTTGTCGAGCAATTAAATGCTCAATAATTGTTTTGTTGGACCGCTTTAATAGCAGTTATTCCAAGGGCCGCAGCATCAGCAGATACTTAGCAAATACACTCGCCACAAGGTGGCTTAGCAGCACACAAATACAGAGGGGATATTTGACCGAATTTATTGGTATCTGCTTACAGATGGTGCCTTAGAAGTATCTGGTCTACCGTTTTGCCCTATAGCTGTTATGTGTAGCTTAAATACAGGGTATCAGGCAGTCAGTTTAGCTATACTAGCCCTTGGCAAAGGTGCGTCTGTCTCTGTTGGTATTCGGTCCCAATGCCAGTGTCCGTTTGTCTGCATTATTTATGGCACTGTAATAATGATCAGGCATTTATCTTCTTGTTGCTCTCACTGCTGTCGTTGTTGTCGTTGTTGTTGCTTGCTGTCAGTATATTTTACGCTTCAACTTGCTGTTGAACTGTATCGCTCTTAATTTTCATCAGCCGGCACACAGGGCGCATGAGTAATGCCTTAAAGTTTGCTTACACTTAATTAATACATTCAACTCTCTGAGTTCACCTGAGTGTGTAACTGTAAATTCTTCTGTGTAAACTAATATGCTTGCATAAAATAGAAAATGGTCCAAACTGGAGAGCACATACAGTGCCTTTGATATGTTAACTCTGTGACCCATTCGAGTATGTCGGATTCATGCAGTGCCCGTTGTCCCGTTGTCCCGTTATCCTTGCTGGCGCGTGCGAGTGACACTTGTGCATACGTGTATCGATAGACAATGAGACGTATGGACAGACATGCGACAGGTACTTGTGCTCACACATGACTCCCGCTGTTTGCTTTCATGTATCTGAACCTTTACCTTGTGCTTCATGCTGCGTGGCACGAACTAAAGTTAAATGGAATTATTTATATTGTTTAAATTATGTTTATAATCATCATTAAGTTAAACTATGCATGGTTTTATGATTGTTTGCCGTCTTTACGACAAGTTTTAAAACTCTAGCCAATTCATTAGCATATTTCCTATATGCATTCGAATTCATTTCAAAATTGACGACTCAATGCAGCTTTTACTAGCAATTTGCCTCCCCTCATGTTGAACAGTTTATCTGCTGCATGTATCTGAAAAGTTTTGCAATAGCATTTCCCAAGAAATACAAAAAAAAAAAAAGAAAGTACAACGAAAAGTTTTCGCCAAGCTTAAGATTTGCTCCGGCGTCTGTCTGTCTGACTGACTGACTGACTGGTAGACTGGTGGGTTGATGGGTTAGTGGATTGGTTGCTGCTCTGGCCAAGCAACCGCATGCTACAACAATTTCCCATAAGAAATTTGCAAACATTCAAGGCAATTAAAACTGTCAGATGGAAATGGGCAGCGTACACCAGCCCACTGATAACTTTGCTCGACCATGGCACTTGGCCAGCCAGCGAGCCAGCCAGCCAGGCCAATAGCAACAGCAACAGTAATTCGGCTGCAACAGCGGGCCATGGCCAACGTTTTTGACCACCGAAGCCTGGTCGGCCTGGTGTCCTATGGTCCATGGTCCATGGACACTTGCCACTCGCCACTCGCCACTCGCCACTCAACAGTCAACAGAGTCAGCTGGTGTATGGTCTATGGGCACGCAAAAGTTTTCGGCCCACATTAGTTGGGATTTGTGTTTGAGCTGGAATATTGCGCACACTGGGTAGAGTCAGATCGGCGCTATTGTTTTTGTTTGTGTGGCCAAAAACACAAAAAAGACGAGGACAACGAGCAGCAGCAACTAGCAACTAGCAACAGCAACAAAGGCAAACAACAAGGATGGCACAAATTAAGTGCACACTTCCTTTGCATATTTAAATGCCCCTATATACTTCCGCTTTGAGTGTAGCACGACCAGCCACTGTGTGTGTAAGTGTGTGCACATGTGCCATGTGTGTAAATGTGGGTAAACATATACGTATATATAGATTTTTTCACTTCTTTTTTTCCATTTGTTTGCATGTTGAACACGGCCACGCCAACTGGCCAGCTAGGAGGTGTAATTGAAGGCAGCCAAAGCCTGACAAAACCCACTGACAACCCGCTGACAACCCACACGAGCTGCCATTGTTATTTGATTTCTAATGCTGGTTTCTATTTGCCAACTCTCCGGCGCTCTCCAACTTGGGCAACTATGGCAATAATTTTGGCTTTAATTCTGGCAACTATCATGAATACGCTGTTAATACTCGAATTTGGCACATGCGTGCAATCGATGGCATACAAATTTTTGCCTTAAGCTGTGTGTTAAACTCAACTATAATAATTAAATTTTAGATGTGCATACTAAATCTTTGATATTAATTTAGCTAAACGTCGAAATGCATATCCTGATCGAGAGCGTTCGTTTTATGCCCAACAAGTGGGCGAAATGAGCAGCAGTTGGCATTTGCAATTTACGATGAATTCGCTTTTTAGTGCCAACAAGCATTGAACCAGACAAACTATTCGAATTTGATTCCTACTGATTACAACGGCAATTTGCCAGCAAATACTTAACAGTCTGTCTGTGTGTGTAAGTATGTGTGTAAGTGTGTAAGTGTGCAAGTGTGCGTGTCTAAAGAGTACTCATAAATCAGCAAGTTGGCAGACTGCAATTGGCAAAGCATATTGTCATCGTTTCTAGCATGACTTAAACGTTGTAAAATTATCAGTTCAGCTTCAGTTCAGACAATACGGAATGCAATAGAACCATGTATTAATTAATTGTTTTAGCTGCCAAATTGAGACAGCTGACGGGGTAGATTGTCCAAGTCAGATACTGACTTAGAGTTTAGTAACTTTATTTAAATTAGTGATGGTTTTAATTGAACTAAATGACTTCGGAGAGATCATTACTCAACCCGCCTCAATGAAGGATACTATCAGCAGCCTTCTTCTTTCAAAAGATTCTTGTATCGATCTTACTATTGCCATACAATTTAGACAATTTACATTATACTTATGATGATTTTCATTCAACTCAAATAAAATCGATTATATAGCTAGCTTAAAGGAAGGTTTTTATCAGCAGTCTCCTTCGTTTAAAAGTATCTTATAGTTATAGGCATTTTATATTATTCTAGTGATGATTTAATTTAAATCGATGACTTCAAAGAACTTTAACTCACTTAAAGGAAGGGCTCTACCAGCAGCCTCCTTCCTAAAAAACTGTCCAATATCTATCTTACTTGCCATACAATTTAGGCATTTTATACTATATTTTATACTCGAAGATTTTCCATCATTGTACTTCAAATTGTTTGAGTGAATGTCGTGTACTTAAATGTCGCGCTTGACCACATAATTAACATTATAATTGGATGTCTCTCAGCAGCTCGGTGTGCTGTGAAAGCCGACAGGCAACGCGTGACTTGACGGCATTTTGGAGGTTTGCTATGCGACAGTCCGACGTCGGCAATCTTGGGGCTTTGATTCTAGCTTTGACTCTGATGTTTTCAACTGCTTTTAATTACAATGTTGACATATCTAAGCTGCTTTCGATACAAACAGAGCGCGGCTAATAGGATTATGCACTGGCAGTTGCAGCTGACAGCCAGATGAAGGGTGTATCATGGTGATTGTGTAACATTAACACAGCATATTTGACATCAAGCATACGCCGCGTTGCTCGGCGAGATTTATAGAGGCCAACCAGAATTTATATCTATAGATATACTAGATGTACAGAACGTGCCACCGTAAAGTGTTAAATGCCGCAGAGTGTATTTCAAAAAAAATTAAATGCAGACGCGATTGGGAAATCTAAACACCCACCACATGGCATGCATACTTATGCAGGCGACTGTATTTAATGGCCACTATGCGCTGCGTGCAGAGAAAAAGGCGTAAATTTTGCTAATGGCCTGAAAATTGGGCAATTTTATAGCCTCATGAATAAAAGATTTTCATTTTGCTTCAATTACAGTCACACACACACACACACACGCAAACACACACACATACAGTCAGACAGCACATTGAGCAGAGGCCAGTCATGGATAAAGCCAAGACAGCAACCATACACACATGCACCACACACACATGTACACACACACACATGCGACAAGTTGGAGGCCACAATCTTGGATTTATACGGCTTCAAGTGGCATATACTATGCCATGAGCCAGCCAGCCGACTCAAGGCGAGGCGACTCGACTCGAGTCGAGTTGAGTCGAATCGGTGGCTGATTTTAAGTAGTTTGCCAACGCCAACAGCGCTGCCTATTTAAAAATTAAGAATATATTAAAATTTAATGCCGCCCAGGCCAGCAGAAGGCAACCATAAAACTGGCAAAGTTATTAGCCGTCTTGCCACATTATGATAGGATTCAAGGCATCAGCTCTCAAGCTGGCAGTCTTCACACTCATCAATCGAGCACGGCGAGCGGTGATTACAAAAACTTCCACTTCAGTGCATATTTTTGTGATTAATTTCATTGAACCATGATCCCCTTGGCTGCCAGCGAATTCGAGTATGCATTGTGTGAACAAAGAATATAAATATTTGATAACCCAGCAAGCTACCCAAAAAATTGAAGCGTTAATATAGTCACAATCAAACGGAAAAAAGTAGAAGACATAAAAAATAAGCACCATACAATTGGCAACCGCACACAAAGTGAATTTTATTTCTGTTTGTGGCCACAAACGTGTCAGTTTGGACACATGAATGATGAATTATGTTTCGTGGTCGCCGCATCGATACAATTTCAAATACACACGCACACTCGCACACCCATACAGACTTACCTCAATATCAAAGCCACAGAGCCGCAGTAATAAATTGTCGCCAATAATGAAAAATAAAAGCAAACTGTGCAATTCATCGAATTACAAATGCAATGCATCAATAAAGCGCTGTTAGGGGCGTAACTAACTGGGGTATATTGGGAATATATGATATTTTTGGGGATTTAAAACGTATGTGAGTATGGCTAGCCTTTAGCTAAAGCCGAGAGTTTGAAACTTGTTTGTTAGCTTTAACGTTGACATAGAGTTGCAATACTAATTTTATTTCAAACCCTAAAATATAATAAAATAGATAAAATAAAATAGAATAAAGTACATAAACGGTGTCTTTAATTTTTTGTATCGATAATTATCAAATAGTTTTTTGAGGTCGACAATTATTAAATAGTTTTTTGAGGTTGAAAAAAGTTTCATACGTGTTGGAGCCAAGCTAATTTAGCGAAAGATACAGAAACTTGTTTATATCACAATTTAAATATATTTTATTAGTCTGTAATACTTATATGAGACTGTGGTAAAGAGTCTTCAGTACTACCAAAACTTGAGGGCTTTAAACACTAAATGCTCTTGAAGTTTGCATAATTCTAGCTAGCTAAGTAACTAGTACAACGTGTGGAATATACGGCCACAAAATCAATTTCAATGCCAAATTTGGAGGCTTACTTCCAGCTGTTTCTCTACATCCCTCCCCTTCTCCTCATGCACCTCTTTGGCTACATAATGGCAACCAGCATGCGGCAGGGAGCAACAGAGCCAGAGTCGGAACCGGAGCCAGAGCCAGAGCCATAGTCTGACTGTGTCTGACTGTGTCTGACCGAGTGTCGGTCAAACCGACTGGCGCTTAATTGAAAAACGTAATTAACTTGCATTTTCTGCTTTCGGCGTTTATTGCCGCTCATTTGCAAAGGGGGAGTGGCTAGCCGGAAAACGGCTAGAAGAGCACGCCCATAGTTGCAGCTGCAGCAGCTGCAGTTGCGTATTTATTTGCGTTTGACGTGGCAAATGGGCACAGGAATGGTCCTCGAACTGGGAGTGGAAATGGGAATGGGAATGGGAATGGGAATGGGAATGGGAATGAAGTGCAACATGATGGCTTTGGCTGATGGACGCTTGTTAATTTTGACCGCAATACGTGCGCCAGCCGTTGCACTGCCTGCCAAACGAAATCAGCGACCAGCAATTGGCATAGCCCATGGATATGCCATGGGACAACTGACTGTATGTGTGTGTGGTCCTAAATTAGTACGCTTACTTTAATGAAAATAATAGCGCTAGGTCACTAGAATTCAATTCATATTGTCTTTAAATCCACAGCATTTATAGGGTATATCTGTTGCCCAGCATATATACTTTCTCTTCCCTTCGGGTTGCTATACGCCTGCTAATTATTTGCCCAAAATGCCAGCTGCTCAGGTAGACATGGTAGTAATTAGTAATTTAAAATGTCGCACGTGCATGGCATATATATTCCCACACACACACACACACACACACACACACACACAGCAACTAATACTTATATTTGGCTATATAGTGAAACATTGATTGAGACAGCTTAAGCTATGCTTCTGTAAGGCAAACACGTTTAATTTAATTGTTGATATGGCAATGCTACACATGAATCAGCAGAGCCCGACCAGACGCATAGACTTTAGACAGACAAATAGACTGTTAGACAGACTGTAAAGCAGTCAGCTTTGGCGTCTATTTGCCAAGGGAATCGGCTAAGAAAATCCGAGTTGACTTTCGCCCCGCTGTGATGGCAATACCGCATGCTGCGTTCAACTAAGTAAACATGATGGACCCCAAACCCAGTCGACAGACGGCTAAAGTTGCTGACTTTACAGCAGCAAAAACCAACAGACATAACAACAGCAACAACAGCAATGATAGAAAATAATCAAGAGCAAGTAATCTGAGATAATTAACTAAATAAGCAAGCATCGCCAAATTTGTTGCGACAAAGCACAAAAGCGGCATGTGACAGCTACGCAATATTCTTGTGGTGTGGCATGCAACATGGCGTATGTGGCATGCGTTCTCGCTTTGTAGCATGCTTTTGGCGACAAGTTTAATGCACTAATTGAATTCTCTGATCACTCTGCAAGCAACGAACGTATTTCAATTACAAACTAAGCCAGCTATTACGGTATGCTATAGTTAATAGTAGAACTAGCATCATTAAAATGAGATTAATCATTCGCCATGTAATCCCGCTAACAAACTGCTGCAACTGTTAAAACTAAATTAATTGGCCAGCTCAACATTAACTGCTTGTAAATTTTTGTTAAATATTTTTTGTGGCATGCAGAATTAAAATTTAATTAACTGGCCGAGTGAGATGAGAACGAAGAGGAAGAGCGAAAATAACTGCATATATTCATTTCACAAATTATAATTGAGTGGCATAAAAAATAATTGAAATGAGTTCATTGCCGATAAAATTACAAACAACAAGGACACGCGCAACATCCAGTGGCAGGCATGCAGCAAGCTGAGAGGTGGGGCATAGTCTAGAGCCTTGGGCTAAAAACAGCATTGGTCATTGATTGAAAATATTTGAACCGTGCCACGCGGCTAATAACAGAGAAATTATTTGCTAATTTGTTTTCTCGAAATTCCTTTTTTCCTCTCATTTTCTCGCTGTTGTGAGAAAGCTGGCAAATCAGCTTAAAAAAGATTGTATTAACAAGAATAAAAGTGATGCGTGTGCGAAGTGAAAAGCAGCAAAAAAAGTTGATGAACCAAAGCCAAATAGAAAGCGAATAAAAATTAAACGGTTGAGCTGAAGAATATCTCAATACACTACTAAATATAATATTAATTACTATTATCGCATAATAATATTAACCAATTTTTATTATGTATAAACTCCAATTTTTATTTAATGCTCTGCTTCAAATATTTCCCTTTAACACTAATCCCTTGCTGCCATGTAGCGCACTCAAAGCCAGTTAAGTCAAGTTGCCCCCAGCATCATTTGCTCTTCTGCTTTATTTTTAAATTTTTTTTGCGCTACTTTGCATTACCATTTTCTTGAGTTTTTTTGCATGAGGGGTAGCTGGCCAATTTTCTGCTTAATAAAAATTAAAAAAAGGGTTGTGAGCAGAAAGTTTTTCATTAAGCTGCAGCGATGATGACGGCTACCATGCTTAAAAATAACAACAAAATTGCAGTAAAGAAGCTGGGGGAAGATGGGCTTAGCGAGGGGGCGGGACAAGCCAGCAGGCGAGCGGGAACTGCCGCAAATTGTGTAATGAAGATAAATGTTTATCGCTTTTGGACGCTTGAAGGAGGCGTGCGTAAGTTGGCCGATGGACCAGTGGGCGTGGCAGGTTGCCAAAAAGTTGGTATGAACGAAAAATTTCAACGCTGATTATGCCAATAAAATCGATGATAAGCGACACAAGGGGTCGGAGCAACAAGCAAGCTAAAATTTTAGCTACGTAGTATTACAAGGAGGCTTAATTTGAGTTGGGTTCAAAAACTCGTTGAGTGCCAAGAAAAAACTTTGCCGAGCACGAATAAAGCTGATAAACAAATGAATTGGCTAATGTATTGAATGAAATTGATAGGGTTCACACAAACACACACATACACACACACAGGCACACAAACTGAAGTGTGTGGGAGCTGGTGGACAATTCTGGTCAAGTCGGACATCAAATGAAAACCACGGTTCAACACTAGTTGCCTGGCTGCGTAATTAGTGAAAAATAATTTTACGCTTTGGCACTAATTAAATTTTATTTGAGTTTTCGCTGCTTTCTGTGTGAGTTGTGGCCAGCACTTTTCACTTTTCGCTTTTCGCACGTTTGCATTTTGACAAATTTCAATTGTTTTATTGCAGCCAAATAATTGTAAAACTAATTTAGAATGAAATTCGTTTTAAATGCATGAAAATATCTCTGTAATTTCAGTTACACAATACGTATACGGGTAATTTTGACAATTATTTCTGCTATAGACCAGACTAATTTAAAGTTCTGCAGAATCTACATGGCGTTGCTCATTGCTCTACTGTGTTTACATTATTAAAACTCCGGTGTAATGAAACTCATATTTCATGAAGCCATAGCGTAAAATTTGTAAACAACTACTAACAGAGTAATATGTAAACTGAAACGAAAGTGTCTTGTCTACAGATTATAAAATTATGTTTCAATTAAGTTGTTTAAAACGATTCCTATTTAACAAGAGCCATCTCTATTTACTTTAATATTTCTCGAAAATAAAAGAAGGAAATAAATTCCTGTTTAATTGTCAAGCAAAAGTATTTCCTGATTGCATGACATGTAGAATAGATTACATTTAGAGCAAACCCATGCTGCTTACATAATCCAAAGTATAATAATTATTTCATTCAATTTGTATTCATTTTTTGTGCTTGGTCTTACGGCTGTCCATTCAGTTTGTGTCAGTGGGTCGTCGGTCAATGCACTTGGCCAACATAAAGGATAACAGCAGGAGCTGCCGCTGCTGCAGTGCCACCCAGTAGGAGTAGTCCAAGACGCTGCGGCAAGTGGAGAAGCGGAAATGGGGAAAGCACATGGCGCCCGCAGCTAGGTAGTTACATGAGGCAGACAATGCAAAGGTAGCAGGCGCATGAAAAGCAGATGAAGAGCTGGCAAAAAGAACTCTACTATATGCAGTAGACGAAGGAAAAGAGATGAACATCAGCAGCTGTCGACGGCTGAGACAAGAAAGAGAGCAGTAAAATAGATGGCATAGAGCTAAGGATAAAGATAACTGACAGAGAGCAAAAACTTGTACACGGAAGCAGATTGTCAATGGCAACGCACTTGATGCTTATTTTAAGTTGAGTCAGTGCCCGTCCTCTCACAGCCCGGAGGTGTCCAGTACTAGCTCTATCTGAATAGCCACGTTCCATGCGGAAGTTTAAACTGCCTTTTGAATGAGACGAGCCGTTTGCTCAAGTATAGTTTGAATACGTGTTGCAAATTATAAAAAGCGGCGAACTACTGCTCGCCCTTGTCTATGATTTAATTTGTGTAATTTGCCGCATTTATTGCACTTCACATGTGCACAACTTTTTATATGGTTATTTATATTATGTACAATGTACACATACACATAATAACAACAACAGTTTCTACCCCCTGAGAGCATTGTGAAAGTTTTCAAACAGTTGAGGGGCTGGCCCCAACTAAAGTTATACTCGTAGCAAAAGCACTTAAGCGATTTCATGTAAATTTTTCTTTTAGTATTTTTTTTACTTTATTTTATTTATTTTTTTTGTAATTTTATTTGCGCTCAGGTAAGCATTATGGCAACATCACTATGGCTGCGACTGCAGCAGCAGCATGAACAACAACAATGCTGCGGGCACTGCCCGATGAAAAAAAAAAAAAAAAACTGCTTCGTACAAGAAAAAAAAGTAAAAAACAAGGTAAAGTTTAGCCCCTCCTGGGCTTGATATGCAATGCATATATGTATGCAAGTATTTTGCTGCAGTCCTAGCTTCTGTGTAGTTTGTTTAATTTAATTTAGTGTAAAATACTAACGTAAATAGGATTTAATTTCACTTACACTTAACCTTTGCTTTAGATTTCAATTTATAATTAATAAATTTACGTCACTTTGAAACTGATATTTATAATATTATCTAACTATAAGTGATACTTGTTGGTTAACCCTGATTTTAGTTTCAACTTCTCGAACTATTGTCTGCCCTAAGTAAAGGCCTAGAAGTAAATCGAATATGCTTCTGTCTCTCCGAGTAAGACCTAAGAGCAAGAGTACATATGTACTTTGTTTAATTAGCGACATTGTATTTAGTTCGGTAGGGGTGGAATACATCTCACAGATCGCTATACACATTACCCCATATGTATGGTAATAATAACAAATGAGCAACAAGAATTTTATTCCGCTATTTAGAACAGTTTGTATTTTTCATAGTGCTTTCATATTCATAAAGTTTGCACTCAATACATAAAGTAAACCGCATTTAAGATGAAAAACTCAAAGTAGAATTTCTTTATGTTGCCAATATACTGGCTCTTAGGTAGAGTGTTTCTGAGGTAGGTAAGACGCTTGTGTTGCCGGACAAAGTTTGATTGCAAGTAGAAAGATACACGTACTTATGGAAAATGTTTGGAAAATGATGCCAAGTACTTGGTGGTGACATCATGTAAGATGTCAAATGTACGATCCTTAGCGACAAGTGCATAATGCTATTTGATTTTTTGATAGCCAGCATAAAATATACGAATCGTAAGGACGAACACACTGAGAGGAGAGAGTCGTGCAGCGTAAGTAATGCACAAAAAATAAAGTTGTTTGGCTGTAAAAATTATTTGCGACATAAACTTTTTGCCACATAAATTAGAAGTGCGTGAAATGTTGGCATATAAATTTAATATATATGCCACCGGCAGCAACAGCACCAACAACAAATCAAAAACACTTTTAAATTCGCACGTCGCAGCCGTAAAAAAGTCAACACATTTTACATATACCCTCGCAGAAGTATATGTATATTATATGGCCGCATATTTATGTAATTTAGCTGTTTTATTTATTGAATGTTTAGCTGGAAAAAAGCCGGCACCTTAGCCAGCGGTAGCACAAATAGCAATCAGCCAACATTGTTGTGCCACACACTCACACGCATAAGTCAAACACGTGGGGCATAAATGATAAATTTCCCGCACCAGAAAATGGCATAATTCATATGCCATACTGACAAAGTAAGAGCATGTCTTGGAAAATTCAAAACGTATTGATGGAACTTTGCAGAAACAAGTTGGAGTGATAAATTTGAAGATATGCTCTTTATATGCTGATAGTTGAAGTGATCGACGGGTAGGTATACTCTATAAATCTATAAAATTTTAATAGTTCTTATCTCTTATAGATTCAGTTGAGATTCTATATTAACAAACTTTAGTGCAATTTAATCTATTAATTATTTTATTTTTGATTCGACTTTATGCTTCACAATAATCATCAAATGATCAAAAAATATTTCTATAAATTCAATGAAAATTCAATGTGTAAACATAATCATTGAGTGTTGTTTTAGCTTCTTTTTAGCATGTATTGTCACTACTTCAGAGGGAAATTGAAGTGGTAGCATCAGCATTTTTACTCTTGCTTAATTTTCCGGCAATAGCTATGACTCACTTGATGTCTGTCTGGCAATGTCTGTTGTATGCTACACAGTAAAAATTGATAGTGTAAATAAGCAATTTAAGTCTTTTTTGAAGTTGAAAGTTATTTTCTTAATTTTTATGATTAGTTTCACAACAAAATTTTTGATATATATAAATTAATCTCGCATTAAAGTAACGATCGCTGGCTTATTATTGTTATAACATGATCTTATTTTTATATATTTTAGTTGCAGGTTTAAATTATAAACTTTTTTGAATTTGTCCTATTACTTATATTAATATCATGGTATCTGGATTCTCGTATATATAGTAGACAAAATCCGATAGTATTTTTTATTTACAGTCTTTTTTTTTTGTGTGTATTGCTATGGCAAAAGATGCACCACTGCAGAATTGAGCTGAGCTGCATAGCAAAGCATTATTTGGCAGATAAGACAAATAGGGAAAGAAGCAGGTTGCCATAAGAACCGAATGTAAAGCCGACAGCAACTATTTTCGAGCTTTGAGTGCACTTCACATGTTGTTGTTCTTTGTTGTTGTTGCCACTGTTGCTGCTATTGCCGTGTTGCAAGTAGAATTTGCATGCCACTCAAAAGTCTCACATGTTTTGCCATGTCGCAGGCATTTCTACTTTCTGTTTACGCATTGTCTGACTGCTCTTTGCTCAGCTTTTATTCTATTTTGTGCCTCTCTCTATATAGCATATCTTCTTTGCTCTCTGCTTTGTCATTGTTTTGGCTCTAATTGAAAATAACATTTTTTGTTTGCACTTCATTAAACCCAGAGCTGCAAATGCTAGATAGATTCATGTTAAAAATGCATTGAAATATTTTAATATAAATAAATTTCACATTTTCCCATTGTTGTTGTAGTTGCTGTTGTTGTGGTTTTAATCCAAAATGCAATCATTGAAATGCATTTTATTTAAGCTGCACTCGGTTATTGCATTTTTGCATACAAATTTGGTAGCTTTTGTATATGGCAAAAACCCCGAGCGACTTATTTTTATATGCTTACAACTATTGTGTTGCTCTGTTCTGCTGCAACGAGTCTTACGGTCTGTCCGTCCATCCGTCTGTCTGTCTCTCTGTCATTCTCTCAGTCTGTCAGTCTGTGTGTGCAAATTCAATGGCATTTTGTGCTTTTGGAACTTTCAGTTGATTCTTTATTGTCAATCGAACAATAACGAAATCATCGGGCAAGTTTCGTCAAACGCCACAGACGCAGCACGGCGAAAAACTTTAAGGTACTCACTCCGTAGGCAGCAAGTAAGGAGGACAATCAGACAGGAGGACAGACAGACAGGCAGGCAGGCAGAGTCAGCGTGACACGCCCCAGCAGTGAGATTTATATGCCCAGGCGATGTGACTCAATCAATGGCATTTGTGTTGTGCGACAGCATCAACAGAAACAACAACAACAACAACTCGCAAGATGAACCAGTGGAAGGAGCCGAAGATGGCAGACAGTCAGAGTGAGACATGCACAGCATTTTGTGTAAAGAAATCAAAAATTTATACAAACTTTGCACAATGAATAAGCAACAACAAAGGAAGCACACCGTGCCAATGTCCAGGCAGCAGCAGCAGTTGCAGGAGAAGCAGAGGGAGCAGAGTCAAGGGGCAGTGCAGCGTCCTCGTTTCATAGCAATTGCCGAAAATTGTTGCAGTTGCTCGCTCTTTGACAGCAGCAGCAACAGCAACTGCAACAGTAGCAACAACAACAGCAACATTAAATGGACACAGGAACTACAAGGCAACTTCCAGGCAGGCAGGCAGCAGGCAGCAAACAACAAAAGGACAAGCCTCAGTCGCCGGACATCTCAGGATGTGGACGAGCTACTACATGCATCTATCTATGTGTGCACACACAGTAAGCTCTGTAACCATGCAAGTCTGTGTGTGTGTGTGTTTGTGTGTGCGGAGAATTAATTAAAAATTCCGAAAATATCCGGTTAGCTCTTTATAACAATTTCTCATGCTGTATGAACTGCTGCTAGGCCAGAAAAATCAAGCATTGTGTGTGTGTGTGTGTGTGTGTGTGTGTGTGGTGTGCTTTAATACACTTTGACTTTTAAACCGAACAGAATACCAATTCCTATTTCACCTCAAGACCACTTCTACTGGCCCAGTTAAATGTGTAGATTAAGTTGCTATATTCTACATTATCTGATGCTGTTGGCTTTAATGGAACGATTCAAGTAAACTTGCCACACCAACAAATATTTTTAAATGAATTCACAGACTAACTGTGGCACACCGCAAATATTTCCGGCATTTCATGCTAAAATTTATGTCGATTTCATAACATAGTAAAATCTCAAATTAGTCGCTTTATAATAAATAAAAAAAAACATCTTTGAGCTACAAAGTTTGTTATTTATAAGTTTATAAGTAATTTGCTGACGTTTTGAAATTGACAACAAATATATATATATATGTATATAATGGGCCGAATCGCAGTCGATAAAGGACCATAAAATAAATCGCCAGAAGAAAGAATGAACGAGAATTAGAAAGGCCAGCACTTTGTGGCCGGATGTGCTTTGACCGAGCATGACAAGGCAATTTTTCAATAAAAATGAACGAGTCGCTCGTTAAAACCAAAACAATTGACCACATAAATTAGCGACATTAAAATGCCAGTCGAGGCAACGACACGAATGTCAGGAAGCCCCAAAATGTTGGGCCAAGTCGGCAAGTCGGCAAGTCGGGATGTGTCCGGCCGGATGTGCAAGCGATTGATTCAATTAATTGGCAAATTAAAAAGGGAATTTCTGCGTTAAACGCCAAAGAAAAGGCCGAAATGGATTGAGGACGGAGGTCGGTGGACAGACGACGATATTATGACAAAGTTAGAAAAGCAAATAATAAATGATTTGTGAAGCATTTTGGAGCTGAATGCGCGCTTGGCTAGATTGGGATGGGGCCAACATACATACAACACACACAATGGTGACAAGCGCCCGGGGGGCCTCTTAGACACAATTGAATTTATTATGGCATTTCAACTCTCGACAAGCATCAATTGAATATAATTTTGTCAAGGCAACACCCACTCACCCAAACACACACACACAGTTGTATTTCTAGGGCGGCTCCGTTGCAATAGCATCATTATTGGACTAAGCCGAAACTATTTGCCTCAATGGACCACAACACGACACATTTGTACACACACACACTCACACTCACACACGAGCACACATATGACAGATACAAACATAGACACAAATACCCTCGGGGTGTATTTTTCGACACTTTCGTTTGGTCACAAAAGTGTTGACTGTCTTTGATTCTGTTTGTCTGCATCTCTGAGCTTACCCGGAACTTACATGCCATATAAGTTACACACACACTCAGATATAGCTATATATATGTGAGTGTGTATGTGATTGAGTGTTATGTATGTATTTGCTGGAACTTTGGCATTGAGTACGCTGACTGTCGCGATTTCCTGTCGAGTTTACTTGCCGCTTAAACATGACAATTTCATTCAATTGGCATATTTTTAAGGGCAATTTGTTAAAGCACTTTTGCGTATTAAAGAATATTTATGTATGTTTCAGTTGCTCGATAAGATGCTTACTTAAAATTGCATTTAGTTTGATAAACAAGCGAATTTCATTTAGGTTTTAATCAGCTTATACTTTGTGTTAACTCACTCATACTTTAATGCAAAATTTCAATAAATATTTGTAGTATTTCGGTTATGGTACTATTATCAAAATTAATGTTGGCAAAAATACAAAACAAATTGAAAATAAGCCTTTTATTTAATGGAAATGAATTTAGTTGTTGTGTACAACAATTCTTCATCACTTTTAAGTTAGCAGTTTAATCTATATATATAAAGTAGTTTGTACTGACTGACTGACTGATCAACATCGTGTAGCCCAAACGGTAAGACATAGCAACCCAATTTTTTCGCGATATAACTCCTTACAGCTCGTAAGTTTCCCTTAAGGTCCCAAATATATATAATAAAAAAATTAAATTGATATTTGTTTATATATATTTCATTAGCTTCAATATCGCAGCTTTAATTTTCTTTTCCCCTATCTCAGTAATGTCATTTACATACATAAGTTCGGCCACCAAATTGCTATTGAAAATACGTGACGATTGCCAGAGTATTATTACCATGCACAGATTGTTGTTTCCTGATCAATTAAATCGCACTGAATGAACTCTAGCTAAATGCCAGTTACAAACGTATGTACATATTCACTCGGTAAGTTAGTTCAAGTCGAGGGCAATCGTAGTATGATATGGCATTAAATGAGTCGAGGATTCCTTTGAGCATGTCACACATATTTTTATACACAACCACTGTGGGGTGGCACGTGCATTAAACCGCAATGTCGTGCGGGTAAAACAACTATTACGTATACGTGCATGTAATGTCCAGTCACAGGATAAAGCATAACTGATAAAGGACATCTGTGGGCTGACAGACAGGGCGACAGGACGACAGCACACAGCTACAGCAATTGCCAATAATGCATGTGAAACATTAACAACCATTGCGTTGATTTTTTTATTTTCATGTATTGAACGTGTATTATGGCTATCGTTATTAACATGGCTTAATTAGCCACTGGCTTAAATAGACCATGCTTAAAGCAATATTTAAACTGCCAGTGTTAAGCACTGCCCGGAAATCTGCAAAGAGCAAGGTTGAAATTAGTAAATAATGTTGATATTGAGTGAGTCGGGAGTGCTTGACTTGCAGATACCCTGTGGCATTATCGACTTGCAATATGTCTGATATTAACTAAAAGAAGAAAGTTAATGTCAAAAATATA
Organism: Liodrosophila aerea; assembly: GCA_035045005.1. Classification (NCBI taxonomy): domain Eukaryota; kingdom Metazoa; phylum Arthropoda; class Insecta; order Diptera; family Drosophilidae; genus Liodrosophila; species Liodrosophila aerea. The sequence goes on from JAWNNL010000753.1 coordinate 28,241, forward strand.
TAAAACATATAAACATATAACTACTTTCTTTTGATATTTAAATACATAAGAACTTTTTCAGTTTTAATTTTAACTTTGTGAGTTTCAACTACTTGTTTGAAAGATTATGCATCTGGAACGCAGCAAAGTTTGGCCATCTGCTGCACAGTTTTAATGAGAGCCCATTGCCTGACCAACTGCATCCGGTCTCATGCCAGGCACACGTAAAGATAGTCGAGGCGATATACGCGTTCTCAATTCGCACACTCCATCCAGGCAGTATCAGTTGAGATATACCTGCAGTGGAGTGGTGTAGATGCATAAAAGAGCACTCCGGGCTGTGGTAGATACGCTGAAATCTGATGTCTGCGCATGCATAGATGAGGCCAGAAGGTACTGCATGCAGATTAGAGGCCGGAAGCAGCGAACCAATACCCCCACTATGCTGATAGCTTAGCAAGATGTGCTCTATTTTCAGCCGATTGTCCAGGAGAGTTTCATCCACAAATAGCTTGAATTTGAACTGCTCGATTGGCATCAGAGTACAGAGCTGAACAGAATAGTGAGTTTTACGCAAAATGTGAACAGTAACACGCAGAAAATAGCAGGAAAATTCAGCAGGTATGAATGCAGAAAGTTAGATAAACCAAGGTAGTATAACTGCGATGATTCCAAGTGCAGCACAGTCAATTTGAAAAGCAAATAGAGTAATCTTTATACTTAAACTTAGATGCCGATAAATCGGAGCTCCCACAGCAGCAAGAATATATCGCTGTTTATTAGAAAGAAGGAACAAGGTTAGGGGCTAACAGCCCATATCTTCTCGGCTATTGTATACTCCACTAATAAACTGTTCATGTAGATTAACCTTACTCGATTTATATAAGTAATCTTATTAAGTCAATTATGCGCTCAAATACATCCTGTAAATAATATATTGCATCAATTAAAATTGATAATTATCAATAAGTATTAACTATCATGCCAATTCTCAGAAATGTAATCAGTGAAATAATTCTGAATGAAGCCAAGCAGCTACCATTACAGGCATCTATATTGTATTCAAATAATTTCAAAGGTATGAACTGCAGTCTCAGAAACTACAACTTGAAATGGGCTTAGGGTAATTCAGTATTCGTTGTAAGTATATGAAGTACATAGGTCATGTATACAATCGATAGCCAAATAATATACAACAGACACCTTGCTGAAATTGTTTGCTCATTAAATGGAAATATAGAATCAATATCAAACTGTCGTATTCCAGCTACAGTTAGTAGAAATTATTCAGTAATTAAGTACATGTATATCAATCAGTAGTTAGAATGTTGAATTGGGAATTTATTCCACCTACAGTTAAAAATGATTGTAAAATGTAAATTTAGTTGATTAATTTCCCTTCATGCTACTTAAAACCTGTTTATACAAGCAAATCTCAAATCCCTAAACCATCGCATATACTAGTTAGTTCTTTAATGTAAGCAAATCTTTAAATAACATGATGATTTCATCAAAATGCAAATGCAGCTAGATTTTGACCCATGGAAAAAACAACAACTGCCAAAAGCTGCAGCAATGCCAACTTGAGTCTTGAGAGCTGCTTAATGTGTGCGTGTGTGTGTGTGTGTGTTGTTTACGCAATAAATTATACTTAATTAAAAACAATTAAAAGCAAATCCAATTTTACTTTACATAGCTCTACATAAAGCCATAAGCTGCCCATGCTGCCGGACTCAAGGATATGTTGTTTCTGCTGAAAGGATGTGAATTCCATTGCAAATATTTGGCAGCATTTCTAAGCAAAAACTAAACAAATCTTTGTAACATTTCACATGTGTAAACCCCCTCCCCTCTCTTAGCCCCTTGGGCTGCCACACACATGGAATTGATAATCTGAGTTTGTGTCTGGCATTAAAGTTGATTTTGAGAATATTTTAATTATTCAATGGCCGAGATAAGTTTCTGACGAAGCACAAACATGCCCGGGCATACAGGACACACAGGGCATGCCGCTGCACATACAGGGTGTTTGTTCGAGTCGAAGGTCAGCTCAACTGTAGAGTTCAGCTCAACAGTTGGCCAAAACTATTTGGCCAACAAGCAATCAGTGACAACAAATTACAGCATGCAATTGACCCACTTATGTGGATGTAGTATGTGTGGCTCATGGGGTGGTTTCGGGTGGTGGTTCGAGTGGCTTATCATAAATTCGTATTAAAATCCCCAGCACTAACGAAGTGAGAAGATTTGACAAATATTGACAGCATAATTAATTTGTATTGCATTTTGTGCGCTGGCATAATATTTGCTCTTGCTTATTTAATTATTAACAATAACAATTTCATTATGCGACTTTTGCATTTTACGACTCTAATTAATTACAATTTTTGACAAGCAGCCCCGCATGGATTCATTCCCCTCGCCAGTGGCAATCCTTCAGCTCTTGGAAATGGAAATGGACAAAAGTTTCTCAGCTAGCCTACGTCTACTACGGGCACATAAACAAACATTGACACACTGCCACGCCCACTCCAGCTGAAGCAGCTCAGTTCAAGAATATATATATGTATGTACAGTATTTTGTAGCACAAAACTTGCAGGGAAAACTCAACATAGTCTTACTGCCAGGGAGGTGGAAAAGCGGGAAAGTGGTCTATGGGCAGAGGGCAGTTTAAAAACTTGCAGCAACTTTTTTGCTCTACGTGGTATTGTTATTGCTATGCTGATGTTTTTTACTTGTTGTTGTGCCAAATGCACTCAGTTCACGTAGGGTATTAAGCTTTGGCTATGTGGTTTGTGGCGCACACTAAATGCCTTACAATGGTATTTTAGAAGAGATTTTTATAATATTTGGAATCTTCCAAACTTGAAAACAGGCAACAAATTGTAATATTCTTCGAAGTAAAATAAAAAAACGTAACAATCAGAACTGCCTCCAATTTCATTTATGTAATGTTAGAAAATTAATTGCATACTTCTGGGCTGTCACAAGAATTCAACTCGCCATATATTCTGCATATAAGTTAAATTTTATTAGCACCCCAAAAGTATGCAATTAAAATTTTCAGTGAAAAATGGAATTATGAACAATACTGAGTAATATGATTGCTAACGTTCCAGTTAGCAATGCTGATATATAATTTAATTCAAATAAATTTCCATTTTTTAGAGAAGAGAAAAATGGATATATTCATCGCTGAATCTCTCTGATATTTTCTGGTAGGTTGACTTCTAAATGATATTTATTTTAATGAAATGTAGCAGTATTTTTAATTTACCATACTTTTACCTACATATGTCATTTAATGAAAGTATTACGTATTGACTAGCCCGCTATATTCGTAGAGTTATCTCAATACACAAAACTTGCTAAAACCAAAGTCTAAAATGGAAAATTTTAAGCCAGACTGTAGTTAATATTGCAACTTGTGTTTATTAAGCATACTCTAAGAGTATCTGAAGCTTCGTCTACTCGTAGTTATTTAGTTTAATTTGCCATTTTGTAGCTGTTGCTACTGCCAGTGGCGCTGCAATGCTCGGACAGCAGTTGAATCCAAAATGAAATACTTGATTTCAGCCTCCGTGGAATTTGCGAGCAAGTGCAGCATGGAACAGTCGCAGAAATAGTATAGAAGTTGAGCAGGAGTACCAAGAAACTTTGCCTCTTGCACAGGAAGTCAACTTGGCAGTTGGACTGCGACTCCGACTGTAGGTTGAATACTACTACAACAACGACAACGTCCAAAATGAAGATGAAAAGGGAACGAAAAGGGTACTAGTAGGGTACAGTAGTAGGAGTTGCGGCAGACATTGACTGTGGAACAGTTTACTTAAAATGTTTAGTGGAAAGTGTTTTAAAATACATTAAAAAGTTCACGGCTGCCATGGCACGCATAGAATTTATGCGAATTTGGTGAACTCTAGAGTGGAAACTTTTTACATTTGTGCACCGCCCAATCAACTTAAATATTTGCTCAGCTCAAGCAGCTGAGCCACAGAGCTCTTAAGCACACCAAAATGTGCAAATATACACATATACATATACATATACATGTACATATACATATAAATAATATACATATGTATATACAGAGAAACAAATGTATCTAAGCAGCTGTAATTAATGCCTGGCCAACAGCAGACAAAAAACCACAGATCGGCGTGGGGTGCGTGTGTGTGGGTGTGTGTGTGTGTGTGTGTGGGTAAAAGTAAAAAGAGGAAAAACAGTAGATATACAATTTCAAGAAATCTATACACTGGCACTCATTCACACACGCCTGTTTGTGTGTGTAGATACAAATGTATCTGTAGATATTACGCGGTTTTGCCACGAGCACCTTTTGCCATTTTGCGCCAGTCATTTAATGAGCTACTTTTACTACCCATCTCATATTTATGATACAGCTTCTCAGTGCCACAGCCAGAGTGGGGGAGATACAATTTTAGATATTCAACGTGGGCTGCCACATGATATTCCTAGAGCATTTCCGTTTCCAACGGTGTGTTTACGTCCTGATTTGATACGCTAGAGAAAAACTGTCGATTCTGCAAAATGACGCATTTATTTCGCTTATTTCTTTTACTACGCAAAACGCGAAAAACCAAGGGAATAAATACTTTTGTATATGCAGATATATTTCATGAAATAAACAAACAAATATGCATAAGTAATAAGTTGTTTTGCCCTGCTATTGTTGTGGCAGCGTTGTATTCTTTACTGTATCTTCAGTATGAATATGAACAGATACATATTTAAATTTTTCGCTCGCAATTTACCGAAATGAACAGGCTTTTATCACTGACTGAGTTCCATTTGTCTCCGTGGACATATAAATATACACGAGTACTTAACTATAGATACAAAATATTTAATTCTGACATAATTAAACAGATTGATAGCAGGTGCTCTAGTATATTACTCAAAGATACTCTGTAGGAACTGTATTGACAGAGAGAGGTTTCCAATTAAGGATATTCATATAGTATATTATCAAATCAATATACGCGTATAGTATATTATCAAATCAACTATAGACCTTTGGCATACCCCATGTTTCACCAGTTATAACACAGGCCATAAGAAAGATTATCCACCCAATGCTACGATATTGTTCATACAATTTGTTGGCTTAATATACGCCATTAACGTATTTAATTAAATAACCCATTTAAATTTAAATTCGCCACAATAATAAAAAACAATTGTATGAAAGCTTCAATAGTGAAGCTGAAAAGGAAATTTCATATAATTAAATTGATTCAACTAATGAAAATGGCAAGAAAAAAACCCACACACAGTGAAATTAAATTAATTTAATTTGTGTCAATTGGAAATAAAATAAATTATGTGAAGCAATTGACATTTTAAATTGCATTATTATTCAACAGAGTAAACAATATGCCTACCATACATACATACACATACACGTGTTCATTTATCTGCATAAATACTCATATTATGTTAAACATTCGAATTAGTTTAACGCATTTAATGAAATAAAGTAGTACAAAGCAGGGACCGTAAATAATGATTATCAATGTTTTCTTTAAGCAATATCAATTGTATATATATTATGTATATATATAAAAAATATATATATATATAATATAATTTAATTTTTATATATTATATATATATTATACTATTGCATATCCAACCTCTGAGAAAGAAGATATTGCACTTTGAGCGATATTTTGAGCGAAAAAATAACGCTCAAATAATAATCATTATTTTTTGATTTATTTTTTTTCGCTCAAAATAATAATAATTATTCTTTGAGCGATTAAATAAAACTCGAAAAGTAAACATTAAAAATGGATCAAAATGATAAAAATCAATACATAATCATTAATTGTTGATTTACATTATTTCACTTATAATGATTACGGTCCCTTGTACAAAGAACTAAAGCTGTGAAAGAAAAGATACAAGTGGTAAATGCGTTTTATATTATAGTTCAAATAACAGCTAGAGATATGAGCAAATATGAAATATGAATATCCGTAAAGTTTTTATTAAAGAATGTTCTAGTTTAATGAACACTCAATTATTTTGTAAATAAATGAGGGATTTTTATAAATATATATTTGAGTTTTTTTTAAAAATTTCTGTTGTGCAATGAGGCAATATTAAAAAGAGTTTTAAAAAAATATATTGAGGTATTTTTAACCAAAAATTGTATAAAAAATTAACGATAAGGAAGCCAATCATGAACAATACTTCATAATTATTTGATTTTCCCAACAAAAAAATTATAAAATAGGAATAATTTGTAAATATTATGATTTTAATAAAATATAGTATGATAAGGGAAAGTGTGTTTTATTTTCATTTTGGTCATCAGAAAATTATAAAGATATTATTTGGAGATTCCGCTGCAAGTCTATTTAACTTTGTATATAAACTCATTAAATATTATTATTTTTTATTAATTACAATTATTATTAATTATATTTTAAAATCAAGTTAATAACTTTCAGATCTTACTATCTATCTATCACTCAAATCTATCTGTATATATTTAGAGAAAAATAATTAAGTTATTCTATCTGCAGCAAAACTGTCCTCATAATACGACAGGAAATACTTCGTTGAAATGGAATCTTTTTCAGTTGGTAAACCTGCTCATGAATAAAGCTAATGGCAGCCGAACGACCCAGAAGCTGGCCAACAACTGATGAGTTGAACCAGCAAATGGGCAGAACACAGATAACAAATTGAAACGGAAACGGAAACGAAACGAAATGCAACGAAATGGCAAACAAGAGAGAGAATGGCCGTTTCAATGCCAAATGTTTCACTCAACGAGCACACGCTCTTAGCTTGGCTTAAAGAGTGTATCTGAGGAGCAAAACATAGTTTTATGGCCACAAAAATGCTTGTATATTGTCAACAATAGCCGATGTCTTAAGCATATTTACACGCTTCAAGTATCAACAAATGGCAATCAACAAATGACTAACAACAAAGCAGTTCAGTCTCTTCTCTGCTTGCAGCCGAAAATTGGATTAATTGCGGCATGTTTGCTGTCTGTATGATGGGCGAGACGTTCGAAGGGAGTGGAGGGGCGTGGCCACGTCTGTGGTCTGTGCCTCCCTAAGGCGGCATTAAAAGCGCGAAAGTGAAGGCAGGTGTAGTGGCTTGGGGCAAGCGCAGAGCACACACATTTTTGATGACCATAATGACAACAATTAAATATAAATCACCGAGTAGGCAACAAGCCAAGGTTTTACAGCAATCCCTCCACCTCCGCACTGACAGCTACTAAACTCCCCTCCCCTCTCACGCACGCATACAATTAGCTTTTATGGCCGTAAGGCAAAGGCAAAAGCAAAGGCAAAGGCTCTGGCCATGGCCCGGACGTACTTGGCGAATGGTAATTTGAAAATATGGTAATTATGAAGAGGATTTTGCCAAGAAAAAACAAAAATATAAAACAAAACAACACAAAACATAAGCATACGTATGAAAAAATGGGATTGGGAAGGGGGAGGGGGTGGAGGAGGGTATGGGCTAAGAAAATACATATATAAATAAGAGCACCTCTGACACCATCGCTGTCTGTTCTAATTAGGCGCACATAAATTGTGGCAGAGCAACAGCAATAAAAGCAACAAATCCTAAATAACAATTAAAACAATTTTCAAGATTAAAAACACCTTAAGGCGCTGACGCTTTAATATTTTAATTAAAAATTCTTTAGCCCCACACAATATGCTTGCGGCCAGTCGCAATCTCCCCCTCCCCTTCCGCCAACGAGGTGTGCCAACTCCTGTTCTCTTGTAGCATTAGCTGAGCTCAGTGGTTGAGTGGTTGAGTGGTCGAATGCTCGAGTGTGGTGCAGGGGTGCAGAGGTACAGAGTGCGGGGTAAAGTCTTGTGTGCTGAACGGTCTCCGGAGGCCTATGACTTTGAATTATTGCAGGCCGAGTCATAAATTAAGTGCGCCAAAGCGCCACGGCTTACTAGAGTGGGTGTGCGGGGTCCTGGAGAGCGGGGTGTGAGTTAGTCGACACTGCAAAGGCACCGTTTAGCGTCCATTAAACAATCTGAAATTGCCGGAAGTTGCGATCGAGGCCAAGTGTTTATCGTAACAAGGATGTAAGTAAAGAGATTACACAAAGTATCTATTAGATACAAGTATATTTTGGCATATAAAAAAGGTAATTATCGAGATTATTGAATTAAAATAGTACACAGGGAAAAACTTGTGGTCAACAATGTAAATAGAAGAATTTGTTAACTTCATAGATCTATTATAAATCATTCTCTTCGGGGTCCTACTTCTCTCCTGGTGTCTCAGCTCCATCATGACACTGAACGCCATATTTATGATCGGAGAGCATGTGGGGAACTAGGTCTTGATGCGTTGATGGTTCCCCAAAAGCGGCGTCAACTTGTCTCCTCTGCACATCGAATCTCCTACACGCAAATATGCGCATCCTCTACAATGCCTGCCTCACAGTCTGGGCAGAATTCGTCCTTCGAATGTATGAAACTTTGTAGATGAGACCGAAACCATACATGCCCGATCAGGAATTGCGTCAGGTGATAATCCGTACTTCCTGCTAATTCAGGGATCAATCCTCGGAATCAGACTGTGACTCCACCGGCCTATAGTAGATGTCTGCCTTGAAAATACCTTTTTGTATTCTCTTAGAGATACACAGGTACTTCAATAAAATATAAAGTTCCGAGGCAAAGCAAAGTACAGAGCGTCTCCTATTGTCGGTTGCGTCCGATTATATATTCTCGATCTTTTTCTCTTCGAATATTTTTGTACTTGGTTGAACTACTTTAAAACGCATAACTTCCATTCTTAGTGAGATGAGAAGATTGAATTTTCAAATGCAATGGATAGGGTTAAAGTACGGGGAAAAAAAGAAAAATATATATTAAGAAAGTGCGAGCAGCAGTTGTAAATAAAACCATAGACTAAGATATCACATAATAAGGCAAATTTTACTGAGCTGAGTTACCATTACCAAATCCCCTGAACAGCTTAAGAGCTGTGAGTGAGGAGGGGATTGCAAAGGGGGAACACATGACGACTTGTTGCATAACCTCCGACTGCTACAGCCCCGTACTCTGTTCTCCGTTCCCAAGCAATTTGAGCACAATAAACGCGGCAAACAGTCTTGTAACCTGCATATTAAATCCACAACAAGTGCCGTGGGTGTAAAGGCCTCGAGTACTCATAAATAAGAACCGAAAAAAGAAAAGTGCGGATTTTTGAGCTGCAGCCGAAGGAGTTAAACCCGAGCAGACAACTTGTGGCCGCGCAATCAAATTCAGATACTTGTGAGAAGCCCCTGCTGCTGCTTAAGTGTCGTAAAGTCCTTTTGCGTGGAGCAACAACAGCAACAGGAGTGCTTTTATGATTTATGCAACTATCGCCTGCAGCCTGAGGCCAGCCAGACCCAGGCTCAAAGCCAGACCCTAAGCCATAGTCAGAGTTGCCGAAAATCCTTGAGGCGCGTACCAAAATGTTCCCTTGACTTCGCTGCCTTCTTCCTAATATTATTATTATTATTTTTTTATTTTATTTTCCACTCGTTTTACGTCTCCTTTTTTTTGGCCAAATGTCTCCATCGTAGGTGGCGGCTCTTCAAATTGTGCAATTTTTATGGGGGCGAGAGCGGCATTCATGAATAAAAGATTTTCCAAGTGTGTTTGCTGCCACCCCTCCCCCTCTACCTCCTCCCTAAGCGCCTGCTTAACGCCTGCATCGCACAACGGGTTTTTTTCTCTCAATTTATTATGCTTTTGGCCTTGCCGAGTGCAAATAATAAGCAGCAAGTGCACTGCCACGCCCCTCTCCCTACATAACGCCTCGCGCAGGCACCTTGGCTGGCATTTATCCGTTTGCCCCGCCCACACAATTGTCGGGCACAAGCCAAACGGCCTCTGCCACTCCCCCAGCATTCCGCTGTCCGCCGGCGTTGCCCGTAAAATTAGCAAAGCAAAGAGTTGCAGTTTACTTGGCATTTAGGTGCCCCACTCGACAGCTGTGTTTGCCACTGACAGCGAACAACAACAATCACAACAACAACAGCAACAACACAACGACAACAACAATGTCTGCTCTGTGGTCGCACTTGCTGTGTGTTTATTTCCGTTATTTGTTGTCTCCCAAGATCGTTTGCTCAGTCCCCAAGCAGAAGCACAAACACTAACTAAATTGCTTGCTTTCAAATTTGTTGCAATATTTTATCATAATTTCCTTATGCACATTAAATTGTTTTTCTCAAACTTAAAGAAAATGACTTAAACTATTTGAAATTTATTAATCTGTATTTAACACTATTCACTTCAATTAATTAATTTAATTAATGTTTATTAAAGCTATTTACCATTTAACTTAAATTTGAATTCAAATTTAGTAGCGCGCAATACACAATCTTAAGCACGCTTTTCTACACTGAACGCCAGCGCAGCCAACTTCACACTGTGAAGCAACGTTGTGCTCACTGTTACCACTTGAAATAGAAAAATCGCCAAAAAAAATTAATAACACAAAGAATCAATAAGCAAGAGAAACCACCAATACAGTTTTTATAAATATTATTTGAAAATTAAAATTAATATAAATAATAAAGTAATATAGTGACAACAAATTCTCTTATACATATTTTCGCTTATTTTCGATTTGGCGCGCACTGCTAAGTTACAGAACATGAAACTGGCTGTAATGAAACTTACTTGATGCAACCCAGGTTGAGAACTAAAGAGTTGCTTGCGCCTAAAGAGGTAAATAAATCTAAACGTATTTGGTGCATTATAAAAGAAAATTCATTTCCATTATGCATATATTATATATTCATTTCATATACGAATTTTTGAATGTAATGGCGCTTTTACGCCAAAATTGGTGGGTTTTTTGGGTTGGGCCTGCTATTTTGCGGCGCCATCTAGCGGCTATTTTGTTTGGTCGGAGGATTGAGCACTATAGCGTTTTTACCAACCAATCGGTTAAAAAGCTAACGCTAATTAACGCTTTATTTAGCGTTTTTCCGTCAGTGCAAATACCGCTAATTCGATTTTTGTAAACTTTCAAAATTTTAGATTTATTTTGAAACGGGCGTAGAACAGCCTTGCGAACCAGCAATAAATTTTCCGTCAATCATGCGAATGTTCGGTGCAATAGTTATCCCTATTTTTAAACTTAAAAAGACGCATTTGCCCTTCACTTAATTTAAGTTGCATAATATAGTTTAAAAACCACTGGAAGTGCATTAAAATCATTTCCCAAAGGTAACATATGTTGGCGCGCAAAAACAAATAAAGCAAAGTGCGAGCGAACAAAATACTTTCAGGGCTGCAGTGCACTTTAGCCAAACTCACAACCTTAGTTAATGGCACAACCCCGAATAGACACTATATAGCTCTATAAACATAACGTTCAGTAGCCTTCTGATTACAAATAAACGTGCTTGTAAGACCCACAGAAGAAATAAATTGTTAGAAATTAATTTTAATTAAACTTTAAGGCGAATAGGTTTAATTTAGGAACATTAAGTGTCTTACCGCTAACATATAAAAAAAACCTACCAATTTTGGCGGAAAAACGCCAAGTGTGGCAACCGTGCACTATACGCCAATTGGTCAGTTGCCGAATTGTTTTTGTCGCGAGCGGTTGTTGTGAGCGGGCGCTGCGCTTTGTTATTTGTGTACGTTGAATTTGTGTAAACGCAGTTATTGTATGCGCGCCTGAGTGTGAGTGTGTGTGTGCGAGTGTGCTTGTTTGTGCCTGAATGCCAGTGAGTTGGTGTTTTTTGCGCTTATACACAGTACAGTTAATATTCATATTTGTTATAAGCCTAGTGCACTCGAAGCAAAAGCAAATGTAAGTGGCAAAATGAAGCGTGCGAAAAAAAATGTGCAAACAAGCGATGATGCCGACGCCGACGCCAACGCCGACGACGAAGCCGACGCTTAGCTCATGTTTTAGTTGTTGTTGTATAAGTCGTTGTGTAGCCGCCTAAGACCAGCATTTTGTTGTTGCGCAGCGCGCATTCCGTCTGTGTATGTGTGTGTGTAAATTCCAAAACATACGCTGCACAGTGGCACCAAAACGAGCTCACAATTATTTCAATGCCCCTGCCCGGCTTTGTGTTTTTTACTGTATCTGTGTGTGTGTGAGTGTGTGCTTGGGTGTGTCGTTGTTGGCCGTGTTTATTATAATTTTCCTCAGCTTTTTTTTATTTCGTTGAATTTTTTCGACCCAACTGGAGTTTTTGTTATTGCTGGTGCGTCGCTGTTGCCGCCGCTGCTGCTGTGGCTGCTTTTTTGATTTTCATTTACGTTTTGAACCGTCTTTCACAGTTCTCTCATTCTAAGCCTATTCGTAAGCGGCCGCAGTCAAGTGTCATTGTGTTGTTGCTGCCGATACTTGGCAGCTTTTTCACGTTTTGCGTGTGTGTATGTGTGTGTGAGTGTGTGTGGAAGAAGCAACAAATGCGGCGATTCCTCGCTCGTTTTATACGTTCGCGTTGCCAACGAGTTGCCACAATTATCAAAAGTTGCGCTACGTGATAAAATGTGGCAAGGCTGGTACAACAACACAACAACAACAACAACTATGGCAGCAACAAACAGCTCAAGTGCCAATTAGAATTTATCATTATTCGTTATTATATTTCTTATTGCGCTCTTCCCCAAGCACAAACACACGCACGCACACACGCCTATGCCTGTGTAGGCGCTCTCGCGTACGCTCATTCTCTCCCACGTTCTCTCCGTGGAGTCACAGCAAGAACAAGAGCAACAACAACAACAACAATAAGGCAAGGATAGGATAGGATGGCAATGGCAAAGGCAAAGGCAAAGTCGAAGGAATTTTGAACGTGCGCTGCTTATTTTGCCTTTTGCTACGTTATTCGCAGCACGAGTACAAATACAAATGCAAATACAAATCTGAATACGAATTAGAGTGTAAGGCATAATAAAAGCTTAATTAATTGCAGTAAATTTGTGCAAAATGTGGGTGAAACGTGTGCGATAAAAGTGAAACAACGAGTGTAAATCCATTAGGAGTACAAAAGCAAAACAAAAGCTAAACGAAAAGCAAAGACAGCAAAAGCAAAAGCAAAAGTATTCAGTACAGGGCCCAGAGCAGCAACAATACAACTGCGCCTGTGCCTGTGTTCTGTCGCTGTCGCTGTCGCTGTGTCTGTGTGCGTGTGCGTGTGTCCGTGTCTTTTGTGTGCGTTTGCAACAGATGCTGCAAGCGTTAAACGCTCTGTGTGTGTTGTTGTTGTGCAAATGCAACAACAGCAGCAACAATAGCGACACTTAAAACAGCAACAACAACAACAACAACCAACCAACACCTAAAATCAACAAATACTACGTCATCATCGACAACAACAACATCAGCAACCAGCCATGTTCAAGTGCATTCCAATTTTCAAAGGCTGCAACAGGCAGGTGGAATTTGTGGACAAACGTCACTGTTCGCTGCCCCAAGTGCCTGAGGAGGTTCTACGCTACTCGCGCACCCTCGAGGAACTTTTTCTGGATGCGAATCACATACGCGATTTGCCAAAGGTCAGTATACGAAGTACAAACATTCATATGTGTATGTGCGTGTGTGTGTGTGTGTGTGTGTGTGTGTGTACATACATATGTATATATGTACATACATTCCCCTAGCAGCAAATTCTGTTGTAAAAATGTGACAAGAATTTGCCAATTGCTCGATTTGGAAAACGTTTAACTCATTTTTAACATACCTTAATCGAGGGAATGAATATGGCAGATATTTCGTTTCTTTATTATCGTTTTCTTCATTAGACCCTGTACTTTAAAAAAGTACAAAAGGGTCTATTAAGATTGTGCAAGCCCGAAATGTATGTAACAGGCAGAAGGAGGCGTGGCAGACCCCACAAAGTATATATATTCTTGATCAGGACGACGAGCTGAGTCGATCTAGCCATGTCCGTCTGTCCGTCTGTCCGTCTGTCCGTCCGTCCGTCCGTCCGTCCGTCCGTCCGTCTGTCCGTCTGTATGAACACCTAGATCTCGTAAACTGTAAGAGCTAGAGACACCATATTTGGCAGTTAGATGCCCCTATAGTGCAAGCAGATCAAGTTTGTTTTTGATTTTTGATACCTCCTCCCCCTCCCCCAAAAACCGCAAAAAACTGCCACACCCACAATTTTAAAGATACAAACTTGTGATTTGGCATACAATAATCTTATGATAATCTTTATCTGTACTGTTAATTGTGGCTCAATCGGATAATAAACACCGAAGATATTCAAGATTCAATTCCCTGTAATAGGTAAGGGGGGAGCAGCGCGAGCGTATGTGTGGTTGCGTGTGACTTTGCGCTATGTGTGCATGTGTGAGTGTTTGTTAGTGTGTGTGTGTGTGCGAAGGAAAGTACAGGGTCTCCTACTGTCGGTTGCATCCGACTGTAGCTTTCCGAGTTTTTTTTTTTCTATTTTTTTTTTTGATTACGTATAAGTAAAAGCCAGCCTAATGATCCAATCAGATACCGCCCTCGGCGCAACCAAGCAGCAACAGGCTGTGCGAACGTATGAGAGTTGACTTTCAAACAGGGTTGCCACTGAAAACTGAAAGAAAAACTCGGAAAGCTACAGTCGGATTCAACCGACAGTAGGAGACCCTGTACTTTCCTTCGCACACACACACGCTAACAAACACGCACACATGCACACATATCGTAACGTCGCACGCAAACACACATACGCTCGCGCTGCTCCCCCCTTACCTAGTGCAGGGAATTGAATCTTGAATATCTCCGGGTGTTTATTATCCGATTGGGCCACAACTCACAGCACAGATAAAAATTATCATAAGATTATAGTACGCCAAAACACAAGTTTGTATCTTTAAAATTGTGGGTGTGGCAGTTTTTCGCGGTTTTTGGGGGAGGGGGAGGAGGTATCAAAAATTTAAAACAAACTTGATCTGCCTACACTATAGGGGCATCTAACTGCCAAATATGATGTCTCTAGCTTTTACAGTTTCCGAGATCTAGGTGTTCATACGGACGGACAGACGGACAGACGGACAGACGGACGGACGGACGGACGGACAGACAGACAGACGGACATGGCTAGATCGACTCAGCTCGTCGTCCTGATCAAGAATATATATACTTTGTGGGGTCTGCCACGCCTCCTTCTGCCTGTTACATACATTTCGGGCTTGCACAATCTTAATAGACCCTTTTGTACTTTTTTAAAGTACAGGGTCTAAAAAGCACAAAATTCAATAAAAAATAACATTTTTATAAAAATTACAACAAAAGTAATTCTTCAATATTTGTTGTAAATTAAAAATTACTAAAACAGAAGTTTGTTTAATAGTTGATGTAGTCAAGCAAGTGTTTGTAGGAAAATGCCAATTCGAATGTTCTAATCGACTTAATACTGATTATAAGTGATTATTTCTATTTTTAAGTGTTATACTATTTTTACTTAATATTGAAACAAATTGCGTAAATATAGCTGACAGTCTTAATCAAGATTAAATTTGGTTTAATAGACTTTTAATTAGCTGCGGGCTTAGGTTCAGTTGGCAGCTGCATTTTATGCTTTATATATTTGCTAAAAAAATTGTATTTACCTACACTATTATGCCATAAATTTGTATCTCAGTTCAGTGAACTCTAGGCAGTGATGCTGTTTCTATTGTGTGTGTGTATGTGTTTGTGTGTGTGTGTCTCAGCCTCCCTATCTTAGGAGTACAGAGTCTTTATGTGCCGCTGCTGGCTGGCTTTCATACCTGTGCTACCCTCCAGGGTTGTTGTCCAGCGAGCCGCCCTAACTCCTTTACTCCTCTCCTGTTGCAGTACCTACTCTACTACTCAGGGACTGGGCACATTTGTCTATCTGAGCAGCGCATCGTCAAGACAATAATTACAACAAAAGACGTCCGTTGGCAGTTCAGTTCAGGCGGAAGTCTTTAATTAATACGAAGAGGCCGTGTGGGGCGCGGTTCACAATGGCTTGGACATGGCTGAGAGCGAGTGTGTGTGTGTGTGTGTGTTCACGGCATGCATGCATAATTGAATCTACAATTACGCAACTTGCAGATACTACTACAGACTACGGCTACAAATAGATGAATGAATGAAGTTATATATTGTATGTCAATGATGTCGCTGCTCGAACATCAAAGCAGTCGCCGACATTCTGTTCTAATTAATAAGCAAGTGTCGCCACGGCATAAGACAACAATTTGGTGGGCACTTTGGCAATTAGCAGCGATTAGCAGCGGCTACACGGAGCTCCAGTTGTGAATCATGTCTGTGTAAGTGCAGTGGAGACTCGGTAATAAGCACAACTGACTGGGGAAGCACTTCTCGGCTAAGATAAGCTGATGAAGAGTGAGATAAACTAGAGATAAGAGACATAATCATCGATGTATCGAAGTGACATTATGAGTATCAGCCTCATTTCTCTTTATTGAGAGCTCACTGTGTAATGGAAATGAGCTGGAATTATTTATTTATTTTGTTGGTTACGCTGGCTTCCGTTCAATGCAGCTAACAAATAAACAAATTAGTCAAACGAAAAAATAACAATACCAATAACAGCAGCGAAAACGCAGCGTTGACATAGCAACAAGTGGTGGGAATGTGGGGGAGTATGTGTGTGGGGTGGTGGGGGAGATAGGGAGTTGAGTTGCTGTTGCCTGGCTGCTAGCTTGAGTTTTAGTACAGTTGTTTGTCTTTCAAGACAGCTGCAGCTCCACCCCTCCCCACCATTCCAGGCAATTCATTTGCGGTCAGTCGAGTCAGTTGTTGTAACATGTTCCTTGTTTTCTTTATGTCTTGGAAAACTGTGCAGTTTTCATTTGGTTTGTTGCCCTGTTACTAGAGCTTCTTGCTTCGCGGTTAGCCGCACTCGCTAATGAACTTCTAATGCAAATTTTTCGTTGCTCGTTTACATCAATAAAGCGCAGACAACAACAACAAGAACGGCAACATTTAGTGGAGCAACGACGGACCCACCAGCTCCACACAATCGCAGAAATAAACAGACAACAACTACAGCAACAGCAGCAACATGTTGCTGACCGATGACAACAGCAACAGGAACAACGACAATGGACAGACATAATGATGATGTTCTTTCCCTGTACTCCAAGTTCCAAGTTCTGAGTTCGTTTGAATTCCAAAGCGACTGACAGCGTCGGATGTGATGCGATGTGATGGTTGTTTGTTGTTGTGCTGCTCTTCTTATAGCTGGAACTCTTTGCTGCTGATATGGGGAGCTTGGTCGGACGTCAACCCTTTGCCTCAACACACAATTTCCGCGTTGTCATGGCAACAATAAACAGAGGCAACAGCAGCAGCAGCAAATGGCAACCGTGCTTCAATTGAATTGCTCTTAACTCGACGACAATCTGCCTCAATCTCTCCGTCTATTCACGTCGTTTATCGTTTGACAGCTCTGGATATTGCCCCCTAGCTGAATTGCAGTCCTAGAGTTGAGCATAGAAATGATGAATGTTTGCAAATTGCATAAAAAGTCAAAGCAAACTGTGGGATGCGATTGTGAAAACATTAGCGTATTGATTTTCGTTTGCTATTTGATTAAAAGAAAATAGTTATTGCATCAAAATGTGACTAAATCATTTACATATTTATCAAAAAGGTTTCAACGAAAACTTCTTTCCAGAATTCACACGAGCAACGTGATACAGTAAAAGTGAATACTGCTTTTCAATTTAAGCAAATGATTAAGAACACTTTAGGTAAAGTGCTTTTCCACTTTATCAACTCAATTAGTGTTTAGGCAACTCTTGGCGTTGTGCAATCCATTCTTGCAGAACCTAGAACCTACCTCAAGTAAACATTGTTTTCAAGTTTTTCAATTTTCCCATTGAGGCAAGAAATTAGGTTGCCTCGTGCACATGCAACGCCCATTCATTTCCCCATTTACTACTTGTAGTACATTCAGGGCAATTAGTCACGCCCGCAAGAGATTAGATATCATCGTAATCAGCGCTTATCACCTGCCTTGAGGTCTGCGTACTACCAAAGTTGCCTTCTCTTGGTTGCTTTTGGTTTTGTCTTTGCTTTTAGTTCTTGGCTTTCGCAATTTCAACCACCAAGTTGTTGTTGTTGTTGTTGCAGGTGCGTTTGCTTGTGTAGAACTTAACCGGCTGTGTGTGTTGTTGTTGTTTGGCTTTTGGCAACACAACACCGCAGCTAAGTCGAAGCGTTGGCAATGACATCATTTAGCAGCTGTCGGCGAAGCTATGAAAACAGTCAAATAGAATTTAAAATGGCGACGTCTCTCGCTTTTTTGTTGCTCTCTCCACTAAGCCCCCAGCATAAGTTGGCCTAAATGATAGCGCACGGTAGATATGTATAACTTCTGCCACCTTTACCAAAACTTGAGAATTGATTTTTTCTGTATTTAGCTATTCAATTGGTCACAGTTACTTAACTAGCGAGCGAGCACTCTGCCTTTGGCTTATATAAATGCTGTGCAGTCGACGCTCTAAACCGGTTTGGTCTATAATAAATGTTCCCAAGCTATTTCAATTAGTTTTTATACCCTGTTGCCATAAAACTGTGCTAAAAGGGTATACTTGACTTATAAAATTGATAATGATGATGATGAAGTTGATAATGTCATTTAATCGAATGATGACAATGTATTAGCCTGAGTAAGAACTAGAATTAACGAGGTACAAGGTATCTCTTAGTCGGCAATCCTCAATTTCTCTACACTTAACACTCAGTTAGTCGCTTTCGAGTTTAGAGTCAGTAACTTTGATTAATAGTATCTTTTAGACGGTCTCTAACACCCATAACGCTTTAGGGGGTATCTCCTAGTCTATCACAGACAAGCGGATGGTAGTTACCTGTTTTTATTATCATCTGTCTGACAGTCTTAAACAATAACACACCAAGTGACGTCAAGCCACCGTTTGGGGCATGTTAACGATTTTGTACAGTCTCGAGTGCCAAGTTAATTGCACAGGAATCAGTTGGACAGATTTATCGAATACATTTTATCTAAATAGCAGAACTAACTAGTTGCAGATGACTGCCAGATACAATTGGATAAATTGCCTGTTTAGACTGTGGCCTGAGCCATAAAGAAAGTTGTCAAAATGACAAATGCAACTGCATCCTACAGATGCAACACATTCTACATACATGCATCTGGGCTGGGCAGTGGGCCGTGTCTTTGGGCCTGTTGGTGTGCGTCGCTAGAAAAATGAAGATGTACAGAATTGAGCAGGCGCACAGATGCTACCAATAAGCATCTGGCCTAGAGTTGGTTGCGGATGGCACTTGGCGTCGCATCTACATGCACTGTGTGTCTGTTGCATATACATATCCGCATCGGTATCTGTATCTGTGACTGTGACTGTGATTGTGGCTGCGAGTGTTGCAGCGGCTGCCGGTTTTGCGTAGCATGTAACCACATGCATATGTATGTAGAGATACATATGTATCTGTATCTGGCAGTGTGACTGCCACCGAGGCTTCGTTCGCTTGGCTGCTTTGTTGTGTTCTAGCTCAGCTGGTTTTCGCATTTAGATGCGCCCCACAAGATATGCGAATTGTATCTAGAACTTGTTTTGCTCATGGCTGTCTGTGTGTGCGAGTGTGTGTATCTTTCAGCTGCGCTTGCCTTTTGCTGGGAGCCCAGTCATTTGCAACGTGCACACCACCAAGCATGGGCGGTTGGTGTGTGTGTGAGATACATTTAGCTGATTACACTTGCAGATACGTTATAAAATTACTCAAAATCATCGAAGCGCAGTGCATGTGATCTACACACAAGTCATGGTTCAGCGCACCAGGTTCCAAGCACCCACCGTTCGAGTCGAGAATTTAACTTTAAAACGTATCTCAGATACTAAACTCTGCTATTAGGCAGTGCTTTTAACAAAACTAATTGTATTTTGCATCAAGCTTTTGTTAATCAATTGAATTATGTGGCCTGATTTCTAGTTGCTCTTGCTCCTCGCCACCAACAAGTGCAACGTCATGTGGCACGTCACAACTGCTGCAGCTGCTCTGATGCAACGAAACTATACGAGCCGACTGCCACAACTCGTTGTTGGCCTGGCCAATACTGTGGCTCGCCTAGTTCATCGTTCGCCTGCCGCTTGCTGTGCGCCTGCTCCAACTAGATACAATAGTAAAAGTGTGCTGGCTGACTGAACGAGTGCCTGAATGTCGCGTCGACTAGTGAGTAGATGAGTGCCTCACTAGGTGAGTGGATGAGTGTATGAGTGTGTGCGAGTGTGCGAGTGTCTCACTAAACTCGTCGTATTATGGTACATGGCAAAGCCGGCCGGCCGGCCGGTCTCTAATTTATGGTCATGCAGCAAAAAGTGACTGGTAGAGCTACAACAAGCTACTGCCACAGCGTGGGCTGTGTGTGTGTCGCTTGCAACGGGAGAAGGGGTGCTGGCGGGCGGGGGCGTTCTCTGCCTGCACTTGGCTAAAAGTTTACAATTCGCATTCATTTTTATTGTCATCACGTCTTGTCCTGTCCTGCTTTGTTGGCTTTTGCCTTTATGCTCTATCTGTTTCGTTCTCTCTGTGTTTTTGCTTTCTTTGCCTTGCCACAGCGGCCATTGCACCCACCCCGCAGGTATCCCCTCTCTTACCACACAGCCTGCACTTTCAGGCCTTTTTTATATGCATTTTTTATTTGCATATTGTTGTTGTTTTTTTTGGTTCTGTTTTGCCTTTTGTCTTGCTGCATATTTTGTTCGTTGTGGGCTTTTGTCACTGACAGTTACAACTTTCTGACGCATGATTTGTGGAAAGGCCTTTCGTTTTTTCTCTCCATATAAATAGCAAAAGCGAATCTGGGACATTGTAGGCACGGGACAGTGCAAAAAGGCATGAAAATTAAGCGCACAATAACCATGAGGAAGCTTTATTACTTTGGCTTTTAACCAACTGACCCAAGACACAAATGACACCGTTTCCATTCCCTGCTTGACGTACTCAATGGCGACACTAAATGGAGTAGCGTTGAAAATTTAATGGTTCTTAAGATGAGTGATGTGGTATATATTATAGGGGTACATGAATTCATTCACAAGCTCCGCCCAATATAATGCATTCGAAGTGAATTGAATTGAATGAGTAAGTAGTATTTAAAAATGCATTGAATGTGTATGAATTTGAGTTTTGATTAATTTGACATTCTAAGCATTCAATTAGAATAAATGTCTTTTGTATCTTACAGACACTTTTGTATCTTACAGATACTTTTGTATCTTACAGATACTTTTGTATCTTACAGTTACTAAAATCTTTTAATTTCGAAAACAAGTATATGACTATGATATACTTAAGTGGTAAAAACCAAACTCTGGAATGTACTGAGGTTGGACAAGTCAATTTGGCTTATAGAACTGGGTCGGCAACATTATCAAGTCACGGCCCCCATGACAGACGGCGAGCACTCGTAGTTCTCACTGCCAAAGTGGCAAGCGAAAAGCAAAATATAAAATAAAATACAAAGTTAATAATCTTTACGACTACAACTACGAATTATTTTCATTATTATTAACGTACTGCTGACTCTAGGTTGTGTGTGTGAGTGTGTGATATGTTTTTGGGGACAGCAGTAAGAGAGGAGCGAACAATGGCCGATAAAAATTGCTGGCACAATAAAAACAGCGATGCCGACGCCGACGCCGAAGCGGACGCTACACGGCGCGGCTGTTAACCTTGAGGTCTATGACTCAGTGAGTCAGCCGCTAGAGGGCGCTGCTTTCTTTTTTTGAAGCGCCAATGATGATGAGTGCGAATGCGAATGTGAATCAGAAGTATGAGTATGAATGAGTGTCGGTGTGAGTGTGAGTGCTCCACTTTTTGAGAAGGTCAGTCGAAATGTGTGCCTTTTGGTCGCGTCTTGCGACCCTTCACTTTGGAAAGTCTGAGGCGTGCCAAAATAATTGATTGCAAATCGAACGTCAAATTGAAGTGGAGGTGGGGGCCAGGAAAAATCGTGATTTTCATAAATGAATTGCTGGCGACATGTCTGATGAAAAGAAAGCAGAAATAAGCACAGCAATGACTATGACTCTGCTAATAGCCAGAGCTAAGCTTCTAAGGATGCTGAACCGGACGGGTCACGGCGATTCGTTTCTTTTCCTTTAACAAATGACAAACTCTTTGAAATTTATGACCACGAAACGCGAACCACTGACGACTAGCACAGATGAACAGAAACACGTTCAAACGTTTACCTTTTGTTTTTTTCTTCGGCCAGAGAAAGGCTTTGTGTGTCGTGCTGCAAGAGTCTTAACTGAAGCAACGTTTGTCTAACATTTGTTTTCTTACTCTTTGCAGAATTTCTTCAGATTGAGTCGCCTGAGAAAACTGGGCCTGAGTGACAATGAAATTGCACGATTGCCGCCGGACATACAAAACTTTGTAAATCTCGTGGAGCTCGATGTCTCACGAAACGGTAAGTCCAACAATCGGCGGCATGCAACAAGTGCCACATAATTATTATTGACATTGATGGGGTTGTTATTGTTTGCCAAAGGATGCGATGCGTCTATCAAGAGTTGATTGACAGATTGCACTGGGACTCTCTGACAAACAACAACCATTGCAAATCGAGTGTAATTGCAACGGCGTGGCAAGGTAGCAGGGGGCTGCATGCATGCTACTGAGGTTACTGAGTGTATGAGGCAACATGTTTCTGCGGTTTGCATATTGTGCCGGCTTTCTCTCTATTGTGCACTAGAAACGCAGAGACATTGAGCAGAGAGATGAAGTCTCATAAGGTCTGTGCAGAAACTTTGAAGTGCTATCGAATGCCAACTTTGACCTTTTGTACGTTACGAACTTATATACAATTGTTTACTTGGCTCGCTGTTGGGTTTTCAAAACTTTTCCTAGAACACTGCACACTTGATAAAGTTCTCTTGTATGCAATATTGCACGCAACAGACAGACAGACAGATTGAGTTGGAGAGGGGAAAATTGTGGACTTCCATACATATTTATACTGTATACTATACTGTATACTATACACACATATTTATTTTCCGCTTAAGCAAGCATAAATCCGTAAACATTAATAAGTAATTGGAGTCAAGTGCAAAGTGAAACAGAAACACACTCGTACTCATGTATCTATATATAGCTGAATAATCACATGCAGCAATGCTCGACGGGCAGTTACTGTAGTTTGGTGCATTCAGGAATATAACGACTTGGTCTTACCCTCTTTCTGCTTACCAATGTGCACAGGGTATTGTCGTAAACAAACGAAATTTATTTCCATTGACGAGCGTAATTCATTCATGCAGTCACAGTCAGCCACAGTCTGACACAGCCACGGGCTGGTTTATGGCTTTAAAATGGGTGTTGAGAAAGGAAACGGAAACTACTAGTGTGTGCTTTAAGTAAAATACTATCAGCAGACAGCGTTAGTCGCTCCACTTACCACTATTACCATAATAAAATACAAGTTTATTTTTCAATTACCATACTGTGGCTTCCTATTCCCGTTTTATTTTGGCGTCTGCAGGTTTTAGGGTTTCAAAATGTGTATTGAATTACCAGTTGATTGGACTCATTAAGCGTATTGTGGCCTGCATTTGCAGTGTTTGGCTGACTTGGCACTTATGCATATGACCCACAAATGAAGTGTAAACACACCCAGACCTAAATGAAGTGAATGGCTCGCAGATCTGGGCAATCGTCGCCTTGTGCTTGAAATATGAGCTGTGTCTATATGCCGCTATAGTTGGGTGAAAGGCCGCAGCAAATTGCTAAAGAGATGTGTGAGTTGAGTTGAGTGGAGTTAGTGGAGTGTTCAAATCATTTTGCTGCACTTAACCCTGCAAGCGCATTTATCTCGCTGGATTAGAAATGTCTCATATCTGAGCACTTTCGCTCTAACCCAATCCCAATCTCCATCTGGGTCTGGGTCTGTGGGTGGTGGTAAAAGCCTTTCACATTCGTTTATCGCTGTTGTTATTGGCAATGTCGCTCAATGGCTTTGAACGCGCTGGGTAATGGGAAAATACAGCAATTGGCAGGTGTGGCAATATGCACCTATACTATACTTATTTATGGCAACAGGAATTTTCTTCGTTTTCTTTTGATTCGCCCCAAAGAAATATTTCAGTACTCGGTGGAAATTAGTACGCTTGATTTGTATTCGTTTCGTTGGGCCACAACAATGGCAATGCCAACAGGCAGCCACTGCAGCGGTTGTGCAACAAATACAACAAGCATAAAAACTTAAAAAGCAAAAAGTAAAAAACGAGCTGCCAAGCGCAGCACGCAAAAATATATTACGTATACGCCTGCTTGCACTTGACAAAAGAATTGCACGGCAAGTAGTACGATGTGCGATGCATTTGTAAGTGTGCACTTGGCAGCACAGTGGTGCCAAATGCTATTCAAAATTGTTACGAAAATTAACTAATAAAATTAACTATTGTTATGAGTGCTTTTTCTATGACTAAGACCCTCAACCAGTGTGTTGTGTTATTTCGCAATTTCTGCTCTATATATGTTTACTATATAACAATATGTTTAGTTAAAATAGTACTCTAAATATACATTCTTATGAACTGAAGTGACTAAAGTTCTATGTATAACTTTGGAATCACATCTGTGCAGTTTTTATTTGCATTACAGCAAACTTCAGTTTCAATGTAGAATTTAATTTAGTTTCTAAAATAAAGGAAACTAGGCTTCCATATTTTGATTAATATTACATTTCAAGCAATTGTTATCGATCGAATAGCTTTTATTTCGTCATTGTTCCACTGTGCAACGCAACGGTTACACTAACAATACTAATAAAAACATTAATTTGTATGGCTGTTGTGCTGTGTATATGGCTCCACGTGCGTGTGTGTGTGTATGTGTTTGAACATACGCCATTGTGTGGGTGTGTTTGCAATAGTGCAGGTGTTGTGGACGCCGTAGTTGTCGTTAGTAGCCGTAGTATGTACGCAAATTATTATGACAAGTTGACCTGCTTGAGAATCGTGCACTAGAGGGTGATGCAGTGGCTATGATAGTATGCCCAAACTGGTAAGGGTATGCAGTGAATATATGTACTATCAGTTAAAGATACAAAAGTATCTCCATATACTAGAGGGCGCTATAATCGTATACTCGAACTGTAAGAGTATATGACACATATGGGCATTTCCAGTGGTCGCGAACGTACGTTCGTACGCTTTTAATGCAAAAATGAAATAGAAAACAAGTGTTTTCTAAAAAATGTTCTTATGCTTTTTTATAGCATTTTGTAAGCTCTTTGTTTAGTGTAAATGATGGGGTTTATCGAGTTTACATTTTTTAAATATTGGCAAAAAACATGCGGTCGCGAACGTACGCAAAATAGAAGTCGGTTTTGGCTTAATCTAGTAAAATGCAAAAATCAGCGAATTGAGATGGAATATTCTAAAGCAATAACTTTACTATGAAAATGAATTAATGTAGCTTTCTATTGCGCCTATTCCCAAGAAAATATCTCCATTTGTTTTTTTTTAATTGAATTAAGTACCGGTCGCGAACGTACGGGTCGCGAACGTACGATTTTTCCATGCTACTTTAGTTGTTTTTTTTTTTGGTTTACATCTACTTCTTTTATGAATAACTTCATATTTCCTTTATATTAGATTACGGTAAAGAGATTTGGTAGAAAAAGTGCAAACATATCATATGTTTTCATTGCGAAATAATTAAATGTAAAAATGCCTTTAAAAGTAGCTAAAAGTGAAGAAATTACAGTTTTTTTTAGTTTTTAGGCCAAATTCCTAATAGATATGGTATGGATTCATTGTATTATGAAAATTTTGCCATTTCTTTATGCTATTTGATATTTTATATTTCTTTCTTCACACAAAAATACGATAATTATGAAGATTTTCATTTTCGGGCCTGGTTGACCATTTGCCGGATATGCCCATATGCATATGCACTATTAGCTGTAGAAACAATAGCATTTCCATACACTAATCATCATTTCGAGTATATGAAGTTGGAGTATTTTTCAATTTTTTACAGCCTTAGAAATTCATTAGCTATTTGTTAACTTGGCTTTTTATTTGCCGTTTTAAGTTTTGTTTGGTTTTCCCTCGATTCCCGCTAATTGTTTGTTTATTTTTCGTTTTCTGTTTCTACAATTTCACAATTTGTTTTCGCTGCAGTTTGCAATTCCTGCTTCGCTTGTTTATTAAAAACATAATAATTTGCGAATTTATATTTAGCAGACGCATCGCATGTCCGCCCTCCTCCTCCCCCGCAGCTCGTCTGTTGATAAGCCCAGTTAGCAGTTGATATTTGTAAAGTTAGACAAGAGGCAAATAAACAAAATGGCACTGGGAGAGTAAATATTGCGAGTAGTAAATTAAAAAGCATGTTCGAGTACATTTGGGGGAGACTGTATAGAGCATTGTGATAACTGTGGGAAATCATTGCTTGTAGCATGCTTGTGGCAAGCGTTTGCCATGGGAACAGCTTTAGCTTCACAAATGATTTGCGAACAGATGAAAACGCAACTGAAATGCAACTGACAAAAAGGCCAATTAAATGGCTTTCTGAAAGTCCATGCACTTACACGGCCACGACGACAACCGCTTGACAACCTCGAATACCGTGCACGAAAAGTCAAATGGAAACTGTGTCATCTTTTTCTGTTTTTTCTGTGTGTTTTCTTCTGTTCTTTTTCTTATGTTTTATGTTTTACTCGACTGTTGCAATTGAGGCGTCAACTGGGTCAAAGTTAAGCTGTTCGCTGAGTGCAAGCAAAGTTTCATTCAAGAGAACAGCAGAACAGAGCTTCTGCTGATTCCGAGTCTTTGATGCTCGTATTGTGTTGTCAATGAATTCAGACATTAAGCCGCTGAAGAGCCAGAGCCTCGACAATAGAGATCTACACACAAAGGAGAGCAACAATCGGAGCTTATGTCGAGCTGCGATTACTCATACTCATAGAACACACCATTAGAGGCCATGACTTTGTTGAAAGTTCACAAATACCAAGTATTTTTTATTATACACATTTCTCACACCCATACTTATAATGTGAGTGTGTGTGTGTGTGGAAACATTGTTTAATTAATGGCATTAAGCAAAAACTATATCTAGAAATCGCGTAAAATTGAAATATCATTTCTTCTCTCACATCGTACTTACCCCCACAACAGATACATATACACTATGATATGTATACATATTTCAAATGCTACTCTGGCAGCTATTGACGTCACTGGGAAGCGTGCAATTAAAAACTAATCGACAGACAGTGCAAAATGTTGCCCTGTTTGCCGCGGCCAACAAATCAAAAAGCCAGAATACGACATGAAAATTGCCTACAATCACTGCGAAAAACTTGTATTAGAAATTGCAAATTTGTGCCAGAAAATGTATACAATACAACAGGCAAAGGCAAATAAATGTGAAGTGAACGGAGATACCAAGTAAGGGAAGCGCAGTCTTATCAGGCATATTGTTATATCTACAGCTATAGATTGCTATAGTATGAGGCATATACTTGTATCTTAAGCTATAGAAAGATATAGTATGACACATATACTTGTATCTTTCGCAATAGATAAGCATTGAATTACATTACTGCAAGTTGTGTATAGCTACAGAGTAATGGATAACTGCAGGGATACCAAGTAGAATATGTTTGCCTTGTCTATCTTGGCTTAAGCCAATGCCAGCTGATGCAGGTGTTATTTGCTCGTCTTTTTTAAGCATTTTGATTAATTTGAAAACATATCAATTGATTGACAGCTATATAAATACATGGCTGTGTTTAAACTTGATAAATACTGAAAAACATCACTTTAACATTCAATATGTGCCTAAAGTGTTGGCGGCAATTGGCAGATACTTAGTGCCTTGCTTTAAATTTAAATTTGAAACTACCTAAAATAGAGAGGGAGTGGCTTATGAATCAAGTATAAAGTCCCAAGAATAGTGTTTAATTAGCACTTGCAAGTTCTAAGCTAGTTATCCGACTCGAAATCATTGCTCCAATCTCAAAGCTTCTATGATAGAAAATACTCTTAACATCGTTCTCCCTTTTTCATAGTTGTTTTTTAATGCTAGTTACAGCTTGTATCGTCTGTGTAGCAGTATCGTTTTTATCAATCTAACGCCTTTAGGTATTTGCCGAGTTTACTTTAGCTGTCTGTGTTTCAGTTGAGACTAGGTTTCAGTTGAGACTGTATCGATTCGTCATAAGTTGATTAGCTGGCAAGTACAGTAATCAAGTTCCATTCGCACTACTAACAGCAATTGCATTTGTTGTAAAATTTATCGCAACTATGCTAGAAATATTATACTATCAAATATACTGCTTTTTGTCGATAGTAAAGAGAACAATTTCTTACTGTCTCAATAGTATAAAACAATTGCTTATTAAAAGCAACCATTTGTATGGATCAAGCAAGAGATCAATATCTCAATTTGCCAATTAGTTTTGATACAGCTTAAGCACATTTTGACTTGTATGTAGAGTATCTCGGTTGTGTCTATAGACAAGTCACAAGTTCTCCAAGTATTTATTTTTGCTTGTTAAACGTTTTAATTGCATTTAATGGCACCTGTTGCATGGTCGCTGCCAACGCGCATTGCTCTCAACAATTAAAAGCCATTTACTTAGCGCACTCCCTGAACGACTTTGCTCAGCTTGGGGCGGGCTGAGTGTAGAAGGGGAGGCGTTGGGGCTGTGGCACACGCAGTTGCAGTTGCACTGTTGGCTTCTATTATGAGCCCAGGCCATAAAGCATCCAGAGGCGACGGAAAGCCATTTCTATTTGCTATGCGCTCTGGCTCTTTAGGGGATTTGACTGCAGAAGAGCATATATGTATGTATGTATATGGATGTGGAGGATGCACTCAACAATGCCAGACGGCAAATTGCATGCAGACGATGCTTCATGATGATAATGCTGATGATGATAGGGATGGAAACGAGGACGACTCCCATTCCCATTCATTCAATAAAGCAAATGGCAACGTGCCATAAAAGCTCATAACATGCTCTGACTGACTGACTGCCTGGCCTGACTGTAGGTGCCACTGAGTGAAGATTAGTCTGAGCTTAACCTGGCTGTAAATTGAAAGAACTCGACTACAGCAAGCACTCTCTACATCATCTGCATTAAGTGCAACGCACGGATATGGCCTCAATATGCTTGGCCCCTACTCTGCTCTCTTTGCCTTGATAACTGACAAATCATTTCATTTCGTTTTTCATAGGCGAATGACAACGAGATGCTCTTAAAATATTTGCTCGTCCAATGACATTGAAAAGAAATTTCATAGGCGTGTGTGTGTGCGTGAGTGTGTGGCATTGCCTTAATATACGATTTTGACGTCGTCACTGACGTTTTTTTTTGGCAGAGACGAACGCCTCGGCGATCTGTGGTCTGTTGTCTGTCTGGCTGGTTTTATTTCATTAATATTTATATGTGTTTTATAATATCATGGGCTGGCATGAGAATGGTTTGTTCCTGTTCTGTTTGCTATTTTAAGCTACGTGCATTGTCTGCTCTATATAAAATTTAATATTGGCTTGGGGCTCTAAAGTGCTGCGTGTGTGTGTGTGTGCGTGTGTTCTCATTGTCATTGCATAATTGCACAAATGGATTACATTTGGGTGCACTAAGTGTGCTTGAGGCAATCCGGAGCATTTCCTTTCATTTCCGTGTCGTTTAATTACTTTTCTCCCCACTCACTACTCACTCGGCCCTTCGTCGTGGCAAGAGGTCAATGAATCTCGTGTCGCCCTGTCTAATGACCGCCAACTGTGCCGCACAGTCGAGTAATTTTGCAGGCCTAGAGCCAAATATGAAATGAGTTCACATATACCCAAATAAGTAGAGCAACATGCCATATAAGTGTGCTCATGTGCTACCAATTGTTTGAGTAGATTCCTCACTCTGTGTGTGTGTGTGTGTGTTGTTTGTATATATGTATGTATGTAGGCAACGTCTTGCTGCGTCCATTTGTCTGCGGCTGTTGGGGATCTGATTGTGAGTGTTTGGGTGTTCTGGCCTTTTCTCTTGTTGTTGATGGATCGACTTCTGGCTGATGCTGCTGTAGATACATGGATGTATGATTTCTTTTGTTTTCTTTAGTTCGCTTGTTGCCAAGCTACATAAACTACGTCAAAACAAACAACCACAAACAAAAAGATGCTCGAGTTGCTAAGAAATGCTTAAGAGCAGGAAAATGTTTAGTTAAAGACAGAGAAATTGTATTTTTACTTGCAAGTAATTTCCTTTCATTTGAATATAGAAATTTTCGTTTTTTACGAGTTTTTAATTTATGTGTTGCTTAATGGCAATTGAATTTAATGTAGTGCAGTGTAAATTAGTTGAGTTCCATCGGAATGAGCAGAAATCCAGCGTGCTATAATAAGTATTGAAACTGAGTTTTATACATTTTTAATTAACTTATGCTTTCTGTTTTTAATCTTTGCTACTTGTCAGTTTTATTATTTATCCACGCCAAACACTTGATAGGCGAGATAGGAAGAGCAAACACGGGCAAGCAGAAACTTTTGTTCATAATAAAATATATTCGTATATATGTAAATAAAATTGTGAATAAATGAATAAATAAGTGCTGAATGTAAGATACCCTACAAATGCGGAACTCATTTTTTTACTGCAAAATATGAAAACATTTAAAAGCATTTTAATTGAATTGTCAATGCCATTCAGGCAGAATCCAAAATAGATTACAAGTGTGTGTGTGTGTGTGTGTGTGTAAGTGTGTGTGTATCTCTGTTTGTATGTACGCAAACAGTCTGCATTCTGCTCTGTCCACCTTTGTATGGGGCGTGAGTTGTTGAGTTTTATTTGCTGCACATGCATAACTCACAATGCGGCTCACAATAAATTTCAACACGAATATTCGACTGAGTGTGTGCGAGTATTCATATATTCATACAATGTACAATATAGGTATATATCTTTAATTAAATTGACTATAAACTGAGTGTGCAGACAGAGGAAACAGCAGCGACCGACCAACTGGGTAGTGTAAGGGCCTTTATCATCTGCAACATGCCACAAATTCCAGAGCAGTCGACCGTTTTTGAGAGGGGGCGTGCCGGCAATTGCATTGAATGCAGCAAGTGCTTTGCATTCACACTCGAGCACACTCATACACCCACACTCACACTCACACTCACTCACAATTGATTCAATGCATTGTTATGTTATTGACAGTGCAGGTCTGACTGGGCACTTCCGCTTTGCTTTTTCCCCTTTTGCCACTCTGTACATTGTTGCGAGGCAACTCGAACATGTCCTACTCGATACCCGTTGTCCTGCCACACACGGCATTGTGTTGTGCGGCGTTTAAGTTGTTCGCCTGCAGGTCCCACGTGTCGTATTAGTTACATCAAGTTATTATCCACAGTCTAGGGAATGTGCGTGTGTGTGTGTAACTAGGTCAGTTTAAACGTAACGTAAACGTAAATGTCGCGTCGTGTCGTGTCGTAGCTTGTGTAAGGGATTGCACGCCCACCTGACAGTTTCCACTGCGGTGACCTTTTGTGCGAGGCTCCTGTGGCCTTTTGTGGGTGTGTTTCGCATAAACAAACAACCACAACAACGCATACACGCACACACACACAAATATAGTGTGGCAAAAGAGAAACATAGTACACATGACAAACTTGCGCGTTTCCGCTTCGGCACTTCAAATTTATTCGATCAACAAGTTTCGCTTGTCATTTTTATCATTTCATGAGTGAGCTTTAATAGAAAATGAATGTGGAATATGCCCCTGGACTATCGGATTTAAAATATAACATTATTAAATTCCCCATTCATTCTGCATCTGCGTAGAATTTGCATGTGCTCTCATTGAATATTTATAGCTGGTTTAAAAATAATTAGATATGAATATTGGGAACACCCTTTTGGCGCAATTCATGCGTGAGCAATAAAGCGAGGGCGGACAGCAGGCAGGGAAACTCGATAATCGATGAAGCAGCTCAAAGCAATGAGCTAAAATAACAGCATGACTATGACTCTACTGTTCGTAATATATTCCAATCTCTTTATTGATAATTTTGTTTTACTCTTTGCAGATATACCCGACATTCCCGATGACATTAAACATCTGCAGAGCCTGCAGGTGGCCGATTTCAGTTCGAATCCGATACCAAAATTACCATCGGGCTTCACGCAACTGAAAAATCTGACCGTATTGGGACTGAATGATATGTCACTTACTATATTGCCCGCCGATTTTGGCAGTTTAAAGCAGCTCGAATCGCTGGAGCTGCGCGAGAATCTGCTCAAGAGCTTACCCGAAACGATACGTGAGCTAACGAAACTGAAACGCCTGGATCTGGGCGATAACGAAATAGAGGATCTGTCACCACACATAGGCTATCTGCCGAGTCTCCACGAGCTGTGGCTAGATCACAATCAACTGCAACGTTTGCCCCCTGAAATGGG
This sequence comes from Liodrosophila aerea, assembly GCA_035045005.1. Classification (NCBI taxonomy): domain Eukaryota; kingdom Metazoa; phylum Arthropoda; class Insecta; order Diptera; family Drosophilidae; genus Liodrosophila; species Liodrosophila aerea. The sequence goes on from JAWNNL010000753.1 coordinate 60,668, forward strand.
ACTTTTGCATCAGCTAACGTATCTGGATGTGTCTGAGAATCGACTGGAGGAGTTGCCCAACGAGATTGACGGACTAAAAAGTCTGACTGATTTGGATCTGGCACAGAATCTGCTCGAAACACTGCCCGATGGCATTGCCAATCTGGAACGCCTTACAATACTGAAGCTGGACCAGAATCGCTTGCAGCGTTTGAATGATTCGTTGGGCAAGTAAGTAGACGCTAATCAGAGTGAAATCTTAGGAAGATCGTTAATTATATTTTTCTTGCAGCTGTGTTAACATGCAGGAGCTAATCTTGACCGAGAACTTTCTGTCTGAGCTGCCGCCTTCGATTGGAAACATGACCAAGTTGAGTAATCTGAACGTGGATCGCAATGCCTTGGAGTACTTGCCGCTGGAGATTGGAGAGTGTAGCAATCTGGGTGTGCTGAGTCTGCGCGATAACAAGCTTAAGAAACTGCCGCCCGAGCTGGGCAACTGCAGCGTGTTGCATGTGCTCGATGTGAGCGGCAACCAGTTGCTGTATTTACCCTATTCGCTGGTCAATCTGCAACTGAAGGCTGTTTGGCTATCGGAGAATCAATCACAGCCACTGCTCACCTTCCAGCCGGACACGGATGCCGAAACGGGCGAACAGGTGTTGTCCTGTTATCTGTTGCCACAGCAGGAGTATCAGCCCATCACACCAGGTGAGTGCTCATAACGACCCCAAAGGGCGAATGGTTAGCTGATAACTGTGTAACTGGTGACTGGTGCCTGAGGTCATAGTTTGGCTTGCTCATTGTGGCCAATGAATACGGCTGCTTATCTCGTTCGCTCTGGCATACATACCAACGGAATGTGCTCATATCATGGTGCAATATCTGAAATCTATGCTTGCTGGCGATAAGATAACAAAGCCTGCTGAACGGAGTAAGCAAGCCAAACAAAGACTACCACACACATTAGTCGAAGCTCAGCATTTTTCCAAATTCTCCTCATATTTATACTATGTTTTGCAACGAAACCTACTTGTTATTTGGCTTTAACGTAATTGCGAAAGCACACCAAAACACCTGCTCAGCTCTATTTTCGTATATCTTTATGTATTGTATTCTATTTTTTCTATGTTTTTTCTATAACAACGCAACTACACCATGCGTCCTATGCACCTCTTCACCTTCATTTAAAAACCCAACTAAATTTAAAAAAAAAAAGACTATCCACCCCAGACGCTTTATAGATCAAGCGAAAAGTTCGATTCTATGGATTTCTTCAGTTACCAACAGAAAGGTTTGCGTTGTCTGTTAATACTACAATAACAAAGAGCTATTAAACGATTAGCTGATATGAATATATATACCATATAGTTGCCAAAATAACCAAAAATATACGTATGCTACATAGCAGATTTGTGTACAGAGCAGAGGTGTGTGTGTTTATGTAAACTAATTATGACAATCATGGCTAGGAAAGTTAGTTCTCTACTTTGTTGGTAAACTAAATTACTGAGAAAATTGACTAAATATTAAAACTGTTTGAAACTTTTTGTATAAAGTTGAGCTATAATTATTAGCTTAAAATTCTTTTGTAAATTATTTGTAAAAATTCTTTTCAAAACAAGTTAATCAATAGACTGTGCACAACTCTGCTAGATGGCATATGCTTTATATACTCAGCGCATATAACAATCCTATCCATACCAACTAGTGCCTCATCTATGCATGCTTATGTATCTTTAAGCAGCAACTCTATCATTTGACTTTCGACAGGGCATCACTACAGTGGCTTGGCAGAAGGTTGTGAGCTTGAACTTACTATACATACCATTGACCATTTGAAGTTATTGTTGTTGTTCTCTATTGTTGATTGTTTTTGTTTGTTTGTTTCTATTGGATTTTTGTGTAAAAGCCAAACCAGTTTTACGCCATAAAATGACGTCATATAAATCACAAACAACAAGTTGTAGTCTGCGGGCGTTGGCCAGCCAAGACTCTACCTGGTAGAATTGGAGGAGCAGCGGCACACACCCTGTACTGAGTGTGTATGTGTGTGTTTTGATTTGTTGTTTGATTTGATAATGTTATTATTTGCTGTTTATATACCATTCATTTGACAGCGCCGCCCCGTTAAATATTTGCCATGTGCGTGTTGCCCATCAAAAGCGATCCCATCGCATCTTGTATAGAGGGAGGGGCAGGGAAGTCAGCACTTGTAGTTCTCTGTGCTATGCTTCTGTTTCTTATTTCAATATCAATTCCCAGCTGCTGATACTGTGATTGAGTTGCGCCTGTCAGTGGCAGCATGCCAGATCAAAGCATCTAGAGCTCCTGCGCACAGGCCTACTCTTTGTGTGTGTCTCTCAGTCCGACTGTCTGTCTGTCCATCAGTCCAACTGTCTGCCTGTCGGTTTGTTTGAGTCATTCAATTGGTGTGGTCTGTGTAAACGCCTATGACGTCATGGACTCTGGCAAATGTAGAGCAAGATCGACCGTGGCAGTCGTAATTATACTCACGCGTAATCGCATAACGCAGATGCTTAATAATATTAATCGTCTTCTAAGAGCTAGAGCGCGCCTCTTGATGTTGTTTCTGTGTTTGTGCCACCAAAAAGCGAGGCATTGATTAATGACCTGTTCAACTGCGCTAACTCATTGCTACAGTAGAGCTTGACAGTTGACGCACTATTGCTAATACCGTACGTTATTGAAGATTATCTTGATGTGGAGCATGAGATCATAGATCAGAGAAACACTTACTGTTATAGTGAGTATTAAGAGGAATCTTGAACATCGGATGCTGAAATATCAAAGAAGTGCTGCTGGCGAATTGAAGCATTATACGAGCTTATGAGATCAGAAATCCAAGTACCCGATCAAGTACCTAAGCTAGAAAACTTGGAATGTTATATAAATGGTAGATAATATTATTATATCATCACTAAACAGTTTGGTTGATCTTTATTATAAAGATTCAATCTAAGGTTTTATTTTGTTATGCTTCAATTTCAATTTGATAAAACCCAGTAAATAAATTACTCTCAACATCAGTTTGTTTCATGTACTGTTGCTCAACTGTATTTGCAGCTATTCAACTCTGACTACCTTACATTCATATGGCTTCACTGTAGGGTATTCAATAATATTCAAACTTGCTGTTTGGTTGTACTCAAACTTGTTGTTGGCCGTGTTGTTGTGGTTTCGCGTTTTTGCGTGGTTTTAGAGTGCTAGTCGTTGGCATACGTTTGACATTCGATAATAACAATAATAGTAGAGTATTAATAGCTTTGTAACTGTGTTTTCACTGCGAATAGAAAACGAGTTTCATTCTACGCTAATAACTTCTAAAAATACGACTATAATCTCATCGCCCGATGATCGAATGAATGCCTCTGAGTGCAATCACACATTTGTGTGAATCTATGTTCAATGCTATAGTTCAAATTGAATGGAATACTTCTCTATACATGTGTATATATATGGGTGGCAGCTTAAGGTCTCTGGAAGTCTCACTTAGATGTTGTTTAAATTATCCAATTATAGCTCTAGACTGAGAGACAGACACACAGACATTCGTGTTGTTGCTGCTTAGTTTTTTGTTTTATTTACATAAATCTTCATATAAATAGTAGTTGAAGAAGACCCTAAAACGAAAACAGAATTCAAATTCCAATGACAATGAGGCTGCTGCTGATGATGATGTCGTCGTCGTCGTCGTCTTCGTTGGGGCACCACACCCCGCTGGGTGTTGCTCGTTGAATATTTGTTGTTTTACTGTAAGTTACGGGCTGACATTGGATGCAGCTACTTAAGCCAGACCTTACAAGATCCCCAACAAGAAGAGCAAGAGCAGCAAGTATTTACTTCCGTAATAAACAACGATTTGAATTTGTTTATTGGTCTGCCCCGCCCCCTGCAGATCCCTCATATTGCTGGACAGGATTGAGTTGAATTAGCCCACATGTTGCAATTTTAATATTGTTTACGTTGCGTGGAAATTTATGGCGCACACTCTCATAACCAATTGATGGATTTGAAAGTGGTGTGAGAATGTGTGGTGTGTGGTGTGTGGTGCCGGTAATGCCGGTGGTGCGAGTGTGGCTGGCATTGTTTATACTTATGTATTGGCTCGAAAATAGTTCACAGCATGCATCTACATATTCTATTTATTGATTTTACATACCCAAAAGCCATGGGTCATTAAGCGCTCTTAAATATAAATATTTGGAAATTTAACTAACTGTAAAATGTGCATGCGCATGCCAAATGCTAAATATTTTAATTAGTTTAACAACAATACAAAGTCTACAACTAAGAGAAAACAATTATTAATAATAATGCTTTTTTTTACACACAGCACGAGATCTGGAATCTGATTCGGAGCCGTATGAGGAACGGGAGCCAGCGCGCACCGTTGTCAAGTTCTCCGAGGAGGTTAGCCAGGAGAAGGATACGCCATTTGTGCGCCAGAATACGCCGCATCCCAAGGACCTGAAGGCCAAGGCGCAGAAACTGAAGGTGGAACGCAGTCGCCATGAGGAGCACGCCACAGCAAATTTGGTTTCACTGCCAGAGGAGGTAAATGATGATGATTCTACTACTACTACAAATATTGCTAGAAGATCAAGTGGTCTGGGTGAAGGGTCAGGTTTATGGTGTGCTTCAAACGCCCTTAATTGTAGTTCGTGTATTTCATAATTGAAGTTCACTATTGACCTATTTCTTTTATTGTTGCTTAAATGAATCTATTCAATTGAAACTACTTGTGCTTCTACAGTATTATTAAGTGCTTTAGTCTAAGTTAAGAAACATTAACTTCCTGTTGTATTTAGAATAATTTAAGCTTATGTTATTGTTTCTACTGTTTGTTACTTAATTCCAAACTTCAGTATATTCTAAGTTAACTTAGTGTAAGCTCTATGTTACCTAAACAGTATTATATTCGTTTTACGCTGCACTTTTATTGATCTTTATTAAACTTTCACTTACTTTTAAACATGTTTCCGCACATTTTCCAAACTGTTTTGCTATTAAATATTTCCTACAGAACGGCACCAAAACAGTCGTGACAGAAACTCCCGCCGAGACACGAACCGTCGCAAACACACACCAACAGTTAGCCGTGTCAACCACCAAGCATAGCACACCAGCCGCACAGTCTGTACACAAACCAGTAGCAGCTGCTGTGGTGAATAGCAAAACTGGCGTAGTTTCACCAACAGTCGCAGCAGCGCCACAAACCCAAACACAGGGTGGTTCAGTACCCGCTGCGCAAAGAACCAATAGCACCAGCGACAGCACACCGGCAACAATTGCTGATGCCGGAGCAGACGACACCGAAGAGCAGGAAGATGAATATGTAAATAAATGTAGATTGATATAAATAATATTATTTAAAATGTTTATCTTTGCTCTGCAGGAAACGGATAAACGCGTAGGCTTTCAAGTGGAGGGCGATGACGATGACTTCTACAAGCGACCACCCAAACTACACCGAAGGTAAAGAACACAGTAGTGATGCCTATAATTACCATTACCTAACTTATTTATTATTTATATTTCAAGGGATACGCCACATCATCTGAAGAATAAGCGTGTACAGCCGTTGACCGACAAACAGGCCAATGAAATAATGGCCAATGCTTTGGCCTCACAGGAGCGCAATGAACCAACACAAGCACAGCACTCGCTGACCAAAGTGCAGTCACCCATCGAAGAGAATGCTGATGCAGAACTGCTGGAGCAGGAGGAACAACAGCAGCCATATGATGCACCTCTCGCCCCATTAGCAGCAGAAGCAACTGCAGCCCCAACGGGTAAGTTGTGGCAAAGCTCTCCAACTCTTGAAGAGCTACTCTTAAATGCTTACCATGCAAATGTAACCAAGAGTGTATACATTATTAGCATTACCCGTGCTAAATAATCGATAATCAATATGAGTATGAGAGGGCGCTGCGACTAGGCCTGGGGCTAGTTCGCGCTGGGTATTGCATTGCCGTTTTTCACCGGAAATATTCCCGGCTATTCATAAGCTAATTTGCAGTGCTTAGTGTGAGAAGGCGTTTAAGTAAATTAGATCAAGTGTCAACAAGTTTTATTTTAGTTTTAATACATGTGTAATAACTAGTACTTCAACTAAAACAAACTTTTAAATATGAAGAGAGGTTTGTTCTGCTCTCTTCAATTCAGTTTAATGACATTTTTAACTTATATACTTTAATTATAGAGTATTGGTACAATTTTTGGCTTTCAGTTTAGTTTCAATTCTTCTAAACTTTATATAGTCTGCATTCCCACATTTCTAAGCCATTCAAATGCTTTATTAAATTCGCTTGTATATTTTATAATGAATGGTCGAAATTTAGTTCGATATAAATCTATAAAATTCGTCAACAATAGCAATTATACACTAATTGAATGAATTGCTTGTTGGCATATAAAATAAACGCTTATAAATGAGCGATATAAATGCTATTCCCAAGAGGAAAACAAATTCCAACACAAAAATATATTCATTTGCATTTGGGAGTTTCCAAATTGAAGAGTGGGCGGAGCTATTGTTATGGTTCATAAATATAAAATGTAGTAAAGTTGAGTTAATAGTGACTGTATTAAGTGTTATTACTAATGTCGTGATATGGGCATGATGAGCACGTCTTCCTTGATAGAGAGTTATGCCTACTCTGCTCACATTTTCTTAGGTCAGTTTCTGTTCTGTTGTTATCTGCGCTTCACACATTACATAATGAGCATAATTAAAGTTTAACTTGGCTTATTAAAAGCGCGTTAGCAGAACACACACACTCACGCACACACACAGGTGCAGGTATGATCTTTTTGGGCCACGCAGCAAGTAAACAAAGTGCCAGAAATTTGGCCTAAAAATAAAGTATACACGCAACTTCCAGTTGTAATTATGTACTGCGATTAGTTATATGTACGTGTATGTACCTCTGTCTGTATCTCTGCTTGTATATAGGGCCAATATCAGTGTGTGCTATCTATTTGCTAGCTTGCAAAAGCTGATAAAAGCAAACAGAGCGACTCGCTGTCTCTGAGAGAGCTAACTAAAGCACGTAAGCAAAGTGACAGGTGCAGAGCAAAAGTGAATAAAAACAGAAATAAAAAAACTGTAAAGAGCGGATGGCAATAAAGAGAAGCAGCAACAAGTTGAGAAAGTGTAAAGTAGAAAAAACAGCATTGAATATAATACTGAAACTGAAAACAGCAATGAGCGGCTGCCTCATTACGGCAAATGTCGAGAGTGTCTACCTGAGTATGCGTGTGCGAGTGTGTGAGTGTGTTTGAGTGTGAGTGTGAGTGTTGGCACAGAGAGAGCGAGTGATGAGTGTGTGCAATTGCTGGGGTCTGGGCCTCAGCGCTTTTGCCCATTTGCCGCTGACTTTAGTCATTTTTTAGTTACGCTTGCGTTTTGTCAACACGTCGCGAGAGCCCGTGCACTGCATTCGTCTGGCTTTATTATTACTTTTATATAAATACGCACACATCTTTAATACTATTTACGCCTGGACAGGCAGAGACTCGGCGTAAACAATAGGAGAAAAACAAAAACTTCACATACCTTGAGTTAGTCATAAAGTCGAAAAGCAAGAGAAAAGCAACCAAAACTTGGTTAAATTGTTATTTATGTATTGCTTATTTGACAAGCGAGTGTGAGCTCAGTTGCAGTTGTTGTTGTTGTTTATCGATTTTCTGTGTGTGTGTGTGTGTGAGTTTGTTCGTGTTGAAGGTGCATTGATTAGCTGACAGCCGTGGTGTCTGGAAAGTTTCATATTGCGCATACGCAGCGTATGCCATGCAGGGCTAAATTGAATTTCAAGTGCAAAATGGTCTAACCAAGTTACGGTTGAGCTCTTTCAAGGTCAGAGCACTGCTTCAAGGCTATGCTGTGGCATATCAGTTGTAGTTGCTGTGGCAGCAGCTTCCGCTATTTGCATTTTGCTGCAGAAATGAGCTGCCTCTGAGTAGATTTTCGTCTGCTTGTTGATATAGCCAACGCTTTGGCCCTCTATCTATGTATGTGTGTGTGTGTGTGTATATATGGTTTACTGTATGTATATTTACACATGACAAATACGCCAAGCTTATCTCCTGCTGCACAGTGTGTGTGTGTGTGTGAGTTTGTGTGTGCATATCCTGTTTCCTGGCAAAGTATTCTGGCATTTCTTTTCCCCCATTTCGTTTTTTCGGTTAGCTGTTACAACACTTTTGGCACAATCAACATTTGCTCAATGCCTTTTTGCATTCCTTTGGCAAACAATCTACTGCATTTGCTGCAAGACTCCCCCTGTTGTTGGTCAATAAATAAACCGTTGATAAGCCTGAGGCATTGCAATTGATTTTATGTATTGTATTGCTGATTGCACGCTGTGCTGTGGCCCTTATTGAATTCCACTTTGCTCTGTGCGTGCTGATATTGCTGTTGCTACTGCTACTGTTTGCCTATGTTTGTTTGTTTCGTTACGGTTTGTTTGTGTTTGTGTGTGTGTTTGTTTGAGTTCGAGTTTGCCCTTAGCCTCTTTAGCTGTGCATATAACAAAGCATATTTGTTGCATTATTACCTATTGTTCTTGCCGTTGGCCTGTTTGCTTCTGCTTCTTTCTAAATTGCATTTCTCATTAGACAAACAAACGACACGGCACAGTAGCAGTTGCCTCAGCCACTTTTTGGCGACTTTTCGCAGTTGCATGTGAAGTTTGACACTTTTGTCGATTTGTAGTCTCCACTCTGTAAAATGCAATAAATGCCAGCGCTAGGAAACAAGCCGGAAAATGTGGCAACAGAGTGTCAGGCGGGGGAATGAAAACGATTTTGCATTACATTTCAGGCGGAAAAAAAATGTTACAAATACGCGAAAAGGGAACAAGACTGCAATGGGGGAGCTTAACGCCTGAATAGACAACTTGTGGGCAAACAACTGTTATGTGTGTGCTTATGTGCTAAATGTGCATTTAAAGTGTCAACTGGAAGCACATAAAGTATCGACTTAATATCTGTAAATCACTAGCCAATAGCAGCCCTAGGTCTTCATGAAATAAAGCGACATTTATCGTTATGTTTTACTGATTACAGGAATGATGATTCATAGCAGCAGCATATACTCTATGTTGTTCTATGTTCTCTATAATCTGAGCAGTCTTTGTATGCACACTTTTCTATACCCTATGCATAATTTCCATTCAATATACTCTATACTCTATGGTCTCATTCACAAAACACTTGTGTTTGGATCAGCGAAAATTCACGCAAATGGGGAGCCTACAACAAAGTGTGGGCCATGATGTCATGCCTGTGGCTTTATCAGTCCTACACACACATTGACACGCCTCCACACACTCTCAGTCACACACACTCAATAAAAACTGTTACTGTTACTGTTGCATTGGCTCATGCTTTAATTTCAGTCTTTCCTTCGCTGTCCATTCGCTCGATAATTGATAAGCGAGTGGCGTATGGGGAAATTACACCTACAGGTGGACCAAGGTCATTAACTAGCGGCTGACTTTGACTGTATTATACTCATGCGTATGTAATATGTACTGTCCAAAAAAGCATTACAAATATGTCGCAATGATTCAGTTTTCCAATCAGGGCGCTTATCGCTGGGGCCCTCAATATTATTTTTTGGCGTTTACAACGCGTCAGCAGCACTTGTTAGTATTTGTGTTTGTGTCTGTTTTGGTTTTGTTTTTGTTTCCCGTTCGTTCTTTATCGAAATTGGCTTTAGGCATTCCAAAGTGTTGTACCTGAACTGATTAGATATGAGTGCGCACCCCTTACAGTCTGGCTATTGCAAAAGAGAGTGTGAGAGAGATTAGTGATTGTACAATTGTTCGTACGTAATACAATGTGTTTTTTATGCTTGCTCGCATCAGAAATGTGATTCATTTATTTTATTTGTTGCTGTCGCACAGTTAAAAATATCGCCCGACTGGTTATTGCGGATTTTTGATAGCTTTACATTTGCAATTTGTCAGCATCTGCACTCGCAGCATAAACCCATGACCCGCCATTTATCACCGGCAGTGTCGGGCCTGCGTTGTTGCCACGTGCCACATATTTCATGGCCAGCGGCAACAAGAAGAACAACAACAGCAACAAGAGAGCCGACAGCAGCGTAAAAAGTGTCACGTGCTTTTATCGATAGCCCTTAAAGAAGATTGCACAATTGAGGCACTTGATCTCTTGCTATGACTAAATTCCAATATAATTAAAAGTGATTATATTCTGCGGTCATTGGCTTGAGTGGGCTAAAGCAATAAACAAACGTGTGGCAACAAAAAGAAATTGGCAAGTCACGAGCGGACATGAAACTTTTCTGACATGTTGCCATTAAATTTGCATAAAGAAAATGTTTGCTCAACTTCGAGTTGTCATAAAGAGAATATGTCAATGGGCAAAGGAAACATGGAGCATGTACACGGTCAACCTGAAGCTAGTCCAAGTGCAAGGCAAAGCCAGTGTAGCAGACGCACAGTGTCAGACTGTCAATGCCTGGCCACAGGACATGCATGACATGGCTGGACACAAAGCTCTACTTCAGCTCATCCTTGAGCTTGTGTTCTCTGAAATATGACTGCTGCTTGTGGCCTGGCCTCCTGTCATGTTATCTACACATTTCTGGACGTTTGGGTTCGGGTCATTTACATATAAATAACCAAAGCGAATCGCATTGATTTGCCAACTTGCTGCACTTCTGACAGGCAGAAGACACACACACACACACACACACATACATACATATATCAAATTCAGAAGAATTTTCGAAATGCCTTCGGGGAAAACATGTGTCCTATACTACTAGTATGTGCTGTTGGATTTGTTGTCATGTTGTTTTTCGCCCCTCAAGTATTTTTAATGAGTTCTGGCGCATATTTTATGTGTTGTGTTGTGCGCCTTCTTTTTTGGCTCTTCACTTGATTCCTCTTTGGGTGTATTTAAATTTTAATATATTCACATTTATGCCATTTATTTGCTGCACATTACTTTTACGCACTTCATTGTGCCACGCGTTGCCTGCCTCCAGGCGGGGAACCCTTAAAAAATACTTTTACTTTACTCAAATGTATAAAGTCGTAAAAATTTAAATGATGATTCCATTCAGCCAGAGTGTGTGTGCGAGAGAGTGTGTGTGTCATGTGGCAGATGAGTACGAACTGTTTGAACAGTACTTGATCTTTGTGTGGTGTTGGGGCAAGGGAAAGTAGAATGGGGATGTTTTTCAGTTTAACAGTAGTTTAATCAGTTTTAATCAGCTTCTTTAAGTCATTTGAAACCCCAAATTATTAAGTATATAAAACTTAAATTAGTGGCATTACATAGTATGTATATATGTAACTATAATATACTCTAATAACATACTCTGATGTATCTATGGGTTGTGTGTCTCCAACAGTTGTAACCATTTTTAACCTTTAGCCACATCTGAACTCAAATATCAGGTGTTTGTGGACTTTGGCATTTGTTGCATGCAGCCAGGCGCTTGTTGCACACATAATACACACACACACACACCCACACACACACACCGAAGCAACACGTGTGCTCCTTTTGTCAATCCGCTGCAGCCAATGAAGAAAATCGTATTTTGTTTTATGTCTTTTTGTCTTGTTGTGTTGCTTTTGCTGTTCTTTGAGCTCTGCGAAAAACCTGAACAAAATGGCAGAGGATTTCCACTGTGCGCGTGTGTGTGTGGTTGTGTGTGTGTGTTGAAAATCCATAAAATGTTTTATATGGCTCTTCAGCAGTGAAATTGCTCTGCATTTTACACATTTGCTGGCCTGGTCCCCCTCTCGAAAGGGAAAACAAATGAAAACCTTTTTGGACTTTTATTGCATGATTATTTATCAGTCGCTGCTTTTTACGATTAAAATGAAAAGCTCCGCTCGAAATGTGAATCGCATTGTAAAATAAATAATTGCCATTCTATGTGATGATAACAACGCAGAGAGGGAAACTAAAATCAGGCAAACAACAAAATGCTTAATAACAAAATTTGAATAATTCATTTTAATCATAATAGCAAAACAAATAATATAGTCTGGCAATTTCCATTGCATACTTAAGTGCTCAATTCGAGTGTGGAAAATGGGAAATGGAAAATGTTCGCTCTGCTCCGGCTTCAATTTCAAATTACGAATTGCGAATCTGTACGTGGCTTCTGCACATTCCATTACATTAGCCTTGACAGTCATTAAAACAGAAATAACTTTATTAGAATGCCGACGACGGATTTATTGAGTGCAAATCAGGCAAAAGCAGCGGCAGCTGAAAGCGAATTAAAATCAAGCAGAGACGAATAGACGAGACGACAGAGAGAGAGAGAGAGAGCGAAAAAAGGGCAACTCACCTGTGTGCTAGGCCAGACTCACTCCGGCCATGCTCTTTATTTATTTAATTATTATTCAAAAGTTGCTTAAGGCCGTTCCGCAGAGGGGGTGGTGCCAGACACACACACACACAGGGGACAGCGCTGGGTTGTTAGCTTTATGGTTCTGGCTTTGTCGTCCTTCTCCTCCTCCCTCGCCTCCTTCTGTCTGCTCGTATTGGTTCATTGGCAGCCGTTTATGGGCTATGAGAAGCAGCTGTGGCATCGTGGTATCGTGGTGTCTCCTTCCTCACTTTTTTGGGCCATTAAATTTGCACACAAATTTTCATGTCATTAATGTGTAATTTATGCAGCGCATAAATTACATTTCTCTTCAGGCAAACCGAATAAAATCTATCTTAAACTGAAATCAGTTGAATACAATTGCCATGCTAGAATATTGATATCGCCCACATGAGGTTTTCCATGCGAGTGCATCTTAAATTGCAATGAAATAATCGCTTATACTCGATACTGTTCGATACTTTACTTCATTGCAAAAGTGCAGTCAAATAAGCAGCGAGGCCTTTGTTAACCATACAGGCTGATTCCAAACAAGATGCTAAGCGTGGCATATTGAAAAGTGCATTCAAGTAGATAAGCATCGAGCCCAAACATGTTCAATGTCAAAATCAAAGTCAAGGAGGGCAACAACACGCTGCCCCGCAGCGGGCAACGCAGCAATGGCTTGGCTGCTCCGAGCAGCGGACGCAATAGTCCGGCCATGAGCAGCCTGCGCAGCTCGTTGGCCTCCTCGAATGGTGGGTCACTGCGGCGCAAGGATAAGCGTGTGCGCATCGTGACCAGCTATGATCCAGTGGCACGAGAGTACGAAAGACAGCGGGAATATCAGAGACACTTTGGTAAACATTTTGCAAAGCGGTTGAGATCTCTTACTCTCACTCTTCTCATCTTGAACTAATCATTTTCTTTGTCTGTTCCTTTAGATAACATTGATGGCGTCACGGAGTTGCGTCTGGAGCAGTATGAGATACACATTGAACGCACCTCGGCGGGCCTGGGTCTGAGCATAGCCGGTGGCAAGGGTTCCACACCCTTTAAGGGCGATGACGATGGCATCTTCATATCACGTGTCACCGAGGCAGGTCCAGCCGATCTGGCGGGGCTCAAGGTGGGCGATAAGGTGCTCAAGGTGAACGGCATTGTCGTAGTGGATGCGGATCATTATCAGGCCGTGCAGGTGCTCAAGGCGTGTGGCGCTGTGCTAGTGTTGGTGGTGCAGCGCGAGGTGACGCGGCTCATTGGTCATCCGGTGTTCAGCGAAGATGGCAGCATCTCACAGATCTCTGTGGAGACGCGTCCGTTGATGGTCGAGCAACCTGTAGCAGCACCAGTTGTCACACAGGAACGTCACATTCCGCCGCCAATTCAAATAGTTCCCGAACAGCAGCAGCTGCAGCAGCAGATGGCTCCCACCCACAGCTATTCGGGCAATGTGTATGCCCAGTCCGCGCCCACGGCTGTAGCTGCCACGACAGCTTCACCCGTATCAAATGGCATGCTAAACGGCAAGGTGAGATATTAACGTGTTTTAATTAAATTTTTGCAGCATTTGTAATGTTTATTTGTGGTTCTGTTGACAGGATTCGCTTCCATTGAGTTATATTCAGTTGCACACGACGCTCATACGGGATCAAATTGGCCAGGGATTGGGCTTTAGCATTGCCGGTGGCAAGGGTTCTCCTCCGTTTAAGGATGACTGCGATGGCATTTTCATATCACGCATTACCGAGGGTGGACTCGCCCATCGCGATGGCAAAATCATGGTGGGCGACCGTGTCATGGCGGTAAGGATAAGTGGCTAAAGCTAATAGCATTTCGGTGTATAGGGCTCCCCACTCACTGCCTCCTTGCGTCTCTCTAACTTGCAGATTAACGGCAACGACATGACGGAGGCACATCACGATGCGGCTGTTGCCTGCCTCACTGAACCGCAGCGGTTTGTGCGGCTCGTGCTGCAGCGCGAATACCGTGGCCTACTCGAACCACCCACAAGTCCGCGCACTCCCGCCGTACTCAACTCATTGAGTCCCTCTGGGTATCTGGCCAATCGACCAGGTTGGTGTGATGACTGTCACTGACGCGCTCTTAACTTTATTAACACTCTCTTCCTAACAGCGAACTTTGGGCGTTCTGTGGGCGATGTCAACACCGTGGAGCAGCCCTACAAGTACAACACTCTGGCCACGACACCCACAGCAGCAGCAGCAGCAGCAATGGCAGGTGTGCAGGCCTACCCTACCAATAGTAGTAGTACGTTGCCCAACAGCAAAACAAACGGATTTGTGACAGCTGCAACTGCTGCCGCTCCTGTGACTACACCCACTGACAAGAGCGGCGGTCAGCCCGTGCCCGCACCACGTCGCACCAATTCGGTGCCCATGGGCGATAATGGGGATGGTGGAGCGCTAAATGGCGCCGCCTCAACGAGCAGCGGTGACTCTGGCGAGGCACAGGTAAGCATAAGGCACTAACTAAACCGTCTTGTAGTTTTTTGTGTTAGTCCCCTAGTTTTAGCTACCTGTTTAGTTGTCTGCACTGTCATTTTAATGTTGCTCATAAGCTCGTTTCGTACGTTAATCATGCTCAGGCTAGACTCTAAGTAACCTTCAGGCCCAAACTAAACAAACTAAACAACTTGCGCCATGGTTTGTGTGGAAGAAGGTAAGTGGATTAACTCTGGCGCAAGTTGAACTTGAGATACTTTGCAAATTGTTGTTGATACTACACATAAACAATAATCTATCAAAATTTTTATATACATATCTCTAATTGTGCTAATACATACTGTATCTGCCAGTTTTTATGCATAACCCTAGAACTTAGCCTACACACACACACACACACACACACACACATACACACGTACATACATATACATAAAACAATATATATTCTAGTGCTATATCAAATTTTGTTTGTGTTTGTTTTGCATGTGCCCTGTGCGCGTTTATCATCATTATATTAAATATATTCTTCTCCCCCGCCCCCCAAAAAACATCGATACTTATGCACAAGCAATTTGTGTTTCGTCCTTGGCTTATGATATAATACTGTACTTAATTGCACTCAGCATATATATGCAGGCAGGTCAGACTCTAGGAATTGTATATAAATGCTACAAATTCACTCATACTATATACGTAATATCTATAACTATAGCTTAGGCACTTTAGCTTAGCCTTTAGAGCAAATGTCTTAACGAAATTTCTTACAACCAACCAAAACCGTATTTTTGTTTCTTTTTCTATAAAAACCAAACCAAATGTTGCTTTAAAACTGTAAACTGAAACTGAAAACTTGTTCCAAACTCAAAAACAACAAAAATGTAAAAAAAATTGAAAAAAATTCCAATCAACCCCAACCACAAATTGAGAGCAGCCCTCCTCATTGCGCCCGTTGACCAGCGATGATTTTCAGGCGATGATTCCGGCACATTTTCTCAGCGGCGGCAGTCAGCATCAGGTGCATGTGGCACGGCCCAATGAGGTGGGCGTCAGTGCTGTAACAGTAAATGTGAACAAACCACAGCCTGATTTGCCCATGTTCCCAGCAGCACCCACCGAACTGGGCCGCGTCACCGAGACCATCACGAAGTCAACATTCACGGAAACTGTAATGACACGCATCACCGACAATCAGCTGGCGGAGCCATTGATCAGTGAGGTGACTATCACAACATCACGCATACACTAAAACGCAAAAAAAAAAAATATTTGAAAAAAAAAGAAATACCAAAAAATAATACCAAATAAAATAGCAAATGCTGTGTGTGTTTGTAAGCTGGTGCTCCGCTGCAGCATTTTCTAAAGGACGCAAGGACGAGAGCTTTTCTTTGCCGCACACACACACACTCACACCCAAGTACATACACACCTATTGCACACTCACACACACACACACATATACAGCATACACGTATTTTTATAAATTTTTTATATACAATTGTAATTGGCTCTTGCTCTGTTATTGGCCCTCATTTCGATTTTCCAGTATAGCCGCTAAGCATCTACCACACACATACATTAAATTTTATTTTTATATACATTTCCTTTGATTTTATTGTAAATAAAAACACACCCAATTATATGTGCGTTTTGGCAAAAAATACAATTTGATTATGGTATTGAAAGACATGAGCTAAAGCTTTGATTGAATTGAGGAAGTGTTAAGCATTATGCAAGAAACGCACACATTGAACTAATGGAAAAGGGAAAGGTGTAATGTAGTTGTTGTAGTTATTATTGGTTTATGTACCATTAATCAATTAGCATTATTTAAACGTATATTAACTGCAATTGGCATTTTCACAACAGGGTAAATGGTGCAGAAAAAACTATTTTAATTAATATAGATTTTTATCTTAATAAGTTTTCAATTAATATCCGCAGCAATGCGACTGACTAAGCCCATTCACTATACAATTAATACCTTGTAATTATAATATGTAGTTAATAAAAATAAAAGTCAATTTATATTTTTATACTATTAATCACTCTACATTCAATTGCAAACACAAGCTCTATTATATTTGCAATAATCCCTCTCGATGCGAGTTAGTACCAAATCACAGACAAAATCCTGGCTAAAATGACTGGAATCACTGCAGCTCTTGTGGCCAGTTGAGTTGAGTCGCTTCTCTCTTCGGTCACATGAATAAGTTAAATCAACAAACTGCTCCTATCCACCCACACAAACACACACTTTCATGTGAGCCTAGAATCCTTTAAATAATGCATAATGAAAAAGCATTTGTTGTGGAAATCAGAAGAACCTGCAAGACGAGGAGCAGGAGTAGAGTGTGTCAACGACAGACTCGAAATCAACTTACAAAACTTATGAAGTTTATCTCTTAACTCTCTGCCCGTCTGTCTGTCTGACTGTCAGTGTGTAAACACCAGGCAAAAGTTGCACTAGAACTGCAAATGAAATATTTGATTGTTATTTTTTTTTAATTCACTTGTTGGCATTTGGCACACACGTCTGTCCGTCCGTCCGTCCGTCTGTCTTTCTATCTGTTATTTTGGCAGGCAATTGGCCTTTGGCTATACCAATGACATCGTGGCATATGAATTCAATTTGTTTTGAGGGGATTGATAAAAGTTCTTTGCTCACTCGAGATACATTTGTATCTGCAACTGTAACTTTGTAACTGTTGTGCACAGCACGCTGCTGTCTGCTAATGAATATAAAACTTGAATTATATTTTGACATTTTAATAACAAGACTTACATGTGGCAGAGTGTGAGTGTGTATCTGTGTGTGTTTTTGTAATTTGCGTGTGTCAAACCGCAGGCAACGGCTCAAAGCGTCTTTGGCTCTTCAACTTTCAGTTGTCAGTACAAAGTAAAAGACTTGCACACATTCCTACACACTCTCCCACACACACACCTACACCTGTTGTAGTGCGTTCTGTTTGAAACATAGCCGCAGGAGATTTGAGTTCTTCTGTCAGGATTATAATTTTAACTTCTTGCATGTTATTTGATATTGTGTATAAGTTTAAGCTCAACTTTATAACAGTAATTATTTTATGCATGACTTTCTTTCACATCCTCTGTCTTTGGCTTGGTTTGTGTATTCATTATTAATTGGCATGGCTTTTCTTTAGTTGCTGTTTATGTTTGGTTATTAACTATCTGTTTGTCTACTATCTTCACACCAAAAATTTTGTGATTATTTTGTTCATTTGTAAATATCACCAACAATTTTGCACACATTCACACTCATTTCGTATGAGTTGCACCCACAAGAAGCACTCATTTCAGATTCACATTCAGTGCACAGTGAACACAGCAGTATTTAGTATTATTTTGTTTATTCTTATGCCTTTAACTAATCACACCTATTCGCTCTCTGTGTAGGAGGTGGTACTGCCCAAGAATCAAGGCTCGCTCGGATTCAGCATCATTGGCGGCACGGATCATTCCTGTGTGCCATTCGGTACACGCGAACCAGGCATTTTCATATCACATGTAAGTTGAACGACCCCGCCACAAAGTGGCTGAATTGAAAGGTATCAACTGCACAAATTGAAGCAATTAAGTTGCCACAACTTGTGCATGCAAATGAGCTGCACAATTAGTTCGTTCTTCATTACGGGCAATTAGATTAGCCATGTGGTCTGTGCAGAGGGCTCAAAACTTTTGACTTTTGAATGTAAATCATACTCGCTCTCTTCCACAGATTGTGCCTGGTGGCATTGCCTCGAAATGTGGCAAACTGCGGATGGGCGATCGCATCCTAAAGGTGAACGAGGCAGATGTCTCGAAGGCCACACACCAAGATGCCGTAATGGAGCTGCTTAAACCTGGCGACGAGATCAAGCTTACCATACAACATGACCCACTGCCACCTGGTTTTCAGGTGAGTTTAATTAGTTTATACACAAGTGAAGTGCACTCTTTGGTCTTTAGTTTTTTGCTTTTCTTGGGTTCGCTGTAGCTATATAAGTACTAAACGTATAATCTACATTTAAAATTGTGTAAATATAAAACAACGATTGAATGCTTTGAGTCTACACCAAAACTCCTATTTATACTTCTCTTTTCACTTTATATGCTCTATGAATGCTTTAAAAATTCATTTATGACGCAATAGCACATAGAAGTAGAAATTATAGAAACTGAGGTAAGATTTCAAACAAAATGCAAAAACAAAATTAAATTGGTAACGCTAAAAAATGTTATTTACTCGTGTTATGTATTATATTGTATATACCCGCACCCAAGTGTAAATACCGGTATCTAATAGCTATTTTTGCCAAGTTTTCGAAACTCATGTGTACATATTGAATATGTTGTACATTACTTACCACTATTGGCTAAATCTATTAACTTTTGTTTAGTTTACTGCTATGCACATTGGGCTTGGGTATCTTTAAGTCGGTCAATCGACTAAAGTGCTGTTAGAGCTGATTGGCATTGATGCTAAGAGCATCAGCTTTAATACAGTTCTTACCTGTAAAAACTCACTTCATTTATCGGTATCAGTGGTAGTATATCTTTGTATCTATAACATATACGAAATTATAATACTTTACACAATTCTAAAGACCCTTTTATAGTGGAACAATAAAGAAAGTTTATTGAGAACTCTTTGAAAGTGTAGTTAAAATTTAGCGTTTCACCTGTTAATATCTGTATTAACATCTAATAATACGCAATTAGCATAAGGCTGAGTAGATGCTTATGCTTATATTAAATGTTCTTAAAAGCTTTCTTTATTGGTCATAGAATTTGATTGTAGTATACTGCCAGAAAACTTAACACTGCTTTGCAGAGCATTATCATTAACATTATCATGTAAACGGTTGTTTTCGTCTTAGCCTTAGTCTCAGCTCTTGTTTATAATTGTCGAGCACTTAGACGAAGCCCATGCTAATTTCTATGCCATTCTTTGTTTGCTGTTGTTTCGTTATGTATGTTCGTTTTGCTCCTGTGGCGAATCGCAAATCGCAGGAAATTCTACTGACCAAGGCCGAGGGAGAACGTTTGGGCATGCACATCAAGGGCGGCCTGAATGGACAGCGTGGTAATCCGTTGGATCCAACAGACGAGGGCGTTTTCGTGTCCAAAATTAACTCGGTTGGAGCAGCAAGACGCGATGGACGACTTAAGGTAACGTGTTGGCTATGAGATTTTTTGTTCGAAAAGTGTTTTATGTCTGGCCAATTGAATTGTGAACTAAAGTGAACTTTAACTCTCCTTCTCAGGTGGGCATGCGTCTTCTGGAGGTCAATGGACATTCGCTGCTGGGAGCCTCGCATCAAGATGCGGTCAATGTGCTACGCACAGCCGGCCATGAGATTCAATTGGTCGTTTGCAAAGGCTACGACAAATCCAGTTTAATGCATTCCATTGGCCAGGCAGGCGGCATGAGCACTGGCTTTAACTCGTCTGCATCCTGCAGCGGTGGTAGTCGTCAAGGTGAGTGTGCATAAATATACCAAAATCCTCTCACAGGATATATGTATGTTTAATTCGAATTACTTTTGACAGGCTCACGTGCATCTGAAACGGGCTCCGAGTTGAGTCACAGTCAAAGTGTATCCAGCTTGGATCATGAAGAAGAGGAACGCCTGCGACAGGTGAGTGAATGTTAATGCTAAAAGATATAGCAAGAATTTTAAAGCAAACCTCTTGTCACTTGCAGGACTTTGATGTATTTGCATCACAGCAGCAGCCAGACGCTGTAGCCAGTCCGGAGCCAATGAGCCAAACAGGCCTGGCAGCTGCCGCTGCTCTGGTTCATGGAGCGCCATCACCCACAACCACCACTCCGACACCGCCTGCTGCGTCCGCTGATTTAGCACAACCAGACACTGCGGCCGCACAGACCGTGGCGCTTATTCACGCCGAACAAACGGCCCAGCAGCAGACCCAACTGGCAACAATTGGCCAGGAGAAGAGCACACAGGAGAAGGTTAGTTAGCCAACCAAACAAATGCCCTTGGCCTTTGGCCTGATGTTGATGTTGATGATGTTGAATCTGGTCAATAATGAGCCTCTGTTTTTCATGTTCAATCTAATTTAGGTGCTGGAAATTGTACGCGCCGCGGATGCTTTTACCACCGTGCCACCGAAATCACCATCAGAGCATCATGAACAGGATAAGATACAAAAGACAACGACGGTTGTTATATCGAAGCATACGCTCGACACGAATCCTACCACTCCCACCACGCCCGCACCCCTGCCAATTGGAAGTGCGCCAATGCCACCAGCGGCATCGGAGTCAGCGACCGCTGTTGCGGCACAAACGCAGACGCAATCGCAGACGAACTCCAGCCAGCAGCAACAGCAACAGCAACAACATCAGGTATGTAGCCAACCACCTGCACGTCGTCTATACCTAACTGTACTGTAAACGTCTGCGTGTCTGCCTGTATGGTTGTGTATCTGTATGTTACCTTTGTTTAACGTCTCTAAACATGTATGTGAGTGTGTTTGTGTGTGTCTGTGTCTGTCCTTTTGATTTTCCCGTTACTCTTTAACATATACACCCACGTAAGCGCAGCTGACTGTTGCGCATCCAGACGAACCTCTCACAAAACTCAGAATCCAACACTCAGTTTCTGTGTTTCTTTTTTATTTACTTATTTATAAGTATATCTTTTTCGTTGTTGCTTGTTTCAATAACTTCACTAACGTCTGCCAACTTGTATGTGTGTCAGTGTGTGTGCGTAACTGTGTAATGTATGTAAATGTAACTGTTACTGTATCTGTATCTGTGCCTGCTCGTGCTCACATTTTATAAAATTTATACATCTGATACAATTCATATGCGCCAACATTTCACAAACTTATCATCCTCGACCCCACACCCTTGAAGAAAACGTAACATCTCCATCTGCATTCACTCAAATATATATTTCACTTCACATTGGGTTCGTTTCCCCCTGACTCTGTCTGTTATTGTTTTTGTTGTTATTGCTGAAAAGTGAGAAATTAATTTCTCGGTTTTATTTAAGATTTAAATTCTTGAAACTTTAAAGCTGACGGCGTGAGAAATTAGAGTTTAGTTTGTTCTCTTGTTATTTGTAAAGTATATCTATTTGATTACAAATATATTTTGGTAATTATCACATACATAGTTTGTCTGCCAACAAGCCAAATGTATCTATCAATTTCTCTTTAAAGTAAATTGCCAAACTGTTGAGATACAAAGCTATGTTTATATTTATGTCTTTAACATTACACAAAGCATACTTATAGAAGCAATGCATTTTATGGCAAACATGTAAATTTACAAAGGAATATATTAACATTCAGTTAGATTTGAATTCATTTTATAGAGCTTTGCAAAAAAAAAAAGCTATAGATTTTTGTGTGTTTTGCCACAGTATTTGCTCTAGATGCGTTACACTTTCCAGCAAACAAGACGATTTTGGTTATTATCTAATAAGATCAAGATTGTGGTATATCGATTGCCTAATTGCCATCTTATTTAGCTAACAGAATCTTCAGTTAAGCAGCTTAAAAGCAGTAAAAGTGTCTACATATTAAATCCTGTAAAAGTAATAAAAGCATTTAAATTTGTCGTAAAATTCATACTTAAGTCGGTTTACCGTGTGACCACTGTACTACACTCTACTCATATAAAGCACTTAAATTCCATCACATACATTTCATAGATGCTCATTCAATACAGTTGTTGTATAGTGTATTTGATACCCTAAATTTTCATACATTTTACATAATCATCAGGGCAACAGAGGCCAGTGGAAGAGGAGAGTCTGGTCAAAAGCTTAGCATGGGGTTATATAAGTTACATATTGTAGAATTCTAAGTGCATGCCATGTGTTTGTTGAGTTCTTTTTCTTATTTCGAGGCAACTCCCAGGGATTTGGCAGTGTGTAGGGAGGTGCTCACCTGTGTGCTGCCCCGCTGCCCTGCCTCTAGCTGGCACTTTGCTACACATTTATTGAAATGACAGCAGACGATTTATTATTTATTAGCATATTCGTATGGGCTGCAGCCTGCCTTGCTGTTCATTGTTGTTGTTATTATTTTATACAGTTATTGCTGTTACCCTCTCTGTTTTTGTTGTTGTTATCTTATTTATGCTACTTACATATTATATCAATTTCTGTTTGCGCCTTTGTTGTTACCTTTCGGAAGGCCGCCTGGCTGGCTGACTTGCTTGCTGCTGCCACTGCGTGTGGCATTGTTATTCTGTATTATTGTTGCTGTTGTCGTTGTCGTTGTTGTTGTTCTTGTTATATTGTTATTGCTGTGGATGCGGCTGCCTCACCTTAAAGCCAGTAGAAGCATTTGAATTTGCATTGACAGCAACAGGAAAAGCGAAAAGAAAATACATAGTTGCGCATAGATGTATATACTCACTCCCTCTCTCGTTGTTGTTGTGTGTATTTACATATATACAATAAATATATATATTTATACATACTCGTACATACAGATATACATAAGTAATTCGAAAAACTGCTGAAAGGAATTTCCATTAAAATGTTTCTCTTATCTTCTTCTCGTTCTTCTTCCTTTTTTATTGCTCTCAATGATGTGCGCGCCGTTCGTTCTCTGCTTTTCAACATATTGTTTTTCTTTTTTCATCTGTTCCCCCTTTCTTATTTATTTATTTACAAAATATATATATTTATATTATAACTGTTGTGTTCTGTTTTGCATTCGTTTTGTTATATTCCACTGCGGCAGATCTCCTTGCAGAATATTTCTTAACCAGAGGACATTTCCCACTATAAGACTGAGTATTTAGTTTAAAATACAGGAATAAACAAATAGAGCCAGTTGATAAGGCAGAATGATACAAGTTTTCCTTTCTTAAGATGTTATATTTACATAAGTACTAAGCCGCAGCCTAGTCGTGTTCAAAGGGCAAAGAGTTACTACAGTAGTCACTGATTAAACACAACATGCACTAGACCAAAGGCTATACACCCCAACACTGTTTGTATCTATCACCTGGACTCTCTGCAAATGGTTTCAATGGCCCTCACCGACTAGCTCTTTAATGTGAAAAGACACACACACGTACGATACATACACACAGATAAAGTTCCCTCCTGTTATACTAGAAGAGAAGGTGAAGTGGTATAATGACTAGTATACTATTTAATATACTCCTGCGTCGCCGTTTTGCGACCTCTACACATATGTTTGTATTGTTGTCTTTCGATGTTTATACGGGTCATCTACACATATGACGCACTGTATACTATTGCTAAATGTGTAACGTACACACACACAAACACAAAGGTCCAAATGAGCAACCAAATGGGTACTCATAGAGAAAAACTATCATACAACTGTCAAGCAAAACGCAACTGTTATACGTATAACAAATTCAACTATTTGTTTTTCCACTTGTTCCGTTGTGTTCGTTGTTTGTTATCGATAGGCGATATTATGTAGTATTATATATATTATATACAGATTATGTTTAGGTTATGTGCAGTGTGAATTTTTGATGTCAATAAAATGAAATCTAAATGTTATTATCGTAAATGCGAAGCAAAAAACAAAATAGAAAAATGTCAATCATTTAAGGGGAATTATGGGAACTACAGTTGAGCTGAACTCTATTGCCCAGGAAAAATAGGGTTTCCTTTCATTACTTGAACTCATTGTTTTGTTTTGTATATTGTCTTTGTCCTTTGTTCTACTCTTTGTACTTTATGCGTACTTTACGTTCTATGCGCCGTGCTCTTTGTGCAGTTCATGCCACTCATCAAGCAAATTGGTCAGCAAACCAACGCAAATGCACCTCATCATCAGTCAGCGACATTGGTAATTGGCTAACAACAACACCGCAGGCGGACCTTAAGAAAAGGAAGAGAGATTGAGATTAAAAAAAAAAGAACAATATCATCACGAACGTGTCGTTACAGCACTTGAAAGCCATCCAAGCACAACCATTGAACACGCACAACAATTCTAAAGTCATACACACAAATACACACACTCAACGCACTCAATTAACGCCGCACATTGCAATTTGTGTTCCATGCTTTGTGTGTGTGTGCAACAAAACAAACACAACCAAAACTAAACGAAATATAAAACACAAACTAAATGAAAACCCCAAAAACCCCAATTCAAAATCCAATAGCAACGTGGCACACAGACGCCAGCGGAACGTTTAGCGCCGGGAGCACGTCACTCCTATCAGCAGATGCTGGAAGAGCAGGAGCAGAGTCGTGACAAAGAGCCGAGCAAGACGCCCAAGAAGGCCGAGCCAGTGTACATCATTGATGACGACGAGGAGGAGGAGGATGAAGGTGATGAAATCGATGCCATTGACGAGGAGGAGGAGGAAGATGACTCTTCGCCGCCCATTGACATACAGTCGCCGCCTTCGTATGCGGACACCGATTCCGATTGCTTTGAACGTCCCCGTGGACGCTACACCAGTGACTCGGAGAGCGATTGTCGTCCATATAAGCCATCCAGATCGGGGCGTAGTACGCCCGAGTATGCTGGCGGACATCGCAAGTCGGTGAGCTTTGATCTGAGCGGAGATGAACGCTCCAAGTCAGACTACGAGAGCTCACGCTCCCGCACTCCAGATCGCTACACACGTGCCTATGACTCGGAGCAGGATACACGCAGCAGTCGCCTGCCTCGCAAGGGTATATTGCGAGGCACAAGTCCCAGTTCCTCCACCAGCTCCACGCTGGAACGCCAGCCAGAGAAGCTGGCGCCTATTGTGCCAACCGTGGCGCGTATACGTGAGGTGGAATCACCACAGTTGCAGCGTGTCTCGCGCGCTACCTCGCCCGACCGTCCCGGCGAACTGGAGCGCGAGAATCCCTTCCGGCATGCGCAAGATGATGAGTACACAGAGATAGCCAAGGCCATCAGCAGGTCACCACGATCGCCGCGTGAACAGTTCTTCTTTAGCGGCTCGCGTTCCAATGAGGATCTGCTCGATCAACAGTCCCATTCCAGCGGACGTAGCACACCCAACACCGTCATCTCCAAATCCACCGAGAATCTGTCTGGTGCACGCCCCAAAATTCCACCCCCCACGCCACCCAAGCCACAGCTGAAGAAGGCCGATCTGGTGCGCAACGTGGCGCTCGAGACATTCCAGGCCAGCGATGTGGGTCAAGGTGACTTTGCTGTGTTCGAGCATGATGCCAGCACGAATACCATACACCAGGTGGCCAAGGTGCCAGTGCGTGTGGTCAACAAGTCAACGCCACGGCCACGTGAGTGCCCACCTCCGCCGCCCGTCAACTATGCCACACTGCCAAAATCTCCACTCTCCAAATCGGCGTCACCGATGCTGGATGAATCGATATACATGGAAGCATTACCGCCAGCGCGACGACGTCCACATGAATTCGTGCATGAAAACTCACCCGACAACATACTGGTGACGCCGGAGCAGCATCGTGACTTTCTGCTGCGGGAGAATGAGATGCGGAATCAGCTGCGAGCGCCCTATGAACCGGCACCACCCATACCCATTGCAGGATTGCCCACGAACACCAACAACTTTGCGGTAAACAATCCCTTTCTAGATAGTTGCGATACTGACATTGACAATCTGCCACTGCCACCTCCACCACTACCGTCCCAAGCACCACCATCACCACCGACAACACCGATAACACCACCTGCTCAGTATAGCAGACATTTGCATGAGCCCCCACTAACCGCAGTCGCAACTAACGCATCGACATCTTATACTCCCACTGCTAACTATCTGACGGATCAGCAGCCGCAGCTGATTTTGGGTCCGGCAACGCCAGCCCAAATCTTTCCTACGGCTCAAATACTGCCGGTGCAATATGCCAGTTTGCCACAGCCACAGCAGGCCAACAAATTGACACTGGGTAGTGGGGCAACAACACCAACTCAGGGAGCACAGCCACCAATATTTAACCTGGTGCTGTTGCCGTCTGCAGGCGATCAGCGCCTGTTGGCTGACGGCAATGCATCATTGCTTTATCTGCAGGCTACTACTACTCCACTCCAACTACCGGTGAGTGAAACTCGCGTCGCAGCATCCAACACATCCAGTGCCTCCAACAACAACACTACCACCACTGCAATAACAACAACAACAACAACAGTCACATCGCCATCGCCTTCGTATACTGGTCGCATGTTTCCAACATTCTCGGAGATTGTGGTCAGCCCCGACTCCAATAGCAATTACCAAAACATGACCACAGCTCGCGTTGATATATCCAATTCGTCGCTGGGCACCAGCAGTTCCCAGTTCTCCATTAGCTCATCGAATTCCTCGCTGCTAACAAAGACCACAGGCGGGGTCAACCAGGGTTTGGGTAGCAGCAGTTACTATGAGACCGCAGAGGAAATCTATTCCACCATTGAGGAGGAGGCCATTTATAGTAATACGGCTTTCTTTGATTCGCGTCGCAGTAGCGATACCTCGTTGAGTTGTCGCACCTCTACATCCCCCACACCGCCGCCCTTGCCCCCAAAGCGACCTCTGAAGCCGAGTAAATTGCGCACAGCGCCAAATCCCCCGGTTGCCCAGAAACCGCACGGTTTGCGTGGCATGGCCAATTTCAAAATGCGCTCGCAGTCACAGCCACAATTGGTAGCTGCAGCAGCAACAGCATCATCATCAGGTCCACGAACACCCACCACGCCCACTGGCAAAGAGACCACCGTGTAGCCTCAACCAGCAGCTGTCCACTTAAGTTAGCTTAGCGCCAACAGTAGCTGGGTCAAGTTAACAATGTTTTCTATAAGCTATAGACCCACAGCCCTTTCACCCATACACCCACACACTCCCGCTCCAGTCGGCTTCGCCCTAATACATTTTAATTAAAATCCAACAACTTGACGCCCAGTGTCAATTAAAAGCGCAACAGCCAATTGGGCAGCAGGCCCAGACCCTTGGCTTCCCTTGGTTTCAATATTTTCGTTTGATTGATTTGACAGTGGAGTGACTGAGCTGCTGCTTTTGGCCATGTGGCAGAGTCGCTGCAGTTGCCGCAACCACACCTGCCACACTTGCCACTCCGGCCGCATCTGTCTTGCTAATTAGATGCGACTTTTTTGTTGACTCTCCGTATTCCACCTCCACCCACTCATTCACACACACCTACACACGAGTTGCAGATGAAATTGAGCAGGCAGCGCTGCCTGTCTGCCTCGCCCATTCCCACTCCCACCCCCTCTATCTATTTATTCAATTCGCCCTCGCTTCTGCTGGACTCTAATTTGACGTTGATTGAAACAGTTGGCTGCTTGTAGCACTGCAGTTGCCCCACGCCCTCAGCTCGTTCTACTATTACTTTTTTTCTTTGCGAATAAAACGAGTGAATTGTAGCAAAGGCAGAGTACACACAAACACACACACACGCCCACACCTATAAGATACAAATGCAATTTTACAATTTATTTAGTTAATTTTTTGCCATAGCGCCATTAAGTTGATTTTGAGTCGTAAGTTATTATGATTTACTTGAAGGAAAGCCCAACGAAAACGAAAACCAGAAACGATTTGCTATAATTTTGAATATTTTGAATTAATTTTTATTTGAATAACTATTATAATAAAACAAACACTTGCTGTAATCTGAATTATTGCAATGAATCTTTCATTTTGTCCTGTCCTAAATGTGTGGTTTCTTTTAATCGTATCTGTGAGATACTTATGGTATAGCGCATCGTTCGTTCAGTTTACTGAAGAGTATCTGTTGGATACCTACCTCCATAAAGTGCCAGTTGAAGAACTAATTACTCATCTGTTTAATACTTTCCTTTCGTTTAAATGACCTTGAGGCATGCCACGCCTTTGCGCGGTCTCCATGCGCTGCTTGCGTGCCGCACACAGCGGCAACTGGCGCTGCACTGATTTGACTTTTTAAGCCACGTCGCAGTTGCGAGCTGTATGCGACATCTCGCAATTCCTTATCTTATCTGTATCCTTATCTTATCAGTTGACGCTGCTAATTGCGCGTGATAAGAGTAAGTTTGTTGTTGCTATACATGCATGTAGATAACACACTAATACGCTAACAGAAACGATTTGATAAATATAGATAACACATAGTTTGTGCAGCTTGAATTATTCAATGGCTTATTGGCTTTTAATGTGCTTGACCACAATGGGAAAAGTTGCCACTGCTGTTGCAACTGCTGCTGCTCTTGGCCACATTCTCAACACTTTCATGGCTCAATAAATTTCTATTAGCCCGACTGCTGCTAGCAGAAAGGTTGTAAAGAGGAGCTACTGCTGCTTGCCACAATGTTTCGAGTATCGTGTTTAATTGAAAATCGAAAAATCCGATACGAAATTAATTTCTTCTGCTAAAAATACAGCTTCGCTCAGCTCAGCTCAGCTCTCAGTTCAATTCGTCTCAGATCCTTGATACTCTTGTCCGGATGGCTACTGCCTGTTTGCCCATGGCTGTTGCCTGTTGGCTCTGCTATACTATACTATGTAACTGTGTACTTGACTTTACAGAGACAGGGTAATGGGGAGGTTGGTTGATATCGCTTTTCCATGCTCTTGTCCTTAGTCGGTTAGCTGGTCGCCTTCTTTATTTATGAGCCTGGCCTGCTCTGTGTGTGTGCGAGTGTGTGTGGCCATTGTGAAGAGGGCGCCCTGTAGTTCTTCTTGCTAGGGTTGCACTAGGTGGGAAAGAGCCGAGAGCCGAAGGATAAGGTTGCAATTTGTGCAGTTTAACGCTGGCTTTTGCTCTTGCTGCTCTTTCTGCTGTCGTTTAATGACTTTGTCGTCGTTCCACCCACCCACACTCACACACACACACACGCAGCCACACACCGTTAAACTGCTGCCATTGGTCTTCTCATGTTGCCTAAAACGAAGAAATTGCATGAAAGCATAAAACCGACAGTACATGAGTTTGGATGATAAATGGCCTGACCTCGTACAGTTCAGCTCGCCCCCCTCACTAGCTGACTGTACTGTAATTTGCGTCCCCGCGTCTGTAAATTATATGTCCTGCGGGGAGGCCCGAAGAGAGTGTGCACAAAAAGGAAAAAAACCAAAGCACCGATCCTGCCCAGAAACACATACACAGTTCTCTTTGGCACTTTATGATGGCAACAGCGGCTGCTGTTGGTAAACAAACAAATGCCACCATGAATGCTCTAACGCTCCATCGTTTCATGCACCATGTCCTCGATGTGCTCCTTTTTAATAAACTTGTGCAGTGCCATCAATTTTATTTATGGGCGGGCGTTCGGATTTCTTTGACTTTGACTTTGAAAATTGCAGTTTTTCCACTCGCTTAATTGAAAATTGCCAAGTAACACACACTCAGATACACACACACACCCACCATGCACAGCGCAGCTGGCTATTTTTCAAATGACTCTTATTTTCTCCTTTTGCTCTTTATTTATAATTGATCCCTTTTCATTTGTTCAGTTGTTCTCTGCTTTTTATTTTGTACTTGCTAATAAAACGCTTAACCATCTTGCAGTTATCACCGGCGGGCGAGAATGTGCCGGTAACACCAACAAAAGTGCCTAAATCGGTATCCGATAAAAAACGTTTCTTTGAGTCTGCCATGGAGGATCAGCATAAGCCCACTCAAAAGACAGGTGAGTGAAAATAGGGTTGGATATGAGAAGTGTTGAAGTAAGACACAAGTTCATATACTCTCAATAAATTTACATTTCAATTTTCTTTGTTTGTGTTTGTTAATATTTGTAGAAGGAAATGTTAAGCTCCTTGTAATGAAGTCATTTAATTTTAACCGATTTATAGATAATGAGAAGCTTATGCTCTCAAGAATTACTTTGCCCCTTTGTTCATTATAATTAATATTGTTTAATATATATTTTTTTAATAGAAACTTGGTATATAACATTCACTATAACATCTAGATACTCTTTAAACTCTCCACTGGAAGTACAACCAGTTGTTAGTCTGTGGTTGTCTAAGGGAGGAGCGTATCAAGTCCACCGGTGTCTGGTACTGGCGGCAATCCTTATCAGGTTTTTGTTCAGTGGTTTGCGTAATTAGAATAGAAGCAGTTTTTGTGGCTTCCACACTCCACTCACACTCTCTTCCAACGGCATTTGCATGACAAAGGGAGCTGCAGCAAACTTCGAGAAGGACCAAGAATGAGTTGGTTCAGCTTGCAGCTGAAATGCGCTATTGCAAGACGGGGATTAAAGCGAGCTGACTAACTGGCAAGATGAGGCGAAGGCCGTGTCTGCTATTTATTTAATACCCTAATTTATTTCCTTGGCTTTGCTAGTTGGTAGTCTGTCTGTAGGGGATAGTAGGAGGCAGAGGAGGAATAGGAGTAGGAGTAGGAAGAGCTGGTTGAGGGCATTTAAATTTGTATTGTTGTCTTGTGGCTGATTGTGAAATGCTTTTCACTGTTTCTGTTTTCGTTTTCTAGAGAAAGTTTTTTCATTCCTGTCAAAGGATGAAGTCGAGAAGCTGCGCCAGGAGGAGGAGAAGAAAATTGCAACATTGCGTCGTGATAAGAAATCCAGATTATTGGATGCCGCCAATGACAATATTGACAAGCAAGATGCCCGGCATGCTGATAGGCAACAGGATAATGTTGACAATAGTAACAGCAGTGGGAATGATGATGATGAAGACGATGAAGACGACGATGACGACGATGGCAATGATGATAATCAGGAGAGCAGCAGTCGCAGGGATATGGTTGATAATGTGATGCGGTCGCAGTTCGATGATGCGGACGACATTAGGTGAGTGAAAAGTCTTATTGGATTATTGGGTGCTTGCTCTTCAGTCTGTCTTTATCCTTTTATGCATTTTATGTTACATTTCAATGCACAGACACGTTCGCAATCGGTCATATGATTACAATAATCAACAAACACACACGCACACATACGTATTGTAACTTTTAATGGTGTTTGTGCATTTGCTACCATCCTAAGTTTTAGGTTTCATTGGTAAAGTTACTTCAACTGACTTTTGGTTTAACTTTCTTTTGGTGCTGGTGCAAAAACAACAACTGCTTTGATTTACGTTGCTCTACTTTTAAATTACACTTGTTTCTTTCACACACACAAACTCACACGCACACACAAAGTATGCATAGATAATCTAAGTTCATCTATTTCACTTTTCACATTCGCCAGCCAAGTGACGGAGCTGATCATCATCATTGAAACTTAAGTTTGTTATTATAAACCTAAGTACATAAAATATACAATTTAGTTATATAGTTATCTAAGCAGTTCTTATAGCCTATATAAGGAACCACATCTCACACACACACACACACTCCTAGGGCAAGCTCTGCACCCTAAGCGGTTTAAGTTTTAAGTAGCACTTAAGCGTTGTCTGGCCTCGTAAATCGCAGAGCGTCTCCGAGGCGCTTTCGCCACTTAAAAACATGTTATGCTCCTCATGGAAAAGAAAGGACAGTGTGAGGAGCCCCAGCCCTAGTATGATATACCTATTAATAACTCCTGCTGGGGAGTCTTTGGTACTCCACCTTATCTAGGCATAGCTAAAAAATGAGTATTTGTATTCGCATTACAAGATTGCTAGGCCCCTTTGTTTAGTTAATTTCTGTTTTCCAACGCATTGCGTATACGCCTGTTGCCCGAAGCTGCTGCTCCTGTTGCTGCTGCTGCTGCTCGCTTTTTATGCTGTGTGCGTTCACGGCAGACGTCAGAATTATATTCCCTATGGCACAATGCCAGCTGTTTTTGCAATTGGATAACTTCATCATTCAAAACAAGCCACAAATTGCGTTCTCTCTGTGTGTTTCCCACGCAGTAGTAGGGCAATGGTCGCCAGCAGCAGGGGGTACAGGTACACATAATTTATACAGTGCGTTGCTTTAATATTAATACAACTTGGCACTCAGTGCAGTGCTAGAAAAGTTGGCACTTCTTTAAACAGAGCATTTAAACTTTAAGGTATGCTGGTAGCACTTTCCCACGTTGTGGCAATTACAATTAGCGCAGTGTCGGAGTTAAATCCTTGCCAATGTCACTTGAAGTTGCATGCAACACGTAGCTCAACTTTGCTGTTGCTGCCTTAAGAGCAAACAGACACACATAGTATATACATTACGCAGCAGGAGTAGGAGTAAACAACAGCAGCAGCTGGATCTCATTCCCGTCAAGCTCTTTAAGCTCATTTTTTCGCTCAACTCTCCGTCTGATATATATATATATATGTATATATATACGTATGTGTGTACCTTTTGCCAGCTTATCAGGCAGCCGTGTGTCTAAGTCCAGGACC
This sequence comes from Liodrosophila aerea, assembly GCA_035045005.1. Taxonomy (NCBI): domain Eukaryota; kingdom Metazoa; phylum Arthropoda; class Insecta; order Diptera; family Drosophilidae; genus Liodrosophila; species Liodrosophila aerea. Next base: position 93,747 of record JAWNNL010000753.1, read on the forward strand.
CACAACGCGCTCCTAGTTGTTGACTCTGACAGCAGCAGAAGCAGCGGAAACATTATGTAATGAGCAACAACAATGTAATTTAATACAATTTTCACCCTCACATTGTTGCAGTACAGGAAAACATAAACAAACAAACAAAAAAAACATACGCACAGAAATGTAATGTTATCTAATAAGAAATATTAAATACCCTTTGCAAAAGATTACAACTTGTTTTGTGGTATCGAAATTGAACTTATTATTGAGAGTTAATATTAAAAGTAAATATCTTAAATGTTTTAAAGTAAATTTTAATTCCGATTGTTTGATATTCTAACAAACATTTCCAAGAACTTTTAGTTTTAACCTCAACACTTACAGCATACTGAGAAAAGTCTAAAGACCATATGAAAAGTAATATAATTTTTATAGAAACTATCTGAAAAATATCTCTTGTTACCAACTGCTTGACCTGATTGTCATATCTCTTCTTAGAAAATGCAAAGCCAAGTATGTTAAGGCGACTGAAGGGAAGGTTCAGAACACGAGATATCATTTAGCAGGAACAGAAAAGCAGTTCGTAAGACAGTGGCTTCCACAAAAGGAGGCAACCGTCGTAGTCCTTTCCGTCCTCTGTTTGCGAATTAAATATGTGTATAAGACGACAGCGAGAGAGGAAACTGGGAGGTGTGGGATAGGCCATGAAATTATTACATAGACCAATGGGAACAACAACGAGAACAAAGAACAATTTCACCTGAAATGTTTATGTACATTACATTACGCGCGGCCGTTTGTAATGGCGCGTTTAACAACTGAAAGAAGAGAAACATGATATGCCCATATTATCTAGGAGAGAAGCTTACCAGGAATGCCACTGGAAGCTGTCGTTAGGTCATCTACATTTAAAAGGAGTGAAGTGCTTCTCAACTGACGTCTATTTATATGTTTCATTCAGTATACATACATTCGTTTCAATAGAAAAATGGAAGAAAAAAAAGTTGATTTGGGTTTTGATCTAAGAAGATAAAACATCATGAATGTAACCTCATGTAAGCATATTCCAAAGTTTCTTTCTAAACCTTTTCTTCAGCTCTGTTAATATTTCTAATAACATCATCGATATTTATATCTTCAAATTACTGTCAAAAAATGTTATTCGTTTTGTTTTTGATAAAAAATAATTTCGACTGTTAATTTGAATGCAAATGTGAGTCTGAATCTGTATCTGAATCCGTATCTCGTTTTTTTACATGGCAATGTAGTTAACTAAATCAATGACAACCTTGAAAATAAAATTTTGCGCAGCTACGACTGACCAAGTATCTTACAACATAAATTTGAATAAATTTAAATGTGTGTTATTATGTTTGCTTGGCATCGTATTCGGCCTTGGAATTCATAACGAAACCGACGAAGAAAAGAAGACAAACATGTTAATAACCCATTTTAAATTTCCCAGCAAGAATTTCTACTGGTTTCAAAGATATTTCTACTTCTACTTACGCATAAATTTTGTAGTTTTAGACAAAAGAATAAAGAAAAAAATAAAACTATACATATGGCCACTAAAGCCATAGCAAATTAGCCGGCAAAGCAATGTTCTCAATGCGATTTGTATTTATATTCAAATTAAACTCGTTTAAATCTATAAAAATTGTGTGTATCACAAAGGCTCGCCAGCAGATCCGTGTTTATGAATTCTTCTTGGCTTCCGTGGCGACACAAAGTCAACGTCAGAGTCAGAGTCGGCGTCGGCATCGGCGACGTTGATGGCGGCAAAACGCAATCGAATTATTATTTGTGCATTAATCGGCTAATTTATAGTTTGATAATTTATGAACTATATCTAGTTGGGGTCCAACTCCAGCCAATAGCACAACCACAAAGCCAATAGCTGTGCTGTCTCAGTCCAAGTCGGTCTGTGGCGGTTGTTGGCTCTTGATGCGACTCCCTCGCTCTCGCTTTCAATTGGTTTTGGGCTGTCTCAAGAGTGTCGCAGCGGTTGCCCTTGAAATCGATCGCGACGTCAAGACAATTGGTCAGCTTTAGTTTTGTTTGCTTTTGTCTCTTTTGTTTCGTTTTTGTGTTTCATTTGTATTTTTTTTTTTAGTTTTAGTTTTAGTTTATTTATTTACATTTATGTACGCAGGTTTGTGGCAGCTTCTCTTGGGCCGCTTTTGTGATTTTATGCAGATGAAAATATTTATGTTTTGTTGATTGCGCATAAATTAATTTATATTTTATGGCGTTGGCGCTACGTTTGGTACCACAAATGGACCGCAGCATCACCACCGTATATGCAAATTGTCGTTTAGATGTCTCTCTGCATATATTTCTCTAATATAAAAGCATAATTTGACCTTAAGCTAAAATGAGGGCGTTAATGATGCTCTTTATAGTATGTGTATGTGTTTCGGTTTCGTTTTCGTTATTATTTTTTTCTTTTCTTCGTTTTGTTTTCCAGTTTATTATTTTACTCTGCGGTTGTTGCTCGATTGTTATTTTATTGTATACATTTATATATATTTTGTTTCTTTGCTTTTGGCGCATAAATATTAATTAAAGTTGGAAAAACCGAGGCAAAAATAAATAAAAATAAAAATAAAATAGAAATTAAACTTGACAGGCAACAGCACTTACACAAACCAAAAGCAGTTGAAGTTTTCTTTGCCAGAGCGAACCGTTTTTTTTTTAATATATAAATTTTACCAATTACTTTTACCCCCACCCACTTAACTGCAAGCCACTAGCACTTGTTTAATTCTACACAAAAACAACTTTCTGTTTCTCTGCTTCTACCACAATTTTTTCAGGAATCCACTTGACGAAATTGAAGCAGTATTTAAAAGCTAAAACTATACAAAGTTAACACACACACACACCTACTATATACACACACGCAACTGTAATGTGAATGTTTCACGTTTATTGACTAAGATATCTTCTACTAATAGTTAGCTATAAACAATTTCTAAACGAGAGAAACTGACTCTAAGTTAATACTAATAAAATTTATAAAACAAATAACCAAGCAAAACGAACTATTTAGCTTAAGTTTCTTTTTACTATTTAAGCCGTAACTCTTTTATAACTTAGATACCCCACACAATTGTTAACTAAGTACGTAAATATCTACTCTAGCTTAATACACTGTAGTCAACAGCCACACCCACTTAATAAGCATAGTGTTAATATCGTCTCCTTTTTATACCATTTTACAAGTTCTACTCTTACTCTATCTCTCTTCTATCTCTTTGCATTTTACCAAAAAAAAAAAAACATATAAAAAATGCAGCTCTGCTCTGCCAGCACTTGAAATGCTTTTTTGCTCAAGCTCCCTCAAGCTCACCCTCACACACTTGCAGCGTTTTTAATGTACTCTCACAAAAAGTACACAGACACAGACATATTGCACCTGTATACACTCAGGCACACTACCATTCACACACCCTTGTACACCCCCTGGCTCTAGGGGCCAAATTATTAGCATATACTACACGCATTTCGTATTTGAGTTTAGTACATGTAAAAAAAAATATTAAAATGAAATTAAAACTAACAGAGCTGGGGGAAAAAGTTATTATATGATGAGCTGAAGCCAATTCCATTTAGTTGCATTTTGTTACACAGCTAATGCTTATTATCTAACAATTCATAAAGTGTGATTTTCCACGAATATTTCCCTCATTTTCCGCAGTCAACTGTCAAAATGTGTTTTCAATGTCATTCCAAATGAAATCTCAGCTAATGTTTTGTTGTTGCATATATAGTTACTACAGTGCCCCATAACAGCTTCTGCACGTTAAGTTTGTCATATGAAAATGCGTTAGATTTTTTATATATTTTATAAATATTTCTATGAATTTATATTGTAAGTAATTTACTCTTGATACATGTACTATAAATTAATATTTACTCTTAAGTGAATCACACGCATCCATCAATTGCATTCGACATGTGGAACAACTACTCCATCAATTTATATATCCAATGCATTTCATTTTTTTTGTTTGAATAACTTATTTAACACATGTGCCATGAATATACTAAATGTATTTTTTGTTATTGCAATGAATAAAACAACATAATGGGAGCAAAAGCATAAAAACTTGTCAATAAATAAATGTAAAAGAAACATTATTATGGAGTTGATAATTTATATCATTTTTATATGTATTTAATTGGAACTAACGATATCATTTGGTTGCGGTTTATCATCACATTTTGTAAAGACTTTCAAAACTACTATATATTCAGAGTCCAACAATTAGAGGTTGCAGGCAGAACAAATTAAACCAAGCCAAAGTTCTATGTAGACGGGTCGAACGCAACCGACATTCAAAGACTCTGTGATGAGGTGCAACAGCAGAGACCTCATTAGACCCACAGGCAAACTGTTCAACAGGGTTGTATACTTAATGAAGTCATTCACGTTGTACACACTTAATCAACCCTTTGCCACTTATTAAGTACGGACTCTAAAAAGTTGTAAGGGCGCATTGCATACATAAATCTGTCAATTGCAAAAGTTCAACGCGTTTAAATACTACGTTCAACGCTCGGGTTGCTCCCAGCGCTCTCGGTCTCTTACTCTATGAAGTGAATGGATGGCACAAAGTTCATTTAAAAGTCGAAAGGACAAATGCATGAATAAAACCGAGCCGAGCGCCAAGAGCGAATAGAGAACAGCGCGCAGCAAATGGCAGCGTCAAAATGTAAGAAAAAAGTGTATAAAAAAGTCCAAATTAAATTGTAGGTAAGAAGTGCAGCTGCTGCTTCTGCTGCTGACCCAGGTCAAGCCTGGACGCACTTGAACGCCCTGGTGCAGCCAGGAGACTTGCGTAGAGGCAGAGCTAGATGGCCACGTGCAAATTGAAATACATAAATCACTCAAGCAGAAGTTGTAGCTACTATTTCCCCTCACCCGTATTTGAGTTTAAACTTGAACTGAAAGTGTGTAGCAATTTGTTAAAGACAAAAGCCACTTGCAGCTGGAAGGCACAGGAAACATTAAAAGAGATCAGGCCACATAGTTCCGTCAGCGCCAGACGCTGAGAGAGATAAGGTCAATGGGGATAAGCTACTGCCAACGTCGAGCTTATTGCAAATAGTTTTGCTACACTTTTTAAATTAATTTTGCATACGATCCGTGCACACATAGCGTGTGTATACACTCTCGCATATACAAATATATTTATAGCTAAAGTGAGACTCAAGTTTTACGACTTGCATATCCACAACTGCACATGGCTTCTGTCCGCCACTGTCTCGGGCTGCGAGTGGCGCAGTTTGCTCTTACTGGTCCATTCTCTAGTGTCTGGCTTAACACGCTAATCTCCAGCTGCCATGTTATTGCACTTGTTGGCAAAGTTGTTCAAAAAGTGATTTTTGCCTGGCTCTGTCTGGGATTTGGACCAAGCAAGGCGAGTGAAAAGTTTACAGTGTGTTTCTTGCTTTTTAATTACAACAAATTTTGACTTGTTATGCCAGAAAGTTTTGCTGCAGCCAGTCAGACTGCTCCTAGGCGAAAGCACATGGCACGTAATCCACACACATTTGACTAAAATGAATTAACATCATTGTTTTTTGTAACAGTTCATATCATGTGCTAACACACACACACACGCTCTTGTTTACTTGTACTGTTGTGTTCTTATCCGTTTACTTATATAAATATATGTGTTTTACTTTGCACAACTGAAACACTACGAAAACCCAAACGCAAATTTCAAACCCACAAAAATGACAGAACCGCACAGAGTCACGCGCCCAGCAAAATACCCAAACAGCAGCAGCAGAATGTCAAGGCCACGCCCACAGCTACAACTACAGCTACGCCTGCTAATGATACGCCCAAGCCGTCACTGTTGCCCAAGCCAAAGGTCAAAGTTGTCATACCGCCCGCATTGCAGCAGCGTCTCCTGCAACAGCAGCAGCACTCAGAGCAGGAGCCCACCATACACGAAGAGGAGCCTGACACGCCCACTAGCCCACTGGCCAGTCGCATACCCGTACGCACGCTGAAAGCCGAACGCCGCGCCCTGGCAGCAGCAGCACGCCAGTCCGGCCTCAGCCTGGACGAGTACATGCGGCAGCTGGAGGAGCAGCAACTAGACGCCTCCGCACCCACAACAACAACAACAATACCCACATCTACATCCACAACGCCTGCGGTGAAAAGTCGTTCCATGTTGAAGTAAGTTCCATGCGTGGCGACCAAAGAGTTGTTGTGTCGACAGAGGTAGAGGTCACAGGTCAAATGTCAAATACTGCTAGGCAAGGCGGCAAATCAACGTGTTCGAACGTAGGCGTAGGCATTTAGCTACTAGTTACATCCGTTTGCCATTTAATTATGATCGTACACACACACACACCCACACGCAATGACTTAGCACCCACACACACACAGACACGCAAAGGCAACTGCTATCAGTTTCCATGTGATTTCACGGGACTTTGTCTATGTGTCCACACTCTATGTCTATAAATAGGAGCGAGCAATACTCTCAACTTATTCTCTGTATTATTTATTTAGCTGGTGTCTGCTTTAGTCACTCTTTACTGTACATAAGTAATCACTTTGGTCTCTCTATATATCTGGTAGATGCATAATTTATGTTGCAGCAAAAAGTTTAGCTTTCTTCTTTTACCCAGTTGGAAATCACTTAACCTGCAGCTAATAATATATTTTGTGCTTTCCCATAGTGCCGAGAAGCGTGCTTCGTGGCGTGCCGCACGACTGCGCTCCTTGGAGCAGGGCGCTGTCGAGGCGCAGGATGTCATCAAGAATATGCGCAAGGTGACTGATGATTTGATCACACACGAGTCCAAAGCCAGTGAGGTAAGTGCCACACTCCCCTCAATCTTGCATTAGACTAACCCAATTTCAAGCGAGTCCCCAAACCATGCCATTAACATGCGTGTTATGCCTGAGGAACTGAGCATCTTTAACCAGTTAAGGCACACAATCCATAGAGCCACATGGTTTGCTTTACTAACAGCAACAAACATACTAAACATACAAGATTAAATGAATTAACGAATGTTTACTGCTCTCGAGTGTTACTAATGAGCGCAAAATGTACTTCCAGCATTCCCTCCAATCATTTTAAAAACGAAATTCTATCAAAATTCAGAAAAAAATCATATCTTTCTTTCTCTCCCCCCATTTCTTCCTCTCTCTGTGTGACTCATCTAACATGCAGCCGAAAATAGTCTTTCCAAAAATTGCCATAAAGTCTAGCGATGGTCCGGTCATCGTGCGCGAACGCGAGAAAATACTCGATGAGAAAATCGTGAGACGCACTGAGGAGGTGCCCGATCCCATAACGGGTCAACCTCAATTGCGCACCGTCGAGTACATTGAGAAAATCATCGAAACGGAGGTTAGCTGAATGAGATGTGAAACCACACGCATATCCAAATTTTATTTGTATTATACATTTAGTTATAAATTGGCACCAAGTTGACCTTTCGTTTCGTTTAGCAAAGCAACTACAAACTACGTTTCTTATACGTAGATAGTTCTCTTGGTTTATAGGCGCTTCTGTACTTCGTTAATGTCTCGACTCTCCTCTACGTTTTTGTAGTTGTCTCACGTAATTTGCACTACCTTAAAGCAACATCAAATATTGCACCTGAGCACACAAAATGTCACTCGTATACATCGTAATATATACACTTCGTTTCATCTCAATAGCACCACCATCATGATTTAGTCATTGAGGGATTCTTTTCTAAGTTAGTCATTATTAATAAAATAGTAATAATAGTACTCACGGATTCTTAGATAACAGAAATTAACTTTAGGTCGGTTTGCTTATGCTATATTCATTCCAATATGTCCCAATTGTTCTTACAAATTAGTTCATTTCATAAAATAGATACATCTCAACTTAAACTGACTTTATATAAGAAGTATTGCCTGTGCCTTTAAGAGCTTTAGCAAATCTGTTATGAGCCTATACCTATGGTATTTTCGCTACATTTCGTTTTTTGTCTCTACCTTGTTTAGCGTGTGCCTATTGAATTGGATCGGAGTGCATACTTTCACATCATTGTACATAAAATCAGCGAAACATTTCATCAAGATTCCGTAAACACAACACGCTTCTAATTATTTTATAGAGCTCATGATTTTTATGGGCTGCGCGACTGCAGCCCGCCCGACAATCTAAAAGTCAGCGCAGCAACTAGAGTCTTCTAAAAAGTATCTTTACAACTTGTAAGTGCCCACCGCAAATGTTTGTTGTTGTTCTTGCTGTGGGGTTGGGGTGGTACAAAGCAAATTTTAATATCCACACAGCTTTCAGTTTCACAATGTCTTTGTTGACATTTCACCCACAATACGCCCACCTGAAGCTGAAGCTGGAGCTGTTGCTGAAGTGCAGCACATAAAAAGGACAATAAGCTACTTTTGTGAGCCACCTACGAGAGAAAAAGGTTGTCAGCGCTACAACAGCAACAACAACGACAACAGCAGGGAAATCATTTCCAGTTACTGTTGTATTTTAAGTGCCGCGGTTATAAAGACTCACACACGCCCTATGCCGCCCATACCGCCCACTTCTGGCTACAACATTTATGTCAGCTTTTGAGGCTTAACCTTCAAAGAGTTTGACGGTGTATGTGTGTGTGTGTTGTTGTCACGTGTCCATAAAGCGACAGCGGCCACACTTTTACGCGTTTGGGTCTTGATTCTTGATTCATTTTAAGTATGCTAAGGCATTATATTGACGCGCGCTGCTTTTTTTTATAGCCAACTCCATTAAAATTAAGGCAAAAGTTTTTGTTTTTGCGTCGTTTTAATGATTCCGATCGAAATAAAACAAACAAACCAAACATTTTATGGACTACGTCGCGCTTTTGTGGCTATTTTTGGCCACAAATCTTGAACTCGAACAAAGAGACAAAACGCTGCTCTGCTTTTCAATTTGTACACGGAAGGAAGTGCTACAAACAAGCCTCGGCAAAAATGTCAACGGCACAAAAGTTTCCGCCTATCGCTGGCTCTGCTTTAGCCAATGGCACCCCTGGTAATATGAGAGCTAAAACTTTTCTCGTAGTCATAGTTGCAGCAGCCTCTGTAGCTGACCCGAAATGCACCACAGGAGGCCCTGCAGACAGTTTCTTAGTGCGCACAACTCGGCAAGGCATCGCCTGTCAGTGGCAGGCCTCAGATAGAAGCAGAGGCTCAGGCTCCGGCTCCGGCTCTGTCTGACTCTGACTCCCACACCCTGGCAGAGCTTATCGTTTTTCTTGCATCCTTTTACTTTGACAACCAGGCAATCTTGTGTGCAGTCGTTTGTCAGCGCAGCTCATATCACGCATACGCCCCGTAAACTTTTTCTATTTCTTCTTTCACTTTGACTGCCTGCAACTGCAGGCACTTTAGATTCATGCCTCATATATTGCCTTGGGGTGCATTTCAGTGCGCTCCCACACATATTCCCACACACTTTCACATATATTATTCATAATCGTTCTTTGTAATATATGCAGCGATTCATAACAAGTTAAATATGCTGTGAAAGAAATGTTAAACTATGCTAAAAAAAATATATTACATTAATTCCCTCTTTGTTTGCTTAACTGTGGCTGAGGGCATGCTACTTACCATATCATAACTTATCAATTTACTCTATATTACACTTCACATTTAATATTTCACTTTGTACTTGAAGCACTCATTACTTTTTGCACCCTCTGTACAGTATATTTATTGCCATGATTTTCGATTTGCTTATGGTTTTGGTTTGGTTGTGGTAATTTGTGGGCGCTGACTTCATTAGTTGCTATTAGATTATCATCCAAAAGACAAAATGCACAACGTATCGCATTATCCCATGTACCTAGGTGGAGACCTGCAAGGAGCGCATCATATCCTTGGAGCTGCAAGTGCCCGAGACTGAGGATGGCAGTCTGGAAGACACACAGCCACCCTTGGAACTGCAGGCAGATGATGACTTCGATAACGATGACGACGACGACGACGATGATGACTTTGAAGATGATGAGGAGGAGGAGGACACCGCTTCCATTGTTACGGTACAGGCCACCAGTGACAAGCTGTTCCTGCGCCCCGATGCGGATGCCTATGGCCCATCGTCCATTGAGAGCGTCTCGTCGGGCAAGGTACGCATTAAGGCCACGCCCCTCACAATGCACCAGACCCTTGCCAAGGAGACAACCATCGTGGAGGTGTTGAATCCCGTCATTGGCGGCGATGGCAGCGCCCGCACCATACAAGTGAGTGGCACACCCTACGACCATGACGAACTGGAGCAGGGCGGCAGCTCGTTGCTGCACAGCGATACCTTTGTGCTGCCTGTTGGCGTCGGCAAGTCTGAGCTGTCATTAAATGCAAAAATGAAGAATGTCCTCGAGGAGCTGCTAGAAAATGAGCGCGTCAAATTGAATTTGCAAAAGAGCCTCGAGGAGCACAGCGACAATGAGGACGACGGCGACGAGGAAGAGGGTGACAATGTCTATGTAGATGCACGCGATGACGATGAGAGCGCCTATGGTGATGCCATGGATGATGTTGTTGACTTTGGCATTGCAGTGGCGCCAACAGCCCGTCCTACGGCCAAAGGTCAGGACGATGCCAAGAATGGCAATCAGCAGTTGCTAGAGGAGCTGATCCGGGATAGCAATCGCAATACTATAATTGGTAAGCTAGCCAGTCAATTGGGCGAAGATGATGATGAAGAAGACGATGATGAGGAGGAAGAAAGCAGTGACTCTTCAGATGATGATAGTGATGATTCCGACGAAGAGGACAATGCCGAGGAGCAGCAACTTAACGTTACCTACGTGCAGGGCGCTCAGGTAATCGAGAATCTCAATACGACACTGCCCACGGATGGTAGTAAACTACAAAAGTCACAGACCTACACTACCATGAAGCAAGCGGAAGCGGAAGAACCTGAGGACCAGCAGGCATTGGAGCCCCAGACAACATCGTCCAGCTGTGGCGCTGCAACCGACACCCTCGCCCAGCTACAGGCCGAGCAACGTGCTCTGGCCGAGATCTCAAAACAGTTGCGCAAGTCTGTCGAAGATTTGCTCAGTGCCGATACAGGCGACTCAGTGGTGGAAACCCAACGCACCTACACGTTGCCCGCATCCAGCGATAATGCTGCCGTTGTCACAGTCACCGAGGTAGTCAAAAAGCAGAAGAAGACCACACGCAAGCCCCTGACTGGTGAAACCGGTGAGGCGATATTCAATCGACTGCTCAGTGCCGGTGAGGCTGAGCGTCAAATCTTGGACCAGCAGCAGGGTGAAACCATCACAACAACGACCACAACCACAGAGGCACTGCCAGCCACAGCTGGCACAGCTGGAAGCACCGGCGAACCGAGCACCAGTGTGGTGACCACCACACGCACCATCTCCAACGTAGTAACCAGCGGTATTCCCCGGCCCGAGGCGACCAAGCAGACAAATCGAGGCAACAACGGCAACAGCAACAACAACAACAACAATCGTAGCAAAAACAAGCGCAAAGGCAAGAAGAAATAAACGATGAGGCAATTAGACGAAAAAAATGGTCTGTATGGGGAAATTTAAATTAAATACCCGAATACATACGTAAATCATTTATATACATATAAACTCACCAACACATCAGCATTCCTGCCCCTCCCCCTGCCGCCTGTCCACATAGTCACGTAGCCACATATCAGCATAATATACACTGTGTGCCGTTATACAAACTATACATAATGTAACTCGACATATGTGTGTGTACATATGTATATACCTATAGTATATACTAGCTGCATATATGTATAATATACTACTTTAATTAATTGTGCAAATAATAATCTTGTCGTCGCCCTATTAAAAAACCATTCGTTACTAATCATAATAATTGTGTGCAAGCCAAGATAAACAAGCAAGCAAAAGCAATTTAATAATTAATTAATAATTAATAATACCATAATAATTGTAATTGTAATACGAAAAACAAACAAAATCCTTATTTAATTGATTTAAATAATTTCATTTTGTTTCTGCATTTAAACCATGTCATAAACTGCATTTAATTTTGCGTTTCTCCATGTTTACTACAATTTTTGCGTTTTTGTTTTAGCACAAAAAGTAAAAAAGTACGAGAAAAGCAGCAGAAGCAGCAGATGCCTAAATGAACTCTAAGCATTCCGACTGCCCCATTGGGCCTAATCTTAAGAACCTGAGCGACGACACAACAATATGAGCCGCACTACAAAAGTGCGGGGTATTTAGTTCGACACATGTATGAGTATTTCTATTTCTATCAATGTATTTGTAGTTCTCTAGCACAACAACAACAACAATATTGAAAATAAATGAATAACGAGAAAAACAATAACAAATTACGAGGTAGTTTCTAATTGTAAAGAACCAATACGAGCAAAATGATATAATACCTATGATATACATACATATATATATATACATACATTATGTGTAGCATGTAAGCAAATAACAATTAACGTAAACTCTTTTTTATAAACAAAAGCAGAGAAACATTGTTGCAATGTAATAAACAATTCATTCATTTTTTATTTTTTAAACTCGAATCTTTTACTATGCGACTGCTGGTCGTAATTATGTCAAATGGAATATATACTTCACAGTAGATATTTTCACATAATTTTTTATACAATTTTTTACACAGACAGCAGAGGGAGAGTAGCTTATAGGCTGACAACAACAAATCCAGCACGTGCTGCATTGCAACAGTTATTTATTTATTGTTATTTTTTTATTCACTTTGTGATTCTGATGAGTGGTAAGCCGGCTTGTGAGAGTGTGTATGTGTGTGGGTTGTTCACTCGGTCGTTGCATGATTAATTCCTACCCATCTCACATATTTGACTGATGAAAGGCATATGGAACCTAGCATATCCATAACACAGCAAACGCCGCTTCCTGTGTGGAACTGGAGCCATCAATCTAGTCTTATAAGTAATAGATAGGAAATATATTCAGTTTCACTGGATCCCTAAATAGCTTCACTTTTGAACTTTTTCTGCCAGGAATAAATGATATTATTTTTGACTTGGCATGAAAAACGCATTGGCAGTATGACATTTGAGCATACAGTTTGATTTGCTTCAGCGTCAGTTAATGTTGGTTAAAGTAGATAAGTCGAAAGCAACCGAGAGAATATGAATGCGAATAGTCTTTAAAATGTGTGATTCATTCAGAATTGAATAGTATAGAGATATGTATTGCATTTATTACATTCAAAGTTTTGATGAGTTGAAGTAAAGCAATTCAAGTCTAGGCACCTTCTTGTTATCCTTGGTAGACTTCAACAGCTTCTCTTTTATTTTACTTGCTTATCACTTTCGCACAAACTTCTTATTTCCTTTTGCACATCTTAGGTACAAGCTCCTACTTTATTTTTGGCATTTATGTTTTCAGCCTAAAGTAAGTATGCTATGCTGGCAAACGTATCTTGCGCACATTATATTTAAATACTTTTAAAGGAAATTAAAGACAAGCCGTAAACAAAATGTGTCTATTCAATGCCAAATATCAAGTCGACTACTGGCAACACTTCAGATGTTCTGACAGACGCAACGACGTCTCGCATCCTAGCAAACGGAAGGCGTTGCCATTTTAGAGAACGCACAACAAAAATGTCTTCCGACGCCCTTGTTGTTGTCTATGTGTGCGTGTGTGTGAGTGTAGTCAAAAAGATAGACAGCTGGCAGGTGGGCGTTGGCATAGCTAGCAGGGCGGGGTGTGGCAACTGCTAATGTAAAAAATCGTTAGAGTTTGTTACGTGCACTCAAAACACACAGCAAGCTTGCAACGGAAGCAGATCGACAGTGCCACGAACAGCAGAAGAGCAAAGCAGAGCAGAGTATGGCGTGTGTGTTGCCGTTGCCTGGGCTCACGTTGCGTATGTGCAATGTGCATAATTCGATTTGAAGTGGAGCGCAAAGGTAAGGCTGCCAGCAATAGGATAACTGCGTCAGCGTTTTAAATATTTAATGTCAACCGATTGCATTACAGTACGAAACTGTTGCCGTTGCACTTGCTGATGATGTAAGGCGTGGTGTATGTGGCAAGTGGCAAGTGCATTGCTGCTGCTTTGGGCAGTTGCAGTTGCTGTTGCTATGTTTGCTGACGCCACTGAGCAAGACAAATGAATCCAGCTGCCTCCGCTGCCCACCTCTAGGGCCACACTCTGCGTGTCGTATGCCCTTGAGTCTGAACCGGCATTTGCATTTGTGGCACACTTCAACTGCAGATGCCACGGCAACACTGCGGGCCATATTTGAGCAATGTCGCATCTAATGCACCACCAAATGCACTGCGCATTAATCAAAATCTCATTTTTGTGTGGGCCACTGATGACGTTATTGTTAAGCATTACTACATTTGCTGTGGGTCAGAAACAAATGCACTTTAATACACTCCAATGATCCGACAATGTTGCTGACATTGTTGTGTATTTTGTGGCAAGAGAGGGAACGACCAGGGACAAGAGAGGGAGTCATTACATGGTCTGGCTGCGCCAAAATGCCAACCAATTGTCGTCCCCTGTCACATTTAATAGGATTATGCTTGGTTAAACACAAAATGTTCTTACTCTACCCCCCACGCGCACAAGTACAATGCATATACATATATTTTTTAGAGTGTGTTTATATGTGTGTGTGAGTGCTTGCGTATACGTGTGAGGGTGTCATATAGAAATTTACAGCATTTGCTTTTTGAAATTTTCCACATTACTCACATAAATTCAGTAAAGATGCTGCTGCTCTTGCTGCTGGCAATCGTCGAAGCTGGTGAAAAATGTCCAGTGTTTGTTTGTGCAACACACACACACACTCGCACACACATACATACGCATATACAGACAGGTGTCCCATGTCTGGGCTACTAGTCCTTGGGCGTGCTTGCCGTGCTGTTTGCCACCGCCAGTTGCTGAGTTATCTGGCAAATAATGGAACGTGCTGTGCAGATGATGCGTTTTCATAAATTTTAAATAAGCGCAGCAGCACCTGGCACAATAATCGCTAGAGCATCCCAAGGAGCACCAAACCACCAAGCTGCCTTGATGAACCCAACACAAGTCGTCTCTCTGTGAGTCTGCATAATTTCCCACGCTACCACTAGTTGTTGATAGTTTTCATTTAAAACAATGCACTAAACTTTGCCAGCAAATTATTGTGGTCTCCCATTTATCATGTTTTTTATCAGCTCTTATCAAATTCAGACAATGCGCTAACACCCAGTAGTTGTGGGGTAAATGGAATTCATTGCATGGCATATAATGAAAATTAGAGAAATAACATTTTGGCAGTATTAGCGTGTATAAAGTGGCGACAGCTGATAATCCCAGCTGACAAACGGTGTATTTTCAACTAATTTATGAATTCACGTTTTCAATTTGCTGTCTAAGCATTTAAGTTGATTCCAACTAAATTAATAAAAAAAATTTTAGGCTGCATAGTTGTGAAAATTATATACCAAAAGTCTATTCTGATATTAAGATAAAATTCGAAGTTAAATTGGATTGGAACTGTATTTGCTGTAAGACCGATATTCTTGAAATAAGTTTATTCTTTGAATTAGTATCAATGTGATTGACTATTTAACTTAGATATGAAAAAAAAAGTAAAATAAAATTTAATTTGAACAACAAGTTTACAGATTTGGTTATACTATTATTATTCATCTTATTATTATTATTATATTCACATTATGCCAGAGGAAATACTTCAATGAGAAACTTTCATTTCCTTTTTAGATCATATATAGTGCTTTATGAAAACCAAGTTTGAAAAGTCACTAACAGGTAGGTTATCAACTTACTTAAGGAAATGCGTTTAATATATTAAGAATGACTAAACAATTTTGCGATATCTGACTTTGATACAGCATGCCTGAAAACCTTATGAACTTTAAAAATATATTGTTGAATTGAAATGTGTATTTCTTAATATATTTATTTACTATACTATGCTTGCACATTTTCATTGCTTAAATATTAGTTTTTCACTTTAACTTAAAGCCTTCTACGCTAAGGCGATTTCTAGTCAATCTGTTTATCGCATGCTGATATACATTTCCAATTCTATTTGCGCAGTCTATTACAATATACTATGTATATATGTATATATTTACTTGTAGCAGCATAATATACGTTCTTGGTTACTCTATAAAAATAGGTTAAAGGGTACAAGGACAAAGTACAAGCTGCTCGACAGCTGTGCCAGCGCATAAAAATGCAATTCCCGTCCTGCAATTTGGATGGCGCCTCCTGGCTGAAAATGTATGCCGCCGTTGCTGCTGTCTGTTGTTGCATCTAGTTGATAGTTGTTGTTGCTGTTGCTGTTGTTGCCGCTACTGTTGCTGCTTTAGCCTGTTGCTATTTTGTTGCTGTTCGGCAGAGTATGGCATGGGGCGCATGCGTTGGAATGCCGTGGCAATTGTTGCAGTTGGCAGCACAAAAACATTGCCCCTAAAACGGCCAGTTTTATCCGGGTTGGGTTGGCTTATCCAAACGATGGTTGCCTTTATTAGCTGCCTGCTACTGTGTGGGGCACGTCCCCAGGGCAGTCGTCGTCGTCGTTGTCGTTGGCATCGTCAACGTTGCCCCATCGTTCGCATCGGCATGGCCGTAATATGCTCGGCTGGAAGCCTATGTGAGACTTTGGTTTTTATTGTTTCAATGCCTGGAATTCGCCGCTTTTGTTGCTGCCTTAGGGCCACTCTTTTGCTGCTGATTTTCGTTGCCTGTTTCCCTCTGCTGTCTTGGTTTGGATCGAGGCTATGTTGCGCCCGCTGCTGCTGCTTTGCAATTGCAATTTTCAAGGATAAGAATATGCTCGAAACAGATTTATATGGAGGGCTGAGTACGTGCAGAATTTATTAATGTTTGCCAACATGCCAGAGAGAGGTTCAGGCGCCGCAATTCAGTATCGAAGCGAACGAGCGAAAGTTATATAAGGTGCTCTATCGACTGTCATATTGAAGTTGGGCACCCTGGACTGGGAGTTCAAGCTGCCGGCATTTGAATTATACGAGTAAGATTCCAAATGAATATCGACAGCTCGTCTCTGGCAGGTGCTGCCTGGCTCTGCCTGGCTTTAGTTAGCATCTCAGAATCTCAATCTGAACAACAATCACGTATTCGCATTAACGAACTTTCGGTGCTTAAAGTGCAGTCGAAAGGCAAACACCATTGTAACCCAAAAGAGCCCCAAAGTAATAGCAAACGTTGCCTGGACATAAGCCAACCACTATCGTTCAACTTTATCTGTGTTTGTGCAGTTGTTTTGGCCAAGTTGACTGAAGCCAGAGTGAAGCATACTACGGTAATGAGGTAACAAGAACAAAAAACTGAGTAGAAAAGGCCAAGAAGACTGTGAACTGCTGACCAGAAATAAGTATTTGTTATTCTTCATTAATGAATACACTAAATGGTGTAATAACTTTGAATCAGAACAAGTAGCTCTCGTTCAATTTGTTTCTTGATAATTAAAGCTATTTAAATTTCATTCAACATTTGTGCACACAATTGCACTTGTGCAGAGAGCTCTCAGAAACCTGCAGTGAAATGGACACTTAATTTTAATTACCTTTGTCAGATTTTGGCATTTACTTGATTTATTGCTGATAATATCTGCATTAAAGTTATTTTATATAGTCAATAAAATACATATTTCTTGATAGCTGCAAATTAATGATTAAACTGGGGCCGAGTTACCACATCTGTGTGAAATATCTTTCAATTATCCTATATTAAATTCCTTCAATTGCATGGCAGTCACGCTGAACTGAAGTTGAGTTAATTAATTTGCATGGATGTAAGTACGCACAGATGGATAAACCCGCAGTTCACAGACAGACACTTCATCCTCAGCACAATAACAACAAAATATCTGATTAAATTGGTTGCCAGAGTGCAGCCAGAGACAACGACTGGAAGCAGAAGAGTGAACGCACACAATTTGCATACATTTGGTTTGTGATTATCAGGGACCACAGATTTAATGAGGACGTGATGCAGCACACTGGCAAACAGCTCTGAGCGCCGAGCACTGGACACTGAGTATTTGAGTGGACCAGAAGAATGAGCATGAGCATTGTGACGATCTGCAAAAGGCCACTTGCATCCTGCCACATGTGGCAGATTGAGTGACGCGCGCTCATTAATATACGCAGCAACAATAGCCGCAATGGCAACAGCAGCGGACAAAGAAACAACAGCAACAGCAGCAGCAGCAGCAGCAACAACGATGCCATCAGCAATTGCCGTGCTGATGAGCAGCTTGTGGTTATTTAGCCCGACAGTGGTTGCTCTCTGGTCTTTGCCTGTTTAACGCGGATTGTTTGCGGACTCGACTGGCTTTAAATCACATTAAGATTTATATGACGTTGCACTTTATTTAATGATTTTCACAGCATTTATAAAGCAAATGAATTAAATACGATTTAATCTCTGAAATGTATCAAAGTTAAACACAAGTTTAAGAGTATATTATATTGCAATATTTATTTACTACTTTTCGTACTTAATACGGATGCAAGAGTTAAAGTGCTCTTGCCATTGGCAAATTGCACCGGGTTCGCAACCATTAAAGCTGTTAAACTGCAAGAACTTAGACAATTCAACTTTATGAGCTCTTCAGTTTATTTATGAGCACATAAAACTGCATCTTGTATGAAAAAGTTTTAAGCACTCTCCCCTTCCCGCGCGACTCATCAGCCATGGAATCTGTGCAGCGTGGCGTACATGACGTATGCGTAATATGCTATTCCACCAACACAGAATCAACTCAAATGGCATTTTTGTCGTGGCCTGAAATAGTAGCTGAGCTATAGCAAACCCGCATTAGTTTGTTATCAACGCTCGATTGCTGTAGAAAATTGAAAAATATTGTTACTGCTCGCATGACGCTCTGGAAGTAGATCGAGCTCAGAAGGACAGGGCAACAGCTGGTGTCGCTTTCTGCCCCTCTGGCTCTGGCTACACACTCTTTGTTGCTCGTCGTAATGATGGATTGTGCTCAGTGCGTCTTAAGCTCACATGCGCGCCACAGCAGAGCACAAAAGTTTTGCGAGTGACGCCTACACGAGGCAAAGACAATCCTTTTGCTCTGTGTAAGTACAATCTGCAGCCATACCCATTTTTCAACATCTAAACTTCTTGTTTGGTTTTGCATGCCTTTAGTTCAGCTCAAGCTGGCAAACTTCACCCACTTCACCCTCTTGCTTACTTCAACTCAACTACTACTACTACTATGTGGGTCAGAGTAAGTTGTGCGGGCTGCCTGCAGATAAGACGCAACGACTGCTGCACTAACCCCCTCCTCCACTTCCTCCTCCACTCTCTCTTCTTGCTCAACATACCATTAACTTGGCCCTGTAGCTTTTTGGTTGCAAAATAAATCATTTTGATTGAGTGAACGCTGTCCTCTAAAATATTAAAGAGTGTCGGAGCGAAATACAAGACTAAGTAAGCACGAATATGTTGCCTGTGTCTCTGTCTACTAGTCCACACTAGTATATGTAACCAAATTAGCTAAAGTGTTTAAATTAAATGTCAATATTGTACATCTTTACTTACATCAAGCAGCATTTAAAGCACTGAGGAATACTGTTTAATTTTAATGCCAAGGCTCTGGGCTACGCGTAGGTCTTACATAATCAAAATTAAATTAAATTAATGCATAAGCACTGTAGATACTCTACTTATGGGCATTACTTTGAGTCTATATTTAGCTAGAAGCTTGGGGCAATGTTTCTGTGAGCTAATTTTTTACAGCTGAATATTCATTCAGCTTGAAAACGAGCAATTATGAGAGTAGAGCTTCCCAGTTGTTATAGATATTACATATTATTAAAATATATTAAATTTGTTTAGATTATATTATATTTTATACATAAAATAACATTACAAGTTGACTATCTCTCTATTGAGGTTGTATTTATCAACTCAAACTGTGGATAACGCAAACTGCTTCTGGCATAATGATTTGCGTACATAAGGATATTAAATCTCAGGTCAAGCCATTTTTAAATTGATTGCAACTGATTTCCATCTGACGTTAAAGAAATTGCAAAAGTAGCAGTGAAATTTATTAACAGCAGAGTGGTGCTTATGTGCCAAGTGAACATCGTACATATGTATTTTTGTATATACAACTTGTTGCACCTTCTCGGCAGCATAATTCATTTGTCAACGAGCCCTGTCCAGCCTGGCCTTTCTCTCGCCCCGCCTGGTCAATGCCAACTGTTGCCAGTGAGACAGCGATGGCCATTCAATTGCAGGATACTGGCTGTACAACTCTATAAATGCATCCGCCCTCTCTCATGCACTCTTCATGTTCCCGTTCATAAAAGTCAAGTGCATGTTGGGGGCTCTGGCACTGTTCCAGACGGTTGCGCATCGGCAACAGCAACGGCAGCGGAAACGGAAACGCGCAAAAAAATGGCAATGGCGTCGCTGTTGCTGTCGTTGTCGTCGTCGTTGTCGTTAGTGTTAGTGTTGCTGCTTCTTCTCGACTAAGTGGGAAAACATGAACAAAAACTTTACTCGTTGTGCGGCCGACAAGTTGAAACTAATGACAATTTTGTTGTAATTAGTTGCGGCTTTTGCCGCGACGACTACAAATAAGTTGTCAGAGAACTTAAGTTAAGCAATTTTCATAGTTTTCGTCGCTGGTATTTGTGGCAAGCAATCTTTTTTGCTTTTCACTCGTTGTACAAATTTGCCGGAAATGAAATTCATTTGTTTTCCCACTGCCACTGCCAAGATTTCTAGTTTTTCCTCTAACAACAACACTCGTTGTTACTTTTGCTTTTTTGTGGTTGTGTGGGCGTTGCGATTACTCCAACTGTAATACTGTGTGTGTGTGTGTGCGTTTCTGAGTGTGTGTCTGGGCTGTTGACTCGAAGGCATGCATTCATTTGGCTCAGGCCAGTGGCTGCCAGATATTTCATACCTGTTTTAGCCAGGCAGCTAGGCAGCTGGGCAGCTTTTAATTATTTTAAATTGCATGCAGCTGCTTTTGACGTGCCACAAAAGCACTTTAACCAATTCTTTCTGGTTCCGGACATGCTAATATGTAGCCAAAGCAAGGGCAACACTAGCCCTTAGGCTGCTGCCTGCCTGCCTGCTTCCGACACCTGGACTAAAATATGCAATTCATAAATTCTGTTTAATTAGAGACAGTCACAATAGCAAAACGAAAACTGCTGTCACCACACATGACAAAGGTCGAGCAAAAAGAAAGCGTAATAAAAATGAAAATACTATTGTATTTTCGTGAAGGGTTTATGTAACGAGTTTAACCACACAATTGCTACTGTAAATGACAATTATTCATGAACTTTTGGAATATGCAAAAAGAACTGCAAATGCCGAGTGAAATACAGTAAAGTTATCTCTGCCTGTATTAAGAATTTTATAGCAGCATCATCGATACAGGAGGAGCCGCATTTTATGAGCTCCAGAGATTCCTTATTTTATGTGCAGCAGAAAAACAAGGGCAGAGTTACAACTTCGTTCGGGCTGAGATATAAAACTGTTATGGCAAATTGATGACTCGCAGTCTGGGTTTATATTTTGCCACTGGAAGAGGCATTCAAATCCTGCAACGACTTGCATTTCAACAGAAATTAATTATTGCTTTTCCTCGCTTAGTTTTTCTTATGAGCACACGCTAAAACAACTGCAATTTGAATAAAAAATTTGCATAAAACAAGAACAAACAGTGGACGAGCTTAGTGGGTGTGTGGCTGTGTGTGTGTATGAGTGTGTGTATGTGTGTGTGTTCTTTATATAAGCGAATTGCGTGCACACATTTGCATATCATAAAAATTCATTTTGTAGATATTTTTAGTGTACTTTTTAAATTGAGCAACCGCAAAGTTTTGCATTGCATTATAAATAGCAAACCTCCAGCCAACCATAGATTCCATTCATTCCTTCGGCCTCCCTCCCATCCACTTGAATGTAGAATTTCTGCTACAAGTGCTACTACGCTCTGCTTCGATTCACTGACCAGTTTGTCTCTCAATGTGCCGTCCATGTCTGCATATAAATTACGCCCACTTGTAGTTGTATTTTCTCAGCACGTCCCAGTTTGTCATGCCCGACAGTCTCAGAGCAGAGCAGAGCAGACCAGACTAAGTTGCCACACTCTCCACACACACACTTGCACACACACACGCACACATACAAGTGGTGAACAAGTGGAGTTTTGTGGCAAGTCGAGACGCAAAACAAGCAACAACAGTGGCCAGCTTGCAGTTTGAGATTTAGTGGCACTTATGACAACTATCGTTACACCAGCTTGCCCAGCTTAAAGCCAGTTATAGTCTCGGGCATATGCTGCGTATACGTAATATTTGCCACAGTTGCCTGAATTTTAAGACAATGGTAGAACGCTGGCAAACTTAATGATGCTTTTTCCCCAGTGTTTTTTCCTTGCTTCGTATAATCGCCAAACCAAGTTCCACTCACAATGGCAGACAATTTGGTGTCATTGTTCGGCCATTAGCTTTATTTTTATGTTGAAATATTGTTTATTTACTCAATTAACGCTAATTGCTTGGATCAATAAATTTTTATTTACCTTGTGCTTAAAGGCCACAAAACCAAAGTGGCGCGGCCCAACAAACAGCCTGGACAGTCAGTCGATAGGTAATTCGGGGAATCGGTGCTCAACTCAAGTTCGAACTCAGCTCGGCTCAGCTGCCATTAATAAAGTCATTACGGTACTGCCAATCTAACGGTGTTGTTCACTCACTTATCAAATACGAGCGCTAAGCACTTGAATTCAAATGACACACAAAGGGCACCACAATCGCAGCTGCAGTGTTCGTATTCGCAATAAATTTTGGCAGCTTTATCTCTCGCATTGTGACAAGCGGATATTTCATTGCCCTCCCCCTAAGCAGGCAGAACATTTTTTAACTGCTTATTAAACTTGAGTATGTCACGTAGGAAGAGCGTGGGGGCGTGGGGCATGGAGTGAGGGAGCATGTGCTGAGCTTTAAGTTTAAGTGGCTACTTTACAAAATAGCGCCGCATAAAATAAATTTCTTTTATGTACTCGCAAATTGCCAGCCGAAGTTTTCATATAAATAAATAGAAAAGCGCTTCAGTGAGCAGCGAGGAAAACAGAAAAATACAGAATACAAAATACAAAAAAAACAAAAAAAGAGCAGACAATATACAAAATGCCATTGCGGCTACTTGTAACAAGTGTCAATGCGGGGGCGGCCACTATAAACATAAAATTTCTTGCCTCAAAAAACAAAATTTTGTTGAAAAAAAACAACAGCAAGGGGGGGAGGAGAGGGCCAATGGCAGAGTAGAGCAAAGTTTGCGAGGCATGGCGAATGCGTTAGGCGTGCTTATTGTTGTTGTTGCTGTTTTGTATTAGGGGAAAGCTTAACGGCAATTGAATGCCAAGTTAAGTGGCAATGTGTGCGAAGGCGTTTTGCTTTTGCAATTTGCAATAACCAAAGCAAGCCCATAAAAATATAGTTGCCATCGCTGCCAGACAGAAAGAGATGCGCACAAATGAGCAAACAGGACAGAGCAAAAGGAGAGACAGCGCCAATCTCTTTCTGGCAGAAGAAGCAAAAAAAAAACATCACAATGAGTTTTTGATTACTTTGGAATTTCTTATTTGCCTTTCAGCCCAAACTTCGCACAAAAAATTTGCGCCTTGAAACTGTGCAAATATTGATAAGCGTTCTATTCACACACACATTCACACTAATGCATACTTACACCCACACACTGCCACACACACTGGCACAATCTTGTTAAAGTACGTGTAAGTGCATACCCTGGAAAGTGGGTTCTGGTTGTATTTGCTTTGCCAACCGACAATGGGCATGGCATGCGCCTGAAATCTTATGTAAAACCTCAATAAACTTGCATGAAAGCTCTTAAGCTGAGGCAATACACTCGCCTACTCAACTGTACTTATACATACATACAGAGAGTTTAACAACAATTTATGTTTCGTTTATAACTCTATTGTTATAATAAAAGTTGAAGCTGTTTCGAGTCGCATATTAAGTTGTCTCAATTAAAGAGTCAACATACTGAGGCACTTTCAAGTTATTCCTTCCTGATTCCTCAGCATATCGTCATATAGTATATGGCCTTTGCTGGCACTGAAACTGAAATGTGCTGTCAGCATGTGGCAGTTGGCAGTTGGCAGTTGCCTAATATCGCGGGGCTGTCGTGGTGAGGTGTTTACGACTATAGAGTAGAGAGGCTCGGTTCGGCTGGCTAAATTGAAGAATATTTTGCGTAATAAATTTGATACGTGACGCACGCTAAAATACGTTTGAAGGCAACTGTGACCCTGACTAGAAGAGCCATATTGATAGAGCAAAAAGTATCCAACCATACTGAGACTCTAGCACCTGGGGCTGCATAGATAACTGTCAGCGCCGTGGCAGGGCGCGAAGGCATCAACTGACAGCTCTGTCACCTGCTCACGTACGCACAAACCGAAAAAAGGGAGGAAATGGGAATGGGAATATGGCAAACGTTTACCAGAAAACTTGCACGGTTCGGGTGATCAAAATGTATAAATATGATAGCCCCTGCAAACAATTTATGAAATTTCCAATAGTAAGCCCAGCTAATCGTATGCCTGAGCCACGATTTCCATTTATTTGCCTTTGACCAAGTTCATAAATTATCAGGGCTTAGTTATGTGTGGGTGTGCGAGTGTGCGGGTGTGTGTGTGTAGGCGTGTGTGTGGGTGTGCGGCTAAGAAGACGAGAAGCACGTGCAAGTTTTCGCTGATTGATTAAACCGCACAAAGATCAACATCAGCGAAGCATCAGCAGAAGTGGAGGCTGTAGGAGAGAACGTTTCAGGAATTGTTATTACATCGTTTGCTAGTTTTTACCATTTTGGCACACCTCGAGTCGACTGCTTATCAAACGCCTGGTTGATTGAAGGAAATGGTGTAAAGGAGAACTGCTGAAGTTGATAGCAACTGGACGGCACACGTGCCAAAGTCACTTTTGATATAACTACAATACATGGCAGCACTTAATATGGCTCTCAGTTGGGTGCGTCTCCTAGCCCAAAAAGTTCCTCGACGTGACGAGTGCGGGTAATGTGAGGACTGAGAACCTGAACTCATTGTCATGTACGACACATAAACCACCATTGGGTGGGGCAAATAGTGACACAGCAAGCAGCTTTTGGCGTATAAGAATACCCAATACGACTATTTGACTGACATAGACACAATCCCGCATATCAAGCATACGCAGTGTGTGCACTTCATTTAAGGTAAGGTCATAGCAGCTGTAAAGCTGCTGCCGTCTACTGAAAAACATTAAACAAAGCACTTTAAATCCACATTAGAGTCAAAAGGCAGACAATGACAACCCACCAAGGGTGCCAGAGCAGCAAATGAGCTGACACAGCGTGAATTCCTTTAGCCGCATGCTAACTGGCATAATTCTTGTCAACTAAATACAAAACAAACTGCAACAAAAACCCTTGGTGTCGTTACAAGCAGACTTGGCAATTAATTTGTATGACAATTTTATTAAAAATTATTTTTCACTTTACAAAGCTTTAATTAAAGTGAAACTGACATCAAAATAAAAGAACAATGTGAACCGGTTAGCTGAAAAACACCTTTAAATGAAATATTCAGAAACTTCATAAACAGTTAGTTCAGTTTCAGTCTAATTAGATTGCATTCAGAGTTTATAAAAATATATAAAAGCTTCAGGTTGGCCACTTAGATATTCGTTGAGTATTATAAGAGTTTCAAACTATTTATAATTGCATTCTGATTCCCTGCTGCTTTGCTTAAGTAGCGATAAATTTTTCGCAATTTAAATCAAATAATATTAAACTCAATAGTTTGAATAGAGACGTTATATTAACTGCAATGTAGAAACGGTTTTTAATTACTGATAATATTTATGAACATATTAAACAAGAGCTTCATTTAATATTCATTTCGTCTCGATTTAATGTGATTTCTAAAATTTTTACTATTCACAGCTGCTTAGATCAGCTTAAGATTTAAGAAGAAAGATTTCATCGCTAACGATTCAAAGGCAGTTTTTTAAGATGTCTAGATATGGCTTTTATAATCAGCTTATAATTTTGAATAAAATATTTAACAAGAGCATAATTTCAAGTTCATTTCTGACTAGTTCTAACGAACTGATTTTCGAAAAACTTTTATCATTTTACATGAACACGCTGGGCTTCGGGCCTGCAGTTGAGTTTTGCTGTGGTTGTTGTTGTTGTTGTCATCGTTGTGAATTCATTAGAAATGCAAATCAATGTGCCGACATCTTCAAGTTCAATACGGTCATTAAATTCATAGCGGGTGCGCGAGAGGCAGGCAAAAGGCCAACAAACCAGGTGATAGTCACAAGCGCCACATAAATTTGTCAACTATACCTTGTTAACCTGTTTCAGGCCTGAGGCCAACGGCCAAAGTGGCCAAAAACTGCAGCAGAACTGCCTGTTTAGTTATGTCATCTTATTTTATTTTTATTGTTAGTGCGCTTGCCGCATAATACGCTTAGCACTATATTGCGTATACGCGCCGTGTGCCAACATCAAATTTATGGCATTCTGAGAGAGCCTGAGAGAGGCTATGTGTGTGCGTGCGTGTGAGTGTGTATGAATGCCTGAGTGGGTGCTTTATTTTCTAATTAAAGCACATTCACAGCTTTGTGTATGTCTGAGTGTCTCTGTATGTGTGTAATTAGTGTTTTGTATGTTTATATTAAAAGCCGTCGCGTTCGCTGCTTAATAAATTAAACGACAATTTGCACATGCAAAAGTCACTCGTTGCCTGCCAATGTAGTTGTTGTCATTAGAGATACTTTGTTGTTGCCGTTGCTGTTGCTGCTGCTGCTGCTGCCGCTGCCGCTGCCGCTGCGAGTGCTCGTAAAGTGCCACTGTCCTTATTCGCCAACGAGTTTGAAAAACAGACGACGCTTCACGGTGCGAGGACATTATGTGGGCATTATGTGTAGGCATGTTTGCAATTAAAATAAAAAGCAGGGCACAAGTGTCAGCTGTGGCTGTAGCTCTCTCTGTAGACCATAGTACAAGAGCCTATGTATGTGTGTGTGTGTGTGTGTTTGGCGCTAATACAAGCCTTAGCTTAAGCTTGCCATACATCCTTATACTCGCTTGCTCTTCTTGCACTTCCACCAGGCTATACAAATAAGTTATTGCCTACTTGTGGGCGCTGAGACGTTCACAATAAGCTGCGAATTTATGTGCGCACTTTTTGCGTTTTATGTGATGTATCCTTGGGGCATGCTTGGGGCCACATCCATATCTCAGCAGGTATATGAGTTGTTATGCAACAATATCAACACTACAATGTCAAATACATTTTGTAAAAACGAAAACGAATTCTTTAAAAATGCTTACAGAGTATTTGCTCAGTTGAGCAGATGACAGTAATGCCGCTTTATTTGAGTGTTTTGACTTTGTCATCAGAAATTGCTGTGGTAATTTTGTTGCTTGATTTGTTGGCATTAAGAGTTTCTCTCTAGATCCCATATTTCCAGCCGTTTCTCTTTTTGTCCACAAAGTAAATAATTTTACGTCTGTTAGCCATAAAAATGACCGAAAAAATCAGCAGCTGTCGATACTTGATTGTTTACACAAAACGCTTTGACCATTTTGGCAAATTGATAAATAAATTGGCCAGAGTAGCAATAATTTGATTTATTTTTTATTCATTTTCATCCGCTCTTTAGTCACAGGTGACGAGTTATTAAAATTTTATATTTTGCGAGCTTAATTTTGCATTTTTTTTATTATAGTTTTCGGATCAGCTCGGATCAGCTTAACGTTTTCTTTTTGTGCGCTTGCAATAATTGACATAATTTATTTGCATGACAAATTTCAACAAATTTGCATGTTTGTTTCTGCTGCTGTTGCTTCTTTTAAGTCTATTAAATATTTGACTGCTGCGGTATGCGGAAATATTTGCGTAAATACTACAAAATAAAAAAATCAACTTAGCTCAGTTTAGCTCATAAAAAAGTCCTTAACAAGTGACGGCGGCGGCAACCAAACATTTATGCAAAAATGAAAGAAAGAACTGAGCAAACTTGTTTAACTGGCACTCAGAACAGATTTGCAAATAATTTAGATAAACTTGGTGATTTAAAGAGTTAACTAATGCTCCAATTTATGGCAAGGTGACAGATTCTATTGCTGTGAGATTCTAGATACTTAAAAGACTCCGCCCAAGTCGGTCTGAAATCAAACAGATTCAGCCAAATGAGTGCATAAATTAAAAGGACCAAAACATTTAATTTCGTTAAATACTATAATATTATTGTTGTTGAAAAAAGCGTCAACATAGTAAAAGAACTGACGGATTTCGTTTAGTAACTAAATAGATCGATTGACCCGAGTCTGCAGCCCGTGGGGCATTTGCATAAAATGCTGCTCTCAGCTCGATCCCGTGCCCAAGCTGAGGCCTGCCCGCATTTTATTTATTTATTGATGCGCCAGACGCTGTCCGACCGCTTTTATCAATTGTGGTTCGTTTTTGTAGCTCTTCTGATGGTTGTTGTTGTTTCTTTTTTGTGCGTGCGGCACCCTCCGCTATTTTAGTGACTGTTTTTTGATTTTTATGTTGCTGCTGCGTGCATCTTTTATGAGCGTGTGGCGCCCGAGACCTTGAAATTGTAGCTGGTTTATTTTAATATGTTTACATTTATTTAGTTTGCATATGACATTGCCACCAGCACTAGGCCCTGGCAGTGGCAGCAGCAGCAGCAGAGCCTCTAGGTAGGTTAGTGGATTTAGTTTTGGGTGGAGCTAAATAACAAAACGAAGACGAATTATATTTGGCTTTGGGGTAGGCTATGAATCTTGATTGACAACTTCTACAAACGAAAATTGATAGTAGAAGTATAAAAAAAAATAGAGAAATCGTAGAAACAGGCCTCGTAGAATTCATGAATTGAATAAGATTTATCAAAGAATATCAAGAATGAATTTTTTTTATTGCCTCAAGTTGAATCTGTCAATGCTTGAGTAATTTCCTATATCACTCGTATTGTCATTTCTTTTCTTTTTTTACCGAGTTTTTCGAACTTGGGTTTTGTCTTGGGGGCCCAATTTGGCATGATTAGTCATAGACTAAACTTATCTATGATATTCATCAGTATGGCGCCGGTGAGTCGGTTTTGCAAATCTATTCATGTTATCTCAGTTATGGATCTATCGCATCTATAATGCCTGAAAGCAACTGATTATGCAAATCAATTCAATTCAATATCAAATATGTTGTTGGCATTTATTTATCTATAGCAGGGCTCGAAAAATCAAAGCAACAATAATTTTTATGATATCAATAAAGCATGATGAAAACGTGATAATCGTTGATCAGATTAAATGGTTGCCTGGCGCCAGCTGATTACCGTCCAATCGATTCGAATCGCATCTCAGACTCTAGCATAGCTTCAGGTGACGAACAGTAAAAACTTGAAGGTCGCCACGCTTGTTAAGTTTATTGCTTCTATTTTGGCAAGCCAATAAGCCAAACAATCCAGCATTTGTTGGCGTCTAAACGGATGCGTAAAAGATACGAAAATTGATTTCTGTTTCTGGCCAATTTTTATGGACATTTGAGGCCATTGTTTCGTTTTAACACGCGCATTCCTTCGAATGTAACTTGATAAATTTTAGGGGTCCCAAAACACCACAATCACAATCACAATCGAACAAACCATCACACACAAAAAAATAGTCACAAAATCATCTAAACATAACACAGCCAAAGTTCAAAATGCATAGCAAACTAGACGCTATAATCGAATGGGAATTCCCAAACTAGAAATCTCTGGCTCAGGCTAAAACTAAAATGTGTAGAAAACCCGAAGCTGGGAATTTTAAATATCATCGCCTCGAACTTGTTTTAAAGGCGCCGCGTCGCCAATATGAAAATTCACTATCAACCTACTCAACATTTTACTTGTATTTAAGCATACAAATATGAAGAAAATAATTTCCAGCAATCTAATAAAAATCAAAAATAAATATCCATTAAAATCGAATATTGTTTCTATAGTATAATTATGGGTTTTTGGCAAACTCGTCTGTCAGGTCTCAATCCCCTAGATGGCATACCCAATGCGACTTGCTCTTGAGCAAGGGCCGCTCCTCTATTTGCATAATGCCAACAGCGATATTTGCAAGAATAGGCCGTACACACCAAGATGCGCTTTGTATGCGATGGTGCTGTTGCTGTTGCTGGCATTGTTTTTATCTCTGTGGTGTGTCTTTCAGGGCTTAAATATCGATTCAATAGACAAAGGCAGCAAAAGAAGTTACTGCTAAATGCTTCAGTGACAACAGCAGAAATAGTCGCAGTCGCAGCCGCAGTCACAATCATAGCAACAACTATCATAGCCCATCATCTTCAGCAGCAGAAGCAGCAGCAGCAGCAGCAACTGACCACCGCGGCTCTGTCTATCTCTGCATGAACTTGAGCGCAGCCGAGTGACACAGTTTCATGGTTTTCGTATAAATAGTGGACCTTTTGCTGCCTCAAACGTCAGACACAACCGAACAGTCAAAGTTAAAGAACTTCAGTTGAATTCAAGATGCGTGCCTTCATTGTAAGTACCAAGGATCCCCAACTGCAATAAGCCCAAAGAGCCAGGATTAACCCATCTCTACTTCCACTTTTCATCTGCAGGTTTTGTGCTTGGTGGCAGTCGCCTGCGCCGATAAACTTGGCTACAACTACCAGCCCGTTGGTCACTCCGACGCCGGCCTGTCCTTCAGCCCAGGCATTGGCGGTGGCAGCATTGGTGGCGGTAGTCTGGGCGGTGGAAGCTTGGGCGGTGGAAGCCTGGGCGGCGGCAGCCTTGGTGGTGGCAGCATTGGCGGTGGTAGCCTCGGTGGCGGTTCCGGTCTGGGCAGCCTCGGCGGTCTGGGTGGCGGTAATCTGGATGCCCCAGTCTCCTACAATGCCCCTGCCCCAACTGCTGAATTGGAGAAGGAATTCTTCACCTTCACTGCCAACGAACAGGACTTTGATGAGCCCCAGGCTTTGGAGAAGGTGTCCGGCTCTCTGAACAAGGGTCTGCGTGTTGTCTTCATCAAGGGCCCCGAGAACCGTGGTCTGGAGAACGCTGCTCTGGCTCTGGCCAAACAGGCTGCCCAACAGGAGACCGCCATCTATGTGCTGAACAAGCAGGCTGACATCGGAGATTTGGCCAACAAACTGAATGCCATCCGCAGCAACAACAACAACAAGCCCGAGGTGCACTTCGTCAAGTACCGCACTCCTGAGGATGCTGCCAACGCTCAGCGCGCCATTCAGGGTCAGTACGACTCTCTGGGTGGATCCAGCCAGGCCCACAACGGTGGTGTTGCCCCAGTCCTGAACTTTGCTTCCCAGGGTCCAGTGCGTCAGGCTACCGCCAAGTCGCCCGAGAACGCTTACCTGCCCACCTCGATCTTCCGTCGTGTCTAAATTATCAGTTAGATTTAGATCAATCGATTGAACAAGGCCGCGATCTTTGACTGATTTTTACTCCTAGTTATTGTTGAATAATGCTTAAATAAACTCAATTTTCTACATATTAATTTCATATTTTAATGTTTTATATGCTGCAATGCATTTGCGACTTGATGTACTTCATTGGGTTTTAACATATGTATGTAATACTTGAAAGACACTAACTGGAATGTATTGCATTCAAGTTTTATATGCTCTATTTTTAGTGCAATTTAAAGGTCAAATATCAATTTTAGAGAATACATTTTAGTAAATGTAAAATGATGAAAAGACTCATGGTTTATCAACGTCTAGAGAATAGGTGAGGTGACTGATAATAATGTATTTATTCACCTATAACAGTTTTCATTGCAAATAAGCTCAATATTATAATATGCCCAATTTTAGGCAATAAAATAATGTTTAATTTACTGCACACCTGCTTAAACTGTTGCTCAGGTTATATTAAATTATATATACCAATTAATTTGATTAAGATGTTTATCGAAATTAAACCCCCAGATTAGGAAATACACGGAGAATGAGTTAGTTTATAATCTTTATATTCGTATTTATAAATCGATTAACCAATTAACATTTAACTAAAGAGTTTCAAAATCAACAAATTACTTCTTATGACGCAAGCGTCTCAGAATTGAGGAAGGCAGATAATTGCTATCAGGTTCTTGAGGATGTCCTGATTGGACAGGTGCTGCAGAGCGGGAGGCGAAGTTCAGAGCATTGGCTACTCCGCCATTGATGGACTGACTGGTGCCGCCGAGTGAGTCATACTGACCCTGAATGGCCTTCTGGGCATTGATGGCATCTTCCTGAGTGCGATACTTAACAAAGTGCACCTCGGGCTTGTTGTTAGCGTTCTGGCGCACAGCATTGAACTTGTTGGCCAGCTCATTGAGGTCGGGCTGTCTGTGGAGCAGATAGATGGCAGTCTGCTGTTCGGCTGCCTGTTTCGCCAGTGCCAAAACGGCATTCTCGTAACCACGATTCTCCGGAGACTTGATGAAGATCACACGCACGCTCTTCTTCAGCGCGCCAGCGATCTTACGTGCTGCATCAGGATCCTCAAAGTCAGCCTCATTAGCATAGAATGAGTAGAATTCCTTGTGTACGCCAGCTTGAGGTGTGGCCTGATAGCTCACTGGACCACCCAGTCCTTTGGAAACTGATGCGGATCCAGGGCCAATAGAACCGGAACCTGATGAACCGACAACATCAGTCGTACTGCCGGGATTGTAGTTGTAGCCTAAGCGACCGGCGCTAACGGCCGCCACTAAACAGAAAGCAATCAAAGCGCGCATCTTGCCGTCCTATACTATTCTAGTAGAATGCTAGCCGTGTGTATATTAAGTTAGCTTTTATACCGCCAACGCTGCTGGCAGCTATAATTAGACCAGTTGGTCTAGTCGAATTAAGCCGTAGACATAGACGTAGCCGCGGCTGTAGCTGTAGCTCTAACCGTAGCCGAGCTCTTCTTCTGTGCCATTTCTTGATACCTTGACACCCCCTCTTTCCGCTATGCTGACGGAAGACCCCGACGATATCGACGATGCTCGTGGACGAGCTGTGATTGGTTGGCGGGTTTTTGGAATGCTGTTAATCTGTTAACATAATTTCGCTCTTAACACATTTAACACATTGTTTTGGGCAGCTTCAATCGTGCCGACGATGCGGTCGCGACTGTTTCCGATTGCCGATTGGTTGATCGTGATTCACCAATAATTGGCTTATAATTTATGCATAAAAGTCACCAGCTCACGCAACCCCGAATGACAGACTTTTTCGTTATATTATGTATAGTATACAGAATCGCATCTTTGTTAATGATTTCAACAAAAAAGTGATCGTCAGCACAATAAAATTAATGATTAGATTCGCTTTTGTTTCTTTTTTTTCCTATTCGCTGCTTCTTCCTTGGCTTTTTATCTTCTTTATAGCAAATCAGGTTTTAATCAAACATAAATCTCAGCAGTGCTCGTCAGTGATATGTTTTATAGATTTTTGTGCCCATGTGTGGGTTGCACTTGAAATTCCTATCTAATTGTACATGGCACACAGCGAAGTGACAATGAAAATTGGGTCGTCTAACGGTATATGATTTCTAGGTGACCTTGAACTGCCCCAGTGGCACCATTAATCAAACCAAAATAAGCGGAATGACATTTGTCTATGCTTTTCAGCCAATGGGGGGTTCAATGTCGTTGCAAATTTTATGCAGATCTATTTTGGGCGTTCTAAGTCAACCTGTCAAATATTCTCTCAGCGATTAGTTTGTTGAGTATAGTAAGTTGGATATTTACTGCATGACAATTTTCTTTTTTGACATTTTGAATGCCTGACCTTAATACTATTAACAGTTTTTTTTAGCTTGCATCTAGCCAAAGAAAAACTTTTTAAAAATAAATATCAGTTTCTCGTTTAAAAATTATATTTTCAATTTCATTTGGAATATTAGGCATTAGTCAACAATTGGTAACAACAAAGTTCGGGTCTTCCATCAGGCAACTTAAGCTACATATTTCATTCAGGGTGAAGAAATTAACGGCGCAGACGACGGAAGATGGAAGTGGGCAGGTAGGAGTTGTCGACAGCCTTGGGGGTAGCCTGACGCACTGGACCCTGGGAAGCGAAGTTCAAGGCACCGGCGACACCACCATCATGAGCCTGGGATGTACCTCCCAACTGATCGTACTGGGACTGAATAGCGCGCTGAGCGTTGGCAGCATCCTCAGGAGTGCGGTACTTGACGAAGTGCACCTCGGGCTTGTTATTGTTGTTGCTGCGGATGGCATTCAGCTTGTTGGCCAGATCTCCGATGTCAGCCTGCTTGTTCAGCACATAGATGGCGGTCTCCTGTTGGGCAGCCTGTTTGGCCAGAGCCAGAGCAGCGTTCTCCAGACCACGGTTCTCGGGGCCCTTGATGAAGACAACACGCAGACCCTTGTTGACGGAGCCGGCAACCTTCTCCAAAGCCTGTGGCTCATCGAAGTCCTGTTCGTTGGCAGTGAAGGTAAAGAATTCCTTTTCCAATTCAGCAGTTGGGGCAGGGGCATTGTAGGAGACTGGGGCATCCAGAGCACCGCCACCCAGACCGCCGAGGCTGCCAAGTCCGGAACCACCACCAATACCAGAGTCCAATCCACCGCCAAGAGAGCCACCGCTCAATCCACCGAGAGAACCACCGCTCAGTCCTCCCAGGGAACCGCCTCCCAGGGAACCGCCGCTGAGGCTGCCTCCGCTTCCGCTGCCAGGAGCGAACGACAATCCAGCGTTAGAGTGTCCTACGGGTTGATAGTTGTAGCCGAGCTTATCGGCGCAGGCAACTGCCACCAGGCACATAACCTGTTGAGCAAGAATGCAGAGGATTCAGATTTTTGTTCATGGATTGCGAGCGGTTCCTTTCTACTTACAATAAAGGCACGCATCTTTCTGTGAAGTAGTAGTCTTCTGGTTGGTTCTTCTACTTTGAGTTACGAATTGCTTCTGTCTTCTGCTCGAGACGATCTTTATTATTTATACAAATCCATCTTCGAGGCTGATAAAAACAAAACCGCCGCCTTGGCTTGGCTTGCATAGAAATCGCTTTGATGCCACTGTGTTTTGCCGCCTACAAAGCTTTTTGGCTCTACGGTTTTATGGTCGATTTGGAATTTTTGTTGCGTTTTCAATGGGCAGCAGCTGCGACTGCGGCTGATTGTTTTAGGTTATTCAAATTTTCGAGTTTTTTATCCAATAATTTTACAAGAATTAATATAAAATTATAAAATTAATAAGTTGCGAGCACATTGAAATAAGTTTATATGCATATCTGTGTCATAAAGATGGGTCATAATTATCTATTATATGTATATAATAAATATATATCTCAAATTCTTCAGCAAGGCTATCAGCTAGTTTTATGTAGGACATCTCCAGCTGGCTGGTTTGATTTTTTTTCTTACCAATTTCATTATATTTTCGGTCAAAAAGTTTGGATATCTTTTTTTTATAAGTCTGTGGACAAGTGCTTAAGATATTGATTTATTGGCATGACATCAACACAATAATTAGGGGGTGTATTTAATAATGTGTTTGATATGCCGCCTCTATCGATACACTATTGTGAGACAGTATTAAGTTTTAGCATAAACTTATTAACTTGGTTTTAAATGTTTCCAACTTTATTACCAAATCATTTACTCAAATGACATATGAGAAGTAAAAATAAAAATGATGCAAATGGTTTAAATATATATGTATATGATCAAATTATCCATGAATGGATATATGTATAAATGCAATAAAAATTTTACTGTTTTAAACTATTTTAAACATACATACATATATTCTAATAATATATCAGTGTACCTATGTACATACAACCTCTATGGGAGTTTAATTTAACTAAATAAATATTTCATAGTACTATTACTTTTATTTGTATAAATATAAAATGTAAATATATATAATATAATGCACTGATAATTATTATCGAATTAGAAAATGGACCGCGGTGGAAAAAAGAATTTCAACCACTGCTTTATAAAGCACTAAGACACTAAATTCATTTTGGAATCGATTTCGAATTATTTTTAAAAATAAACCATGACCGCTGTCTAATTGAATTTTTTAATGTAGTTATTAATATTTGCCATAAAATTTAGCAATATATATTCTACAAAATAAAGAAAATATTTTTTAATATTAACGAAATAAGAAAACGATTTTTGAGAAAATAATCAAACTTAAAAAACAATTAGTTACAACTAAATAAATACATAGTTAAATAATAGTAATAATATACATTTGTAAAGATCGACTATATTGTTTAAAACTTGGTCCAAGTAAATAAAGAACAGAATTTACCAATTAAGGTACATAGTAGAATGTTTCAGTACTAGCCAATATCATCCTTCATTCCAGGACAGTATTTAATGCAATAATTACTAATTAATAATTACTTTATTAAAGTATTATCTCTTAGTAATCAGATGATTAATACGATTAATAATTAATATTAATAATTAAAACGAGATATTTTAATTGAAGTTTTATTTTATTTATTTTAACTTTAAAACAAACAGTTAGAATTACTCAACAAGTTTTTGAGCTAGTTTTGCTCTAGTTGTACTGAAGGAACTCTTTACAAACGGCGACGGAAGATGGAAGTGGGCAGGTAGGAGTTGTCGACAGCCTTGGGGGTAGCCTGACGCACTGGACCCTGGGAAGCGAAGTTCAAGGCACCGGCGACACCACCATCATGAGCCTGGGATGTACCTCCCAACTGATCGTATTGTCCCTGAATGGCACGCTGAGCGTTGGCAGCATCCTCAGGAGTGCGGTACTTGACGAAGTGCACCTCGGGCTTGTTGTTGTTGTTGCTGCGGATGGCATTCAGTTTGTTGGCCAGATCTCCGATGTCAGCCTGCTTGTTCAGCACATAGATGGCGGTCTCCTGTTGGGCAGCCTGTTTAGCCAGAGCCAGAGCAGCGTTCTCCAGACCACGGTTCTCGGGACCCTTGATGAAGACAACCCTCAGAGCCTTGTTCAGAGAGCTGGACACCTTCTCCAAAGCCTGGGGCTCATCGAAGTCCTGTTCGTTGGCAGTGAAGGTGAAGAATTCCTTTTCCAATTCAGCAGTTGGGGCAGGGGCATTGTAGGAGACTGGGGCATCCAGAGCACCGCCACCGAGACCACCGAGGCTGCCAAGTCCTGATCCGCCACCGATGCTACCACTGCCTAGGCTTCCACCACCCAAGCTTCCACCGCCAATACTGCCACCACCAAGACCGGAATCCAGGTCACCTCCGAGTCCGCCTAGAGATCCGCCACCGATGCCTCCAATGCTACCACCGCTACCAGGAGTGAACGATAATCCGGAGCCGGAGTGTCCTACGGGTTGATAGTTGTAGCCGAGCTTATCGGCACAGGCAACTGCAACCAGGCACAAAACCTAATTTGATATCGAGGGAGAAGAGTATTACATTAGTTTATATATCCTTTTGCTGGGCTTTGTGGGACTCACGATAAAGGCGCGCATGTTGAATTCTTGTGTTTGTGCTGAGATTCTCTTGGTTTGACGATTGTTTGGTTTCTGTCTAACATCGTGTGGACGGTTATTATTTATACAAATCTGTCTTCGAGGCTGTCAGCGTGGCTTCTCATTAAACACAATGCGACGACGTCGCTAAATGTTTTTTCCGCCTACAAAATAGCAGCGTTGGTCTTTTGTGTTCGCGCTCGACCCGACAGTGCGGCTTTGCATAAATGTTATTATATGGAAAGTGATAAAAATCAAAATCAAAATCGTGAGCATAAAAATGCAACACTACCTCTGCACAATGCGGCAAGAAATATGAGAAATAGAAACACAAACACAAACTCAAACTGAACTGAAACAATAGCAATAACAAGATCTATGTAATTTCGGGTTTACTTCATTTGGTCGATTTTATTGTGCCCTCGTAAAAATGCAGAATATAACAATAATCGGTCCAGCGACATTGGCTAAATTAGCATTAACATTAAACACAATTTTCTTTAACGGATGCGCAGGCGACGCAGAATGTTGGCGGGCAGGTAAGAGCCACTTGGTGCGCTGGGAGCAGCATAGCTACCATGTCCAGACTGTGCGATGGGTGCACGAGAAGCAAAGTTGATGGCTGGAGCAACGCCTCCATTGAAGTTCTGGCTGGATCCACCCAGAGAGTCGTACTGAGACTGGATGGCACGCTGGGCGTTGGCAGCATCCTCAGGAGTGCGGTACTTGACGAAGTGCACCTCGGGCTTGTTGTTGGCGTTGTTGCGGACGGCATTCAGTTTGTTGGCCAGATCTCCGATGTCAGCCTGCTTGTTCAGCACATAGATGGCGGTTCTCTGCTCAGCAGCCTGCTTGGCGAGAGCCAGGGCGGCGTCCTCCAGACCACGGTTCTCGGGTCCCTTGATGAAGACCACACGGAGTCCCTTGTTCACACTGTTGGCAACCCTTTCGCTGGCAGCTGGATCATAGAAATCGTTCTCATCAGCCTCAAAGGTATAGAATTCCTTGTCAAGTCCGCCGGATGGAGCATACGATGCACTGGGTCTGCTCTCGGCACCAGAGTAGCTGGGCTGATCGTAGGATACGCTGGGAATGCTGTTGGTGGCAGATCCAGAGTCCAGTCCCTGTCCATAGTTGTACTGGGCGCATGCGGCGCCGAGCAGGCAGAATACGATGAGGAAACGCATGTTGAGAGCGAGAAGAGTTTGGTATGTGTTCTAAAGAGCCAATGGCTTAGACTGAATCCTGTTGGTTTGCTGCTCAGCTTATATACACCGCCCTCGTAGTGGGATCGGGCTTAGAACAATAGATGGGGTTCTTTACGGGCACATAATTCAACTAGTATCTTATGCAAAGTGGTGCGCTTATGAAACGATTATGCAAAACTATCCTACAAGACGGGCTCGACCACTTTCTGTGCGAGTGCAGACGGGAATGCGTGGATGGATACCGGTTCCAGGTTGCCGGTTGCCGATTGCCGGTTGCCAGCTTTAATCTCTGTTACCATAATTAGTCTAAGCATTCTACAGAGAAAACTATCGAACATGTTCCCAAAAAAACCACCGTGTCCAATTAGCCCAGACTGATCATTAATGCCATATTCTAAGTGGCCCGTACAACTTTTCGTATTATGTCGTAGAGATTAAAATAAAAAACAAATAAAATAATATAGATTTAAAAATTGGGAAAGGTGGAATGTTTTGTTGATATTTTTTTGTATAAATAAGAATAAAGAATGACGAAACAGCAATTTATGACAAAATGCAAAAATCTTCAAGTCATCGCAAAATTACCGGAAGAAATGTTTCATCTGTGAAAGAAGCAAATCTGATTTGCTACATAGCTCGGTTATTGCCCTGATTCAATACTTGTTTTAAAATCGACGTCAGTATTAAACTAGTTCCTTTTAGAGATGGCCATTAATCGTGTTCCTTTTTAGAAGCACGAGCTAATCGCACTGAAGACGAGATTTGGAGAAAATATAAATGTGGATTTCGATCAATTTATCACAAACTATATATGCACATTTTATTAATCTGTTGATAAATCAATGAATGAATTTGTGCTCTCATCAAATTTGCTTATGAAAGTAAGAATATTTGATTACTTATATAATATAAAGACCAGATGGGTTAAGTAATGATTGAAGTCCTACCAATAAGCATTCAATACATAGAGGTGTCAAACAGCCTAAAAAGCGGTCCCATGAATTTGGCGACGATCAGGTCCAGCCAATATGCAACATATGCGATCGAACATGCGAGTGAGTAGCCAGCGCATGAGAAACTGATTTCTGTTGAGTTAGACCAACATCAAAACTTGTGTTGTCAGTCTTGCATAGACGCTCGAACGGAAAGCACGGTCTGTGTCGAGCATGCCGATTTTTTCCGTTCTATGTATTTGTGTACATGTATACGGACCCATATGCTTTATATTTATATTTATATTTTTTAAATCAATTTTAATTAGTTGTTGAATTCTATTGTATATAGTATTATACTTAAACTTAAATAATTATGTATGTGCGTACATTTTTAATTCAGTTGCATACATATACATACGTATAGAGCTCCTTAGCTCCTTAAATGGCCAAGCTACGGCTGTTTTTGTGCTTTTAGGGTAAAATTTGCGACCCTAACCCTGCAAATTTTTGTTATGTAAATTGCATACAAAAATGCAAAGTCATGGAATGTTCTAGAATGTTCTGGATTGTTCTGTCACTACAACAACAACTCACAACAACCACTACAACAACAACTACAACAACAACCACTACAACAACAACTACAACAACAACCACTACAACAACAATTACAACAACAACAACTACAACAACAACTACAATAACAGCTACAACAACAACAACAACTACGACAACAACTACAACAACAACAACTACAACAACAACTACAACAACTACGACAACAACAACAACAACAACAACAACTACAACAACAACAACAGCAACTACAACAACAACCACTACAACAACAATTACAACAACAACTACAACAACAACAACTACAACAACAACTAAAACAGCAAGAGCTACA
The DNA here is from genome assembly GCA_035045005.1 of Liodrosophila aerea. Lineage (NCBI taxonomy): Eukaryota > Metazoa > Arthropoda > Insecta > Diptera > Drosophilidae > Liodrosophila > Liodrosophila aerea. The sequence goes on from JAWNNL010000753.1 coordinate 134,342, forward strand.
ACTACAACAACAACAACTACAACAACAACTACATCAACAACAACTACAACTGCGACAACAACTACAACAACAACTCTGATTGGTGTTCATGACAAAAACAGCCGTATCCTGGCCATTTAAGGAGCTACGATGATGTCCTTTTGCACACAGGGGCAGCGTGATTCCTAGAACCATAAACTGTGATCGAAATGACGAAGGTCCTTCAGACAGCCGAGTTAAAAGGACTTTTTTGTTTAAAGAAAAGTCCTCATAACTCAGCCATGTCCTATTTGATCCTGACGATCCTGGTGTTAACGAACACGCCATGATAAGGACTACAAACTGTCCAAAGGACACGCAAATCGTCCCTCAAATAACGGAGTTAGCAAGGATTTTCGAAATGAAACTAAAATTTTCTTCATTTTTGTGGATGCGTTTTCATTGCATACTTTCGGAAGTACAATACATAGTCCAGAACATGAACAGAAATGCGTAGCAGGTAACTCAGAAATTTCTGAGCGCGACAAAATGTATGCAAAACAATTTGCAGCTTGTGCGTGATTGCACCTGCTCGATCGCTATAGTTTTTATTTATTATGAATATTGGTTCCTTTTAACAATTTTACTATTAACAATTAGTATAGACATATTATATTCAAAATTCAGCAAATTTTATTGCGAATTCAATTACATTACTCTTCCTAACTTTACAATTAGTTATATTTTTTACACTAATGCTTAAATACATACGTATGTATATGTATGCAACTAAATTAAAAATGTACGCACATACATAATTATTTAAGTTTAAGTATAATACTATATACAATAGAATTCAACAACTAATTAAAATTGATTTAAAAAATATAAATATAAATATAAAGCATATGGGTCTGTATACATGTACACAAATACATAGAACGGAAAAAATCGGCATGCTCGACACAGACCGTGCTTTCCGTTCGAGCGTCTATGCAAGACAACACAAGTTTTGATGTTGGTCCAACTCAACAGAAATCAGTTTCTCATGCGCTGGCTACTCACTCGCATGTTCGATCGCATATGTTGCATGTTGGCTGGACCTGATCGTCGCCAAATTCATGGGACCGCTTTTTAGGCTGTTTGACACCTCTATGTATTGAATGCTTAGTGGTCCTACTTAAAGCCCTAAAGAAATTTTATATATTCGAACATACAAATTAATGTACGGGTTTCGGCTGTTTTAGTAAAAACTTTGCCATCAAAATACTTGAAAATAATTTCGTTATATTGTTATATTTTTAACGAGTATTTATTTTTATCATTAGCAATAGAACAACTAGATAATTCAACAATGGTTAGAAACGCAGACGACGCAGGATATTGGCAGGCAAGTAGCTGGCACCAGGAGCTGTGGCTTCACTTATGCTTTCGCGGACTGGAGCTGGTCCCTGAGAAGCAAAGTTGAGTGCACTGGCAACACCACCATCATGAGCCTGGGATGAACCTCCCAACTGATCGTACTGGGACTGAATGGCGCGCTGAGCGTTGGCAGCATCCTCAGGAGTGCGGTACTTGACGAAGTGCACCTCGGGCTTGTTGTTGTTGTTGCTGCGGATGGCATTCAGTTTGTTGGCCAGATCTCCGATGTCAGCCTGCTTGTTTAGCACATAGATAGCGGTCTCCTGTTGGGCAGCCTGTTTGGCCAGAGCCAGAGCAGCGTTCTCCAGTCCCTTATTCTCGGGGCCCTTAATGAAGACAACACGGAGAGCCTTGTTTAGGGCACTGGAGACTTGCTCTGAAGCCTGGGGTTCATCAAATTCTTCCTCGTTGGCCGTGTAGGTGAAGAATTCCTTTTCCAATTCAGCAGCTGGAGCAGGGGCGTTATAAGCTACTGGTGCTTGGCGAGATTCACTGAACAGGCCGCCACCACCCAGATTTCCCAAGCCGGAATCACCGCCAAGTCCGGAACTAATGCCACCACCAAGTCCGCCCAAAGAACCACCGCCAAGTCCTCCAATAGACCCACTGTTGCTACCAGGAGTGAAGGATAATCCTGAGCCGGAGTGTCCTACCGGCTGATAGTTATAGCCGAGCTTATCGGCGCAGGCAACTGCTACAAGGCACAAGACGATGAAAGCACGCATTTTGATTAGGAGTTGGTGAAGGTGTTGTTTAGAGCGATGATTTGTAACTGCTAGAGGCAATCGAAGTGTTTACTTTTATAACTGCAAGTTGTAGATAATCGAGATGATCAGATACTGCAAAGTCCTCCATATGAAACAAAAGACCTGCAGTGCAGTCCAAGTTGTAGATAAATTTGATATCTATACAATCTGCAGAATTTGCATTTGTTTATTAAATAAGTAATAAATAATAAACTAAAATGAACGGTGTCATCTTTATGACTTGAATGCAGATTTTTGCATAGTTTTCGAGTTAGATTGAGTTACGATGCGTTTATGGTCACCATTAGAGTTGAGTTGAAATGCAAATGAGGAGAATTACCAGAGCGTACAGTGTTTGATTTGATTGCCAAATGAGCGGCGCCAAGTAATTTATTAAATGTCCAATTATCAAATTATCTCATTTGGTGCTGACATCGCGCTGCAGTTCGAAGGGTTAATTAGCTAATCGATCGGGCTACAAAACAGAGGCTCAAATAGAAAAATGACAAACAAAAAAACACATTAATTAAAAAAAAACAAGATGGAGTTTATTTTTAGCGATGCTGTCGTCGGTACTTCCGGCGCCATTAGACAAGCCACAGCGACATCCATATCCACATCGACTGCCGTCTGCCGAAGGTCGCCTCCACCCGCATCATTAGCATAAAGCTGAAAAGCCGCGGCAAAGCCTCGCATCGTATCGCCAAAAAAATAATAATAATTTCGCGGATCGTTAAAATATGTTTTTTTCTTCTTTTATAATACGGCTGGGCACGCCTCATTAGCATGTCTGTTGGTTTTTCGAGCGATTTTGGATAACACTTTGGATCCCGCAGTTATATTGCACATACAAGTGAATCGTACCAATTTCGTTTTACGACCCAATGCCCAGCTGCCAACCTGACCAGGTGAACAGGCCGGCCGATATCTCCTCATTATGGCTAGATTTATATTGATTATGGAGATAAACAGATACATCGCGTCAAGGTTGCGAGTAGCAGCAGAAACGGCAAAGATGAATAATGAAAATTATTGTTAAATGCAGAATATTGAATTTAATATGAAATTTATGGCGACGCTGATGGCATCGATACCAAGATCTTTTTCTATCTACAAACGTCACCACGAAAGACATAAACTCTGGTAAAGGTTTTGGCAATCGAGTTCTTTGGCTGCATATTTTAGTTTAGCATAGCCGGTAGTCGGCCGCCAGATCGGATCTAACTGTTGCATAATTCCAAAAATTTAATCGAGTGTTTTGCATAACGGTAAATGCTCCACATAGCCGTATGCATAAAAACCACCAAGCCATCTGCAAGGGGCATCACATTCTGCAAGCAACTCAATCACTTAACATGCGCCAACTTTCCGTTCTCCTTTGCCTATGCCTGGCGGTTTTCACCAGTGCAGATAAACTTGGCTACAACTACCAGCCAGTGGAGCATTCAGGCTCTGGACTATCCTTCACTCCAGGTGGTGCAGCCAGTAATATTGCACCATCGTTTGCATCGCCTTCTTTGGTGTCTGGATCTGGTCCCGCTTCATTTGCCGACAACGCTGGCTTTGCTCAGCCCTCGATCGCCGAGCCCAGCTTCCAGCCCGCTGGTCAGATTGCCGAGCCATCTGCTGATGCACCAAACTATGCTGCTGCTCAACCCGAACTACAAAAGGAATTCTTCACCTACACGGCTGACGAAGAGGATTTCAATGATCCAGCTGCTTCTGAAAAGGTTTCCGAGTCACTGAACAAAGCTCTGCGTGTTGTCTTCATCAAGGGACCCAATACCAGTGGTCTTGAGGATGCTGCTCTAAACCTGGCCAAACAAGCTGCCCAGCACGAGACCGCCATCTATGTGCTAGACAAGCAGGCTGACATCGGAGATCTGGCCAACAAGCTGAATGCCGTTCGCAACAACAACAATAACAAGCCCGAGGTGCACTTCGTCAAGTACCGCACACCCGAGGATGCGGACAATGCTCAACGTGCCATTCAGGGACAATACGATCAACTCGGCGGCAAATCAGTCCATCAAGATGGCGGAGTTGCTCCCTCTCTGAACTTTGCATCGAGTGCCCCAGCACCAGTTGCCGCACCCGCTCCCCATGCCGCTCCCGCTAGCCATTTCGCTGCCTCCGAGCCCGCACCCGTGGCTGCCGAGCCACAAGCCACTGCACCCGTTTCATCATACATTCCACCAGTGACTCCAGGCAGCACCTACTTGCCGGCGAACATTCTGCGCCGTCTGCGTTTCTAAATTTAGAGACCGGAGATCATAATATTGTTATGTTTGATCGTTACCGATTTAAATATCTTTGTTATTGTTGACTTATTGTTTCGAAAATAAAATTGTTTACTTAATATATTTAAATGTTCACATATTTGTGAAGATATTTGCTTTTTATACCCCTTACACATAAAATGAGTAGAGAGGGTATGCTAGGTGTGTGCAATACTACAAATAGGCAGAGTTCAGAAACATTTGATGGTACTATCGGTAGTAAATTTTTTGACTTATACCGAGTCAAAGACCTAAGATATTATTCGTTAGTTAGTGTTAATATAGTACTGTTGTAAACTTAAAATATTTATTTATTAATTGCTCTATTTATAAAGCTGAATTAGAAAATTATTATTATTATTAATTATTAGAAAATTATGTTCTGTTATTCATTGTTATTTATTCAAAATGAGGTTCAGTTTAAATTTTATTAAGTTATTCACTTCACTATAAATAATCGATATGTCAAAAAACTGAATAACATTGGAATAGAAAAGAAATGTGAATATAATAAAAATATGTCTTAATTTATGTTCATATAATATACATAAAAGATATTCGTACTGCAGATAGTAAGAAAAATATCTAAAAAATATATATTTAAAACAACAACTACTCACACCTAACTGTCATTTACGTAACCTTATATTTCAATCGAATTCACGCCACAGGGTATTTTCAAGTCACTAACTAGAGCTGAATGTTTTCATTCAAATGCTTACATAGCTATTGTTATGGTTTTTTTTGTGCTCAGTTTTTGAATGAGCATTTTCATGCTTAGGAATTTGTCTTTATGAAAATGATTTGAATTTAAAGTTGAAAACGGATTTGGGTTTTTTTGTCTGCGAAAACGGGTTCAACGGGTTAAATTAGGATGCCAAAGCTATGCCAATGGCTATTTATGAAAATTTGCAAATCAGAAATATAACAAGTTCTTTGACAGCATTTTTATGTTTCTGATATGTTTTTATAACAAATTCCATTTTGTTATGCCCTCGCATCCACTTATGTTTGTAGTTTGTTTACGTCTATATGTGTATCAGCAATATGTCAGATTGTCCCACGCATTTTTCCAATTCCAATTCCAATCCGAAATTGAATTGATTTCTTTTTGGACAAATTGCATGTAGCTACAACAAACAATGCCCAAAACTGTAGCATCGGACAATTTAATATTATTAAGCTTCAATACTAAACGCTCTCTGACTGACTGGCCCCAAAAAATATTTGTGGCCATTAGCCTGAGCTTCACTTTCAATCGTTGTGGGTTCCATTTGCATAACAAAATGAGTGAACAAAAGAATTTGGCTACTGAACAGCTAAACAATTTGGAGCTGCTGGCTGATGCTGCTGCTCGGTCGCAGTCGCAGTCGGAGTCGCAGCCGCAGTCGACTGAGCTGCTAGCACTGAGACCCGTTGGCTTATTTGCATAAAAATTTTCTTTGTAAACCGAAGTTCATCAAATTTTAATCAACGCCGCCGCCACCGCTGACGTCGATGCGGTCAGGCAATAATCGAAGCCGCCATACAGAAAGCATAAAGAAAAATAACAAAAAAAAACATGTTAGACAACATATTGGGCGGACCTTATCTTGATCTCCAGCACCGAGCACCGAGCATCGTATTCTGACACTTGTTCTGAGTATCATCAGTTAAACAGTTGCTATAAAAATGGCACTTCACCTCTTGGCCAAATCATTCTGTGCTCACAGCTCCGAGTAGAACTAGAACCCCAAAAATGCGCGCTTTTATCGTCTTGTGCTTAGTGGCCGTTGCCTGCGCCGATAAACTGGGCTACAACTACCAGCCGGTAGGACACTCCAGCTCCGGACTGTCTTTCGCTCCTGGCAGCGGCAGCAGTGGAAGTCTGGGAGGTCTGGGAGGTGGTTCCCTGGGAGGACTCGGCGGTGGCTCTCTGGGCGGCAGTGGAAGTGGTAGCAACTTTGGAAGCCTAGACAGCGGTCTTGGCGGCTCTAGCCTGGGTGGCTCTGGACTCGGTGGCTCCGGACTCGGCAGCTCTGGCCTCGATGGTCCAGTCGAGTACAGTGGCGCCCCATCTGCTGAGCTGAACAAAGAATTCTACACCTTCACTGCCAACGAGGAAGACTTTGATGAGCCCCAGGCTTTGGAACGCGTTTCTAGCTCCGTCAACAAGGGCCTGCGTGTTGTCTTCATTAAGGGTCCCGAGAACCGTGGTCTGGAGAACGCTGCTCTGGCTCTGGCCAAACAGGCTGCTGAGCAACAGACCGCTATCTATGTGCTGAACAAGCAGGCTGACATCGGAGATCTGGCCAACAAACTGAATGCCATCCGCAGCAACGCCAACAACAAGCCCGAGGTGCACTTCGTCAAGTACCGCACCCCTGAGGATGCTGCCAATGCCCAGCGCGCCATCCAGTCTCAGTACGACTCTTTGGGTGGATCCAGCCAGTCCCACAATGGTGGTGTCGCCGGTGCCCTGAACTTTGCTTCAGCTCCTCAGTACCGCCAGCCCAATGCTCAGATCCCAGAGAACTCTTATCTGCCATCGTCTGTGCTGCGCCGTCTGCGTTTCCGTTACTAATTTAATGAGGTATATCCTTATGGTACCTTTTGTTAACTCTGTGTTATCTATTGATTTGTCAAATGTTTCAAATATACTTCTTATTTAAACTGTATATATTAAATGTTGGTAATGTGCGGGCCCATTTCTGTCAAGTGAATAATAGAGTCGTCTCTTGGTTGAGGAGTATGAATATCATTTCCATGTTTCACTGTCAAAAATTGCAGCATGTTTACAACATGCCATAAAAATACCAGCACTGTGTCGATAGCATCGACATCAAGTGGAAACCAATAAAAATTTACATTTTCTATGTGTACGAACCATAGAAAAATAAAGGTACAAAAGGCGCAAAACAATCAACGAAAATTTTTGATAATAATTAAAATGTTAATCTGCGTGAAGTAAAAGGTTGGACAAACTATTGGCACCTAAATTTATGGCAAATGCAAGACGGAACTATCATGACTAGGCCAGTCATAGCCAGTCCAATACATAATGTATGAATGATAAGAGAGCAAGAAGCCAACAGCACCACAGCACCACAGCTCTAGCATCAGCATCATCAATAGCAGCCACGACAATAGTAGCTCTATTCAAGAGCACCCACTACCCTTAATTTGCATAAACAAAATACACAAAAAACGCCACAAAGTTTTATTGGAAAAATCATTAAAGATAAGCACACATACGCATACACACAAGTATTCGCCAGCAACTCTTGTGAAAGAAATAAATGATGTCGGAACAATATAGCCGATCGGCCAATATATCATGACCACTGTTAGAGCCGTAAATCCACCAAATATTGTCATAGGTATAGGATTACGCTTTTTACGAGTATTATAAATGTAAACAAAAAGCGATTCCAATGAGTTTATTGCGAATTTTGATTTAAAGTTTACATACTAGAATTTTTGGAAAGAATATTGGTATTGAAGAGTAGACCTTACACGAACTTGGACATATTTAGACAGTTATTTAGATCCGTTAGGCATACTAATTGCCTTAGGAACATATGTATGTACTATTACCCGTCTTGCCATAGTGACAGAAATGATCGGGTGGGGCTAGTATCGATAGTGTGCCATGTATTAGCAGAAAAACTTTAAAACCCTAATCGATAGCTCAAACCAGTTTGTCGTTGAGCTACTTTTTTGGTAAACAAAGCTTTAAATAATATATTATTATTTGGCTGAATCTTATTAAGATAACACTTTGTATTAATGATAATACACTGTATATCTTTTGAGTTTTCCATAGCTGATAGCTTTTCTTTAAACATTTAAATATACCAATATATTTCAACAAGCTTCAGACACCACTGATTTGTAAATGTAGGGCGCCAAGTGGACAAGCGAAGAAGCGAACTGAATATTAGTAAAGCCATAAAATATGCTGCGAAAACAAGCAAAATCAATTAAAAAAGTGAGCAGCGAATTGAGAATGACATATAGCGATAAATGTGGTGCAAAACCCAACCAAAGAGAGCTAATAAAAAAGTTTAGGTCAACTAATCGTTTTGCGAAATGTCACATCTTTGGCAAACGATTCGATATCAAATAAAAAGCGTGGGTGTTCGAACCATCAGCAGACTTGACTTTGCATCGGCTTAGTATTACTATCCTTTATCAATTCACAATGCGTATCTTCGTTGTAAGTATTTGCAGGATTGTGACTCTACATTCAAATAATTAACTAACTCGCCCTTCCAGAGCTTCCTTGGTCTGCTGGCTGTTGCCTACGCTGATAAGTTGGGATACAACTATCAGCCTGTTGAACACTCGAACGCTGGCTTGTCCTTCAACCCTGGCACCGCTGGTGTTGCCCAGGAACAATCAGGATACCTTGCACCCGCCGTTGACCAACCTGCTGCAGCTGAGCAGGCGTACCAGGCCCCAGCAGAGCTGACAAAGGAATTCTTTACCTACACTGCAGATGAACGTGATTTCCAGGCTCCTGCCAATGCTGAACAGCTCTCGAACAATCTGCGCCGTGCTCTTCGTGTTGTTTTCATCAAGGGTCCCGAGTACAACGGTCTGGAGGATGCCGCCGTGTCACTGGCCAAACAGGCTGGAGAACAGCAGACCGCCATCTACGTACTGAACAAGCAAGCCAGCATCGATGATCTGGCCAACAAATTGAACAGCATTCGCAATAACAACAACAACAAGCCCGAGGTGCACTTCGTCAAGTACCGCACTCCTGAAGATGCTGTCCATGCCCAGCAGGCCATTCAGGGTCAATACGATCAGCTGGGCGGTGTCTCATCCCATCAGAATGGTGGAATTGCACCAGTGCTGAACTTTGCATCTCGCGCAGCTGCTCCGGCTGCAGCTCCAGCTCAAGAGCCAGGCAATTCATACCTGCCCGCATCACTGTTGCGCCACCGTGCTTAAGCTCAACGAACTGAACACCAGACTGACCATAACTCTGATTCCCACGCATTTCTCCACACACTATAGTTTACCTTATTTGTTAAGTCTCTTGCAATTTGCGAAATAAAATTATACATAAAACAAAATATTGGTGATAAATTTTGTAATATTTTGGCATTGAACTATTTACCTCTATAAGGAGAAATGTTTTCATCATTAGTCCCTCTATGGAGTTGCAGATTGTGAGCAAAAATTATATAATGCTTCAAAATCTGCGATGCTTTTGACAAATGAGATTCGGTCTTTGCTCAGATTACAGCATGCGGCAAATTGTGGTAAGATGAGGCTCAAAATTGTAATGAAAAATAAATCTTAGGTTCAAGTCTTTCAGTTTCTTTTATGCTTAGCCTTCTGCACAGCAGAGCTCGGCTATCAATATCAGCCGAATAATCCTGATTTAGGATATGAAGCGGAACAACCTCCAGCTGGTCATCAGGCCACAGATCATTATGAAACTCATGCGGACTACCACAAGCATTTCTATGCATTCGAGGCGCCTTACGACAACTCTGATGAGGCTGACATAGTAGAGCAGAAAATATCGGAGATTTCGCAGAAAAATCTACAGGTTGTGTTCATCAAGGCACCGGAGAATAAGGCCGTACAAGGTGCCCTCAATGCCCTGACCAAGCACAGCACTGAGGATAAGACGGCCATCTATGTGCTCAATAAACAAACGGACTCCAATGAATTGGCAAGCAAACTGAGCGCCCTACAGGCGCAACATAAACACAAGCCCCAAGTACATTTTGTTAAATATAGGACGGATGCGGAGGCTGCGCATGCCCAGCAGCACATTCAGGCGCAGTACGCTTCAGCCGGAGCAGCTGGCCAGTCATCCTTGAGCTACTCGTCACCATCACTTTTGCCACAGCAGAGCTACTACCCACAGCAGTCAGTGTCTTTGGGATACTCGCAGCAAGCAGAGTTGCAATCACAGGAATACTCGGGGTCAGTACAGTCGCCACAGCAGGGTTACATTCCAGAAAAGCAGCCTGTGACTCCACAGAGCTACTATCCAGCACCACCTGCTCCACCAGCCACTTACTTGCCTCCCTTGCCCACCTATGGCAGCTCAGCCTTGGACTACGGACATGGCGTGGAGCAGGGACACATTGACTTGCCACCAGTGCCATTAGTGCAGCAGCAGCTGGCACCTAGTCCATATGACTTGGATGCACGCACTGCAACGACAAGCCACAGTGATTTTCGAGCTAATGAAAGACACCGTTCAGGCAGACGCATGATATTTCCCGATGAGTCACCAGCCAAAACATATCTACCAGCCATATCGAACAGCTATCTACCTCCTCAAAGGCGCAGAAGACGCGCACACGTCTGAGGCATCAGATTAAGACATTAAAATAGATCCATAAGACTGCCATAGATATATACATACATACATCTTACTTGTATTACAAATGTAGTTTTTTACACAATAAATATCACAATGAACGAACGATAAACAGTTGTGGCCAGATCTCGAGGGCTACGAGTTGTAAATTTCGTTAAGCGGCTTATCGCATAAAATCTGGAGCGAGGCTCGTTAGTACGTAAGCTTATTAAAAACAACTCTAAAAAACTAAAAAAAAACCTAAAAAAAACTCCATAAAAAACTCAAAAATGACGTGTAAATTAACACAATCAGCAGCCATAAAACGCGATCATAAAAGCGAATTCAAGTGAAAGTATAACTCAAGGGGCTGTGGCGGGACAGATTGGAGTGACAAAAAATGGGACTGTCTATATGTGGGGAGAGCAATCGCATATGAATCTGATAACTAATTCAAATTGGGGGCTCATTTGTAAATGTTATGCGAATTAATTCAAGTTCAAGCCGCGCTCAGGTCAAATTCACATGCGTCTTTGTGTCGCCTAGTGTCTTCTGTCGACAGTCCATTCCATCCGCTCCGTCTGCTCCCTCTTGTGTCGCTTGAAATTTGCATTTCAAAATTGAACGACATTAACATGGATAATCGGAGCAGGCAAACACAAAAACCAGAGCAAAAGCGTTTGCAAAAATCTTTTAAAAGTCCATAAAATCGCTCAAGAGAAAAAAATAATACAGCAAAAAAATAATAAAGAAAGACAAAGAAAACGTAGCTGAGAAGTCAGTTTTGTTGTTTGTGTCGTATATAAGGATGGTTTTGTTGCTGTGACTAGATTATAAACGAATTGAGCTTCAAACGCTAAAAAACAGCCGCTGCAGGCCATCCACAACAGCGAAATAAAACGTGCAGCATCCCGCAAATCCAGCTAAAATGCGCGCCTTGATAACGGTAACAAAACTCAACTAAAACTCACATACATTGTAGAACACTTGTCGAAAGTCCAGCTAATTAAATTTCCCACTTTTCCGGTGCCAGAAACTTTGGCTGTTTATCTGCTTCAGGCATGCAATGGCTCTGGGCAACGTCTATTTGCCAACAGCCAGAGAAAGCTATGCCAGACCCAATCCACCTTCCACGGAATACTATAGTTACACTGCACCCCCGGAGGATCAGATAGCACCCCTTCATGCAGCTCATCAGCTGGCCAAGGCATTCTCGCCACGGCAACAGGTGGTCTTTATTCGCACACCCGAGACCAATCTCTTCACATTGACTGCCAAGCAACTGTCATCCCGTAATGAGCTAGACATCTATGTGCTCCAACGGCAAATGGATGCAGCAGCTCTGGAACAACAGCGGGCAGCCATCGAGCAGCAGGTGGGCCACAAGCCTACAGTGCATTTTGTTAAATATCGCACGCCTGCAGATGTGACGCGGGCTCTGAACAGCCTGAGGAGCAGCTATAATCAGCTGCCAGGCAGAAGCACCAATCATGCAGTGGAAACTGCCAATATTATCGAACTCAACGCTCAGACACATCGTCCACAGCCGGAGCAGGTTGTGTTCAAAATATTGCCCAAAGATGGAACCGAATACGAAACACACGAGCAGGCCAATGAGGTGGAGACGGCCAAATTGCAGGCACTGTTCCGGCAATATTTGCCACCAGGCCAGCAGCTTTAGGGGCGTAGTACTTATGTATGGACTAGTGCCAAAGACTGTATTTAAATAGAAATATATATAGAGAATAAAATTTATAAAATTGTTTGCTAACAATCTTTTCATTTTTGTAGTTTGCTGAGTGCTGTAGTATGGCAGACGAATAATATTATTCCCTTTGATTAACTAAATTAATAACCGACTTCATTTAGACCGAATGTGTTAATTAACATTTTATTCTTTGTAAATCTTATCAATGCCAGGCTGGTAAAATTGTTTCAAAATTTATTTCAATCAAAACAGCATTTGCTGATAGCGTTGACAGGCGTTACCAGCAATCCATTGCCTGGTATTATGAATAATTAATGACAGCAGACCACAGCAAGTCAAAACATTTCACTTTTGAGCTCTCTGAGCCTGTGCTGAGCCAAACGCAATGTTACGGATTATCTTCAAAGTGTCTCTTAGATAATCAGGAATGTGGAATGGGGTACACATTGCGACTCAGACTAACATTTTCTTGGGCAATGCGTCTGTTGCTGTCAGCGTTGTCACTGGAAAGTTTTTAATGAGCTATGCGCGGAGTAAAGCCTGCCCAGCTTCCTGGCCCTGGCCCTATCCCATCCCCTCTCCCTACGTGGAGACACTGCTTATATGAGGCCATCCGTTGCCAGCCGTCCGTTAAGTTTAACGACAAGCGCTGCTTTAAGAATGTTTGAACTAAATTATACCAGCCACGGTTCTGATGACACGATACTGTGGCTGACATCATGCTGCTTTGCAAATTGTTTTAGTGTCAAAGGTCAGACACCGACACACACACTCGCACACTCTCACATACTCATATACCCACACCCCGGAGACCATCAACATCATCGTCGTCGCCATGTGGCACACACTGAAGTGCAGCCGTAAAAAAGGTATCCAAGCACTGCAAATCTGTTGAGCAAGTTTTAGTTTGAGAATTTTTGAACAACATGAGAAGCTGTACCTAAGAGTAGCAGAAACATAAGAAGAATAAGAGCAGGAGGAAGCAGCAGAAATGAAGCTCGTTAGTGGCGCCTGCCAAAAAGTTTGCCAGTCACGTCAAAGCTGCCAGCTTCTTTCCTGTACTTTGGACAAACGCTGCAAGAAACGCGGCAAGAAACGCTGCTGCTTTAATCCAGCCTGGAGGCCCATGACTTGCTCCTGCTGCAACTTCAACACAGGTGTGTCCAAGGTCCAATAAGGCCACCAGCGTTTCAAATTCCAAAAGGCAGATGCCAAGTTTGCGTGTTGCCAATCTTTTCATTTTGTGCTGGTTTTTTCTTGGTATTCGAGAGCCTTTTTTAGAGCCTTTGTTTTTTAGCTTACTATTACAACATTAGGCGTTTTCGGTCTCAAATAACCTTGAAGTGAAGTTTTCCAAGAAGGATCTGCAGGGACTAAAATTACATAATTATAAGCTGAGTGAAATTGGAAATACATTTAAGAATAAATAATATACTTTAATAAAAAGTGAAAACAAATCTTTTACAAATGTGTGCTAAATTTCAACAGTTAAATTTACTAAAATTATTTCTTGTTTTAACCCTCTTCCCTTAAAAACCAAGAACTTTGAGTGTCGATCTCACGCAGCTGTGCATTTTTTCCAAATTTTCAGTTATATTTTGCCCAAGTTGAGGCAGTAATAGGGTAACTAATATTTCAAAAATGTCTGTTATAAATGTTAAATCATTATATTATTAACCTCTTAAAAGATATTCAACAAACATAAAGCATCACTTCAGAAGATAATTAAATATTGTTGCTTCCGTTCTTTTGAATTATTTTTGGCAACGGCAGCTGGCTAAAAGAAAAAAGTTTAAATTAGTTAAGAAACTTCATTTCGGAGTATTCGAGTACGTGTGTTTATATTGACGGTCTCTGCACCGAACAGAATAGATGAAAGCAAAGCTTTTTCGAGGGGAAATTATGAAAATTATAATTAAGAGCTTAACGCTGACCCGCAGCCTCAACCACAGCCAGAGTCAGTGCCAAGATATTATCATCATCAGCGAAAATCGGTAGCTGTTTATACTTATTTACCAAAAGTTCAACACAGTGGCTATGAAAGTTGGCGCCGGCTCAGCGGAAATTTGGGTTTTGGGTTCAAATTGTGTTATTTTTTCCGGTTCGAAAATATTTTGATTGAGGAATGAGACTGTTTTATAGCGCAGGCCATGCATATTTATATGTGTCGTAAAGTGCATTTAAATCAAAATGCGATGGTGTTGAAGCCAAGATAAATGGCCAGTGCTGCTCATAGGCTGACGGTTTACTACTCATCTGTTGATTGCTGGCTATGGGCCTATGTTTGACTTACTTGCATATGTAGATTTAAATGCGTGCGGCTTGTTAATGACTTTGGAGAGGCATAAAAAACCAATTAATATCGCATACGTTGTCAAGGTCATCGAAGTGACAGCAGACAATCGCTCTGGCCGAGGGTGGGGACTGGGCGCTATCTCTGATTGCAGCCGGACTGCGCCTACTAGTATAAATGCTGCTGCCTATCGAATTCCCAACATTAGTCTCATCTCTCAGATTCAACAGACAACAACATGCGTGGATTTATTGTAAGTGTTGCCGTGCGTTCCGGTAGTCTTCTGTTCCTGGTTAATCTCGTCGCTTCATCCCACAGCTTATTTGCCTCTGTGCAGCCGTTTGCAGTGCCGATAAGCTCGGCTACAACTATCAGCCCGTGGCCCATGCGGATGAGGGTCTCTCCTTTGCGCCCGGCAGCGGATTAGTAGCAGTTGAAGCCGCACCTGCCACACAGCATTTGCAGCAACACCAACATGGGGAAGCTGAACTCTCACTGCCCATTGATGCCCCAGTACCCGTGCTAGCTCCAGCACCCGTGCCACAGGCTGCACCACTTATCGAGGAGTTCCAGAAGGAGTTCTACACCTATGCCGCGCCCGAAGATCAATTCGATGATGGTGTTAACAACCAGCAAATTGCCGATTCGCTGAAGAAAAATCTACGCATTCTGTTCATTCGCACACCCGAAAATCGTGGATTCGAACGTGCCGCCCTGCAGCTGGCCAAACAGTCAGCCCAGCAGGAGACTGCTATCTATGTGCTGAGCAAGCAGGCGGACGTGGCCAATCTGGCCAAGCAGCTCAACGGGCTCAAGTCCACCTCCAGCAACAAGCCCGAGGTGCACTTTGTCAAATATCGCACACCACAGGATGCGGCCAACGCCCAGCTGGCCATACAGAATCAATATAATCAATTGCCCGGCGTCTCACGCATCTCCAACGAGGGCGCAGCTCCAGTATTGAACTTCGCCTCCCAGACCCCAGTGGCACCCGTACAAGTGGCTCCAGTGGCACAAGCTGGACAGGATTATCTGCCACCAGCTCTACGCCGTTTTCGCGTCAAGTAAGCGTTGACATCGCCGCTTCTTCATCGATGGTAAACGATTCCTATGTACGATTACACACATACGCATTCACATGTACCTGTTGCCCCACATTTAGTTCGTAAATAACCAATACAGGAATAAAATTTGTTAGCTGACAAATTTCTATGAATGAGCTCAATTGGTTGGTTAGTTTGCCCAGCTGCAAGCTCATTTCCAGCCACCTTTCATTGTGGCCTAATTGGCATCCTTTTGTGCTGCTGCTGCGACCGAATCCCATTCACCTTACTCTGCCTCTGCGCCCGCAACTGGTTGTGGATCTGGCTCGTTTTATGTGTGATTTGTTTTCCAAAGCAAATCCTAGCCACAGGCAATGGCAACGGTGTCTGGCTGGGGCATTCGTGCGTTGTCCTTTCACAGTTAATCCTTGAAATAATAGCATGGATAAAACGCTGGGCATGTCATAAAGCCCTGCAACAAGTTGAGCCCCGCACACACCCACACACACACACTCACACTAGTCGACTGGGCAGTGGCACCTCACATATGCACAACGGTTTTAACCAACCGCCATTTGTAATTGGAGTTATTAGAATCGAAACGAAGCTGCTGCCCCACAATGCCAGGAACCCAAGCTCGTTACCATCTGTGGTCGGAATAAGTGGCAGCGTCCTGCAGCACCTGTGAATAACCAGAAGCCCGGTTAGCTGCTGATCTAGATGATGTTCCCTGCTGTTTGCCCAGCCACCGTGCACTATTGTTTGACTCTATGTCTGTATGACTGTGTGTGTGTGAGTGAGGTATACCTGTGCGCTAGCCTATGCAATGTCTGTGTGTGTGTGTCGACTTCCTGCTTCCGCAGTCGACAAACTCATCATCTGAATAGCCGCACCCGTGTGCACCTTCACCACTGGCCCCTTCACCATATCTTAACCATATATGAACTATGCAGTGGATTTAGAGCGTTGTTGAGTGGAGTCCTTAAATTTCACTTAGATGTAACATAAAACCGGCATAAACGCAACTCAACGGCGCATGTATTCATGACCATGACGGCATCTGGTTCTCTGTGTGAGTGTGTTGGTGTGTGTGTGAGTGTGTAGAAATCACACGCTTATCAGCAGTCAAGTGCAAGCCGAATCCGTTTCGTTTTGCCTTGCCTGGTACAGTGGCAAATCGCTAAAGCGTAACAGCAACGACAATATGGCACGTACCTGGGCTAACGCAAAAGTACATCAGCAGGTGGCAGGCGACAGGCGGCAAGTGGCAAGAGGCAGGAAGGCGTGGCAATGATAGCCCAAGCATAAAAGCCGTTTGCTCTGCCTTCCATTTGCCGTCTGACTGCACCCAGACTGTTGCCTGTAATTAAGGTGATATGCGGCAGGCAACCGACCGAGTCGATGCCATCATATCCCCCTATCCCCATCCCTATCCCAACCCGAGTCGACTCAAATCGAGGCTGCCAAGTGCGTGCTTTGTGCGTGCCTCTTGCCGCATAGTGTCAGGTTGTCTACTAAACGCTAGTGTTTGCCTACGAGTGTATGTGTGTGTACGTTAATGAGCAGCCTGCTGAGCACACAAAATAAATTATTAAAACGGCATTCAACTGACGCGGTATGAACTCAAATATCCACAGTGTGAAGTGTCTTCAGTGACACAGCGGGAAATTGCTTTAAAATTCAAAACTATGAAATATGCAGCACATACCCATACACCTTCACATAGAGTCTATTTGAACTATCAAAAAAAATTAATTTAAATTCCCACAGTCTATTATAGTATTACACTTGTCCTTAGACATCTACGTATGCATAGTGATTTAAAAAAAAATGTACTGCAGCATACTTTCAGGCTGCTTGCTTATAAAGTCTGCAGCAGCTTTGCCTAAGCCCAATCACTCTAAGTCGTGCTGCCGCTGAGCGTTTGCATCATCTGCATACAAGCTCTATGCTGTAACCGCGTACAAATCGCAGAAATTATAACAAAACAATGCGAAGAGCAAAAACCCAGAGAGCGAACGTTGTGCGGCTCTCAATCACAAGAGCTGACAGCTGCGGTGAGCCAGGCCAAAGCCCGAGCCCAAGCTCAAAACTCAAACTTGAAACCCATTGCAACAGAGCAAATAACTAAAATGTGAAGCGAGAAAAAGCGTTACTTTTTTTTCAGTGCAGTTTCGTATAAATTGTAACGTTTTCTGTTTTTGTTTTTCCATTTTTTTGTTTGTTGCTTTTCTCACTGTTTCTCTGGTGCTTTCCCGTTGCCAACCAATATTTCTTTTCAATTTTCCGATTTTGCGATTTTGCGGGCTTCATGTGAAAGTTTTGTTGTACAACTACTAAATATTTTGGCATTTGTCCACATGCAGCATGTAGCAACTTTCGATATGTGAGTGCGTGTGTGCACAGAGAAATTGCTGTGTGCTCGAGACATTTTGTAGCTGTTATTGTATTGTTTTTCGCCCAAGTGTCAGTGAGTTAGTGCAACTGCAGTAAAGTTGCAGCCACTCACTGCTGTTAATTTGGTAAGCGCTTCCGGTGGAGCTGCCTGCCTGCCACAGCTACCACATGCAGGTGCAACAAAGTCTAGAGCCCAAATGCTGTTGGCAGTTGGATACTATTTTGTCGCTGTCAGAAAGTTTCACTGTGACTGCTTCGGCTGCTACAGCTGCTTGGGTTGCGGCTGCTGCGGGCACAGTTTGGAATTTGTTGCAAAAAGTGTTTATTGGTTTGCCATGTGCAACAGCCACTCTATGAAAATTGAGTTATTCGCATGACTCCCAGGCAGCAACACAGTTTGTATGCAAACCAAACCAAAGCTTGACTGCCTGTCGAAACTTGGCACACATGCTGCTAGTTTTGGCTCATTAACTGTGCCGCATTCCCTTTCCCATTCACTATTTTCTTTTCACTGGCTGCTGCATATCAATTAGTCGACTTTTAGGCGCTGCCATGTATAATTAAGCAACTCGGAGAACTCTAGTAGCATGAGCAAAGGCAGCCACATCCTGTTTGCCTCTGGAGCATCGACAGCAGCAGCAGCCACATCAGCAGAAGCTGTAGAGCTGACTATGGCTATGATAGCCTTGGCTAATTTAATATTTATACCTTAATCAAGACACCAGGCAGCCCTTTTTGATGGCTCCACAGGAAATCAGATGCCCAGGCGTTAATTGCCCATTCCCATTCAAACTTGCCAGCTGCCTGACTCAGTTGTCTGTCACACACAACTTTTCAATCGATACAGCACATCTGTGCCCACACACATGCATGTGCACACACACACCCACACACACTAATGTGGAATTGTTCTGGCTGCTGTTCGTATATTTGTATAGCTCACGGCTTTGATTCCGTAATGAGGCAACCAGCCTCGTTGCACCTTTGTATCGCCCTGGGTATACGAAACGACGGCAGAGAGACTGGCAGCCAAATATACAGACAGACAGATAGACAGACAGAGCGCCAGACCTAAAAGACATAACAGCAGCAGAGCGCAAAGCGAGATGAAGAAAGAAAGCTCTAGATTTGTCCATGGCCCTGGCCGGATGTGTTTTACGGCCAAGATACCCTTGATTCGCCATTTATTTCGTAGTTTATCCTTTCGTTGATTATTGCACAACATTTGCTCGCACTCTGCTGGCTGCCTTTGCCTTTGTAATTTTCGTCAGACTTTTGACCTTAGACGTCCTCATGTCCCAGTTGTCCTTATGTTGTTTGCTTTTGCTTACGCATTTCATTGTTCAGCTGCTGCTGCTGCTCAATTTCCATGCACATTTAAAGGGATTAAAAGGATATTCATCAAACTCAAAGTTACACAAGTTTGTTTAACGCATTCTTATGGACCACAAGCTTCCCATTTCCTTTTACTACACTACCAATTTGCCCTTACCAGACGACCTGGTGTAACCGTAACTGTTTGTGCATATTGTGTCTCCTTTTTGTTGCGGTTGACACTCTACACTTATACACTTACTTGTCTTCCGTTTACGGGTCTTCAATGAGAGCTGCTGTTCGTATTCAGTTTTCAACATTTATTTTGCAATGTTTAGTTTCATTTCGTTTTACCACAAATAATCGTATTCATATTTATGAAGTTATATGTATATCAATTTCTGTGTAGTAAATTGACTAGCCAAGCAATAGGCGTCATACTGAGAGCTGAGTTTATTTTGTGTTATTTCGGTTTGTCACTGTAAACTTTACTGGTTGACATCGAATTGAATACATTCAATCGTATAGTACTGTGTTGCGTACTTAATCGTTAGTCAAGTACATACATATACAATACATTAATATTATGCATAGGTTGCAGTTTTTACAAGTGTATGTATCTTTGTCGTTTGGTATGTCTGTATCTATAAATAAGTATTTACGTAATGTTAATTCCGTTTATTTCTATGCCTTAATTTATTTTACAATATTTATTACAGTACGATATAGTCAACAAAAGGGAAACTCAACAATTATCATCAATAAATTAATGTTAAACCAATGACATTTCTCACATGTGTATAAGCATGCATTTATATATATTTAATAAATTAAATAAATGATGCTTATCTGCTCCTCATCTCTGAGTTCATTGATTCTGCTAATTTAATTATGTATACACTTCACACTTTGTTTTTTTTTTTTTTTTTTCATTTTCAATGTAAATATGTAATTTTTCTTATATATTTTGTATAAATGTTGGATTTATATGCAATGATATGTGTAACTGGAAGAATTTTATGTATTACGAGTACGAATTGATGTTGTAGTAGGTACCAGCTGTTACGATTACAAAATTATAGTCTGAATACACTTCGAATGTGTTTTCATGCTGTGGACCTATCCGTCTAAATTGTTTGTTGACATGTGTTGTATGCTGAGTAAATTTATGTGAGCGCTTTTTTGTGCCTGTCAGTGTCACTCTGTGTACAAAATTAAATTCAAAAGCTATTCATTCTTACTTTGCATACAATATCCATCATGCAGCTCCCCAGGGTAACGAAAATAAAAAAGGAATAACAAAGCGCAATTAAACAATTAAATTTGTATTAAATTATGCTAATTATATTCGCCTCTACCACCCTCAATTTTTAATGGTTAATTGTTGCAATTGTCTGCCATTTTGTTCTGCGGTTAACAGTTATTTCTGTTACAGATTAACTTTCAATTTCTCTGTCAAATTTTTTTCTTCATATTCTGCATTAAATGCAGCAAAAAATAGACGTGTAATGCCGGGAATATATACATTGATAACGGACCACAATTCGCGTGATGCAAATCAGAAAAACTGCATAAGGCATGATTGGTATTTCATGCCGAAGTACTTGTATATTTTATTTTCTTTTTTATAGATTTGTTAATTGTTTTTATCCACGTTAACACAGAGAATTGTACAACATTTATGATATGTTTTGCGAATTGCTGTTGCAGTTAAATGTTTCGAATGTTCATTGAACGTTTTTGTGGTTTCTCATACTTAAATGTGTATACTCGTATGTACATGCACCATAAATATACATATATACTTATCAACTGCTTGTATTAGACACATAAGTGATATACATACGCTTGGCTCAGTGCTGAGACTTAGATAAGAAGAATTGAAGCAGTTATACACAGATAACAGAATGTCAGAGACACAACACACAGATTAACACGTATTTATGTATGTAGGTATGGTATGTAGGTAAGTTAAGTATATTGAGATATTCAGAGAGATATATCCTATGATCATGACGATGCGAGAGTGTGATATAATATGAATGGAAATACAATTATGCTAGAGTTTGTTTTATAGATTGGTGGGAAACATTAGCCCGTAGTTAGGATAATGAAACAATGCATTTGATTTGGAAAATAATTACAAAATGATATTAACATAGTTTAGCAACCGAATGTGCCATGAATCGTTGACAAATAAGAGTTGTTTAACACATTGTATTCGAAAAAGTAAAAGTCCATAGATTCTCACTTAAAATAAATCATTTATAGTTAAAGCTTATATTCATTTTCTTTGTATAATCTGAGTGTACTTTTGAATTCCGTCACTCCAATGTTATCAATTTAACACACAATATATGTATGCATACATTAGAATATACCTATTATCTAGTTCATTAATATATATTTTATAAATTTTACTTTTATACGCATTGTTTTCTTTTTTTTTATTTTTTTTTTATTTTTTTTTTTGTTCAGTTAATAATAGACAGCGTAGCATAGGAAGACGTCAATACCTGCATAAGACATTTTAGCCATATCTTTAATATATATATAATATGAACTTTGTTTTACCATTTTCTTTTTGGTTTTGTTGTAATTATATGTTCGTTAGTGTGTGTGTGTGTACGTGTGTATGTATCTTGCCTTTTATACAAGTATAAAAAATGTTGTAGTTTGCTGTTGTTGTCGTAAAGCAGTTGTTATTAGTACTACGTTAATGCAGTTCCTTTTCTTATTTGTTGATACTCTGATCTGAAACTAAGGGTTACCTTTTGTATTGGTTTTTGTTAAATTAATGCATTGAACAACCGTTAGAAAGTGTTTCAACTATTTATGCCGGGAAATTTTTATGCGGCCCTATTAAATTTCATTTAGCTTAGCTATGGTTTTCTTCAAACTGTAGGAAAATGTTTGCAGGCATAATATAATTAATTTAAATTACATTTCTTACTCATTTTTCTATTTCTTTAGAGTTAAAAATCTCAGACTAACTGCTAGTTATACATTCATTTAGACGCATATTTATAGGTAGGTGTATATAGTATTATATAAACTAGTTCATGCTACTTGCTTTACATATATTTACTTTGCGCTGTGCTCATAATTTGTTTATTATTATTCTCTTATGCTATACAAAATTAGTTACAATGTATGCTACGCGTTTAGAGGTTTTTGTTTAGCAATAGACACTTAAAGCGCGTTTGAAAAATATCCTATTTAATGCATATGCATATTGTATTATTTTCATACACATTCATATAAATTGTCATATCTCAACAGAGGATTTAATGGCAAATGAAAATATTTTCCTAACTAACTACTCGTACATACTTGCTATATGTTAGACGATCCACTTTGACAATTACCATTTACAGAGGGCTCAAATAAAGGCTAAATGATTACAAATGAAAATGCTTTGTGTAAGTGTAGCAATCGAGTGTCCCGACGCCTGGAGCCAACGCCAAGACCTGAAACTGGAATGGGATCGGGTCAGGCGAAGTTTGCGTCATCATCGGGAGGCAGTTCAACCATTAAAGTTGACCCTTTTTAGATTTGCCACGTGCCACAGATTGCGTCTATTTGGACGCCTTTCTTTCATTTCATTTCATTCCGTATCATTTGTTTTAGGTTTCATGTCTCAAAATGTTTTCAACACTGATTGTATTTGTAAGCTTCTTGGTTTAACTGTCTAATTATTTTACATTTAAACATTTAATTTTCTTGGGCGAAAATTTCGTGGGTTTGGAGTTAATTAACTTTTTGTTTTTTGTTTTTTTTTTTGTTGTTAGGGCCTAAATTCAATTTTTGCCTTAAACTTAACCTTAGATTTCCCGTCTCATCTGATTAGCCAAAGCATTACAACACCATAAAAAATATCATTTATTTTCATAAATTTCTTTCTGAATTTAAGGTACATTTGCCCAAACAGCCAGCCGGCTGCTCAAGTTAACCCCAAAAAACTTGTTCCTAATAGTTTTCTGGTCTTATCCTTAACTTTGGTCTGTGCACTTGCAAAAATATTCGGCGAGGCAATATGCCGCACCAGATGCATTTGGCTGACCTTTAAACACAAAAAAAAGCAATTCTCTTGTCCTCTATGCATTTGCTTAGTTCTCTGTTTTATGGATTTCGTTTTACTAGGACAAAGCACTTTTTTAAGACTTGAAGAATGCTCAATTGGCTTTACAAAAATTTCGCTATGCTACAAAATTGTCTGCTTTTCAGAATGACTGCAATTTAATTACAAATATTTGCTCTTCCGGACCTCTTTGACTCGTGATGCAGCGCTACAATTATTTACAAATAAACTCTGTGAATTAGCTTGTCAGAGCAAGCCCAGGACATTGTTATTGTACATTCGCTCTAAATTTCTCAAATTTTTAACATGCTTCAACTATAGCGCTTTGTGCTTAATGCACTGAGCTAATTTCCGTCTGTGGATATAAATTAAAAAATTGGCGTACAATGCTCGTATGTGGGTGGTGAAAGCAAGCTGGCTTGTGTTGCTGTAGCTGTTGTTGTTCGTTCTTTAGATGCTTTTGCTGCAGTGGGTGTCCTTGGTTTGGATTACTGTACCTTTTATGTATGTCGGTGGTCTTCTCTCCCTCAATTTGATAGCTGCAGTTACTGTTACTTAATAGCTCAACGGCAGCACCACAAACAGCAACAGTGGCGCCAGGGACCATAGGTGCGTTAGGTAGGCACCCCTCGCCCTCCACCCGGCTGAGGTCTCGTTACCATGACCGTTGCCATTGCCAAGCGCCGCCATACCTATACTCGGTGGTGCCGTGGACGTCGAGGACACCTGGTGGCGCTCTACTTCCACTGTAAAGGTTAAAAAACGACGTACATTATAAATAAAGCTTTAGAAAGTCGAAAACAATGCTTTGATTTGGAAAAAAAAGGGAGATATCTTTAGAGGGCAGCGGTCAAGGTTACTCGACAAAATTAATTACAGTTCCTAAAAGTCAGCTGCAAAAGGATGAAGATTACATACAAAACAACAGCAAAAAGGACATCAAGTTGACAAGAGAACGTCTAAATAATGAAAGAGTTGAGAGGTTCTTTTTACAGAAACGTAAAAGAAAAATGCTTGGAGCTTTATTAGAAAACAAATAGTTAGATTCCTGTATTGAACGATCTTGATTAGAATTATGGTATAACAGAAAAATTTGGAACAGTTGTGAATAGAGCTTCTAGTATAATGAATCAAAATATTATTGAAGAAGCATTGTAATCAGATCTTGTATAGTCTGTAATAACGCAAGAATAATAATTTAATTTCATCGAATTGCATAGAAAAATATTGCATTTATTTCGTTGACTAATCATATTCTTACAAGCTTGTAAGAATCCTATCTTCACACCAAATGGTCAATTACAAACGTTTTGGGCGATACAGAGGAAGAGAATGATGGCATATCCTTAAGACAGCATAAGAAACAATTAGGGACTAGAATGGAATGGCATGGAGCACTTACACAGCTGTGAAGTGGCCAAAACAAACGACACACTTCACGCAACATAAATAACACGCATACGCCCCTTGGTTCAGAGGACAGTTAAGAGTCGAGCAGTGGGATAGGCCGTGAGCAGCCGTCGG
The DNA here is from genome assembly GCA_035045005.1 of Liodrosophila aerea. Taxonomy (NCBI): domain Eukaryota; kingdom Metazoa; phylum Arthropoda; class Insecta; order Diptera; family Drosophilidae; genus Liodrosophila; species Liodrosophila aerea. Next base: position 159,420 of record JAWNNL010000753.1, read on the forward strand.
CGACGGCCAACGACCGTCTTGAGTCATGAGTCATGAGCGTGGTAATGTGTAAATTATTTCTTACAATTTGAGACAATTTACAACACTGGCTCAGCCATCGTCCTCGGCTCGTGGGTAAACAAAGCCAAACAAATATATAAATTAAGTTTTGTTTGCCCGCCCAACGGTGCAATGGGAAAGGTGCTGCTAAACGAAAATTAAACGTAGGAAAACAAAATAGATGTAACATGCCCACACAGCGGGCGTAAGATGTATGTATACGTATGTAAAGTAAAGTCAATGACACAAATATAAATTACGGCCGCATTTCAAAATGTCGAAATGCCAACGCATCGTTGGCTTTTGTTTTCGCATTCTGCGCGAGACTGTGTTGTCACCATGCGAGTCATCCTGACTGAAGGGAGCAAGGACTACACGAGGAGCTGGGGAAAGGGCAATAACAATGGGTACATTCGTATAACTCAGACAGCAGCCTTACAATGCTAATTTATTTTGTGTAAATTTCGCTGAGATTCCAGGCAAAATATCATAATCCAGCCGCATTCACCTCAAGCACCCCCACCAAATGCAAACGAACCACATTTTTGATGAGCTCACTGCTCGCAATTTCATGAAGCGACGCCCACAACAAATTTTGTGTTTGCATGGTATTATACTAACGTAAAATAAATATATGTATGTACTTGGGTGTATTGTATGTAAGAGAGGTGTATATTACACATTTCTACTTCGTATGTAGGTAGTTATATGCATATCACGCATACGCCACATGTGCGCCAGAACTCACCTTTGACCGAGAACGTTTTGTAATCGGCATACTCCTCGCCCTGTCCAACCGTCGCTGGTATTGTGGACAGGCATGTGATCTCCATGCGTCCATTATTGCCCACATGCTGCTCAGTTATCTCCAGATTTAGCTGACTAATGCTGAACATGCCCTTCTCCTGCTGGGCCGCAGTCACTGCAGCTGCCGCTGCGGCCACTCCGCTGCCACCGCCCGGATGTGACAGCGGACGCTGATAGCCAGCTGCCAGCTGATTCATGGGTCCGGCATTTGATGGTATGCCCAATTCTTTATTCAAATTCGGTGCCTGGGGTCCAAAGCCACCACTGTTCAAGGTGCTGCGTATAATGCCCAAAGCATTCTCATTGATATGACGACGATACTTTCGATTTGCATTTCTAAAATGATAATAATCATAAGAACAAATGAGATAGGTCAGTGAATATGCCACAGAAATGGAGTGGGCCAGCTTCTCCATCTGATTTTAATGTGGTCGAACGCTGGCAATTTGCACACAAATAAAATGGTAAATATTTGCATTCTATGATTGATGTGCGAAAACATGAAAATCTAAACAGGGCGAGTTTATTACCATGCTGAGCACGTACCAAAAATTGTTAGCGTATGTTTATAAAGCCATTTCTCGTTATTCAAGTTGGGTCTCTGAATTAATATAGCATAATATAATGAAATAATTTTGTATATATCAATTTGGCTTAAATATTAAATATGAAATTCTGAGCTGAGCATGATATCAGAATAAAATTGGCAAGTAACTGCAGATATTGTAAGCCAATATTATTATTTATAAAATAAACTTTAAAGTAATTGCTTGACATTTTTTAAAATGCAATGCTTTAATGTTCAAGTGCTACTTTTTGCAATGGATATAAGCCTATCTGGCTGATTAGTTTACATTATTCAAATAGCAGTGACTGCCAGCCTGCCTGACTGCCACACATTGTAAGTAGGAGTAAGTCCAATTATCCTTTACGACTTTGTTTCATATTTGATAAGAAGCCTGAGCGGCATATAAATGAGTTTGACAGGGTGTGTGTGTGTGTGTGAGTGTGGAGTTTTGTGAGATTTCGACGGCTGCGGCTGTCGTAATTACCTCAGCCGTGCGTGCGAACCAGCCTCGACGTCTGTGACGACGTGTTGCTTTATTACAAATGCAAAATGACTGCGAAATTACCTACACGCTCACACACACACTCACATACCCATACACACATAGTGCGTGTCCCAACACTTGATAAAATAATGTGGAGACCATAAAGTTTTATGCATCCAATGTACAGGCAAACCAATTGTCAACGTTAGTTTAAAGCTTAATGTCGAAAATTTCCTGAAATTTTATATAGAGCGGAAATAATGCACTTAGTTTCGAATAATTTCAGCAATTAAATCAATTGTCTTTGCGGCACTGAAGCTGCCAAGCTAAGTGCTGCACAATTTGTGCAAAATTTTATTTAAATATTATATCGCTTCAAGTGCAGCAACATCAAAGCTCTAGACGAGGCCAACGGATGCGAACTGAGATACAGCTAAGGTAACAGTAATTGTGTGTGTGGGTGTGTGTGAGTGTATTTGTGTGTGCCACTTTCCAAGTCCTTCCGCTAAACCAAGTAAATGTGCAAGTGCTTGAATGTAATGCCACAACGATCTCTAAATACGCTACAGTTGATGGCACTAAACAGTTTTTATCTTAAGGTAAATAAATCTATAGGTAATGAAAACAAAAATATCATTAATCTCAATTTTCCCCAATTTTCTGTCATTAATCTCAAAGTACTTAGGAAGTATCTATAGATTCAGCATGTCGAGCAGACTTAGGTCTATGAGGGAGTGCTAACAACTCCCTCATGAAAACAATCGCTACACATTGCCACTGGGCAGCATTGCAACACTACAGCAATGCCAACAATAATAGCAACAGCAGCAAGAGCAGTTGCAGAGGATACTACTGCAACTGACAGACGGCATCAGTATCAGCATCAGCATCAACAGTAAGCTAGTTTTACACAGAGCACAAACAAATGCCTGGCAAAACTCAAAGCAAATGCACAATATCCGCTTAAGCCTTCGACAGCATTGGGTTGACGAGCTTGGCAGCAGCAGTAATAGCAGCAACAGCAGCACCAGCAGTGATGACGGCAGCAACAGCTGCAATTGCAACATCATCAACGTTGCTAGCAGAGTTGTTGTTCTTTGCTGCTGTTGCTGCTGCTGGCACCGTTCTTGTTGTCTTAATCAAATTCCTTATGCAGCGCACTTTTCACAGGAAAAACGAAAGGCAACAGCGAAAACATGAGCTCTTGTGCAATAGCAATAACAACAGCAACAGCAGTACTCTTGGCAGGAAGCTCAAGTTCAAAACATAACAAACTTGCCAAGTAATGCAAATCAAGCGGAAATGCGGGCTCCGGCGAACAATGTTTGAAAATATGTGTACTGGTTGTGGTAGTAGATAAAGTTATGAAAATGCTATGACACTTTAAACTCTAGATTAAACGGCTGGTATATAAAATATCTTAACTTGCTGTCAACATGACATGCAAAGCCATTATCGAGCTGGCCGTAGTGATAAGGCAGCCATGCCCAAGGCGATAATTTGAGAAATACGCCTAATTAATTGGTGTGTCATGCAGTCTACTATATAGTATGTATGCTTGTTGCTGTTCCAGCTGCTGCTCCTACTTATATTGGCTGGCAGTTTATGCGTCTATCGACCGCAAGGGCCTTAACTTAATTTAGTTTTCAAACGCAAGCAAATGAGCTTAGGGCACAGAGCGTATCGCAACAAACCTTTCAGAAATTTATGACTAAGAATCCTCACTAACACACCCCAAACTACAACATACTACTACTACTACAACACAGCAACGCAATATGCTCTTGGTATTAGTATTAGTAGTAGTAGTAGCTGTAGCTGTGGCTGTAACCAGCCCATTTCCACAACAAGGACCCTCACGAGAAACAAGAAAACCAACTTAAGTGGGCGCAACAACAACGGGCAGAACTACGTGCCAAATACCATGAATTTCTTATATATTAAAAGACCTTTGTAATCGAAAACCGGAAGTTGAACTAACCACAACTTGGACGGGGGTATTAAGGGAGAGAACGGTCAGACCAAACACCAACTCAGATTAGCAGCTCAACTTTCTGGCAAAAGTTTCTAATGTCTAAGGGGTTAACAAAATCAATGCACCCTCTTTGCCCTACCCCACCCAGGTATGGGATTTATGCTGTCAGGTCTGTTGGCTAGTTAATTCATATTCGTATCCTATTCAAATAAGCATGATCATTTGCCATTTAAATTAAGTATCCTACGAATCGTTTTGCTACTTTTCGAATTCGGTCAACTAAGGTCGTCGAGTTCAACAACAATAACAATGGCAACAACAACTCTCATAGGCAACAAAGTATAACTGACACTGACAGCCAAAAGGTTGTATCTTTTTTTCTTTTTTTGTCTCGCCGCGGCATTTCGGTTCATTGAATAATTTATGCACTGTAAAGTGCTTTCGCGTGCCAAGAGAAACCCTAGGTAGACAGGGCTGGCAACTCGGCAATTTTGCATTCCTCTAAGAGCACTTATATATGCATGAACATTCGTACCCACACACACACACACACTACTCAAACTGACAATTTCGCACAATTGAAGAAGACAGTTATGCCAAAGATTTTTTATGCTTCAGTTTAACCGGTGGTTCACATAGATTTAGACGTAGGGATTTAAAGTGTGGTATATATTTAGATAGGTCGAGATTTATTATGCTAAACTAGTATTAGAAAAAATGAGGAACATTTTATAAGATATTAAAATATATATTTAACATTTTTAATTAATTTTATTCTGTCCTAGATTCCATAAGGCATCCGGATCAGGAAGAGCTGTAAAAGTAAAGGACATGGTGTGTGGAGTTTACAATTTTTTAAAGCTTTATTCACAATATTAATATTGATATTCAATTAACTTAATTTAATTGCCTGAATAGAGAGATTAACTTGGTTTATCAGTGCACCATGTTTATTATATTTATTTTTTTCTAAAATACCTCAGTTTTTTCATCTACTTTTAATTAGCCAATTAACTGTTGTTTTCGTTTGATAATTTAATTAAAACAAATCGTTAGGCTGATAGGCATTTAATAAGGGCGATATTAAGTACACTTAATTCGCAGTCTGAATGTCACGTATTGACTGCCTCTCTAGCCATCAATATTTCATCAATGGATCCACCAATTCAATCGCTATCAACCAAGTATCGCACAATGTTGACAGTTACCTTGGGGCAACTACATACATACATACATAGAGCTGACGGCATAAGTATTCAGTTGCATTTTGCAGTTTGAGCGATTGTTTGGCCCTCTTCCGCTGCCCTACCATGTGCTGCTCGAGTTTAGCTGCCTGTGGCCAATGGGATAATTTGCTTAATTGCGCATTTATCGTCGATATTCGAGTATGAGCTATTGTAGTAGTTGTAGTGAGTGGGTGTATGTGTGTGTTTTGCATATGTCAGTCTTGCGTGTGTGCTACACATGCTCGTAATTAACTTAATTGCATTTCTATTGATTTTGCTAGCAGTGAGAACCAGTGATGATGTGTTAATTGTAAAAATGTGCAGCTTATGCCCCATTAGAGTGTAAAATACTACTAATAAATCGTTAGTAACTACAGACAGTTGAATGAGATGAGTTGAAATTTCATTTTTATTGAAAACTGTTCATAAACATAAACATATCAGCACGAAATGCTCGACAGGCAAACCGATTACATGTTTTCAATTTGATTTTGTTTTTCGATAAATTCCTGTGCCTAAAAGTATGCAATTTTAGTTAGTCCAACAAAATGGAGGAGAGCAAAAGTATGCCACTTAACCACAACTATGTATGCAGATGACCCACTCAAAGAGTTGTGAGAGTTTCATTGTCTCTGGCGTTGAGTATGACAAAGTGTGTAGGCGATTTATACAGTGTTTCGAACGAGTTTTGTTTACGTGCATACATTATTATATTATACACGAAATTAATATTAATTAGTCTGTAATTTAGGCTTACCACATATTTTTCGATGGCGACACAAAAATGCAAGCCATCATTTATATTTAGTTATTTTTATTTGTCATTCAACGAAATTTCAAGCGTCTACCTAATGCCAGCTAATAAATCAATAGAGAATCACATGTGACAAATCTTCCAGTAAAAGTAAACAAATATGTTATTAGATATTTACATATGCTATGACACTAATCAAATGCAAATCAGAAACAGTCAAGAGTGCTGCAGTCGAAAGAAACGTTAAATTAAATGCTATCTAGTATTACATAAATGGGCATGAGTATGTTATAGCCCTACGCAACTATATTCATATGCGGGCATAGGGTATAGAAAACTATCAAGTGCCATAAGCGATGCTTGTTAATTTGCATAAATAGTATCTTTGTTCCCTGTTTCTGTTTCTGGGTCTGTTTCGTTTTTGTTTTATTTGGAACTTTACGAAACGGCAGTGCTATCAGATTTTGGCCAAATCAAACCACAGTGGTCGAAAAGCTAATGAAACTGCTAAGCATCGCAATGAATTGTTACCTATTTGGGTGTGAGTTCCCACAGTTATTGTCATGCTAATCGCCGACTGTCATTATAAAATATTTAGCATGCATTCATTAAAATTTCATTTCCGAATCACTGAGCTCTGCAGCTTACTGTAGGCATTGATATTAAAATTGTTGTTGTTTGGTTGCTCTTTCATATGTAATATCTTGCATTGAAACATGTGTTTATATTTAATTAATTACATAGCCACAAAAATGACCAACAATGCAAATTTTATTTTCCTAAAATTCCAATGGGTTGTGGCTATGGCGTATACCAATTGGCATTGCCCCACATCGGTAGCCTATAAGTTTCGTTCATAATGACAGCCCGCGAAACTGTCGTCCACATTTCCATTTGCATTTTCATATCGATTCATTCGATTCAGCGAAATTTGCAATAGGGGTTTTGATTTATGCAAACTAATTCGCTGGCGGATACAGTTGGCCGCTTTTGCATTTTACGTCATTTTCGATACAGCCATGAGCCAGACACCCAAACCCATTCGATGCGAGGCGGATGAATATGCCCAAGACAACGGCATCCACAACGGCCACTACGACTGCGCAATCTTATGCCCAGCATCGAGGGCTTTTGTTTAATGCCACTGCTTATAAAAACGCCCATCGATCGCATGGGCAGCATCAAACGCCTTCTGCACTTCGAAGCAAGGTGACAAACTCTCACACTGCAGTCGCTCATTGGATTTTATATTAAAAGTGAATAATGCGAGGATTTATTGTAAGTTTAACTAAGCTAATACTACAATATTAGTGTGATCTAAACTAGAGTATCTCCACAGGTCTTGGCTCTGCTGGCAACAGCACATGCAGAGGGGGGTGGCTATAACTATGCAGCGGGCGTAAGCGGAGGTTCGCTCTCTGGAGGCTCACTGACTGGCGGTTCCCTCTCTAGTGGTTCACTGTCTGGAGGTTCCCTCTCTGGTGGTTCCCTCTCTGGTGGCTCTGTAGACTACAACAGCCAGCCAGACTACAATGTCAACACAGAATTCAACAAAGAATTCTTCACCTACTCCGCACCTGAAGCTGACTTCGAGGATCACAGAAGTGTAGGCGACTTGGCTGCCTCACTAAAGCGTAATCTGCGTGTACTCTTCATACGCGCACCAGAGAACAAGGGCCTGGAGAACGCCGCACTCTCACTGGCCAAGCAGGCAGCCGAGCAACAGACTGCCATCTATGTGCTGACCAAGCAGGGTGATCTCTCCAGTCTGGCCAACAGACTGCAGAACATCAATCACCTGAGCGCCAAGAAGCCAGAGGTGCACTTTGTCAAATACCGCACACACGAGGACGCCATCAATGCCCAGCGTACCATTCAGCAGGAGTATGATCGCCTGGGTGGCTTATCCACCACGCATAATGGCGGCATTGCACCAGTGCTGGACTTTGCCACCAAGCAGGTGGCGGCTCAACAGCAGCAGCCACTACAAATTTTGGATGAACGGAGAGCTGGAGCCATCAGTGTGGACAACACAGGCAATGGCAAAGTGGGCAACGTGGTGGCGGAATTGGAGGCACCGGCGGGTGCTTACATTCCACCAGCAGCAGCAGCAGTAGCAGCAGCGCCTGGAGGAACCTATTTGCCCGTAAACAAGGTTTAATAGGAACGAGAAGCAGACGCTTCAACAAATTAGCCAAATTGTAATGCTTAGTTTTCTCTGTTATAAAACACAAATTTAATTTTAATGCCAGCTCGTTGCAGTTGTTCTTACTCCTCTCATTGTGATTAATGTGCCACGCCATTTCAGCTCGTCTTGTAGCTGCTATCAGCTAGTGCTGGCCTCCTTTCCCCGCCCCCTTTCGCGTCTACAGCAATTAAAACTAAAAGCGCACTGGCAATGGCCGCACTTGAAATGCGCTTCCCATTAAAGCCACTGACCCAGCACCACACCGTTTTGAAGAGCCTAACAGAGCTCCACTCCCACCCCCCGCACTGTTCAAAATTAGTGAACCCGGTTTATGGCCTGCTACTGTTGCTGTTGACCCACCCAGAAGAATTAGTGCCACACACGCGATCAGTGGCAGAGGCCAGCTAATTACAGCCGCTGCTACTGTGCCTCAGCCAACTTTGGGTCTGAGCCCATTTTCTTCGGGCTGAAGTCGCGAGTCGCGACATTTAATGGGCGCCCTTTTGAGGGTCAACTTTGGGCACATGAAAAACGAAAAGCGAAAGCCACACTGAAAATTAAATGAAAATTACAAGTTGCATTTAAGGGCGCGCCTTTTCAATTCTTTTATGTGCCATTTCGGGGAAGAGCAGCTAAAAATTCTAGCACACAAAAAATTATAAGAAACTAAAGGAGGCGTGGCAACTTCAGCTGACTTGAGGAGTCGACAGCTGAGATACCCTAGAAACACAGTAAAATTAGCAATAATTTCATTCTGTTTCTAACTTCCCATAATCCAATGAATGTCTAGCACTGTTGTACACGTTTATAAAACGCTTGTAAGACAAGCATTACAGAGCTCAAGTATTGCTTTTTTAAAGCTATTCAGTTGCTGGTCTGCGTGATTTTAACAACTGTTCGTAGAGTCAAGACACAGGGGAAGACAAGTGGAAGTAGGCAAGCAGACACGCATAGGAGCATAGAAAGGCACAACTACTATTACACTAGTACACAAGTGTAAGTTTGTATATGTGTGTATGTATAAAACATTCTTGTTTGTACATATGCATTTATCTTGTGAACAGGCCTCGCTCTGTCTGGTCTTACGTGTTGCACCAACATAAATTGTGCAACAACGTGTAAACTACTTTTTGACTGCATAAAATGCCCCATTCATATGCCCTTGGCTGGCTGAGTTTCCTGTGTACCCCTGGCACCCCTGGCACCCCTGGCACCCCTGGCACCCCTGGCACCCCTGGCACCCCTGGCACCCCTGGCACCCACCCTTTCTAGACAAGTGCACATTCAGCGCTACGTGCTATGCCTTTTATAGCTATGCCACTGTTGCTCTTGCGCTTTTGTTTTCCGCTTGCTTTCATTGCTGGGAATCTTAAAGGTATTTCAAGTGAAGCAGTCTGAACAACACCCTTGACCAAATGGCAGCCATTGCAGTCAGGTTGCTTAATAAGGCGACGCAAAGCAACAAGCATGTCGATGTGTGTTCGTGCATGTACGTAAATACAAGTATTTAATCAAATTAAGCGGTTAATTACTGTACTGCATGTGCACACAGGGTGTATGCTCAATATTTGTATTTGTATAACTCGTGTGTGGCAAGGTCGCTGAGTTACTCGTACTCGCATGCATTGGCATTCCATTGGCATAAATATCATTCGTGGCACACTCATGCATACATTCATGACGTATATTCGAATGTTGTGCAGCGTATTAAGAACGAACTTAATAAACATCGTAGTAGTATATTTGCAAGCAACACACACACACTCACACTCGCTCACACACACTGTGAAATTTATGCACATTGCTGTAAACATAAACGTGACCGTTAGCTGTGCATTTTATACAGTTTTCTACTCACAGTCATAGTCGGTAGTGCTGTATAAATATGCGCCAAGTTTTAATAGTGGGCGTGTCTGCAATTACGCCCACAGTGGCACATACCACACGTAAACATAAACGTGTAAAGGGTGCTCCAATTCGACTATGACTTATATGCACTTTAAATGATGCTATTTGTTGTTTATTTTAAGCTCCAACTACTACTCGCAGCATTCCTTTCCGCTTATCGTAAATTTGTTAACTCATTTCAAGTTCCCGTAGTTCACACAATTCGCTTTTATTTGCAACTGTAAGCACTGATTTAACTACCATTTCCTTTCAGCACTTTTATTACACAATATGATAATCAAGCAGCGCACTCAGTGCTCTCTCTTTCGACTGGTTACACCCTGTAGCTATCGCTGTGAGTACTCCTAGTGTAGTACGATGTAGTATTTCAAGGCTGCAGGTCATGAACGGGGCACAGGTGCTTTGCACTCGTGCCACCTGGCTTATGCTCTGCCGTGAGCAACTTGTGCACTTTGGATATAAATTATTGCATATTAACGTTAAGTTTTCAGCGAAATTAGTTTCAGACACACCCCCGCACCACCCCAAACCCCTACCACACATTTTGAATTGTGGCAAATTATTTATAAAAACCTTTTGGCTTTGCTGCTGCTCTTGATTTCGCCTCTGCACATGGCAAATGCAATTAGCGTGCTCCGATTATTCCGGCTAGGAAATGTTTCGAGAGTTAATCATGGTTTCCACTTAAGAGGAAATTAAGCCAGTGCCATGCGATTTCAAAATGCAAATTCATTGGCTTAGTAAGATATTTGTTGCCAAAACCTTAAGTGAAGATAGTCGCAAAATGTCAACTGTCCGAAATGTGGAAGAGATGACTGGGCTGGGCTTAGAGTAAAAGCTGCATTTGTCTAAAGTTATCTTACGCTTGCCCTCTGTGTAGCTTCGGTTTGAACTGGGGCATTTCCCAGCTGGCCTATGCAGCCAACTGCCAGCCACGTGCCACATGGCGTATGTGTAATGTAATGTAATGTAATGTAAGTTTGTGTGGCGCACGACCACACAACATCAAAAAGAACACGAACTTGAGTAGAGGGAGCTGCAGAAGTAGTAGCAGGCGAATTGTGGTGTTGCCTGTCATTAAACTGGCACCACGAACTGCTCTTACTCTCACATTTGCACACTCGAGCACACACACTCGAAGTACTCACACACTCGCACTCGTGTGTATACACACACACACACACACGCATGTTCATGGCTTTGAAAGTTGTGCTGAAAAAGTTGGTATATTGGAAAAGTTTTCCTTCTTGATTTTTAATATCACAGGTGAGCGTAAATAATTTATTGCATTCATTTACGTTTCACTTCCAATCGCGCCACGTAAACATTTCCAACAGGGCCCACCTGAGCGGGGGAAGACGCGGGACGCGAGACATGCCCGCCATGCCAGCCATGCCACAAAATTTATTTATACGCTCCACAATAAAAGGCATAAGGTACGCAGGATAAGCAACAGCAACAGCCACAGTAGCAGCAGCAGCATGTCAGCCAGACGGTTTTAACAATGTGCCAACATCGCGGCACAGCCAGAAGCAGAAGCTGAAGCCGAAGCTAAATCCTTTTAGACCATAGATAAGAAAACTTTAATAAACACGCCACACACGCAACCTGGGAAAATTGATAAGAATATGAAAAGTTTGTGCTGGGCACTGAGCAACTGGTTCAGTAACCCAACAGGCCAACAAAAGGAGGAGTCGACCAAAATAGGGTGTTGGGTGTTGTTTGTTGTTGTAACCGATAGGTAACTGGTTAAGGGGTGTAAAACTTTGCACATTGCATACTTTTTGAAGCTGCTCGATGGCTGCTTAGCTAAAGTCTAAAAGTTGTAGCATTTTAATTTGTATACCTCATAAATAATATTCAGTTTTCGCCAAGTATCCCCCATCTGATAGCTGGGCTTGATTAATGGCTCTTGGCTTGAACTTACCTGTGCTTCTTGAGCTCCATCTGCTGCTGTTTCTTCATCTCCATATGTTTTTTCGTCATATCATAGTTACGCTGATGTATCTCATGTATCTCCCCAATATCGTGATAGTTGGCCAACGAACTAAACGGATTGTTGTAGATGCTGCCGACACCTCCATGATGGCCATGTCCATCATGTCCATGATGCACATAGTGAGAGAATTCATCTGAAACGACAGTCAGTGTCAGGAGAGTCCTTTACCATCAAACTAATTAAAGTAAATGTTGCACAAGTACTCTGCCAGCTGACAACTGCCAACTGCCAACTGCCAACTTTTACTTTTTACTGCCAACCATTACGACAGTCTATTCGCTGCTGTCCCACTGCCAGTTAACGATTGACAAGGATGGAGACGCTGTCATATCACAGCGTTTAAAGGCTATGGAGCCATATCAAACGTAATGCGAAATTAACGAGAACTGGAAATGCAGCACTCACAATTCTCGGAATCTAATGAAATACTATACTACTATAAGTAATGCTATAGATTCTGAGCTCAAACTGCAAGTATCAGAATTCCTTCTTAAGTTTTTCAGTACTTACAACTTTATGTAATTTCAAGTTTTATAATTTTTATTTCTTGATACATTTTTTTTTTTAAATTGCTGTGAAAACATTTTAAGCTAAGCAAAGCTTTTCATACTATCAGTCGGTTTTTAAAAGTAATTCAGAATTAAAGCAAATTCATATCGAAAGTCAGAAGTCAGAGATGTCATGTTTACACTGTGGTCGTACGACATATTCACTTCTGACGCATAGAATGTTTAAAATAGAAATAAAAGTGAACTATGTGCTATGATTTATGTGAATGCTTTAACAAATGGTTTTTTAACCAGTGCAATTAAATAGCTTATCAAATTCTTCTTAAATTTTCTACAGTCTACATTTACATCTCTAGCTAATACATCACTGTTCCAAGACTCCTCAAGCAACATATGCATACAGTTACATATACTTATATAACGGATCACTTACCTCCAGGTCGAGCTCCGCCAAAGCGCAGGCTCTTATCATAACGGTCTATGTAGTGGGGGATGTGATACTGCGGCTGATACTGATTGTAGTACTGCTGCTGATAGTAGTGCTGCAGCTGCTGCTGACTGACTGTCTGTTGTTGTTGCTGAGTGCGACGCTGGTGTTTACCGTTGAATGAATATACATGATGCGTCCGCACATACTTCTCCTCCACCTGTCAGGGGGATAGACACGGGATTATAATAACAACAAGTTGCAATGTTAAATGAAGAGCGTGTAAAAGTCAATTGAAAGTCAAAGTTTTGCATACGGTTGAAAATTAAAATTGGATCATGACACAGCGAGTAAATCCCACATCATGCACTGTACCCAAACATCAACCGGAACACCCACACTCTCACATACATACACTTTTACTCTCACTCACACGGATGGGAAAAGCGCTGGTCAGATGTCGGTCGCCAGGGTGCGCGTTTATGAATAAATTTCATTTTAGAGTTTTCCACATTCTGTGCGCCAGCGGCAGATATAATAAATTTATTTATATTTCATTTCCTTTTTCTCTTTTATTATTTGCCGTTGCCGTTGTAGTTGTCCATAGCCAAGTAGCAGCTGCTCTGTCTCTCTCTGTGTGTGTGTGTGTGTGTGGGACTGGCTTTCACTCTGGGTCGGGGTAATTAAAATGAAAGCTCCATGAGCCGCGCATGTAGGCCATAATTATAAAATGGCTTAAACTGATGTTAATCTTAATGCAGCGCCACTGACATTTCGACGTCCCCTGACAGCCATTCCATATCTACATCCAGCAACATTGTTCATTCTGCCAGCATTTCCACTTACTCTACATTGCATTATTCAAGAACATTATAGAATAATACTGATAATACTTCCCAACACACACTCACACATAAACACTCATTCGATTCAGACACTGATTCACTCATACGCACCTTTTTGCCATTGATTAGCCAAGTGACATGCGGCGCAGGTCGACCTCGAGTTGTGTTACACAGTGCGAAAAGCTTTTCGCCAATGGCAAAGGGTGTACGCTTACGAAACTTGATGGCGGGCGGTCCTGTCTGAGGCACTGTGAAGACACGAAAACGACAATTAGTGACTGTCAATTGCAAAATTCTATGGCTATTGTTACTCACAGAACACACTCATCAGCTCATCGGCGCTGGCTTTTGTAAAGATGGGCGTATCCGTGGAAACTTCACAATAGAACTGACCCGACAAATCGAACTGCACATCCTTGAGCGTCACCTGAGTTTCGTTTGAGTTTTCCCACTGTATTTCAGATGGTTGGGGATATAAGATAGATATTTACAATTAATCAGTCAATCAATGATTTAAATTTCACAATACGTGACTGGAATTCTTAAGTAATACTGATACTCATATAATAATAATTGGATATGTGGTTGCATCACCACTCAATTAGCTTTGGTCTGAGGTAGTAATTTATGTGCTTACTGGTAAATTAATATCTTTACCAGCATAACATTATTCTTATGAAATAATATGGATTTCTAGCCACATGTAATCTCTCTGATGTGCTCCTGTTACCATTGTAAGTATTCAGAATCTACGTAAATAATGTGTCATAATCTATCTGCTGAACAATATTATGAAAGTCCCTTCCTTCTTAAGCTTTTTTGTTCAGATTTATAATTTATTATTTAAAGTCAATTATATAAGGAATTGTTCATCGTATTTGTATACAAATTTCATAATATTAATTTTGTGAACCATTTAATCTCGAGTGTTTCGCCTATTCGTTATGAAATATAACTGGCATTCGTTGCTGACATTTTATGAATACTTACATCAATTTCGGCTCCCTCAATGGTTGAATTGCGAAATGGCGGATTCCGTCCGTTTATGAACTCAAAGAACTTGCCCTTGTCAACCTTCAGCCATGTCACCTGCAATAAATACAAATAAATACAGTTTTATTCACAATCACATTCATTTGCCAATATTAGAATAATGCTTCATAGCTGCTTGCCTAGGCTGTGGCTGACAGTGATTGAATAACTCTGTCAAATTTAATGTGAGATGCCTCAATCCTTGCCATTGCACAATAAAGATGTGAAATAATAATGTAGTAGCAACGCAAAAAAGAATATGTATTCATAAACAATTGTAATGCAATTTAACTTTTGCAACAAGTTACTTGAACTTTTTGCTACGACAATTAAATTGCGCGCTAAACTGTGCACGAGTTACTGTAAATAATAGAATGTTTTATTGAAATGCCAGCAGCAAGCGCCATCAACGAGCAGCTTTGAATTCCGCATGATGGCGATGGTGTCATGGTGGTGCTCTGATGGGGGTGGTTCACTGGCTTCGTAATTAAAAACGAGATCTGTGAATGCGACATGGATGTGCGAATGCGTTGCATGGGTGGAGTGCGGGTGGAGAGTTGAGAGTTTCGCTAAAAAAAAGTTGCTACTGTTGCAGTCAAACTGCAAGAGGGTTTTGCCCGGTCTTAGGGCATGGGAGAGTAAACACAAATGCAGTGGGAAATGCAAATGCAAATAGTAGTAGTACAAGCAACACATAATGCAAATGAAAATTAATTTCCATGCTCAACTCCAAATAGCGAACAAGTTTCCAGCTAGGGGTGAGCGACAGACCGAGAAGTTAAAGGAGTAAGGACCCGGATTTTCAAGGGTTTTTAATTACGCCAAGCATTTATTTATGGTACTGACTGAAAGTAATTTATTTAGGAACTCGTATTTATGATTATATTAGAAACACCTCGAGGGTAACGGTGCCCAAATGTGATTGATTGAGTTTGATTGACACGCATCGCACAAATTGCATTGATTGCATGCAACTTAATAATATTAATGTCCTTATTGAAGTTGCCTGCGGTTGGCTGTACGGTGGAACAGGACGTATGCGTAATGCGTGCCACAAATGTCGTCGTTACTCACGCGTGTGTGAGTCGAGAGCATTATGAGTATTGTGTGCGAACAATCGATAAAGCACACGCTCCCAGTTCACAGCGTTAATGTAAGGACAAAACAAACATAAACATGCAACCACTCAACCATTCATTCATTCACTCACCCACTCACAATTTCCTCATAACTCCCGTTCGAGTGCCCCTTTCAAATGCACATCAATTTTTATCAGCCACTTGTGGAAAATTTTTGAAACAATTTCCCTGATATGAGACAAGCAAACTGGAACCATGACAACATTCACAGTAATAATAACTAAGTGTGTATATCGCCAAGTAATCAAACTCGGTGCCCGGAATGTGACAATATCTGGCGTGGCTCCATACCCGACTCCAGTCGGAGCGCCTGCTCCATAGGGATCTGCATGTTCCCGCTATTGTTAATATTATTCTTGTTGTCCTGCCTGAGAGGTGTTGTTGTTGCCCAGCCAGGCATGAGATTGGCATGTGTTAGCTTTGGCGTGTCCGCTGTGGCATGGCCTGACTTTGTGTTTATTAGCCCGCTTTATTTTCCCTACTCAGCTGGCAAATCAAAAGCTCATTAATGTGAGCCCCTAAACAGCCCCACCATTCACTCAATCTCCCTCCCTCCTCTCTCTGTTCTCTCTTTTATTCGCAGCGTAATTAGTTTGTTTAATTCATATATATTTTCCTTTTTTTCTCGCGCTGCTTTTGTGAGCCCAAAAGTGTACTTCAACATATGTAAGCCGGACGGACGCACTAAGCCGGAATCCAGCAGTCGGACTACCCGGTTTGAGTTTCAATTCCATGACTGCCCGTGTTCGCATTTGCGTTTTAATTGCCTTTTTAGTGCCACTTCCACACAATTTGCCACGCTTCGTGCAACAATTCGAATCAAAACGAGTTTTGGCCACGACCAGAGCGAAGGAGGGGGAGGGGAAATGAGTCGCACTCGGTTATATAGTCAATTATACTAATTAGGCATTGCCAGACGCAGTAGCCGCAAAACGGCCAACTGACCAAATAAAATAATGTCTACATGTAAACAGTGGACTACAGCAAATGCTGCGCTTATTTTATCGCCCAACTAATTGTCTACCTGTGTATCCCCATCACAGGTGTACTATACACAAACTAATTTGTCACTTGACACCCTCTAGTCAATTTTATAAAAGCAAATTGTGTTGGGAAAATTCTATTAAAATTATTGTGGAGTATTTGAATTAATTCCGTATATCTCCAGTGATTTAAACCTAATTTCGTATGTATTTAAACCAAATGGAGATTAGTGGCTACCACATTTTCACATCAGTGACTGGCCAAAGGAAAGAAGGAAAATCAATATGTTTATGCGGTTCTAAAACACTCAACTTCGTGGCATTTTTGTGCCATAAAACTTGTACGCTTTTATGGTACTTAGAATGAACAAAACGACAACGACAACCTCAAACTCAAGCACAACCTCCACCTCCACCTACACCTCCATCTCCATTGCCATCTCGGTTCCAACTGTCGCTGGGGGTGCTTATGCTTGGCCTTGAATTTGTATGCCACGATTTGTAGTACCACAAAGTTGGAAACTAAACTAAACTCAACTCAACTAAACTGAAAGTATGCAGGCTAAAGTAAGTTAGGCAGCAGGCAGACATTGCCGCTGGGGTCAATGTGGCAGGAAAACTAAGCAGCTCATTTGCCATAAATTCAAAGGCGTTGCCTTTGGGGCCATACGGCTGTGCTGTGCGTGTCCCTTGATGTTTCGTGACAGTAATAAGAGACTTGAAGTGAAATTAATTGTCGCAACAGAAACTCAAACTCAAAATGAAAACGAAAACGAAAATGAAACTGAAAATAAACCGTAACTCAAGTAAAATCAGGGGAACAAGCCAAACGGAACGGAAGTGACAGTGAGGCTACAGGCGACGAGCATTCTTTGATTGCAACTATTTTACGATAGTGGTTGCAACAGCCAACAGTCCGCCGGCTGAGCTGTGCTGTCTCTCTGTGGCATACCACCTGCCCACGGTAGGGTTAACCTCTGCCAAAAACTATAAACTCTGCAAACAAATTGGCACAAGGCAAATAAAGTTTCTTTTTCCTCCCTCGTGCCTGCAATTTCAATTTAAAGTTTGAAATAGCATGCATCATTAATACACCGATATTTACAGAGCTTAAATAAAGCAAATACTATATAGAGAGATATTTATTTATAAACACACAGCTCAGTGCGCTTACCTTGAATAGTATTTCGGGTACCACATTGTGCTGACACTTGAACGTGGCGCTCGCTCCTCGCTGCACATACCTCGGCACCACTAATTCCACCATTACGTCAGATTGTCCATCTAAAAAGAAGCAGAGAGTGAGAGATAAGCGAAATACAGATTTTTGATATAGAAGCAAATGGACTGCAAGAGAGGAAACCACACACTATCGATCCAGACCAACCAACCACTCTGAAGCTCAATTGCGGCTTAATTGAAACACCATTAAAAAGCGAGAGCGCAAAATAAAAACACACAACAACAACAACATCAGAACCAACAAATATGCTGTATATTTTAAGTGCGACCAACAGAGTTGAATGGTGCCCACTGAGCACCTCAGTTTAATAGCCAGTTTAAAGGGCGTAGGCTCCTCGACCTGACGTCTCTCTCCCATCCAACACTTTGACCGGGCTCGATAAATCTTCATTTGTTTGCCAAAGTGCACATGAGGTATTTTTTGCCTGCATGCCAAAAATGCCGTTGCCCTAGGGTGTGTGTGTGAGTGTGTGTGTAAGTGTGCTGAAGTTCGTTGAGTGTCAAATATTTATAGCAGGGCATTGGTCCAGCTACTGTTGCTGGCATGAGCTGAGGGGCGAGGCAAGGGCTGCTATTATATTTTTATTATAGTCATACGAAGGGCGACACCTGCACAACTTTATCCAACCCCTACAATTTTCCCCCAAACTCTGGCAGTAATGACAGTCGTGCGTGGAGCTTATTTATAACCACAAGATACTTTCATTATAATTATAAATAGAACATGAATTACATTTCCTATTTGCCTATCAATGTTGATTTAATGATTTTAAAATTAACCAGAAATTTAATATACTCTTGCAATTAAAATATATTTGCACTTTTAACTCCACCCACAATGCTGTGTGTTCTGAGTAAATAATTATAGTTTACTTGCTCAAATAGGGGAAACTACAAATGTGTGCATACTCGTCGTGGCTTGCAGGTAAATATCAAATTGTTTGGCAACACTGGTAGTTGACACTAATGGCTGAAAGGAAAACATTGCATATGTGGAAAAACTGTTTAATTGCTGCTTTCGAAAGCAAAGTGTGGTTAATTAGTTTGGTTCTTTTTGTTTTTGGCATCTGGCAGTGGCAGAGATCTAATTTGCAGTTGCTTTGACAGTTGAAATAATTAGCAAAGTGCTTTGTGGAAATCAATAAATTAAGTTCTAGGATATGGCATCGATGTGGCTATTTCCGTTATTTCCAATCATAATTAAGACACCAGCAAATGGCAAAATGGCTAAAAGCCAAACACATTGCCCTATTTGCCGAAGGGCCTACCAAAGTGCCGCCAATTTCATTTTCATTTATTCTCACCACGCGGCTGTCGTCAGTCACGCAAAATGTCAACGACTGAGTAAGTAAAAAACGTGTCAGGCAGCGCGAGAAAATATGAAAAAAATAAAAAAAAAACGAAGCGGAAAACAAGAAAACCAAATGAAATGAAGCACGTCAAGTGCATGACAGCAGCAGCAGGCAGGGCAAACAGGGCGAACAGACGGACGGAACGGCCAGACATGGCAGTCAAACATTGGGAACGCTGTTGCTGTTGCTGCTGCCTGTTTGGTTGGCAACTTGTTGCAATTCGAAACGAACATGCCAAGCCTTCATTGGTTTTGTTGCGTTCCCTACAGCATATCCTCTTTATGTGTGTGTGTTCATCATATGTGTGTGTGGGGTGTTCGTGCCGCACGCTAACGAGTCGTAATTCACGAAAATTCAATCATGACCAGCTGGCCAAACCACAGACTCCTAGCACCGACCTCCAGCCTCCAGCTAACAGCTATCAGCTCCTCCTCTTTACACTTCTTTTAGCTGATGTTGCTTCTATGAAGCAAAGGCCAAAGGGCGAACACTCGTGCCCAAGTTGGGTGACTTTTTGCCTTTGCCTTTGCCTCAGCCCTGGCTGGGCTGGATAATCATGTCGAATATTTGGCATTAATGTCGCCACACTCAACATCCATTTTCTATGACCAGACTTGGCAGCTGTCCAATACTTATTTTAGAAAAACGAAAAGCAAAACGAATTCTCCCTTCCCAAAGTATAAAAAATGGCAACTTTTTGACATGATGTTCAGCAGCCGCAATTATTGTATTGTACTCGAACTTGTACTGCCTTACTGCCTTGCCTGCCAGCCACAGGAAAAATATTCATTACTCTGGCAGCTCAAGTCCTTGTTGCCCTGTGCGACTTGCTGGTGCAAAAGTGAAAAAATGAGCTCACATTGACGACGACAACAGTATTTTCAGAGGCACCGTTTTGTTGTACGTGGTGTACGTGTTTTACAAGCGGAAATTGATGATTTTCCACAAGTCGAGCGACAATAAAGCGTGCAGCATGTCAGCAAAACGCAAATAATCAATCAATCAACATTAATCAAGGAGGTGGGGCCACATGCCACATGCCTACAACTGTTGCAGTTACCCAATACCTAACCTAAGAAGGCGGCCTGCTTGTCTTGCCAACAACATCAGCATTTTTTGATGCTCTGCAAAATTGAAATTCTCAATTGGAAAATGAATTTAAGAATCACCAAAAAACATGCAAATGTGTTTCTCCTCAGAGACAGATGAGAGATAGAGCTCTTAGGCTTCAGGCAGCACACGAAACAAATCGAAGTGAGATTCAGTCAAAGCCAACCTCGAATTTCAATTACAAATTCAGTGCTGTTTGATGTCAGCCAAACGAACTACTAAAAGCATTTTCAAATAATAAAATAATAAAAATAAACAATAAAATGCCACAAAACTTAATGTCATTGTCAATTAATTTCATACAATTGCAAAATATTTACAGTAGATAACAATTAAGTGTTTTAAATAATTTAAAGACTTAATAGTCGTAATGTGCTTTCTATGCAATTCACAATCCACGAAAAGAGTTATCAGATTTCAGCTGCTAATTGCCGTGGTAAATTTAAATGCCAGTTATCTGAATACATATTTAAATGCAATATCCATAAAATAGTGATTGATTGCGCCTGGTAAACAGCAGCTGCGACTACTCGGAAACAAAAGTTTTTGGCACAACCGCAATTCTCTGGCCAGAGCTGTTTACAGTTACCCCGATGGCTGGCCTAGTGGCTGGTTAGGCACTAATTGCAATAACATAAATAAATTATTGCAACAAAGACAAACAGAAAGAACAACACACAATGGGAATGGCTACGGCTACGGCTATGGCTGTGTCTGAGTGGAGAACCATAAACCATAAACAGCATTTGCTGCTCGATTGTATTCATATTTTCAATTGATTGCTAAATCAATATTTGAACTTTGCCAGCTGCTCAACAGTCGCAATTCGCCAGAGGTAAAGGAAAACAACAAAAACAATCGAAAAGAAAAACTACCAAAGTGAGAATCGAACGAATCGAACGTACATTGGATAAACGATTCACATTTGTGGCTGATAGCTTGGCCTGTCAGTGGGTTAATGGACATGGTCTAGCTGGGTGGTGTGTGATGGGTGGTGGGTGGTTGACCAGGTGTCTGTCTCGATATGTGCCACGCCTGTTGCAGTGATAACGCAGAACGCAATTACAGTGCTTAAGTTGGGAGTGAAGTGCTCTCTATTCTGTGCTGTCTGTTCGACTGTCCAACTGTCCAACTGTCATTGGTGTCCGGCAGGCTGTTGCTTTTCAATAAAATGTTGAATCATTATGGTTGATTGGCAGACGAAACACAATACTCTTCGACAACTACGAAATACTTAAGAGCAATATGCGCACATTCTGCTGTAGTTCATTAAGCCCAGTCTGATTGACTGGCAGACTGATTGACTGACTGACAGAGTGACAGACAGACTGGCATTTTCAATCTCTCTACTGCAAAACATTTTTCTACTCATTACTGATATTGAAACTTTGTCAATTGCTTTTCAATCTTACGCAATTTCTAATTGATTGATTCGGGCAGATATGAGGACTTTTCCATTTGTGATAACGTCGAATCTAATCAAAGGGGTTCAAGTGCTTTAAAAAGGAAAACAGGACAACAGTAAACAAGCCAAGCAAATGTTTTCCATCACCCAACACCCACTAAGGCCTACATAAACAAGCTGAAGACGCGTAGGAGAAGGGAAGGAGAGCAAAAAAGAAAAACTTGGCAAAGCTGTGTTTAAGCAAGGCAAAGGATAAAGCCATAAGTCGTTATGTAGCCGAAGGAATGCGTTCAGTAAATTTAGGCTGCTTTTGCCTTTTGAAAAGGGAATGGAATAAACATTGGCTAAAGGCAAAGCAAAGGAAAGGAAAAGGCGAAGGAAAACGCAGGCAACGTGTCGGTGGCATAAAGTAATTTTATAGAACAAATCACAGGCATTAGTGGATATAAATCCCGTTTATCCTTGCCAGTGTATGCGCGCGTGAAATTTAAATATGTAACGGACGCAGCAGGGGGACAGAACAGCCACACACACACAAACGCATAGACAGCGGAGGAAACGCAGAGGCGAAACGGAGATAAATACAACAATAGAGGACCCAAAGAAAAATGGTATATCTTTGGCATGGAAGTGGCCTGCACGGTCCTTGAACAACTAGCGGGTGCGAAAAGTATATACGTATATCTGTGTGTGTGTATATATACATACATCTGTACATAAGTATTTAAGCTATTGTTTTTATGCGAAGTAAATCGCCTAACTGAGCCCCAAACTACGAGCTTATTATATCTATGTGAGCTATCCTGCTGCCTGGTGAATTTTAAGCAGTTCGTGGAATTTAAAAAGTTTATCTCTCTGCAAAGCGAACAATAGTTTTATGTATTCCATACAACATGAAAATCACTTTAAGCTCAATGTGGGAGTGGAAGTGGGAGTGGAATTTGTAAGCAATTCATTTCCGTATACCTGTGAGTCGAGATTTCAATTTAATATTTTTTATCACATTTCTCAAATGAAATCAGTTTCTGTAAATAATAAAAATCAAAGGAACCAGCGTGAATGTCTTTCACACACACATACACACACACACACACACACTCATTGTGATGCCAGACCCAGACTCAAACAGAACTCGGTACTCGTTGGTACATGTAGCCAATGTAATGGTCAAAACAAGCAAGTGCCAGCGCTACGGGAAGCATACTTCCCGTTTTGAAAATGTTATCTGCCCATCCGGCAGCTTCTCTGCCACAGACTACAACAGCAACAACTAAGGCACTAACAAAAAGCAACAGCAAAAAAAAACAGATAGAAAAAAATCCGTTTATAAGTAAGTACATAAGAAAATGGCTTCAAGGGCACGCTCTGGCGGCTGCACAAGCACACATACACACACACATACACCATCGCACACACAACTACATAGTGGCACGCCCATGAAAGCGCCCAGCACGTAGAGCACATACAGCACGCCCAGTGCCCATTTACAAGGCCGTGGAGCAAACACATGTAGGCCATGAATCTCATAACGAGTGTTAGTCATGCGCCAGCGGATCCTCCACTCCCTGTCTTTATGTGGGTGTTTGAGTGTATATGTGTGTGTGTTATGTCGGTCTGTCCTCCGCTGTTGGTTGGTTGGTCCAGTGAGTGCGACCTGGACCTGTACCTGGCTCGTAAAGATGCAGACCATTATAGAAATGAAAAGCAAACGCAAAAGGCAGCCAGCGACGACGACGTTGGGCAAACACATAAAAGTGCTTAAATTACTTTTAAGCGAAATTATGTTTTATTAATGCGTTGGCCAGCTTCAACAGCAACAGCAACAACTGATATACAAACAGGCAAACATTGCAAATTAGTTGCGCGAATGGTTTCAGTTTCAGTTTCATTTTCATTTTCGTTTCTGTTTTTGGCTGTTGGTCACCACGGCGTATACGCAATTGTATTTGCACGTAATTGTAGTATGCATGTGAGTGATGTGAGTGGGTGTGAATGTGAGTGTGTATAATGTAATTTGAATGCCAGAATGCCGGGCACTGTGCTAGTGGTTGAATGTTGAATGTTGGATAGCTTGACAACTGCTCATTTGTGGCAACAGCTGCCAGAACACATTCATTCATTCTGCGCTCCTCCCTATCAATACGGAAAAATGTGGCTAAATCATTGATGATGAATGCCAACGATATACGGAAAATACGACAACGGAGAATTTGTGTTTGCGACACTTTTCACATATTTTTCCTGTGTGTGGTCAAAGTGAATTTTGTTTATTTCCCGCAATCTGTGCAAATCGCCAAAATACCGAAACGAAAGCAAGTCACTAGCAGCAAAAAAAAAATAATACAATTATTTATTGCTGCTATGACACAGCTGTTGGGGAACATTTTAAATTAAAAACTTTCAGTTAAATAATAAAAAAGAAAAACCGGTTGTGAAGGAGATGAAAGGCAGGCACCTGAACAATTAATTAAGGGCCTGCCATGGGCGGACAAGCGACCGATATCAAATTCAACCACACAACCAACATAGTTGCAATATTGTATTACGTATACGGTATACGTAATTTGGCTAAGCAAATTCTTTGCGCATTGTCGAAATGCCAGAGTATTTGAGGTTGCCCTTATCTCTAATCTACACAGGCATTAAGCCAGGCGACAGAAACATGGGCCGGCCAGAGCGAGCCTGACAAACGAGGAAGCCGCAGGACCTGCGGCATTGCCAGAGCCCTCTGATGATATTGACATTTATGCTTGGCATATAGCCCACAGTTCCACTTGCCCACAAACCCAAAATCATGCTGAGGGTGTTTTTCTTTTGGTAGCTTCATCTTTTCGACAAAATGCTGGGCACACTTTTTGACGACATTTGACAGCACCCGCTGTCCACCTGCCTACCTGCCCACCTGTTCACCTGGATAGGCAGTCCAGGCGTTTGGCTTGTTTTTTTTTTTGTTTTCTTTGCGTTTCATTTTTTTTGCCACGGCATTAGCCGTATCTTTGTTTTGCTATGTGAATTTAGTGAGTACAACAAATATTTGGTAGATGAGTAGATGAGTAGATGAGTATGTGAGTATGTATGCTCTGTGGCCATGTGACATTCACCTGAGCGATAAATGCGCATTAGAGTCGAGTTCAACAAGAGTTGAAATGACGCAGTTTGCTGCGTTGGGCACACGAACACGCATGACCACAATACTAATAAAGCCATATTTGTTTAGTGCCAATAAAGGGCCGGACCACGGACACAACTTGTTGAAACAAAAGGCGTAGCGAGCGCTGAAGAAAACAAAAGAGTCCTTGCCCAATCAATGCCATACTGGCTGGCCTTTGTTTGCATTCCAATTTCAGCTGCTGCCCCAGGATACAGAACGAAGAGCGGAGTACAGAGAACTGAGGACAGTGGACTGGGACTGGCATGAGTATGGCGCCATTTAAAAATCAACGCAAAGTGCCTTCATTATGCGACTCGTGACCATCCCAATGCCATGGGCTAGCATATTTTTATAAGCATTCAGCCACCCGAGAAAAAACACTCAGAAAAAGGCGTAACAATCAGCCGGGACTATCATAAAAATCTATATGTAGACCCTGGCTTAGGGGTCTCTAGTCCAACAGCCAAATGGGGGGACTGCTGAGTGGTGACTGTCGAGTGTCGACTGGCTTCTGGCTTATGGTTTAGGCGCTTGTTATGCTTCTGCTTCTGGGTGATTCTAATCAATAATTTACGCATTTTCATTTTGTTCAGCCCAAAGGTGGCATTAGCATTGGGGCCGCAATTACCAGGACAGAAGTGCCGGCCCATTCAAGTGTGTCCCTTTTTTTTGAGTGTATGTATCTCAGTCTCCTATCTCTGCTTCTCTCTTCCCTTTCTTCAGTTTCGGGGCACACACGTATTCTCAAACTCGGCTCCTGCATTTTGTCTGGCCTATTCCCAGACGCCCATTTTCCCAACTCGGCGCTGCATAAATTTTGGACTCAGTCTTTGCTCTTTGGCTTTGTTTTTAGTTTAGAATGAAAAAGTTTTCGTTTTTTGTTTTCACTTCTCGAGTTCTCGAGCCTTTAAAGTTTTACTTGTTAATTTGCACAATTCATAATATTATAATAAATTTATGTATTTTATTATTTATGTTTAATTTCTGTTGTGTCTCGGCGTTACTTGAACAAATCCAATTATAACTAAGCAGTTACGATTTAGACTCCATTGCGTCGTTCTGCTTTTTATTCCTCTCGCTGTTGTTGTTCTTGTTGAGCTGGTAATTCCTTAAGGATTGTGTTTACTTGAGTGCGCATGTGGCTGCCAATTGACGCATATTTGACTTTGTGCTTAGTGTGATTGTGCGTTGCGCGTTGTGTGCTGAGTGTTGTGTGGGTTGTGCTTTTTTCTGCCATTTTCCCCAACATAATACACAATTATTGAGCAGTGCTGAGATTTGGCCGTTGCCTCGTTGATTGCCATCTCTTGAGCTGTGGCAATTGTTGCGTGAAGCACAAACAACTACAATACTTAATAAACAACAATAGCATTGGGAAGCCGAGCTTCAAGAATACTAAGCAGCTTAGCCGTAGCCGCCATTGAATTGCCATTGAGTTTGGCTCAGAATTTTAAATGTCCGACCCCAGCCACAAAACGTCTAAACAAATTCTTGGCCAACAACAGACGAAGTAAATGAAATGCCTTTCATTTCTGCTCTCAATCTAACTTGGCTTCAAGTTAATTAAAGCCAAGCTAATGCTTAAACTGCACAAATGTGCCAATTAATAAAGCGTCAGAATGAGTTGAGCAATCAGAGTATGCCAGTGTGTGTGTGTGTGACTATGCATGTGTATATATATACATTACACATACGCCGCGTGCGCTAGCTACAACTTCAGACGGCAAGTCAAGTATCTGTGGCAGGCAACTTGGCGCATATTCATAAGCCTGCTACATTTATAATATTAATTGAATTTGACGCATGAAATATTTTATTCATACGAAACCCCACACACACACACACACTGAGTGAGCGTAGGCGTGGCTGTGGGGCGGCAACAGCTGCTAAATCATCAACTTATGGGCTCATTAACAGCCATGGGCCCATAGGCAGTAGCTGATTTTGGCATTGCGCCGAGTCACCTGCCGCATATTAACTGCAGGCATTAAGCATTGTTAAGAGCCGCAAAATCATCACAGTTACAGCCCAAGACACACGCCACCCCCTCCCTCTTCTGCTTGCCAACTACATCTACCAATCTTTCATCTAACAAGCAAAAAGCAAGAGCCCAGAACTGTTTCGGGCCATGTCCGTGACGATGCTCATGCTCATTGCACAGCTGGTTAGATAAATGACTGGTTTTCCCTACACCCATACACACACACCCACACACACACATAAGCCACATCATTAGGAGCTAACTACAGCAACAGGAACAGCATCTGAACATCCAACATGAAGAGTCAGTCAAATTAATTAGGCAGCTGTCAGGCTTGTCTCTGTGTCTGTCTCAGCTCAGGGTGAGTGTGTGGCAACTAAATTCCAATTGTACTAACTGCTCTGCCATAAATTTAAAAGATATACTTAAAAGGCTTTCAGCACATAAATGCAAGCATGCATCAGCATCATTTCAAATTAATTATAGGCTAAACACTTGCCTCATTTATGGTGCAAATACACGGAATGCTGCTTAATGAGCTGCAGCTAAAGCTTAGCTCGACTAAAACAGACACCTTGTGATCTATATCAGGTTTATAGTTAATCCATTACAGTATATTACCACCCTCCGCCTCCTTTTTACTACCTCATTTGCCAGTTTTATGCGGAAATTTAAAACCAAGTAAACTCTGTTGCTTCACCACTTGGCAAACTATTTGCTCAAGTAGTTGAGGCATAAAAAATGCCACGCCATTTCATTAACAAGCAGCTTATTATGCCCCAGGGGCATAAACAGTCGAGTAAGCTCTGGAGATTACTGTAAATAAGTAAAATGTCTAGATTAGTATTAATGTGAACTAAAAATTTCTTTAGTATGTGAGGTTTTTTTTTAAGAAGTTTGCACTTCATTTGTGATCTATATTTGTGTGTATTATTTTGTTGGTCAAGTTGTCCAGTTTTCCCGTTCCAATTGCTCATTTGTTGTCGTTCTCATTGTTGATGTTGTTGCTGTTCGTTATCACATTATTTGTTGCTCTTGTTTCGCACTCAATTCATGCCTCAATTCATGCCTGGGCTCAGTCAATTTTCAGTAATAACACTTTATTTGGCCCATTTCAGTTGTTCATCAAACACAGTCGGAAAATGCTTGACAACACATCTGCTCATTCTATGTCATCTGTTTGTGGGCGTGCCTAGATTTTCACAGCAGCAGCAGCAACAGCAGCAGCAACAACAAGAGCATCAACAACATATACTGCTAGTATTTTATTGCCTACTTTAGGCCCTCCTCGCAACGTCTCACACCCACTGAGGCAGCCGCTTGGCAGTCCTTTATGCGAACCGTTAACAATACATACTTTCAAGTGAGCACACACACACACTCCCAGACTACTATAGAAAGTTTTACACACACACACACATACGTGTGATGGCAGACAGACAGACAGAGACCCGTGCATGGAACCAGCAGCCGAGTGGAAAAACAAAAACATTTGCCTTTCATTTGCGTCCTCTTTGCATAATAAAAATGTGTAGTTTACTTTTTTTTTACTCGTGCCTAAACTCTGCCACAGTCGCTATCGGTGCCGCTGCCGCAGTCGCAGTCGGCGTCAACGTCGACGTCGTCTTTGCTAGCCCTTTGTTTCCACATTTGCTGTCGTTATTGTTTGTTTGTTTGTCAGCTTGTTATATCTGCGTGCGTATGTGAATGTGTGTGAGAGTGTGTGTGAGGGGTATGTAGTTGGGTGGGTGCGGCTTGTATGTGTGACATTTCCGCCCATGTTTAACTTTTCACTCAGTATGCGCTACCTCTTCTAGTTCCCCCTTCTGCTAGCTATTCTTTTGCTTTTTTCGGCCATTTTGTGTGTCATTTTTTGCTTCAGTGCTGAGGCTTAATAAAGTTTTTAGTGCCTAGACATGTTTTTATTTTAATCCCCACCGAAAACACAGACAACAACGTCACACACACCCACACACACACACACATACACAAACTAAGGAACACACACTCGAACACACTGCTCTGGCGTTTTTAATTAATTTTGCCTTCTGCTGGCAAATTACTTCACTGTGTGAATGCCGTATATATGTCCGGGTATGTGTGTGCGTAATAGCAATAAAATAAAATACATATGCAGAGACTGAGCTGGAAATTGTCGTACGCTTTGGCAGTGATTAAATTGTTATGGCCGCTCACATTTTACCCAACACAAGCACTTTAAAAGTGTTAAAAAAGCGTTGCCAGACAGTCGAAATGTCGGATATACGAAACTCGTATTGGTAGGATTACAACCGCAATCGGTTTCGAGCTCTGTGGTTATTCAACATAAAAAAACGAAAAAAAAAACCTTTCATGTCACGCCTCGGGTCAATTTGCACAAATAAATCATGAGGATACAGCAATGATTCATATGAAAGTACGGATTCTCATTTTGTGTCAAAACTTTTAAAATCCTTTATTTATGCCAGTCATAAAACTCTTGATTATTACCAGAGTTTTATAGGGGTTCCAACAGGGAAATCAATTGGGTTAACAAAAGGTTTTCGCATGACCGTATTTAGTTCAGCGCTCCAGCTGGTTTACGAGTCTCATATCTTTATCATTATAATAATTCTACAAAATTTAATGTTCAAACCGCAGATCATTTGTTCCCTCCGATAACAAAATGAGAAGCAAATAATCCTAATTTTGACTGTAATTACCTTGAGGACTGACTGTATTGCATTCTAAATTTTCAGTTAGGGTAGCATTTGGTATTTTTGAGTTATGAAAATCGAAACTAAACTTTCCACCCAACACTTGTCCCCAGACACAAGCCTTGGTCAAAGTATCCCCAGTGTCACTTGAATAGTATGCAAATATTGAACTTTTGCACAGAGCTGTACCATATTCGCCAATAAACGATGAGGCTGTGGGAGAGCAGGTCATTTAGGAGGTTTTGTAGCCGTTTATATGGCTTGACCACACGCCACACTTGTGGGCAAAGAATTTTGCAGATTTTTGGAGAATAAATTTATGCGTCATCAATTTAGCCTTTGAACCAAGTCGGTCAGACCAAGTCTGGGCCGGGCTAGTTGAGTAGGGCCTACTTAGGCGTCCGGTTAAATCCCTTAAATCCAAAAACTTGTCATTGCTAACCAGCAGGGCTCATTCATTTTCCATGAATTGCCGGTAGCGTTTGACTTTAAAACGCTTTCGACCTTTTGTTCAAAGTTTTCCCTGCCAAAACCAAAAACTTTGTGCCAAAAATCAAAATGTGGGCTGTAATGAATGCGTCGAAAATTTATCAGCTTATGCACGTTAGCCCAAGCTCATGCTCATGGGTTCAGGTTCGGGTGGTACTTGGATCTGAACTTGGGCTTGGGCACAGGATCACACTCTGTCTGGTTCTTTGGTATAATCGGGCGAATAATTAACGCTTCGCTGAGCAGCATCCAATCCGAGCAGCACATTTCTCTGCTGTTTGTCAACGGAGAGACAGTGAGAGTCAATTTACATTTGGCCAACAGAATTCGATTTTACAGAACATTCTGGGAGCATTGTTGTCGTCTGCTGTTGCTGCTGAGTGTTTGTCAGCGTTTGCTGACCCATTGCGTGCCATTTGCCAATTTATGGCTTTTTGAAATTTATTTCGGGTCTGCCAGTTACAAATGTCTGGCGGCAATGCCAACGCATTTTTGTGATTTGGGTTGAATTAGCCGGGATTTATGCTGCAGTTGCTGTACTGCCTCCTGTCGTCTTATTAAGGGCTCATTAAAACAGCCGCAAGAACAACATCAAAGCAGCAAGCACCGGATTTAACTTTCATGAATTCAGCCAATTTCTCAGGCGGTAGCAATCAAATAAAAATCTCACGACGTTTATTTTCGTTTTTACTCTTGTTTGCAGCATGAAAAAAGGGCGCGTTTTTCCTATCAACAAAAGGAAGGAACGACAATAACTGTGGCTCTTAATAAACCCATAAATTTAGTGAAAAATGGTAAATCGATTTCTTTTCTTGCGTTTATTGTTATTACAAAACTGTCAGAGCAAAAGCAGCAACTAAAAGAAAAAACTGTAACAAAAAATAATAAGTAAAAAAAATTAAATCAGAAAAGAAATTCAGCTCGACCAAGTGTAAGGCAAATGCAGGCAGCTTCTCTTAGCCGTGCCACGTAAATCCTTTTTGATAAAGTGCTTTCATTCTCTCGCCACTCACGCAGAGACAGCGCAACAGAGACAGAGAATGTGAGAAGGAGAAAGTGTGAGAGAGAAGCAATCGTTGACTGGCAACTTTCTCGCGCTTTGCGCCAAGTGTCGCATTATGACCATTTTCACTGGAAACGCCTCGTTGGCTTTAGCAGTTTCCCGACTTTGCTCTGGCTGAGTTCATTTTAGTGGCGGATTTGGCAATAAGATAGCATCAGATTTATGCAACTGCTGCCATGCGTAATTATTTGCTGACATTTTAATAGTTTTCAATTTTCCTATTTTGACTTGAAAGCTATTTGGCTGACTTTGCCATTTATGTGAACCGTTTTCTAATTTGCAACAGATTAAGGCAAATAAATACAAATATAATGTGGATAAAGACCCTATGCCATGGACATCATTAGAGTATTAAAAAGTCTCTTTTCAAATAAACCAGAGACCTATGGCTGATCCTCTGACTACAAGAGCTAAGCTGACACATTTTACTTAATTATTTCAAAATAATTTAGTAATGCTTTCCCAGAGTAATTATCACATATTACATATATATATCTTTAGCGCGTGCCCTCGTGCCTAGACAACTTTGACATGTTAAACAGTATCCGAACTGGGGGTCAGAAACGATGAAAAATCGTTTGAAAATTGTTGTAGAATGTTTAGAAATTCTTGTCAGCTTCATGAATATTTGAAAGCCGCACTTAGGCATAATTGTTTAGCTGGAGTTTCGCTCCTCTCAGTTGTCATTCTCTTTTTACTTTTTCTCAGTTGTTCTTTAAACGCCTTTAGTCAGCTGCCGTCTATCCCACACACACACACACACACACACGATGGCATTTTTAATGGCCTCAGTTTAACGACATTACCCAAGGCATCATAAATAATACAAATAATAGCAAACGTTGAAATATAAAATTCGTTTTTCGTGTTAGCTGCCGTTGCCAATGCAGTGACAATTTGTCGTATGAGCAACTTTTTGATAGGCTCAGTTGTTCCTGTTTTGCCGATAAACTTGTATATCTTCTTCCTATCTGTGTCTTCTTCTCTCGCTTAGGCAGTCTTTGCCAAGGTGCCACCACCTAGGGGCTTTTAAGTTTGACGCTCGTTTATAGACTTTGCACACTTTGCATTTACTTTACGGCGCCGCTGATGCGGCTGATAATAACACCACGTGGCGTATGCGCAATGCCAAAGGTAGACACAGGTACAACAAGCGAATGCCGACAACAAAAAAGTTAGCAAAAACTTTTTACAGCTCGATACATATACACATGCCTCACTCATAGGACCATACCCTGTTGGGTAGTGTTGGGTGGTGCCCACTGCCACAATTGTAGCTGAGCATCATTTACGTAGCGCAGCGTCTTTGCCATTGCTGATGATTTGGCATCGGGGCTTTACGGAATTCCGGCCGCATTTCGCCCGCTCTCATTGTTTTCGTTTTGCCGAAGCTTGTTTTATAACTTTTTGATTGTCTTTGCGCCAAATTTGTGCAAAATTGTTCGAGAGTCGTGTGCCAAGTGCTTCCTACCTGGTGGCTCTAGCAAATTGTATGCCACGCACCTTGTAGCATGATAGAGCAGAGAATACTGTGCAGCCAGCTGCCATGTGTAATATTTACTTTAATCTGATTTCAGTCGCTCAACTTGACTGTAACGGTAAGCTGCTTGTCTGTCTGTTGCTCTGTCTGGCAGCAGGCAAAACTTTGCCCTCGGCGCCCCATATTTCGCCAACAATTTATAGACATTCCATAATGCCAATGTGCATATATTTATGTATATTGGGCTGAGTCAAGTTTTAAAGTCGCGACTACATTAAAGTGTAATACCCAGCTGAAAGTTCTGTCCTAGTCTGTGGTTCTTCGGTTAGCCTCTTGGCTAAATAAAAAAAACTTATATTTGATATGCCAAAAACGTCTTTGCTCAAGTCAAAATCTCGGCAAGGGTCGTCTGTGTGGCGACGGGTGGTCTGTGGATTGTCAAACTCGTCACATGTCGAGCTTCAGTTGAACTGAAGAGCTGGCATCATGCTCTGGCTCATCTCTGCTGGCCAGGCACAGTCACGCAGTAGACTGGCAAGCAGTTAGTCAGTCAGCTTCAGGCTGAAATCTCTCTGCTTCTTGTTTCTGCTCCACCCCCCTGTTAGCTTGTCGTCTTGTCTGTCGACGTGTGTGTGCACAACTTGGTTTCGCCTCGGGTTAGACCTGCCATTGAGGTTGCATAAAACACACACTTGTCTTGTCTTGTTATTGTTGCTACTAGTACATCTTCATGGATATGTGGCCACATTAAGCATACGCAGTGAAGGCCAGCTCAGGCCTGAAGGCGCCAACGTCGTAGCCACTGTCAACGCTACCGTAGCCTCTGCTGGCTACCACAATATTTGCTGAGACATACATTTTATGAATGCAGCTCTCACTGTTTATGCAGGCAAATTGATTTATGTTTTGTTTAAATTCCCAAATTGACTCGACATTAAGAGCTCAACAAACAGCCAAACAGCAGTCGCTTCTACGATAAGTAGTTCAAATATATAAATATCAAGTAGGCGTCACAATATAATTAGACCCTTACCAACTGACACCAACAGCCAACATGTGAATAATTCAATTCAGAAAATCAATAATAATCGCATCAGCTCACGACGTGTTTTAAATTTTGAAGGCGACTCAGCCCAACGATCAGAGCTGCTAATGTGTGTGTGGATATACAAGTGTGTGGGCGTGAGTGTGTGTAAAGAACTTTTACTTCCGCCAGGAATGGTTTGGCTCCCTCTCTCTATAAGGTTCATTTCGTTTAACGACTTGAAATTGATTTTACTGTGGCAACGTCGCATTTTATATGATGCTGCCGCTCGTATCTCAGCTATTGGCGGTGTAATATTGCCCAAACGTGCTTTACGACAACAGCCAGCGATCCATGTTGCTTCACGGTTCCTGATTATGCTCCTCCAGCTTCTGCTGCTGCTCCTTGGCGTATTAATTTTCCAGCGATTATGTTGCCTCGACAACATGTAATAGATACGAGGTGCGAGCACTGGATCAGGGAGGAGCGACGAGAGCACCTCTTGTCTTTTACGAGCTGCTCATTGAGTTTTTGATTAACTTTCGCCCCGCCAAAATGAAGCTGTAATTAAATTTAATTTTGTGGCATACTTTTCAGCATCGTAATTAATGGCTCTCACACACACACACACAGCCTCATGGACACAGAGTCAGAGAGGTAAAAGCTCGCTTATTGCTTCGGTAATCAAATCAAATTACCCACATTTATAGCCACTGATAAACTGTGATAAATCGAGACATATCAGTGGCAATGGCATTTCCAATTGATTTACCATGCAGATTGCAATCAGAGGCTGCGAGAACAGTTTTATAATTAACTAAAAAAAACTGCATATTTATGGCAGCTAAAATTAAAAACTTGTGCATGTTATAAAATATCAAAAATATACATCCTATATGCATGGACACACACACAAACACAAACAAGCTACACAGAGGTATAGAGCGTAGCAGAATGTTTATGAAGTAAATAATCGAAGCGTGCGCTTTGAATTATTCATGCGACTTATGAAAAAACACAGAGGAGCCGAGCCAGAGCCAGAGCCAGAACCAGAGCCATAACCTTTGCTATAGTCCCCTAGCAGGAAGCAGCTGTGTGGGCAGGTATAACGGCTGCTGTCTGACCTGGCCAACGACTGCGTGACATTCCATTGACCAAGGTCGGACGCTTTGCAAGAAAATCAACTCGTCTCGAGTAGAGGGTGTGAATTGAGTTAGGCAACCGTGCCATTTGCAATTAGCCAGGCAACATTAATTGTTTGAATTTTTGCATATGCATATTTGAGATTAAAGCCAAAAGAAAGTATATATAAATTGTTGTCGTTGTTGTAGTTGGAGGAAACTTTATACCAGCAGCTGGCAACAAAATTGCCATTTAATATTCAAATATCATCGGATGCAGCTTAAAGCGCTTAAGTCCCAAGCAGCTGCATAAATATGCAACAACTTAAACTTGCAACAAAATCATTTCTCTCTACTTCAGATACTTTGTGGCAAGTCTTTAAGTAGCTCGACAATTGAATTCAACCAAATACCTGCAGACTTCAACTTGTTGTTGTTGTGTAGCAATTATATAACTGGTATTACAACTGGCCATAAATTTAACATGTGTAACAGATACTCAGTTTGAATTGCTACATAAATGCTAATCTCACATGTATCTATTCAATTAAATAGTTGAGCTCTAAGCAAATTAAGCAGCATATGCAAATTATATTAAATCATTTACTCAAAGGAACACCTTCGAGTGATATGCTATGCTCTTGATAATTCACAACTTTATCTCAAGTGGCTCAAAAACTGATTGCCTTGAAAGTGGCATATAAATTTCCTGTCAACAAACTCTGTTTTTGCCACAAATAATATAATTGCAATTGCACATTTTGTTTGTCGTTTTTCTGACTTACTTATTGGCTTAGTTGCTAGTAATCCTAGACATAAAACGATTATCCAAAAGATATACATATTTTCCAATGCAGCTGCAAATACTGTATTTCCGACTGTTTGGGATTTGAGGTTTTCTTTTGTCGTCGCTTCCAAAATGCACAGCAGCAATTACTGCTATCAGATGCGGTTGTTTGGTTTTAACTTTGATTATCTTCACAAATATTCAAGTTGGGCCAAGATACTATCTATTTTGACCAAATCGGTGGCGTTGACTTTTTCAAATGATTTCGTTGATCTTTGGCACCAATTCACTGCACTGCACAAAATTTAATTTCACTTTTTTTATTGCCTCTAGATGCAAATATATGCATTAATGGGAGTTACATTTTTGTGCTGTGCTCCTCGAAAACAAATACTCCCGCACTACAAAATGATTAAGCAAAAGGCGCGCTACAGAAGACAAGGGAGCTGAAATTTTGTCAACTTGAGGTAAACACACAAATACATTCAAACGCACACGCACATTCACACACACAGTCGAGCGCAGACTGTGACTGTGTGCTATTGGACTTTCACTTTCGTTGAACACTACACTACACTACACGGTCGCAGTGCGTACGTTCGGCTACTTGTGCTTGGCTTTACCACTGTACTGGCAACAAAAGGCAAGGCTTCACTTATCCTGGGGCCGTGTTTGCACGCGTGCACTTGTTGTGCCCGTCGCAAGCGTTTATCCTAGACTGAAGCAAGTCAAGCCGAGGCATGGCGAGGCTGGAATATTGACGATGACAGGATACACCTACACCTCCTCCACAACATCACGCAACAGCACGAGTGTGGGAGTAGCAATTCCACTAAAGGGCAGAGGCACACGAAGGCATAACGAGCACACCAAACGACAACGAGAGCGAAAGCTCGCCTCAGAGCTTTCCTGCTCTCAGTTATCCGGCCAGTTGTTGCGCTACCGCAACAGGCTTTGCCCTAGTCCTAACTGGAACCGGCGAGCGCACGACAGTGGAAATGAAGCAACAGGCGTCTGACAACATTGTACTTTTGGCCATTTGCCTGCCGAGGCACATGAGCCTGCCTCCCACCCACACTCGTACTCCAGGCTGGCAGGCAAAGCGACCGTTTTAAATGCATTAAACGTGGCACCACAACTTCAATGCGACATCGTTTCGTTGGCTGTATCGACAGGCCAAGTACAAGTGTATATATAGTCGTATCTCAGGATCACAACTTCAACTCAATTCCAACCAAATTATTCCCGTGCTAGCCCGAGGAGTGCCGAGGAGTGAAGCGCATGTACACAGTAGATATTATTATTTTAATAATTGCGGTTGTGGTTTACCTGAATTGCGGTTGGCCCATGGCAAACAAAGAGCTCACGTCATTTGTGGCCAGTGAGATAATTTTCGAAAATTGTACTGGCACTCAATTCAAATTCATGTTAGAAAATGAAGTATAACCAAAATGACATAATACCTCCCAAATAACAAAATAAATTATAGCCTAGAAGTGCTAGACCATTTGTACATATCACAGCATACAAACAGCCCGAAAGGACATGATTAAACTAATTATGGTTTGTGACTCAATCACATGATACAAATTACATGTATGCCAGGACTTTCGAATTCGATTCAGATCTATTATTTGTCACTCGCACCACATGAAATATAACACCACACTCTCTAATCATCAGAGTCAATTACTTGACATGTGCCACCAACGCTTTTCCTACAATTTCCTTTGGCTTTAAGTAAGACTTAAGTCCCTTAAGTCATTCCCTTTTGGTGAAAGCTTTTGACACTACGGCGTATCAATTAGTCATTAGATGCCAAGCAAATAAACTCGGCCTGAAGAGAAGAAAAAAGTTTTGTTGGGCATTCGGGGATTTAATTTGCGCCGCACTGGCAAAGGATATCCGTACACTTTAGACAGGGTCCTGGGCACGTATTGGGAATGCTTTCCCTTGCCTTGGCTTGCCTTGCCTTGCATTACGCTTTCAGTTTTATTAGATTTCTACTTTTTAAATTAAGCACAGGAACCGGGCACGTGGCCATAAAGTTTTATGCGCATCTCGGACAGCACACACACACACACTTAGAGAGTGGGGTGGGGGGATTGAGAACGTGTATATGCTGTAGATACTCATTTAATTTTCGCTGTGTCCACTTTTAATTACAAACAATCAAATCAGCTTGTTTTAGACGCTTCACGTCGCGCACTGCCAACAAAAGTCACTACCAGCCGGATGAGGATTAGCTGGCAGATGGGTGAGCAGAGGGGCAGGTGAGGCAAGGTAGGGAGGCTATGACAGTGGCTCACTACATTGTGAAAAGCGAGGCGCAAGGACTCTATGTGCATTTTACAGTTGAACTGGACGACACACAGGCAGCCGCAATACCACAAGGGCAATGGTGTGTGTGTGTGTATTGTGTGTGTGAATGTTTATGTTTTGGCTGGACGGCTGTCATCATTAGTGACCACAACAAAAGTTGACAGTGCGCTAAATGGGTACACGGTCGCACAGCTCCCCACTGTCTCACTGTCTCCCACACTCCTTTGGCTTTTGCTCTGTCTGTAGCTGACATACTTACTTAGCTTTGTGTGTGGGTTTGTGTGGGTTTGAGTGTGTGTGTGTGTGTTGTTTTTTCCAAGCCAACACATGCTATTAAGTCATAAAAGGCGTGGCTGTGAGGTAGCAGCGTTAATTTGCTGAATGTGCCGCCCACAGCACATGCCGCCCCCTTCCCCCCTTACCACCATTACCCCCTCCACCGGTGTCTGTCATGCAGTCAATCGATAAGCTCAGTGCCAACGCGGCGTATATGATAAATGTCAGCTACATAAATCCAAGAGACAGCAAGAGTCCGGCAGAGGGAGAGATAGCACAGAGTCAGCAGTAGCAGCAGCAGCAGCAGTAGTAGTAGTCCATGTCATATTCTACAAATAACGTGTTCCTGTTATTCTTCCGGCTTGATTTTCCATGCATAAATTTTGCACAACAATCTGGAAAATAGAAAACGTTTCATAGATAAATATTTTTGCTATACGCCGTATTTGTTTATGCAAATTCAAATGAAAACCTTTTACCACACACAGATACATGAATGTATGTATATGTATGTAATCGCAGCATTTATTTGTCATAGAGTAATTAAATTTCACAATATCAGCATTTCTATTTGTATTTTTAATTACCCATTGCAAATGACGGAAATGAAAATAAATATTGTGTAAACGTTTCTGATTGGGGACTACTGATCACTCAGATGAGGTTTGTTGCCTTTAAAGCCACACAGTTTAGCTTTAGGTTTCATTAGGAACGTTATCTTCAGGGAACTATCTACAAGTGACTCAGTATGTTGCTCCAAACAACTGGAATTAGCTAAGGTCATTGACTGCAGGAAGTCAAAGGAAGTCTGGTGTGCTGGAATAAGCCACTGCGCTACATTGACTCCCTCAACTGAAGCGAAGCCTTGGGCAGTATTTTCAATGTGCAGCCACAAAATTTGCCTCTTTGATGGTTAGGGTTTGCGGGGGGGTAAGCAGGGTATTCAGCACATGTCCTTGGCAAAATGCAAGTTAAGCCTACGTTAAACAAAAGCTCGAGCCCGCCAGCATTACAATGTTTAGTCGAGCGAAACAGCAACAAAAACCACGGTGAAATTAAATACAAAAAACCCGGAAAGCTACAGTCGGATGCAACCGACAGTAGGAGACCCTGTACTTTCCTTTGCAGCAGCTAAGGCTAACAATGCACACACACACGCACGCACATCGCAAGGTCAGACGCAACCATGCATACACACTTATGTGCAAGCATTATGTGCATGCTCGCTCCTCCCCTTTGCCTAGTACGGAAACTTAATCTCGAATATCTCTGGTGTTTATTATCCGATTGGGCCACAATTTACAGAACTGATGAAGGTTATCATAAGATTATAGTATGCCAAAGGTTCTATCTTTATAATTGTGGGTGTGGCAGTTTTTCGCGGTTTTTGGGGGAGGGGGGGCAGGTATCAAAAATCTAAAACAAACTTGATCTGCTTGCACTATAGGGGCATCTAACTG
Organism: Liodrosophila aerea; assembly: GCA_035045005.1. NCBI lineage: Eukaryota > Metazoa > Arthropoda > Insecta > Diptera > Drosophilidae > Liodrosophila > Liodrosophila aerea. The sequence continues at coordinate 199,262 of JAWNNL010000753.1, forward strand.
CCAAATATGATGTCTCTAGCTCTTACAGTTTCCGAGATCTAGGTGTTCATACAGACGGACAGACAGACGGACGGACGGATAGACGGACGGACGGACAGACGGACACGGCTAGATCGACTCAGCTCGTCGTCCTGATCAAGAATATATATACTTTATGGGGTCTGCCACGCCTCCTTCTGCCTGTTACATACATTTCGGGCTTGCACAATCTTAATAGACCCTTTTGTACTTTTTTAAAGTACAGGGTCTAAAAATAAACATACTCCTACCAGTGGAATAGCAACAATAACAACAACAACAGTAGCAGCAACAGCAACTACAACAGCAGCAACAAACAAAGCTCATTTACACGGGAAATAGCCTAAGTGCAAAAACCATTTAAATGCAAATTAAGCAGCAAGTGAAAACATGTGAACAAAGCAGCCTTCGCACACACACTCACACTCACGTGTCTGCCACATATTTGGGCGCACAACTCAAGCTTTTGGCATCGTCAGTGCCTGTGGCCGACGTCGACGGTGACTGCGACTGCAACTGCAACTGCACTGCCTACGCTGCTTGCTCTATGTAAATGCAAAATAGTTTAGCGTCGTCAACACCACAACAAAATGCCTGACGGTTGGTGGTCGACCCTCGACATGTGTATGGGTATGTGTGTGTGTGCGTGTGTGTAGGTAACCTTCTAGTCTGATTTGAATAAATTCATATGCATAAATGGCCAGAGTTTACAGTGATTATCCTTCGGGCAGCCGGTACACCTGCTGCTTGCCCAGTTTCTAATTGAGTCAATGCATCTTAAACTATGGCCCATGCTACACTCTATAGTATGTGCCATTCCATGCAGCCGTCAATGAGCTATTGAGGCAACCGTTGCAGTTGATAATTTCTCAGGCATGCACGTCGGCCTAATGAACGTGCAACGTGGTACGTGCAACGTGCAACAATTGCTGAGCTTACTGACCATATATCACTCAGTCAGGCATTCACACAGCAGTTCAGCTCCAGTCGTTGGCCCCATTAAAGGTGTACGAGGTGTCCGATTCGTGTGTCCACTTGGGCGCCAATAACCGACAATTGCACTCAACAGTTGAATGAGCATAGAACGCTCCAATCCAAACCAGACAGAGGTCCAGAGCAGCCAGTAGTTTTCCAGTCAGCAAATGTTGAAGTTCATTATGCGATAGTCTTTGATTACGTTATTCCAGTGTGTGTGTGAGTGTGTGTCTCTGTGTGTGTATTTTATGTGAGTGTTTACTTTATTTATGCGCACTAAACAAACAGTTTGGCACGCACTGTAATCGACTCTATGCAACTCCACTAGTACTATATCCTACGGCCAGTGGCAGCCTTTCTCAATTATTTCCACACACGTCACAGATGGAGTGAGAAACAGTTACATTGTTCAAATATTCCTTTTTCAAACATTCATTGCTCCACTCAGTTGGGTTCGAGTACTCGTATTCAGTGCAACCTATCAGATTCATCAGAGTGCCCAGGGAGTACAGCAACATTCAATTTATTAGCAGACTGGTCATTATAATACGTTTAGATCGAGATTGCTTTGAAGGTTATAGTTTATAGAGGCTAGCCATTAGTTGAAATGAAAGTGAAGTACATGTGAGTTATTCTGTTGATATGACCTAAAAGCCAGATAAACTTAGTGAAGGAAAGAGAAAGCGCTTGAAAATTCAAACTGTTTAAAAAGTACTAATATAAGGTATTATTTGGTAGAACTATTAAGCAATACTAATTCAACCACTGGCAATATTTAAATGGCATTCAAGTTGTATTTTCATTTGACAACTTTACAATTTGAGTATGATTTCTTTACCGTATATCTATTTTTGTTTATTAACCCAGCTGACCTATATTACATTATCTTTCCAAAACGAACTTTTTCAGTGAATTTATTTATATAAATAGAAGACAAATAATCCTTTGTCTATTTTCAGTTGCATAATAGACTACTTGTTCATTAAAAAGTTTACTTTTAGTTGAGTTTGTTAGTTAGGTAATAGAATTTTCTAATGCAATCATGACAAACGAAATTAATATGTGGACCGAAGTTGTCCCCCATACAAGTCACATGGCACATCGCACATGCCACATGCCACATTCCGCATTCCATATGCCACTATGTATAAAGTTGTGTCCTGGAGATTTTGATGCCGCAGGTCCGCAGGCACATCATGATTGTGCTCACAGTTCATTTGATATTAATATGGACACTCGTTTGGGCTCCACTCTTCTATCTATTGTTATGGCTGTAGTTGTTGTTGGTGGTGGTGGTGGCGGTGGTGTTGGTGGTGATGATGGTGGTGCTCATGCTGTGGTTGCTGCTGTTGCCTTTACCGCTACATATGTTTTCATTTGTTTGACGCTGACGATGACAACCCTCATCAAAAGTTGGTCCAATGACCGGCCGATTGTTCGGGCGACTGGTCAGCGTCTGTTGACAGGCCACTTTGACATTGTGTGTGGTGTGTGTGTGGGTGTGTGGGCAGATGGACAGTGATATATAATTAAAAGTAGGGGCAGACGGTCAACGTCAAAGGCTAGGCAAACTTTTGATGGCACTCACGCACAATTTAACTTAACAGCAAACTCGGGACAAAAGATTCCGATTCTCAACATAAAAGTAAACAAGTCGCATACAGGTAATTCATTAATCAGTAAGCCCCTATATACCCTAGTTGTCAATAATGCCACACGCCACATTAGACGCAGCCAAAAAGCAATTGTTAAAAATGAGCAAAGATTATTTGCAATAGTGAATGAAAATCAAGTGCTCCAAATCCCCAAAGACGATATCAACTACAATATATTATGGAGCACACACACATGGACTCAGAAAAATATCATTTGTAGTAATTGAAATGCTGTCGAACAAGGCAAAAATCACTAAGAGTGAGTGGAAATAAGAATGAAAGCAAAAGATAGTAAAAGAGTGAACCAGTGTGTATGCCTGAGGGTATAGAATCATATGTGCATATGGTAGGTCTCACAGCGCCCGTATGATTTCTAGCTATACAAACTGACTTCCGCCGGGCCAACTGAAGCGGCAGCGGCAGCAGCAACAACAATGACACATGATGCACAACAGATGTAACCACCATTCGCAGACGACAACGACATGTCGAGCATGTGTTGAATACGTGTTTAACACGGCCAAACGGCGACGACGCCATCACTTGTGCTCCTCCTGCTGCTGCTGATTTTACTCCTGCTTGCTCTGGTAATTGTATTGTATGCCATTTGTGAACCGCAGCTCCGAAATCAGCAACAGCTCCATGCCATTGGCAATGTGCAACTGTAAGCGTCGTGTGTTCCTACCTCGTGCTGACTGCAGAAAGTTGTAAGGAGAGTAAAGGGGGGTAGAGGATGCAGCATGCAGTTTGCTATTGCCATGGATTTGAGCATTGAATATCCTTGCGGCTTACGCGCGTATTTTGAATGACGTTAATGCGGCTTAGAGGGAATCTGCATGCAACAGACAGACAACTACACACACACACACCTGAGCAGCCATAACACCCTCAGCCAATCGATGCAAATAGACATAAGCATACCTTATGAATAGTTTTTTATTGCATTTTGACAGACAGACACACACATACACAAATGCACAGCATTAATAAAAGACTTTAAAGCCACAGGCCATAAAGCAAACACGCAATCATGTGGCACAGGCAGTCTGCCGGGCCAACACCTCGTATACGCAACTTTAGCTAATTGCTGTATTTATGTGATTGCCGTTGCATGTGCGCGGCCATTTATGACAGTCACACGGCGATAAAATAGATAAATGCATGCGATAAAGTCACGTGATCCAATGGCAAGTGCAATAGTATGAAAATTGTTTGCAAAACTCCAACTAAAATTTATTTGTTTTGTAAATATTTTGAAAAATAAAGACTCTGTTCTTATTGCATCTCTATTTCAGTTTACTTCAAATAAAATATCAATAAATTCCCTTTAAAATAACTTAAATTATTTAAAGTATACGGAAGACAAATTTCCTTGCAAATTGGACAAAAATTTTGCCACAATTGCACTTGCTTCGCCCATTTATCCTATTTCTTTCCTGTTGCAACTGTAATTTTACAAATTGTAAGAATACAAAAATATATTTCATACACGCTTCACTTTTGTCCACTGACCAGTTCTGCAGTTTTTCGCTTTGGCTAGGTGTATGGTTTCAGGTGAATCGATTCAATTACTGTTGCTTTGCTTTCGTTCACATGAGACACGTATGTTGGCAACAGGCAAGGACTGATTCAAACAGTCGAAACTACAGAAATACATTTATACATTCGCACATACATTCAATAGATACATATATGTGCGTGCTCGTAGCTCACCTGTCGTGTGTTGCCTTTATTTAAGGTTAATTAAATAAATGGAATTGAATTGAAAGCCGAATCTAGAATGCACACTTAAAGTCAAAAGCTAAAGTCAATTGTTTGGTAATAAAAAAAGAAAAATTCAATAATCGGTACCAGTTATTAAAGATGCTATTACAAAAAAGGTCTATTTGAATTCCAATAAAATTGCCATGATTTCATTATGTTAAATCAACAATAACACTAGGCAACAAAATTAAATTTCTTCATTTGAGGTAAGATAAAAAAATCGCATTTTTGATTTACCTTTTCTCAAAATTGTTCGAGGTAATTAATGATTATATTTAAATAGAGTAATTCACATTTGGTCAAAGCCAAGAAACACAATTTTTCGTAATTAATGATTAAATAGAAATAAAAAGAAGGGAAAGCTACAGTCGGACGCAACCGACAGTAGGAGGCCCTGTACTTTGGTTTGCCCTGGGCGTCGGTAACAGCAGCAGCATATATGAACATACTCACATACACATATACATGCACTTATACATACACACAAACACTTATACACACAATTATTCTCTCAAATACAAACAATAACCAATACACATACAGAAATTCATACACACAATCAAAAATCACGCATACGCCCTAGTGGCCGCGTACACTGTGGCTTCCCCCTCCCCCACCCACATGCTCAGTACAGAATATTGTTTGTCAAATATCTCTGGTGTTTATTATCCGATTGGGCTGTAAATCTCACGAAACGTTCAAAGCACCTAAAGCTTTATTCATGCAAAAAAGGAAAACAGTGACTCTAAAACTGTACATGCTGAGAATATTTTTGCGAAATTAAGGGGGAGGGGGATGACTTTTCAAACATTTGAAACAAACTTGACCTGCCTATGTAATACACAAACCTAACAAAAAAAAATTAGTCTCTAGCTCTTATAGTTTCCGAGATCTAGGTGTTCATACAGACGGACGGACAGACGGACAGACAGACGGACCCTTTAGTACTTTTTTAAAGTACAGGGTCTAAAAATGATAGACAGACTGATAGATAGATTAATTAGCTTTGAAATGCCGTATATGCTGTCAATATTGTCGAGTAATGTTCGTAATGCAATCTATCTGTTACCTAGGGTAATGTAATTGTGAGACTTCTGCAGTGTTTATACAAATTGCCTCGCTTGATTTAAGAACAATATACGTATCTGTGGCAGCACAACAAGAATATTTTTATTCTTAATGACTACAAATATGCATGACACGCCCATTAAATATTTTTGCATACTATATAAATTTTTGAAATACCAGTTGATGCATGCAACCTGTGGAAAAAGGGAAAGGGCAAAGCGAAAACTGTCTGGCTGATGTGTTAAAAAATGTACATAAAAATAAACAAGCTGCTGTAACAGGCAATTTGTTCTGTTTTCAGTCTGATTGGCACTTAATTTGGCGTTGCGAATAACTTAGCGTTTAAATGCTAGCATTTAAACTGACTCTGACTCGGCAGTGTGAAGTATTTTAATATATACGAAATAAAAATTGAAACATGTCCCTGAGGCACGCTTAAAGGCATGCAATAGTTTTTGCTGATGCTAACTGAAAAGCAATTGGTAAAGTTGTTGTCGTAATTTGAGTTACAAAATGCACACAGACAGCTGCGAATGCTGCTGGTGCCAAGTGCTGGAGAGGATTGGAGGAGGAGACGGGGATCGGAGGCGGCAAGCAGAACCATTGGCATTGCAAGTGTGTGAATGCTTGAATGCACTCAAACACTTTTGCTGCTTGGGCGAATTTCAATAACGCAGCGTAAGTTCGTTGTGGAAATCCGATTCAAGGGTCGGATGCAAGGGCAAACTGTCTGCCTGTCTGGCTGTCCCTCTGTCCGACCGTCTAGTTTCTCCAGCTGCAGCTGCTGGACCAGTTCAATCTACTGGTCAAATAGACAATTGATGCCGTGCATGGGTTAACATTCATGTTAAATGCTGCCAGTTGGCAAACGTGACTTGCCCATGGACCCAACAGGTCGATAAGGCAATGCTTTTTATCCCTTGTCCGTGTGTGTGTGTGTGTGTGTGCGTGTGTGACGATAAGTGCACACACACTATGAGATATTCAAATTACGTCAAATCGCATTTGTCTGCGCGTGCAGGTGAAGCCATCACGTATACGCTCCCATTCCTATTCTGCACTTAGAACCAATGATTTGAATGAGTTATTTGACGCTTAAGTAAATTTAATAAGAGCACATACAGGCACGAATCGACTCACGTATGGACGTATGGACATGTTTGCCACATGCCACACTGGCTAGCCCCTCGATACTGTCACAGCCAGCATACCATTTGGGTTTTCAATTAAATTTATGGCTGGTAAAAGCCATGAACGCCTCACCGCTCCACTTTAATACCAAACACACACAGCTACAAGGACTGGCAAAAGGCAACTGGCAATGGGCCACTGACAAACTGGTAACTGGCAACTGGCAACTGGTTACTGGTTGCTGCTTACTGGCAACTGGTAAAGTTCATTTTGGCGTAAAGGACGAAAATCGATTAGATTCAAATCTTTTAATAAGTTTCATTTCCGTTTTGTGTTGGCTTCTCGTGCCATGTCCCCTGTCTCATGCCATGGTTACCCACATCGACTTGGCCTTACTCACACATGCACACCTAGTATGTTTGGGCTTTAAGTTTTTGCTACAGCTACAGTTTATTAGCCTTATTTGTACACAATATGGAAATTGTGGTTGAATTGTGGTCATGAATGTGAGTCGGCGGGAGTCACTATCCGGCAGCCAGTCAGCCATTGTCGACCATCAAGAGGCTTGCAAAGTAAATTAGGCCAACATAATAATATGGCTGCCACAAATACAAATACAAACACACCCACACCCCCACACACATATGGCATTAAATAACTGTCTGCGTTTGACGATTGACTGAGAGACCGGAGCGACAGACACACGGGATCGATTTGCATCGATTTGTTGTACATTCGTTGCCACAATGCAAATTCGGTAATCATTATGTCCCTCTGTCTGCGAGAGTGAGTGTGTGTGTGAGTGTTTGTGTGAGGAAGTGAGTGTATGGTCCCCATAGGCAATCAACACCAACAATTTGAGTATGCACGCCCTTCACTGCCCAAGTCAGTGGCCTTCATTCATATTTGATAAGAACGCCAGGTGATAAAAGCCACGTGTGGCAATTTCCAATTGAAACATGAAATATAATTGCCTGCAAACCAAAGTAATCAGTCAATCAAAGCAAACATCTATGGCAATGGTGCTTCTATCTATATGACCACATATGTACACATATCCAAGTGCCACAGACGTTTCACAATTAGCCTGACAGCTGAGAAGAAAATCACCTTTCAAAATCAATTTGCGCTTCGAAAACAAAAGGGATAATGATACACAGAATTGAGCTGCAGGTACCCCCTTTGCTCCACCAGGCTATTAGAGCACAAAAACATTCAAGCACACACACATACACACCTGCTGTTACACACGTCCCAAACAGACATTGATTCGCAGAAGCGCTTTCAACGGCTTTTGGTTTGTCTTTTTGGCCGTCTTACGGCCATAGTGGCCTTTCTTTCATTTCAGGTGGCTTAATTGGCTGTGAGATGACAAAAGCACCACAAACACAACAACACACATACGGGTCTCATACAAGCACACACACAGATAGGACCTATAGACACACCTTAGTTAGTATCATAGCAGAGTCTACTCTCAAGTCATTCACACATATTTTTGTACTATGGATTGGTGAATGGATTACTTTCGTACAAATTAAATCTGAAATATTATTGTAAGTTAAATGAAACCTTAGTTATTATATATGTATAACAGTACAACTGCTTTAGAGCCGTGTAAATATTTTTGATATACAGAAAGAAAGTTTTCTAAATAGCTTTTTGAGTTTCAATAAAGCACATTTATTTAAACGTAATCTTAACTAATTAGTACAGTACAAATATTTCTTTATTTCATCTAATTGTTACCTATACTTTCTTTATTCGTTCTATTGTATTTAACTGTCAATACTGTCGTTGCCTTTACCTTATGAATGATGTCAACATGTAGGTAATGCCAGAGTTGTGCCTAATTCTGATTTCTTTGTTGCTTTTGCTTTTCCTCTACTTCGCACTTTTGTTTTGGTGCCGTGAAAGCTTTTGTCACATTAACGACACAGCAGTGACAGTTGAAGGAGCAGACACGACATCGCCAGGACGTCAGGACGACAGGACGAAGCCAGGCACGCAATCACTTTGGATGTGACTTGAGTTTTAGTTTAACCTTGCTTTAAACAGAGCGACACACTATTGAAATATATCCACGTACTCGTATATTATATAACAATTAAAAGTAATCGATACAGTTGCAACAGTAATGTCGCCACAAATCCTAGACAATTAAATTTAGAGTACACCAAGCTCCCAGTCGAGCAGCCCGAAACAATAACAATTATTCACAACGGATTAGAGCTGTTTGGCAACACGTCGGCACTTGGCCAACATTTTTGTTGTTGCCACTGCAAATTACAATTCCCATTGGGCCAATGGTGTGGCTGTTGTTGCTGTTGCTCGTCCAAACCGCAGCTCCAAACAGTTTGTTTAATTAAATTGTAAAAAGGCAACGGCAACAGAAGAGAGTGAAACAGAATTGTTTTCTTGCTTTTAGTTATGGTGCAAATCATGGAGCCCAAGCAGACGCAATCCCCAGCCTTAACCCAACTCATTTGTATTAATTGAATAAGAATTGCTAGTTTAAGCCAATATAGACAATGTACGGTACATATACTGCCACTCTCTCGCTCTCTATCTTTCCATCTATTGCCATCTCTTACTGCGCACTCCCTTTTCTAGTCTGTTGGAAATGGCTTTGCCATTTTGTTAGCACTTCGTTTTATATCCAAAGCATTTTATTTTTATTTGCGCGCCTCTCTCGTCTGCGTTTTATTTTCATTATTTACTTTTATATTGCTCCACTTTTTAAATTACGCCACACCGCATACGTGTTGGCTGCCCCATAGTACTAACATAATTGTAATGCCTCCCTTCCCTACCCTTCCCCTTCTCCTTGTGGACTATTACCACACACACGGGCAGCCACTGAAATTGAGTCGCTGTCCTCTGAAATGGATTAGCTCTCCAGTTTCATGTGAGCTAAGTTTTTGGCCCAGAATGAATGAATAGCATTGAATATAAGGTCTACATACAGTATATCTATATACAGTACACATTGAAATCTTGTCGAGAAAGGACCTACGTCATGTTGTTGAAATTAATTGGTGTATGCCTATTCTTTGGGCTTTCGGATGCTTGGACATGTTTTCAAGCCGAAAAATGTGGTTTATTTTCACTATGCTATAGACAACTTTATGGCTGCACTTGCCCGAGTGGATACGATAGTGTTCCTTACTGTGAACCACGATTCAGCTGCACTGGAGAATGTCCGGAATATACCACAAATGAAACCTTATGCATTGCGAGGTTACCTTTCTTCTGCTCTCCGCCTAAAAGTAGATCCATTTACAGTTTTTGCAACGATCAATTCAGTCGAAAGTGCGAGAGCTGTTCCGGTGATGCACAGTTTAATAGTGATGGCATATGTAAATCGAAGAGCAATGCACTTATAATATATTTTATTATTATTAAAGTATCACTTATTGTGCTGTACATGCTATGTAAATATGTTTGCCAATGCCATAAGAAACATGAGCATATAGTTCATGCTAATACTAATGCCACAGTGCAAGTGTAAAGGAAAACCTCATTGTACTATACTAATTTGGAAATAATTTATTTAATATTCCAAAATACTTAAATATATTATACTTATAATTTGTAAAGGTACTTAATCATAGATAAATGATATTGGTGTGTCTTTCTGCCAAACATATTAAATATATATTATGACAGAAAAATTCCTGCTTGAAATCAACGTCGTCGCCCAGCGGTACTCAATGCTCTTGGCCCGAACATAAATCATTTTTTATCTATCTATTATAGCATAATTTATTGTAGATTATATGTGTGTGTATTTATTGGATAATTCTTATATTGGAATAAAGGCAGTATGACAGACATTACCCTCAGTGATAATCTCAATTAGCTTTAACGAATAGCATTTCACTACAAAAAGTGATGGACCTACAAAAGTCTGGCAACGCTGTTCTAGAGCCCTAATAGTAATAGATAATAAATACGTATCCGTATACGTAAATACGTATCAACGTATCAAAGGCAGCTAATTGATAAAAGGTAGGATACTAGGTATGATACTAAAGGTACCGATGACTAGTGATGGAGAGTAGGGAACGAATTGAACGACTGAACTAAATCCTTAAATTGAACACTACACGTTAAAACTTCCTGCATATTGACATCCACTAAAGTAAATTCATAAAGATTCCCACCATAATTTCACTTGCATTAAATAAACAATTTCATTTTTAATCAAAGCAAAAGCAGCAATTCCTTGAGGCTAATTAAATATGAAGTTTCCACTAAGGAGAAGCATGGCAAAGGCAGTGACAGCTACAGTTGTCTTTAGGTAAACTCCAGCAGCTACTTTCTTGGAATTAAGCTCAGACAAACTACATAGTAATACAGATAGTAACAGCAGCTTATACTCTGTCTTTTTCTGCTGATAATTTGTTATTATAATTTGTATATCTTACACCAATGATGTTACAAAACTACAAACTACAGCTAATTTGTTTAGCAATCCCAAAGGGTTCCAAGAAAATCTATGTCTTTTGGCTAAGATTTGTCTACCACAGAATATTCGTATTCCAAAAGCTTAGAGAATGTTTGCAGAGGGAATACTTTTTCCGCTTCAAAGGGATATTAAAACCGCAAACGTAGTACATTCCCTGAAGTGCAGCAGAACCTTTTGTAACAGAATACTTATTTTATTAATAACAATAGTAATACCATAAAGGTAACAACAACTACGACTATGTAAGTTCGCTAAGGCAATCCTAGTTGCCAATCACAATAATTCTACGCTACGGGCAAGTACTTTGGTCCGGACGCAAGTGTTCGTGGTGACTCAGGCACAGCTAGGGCTGAGCTGAAATCCAGTACAGGTGCCACACCCTCATCGGAAGTGCGCGAACTGCCGCCAAGCGCATTGAATTGTTCCTGAATGAGCTGCTGGGCACGAACGGCATCCTCAGGCGTACGATACTTGACGAAGTGCACCTCTGGTTTGTGCGCCGCCTGGTTTTGGGTCTCGTGTTGCAGGCGCTGGGCGAGCTCACCGACATCAGCCTGTTTGGTCAGCACATAGATGGCCGTGCGCTGTTCAGCGGATTGTTTGGCCAGCTGCAGTGCGGCATTGGTGAGACCTTGATGCTCGGGTGACTTGATGAAGAGCACGCGAAGGTTACGTTTAAGCATGTTGGCTATGTGCTGGTCAGCCTCGTGATCGGCAAAGTCCTCCTCGGGTGCGGAATATGTGAAGAACTCTTTGTTAAATTCATCAGCAACAAGCTGTTGCTGTTGCTGTTGCTGCTGCTGCTGCTGTTGTTGCTGCTGCTGTTGATGATGATGTTGCTGCAGTTGCTGTTGCTTATGCTGTTCCACATGACTGGCACTAAATCCTGTGGCCTCATTGTCAATCAGCCCAGCAAAGCGTCGATCCGCCGCAGGCGCCTGATAGTTGTAGCCCAATTTGCCAGCATTTGCCAGGGCAACCAGGCCGAGTAACTACAAGGTACAGAGATATCTCCTTGTTAGTATACACTCTGTCGGATTACATACTCCTCAATTACTTACCAGAAATCCACGCATCATGAGCTTACTATGGGGTTTGTGGTACGGGTATGTGCGGGTCTGTTGGCAAACTGATGGAATTGTTGGGGACTTGCTGATTTTTATATGGAGTCCAAAGCCAAATGGCCAAGATGAGTGAAAATTCGAAAACTGTAACTATGATAAATGATGCGAGCGAGCGCTTACAATATTTAGCCCAAAGACTCTTTGGCTAACATTTCAGTCACAAACTCAGTTTCCATTTGGATTTCATGCTCGATTTCAGCTGTTGCAATCACACGATGCCCAACGAGCAGCAGTTAATCAAAGATAAATGAGCATTTAAGCGTTAACACTGCGCCTCGAGGCTGTCCCAGTTGTCCCCCTCCAGAGTGGGGCGTTGGCCCCCACACACATGTTTGATATTACATAAAGCCATAAATTCCAACTGGGCAAAACTACTCGTGTTTTGTCGGTTAAACTACAAAGCGAACTAACTGTGTGTGTGCCGCCAAAAACTATGCGGAAATATATGCATAATTAATTAATTAGTCAACAGAGTCAGAGGCAGAGTCAGAGGCAGCCGAGGCAATATCAAATTGATATTGTTTTCAAAATTTCTGTTTGTTTTTGTAAGTAGATACGCATACAAACACTTGTAACTGTTTAAGCCAAATTAAGCAAGTATTTAAACTCTAGTGTTCAGGCCAAACAATGTACCCTCACAGGTCTTGACCACAAGTAAATCTGGCTAAGAACAACAAATTGGCACATTGTCTTGGCAACAAATACGCTTGAATTGGGCATAAATAGGTCCTTGGAGACTTGCACGCATAAACAGTACTGCATAAATAATATTTAACAAGTACACACACACACACACACACACACATACACACTCTGGCCATAGAACTGTCTCCGCCCGTTGCTTAATATTGTTTCCAGGCTTTACTAGGTGATTGTCTTGATTGCCTCACATAAATCTGATTACACAGACATGTGCCAGTCCCTGTGTGTGTGTGTGTGTGTGTGCGTTTCGCATACACGATGCGCTCTAATTGATAATGGTTCGGGCAGTCCCTAGCCAAATTGCTACTTAGCTGTCAATTCAAATTCATCATAAATGCGCCAAGACAAAGGAACGTAGTTCAGCTTTACAGGCAAACAATTCTATCATTGTGTGTTTTGTCTTCCTCTTGTTAATCCAAAACACCGGAAGAGCAACAGGCTAGACATTCCCTGTCCAGCTCTACTTACAGTGCCTGTTTATGCACATTATGAGGCGTCATGCATTAGGTCAGTACAAGCAGCAGGCAAGCCACCGTGGGCTATACACCACAAATTCACAGGAAAATTATTAACAATAATGTACAAGCATTTAAAATTATTTAAACTGTTAAAGCTTTAAATAAAATGTAATATAAATATTCGCAATTTATTTTCAAATATTTATTTTGGAATTAAGCCGATTATACAACTGTATGTTTATGCTATTGCCGTTGGGGTCCGTGTATAATTTTCATTTATAAATTTTCACAATTTGTTAATGTACAATGTAATAAAATTGTGTCACAGCCCACAGGCGAAAACAACGCTTAATTTAATCACATTTTACATTTTGGGGCAACAATTTGAAATAGAGCTAACTGAAATTCAGGCAGGTGTCGTTGTTGTTGTTGAGTTTGTTGTGGTTGTCGGTGCTAGCGTACGAGATATAGGCCTACAAAAGTTATATGCCCGAAAAGTTTTGCTGGGAACCTGTCATACCATTGATATGGACAACCGGCAAGAGCTGCGTGTCCAAAGTTAAATAACATGGCCTAGGGTCAGGTTGCCAGGTGCTTGTTTTGCTTATTTTTACTATGCCAACTTCTTGTTTATCTTAAGGCCAAAACGCAAACAAAACTTAGCTAAAACAATAACAAATAGCAACGCGAAGATGTCTGTATTTGCGATATGGCGAAGAGTTGATACTCTTTACGGCATTTATAATGAAATGTTTAAATTTAAAATAATTATTTGAGAAATATTAAAAAAGAATTGCATTATTTTTTATCCAAACAAGATCAATTTAAATTTTAAAAAATGTATAATATTTAGTTTTAAATATGAAAATGCAAACTAAACTAAACTATGGACATATAGATCATTATTAATCAATCTTTATACTCAATCACTTTTCCAATTCAAAATACATTGGCCAAGAGACTGGTCTTTTAATACACTAACTGAACAACTTCGTGAGTTGTATCAGTTTATAGTCCGTTACATTTTTAGTCATATAATCGTAACACCCTGTGGCAGTAACTCGCAACAGTCAAAAGTTGCCACAAAATAGACGAGCGCTAAAGAAAATTATAAGATTTTCTTTCGGGCAGGCAGAATCATTCGCTGTGATTGGCCGTGGAAATTCTTCCTGTATATCGATACGAATTCCTAATGCAAGTGGACTGGGTAATTGATATCGGCGTTTTCGGTGTTAATTAAAATTTTTAGCAGGCACGTGTAGAGTCTATAAATCATGACATCAACAGCAACCATAGCTACAAACGAGCAAACACACTTACTGGTATATATGTATACGATGGCTAATCATGGCAATTACGTGGACTAAACACATAAACCATTAGAGATATTAAGCCCAAGCTTTGCGGGTCAAAGGTTGGCAGACAAATGCAATGGCGCCATAATTACTAAAACATATGTATGTGTGTTAGCATTAGCATTTAGCTGGCAAATGGCCAAAACCGAGGTAATTGAACAGTGGCCACAATTGTTTTTGGCAATGTATGGTATGGTCCCCAACATGGCCTCTTATCGCGGTCTCAATTAAAACGCAATTATCAACACAAATTACAAACGACCAGCGATTGACATTTGTGTCTGACGCAGGTTAAAGTGCGCTACCCCGATTTTATCATGGCGAAAATTGGCCAAAATCAAGCATTAATATTAATGAACTGAGACTGAGACTGAGACCAAGATTGTGACTGAGACTGGGGCTGTGACTTCGACATACGCGACCTCAGGCGGTTCATTAAAGTGTCAAATACTTTGGCTCGTAGACATGTCCCACTCCAAAGAGGCAGCAAAGAGAAGAAAGAAGAAATCATCAATAGGAACGAAGTTGTTCAAAAGGCAATAGCCAACAACGAACAGCAGCACATAACAAAGTTGACAACAAACCTGTTGCTGTTGCTGTCGTCTGCTCGAGCTACCAACGCCCCTACTGACCCGGGCCAAGTTAGCTGTCATTATTAACGTATCATAAATCAAAAACTTGTTACTTGTTGCCAACTTATTTGCATGTCTGCGACAATAACTGTATATTTGTAGTAACTGCTCCAACAACTTCAACTTGCCGCCAAGTAATTTGCGTTATTAAAGTTCACCCTCAGTTAAATTGCGCATACGCAGGTCCTAGACTTGCCCAAATATACATATAGTATGATTGATGACAAACTAGCATAAACCAATTGTCATTGTCATTTTCATTGTCAAATAAATACTCTTACATTTAGTATTGTGAAAACCATCAACTTGAATTTATACGAGTAGTTAGTTAATAGCTCAAGCCAAATGATATGCAAAATTTGACAGGCCAAGTAAATGAGTGGCAGAATCGCTTTTGTTTTCTCATTTTGCCATTCATTGGCATTTTAAAGCCCGAGCCTAAAATTATGCCAGCCGCAGGCTTCATTGACAGCCCAACATCATCGTCATTGCCAAGACAAAAATATACAGTTGAAAAACCCACAGCTCATACCTCATACCCTATACTCCATACCGCATACCCCATACCCCATATCCCATACCCCAAGACGGTGCTGCTGTCTTGAACGCTAAAAACAATTAGTATGACAATTTATCATATGCCCGCAGCCAAATGATTTATGAGGGCGCAGGCTGCCATAGTATCCTCATATAACAGCAGCAACAAGAATAACTTTTGGCCATTTTGTGGGCCCACACGCGTTTTTATTTTTTTGTTTTCTGTCCGTAGGCCGTATTTTTATTTGTTTTTGCGGGTGCGTCCGATGTTTGCTCATTTCCTTCCTTCCTATGTGCTCCTTGGCGCCTTGGCGTTGCGCAATTTA
The DNA here is from genome assembly GCA_035045005.1 of Liodrosophila aerea. Classification (NCBI taxonomy): domain Eukaryota; kingdom Metazoa; phylum Arthropoda; class Insecta; order Diptera; family Drosophilidae; genus Liodrosophila; species Liodrosophila aerea. The sequence continues at coordinate 215,478 of JAWNNL010000753.1, forward strand.
TAGTTAATAAACATTTCCGGGGCCAAAACCGAAAACTTTTACGCGTCCTTTTCCAGTTACACACACCCCAAAATATGCGGAAAATGGTGGGCTATAAGTTATGTTCACATTATCGTTAAACTATTTGTAAGAGATTGCCAACAACAATTCGTAATAAATATCATAAAACGAAGTTTACTTATCTTAATGAAGGCAGAACTTTAATTTTCAAGTAAGCTAAAATAGTATCTTATGGGATTTATGTTTTACAATGGTTTGTCAAAATTTATCAAAATAAACAATTCGACTTCTTGAGTTGTGCTTTAAGATACAACAAACATACAACTTTTATAATACTAAATTAAACTGAAGCAAACCGTTAAAAATTCAGATTTCTACACAATTATTAAGTCCTATTATCTTTATTTTCCCCTACTTTTATTTTATTTTATTTGACTTGGCTTATAAACCTAAATTTCAGAGAAAAAATTTTACTCTATTTAGTAGTGAATATTTTCTACATACAATCAATTTAAGTTCTGCTTCGAGTCCCTATGCAGTTAACAAATAATTCTCATTGGTGATCAAAACCCATCATTATCTCTGGCCCACATCTTTGGCTCAATTGTTGACCATATGATATAGTATCCTTTTTGCTCTAGTGGACTCTAGTTAAATACCTTTTTACATGCTTACTCTGGCGTACTAATTGGCTTTAATTAATTATATTTTGGGGTGCATGTCCAATAAGTGCCCGACTAAAATAGTTTCTGCATAATTAATCGCTTTTGGGCATATTAAGCAAACAATAACTAACGCGCACTAAAACAAAGAAGAGCCTTATCCAGCAGGAAAAAAACCGTTATTGAAGAGGTGGTAAAAATAGCTGAAGCTTTAGCCAAGAAAAGCTATTTGTGGAGAATTGCGGAAAAAGTCCAATCGAAGCTTAAAGCTTTGGCAGAGAGGTTTCGTAGAGTTAGCTGGGTTGCTAATATTGAACTAAAAGCTTCGCGAAGCTTTCGGGCTAAACTATATTTAGTAGTTATGTGAAATGAAAATGCAACGTTGCCGTTTTCCAACTTTTATTTACAAAATTAAATAGATTTATTTTCTTTGTCCATTATTTAAGATTTGAAGAAGCCAAATGATAAAATTATGTGCTTAAAATGTAAAATCCATAGACATAACATAAACCATTTGCAATAATATATATGTATATATATGTGTGGATGTGTGTTTGTGTGTACCTGTTGGGGGTGTATGAGTAGCATTTATGCTAAACATTATACTATTTGTAACTGCAGTAGGTAGACCATGTGTGTTGGCGTGTTCTCTGTATTGGTATAATATCTACAACATCAAAGATAACTTTACATCAATACAAGTAAGTTATGCTGATGGTATATATGATTTATACATTTATATATATTTTGTTCATTTATGTATATAGATATATGTACTCGTATATAGCCACTGCACTGTAATTTATTGTATGTATATAATATTTTCGGTTTATGTTTATGCTCAATTTTTAACACCTGCTTGAATAATTATTACACATGTTATGTACTGCATATATTTATGTATATAGTAGATATATATGTATTTGTATATTGTGTATTTGCTATCGCTCCATTTGCACCCATGAACTTTAACAATGTGCCTCCATATACACCTAGACTGTATAATAAACCAATCAATCTCTGTTCACCTGCACACTCAGCACTCTCTTTCAATTTGCACTTGTACTTTGTTAAGAATTTATCTTCATCGTTTGTCATTACTTCGATATTATAATCTCTTTTAATGCGCGTTATACAATTCTGTTTAATATTATAAGTTAGTTTATTTCTTTGGCCCCCGAAAGAAACTGAAAAACCGCGTATGTAACTGCAATTTACATGCACGAATCAAAGGTATTCCATTCATATTCTATTATAAAACAATAATAATTGCTATATATTTAAATAATATTTTTACAGAGATTTTATTTATGGAAGCAGAGTGCAGATTTTACGTTGTTTACGTTAACTAGTTTAACATTTTATGTTTATATAATTTTGTTAATATTGTATATAGAAATTAAATATTTCGCTTTAAAATATTTATGCTAGATAAATGTTAAAGTCTAGTAGCATAGGACACCGTTTTACATACACATACATATAGTGTATATAGTGTAAGGTAAGTACATATAGGTAGATATAGTACATTTACAAGTATATTTTGAGAAGAAGTATTGTATTATATATGTACTCAATGATTCCCTCGCTCTGTCGCTCTGTCAGTTACTACTACAGTTATACACGTATGCTATACCTGTTTTTGAATTATACTGTATCTTTGATAGGGTACTACGGGGTCTGCTCTCTACATTGGCTTTCTGTGAATCTGAATCTAGTATAAAGTAATGTGCGTTTAAAAAAACTTCTTTAAATTTAAGGTAAGAACTTCTGCGTTTATTTGTTTCTCTTACACCCTGGGTGCTGAGTTATGAGCTCATCAGTTATTTAACTAAGGTAAATGCCAATCGAATGCCAAATGAACTTTAAGTTCATTGAATCCACAATTGAACAATTGAAAATAGCAAAAATCAAAAAACCAACTCAATTCCATAAAAATAGAGGTTCATTCTCAATCAATCCCATTTAAAACAAAACACAGCCACCACATATCCTCCACTCTCCGTACTCCAAGCTCATTGGTAAAAGTTTAGCAGCCTAATGGACGAACTGGACACTGGACACTCTTTACTTCATCTTCTTGTCCTCGTGCGCTTTCTTAACAATGGCCAACTTGGAGTGCGGTGATGATGGCGAGAGTGTTCGATACGGTGCCTCCTTGGTGCCATGCAGTACCAGAGACCACTCTATCAAATGCCCCAGGCGCGTTTGAGGCGAATTGAAGCGGGCCTGTGAAATGGAAAGGACACAATCATAATCTGCTCATTTGTTATAGCTCATTGTACATACCTCCAACTTCCATGTGCCCTGCGGATACTCGCCCCAAGAGTGTGTGGTCATGAATGGCCATTTGGTAAAGCCGTCGCGATGATCATCGTCATTGGCACGTCGAGACAGAATCATGGATCTGAAACGGAATGAAATGGTTAGGTAATTGTCAACTGCGATTAATCACAATCAATCTCACTCACTTTGTGCCCATTGGCGAGGTGAGGAAGAGCTCCAGGTCACCTCGTCGCGAAGCGTTGGCTGTAATCACCGCCTGTACGTGCTCCAAATAATTCACTTCCGTATCGCTACCCTTGCAGGCATCCGTTTTAATCTCCCAGAACAGCGAACGACCCATGATAATTGGTCTACAGGAAGAGTAACACAAGGGTTTAGCTAATGGACTGATTATATAAACAGGGTTAGACCCTATCATACTTACGCTGCCTTGTTAATCTCACCCGCCTCGCAGTGATAGCGTGCTGGCACAGAGTGCCACTGCTTGGCCAGGGTCACCATGGCGCCCGCATCGAGCACACCGAACCCAAAGAGGTGATTGAACTCCAGCCCGACGCCGTTCATTGTCCAATAGAATCGGTTCTTGGCATCGAACAGCGAGTTGCGTTTCGATGTCAAAACTGTCAAATGCTGAATGTCGCGCCAAGTCAACTGAGGGCTGTTTGCCAAATGGAAATCGGGATTAGCATAAATTTACCATATGGAAAAAGGGAAAGCGAGAACTACTCTCGCTATACTATGTGCTGCCATACATACTTTGCCTCCAAGGCCAATGCAAAGACGCCAGCTGCCTCGGGTGCCGCAGCACTGGTGCCCGAATGGGTTGTCGTACACTTGCCGTACAGGTCAGTGGTGGCCACCCCAGTATTGGGATCCTTGGCACCATTGCTAAATGTGGATGCCAGCGTTGAGCTACAGCTTTCATCGTAGTGGGCATTCTGGCCATCATTAATGGCGCTGTTAATGGATATGGTCCACATGGAGGCAGCATAGCCATCGCAGTTGCAATCATCCTCCTCGCCACCATCACCAGAGGCCCAGACATAGATGTTGCCTAAACCATTTCGACCCTGCGGGTGGCCACAAATTAATGAGTACCCAGAAGTCAATATGCAGTAGCTTTAAGCAAAAAGCATCATGTTACCTCATTGACACCCTGGACAATGGCTCGCATGGTGGCATTGCGGGGCCCATCGACCGTCTTGCCATCATCTGTGGGACCCCAGGAGGCGCTGTATATATGGATTTTGTGCGGTTCATGGCCCATTGAGTTGGCTTCGATTAGGTCCGTCATATACGGTTGATCCAGCATGCGTATGCCTGTTGAGTGTCGTTAAAAGCGATAAGTATGCATTAATCTTAAGAGCGCAAAATTATAAATCAATATTTATGTTTGTATGTATAGTACGTATGAAATATCTCATGCATGTATGTCGTTCTCGCTTGACATTTTATAACGCGCATAAAAGTGCCATGGGCCAAAAGATTTATCGAATAAACACAGACTATTTCCGATTTTCACTTGAGATTTCCCAGCTGAGCTATAAAAAATACATGACTGATACCATCAGCGGATGTACATGGACACTTGTTGCCACCCGCTGTTTCCCCTGGGGTAGCGACAAGTCCCTGCACCCTCAATTTGTAGGCCAAACTCAATTTCTCATATCATTTTTCTTTCGTATATGTAATTTCTGCAATTTCTTCAAGTGCATCTCTCGAGTAAGCACACTTAATTCGTCAACCTTTCGGTATATTTGCTGTTGCTTGCATTATTATTATTGCTGTAGCTGTAGCTGGTGCTCTGTCAGATACGGTTGCCCCTTTGTAAAGCCACTTACCTGCGATTTTGCTGTCATAAGCAACGCCCACGCCGCAAACTCCATTATCTCGGGCAGCAGCCACTTCGCCAGCGCAGCGAGTTCCATGGCTAAAAAGATGTGGAAGTGGGAATAAAGAGGATTGTCAGGCATGTCATAAATATGTTAGTCAGATTCGTGGCATTTGTGCTGGCTCATGGCACTTGTCAGTAAGGGACTTTCCAACCATTGTGTAATAAAAGCGATAAGCACATAACTAATAAAACGTATTAAATAAACCACACAACGATACCCTCTAAATTCAGAGCAAGGGAAATCAATTAGCTCCAACGAAAACGAAAACGCAAATGGGCAACAAAGCCTTATCAAATATGCTCTCACATTTGGATGGGACAAATCAAAATGTCCAGTTGACAAGTGGCAGCAGTATAATACTCTTCTGAGATACTATTATGGTCTGTCAGAGCACTCTTTGCCAGGCTATAATACCCTCCCTGTCTGCTGCCAAGGTACTTAGTCTTAAGCCCCAAAGGAGCTTAGGCCTTTGCTAGCACTTACCTGTTAAACCAATCATCGGTGTAGCGCGGATAGGGGAAGGGATCATTGCTGCTAAAGTCGTAACTGGCCTCGGCGTTCTATTGTGCGAGATGAGTTGATTATGTAGTAGTGTGTATATTATTTAATAGTTTCATGATTGTTATTTGTGTGTGTGTGGGGGCGGGGCTTAAGTGCAATTCAATGTTGCATAAAAGTTATTAGCAATCTGTCATCATAATCAACAGAACTCTGCTCTAACGAGGACACTGATTAAAGTTAAGCAGATTAAAGTATACAATTTGTTTTAATTCAAATATGTATACTATACTATATTAAAATGGAAAGTTGATGAACTGTCATGAGTTTCATTAAAATCGTCTATTTTTAGCGAGTAAACAATTTGTTTCATACTCGGGTTCTGCATAAAGAATTGCATTAAAACCAACTGTGGAGACAGATGCACAAACAGCATTTCGGATGTGGTCATTTGACCATGACAGTTGGTAAATATCATTTTGAAAGGCAACAGCATCGCACACCCTCTCACACACACGCACAACTCACGCATGTGCATTTTCGAGTGAATTTTCCGAGTTACTCACATAATTGAATTTCAAGTCCGGATGCATGTAGTCAACGCCTGTGAAAAGTGGAAAAATAAACTTGGTTAAATACTGTTGCCATGTTTTTCATTTTCCAACTGATTGCTATTTATTCATGTCGCCAGACATACCGTCATCCATGATGGCCGTAGTCACATTCTTGCCCGTAATGCCCTGTGCCCAGGCAGCCTGAACATTGAGATCCAAACGCACCTTGCCACCGTTCTGTCCAGTGTTCTTGAGGTACCATTGCATGGGAAAGTAGGGATCTTTTGGCTCCACATCGATGCTATTTGACTCGCCCAGAGTGGCTGCATAATGCAGGCCATGGATGGCTGGTATCTGTGGGCGTAGGCCACGCTTGACACGCCTAAATCCGGGCTGCTGCACTGCCGTGTGTATCTATCAGTATGATAGAGGCAAAATATTCAATTAGATTATGAAACAGATTATTATACCTGCTGTCGAACTCTGCTCTTTCGTACATTCTGCATAACAAGCTGGTTATGACAGGCAAATCAAACTGAATGGGCAGCCTCACTTGCATAATTCTTGTGTCTAACAACCTGTTTGCCTGTTGCAGTTTGAATAGTAATTATCGAGTAAAAACCCATGGCACGTTCCAGGACTTTCGCCATTTGTTCAGTTGTAACACGAACACAATTTACCAAAGGAAATGGAACGCCAGAACGACAGTTGTCAAACCAAATGCAGCCTGGCTATGATTTACGGTTACACTCACCGAGGGATGGCTCTTGAGGGCGCGCGTGTGCGTCAGGCTTCGACGTGAACGGGCATGAGGCAATGTTCTGTGCTTGAAATGATACTCGTGTCCATCAGCGCCTGCCAGCTGAAAGAGTAGCAAAATACAGAAAAATAAAAATTATATAGTATGTAGTACATAGTAAGGTATAAGTGAAGTAGCATTTCATTAGATACACGCACACTCATTCTAATTGTGCTTAACACATTAATTCTGCTCTTGTTTTTCCGCTCATATAGACCAGCTGAGTCAGCCATAATTGAGCTGTAATTGACTTTAGTTGGATATTCCCCACCGTGGGCGTACGTGTGTGCCCATAATTACGTTTAAAATTGCCAGTCACGGGCATCATCTGCACTGCAGCATCAAGTGTATTTCATTAACAACTTCATCATCATCGTCAAGCTCATTATTGGACCTTGGTCTTTCGGTAAATTGAGAGTTTACAGCCTTGCTGCTTGCTACTAGTTATTTTCCATTTTGCCATCTCGAGCCCCCAATGCAATGCCAATAAATAGCATATCGAGTTACGCACAAGCCTCTATGCCAAACATTCCTTACCCACGCAACAGCCAATTCCCGAATTCCCCTAGCTTAAGACCCCGATGTGTGTCAGCTTTCACTTATTGTCACAAAAAAGGGGAGTAAAACAACATTCAAGTTTTACGCAGTCACCAAATTCTACATGTTCAGTCATGTCAATAAAAAAAGGCAAACTAGAAATGTAATGGTTTGGCAGCTATTAAAATATCTTTACTATCAGTAAATTCCTGGAAAAATGTTGGGATTTTAATTGAGTCGAGTTTTCCCAGTTAATCTATAAGGGGAATAAGTTTGCTCCTAAAGAGGCAATCTCTGCTCCTTTGACAAGAGATATGAACTCTGTCCAGGCGCCCCAAAGCTCTATCAAATGTGAAGGTATATTTAACTAGAAATTTTCTTTTACTCCAACATGCAGTAGGTAGTTTTCGCAAGAAATTGCAACTTGCACTGGATAAGACTTGCGTTGTAGTGACAGATTACTTGAACAGCTGTTGAGACCTCTTTGGCTTGTATCTCTTTGCCATCAGATTATGAATAATAAGCAGAGCTTTCAGCGCGGATTAACTTTGCCAACTGGACGCTAATTAAAACACGGCAGGGCACAGCTGTTGGGCTGGACAGCTTGTTTCGATACTATATATATGTATGTACATTGAGAGCCTTTCAGGTATTTCAAATGAAGCTGACTTCCAGCTGAGTCTATTAATAGACCATGTTGCTGCTGCCTGCAACCTGAGATACTTTTTGTTGTTTAGCCAGATACGCCTACACCGGCTGTGGCTTCTATGCAAATTGCCAAGAGAATTTTGCTGATGAAGGGTTTTTCCTTTTGACAAGTCATGCAAATGCCCAAGTAACACAAATTAAAGTTGGCCCAACCACACCATAAATTTCTCCTATGGATTAAGATAACAACAACCTACAACAATAGGATACTAAATGTTTCAGTTTAACTCTTATTTCCTTATTTATTATGCAAGATACTTGGCGATGCGTACCTTCTTAACTCTTAACTCTTTGTATCCACAGAAATTCATTTGGCAACGAAATGAAAAGGATCTGCACAAAGGTCTGTCAACAATTGAGTCATTTATTTAAGTATTCATGAATATTTTCATCGGACCACGTCAGCAGCAGCTGCCCCAACAGGATTCAATTTTGAACACGCGAAACAGTTTGTTCCTTTAGTTTATTTAGGCCAAATGGGGGACACAGGCAGACAGACACTCCGAGCCTAAGGGCCATCAATCCATCGAGGGTTTGTCAATCATAATCCACTGGCAGTTTGTCTGTCCGCATGGACCAGCAGCAGTGTCTATTTTATGCGCTGTTAATTTGCGCGTTAAGTACACTCGGTATGGCAACAGCTGTCCACAACAGTCGAAAATATGCCAACTATTAGAATAATAATGAAATCAGAGCGAAGCAAATTAATAAGGCCAGCAGACTAAGCCCTGAGTATTTTTAGAAATTTGGTATAATTTTTGCATTATTTCTAATAAACGAAACATATGGCAGCAACAGGAACGGCAAAAAAAGACAGCGTATAAATAAAAAATAAATAAATAAAACTTGATGCCTGAACTTCGAGTGGGTTTAGCTAAACAAAAATAACCCATACACAAAGCCAGCATGCTCCACTTGTAGTCATTCTATCTATGCAGTAAATGTGTGTGTGAGTGTGTTTGTGTTGTACGTACAACGTATTATAAATATAATGTGTCACAGCGTGTGATAACGCGGACAGCAGCAGCCAGCACAAGCCAAAGGCACGGCACGGCCAGGCTAGGCCAAGCCAGGCCAGCAGACGCTTCATGACATGTGCCACCGCAGCTCCTTGCTGCTCCTAGCCTCCCTGCCCCACCCCCTAGCCACACCACAGCTTGCCACTTGCTGAACTCGACCCCGATACCGAACCCCGAGCTGCCCTCAAGGCAAACGCTACGTGTTAGACACTTAAACTAAGTAACACCCACGCGCATTTAGCCACATTTGGCAAACACACACACACACACACACATATGTATCTGTGAGTGTGGGAGGACTGCGTGTGTGAGTGTTGAACTTGCCCAAAATGGCGTCTGAAATAAGTTTCATTTGTCGTAGATCACACAGTTTATAAGTTAATGTGTGAGTACGCATCAAAGACTGGGGAGACGCCACTTGTTGCTGCCACATAATGAAGTATGTAAATTTTCGCAAGAGGACAAAGTCAATTGTGTATAGTACATGGTGTGTGTGGGCGATATTTGTGTAGAGTGTAGCCATGTATCCAAGCTGTATGCATACATAGAGGACATGTCATCTCTCAAACGCTGTCAACGCCAGAAATTTATGGATTTTTCACCCACAGTGTATCGCACAAAAAGGAGAATAACAACAGACGCAGCTGCAGCAGCAGCTGCAGCTACTATGCGGGTGGCAAATTGTTTGCATACGCACAAAAACAGGCGTGTGTGCGTGTGTGTGCGAGTTGTTTATATGTTTATGATACCGTTGCAGCATGGGTGGTCTTTTGTTGAGCTGAAAACTTACAAAAGCCAACAATATCAACAACATCAACATTAAAAAAACATTAAAAACCTCTTTATATATGCGCTCATTTGCAAGCCCTCTACACTCAGATTTAATATGAACTAATGAATCTGTTCAGCAACTCCATGGGGATAATATTTCGGACAACTGTTTTAATTAGCACTTTTGTATAGTTTCCATTTAGTCTGTGACACATTCATTTACATTCATTTCACCCGCAAAGTAGGCAACACTTTTTCCTCATTATGCCACGAGCTTTAACTTTATCTGCTGGCTATTTACTATGTTCAAGCACTAAAATGTACATCAATTTATCAAAATGCCATCAGCAGACAACCAACACTGGCTTAATGGACGCGTTCTAGTAGTCAAGCTCTTTATCAGTGCCAGTAGCTGCTTTATCAGTAGCTATTCTCTGCTGGTAGCAATTTTGCAAATAACTACTGCCATGCAGACTGTACATGCTACATTAATCAATAGATACTTAAATTGATAGATAAACTTTAGCTTGTATGCATTATGATAATTGACAAACCACTGCAATTGATAACGAATGCTCAATTATTTATTTAATGTAAATAATATTATGATATTTACATTTCAGCACTGAGCAGGTAGAGGCTAAAGCAAATCTAATTGAGATCTAGAACTTGCAATTCCACTCAATCTGTATAACAGAAATGTGTCTTATAAACTAAGAACCATATAAAAAGGGCCTTAAAATAATTTCTTATATGATCCATGCATTTCTATCCATAAATTTGTAACATAATTCATTCCTTAAAATAACTTTGAGGCTCAGGATGAAGACTTTCCTCCAAGCCTATCACGAAGGCTGCAAATGACAGCCCTATATATAGAAATCTATCTACGACACTCAGCAGTAGCTGTAGGTCATATATTTGTGGCATTTCTTGCTCTACTTGTGGCACAAATGTCAGAGCTGTTGCCTTAGGTCAGTCGGTAATTACATCTGTTTATATGCTAAATATTTGTCAACTAATCAATCAAGCACAAGTCAGTGGGATTATACCAGAATTGAAATTGAAAAACGTAAGTAATGGCAAATCATGACTCTGTCTATTGTCAGCTGCTGTCTGCAATTTAATTTAAAAAGTGCCAACATATGCGACCAACATAGCCGACTCTTATTTAGCTGGATTTGCCGCAAACAATACAAACAAAACAACCGAAAAAATGAGAGGAAAAAATATTGATTGCCAGATGCGTAAGCTATGTAAATGCCAGCAGCAATAAGTGCCATGTAAATTTCACACAGGCCAAACAAAATGGCAAATATTGTATACGAGACGCTGGAGACGCATGAGGCAGGTGGCAAATGAGAGAAATGCAAATGAATGCCATGAACTGCTGTTGAATAATTCAGCAGACACCGAAAGACAAACAAAAGGCAGCAGCAACAGCAGCTAATAGGCTTTGATTGAGCTTTTTGGCATGTGGCAGTCATTGTTCCGACTGAGCCACAATCCTGGCCAGAACATCAAATCGAGCATTGATTTGTAGGCTCAAGCTTAAGCGAGTTTAGCTCGAGTTTGCTCGTTGACATCCAGGGGAAATGGAAAAGTTTTTCGCGCTTGATGCAACTTGAAATGGAATAAAAGTTACCGCCACTGGCAGTTGCATCCACCACTCAACGTGGCATTCAATCTCAACAAGTGGTTGTCACAACTGTTGGCAGAGCGCTGGCAGAGAGGAAAGCAAACCGTTTTTAATTAAAAACCACAGTCTTAGTAAATATTCAGTTCATTTTGTGCATGGCAACATTAACTCATTTTGCAACTGGGTCACTTGTAAGCCAAACCAAAGGCCACAGAGCAACAACAAGAACAGCAACAGGCGTGGGATGAAAGATGACAGAGTGAGTACGAAAGTTGGACGGACCCACCAGCCCCATCATAATCACATAAGTCCGTTTGCTATTTGGAGCAAAGACAACCACGACGACTTTCCCAACGGTCTGCTGGACAAAAGCAAGTAAAATAATTATCTAGCGCACTGTTGACATTGACATGCTGCTGGGCACACGCTGCGTATGCGTGATTTTCAGCAACATACTACACTGAATTAAATAAACATAACATTGTAGGCCGCACAGCCGCCTGCTGGCTAATTAAATTTAATGATTTTTATCTAATTTCGTTACGACTGTGCCTTAGCCAGTCCCTTGCCCTAAGTACATATACCAAGAAACTACAATGAAATGGAATTTTCCGCCCGAGAAAAAGAAAACTTTTTCATCTGCACTTTGGCATTCTCCAAGTGCCACGTGCAAACTGAAATGTGCATAAAAAAAGTAATAAGAACGTTTTAACGAGTCCTAATAAGGCAGACTACCTGAACAACAACAATACTCTTCAGGCATGTGTCAAAACTTAAAGAAACTCAAGCAACTCGCAGACAACAAAGACTTTATTACGTGTAAAAATTTGTTGCTATTTTTAGATAATGTCTCTGATATATCATTTAAACTTTCCTACAGACTCGACAAAAACAAAACAAGCACCTTAAACCACATTAAATCTTTTCAACAGACTTTCGACTTTGACAGTTTAGATATATTTCCCAAAAATTTGTGTAATTCCAAGTTTCGAGTGACAGATTTTAAGTTTTTGATTTATGGCTCAATCATAATTTGAGCTGCACAATGCTCGGCCTTTTCCATATCAAATGACAACATTTTGTGGGCTAAACTGTTTCTAATGACACAGAGCAAACTACAAACTGCCATTTTGGAAACTAAGCTACTGCGAAATATTGTTCTGTTGGCTGTTCAGGCAATTAGTAAACTATAGGAGCAGGAAACTACATTTATAATAAGCTAAATTAGGGTGCAAGTATAGCTTAAAATGATATGGGCATACATAGTATATTTAACTAGCATAGACCAGGGACAGAACGTGTAAAACGATACCCAACATGCTGACGATGAGAAGCCCGCAAATATTTGCCTAGAGTTGGCTTTTTCATCAAACTTTGTCATGAGCTGCGAAATGGAGAATGCAGTAAAAAGTTGAAATAAACTTTGTATGTAGCATAGGTAGGTCTTCGCCTCTACTGTATAGCATATATAGCTGTAAATTTAATCAGGAGAATGAAAATGAAAAATAAATATGGCAAATGAAATTTGACATTGAACTCTAACCCAACAGCAAACCACTGCCAATCGCACTGTTTCTATAAAGCATTGAACTCAGCTCGTGTCCAGCAGCTTTATAATGCTAAAAATAAAACAAATAAATAGCAAAAAAATAAATAAAAAGGAAGAAAGAGAAATTCTCATTTGACTTGGCACACAACGCTGCGTATACGTGATAATGTTGTGTTTGCCATTTCTTTCTGCGCGTGCCTCTCCGTGTGTGTAAGGGCGTGCGTGTGTATCTGTATGTGTGTGCCTGCGGTTCTTATTTCTCAAGATTTCTGGGCATAGCCCTCGACGTGTTCTCACTGTGCCGTGCATGTCCTTTGTTTGTCTTTTATTTGCCAACATATGTTCCTTTCGCCTGGAGTTACAAATTGCTAGCAAATTGTCCGTGCGCCTTTAATTCGCAAACGGCAACGGCAAAGACAACGTTAAAGAGACCACAAACAAATTTGCAAACTCGTTTTTCATTTCGCATAATAAATGAAACGAAAACATTCCGTACAAGTCTAAAAAGATGCATCAAACCAAAGAAAATTTTGATGAGAAAATAAATAAATTGGACAATGTCATGGCTCAAAGTCATTTGGACATTCGTCTTCCAGACTATAATACATACAGACATACCCACATTTGCTGACCATTACGACAGAGTAAATGTGTCGACATAAATATAGATTTTTTATACAAGTTATAATGCCCAGCATTAGAGGCAGAAACGCTGCATATTCAATGAGCGAAACTAGTTGAATAACTATGCGCAAGTTATACATATTTAATGAGCGCTCGCATTCCGGAAATTTAATACAAAGCAAGTTCTGTGCGGGAGGAACTCTTTCAGCATAATTGCTTTTGCGTTATTATATTTCGAGTATATGGAAAATAGTATCTACCATATGGCAGCCCGAAATAGAAACGGTCTTTAGTAAGTATTTGCTTTAGTCATACTTACTATTTTTAGCTGCAGGCGAAAGGTGTTGATCTTGGTGTTAGTCAGGGCTTAGAGTCGCTTGGCAAACAACAACTTAACGCTTTATGCAAGGATTTGTGGCACAGTAACTGCTGATAAGCAGCACAGACACAGATGACAGGCGGGTTTGTTAGCTTTTTAAGTTATTACCCACACTCTGACACAGAGGCACAATGCATGCCACAAGCCACAGGTAAGCAGGCAACAGGAGGCAGGTATAACTTTTAAGACAAACGGTACACAAGAAGTCGCTTTGAGGCATTAGCCCAGAACCACCGCAGCACTTGCTGAATTTGTTAGCCATTAAGGCAGAATACGTTAAAAATCAGCGAGCATAAAATTGTAAAGGCAACAGGGAAAACAGGCTGCAAATGCTGATTGTGCGTGGGAGCTAAGCAGACCAGATGCCTGTTTGCCATTTGCCGTCTTTTATTTCTGAAAGAGCAAACATATGTATTTACCAAAGCACGAAATTAACTTAACTTTTATGGCATTAAAAGTGTAGGCAAAGCGTAGACTTAATTCACATCGAAATTTCTATATCTACAAATCGTATGACGAACTGACAAGAACTAAAGTTTTATTGCTGATAAGACTATAACATAAAATGCAATAAACTCCAGCTGAAATCCCAGAGCTAGAGCCAACAGATAAAAAAAACCATGTGAACCAGCATACGCTGCGTATACGCAATATCGATTTAGGCAGCCAAACAGAGCCTAAGCCCGTACCCTACCCCCTTCTGTTCCTAAACGACGATACATAAATGCCATGTACTATGTTCTTTTTTCCCCTTGTTGTTGTGATTTCTGTTTGCTGATAGCGTTTGACGTAAGAGCAACAGATTTTTGTCGGTCGACATGTACGGCAATTTTATTACCGAACGCCTCCAAAATCAAATCGAAACATGCCGATGGACTTTTGCTGCATGAGAAGTCCGGAACCGGAAATCCACTCAAATCCACAAACAAACACCAATATTTAATTAAATTTAAAGCCAAAGGAGGTATTAAGCTCATCAATATGAAATGAGCTCTGACTTTTCTCATCGTGTTGATTTTAATACTTAATTGAACCGTCTCGAAGTAGTCATAAATAATTAAGCTGCGACTAGAGTTTATTGGCCTCAGCGTGTAGCTAATATATCATACACAGTAAAAAAAAAAGAGTAAAATTAAAACTATTTTGGTTTCTATATAAAACAAATCCAAAAAAGTTTTAAATTTAAACCAGCTGGAGTACACAAAGAGAGCATTGGTATACTCACACATATAAGCGTTGCTCTCTCACTTGGTGCACAATTTAAACCAATTTTGGTGTAAATACAAAACCAAAATAGTTTGAACGCTAATCGAATTTGGATTTAATTTTAAACCAAGAGAGGAGTTGTATCAAAACCAAAATAGGATTTAATTTATTCAGCTTAAAATAAGATGCTAAAAAATCAAAAATCTAAAATCACGACCATAATTTCAAATTTAGATTTACAAAAATCTTAAATCATGATTTTTTCCTCTCATTAGATTAACCGCCAAATTACATATGATGCATATTTCGAATATTTTTATAATATTTTTTTTTTTTATAAATTTTTCTTTATATTTTATAAATTTTTTACATCAATTAAATTTGATTATATCTTTAATTTTACATACCAAATTTACTTGTCCGGCTTCTCCGGTTTGAACTCACGACTCCTCCTTGGTTGACACACGCAACACTGTTCACTGTCGACTTAGACCCTTGCGCCACAAAGCTTTAACAGTTTGCACATCCCAAATACTTTTCTTATGAACAGATTGCAAGAATGCAGAATGCGGACGACTCGGGTTCAAGTCCAGGCAGAGAACTACGTTTTTTTATTTTTTTATTTTTTGTTTGAGTGTATGTGTGCGTAGAGAGCAAACTTATCGTTTATTGCAACTCTTCTGTGTATGTATGCACACATTTCGAGCGAGAGCAGGGCTTTTAAACCCTTTTTGGATTCAAATCTACTCTAGTAAACCAAAAATTGAGCGGCAAATTTGAAATGAGAGTGTGACCAGCTAGTTTTACTCCATTTTGGTTTTGATTTTAAACCAGAAGTTTAAAAATTCAGAGAACCACTTTTTTAACTCCAAAATAGTTTTAAATGGGGTGTAAAAGATTTAATTTTACTCCAGCACTTTTTACTGTGTAGATATTACTGATGTGGAAATATCAATTATTTGGGCGTGGCCTGCACCTAATAAATTCTCCGACGAAGAATGAAATATTAACATACGATAAATTTTCCATGGCTAACAAGTATTACAGAAAAATTTAAGGATCCATGTAATCAATATAATGCAAGCTCAGACAAAGGGCGTGAAGTTGGATAACAATTAAATGTATTGAAAGGAAAACAGGAAAAAAGCAAAGGAAAAACAGGAAAACAATTGCAATTAGGTTGTAATACAGCCAGCCTAAAGGTCAACCTGCCTGTTGGCTATTGTTAAGCTGGACTCAATGTTGTTAGATGCCAATAAGCTTAACAATAGGGAAGGGTATAGTAATAAAATGAGCAGCATCTGAGAAGATAAAGTAATACAAACAGGCCATTAGTTAATGCTAAGTGCTGCTGTGGATTTTGTAGATGAAAGGGCATACAATTATTGGGTAGCTCGTAAGTAAATGCTAAACTTGGTTAAGTTGGAAAGAATAATGAATTCTGTTTCACACTGAGGAAAGTAAACTGTTTTCATTCAATTTGCAATACACAAAACTTTATTAAGTAACCAGATGAGTTGAAATGTG
This sequence comes from Liodrosophila aerea, assembly GCA_035045005.1. NCBI lineage: Eukaryota > Metazoa > Arthropoda > Insecta > Diptera > Drosophilidae > Liodrosophila > Liodrosophila aerea. The sequence goes on from JAWNNL010000753.1 coordinate 232,131, forward strand.
TTCAGTCTTTGGAACGTTTCTTCCATTCGAAATATTTATCGCTCCAAGAAATATGTTGTATAATTTCAATAGACAAAAATAGTTTGTACAGTGCTTAACAGAATTTCAATTCATTCAATTCGTTTGAATTACGGATTGTTCTGACTTTCACTCAAATCTTTAACCATAGTCAACTGACTTTCACTAAAATCTTATTTGATAAACACAAACAGTTGTTGAGTGTTCAACAGAATTTTAATTCAATTCATTTTGACTAATGGAGTGTTCAACTATCATTCACTAAAATCTTGTAGCATATTCAAAGGGGTTTCCACTGAATTGGCAGTCTGTAAATGTCAGGAAAATTCAAATGAAAACACTATTGAGTCGCGTAATTAAGTGAAACATTTCTAGGTATTCTCGCTTATGTCAAAGTGTCGAAAGGAGATTGTGTTTGGCTGTGAGAGTCATGGTTCCCAAAGAAACCCATTCTTAATTAAAAGAAAAAAAACTCGGAAAGCTACAGTCGGACGCAACCGACAGTAGGTGACCCTGTACTTTGATTTGCCCTGGGCGTCGATAATAGCAGCTGCATATATCTAAACATACACATACACATACATATAAACATATAAATATACACGCAAATACAAACAATAACCAATACTCATGCAGAAATTCATACTCACAATCAAAAATCACGTATACGCCCTAGTGGCCGCATACGCTGCGGCTTCCCCCCTCCCCTAGCCAAATGCCTAGTACTGAAAATTGTTTGTCCAATATCTCCGGTGTTTATTATCCGATTGGGCTGCAACTCGCACCAAACATGCAAAGCACCTAAAGCTTTAGTCCTGCAAAAAATGAATCCAGTGCCTCTAAAACTGTATATACTAAGGACATTTTTGCAAATTTGAGGGGGAGGGGGATGAGATATCAAATTAAAAACATAAACTTGGCCTGCCTATGTAATACACGAACCAAACGACAAAAAAATTACGTCTCTAGCTCTTATAGTTTCCGAGATCTCGGTGTTCATACAGACGGACGGACAGACAGACAGACGGACAGACAGACAGACGGACAGACGGACATGGCTAGATCGACTCAGCTCGTCGTCCTGATCAAGAATATATATACTTTGTGGGGTCTGCCACGCCTCCTTCTGCCTGTTACACACAAATGTTATTTGCACAAACTTAATAGATCCTTTTGTACTTTTTTAAAGTACAGGGTCTAATAAGAAGGGGATTTACTATGCTTAAAGTGTGCAACACTTCATATGATATCCTGGCAGCAATGCCACACGGCAGCTGATGCAGTGCAGCTGCTACAGTGTGAATATCCCAATCAACGTTACGTACTGACCAGCAACAGTTGTAGTTGTCAAGCTTCATCTGATTGTTTTCTATATTTATAAAGGACTTCTGCTGCAGGTGTAACAATATCTATTGCAATATCAACTTACAATAAAACACCAATTTATATAATAATGTGTAGGCAGCTGATTGGCTTTGCCGCCTGCTTTATTGACGTAATTTCTGACCCTCATAGAATGTTTTTGACAACCAGCTGCCTAATTAAGGCGCTATATCAACCTATTAATTAGACGTTCTTCGGTTAGCAACTACTGTAACTGTTGTTGATATTATTATTATTTCAAAACAATTCCAAATACTTCTATTTGTCTGCAGTTGGGTTTGGTTCGGCTTTGTTTCATGAACTTGGCCTATTTCTTTAATACATATCTCTTATGTTTATCATCCGATTGTGATTAAATTTCACACAGGGATTGAAAGTAGTTTAAGCTTAAGCTCAGCTGTATATGATATACATCTGTAGTTAAAAAATGGCCGAATCTTTTATAAATCTTTGGATTTAAAAATATATATTTGAAAAGCTCAATCCGTTTATTTATTAACAGATTAATATCGTCATTTCTTCAATCAAATTAAGAAAAATATTAAACCTATTCTATGAACCTATTTAATAATTTGAACCTTCAATCGTGTTCGTCAGCTTCTTATAGGAATGTGCAACAAGTGCTGTCGTATAATATTTATGACGTTATTGCATTTGGAACCCCAATGTCTGGGCAATCCGTTACACAAGTGCCTATTATATATTTTTAACCACTACGTAGCACTTGGCTGCAGTCGACAGCCGCGTAATACCCATGGAAACCCAGCATAATGTCTGTCAAAAGCCCTTACTGTGTATGCAAATGGCAATCGTGAAATGTGAATTCTGAAAAGGAAATACTACATGTGAGTGTGTATAGTAGTTGTTGACCTTGTGCTCATTTTCGACATGCAATGAACATTTTAAATAATATTCTAGCCCTTAGACAGTATGCAATGGAAGTGGAAAATTTGCACGTCTAACGGACTTTGGCTAAAAGTAAAACGAGGCGGCAAAGCTTTATATGCCAGGCACGCGTCTCTTGCCGCACTCAATCAACACAGACACAGAAACACTGGGACAGGCACACATACATACATAGACACCCGCATACGCACTTAAGCAGTCACAATTAGCAGAGGCACCTCCAGCAGAGCTGGGCCCTTCAACCTTCGCTCCCTTTCGTCGACGGCAGAGTGTTGTCTCTTTGGGCTTGGAAACCTGCCCACGCCGTCGGACCATAAAATAATTGATTTTTCACAGAGTCGGGTGGACTGGCTTATGAGTTGGGCAACAAACAAAAAACAAGACGTTGAAAGGAAACCAAGTTCTTTAGCTGTTACTTACCGCTCCCAGATTGTCGAAGCCATACTTATCGGCCACCTCGTGGGCGAAGTCATTGTCAACGCCTCGACGGAAACGAACGAGAAATGAGCTAGTGAACATTGGCTCGCCACTGCCACTGCTACTGCCGCCGGTTGTGCCGCTGTGGGCACCCAGAGCGGACACATCGGACAGGAGCAGCAGCAGCGGCAGTAGAGTAACCAATGTCAGCAGTCGCCATGAAGCAGCTAAACTCCAGGCAGCTGCCGCAATGAACATTGCACACGTTTCCTTAACAATTCGAAACTATTGTTTATTTGCGCTCTTCTTTTTGTATTTTCGTATTTTTTTTGTTTTGTATTTTGCTTCGGTTTGTTGTTTGCGCTTTAGTTCACAAATTGCGACGATGGGGCAACGCTGGCGCCACTTTTTCGATGCGCTCTGACTGTGTTGGGGTGTCAAAAATAAAGGCCGCGCTTCACTGCTCACAAAGCGAAGTTCGCACGATGTTTGTAAATACTGTAAAACTGTAAAACTCTTTGGATGTGTGTGTACGTGTGTAGCGGTAACAATTTGGTAACTTTAGCCAGATTGTTATGAAATATTGGTATGTCTTAATTCCTCTGCTTTATATGTTTAGTTGTCGTTATTGGTGGTGTTGTGTTGCCTACGCTGTGTCACTGCTTTGCTTCGGTTTCTTTTCTCCTTTCCTTCTTCTTTCAATTCGTGCGCTGCCACGAACTTCACTTTGGCGTTGCGCGCAGAAAACTGTTTGCCAGCGTAGCCAGTGGACGCCATTATGAATATACGACAGGCGCCGCATTCAACGAAAGCATTGCGAAAGCTCCACGCACAAAGCTTTCGTTCGCCCACACATTGCATTTCATTTGTGGGCTAGTGCTGTGCAGCTCCCACACATTGCTCCTTTGCGCTCGGCAACGGCAACGGCTCAAGCTCAAGCTCTCGTTTTCTTTGTCGTTGACAATGTTATATGTAGCTTTTATTATTACTTTTGCAGCGGCAGCAAACGCTTTGTAGACGTCATCAATTTTTGTTTGACCTGCTGCTGTTTGTGCGTTTTGTTTTGTATCCCATATTATCCCCCGGGTCCACCCGCCAACTCCCTCTGCCTGTGCCTCTGCCACAGTCAACTGATTGCTGATTCTGTTTTGTTCCTTGCGATTGCTCGGCGCTGCAGCTTGGTTGCGATTGGTTTATGCTGCGCATCGTCACCATATGGCAACATACTTTATGTTCGAGATTCATTGCATTTCATAAAAACCTCACTCACACACACACGCATTTCTTTAGTATGGGAATTGCCTTCTGCGAGTATAATAGCTGAAAAGGCTTCAACTTTGACCTTAGCCCAAATGAAAAGGGCTACGACGAAAGGCGAGCGTTAAGCCCTTTAAATGCTTGCAATTGCGAGTAAATGGCAAAATTAACGACTGTGCCGTATGTATTTGGAGAAAGCTTTCAAATAACAGTAAGATTACTTTTAGCATGAACTCTATTGTGATTAAACGTTTTAACTATTGGCTTACATCCAATCCAGCTGATGCAGCTCCAGTCGAACGCAACGTACAATACAAGAGTTTAGTTTTTAAATAAAAAATCATTTAAAATTTGAGAAGATATACTAAAATGTATTATAAATGCTAACAATGCATACTTAATGGCATCTGCCACGCCTCTTTAATAAAACCTTAACATTATGCACTAATGATTTATTAATTCATTTTAAATATTATCAGTATAAGAACCACAGTATTATAAACAACTTATAAATCAAAGACTTAATTGAAAAATCAAAAATCTACAGTATACCACAAATAAATACAATATGAAGCTAAGCTAAGGCTTAAGTTAATGGATTACATTACTTTAGCTTAGTTTGGATGGGCTTTATACAAATGGTTAATACCCTAGCTTAAGCATAATTTACAACGACTTTTTACAAGTATTTTTGCCTCAAATTGTTAACAATATTTTTGTACGCATATTAAAGGCTTTGCGGGCAGAAAACTAAATTAATTATAAACTTAATTGGGCTTTCAATTATTCAAGCACTTTAGGCCTGACGTCAATGGACAGCCACTCGACCCAGTGTGCAGGTAGAGCCAATCGAATCTGCTCTTCAAATCGCTAATGGAGAGCATATGGATAGTCGCATGCGCGGACCGTAAACAATGCAATTAGCGCGGAAGTTGAGAAGCGAGGCGTAACTTTAAATTACAATTAATTTTTAATTGAGCTTAAGATTTAAATTCGCATGGGTTTAATTATCGTATACATGGACATGCTAAACAAATATCTTTCGTGAGAAAACAACAGAAAAACAAAAAGGCAAAAGAATCTCGCACAAATTTAACTTTTTGCGCATCACAAACGATTGCGGAAGCTGTTGGAATACTTTGGAATGCTTAAGGATCTATTTCCGTCTGCCAAAAAGATTGCCACGCACTAAAAATACAAAAATTTAAATCATTAATAAGCTCTTCATTAGATTTAAGTACAGCACTTACCACTTGTACTTGCCGGCGAGAACGCATGTGAACTGGCATGACGTTTGATGTGCGGCGTTTCCGACTTGCCATGACCGGTAACGGAGGGCGAGTCGCCAGAGCGGGCAGTAGTGGCACATGCGTCAAGAACACCGTTGACAGCTTTGTCATCAGCACCTGTCTTGCTTGGCATTGATTTGTAACGTTGTAACGAGGTGCGCGGCTTTTTGGCCTGCGTAGCTTCCAACATAGCTTCGTCGAGGGCAATGAACCAATCCTCAGTTTCACTTTCATCCTCTAGAAACTTCATATAGAAGGAGGACCGTTTCTCCTTGTGGCTTTTGTTATGGCTGGTGGGTGTGGTGGCGGCTGGTGGCTCTTTTAAAGTTTCCTTTGGCTCCAGATGCGGTTCCAGCTGTTGCGATGCCTCAATCAGAAAGCAATCCGTGTCAGAATCATTGAAGAAATCTGCAAGCGCAGAATCGGCATCTGGCTTAGGCGCAGGTAGCAAATCTGGTTTGGAAGCGGGTATAACACTTGCTTCTGGTACTGCACTGCTGTTGTTCCGCTGATCCAGCTGCCTATGCAGCTTGTCACAACGTTGTTTAAGCACCTCATGATCTCGAATCTGCTGTGCATGCCACTGCTTATTATCCAAACGCTTTCGCCTGTGCTCATTTGCTGCATCTACTCGGATTTGTTTGCGTCGATCCTTGTGCTTCTGTGCGCCCTGTCCAAACTCCTCCGAGTCAAATCCACTGTCGGAAGTCGTGTTAACCTTATCGGCCCGACCACGACCATCACAATTCCAACGCCAGCCAACCTCTGGGCTGCCTGTTACAATCGTTTGGGAGAACAAGCAGTGTGGTGACAAATTGTTACGGGGCGAAAAGTCTAGACTATCGTCCAGACTGTGCACCTTCTTATGTGGCGGCGTGCACTCCACATTATCCGAAATGCTCACTATAGACGAATCCGATGTGTTTGCATCTCGTTGCGTTTCCTGTGCTGCGCTGGCGCGAACGCAGCTCTGTGGCGATGCTGCGAATTTTTATTTTATTTATGTACTATTTGAACACTTGCATCATTTTAGAAAAACGCATATACTCACCACTGTGGCGCTTCTGTAACAATCGGCTGGTCAGCGTTAGAGAGCGCCTTTTGTTGATTGTCTGCGGATTTTCCATTTAACAACATTAACTAATTTATTTAAAACATTGATTGTTTGCGTCGTAAAATGCGCTCAAATCAAAATGCGTTTGGTATATTTTAGTGTTTGGCTCGTACACAAATTGCGATATATCGATAACTGTTCTTACGAATTTATTAATATCGATGCTGCACGGTGGCCAAATTTTTACAAAGAAATGCACCAAAGTTTGAATAAAAAGAACCAATTAAAAAAAAAAAAAATAAACACATTGTATTCGTTATTATTTAATAATAAATAATATAAATTTTAAAGCAATAAAAATACCACAGGAAGAATATTTACCATACTTTGTACGATTGTTTGTAGTTCGCACGGCATATGCTTTTATTTACTATTTTTCTTAAATTCTGTAAACTTAATTAATAGTCAGGCATAGCCACTTTTCAGGCACGGCAAAAGTCTCTGGCGGATTGGCCATATACACCTCGCAGCACGGAACATGCCACACGTTGCCAACCTTGTGTGCACTGAGGCGATGACGCACTGGCTCCTTCACAATTATCCGACCGGTTTGGGTTTGCGTGACTAAGGAGTACTGATGCTCCTGCTGCCATCGACGAAACACCGATTTCAGTTCAGTCCCAAGTAGGTACGCATGACTGCGCATCAGGTCCCTGGAGAAAAAGTCTGTGTCCTGTCCGCTGCGAAGCGTTGCATACAGCAGGAACGGGTCGTCGTGAGAGAGATTGCTGGTGAGGAACACTTTGGCATTCGCCTGTATATACTGCATTGCCGGCTTGGACCAGTTGCGCATGTGTTGGCGTCCCAGAACAAGGACGCGTTTGCGTCGTTCCTTGAAGTATCGCACCACAGTAGCGAGTAGCTGGGCCAGCTGATGTGGCGGCTTCTTGGTGCCAGTGGAGTAAGCGACGTTGAGGCCGTCGATGACACAATCATAGGGTGCCGTCTGGTCTACAAATTGCTTAAAGCGTGCCACCTCTTCAGGTGTTGTCTTTTGGAAGACATCGTTGCGTATGAGGACTTGCTCTAGGAAGGAGTCCTGCAGCCTTGCGAACTGTTCATCACTGATGGCCACGTGCTGTAGATGCTGCTGACATTCAGCACATTTACCCACATGTTCCAGCCTCGTGGTGGCTACCTGCAATTGTTGAGGCATCTGCTGGGACAGAGCGAGTAGCTGCTGAACCACCTTCTCGCTCAGGAGTAGATCGTGATTCTCAATAAAGTGCAGGAGTTGCTCCAGCCGTGTGCCAAAAGTCTTGGCATCTTGGTTGCAGCTTGCCAAATATGCCAGGTACACCTCACACTTGGGCAGTTTGCGTGCCTCAAGCATCTCCTCCAGCAGCTGCCATGCCAGATCTGGTTGCTTCGAACTGAATGCCTTGGCCGCCACTGCGCTGTAGGCGGTGATGCTGGGTGCGCTGGTCACCTTCATCATTTCCAGTAGGGGTACAGCACGCTGCCAATGAGCTGTGGCAACCAGACCAAGTATCATATGCTCACAGCTGCTGGCATCAAGTGTCTCGTGTGCAGCTTGCAATGTATCACAGATATGCAGAATCTCAGACTGCTCTTCCTCGGTGAGGGGTCGGATCTGAGAGGCGGCATTGTAAACCCTCAATAGCCGACCCAAAGTTGCCGCATTGGGTTGCAGTTGCTGGGTCTGCAAATACTGAATATAACTTTTGGCCAGCGTTAACTTTTCCCCCGTACTGCACATTCCCAATATGACTGCATCCACATTGTGCAAAGTTATATATTTGTGGTCGTCAGTGAGCTTCTTCCGTACGGTTTGCCAGTCCTTATGGCTCAGCTCGTTCTGGCCGCTAAAGTAATTCGCTTTCAGCTCATCCAATTGATCCGACTGCCCTGCACCCAGTTGCGGGCGCCGTTTGTGTTGACTGGCAAATAGACGATAACACGGCGATAATGTCAATGCAGACGGGATTGACTGATTGATAAGAACATGGCCAAGTTGACGTAATAAACGCAAGTTGTACATGTTTTCTTGGACGTTCAACTTTTCGCCGGTTGGGCAAATCCAAGTGTCCATAACATGTGTTTATCGCGCAAGGTATCGATAACTCATCGATTGATGGTGTGCTGCTCATGTTAATAAGCTGTTTGCTGTGAAACTTGAGTGTTGCACAACGCGCATTTTTCAAAATCACTTTCAGTTGTTTGCAATTTTCATTTATTTTATTTATCAACAATTATTTCATATCTCGGTTGATATTACCTAAAACATTACACGTTACATCAAGGTAAATTGTTGCGATACGACTGATTCCAAACGGAACACTAACCACACAAAACTAACCGCAATCCAATAGTAAATCAATTCTAATAAATGCGTACCGAGTAAATAAATTAATCTGAACGATAAAATTATTGTCCTCCTACTAAAGAATTACGCTCAAAACTTAACAATTGGCCTACAAGCCCTTATTGTACCAAACAGTGCCCAAATCTGGATGCTTCTTCTGTATAGATTCGCTGACCTCCGTCTCCAAGGAGTCCACCTTGATGGCGGCGCGCTGACTGAAGAATGCACATCCCAGGGGCGTGGCGAAGAGTAGCACAAAGCCCACGAAGAGTGTTTGGATCGGAGCATTCGCACGGGGGAAACGCTTAAGGAAACCACGTTTCTCCAGGCTCTCCATTAGCAGAGGCGTTAAAGCTGTAGACAATGGAATGGATTTAATAACATTTTAGAGGTAATATGAATTCACTTACTCATGCCGGGCATAGCCATGGCAATACGGCTGACCACGACCGTGGAGATGCCCACGAAAGCCGCCTTCTTCGAGATGCCCACCTCATTGTTCTTTTCATCGACTAGCACAACGCCATTCTGCAACTCCCTGGAAGAAGAGAAGATGGTAATTAAAGGGTATTTCGCAATTCTATACACACTACTTACTGCATGCGCATGCAGGGTATATTGATGCAATTGGCGGCTGCTACGGCAACCAATGGCACCAGGCGACCGATGAGCGGGTTCATATTCTTCACGGCCCTGTTGAGGGATAGAGCCGTGCCCAAGGCTCCGCCTGTTGCCAGGCAATATGAGGTAATCAATTGCCTACAAATAGAACATGTTTTAAATTCAGTTAGATGCCACCCAGCCCTCTCACCCACGTTTGGTTAATTGGTGTGGTGCCCGAGCGATTCGTATAGTTGACGATGGCGTTAAAAGTTTGATTACACCACTGCCAGAAGACAACGGCCGGCGTTGTTTTGTAGAAGGTCATCATGCCTAAACGAAACAACAACAACAACAACAATGAGATCAACAACAACAACAATGAGAACAGCAAGAGCAATAATAACATTACTCTCGTTTATTAATCAAAGCGCGGAAGCAAATGGTTGACAATTTTCTACTGGAACCACATGAAAGCGTGTGGATGATCAGTTCAAGGTCATGTGTATAGCGTATAGTGAAGAGGGGGCGTGGCTTTATGTGCTGTGTGGAAGATCCAACTCATATGATGTTTATTTGCTATGTATCCACCACGCCTCCCTCCCTCCTCATACAATCTACATATTACATTCAGGAGTGTATTTTTATCAGTGTATACTTACAGCCCGTTATAAACATATTCATTGGCACCTGAGCCGACATGCGTCCAATGATCAGCTGCTTCTCGCCCGTCTCCGGATGGAAGGCCGAATCGTACAGATACTTGGCCCTCCATAGTTCTTCCACCGTTTTGCATTCGGGCACATCCTTGCCTTGTCTATATTTCTGGACGATTTGACGAGCCGATTCTAGTTGACTGCTGGTCACAAATAGATTGAGCGGATTCGTGACCAGAAAGAAATGTTTCGCACGTCCTATATAGGTGCTCTGATCAAATTTCGGCTTATCGATATCCACACGGGGTAGGAGTGCCATTTTTAATGTGAATTCTCTGGTATCTGTTGCTGCAGCTGACTGTAGTATTTACAAGCCTATAAAAATAATGTGTTTAGTGGGTTTCACACTTCGATTAGATACTCGAGGTATTGTTTAATAATAAAATTAATTAGCTGATAGCTTAATTGATACACTTATACATACATATAGGATTATATTATTTACAGTGTAATTGTCTCCTATACTGTGCTATTGAAAGATTGCTCATATTTTCATCATTTTTCACACAAGATCAAGAAATTGATTAAGCAAACAAAATCATCAATTAAGCTTTTCACATTCACAATTCTCAATAACTACTATACAATTTCTTCTATATTTTGAAATATTTTATTTAACGCAAACTGCAATTTCTTCGATAAAAAAGTATAAATAAACTGCCTTAAATAATGTTTTTATTTCTGTGGTTAGATCTTTTCTTATCTTATCTTTGATTCTGAAGAAAAGTTTTCTTCTACATAGGTATAATCTACCTATAGATACCAATGCATAAATCATAATAGTACTTCCGACTTTTCATACAACAAAATTTGAAATCAACAAAATAGTTTTTCATATAAACGGTGAATGCCGAGAGCTTTTACTGTTACTATGTATACACACTCGTGTTTGTTTATTAATATTATAGAAAGAAAAATATCAAAAATCGTTGCTGTACCGGATGGCTTATCAATGGCCGCAATGACCCAACTGATTTGCGCTAATCGCCAACAAGTAAGTCGAGGCGCAGTAAATACATAATACAGTACACACACATACTGACTAATATACTATGCCGCTGAGGTGTTAAGTAAACAGTTCGATTATGCACTCAAAACATTCATTCATTCCATTATATAATGAGCCATGTCTATGCATAATCCAGAAATTTGAGTACTTTATGCATCTCTTTTACCGCTATTTGTTTTATTGAAAAATCTATAAATCTTATCGACATTTTAGCCGGGGCGCACAGCTGAGAGTTTATTACAAACAATCATTTTTGCCAAGTTGCTGAGACTCGGGCAAAACTGGAGAACAGGTTGCGACACTTACACACTTGCGTAGCGATGTATGTATATGTATTTCTGAGTTAGTATGCGGGCTCTCAGTACTTCAAGTTATTCACGCGCGCACCACCTACGACATACACACGCACACACACACACCGTTGCGCACACGCTTTTACGTACCGCCGCTTCTCAACAGTTTGGCAGTAAACTGACGACTGAACCGAGAGACAAAGAGCTCCAATGCGGCTACCCGCAGCTGGCCTCAATCAGCTGCCGTTCCAGAGAGCTTTTGATACCCTTTCCATGCGAGCTTTTCAACTATATTGATCAGCGTGTGTATCGATTGAGTAGGGCATTTAAACATAAGAAAGTATATACTATAATAATAAAAATCATTTATTCCTATTAAAGTATGAACTACTTTTAGTATTTATTAATTTCAGTAAAGAGTATCTGCAGCAGTGTGCGCACTTACTTTCACTTTCAATTTAGTTTCTTTTATCACTGAAATACTATGTATTTAGCCGTGGTATGTGGAGATGACATTGAAGAGAGACCACTGCGTATACAGAGAGAGAGAGAGATTCACTGAGCGAGCTTTTCTATATGCGCGTGCCTCTTCTGACAGTCAAGCTTAAATATAATCGTATGGCCAAGCTTTCAAAGCAGCCTGTTGTATGCTCCCGTGTTCTGCCGAGATTGTCTGGATGCGTTACAAGCCCTTGTTATACCATACTACGGGTAAATCTGGGCGTTTCTTCTTTATAGAATCGCCTACTTCACTTTCTAGCTTGTCCACGGCGATAGAGGCGCGCTGGCTGAATATGGCACAGCAAAGGGGCGTGGCAAAGATTAACATAAAGGCCACCAAAAATGTCTGAAGAGGTGCGTTTGATCTGGGATATTTCTTGAAAAAGCCCCGCTTGTCCAGCTGGTCCACCAGTGCAGGTGTAATTGCTGTTCGGAATAGAATTCAAGTAATGCAAGTATAGCATTATTGGATTGGAAATATGTACTTACTCATTCCTGGAACAGCCATGCAAACGCGGCTAAACACAACAGCTGAAATACCGATTATAGCCGCCTTTCTGGAGTGGCCCAACTCGTTGTTCTTCTCGTCCAACAGTGTGATTCCACTTCGCAACTCCCTGTACAACATTTAGATATTGTATTTAGCTTGATTAGATAGTATAAGGGGGTTTAGTTACTTACTGCATGCGCATGCAGGGAATATTAATACAATTAGCAGCAGCAACTGCTACGAACGGTACTAGGCGTCCAAACAGGGGATTCATATTCTTCACCGCCTTGTTGAGGGACAGCGCTGTGGCCAGGGCTCCTCCTGTTGCCAGGCAGTACGATGTCAATAACTGTCTATAATAAAAATTGTTATCAGTTCTCGAACTTTAACATTAACTTTACCCACCCATTGGATATAACTGTTTTGCCAGAGCGGTTCGTATAGTTGACAGTGGCGTTAAAAGTTTGATTGAACCACTGCCAAAAAACTACAGCTGGAGTGGATTTGTACATGGTAATCATGGCTATAGGGGATTCAGAAAGTAGTTATGCTACCTTTTCACTATTATTTCAGTCCCACTTACCCGCTGTGATTACCGTATTCATTGGCATCTGTGCAGACATTCGTCCTATGATCAATTGTTTCTCACCTGTATCTGGATGAAAAGCTGAATCGTATAGATACTTGTCATCCCATGCATCGGAAACTGTCTTGCCTTTGGGCACTTTCTTGTTAGCACGCATATATTCTACTGCTTGACGTGCCTCCTCCAGTTGACTGCTGGTAGCGAATATGTTTAGGGGATTTGTTACCCGGAAAAAATGCTTGGCACGTCCCATATAAGTGCTCTGATCATATCTGGGCTGATCGATATCTATTTCTGCCATATTTATCTATTCTTTTAAGGTTCACTCACAAATAACGATAATTTGTTTCTACATATATACCCAAAATACAAAATAAAAAGTTTAACAGCTTTTAGAAAGCTCTCTATGATTAAACTGAAATGTGATAGAAAAATGTTAAAAATTGAATTTTTGAAAAGATCAGATTAGGGAACGTTGTATCTTGATTGTATCAGATACCATTTCCATTTTATTTGGGGCTAAAAAAAAACAATTTCTTTATACATATATGTACATCTTATTATTATATAAAATTATTTTTAAAAATTGACTTGAAATTTAAATATGCACATTTTCTTAATAAGTTGACAATTACAAGCCCTTGTTATACCATACTACGGGTAAATCTGGTCGTTTCATCTTTATAGAGTCACGCACATCACGCTCCAGCTTGTCCACCTTGATAGCAGCTCGCTGGTTAAAAATCGCACATGCTAGTGGGTTGGATACGATTAACACAATTGTCACTATTAACATTTGAGTGGGTACACTATAATTAGGATACTTCTTGAAAAAGTCCCGCTCCAGATGTTCCAGCAACACAGGTGTCACTACTGTTAGATGAACAAGTTCAAAATATGCAACTAACAAACAAACTTTTCATTAGGACTATTTACATAATCCTGGAATAGCCATGCAAATACGACTGAACACAACAGCAGAAATCCCAAGAGCAGCAGCCTTGGTGGAGGTACCCACCTCGTTGTCCTTCTCATCCAACAATCTGACACCATTTCGCAATTCACTATATAAATTTTGATATTACTTATTAATGAGATGTTATATAGTAAGTTTAATTTAGTAGTTTACTTACTGCATACGCATGCAGGGTATATTAATACAATGAGCAGCGCCACAGGCGACGAACGGTACCAGACGTCCAATTAGTGGATTCAAGCTCTTAACGGCACTGTTCACATATAGAGCCGTACTCACTGCTCCACTAGTTGCTAGGCAATAGGATACAAATAATTGGCTATGATAAAAAATGATTTTTCATCATAGTTCATTCTATTTATAATTTAGCTACATACTTGTTTGACATGGGTATTTTGCCGGAGCGGTTCGAATAATTGACAACGGCATTATTGGTTTGATTGAGCCAATGCCAAAAGATAGCTGAGGTGGAACTTGACGTCTTCAACATTCCTAGAGGTGTTACAGTAGCCTTTTCATTGTCCACATTACATCACATTATAAACACCTTAGTGTACAACTTACCGACTATAATACACATTTTTATTGGCATTTGAGCGGACATTCGTCCTATGATGATCACTTTCTCACCCGTCTCTGGGTGAAATGCTGAATCGTAAAGATACTTGGCAGTCCATGCCTCGTCAATTGTCTTGCCTTCGGGCACTTTCTTATTAGTCCGCATATATTCTACTGTTGCACGTGCCTCCTCCAGCTGACTCCAAGTAGCCAATGAGTTCAGGGGATTATTAAGATGAAAAAAGTGCATAACACGTCCAATATACATGCTCTGATCGTACCTGAACTGATCAATATGTATATTAAAGATGTTATCTCCTATATACATTAATGTATGTATCATACCTCGGCCGATCAATATCTATGTGCGTCATAATACTAAAATTTGCTAGTGTTACCTTATACAAAACGTGGTGAAACAGCTATAAATACTATAATATGTTGGTATAAAAATGTCCAAGGATATGACCATAAAACAACTATATACATATATATATATACGAAATTAAATATACAAAATGAAAATTTATAAAGTGTTTGATTAAGTTTTCTATGATTGAATGAATAATAGAAACAATAAAATGTAAACACACTATGTATTTGAAAAATGTCCAAGGATATGACCATAAAACAACTATATACATATATATATATACGAAATTATTATTTGTATATCAAAATGAAAATTTATAAAGTGTTTGATTAAGTTTTCTATGATTGAATGAATAATAGAAACAATAAAATGTAAACACACTATGTATTTGACTCATACATACTTATAAACTACTCTGTATATAGAAATCTGAAGCTATCACTTTAGATACCTTTTCCATACCACCCAATGTTTGGAGTGGACGGTGATGAATAGTATTATGTTATATATACTAAATCAAATATTCCTTAAAATTACTTATTTAGAATAATATATTCCTTTGCAAACCAATATAAACTAAGTAAAAACCTTGATGATGGCTGCGTGTGTATATTCATTTTATTTTGAAATCCATTATTAGACTAAACATAACATCAACAGTTGTGTATAATAGCAATAGTTTTTATGTTGTTTTTTTGTTTGTTCACAAATCATTATTATTGTTGTTTATATTTTGTTAATTGTATTTATATATGTATGTATGTATGTATATCTCATAAATAAATACTATGCATATCTGCAATATCTTTTAAATATGTTTTCAAACAATTATAGTCACAGGTTAACACAAATGATAGAATAGTATATCGAATATAGGTATGTAGGTGTGTTGATGGCATTTATTGTACATGTTCGTTATGTGTGTGTAGGTTATATGTAGGTATATGTATATTTATGTATGTACATAAGTAGGTATGTTTAAAGCATGTGTATGTTTAACCGTCAATTAGTATATGTACTTAATACTTAGGTAGTTTGGATAATTGCACAGTCAAAAGTAACATGAAATATACAATATTCGATTTGATTTGATTCGATACGATTTAGTTAGAAGTTATATTTATCAGAAGTAGTAGTAGAAACAAAAACATACATAATTATGAATAGTAGAACACCTTTATTACATTATGTAATTTGTACGATTGGTTAAGTATTAAATTGAACTGCTAATTGAAATAGTTGGTTGTAATTGAAACACTTAACGCACTGTAACAATTAAAGGTTAGTTTCTTTGGATTGTATATTGTAAATATGCATGTCAGACGATATCATAGTTAATGTTATGTATGTAGTTTGGTAGAGTAATGTGTTCGTACAACATTTTGCCTACTATTTCGTTGAGTCAGGGGGAAGAACCTTGTACTTGGTGTAATGGCCATAGGAAGTATTACATTTATAGGTATGTAGTTATGTTTGTATTTGTGGGAGATTTCATTAGGCGATTGTTCGTACATTATTTGATTTTCATTATTATATATGTATATTTGTATGTATATTTATCGGTTTAACTTCAGTATTACTTTGTTAGAAGTTGGTAATGGAATTCATCGCATATCATCGCATCGTATCGGCGCCAACTCTGACCCTGTCTGTGTAATTTTATCTGTATCTGTATCGGTATCTGCATCTGTAGACATATACGAATCTAATATGCTAACATAGTCTCTATATGTATGTATGTGTCTATATGTTTTCCTGTATAAATATGTATGTAACTATGTTTTGAGCGCGTCCATTTATATGTAAACATTATACATATATAGCAGTGCATGGCTCACTAACTAAGTTTGTAATTGTTCTTTTTTAACTTTATGCTAAATAAATAATGGTTATTATGTATTGTAGTTATATGTATGTCTGTATATGTACGTGAGTGTGAGTGTGTGTGTGTTTGTCTTACTCTTTGCTTGCAGCTAAATTATCATACTGATTCAGTGATTCTACCAATATCTCTTGACTTCCTCATGTGATGTATGCTATGTTAGTATTTCTACCCAAGCAACAATCTAACTTTGCTCTAAACCAGTTCAGATAGTTCAATTTGCAATAATTAAATGATGGATCCATGATGGAACCTAATAATAATACAAAAATTAGTATAGTACTTTAACCGTTTCTTTAGAGATATTTTTAAATAATTACTGTTATAATTTACACATAGATTTATTAGATTAAATGCACAGCTTAAACAGAACAAAAGTTATCAATAATTTAATAAGCCAATTTATAAATTAAGTTTATTCATTTTAGCTCTGGTGCTGTTAAATAATTGCTCTAATTTATACACATTTTACTAAAAAATATACATATGAATTTGATTCTGGAGTGTAATTATATTATGCAAATTTTATTAAGATTTTTTTGTAATAATATAAAATTATTGAATTTTTTAAATAACATAACTATTTTTTAAATCATCAGCTTAACGTAGTATGATTTTGCTTAAAAATTTCGATAAATACTTCATTAAATTGCACGTCTAGAAATTGCACCAAAAATTGACTATAAATTTACATTATTCGATTCATAACTTGTTTGTATACATTGAGAATTCATATAGTATTTACAGTAAAAAATTGACGCCATTAATTGCCATTAGGTTAAATATAATATATATAAATATTACTTTAATTGATCAATAAATATTTATTTATTATGCGAATAGTGGAAGCATTCAGCAGGGTAGTTCAGTTAGTGACACTTGATAACTGTTACATGCTGAATGAATCACTGAATCTGGTATCGATATCACTAATCATGTATAATCATAATATACTTGATGCTAATCAAACAATTAGTTGTGTAACTAATTGTCAAGCCAATGAGCCCAAATTAATTCGGTCAATGTAAATTTTGTATTACGTTTCAGCTATCAACTATCACTAATCTAAATGTGTTGCTTAATGCGTCCATAGTAAATTGATTAAATTATAGTTGTCTATGGCGTAACTGAGGACGTTTTCGTTTTAATCGAAGTGGCTATTTGTCAGTATCTGTGTGTACTTGTAATTGTAATTATACAAAATATACCTTCATGACTATTGAAGTATGGATGTGTGAATGTATGTGTGATTTAAAAGTATCTACATAAATATTACTTACGAAATTAGTTTACTGTTAATATAATAAACGTGAGTACTCGACTACCAAATACCCCGTAAAGTACATCCTAACTTGGAAAATATATTTGGATTTCTTCATGTCGCAGCTTATACTTATTACAGGGCATCAGTTATGGCAAATAACAAATTAAATAAAAATTCGTTGATCTTATTCATTGGTTTATCCTATCTGCAGTATAAATATACATACATTACTCCCCGCAGATTTAGTTCTCCGAACTGAAAAACTTACAAACCAAACAACATTCGATAAGTTTAATAAATTCTTTTAACAAAATTAAACAATGCCTAATGTTTATCAATTCTTAACGTTGTGTGTGTGTATGAAATTTTGCGTTGTTCCTTTGCTATTCGTGTTGTTCCATAAAACCGTGACAACAAATGCTAATGATTTGTCGTTTT
The DNA here is from genome assembly GCA_035045005.1 of Liodrosophila aerea. NCBI lineage: Eukaryota > Metazoa > Arthropoda > Insecta > Diptera > Drosophilidae > Liodrosophila > Liodrosophila aerea. The sequence continues at coordinate 250,527 of JAWNNL010000753.1, forward strand.
ATTTTGAAGTTTTGTTTTCGACTCTCTTTTGTTTATACTTTGACTTAATTTAATACATTTTCACCCTATCTACAGTGCTATATGCATATATAAGTATAAGTATATGTTGTATATGGGTTCGCCTAAATATCTCAAATAGTACATAGTATATCCTTTTATATGGTATATGCTCATTATGTTCGGTTTCCTTTCAATTTGGTGCATGTAAAAATTCATGTAAAACGCGCGTAATGTAATCCATTTTCTATTTTGTTTTTTGCCCACTAACATTAACATTAAATGTACATAAATATTTGATGTGGTTGTTGCTGGGGCTCTCTCTATAAATGTATGTATGGAATTGATCTATGCACATACTATTGTACATGACTGTGTATATACTTATATATATGGCTAATGCGTATTTGGTGCTGGTGATGCCGGTGATACTAAGTGCATTGTTGTTGTCTATATATCCTGGATCCTTCGATCCGGTAGTCAGTTGTTGTTTAGTATGTGCCTACAAGCGAAAGTATTAAAGTTTCTGTGGGAAGAGAGAACTATCCGAATACTCACTGGGACACTCTGGTGGGTTCATGTAACCAAAGACGTTCATCTCATACAGCGCCGCCAGTGTTATGAAGAAGAGATACCAAAGCATGAGTATTATGCCCAAACGCTTGTCCAATTTCCAGCCATTCAAATGGGTCGAGAGTATCAAGAAGACTACGGTGGAGAATAACGAGAGTGTGGAATACGCCAATCCTAAATATATAAGAGTACAAGAACTGAAAGGATTAGTACGGAAGTATCAATGTGACTATAGCTACTGTTTACACCAGCTAACATTTACACATGCCGGGCATACCACAACAAGACGACGATAACAAGCAGTACGGGGAGAGGGAATATCATAGTATAACATGGCGATACATACCCTTGGATATGACATTGACGTGCGAGCCAGGCTTTATGATGGCTGTTTGAATGAACCATGGAAGACCTAAGCACACTAGTATATCAAAGACATTCGAGCCAATTGCATTCGATACGGCCATGTCACCGTAGCCCTCTTTGATAACGGCTATTGAGCTTAGGGCATCTGGCACTGAAACGCCAGCTGCTACGAACGTCAGGCCCATCACAGTATCTGGTATGGCCAATGTAGAGCCAATCACTGTTATCATCCAGACCATAAAGTACGAATAAAACGAGATCCAAACCATTGAGATCAGAAATGTGAATGGGTACCAATTCTTATACTGTTCCTGTCGGCAATCCGGCGTTGTCTTCTTGCACATAAAGTGTATGGGATATACCACATACCACGATATCAGAGGCAATCCGCCTTCGTTGGGCCGCACTAATGGATCTGGTCGTGGTTCACGTTGTTTCTCCGTTGACTTGTAGTAATCGGCACCAGCTGGAACTGCTGCAACTTGAGTTTTGGGAGCTGCACTTGCTGCCGCTTGCTCGCCTGTGACCACCGAATCCGGCTGATCACCATGATAGCCCATATTCTCCTGGCCTTGTCCCTGATTGAATTGGCTCATTCCCCAGTCATCAACCGGCGGTTGATTGACCCTGGCGCTACCCATGGGCTGTGGCTGACCTTGACTCTCCTCTCCCCAAGCTGCATTTGGATCCCAGCTGGCATTGGGATCATTATAGCTCTGATAATCCCCCTGTGCAGATGGCTGTTGTTGCTGTGAGCTCGTTTCGGACTCCTTGGCTTGTGCCGGCTGTTGTTGGTTTCCCTGTGTGTACGAACTCTCCGGCACATTTTTATAAGTAACCAAAGCCGATTGCTCCTCCTTGCTGGGCAACTTAAAGGGAAGATTTAGACCTAAAGCCCAGCGCTCCAGCTCCGTATTGAAATGCAATGCCACACAGTAGCCCACATAGCAGAGCAGCATCACCACAGATTCAGCCTGGATACAGATGAAATACAGTTACTACATATTATTTGTATCAAATCTTGGTTCAACTTACACATGAGATGACATCATTGAAGATGATTATCAGCATGACCAATATGGACACGCAGTAGAAGAAGCAATCTCGGACCAATGGCCACCAGTTCAGCTGACATACAGTGCCAGAGCACAGAGCACAGACCGATATGACAAACATGATGTTAAAGACAGCAGACCCAATGACGCCACTGATGCCAATGTCATCTTTGGCAAAGAAGACGCCAATCACCACAGTCGCCAACTCTGGTGCAGAGCTGCCAGCGGCCATGAAAGTGGCACCTGCCACATCCGGCGACAGTTTCAACTCTGCCAAAGATTAAGATAATAAGAAAATTCAATTCCGAGACATTCCAACTTACCCTCGCATAATCTGTCCAAGCTAGCCACAAAGTACTCATCGCAGACAATGGCCAAGCCGAAGAAGGTATAGATGGCCACCAGGATGTGAATGATGAGTCCACCATGCCGCCTGGCCCATTTGTTCATCAGCGGCTGTGGGAATTGCTCAATGGCCGGAGGCGTGCAATTTTCTCTTTTCGGCCGCCAAGTGGGCACAGCTCCATGTGGAGGCGTGGCAGCAGTTGGATCCATCGAACCACTCATCTAACAACACGAAATATATGTGTAAAAGGAATATAAGCCAAAAGTCAACTTCACCCCATACTCACTTCCGTTGCTAGTTGAGGATTGGGTGATGTGTTGGCCGTATCAGTAGGTATGTCAGCATCGGCATCCTCAGGCAAGCTGCCCACATCCAATGGTATCTCCGCCTTCTCATCGCCCTTGGCAGAGTAGATGCTTACACAGTAGTAGATCAGAAAAAGGAGACCCATGTTCCACATGCGAGCCCGACGGGAGCGACGACGTACGATCTGCATTATAGGTATAGAGGTATATTAGATTCTTAAGCGCTTTCCACTTTCCACTTGTTCAAATTGCGTTTTAGTTCTCATTCAACAACTTGTTCTTGTTGACTATTTAGAGGGAGAGTTTGCTACTCCATCTAAGCACACAAAGCGTGCCAAAGACAAAGCTGCTAAGACTAGGCGGCTTATATGCTACACATCGCCTGCAGGCGTCGCCACTGATAAGGTTTTATGTATACGTACAGCATACAGACAGTCGTACATACAAATGTATGTGTGTCTGTACTCGTATGTATACATATAATAGATTCTATGTATGTGCTAAATGCTAGGTAAACATCAGCTGAAAGCATGTGAGATGCACTACTCAGTGTGCTGAACTTGAAGCTACCCAAAGATGTGTAATTTATAAGTATGAAAACCATATATAAATACTATAATTAGAGTAACAAAGGGCAAGACAAGATAATAGAAAGAAACTATATGTGGCAAGATAAGAAGAAAAGTTCACTGTATGTCAAATGTGATACATATAGAACATATGTCTTTTTAGCGGAAATTAACATTAGTTACAACTAACAGCTGTTAGTTAGTTTAGATCAGTGGTGCCTAAAATTCATAATTCCTATCACATGTGCGTTTTGCTTTGCGGCGCTGCTTTCACACGCACAGTCGATGCTCTCACACGTACATCACGCTTTGTTGAAGTTAGGAACGCTCGCGTTCGTCTATTTTGTAATTCACAGCTGCTACGCACACAAGCACACTGTTTGATAGTATGAGTTTAAGCACCCCTGGTTTAGATTATTGTTAATGATAAAACAAAAGTTTGTAAACCCCTCTCAACATGTATATTAAATTATAATGTTTAGAAATATTTTTGAAACAATCGATATATGTATGTATAGCAAAGTGGGATTTCTACCTTTCAATTCTTCTAGCTTTGTATACCCACCCATTCATCACATCATATTGTATATAGGGTATTTATGAGCCCTTATGTAGTAGTACAAGCATATAGTACACGTCTAACTATGTTTACATCTGCTATGTGTCTGAGTAAATACTAGTACGAGTAGGTGGTGCTTGTGGCAAGCTTATTAAGTTTATTGCCACTGCCTTTGCCTTAACTTGGTTTCTGCCAGCTGGCTGACTGAGACGTGAAATTTGATATGGGTAAAGCTAAAGCAGCGACTCTGTAGGCCTGGGGCCAACGACTAGTCCGGGGTTCGAAAGTAAATGGAAAATTGCAACAAAAGCAACGAGACAATATTTTAATTCAACAATAGTACTACTACTACTAGTTAGTACAGCCGGCTTTTGTTGCTAATATGCTGCTTAGAACTGGTGGCAAGTTGTCATTGTCGCAATATGGTTTTGTATCTTGTGGCATGTTGTTGAACTGGCTTGAAATGCTATAGTATGTTGCTGACCATGCAGCAGTTGGGCAAATTGTCAAGAGCTTGAACATGGCGTGATATGATACCTGACAAACGCCAACGCTGGGCTGTTTATCAAGGCAATTATGCATACATGTAGTATAAACAAGTACACACTTGTTCAATCTGGCGCACACTGATAAGCGATAACAAAACAGAGCACAAAAACAGATTTTCGCTAAGTAAATGTTATTTTGAAAGAACTTTTTTCGGTTTACAATTGCCAAGATTATGCTGCATACTTTTCAAGGCACATACGCACACACACAGTGATTTATATATGCATGTGTATGACATCATGTGTGCCTTGAATTCAACTCTCTTGACAAAATGCGCAAATCGTGACACAAACTACATAAGCGACAACAACAATAAATGTCTTTGAATAAATTTCGAGCAGCATTACAGCCATTTGTTTGCTATTGACAATTGTTGTTGCTGTTGCTGTTGCTGCTGCTGCTGTTGCTGCTGTGATAACAGCGCAAATTTGACGCAAGAGCGGTGAGAGCGGCTGTCGAGGGTTATTGAGTTTGGGAGGTGAGCTAAAGAGAGCAAAATGAAAGTTTTCACCACAAAAGACGAGGCACGACATCAACTGCCGGGGCGAGAGTGCAAGAGTAACAAAAAGGAGCAGCGACGTCAGCGACAGCGACAGCTGCGGCGTCTGGCTGGCTGCCTAACTGCCCCAACAACAACACCAAGCCACCACAGCACACACGATGAGTGTGGGGCAGATGGTGGAGAAGAGAGACTGTGGGATGTGGTGGGCAGAACCAAAACATACACAGCGCCTTGTGGGCCACTCGGTCATGCCGCACAATATCGATTTGCCTGGCCTGGCACCCGTTGCCCCCTCCGCCTGCCCTCCTTTAACTCATACGCGCGTTTGGCTAAGGTTGCAAATGGTGTGGGTGTGGGGAGTGAGGAAGTGTGGAAGCGTGGGAGTGTTGGTTACAGTTATATGTAGTTAGCCATGGATGCTGCAGCAACATCTTATAAAAATAAATGGTACTGTTAACTAAATATGTATGTATGTATGTACGAATGTATGTATGTATGCAGAGCAGAAGGAGGCAGCAGAGCAAGAGACACACAAGCCTGACAAGCCGAGGCATTCGGGCTTACATCATATTTTTCTTAACGGCTCAAAACAAAAGATAGCGCCCACCCCCGCTCCCACCCCTTGTTCTTAGTAGAAGGCAAATGTGTAATGTTTTGTGTTTTTATAGTCGGGCGAAAACACTTTTGCAGACAGACAACAATTGTAGGCAGGCAACAAAAACGCAATTGACTGTCACTTGTGTTCATAAACAAATGTTGGTAGGAATCACACTCACACTCACACTCACACACACACCTACTATACACACACAAGTAATTTCATAATCACTTTACAAATTTCTTTACATATATTTACCATTTTGCTTTAGTCGCTTAGTCCCTGTTGTTTTTAGCTTTTAGTTAATTAATTTTTTAGTTTATGAACTTTGCACTATTAGCCAGTTAGTTGGAGTATAGCTTAAGACTGAAGCGTGGATATTTTTGCGGAAAACAGATACAGAAGAAAACCGTTGCAATTGGAAAACATGCGACACCGTTCCGTTCGTTAGAAGTTGTGTACTCTCTTATTCTTTTCGGTCAATTTTCGCATCAGTTGAGCTTCACTTCTTCATTTCGCTGCTACTTTCTGTAATTAGTTAATTCATTCATTTCCCATTTGTTTTATAACTGTATTTTGGTCTCTTCTTTCAATTTTTACTCGCGCACCATACATAAAGTTCGCCGTGTGCGTGTGTGCCTTGGCTTTGGATGTCACGCAGCGTGTCCGTGTTTGTGTGTGTTTTGTTGTTCTTGTTGCTGTTGCTGTGGCTGTGGCTGTTGTATGTGTGTATGGGTGTAGTTGGTGTATGTGAATTCGAAACGCGCACGAGCAAGCAAAGCTTTGCTTTCGCCTGGCGAGACGGTTCAGAGCAAACTGATGCCATACGACACCATCGTAAAGTCGGCACCAAACATTTCTGCTCTAGCTGCACTGAGAGAAACAAATGCAAATGCACAATAGGTGATGATGAAATGAAAAACCAATTATGACTTGCTGAATTTACCCAAAAATAACTATTTGCTTAAACTTTTACTTAAACAATGTAAGTTTTTGTGTAAATTTTGCTTTTGGTGTGCTTTATTTCATTTTCAAAATAATTATTTATTTATATAGCAATTAAGTCTTAACTTTAAGTTATTTTTTTAATAATAATTAATAAATTATTCATTCATAATGTATAACATTTATTTTAGGTATTTTCTACAAGTATTTTTCGCAGTGCTTTCGCCTGCTAAACTCACCACAGTCGTGACACGAGCCGAAGCTCACGAGAGACAGCAGGAAATGGGAAAGTGTAACGCTTAGGAAGCACTCAAATATGCGTGAGCGCTTACTGAATGTATTTATGTATATGTGTGTGTGGGTGGTGGGTGGCTGACAGTTACAGCGCCATCTATGGACAGCTTTTGGCAATGCCAACGAAAGCTGATTGAAATTGATTGTAACTAGCACTTGGGTATATACGAACATACTACATAAGTATTAGAACAAAGGAAATCCCATAGCTCACTTGAGGCCTGTTGAAAAATTACATTAGAGCGAGAACAATGCGCGGGGGCAGAGAGGGAAATAGTTATATTGAAATAGAGTCGCATTGATATTTGTTTGATTATTATTTATATGCGCCCTCCCCCGGCCGCAGGGTCAAGTGTAGCCTTTGCAAACAACAAACAAACGTCTTCATCTTGGGATTCAATTCAGCTCGTATCTCTCACTCCATGAGTCTGTCGTTGTGTCGTTGTCGCAGTATTTGAAGTGCCGCTGCGCAAAGGACATCAATTGTCAGGATTTTGCCACATTATCCTTTGGATTGCGGCCGACCAGACCGGCCGGCCTCTCTGATGTGCAACGTGACATTGCTACATGCGGCACTCTCAGAACTCGCCGCCGAGAGGCCCTTGCAAAAACAAAGCAGCACACTCTCCCCCGTTCTCTATGGTGTACACTGGGTGTATATAAAAAATCGCCAAGACAATGACGAATTTACCTGTTGACACCTTACAAAATAGACAATTCTGCTAATTAATAATGGCAGCAGCAACTTGACATCAGCTGCCATTCAATTGTAACAGGTTATGAGGGCTGAGTTATTATATGGCTCAATCACAAAGACTGGTAGCAAGAATCGCCATAGACTGCGAAAAGTCGAAGGAAATTCCGTGGAAATTCAGCGGCTGTCTCTGATTGAATTGTTGTAGTGCCAAGTAAAGCAGAATTATGACTTTGATTCACAAATCGAGAGTGTAAGTGATCGGCTTAGTACCGTCTATTGTCAACTGTTTTAAAGGTATTCGTGGGCATGGGAAAATACTGGAGGTGGTAATTGGCTTCTATTAATAGTATTCTGAATCAAGGATTATATATGATGTATAATATATGATATACGTAATACTTATAAATCATACAATAGGTTGTCAATCAGTTGAAGTCAGTACAGACTGTCAGAAAGTATTTTAGAAATTTGTTAGAAATATAAAATTGATAATTTCTATAAATAAGTCTCATCTGAAGATTGCAGCTAATTATTGTCAAGTCTCTTTGTACAATAGGTTATCAAAAAATGTTAGACATATAATATATGTATATTAATCTCTACTAGTTCACTTCAATTGGATGTTAGTTACTAAATCAGTTTTAACTTTTAAATTCGGTTCAAACACATAGATAATTAAATGCTAAATATTTTCAAGCAGTTTAAAATTCCAAATTAAAAATGTTCTCAAGACGTACTTCTCCCTTACTCTACTATGCAGTCATCATATCGAACTAGTGAGCGTATCTAAGTCGAGGATCCACCCCTGCCGTGAGCAGCTCTATCAATGAAACCTTTTTCACACTCTAGGTGGCATGCTTCACGCACGCCACTTAATGAGTCGATCGGTTTTTAAATTAGTTTATAAACTATATACAAATATTGTAACTAAAATGCGTCAGTTAATCAATTTCATACGCTCAATTTAAGCGGCGACTGAGCGTCTGGTAGATGAGGCAGTTAGTCAGCCAGTCAGGCACCTTGGCGACCGCACTTAAGGATATGACATTTGTGGATTGTGTTAGAGCCACGTTGCCTGGTTGTCTGGCTGGCTGGCTCATAGAAAAAAGGGCCGAGAAGACAATGAAACAGCTCGACTTCGTTCTTGACGCAACTGTTTAGAAATTGGCTCGCTCATCATTATTTATATGCCACTTTCTATTGAATTGAATAGATTCATATGAGACAATAACCGAAGGGGAAGGTGTCGAGGCAAAGGTGTCGGTACTGCCCCTTAGTCTCACAAGCTGAATTTACAGATACAGATACATAGGGATGCGGTTGCCTGGCGCAATTCAAGGCGAAGACGTGGCACAGTTTTCTCTGTCTTTTTGGGCTATTGTTTCATTGTTTTGTTCGACTGCCTCGAGAAGTCGAGTGTTTCGACCGTGGTCGTGGTTTATATAGCGGCGGTGGCGGTGGCAATCCTTTGTCTATGGCGACTCAATAAAGAACTTATTGTGGACAAATTCCGACATTTTTCAAACGTTGTGTTCGGTTTGTAGCTGTGTGTGTATGTGTGTGTGTTATGTGTATGTGCAGTTCCTTTTCTAGCATCAAAAGGACATGCTTGACTTTTAACAGGAATCAATTTATTTTATGCGAAATAATCGTGTTGATGGCTGCGTGCTCGCCCCTTTTTTTCTCTCTCAACCGCGTTGACATTTACGTTTTGGGCCTCTGGCATTTTGGGATTTCTTCGTGCAACCCCAGAGCAGAGGGCCAACCCTCTGAAGAGCGAAAAATCCAATGCCGAAACCGAGGGCTGTGACTGGGTTTGCCCTGGTGGAGCGCCTATGTGAAGAAGGGTGGAAGTAATTTTAATTTATGATGTCAATTTATACTAGTTTTTGCGGTTTCCCAACAGACACTAAAGATTTTACATACACAAAAAGATACAGCAGATATTCATTCGTACATTTAATTGCAAAAGATGCAATCCAGCTATCGATATCGAGCAAAACTCTATAGGTAAAACATTCATATCTGCAGCCCATCAATCACTTTTGGCGTGCACTCATTATGATTGCTACATTTCAATTTCCTTTTTTATTAACAAAAACTCTGTTTTTTGTAGAATTTTTCGGCATTTCTACAATTGGGAATCACACGAGCGTATCATTCGATAGGCGATCCATCAAATCGAATGCAATTTCCCCCCGCAATATTTGGCAATCTCAACAATTGCACAGCCTTCAGTCGGAGTGGAGTGATGGCTGCTGCACCTACAAGATCGCAACCAGAGGCCAAAAGCAGACACTTCTAATGCAGTTCATCATTCACACAAGTTGGCCAGTCAGCCATCCATCTATTCATTCATTCAGTCCGTCATTCATACAGGCACACGCACAACACAGACACTTGACAGCTGACCAGAACCCTGGGCTGGTAGGTAAACATGAATTTATCGGTTATTATTAGCACCTCTCCATCATAATTGCAGCATAGAAGTCAGAGCCCAGTCGAACCCTGGGTTGTGCCACAATCATTGCAATTCTCCTACCGCCTGCAGCCTTTCTTCAGTGAATGAATATCTTTTTTGCATCCTGAACAAAAGTCCACCCGCTTGCCTTTGATAAGTGTGAAAAGGCTCTGCCCAATGCTCAGTAGCCATTGTCCATGGTTTCAGCAGAACTCTGTCAGTCTTTGTTTCACTTTCGTACATTTCAATTTGCATTTGACTTCTTTGGGCGAGCCAAGCCACTTATGTTTGCCTCATTTCTTGACAGGAAACCCGAACAGTAGTGCTAGGCGGATCAAAGATAGCTCTCGTTCTCTGTGCCCTAAGGAGCGTGCCGCTGCCACTGCCACTGCTGATTGTTACAGATTTTCACGTTATTCTTACGCTCGCTTGCACAAATCTTACAAGCCTAAGGCGATTTCCTTCGGAAAATCTATCATAAGCCACAATACCATGTCACATGGCAATCTAAAAAACTTTTCTTCTTATTTGTTGCAACCGGAAAGACTAGTGAATGAAATGAAATCGTTTAAGTCTAGAAAGTATAAATAGAAATAAAATGTTATACATTTTTATTGGATTTACCTATACCTAAATTCTTATCAAATTTCAAGGTTTAACATTTTATATACTCGTATATTTAAGTATTAAAGTTTACTCATTCAACCTGAGATTTGACCCACTTGCTGTTGGAATTTTGCCAAACATACTCTAACTTTTACACTCGGCATGTCAGCTACTATTTAAGTCTTGTAGTTCTTATCATTTGAGCTAAGCATTAAAAACAGTTCAGCGATGAGGATAGTCAGTATAGATAGATTTAGATACATACATACTTATATACATATACATATGTGTAGACAAACATATATACATTGTATACGTAGACTAACATTGTAAACAAATTTAGTCAATATACTTATTGAGTCAAATTGAAGTTGAATAGATTATCTATACAGAGTTCTCAACCCGATTATATTATTATTATTTATTATTTTATCAACTCGCTTGACTTGCATAGGCTCTAAAAATTGTTGTAAGCCCAAAAAATCCGCAATAATCCAGGGCAGATAAATAATACTATATTGTATACGCATAGAGCAGAGCCGGTAGCCCAAATAGTTCGATCTGCCACTGTGACATTGTTTGAGGGCAAATGTGCATTAATAATAGAACGATTACCCATCGGGGTCAACACTTTACATACAAACACTCGTACACACACACTCACACACACATTCCTACTGTTACCCACATATATGTAGGTATTCAAATTGAAAAACGCCGCAGGGCATGCGGACAAAGAGCCGATCACTGGACACACACTGGACCAGGAGTTGAATTTGAATGAACTGCATTACAAGCGGATTATTGGATTTGAGGTTAAGTGCATTTTCAACTATTTGCAACTGTATTGAAATTGAAATTTTTCCATCAAGGATTTTCACAACTGTTTTGACTTTGGAAATGTTTTTATCTCTAAGCCTCCGAAACGTAACGACAAAAAACGCGCACAAAACGCGCGCGCGGTAGGCGGGGCGAACGAGCGAGCATGAAACGCCATTGCTAACAGGGCAGCTGTTCACACACACACACACACACACGCAGACGCTTGTATATAGAAAACATGTGTGCGTGTGAGGCGGAGAGACGGCATTCAGCTGCCTTGTGCCTACTGCCGCCTGTGGCATGCCCCAAAAGTATCACTCGCTTTAGTGAAAAAACTAAGTGGCATTGATCATGTGCCGAGAGTTGGAGTGGATGCGACTTGGAAGCGCGTGTTGTCTGTCGCCTGCCATTGTCCTTGGACAGCGGTGGCAGCAGACCCCGGGTTTCCTGGCATGGGGTTGGTTGCTCTTTGTGTGCGGCTTTTAATGGACCAACGGCCGCCGCGGTTTTTGTGGCGTTGTGTCACGGGATAAATATTAATCGATATCTCTCTCTCTATAGTAAATGTGTGTGTGTGTGTTTGTGTGTCTGTCCCTTTGTTGGCTTGGCATAGGGCAGCAGCTCTACTATTGTCCTACGTACTGAAATGAGCAACAACCGCCGCTCTGTACCTTCGGCTTGGCGCGTACGAATTAGTCGAGTGCATTCGCTTGAAAAACTAATTTGATTTATGTCTTCGCGTTAAAGTGCGGTTTTCCGCTGAGAATCATTCAGATCAACCCACCAGCCGCCATTCACACCCAAAACATGGCCAGTTCATTCGAGCATCCAGCTGCTTTTGCAACGCCCCGCCAAGCGCCTCTTGATGCCTCGTTGTGCGAACCGGGGGCATACGATTTGTATAATTAATTTCTGTGCGTAGCACAAACATTAGCAAAGGGAAGGCAGAGCCTTTTCTGAAATTATACCAAATAGTATTTAGAATAAATTCTGCTCTTATTTATCTCTCACATTTTTGCAAAACTTAATTTGTTTTAATTTTGTTAATAATAATCACATTATGTATCGTACAGTTTAACAATTTGTTCGTTTTATTTGCGGGGAATGAGCTTCAGCCAGAAACCACCTTTGGGTGCCATTTGGAAGCCGGAGGAGGACAGCGTTATGGGAATGGAGGTATTCTTGGCAGCCGCCAGACGGAAATCACGCATCAGATAATAGATCACAGCCTTTGCCTCTAGCAGAGCGAAGCGAGAGCCTGCAGAGATAAGGTTTTTGTTTTATAATTATTTACTATTAAAATGTTAATTTTCAATTTACCTATGCAATTGCGCTGACCCAGGCCAAAGGGATAGTAGGTGAAAGGCTTAATATTATCCTTGTTCTCCTCACTGAAACGCTCTGGATCAAATTTGTCAGGATTCTCAAAGTACTTTGGATCACGATGGAATCCACAAGTGGGCAGCCACAAGCTTTCGCCCTTCTTTATCTCAACTGTTTGACCGTCCATTTCAAAACTAATATCTTTATTACACTCCCTATCAATGGCCGGAGCTGGAGGCCACTTTCGCAGTGTTTCGTTAACCACTTGATCCATATACTTCATACCCATGAGTGCCTCATAGGTAAGCTGTCCACCCTCCAGCTGACTGTCGACCTCCTGCACCTCCTCATAGAGTCTCTTTTGCACCTCCTCGTTCTCCATTATTTCGTGGGCAGTGAAGCACATGAGCACCGCAGATGTCTCGAATCCCGCAAAGAAGAAGACAAAGCACTGCGCCACTATGTCACGGTTGGTCCAAGTACGAGTTGGCGCAGTTTTGCTCTTCTCCGTCTGAATCATGCCATTGGCTTCCATCAGCATGTTAATCATATCAGGCCGCACAATATTGTGCTCCTGGCGGTACTTCATGGCATCCAGCACCAGACGTACAAAGTATTCCGTACTTTTTCTATCAAAAAGTGAAATCCTCAACAACTGCAAGATGAAAGACAAAAAGTAAGTTTCAAACATAGCGCAAGATACTAAAAATTTATAACTTACTTTAAAGAGATTTCTCATACTCATGAAGAGCAAGAATTTAATATTTTGCAATGCTGTAAACTTGGTCATTTTCTTGCCCAGCATAAAGAAGGTATTCTCACGATCCTTGAACGAGTTCACCTGCAAACCAAATGCCGTAGAGGCAATGACATCATTGGTAAATCTCGTGCAATAGTCTTTCATATCGAGTTCCAGTCCCTCGGCTGGAACACCATCATCACGCTTCAGGCAGTCAACTGCCTCCTTGGCTACCAAATCCATGAGCTGGAACATTTGACGCATCTTACTACCCGTAAAGGCCGGACTTAAAGTGCTACGCATATCCTTCCATTTGGCATCCCGCATGGAGAACAAGGAGTTGCCAAAGAGATTATCCATGTCATCCGGATTGCTGTCATCATCAACGCCAAAAATATTGCGATGATTCACAAAGTGATCGAAATCTTTAATCGTTATCTGTTTCAGCAGTTCCGGATCACGAATCATAAGCAACGGATTCCGTTGTTCAAAGATGCCGTACACCCTGCGAATAAGTACATAAATTAGTCTCTAATGACAATGACCGATAACCAAATTTAATCTAATTTGTATGCCAACATTTCCTGTTATCTCATATCAAGCTTATCAGTAAAACAAAAATAAGTGCAAAAGCTTTTGTTATAACTATAATTGATAGCACTGGACTATATCAACTTTGTTGTGAGTTTTATAAAAAAAAAATGAAAACTTGATATAATCGAAGGTTCTGCGGACAAACTGAAATCTCTTAGTTAATATTGGTACACTGGGTTATACAGTAGTCACTCGATATAGAGTAATTCGTATACACATATTAATAAACGGGTAAATTTATTATTGAGGTTCTACTTTATCAGATTCTCGGTTCATTTAACTCGGTTGAATAACAAAAATCTGAAAAGCTACAGTCGGGCCCAGTCAACCATAGAAGAGCCTGTACTTTGTTTTGACTCAGGTGTTGACAGCTTTAGCAGAGAAGTGGCACGGTGTTGGCAGACTGTCAATCATACAGCACAGTCATGCATCCAAATGCATTGGCACCCTAGTTTAAAGGCGAGTCAGCTTATCACACGCTTTGTTTCTTCCAGCCATTTTATTTTTTGCAAAAGCCGCCCAAGAAAACGGTCACTGCACAAAGCGGCGGCAGTTCTCACTTTTAGCGGTTAGTGGGGGGAGGAGGGACGTACCGAAAATCTAAAACAAACTTATAAACCTCACTATACCTAAAACAGACTATACTATATAAATTTTCATAGTACAGAGCTTAAAAACAATTTCAGCATGCATATGTTCTAAGCGCTATAATTGATTTGACCTTAAACATAATTATTCTCTGTGTTGTCTTCTATAAATGCGTCTGAAAATGAGAGAAATTCTCAAGAGCTCAAAACAACTGCGTAAATCTATTCATATTTTGGAAATAATATATTTATTATTAGTTTAGGAAATAATATATTTATTATTACTTTTGGAAATTATATATTTATTATTGCCTTTGGAAATAATATATTTATTATCACTTTTTACATTTAAACTGAAAATTCAGTGAATGAATTTGATTTATTTGTATTGATTAAACAGTTATGAATACCAAAGAATGTGTTCTATAGGTACATACATACGTACAGGTACATATAGTATGAATGTGTTATCATATAATCAATCAATAAAGCAAAACAGAAACACTTACATATTAAGAGCTTTGTTTGCGATAGAATACACTTTACTTACTTTTTAGACAAGAGTTTATACAACAAAAGTCAACACTTTAAAATTCAACTTGAATAACCACGTTTAAGAAACAATGCAATTGTGAATACTAAACTTTTATATCAACTACAATTAACATTACAAATATATGCATATATGTATAAAACACATATTTTTTCAACTATGTATATCAACTACTCATCAATCTATTTCTCTCCAATTAATTAAAGCGCCATGTATCTAATAAAAAATGTATACTATAAATGAAACGCTTGTTGAATATGAACGCATGCAATTACAGCCTGTTATAGCCACACCCATGTAAAGTCCATATAAATATATGGTGTTTAGATATCTGAGCGCTAATGTCTATATCTATATTGCACGTTTCTACATTTACACATTTACGTCTTCCCTATCAAAACATTTAATTATGTATTGTTTGACCTTCAGTTCAGTATTACGCAGTTCTGTGTCATGTGTACCGAGGTTTACTTACTTTTTGTCAGTCCTATTATACAGTTCGATGATGATATCAAACATGGATTGTTTACGCAGCATCATTTTGCCCATGCTGCCCACGAAGGGGTAAGGTTTATCATGTTCAATTCCCTTATCCGCAAAGAAATTATACTTGGCTGTGGCCCAGCGATAGGCCAGCACTAGCGCCACTGCAAACAGGGCAAGAAACTCCAACAACATGTTGGCAATTCACCGATCTGAATGATCCAAGTGTATATTAATGTTTACCACGCTCTCCCGACGATCTGAGCGTACAGAAATCAACTGAATGCAGCATGAAAACGAACATACACAACAAGCTTCGGTTCGCTGGAGGAAAGCTTTCGCTTGGAGCTTTTACAACTTGATGAAATTGTGGTCATTTTTGAGAAACTCAGATATACGCAATATAATGCCATATATAGTATGTACACTTGTCTCTTTGTTGTGTGTTCATATCAGCAAAGGCAAACGCAAACGCATCTATAAATAATACTGATACCGGTTGACAATGAACTTGAATGAATGCAGCCACTGGGTGGGTGGCGAAAGGGTTACCATAGTTAGAGTGCAAAGTGTACGCTAATGATCAACAACTACCATACGGATCGACTTAGTAGATACCTTGTAAACAATGATAAGATACTACTATATAAAAAACTCGTATAGTATGGTAATTTTTTATTGGGCCAACAATGAATGCCAAGTTGTAGTTTGTTTAAAAATAGTTCAAACATATAAAAAGCTGGCAAACGCAGTTAAGGTAGGTTAAGTTTAACAAGTTTTAACTTTATTCAGCAAACATTTTGTTAGTCACTTCAATAAAAAAGCAAGTCAGTCGTTTATCATATTTTATAGAGAGTAACTTACTGACATACATACATACATATGTACCGTGTCAGATTATATTTGAATTATGTACTGATTATGAGTGACAGCTTTAACTTAAATTGCAATTTTCAGTTCACTTAAAATAACAATATGATTAATAATGTAGTAAAATCGGAATAATATCTACTCGCTGCACTAATAAAGACATTGTTCTATTGCCTAAATCCCTTCTGTCCTCAAGTATATTGTTAAACACTCTTCTTTACTCATTATAAGCCAGTTTCTAACTCAAAGGGTTATATCTTAACCTGCGGAAATTCCAGACTTCCCCTTTAATCCGGTGGTTGCCTAACCCAATTTAATCCATACATATACATATATGATATGATACTCATTCATTACTTAAAATGAGCAATTCTGGCTAAAGTCTACCGTATAGTCGACCGAACTTAAGTGAGCTTCGAATGCAACTTAATCCGTACCAGGAACTAAGGTACACCATATAGTATGTATTCTCCGGCTCCATGGCAACTTACGTCTTTCATATATAGAAACCAATCCTTTATGAATGACACTTTTATTACTCTGTAGAGAGGCGACTGCATCCTTTGCTACCACATTCATTAGCCTGAATATTTCCCTAATTTTGCCCCGTTATAGTTTGGCTCAATGCACTTAGCACTGTAAAGGTATAAAAGCCCTTAATGGTTACCTACTTAATAATTATCGGATTAAGAAACATTGATGCCCTTTGCTGAAAACACCGTATACCTTCCGCATATATAATAATAATCTATTCAATTACTATGTTATGTTTATAATACCTTATTATATAGTAATTCAAAATGTTATCTTTAAGTAAGCGCAATACTTGGTACATATGTATATTGTGAAATTACAGATAGCGATATTGTTACCAACGATTTCACACTTGAAAAAATAAGTATTGACTCTTAGCTTATGACTAAGTGTTCGTTGAATGTGTAAAAAATAAATATGAGTTTTGGCAAAAGTTTATTAAAAAAGCTCGAAAAGCTAAAGTCGGGCACTGCCAAGTAAGAGTCACTGTACTTTGCTTTGATTACCCTATATTTCCATATCTTAAAAATCAGACATAAACTTGACCTGCTTATGCAATACACGGACCTAAAGAAAAAAGATTTAAGTCTCTAGTTCTTATAGAAGTTTGCGAAATCTTGGTGTTCATACAGACAGAGAAACGGACGATCTGACAGGTTTATATCGACTCAGCTATCTAGGTCCGTCCTTCTGTTAATCAGTATGTATGAACACCGAACCACTAACCACTGATAGAGCAAACAAACATTAACTGCATGAATCATGAGCGCGAACTGTTTGATCGAGTTTTATAAGGCTGGTCAATAGCTTTGGTTTTCGAAACTTTCGAGTGAATCATCAGCATTCTGCTAAGTAGGAGCTTTTTAGACCCTGTACTTTAAAAAAGTACAAAAGGGTCTATTAAGATTGTGCAAGCCCGAAATGTATGTAACAGGCAGAAGGAGGCGTGCAGACCCCATAAAGTATATATATTCTTGATCAGGACGACGAGTTGAGTCGATCTAGCCATGTCCGTCTGTCCGTCTGTCTGTCCGTCCGTATGAACACCTAGATCTCGGAAACTGTAAGAGCTAGAGACATCATATTTGGCAGTTAGATGCCCCTATAGTGCAAGCAGATCAAGTTTGTTTTAGATTTTTGATACCTGGCCCCCCTCCCCCAAAAACCGCGAAAAACTGCCACGCCCACAATTTGTGCTGTGAATTGTGGCTCAATCGCATAATAAACACCAGAGATATTCAAGATTCAATTCCCTGCACTAGGTAAGGGGGGAGCAGCGCGAGCGAATGTGTGGTTGCATGCGACTTTACGATATGTGTGCATGTGTGAGTGTTTGTTAGCGTGTGTGTGTGCGAAGGAAAGTACAGGGTCTCCTACTGTCGGTTGAATCCGACTGTAGCTTTCCGAGTTTTTTTATTATCTTTTTTTAGCGCCATATTCAACAAATATTTCGTATATATAACAATTATATTCATTGTCAAATCTAGTTTCCACTTTATTCTAATCTCTTAAAATACAAAATTATTTTCTGTGCGGCGGTAGAATAATAAAATTTTATAATTAGTTATAAGAGTAAAAAAATTTAGTATGCAATATAAATATGCAATACAAAAACTAGTCTTAAAAAAATGTAAATAAAAACATCAAAAAATAATTCAGCTGATCAATATTTGTTTTAAATGTTATGTGTGCATCTTTCTACCTGTTACAAACAATTGTCATTTGCGTAATGTTATAGACCATTTTGTATTTTTTTATTGTGCTCTAAACAATTTTATTACTTTTTTATTATGTTTACCTTAGTGATGAACGATCACAAAATTTACCTGTTTATTCATAAGTCGGAATTTACATTCATAAAAATTACGCTGCTTTTCGCAGATTTTTGAAGATTTGCACACGCAAAAAAAGGTTCACTCCGTATTCAACTGAAAATCTAGTTCCACCTGTGGATGGATTAAGATAAGTTTGATATGTTGAGATACAGACCTCCTTTAACCTTAGCACCGTGCATAACTGTGGCTGCTCAATCCCGTTTATATGTAAACTATAAAGACGACGTCTGTCGCTTTGGTTGAGACTAAGTTCCTTATCTCACCGCGGAATAGTACGCGGACCAAGCTAATCCAGGACCCTCGGTTTATCTGTCTCGAACAGCGGTAAACACGTTACTTAGCAGTTTGGTTAGGATGTGTTTTCCCCTGATCCCTAACCACATCGTCGCCATCTAATGAGGCGCCGTAAGCCTGGTCGCGTTAGCACTTCTCGATCTGGCGAAATTTCCCTATTAATCAAAGTATGCCTATGACGCCACAGCCATATTATACTGAAAACCTCAATTTACATCCGGTTTGAGAGTGTCTCAGACATTCTATGAATGAAATTTAACTATCGGAATTAAATTATTATATTGTTCGAATGTGCCAGTTTATGACGCCAACCTAAATGCCTGGAAAATCCAATGCCCGTTTTTTGAAACATGTGTAGGGAAATACCTAAACCCGCGGTTCTCTAGTCTGAGTGTCAGCCTGGTCAAATAAGCGCATGGGTTTTAATGTGCTTGACACGCCTGGCACCCACTACTACCTGGTCAAACTCCCATCCAAGCGGATCTATGAATGAATCTAGTGAATGAATGTGTGCGTCTCTCTGCCACTCTGGCGCGTCAAAAATTTATGGCAAGTATTAAAATCCACCTTCCGACTCAGCCCTAAAACCTTAGCCTAGCCATCACATTGTAGCCCAAAGCAACCGTCGGAACATTAGCGTTGCTAGAACAAAAGTAGCTGCACTTAATCCTAATGATTGGCCTTTGTTTCCAATGACGCATCTGTAGGCTTAAACATAATCTTGGCCAGTTCTCAAGCATCTACATAGTTCCGGGAAGAGTCGCTAATTCCTTCCGATCTAACTAAAGATACAACAGACAAGTGCCTTAATGAGACAGATTGCTCTCATTTATTTGACTTAATTTGTATTAATACTTGGTTTGACACATCTGAAAAAAAATTAAACAGTATTAATAATAATATTTTGAATTAATTTTAAGTAATTCAGATTTTTTAAGTGCAATTTTCCTATGCTCCATTCATATGTTTATAATATAATGACCATATATATATAATTTTATGACCACTAATTTATGACTTTTTTATGAATTCTCTTGGTTAAAGTAGTAGTTTTTTCATTCATGCTTCTTGGGTTTTCCCTTCATGCTTTACGATTCGTAGTTTTTTCATTCATTCTTCAGGAATAGCCCTTTTTTTGACCCTGTACTTTAAAAAAGCGCAAAAGGATCAAATTTAAATTGTGTAATTGACAGTTAGGTATAGCAGGTAGAAAGAGACGAGCTATATCAACACAACTATAGCTGTGTCCGAATCAGTACCTAGATCTCGCGAACTATGCTTAAGAACTAAAGTCACACTTCTCTTTTTATTAGGGTTTTTATTATGTTTTTATATTGCCTAGGCAGGTCAACTTTAGGATCTCCTAATGCGTTCGATTGTAGCTTTCCGGACTACCAATCAGGTACAGAACAATACCCATGTAAATAAGATGTTTTTTTTTTCAAATATTCAAAATGTAATACATATAAAATTTTTTTATTTTTTTTCACGAGTTCAAATGTAAAAAAAAGGCTAATAAGTAATTGATATATTTCATACTATTTATTTATGTGATATTTACATTGCAAAACACTTATATACATTTTTTAAACGTTCATTTGCCACACTGAGTTGTGGTTTTTTTTAACGTGTTGTGTGTTATTTTATAATCATGGTGTTATATAATTTACAGCGTATTTTTTATGTTATTTTATTTATTTATTTAACGCGAACTTATTGTAGGGGGACAGATGAACTATTATAAATTAAACATAAAATTAAAATTAAAAATTAAAATGTAAAAAGTGGGGGGATAGACAATTTCCTTCACTTAAAGTAAATCAGATTTTTTTATATGCTTTTTATACCTTGCAAGTTTCTCATTCTACTAAATTGAACTTTATCAACAAAACTTTGATACACATATTACACAACTTTGTACACAAAATAAATATGCTTCAAACAACACTAACTCAAGGTTATGATATCATTTGAAAATTCAGGGTATCTCTTAACTTAAGCGTGTTTTTTAATACTCCTTAAACTATAAGAGCAAAGAAAGTTTTTAAAAGCTAGACCCATAGCATTTAAGTTGGCAATTCATGTTCTTACTTCAAGTCATAATTTTCTAACCAAATGTTCAATTTCTTTTAATCTGCACTTTCTCTAGCCCAAATGTATAGTATTTTCCTACATGCAAGCAGTGCCATGTCATGGCTTTTATCAATCCAATTCAAAACTAGAAGCATTTCAGCCACTTTCATTTGGCATTACTAAGTTAATGCTTGCATTTATCTACACAGCATCTAGTTTTGGGGGCAAACGCCTACTAGCAGCCATAAAGTAGCCAACAATTTATCCATGTCATCCCCCAAGCGGAACAGCCCAGCGATAAAGTTTCCAGCAAACTGTACCCATTTTACATGCTCAAACCTTAGCTCAAACCCCAAAGAATGTGCTGTGAATATTGAAGGCACAATTTGCTCCGTTTACAAATCTCTTTCTCTGGCTCACACTGGAACTATATACAGGGATAAAAATATATATACAGATACTTTGCATATTTAAAGCACCAAAGTTGACGGAGAGCAACCCCCAGTAAGTAAGAAGCACTTAATTCAATAATAAATTGCCACCACAGTACGGGGCAGCAAGCCTCTGGGTTTAACGGGCGAAAACCCGAATCAACCCACAGATAACCAAGTTACAGTTACAGTCACCCGGGGGGAGACAGAGCGAAGGGGGAAGGAGAAAGATGAGGGCCGAGCCCAGAGTTGCGCCTTAGAGACAAACAACTTTTATCAAATTGCGTATAAGGGGGTTTGTACGTAGGTAAGCGTAAAATTCATAATCATGAATACTCTGCTTAAAGTTCCACCCCATTGGGAGTCCCCGAAAAAAATAGATAGAAATACTACTATACCCGTATGTATATGTCTAATAAGTAGCAGTGAAAGCGAAAGTCAAGGAAGCTGCCATTAGGTGTGCCTACATAGTACATAGTACCAAGTACATTATATACTACCAGCCAGCCTGTCCCAGAGTTTTTCTCTCATTACTCCAGAGCCTGCGTGAGCGGCCATTGTAATTTGCTGTTCAAAACAACCCTCCAGCATGTTTCTCGCTCTCTGTGAGACAGATAGACAACAAATCGATGAATGAAGCAGAGAAAGAGTGTTTGTTCATGTATGCCTGCTTGCGCGTAGGTAAGCTGATAGGTAGGCCTGCAGAAAAGGACCTCAGAAGAGCGGAATCTCTATAAATTTTGAGTTTTACGACTAAAAGACTTCAGTTCGGTTTGAGATCTTGTGCAGCGCGCAACATCATTATTTCGGCGTTGAACCGCCACCATTTAACCAAGTGTTTCAAAGTAATTCAACTTATTCTTAAACATTCAAAAACAATAGTTCCATATTTATTGCAATGAAAATGTCAGAAGTTATACCGCAAACATATTCGCGTCTGTTCCGTCCATGGGATACACAATGCCAGCCTCCCAACCCCGCGCCATCTGTGAAAGAAGAACGGGAATCCGATATGGAAACAGTGACCATCAAGACCGAGATGCCCAGCAGCAGCAGCAGAAACAGCCTCAATGGTGACGATGACCAGGACAGTGAACTCAATGTATCGTGCGCCTCATCGAACACCTGTTATGAGGATGCAGATAGCAGCTATGCAAGCACCTCCACTCCGATGGCTGACACACCTACATCCACTCCGACGCACACTCCTATATCCACTCCGACGCACACTCCTACATCCACTCCGACGCACACTCCTACATCCACTCCACCACAGCCACTATATTCTGCAGCATATTCTGCAACATTTCCACCAATCGTGACAATACCACCAAAAGACCTATCGCAGTCAGCTCCGTTTTTGCCCCACAACGAAATGTACTATGCTGCAGCAGCAGCAGCCGCCGCTGCGACCGGTACGCCACCTACCGTTCCCTTTGGCATGGATCCCTTTGCAATGGGCATCATGGAGCAGGAGTATGCACGTGTCATGGCCGAGGATGCACAGCTGAAGGCGCTCAATGCGCGCAAGCAGCGACCAAAGAAATTCAAGTGCCCCCACTGCGAAGTAGCCTTCTCCAACAATGGTCAGCTCAAAGGACACATACGAATTCATACCGGTAATTCATACTCGAGAGAAATAATCGACATGCCTTACTTACAATTCCATTCCTTTGTTTCATACAGGCGAACGCCCATATAAATGTGATGTCGAGACCTGTGGGAAGACCTTCACACGCAACGAAGAGTTGACGCGGCATAAGCGTATACATTCTGGACTGCGGCCGTATCCTTGCACTGCTTGTGGGAAGAAGTTCGGACGTCGTGATCATCTGAAGAAGCACATGAAGACGCATATGCCACAGGATCGCCAGATGGGACCAGCCTACTTTATGCCCATGTATCCATATCTCTATGGCTACTAGGTGCTGCTAATCAGCTCCAGCGATCTGTGAAGCGCTTGCACGCATTATAAACGCTACAAGTCTAACAAAAACAAGAGCAAAAAACGAAGATACCTCAATAACAAAATGTATCTGGCTGGCCAATACTCTACCTTCAACAATCTACCTCTACCAATCTACCTCAGGAGTACCTGACTACAAACTCACACAATCAACTACCTCTGCAACATGGCTACAGATAACCATCGATGGATAAATAATGCAAATATTGAGCCATATATTTTTTAACGAATATTTACACTATTCCATCCACTACGTGACAAGGTAGAAGCGTTGAAAGAGAAAACCCCACACATGTGTAAATACAATCCTTAAGTGATCCTTCTCTCATATGCTAAGCGATTAAGAGTTTTAAGACACACACACGCATATTCATACACACACATCCATACTCATGCTCATACACACACTCTAACACACATACACACACGCTAACATACACACATAAGCTAGTTATAACCGTAGTCATAAGCAGGTCTTATATGTATTTTACACTTTTATATGCGACTGCGTCGCTTAGCAATATACGATTTACATATAAAGCCCTAAACTAGTTAAATATATCGCGTTGTACTTCTACAGAAATACAAAACAAAGCAAACGAAACACATAGAATTTTAATTTAAAAAATATACTCACTCAATTCGCAAAAGATACATTTGTATCTATACCTCAACTTTATCCACTGTCGTTATTACTTTCGACTATTAATGTCATTTGGCCAATAGTTCTTGTCATGCCGGCAATATCAAAGTGACATTTTGCAGTTTGCATGCGTCGGCATAACTAACTGTGAAAGGGTTCAGAATTTACAAGTCATTTGTGGCAAATATCTGCAGAATAGATTCATTCACAAAAACGGAGTGAAAAACTCCATTAATTGCTGGCAATTTCCAGCTTTAACTTGACAGAACCAATCCATTTACTACTTACTATATCAAATCCTGCCCAATATAGCATTAGATATTTTTCTCACAGTCCAAGCTGCATTCTATTGCAATTGTTCACGTATCCTTGCCATTACTCAAACGACAGCTTGCGTCATTCATAAGGACAATGGCAGGCGAGTGGGCCCACCTGAGCAACTGATTGCAATAGACACAGTGTCTCTCTGTGTCTCTGGGAATTTATTATGCTAAAGGTGGCTATAGCGATTCCCTCCTTTGGTCAATATCAATGTGACTTCTACGTGTGCACAATAGCTGCAATTTTCGAAAAGAAACCGTAGCAAACCGGTGGGCATTGCCTGTTGCCTTCTGTAGTCAACCTTTTTTTACGCACAGACAATGGCCAAGAAGTCGCTTGATAGGGGCGTGCAGGTCCTGCATCTAGATACGATATTCTACCTGTTGCCTGGTCAATCCTGAGAACATTTTTTTGTATTCTACTCTGCCAGACAGTGCGTCGTCTTGGTTGGAACTAATAATGTGTCCCATTGACTTCTTAAATGTTGTTTGCACCAGACACAGCGGCTACACTTTGAGCACTTGGCCAAGTATCTGGTAATAGGTTCCAATATACATTTTTCATGTGGACTTCTTCTCGTCAGCATCTGGTGATATTTGCTCTCGATATTGATGCGTTTCCTAGCATTGTCCTGTAATTACAAGCAATTAATTTCAATTTCAATAAAATCTCTCTCATTCTGAAGTGTGGGAAGGTAAACTTCTTAGGTTGAACGTGACATATATACTTTAGGTACTTATGTCAATCACGAAGACAAGTGTTAAGATGAGGAATGGGCAAAAATAAACAGACATTGATTAAATTGAAAAATCCTGTTGATAAAGAGAAATGAAAAAATGAAAAAATATACTTCAAGAACGGTTCACAAAAATTCAAATAATTTTATAATACTCGTATGGTATTATTTGATTTTGATTCAATATAAGATTAAGGTGGTACTTACTCTGTTAGATTGAAGTTATTTTATTTTCAAACCACTTTTACGCAACCAATGATCTATTTAACTTATAAATTTCACTTTATTATTATTTATTGATTTATTTTTATATTTTTTCACGCACTACACTATTTTTACGGTTTTATTTACATATTATATATTATTATTTCACTGAGGATACACGTTTGTCGTCGTTCAAGTTTCAAGCCAGAATGGCTTGTATTGCCGTAGCCAGGGGTATATATAACTTAAAGCTAATCATTAAAAAAAGGACATGTAGGCACAAGAGAGACATACAGTAATTGAATGTGTGAAAGGGAGAAAGAAATACACACCTAACTATAGTCAGGTCAACCGACAGTAGGAGACCCTGTACTTCGATTTGCCTTGGGCATACACATGCACTTATACATACATACATACATACACATATACATACACTTATACACACAAACATATACTCAAATACAAACAATAACCAATACTCATATAAAAATTGAAACTCATAATAAAAAATCACGCATACGCCTTAGTGCGCGCCTACACTATGGCTCCCCCCTTCCCCCAAACAACTGACTAGTACATAAAGTTGTTTGTCCACTATCTCCGGTGTTTATTAAACGTTTGAGCTGCAAATCGCACCAAACATGCAAAGCATCTAAAGCTTTAATCATGCAAAAAATCTAGTGACTCTAAAACTGTATATACTTAGAACATTTGCGTAAATTTGATGGGGAGGGGGATGAGATATAAAATGAAAAACATAAACTTGGCCTTCCTATGTAATACACGAACCAAACCAATAAAAATTACGTCTCTAGCTCTTGTAGTTTCCGAGATCTCGGTGTTCATACAGACGGACGGGCAGACAGACAGACGGACAGACCATTATCTTAAAATTTAAATAAGTAAATCTAAAGTGCAATAACTCAATGCAAATTCACAAAATACGAACAAACTCAGAATACTTTCACGACTTAGATAGGAACCATCCTTAGCTATATTCTCATCAGATGAAGATATCTCGTAACACTTTCTAGGAATAAGAAATGCATTATGGTATAATTGCAGCAAAATAAATCTAAACAAGGTCGTATTGTTGCAGGACAATAGTATGAAGCGTAGTTACTTCCTAACAAGAAAGTAGTTTGGCTATCAATATCAGGCTGACGTCTTGAGACAATTGCCACGTAGGAGGCACTAGCCCTATCTGCCATTCATGACCACAAAAAGGCCAAACAAAAGTCATCGGGTGGTCCACAGACCGAAGTATATTTCGCAAGTAGATAATTGCCAACTAGCAGGACGAAGCAGTACCAAGACCAGAAGGTAGCTCAGGCCACACAGCGTGTCCTGGCTGAGAAATTGAAATGTCTTTTGTGCGCTAATAGAGAAATATACGGGCCATAATTTCGCAATGCAACAATAGTACAGTACAATTGAATGAGCAATGCAAAAACAAGTAAAAAGAAGAACAAGATAGTAAGGAAGGGCAGAGAAATGAAACTATATAAAAAATGGAGTCCTGTTTGCTCTACAGTGGATGGAGAATTGGCTACCTTTCACAGCGCCATACCCTCGGGCAAGCAAAGTGCGTCGACGGTTTTCAACCCCTCGAGAAACAACCCTCATCCCCTAACACACACACACACAAAGGCACACACACTCAAACAGAGAGATACGTAAACACACCCAAGGGCTGGCAGGGGGTAGTGTGGCAGTAGTGTGCGCTGACGTTTTATACAAAGTGTCAGAGGATCCATTTAATTGGGAAATTTATTGGCCAGCAGCGACGGCGCACAGAGCTAGGAGACAGTTTGTCTGGCCCTCTTGTTGACTTTCTTTGGGTCGCATGTTTGCGGTTGCTGGAAATACATACTTTCACAATGCTGATGCGAGATTGCCCTATAAAAACAAGTAGAATAACCTGGAATAAAAAATAATAATAGAAAGTACAAACAAATTCGTGTATAGAAATGGATTTGTAGTTGGAACTCATCGTGTGTGGCTAACGTGTTGGTATTTCTGTTTTCTATTTTCCATTTTCCACTACAGTCCATTCTAGTATATTGTGTTCGTTCCGATTATGAGACTTTCCCGCTAATTATATTTGTTCAGGCCACGCTTTAGACATAAGTAGTAGACACAGAGCAACATTGCTCAACATTTCCATCATTATTATTATTGGCATTTTCCAAAGACTCCTCCCGTCTCTAATCCTAGGCGGAAAAGTGGGTATGTCCCGACGCACGCTAAACGATGAGCTTATCTGCACTAACACTCTTAATAAGTCGATTGTCTGCAGTCTAATCTACCCTAAGTTTTCTAGAGGCTGTACCATTACCAACTAATGACCATGTCTTTCCATTATCTTCTCATGCAAATTGTATGCAATTCCGCATCTTATCCTGACGCCGGTACTTGCACAACGATACGTAACATACTACTTCAACAGACAGTATATTGCATGTGTATGTTTGTGTTTGTATACTTAGAGACAAACATACACACATGTACAGTGAGCTCTAAGCACTCGCCCGGTTTGTCCACACACATGGCACAAGGTGAGGGACTCCTAATCTGTTTGCTGAGATAAACCACAGACGTTCGTCGTAGAGGTTGGTTAACAAACAAACAACTTTTTATTTCAAACAGAAACATGTTAAAGAATGAAAAATACATATATATTAGAACAAATTTAATAATAGAAATTGCCAGCTTATATATCGCACTAATGAAGCTAAAGTGCTATAAAGTTTTACTACATGATTTCCGGCCCTCCGACTTGGCTTCTTTAATCCTATATTTGAGTCATTCATATAGTATTTTTTTATAACCCTCAATATTATTGAATTACCCCTAACTTTGTTGAATTACCCCTAATATGAAGATACCTGTAATAAAATTCTTTAATATTTGTATATGTAATATAATTTATAATCATTTTTTATAATTTATAATAACAACCCTTAGCCTAGGCCTCTGATGTGTTGGCTTTAAAATTAATAAATATGAATTCGCTGGTGTTTAGTGACCTTTCCACTTTTTAAAACCTAAAAACACCTATCATAAATAAATATGTTTAGACCCTGTACTTTAAAAAAGTACAAAGGGTCTATTAGGTTTGTGCAAATGACATTTGTGTGTAACAGACAGAAGGATGCGTGTCAGACCCCATAAAGTATATATATTCTTGATCAGGACGACGAGCTGAGTCGATATAGCCCTGTCTGTCTGTCCGTCTGTCTGTCCGTCTGTCCGTCTGTCCGTCTGTCCGTCCGTCTGTATGAACACCTAGATCTCGGAAACTATAAGAGCTAGAGACTTAATTTTTTTTTTGTTTGGTTTGTGTATTACATAAGCAGGTCAAGTTTGTTTCAAATGTTTGAAAAGTCATCCCCCTCCCCCTCAATTTCGCAAAAATATTCCCAGCATGTACAGTTTTAGAGTCACTGTTTTCCTTTTTTGCATGAATAAAGCTTTAGGTGCTTTGAGTGTTTGGTGCGATTTGCAGCCCAATCGGATAATAAACACCAGAGATATTTCACAAACAATTTTCTGTACTGAGCATTTAGGTGGGAAAGGGGGAAGCCACAGTGTACGCGGCCACTAGGGCGTATGCGTGATTTTTGATTGTGAGTATGAATGTCTGTATGAGTTTTGGATATTGTTTGTATTTGCGAGTATATTTGTATGTATAAGTGTATGTGTGTATGTATAAGTGCATGTGTATGTGTAAGTGAGTATGTTCATATATGCTGCTGCTGTTATCGACGCCCAGGGCAAACCAAAGTACAGGGTCTCCTACTGTCGGTTGCGTCCGACTGTAGATTAGCGTCCGACTGTAGCTTTCCCTACTTTTTTTGTTTTTTTTATTATAGCATAAAGTTATTCTCTGCCTACAAACGAGCGAGCTCTGCATACATACCTACGAGCAGAAGGTATGCCTCATTTTACCCTCTATTAAAATCGCGTTCATCATTATTATGCAATTGCAATCAATTGCAAACAAATATATCAACCAAAAGCAAAACACCAAAACAGCATCCAGCTGAGCAACAAACCCAGTGCAAAGGTACACACTATGTGGTGCCGGAAGTGCCATAGAGTCGGAAAACAAACGCCATTGTAGTAGTGTTTGCATGGCCTGGGCATCCTTTTGGAGTTTCCCATCAACATGAGCAATACAAACTAATCAAAACTAATGATGACATAATTGGCTCGATCGAGCTAACATAGGAAGCAGGCCAGTTCAGGTCGTATCCTCTGTGTGAGTTCTGTGTGTGTTTGGGTTATGGGCATGAAGCTGAAATAGTTCGAAATAGGAAGTGGCTGCTGCTGTGTGCTAAACAAAGCCACATACATACAAATTGTCCTTGCAAGGAAATAGACATCACTCAGGAAAAAACGGAGGAAAAAACTGAACCAAACAGAAGAAAATTGAGATAATTGATTTGTTTGCAAAATGCAATGCGATGACACTTGGTTTTTAAATACCCATGGTGTGGTCCTCTTTTTGCAATTAGCTGGAACGTTATAATTACAATAAGGGATTTGTTGTGACATTTCGTAAAAGTCAAGAAACTATTGAGCAATTCATCAATTTACTGCTGCCACACGGACTGCTTTCCTTTTTCAAATCACTTTTTCTTTTGACTTTTGGTTTTTTCTTTCCAGTTGTCACCGATACGGATGTTGCCCCGCGGTGTAGCGTGTGCTACTGTCTAATGCCATTTCCCGTGGGGTGGTCGTCCACACAGCTGGAGAACTAAACACCATTAAATGAAATTGATTAAAAAATAATACAATCTTTAATGTTGTGCATCTCTTCTTCACAATGACTATTGTTTTATTTATATAAATATAAATATATAAGTATATGTATGTATATAGCTGTCCGTCAGCACAAAGTGAGTATACAATGAGTATATATGTATAGTAGAGTACATTCGAGTATAAAAATGCATAAGGTATAGTTATCAAAAATAGAATATCGTGCTTTTCTTCATTTACAAGTTTGTTTGTGCTATCAAAATGCTTTTCAGACTTGCTCAGACATAGGTGTATTGGCTTACAATCTAGGAGAAAAATACATATGTAAGTAATAATGATATATAGATTTCGATATTTATCATGTGGCATGAATGGGGCATCTTTAAGTAAGGCACAGACACGTGGGCCGCTGAGATTATGTGGTGCTCGTTAACTGCATCGCTTGATCGAACATTTTCACTTGAGGTTACATTAGGATTACTTCTTTGATATACTTCTAATACAGCATTATGGCCCCCTGGTTCTTATCTTTACTAAGCGGCTCTAAACGATGACGATCACGGTGCTCACGACGCTTCGCATATAACAGTATTGTTATATTTATAAGCACCACAAGCGTGGAAATAACTACCAGGTAGAAACTATAGCCCAGATAGGCCAGGCCTCTACTGGTCCAATTCTGCTGTTGATGTTCCGCAATGAGTACATTGTGTATAAGGTACTGGTAGAACTGCACCAGCCAGGCCACAAAAGCAATAATCTGAGCACCAGCCGCAGATATGTTAGATGCCAACAACAGCACCATAGTGCCACCTTTTTTGGCGGCAGATGCAGACTTGAGAACAGCAGCTATAGCAGCCACGGCGCATGCCAAGAGACCGAAGCCAGTGCCCAGTGTAGTGATCAGCCAGAGCCAAAAGCTGTTGTCCCCGTGTTCAGAACGAATTAATGAATAAACTATGGTAACATGTAAATAAAAGATTAATTTATATTAAAATACTATATGTAGTTGTGATATTACTCACCATCAACTGGAGAAGAGCGTACACCAAAGCCTGGATTCAAGTACTGACTGCCATAGAATAGTCCGAAGTTGACGTCACCCGAAAAGTTCCCCTTACGTGGATAGGCACGCACCCAATGGTTGGTGGTGACACTGACCAGCAGCAGGCCAATGGCCAGGCAACTGCCAAAGAATGTGGAGAATACAAGGGCACGTGTACGAATGCTCATCTTGGATCTGTGTTGATAAAAAGTTTAACATCAATATAATCACAAACAAAAGACTCTAGTTGCAAACTGATAGTAATCAGCTGATTACAGCATGCAATAGTAATCTGCTTTGCGCCAATGGCGTTCCGTTCCAATGGCGTTGTGCTGAGATTACAACAAAGAAAGTGCAAACACACAACAGCAACAAAAGCGAACTTAAATTGTCCCCTCACCTTGCGAAAACGGCACCACGAAAAGGGACGTCTGCTGAATTTGTGTTATTATCACGATCGTCGTCCTCAATGTAATCTTGGTTCATTTGCATTTAATATTAATTATTTATTTATTAATTTTCTCGATACTCTCACTTAATTTTTTGTCACATTAAATGCAATTTTCCTGCTTTTTGCGCAATTGTTGTTGTGTTTTCCCTGTGAGTAGAGAGAAAATACGATATAAAATCGATATATTCAAACATCGCACACTCTTCATAGTTTTATTCGATATTCGATACTTTCTCCTTTTTTCCCATCACTGATAATACAGCGGAATTATTTGGCAAGTTCAAAGACAACTTTTTTTCTGTAAATAAAAAGATTATATATTTTAGAATAAAGTTTGTGTTCGCAGCTGAGTAGCATGAGGAACGAACAATTTTGAGCTGTGCCAGTGGTAGATATATACATTTATTTGCACGCCCAATGCAATTTGTTTTGTTTACAGTTTCTTGCGAGGGGTAGATAATAAATTTAGCGCTAAATTTGTAAATAAGTGTTGGCTAACCCGAAGTGTCGGAGAACACGGCTTGTACGAAGTGTGGCAACACCGTTGTAAATTGAAAACCAGTACTTCATATGGCAACGCTACAAGTAAAAATAGCGCGTAATTTGTGCGTGATAAAAAGAGAAATTTTTGCGTAAATATGAGCAGCCGCAAGCATAAAACAACCGAAAACATTGAAAATCTATGTCCAGTAACTAGGTAAATATGTGTGAATATATTATTTTAGCGCAAACCACACTTGATATGACACTTTAGTGTCGACTCAGCAAATGGCGCGAATTGTTCTAGTGACGTCACGGATCTCGCAATTGGGCCGGCCCAGGGCCAGCACAGCATGTAATTGAAAGGTGCTTGACCCATGGTGACCGCTGACCAAGCAACTGCCCGCAGTGCAATTTTTAATTAAAATGGCTTTCTCCGTCTATTGTTCCCCACAGAAAACGATCAACAAGTAAGAGCAGTGCAGCCGGCGCTGCTGCCTCTGCTTCCGCATCAAAAACGTCGGTCTACGAGCACACGTCGTCCCCCTCTGCGCTCACTTTCGAGGCACTCGAGGAAATGGGCATTGGTATGTTGGACTCGGAGGAGAGTAGCTCCTCAGCTATGTCAGCCATAGCCCTAGCAGTGAGCACCAGCGACGAGAACTCTAATGAAACAACACCTAGCACCAGCGTTTTACCGCGTATGTCGCATCAGCACTCACGGTCAAGTCTTAACTCTACGACTTCCACACAAGACAATAGCAGTGTCAACAATACTACCATCATCGAGATGTACAGTGAAGAGGCTGCTGAACAAGTGTTGCAATCCGCTGAGAAGTTACACGCCATGGCGCAGGCTAAACGTGCGGCACTGGGAACGTCGGATGGCAACAGTAATTCGAATTCGCCAAATAAACGCACTAGGAATCCACTGGCCACAGTCACGTGCAATAATCAAAGCGATGCATCACTACTACCGCCTCCACCACAACAGCAATCCACGCCTCTTCATCTTTTGCCCTCAACAAGCAAGCAAGCTCTGATCCGACAGCAAAGGAAGCCATTTTCAATGGGCTTAGCATTGCCGCCAGCTCAACAAGCCCTGACAGCCCGAATGGCAAAAGCAGAAGACTTTTTTCTTTATCGGACGCCGTTGATGAGCGCTCACATTAACAGTGAAATCAACTACTTTGATAGACTATCCGACGAGATCTTGCTGAACATTTTCAAGTGGCTACCAAAGAAGGCGCTGCTCCGCTTAGCCATCGTTTGCCGACGTTTCAACTGTTGTGCCAGGGATGAAACCCTGTGGACGCGTCTAGATATGGGTCTGCGTACGGTGTGTCCATATGCTCTGGAACACATAATTAAGCGTGGTATGCCAGTGCTGCGACTGGCCCAATCTGATGTAAGTTTAGTTAATATATGCTGAAATCATTTGCTAATGTTTTATTTTCCAAAGATACAAGATCCCGCCTTTTCCTATCAAGTTTCCGCCATTGATTTTCAATCGCGTTTGCAGTTTTTGGACTTGAGTCTGGCCACAATTTCAACTACTAGCTTGCAAATACTATTGGCCCACTGCCGCCAGCTGAAAAAACTCAGCCTGGAGTATACTGAGCTCAATGATGATGTGTGTTTTGAGATTTCGCAGAACACTTCGCTTGAGACTCTCAATCTGTCCATGGCTACTGGCCTGACCGCCGAATCCGTGCGTCAGATGATGGAATCATTGACCAAACTTAATAGTCTAAATATATCGTGGACTAATCTTTCTGCCGATGCTGTCACTGCACTAGTAACCCATATACCGTCCAATATAATACGTTTGAACGTAGCCGGTTGTCGACGCGTACTCCACGACTCTCGTAAGTAAATCAGTGAAGGACACAAAGATCATCAGCTCAACAATCTATCGACTGCTTTTAGATATCATTACACTGCAAAAACGCTGCCCACAGTTGCTGGAACTAGATCTGTCGGACTGCAATAGTCTTTCACCGGCAGCACTTACCACAGTTATGAAATTCAGCAGCCTTGAGTATTTGTCCGTCTCACGTTGCTATCTTATTCCTGCCACAAGTTTCGTGTAAGTAAATCTATTTCAATTAAAGATAGCAAATAATGGTTTATATTCTCCTTAACAGCGAACTTAAGCTCATGTCAACGCTCACCTATTTGGACATCTTCGGCATGCTGTCGGATGCCG
The DNA here is from genome assembly GCA_035045005.1 of Liodrosophila aerea. Classification (NCBI taxonomy): domain Eukaryota; kingdom Metazoa; phylum Arthropoda; class Insecta; order Diptera; family Drosophilidae; genus Liodrosophila; species Liodrosophila aerea. The sequence continues at coordinate 284,912 of JAWNNL010000753.1, forward strand.
CTTTGGAGGTGCTAGAGAAGCAGATGCCCAAAATAGGAATTAATAAGTTTATACATAGCTCTGTGGGGCGACCAACTGTTGGCGCTCGTCGTACCTCCATCTGGGGTCTACGCACGCGCGATTAATACTTCACAAAATCAGCCTATATTTAAGAATTTGATTCGACTTATTGTCTAGCGCAAAGTGTTTTTTATACATTTATTCAATTCAATGACAATAATTAAATGTCACGCTCATATTTTCTAATACGCGTGTGTTATGGTTGTCATTTTCACTCCTCGACCTCGCTTAGAGGTGGCATTGGCTTCTCCCACTTCCAGTCTTCCCAACTGACGCAGTCCTTCAGGCTCTCAACAAAGCCTGTCTCGGACGGACAACGCATCTTGCTAGCGGGCTCATTGAGAACCTCGCACTTCCAGAATGATGTGGCATCCCAGTTGTCACGGAAGATGGCAATGTCAAGCTCCTCCTGAGTCTTGCAACCTGGCTGCCCATCGCCATTGTAGGCACTGGCCAAACTGCAGGCAACGAGAACCAAACAAATAGTAAGCTGAAGTTTCATTTTACCACAACTGATGCTCAGCTACCGGTGCATCTTCGCTTTATATAGTTGCCTTGGTCCAATCGTAAGTCAAGTCAAGTGCAATCTATACCTGAAAAAGCTTTCACTAATTGTCTACTATGCAAACATAATTTTACAACTTGTCCAGAACAAAGAAAACACACTGCATCAAAGGAAGATAACATTTGGACAACATATTGGGAAATCATCTCAATTCTACTATCTCGCACAGTAGCATTTCTTTACAGAAACAACAATTGATAATAGAGAAAATTTGTTAAGTACAGATTAATAAGCTTGTTAAATAATTCATTCATGCATTTGGAGTATTCCATAATATCAGTTAACAGATGCGATAAGTGCAATGTTTGAAATAAAATAAAATACTATTTGAATTTTGCGTCAAATTTAAGGCGGTAATCAATGAACCGCCAAGATGCCGCAAATCACGGTCACAGTTACTGCCAATTACAGTATACCAGCGTTGCCAGATGGTCGTTAGTGAACAAATTGCACTAATATTATTAGTTTATTTTTATATTCTATTCTGGTATGTATTTAGTTTTATTTTTCTCATCAAGCGTAGATACGATATATGATTTCGTAATTCAGCGCTGCAATTTTAATTAAATGAGTCGGGGCTGCCATCTCTTAGTTCTCTACTTATTTAAGTTGGTTCTTTTATGTTCATTTTTAGTACATTTTCAAACTTTCAAGTGGCAACCATGATTATAAGTTTATTCTGTTGTTGTTTTTGATTGAGTGTGCTGCGCATTACAATTTCTTGTTAACATTTGTTACATTTACATAACTTTTTAAAACAATTAAAAAAGATAAAAATTTGTAGTAGTATATTTTATTAATGAAAATATTTTTGATACCAAATTTGCCAACAATATACTAGTCATTAACAAGAGCAATCCCACAGACGCAAACAACCTGTAAGACCTTGACCAATTCCACACATACTTATATGCTTATGTATCTCAATGCTAATCGTATGATTTCTCCAGCATATTGTTCCAGTTCCAGCATATTTAGTGCCAGCTTAACCATCAACAAAATGTCTATAAGACGCGCAATGTCCAGTTCCACCAATTCCGCTGCTGAATGGCGGAGTTACTTTATGAGCACCCACTTCTGGGGACCCGTAGCCAACTGGGGTATTCCCATAGCTGCCCTAGCCGATACCCAGAAGAGCCCCAAGTTCATCTCGGGCAAAATGACAGCCGGTGAGCTATTAAACTCGTTTGCATAACATGTTTAGAACAGCTTTCTGTTGAAAGTTTTTGGTTATCAAATCAGTTTGGCATAGACACCCTTGGTTTATGATTGTAGCTTCTATGCTAATCAGTGCTTGGCTGCTGATAAGCTGGATACAGCCACCGACAGGCCACGTGCCGATAAGCCAATATAGTGACAAATTTATAAACACTCAAAAACGTTGATTAAACCCAGTTATCATTTACTCCACAGCACTGACGTTGTACTCGTGCATCTTCATGCGATTCGCCTACAAGGTGCAACCTCGCAACTGGCTCCTCTTTGCTTGTCATGCAACCAATGCTACAGCGCAGTCTATTCAAGGAATTCGTTACCTCAATTACCATAGAGCAGAGCAATCTGCGTAAGTGGTCATCGTTCTGTCCCAGTGTACCCCAAAACAGCACAACGTATGTTAATTTAAATATTGGCACAGCTAATAAGGCGCAACAACGAACAGCTACGATAATAATAACACTTCTGTAATCAAATACAAACACGCAACGCAACAACAACTAATCCCAGTGCACTGCCTACGTAATAGCTCGGCCCGAAGATGAATTGGTTGAATCTCATCCAAAATTGCTCACCTTACTAGTGCTAGATAGCATAAATAACCCAATCAGTCTACGAATGGATGCCTCTTGATAACTTTTAACTAAACATTGTATGTGCAATAGTAGAAATGAATTATATAAATTACGTAGTTAAAACCATCTATCTATCGTTTTCTTCTATCTGAACTGGGGAAAACATTGACATTGCGAATGCGTTTATGCAACAACAAAATGATTCATTTATAATTAATTGTACTCAGTGTGATTCAGTTTGGCATTGCCTTGAGCACATGCACTTTATTTTAAAACATTTTTTGTTTATATAAGTTTAAAATATACATACGTGGAATATATATATAGTATATTTATGCATTCACATTAACAATATTTGATTTTTTTGTTGTGATTTTCTTTTTGTAACAATTTTTCATTAGACAATGGGACATACATTTGAAATAATATTGCAATCAAAGCTTTATCTACGTATCCAACGCAGTTTTGATTACAGTTAGTAAGTAATGTGTAAAAACATAGGTATTAAAAAATATGTGATAAAAATTTGACAATTGCTAATGCAATACACATCATAAACAAAAGTACAAATAAATTTTTTTTTAACATTTTCTGCGCATTTCTTCAATATATATGTGGCGCGCTTTTTAAGTATGCATATCTTCTTAGGGGGTAGGATTTTTTTGTTTTACATCATTCTCCATACTGAGATACAGATGTTCTGTTCATTTGTTTTTTGTGGCTCCTTTTGATGGTGGAGAGACCACATACTACAGCGATATCAACGACAATCTTAACGTAACAATGGATGACACAACTAAAACTTAAACACTAGAGGCTCTGCGTCGCAATATGCGACATTCGAGAGGTACGACAGTTTTTTGTTTTTTACTTTATGACTATGGCATGGTATGAGAATCTCAGTGCTCCGGCTCGGGCTTGACGTATGTGCTATTACGATGGTGCATCTGTCTGAGGAAATCAACGCAACGATCCTTGCGCCGCAACACTCGCTGTAGAGCGGCGCTGAGTTCTTGGTATTCAGACTGCAGTAATTCCTCCTCTTGCTTCTCATCATCCTCACGCTGTTTGGTCTTTCTGCGTGAAACACGGCTGGCCTCATTGTTCTTAATACGATCGCGGTATGCCTTCAGCTCATCATCATTCATCTGTGACATCAGATCGGGATCTGGGCCATCAGCATGTGACTTGGCAGGACGTCCACGCTTACGCTTCGTGCCACTGTTGTTGGATGTTGTGGCACTAAACTGAGATGTGCTGGCTGTGGAAAATGCTGGTGAAACTGGAGCGGTGATGAAGCCGGCAAATCCAGTCTGGCAGGTTGGTGCATGCGAGTGGGAGGTGCTGGCTGAGTACGAGCTATAGGGTGTATTTGGCGCTGAGAAATCCTGGAAGGTGGTTTGTGCTGTGTTTTCCTCGGCTGTGCGAAGCTCCTCCAAAATGTTGTCCTGTGTTGAGGTGTTGTTTGCTGAGTTTTGCTGTAAGCACAAGAGAACATATTTAGAATATTGTGGAATAGATTGACAATCAGCTGTACTTACTTCATCCAGATTCAGTAAATGCTCGATGATATCTGGTGTATTGATGGCATCTTTGTGAACAATCAGCGATTTGTTAATATTGAGTAAGAGCTTGCTGCGTTTTTGTGGCATCGATTCTACTGTGGTGGTATTAGGCACTGAGAGGCCAGCTGTGGTAGCAGAACGCTTGATGCCCATGCACCGATTGGCGGATGAGACATCATGCTGCACGGCAAGACCAACCTCTTCGTTGGTCCCATCCAGCTGGCCGAGGCCGAAGCCGAGTGAGGCCTGGCTGCTGCCAAAGTAGATGGCATCCATGCTATTCTCGTCAGCCAACAATGGCAGCTCATTGAAGAACTTTGTTTGGCTTGAAGGAAGCATGGAGCCCTGTGAGCAGTTGCTCAGCATTGGATTCTCAGAGTTGGTCAAAATGTTGCCCAAATCGAGTTCCTCACTGGTGTTATTGATATCGATGCCATTGCAGATGAAGCTCATGTCAAATACCTCTTCCTCCTCCTCCAATAGTGGAAAGTTTTGAATGTCATCCATGTTTGTTAAGTCGTTGTTAATGGTGTCGCTGTAATTGATATCCAGAGTCTGACTGCACTGATCCATTTCCTTGCGATCAATGAGATCCTCGGCAATCAAGTTTATATCAAAGTCAAAGTCAAATATATCCGTCTCAGTACAAATCTTATTTCCGTTCTCCTCGCTATTGCTGTTGCTGTTCGTTGACGACGTCGCTTCTATGTTTTGCAGGTATTCTACGAAAAATACAAGAAATTATTAATACAATACGAAAAAAGCACAAACAGATCAATTGCATTTGTGTGTGTGTGTTGATAAATTATTTAATTATTCGAGTAGCTTCACTTCGTATTCCAAATATATTTCGGTCACAATGGCCAACTCTTGGTTCACATTCAATATTAGTTAAATCCGTTAAATTCAAATTGAAATTCTTTGAGCTGCAAAATACTTCAGTTCAGTAAAAAATGTTGCATACTTTTAAACTGAGCACATAAAGTACGACAGAGACAACTAGCTATATATTCGAGTGCTGACTCACTCGCTATCTCGCTTGTTTTGTTGTGAAATTCACACAACGAAAACGAAAACAAAAGAAAATAACAAAATTATTAAACAGCAACAAAATTGCAAAAATAAAAGTTCAAAATGTGCAAAATTAAATTATAATCTAGTAATTCCCTGCTTAGTAATAAATTAAATATTCATAAATATATACATTCACATATGTATGTATGTATGTATGTGTGTGTTCAATTGCTTTGCTTTTACAGCTGAAAATCAGCCGGTTAAGCAAAGGCAACACAGAGCGCCAAGAGAGCGAAAGCAAAGAGACTGAATTGTGCACGCGACTTTGTCATTTGTGACGTATGTTTGAAATGAACACGATCGTTCAAGTCCGCCTGGCACAGTTCTTATTGTTGTTGCGGGAGGACGGTTTGTTTTGGTAATTTTGGGGATGAAAATATTACTAAACATGTACATTCGTATAACGTGATAATATTTGGTAGTATTACACACGTATAATACATATAACTTTGGCATGTTGGTCTTTGCAACACAATAGTTAAACTTTTACCAAATTTGGTAATATGCATCTAAATATTTCATGGGGAAAAGAACATAAGATTATTGTCATTTGAAATTGAGTGATTCACACTGCAACAAGTGATAACAAACATAAATCTGGCAATTTAAAGAAAAAATAATAACAAAAATAAAACAGTTCTCATTAAACTATTTAAGCTTTTGCGAGAAGTCAATTGATATTATTTTATTTATTAATTTTACATTAATATTCACCTTTTGCACAATTACTTCAAGCGCTGCTGCCGATTGCGACCTTTACGACTCAAGCTGCCGACGATAACTGAATTCGCGCAAATCTCAAACGCATTGTTGTGGCAGCGGCGGCTGTGTCGTCGGATCGTGAGAGCGCAGCGCAACGGCGCGAGAGCCCAACACGAAGAGCAACACCAATACCTTTGCACAACCTGCCCCAAGCAACAGCTGAGAGTGCCAACAAGTGTGTTTATCGGCACTGTCGTCGTCACGCTCTAGCACAGTGCCACTTGCAGTGGGACTTGTTCTTCGGCAATTACAGAGACAAATACACACACATACGTAATTCTGATGGCCATAGGCCGGCTGTCTGTCGTATTAACCAATAACTGTGTGTAGTTTTTTGGATTTAATGCACCAACACAGTTCCAATTGGAATTTCACCAGAGCAGCGAAAGTTCGCGAATTCATATGGAATGTAAGCTCCGGCAATGTAAATTATTGTTATACATAATGTGTATGTATTTATTTAGATAAATAATTGTATTTATGTCTGCTACTAGGTAAACTTGGCATTTGATTTGCCTAAAACTTTAAATAAAGTGAAAACGGTTAGCCCTACGGAAATAACTCCCAACTTAAAGCATGTTTATGCCCATCATTTACAATTTAAATAAATATTTTATTTGATTTATTAGCAGCCACTACGCGTATACGCAATGCATTAATATATTTGCATCCATGCTAAAACATGTGCTTGTGTGTGTGATCCATGGTATCCACACATAGACACTGTGTCTGGGGAGAGAACCCCAAACCGGCCGGCGTATCGAGTCGTCTCTCTCTAGTTTATGGAAGGAAAGAAAGAGGAAGACGTACATATGTTTGTCTGTGTTTGATCGTGTGTCAAAGAGAGCACACTGAAGACACACACACACGCTCTCCTACAAGTGGTTCAGAGCAAGGGCTATGCTAAGCTCTCCCAAGAAGCCGCTCTCCCGCACAATTCTGCACATCATGCTCTAATCGAATTTCACAACAATTGGCAGAAAGATGTGTTGTAAAACAAACAGGAAAATCAATGCCAATGTCTCTTTATGCACAAACACGTGCATCATTTTGTCTAATTGGTAATTGAAATTTGTTAATAATTAAATATTAGAAAGTAAAAATGTAAAAAATAAAATGTACTATGCATGCAAAAGATGTGCAGATTGTCTTTAACTCAACATCTAACTAGGAATATATTATCTAAATACCCCATAGAACCTAAACTGGGTCATGAGTCACAAGTGAACGTGGACAATGGCTATAAGGTTTATACAAATACCTCTGTTTCTACAGGTGTACGTACAAGTTTACTCTAATACATTTACAGCTGAATGCAGGTGCAAGAATATTACCAAAAACACACAATAAGTATTAGGAGTGAAAACTTAGTAGTCCATTTATGGACAAATGCTCGCAGTTTAGCAAAATTGATAAGCCCGAATGAGCGGCGGATTCTTAATTAAGTCACACGATCTATTCCACCAATTACAACTGAGCGCATTCATACACTTACACACACATACATAGTATAACAGGAGGCCACGTACGCAAATGCATACATATGTGTGTGTGTGCATGTAACTAAGTGCACGTAAGACAAAGGGTGGTAACGTGACATTTATGATAGGTTTGATTATGTACATAAGTATGTACAATGTATTGTATGTATGTGAATGTACAATGTATGTATATGTATATAGATACGTACAAACATAAAAAATGGCAAATATATTTGCAAATGTATATGGAAATGTCAGTAGCTTGCCTTACATTTTATCTAAAGTTATATGTATGTATCTATACATATATGTATATAGATAAACGATGTATATAAATAGTTACGTATGTATATGTAGCAAACACTAGTTTCATTATATACATATGAATACATAATATGCAATTATTATAAAATGCGCAGTTAAAGTTGCCGCTTGGACGTAGAAAAATTGTAGATGAGCAGGCACAAGGCATGACTCATTCGAAATGCGCGCGTGGTACGACTAAGTAGAGAAAAAAATCCAAAACCACAAAAAAAAAGAAAAATTTAAATAAAAGAAGGCACAGAGGAAGAGCTCAGCGATAAGCAGATGCCAATGCATTGAATCCCAGTGAAAATATTTCGTCATTACAAATGAGAGTTCTATAGTGAGACTGTCTAATGCTCACAATTGGTTAGGGCAAATCTTAAGAGAAGGGGGTCGGGAGGGGTGGATCTTGGCTGGTTAGTTCTCTTCTCCCCTCCCCCCTTAGGTAAATAAACATTTGTTATTGTTATTGCTGACACGTTCTCTACGCAATGCGAGAAAACAACAAAGTGTAAAAGGGTTCACTGAACTGTTGGGGTATAGCATACTTTTTAGGTTATTTTTGCTGCTTAGCTTATAATTCGCAATACATACTATACTATATTTATTTCCTATATAAATTGTGGGTAGGAATAAAGAGTATATCTTTTGAAATCTGGCTAATGTGACTGTCTATTATACACATTATTTTACACATAATTTTGCATATGCGAAAAATTTGCGCCTATAAGAATTTTGGTATAAAAAACCGTCATCAGTTTTTTTTAATAACAAAAAAAAGCGACATCAGTTTTTTTTAATAACAAAAAAAGCGACATCAGTTTTTTTTAATAACAAAAAAAGCGACATCAGTTTTTAGTGGGGAAAGAAAGTAACTTATGATTTTTGTGAAGGAAAAGAACTACATAATTTTTTTATGAAGGATAAAAGTTACGTCATGTTTTACGGAGGAAAACCTAACTTTTTCATTTGAGGAAAACAGCTACAACGGTTTATATCTAGCAAAAATATACATACTATAAACATACATGAAAAAACTACATATAATATGCTTGAATAGAAGGTTAGGGTAAAAACAATAAGATTAAGGTAAAGTAAGTTCATATTTCCTAATTTTTCTAACCGATCATTTTAGAGGTAAAACAGAACTAATCGAGTCAAAGCCATATGCAGATAAGGTTGTAATAGTTGTAATCCATTAGGTTGAATTTCTGAACTTTTAAAATAAATTTGCAAATGGAAAAATATAAATATAGAGGTAAAGTCTGTTGGAAATAAAAACCTGAAATGAATGTGTTAACCATGTACTTATTGTTCAATGCAAGCCAATAGGTTTGTGAATGAGTCAGTATATTGTCTCGCCCAGCAAACCCACTCACTTAGCGCAAGGAACTAGAGTACACTCTATGGACTGCTATATGTGCGAGAACTGCTCGTCGTTCTGGGCACACACAGTTCCTCAATGGGTCATTGCACTGTGATCTTTGGGCTCTGGTCGACTAGTGGTGATGATGTACCTCGACGTCATAGGCAGAGCACAGCGAGCCACCGACAGAGCCGGAGGTCGCTCTGCTCAATGCCTGCTATCCGACTCATTCTCTAACTGATTGTTTTGGCCAGTGTATGAGTAATGTGACTACTCGTTACGCTTTTTCGTGATATTTGATACAGTAATGAGAGAGTGCTGGTACAAGACACACACATTTTAACACAGTACTCACCATCAATGAACACCGGAACATCTATCTCTTCAACTGTAGCAGTAGGCATTGCTCCACTCACATCCTGGTGGGACACCATATCGGCACCTGTCAACTGTATCCCAGCCATTGATGCCAACGTCAGTGGCTCTGTCTCTGGCATGCTTGAAACCGGTACCGTTTGTGTCACCATTTTCATCGCTGAGGATGTCGGGTCTCTCGCGACCCGGTTTAACTGAGAATATAAGCTCTTGGAGCAACTCTCTGGTGGGATAATTGTCCCAGTCGCTGGTAAGACTTGCGTCGCGATACGGGATGCTATCCCCGAAGTTGTATAGTTTACTGAAGTGTTCGCCGTAGGCAAAGCACGTTTCACTGAAGCCGTTGTTGGTACCGACCCTGGTAAAAAGGGTATTCTTATCAGACGCGTTCGAGGCGCGCTTTGCTTTGCCCCGTTGCTCTTGTTGCTGTTGCAGCTGTTGCTTCTGTTGCTGCTGTTTGCCGTTGGCACCTTGATCAATATTATCCTCGGATTTGGATACGTGTTTATCACGATCGGTATGGTTGTTGTAGTCGTTGCTATCGACGACGACAGTGCCGAATCCTTCGAAGACGCTATTTGCTCGGTTCTCGTCCGCGAGCAAGTGCAATTGGGTGATGAGGTTCTCTCGCCAGTCGACGTCGTCCTGTTGCTCTGATTGGCCTCGTATGTTGGTGCCTCGTATGTTGGTGCCTCGGCTCGTGCTGGCTCCTGGATCATCAATATTATATCTCTGGGATTTTCTGCAGTCCGTGTGGTTGTTGTTGCTACTCTTGCTGGTGCCGGTAGTACTATCTGCGTGGTTTCTCTTGTTATTAGGGGTAATGCTCTTGGTTTGCTCGACGTTGTTGTGGTTGTTTGATTCGCTCTTGGGCCTATTTTGGCTGGCTGGGACTTCGACGCTGAATGCCATTTTGAACGTGGCTATACGTTATAATTCCCAAATTAGAATTATATCAAATCAACGTATTATGTGAGTTTGGTGAACGGTTTTTATTTGGTTTCGGTGCGACAGGATTTCAACAATTTATCAAATTTGTATAGTTTTATATTATTCAGGATATAAACGATGAGTGGAGCAAGCACATTAAAGAGTTTTGGTTTGGTTTTAGGGTTTTTATGTGAAAGAAAATAGACAAAAGAAAAAAGGTAACGTTATTACACAGTTCGACGACGTTGCGGAGCGAAGTCCTTTGCTAGGATCGCCCCAACTTAATAATTTGGTTTAGTGGGATGTACAAAATGTAGAGTGTGGATTCTGATATGTTACACCAGGTGTCATGGGCATACACACATATCATCAAAGGATCAGAGATATCGACATGTGGTAACAAAGTGTTTGCCTCAATATCTCCGATGCCATTGAGTTGGTAGAAGGGGCGATAATTAGCAGCGATCGTACAGTAATGTATGAGTTTGTTTGTGTGTGAGTAGCTGGCGCTTATTTTCTTTGTGGCGTTGTTAGTTATGTGTTTTCCATTCCATTTTTCCTTTTTTTTTCTTTTGCCTTTTTTCCAATTTTTTATTTTTTTTATATACACTTTTTTATTTACACATTTTTTTTAGTACCATTTGTTTTTTGGAATTACTCCTTTTTTATGGAATTACTCCTTTTTTAGTATTGGATTTACTCCTTTTTTATTGGATTTACTCCTTTTTTATGGAATTACTCCTTTTTTAATGGATTTACTCCTTTTTTTGGAATTACTCCTTTTTTCATAAAACAAGCTTACATAACTAATTGGTAGTAGTTGGTATAATCAAGCAGGCATGAATCTTACAACTAAGGACAAAGGACTTGCTATACTCACTTTTAGTTGACCGTTAGAGAGGAACAATGAAATTGTTAGGGTAACTCTAAACAAGCTCTAAAAGAGTCGTCGACGCAACTTCCTTTAGACTGCAATAAAAAAAGAGAGATAAATGAACATTATTTATGGGTGTTATAAACATGTAATATAAAAGATAATAATGTACTTGAATACATAAGATAGTATTATCTATCAGCTATTTGGCGCCTGACACCAAATACTTCCTCAATCGATATAACCTATAAAAAGCTTTGATCGCCTACGATAAGTTTTACAGGCGCAACTCGTTCACTTGTTGCTGGGAGCCGACGCGAAAGACTTCAGAAAGCAGAAGATACGAAATGAATTTCACAACAATGCCTTCTATGGGCATAAGCAAGATGGCCGCCAGTCGAACCAAAAAACAATAGCAACAACAACAACAGCTTCGCCCTGCTGGGGCTTGACACCTAATCAGTAGTTGGTAACCCCCGAACGAGTCTTTGCCAAGGCCAGAAGGTAATTATCTAGCCCTAACACACACTTGGCATTTAGATAATTATATTGCAGGTACATATGTTTGCATGTGTATGTGTATATTTAACTGTTTCGCATGTTGTAGATAATGGGCCATATAGCAATCTCGTTGACAAATCAAATCGTGCGCCACAGCAACACTGAAAAGCCATTATTAATTAGTGGAAAAACACCAAAGCGCGAGTACCACGCAAATAAACACCCCTCCCCCCACACTGTTTTTTAACTCATGGCCATAATTACTTTAGTATTTACATTCGTGACAATAAAAAGCGACCACACAATAGAAAAATCCCCGTCTGAAGTGTATCGGTATGTGTCAACATGTACATATGTATGTGTGTGTAACTCGTCAACTGCTGACGTCTGTGCTGCAGATTATCTGAATGTACGTACGTATGTATCTATGTCTGTATGTGCATAAGCGCGCACTCTGTTTAGATAGGTTTAACTATAATAAATTACAAGCAAATGCACACGCAATACACACACACACACATACATAGTTATAAACAATTGGTTGTAAATATATGTATGTATGTATGTATATTTGCGCTGCTTAATGAACAATATGGCGGCCGGCCAGTGCGAAATATCACTTAAAGCTTTCAGTAAATACATATGTATGTATGTACATATATACGCACAGAAAGACATACATACATACATTTAAACGTTAACTTGTCAAATTTACACTAATTTCACTTACATAATTCTGTTTTTACTTGTGTCTTCAAGCGCTGTGGGGCCGGGGTAGTCGAGAACCCGACCGAAAACCCTTTGGAAATATTTAACAACGCAATTTATTTGGGTGGTTCCTCACACCACCACTTGATAGTCTTTGCTCGAGTTGCCGTTTCTTTGCACAATAGAAAACAACGAACTGTGTTGAACTGTGTTCCTCTTGTTGTTGTTTCACGTAAAACAACAACGGTTAAGTGTGTGTATTGGTTCACAAAATTAAAATCCTTCACTAGGAGTCTGGTTATTCGCCTTATATTATTTTTCACAATTCACATAGAACGAGTGTGCTGAATGTGACTCAACTGTCTGCGCGTAGTATTCAATTGGTATTGAACGAACGGATCGCTTCGTTGTCGCCACAAAAGTCAGAAATGTACAAAATGTAGGCACAATCGCTTCGCTTGAATTTAGTTTCGTTGTGAAATTCAAAAAGCACTGCGACCAAACCAGTTTACCATAGCCAGATAACGCTGTGAGTGTATGCGTTCGAGAAAGCTCTGCGCTCAGATACTCGTACTCACACAAGCAACAGCAATTGAGAGCGGGAGAGCAGAAAAGAGCTTTGGCTCAGCTGCGATAAGGTTATTTGCAGATGTGGCAACATTTTCATGTCTCTACGTCATCTGTTACTACAGTAGAGTCCGGTTATAGCGACTTTCAAGGGACCGACGATTTTACGTCGTTATACCCGGACGACGCATTAACCAAAAGGAGCAAAAAAAAATTTTTTTTTTGTTTATTTTAGGGTTGCCATGTTTGTAATAGGTTTTAAAATAAAAGAAATTAATTTTTTAATCAAAACAAAAAATTTAACATTTTGCGGGTGTAATGCACAAGTGTCGAGCTTAAACTGAATGAGCTCACTATGGCGCATTTTGCGCATTAACTCACATTTGGTGAATTTACGCATTCAGTTTTACTTGAAAAAAATCAGAAAAAACTAGAAATATAACGGGACATCTCATGGAATAGGCTATGAGGTCTGCACACGCACGCTGTTAACATTTGTGTGACGTCGGTATTGCATTTCGACTCTCTCTCTCTCTTTCTCTCAGCAGCGTTGCTAAGGCGACAACTAAAACTAAGAGAGAGTAGAGTCGCTGCTACACACACAAGCAAGGGTGCCGATCACTGATAGATACATACATTTCTAACAGCGTCGTTTGATGCTTAAATTTGGCATTATTTCGCTGTATTTTTTTTCGGTACGTCGCAATATCCGGTTGAATTGTGAAAAATCCCGTCTGTATAGGCGGTTTGTCGCTAAAAGCGGAAACGTACTAAGCGGAGTCCCTTTCATATAAGTTTGTATGGGGACCAACCAAGCCATCGAGTTTTCGTCACAATAACCGGACGGACGCTTTAAGCAGAGTCGTTATAACCGGACTCTACTGTATTTTGATATAAAAAAGTGGAATGCATTTTTAATATTGCTATATTTTAATTTAAAGCATATACTGACAGTCTTTTTAATCAATGGTGTTGACAAAATTATGGTTTCAATCAAATTGTTTATTATGTATTTTAATTGGAACTGCGTTTGTGACGTCACAGCTGTCGATGGTAAACACATGGCGCTGCAGTTTGAGCTACCTGTAGCATTTTCTGCCTTGGCCGCCATATGTTTTCTGCGCGCAGCCGGCCGGCTATACTGTAAATAAATGTATGACCATTGTACTCGCGTGTTTGCACATACATATGTATGTATGTATGTATGTCATTTAATTGCTGACTATGAATCATTGTTTTGGTTTCGCTTTGCAGATGTGCATTTGTTCATAGAATGTAAGGATATTAACGAATGTAAATATGTATGTATGTAAATACCTACACAAGCAATTTATTTGTAAATTTAAAGTGAACTGACTCTGGAAATGTATTAAATTTTAACACAAAAGACTACATACTACATATATACATACGTATATATGGACATATGTATATGTAAATATCTATATGTATGTATGTACATACATACATTTTCAATGCAATCTTTTATGAATGAGACCCAACCAGTTATGTATGTACAAATTTCTATACTCTAGGCAAAATTAGGAGCATATGTACATACATATATGTATTTATTAACCAATTTTATTTCACTTGTAAGTAATAAGGAAATTGTGAGGTTTCTGCATAAACTGCATAGACGAAAATGCAAGTTCAAACATAGGATACATATATTTCTACATATGTACATACATACATATATTAATATGATGCACCTGCATCTGGTTAAAAAGACGTTACACATTTCAAAAATAACCTGTTGTTGTTGTGTAGTCTGTTGCGCTTGCCAAAGCTCTGTCTCTCTTTGCATGAAAAGCTTTCATGTCACGATTAGTCAGCAGATGTTTGGCTGTGTTTGTGTATGAAGCGTGTATTCTTGTCGGTGTAAAGATAAAAGCTATTTCTCAACTTGCAGAGCTTTCTACACAAAAGCTCGGAAATAAATGCTACCACAATAATCTTTTAAAAAACCATGAGTCATGCTGTCAGTGCAAAAAGAGAAGCTTTCACTGGCATGTGACTATTGTAATGGGTTAGGTTAGGGCAGGGTAGCGTGTGGGACAGCTAAGAGCTTTACAAAACAAATACAGCTCAATTATCAGTTCTACTAAAAAAGGTGCGCAGAATTCGTGGAAATTGGCGGCTTGAAATAGCACATAGGACATACATAAGTATCTACATACATTTAGATCTATGTATGTACATAAGTACATATATAGTATGTAATTTAGGGGAACTTTTTATTTGTTGGCACCGATCACAGACTGGCACGAGATCTGTATTTGGCTAGAAAGCAGCTGAAGAAGATAATTATTGGCAAATGCCAAAACTTGTTGCTGAATACATACAGATGAACATACATACAGATGAATATACATACATACATATGTATATGGTATTCAAATATTCAATGACAAGGTGATATTGCGTGTCTTCTGTGCCAAGGGCCACGTCAACGGAAGACTTTCACGTAATAAATTATGTATGATTGACATCAATTTTAAATAGTAGATACATACATACATACATATGTATACTAAATGGAAGCTTTGGGCACTTGATGGAGTATGTCTAGGTCTGCTTCACAAATGGATCATAAGAAATAAAGAACCTAATCTAAAAAATTTTGTAGGAAAAGAAAGGTGAAGTGGTATTTGAACACTTGAACTTCTTGATCTACTAGTATACAGTATTAGAGTTAGTTAAGAGGAAAGGCATATTAGTCGTTAGTCGTTATAGCATTGCTTCAATAGAATATTTTCATTTCATATTCTTCTAGAAAATTTCAATTTTGCTTTTATATAATATCTTATCAATAAGATAGTGTATGATTATGCTTACACACATACACACAAGCGTTATCTACTTAATCATCAACTTTGATAAAGAAAATCTTGACAAAGTGCTTGCTAAGTTTGATATGCCCCACAGCTGTAGCGTATAAAAGCTTTGAAGGTGAAGGGTAGAATTTCGGAATTGCTGCACTATCTATTCGGAGATATGTGTGTATGTATGTATGTATGTACACGTGTACCTATCGCAGTCTGAATGATGTCAATGGCCAACAGGTGGCGCGTGGCTAACAGTAAGAGCTTTGTTTAATCTATTGAACTTACCACTCATTATACTGCTGCCGCGTTTGGCTAGCAAGTTCCCAACAATGTTGCAGATTCTTTGATGTTTCTTTCACTATTCCTTGAATATATTCGAGTTGAGTTATACTCTTAGCTATGGCCAGTTGCTGACTCACAAACGAAAGTTGTTGCAACAAATGTTGCCGCGAATAAAAATGTCACGCTTCTTCCGTAGCCCCTTAGAGGAGCGCTTAAATAGGGTTCTAGAGTTGCACGTGGTGCCCTTTAGTGTTTGATAGTGATAAATGTTCTTGTTGGTGTTATGCCAGCCACGCATACGCATACACATGAAATGATTTTGTAGGGGAACTTGCTGCTGAGAATGTTGCACACACATGTAGACAACGGCAGGCGAATGTTGCATGACGTTGAAGCTTCGCTTAAAGGGATTCTTAACAACCCGCGCACGACTCTTTGTTGTTGTTTTGATTATTGTTGTTGTTGCAGCAACAGTGGAAGCGGAGAACATAATAGTGAGACGTTCAACCGATGTAATCAGTGCGTCTATGTAATAGTTTATTTTAGATAGAGTTTATCTTAAGCGTACAACGAAACGTATCTAGACACTTGTATCTCAGATACTATACGAATGTAATTAGTTTATGATTGAAATTGCGTCTTATCGCAAATCCTTTTTCTGCACTTTTATCACTTTTTTTGTTATCAAAGTACGTGCGAACGAAATTATTGTTCTATGAATAAGAAATCTTTGTAACGATGTTCAGCTGATGATGCCATTAAGACCGTAACCGTAATTGACTTTCAAAACGATTTGTTTTTATTTTTCACAGTGTACGCAACACTTTACGTTATTTCACAAATTTCGCGTATATTGCACAGCTTTTGGTTATATTTGTTGTTGGCGGTAAAGCTTTTCTCTTTGAATATTTTCTGCGGAATAGACAAATTCACTTTGCGATACGCTATCAAAAATATTATACTGCTCACGACGACAAAAGTTTTGTTACTAACGAATGCGAATCGCTTCAACCAGTCACTGGACTACCGACGCCGACGTTGACGTTGGCTCTACGTCAGCAACGACGTATTGAGTGGTTGCTAAACGTGTGTTGCTTACGTCGAAGCACAGCATAAGCTCACCTCTTCTTCCCGCTACTTCGCTCTCATGCTATTGTGCCGTGCCCCCAAAAAAGATTTCTATTTTATGCTACATAAAAGCGCATAGTATATAGTTCAGATTCAGCTACAGCGACATCTAGCTCTGCTACAAATAAAAACACACTTATAATAATCAGTTGAGTTACAACGAACTTTGCTAAGTAAATAAGCGTGCAATTGAAAAACAAAGCTTTTTGAGTAATCAAATATATAGCAGCGTCATCCTGATATTGCAAAAAGTTTACTCAAAAGTACATAAGCATTTAGCATGTATGTATGTATATTTGTTTATAAATAGAGCTCGCAGATAAAACTTATGTACTTCGTAAAGCAATAACAAGCTTTACAAATTCGCATCCATTAACTTATCAGCCAAGCGATAAGCAAAAGCGAGCAGGAATTATATTGTTTTGCTGCTGTAAGCAGTCGTTTCTAACCTCCATAAACATTGTAGAGTGCACCCAGCAACAACAAAAACCAGTCTCTCTCTCAGCATCAGATGCGAATCATGCTCTCACTTCCTCTTACTCTCTCAGTTTCAGCTGTGTTTGCCGGTTTGGCTGATGCAATGACCGCTACGCATTTCACCAGCTGATGGCTTGCCATGGAACATGTTGCCATTGACTGCAACATGTAGCTAAACATACTATATTTGACGCCATGTGCATCCCCGTTTGTCTTGTTAGCAACATCAATGGAACATTCTAGATAGAATTTGGTGCCATAAATTTACGGTACATCTGCAGCATGTATTTACGTAAATTGGTTGATTTGCAGTAGAAACCTTATGATATCTAAATATAGAAGTTCAAGGTTTGCGCACTGGATGACTCTGATTCATGCATAAAGAAAAGAAAACAGAAACTGCGCAATTTCACTAATTTTCTTTAAAAGTGCGAATAGGCAGAAAACGAAATGAAACATATTGATGCTAATTACAGTTTTATATTTACTTCTGCGTTTGTTTTATACGCATACACGTTAAAAAATTAGGAGTATCATAATTGTCAACTAAATGGGGTTAATTTTTTACAAAGTATTCAATTTACTATTAAAATTAATATAATAAAATATATATTTCATAAAAATAAATCAAATTTTGAATAGACTCCAAAAAATCTTATTTTAAAGATACTATATTCATTTCTTAAATTTATTTATAGAGTAAACCATTTTAACCTAGTTCCCTGTTTGGAGTGCACACTGTATGTTTAATTTAAATAATTGACTATCTAAAAGACTACACATGTATGCATGTACACACAAAACGACAGTAAACCCTATTTAAAATGGATTTGAAATTGTAAACCGATTGAGTAATGGCCTGAGCCGGCAAACCCGCTTCGAAAGAAAGCCAGTTCAAAGTGAATGTACGAGACGACACTTATACAAAGACAAATTCGCACACACACATTCACACATACATTTGTATATGTTTGTCTAGAGCTCTTGCTGCGAATGAGATTAAAACTGGAATTGGAATGAAATGGATTGGAATTGAATGAGCGCATGCCGGGCGAGAAATGAGTACCATACGAGTAAAAGTCAAGGCGGATCAGTTGGACCCGGGCAGACTGAGTCGACGGATTGACTTGGCTCTTTCTAGTGTTAGATTTATCGCAATGCATTTGAGCATTTCACTGGCAACGTTGCAGTTGCTGTTTTTGTTGCTGCCACATAGTGTATACTGCAGTAAGACGCCGCAAAATGTGTTGCTGCTCTTGGCCGATGATGCTGGCTTTGAAATGGGGGCATATCTGAACAAGTACTGCCAGACGCCCAACTTGGATGCGTTGGCACGTAATGGGCTACTTTTCAACAATGCCTTCACTTCGGTGAGCAGCTGCAGTCCGAGTCGTGCTCAGCTGCTGACGGGGCAGGCGAGTCATGCGAGTGGCATGTATGGACTGCATCAGGGTGTGCATAACTTCAATGTGCTGCCGGAGGTGAGCTCATTGGCCAATGTGCTGCGGGAACAGAGCAATGGAAGCATCTTGAGCGGAATTATTGGCAAGAAACATGTGGGACCCGCTGCCAATTTTGGCTTTGACTTTGAGCAGACGGAGGAGCACCATTCGATCAATCAGATTGGCCGCAACATAACCAAAATCAAGGAGTACGCCAGAGAATTTCTTGGACAAGCTAAGCGTAAGGCGAAACCTTTCTTTTTGATGGTCGGATTCCATGATCCGCATCGCTGTGGCCACATCACGCCACAGTATGGCGAGTTCTGTGAGCGCTGGGGCAGCGGAGAGGAGGGCATGGGCACCATACCGGATTGGAAGCCCATCTACTATGACTGGCGCAATTTTGAGGTGCCCGCTTGGCTGCCCGACACAGATGTGGTACGCCAGGAGCTGGGTGCACAGTATATGACTATCTCGCGCTTGGATCAGGGTGTTGGACTAGTCTTGCGCGAATTGCAGGCAGCCGGCCTGGCCGAGAATACGCTGGTAATCTACACCTCGGACAATGGACCACCCTTCCCGGGTGGACGCACCAATCTCTACGAGCATGGCATACGATCTCCACTCATTGTGAGCTCTCCTCATCCTGGTGATCGGCGCCATGAGACGAGTGCTGCAATGATTAGCCTGCTGGATATTTATCCCACTGTGCTGGATGCACTGCAGCTGTCGCCAGCCAATGGCAGTCGATTCAGTGGGCAATCTCTGTTGCCTGTGCTGCGGCAGGAGCCAGAGCCACAGGAGAGTGACGCGATCTTCGGCAGCCAGAGCTACCACGAGGTCACAATGGCCTATCCAATGCGCATGGTGCGCAACAGACGCTATAAGCTCATACACAATCTCAATTACTGGGCAGACTTCCCCATAGACCAGGACTTCTACACATCGCCCACATTCCAGCAGATCCTCAACGCCACCATCAACAAGCAGCCCTTGCCCTGGTACCGCACACTCCAGCAATACTACCAGCGTCCCGAGTGGGAGCTCTATGACATCAAGGCGGATCCACTGGAGCGTTTGAATCTTGTAGACAAACCCAAGTATAGTGCCACATTGAAGCAGTTACAGCAGAAGCTCTTCAAGTGGCAGGTGGACACGGGGGATCCCTGGCGTTGTGCGCCACATGCTGTGCTCCAAGCACAGGGCGTCTTCAAGCAGGATCCTGTCTGCCTCACTTTGGGGCATGAGGCACTACAAAGGCCTAAGCGTAGGGTGTTGACCCAGTATGAGGAGTATGTGCTGCTCTAGCCACATTTCCTTTAACTTTTTTGCATTTTCCTTATCTCGGTGTGTAGCCGATATCATCAAGTATTGTAATCGAAATAAAAACCAACTTCAAGTGTTGATAAGACCAGGTCACCTTATACTTTATATGAGTCATTGAATAGTTTAGCAATGGATTGATAAGCCTAATGTACAACGTACATACGTTCAACCATATATACAACCATACATACATATGTATGTATAAACTAGGAAGTAATGTGAAAGAAGCACTTGGATCAAGAGAATAAAATAATCTATTGCCGTATGGGTACATCCAAGATAGAATTGAATCAATCGCTCAATCTTCCGTAGGGTCATGATAAGATTTTTTTTTTGGGTAAAAACTGAATTGTTATACACTGTACTTAATTTCCTGGTGAAATTTTTTTAGAATTCTCCGCAGAATTTGGCGAACAAAATAGAGTAGTTCTAATGTACATACCCGCAATTATTATAAATGGAGTCTATTATTGTGTGAATAAAAATCACACTAATCTACTCTTTGGGCAATACTCGCAAATCAAAGATGTTCCTGCCCCATTCATAACACTACACCACACCAAGTACTGTGAATCTCTTAATAATGCGTTAAGCTCAACTTCAATTGAGTTCAACTGCTCCCAGTCCTTGGGGTGGTGGGTTTACGTGACCTATAGTCACAATTGTGCCCACACATGATGTCACTTGTTGTCAGACAAACGAAACTAGTCTAATACCAACAATTATTATTAGACATGGCTCTCGATGTCACAGTGAACATTAAGGGTTGACTTCTCCCCTGAGACTTACTCGCCTACGAATAGCAGAGAATCCTCGGAAATGACAGCATGACCTCAACAGATGATGCGATGATGATAGGGCAGAGGAGTGCAGGGTGGGGAGCTGTTGTGTCACGTTTCAATGTCAGGCCAACTGGTGGGGGATAAGCGCCTTCTTTGGTCCGTCTCATTGTGTTCTTGTGGAAAATCGAAACTTTCAATGCTCTTCCTTTTTATTGGTAGTATATTGTTGGCGCCGCTTCGGGCGATGTGCAGCATCCGAATCAATGTTACGCAACATACACAGACCTCGGTCTTGAAGCGGATAGGGTCTGGGCCAAGGCCGACTTGCTGGGGGTGGGGGATGGAGGGGGTTTAGCATAGTTTCATGCTGTTCTGCTTTAAGGTCAACATGCAAATAACAAAACACAAATTGGGATTTCTTTTTGCTTGCTTTTTTATGACTTTGAACGAAAGACACATTGAAAATTAAATGTATTCAATTAGGGCATCAGTTTTTGTTATCAATTTCATTTCTCATAATTCTTACATAATCTGTTGTAATGAGTTCTTTGTATTTAGGGGGGTATATTAGTATTATATGTATAATTATATGAATTACATCATTTACTTCTTTAGCTCTCTATCTCCACCACACAAATGCATAATTACAATTATTATTGTTTTACTTTTACCATTAACAACAAGAAATGGAAATTGAATTTCGCCTTTGCGCGCGCCAAGGTCTTGCTTGCTCTTTGGCTGGATATATTTTGGCAAAGTGTCGCAAAATACAAAAGACTCATTCTTGAGGTTGTAAATTATAATTTAATGTTGCTCATTAACTAATTTATTATCAGTAAATACATATATAATTGTGTATACTTTTGCTTATACTCGTGTATATGTACAAGCATTCGTGTACTATATACCATCGCATGGTATCGCATAGTATGCCAATGGTTCTTCAGATACAGATACATACAATAGGTTGCTTGGGGCAGGGTAGTATATTAAACAACTATGCTTCTAGGCTTTTACTGTTAGTAAACTCATATGCTTTTGCTTTTGCTTTTGGTTAGTAATTTCATCGCATTTCGCTTTGCTATGCTTCGTGACTGACTTGACATGACTTGACTGGTTTCGAGTTGTCGCTTATGTTTTACACATAGTTATTATCAACGTTTATTTAATATCAGTAATTATTGATTCATTAAACTTTCGGTATTTGCTTAGGAGGATTCCGTTACGTTACGTTACATTATTATTATTATTATTATTATAATTGTTCTTGTAATATTATTATTTGTTCTTTCGGTATATGTTATAATAAATACATAATAATAAATATACATGTAGATAATATGCTTAATAAATATATCTATATTTATTTCTTTATATATATATTTGATTTATATAATAGTTATGTATATAAATAACAAAAAACAACACACATAAAAAGGAGCAAAAAAGAAGGATACAAATTTCTGTTGTCCTTGAATAATTCTTTTTAAATTTTACAACAAACATTAAGACAGTTTTCTTATTCGGTTTTCTTTTCATTAAATTTTGTATAATTTTTTATGTTATCATTAATTAGGGGGAATATAGAGTGTGTGGGTAGAGAGTATTGTTTTTGCACAAATATCAGTTTAGGATATACAATATA
Organism: Liodrosophila aerea; assembly: GCA_035045005.1. Classification (NCBI taxonomy): domain Eukaryota; kingdom Metazoa; phylum Arthropoda; class Insecta; order Diptera; family Drosophilidae; genus Liodrosophila; species Liodrosophila aerea. Next base: position 307,749 of record JAWNNL010000753.1, read on the forward strand.
AATATAGGTATTGGTATAGGTATACTAGTAGGTATTATGATTTAGGTAGCTTTAGGCTTGATTTGGCTAGAATTAGCATAGAGAGCGCGATGGAAATCAATAGATTGGAAAAGCGGCGTGAGGAAAATCGCAAACATATTAAGAGGTATTAAACAGTGTGTGTTATCTAGCTAATAAATATGTATTTTACTTTTTTGTTTTTGCTTTGACTATTTGCCAAGTTCTGCGTTAATAATAATACGTTTTGCATATTTAAATCGGAATCTGAATCGGAATTTTAAGTAAATAATTGAGTACAAAGTAAGAATAGAATTTGTGAATTGGGAACGCATCGAAAATGTTTTTCTAATTGCAATTAACGAGTTTTTTTTTGGTTTTTGGAAATTTAGTAAGTAGTAGTACATAATTACTTGCTTTAATTTAATTGTAATCGTAATTGTTATTAATTAGTTAGTTATTGTGTTGCCAACTGCTAAAATCGCCTTTAAATTTCGCTTGTTGCATTTCGCTCTTTGCATTTTGCATTTGCTGTAGGGTTTATGGCCACGTATGAATGTGCTGTGCTAGCTAAGCCGTAACTGTAACCGTAATCATAATCGTAACCGTAACTCTAACCGTATTTATCCGCAATTCAATCGTCAACTACTACATTATTTCTGCTATGTGCTGCTGCTGCCAAACGGGGCGCCGATAACGACGAAACCAACATTCAGTTAAATACATATTAATATTATTATTGTTATTAATGTTACTCTTTGCCTGCTTTGCTGTCATGCGTGCTAGCGATCCTCGGATTTAGTTGCCATTGGGCAAAGGAACCTGCACCTGGACATATGACTGCGGGAAGTAACCGGTTCGTCCGTTAACGGAGCCCTCATACCAATTATCGTCGACACGATTGAGCAGCGTGATTATGTCGTTCTCCTTGAAGCCCAATTCTCCGGGATTCTCGGGGTCAAAGTCGTAGAGTGCCTGGCAACAGGGCTGTTGCTGGCGCTGTGGCGTTACGGCCATTGACTTGGCTGGCGAGCGCATCGGCGAGGGCAACGGCGAGGCGCTCGAGCTAATGTGGGACGGCGTGCCGTCATCATTGAGGCCGCCGCCACCGCCGTCCAAGTTCAGATCGAGCAGCGTCTTGGGCACAAATTCATTGCGTGGCCGGCTCTCTGCCTCGGCGCGCTTCTCTTGCAGCGTCTCCTGCAGGCCACGGAGCACATCGGCACATTGAGAGTGAAAATCGTAGAGTGCTTCGGCAAAGGTCACCAATTGTGAGACATGCTCGGTGTCATTCTCCAATAGATTGAACATGCCAATCTGTGCCAATTGCAGCGATTCGGCAAACTTATCCTCTGCACCTCGAATTTCATCATCTTTGGCCTGCCGGCGACGTTTACAATCAAAGTCAAGACGCCGGCCCTGCAGCTTCTTTCGATGATGCATAACCTCCTTGAGGTCTTTGGTCTGCATATGATGCAGAGGCTCCAAAAAGTTCTGCTTGATGTTGTCGTCCAGCGAATACTTGACGTCGGCCATTTGTTTAAGCGCTTCGCCAAACTCGACGAGCGCCTGCGCGAACACGCTGTTGTCCTCGCCGAGCTTCTTACCATAAGTCAACATACACTCGGCCAACAGGCCCTCGGGCTGTGGATACGTATTCGATTTAGCTTGTCCTGATAGCTTTGATATGCCCTTGACTGCAGCCATCTTGGCGCGCGCCGTTGGATTCGGCTGTAGGAACTCCTTCGTCTTCAGCTGCAGCTCCTCCACCAGCTCCACGGTGACATCCGTCTTTCTCTCCATATCCATAAAATCCACATCCAGCTTGGTGCCCTCCGCACCGCCCATCTTCTCCGTCACATACTGATTTGCTTTGTTGATTTGTTTCTTAAATCCGGCGAAAGCCATCTCGTTGCCTTCTCTGTGGTTGTTGGTGCTGCTGCTAAAGTTGCTGTTGTTGTCAGTGGCTCTCGATGTCAACGACGCGGTTGCTGTGAACGGGTTTAGTGGAGTTAGTTGACTTGCCAATTACAAGCATTCATTTCAATTGGCGACCCACTCAGCTGGATCAATTTTGGAATTTATTTTGAATTGGAATTTTTTTGTATTTGATTTCTTTGCTTTAATAAAATATACGCTATAATTTTCTTTTGATTATTTCTATTTATAACGTTTGGACGACTTACGCGGCGTGCACTTTTTGGTTTGGTTGGGGGGTGGATACTGGCGCAGCTGGGGTGCTGCTGCTGCTGCTGCTGCGGGTACTGGTGCTGTTGATGTTGGGGCTGACTCTGATTAGTGGCTAGTGGATGTTACTGGAAGAAATTGTGGCTAACTGAAATTGTTGCCAGTGGCATAAATTGATTTGATTTTACAATTATAATTTTTGCACTTTCACTCGTTTTGTTTGCGCTGCACGTTCTTTGGATAATCTTGGCTTCTTTTTGTTATGCAGAACCTTGGAGTTTCGCCCGACGATTGCGTTGGCTGCGTAATGTTTGAAGGACTGCTAACGCTACTACTACAATTTTCTCCCTCTGACTTGGGGCTGGTGTGCTGGACGCGGGGGTCGTTTTTCTTTACACCAAATCGATATTTTGACTGTGTACAAAAATTTTATCACTGAAACAGTGTGTTACCCAACACGGGCCAACTGTCCACAGAGTTGCCACGTTTTGTTAAACATATGTTTCGGAGCTACTGGTTTATTTGAACTGAACTGGTTTTAGCAACAGTTAAATTTGAATTCAAATTGAATAATAATTCATTGCAAACGCAGTTGCAGAGTTCAAAATTATATCAAAAGTATATTTTGCGGGTTCCGTTAGAAAAGTCTTAAGTGATGCTGCCACATTTCATTATTGGAATTTGTAAACAAATAGGCTAGATACCATAGAAGATACCATTTAACGAATTACTGTAATAAATAAATTTTAATCAAATAGGCACTTCTTATAATTGAAATTTTTTGATTTTTAAAATAACTTTCAAATTCATATTTTTCGCGCCATTTTAGTGTCGATGTTGCCCACTTGGTAGTTTGATGTTTTATATTTTCAAGTGGCAACCATTTACTTAGTGCTGCCAACTTGTTTTCATTATTATCTTTGATTGTTGGCGCGAAATTTGAAATATCATGGTTATCATTTTGTTAAACGGAATTTAATTACAGTGTTCATTGATTGCTCACCACATTGTTGACGTCTATGCATGAGTCTGCAGCTTTTTCTATTTTCCATGTTTTATCTTTAGAGATAACATCTTGTAGGTTTAGGCTACTACATTTTATAAACAAACACAGAGGCATGTAAATCAGTGCAATACAGAGAGACAGCGCACAGATAACAAAAACATATATTGCTTTCTTATGTGTATATAAGCCCATTCCACTGTCTAAATGGTTACTAGTCTCTTTGGAACTACTACGACTGAGGTCTACTCAGAACAAAACGACATCGTATCCCATTAAAATGAAATTCGCAATTGTTCTACTTGTCGCCAGCATCGCCTGCATCAATGCTCAGGTAGTGGAATAATACGGGGATTCTGTTTCGATCAGGACTTAATCAAGTTAATCTTTAATTTCAGGGACCGGCTTTCAATCCATTTGTAGCCAACAATCCCTTTGCTGCGGCTTACAATCCCTATTTGAACGGACTCTTCGGAAGCGCCCCCGGTGCAGCAGCACCAGCTGCCCCAGGTGCCCCAGCCGCCCCGGCTCCACCAGCAGCAGCACCCTTTGGTGGCTTCTCTGTGACCGTTTTCTTCCAGTCCGTGGTGCTGCAAAAAGAAGCCGACCTTCTGCTCAATCAACCTGATTTCCCCGCTGATCTGAGCCAACGTGTGGCGGATACGTTGACCAAGGCTGAAACCGGATTCACCAACTGCAACACTGCTGTGCTACCGTGGATGCAGATTCGCTGTGTGAAGCCTGGCTTGACACTGGCCAAGAACGAGCTGAAGGCCATCGATACGGAGTGGCAGGCACGTCTGGCAGCAGCAACCACTGTGGCTCCTGCCACTGGCAATGCCACGGCATAAACTGGCTAACTCTTTGTATACCCGATTAGACTAAGTGCAATACACCAAGATAGATAGATGTGAATTACTTTAATAAACAATATTTTTTTCTAAAGCATCCCAAAGTTCAAGTGTCTATTAAATTTTGAGCGTGACATATCCTTGACCTGCAGCAGGATACAGGCTTTGATGTGGCCAGGCTCTGTAGCTAAAGTATTTTGCATAACTGTACTTTATTAAATCTCTAGCTATTCCAAGACTTTCGCCTGTTCACTTCAAGCTGTGCAAATATTTGGGGTGTCCTTTAAAGGGGGAGAGGGGGCAGCAGTAGGGACAGAGCTTGACGCATTTTAGCCAAATATTTGCATGCTCTCTCTTCGCTTCTCCTTCTTTATTGGCATCGCATTTCGCCGTCTTTCTTAGCAATAAATTTGGCAAATTATTGGTGCATTCATCAATTCCGCCTTGACTTGCATGTCCTGGCAAAAATGTTTCCACTGCATGATTTCAACAATTGAATGAGTTTATGAGTGCCACTGTTGATTTATGTGCATGTGCCGCATGCAGTTTCAATTATCCTTGTTTCCTGCCCCCTTGACCCTACTCCACTGGCGTCGCCTACCAATGCCATTCCTTTGTTAGCATTTGCCCAATTTGATTTGATGTCACGTCGTTGTGCACATGAACTTTGTGGGTTGGCCTGGCATAGGCGAAGCCATTGACATTAGGCGGCTTAAATTGTTTGGCTTAACGAGCCAAAGATTTGCCACAAATGACCAAGCAGAAGCCGGAGTAGAAGTAGTGTCAGGGGAGGGACAAAGGGACGAAAGAGGGACAGACAGATTGTGGCAAATGACGCATACGCCTCGTTGGCGGCCCAAAAGCACATTCAAATTCAAATTCAAATATGTAATTAAATGTAAATTTTTGAAACAGCCGCTGGCCCATATACACACTCACACACACACACACACACTCACAGTGATGACAAGGCGTATTACAAGGATCAGGCGAGTGCAAAGTTTTGTCACTTAATTGAAATATTTGCCCCAAGATTGAAACTTGCTTGTGCTGTTGTTCCTGTCATTACAGCAACAAATGTGTGTGTGTGTGTATGCATGTGTGAGTGGGTGTGGCATGGACTTTGTCAAGTTTTGCGGTACCGTTGGCCACGCCCCTTTTGCCGCCTATTTCCGGCATTTGCTAATGCAAAAGTTGCGCCATTTTCAGAACGTTTTAAAAAAGTGGACAAAATAAAACCAGACAGCCACCGACTGAAGCAGGCTGCCTGCTGCTAACCAAATATATGCTGTTTAGAACAACTGGCAAAGGGGGAGGGGGTATGGAGGAGTCAGCCACACACACCATAAGCGCATGTATGTAAATTTGTTTGGGTTGGTGGCATTTGTATGCGAAAGTTGCGGCTCAAAGAGCAGGCAAACATTTTTTTGAGGTTTCAACTGGTCAGGAGAGAACTGTGTTGGATGTTAAGTAAAATATTTAAAATAATATTAGTTTTAAATTGAGTTTTGAATTAGGCAAGTTCATAATACGAACTGCAAGTATCTATATCTATATCTATATCTATATCTATATCTATATCTATATCTATATCTATATCTATATCTATATCTATATCTATATCTATATCTATATCTATATCTATATCTATATCTATATCTATATCTATATCTATATCTATATCTATATCTATATCTATATCTATATCTATATCTATATCTATATCTATATCTATATCTATATCTATATCTATATCTATATCTATATCTATATCTATATCTATATCTATATCTATATCTATATCTATATCTATATCTATATCTATATCTATATCTATATCTATATCTATATCTATATCTATATCTATATCTATATCTATATCTATATCTATATCTATATCTATATCTATATCTATATCTATATCTATATCTATATCTATATCTATATCTATATCTATATCTATATCTATAACATTTCTAATTATGCATAAAACCAAAATTTTTTATCAAAATCTTCAACACTTCTACTTTGTATATAGCTCTCCAGACTGTGCACAATATGACTCATATCCGCTTATAAATTTTAAGCAATATTTGCTTAGATATCGCACCTGTGATATATACTATTTAACTGTTTAATAGGAGGTGTTAAGTGATAGCTTATATATAAGTGGCATTTCCGTTGCGAATGTGATTTTCATACAATTATGTAAAGTTGTTATAAAGAATTTAATTAGGTTGACGTTGTTGACAAGCTGCTTAGCCTTACTGCCTTACAACGATATCTGTTTACACCTCTGATAAGATAAAAGATAACAGATAAAAAATGTGGGCATTAAGCAGATTATAGGCGTCATCTTATTCGCACTTCAGACAGTTGTTACTTGAGATCTGTCAGAGAATGTTGACTGCATCTTTTCTTGTGTTTTGTCTACTAGTCTGCCCAGTGAGTCTTAGAGATGTTAATAAATGGGATTTGAGTGTTAACTTTATCGCCTTTACAGCAGCTGCAGGCAAATGCTCAGGATCCGGCAATTGTGGAAGCCCTGAAGCTGTCCAAAGAGGCGGAGCTGGCAGTGGAACGGGCCATAGAAGAGAAACTACCCGCAAATCAAGAATTACGTGAACAGGCTACAACGGTGGTATTGGCTCCGCTGAAGCAAGGTCTGGCAACTTGTGAACAGAATTTGAAGACGGTAGAACAGATTCCTGCTTATCAAAGATGCGTGGGCACTTTCCGTGGTTTGGCCATGGCCTCGTTGGGTGAATTGGCTGGCACACAATGGGCTGCATCCGGTGCATCACGCCCCACTCTGTTCTGGTAAGGAACATGAACGAGATTTCTCAATTGGTATTAAAATGAAAGCTTAATCGAGATCTTCACTAATTAAAATAATAATAAAAAGACTTGAGCAGAACAAAATTAAGTTAATTTGGTCTTTTACAACAATATTGCATTAAGCATTGTCGATCCATAAGAAATGTGACTTTATATCTTTATTTATATCTATACTATACCGTAAAACAAGTATTTGTTTTGGCTTAGTGTTATTTAGTGCTCATGATGATTTGATTCATTTGCTTCAAATTAAAAAATATCAATTGCATACTTTTGGGGCGCTAAAAGAATTCAACAATATTAGCAGTCCAAAAGTATGCAATTGAAATTTATGTGACAACGACTCAAGAATGAAATTCCAAACAGCGCTGAGTATGTGGATTTTTCAGACTTTATTTGAATGCTTATCAAAATTATTTTTGTCGAAAATACTGTTGCAATACTGATGGTACTTATTGCTAAAAAGTAATATAGTATTAGAGAAGAATGTATGGTTGCTACACTTCAAATTCTAGCACCAAAACTGGTATTTTTTCCTTTATATTTAATTGAGTGGAAATGTTAAATATCGTTTGATGATATTGATAAATATCTCTCTTCTTAATATTGGCTTGCAACAAGCTGTACTATGCTTTGTTACCCTCTTGAACTGTTGGCAAAATTGTTCAACTTGACTCGGATATGGCTGATAAAAGCATCAAGTCGATGTGGCATTGTTGGAGTCAGCACTCGGTTGCAGCATCGGATGAGTGTTTTGTGCGCCCAAAATCTGCTGACGGGGCACGCAAATTTCAGCTTTGCTCTTGCTTTGTTGTATTCTAATTAGACTCGGCGTGTGTGTGTGTGTGAGTGTGGGTGTGAGTGTGCGAGGCATGTGCTTATTACCCTGTGCGAAATGAGGTGGTGTGACTGTGTGTGCGTGTGTGTCAGAGAGAGTAATTATCATCATTAGACGCGCAACGAAACAGTCAAAGCAAATGGCGACAGTTAGAAGAAGATGAAACAAGCACGACTTGCTGAAGTGGGAATTGGCAACGAGAGCAGCTAAATCAAGGGCAGAACTCTACCTATTAGCCTTGACTTGCTGCTCTGGCTGCTTATTAAATACCATGTGGGATTTAAAACGAATGATAAATTGCTTAATTATCTTTAATACAATTGTAACTCAAGCACGAAGAAGTATTAAAATACAAACTTTGCTGGCAACATCAAAAAATCTATGTTGAAAGTCTAACTGAATATCCAGGCATTGTTTTATACTTATTTTCATATTCATTTTATAAGCTTCTATTGTCATGTTTTTTACATTTTTTTTTATCATTTGTTGATAGTTGCATTGTTATTTAAATTCATTTTTTTTACATTTTTGTGTCTTTTGCAGGCAATTGCTGATAGTTGACCCTAGTTGCTTAGGCCTTGGACTCCGCCTCTGAGGTGGTTTCTGTCTCTGAAGCGGGTGCATCTGCCTTGGGCTCATCTGTGCTGCCACAAACACACATGGGGCACTGTAAAAAGAATTGGTTTTTAACCATTGTTATGATAATAATATACTAGTAATAATTTACCTTTTCCTTGAGCACCAAACGATATTTGGGATGACTAAGGAAGAGAAAAACGAAAGTAAATATTAGATACTTCATATCAGATACTTTACCCACCTAATGCCATAGACAATGGGATTATAAACTGCGCTTGTCTTGGCAAACGCGGCACCCCAAATGGTAGTCAGAGGTGTTAGTCCATCGATTTTGAATAGGCCAAAATAGCAGATGACTAGATAGGGAGTCCAGGCCATAAACCAAAGCGATATGGTGGTCAGAGCAACCTGGGAAATGTATGTGTAGATGGATAATGTTTAAGAAAAGGAATATATTTTTATATTCACCTTGGCTAATTTGCCCTCAGCACTCTTCTCTGTATCTTCGGAGTTGCGCAAGGATTTGACATTCATTTTCTTGGCCTGTTCACGCATAGCCTTCTCATGGGCAGCCACAGCCTGGAAAGGTGCAGAGGTATTTATAGAGTAGCAAACAGTGAAGACTAGTATAAACTTACCGCAATAATAAACCAATACGAATGACAGATCAAAAACAAAGGCACATAGTACACAAATATGGAGTAGGTAATCAGATAGGAGCGTGGATTCCATTGCCTGGTCATGTAGTCAATGCTGCAGGCTGTCAGATTACCCTCGGGCACATAGCTGCTCCAGCCAATCAATGGCATTATTGTCCAGAATGTAGCCATTAGCCATATAAATAGGATCTTCATGATGGCCAATTTGATAGTCATGGGCGTGCCATTGATGCCCTTCACTATAACATTATAACGATCGAAGGCAATCATGCACATGGACCAAATGGAGACGCAGCCAAACATGGAGCCACATACGGCATAGATATCGCACCACAGTGGTCCCAATACCCAGGTCTCATAGTAAAAGTTAACCAGCATTATGGGCGATTGTGAAGCCATCATGCAAAAGTCGGAGAATGCCAGATTTAGCACCAGCAGATTGGCTGGAGTGCGCAGCGATTTGGTGCCGGCAAAGATGTAGACAACAACACCATTGCCACAGCAGGAGATGATCATGATGCAGAGTGTGAAGATGCCCAGAATTTTGCTCATCGTGGCATCCATGGGGGCAAAATTACCCCAGTATGGATTGACCAAATGCGCCATGTCCGGCAGCACCTAAAGGGGATTACATATTATAATACAATATAGCTTGGACTCGATGAACACTTACATTGTCCAGCACGGAACCATTAGCACCTCTCTGCGCCTCATATCTGGGCCCAAATCCCCTCATGGCAAACGTCTCTGGCACCATATTTGGCTACCCCACACGATATGATGGGGTACATTAAAGACTCTCCGACAAACAAAGCCGGCTGGCTTGTAGTCTCGCCTTTTATAGTCCGAAATAATAACTCAATTAGCTATAAATCGATAAATCTATACACATAAAACAATCAGCTGTCGGATAAAAGTCATGGTCAGTTTTATTGATAAAAATCCTACAGCAAAGGCCATAGCCCACTCGTATGCCCTTTTTAAAGCGTTTTTAAGAAATTTTCACCACAGCTTTGGCATAGAGCTTTTTTGTGAGATTTGTGTGAACAAGACGCCGAGATGATGGAACTCTTTGAGGGATAGTGTGTCTCATATTCAGGACATAGTCCAGCACTTTGACAGGAGGCCATTGACCTGGATAGGTTCATCATCTCATAGGCACGTTCATCATCATCATCATCAGTGCTTGGTAGATTGTAGCGTATAATGCTAACCTCTTGGCTGAGTATAAGGTTCTTGAGGCAGTTCTTTATCTGATAGTAGGCAGATCGAAACACCTTCAGTTTGCTTGTCTAAAAGGGAAGAGTTGCCAATTGACATTCCATTACTCATTGTCACAAAACTTACTGGCGAAAGACTGGGCACATTTACAGTTTTGCCGGCTTTGCCATAAGAACCTAGTATAATCACGTTGGAGGTAGTTGGAGCTCGATTGTATTCAGCCCAGATCATCAGCTCCTTATGCACATGCCTATTCATGGCGATAATGAAGTCAAAGTAGCAAAAATCCTGCACAGTCAGCTGATAGAGGGCATAGTGTTTAGTGATGAAATTAATCCAATCATCATTACACTCACCTGGCGACTAAAGTGATCTGAGCCCAATCCATGCTCCCGCAGCACTTTCATGCAGTTCCTATCGGGTCTTCTGCCGATATTCCAGGAACGCAGAGCTGCACTGTCTACCTCCCAGTACAGACTGGTCTTGACCATCAGATTATGCATAATGGCTTCCGCCATCGGTGAACTGCAAGAATTACCTGTTACGTTACAGATAATAATGATTCAGTTCTCGATCTCGATCAAGTCAAATCTCACTCACCCATGCAAACGAAAAGAAGTTTTTTATATGCCATTTCTGTTATTATTTTTTTATTTTTTTCGATTAATTTCACATAAAATTTCATATAATTTGAATAGAACTTTGTGGTCGTCGCTTGAAAATAAATAAGCATTTAATATCGGGCGAGAGTTGTCAAATGCCTACTACTGTTCAGAGGGCACAAGGGCGACAGGTGTCTCATTACGAACTAAACACATTCATATTAACACAAATGAGCCATGTCCTGGTAAATGTTATGACACGACTTCAGACATGAACTCAGACAGCGATTTACATTCATTCACACTCACACTCGCACACACACTCGCACTCGCACTCACACACACACTCGACCCGCCTTAGTACAAGCATTATTCTTGCACCAAATTGCACAGTCTATTTTTCTATGATTCTGATTGTGTGGCAACTGTAATGTGTGTGTGTGGGCGAGGCAACGGATGTGTGTGTGTTTGTGTAGTGCACTTCTGTGCCTGTTGCTCTGCCCCTCACTAACTGCTTCTCCCACGACTCCACTCTCAGCGCACTGTGGAACAGCAAGGGCAAGTGAGAGTAATAGAATGAGTAGAATAATAAATTTTAAATGCAATTAAAAGGCAATTATTAATGCATTAATTAAACAGCAATTATTCATGCCATCAAAGTGTGTGTGGAAAGTACTTTGTGACAATATAAAACTATTAAAATGTAGAAAGTAAATTTTAAATTAAAATGTAGTGCAATCTTTCAGATATTATTTGTGTTATATATTCCAATTTATTTAGTAGTGTTTTATTCAAGATGATTGAAATCACTTGCGGCCCACTGTGCATTTAAGTCCCAAGTCGACATTTTGTTGACCTGGCAAATGTTTGCAGCACGCCCACTTGCCACCTCGTGCACGTTGCAGTGGCAAAGTCAAAGGCATTAAAAATATTGGACTGACAGGTGGGCGGGGGTCGTAGCACAAAGCACAAAGAGTGTCAAGTGCTCGTGAGGTGTCCACGACGAGACGTGAGTTCCATTCTAAATTGGCTCCCATGGGAGCGAAGTGAAAGAGCAGGTGAGCCGTAAGCAGGTGAAGTGAGTTCACCGAACTGGACCGACCCGCCTTGGCCCTCATATGCAAATGGAAATGCACGCTGCACTCCCTGTAGTCTACATGTGGGTGCGTATACTATTTTGATAGACTGTGGCTAGCAAAACTGCCAGAAAGCACATTGATTTTTATTTTTTTGATTTCCATATATACTATATCTGAAATACAGTAGGACTATTATTATGCGAACGTCATTCGAGTGGTCTGTTCAAACCAAACTTTACACCTGTCACAGTGTGTGTGTGTGTGTGTAAGTGTGTGTGTTGCTGCTTTAGGGTGCAGCTACTGTTGGCAATATCCAATTGGAATTGCATTGAACAGCTAAATTGAAAACTGAAAAGCATATTTCACTTATCGCTTTTCACACAAAACACCCAGGAAAGAAACACAAAACGAATGAAATGAAATTGAAATACAAAAAGTGAAACACTGCAGAGCCAACAACAACAATACGAATCGGCCAGCCAATACAATAATAGTGTGTCTGTGTGTCTGTCTCCCCCGTTTTGCTCTCTGTGTGGGTGTTAGCCGATCAGACTAAGCGTTAAGTGTGGCAAGGGGTTTGCTCTGAGTGGAATGCCACATTGTTGTTTTAATTAAAAACCAAACCCAGAGTAGCTGGCCTGACAAAAAAAGAAGAAATGTAAAAATGCAAAAAAAGTTAAAGCATCTAAAAGTGAACAGCAACCAGAGAGCACTAGAGACCGGGCGGATGCAGAGATAGAAAGAAAACTGTTGAATATTTAGTGCATGCGGCTGCAAGTTGGGGCAGAAAAATGTGCAAAAAAAGTGAAAATTATTGAGCACAAAAATGTCTAAATACAGAGCAGGACTGCAAGGGATGACCGGGAGAAAAGGAAAACCGGAAATGTGAGATTGTGTGCAGTGTTTGTGTGTGCAAAGGTAACCCAAATGCTTTGGTTTTTAAAATGAGCGCAGACAACAGACAAAGGCAGACATTCAGACGGAGAGGGTGTATAGTAACCCTTCAGTTACGAAATTTCTGTGAATTAACAGTTACAATTATAATTATACGGCACTCGACTGAGGCTAATACTACTGGTCTTGCCCTGATCAGCGGTCAACCGATGACATCCGAACAAGACCGGAAGGTGAACGAGAGTAACAAGCGAAAGAGTGATTAACCTAAATAGTGATTACTGATCTATCACTTATCAGTTCACTATCTATCAGTGAATGAACGACATAGATACATTACACGATTGAAAAATGAAAAAAACACCACTTTTGGCAATGACTTCTATAATTGAATTTTTTTAGGTTTAACATTTTTTTCTTACGTTCTTCTCCTCGTATTATTTGTAACGAGTCATGATTTCTTGCATTGCATGATCACTAATTACAAAAACAGGAGCAAAATTTTACAGATTTATATTTTTATTTTTATTTTATTATAGAAAGTCAGCATAACAAGAAGAAAGTCTGTATAGCATATCTACATGACTCCACTGCACAACTGCAAAGGAACTTCATAAAGTCATGTACGATGTTCAAGCAACATTTACTGTACGATTCCTTTAGAAATCGTGAGCCACACGTACTGCAGGGTACAGACAGAGCAAAAAGCATACACAGACACAGAGACTTTTGCAGCTGACTGAGCAGAATACGAATGCACTGTAACAAAAGTTGGTACAAAGCCGCACCTAATGGCAATTTAAATGAAACAAACAGCAAAATGAAAATGAGAAATAAAAACCGACAAAAATTACAACAAAATAAATAAAGAATAAAGTACAAAGAGCAAAACAAAACGAAGGCCTGGCAATGTTGCTTTTGCTTTTACTGCTGTTCTTGTTGATGTTGTTGTTGCGTGCTGGCAAATGCACTTTGTTGACCGCAAATGCAATTTACAACACAACAATCAGCGGCAAACGCAAAACGCAGCAACAACGCAAAAAAAAAAATAAAAAAAAAATAAAAACTTTTGTTTCATTTGTTGTTGTTTTGTTGCTGTTGGTTCAACATCAACAACCACTATTTTGCCAGCAGCAGTCAAAAGCAGCAGCAGTAGCAGCAGCCAGCAACTGCATTAACTGACCAGGCGGGTCATTGCTATACTATGGAAGGGGCTAAGGTATAAGTATGTGTGTGTGGGGTATGTGTGGCCCTGTTTCGGGTTTTGGCTTTTGGGTTGCAGCATCATACATAGTAGTTCTGGCCACACACACAATGGCGCTTGGCTGACCCACACACACACACACATTCGCATACAATTAGATGCAATGCTTACCATAACGTACAATCACGGAGAAGGCCAAAAGGGAGCCAGGGCACATGAAGTGGAGCTGCGCCGCTGATTGAGGTTCAACGAATTTTTGGGTTTGCGTTTTAAATTAAATTTGCCGGAAGCGAGTTCAAGTATATGTATGAGTGCATGAGTGTGTGAGTGTGTGAGTGTGAGTACGTGTGTGGTCAACGCCATTGCAATCCTTTCCCACACCCACTTGCTGTATGCAGTGTGTTCGCTTAGCTAATATTCAACTCATGTACAACTATCGTAATAAACGCCATTACCACTATTTCATTTGTATCCGCTCAGGTGTAATAAATGCATTAAAATGCATATGTTGCTCCTAGGCATAGCCCGATGGCTGATTCGTGAGAGGTGTATGAGTACACTCATAAATACTTGATGTTCGCTGTGACATATGGCAGCATATGGTGACAGCTTAAGCTCGGGTTCAAGGGTTTGGAGTTCTCAATAAGGATTGAATGATTGACTGAACGCAAATGGGAGAGTTTAATAAAGCCTTAGACTTTAGTGAATGTTAGGTTATGGCAGAAACTTCGGTGCCCGATAGTATCCCATATGAAGAACTGAATTAAGTCTGCTCTATGAGTCGGCAACCTCATCAACCTCAACATATGTAATTGGGTAAATATAAAATAATAAAATGAAATATTTACTGAAAATATTATAAACTAAAAATTATGAAATTAAAATCTATCGAGTATTACTTGTAAATACTATTCATTATTTATCTTTAAAAATATTTTAATTGAAATGAATAATGGCTAATGCTGTTATTGGGATCTATATTCAGAAATATGCAATCAATATGTTTTATTTTATAATTATAAATTATAATTGATTAGTGCAGTATTTGAGAGTATCAACTGAGTTGATTTCACTAAAAAAATGAGCGAATTTTGTCTGATTGTTATTCTACTACAACCGAAATGTGATGCCTCCTTGTTAGATTGGAATCATTAAGGAATAATGAGCTCAATGTGCGAATTTAAATAAACCGTAACAATACGAAATGATAAAGCAATGCCGATTCAAATGAAATCGCATTAAATGGAAGATTGGAAAGAATAACGAAGATTTTGTACACTATCACAATCTCTGAAAGTCGTCTGCTCGATTTATCATAAGTTCCCAAATTGAAAAATGTTTAATATTATTTTCTATTGATTGCAATTTAGTTAGACATGGCCCATAAAATACTGTTGCAGTCTCATTATGCCCTCTCAAAGCGTATCTTAGGTCGTGTCTCACTGCAAAGCTAAACCTCAGCTATATCACAAGCTATATCGTAGTGGGACTGATGGGGCAGGCCGCACGTAACGGCAATTCGGTAAATGATGATGCAATGACTGCCGCAGTTGGCCAAAGAAAATCAAAGAGAGATGGGAGTAGGAGAAGGGGTGGGGGGTAGCATGGCAGAGATAGCACACGTTCGAGACGGCAGTCAATCGTTTGCAACATCTCTCACTGTGGGGCAGCTCCGCTCGCTGGCTCGCTCGTAAGTCATTTAACATTTTGAGGTATTTAATGAGCCAAAAACTTTTTGCCGCACATAAATTAAAAGTCGACTGGGCCAAACTGGCCAGTGTCTGCTCGAAAACTGACTACTGACTACGGGCTACGGACTAGTGGCCTATGGGCCAGTTGGGGCCAGGTGTTGGCCTGACCGAGGCTCGACAAGCCAATGGCTCTATTAGCATGCCCATTAAAATTAGACAAATGGTTGCCATTGCCGTTGCCGTTTCGCATATCCGTAATGTTTGCCTAGGCTGCAGATTTATGGCTTATCGAGTGGAAATGGAAGGGCTGCAAGGGATGGCACACAGCTTTGTGCTGGACTGCCGACTGCCCTTGATTTTTGGCTGTGCTTCTTATATTTTCGCTGGGCTTTTTGGCGCAATCACATACGCCACTTGAGAAATGCCATTTGTTATGATAAATGATTATGTTGCCAGTGTTGCAAGTTGCTCGTTGCTCCTTGCCCGCTGCCAAATCCACGCGAGTGTGTGTGTGAAGGTCAACGAATGGCAACGTAATTGGTAGAGAAGCAGCAGCAGCATAGTCGATGCTTAGCTTAAAGCCAGGTTAAGCTTGTGCTTGGGCTTTAAATTCACAATTTGTCTACAGGGTTTGTTGCAATTGAAACTGAAAATCAAAGTATTTGATATTCCATTTTGTCTTTCTCTCTATGTCTCCCATTGTGTTTGTGTGTGCTCCACCTCTTTTGTGTGCGCTGTAAGCCCCTCCGATTTGGCAATGGCAATGGCAATGGCCTGGTGTTAGCCAATCCTTTAGCAAATTTAACCCTTCACTTCATTAAACGTATTTTCCAATCCTTTCCTTTCGCACAAATCACTTTGCCGCAGATACTACTACTACACACAAAAGCCGACTAAGGCGGTCTGAGGGGGTGTGGCCATAGAAATTTTGACAAGAAGCCAAACAAAAGCCTAATCGTGCCAGCTGCCTCTCCTCCGCCCAGTGGGCCACACCTTACGATTTGTTGAGGAACTGCCGCCTTTTGGCTGTAATCCATCAAGCGGCTCTTCGTTTCAGCCATCGAGGATACATAACATAGGAACAGGCGAGGAGCTGTAGTAGAAGAAGCCCAAGGCTTAACCGTAGGCAGCAAATTGTTTTCCACTCTTTGCCTGTCGTCATGCCTTTGTCTGCTGTTATTTCATTGTTGTTATTGGTATATTAAGTATTTAAGCAGTTAGGACAGTTCCTTGCTTGATGGATCACCCGTTTTGTGGAGTCTATAAGTCATTCCAGTTGACATTTCATATTTTTTGTGTTTTGGTCTCGCCCTAACTCCTCTCCTGCCAAATGAATGTTGTGGCTGTGACAAATTAGAGAGACCCAAAGAGTCCAAAAAGTCGGCTTAAAGACAATTCCGTTGACTGTTGTTGATGTTTAAGTTGTTCTTTAATTGGTTCTTGCTGCTGCTGCTGCTGTTGCCGACAGCTTGCGGCTGGCCAAAGTGCAACCAGGCCGGACACAGATACCGAGTGTCGTTGACATGGCCAAAAGAATGGCCTAATTGATATACATTTCACTCGCCCGACAGCCCGAGCACTGACCACACGATTTTCTTGTCAAGTGTGAAGGCACAGACGAAGCATGAAAAGTGATATATTGTGATGTAGAGAAAGAGCAGAAGAAAGACAGTGTGTAGAAAGATTGTTTAAAAAAACAAAATTGTAGTCTACTACTCTTTAATTGTTATATACATTTACTATCAGTCTACTAAAGATAAACTGGTCTAAACAAAACTCAACAAAACTTGGGGTTTTAATGAGATTTGCTATTTCAGCAGTTTATTAATGTTACAAACTTTAAAGCAGGTGTAAAACAGTGAGGTAATTGCAGGTACAAAATAAATCAAGCCACTTTTAATTGCATGTTAAATTAATGTATACTTCTTGATAAGAAACAACGGGGAATGGCACAGACTCTAGAGCACGGTAGCCAGATGGCGCAAAACAAGTGGTTTGTAGCGCCCTCTGTTGCAATTTTTGTGGGTTGTTTGCTTTTGGCGACAAACGCCACTGCGACTGCCGATCGTAACTTTTGCGTGGAGTTTATTTTCGTATAGTAAGAAGTAAGGTAATAGAAATTGTGTGTTCTTATATAGATACATTATATATTCATTATTATAGCAACTTTACAATGTAAATCTAACATATAAAACTTAGGTAAAGTGTGGTATAGTGTGGTATGTGGAATGAGAACGTTTACTCCGAAATATTTTTAACCAAACAGGTACAAATTGAGAGAAATATAAAACATTTTAAATTGCTTTCGACGGACGAACTTTATTGATTTATTATTCCTATGATAATGATAAATAATGACACTGTTACTCAGTTCATTTCTTTCTTAACAATCTGAAATTGGCACTCTTCTCGTGCCTCGAAGCAATCTGTGAAATAATCATAGATACTCCTTCCAGATACTTCTAATCCTAGCAACACTATACCTCTAGTTCGTGTTCAATTGGTGTAAAGTAAGCAAATTTAACTACTGTTAGAGTATAGGCATTATAGTCGCTAGTTTTATTTACTTTGGTAAAACATTTATTATTTATGGCTGTAACCCTTAAGCTGATCAAATTGAAAGTTGCTCGAATGTGTGCTGTCGTCCGTAGGTGTTGTTGTTGTTATTCTTACTGTTGAAGAGTCTGTCTTTCTGTCTGCCTGCCTGCTGCATCAATTGCAATGCAGCACGCACATGACTTGGCCACAAAGTTTATTATTTGGCTAGGACTGACAGGAAGCACACAGGATAGACACATATCGCACGTGGCGCATCCTGACTCTGGCACGAGAACGTATAGAGCATCCCTCGTCATACTACAATAGCAGCAGCAGCAGCAGCAGCAGCAGCTGGGGAAACTTTTCTGCAGTTTTCTCAACTTGCAACTTTTCTCATTTGTGCGTGTGCAGTCGTAAGTTGCTGTCTACTGTCTGTCTGACTGCCTGCCTGCCTGGAGTTGCACTCTTGCAAATGATGTCCAAGTGTACCGAATCGCTCACAGACTCTCTTCTTCGTCTTCGCTGTGGACTTGCACGAAACTAATCCGCAACATGATGACAAGAAAATTGAATTCTTGCAACTGTCAAATTGAATCTGCCTGTTGCCCTCCCCTGCCTCCTTTTCAGGCATCAAATCAGAGCATCAAGTTCTTGGTAAGGCTACTTCTGCAGCTCATTTCAGCCCACTCCAGCTGAATTTTTTTTGCTGCAGCTATTTGTTTCAGCAGCATCTAAAGGCGACGTGACAACGCCGAATGTCAAAAACTGAATGAACAACCCGTCGTTTGCCCCTGCCACTCATTCTCCCTTTCTTTTTTTTGCTTCAAACATTTTGCCGCCTAAGTGTTTTTTATTTTTTTTATTGCCCCGCTTCGACATTTTGCCATTGAAATTTTTGTTGTTGTACTTATTGACTTGCCTCGCCTTTTGGCAGTGTCAGACTCGCGCCGAGCAGCGATGGCACGAGGGGCTCATGATAATGACAGACTTCATCGATTACGCGATTATCGCAATGTCACTTTAGAATTTTCAAAAAAATATTCCTCATTTCAGTGAGGCCAAAAGCTTTTAGCAAGCGTTTTAGTCGTTTGCCACGCCCAGCCGCCCAGTCGCCCGCCCCTTGCGCACTTTGGACCGCGCATTTCGCATTTTGTGGATGAAATTGCTGTGCTCCAAGTGTAATTTCACTTAAGCTCTTAAGCAGACACCCCTCCTCCTCTGCTCCTCCAGCTCTCCTCCCACTCTGCATTGCCGGAATCGTTTGCTCAGTTGGATACTTTCAAGTATTTGTATCGAAATAACCGTTTGGCCCCTTGGCCTGTTTCCGATTGCACTGCACATGTGTCAGTCTGATAGGAAGAGGGATAAAGCGGAGGAGGGGGGCACTTGAAGTGTGTTTAGCTGATTAGCGTTAAAAGGATTTTGGCAATCATGGAGTTGGAGCAGGCGTAGCTGGAGATCTTTAATTGAAGTCAACACAAACACAGAAAACATTTCAGTTGCCATAAATTTAGCACTTAACGAAAGGTGAAATTGTTGTACTTATCTAAATGCGAATTACAGTAATGAAATCAACAGAAATTAGTTTCAATTCCAGCTGCTAAAGTGTTCCATATGTACTGGCAAATGGCGTACCAGGCGAAAATGCAGTTGGCAAGCAAACAGAGCTGAAATTTATGTTCTAATACTTTTGTACACAGAGAAAAGCAAAAGAGACAAAGTACGAGTAGTTAAAATAATTACTTATATAATATAAGGATTTCTGACTCGGTAGTACTACCGTAGGAGACTGCAGCACAGAGAGTGGTTGGAAAGAGCAGAGTCGGCTCCCAGAGCATTAGCTTATATCAAGGCGAGCTAAGTAAATTCTTAATACTTGACTTTTTTTCTCAGTGCATATATATTTGCTCTATGCGCCAGGTAAACAATAAAATAACGAGTAGTCTGCAGTTAAATTGCATAAAGAGAAAATAAAATGGACCAAATGCGCTGAAATGGCGCAAGGGGCAAAGAGGAAAACGAAAATCACATGTATAGTATTGTATTCGTTCCATACAGGCATCTGTTTGTGTAGTATATGGCCTCAATTGTGCTGCGCTTTCCCCTGTCCACGAATCGAGGAGGCATACACGTGCCAAAGGCAAATGTCTTACGCTTCTCTGGGCTGCCTAACAAACATGCAACACGGCAGGAACACAGTGACTGCAGCAGCTAACAAGGCACCCAAGAGAAGCCAGTTTAGCTCAGTTGACTGCCACAGTCTCAGTCGCAGTTGCAGTAATAGAAATAGAAACAGTTGCAGCGTCTAGCAGCAGCTTCCCTTTCCCTTCCCCATTCCTCAGGTACATGCAAGATTTTTCTGCGCTGGCTTGCTTATTTGTCCTAGGGGCCAAACCCTATTGATGTTCTTCTCTGGTTGTATGCTCAGCACAAAGCACAGTTAAGCAGACATAACAGACTCGGCAAATATATACACAATATATGTAAATACATATGTATATAAATAAATGTATATAGATTTGGCATTTTATAAATTCTGGTTCGTTGCCCGTCAATATTTGTCCTGATTGTAGGTCAATGAAATGCAAAACAAGCGCCAACATTTTTCACATTTCCCTCAGTGACTAACTGTAATTTTCCTGTCTTTATGGAAAAAGAAAATATATAATAAAGTTTTCCTTTTCCAATGATATAAACATGAGTTCAATAGCTTAAATTTACAAAAGGTTGATGATTCAATGATATGTACTAGCAACAACAAAGTTCCCTATATTAAGTGTTGAACTAAATTAGTTTGATTATCTAACGACACTTGTTTAGAATTCAAGTCAAGCAAAAGCCACGACACTTAGTAAGTACAGCTATTAATTAATAGCTAATGCATTAAGGCTGACATACTTATATTTTACGCATTTCCCTAATACATATACTACAACTAGTAGTTGGGCTATATAGAGATTAGACACACAAGCCTCAGTAAATATTATAATTTATGAATGACTGTGTGTTTGTGTGTGAGTTTCTAATTACATTGCATTGTGTTTGTGTCAGTGTGTTTGCTTAGTTTCAAGTTGAAATTCCAATTAGTTTGGGACACAAGTCGAAGTTCATTAGGTGAATTTTGTTTTGGCATCGCATTCAATTTAAAGCTTCAAATCGATATGCTGCGTGACTTAATTAAATTGCAATGGCATTGTGTTCTGTTTCAGTGGCACTCCCTATGCAAGAGGTTCACCTCCCAGAGCCCCTCTCCATGCCCTGACATTATCCGTTTAGGAACAACAATGGCATCGACGCACTGCACGTGATATGCAAACGTGAACAATTAGCTATTTGAAATAGATATGCGGACACATACAGACATATGTATATACTCATACATACACACATTGTAACACACACACACACATGCAGGAGATAAACATAAACATCGCATGCCTAATGGGCTAATGCATCTGATGAGCTGAGCCTTAAATGCTGCACGTTTCAATTCCGATTAGGCAACATTGATGCCGCTAATTTAAATGCAAATCCTCCGCCTCCCCTCTTCCGACCACAATCAGGGAATACCATATGGGCATAATTACCGAAAAGTCGCAACCAGTTGAGTAGTTCACTCCGCCTCCTGCACCGCCGCCAGCGAGAAATCTTGGCGAATGTCTTTATGGCCGTGGCCATCAAAGAGACTTGCAAATGGCGTGTGAAATGACATGTAAGCCATACACACACATACATGTGTGGGAGTGTGAGTGTGAGTAAGGATAACCCGCTTGGAGTGTGACTAATGTCGACGTGATGATGATTAAGTTGTTGTCCCATTGCGTGCGACTCAATGGCGTCAATGATGGGCGTGCCACTGTTCTCACTCTCTGCCCACTCACAACACGCCATGACGTTGACTTAAAAAGCTTCAACGATTGAGCAAGTCCCAGTCCCAGTCCGAGTCCCAGTTCCATTTGCAGCAGCCATTGGCAATTGCTCAACGCTCTACCCACGCACGTGATTCAATTAGAGTCCAGGCCAAGCCCATTTTGGCCACAGAAGAAAGACTTAAATTGGACTCATTTTCTGCCAATAATCAGTCAGTGTTCCTGCGGGATTTGCTGGCGAAGTCTTTTAATTATGCTCAGCTAATCAGTACATAGACGTGATGTTATCGAAAAAACCATAGCAAATGAAGGGTTGCCATCACTTGGTCGAGTTGAGCTGATGTCTGTTTCTCTCTGGTTATGTCTTCATTCCTTGGCTACAATTCCGACAACACTTTACTTATGCTGACAGTCCCTGCAATTGCCAAGAATCCGTGGCAAAATAGTTGGTAAACGAAACCTGGCGAGGAGTAAAAGCATATTTGTGCTGGAACTTTACTCGACTGGCGGTAACCTGAACTGCCAATCAAGCTGGGCTCTTGGAGACAGGCACGATAACAAGTTGTCCATGTTGTCCTTGTCCCTGTCCCAGTCCCTGTCTCCACCGGAGTGACAAACACAAACTGTGGGATAAATCTTGGCAGGGAACGTAACGTTCTCTCTCGTGCTTGTTCTCCAATCTGACAGCAACAATTTGAGCTTTGCAATTCATGTTGTCTCTCCAGCGGATTGGGATCTCCGAGATGATTGCGTTTCTGCCAGCGCCTGCATTTTCATCGCCATCACAAATGCCACTCCCTCTCTGCCTCTCTGCCGCATGTGTCAATGCGTCAATTAAATTTTGGGCAACTGATTCAGTGCGTCTCTAGTCCAAAAATTGATTTGTAATTGGGGTTCAGCTGTTGAATCGAAATTTGCATTTGGATTTCGGATTTGAAGCTGGATTACTGCATTGATGCTTTGTCCACTGACCACTTGAAGGATTTGCCACTGAGACGGGCTTGACATTTGCTGCCGAGGCAAATCGCTGAAATTCGAATTGAGTTCCCTGCCTCATGAATTATTCACTGTTGCAGTTCGGCAGTGGGGCACGAGTTGCACGTTTATTGATATACTATCGCTGGGTGCGCCCACTTCATTGTTGCAACTACAACAACATGGAGAGAAAAATACGATGGGTGAATATTGGCAGCAATTTCTATAAGTCATGTTTACAAAACACTTACACAAGTCGGACACAGCAGGGCTCATCTCTTTGACTGACTGAGTGACTGATTGACGGACTGATTGAATGCCTGATGAATGAATAAAGTTAATGGAAGTTTATGTAGCACGGCAGCAGCCACTTGATTGAGGCATTGACTAGCTGACTGATTGACAGAGATTGAGTGACTCTTCAAGTCTGCGCGGCATTTTGTCGAGCGCTTAATGAATTTTGCCAGTTGAGCGGAAACGGAAATAAAGCGCCAACATTTTGTAATATCAAGCTAAACAAATGAGTCAAGTGTGAGTGTGTGTTTGTGTGTGTGTGTGTGCTTTGTGGGTGTCTGAAAGGATTTTACACGTGGCATTTGCAAAAGTTTTCAATTGCTTTTTTTTCCTGCGCTTATTGAAACATTTTTCATTTACTTGCTCTTTGGTTTCTATTCTCATTCTGAGTCATTAGGCAACACCCAAAGGCTGCTTTCTCTAGGTCTAACAACCTTTTTTATTGCTTTATCATTGCTTTGGCGTCTTCTTGGGCCTTATCTAACATTTGAGTTTTGTGCAAAGTTCTCTTTTATTATATGCGTCTTGCTTGTATTACATTTGCTCTGCTAACAACGAAATTTACATGCAAATAACTTTTTCAACTTTGCCACTTCACATGCTAACACACACACACACACACACACACACACACTGTGTGTGTCGCCTCAATTGCCACTTATCAGCTCATCGATGAGGTTGTGCAAAGTTTCTTTTTTCGCCTCAAAAGTTTCTTTTGCTCGTCTGTTTTGGCCGTTTTTATTGGCATTCGGCAAATAGTCATTTGCTGGCATTAATTTGCCATTTAAATACCACACATTAGTTCTGACCAAATCCAAATTCAAATCCCTTTAATGGCCCCCCAATGGGCCAGCGCACACGTGTCAACATTTGAGCTATGACACATTAACTACAGCCACAAACAAGGCCTCCTCTGCTCACGGGCCTGTCAGCAGCTGCCTTGATCCTTTGATGCACTGCAGCAGCACAGCAGCTTAAGGTGAATTATTTGCACTGTGGTTGGAGTTGGCGCGGTGAATCTTGGTCAATAGTTGACTTGTCACCTGAACCGCAGCTGTAAGTATAATTTATTTGCTAAGCTGGCAAAGCAAGAGTTAGAGGTAGAGCCAAAGATAACAATGAAGTTGAAGCTGAAAGTGTTACAGAAGACAAGAGCAATTAAAATTAAGCATATACTGCCTGGCACACTTTAAAACACCATCCTATACTAAGCAATTCAGGTTGAATAAACAAGCCCAGTCCTCTACCTCTTTACTGTTGCGCTTCGACTAGTTCAAGTTTTCAATTTTCATTTGTGCTAAAGTTTAACATTCGCTGGGGCAAACGCAGCTTGAGTGCTCTCCAGCTGCCAATGTTGCATGCTCCTGTTGCATGTTTTGGCGCCCACATGCGGTGACTTTGCTTGTTCTTTCCCCCCTCCACCGCTCCCCTTTTTGTTGCTTGTATTTGTTAATATTGATTTGTTTGCTGCATTTCGTATTATGGGGAACTCGTGTGTAGTCGTCCTATAGCCCCAGTTACCAATGCAAATTGATTTCGCCAAACGATTTTAGCCATGTGGTTGTTTCCGTTGTTGTTGTAATTGCCGATGTTTGCCAACCAATTTCGTTTGGTTCAGCGTTTTCATTTTGTTTCTTTTCGCAAGTCAATATGCGTTTCAGCAAATATTTTTTCTTGCTGAGTGTTCCGCGTGTTTACATTTTGCGTATAGTACTTATATTATATTTTTTATAAATTCATAAAAAAGACAGAAGGTATTCTCTGTTATGGAGTTTTTTAAACAAAAGCATTAAAGTACAATTTAAAAAATTCAACTGAATCCATTCACATATATTTACTTTAATTATATTAAATTCCATTAACATATCGCAACGTTTGTGTTTACAGGGTATGCTTGAGCGTGGCATCAATATCCGACTTCATTTATTCATTTGTTTTTGAGCTTGTTTCTGTCAAAATGTTTGCTTTTAATTCCGCTTACTTCCAGTGCTTGCCATTTTAATAACCATAACAATACCGACGGACGGACAGACTGACAGACGTACAGACCGTGGTAACGCATCAGCAATTTTTGAAACCGGAGAACTTAGAATGCTGCTCATGCATGCAATATGACAAAAATTGCTTGAAGCTCAATTTTTACAGGCTAAGAATGTGAGATTTTGAGTTTCAATTTCTACAACTGCCGCAAAGTATGCAACATTTATTTCTATATTCCAATTTAAAGTCACAGCAAATTCATCTTCTAGCTAGAAGCCAAGTTTATAAGCTTTCTATCAATTAGAGAATTAGGTAGCTTCCAAAATGGTGCAACTAAAATTGATTAAGCATATGCATATTTAATAACAAGCAAAAAGTAGCAAGACTTAAGACTTAGATGGACTTAAGATAGAAACATGTAGCAGCTTAAGGGAGATTTAGCAGGAGCAGGTGTGGTAAATTCCATTAACCTAATTGCACTTTTTCCAAGCCAATCAAATGGCAGTGTTGGAAATATTTTTCAGTTTTCCTAATTCAATCAAACGGCTTACCGACTATGGTTTAGCAACGACTTATATTTAAAGCCCAAATAGTTGTCAGGCATTTGGAAAAATAAATTTTGCACAAGGTTTAATCTTCCAAATATGTGCAACGCTTTTAGCAATTTGCGCTCTATTTAGAGCTGAGCACTTTTCATAAATTCATAATTAAATTTGCATTTTAATTTATATTTGGCTACACATGCGAAATGCAAAAATTTTCAGTTTTTAAAAATGCATGGAATTTCGCAAATGAAAACGCAGCTCTATGTGCCATTTTTTTGCATATAATTAAAGTGTTTAAAATAGTACAGGCGAGCAGATTTATGTGACTCGGTAGATGATTACACTTTGACAGGAATTTATGTGAGTGTGAGAGTGTGTGTCTGTTATTTGTGTATGTGTCAGCCAGAGTGTGTGAAAAGCGGATGTTGCATACCGGAAATGGCAATAAACAAACAAACCACATGAGTTAATACAGCCTATGTGATACACGTGTATATTGAGCTGTTACTATACGCATTTGTAATGCAATTGATTTCCTGTCCTCTGCCACCTGCCACCTGCCACCTCTAGTGCTTATCAGTGATTCAGGCTCATTAAAACATCAGCTGCATGTTGAATAGCTTTAAGCTATGCCTGGTATGAAGTGAAATCATTATACAATCATGTCGGACGAGTTTTCACTTATTACACTTTTTCACATGATATCAAATGTTTGCTCGGTCCTACCTACTGCGTGTCCTGTGGCACTATGCTTGTTTGGCTGTCAGTGCCTTTTTAATATTTTCCTGTTGACATCTCGTACTGTGAGTGTGTGTGTGTGTGTGTGTGTGCTTGTCCTTGCTCCATTCGCTTTTGTTGTTGGTGAATTTCATTAAAATTTGCGCCCATTTGCCATAATTTGTATTTTGTGTTGACTTTTTTCTTCCTTTTTGGGGTTGTCAAACGAATGACAGCCACGCCCCGTCACCTGCCTCTCGTGTCCCCGCTGTCAGCCGAGGCCGTGTGCCACAGATGAGCCTGACAAGTAAATGAAAAAAATATACAAAAGAGACTGCAGCACATGCCATACGCGAGAGCAATAAGTAAATTTAAAATAAAAAAAGTGTGAACTCGAATTCTGAGTTCCGTTTGCAGCTGGCCGCGGCACCACTGCACCACTCGACACCAGTTGGTGGCGTACCAATGAAATGCCAGACAGTGTCAGCACTGACAGCAGCTCGACGACTACGTTAAGCTCACACACACACACACCACCACTATACACACATCGAGCATATTTCATTTACTTTTGCGGCAGACATAACGGCACAGTCTATTAAGCAAGTATGATAATGCACTTAAAGGTGAGCTGATTTATTTGCTGTGGCCAAAGTTGACACTTTTGGTGCATCGCTTGAAAAAGTGCTTGCATAATAAATGATGTCTACTATATAATTGCAACAGGCAGCAAGCGAGAGATGTCGCATCGCATCGCTCATACGCACCGTTGGTCGCCGAAGCAAAACAGCTGTGCGTGGGCTCCTCACTCTCTCTTTGTGTTGGGGTCAACCATTAAGCACTGCCAGAGTTTTCATTTATAAGAACCAATGCTAATGCATTTCGCATTAATTTCCAAACACGACACACTGTGGCAGCAGCATAAGAACAAGATGCATGCGAAAATGAAAATGAATTGCATGAAATTAGTTAAAACGCATTTGACGTTTTCTAAGTTTAGCGTTAAGTTTTGCGCTGCCGGCACGTGCGTAGTAGTCCAGGGAGTGGGGGAGGAGGCAGTGTAGCAAGCAAGCTAGCATTAATAGTTATACAACAACTGACATATTGATAAATGAGCGTATTTTCGAAACGCTCTTCTCGCACCAACAACAACAGCAACAAGAACCCACTTTCAACTATTCCAATGGCAAATGGCTGAGGGCGAACGGCGTAGTAGTAACGGTTTTGCGAAAAATGACTTTAGTGCCAAGCGTGAGAATTTCCAACATACACACACACCCACACACACTCGAACACATGCACACACGCTGGGTTGAGAAACAAATGCTTGCAAATATTTCTGCAGCTGTGATTCCATTCGCTTGGCTACGCTTACGCACAAGCAGCTAAAGCAACAATAGCATTTCAAGCATCGAATGCGCCACAATGAGTCAATTTTTTAACATTTATTTGACAGAAATTTTCATTTATTTTGCTTAGCTTTTTTTCATGTTGCCGCTGGAAAATAGGAAAAAAATTTAATTAAATTGAAATTAATTTGACAGGATATTGCAAGCACCGCCAGAACTATTAATAATGTGTGTGAGTGTGTGTGGGGGTGAGTGCATGTGAGCTGTGCCATGGCAAGACAAATGCGCGCAAAATAAATTCTCATGTTGCGCTTTTTAAGGCTGCCCATCAAAATTTCAGAAAGCGAAGAGGGAACAACAGACAAAATAGCGAGATGCCTGAGTTGCTCTCACTCTCTAGGCTCAGAGCCATAAATCATTGCAGCGCCGCGTCGCAGCAAATAGCAAAGTACTGAGAATATTTTCCAGCATCAACGAACGGCACATAATTAATTAAATTTCACTTTTAACTGCGCAGCCATCCACAAAAATATCACACATACGCCTTGTTGTTCGAGCTGTTCTGGCTGCTCGGGCTGCTCGGCCTGCCCGTTGCTGTTGTTATTGGGTTTTGTGGGTAGCCTTCACTCTGACACTTGGCATTGACATACGCACAAATAAATAGGCTCTATAAATTCTCGCACTGTTGGTAAGAGAAACGTGCCCAAAATATTTTGGTATACCCTCACCATGCCCTTTTCCTCGAACGGGCACTTGAGCTACAATGCAAAACTTTTCATTTAGGTGTGCTATAAATCGCGTGCTGTTTCTCAGTTGACTACAGTTCTCTCTGTCGCCTTTTTGAACGCATGAATGCTGACAGCTGTACAATAGTAGGAGTGCGGAGGGGAGGGGAGGGCCATGTCATTTAAAGGTTGTCGCTGGCCAAGACCAAGCACCAATTGCCACGCGGCGCAACGTGCTTAAGTCAAATAAATAACAAACAGTCTGAGACTGAGAATTTATGGCCAAGCAGCAAATAAGCGGGATGTGTTTAAAACCAAACCAGAAAAGGAATTAAACGCATTCAGGTTACTTTAAAACAGACCCCAAATGAGCTCAGCTGACAGACTCAGTTGTTTGATTGACTGACTGACAGGCTCGACTGACTTTTGCCTGATACGCTCGATGCCTCAAGTGGGCAAAGACTCGATGAGCTGTCGTCGTCTCCAGCGTGCACATCACTGGGCATTAGGTATGCATGCCATTGCGCGTTTGCCAGAGACACTGACGCACTGCCAAAGATGTTAAGCAATGCGCCTAGAGAGAAATATCAAGAGAAGGGCGTGGAATGGCACAAGGACACGAGATCGGGCGACAGCGAGGACAAAGCTGAGCAGCGATGCGTAGCGGCAAATGGCAAAGCGGGAGCGTCTCGATAATGAAGTTAAAAATTCCATACATACAAACACAAAATGACAGACGGACAGACTGTCAGGCGGAGGGACAGATAGACGCTTGAGCGTCGTACATAGTAGGACAGAGACAAGACTGCAGTTGTTGCTGCTGCTGTTGCTGCTGCTGTTGTGCGGCATTTGTCTTTGGTATTTATGAGTACGTTGTCCTTGATATGCCTGTGGAATTACTAAATGTCCCTGACTTGACACTAACTCACACGTACAAACGACACACACACACGCATCATCAGGCTTTCATTCACTCATTCATATACATATAAACACACATTCGCTTCCGTTTGCCTGAGCTGTAGCCCAACAGTGACTGCAATATGTTTGCCAGCCACGCCCACATCAGCCAGCAGCCTTAGCTCCCTTGGCAGTTGCACACACACACACACACACACACACAAAGACACACACACCTTTTTTATATGCTGTGTGTATTTATGTACATATTTTTTATCTCGTACGTGCAGCTATGTGCGCCCGATTCGAAATTTAAATAGAAATAGCATGTTGATGTTATACGTTGTAGGTTTATATTTAATTTAATATCCAACACAAACTCCTCCCTTCCCCTACATCACTCCCCTCACTGTCTCCCTTACTTGCCATAAATATGTGTTTTCATTTATTTGCCAACTTGCTCAACTTGAAGAAAGAAAGAAATCCACTCACTTGCCTCAAGTAGTGCCACGCCCACGTTACCATTCTAGTTGCAAGTGACTCTCGCTGTAAGCTCGGAAAAGATGTGTGTAAGACGAGACACCGAGGGGGAGGATGCAGCATTGTTACGCCCCGAAAAGCTGCAGTTTTTACACTAGATACTCGATACCCTCTCTGGGTATTGCGTATACGCACCGATAGCCAGCAGTTGTACTATGTAGTTGTGAACACAATCACAATTTCTGCCGGATAAATAAAGTAAGCGTTTTGGGTATTGGGCACGTGTGGTACGCCCGCAAGTGGCAACAAGTGTAAGATGGGCAGATAACAAGTCGAGTGGCCTGTGAGCCTGGCGCTTAGGTGTGTCAACCGTATTTCGTGAGTGCATGAAATCAAGCAGAAAGGGAAACCAATCTCTGTGTAAATACAGAGACAACAGCAAAGAAATGTTATGGGAAAAGAAAAGGGTGGGATCGCTGCAGATTTTGGCATTTTTCCGGGTTTTATGTCAACTCAGTGACAAAGATAGGTGAAACAAACTTTTTAAATCGTTGCAAAGTCGAAAGCAATAAATTGCGTGTACAACTTTTCTGCGGCATGTACCCAAGTAGTGCTGGCATTATGAGAAGTTGGCACAGGAATTTTAATTCAATCTACGTGCCAGTTGCAACCTTTCTTTCGAGTAAACCAAATGAATAACTAAAGCTGAGCTGGAACGTAGCATCTTAAAATTATTCGAACATAAAAATAGTTTCAGCTGACTTGAGGAAGAGGTGAAAGTGTGCGGGCATGCGAGAGTGTGTGTGTGTGTATGTATGTGTATAGTTGTGTGTTGAACTAAACTGCTGCATGGTTAACCGGGGCTTGTGCAACAGAAACTAACATTATTTGATCCACATAAATGAAGCCCAAAGCCGGAGTGAGGCACAAATCTCGCATGGACCAATGCAGCTCTATATTTATATGTATATGTGTGTGTGTACATATATATATAGTTTTGTGTGCGTGTGTGTGTGTGCAAGGTCGCATAGCCACTCAATGAGAGCGACTGCGACTGTGGCCTGCGGCTGTGGCTGAATGTGCGCCGCAGTGGAAATGCACCCGAATAAACACAAAATTTATATGAACACATGGGCGTCGGGCTAAAGGAATGTGCTTCACCTGCATGCAACCTACTACGCACATACACACAGACACACTCACACACACGCACATAGGCACACTGATGGCTTTAACTGAATCGGTTGAACGTGTGTGGCAACAAAAGCAATTTTGTCGTTGGAAATAAAATGGGGTCCATGGCTTTAACCCGACCTCAGGCACATTTCCGTTTGAGCTATGGTAATTGAATATAAATCAAAATTATGCTCGACTATGCTATACCCAGTACTTAGAATCATCAGCTGATGAAATCTGAGTTAGTGTGTAGCATAAAAATTTCAAGTCATTATTCACAGGTTTGGTATAGTTACGATTATTTTGTTATCAAAACTGAATTATGTATATTAAGTAAAATAAATCAGTGTTGAACTATGAATTGTCATGTCAATTTCCATTTACATACTGTCCATAAAATAATTATTATAAAATATGTTAAAAATATTTGATGCATAATGTATACTTTTTTAACATCCATAAATACTCAAAAACTTAGCAGCTTTGGTTACCCATAGCTAATCTACTCGTTGCGTGCTTATTCCAGGATAAGAACAGACGGCAGCAACAGCATTTTCCAAATACATTTTCATTTTTCATCTGAGCAAATCGCTTTGCATAGCACACTTTTGTGCGCTCTGTCAAAGACCATGGCAGCTGTGCAGAGGCAATAGAAATATTGTTTTGCTTTTGTTTTGCTTTCTCTCTGCTGGAGTTGGAGATTGAAGTTCTTAAAACTGGATGAACATCACACATCACACACCCTGCTACGCATATACAGTTCCTGTCGCTCATCAGAATGAAAACTTTTTTGATTGACCAAAAATACGGCGTCATTTTTATGGAGTGCAGCTTTGCATGACGTTTGCCTCAGGTCGAAACGGAGAGAAAGTCGAGAGAGAGAGAGAGAGAGAGAGAGAGTGTGTGAGTACTGGGAGGTATTTTGACAAATGCGTTTCATACCGAGCTATAGCTGACGTAGCTGACCTTTGCCATATTCCTCGGTATAGGAGAAGAGGGAGCTTGATCCACCCACTTACGGAACTTTCCTTTTGCAAATGATGCCCACAACTGTCATTATCTGATGTGCGCTGCTTTATTCCCGTTGTGCTTCTCGTTCTCCTAAACATTTCCTTACAAAACATTTTTGGTTTACGTTTCTTTTACGTTTTTTCATTGGTTCTGTTTTGCGCAATGGGCACATAAAACTCAATTGAGTCGTTAAATGTAAAAATTGTGATAAATAATCAAATTACACGCATTTGTTGCTTTAAATTTTTATGCCAAAGATTTTCGGCGTATTTTGTGGGATTTCATTCGCGTGCTGACGATGGCGCATTATTTATGGCCGTTCCGTTACGCATTCAGATAATGACTAAGTGTGGGCTGAACTCCTGCTGGTCTTGTCCTATAAATTATATTAAATATTCAATTATCACGCATACGCCACGTGTGCCGCCTTGCGTGTTGCTTACAATATCCGCTGTTAACTTGAAACGTTTTGAATTTCAACTAGTATACACATAATTCGCAATTTCCAATTTTCATTTTTCAATTAGAATAAACTAATTTCACATAGCAGAGGGGAAAAGGGAATACTTTTCGCATGCCAATAAATGTGAGTGTGCGAATTTTCATGTTGTGCGTAGCAGGTGCTATTAAAAGCTATGGCTTCTTTTTCTTTTATGTGGCCACTTTTGGCATGTATTGTTTCTGCTGTCATTTGAACAGATTAATGTGCTGCCATCAAGCATGTGTCATGCCGATGACGTTTTCACATTGATTGGCAGTTGTTTGCGCTCAGCAATCAAATAGCTTAAAGGCCTCAAGCAAACATGCGCTGTGCGTGGGTGTGGGTGTGGGTGTGGGCATGGGCGTGGCAACAATGCATTTAATATGCTCCGCCTGTTCGCTCAAATAGAATTTCAACTACTATTTTAATTAGCCGTAAGTTGATATGAGCTGAAAATGGCCAGCACATCATAGACAGGCCTTTGATATCGGCCCTGACAATTGCAGGCAACACATTCCGGCTGGCATCCAGAAGAGCATTGTCTACCGCTGCGTCAGCGCTAAAAGCTAGAGAGTTAGCGGCGTCAGCATGAGCATCGGCATCAAAATCAAAGTCAAAACTGGTCATTGGCGACACTGTCATGGGGCATGTCAATGTGTTATTTGATACACGAGGCGTCAGAGCGCTGACAGTTTGCACATTTTTTCAGCGAAAATCTGCTCGACTTTGAGGCCATGGCAAAGTGCTATATTGTTGATGTTGTCGTAGTGGCTGTTATTGTTGTTGTTGTTGTTGCTACTGACAGCTTACAACACTTGAATGTGCGATTGTCTACCTGTCTATTTTAGCTGGCATTTAGCGCTTATTGAATTGATGCAGGTGAGTAGAAACCACTTTGGGGTCGTTTTTGCTGGCATATCTATTCGCTTAGCCTATACAGAGTGTACATAAAAACTTATCAGCTAAATGGATGTGAGTTAATTGAATGCATTCAAATCGGCATTCGTAGACACTCATTCTCATTGGTCATCACAGCGGGTCTCACAGCTTTCTTGTGTGCAGAAACGATTCCGATTGCCGTTGCATCCACGATAGGTGAAGGGTCGACAGATGCCCTTGTCGTAGTACCAACGGGTCTGGCCCTTGGTCTTATCCTTGCTGTTGCAGTAGTTGCCCTCATTACGGCCCACATAGCAGTTGACGTTGTCTGCAAAATGAAGCAAGTGAGACGTGATGTTTATAATTGGGCAATTAATTGGTTCATTGATTCCTCCAAGTATCGCATTTCTCCCGCATTCCAGGTGCTCCTGCCACAGCGAGTGGCCTCATGTCATGCAATTATAATTGAATTCGTATTACGCCTACAATTTTGACATAATATGCATTTGAAATATTCAAAATAAATATGCGGGTGAAAATAATTCTAGAGAAAATGGCAAATGCTGTCGGACAGCAGTTTTGGCAAAGCTTCGACATATTTGGACTGTATAGGCAATGAGGTATATATTTTCGACTATGTAATTGTTTTAATTAAGATTAATGACTCAAATAATAAATGAAAATATGGCCCATTAATATTTGAATCTTAAAGTAACTAAAATTTACAAACACAACCATAAATTGAAACAATTAATGTCAGATTAATCCACTTGTGCGACATTTATAGTCTTTTAGTTTTTGAAAACTATCCAAACGGGATTTAATACTGCCTATAATTCAAATTTCTTTTGCAATTCCACATCAAAGCATTTTTAGCTTTATTTCACTTATTATTAATTTTATAGTATTTCCTGAGAATAATTGTGCATTAGTCACGCCCCCTACGCCCAATTACTTACTTAGCTCCTTGCAATGCCCGTCTCCAGATCCAACAGCTGCAACTTCCACAGTCTGAGTCATCAATATGACAGACATGAGGCAGACAAGTGCCATGCAGAGGAACGTCACATTGATTTGAATTTTCATGTTTTTCACAGATGAGAATGTGGCTGCTGCTGTTCCAATAATCTACTTTTGTTTATTTTAAGTAATTCGCTTCTTGAGGCACAGCAAAAAATCCGCAACGTGGGCCAACGAACCGAACAAACTGAACGCAGAACGGGGCAAACTTTCAGTTTATATACGAAATGCCGGAAATTGTGTAGAAATTTTGCGCCGAACTCGAAGACACGAGCATACTGTGTCTGTTCCCATTTTCTTGAGATTTTTTCTTCTCTAGTCGCTTTGTTGTTGCTTCGAAAATTCGAAAATATTTCGAGCATTGGTCCATACACTTTGTCCAACCGACAGTCAATACAGCTAGCCAGTCATCAATCTATCCATCGTCCATTCGTCCGTCCATCCATCCATCTATTCATCAAATGCCAAGTAGCGACGGGGTCTATTTTCGTTCCACAAGTATTTTCGTGGGTCTCAGGCAATTGCACTTAGCGTTATCTTGACGCGTTTACTTTGCGCTCGTTTGCATAATTTCGAACTTATTGAATATATTCCACATAATTAATTTTAATTATTTGTGTTCTTTTCCCCCTTTTTTGGTCTTTGAATTAATTTTGATAAGAAAAGGCAAAAAGGGTCGAACCAGCCGAGTCAAGGCAGAACCAAGGGTTCGCGTTCGCTTCTATTGTCTCTAATTACAATTGGGCGGCATTTCTTTTAAATTCCTTTTCAATGTCTCTGTTTGACAATTGATCCGCCCTTTCTCCTTTTCTTCGGCTTTATGTCAAAAATCAATCTTTATTTAAAATTCAATTTAATGTGCTGCATGCATAAAGAATTGGTTCACAGTTCAATCGATGGGGCAGAAATTAAAATGATTTAATTTGAATCGCACTGTATAATTGAGAGTAAAAGAAATGCCGAAAATCGTCGCAGCAGAAAACTCTAGGTAAATACGTATATAGGAACACTTTTACAGAGATGAAATGGGTTTCCATGTGTGAGAAGCTCTGGCACTCCATGACGTGTGATAAATTAAGAAGTAATGCATAAGGAAGAGGTGCTAATGAATGAATGCAGCTCGCACAAGGACAGCGCTAATGATGATGCCCAAAAGTCACTCACTCAGTCAGTCAGTCAGTCAGAGAGCAGACACCGTTGGGATGCCAATCTCAGACCCAATCCCATGTGTTTGCCATCGCAAATGTCAACTGGATTCTTTTTAATTGGCTGCTGGCGCTTTGAAAGCCGAGTCGGGGCAATGGGGAAATTCATCTGTATTTGGCAAAGTAATCAAAATTACGACAAACGGAAAATGTTAAATTGTAAGAGGATATACGGAAGCAAAAAATAAATAAATAAATAGCGGAAGTCTTTACGAAATACCGGGTTCAGGTATACAAAGTCAGTCAAGTGGAAGAGCTGGCGTGAAGCGACCCGCAGCGAATGGGTTTGGAGTCAGTGTCCGTGATTAGTTAGGCAAAAGGGGCGTATACGTGATGTAGTATCAGCAACAGTAAATCAATACATACTTAAATGCGGCTTTTACACAAAACCTTATGAGTATGAGAGTCAAAATAAAAAATGAAAATAAAACGAAAAACAGAAAGCAGAAAACATAATATAAAAGCCGCCATCAACATCATCGCTGATTTCAGAGTCGTCGTGTCCGGTGGCCAGCCACGTTTTTTTCCGTCTGTTGGTAATGCCGTAATTTGTGATTTTCCACTTGTTTTGACAATTTGGTGATTTTCTGATTCTTTTTTTTGCGTCTTTAATTTTGACGGATTTTTGAACGCACTGGACCAAAAGTTATTTAATGGCTGCACTTGAACGTGCCGAAAGCCGAAGCCAGCTCAAAGCGCCTGCCGCACATATACTACCACAAATACAAAGTCAGGCAAGGAAAATATATTTCACTATTTCGCTGACTCTATCAGAATATTCAGTCGATGCAGAATAATGCCTTGAACCGCTAGGAAGTTAAGGATCAAACAGAATGTGCTCTGAAGTTATTACAAAAATGCAGATTTTACTGCGCACGTTGATTTTCCTTTTGCCATAGTAGTTGGTAAGCTTTGCTTTTGGCCCTACTTTCACAGTCACAGTCAGAGTCACATTTTACTTTACGCTGCGACTTAAATTTAGTAGTGATTCGTTGCGACAGTAAATTGAGGAAATGAAAGATTTGAATGATTCATTTCCGGCTTTTGTTCTGCCATATCGACTTTGCTCCTTTTCGACTTTTCTTTTTAGCTTCTATTTTCCCTTTGCGCAATTTCTAAATAAATTATTTAAAGGAAAAAGGATTGGCCAGTTGACATGCCGTGGGGTCAATTTGACTAACTGTGTGTTGCATCAAATTAGCAGAGTTCATGAGGTGGACACAAATGCCAAACAACTCTGAATCAATTGAAGCTCAAAATATTATTGATTTCAATGAGATGACAGAACTAAATGACAGGCAGTTTCTTACAGAACATTGGCATTGTGACAATGAAATCTGTCGACACATTGCCAAGCCATCGGGCAGGACAAAACAGGAGCCAGGACAGCAGCCCGCCTCTCAGTAGTTGTGTTGTGTTTTACTAAAAATTTTACAATTTGCAATAAAAATTCCAGTTTTTGCTTTTTGGAATTCACTTTATACTTTCGCCGTCCAAGCAAAGTCTGTGCTTATGTCCTTGCAGCAGCGGACTCAGTGAAAGGATAACGTTAGCTACCACGGGGTTATACAGAAATTTATTATGCGCTGCAAAGGGAGAGGGGGCCTTTGGGCGTTGTGGCACTTAGAGGCGTGGCAAGCAACAATTTAATAACAAAACATATTTCGCCTGCATGCCAAAGATGTTCTGGAATTTCGCAGCGAATGAAAAATCGAACACACACACACACAATTTGTGTGGTGTGTAGTATGTGAGGCATTACGGCAAGTACGCGGTTTATTTTAAAGCCATTGAGAGAAGCCTTGACATTTGTCCCAGCCCAAGTGATATAGGCTAGATGCTAAGGGCAGGCAGTGTCATGTTGATTTCACTCATTTCCGACTCAAATGGATTTTGATTGTCTGCCTGCGCCTGCCTGGGTGTCGACTTGCCTGTCCAGGCTCGATGTGATGCTTGAAACGTGTCTGACATTTGTCTGCACACTCGTTTGCCAGCCGACACTAAATGACTTTCTTTTCTTGGTCCAGTTGTCCGTTTAGCTGTTAGCTGTTGGCTGTTGGCTGTTGGCTGTTGGCTGTCGGCTGTTGCTTTGGGCCCATTAGGTTTTATTGTAATGATTTCCAGTGCCACACTGAATTCAGCTGTTGTTGCTGCAACTTGCAGTTGGTAGTTGTTAGTTTTGTAGTTGGCAGCTTACGTGGCCATCGCGCTTAATGAGTAGTTATTTCCGCTTGTATTTCTTGATAATGCCAACTCGTGCGAACAATGCCTTTTGTGGTAATCGCATCTGTGCCGAGACACGTTTCCACATTAATTGCTCTCTTTATACTGAGCTTTGGCATAAATTCATTAGCCGCCATGTTTCTGCACTAATTGAATTTATACGCTTCTCTGCACGAAAATTTACATTTATTTATATGTTTATAATAATCTTACGCATTAAATATAATAGCATTAATTCTTTTTTATTGTTATATGTATTATGCAGTGCTGAGCTCTGCTTGTTTATGTTTTTCATTTCGCAAATGCTGTCAAAACAGAAGATTAAACACACATGCTGACTAAGCTAAACTGTCAGATACCCAAGCACATACTAGTGTTATTAGCTAATACAAATTATTTAAACCAACCTTTATCGCAGACACTTCTAATATTAGATTTATTATTATTGTACAATTATTTCCACTTGATTCCTTAATCCTTTATCTTCACAAGTGCAGCACAGGGTATAACAAAAAGCTAAAACTGCATAAAATCCACAAAATAAAAAAAACAATTAATGAAATTTCTTTTTGCTCTTTCTCATTTCATTCTGCCTTTCTTCCTTTTTTTCTTTTTTATACTATAATAAAAAACTATATAATTAAACTGAATAACTTTTTTAGTGTAACGTATTACCATAAAAAACTATTTTACTTCCACAACGAGCCATTTGAAGCTATAAAGTTCGCTTTAAACTTTAGTTCGAATGTAGTTTTAATGCGTTTTAGCTAATGCTGTGGCAGTTCAGCTTTAATAAACGTCTTTTATTGGAATTTCGATTTGATTCGCTTCAAAGTACACACAATTTGAAATGAAAGCGACAATTTCAATTGCTTTCTCGCAGTTTTGTGCACTTGACTTTAATGTGGTTTCTCAACGCACAACACTCTGTTACCACATTTGACAGCAATGCGAATTTAGTTAGTGCCAACGCCTTCTCAACCACCCACTCTATCTGTGTGATGGCTGGTGCTTAGCTCCATGGCACATTCCGATGATTATCAATTTACGAGATTCGATTGTAGTTGGGAAATCATTTATCCGTTGTGTTCGGATAGAACAGTGGGTTGAAATATGAATTATAGTAGAAGTAAACTCAGTTTAATGTTAGTTTTGAAAATAAGAAAAGGAATAAACAGTTTAAAAGTATAACAAAATTTCGAGTTATCAGCTAATATAATAAGAGTAAATTGACCCTGCCCCTAATCAACTCACGCACACACTGACATTAAACTAACTTTGTAAGTGTGTTGAGGCTGCGTGCTACAGTGAGGATATAGATTCTCTTAAATAGCTAAATCTCTTCACCACTGTTGCTTGAGTTTCATATTTTCTCTATAACAGTTGAGATTTTCAACATCCCAGATTTTCGCTAATCGATTTATTTTCTATTAAATACTCTATTCATTTATATGTATATACATATTTGTTAAAGATTCAAAATTTGTTAAATTTAAACTCTTTGTCATTTAAATTTCGAATTAATAGTAGTACCTTAAAGAAGTTTTCATTTCGTGCCACTGTGCGTAGAGTCAATCATTCCTGAAGCAAAATGGAAGCATCGCAAACAAACACATGGAAAATTCTGCTCTCGTATTACTGTCTAGTCTGGTTTAGATAGAGTGTGTTTGCGCTCATAGATGAATGTTGGCGCGATGTATTGAAGTTTCTCAATTGATAACGTGGCGCAAATGCAAATTAAACTATCAGCTGCTGCATTTTCACACACAATTGTTGCTTGTCAGTGCTGCGGCAAGTTGGCCAACTAAGTAGCAAATGCTATAAAACTTGCTAAAGTTTAAATGCAGAGCGACAGGCACAGAGAAAATAAAACGCACATAATGTATAAAAGAAACAGAGGAGGGAGCTAGCAAAGTTGAAGAAAAGAATGGTAGGGAAAGTAAGGGAAAGTTATGCAAATTTATATGCAACAGCAACAAAGTTGCGAGAGCAGCTCTTGTTTGCCTGCAAGTGATTTATGTGGCCAAGACCGCGAACCCGGCGAACCCCAACTTTTATTTCAGCATCGCCCTAGCTGTTTGTTATAAATAATTCCATGAGCACAAAAAAAAAAGAAAGGCAAAAATAAAATAACAATTTTAAGAACAATGCAAATGAACTGTGTGGACTCGTGGAATTGTGAACTTTAAGTTGAGTATTCCGTTCAGTGTTAGGGGCGGCCTATCAAAATTCTAATATTTAATAAATATTTGCATTTGGCAAAAAACACTGGACATCTGTCTTCCCCACTCAGCGTCACTTTCAGCCGTGAAAATATTTCACAAATATTTGGAAATTGTCAAACTCGTAGAGAATATTCTGGCATCAGCAACAGCAACAGCATCCACTCTCTTGGGCTGAAATGCAAATTTCCGTAACTTGTTAATATTTGATAGGTCAGACAAGTTAAGCCAACTGCAGTAATAACGTTTATAGCAGGAGATTCCCCAGAAAGTAGTTTCAAGCTTAATGCTCGCCTTTAAGGCTTAGTGTGTATTGTAAATTTTTAATGCTCTTAACCACTACAAGTGTGGTCAATTGTAATTACCTAAAATGGCAGGTGTAATAAAGGTTTTGGCCATATGCAGAGTGACCACAGAAACCTTTGTGTGCGTTATGGAATATTCCTTTGAGGTAACCAACATGTTTGACTTTGGTTTGCATAATTAATGCATCCATTGTCCTTTGTGGCTATAGCATATTGAAAGCAATTAATATGCAATTGTGTTTGCCCAAAATCGAATGACAAAACGTATTTCCTCTTTTCGGCATACCAATGCCAATTAAATGCATCGATAAACTGGGATACATCGACTGATGTTTAATATTGTTTACACATAATTTGGTTATTAAGGCAGTGCCAGAGCCATTGAGTTAACCCAAAATCAATTTCGACTGCAATCAATAACAGACGCTAGTGTCTTTGCTTCTTTCTGAGGACTTTCATAACT
Organism: Liodrosophila aerea; assembly: GCA_035045005.1. Classification (NCBI taxonomy): domain Eukaryota; kingdom Metazoa; phylum Arthropoda; class Insecta; order Diptera; family Drosophilidae; genus Liodrosophila; species Liodrosophila aerea. The sequence goes on from JAWNNL010000753.1 coordinate 348,749, forward strand.
GCAGGCGGAGTAGGAGTTGCCTCTTCCAGTCTTCTGTTTGAATGGATACTCGTACACCTCGGAATCTGTGTGCAAGTGCAATGCACGTGACTGTCTGTGTATGTGTATGTATGTGCGAATGATGTTCTTCGCTTAAGAGGGGAAAATACTCGTTTCACATGCGCTGCAATTTTCCCGCTCACTTCAATTATGCAAATTGTGTGTATGTCGATACCAATTCGCATTGCTTGCCAGCTCGTGTGTGCCATTTGAGTGCATCTGTGTGTGTGCTATCATATTATGCAAACCAACAGGCGACGATGAGGACGTTGTCCTGGTCCTAAAGAACTGCGCATCAGCTTTAGCATTTTCCAATCGGCCTTCGTACTATGTATATCCGCATTCACATTCGTAGTACATTCAGATCCGCAGCAGCATCAATGTTGTACATGCAATTAACATGACGGGTTTACGTCTCCGTACTATCGTAGAACAATACAATTCTCGGATAAACCAAAAGACAGCAGAATCGAAAAAAAGAAAATGAATAGGCAGCAGCAAAAAGTAGAACGGAACTCGTCCGAGAAACTTGATATATGTATGCACAATCTGAAAAGAATAAGGAGAACTCATTATAATTTTCTTCTTATCTTCATTTGGGTTTATTAAAGGCACTGATGTGTATACTCTATATGTATGCATGGAGCATGTCCTGCGTTCTGCTACTGCCACTTCCACTTCCACTTCCACTTGGGGATGAATGCCAGTAATTTAATTTACATGAGCTGCTTCATCATTGGCCAGTGGGCTGGCTACATCAAAATTATCCTCGACGCTAAAAGTTTTTGCCACTGTCAATTGCCTTGGACCTGACTCGGTTTACTGTCTCCACTCTCTGATATATTCTACTCATCCCTACACTCTGGCCAGCTTGTCCTATATTAATTACTAATGTGAAAGTTTTCGGTTGCCCAACGGACTAGCCGATTATGAGGATATTTTGGGCAACAGTAAGCCAATATTTAAACTTGGCCAAGAAGTGCTAACTCAATTACTGTGTGTGAGTGTGTGTGTGTGTGTGATAATCCTTTCAAGCAGCTAGAACTAAGTCTCTTTGACCTCTGGCAAAATCGAAATTAATTTAATTAATTTTTAATTCGTCAGCGGTCCGAGTTCATGAGGTTTGTGGTATATTTGTTCTGAGCTCTGCCATCTCCTTTAATTGACAGCCACTTGAAGTACGGCGTAATCAGAGCAGACTGAAGTCCAAAGACAATTTGATGGCGCACCGAGATGTAGCTACTTGTGGCTCTAGTATTTGTTTACAGTCTGGCTGGCTACTGAAGTGCATAGTACTTGTGTAAAAGCCAAATTGCACTTAAGTGGGTCAGGCATTGAGACTTTAATTCATACAAATAGCAACTGCATGTTGCTCTCCTGGTGCTCAAATCTCTTCCACCCACCTCTTTGCCCAGTGACCTGTGTTGCGTGGTGTACAGTTAGACGGTCAGCGATTACGGCCAGGCTGGCCACTCAGTCCTCTAATCCTAGAACTAACTTTCAGCTGGGCTTGGTCGTAAAAACTAAATGTGTGCTAAATTTTTCAGCTTCAGTTGAACGCACGTAGAACTCAAAATGTGCATTAAAAAGTTTTGCACAAAAAGCAAAAAGCGATTCAATTTAATTAGTAAAGATTTTGGGCTAACTAAAAGTGCGCTAAGCTACATTTATATGACCAGTTTTATGGCACAACTTTCATGCTTGGCATTTTCAATTTGAAGTTCTCTCTCCAGGAGATTTTTTGCTTTACTTTTTCTTCTTTTTTTTGTACAACTCATGCAGGAGACCCATTTGAATTCAAGAAAGGAATAAAGTAAAAGTCTAAAACAAACGCGCATCAAAGCAAAAGGCGAACAAGCAAGCATATTGAATGGAAAACAGGTGAGCCCAAGCAAATTTGATGGATCATTCGACAGGCACTAAGCAGGTGAAGAAACCTCCCTTAGCAGACAGTAAACCAAACCAAAAAAAAAGGTCGCTCAAATGGGTCATATTTCATATTTTATAAACTGGCAGCTTACATTTCTCCTTATTGATTTGATGAACTTGGCATGATTTTTGTTTTGCCAGCTCATTATTCGTCTTTCAATTTTCTTCTTTCATTTTTGTGTTATTTTCTCTCCATTTCCCCATATGCACAACGCCCTCCAAAAATGCCTTTTACTTTGCGGATTTGCTGCTTTAGATCTCTATTTCTATTTTTTTTTCCTTTCTCTCTTTTAGCTGCCACTTTGAATACCAATTCTGTGAAAAGTTGGTGTGCGCTGCTTTTATGAAGACGCAATAAAAAAAGTTACTTTATGTGGTGTCTACGTGTGCTGTCCTCTCCAACACTCCACACTCCACTCTCGCACACTCTCTCTTTTTCTGTGCTAAGTGCGCCTTATTGCGGTTGGGAAAATGTAGATTTGCCTACACCTTTCATCTGGCTGCCTGCTACTACATACTACTACTACTACTGCTGCCAGTGCTGCCACTGCTTTTAGCTGCTGCCAGCTTCAGCTCCAGCTCGAGTTCCTGCTTGGCTGCTCCTGTTATTTGCGTTTGGGTCTTGCATGTTATTCTGACATTGGCAGCCAGGCAGCTCGTAAAAGCCTCTCACACTCCTCGCAAATGCAAATGTTACCTGCCTGCATAGCAATGAAGTTGTGCCCCATCATTTATGGGCATTCCCATTGCCATCAGCCATCAGCACCGACAGCAAACTACATAAATACACTGAACAAATTACAACTATCAAATATGTATAACAATAAAATATACTGTTAAATTTCTTATAATTATAATAACTAGCAGTGAAAGTTATAAATCTCTAAATCAATTGTAAACTTGTTGGTGGTGTTGCATTTAGAGACTGTGGCTGTTGAGGTGGAGCATTCTGTCAGCTGGAGATTGATGAGATATGTTATTCAACTTGTGGCAGAATGAATATCTACACAATATTTTAATGTCTTTATTCTTTATTTACTTATATATTCATATTTTATTTGCTGCCCAAAATGGTGTACCTTTTCAATCAATTAATTATGGCGTCCCTTGAATAGAGTAGCCAGATTGTCACATGTGAATACAAAATTAGTAACTTAAATACAGTCGTCAAAATAATTATTATTTTAAATGACATTAATGATTATTGATCTGTTTAGATAACTATGTTGGTGTGTTTGTCCTACCACAAACTGGTTATGTTAACCAGGCATCTGGTCGTCTTTTTGATTCCACAGGCTAAATCCGTAAATGCTAGACGGATGTCTAGCTTAACAGATCATCCTTATTAAAAACCGCTACCATCCTCTCTACCCTCCCCTACCATTATCACTATACCTACCAACACAATGGGACATTAAACTTCTAGGTTATCTCGATTAGGCCTGACTAACCTAACCATATAATATAACCTAACATAGTGTACACCATTTATTTAATTTTCAAAATATTATTCAAGTGAACTCCCATAAATGTTCAAGTTTCAAGCTTTTTTTGTCAGTGTACACACCTACATATAAGTTGCTCTCTTGCATGCATTGTATTTTGATTTCAAACAATGGATTTGTATACAAATTGTAAGCTTCATTGCTTAAAGTTTGCCACCTCTCAGACACCATTCGAGTACTTTAAGCTCTACCCTATAGTAGTAAATATGCTATATATCAGTTGAGCTTGTGCCTAGGCATTATGCTAACCAAAAATGTTACGCTCAGGTGTAATTTTTGCATTTAGTCTTCAATTTGTGCCAGAGTTGTGCGAACCTCTAGCTCTTCTTCAGCATGTTGTGCCGTTGTGCTGTTGTTTCTTGTTGTTTTTCTGTCGTTTGGCGTCTTAAATTTTTATTGCAAGAAAAGCGGAATCCTCGGTAATTGCTCTCGGGGCGCACATAAAAAGATGTGTAGCCAAGTAAGCAGAAGAAAGCTCCGCTGGCACGCAAATACCCCAGCATCCGGCATCAAACTACTGTTACAGGTTTACCTAATGCGTCACACACATACACACACGCATAGACAAACAGCAGGTGTAAAAGCTGCAGGTAGAGATATAGCAGGGGTTCTCCCCTCCCTTTCATCCGCTCTAGCTCTGTGTTTGCTTGAAGAGCCCCTTGATAGCATGTTGCGCACTTCTACTGCTGCTGCTGCTTGGGCAGAGTTAACAGTAATCTGTGCTGCTGTCTGTGTGTGTGTGTTGTGCTTCCTGCACAGGTGTTAACGGCTGGCCGAGGCCAGATGAACTCCATATCGCTTGTTTACGTTGCCAGCCAGCCAGCCTGCCTATGAGGAGTCCAAAAGCTGTCTGAAATAAGCCTATTCAGCGTGGAAAACTTTTAGACTAATTGCTAACGTATTTGGTATTTGAGTAGCATCCAATAAAGTGCCATGACTGTGAGTGTGAATGAATGTGAATGCTTTTAAGCGCTGCAGCCTGTGGGCAAGTTCATAATTCAGGCGCCAACTGTTGGCAACAATTGCAAATTGACAAGCTTATTAATCGCCTAATCGGCTTGCAAAGTTTCATGTAAATCGGCTGAATTAAGACGCGCTCTGTTTGGCTCTAGCTACAGCTGTAGCCTGGAGCTGGAGGCCAACAGAACTTTTTACTGTTAGCTGCTTGCCAAAAAGTTTTTGATAATTGCGCTTGAATGGCCTCGACTAAAAGGGTTGTGCTCCCTCCCTCGCTAAACCCAGCTCCGCTCAAGCATTTCACTTGAGCTTGGCAATCCTTCTCGTCGTTCTTCTTTGCCTTTGTGGCTGTAGGAAAATTCACAACTGGCAACTGTGCGAAATTGTTTTGTTTTGGGTCTTAGCTTTAATGAGAGCCAGCAAAAACACTTAATGACTGAAACACATCATTCTGTCGACTTGCCTAAGTTCTTACAGAGTACCTACTCGAAATCGGAATGGGTCACTGCTTGTGCTAAGCCCAGTGAACTCGCAGTTAATGTATACTGTGTACTTTTGTCACAGTCCAATCAGAATGTTCCGTTTGCATTTCACAATCTCATAAATAGGAATAAGACTAGAACTCAGTGGGGCAATAGCTGCTCCATTCCAATCAGCAGCAGTCGCAGTCACAGCCGCAGCAGTTGCATTCGGACCAAAGCAATCTGGCAAGAATTTAATTTCCGTGGTTGCTGTTGTCCCCACAGCCAAGTCGCATATTATTTTGGCATTCACTAAGCCAACGGCAACAGTGGACGCTGGAAGCCAGAGCTGTGGCCTGGTTTTGTTTTCGCTTAAACTCCACTTCTAATGGCCCATAGCCAGGGTAGAGCAGCGACAACGAAAACAGCAAATAGATAACATTAGCCAGCAGACAAAAGTTTCGCGGGACTGTGTTGCAAGTTTATAAAGCTGCCGCACGAGTTGAAAGCTCCCCCATTTAGTCGGGTAGATTATTTGGCCAGATTATGGCGCGTGGCGACTATAATTTGGCATATCTTTGGTCGAGTTCGTTTTGCATCTCTCTAAGCCGTGTGCCTTAATTCAATTGGTTGTCTACTTGTTGGCAACAATGAGTCCGAGAGCAGCTTATGATTTCCAATCAAAACGCAATCATATACTAAGTATATCTGCTTGCAATGTCAATTTGCTTATTGTTTTCGTTTGCTTTTCAATTTGAACTTTTAAATCCCCAAACCAATTCATTGAAATTTATTTTGTCAAAACAACAACGTTTACTTTCTGCTTCTGTCCAAAATTGGCCAGCCAAAACATATGCAAGTTGTCCGTATTGCTGGCAACTTTGAGGCCCTGCCCTCTGCCTTCTGCTCTCTGCGTGATGCTCACCTGGAATATTTCAGTATAAACTTTTCGACAGTTTGTTGTGTAAACTTTTTGGCTCTAGGGCAACGCTGTAAGAGCCCTCTTTAATGCGGTTTATTCTATTGGTCTTACCAGCCACTAGATGTTTTGTTCCTTTTACTTTTGTCAGCAAAACAACAGATGGAATTTCAAGCATTCTTATTATTGTTTAGCCTCTGGCGTATTTTGTATATGCTTTGCCTTAACTGTGAAGCTCTCTAATACCAATCAATAATCTTATGCCTTTGTAGAGTACTGCATACAAAAAGCATTTCGAATTGGCCCAGTGAAAGGAATTAACTCAATCCGATGTGTTTGCATGTCAGTTAATTGAATTGATATCAACATCAAAATAATCGCTTAATAAAAATATCAATGTAATTAGTTAGTCAAGCGTGTATGCTCGAGGGTTCAACTAGGTAAATACGAAACCAATTTTAATAAACCCGCTGGCTAAAACATTACCGCTAATCAACTCGATTATGGGGTACGGCGTGTGCGTAAAATTGCCACAATATGCTAATAAGACCAGTCGAGGCGTTTAATAAACATATGAACCACATCCAGAATACACTCTCGCACACACACACGCACACACACACAATTACGAGAGTGTGTGAACAAATATTTGCTAGGCCACAAAATCATTGCGCAAATATGCAAACTATGCGCGACAATGAAACATTTTGCATAAACAGCTACAAAACTTTGCAAAGCGCCATTTGCACGGCAGAACGCGTTGCAAATAAATAAATACGAAACACGATAAAAGGGCCAAATACAAAGTCGACTTTGAGGTACTCTATTCAGCGTATTTCATTTAAAAATTGACTTAATACCATGCCGGATAAGCTAACAGCAAGAATGTTAATTTTTGTAGCATACTTTTGGGCTGCATGAAATAATTAACTCAATCCATTGATCAGTATTCCATTTTGCACCCGTTGTTACCATTATTCATAATTCCTGCAACCAATACAAAGAAGTACTTACTGTTACAAAGGGAGGGCATCAGTTGTTATCCCATTGCACAGCTTTAAAAACAATCTGAATTCGTTGCCACATTATGAGTAAGGGTTCAATACGCAGCTCCAGCTTTAGTCAGCTTACCCTCGTTTTATAACATTTTTTAGTGTGTAACTGTAAAAAGTTACGGTAGTGAAAATCAACAACAGTTACAGACACTTTTTTGTTGCAACAGCGCAAAGTGACGCAAACAGAGCAACAATCAAAACGCAACAATATGAAAAGTTAAAAGTTTTTTTACAGCTGCATATTTATGTAAAGCTGGGTGAATGGGGTGGGGTAACGAACGGTGTGGATCTGTCAACGTTGTGCGTAGCATTCATAAAATTTATACGCTGTCTAAAAATGTATGCAACAGTTTTTCTTTTTTGGGTGGGATTGAGCAAAAACTCAATTTTGTATCGCATAAATCAAAGGGCAAAAGGACAGAAAGGTTAAGCCAACAGAGAGATGGCCTGATTGTTGGGTAATTGGGAATGAATAGTGCCATGAGGCGTATTAAAATAAATAATTTAGCATAAGTTAGATTTTAATTAAAAGCCATATTGCCACAAACCAAAGCCGTTAGTCAAGCAGCCAAACCTCAGTGCATTGGGTTCTCGTCTAACTTAAGTGTGATTAATGTTCGGCAGGGCGTTGAATAAATACCTTGGCACGCCCACACGCAGCACCGACAGGAAATTTAGAGATTTGCCATACAGCTGTGTGTGTGTGCGTGCATTTTTGGCAATCAAAAGTCTCTAGTCCTTTAGTGCCAGCAAAAGGGGTTTCAATTTGATTTAATGATGCCAGGACAAATTCAACGCGTTAGCGTCTAAACAGAACACGACACGAAGCCACCGAGGTGGCACCTAAAAGTCAATTCCATCAGGTTCCGGATGCTGCATTGAATAACAACTAGTTTCAACCAGGCCAACAACAGCAACAGGAGCAGCAGCAGCAGCAGCAGTTCTAGGACACAGGCCACTTAAACTTTTGCGGCGACGACGGATGTTGCGTTTCATAGATGCCACGGGCAAGGTTCTCATGTCAGCGTAAATTTCCGTTTCACTGCCACAACTTGCCTGTATAAATACACACATACATACATATGTATTAAGTATGCATAAGTATGTTCTACTGTGTGGGTGTGCGTGTGTGTGTGTGTCTATTTTTGGGTTATGCTTTGTCCTGCAGGTGGTAGACTGTCAATGACTTCATGCATAATAATGAGCTCGAACAGCCTGTTCAGCTCCCTGTTGTCTGTGCTCTACACTGTTGCGCCTTGGGGCAATCCGAATCCTTTCGCCCGAATGCTTTTTGCCATTCAAGTTTGGATTTATTGCACAAGAGCATGGAGTAGAGGTTCACCATATAGACATGGCTCAAATATTGCCAATGGCAAATGTCGGTTTTGGTTTTTGGCCTGGCCTATTCTGGTTGCTTTGATCAAATTGTTCATATTGTTTGCTTTGCATTTAGTGGAAATGTTTTCTTGCTTTACTCTGTCCAATATTTGCTTTGGCTGGCATAACTTTATTACAACAGATATTATTATATTGTTCGGGTCAGCTGCAGCTCGGCAGAGTTTTCGTTTTTGTCTTTTTCTAAACAATTTCATTGCAATAATTGTCACAAAAATTCCATTTGGCTGCTATCGATTCCAATTAAAATGCAAATTCTTATAAACACAGCAGCACGAGTAGTTGTCATTTATTCATGAATTCCATCTAATATTCATTTTATGCAATCGGCCATGCACCATGACAATTTTCATATGAAAACTTTCGGCTTATTTGATTAAATGTCAAAGCATTTGGGATACGCAGGCTCAATTAAATAAAATCTCAGATTCAATGGAATAATAAATTAACCTTTGTTACGCACTGAAGGAAATAATAATTGCCAAAATATATTTTAAAAATATTTGTCTTTATTTTATATGGAATGTTTCCTTTACTAATTTAAATTTAAAAAGAATTTTGATGGCAAATTGCGATAAATTTGTGAGAAAACATTAGAATTTGTCTAGGTGTAGCTTAGGCATTTTGGGGCAAGACAAGCACACACACACAAATTATACTACAATTGGAATTAATGAGCACTTTAATCAAATTTTCCACGCAGAATCACGTTCATTAATTTTGTACGCAATTATTATGAGATGCTTCATCTTTGGTATGCCAGTCGTCGACGTTCTGGCTTCGCGCCAGTTTATCAAACAAAACACACACAATCAAGCGGAATACTGGGCAAATTACTTTTCATTACAAGTGTTGAATAAGCCAAGAGCCTGAGAGGCTGACCATGGCTGAGCATGGCGAGAGTCCAAGTGTCAAGTGTTGGATTCGCCTGAGCTCAGGCATTTAAGCACAACTTCATCATCATTAGTAAAGTAGTACTACAATGCTAAAAAGGCTCTTATAATGCTGATTATGCTGCATAAATACAAACAAGTGTGTGTGTGCGTGTGCGTGAGTGTGTGAGTGTGACTCCTGCTGTGTAATGAAATCATATTGAGTGTAGATTAAATGGCGGCACGTCGTCATGTTGCCGCATAAAAATCCATTAAATGCGGAAATGTGTACCGTATATACTAGTGGGTGGCCATTGCTATGTAAGTGTGTGTGTGTGTGGTGTGAGGATTCAGCAATTATAGCAGTAGCAAATGTTTCGATAGCACAGCCAAAACTAAGTCGTGCCTTGTGCGCCTCGAGAGCACTTAACAAAGACTCACGAGTTGAATTTTTACTATGCTCCCCATAGACCCACACGCACACTTGTGCAGCTCTCACACATTCACACACATGTGCTTAACCCAATTTCAGTTAAGTAGACCAAAAAACGAAGGAAAAAAGTAACTGAACTGAACAGCAGAAACTTAACGCATTTCCACCAACTGTTGACTCTCAGATGACATTGTCAGGCAGCTGGCGTAATTAGAGAGCGAGCGAAAAATAGTTTACTTTTTCTTTTTTATATTCCAGCAAATTTTGAAAATGTTTGCCATGTAGTAATAAACTCAAGATTGGATTTAGTTTTCTTTTTCAATTTTGTCTCGAGCGGCACAGACTGCAGTTGACATTCATTTCTACAGCCACAGACACGACACGACAACTATCAAAAGCCGCTGTGGGTGAGCAGATAAGATGCACACACACACACATGTGCAACGGATGGGAAATGTGTGTACTGTAAACTTTGCATGAACTATACTTACTTGGCTTCCGTCTGTCGCCTGGCGTTTGTCGAGGATGCAGTCAATAGGAGATCTGTATGCGGTAACCAGAAGGAGGCTTGTCAAACTTTTCCAAGTGGAGGCTAGCCACAGACAGGCAGGGTTTTCACATTGGTAACAAACAAGTTTAGTGTCTGTTTTTTTTACGCCAATTATGCATGCAGCAGCATTGAGTCAAGTTGCAAGTTATGACAGTGCCAAAAAGTTGTGCTGATCATAAAGAAAGCGTCACTTTTATTCAGTTTAAAGCGAAGTTGCAACTCAATGATGTGTAAGCCGTAAAGAAGACCCAACTGTATTTGCTACTATGAAAGTTTTGTGCGTGGTGAGCTGGGGCTCTCTCTGTAGGCATTGTTAATGCGCCCCTAATGATATGTTGCGCATACGACGCGTGTGCGCTGCCGAGCAATAACTCAAATTCTAAGCCAATTTTCGTTGATTTAGTTTATCATCAGCATCAGCATGGGCATCAATACAAATGCCTGTGCGCACTCGCCTATTCCCATTTGGCTTTCCGCCTTCCAAGTTTGATTTCATTTTGTTGTCTCAATTCTCTGGCCCGCAATTCAACTTTTGTCGACTCGCACAGACAATTTGATTTATTAGCACAAATTGCCATACATTACATTATCGCTTTGAGTTCCACTATTCACCACTTATACTCGTACTTATGCTCAAGATAGCGTGTCCTGCGAATTGTCTGATAAGTTGCCAACGATTTCCCCTACGGCTTTCCCTAAGTGCTTATCTTCCAATAAGCTTAGGTGCTTGTACTCCCAATGCATTTTTCAATTACTTAATGACTTACTGTCCCTTGTTGCACCTCCCGATATTTATCAAATAACTCACAACGATTTTATTCAATTTGATTTGCATTCAGCTACTTTTTTTTGACCCCAATCTAACTTACAAATGTTAAACAAAAACGGAAAAAAGAATTTAAAATATGTGCTCGAGTACAAAAAGCATTTGCTCTTAAAGTATTCATTGGGGTTCAGATACCCTCGACGTTTGCAATTACGCGCTGCGCGTGAAACGCAAAACGCCAACAAAGTGAACCCTTTCGAGGATGACCCAATCTGACACCAAAATTGCGACAGGTGTCAGCTGGAGATAGAGAGATCGGGAGATAAGAGGAAACATTTGGCCGGTTTTACTTGATTTGGGTGCTCTCTAATACATTCCGAATGGGCGCACTCTTTTTTTCTTGCCTTTTAATTGAAATTCAAATTCCAAATGGAATTTGAAGCCAGTGTCAGATTCCAGCTCGCATTTTACTAATTATGTTGTCTATGCATTAGATCTCATACTATAGCTAATTTCAATTAAATGCGGCTAAAAACAATTAAATGTAATTACAGTGATTATAATATATTGTATATTTAGAGTCAGACTAAGAAAATTATTCAATAACTAATATGCATTTTTGTGAAGTGAATAATCAAATTATTATCAGGAAAATTACATTTTTTATTGAAGAAAACTCTTTCATTGAAAAGTTTTTAACTTTTTATGTCAACTATAATAGATACAATATAGATGTGAACTATTAATTTTTCCATTTTGGCAAGTGTCCATATCTCTTTATCGTCTAACTCTCCCTTTGCTTTCAACGCCTTAAACGAAACCAAATCAAACTTAGGCAGCAAACACTTTTTGCTCAGTGTAAGAAAACCATTGCTTAGTAGTCTTAACCAACTTTTGCAAAAGCCTGAGTCTTTGCGGTTGTTGAAACCAGAGAACGAGCATACTTTTCCTGCATTGGCATAAAGTGAATTTGTGAGCAATTTGGCGCACTTAATGCCATTGCTGGCTGACTGAGAATAATGCAGCCTCGTTTTGGGCTTACTTGCAGTTGCCTTTAACATTTTTGTGGCATGGCCAAAAGGCCAAAAGTTTCGAACAGCTCAAACGTTAGAGCTTTTCTGAGTCAAGGGAATGCAGCTGCCCATGGTCAGCAGTGGAAGAGAATTAACTGTTATCTGTTTGAAAAGCCAACAGTTATTTTTGAGATGATGCAATGGTCTGTGCCATTAATTAATTGTGGCTAGCATTCAATGTGGCTTAATGCGCACAGAAACCTAATGGAAGGCAATAAATTGAAGAGAAGAGAAGAGCACTGCCTTAAGGGTTGTGGACTCGAATTAAAGCGTAACGGGGTCTGCCCACCTGGCTGGCGTCAATTAAGTTTCAGCACGTTTCATGCATGTATGCGAAAAGTTTTCGCACCAAATGAAGCGAGGGTCAAGCGAAGAGGTCATAAACACGGACATGGCCACGGCCAACTAAACTGGCTGGGTCACAAGTCGAAAGGTTGAATCGACAGGCAGGAAGTTCATTAAATACTCGCCAAGTAACTTTCTCTTCTCCTTCGCTTCTTTTTTTTGCTTTCTTTCATCAGCTCCTTAACGATGTGTGTGAGCCGTTGTTAAACACTTGAGCAACCACATTAACTGTCTTGTGTGTGGCATCTTGAAGTCGAAGGTTGAGTTGAGTTGAATTTATCTATCTTATCCGCTTGAGTGTGAATACTCACATTGCATTCAAATTGATTTTGATAGAAGCGCATTTCGATTTCGCATAGTTTCGCAAAAGCAATGCAATTAATTTCAACCCTAATTGAATTTTTGTTTGATTTGAGCGGGTATCAGCCCTTAGCTCAGTTCTCGCTCTCGACTGTTAGTCAAACACACATTGCAGTTATTTAGAAAATTCAATTTACTTTCCATTCAACAAAGCGCAAGGGGCGAACGTTTGGCTTTGCCATTTGTTATTTGTTGCGAAACGCAAACCAATTGCTACCCACAACAAATAATTTGCAACGTGCTGCATTTGTGGTATTACACATGGGGAATCACAGCCCAGGCGAATGCACAAATTGCCAAATGCCTGGCCAGGACTGTCCAGCACCTGGCATAAATGTGTGGCCAAAGTGGGCGATCGGCTTTTGGCATTAGCTTTGGCTATCGGATACTGGTCATGTTATGGGAATTGCTGGTACTGGCTGAAAGCCTTTTAACCTCATCAACGAATTGGCCTCATGGTCAATGAAGCCTGAGTGCAAGGCATAGAGAGTCTTTGGACTCGATCAACCCACGTGCTAAGCCAGAACCAAGGCCATGCGGTCACATCAAATGCTGATTGAAAATCATTTGAAGGCAATCCTGATGCACTTACTGCCTGTTCTGTTGCTCGGTTGCTTTATGAGCGTGTCTAATGCTCTGCGCATAGCTTCAATGGGGATTTAAAGTGGGCAATGCGAATGCCACCCGTTTAACCCTAGTGTATGCCACAGCTGGAACATGTTGCATTTAATGTTGCCGCTTGTAATGCCACATGTTTTACAATGCAACAGCACATAACTTTGTTGTACGCATTAGTTTTGGAATTTGTTATGCAACAAAAAGCACAAAAAATATACATACATACACATATATTTCATGCAAATATTTGCACTTTTGCAGCTGTCCGACAGTGCGGGAATAGACACAGATTGCGGGAGAAGGGGGGGACAGTTGGAAAGAGGTAGAGAAGTAGTCTCTGGCCGTATAAAACTTGCACAGATGACACTTTATGCAAATATATTCAAAATTAGTTTCCATTTGAGGTACTTTTTTTTGGCTCTTAAAACTGTTGTTATTGCCATTGTTATTGCAGAGCAAACAGAGCAAATACTCCCACTTCTAACCCATCCCCCCTTGACAAGAGACAGCTGTATTGCAGCTGGTGGCAGTCAGTTTGATTACGCAAAACTTGTCAACAATAAAATACAAAAAACACAAAGATAATAAAACACGGGCTTGATAAACTTTTGCTGATGGATTTCCATACCAATCAGTTCGAGGAATTTTCGCCAATTTTCATATATGTGTAATCTATGTATATTTGGCGATTACTAAGCGATTGACTGATACACCGGTATTTGCAGAAGATCGAATAGCCGTTGACAGCATCAGTAGTAACATGACAACCTCAATTACACGTGCTGTATTCATGTTTCGCCGACATTTTCGTAATTACACCCACACACATAGACAGACCTCTGATTGTGGATTCTAATTGCCTGCGTTTTGAGTTTCTTCCTTTGCTGTGTTTTTCCCACTTCCATTTTCATTTCCATTTCCCAAATGCCCAAATGCAGTTCACATGTCATGCCATCGTCAGCGCTCTTTCGCGAGGTGTCTGAAATTTCTGCTACGCCTAATGTGCTTCGCTGTTGGTTATGCTATATAGTGTGAATCAATTGCTAGACTTTGGGATACCCTAGCATGGACTGAAGTTGAACGAGATACAAAGTTCGGTTAGATTAAAACTAATTCTGAGGTTCATTCTATTACATACACAAGTGTTGTATTGCCAGTTTGTAATTTCACATAATTTAAACTCAATCAATTGACTTTATTAATATCCGTCCAGCTTTAATACGAGCATGCCCTTTCTACTCTGTACTTGCACAGAACAGCAATGGTAACAGCTACACAAAATTCTAATTAAGTCATAGGGTTTTGTGTTTCCAGAGCCGCAGGCACTTTGTGTTGCGAATTTTCGTGTCGGCTTGGAAAATTTGCCATAAAACAGCAGCTACAAAAAGAAAACACAATGCGAACTATGAAAAAGGCCAAAGGCGGACAGACGAACTGACAGACAAACAGACAGACAGCGAGAAGAGCACACTGACGAATAGGCAAGAGACAGGCAGACGGACAAACAGACAGACAGACGAACGCAGGAAACGCAACGCAACAGTTCAAAAACTGGCGCAGATTTTTTGATGGCTCGGTCGAGAACGGCTCTCTTTTCGAAAGTCCAAGTTTTTCATGTTTGCGTTTGCTATGAACCGGACACGCCCCCCGCCACGTTATGGCCGCGGCGTGCAACATGCCACAACTCAACTCAACTTAGTTCAGCTTGGTTCGCTTTGGTTCAGCTTTTCGCAGAGCTCATAGACCACACAACGACCTTTGTGCCGCTGCTGCTTTTGTTTGGTCTCTTTTGCCTTTTGTTTGGACTTTTTTCTGTACACTGTCGGCGCAGCTAATTAATTTTTTTTCAAGTGTAATATGTAAGCAAATTTTCGAGGTTTGCTAGCTTATAAATAACTCTCTTCATTTTACCTGCTACTCCTTTTTATTCGCTCAAATTTCGAGGCACATTACACGCATTAATGTGCAAAAAAGGACCTTTTATGATTGCCCAGTCAGCCAGGGGATGCATAGGCACACAGGTACATGAAACTGACTGTTGTACTGAGACTATTTGCCTGCGAGGCAAATGACCTTGTAACTCATGGTCCAGACTGTCGAATGCGTCGCAATTAGCTGCACAACTTCGCCTTAAGATTAATGGCAATTTTTGGGCAAGTACTTGGAGTAGTCGTTTGCCCTTGTTATTGACTACCGCAGTCGCAGTCCCAGTCCCAGTCGCACTCCCTGTCGTGTCAATAAAACGTTACATTTTGTTGCTGTGTAAATAAAAATAATAAATGATGTCGCCTTGGCGAACGGTGAAAAGTTGCCAACAAAATGGCAAGTAATTAGGCGCATAAATTTTATGACTACTGACAATGACACACTTTGGCGACGGACTTTAATATTGTTGAAATTATTAAACAGCAGTGCAGGAAAATGTAGAAAAATTCACGAGAATGTTTAGACTAACTGAAGCCCGAGCTAAGCAATGCCTGCAGTAATTCAGTAATTAATATGGATGAAATTATCAAATAGCAGTATTGGAAAATGTAGGAAAATTCAGAACATTACACAGAATGTTTAGATTAACTGAAGCCCAAGCTAAGCAATGCCTGCAGTAATTCCTCTGCCCAGTTAAGCAGCAAATTTGCTATGTTGTGTGCCTCCAAGCGCATGTGACATGCACAAGCAGTGCATGTCGAACTGTTATACCCTACGCTCTCCTACACTCCCCGAAAGTTGTCAGTTGTCATTGGTCGCACGTGTTGCCTCCAAGGCTTTGGCCCCTCGGCTAATTACCGCACTAATGGCCAAGCCGGAAAAGCCTGTAAAGCGCGGAAAGCAATAACAACAGGAACAGAGCAGAGCAGAACAGAATACAATGCAAAGCAAAGGCCATTCCAGAGATTAAAACTTTAAATGGTTTGCCTATCAAAATGGTAAGGGTCGTGATTCGCGAGTGATCTTATCGCTAAAGGTCGGGGCCATTAATTTGATTTTGTGCTGCGCATTTAAGTTCAATTCAATTGATTGTTGTTACCAGTTAAAGGCTTCGCGAGCGAAGGAGAACTCACTCGCCAAGAAAATTGAGACGACGTCGTTGATAATTTTCTATAATTTTTGTTGCCTGAGCGCGAGTATTCCACTCTGGCACGGCTGGGTGTGTGTGAGTGTGTGTGTGTATAAATAATTGCTGCTGACAG
This sequence comes from Liodrosophila aerea, assembly GCA_035045005.1. Taxonomy (NCBI): domain Eukaryota; kingdom Metazoa; phylum Arthropoda; class Insecta; order Diptera; family Drosophilidae; genus Liodrosophila; species Liodrosophila aerea. The sequence goes on from JAWNNL010000753.1 coordinate 365,214, forward strand.
TTTGATAAATGAGTTTTCAGCCAAGTTAATGAAACTAAAACACGGCACATGAGCTGCCTTTTGCCTGTTCAATGTTGTTATATTTGCTGGAGTTGAATGTATAGTATGTATAACGCGCTTTTAAATTAAGATAATGCATCGAGCGGCACCACAGTGCGTATGAGTAACGCAATTTCCTGCGGCTCCTCTGCCAGGAGCAGCAGCTGCCACTGTTACCGTTACCACTACCAATGACACTGCTGCTCCTGCTGCTGGCATTTGCCATTTGCCAGTGGCTCTATAAACGGGCTACAAGATACCGCATTCCCCCTCCCCAGTCCACCACCTACTTCTCGCTCTGTGTGGCATGCGGCAAGCTTTTAGCAACAATTTCGCCAGCTAATGCGAATGATAAGCGCACATAAAATATTCGCTGCCATTAGCGTGTTGCATTTGCACATTTTTCAACTGAGCCGCCTGCGCAGAAATATTTCGTTTACTCCAGCTCCCTATCTTCACTTCACTCTCTTCTCTCCTCCTTCACTTTATCACACTCTTTCCCCACAGTTTCATTGCTATTACTATTCCCACTGGCCTGATGACAAAGCGCGTTGCGGAACGCATTTTAGACAACAGACAAGCAAGAGTACACTAGTCAAGAGTGCTGAGTTGTGAAATACTCTGTGAATAGCTAATCGAATTCATATATTATATTATAATATAAGTAGTGAATCTTTTTATATATATTAGATCAAATTTGAAAGCGAAATACTTTAAACTTATTATAAAACTAAAACATGCATAAATATACATAAATACATAAATTTGAATTTAAAATTAAATTAGTATAAAATAGTTAAAAACTATTGGAAGATATTAAGGTGTTTAACTAAAACCCCCAAATAATTGGCATTGAATGAGATGGAGGTGCGAAGTTTGATATAGTTCTCAGAGGTAACAGAATACCTTTGAATCGTATTCATTCTATTCAATCTGCCATGGGCTTTTCAAAATATATATGCCACTTAATACGCTGCAACTGGGGCAGGGTATGTACGTTCATATAAAAGATTTTTGTTGGTTTTCACATTCGCTTTTCGAGAGCTGCTCTCGTGCATAGCCACGCCCCCTTTAGAGCTGTATGCAGTTCATGCAACGCCCACAAATGGAATTTGATTATGCAAAACGTGAGCCGAATTAAGATTAGATTTAGCACAACGACAAAACTTGAATGCAGGCAAGACGCAAGCTCCCATTAGCGGACGCAGAGTGCGTGCTGCAGCTGCAGGAATTCATATCTCTATCTGTGTGTATGAGAGTGTGTTTGTCTGGTCTGCCTTGCTGTAATTTAATGCATGCGCATTTGAGAGATTTGCGCATTATCTATGCCGTTAGGCAGGGTAGCCTATGTGGCGTATGCGCAATTTGTTGTTGCCTGTCATTTGGGCAGCTGTTGTGTGTATTAATGTGCGTGTGTTGTGCATTGCGTGTGTCACTGATTGGCTTACATATATGTAAGTAGAGATATATATACATAACTCCATAGGCAGTTAATATAATCAGCGTTTGACAAGCAATCTTCTGTCAGGCGTTGACGATGAGTGCCCGCTGGGTTACTGCTGCTGTTGCTGCTGCTGCTCACGCTTTCCGGCATTTGTCACTTGGCTAAGAGTATGTGTGTGTGTCCTACGCTCTATACGTGTGTCACGGCAAATAAGTTGCCACTGTAAGAGCTCAGTCGCTGCTTGTTTGTCAGTCGACAGTAGACGTTCCCTTTGCAGATTTATTATGTTGATGCTGATGTTACTTTGCTGTATGTAATTTGAAATTATGCGCGGCATCAGCAGCAGCAGCAGCAGCATCAGCAGTAACGTATGCTTAACATAATCAAATAACTCGCATAACTCATAGGCAGCGTTGTCTGTTCACTGCATACTTCAAGGCGCTGCTCATAAAAGGGGAAGAAAACGAACTTTCAGGTGAATTGAGCGAGTGTGCGCTCAACTTTTCATTATCATAATAATTTCTAGCTGATTTCATGGCTAACACACTCACACCACACACATACACACACAAGAGCAACAACCTGTTTGCTGTTCCACGATTGATACGCTCAACTTGGCTTTTCAATTATGTGCCCAACCTACGTGACTATAGAGCATAATGTGCGTGATATCCTTACGTATGTATTTGTGTATAGATATAGGTATTTATATATCATTTGTATTGTATGACAGACCCGCACGCCTTTTGATGGCTTCATTTTGTAGGGTTGCCTTCTTGTTGGCTCAGCTGTGCCACTGAGCACTGAGGGCACTGGGACAACTTTAACTGGCCAAGAAGCGTTTAAAGGTGAGCCAACATTTGCCGTGAAAACAAAGCCAGCAAGCAATGTGGGTTAAAATAAAAATGTAAACAAAAGGCAGCAGCACGGTGCTCTTGGGCATCGTTGGTAGGGCTAACATTTGTATTACAACACACACACACACACACACACACACACACACACCCATACTAACAGACGCTTGGGCCAGCCAAGAGGTGCAGCAGCAGATGAAATACGTGAAAAAGTGCTGCAACAAATGGATTCAGTTTTGGTTTTCTGCTTAGGTTTAGGGCAGTGGGACAAGCCATTAAAACTTTCACACAATCACAACAAAAATTCATTCGAAGCGCAAAGAAACGAAGTGACACGACAGAGAGAATTTCCCCTGTTGTGCTGCTGAGTAAATTTCCCCCACACATTTTCCGAGCATACGAGCCGAACGATACGAACCGAGGCAGCCGAACTGGCGGCAGCAGAAGCTGCGTATGCAAGACGATTTTTTGGTAGCAAAATGTTCAGCACAGTCAGTTAAGATGTGCATTTCCAGCGGTGCGAACGTGTCGCGGACGCGTCAGCTGGCCAAGTAGAACCAATAGAGCCAATCAATTGCAAGCAAATAATAAGCAAACGGGGCAACAGTTTACCAATTCCAATGAAACGTTAGCCAAGTTATGCCTACGCCCGATTGAATTGAGTGAATAAAATACGTGAAAAAAAGACTAACTGTCTGTAAATAGAAATATAAACAAGCCAAAGAGCCGGTCGATCAAGAGATATACAGATACAGATTGAATTCGTTGTGATACTATATTAGATATTGTGTTTATGCTTCAAGTGCACACAGAATGCGGTCAATGTGACGTGGGTAGCGGGTGACGGGTCGACGGGTTGATCGATGCGCTCCAGATCGCGATTTAGATCGTGGGGAAGTGCCATGTGCCGGCAAAAGGCAGTGGGTTCGCTCCCTAAATGTAAATAGTCAATATTAGCGGGCAGTCTCTATTTTCTATTGAATATATGTCTATATGTGATTCACTCTATCTCTCTGTCTACCTATCTGTCTTTCACTCTCTATCTGTTTGTATGCATAAGAGTAATCGTGTATTTGTGTACTGTAAGTGTTTGATGCAACAGCATAAATAATTAATTACGAAAAAGTCGCGCGCGTTTTAAAACGCGTTCACACGCTCGCACACACACATACGCGGCACGCACGCACATGCAGGCACACACACACAAGTTTCGGTGCAAAACGGGTAAAACATAATCGAATATAATTGCGAATCGCAAAACTATGCTAGGCATTAGATAAATTATTAGATTTAATTGGGTGTTAAAGCGAAACACTGCATATAAAATTGGAATTAAACGCTCAAAGGAATTCAAAATTACGCGTCCGCATTTTCCACATTTGAAATTATAAATAAATAAATAATTATTCGAGCGAGCGGGCGAGCGCGCCAAGTATGGGACCAATCAACCGCTAGGCAGAAATAGAAATAGTTAAATAGAACAGAGCAACAGCAACAAGGCAACAGAGAACATGAGCAACATGGACTATGCCAAGGTGGAGGCCAACATCAATACGGGCAACATCAGCACCGATGACTTTCTGGCCGTATTCAGCAGTGGCAGCAGCAGCAGCACTGCCAGCACAACTGCCACATTGCCCCAAGGCAATGGCAATCCCAGTGCCACACTTAATCCGCCCCTGGTCACCGTGGATGGACAGGTGCTTCAGCCGAATCTGTTCGATCTGGCGCCAGTGAATGACACAATCTATTTGCTGAATGGCAGCTTCTACAACAGCAGCATCCAACTGGCGGGCAGCTACTACAATCAGACGGCGGGGAATCTGAGTGGGGGATACGGCCTGCTTGGGAGCAATGCCAGTGAGGTGCACTGGGATGGCCGATATCCGAGTGGCTATACGCTGACACACATCGTGATTGCCTCGATCATTGTGACCATACTGATGATCATCATTGTGGTGGGCAATATGCTGGTGATCATTGCCATTGCCACGGAGAAGTCACTGAAGAACATACAGAATTGGTTCATTGCCTCGCTGGCCGTGGCGGATTTCTTTTTGGGACTCATCATAATGCCCTTCTCGTTGGCCAATGAACTGATGGGCTATTGGATCTTTGGCAGCTGGTGGTGTGACATACATTCAGCCATGGATGTGCTGCTATGCACGGCATCCATTATGAATCTCTGCCTCATCTCACTGGATCGCTACTGGAGCATCACCAAGGCCGTGGACTATCTGAAGTCACGGACGCCGGCTCGTGCTGCTGTCATGATCACTGCAGTCTGGATAATGTCGGCACTCATCTGCATACCACCGCTGCTCGGCTGGAAGGTCAAGATGCCGGAGGGGCCGTTGCCAAAGTGTGAGGTAAGTGCAGACTTCTTGAAATTGACGCCAATTGTCGGCAATTGACGGCGTGCCACTCGCCCATTTGCGTATTTGCAAACAATAAAAGCAAACGCTTTGCACAGTTGCCGTATGCAAAATACACAGAACAGACGCGTCTCCCCCTCACCTCGCTGCTGTATGCAAATTTACTGCGGGCTCCGGTCCCTACCCTTGCGGGTTGCCCATTGTCGGGCGCAATTGTCGGCCCATTTAGGTTTGCTTTGTATTGGATCTCTGGGTGCGTCGCTACTCACGCAACCCCACAAATATTTATGCATATGAGTTCTGCTAGGTACCACTGTGCGTATGTGTGTGTGTGTTTCTAATTTGCTTGCCTCGCACACTAAATCACATGAAGGCTCGCTTCAAGCCAGTCCCAAAAACTAGGCAATAACCCATCAAGATATGCGTGTTATCATGCGGGTCCGGGACTCTGTCTCTGGCAGTCGTTGTCTAAGTAAATGCTTGCATACATTTACATTTTTGTTGCCACACACATACACACACACACACACACACACACACCCACATAAGCAAACATTATGAATGTGTTGCGCCCTTTTTTGTAACAAGCTGGCTGGAAAATTCACAAGAGAGATTCCTTGACAGTGGCAACATGGGCAACGTGCCACAAGCCAAATTTTGCCGACTAGCAGACCGAACTGCTGCGAACTGCTGTCGATGTGCTGTTTTTGAAAATGCTTTAAATTGTGTCCCCCTCTCCCCGCCATCATATGTGTGTGTGAGTGTGTGCATATAGAATGTATGTGGCATGGCACAGACCCAGCTGAGTTGCATGGGCGCAGCGCAGCATTCAATCAATGTGTCAGTGACTGATTGACTGACAGGCACCTCACAAACACATACACATGAAGCACAAGCACACACACACACTCACACTCACAGAGCACTCGTTGTGCCACAGTTTAAAGCGCAAGAACCTACAGCAAACTAAAGCTCAATTGTTGCCGCGCCTTCGGGCACTTTAATTGAATTTAAATTAAATTTATGTTCATTTAAAAACATATGTTGCCCCTTGTCGAGATAAAGCCACAGCAATATTTATGGCAATCCACGATAAATACGTGATATGAAAATTTCACAAAGTACGTTTCCCACAGCATTTTGATTAATTTTTTTTATCCACTCTGCCTCTCACAGCGCAGTAAATTATAAAGAAAGACATGCGTGCAAAAAAAGGAAGAAAAGCAAACTAAAGCAGCAAAAAAAAATAAATAAATAAGACAAATTACAATAGAGTGAGTGGCAAGTGGAAGTGGGAAAAATGGACAGATGGAAATGCTTACGTAAGTTTGCCATTCAAATTAACCTTGAGACAATAAAAACCAGCTCATTTTACTGGCCATAGGTCAGTGGAAGAGTGGCCGGAGCACCGGAGTCTCTATTATTTACGGGCATATGAATTGGGTGTGCTGGACTGGGTGCTAGATGCCGGCGTAAATGCGGCACATTAATCAAGCCTAAGTGGCCAGGATAACGTTCAACCAACTGCTTTGTCCGGTCTGTAGGTCAGTTAACTGTCCAGTTGCATTTCTTTTTTTTATGTTTACCAACTTGCTTTAAATTTAAGACCTCAAGAAAGATTTATGGCAAAAATAATAAAAATGTCAGACAGAGTATTAGTAGCACACTCTTAGAACATCTTTGAGCTATATCAAATAATGTATTTATTGATTTCAAATATTCTCCACAATAACCAAACTTTGTTTTAATTTTGAATTAGTTATTAGAATTTATTTTGTGCAAATTTTGAATTCATTTGATTTGTATTTGTAGCATTTTCAAAGCCTTGTGGTCAATTCAATTATATTCAATTAGACGCTGAACAAACACATTATAAATATGACCAAAAAATAAATGGCCTAAAGCAAACGTTCTCTTTGTATACACTCACTAATTGTATTGTTTCAAATTCCAGTTTGCAATTCAATTTAAATGCAATTAAATATGCATAAATTTAAAAGGCGATACGAAATTCTATATTAGATTTTCTGAAAATAATTTAATAAATTCCAGCAAGTTTTTAAAAATGTTTACAATGAATTCCTGTATTTTTATGTCTTTTGATCTTTTATTAGCCTTGTTATATTAATATATATGTATATACCTGTACCTTTCGTTTGTTTGTATTTTTAGCACAATATGAACTCATATTTGTGTCAGTATAAGCTCTTGCAAATGCAAATATTCGTATTTATTTTGATATTTCATGAATGAAATACTTGAGTCACTTCCACATGAACAAGTATCTTTTACGTTTAAATTTAAAGCACGAAAATTCCTTGGTTTATTTCAGGAAATTTAAGTTTTCGTTACACCCACTTAACACTGCACAGCCAGAGAGAAAGCAGAGCAATTAGCAGTATAGTCTTGATAACCCATAATAAATGGCTACACAATGTCGCTAAAACCAAACCACAAAACCAATCAGCAACCCGATACGACCTACGACCCTACTTCTCCTACACTAACATACTATTTAAGTTTCCCCCTCTACCGTTGTGCTGGTTTCAATTCCCGCACCCAGACTCAGCCCATCATTAAAAATGCCGCCCAATGTTAGAGCAAACAATGGCGTTGGCAGTTCCAAAGGAAACGCCTCTAGGCGATGCCAACCGTCCCGTGTGGCGTCGCGAATTTAAGCCACCAATTTGCAAGCGAATCGAATGGCATACAGAGGCAAACTACAAGCAAACACACACACACACACACAGACAGGCACACTCACACATTGGCATGGCCTGGCGAACATTTTAATTATGACACCATGTTGACATGTTTAAAATTGTTGTACGCTGTCGGCGTCGTCGTCGTTGACATTCGCAGCACATTGAACCGCAGCACAGGCCGCACAGGGTGTGGAGGGGGGAGCGTAAGGGTGAGCGATGGTGACAGAGATAAAGAGTAAACGCTAGAGAGAGCGTGGGCTAGGACCACGCCCTGTCGCTAATTTGACACTTGCCTGTCGCATTTAATTAATAAAATCACATTTTAGAGAATTATGTCGTTGATTTTGAAGCTCTCGCTCCAATCTCCGCTCTTCCCTTCACTCTCCATACTCCAGCTGAATTCCCACTATTTATGCGGAAATTGTGTGACCAAAGGGGTAGAGAGGAGACAGCATTGGCTTTTGTTTTTGTGCGTGCTTTGTAAACACTGTGACGAGACGCATTTAATTGGCAGGCAGTGTACCGCAGGGGCCGGGGGGATTAAACTGATGAGGCAAATACTGAAAGTTTTCACTCACTGATTAATGCAAAGTTGTCGCTGCTTTTGTGCGGCATTTGCCTAATGAGGTGTTGGCAATTACACGTGACTTCGCTATACGAGTATGTGTGTGGGTGTATGTACACGTATGTGTGTGCGTGTAAGCCGCTGTGGTATTGTGCTATTTTTAGCTGTGTCGCATTGCGTTGTCTCTAATGAATCCCGTGGCGTATTGTGGTACCAAAAATCAGCATCCATTGTTCGTATGCTCGGTTAATGATTTCCATTTTGTTTTGGGGCTATTGAAAAATGTTTGTATAGGGCCATAGGAATCATACTTAATATAGTACATTATTAATATTATTTTTTTGCAAACAAACCAAGTGAATAAACCTTAAGCAGGTCCTTTTTTGGCCGTTTTTATTACCATCTTTTGTGAGGCGTACGACACACAAAAGAACCTTATTATTGTAATCCGCAAAAAGGGCACAATGCAGAGTTTATTGAAATATTAATCGAATATTATATGGCATTTGTTGTGGGCCCACGATAACCACAATGCACACAGAGCGTAACATAACGAAACACGAGAAAACAAAAACAGAAAACAAGACTTTAACAGGCTTAAAGTTGTTGCAAAAACAAAAGGAAATTCCCAAGGGGAAGACAGCAATAACTGTCTAACTGTCTATCAGTCTGTCTGGATGTTTTTCACTCTCTCAGCAGCAGTTGTCTTTGGCTCACAACCAAATGGGGACACATCAAATTTGCAGCAAAAGGTGGCCAGAGTCAACGTTGCGTATGTGTAATGTCACGATGTGCAAACGCCCACACAATAATGACTTAAGTCATCGCCTAAGTAGCTCATTAGCGTCGTTTTTGCCCGGCCCTCTAACACTTTAAAGAAAACGAAGTGGAAACTCGCATAGCAGAGCATGCCATCCGTTGACTAGAACTCATCAGCCATGCCCTGATGGCCAAAGGCATTTGAAGCAGCTTTAAGTTGACATTCTTGGCTTTGTGTCGTGCTGGTGGTGCTGGATCAGCCCAAGGCCTGAAAAGAAAATATCAAAAGTGGACGGGCACACTTTTGAAATTTTCTCATTATTTTCCAGTACGTGTGAGTGGCATTTGAGTGTGTATAAGCATGTGAATAACCGACTGCAAGTATGTGTGTGTGTGTGTGTGTGTGTATGGGTGTGTTTTTGTAATTTTGGTTAGGTCTTTGTTACATTTCATACACTTGACTGGCTTTGCTTAAAGTCTATCCTTCTGTTGTTGCTGTACTTACACATTCAATCTCGTACACTCTCTGTGTGTGTGTGTGTGAGTAACCTTTTCCCTAAACCCGAAAATAATTTTATATTTTACAGTGTAATACCCAAGCAAAAAAGACCACGAACTAATGGTCTCAATCCTTGGGTTTGCCTACCTAAAAAGAGGATATGCTATGCAGAGTTTTTTCGGCCATTAACGACTCCGGCCGATCTAAAGATTATAATCAGCGGTATTTATTTTCAATCAGTTTGTGGCAACTTTGGCTCCGCTCCTTTTCACATTTCGTACAAAGTGCACGCATTGAACTGCGTTATTACATCCTTGATTTGTTTATAACAGGAAATTGTTAAAGAAAACGTATATATTGGCACATTTATGCCCGCAATGAAGCACAAAAAATCAACAAAATCAAATAACACGCATACGACGCGTTGCCCTCGCTGTCGAATTTCCTCAGTCTCAAACTGCGTAAGCTCAAATCGTTTGCTAATTTCCGCTCTCGCCGCGGGTTGCGCTGCAGATACTTTGTGATACAAAAAATATATATTTTAAATGTCCGCTTACCGAATAATACACTCCCACACATACACACACACACACACACACCCTACTCACACTCACCATTTCGCATAATATATAAACTCATAAGGCACATGCTTTGGCATTTGGCGGCGGGTTTAATGCATAACATAGGCAAATATTGACATTTTAGCTTATGGAGCACGCACCACTAACGCACCACACCGACACGCTGACATTTTACACCCACACCACACAGAGTTAGCCGAGCAATCCGCATGCTTAAATTAAATTACTGAGCAATTCTTTCCGGCTGCTTTCGGCCCTTTATTGCCACAGTGGCATTGTTCTGCTGAGAGCCCCACGTAGCATACGTACAAGTGCGTACAATTTTGTGGTAGCTGCTCCTTTGGCTCCCTTTGGTTTCCTTTTAGCCAAAACGACAGCACAACTTAAACTTCATTTGGTTTCCCCTAACCATTGCAGCTGTGTCGTGCCTGTCGCGCATTTCGCCAATGGCTTCTTTCCATTTTCCTCTAAGCTGTGTGGGAGTATATACATATATAAGAGAGTGCTTTGTGTGTGTGTGTGTTTAGCGCAGCTTCTTCTTCCTTGTCGATTTGATTAAAATAAAGCAAAGTTTCTAAGCTCGGATTAGTGCCAGCATTTTGTTGGCGCACCGAAGTCAGTCAATTGTTTAACTTCAGTCGAGGTCCATGCCCGAGGCTTCAGGCATCTAGCTTTATATGTATCTTTCTTTTTTTTTTTTGGTGGCTTAGCGTGTATGCTTTTTTAATATGCCGGCGCAGATCTCTTCAAGAGATTGGGAAGGTTTAAGTCTTGCGTTTATTGCTCATAGCATTTGCATTGCATACCCGGTGGCTGTCTGAAAAGTTTTTTATTGCATTCCTTAAACTGCCTGCAGTCAGTAGGAGACTGGCATTTAATGGCGGCCCCATCCCCTCCGCTCCACCGCTGCAATCTCAACACACACTAACACCAGCATAGCCTTGAGCGAGGCACATATGCGTACATACATACAGACAAGACGCCAAGTCTGCGGGCCGTTACTCATTTTTTGTTGTAATTCTGCTTATCGCACAGCAAGTACTCGTGCTCCTCTTGAAACTTTAGCACTGATACAGACAGCCAACACACACACACACACACACACACGCTAGGAATGCAAGTATTGTATACACGCTGATGTCATCTCATATGAGGAATAATTCCCTTGCAAAAGTTTTGCTTCATTTTCCTTTAGCCTGGTTGTGCCCGATTTGGGAAAGCGCCTCAAAATTTTCGCACGCGTATTAACTTTCACTTGCCAGGCAACATAAACAAGCTTACAACAATAACAAAAGCAACAACAAGAGGCACAACAAAGACCAATGAAAATTGAAACAGATTTGAAATTTATGAGCTCGCGCTTTCTCACATTTCGCTTTTGTCTATGGGCCGAGAGTTGGGCAAAGTAAATTAAAGTTGGCCAACAAAAGCGACAAAATAATAAAAATAAAAGAATTGCAAAAAAGGGCAGAATAATAGCACACACATAATTCGACTCTGAGATACCCTGCAGATAACAAACTGAGTATTTATGCAACTTTCCATCTAGTCCGCTTTCAAGTTCTGCCAACTACTTTTACTAGACTAGAAACTTTTCAGCACAAACAGCCATTGCAGAGTGTATTTTTGGCATATTCTAGAGAATTGTTATAAATTGCATAACAGTAAAATCGTTTTGAAAAGTTTTTTGTCTTTGCATCACAAAATTTAATCTGGCTTAAAATTACGCTCAAGTTTTGGTGAAAGTTTAAAAGCTGAAACAGTTATGTTATTACAGAGAAAAAATTCAAATCCAGGAAAGCGCTGCTTGTCGCCGAGTTGGAAAAGTCAACTGGCGCCTAATTGGCAAAACAAGCGGAAAATCGCAAAATTAAAGTGAAAATGCACGTCTCAAATGCGAGTCCAAGTTCAAATTAAGCCGGACAGAGATTGTCTCAATCCGTCTCGTTGTCTCTTTGTCTCTGTGCTATATTTGAACCATTTCATCCCCTTTGCTTGGCTCATTTTCATTCAGCAACATCTCCAACTCTTCATTTTATAGAGACAAATAATACAAATTGCGTATACGCCCCATGGCTGAACTTTGGCTGTGAGTTGGGTTAGTGGGTCTGCTGTTGCTGTTGGCATTCTAGCCTAGCCTAGCCTAGCCTTGTGATTTTCCATTCCAGGCAGCATTTTATGAAATCGAATAAAATGTTTCATGCCGCATCATTCACTTTTAACCAGGCGCCGGCGCCAGTGCCAGTGCCACTGCCAGCCCCGACTAGCAATTTCAACTGAGGTTGGCTTGGGCGTCTGCCAACAATTTGTGGCCGGCTGGCTTGGGCTGTGAGATCCTCAATTAAAGACAGTTTGTTTTGTGCTTAATGGTGGAATTAAGCACCCACACGACCCGGTACTCAGTTGACTCAACGCACGATCATAATTCTTAAATGAAATTCCAAAAAATTGTCGACATTTATGACAACATTTGCATACATGAACACCATAAATTAACCCCACGCACACACACACACATGTGCTCAGCCATACCGCCATATCATAAACGACAAGCGCCTCCATTATTGCTGCTGTCCCTCCTGTTGTTGTTGTTGTTGGTGTTGCTGCTGTCATAACAATGCCAAAACTTAAATATTGACAATGCCATCGACATCGACGCCATCGCCATCGCCGTGCGATGCTTTTATAGCCACGCATAATTTTTCGATATTTTCACTTGTGTCAAAGTCAGAGATTTTGAAAGAACCCTTTCACACGGCACAGGCACAACAACAACTACAACAACAGTAACAACAATAGCAACAACATGGGACCTCGGCTCGACTTTTTGCTCAGCTTTTATGTGCAAATTGCGCGCAGTAAATAAAAATAAATGAGTATGAAAATTTTACTCCTATCAGCAATATTTTTTATTTGCCAAACCAAGCCGACTTACAGCTATTGCCACGCACTAACATACAGGCACACGCACACACACATGCTACCCAGTGTAATAATCGTAATGAATGGCTTATCACGCCAGCTGGCATTGTCAACGATTTGCCATCGCCTGTAACGCCGCTTGGCGCCTTTGTTGGTTCGATATGGTAGTACTCCTCGAAAGAAAGTGAAGGGTGGGCAGTGGGTGGCCAGGGGAGAGCTGAGCTGAGAGTGACTTGTGAAACGAAGGAAATGGTTAATAAATGAAAGAGTTATGCAGTCAATGGATCAACGGAGCAGCAATTCCCCTCGCTCGGCTCGCACGATTTCACAGTCAAATGAAATTTAGCCATACAATTTAATGCGTTATTCCGCCGTAAATTGCGAGCGTATAAAGCGTTTATTGATTTACTCAAACCCGTGTTAAAAAGCAGGAAGCGCGTAATAGATAATTGCCCGATGAGAGCGCCATTCACACACTCACACACACAACAACACATGTGACCCATCGCAATATGGAGATTTATAGCTGTTGTTGCTGCAAACTCAAATAACAATTTCGCCTTTCATTAAATTCAACTCTAAGCCATGCTTTAAGGCGCTGCCAGTCATAAGAGAATACATATATACAGACATACATATACGTTCGTATATATGTAGGTAAGTATATAGCCTTAAATCGGGTGTGTGCGTTGCTACTTTGTCGCATAAACATAAACACCTCCAAATGCCACGATGAGCAGAAAAACAAGCACGAGGTAAAAGCAATCTAGCATTTAGATGCTCTTACTTAGGGCATGGTTGAATTTTTATAGATTTTATTGAAATGTGTTATTTAATTATAAGTAATTGCAATATTAATTAAACCAATTTATCATTATATTTTGTCGGATATTATTTAAAGTAAGAAATTAATGCAGTTCATAAATGTCTACAACTCGTTAATCAACCTAAATTAAACGTACTTTATTATATCTAAAATAGCCCAAGGCATGGGATATTAATAAACAAAAAGACAATTAAGTGAATTAATCCCAACAAATAGATTGATAAGTATAAAAAAGTGGTAATTAAATAAACAGCTAAAGGTCAGATAGAAGTACTAAAGTAATTGCAATTATGAGACGTCTAAAAATACACACAGATTATGACAGGACAGTGAGTTCGGTTAATTCTCCTAGAATAAATAAAGCAGCTTACTAATCAGATGAATAAAGTTCATTGAGTAAATATTAATCAAAAGTCCCTGGCATTAGTGGCTCTTTAAAGCTTTTCAAATATGTAGTCCTTCAAAACGAACTTATGGCACAATAATAAAAATAACAATGACATAGTATTTGATTATATTTATTACGTTTATTTTTGGTAATTTTTGTTCAACATATTTTTCTTTGTTAAACATTGCTTTACCAAGAGTATTAAAGCTTCTTTGCGTCGTCTTCTTTATATTTCCTTTTTGCCTGTTTTGTTCTGTTTTGTTTCGGAGGCGGCATAATCCATTTTAAATAAAATTCCAAATGAACAGGCACAAAAAACCTGGGCTATGTATTTGTATGTATCAGTATGTATGTATGTACATGTATAGCGATGGTATGCCATATCCTTTGTTGTTGCGGCGACGGCAATGGCGACGTCGATGGCGATGGCGGCCCGTTGCCATTTTTGCCGCAACGGAGAGACAAACACACTTAAAACATGAGCACGAAAAACATTTACATAAAATCGTCTTAACGCATTTGCCGCCTCATCGTCTTCGTTGTCTTCGCTTTTGGGCAAAAACCCTGACCGAACAGCGGAAAACAGAGCGAGAGAGCGGAGGGGAAGAAGGCTAGGAACACGGTGCGCCTTTGGGCCAAATAAATTACACAAAGTGTCGTTGGGCCCATTCTGTGGGCCATTTCATGGCAATTTAAAGAGCGAAGCGACAACTTGCACAAATTTAATGGGCGTGGCGCGACGCCCACACTAACTAAATCGAGCCACTGGGCGAACAGCTCGATGACTAATAGTCGACTAATTGCATTTGCTTTCTGATTGCACAACTGCTGCAGTGATAATAAGATTCAATTTGAATTTGAGAACTAAATATGGCTTTAAATACCAGCTTAATTAACATTTGCACAGAATTAAACTTTCATGTGTGCCAGTTAATTGAATTTCATTCTCAAATGCATTGCGTAAATAAATTTTCGTTTTTGGTTGTTTTAATTTCCTTGCGCAAAGGGAAAACTTTCAAAATCACATTTGCAGCGCAACAAACTGGCAATTGGCAGTTCGGAGTTGGGATTTCGGTTTGGGATGGCCCAGTCTGTCTCCTGACCATGTTTTATGCTCTCAAGAGAAATCAAGAGCAACAAAAAAAAAGTAAACTTTTGAAATTAAATGGACAAGGCACAAGCTCTGGGACTGAAGCAGAGAGTGTTGTAGTACTTATTATTGAGTGAATGCTAGCAACAAATGTTATTTAGCACATGAGCTCAGGATCAGCATAAACTTTTTTGTGTACCAACAGACAACAAAAAGGGGGAAGAAGGTAATGGACTGCGAGGAAACAGACACAGGGAGAGAGTGAGATTCATAGTCGTATTCATTTCTGGTAATTATGTAAAAGTTTTTTCTGTTTTCATTTGTTGTTTGAGTCGCGCGCACTTTTCGTTTTGTTATGGTAGCACGGGTCAGTCCCCAAGGGTCAATTTTAATTACGTTCATTCGGAGCTGAAAACGAGATGCGAAATAAAATAAAAATCAAGTTGAATAAAGAGCAGGGCGCGTGTAAAGTTTTTGACAGACGGCAACGAAGTGAAAATTGCTTCGGCATAATTGAAAGCCTGCGTTTGCCCCAGCTAAAAGCCACGCTCAAATTGGGTTCCTTTTGCATTGACGTTTTGGGTGCATAATTAAAAATACATTGACATTTAATGGCACATCGTGTTATAAATATTCAGACTTTTTCGCTCTTTCTTTCTTTTTTCTGTTGCGTTTTTAATATTCCTTTTTTTATTATTCTGCTTTTGGTTGTTGTTGTTATTGTTCAGTCTCGAGCTTTATTGTTAGTCGGCTCAAAGTCATTTTGAAATTCCACTGGCATATTTGGCCGTTGGGTAAGCCTTTGACATGCCGAGTAGAGAGAATACTTAGACCTTAGCGCTGCTGCCGTCTCTTACCAGAGTTTGCTGCATACTTTGCGGCATTTTCGAATACCGTCAAGCCATTGGCAGCCAACGCGGCGCATACTTAACAATTCATTTGCTAAATTCCTTTTTATTTTGCATACCAGAGCAGAAACGAGCAACGATAGCACACACCTCTCACACACCCACATCCACACACAGTGCTCCGTCAGGGCGTATAATCATCAATCATCATAATTGAAGTACTTCGGTGCACACACACACACACACACACACATTGCGCTGGCTAAGTGACTCATTTTCACAAATGAAGCGCACTCTGCAGCATTTCGCTTTAATGTTGTCATAAAAGCTGCCAAGAGTTGTCTTGTCCTTCTGCTTTTCATTAGCACCTCAATGAACATACTTGAAAATGCTCTATGCGCTCATTTGCCTTTCAAATATTTGCTCATAATAGTATTTCCTTTGTCCTCATATTATTATTATTAGAACATTTGTCGTATCTTTTCACCAGACTTGGCCGCGCTTTGATCACAGAACAATTCTTACTGTAACTGCAGTAACATTTTGAGTTGTGGCAGTCCTTGAAGATGTTGTTAAATTTTCTTAGGACAAAGTTGTGGCCGCGATAAATCCATTTAAGCTGGAACAGCATCCTTTTTACTTTAGGCAAAGTCGAGGCATTTGAGGCATTTTTATTTCATTTGGCTTTATGAAATTAGTAAACGCCTGCTCCGTTCGTATTGCTGTGGCTGAAATTCCAAAATAAGAAAATAAGGAAAAGCCAAGTAGGAATTGTTTGTGCTCAGCTTTTGTTGTTGGCTTCGTTGCGTATAAATGTTAAAATATGATTTGATATTATGGCCAGGCACGCCCCAAAGACAAATGGACGGAAATGGGTCAGTCAGGCAGATGCCATGTAGCTTTGGCATTTGTTATCCTTTTTATGAATTCGAGCATGCAATGAGAGGCCACAATAACAGCAAGAAGAATACAATAATAACAAGCGGAAACAACGCACACACGCACATACAGATACATGAAATTAAGTGTTGAACGTCAGTGGAATTTTGATAGAAAAAAGCTGAATCTCTGCAGCTGATGAAGCTGAGAGACAGTTGGAAAACGAAACGAAATCAATTTGATGTCAGAGCGCATATTCTCAATACTAAGTAGCCTTGTGTGCTGAGTGCTGAGTATCTACTCGTACTAACTACCCACTAAACGTTGACTAATTTAGCATCGACTTGGCCACGTGTCTTTCATCTTGAGGCAAATCATAAAAGTAGAGTAGCATAAGGACATGCACGGCACGGACGGCGTACACGGTAAGTGGCCGCAAATGGCGGCTGGCTAACAATGCTCGTGCTACTATGTGCATAAGTGTGCGTATATAAAAAGAAAAGCAAAACTAACTACACTTTGGCATGGAAATGAAACAGCTACGGCTTAAGTGGTCGTCGTCGTGGACGTAGAAGGCAGCCTCGACCCAGAGAACCAGAAAAACCAGGGAAAGTATGAAATACGAAGAGCCAGCCGCAGGAAATTCGCTGTGAAAGTAGAATCAGTCAGGCGCAAGGCAGACAACGGCCAAAGAGTGTGAGTTTATGTATATGTGTGTATCTGTGTGTGAGCACAGCTGGTGGCTCTGACGAGGGATAAAGGGTACAGCAACCCCAACAGTCTCTGTCCATTTGCCCGGGTGACCGTATTGCCGGCGTATGCTGCACGTCAAGCTCAGTTGCTGATCATAAACTTGCCGGCACACATACTCACTCACACTCACACCCACACATGTGTACGTACATAGGCAAATAAATAAGAAAAGCCAACGCTCTGCCGCTGTTAGCACTAGCACTCATCCAACAAAGCACAAGACACAACATATCATTTGTTGCCCCCGCTGCTCCGTCTGTCTGTTCGTTGTCTATGCCATTGTCTGTTTTTCGCCCCATATGTGCTAGTACTTTGCTACCCTCTGGCAGGGTACTCCATGGGGTATACATACAGAGTATCTTATAGATAATAGTATCTGATGGACAATCGATAAAAGTAGCTTTAAATCTGCTAATATTCAACTCGGCTAATATTCAACTCTCAGCAATTTATAGGGTATGTGCTTAGTTCTGCTTTTGCTCTGGCATTATGTTAGTGCTTTTTCTGTTCTGTTGCCTGTTATTGTCATTGTTCCCATTGTTGTTGCTGCTTGCCTTGTCGTGTTTGTGGTTACACTTTGCGTGCTGTGCATTGGTCTTGTCCCTGCTCCACCCACTCCACCACCACTGGCTGCTCCTGGATACTCCTCCATGCATTCACCGAGCCCTAGTCCTTCCCTGTGTCGCCATTCTGTCGCTTTTTTCTGCCTTTTGCCTGCGTCTCGCTGCGGTTGCTGTTCCGTGTCTATTGTGCTAATAGGCAGCGCTATCGTATTTTAACAGCTTTTATTTACACATATGTATGTGTGCACACACAAACACACTCATACATTCACAATAATACACACGTTCACGCAAATATACACGTACGTGGCGCTAGCATTGCTCTTGTTTATCATAGTTTACTATTGTTACAGTTACATACCCTGTAGTCCAAGTGGTTCTAAAGGGTATACTCACATACTGCTGAAATAGTTGGAAGGAATATTAAACAAGTTATTTCGGGTGGAATAATATTAACTACATATGCTATTGGCTACTTAAGTTTTGGCTACAGCGTATCTACTAGTCAAGTTTGCTCTGCTTCAGCTACAAACTCATATATTCTAGTGTGTTATTGTGATGTTTTCATGTCACAGAGTGCCTCCTTTTAATCGCTCTGCTCCACTTGCAGCCAAATGTCTCTAGCCTTTTTTTCGGGCTTATTACTTATTTGACTTTGGCTAAAGAGCTAAGCCAACGCAGGTGGACATCCAGTCCATTAAGTAGGGGGAATCAGCATTTTCTGCTTACTTTAGTTGCTGCCACAGCTGAGCTGGCTCAGTCATTCACTTGTCAGTCTCAAAGAGCTACATGCTCCAGCAGCATGTCATCAACATGATTGGCATTTTTAAGCAAAGGTATTTCTCGGCTGCCTGCCCTTTTTTTAAGAGGAGACTTTTAATGCATTTCTTTTTTTGTTGCGCATCAATAAAAATGTCAGACTGACAGCTTTTATAATTGACAAGAAAATGCCAACAACAAGGGACAGTGGCGTTGCGTTGTCCTGGCGTCGTCTCGACTCACTCACGTGTTCCCCCGTTGCGGCAACTGACAATGCCATGCAGCATGATGACGGTCCGCCAGTAGCCAGTAGCAGCTGCAACTTAAAGCAACCTTTTTGCTTCGCTCATAAATTGTAAATGAAAATTTACGCAAGAGTATCTTGAGTCAATAAAATTCTTAATGTACATCGTTTGCTGAATGCTCAAATATGATTCAGGCAGCGCGTGCAACACACAGTGAGTTACAGCAGTAAACTGCCGACTGCTAGACACCGCGCACAAGTTTCCGTTTGATATGCGTGGCAGCGGAAGTTGCAAGTAACTGAACTTCCCGATGGGCGTCAGTAAACTGTAATAAACACTAAAAGGCAACAGCAATGGCAGCGGCAACGGCAACGGTAGAGGCAACGGCAGCTCGAGGAAGCTGCACATTTAACGTGCCACACCAGCGCCATTTGACTGACAAATGTGGCCGAGGCAACACAGCGTCCAGGAAATGGCAAGGAAATTAAAACAAATATAAAATGGCAGCAACTAGGCAACAGCCAGGAGTCGTGTCCTGTCCTGTGCTGGCAAATGAAAATAAATACGGGTAGAAAACTTGGCCTGCAGCAGCAACTAGCCAAAAGCCAAGGAGTCCGCCTGGAGGCATTTAAATGTGCCGGAGCTGTAGTTAAGCGGCCAAAAGACGCATCTGCCTGCTTTTCCCACTCTTTTCAGTCTTTCAGTCATTTGCCATAAAAGTCAACAACTTGCGCTGTCTAACGGTGCCACTGATAAAGGCCAAGATACTCGAGTCTGTCTGCTGACTGCTCGACCTTTTGCTCGATTGAGTTACGCGTAATCGTTTCAAGTGCTTAAAAATTAAATTAAAAATTTATTTACTTTAAAAATGGGAAAGCCGCTCTATGGCATTTCCAGCTTATCACACACACACCCACGCACACACACCAGCGCGTGCAGTGGCAGCAGCTGCGCTGCCAAAGGCCATAATAAACCGCAGAGTGATAAGAAATCGATTTGTCACCAGGACGTGAGACTCAATTGGCGCTTAAGCAAACAAAAGCCAAACGCGAACGCAACGCGCAGTCATGAGGGTATAAATCACGCGCTCACACACCAATACACACACACTCACATACACTCAGCTGTTTCAGAGGCAAAGGTGGGTGTGTGTGCCAGTCTGTGGGTTTTGTGTGGCACATTTAAGTTTATTACAGTTACTCCCGCGAGTTGTTTTGAATCAAATCCCCAACAAAATACTGGATGCTTTTGTGCAAAATGTGCGCTACTGAGATTTGGATTTACTTGTAATCATAGAAGGGACGCGCTTCGACAGAGGCAACGTGGCGAAAATGAAGAAATTGAAACAAATATTTTGAGTCATGCCCCCAGTACTGCCCCTACTACTATTACTACTGTAGGACAAGTTAAACCCTAGACTAGCAAAAAGACACACCCACTGGCACCTGTACCAACATTAAATAAAAAGGGAATATTCCCCTTCGTATATATAAACATTTTGCGCTGTTTTCGTTTTCAGGCCCACGCCTAATGACAGTGTTCAAAGTGACAACATGCCGTCGATGTTGATGATGTTGATGATGATGATGATGATGATGATGAAGATGATGATGCTGCAGGTGCTTGTGTTGATTTATGTTCGATTTACAAGTAAATCCCCCAGTGAAATATAATTTCCATGTGATTATTTCTGCAAAATTTAGCATTGCCATTGAGCGACTTGTCTCGATCAAGGCACGATTTTGACAGACTTATTTGCGTTACGTTACGTTGTAGGCTCGTCTTGCTCCGTCTGCGCCTGACAGCTCCACAACGGGTATCCCGTTGGAATAGTGTCGCTGCGTCAGTTAGTTAAAAATAAAGGTAAATCCAACTCTTACGTGAGCTGCTACAGTAACAGTTCATTCTGCTTACCCGACTCCCTAGAGAGGTGGAGCTATTTACAGCTGCTGTTTTTAGCTGGCGATTTCACTTTTGGAAATACCCTAAGAAAAAGTAAAGGTATTTTTATATAAGCTGTATTTAATCATCCCTGATTTCAAGATTAAAAATATTTATTTATTGCCATATTTTGCTGTTATCTATCTTTTGAAGTTTAAAGAGTAAGAACTCTTGTTTTCAAGTCGATTTCTAGAGCTATCTAGGTGTCAGGCTTCAGAGCAATAATGTATGTTCTTACTGACTTTAGGTTGTACGCTGTCCATTTCGCTTCTTCTGCTTGCTTGTCTTGGTATTCTCAGTGCTGTTTGGAATCTCGACGGTAATGTTTTGCCCCAGCTGCACGTGAAATATTTTCGACAGCCACAGAGTAAACAAGCGCTTACATTAACTTTCGCTAACTTTATGTGCGTGTGTGTGTGTGTACGTACATGTGGCACAGAAGTATGTTTCGCACACACTCTCTCAATTTAAACGCTTGATTTCACTTTATTTCAACTGCGATTTCAATTTAAATTCCATGAATTTCGTTTTGCGCTTCAATGTCTTTTACTTTATCTTTTGCTTCTTCTGGTTTTGCTACTTTCTTGCGTTTTTTTTTTTTTGCTTTCGTTATTTTAGCTTTGCGCTTTTCTCTCACCGCATACAAAATGCTCATAAAAATGAATGGATTCTGGTGATTTTAATTTTTAATTTGGGATTTGGGGCTTGCCAAAATATTTATTTGGCCTGGAAGTTGGCATGTTGTTAGTCATGGCTCACA
This sequence comes from Liodrosophila aerea, assembly GCA_035045005.1. Lineage (NCBI taxonomy): Eukaryota > Metazoa > Arthropoda > Insecta > Diptera > Drosophilidae > Liodrosophila > Liodrosophila aerea. The sequence goes on from JAWNNL010000753.1 coordinate 387,009, forward strand.
CTCGTTTGAAGATTGCTTTGTAATTTAGTTTAATTAAAAATGCAATGCGAAATATTCAGTGGGAAGCAGCATTGAAATCGCTATTGTTGTTGTTGTTGCGGTCAACCGACAATTGGCTACGAAGTGGGACAGCCCTTTTTCTCTGGAAATACCACGTATCTCACAAGCGGCACAAGAAAAACGTCTTGCCAGAGAATGTTTTAATTAACTTTTGTTTATACAGCGCCCCAAAAAGTTTTCCATTTGCTTTAACTCCAGCCGAAATGCTGTATGGAAAAACTTTTAGCTCTTTTGCAGCTAAATCTGCGACTCTGAGTCGTTGCCAAATTGTATGTATGTATGTATGTATTGGCCACTGCCATTTCGCACTCAATCTGCCTAGGCTTCACTGGTGGTGCTGGTGCTGCTGGTGGTGGTGGTGGTGCGTGGTACACATTAAAATAGATTGCTGTTTGCTTTCAATTTACTACAGCGCGCAGTGAAACTCAATCTAAAATCTCAAACGAATCGCATTCCATCCGCTAGCTAGCCTTTCTTGCCGCAGCCCATGGTAAATATTTGCCTTTTAGTTATTACCAACTTTGGCACCGATGTCTCTGTTATGCTGCGGCTTTTTAGCATTCCCAATTTCTATCCGTCTATAAGCTGCACTTTTTAGCAAGTTTCTGCTACCAAAAAATTCCCCAGTCGAGTGTGGAAAAAATATTGTATCAGCCATACGCATTGTTTCGCACAAAAGTATGCAACTGTCAGCGCTGTCAACTGAAGTTTTATGAGTTTCGCCAGCAGATTGGCAAAAAACAAAAAATAAAAAATAGAAAGAAAGTTGATAGTTGCATGCAACGCAGCGGCAATTGCCGTACTGGGTGTGCTTGCAGGAATGTCAATGCCGCCGTGGTAGTTGCAACAATTTGAAATTTTGTTTCATTAGCCTAATGCCCGAAAGGCATATATTCTACAGTTGCCAAGTTGCACAATAGTTGAAGCTTATAAGGTCACTTTACACGCTTTACACATCCTAATGAAGTGGCAAGTGAAGCTGCTGCTCAGCAAATCAAATGCAGTAACTGAGAACCAATTTGGTGGCATTAGCGGTTGCCATTGAAGCCATTACTGCTATAGTGCTGATGCGACAAGCCCACAAGACGACAGACACGACTTGCAACAGCAGCACAGTCTGGCTCTGGGTCTGGGTGACCAGCATTGCGACCGAGGCACGGCCATAACTAGCTTTAGGTCTGCGTTTTGCGTTTAAACAAAGTGACAGAAACATGCCACTGCTCCACTACTACTACTACTACTGCTGCTGCTGGTGGCAGACACAAGTGCTGCGTTGGCTGCGGCTATTGTGGCAGCCAATGCCAACACAGTGGCAACGACAACAACAGCAACAGCAGCAACAGCAACGACAGCAACATATCCTCGACAAAGATAAACAAGTGTCTGCTGCTGTTGCTGTTGCCATAACCGCACATATCGCTCATAAACACCGCCATAAAAGTAACACAAAAACAAAGAACCAAACAAATATGTGATAAAGACAGTAGAAAACTAAATACACACACACACCACAACGACTGTATTTATGTACATGTATGCATAGTCATTTTGCAGTTTAATGGCCCATCTCGATGCGGTACTAAGTAAAAACTTTGGTCACTCGCAAAAAGCCCGAAAGGCAATAAAAAACGTTCACTAAAAACTTATCCTAATTTTGTGCAACAAAAATCATTGCAATGTAAAGTGTGTTTTATTTATGTGCTCAACGTTACCAAATAATATACCCAAGGGATCATTTTATAGTGCTTTCAAGTAGATAAGTGAATACCAGATAAAGCCTGTATGTGGAGGGTATGTGGCATGTGCTGACAACGATTTAATTTACAGCATTAATTTTGCAAGTTAAGTTATAGTTTTGTGTTAATTTTAAGCATAGAAAAACGTTAGTTATACAATTTTCATGAATATATTTAATATAGTAGAATAATATGTATGGGTTAGACTACTTTGCTCTGTATGGTTTAGAGCTAATTCTATTAACTTTTTAGTCAGCATTATCGAAAGCCCCCTCAAGCACTACACATTAAGAAAAACCCAACAGTTTGAGCCATGTGTGTATACACTTTAACAAGTCTGACAATTGCTTTATTCGCAGTTTGTTAGTATTGCATCAGTTTTGCTACAGTCATTGTCTAATTGTCAACGCTTCCGCTAATTAAACGCAGTGCTAGAAAAAAGAGAAACAAGCAAAACCAAGTTAAGTCCAACTAAAGCGAAGGGAAACTGCACAGATTATTGCATTTGTTGGCTCCAACTACTCCCTGTCCCTTTAGCCATTTTGTGAGTTGATAAACGTTTACCGTCATTAAGGAAACAAAAACAACAACAGCAAGTGCAGCATCAAAAGTAAATGCACAAATAGACAGACAGCCATGGCAGCCCAGAGGCAGTGTCACAGGCTGGAGGTGAAGGCAGAGCTGGAGAGGAGAAGAGAGTCTCTGGCAGCAACATCCGCATCGATGTGGATGCAAACTGAAGCAAATGGACAACAGACAGATGCAGAAATAAACGCCGGCAGCGTTTTCCCAGCATTTAGCTTGTCGTCTCTAGATTTTTATTTTTATTTCTGTTTTTTTGGGCCAGCTTAAAAAGGAAAGGCAGCCTGCTTTCCTTATTTGTCCCTTCAACTTCTCTTAGTCCCCCTACTTTACCATGGACACACACAACAATGTGGAGACGCAACGCAGGATGCACGCTGTATTTGCCTTAAACAGAGCGAGAAGCATTTGATATTGTTGTCGTTTCTTTGCTTATTGTTGCACTCTCTCTGGGAAAGTAGGCTACGTCGTCATTGTCCTCAGACTTGGCAGTCGTCTTCGCCCCATCCCCCACTCTACACTACTGCTAAAAATTTAACTGAAAGTCTCGTCCGCTTTTCAAACGCAGCGTTGTTCCTAGATGCCAGGAACTCGGCCTGTTTCACTTTACTTGCTGTTGTTCTTAGCTTGTGATGAGGCAAGAGTAGCGAGCTTTTTTTTTTGGAAACGCTGATTTTATTACTACGAACTCTTCTTTACGTAGCTTGAGCAGTAATTAAATTTTAAAGATTGCGCAAAGTTGCGAACAAGTCGAAGAAGAATGAGCCGGAAAGCAAGATACAGAAAAAACATTAAACAAAAGCTGTAAGCGAAATTGTTTGGTTTATAATACAGCTGACAAGTCTAAGCTATGGCACGGTCAGCCATAATAATCGATAGCTCTTTAACTTTTGCACACACACACACACACACACACACACACACTGTGACACTGATGGGTTAAGCCCGCGCTTAATGGCCGTCTAAGTTGACACAAGCCAACGGAAAAATGAAGAAAAGCTCATGGCAGGCAATAATGTGTAGGACCTGTGTGTGAGTGGGTAAAGTTTTCTGTTGATTTATTAAATTAATTGCTGCCACATGCAGCTGCCCCCGCTGCTTGCATCCTGCCACTTTGTTAGCATTTATTTGTGTTTAATTTAATTTATACGAAATGCCGCAAAACTTTTTTATGACAACATTCCTGTCACATGCCTCCAATACCTCCAAAAAGAAGCAATGAAAAATGAGAAGCTAGCAGCATTAACCAATACATACAAGGTAAGCAGGTACCAGGGGAAAACTTTATAGTTGACAGTTTATTTTTACTTAATGCCATAAAGTGTGACGGAATTATGAAATCACATACATACATATACATATACTAAATTTTATGACTTGAAATTATCATTGCAGTTGCCATAGTAAAAGTTATAATCAGTTTTGAAAACTATAAAATATTTCTTAATTTATCACAGTCGTTAAACTAGGCGGATGGGTTACAGTAGGGCACAACCGACAGTTGAGAAGAATGAGAAACAGATTTAACTACAGACTGACCTTACTGGATATTTTTCTTATTTTTATCTATGTTCTAAGAAAGAAAGTATAAAAAATCCCTGAAAACTTTTCAAAATAGAGCGTTATTTATAAAATATTTTTTTATAACTTCAGTAAAGATACTTACTAAAATAACATTGCTGTACCTTATTATTACAATATTAATTTGAACAATTATTGTAGCATCGTAACTGGACAACTGTTATATGCTGCTTATTTCTACTTAAATAGTTTTTCATTGTGCTGCCGGAAATTGAGTACAATTTACGATATGGCAAAAATGATTTATACGACCAATGCACGCACTCCCAGACGAGCAAAGAACACAGCAAGAGGGCGGAATGAATTGCCACACTACGTGTTGCTGTTCCACACAATTTCCGTAGGGACACGACAAGATGAGAGCATCCTGTGCTGCCCACCGCATCACTCAGGACCCAGAGGCAATGTGAAAGGCGAGGAGGACATGACATCCAATCGTTTCGCACACTTTTTGCAATTGATTTAGCTTCGATGCCATAAGAATATCTAACTTGAGGGGAAATTGGCAACGTTAGGGGCTCTGATTTGGTCTGCCACTGCTTAAGGTTGTTGTTGGCAACCAACTTGGGCGATTTAATGGCATTACAATTTGCCTTTTGTTATTGCTTCTACTCCCGCAGTGGAGGCAAAAAGGTGTGTAGCTCTGTCTGCTGCTTCAACGAGTGCCCAAGAAAAATGATACCACAAAACCCCACGGTGTGAAATGTTCATTTATTTCCAGCGGTGTTGGGCAAACCTTCAGAATATGTTGCACGTTTAACGCTTGCTACAGAATTTATTACGGGGCGACTGCGCGGTTGACAGTCGCAGCCATAAAAACTCGCACACTGTGCGTCTGTGGGCCATTGAGGTGTCTGACCGTTTATGGCGTTTACAGTTACTTAATTCTTTTGCATGAACTTGCCACATAAAACAATAATAATTGCATACCTTTACTCCCCTTGGACAGGTAGGGAAAAACATTTTGATTGCCGACAACTTTTGGTGAATTCCTTTAAACTTTGCCAAACTGCTGCCATTACAACAGCAACTGTTGGTGTTTGGTATTGTTGTTGCTGTTGTTGCTGTCGGAACGAGCGTTGATTGTATTATGAGTGACGTGTACCGCAAAAAAGCTTTTAAGTCATTAATTTCATTTTCGAGTGCCACACTCAAAGGATTTTAAAGTGCACAGTTTGCTGATGCAAAAACAAAAAATAAACATCAGACAGCTCTGGCTCACAATTGTTGGCATGAACATGCCATTAAGCCATGTTAACAGCCTCAAACTAGGGGATAAACATGCATTCGAATAGGGGTGTGTGTGTGTGAGAGTTTGTTAGTGTTGTGTGTGGATGTGTGTGCATATACAAATGTGCTTCATTAAACGCAATGTATTTGCCCAAGATGCGTGAAAATGTCAGCTGAAAATAAATCTGCTAATAACTAAGATTTATGCAAAATAAGAAAAATACACACACACACTGATATATAGTAAGAGATGAACACACACATACATATAACTTTTAGCAAATGCGAAAAACAAACAAGAATAAAACATTTAAAAAGAGAACTCCAGATAAGCCGCAGGCGAAGGCAGCTGTATGTGTGTGTGTGTGTGTGTGTGTGTGTGTGTCTATGTGAAAATCAGAGAACACAATCTGCATTCAAATGAATCAAATAAATTAGTTTGGCAATTTTGAAGAGGCGAACCCAAAGGCAGAGGCATTCATTCTTCTAGCTGCCTCTCTGCCACTCCTCTTATCTCTTTGTTTGCTCTCTGTTCCTGGGTGGAGAAATCTACTCGTAGATCCACACACTAGCTGTTGCTCCTTGGCTGCGGTTGCTGGCAAAACTTTTGCCTTATTTGATTAAATAATTTCCACTTAACTTCTTACTTTGGCCTCGCCGTTGGCAAATGCCGACGACATCCGCCTCAAGCAGGCCGGGAAAAAGGTCCTAAAAGTCAAGCAGTCAGTGTGAATACATGATGGCATAATGCCACGATTGTATGTGTGTTAGTAATTAAAAGCAACAAATTCGTACAATACTACACACAGAACCACACACACACACACTACTTGTCCAACACACGCACAACAATTTAGCTGGCAAATTAGTATGGCAAAAACTTAATCTTTGGCCCACAGGCCGAAGAGTCTCGCAAAGAAATAAAAGGTATGCTCCGAGCAGAGAGCATAGAAAACACTCACAATAAATGACTTTTGCCATAAACAACTAGCATTGATTGCTCACATACACATAACACTGACACACTCTCACACACATACACAATCAAACACGTGTACATACTCGGTGGTGTTCGAGTCTCAGTAAGGAGTAGTGAAAAACTCCTTTGATATTCACACACACGCTTTAACATATGCTGAAGTACATAGTTGTAGGGTTAGTGAAAGGGAGTAACGGTAAGCAGAAGGGTATGAAAGGTAGGGGACGGGGTCAGGCAGCCAAGAGACAAGCGCAACATTTGCACAAACCAACGGTTTGCTTGCTTGGCTGGCTGCTGGCTTCTGGCTTCAAATGAAGTGGCCCAGTGGCTTTGGTCTCATGACAGCTAGATTTACAGTGTGGTCATATATACTGCACAAACACATCCACACTGAGAGAAAGCTGTGTCAGGTGTGAGCGTTTATTTATATTTGAATTTTTAAGAGTAAAAAAAATTCATTTACTTACCATTTGATACAGTCCAGTCGAGTACACTCGACTCACTGCTTTGTATAAGTGTAAGTGTCATAGTTTTGGTAAGTATATAAAACCAAACTCAAATACTCGACTTACAACCAAACTCAAATCTTCTTTTTTGTCTGAGTGTACTTAATAAATAGTTTTAAACTTTCTTGGACAGCTTAGTATTTTTTTTGCAGCGTAGAAACAAACTTTGTCTGAATATACGAACTTCGAATATAGTTTTAATCCTTCTAACACAACTTAGAGTTTTTTCTCAGTGTAGTCTGCATACATAGAAAAACACCTAGCAAACAAAATAGGGGAAGAGAAAGCGGACAAAAGATAGAGTGGGTTATAAATAACTGGGTGGCGCCGCTTGGCTGTGGGTGTAGCATGTGAAATAGGGTTAAAGCAACACAAAATCCAGGCAATGAGAAATGGAGTTAAGACGGAGAATGTGGGTAATGCTAGTGGTCTGCGGGGTGCGGGTAGATAGGGTGAAGGGGAATTTTAACATGGGTTCGCAAATTGTATTGTTTTTGTGTAAATTAGTTCATTTTGCTAGTGCGTGTGTGAGAATGTATTGTAATGTGTGTATAAGTGAATTGTGTGTGTGTGTGTGTGTGTGTGTGTGTGTGAGCGTTTTGGTTTGTTCGTTACATCTTCAATTTGGACGACGTGTTTGGTCCTTTTAATTTGCATGTTTTATGTTCACTTTATGAGATTTCAGTTGGTCTTGTGGTTTAGCATAAAATATTAAACTGGCCACATGTGCGTGTGCAAATGTCTGTGTGTGTGTGAATGCTTGTGTATGTTTGCTGCGATCATAATTTATGGTTGCCTTTTTGGTAGAGAACAAGTTTCAATTTGAGTTTTTGCCTGACGTGGCCACAAATCTGGCTCATGTTTTGTTTTGTTATTTATTTAATTTATTTATTTATGTCGCACAGTAAAACCACTTTAATCAGGCCCAAGCGACAGCCCGAAGCTCATCTGGTTAGGAAATTAAGCCCACTATATAAGCCCATGATTGCTCAACAGCCTGACATTACTACTACTACAACTACTACTGGCCAGTCTCAGTAAGCCGTTTAGTTATAAGCCGTTAACACGCACGCCAACAAGACGTCTCGTTTAATGACATCCCGTCAGTTGGTGATTTGGTCACTTGCTAACTTGGTCAACTGATTTTATTTATAGCTGGCTTTTATGGCTCAAATCACATGCAAAACTTTAGCTTATACTTCTAGCTGCCATTTAAACTTCTACTCGGTGAATGTTTACTTCTAAACTTGGCCAAGACTTGTGAAATTAGTGAAGCGCACGATATTAGAAATTGCATTTGAATACGAACATTGCCAATGGGAAATGGAAAATTCTACATGCCACTTGAGACCGGCAAAGCGAAATGCTCGCAAAATTATATTAATAATTTAAGCTGAGATTCCATTCGAAGCCCCATGCATATTTATAGCTGGCTAAGGAATACGTTGTGGTCACATACAATGCTAACGTGCAACTCCTCGGCGGGAGTGGCAATCGAAGCACATGTTAAACTCTTTACGCCAGAGCGAAAATACGTGCGTCGCATGATACATTGTAATTGAGGCCAACGGAGGAGATGGCACAGAATGAGTGAGGTTATGGAATGGTTGAATGGATTGGATGCTTGGATGAATTGTGGCATGAAATTGATGAGAGCAAGGGATGTGTCGATGTGACAGCCACAGCCACAGCCAAAACAGCAGCAAAACAAACATCTAACATTGTTTGGGCTTTTGCTATCCCACTGTGATCCTGTGTCTTGTAGCTGGCAAAGCAATCAACTGGAAAATGCAGGAACAATGGAGCCCACTCTCTCTCCCACACATCTCACAGTCTCTCTCCCTATTTCTTTGCTGTTATGTTGCAAGTGTAGTGCGATCCATTGCAGCATAGACGATGTTAAAAAAAATGCGGGGAAGAATGGAGCTGGCACATTGCTGCCGCATATTTTCGACGACTGTCAACGGAAATTGCTGTCAGCAAGAAGAGACGCACGGTCGGAAGGACGGACAGACGCACGGACGTACTGTCGTTGAGGTTTTCAAATTGTTTGTCTGCACGCGGTCATATAGAGGAAGAGCTTGGCCGAAGGGCGAAGCAGGCAAGGGAGCTGGCCAAGCACGTTACCATAAATCTGGAAATGAAATAAGAGTACACTCTTGTATATTTGACATTTGGTCACTCGAACTCGTAACGAGTAAGGAGACAGTCGCACTAGGGATGGGATGGGTAGCGATATGGTAATATTTATATACATACATGGTGGTTACCAATAGCAATATTTTAATACATAACTATAAGCGAAGTTTGGAGAATAGAGATTAAATATAACAAAGTTTATATATGTTAGTTAGCCAACTTCATTAGTGAAATAATTGATATATGTAAGAATGAAAAAGAGCAAAACAAGACAAACAAATTAGGAGATTTGTTGACTCTCAAAATACAACAGTAAATTGATTTTTTGTTAATATATTCCCTCTTATTTTATTTAATTGTAGAATGATTCTATTAATTATTTTTATGTATCATTCTTCTCTCGATTTTTATCGATATACACTACACTGAGCTGATATTTTCGATATGATATTTTAGTAGATATTTCTCTCGATATGAATAACGATATTTTTCAACCATCCCTAAGTCGTACATACCCACACTCTCTACCCCTCGCCATATATCTGCTGGTAGCGTGAGCTTGAAGGACCTGCGACCAGCACGTACGACATTTAAGTGTCCCTCTGTGCGTGTGTGTGTGTGTGTGTATCTGTCACAAACACATGCGTCAATTTAATAACAACAAGCAAGGGACATAAGCAAAACAAGCAGAGAAAGCAACAACCCAACAACCAAAGCCAAAGCCAAAGTAAAGGCAAAGGCAAAAGCAAAAGCAGTGCGAATGACCAAGCACAACAGCAAATAAATGAGATATTACCAATTTGTATTGAATGCCTTAAATGACATAATGGCCAAAAGCCAATATCTCACGTTGCCGTTCGAATGCTTATCGGGTCATCTAATGCCTCTACTTATAGATGTTGCTCCTGTGTGTTTATCGTTGTTGTTGTTGTTGTTGTTAACTATCATTTGTGTTGGTCCCTAAACGCAATTAGGTAAGCACAAAAGCAAACACTTGCAAGTCATTAAGCGTGTCAAAGGCGTGCAATGCCATTAAGTTTATTAAGTATTCGACATGTGGACCAGCATATCAGAGTGAGCACTAAGAGTAAATTAAGGTTCAAGGCATATTAATGTCTTAAAGCGAAGGCACATTAATAGCTTAAGGGTATATGAAAATACGCCCGTTGTCAGCACTCTGATATCACAGGGTATAACAATTCAAAGTATTGACGATAAAAGGAAAATATGTCTAAGCACATTGCATTCCATTTCCAGCAAGCAACACACACACACACACACACACACACATACCGACTCACATAGTTAAATGGACAAAACATGTGCCATACCAACGAGTGTCGAGAGAGCTGAGAGCTGAGCGCAAGGTCCTTCATAGCATGAATTAAATGGACTACAAAGCAACAAAAACAAAAGCAGAGCATAGCAATAAGTAGAAAAGAAGACGGCGATGCGAAAAAGTATAAAACAAAAATAAAAACACAAGAGCTAGAACAAAAAAATAAAAAAAAACAGGCAAAACAATGCGGCAACTCGTAAAGCAACAGGAAAGGGGGAAGGGGGCGGAGGAGAGGGCTAACAGCAGTAGCAACAGCAACGGGCAGCAAAAGGAAATTCGTACACAAATTGTAAAGAAATAAAATTTTAGTATGCGCATATTGATTTTATGATCAGAAATAACTACGCATAGCCAGCGGATGGTTAGGCAGGGGGTACAGATGGCATACATTTCAAAAAGTGCAAAGCAATCATGCCTGTGTGTGTGTATGTGTGTATCTATGTATATAAATTGCTAGGCATGAAAACGTAAAAAAAAAAGGAAGAGGAAGAAGTGAAAGCAATATGGCAGACAGTTCTCCTCCATTCGATACAGTGACAGTTCCAACGCGTTGCCATATTTCCGCTGGCGACAACAGTAAAGCATCGCTCTCATTCCACATCTGACTTTCACTCTATTCTGACCATACACAACATTTGACAGTTGGAATAAATTCGCATTTTCTCTTCCCAGTAGCACTTTGTGTGGTATCGCCAAATATGCTGGCATTTAATGCAAATTGATTGGGCACAGAATGCTAAGGCATAAACATTTGTGAATTCGCCTGATTGCCTTGCCACAGTGTCAAGTTCAACACACCAAACACACACATAAACAATGATGAGCTTGAAGGCGAGCCAAAGTTTTTAATCTCATTTGCTCATTTTACGCATTATACGGTTCATAAAAATTCTATAATCCACTAAACCTTCTGCTTCTCTGCGCTGTAGCAACAACTCTATATAGTCAGCAAATACTTCTTCTTCAGCAGGCCCCAAATATACAAAAAATAGCAAAATAGCTGCCCTAAAGAATTCCATGTTGAAATGCTGTAACTGAAACTGAACTGAAACTGAAACTGATATCAGGGCGAGGCGAGGCGCTGTCTGATGCCTCGAAATGTATGCCACAGAATGTTGTTTACAAATCTCTTCAACAACGCCCACAAATTTGTATGCAAGGCATTGTTGTTGTTGCTGGCGCCTTTGGCATGCGGTTCAGAGGTTGTAGATTTCAATATTTACTTAGACGAGAAACAACATCAGTGAATGGAACCAAACAAAAACTTTCTGCTGAGACCGCTTAATGATAGCTTAAAGTTTTGCTGCTGTTTTTCTTCTTTTTTTTCCTCTTTTTCCTGGGGAAGGGCAGCTGATGCTTCTCTTTATTAAATTAAATATGAGCGAGGACAGAGCCACGGCTCGACTCGACTCGACTAGGCACTCTGAGCAGGGCTAATAACAACAAGGCGGCATTATTTCTTACTTCTGACATAAGAGCAGCGAGGCCGCCATAAATCGACACCCGACATTCGGGCACAGCGCTGGACGCTGGACGCCAAAGCCACACGCCTACCATAAACAAGAGGACGGGGCTGTCTGTGTGTGTGTGTGTGTGTGTGTGTGTGTGTGTGTGTGTGTGTGTGTGTGTGTGTAGCTGCCGCCCTTTAGCACATGTCCAGCAACCACTTGAGAGCCATTCCGTTCCATTCACTTGCTGCTGCCCACTTCAAAAGTTGCCTCGAATTGCGACGGGGTCTCATGTTGCCAGCGTGTTTAGGTGGGTGTCCGTATCCGTGTGTGTGTGGGTGTGTAAGTGTGTGTGTTAGCAGCGTAATAATTATGTCACTTTTGGGTAATTCGTGGTCTGTGTTTAAGAGCCAGGCTTGAGAGAGCTCAGACGTCGGCAGCTGGCGCACATTTTAACAGTAATTTGAACTTTAAGTTGACTTTAAATGCGCCAACAAATCGTTAGGCTGGCTAGCTCCCTCGCTCATTATCGATGTCTCTATCGCACTGTACGCTACGTTAAGTCAACCACGACAAGGAACCTCGACTTTATTGTCCTTTAAATGACATTTGCGACAACTGCAGCGCAGCAGCAGCAGTCGTAGCAGCAACTAAAGCAAAGTTTCCCTAAAAAGAAACGGAATTGTATGCAGACAGAGGGAGACTGAAATAGATTGCAAGACAGAGAGACAGACGGACGGACAGACGGACTAAAACAGTAAGCGAAAAAGTGTCAAATAAGAAACTAAATCGCATGTCCACGCCACGCTATGCCATTTCCCATTTTCCCCATTTCCCTCACAGCAGCAGCAGCAGCAACAGCAGCAGCAGCTGCTGACCCTTTTGTGCCTTTTGTATTTCTGCCAAGCATCTCAAATTGAAGGCTGTTCAGCTTCTTTTTTATTTTTATTTTTCGCTGGCGCAAAGAGAATAGAGTGAAGAGAGATGGGTAGGGACATCGAGGGCGTGCAACAAGAGAGAGGGCAATAAATGTTGCTACTCAATGCGGGGTCGACTGCACGCCCCAGGGCGGCATTTAATTACGCTCGTGTTCGTTGTAATGAGGCAAATTGCTTTTTGCTGTCAATTAAAAGTAAAGTTTTCCCTTTTAGCTACCGAAAACCAAAACGCGCTCTAGCCTGCCAACCATTAGGGCCAATCAAATGTGGGAGCCAGCGCCAATGACAACGATGACGATGACGATACCACATCGTATAGCTGAGATTTTTTGTGGTAATGCCGCTTGTAAAGCAAACTCTCATCTCATTACAGATATACACACATACATTCACACACACACACAACCCACCCGCCATCATCTACAATTTCTTCTACCTTGGGCTGTTAGACTTCCGTTTCCGGCTGTGGGTACAGTTGTAGCTGTTCGCTCTAGTTTCGCACTGCTCAAAAACTGACAGTAAATGCGAGTGTGTGTGTGTGTGTGAATGCTTATGCACATATGTGAGTGTGTGTAGAGTGTCTTAGAACACGTCTGTAAACATCTTAAATGTGCTTTTAATGAGCAGTTTCCCCGCTAGAAGCAGCCAAAGACAAAGCGACAAACTAGACTGCATTGGCAGCTTCTCTGCCTTACCCCAGTCCAAGCTACTGTCTGTCTGTCTGCGCACTTGTAAGCATTTCAGTACGTTTACTGCCACCGCTGCTGTTTGAAGACGTTGTTCTCTATGTACTTTAATAATGTTAATTAGCGTTCTAATTAGTTGTTGCTTTAGTATGCGCATTTAAAGCATACAAATGTCTGTATGTACGTATGTATGCATGTGTGTATGCATGCCATTTGCATTTTTAAGGCACCCGTGGCAAGTCCAGTTTCATTTCCTTTGCCACAATGCTATCGTGCCCGTGAGAAGGTTGCCGTTTAAAAATTAATGAAAATTAAAATAAAATTATTACCAGAATTTTACATAACAAAACGATTGCCGTTGGCTTTGCGTGCTCGGCGCTCATTGCATTGTGTGGAAAATGTTAAAGCATATCATGAAATAAAAGCTGCAATTAATTAGACATTATATTAAAAAGAACAACACATTCCCGTACAGGGTAATTTCCACCTTGTGTTGGGCAATAAAAAAGTGCAATTGTTTCTGCTTTTACTGCTTCAAAAGGTTAATCCCCATATGCATATAAACTTTTGTATGTATCGTTCTGTATGTATGTATGTACTTTAGTACACTCATTACATTGATTTATTGACAACAACAACGCGTTTAATACCATTAACTAAGTGCTTTAAAAATGGCCCACAAGAGCCGAGCATGAAAGCAGTATGAAAAGTGTTGCACTTTAGTTTCGAGTGGCAAATAAATTGCCTGCGGATGAAATCGTATTACAGCAATTTTAATCGCAATTTCAATTAAGCGATACATTCCAAAAGGGCTTCAATATGTTGCCTGATAATCTATTGAAGCGCTTTGCACACTTGGCTTGTCGAATAATTTACACACTTGCAAATGTGTTATACCAGTTTAAATCAGTTGAATTTATATGCAAATTGACAGACAAATTTATGGATGCCCTCTGTAATTAATTAAAGCCTAATTTCATCTTGAAAAAAAAAACAAAATTAAGTTGAATAAAAACACCTTTGAAATACCGATTTCCATATAATTGTGTTGAACACCTACTTCACATTAAATAATTATATGAAAATATTCAAGTCAAGTTTTTCATAAATATAAATAATTAATTTATAACACTAAAATTAAGCTTTAATATGGAAGACTTCAGCGATTTTGATATTTACTGATTTCTGTTCTGGTATGTGAGGTTTGATGTGCGAATTAGCAGTAGGACGTAGTAAATCGATAATATTCCAGTGAAGGGTCGTTCATATTATGTATTAAAGACTATATTATATAACAAATATATAACCATTCATATGCATTTGGATTTGGACACATATTTTAATATCTGAAATCAATTAAGAGACATTTGCAAAGTTTTTTTTTAAAGTATATTATTCTTTATTACAGTATTTCCTTAAAAATAATCACTGACATTTGGATTGACTAGTTTTCAACATCGTTTTGCTTGTTCTACATGCATCGATTTATTTGATAAATTGCGCAGTTCTCATCTATAGCTGTCTATATATATGAGTTACAATTTAACAGTTATGCAGCTGAAGCTCTCATTGTGCGAAAATACAAATATTGAAATTCAATAATGCACGTTTTGTGTGCATATGGCTCTTGCTCTCCTTGCTTCCTTTCTTTCTGTCTTTTTTTATGTATTTAAAGTCATAAATAATGGCCAGGCATGGGCTGAGTATTCCAGCAACAGCAGCAGAGCTAAGGATGGTATGTGCTGAGGGGAAGTTGGTGTGCGGATCAGACCACACACACAAACCAAAAACAACAATGAAAATTGCGTGAGCTGTGCAAAACTGTTTTGCTTGTTAAGAGATGGTCAACAGCAACAACAACAACAACAACAACTACTATCACAGCAACAACAATACGCTTTTTGCTATCCCTGTGGCGCTTGCTGTCGTTGCGGTCAAATCGCCCGCCCTCTCTCCCGCCCCTTTTGACTGTCAGCACACCCACGCCTCTGGCTGAAGTGGACCAAGAGGCAACTTGTGCATGGCTCTTGCACCCGCAGCTGTTCACTTGTTCAGCTCACAAGTGTCATGCTGTTTGTAGCCCACAGTAGCCCACCCCCACCCATATCCTGCCAATGATTGTGTGTATGTTTGTGTGCCAATAACCATTAAGCGTTAAAATTTGTACACTTTTCTTGTTGTTGCAGTTCGCTGCAGTTGGCTTGTTGCTGGCTGCGTGCGTGTCTGTGCGTGTTTGTGCGTGTAACCGGGAAGATTTGTTGGCCAGAACAAAACACTGTAATTATTTTATGCTTGTAATGGAACAGTAGGCCAATCCTTAACCTAGTACCGAAATATGGTATACACAAGAAAAAATTCCCTTTTGAATTTAGCATTTTTTACAGTAGTATTTGTGGTAATCTATATTTTTGTTGGAATGATAAACTGTCATAAATATTAACGCACAATTTATAACTGACAAGTTTTTTCTTTGACTCATAACTTTTTGCTGCAGATATTTACAATTTAATTTAATATCCGCTTGTATTTGTAGTGGGTAAAGTCAACAGTGTCTATACTAAATGTAATTGCAAATTCAACTGCAAATGTATATTTCCTGAACACAAAGCATTGTCAGCCTTTGCTATGAGTTCAAATGTCCAGCGAAAAAGCAAATAAACAAATTCATTCTCATTTTATTTAAAAAAAATTATATACCGTAATGATAAAAACAATTTCAATACATGTAAATCTATCAAGAACAGCAATATTACATTTGCTAAATTTGATTAAGTAAATAAAATGATAAAATCTATTCGAATTACTGTGGATTTTTTTATGAGTGTACCGTACTCTACTTTCACTGTCTCTCATACACACACACACATGTTTTACCTATCTGACAGCCGTTCTTCCTCCCCCCGCCCTCTGTTTCACTCAACCTCTATGGCAGGAAGTGGTGCTAGTGCCTGTATGAAATGGTCTAGTAGTAGATCATTTAAAATTTCCAATTGGCTTGAGAGACACATACACTAACATACTCTTCTCTCTCCCTAACCTCTCTTTCCACAACCAGCATGCCTGGTTACATAGCTGTTGGCAATTTCTAAGCCCAGTTAACCGCCTATCTAGTGTGAGTCCGGCAATGGCTCCGGTTTTTGGTTTGGTTACGGTTTTTGGGCCAATTCGAGGATGCTTGTATTTAATTTACTATTGAAATTAACGATGCGTGTACCAGTATTTCTCTGTATGCGTATGCATAGCATGTGTGTGTGTGTATGTGTGTGTTTGTGCAAAAGTCAAGCCCCAAAACAACAATTTGGCATCAATTTGTTACAACGACTGCAAATGATTAACAATGTATACGACATTGTGGTTAAAAGCATAATATTATCATACATTTTGCTGCTGTCTCCCCGCCAGCATACATTAAACATTCAACACCCCCCAGCCCAACACACACACACACTCACATGCTCATAGAGGATTTTCAAACCTACATATAGTAGAGCTTACATACACATATGGAAATTAATTTTCTGGCATTTTGCTGGCTCTGCTATCGCCCATACTCACTCATAGCGCCATTAGCTTATTGTAATATTTATGTGGTTGGCATTAGAGTGAGACAATGCCCGTATTAATTACACATCTCATTTATTCGGCATGCCCCAAAGAATGACCAAAACCAATGACGCACAAAATCAATAACTGGCGAGTCAGTGATACGAGTATATGTAATTGGCAGAGGGGGGTGGGCACAGTGATTACAGCTCGAAATAGAGTCATCAGCATTTGGAACTCGTACTCGGTAATCTAATAAACAGAATGCAAATCCGTAGGCCGTAATTATAGACGAACGCCCGACCATGGCCACGGACAAACATCAATCAAAATTTAGCGGCTCAAAACTTGACCGTAGTGAGAAAACAAATTGCCGTATAGTAGGTCCCACACACACAGGCACACACACACACACACACAGTATCTGCGTGTCAACAAGCAATTTCCGCCGTGAATGAACAAAGCAAAAGGGGCGAAAGAAAAAGAAGTGAAACAGAAACAAGGCGGGAACCTACTGCAATAGGCAAATACGGTAGGTAACTCGTCGAATCGCAGCAGTAGCAGCAACAGTTGGTGAGCTGTGGTTTTTTATTTTTACGATAATATTAAGCTGAATCGCGTCTGGCGGATAGGCAGACCAGCCGGGCCAGGCAATCAGCATAAAGTGGTTGGCATTAAAAATATCAGGCCGCATAATAAAAACGCCGTTTCGCAGCGGAAGTGTCAAGCCCTGGATAGGGGGAGTTGGTGGAGTGGAGTGGGCGCAGTTCGTGGGTTTTGGGGACAGTTCTGTGGTCGTTATTGCCGTTGTTGTT
Organism: Liodrosophila aerea; assembly: GCA_035045005.1. Classification (NCBI taxonomy): domain Eukaryota; kingdom Metazoa; phylum Arthropoda; class Insecta; order Diptera; family Drosophilidae; genus Liodrosophila; species Liodrosophila aerea. The sequence goes on from JAWNNL010000753.1 coordinate 404,591, forward strand.
TATACGCATTGTTATTGTTGCCGCTGTTGGGACAACTGAAATCAAATAATAAAACCATAAAAGAGTCTCGACCACAATTAAAATGTATCCTAGCATAATGGTTGTCTTTCTGTTGCCTACATCCATTGGCATTCAATGCATTTCCGGTGGCAGCCCATTGACTAACTAAATGGCAATTTAATGAAGCATGCAGTTAGCCGCAATATGAAAAAATAAAATACGAATTATATTATAGATAACATTAGAAACGGTTAGAGTGTGTAATAGCCTATAGTAGAAATTGTAGCCGAGAACTCGAACCTCAGCGGATGTCAATAGTAACCCTTAGGAAAATTAACTGGTTTTTAGTATAATAAGATTTTTAAACAATTTTTTATTGAAGGAAACTCAATACCAATTAGCCGCTATATATTTTCTTTTCTGTTCTCTTTTCTTTTACTTTTTCTGCATTTTAATTGTTGGCGCGTGTTGGACATTCCGTTAACGGAAAGTAGCCATCTTATTCTCTTTACGCATTTACTTTCCTCTATGGTCTGGGTCTCCTTTGAGCATTTGATTTTAGCATATAGTATAGCGAGTGTGGGCAAGCGAAAGGCAAAGAAAATAAAGTCAACGGCAATTTTAAAAGAATTGGCTAGATGCGAACGGAGGCAAACAGAATGAAGTCAATTGAAATGCAAGTGCAAGTGCAAGACCAAGACCAAAAGCAAGTCAAGACCGACTCTAGAGTGTAAAGAAAAGCGAAAGGAAACTGCCAGGCAAATTGGCAGCGCAAACTGCAAAATGGTTGCTCCACTGAGCAGCGACAAACAGCAAAGAAGAAATGACAAAACGCAATGCGAAATGCAATGTCAATGCAAATAAGTGGAGCTGAGAAACCCCCAAGTCCAAGTAATGCAACAAGGGTGCTGCATGGCTCCTCAAGTATACTACTGACAACATTGTCAATGCATACTAAAGCGGCAAAGCGATTCTCTAGATTCTCTCTGGTTTGTCTCTCCCTATAGTCGCACTTGAGATTTATTGATTGTTTAACAGCTCGCGTGGCCCTTGCGGCTCCAACTGGTCCAGGCGAAGTTGCAGTCTGTAGTCTAAAGAGACTTTTCCTATTTATAAAAAAAAACTGTGAGGGCAATGTTGCAATGACAAGAACAACAATGCTGATGATGACAGCCACTCGCTCTTGTTTCCCCTTTTTAGCCATATCAAACAGAGGGATAGACAAAACGATGGAGAGAATTGCTGTCCTCGAGCGAAACGCACTTTTTCTGGAACAGACACACACAGAAATACTTGTTCGCTTTTTGTACACATCTTTTTTGTGTGTGCGCAAAGTTTTCAGCAACGATTCGGATTGAAATTCTTTTGTGTGTTTACAACGGAATTTATTTCGCCATACAGCTTTTTTATTTTGATCCCATTCTTTCTTAACTTTTTCACTTCTTTTACAGCTGTAACGAGCCTTATAAATACACAGAAATACACACAGCGGACAATTGAGTTCACTTTAAAAATGGTAGATGAATTTTTAAAGCATCACTCATACGCTATGTGGCACGCTGCTGCGTGGACAACAATTTTATCTTTTAATTACAGTCATTTCTGTGTGTCCTTACGCTGGCTCTGCATGCCTTCAGCGTGATGTTTACATTTCAATAAATTTTTTGCGCTACCATCAACACTTTTCATTTCGTGCTCGTCATCCTTTCTGGCACTTGTCCTCATCAACGGGTTTTTGCCTTCGCTTCGCCTTCGATGTGGCGGCGTCTCTTGGGTTGACGGTCCGTCGGTCTGTCAGCCGGTCTGTCTGTCCATCAGTCCAATTGTCTGTCTGTCTGTCTGTTTCTCAGGCATCCTAACGATTTTGGTCGCCCATAATGAGTTTTTGTTTCCAGCAGCTTAAGTTCTTCATGGCTGGCAACAGGAAGAAGACACAACGAGCACAACAACGGCAGCAGCAATTTCCATTGCCATTTAATTAAAAATTGCAGAATAATTATTTTTCTTTTCGCATCTTTTCCACTTTTTCGCTTGGCTCGCTATGGCCTGGTGCTAAAAAGAACTTTTATATAAACAAAGGCGCTGAGCGCAATTTGAAAATCTGCAAATTAGCGCAAATGCAGCGCGACAACAAAGGCAAATGGAGAAAATGAGTAATGGAAAATGGAAAATGGAAGATGGGCAGCTGCAAATGCAGTAAACGTAAAAGCAAGCAAACTTTTCAATTACATTAAATCCGCTCAGAAAACTTCTCAGCACGCACCGTTGACAGTTTATTCGTAAGCTACAAGCTATAAGCCAGATTCTCCTGCTGTCGAGAGCTTTGTCCAAATGCGTTAGCACATACAAGATTTTCTGCTACTCTACGGATTTTCATGATTATCGTCATTAGCATATATGTAAGTAGTTGCAACTACCGTGTGTGTGTGTGAGCACACGCCCACAGGTGTTGGGATTACGTGCCAACGCAACTTTTATGCCTATGCCAAAGTTTTTGGCGTAACTAACGTCAAGCAAATGTTGCTTTAAGAGCTACAACACGCTCAAGCTCGCATAAATATGTATGTATATTTAAAACTAAAGCTTCCATTTTGTTTGGGGCCTGTAGGGTAAACTGTAGGGGTGCTGACAAATGCTGTCAATATATCAACAGTAAACCCTAAATGATGAGACGATTTATTATGATACCGCTGCAACTGCAGCAACATCAACAGCGGCAGCAACAGCAGCAGCCACGAGTTACGTTTGCTGCCTCTTGGCAATAAGCTGGAATGGCAGTCAGTTCGTTTAAGTGGCTCCTGCCTCAACCTGCCACTTGACGTTGCACACACACACAGACACACTCATATGAACACACACTCTGGCATAGGGCTCTCGTTGTCGTGTATATATTTCGGCAATATTATACCCAACGCTTAATACTTTATGCTTATTTTGCTGCGGCAACTCGAGCAAGACAGAAAGTCGAGCACGCTGCACTGAAATTTATTTTGTGCTCAACGGCCGGATAGCCTCGGTTAGATGGATAAAGTTTATGCAGCCGCAGCCAGAGTTAGCTTAGCTGGTGCTGCTGCTGCTGCTGCTGCTGCTGCTGGTATGGCTTATGATAAACCGAGTGGGGTGCACTTGAGCCAAAAGACTCTACGCTATGCTCTGCTGCATCTATTCACTTTGGCGCTTAAAAATTCAATTTTGGATGCTTCCCCCCACCTTTTGTCCGCCTGCTTGTCAGTGAGTGTTTATACTATGTGAGCTGCAGTGGGCGTATAAGCGGCTTACAAGTTAAATAAATTTAGTTTGCATTTCTTCTGCTGGCTCTATTACAATGCTCGTGCGACCCCACAAATACACATACTCTTAAAGTCTAAAGCAAATTGTTTGCTGTTTGATAGCCCGGCATTACAAACCTGTTTAAAAAGAAGACAAAAAAACTTTGCCGAATTATGCAAAAAACAAGGACCAAAAGTTGGCTATTATGCACGACAGCAACCATCATAATAACAATCATAACAATGGCCAAAAGCCCAGCAGAAAAGGAAAGAATGCAGGTCTCGGGTTCTTTAGGGTAATCTCTGTTGCTCTGTGCGGCATCAAGTGCACTTCTTTGTATGCTTTTCATCACAACACTTAATTTGCATAATTTTGTAGAGTTCGCGAAGCAAGGAACCACAGAAAATAGCAAAACATGGCCAAAAGGCAGAAGCGGTAATGGCAACGGCAACGGCAACTAGGGAAGCAGCAGAGATCAAAAGCTGTGTTGCAATTTAATTCCGCTAGATTTAAAATAAATGTAATGCAATTTCTACAAAATATGGCATCCATTTGCCGTTATACTGACACTTTTAGCCCGCATTCTACTTGTGCCACATTTCTATCATATTTTCTTTGAGTGATTCGAGACTCTGTGCTGTAATTTAATATTTTTACTTCATTTAGCGTTATGAAATTTTTCGTGCAAAATCGCGCACTTTGCATTTTTTGCCCATTTTTCAGGGCTTGGCACAGCTTCCACAGCCGCAGAGCCACAGTTGGAGAATAGTAAATGCATTTCCACAGTAAATCAGTCTAATGCACTCAATAACTATGAAAGTACATACTTATGCACAATTTGAATGCCAAAAGGCCCAAACCAAAGAGGACCTAAGCAGCAGAGTAAGTCAGTAAGTGGATAAAAGGCTCACACAGACTTACTGGCTCAAAAGTTAGTCGAGCACATTTCCCTTATTCAATTTAAGTCTTAACCGGATTCAAGTAGCACTAAATTTCATGTTCTAACCACAGCAACTGCAGCTAAGGAAATATTTCCACATCTACTATATGTGGATGGAATATTTTCATGCATATACATATTTTAAAATTTAAATGCAACAGAGCTTGCTTAAACACATTTCACTGTATGTGCGTCCGTACATTTTGTATTTTTGATTGAGACTTACACCATAAATCTCTGTTAAAAGGGACTACAGCAGCAGCATTGCCAATCATAAATCAATATTTAAACGATTTTTTCCTCACTCATTCTCTTTACTTTTCATAATCTGCTTTCAGCTAAGCGAGGACATTGGCTACGTGCTCTATTCGGCACTGGGCTCCTTCTACATACCCAGCTGCATCATGGTATTTGTGTACATACGAATTTACTTTGCCGCAAAGGCGCGCGCGAGACGCGGCATTAAAAAACATCCGCGTAAAACAAACAACGAACAGGTAAGTGAAGCTATGAATCAATGTCCTGATGATCAAACTGTGATTGAGTGCTACAGCCGATAAGATTAAGCTTTAGACTTTAAGCAGGTGAACCTTTTGTGATTCAAAAACCAATATCTATAATTCAGTCTTTTGATTTACAGTGTTTAATATGAGAATTAAACTAAGAGCACAATTACTTACAGTTTGTAAACAATTTTTGCTGGCATATGTGTCGCATGCGTAATACTATATTTGGACTTTAAGTCTGAGCACATTTAAAGTGCTTGTCGTGGCAAGTGCCTCACGCGTTTCGCTTGCAATTCATTTTAGCTTTTGTATTACGTGCTGCACTAACTGCTGTCACAGCAGCTTTTCCCCCAGCTTTTCCTGCTAGCTGCAAATGCATTTTTGCCACGTTCGCCCATTTGCTCATTTAGTGTGAAAAGTATAAAAAAAAAACAAGCTGAATGGCAGCCATTGTCCTGGGCCATTCAACAAAATGGCGCCGGTTAACGGTTCCGTTTTACGCTGCCTGCTTATGGCTTACAGTTGATTTTGGCTGCAAATTATCGTGGCAGTATTCGGTGATTGAGTGTGCACAAAATCTCTCTAATGATTCAGCGTCGAATGACACACGTAGCGGCAATTACAGCACCGAAATTACCGCCAATTATAGCCAAAAATGGAGCAAATGGAGCACCAACACATTTAAGGCCAATTCATTCACAATTTGCATTTTCAATTAACTGAACGCCCAAGCAACCATGAACCCATCCCCATACTCCATCAGCCCCTGCCCCTGGTCCGGCGGTGAAAAACTCCAATATCAACGACACTTGACCATCATGTCGTGCAAACAAAGGCGCACAGCTGCGGCAACTGCAGCACAGTCATGAGATTAACACACACAGAGCAAACACTCATGGAAAGAAACATATACAGACTTACACAACTGCAGTTGTTCGCTTGGGCGCCGTTAATTGCCCATGGTAATTGTTGTTACTCCATATACCCTATGCCAAATGAGTGGTGCAGTTAGGGTATAATTAAAGTCTATACTTCAATCGCTTCAAAAAATAAAACATATATCTTGAATATACTCTCTATCACCTCGGTACGAAAGTCGCTTTTAAATTGAGTTGTCTGAGCAGTAGTCGTCGGGCACACTCGACCACAGCCAACTCACTGAATCCCTTTGGGCATGCACTGGTTCGACATGCCAATGTCGCGCTGCTTTTGTTTGCGTAATCGTTGCGCTCTGACGCGCCTGTAAACAGACTTAATGAGGATTTCGGAAATGGAAAATCCATGTAGCAACTATAGAGCCATCCAAGTAGAACCAACATTCATATATATAGCTTAAATAATGAATGTCCTTTTTCTTTTGCAGGTAACGAGCTTTACCACCGCCAACAAAAAAGGAACAATACCGATGCCATCCTCGAGCGGCTCAGCACAGCTGCAGCTGCATCAGCAGCGACAGATAGCCACCATTGAAACACCACCGAATAGTGCGACGATACCCATGCAGATACCCACGGTAACCATGGATCTGGCCTCTGATATATCCACATCGGAAGCGGGTGAACTGGAGGCAGTTGCTGCTCAAACAGCACTGGCTTATGCAAATCCCAATGGCAGCTCCAATGCCTCTGCTACAGCCAGTGGCCTCTGTTCGCCCAAGGAAACGCTGCAAGTAAGCACAATTACCACTGGCCGTGGCGTCGGACTGAATGTGCCAGTGCCACCGTCCATGGGTAGCAGTAATTCCATTAATGTCCTCAACAACAACAATGGCAGTGTGGCAACAGACGCTGTCGGTGACAGTACAGGAGCTGGTGGTGGGGCGGGGAATAATGGTGGTGCAGCGAGTGGAGCCGCTGCCGGCGCTGCCAACAGCAATGAGCTGAGAGTCTCCCCAATAGCCGGACGATGTCGAGCGCTGTCGGTGGGCATTGACACGGATATGGTGAGTGAATTCGATCCTTCCAGCTCGGATTCGGGCGTGGTCAGTCGCTGTGCGGTAGTGAAACCGCTCAAATTTCGCCTTTGCCAGCCAATCTTTGGACGCAAATCTAATCAACAGCGGCGCAACGAGTCCAAGGCAGCCACAGTAGCCAAGAACAACGCAGCAGCAGCCGCGGCGAAGGCCAAGGAACTGGCAGCCAAAACGGAACTCGAACCGGCCATACCGAAGACGCCGAAACCACGCGATCCGGAGAAGGAGAAACGTCGCATAGCACGCAAGAAGGAGAAACGTGCCACGCTCATATTGGGTCTAATCATGGGCAGCTTCATTGCCTGCTGGTTGCCGTTCTTCTTTCTGTATATACTGGTGCCAGCTTGTAGCAGTCACTGCAATATACCGGAGTCGGCATTTGCGATTGCCTTCTGGCTGGGATATATGAATTCGGCGCTTAATCCGGCCATCTATACCATCTTCAACAAGGACTTCCGACGCGCCTTCCGACGCATCCTGTTCAAGTGATGTTTGTCCTACGTGTGCTGTTACAGGTGCGTTTATGCCAGCATCGAGAAGGCTACTGAACGTGCCATGGGCAGCACACCCATGGGCTATGGGCATGGCATGTATCAGCATTACAGGCGTTAGATTTGCTCAGTTTATGTTTATGCCTTCCAACCCATCACCCCGAAGCAGTTGTGTGGTGTGGGGAGTGAGGTGGTACGGTGGTACGTGTAATTTTCTAATTTTTATTTAAAGCGCTCGGTTTTATTTGATTTGATTTTCTTTTTTCCATTCTGTATCTCTGCTTGGTTTATCGAAAAGTAACGAACATTGTAGCTCATTTCAAAAGCAATGAACGGCTGTGAATTTGATGGAATCTTTCAATTTCAATTTACGCGTTTTCTTATTATTTTCCTTTTCTATGGCATCCCTCGTCGAACCACGCACATACTACTTACAAGTAGTACACTCGAGACAAGCTCATTGAAGGCAAGTGCAAACAGAAATTCCAGCTAGGCAAACAGCTTTTATATGGCCACTGAATGGCCACTGAACTCATGATGTTATTTCACAAAATTTTACATTTTTCAACAGATAGAAATTTTTCAACTGCAATTCTGTATAGTGGTGTAGAAGGGTAGGTAAACAATACATATGTGTGAGGGCGGAAAGCATTGTCTGGCACTTGTATTGAGGTCAAAGAAATGCAGACACTGTCTACACTGTTGCTGGTAAATGACACTGTGCTACAAATTCATTTTATTTTCATTTCAATTTGCACGCCTCGTTGCCTGCCTACACAACACAACACAACATATACATATATGTATTTGTGGTATAAAAATATATTTGAAATGTTGCCTTTTGGCATTTTAGTGCACAATATGCTCAGGCATATAGAATAATCCAGCCACAATATACCCAGATACTCACATGCAGGCTAGAGAAAGCTTTTAAAATAGGTTGCTCTAGTTTTATGCATTCAGCAAAAAGATATTTTACACAAATGTAAAATGTAAAGAATAAAAACAACAACAAAAAGCCACATCTAATGGTTACGTATGTATATATATGTATCCTCTCACTACTTGTATTGCCGCCTCCCTAGTTCTTGGTATCCATCAACTTTGGATGCATGCTGACACGTCAGTTCGTCATTCACTCAATCAGCACAATGTACACACACTGCCATGGCAACTTTTGGCATTTGGCCCATAGATCTCGGTGTGTCTATTTACAATGTCTAAAGGCAAACCAGAAATACTCATCAGAGTTTTTTGAACACTTTGCGGCTAGTTCTGCTACGAAATTATAAGTTGCACACAGATAGTTGTAATCGGCTTGTTCCATGCCTTAAATTTATGACAGCTTTTAGCGTTCGCTTTCAACACACACACATGCCACAAAACGTCTCAAATTTATTGGCCTGGCCAATTGTCCCAGAGCAGGCTAAGTGCCTGGGCTGGGAACCAGCGGCCACTTTAAATTGTTCAAAATGTTCTCATGAATAATGTCGAGGCAAACAATTTGTCAGTTGGCAAACTGAATCATTTGAATATATGAAGACAAAAGCGTTCTCTTGCATTTTTTACGACATAAACATACTGACACACTGACGGAAAGACAGAAGGACAATGTCATTGTCAATGTGGTAACAACAGCAGCAACAACAATTGCACTTAAATGACAATTTGAGCGAATAAGGAAGAAAAAAAATGGCAGTGAAATCGAAAACAATTGAAATCGATGGCGATGGCAAGGTACAGCACATTAAAATGCGCGACACACACACACAAACACACCTAGAGCACTTAACTGCACTTAGATGCCACTGGCAGGATGAGTGTCGAGCGAGGCACACATTTCGCCACTCTTTTGTTGCTTTCTTTTCCCATTGTCAGCCGAAAGTGTAAAACATCAACACACATGCGCCCAGCAATAACAAACATACCGATCAGTCGGGTGCAACCGACAGAACACGACTCTGCACCAAGAATATATATACTGTATGGGCTCTGACACGCCTCCTTCTGCCTGTTACATACATTTACACAGAGCTGTTATACCCATTTTCAATGGCTGCAGGATATAAAAAACAAACAGCGAGAAAAATATAGTGGCAACGAGGCAAAAAGTTTTTTTTTTGGCAGAAATTGATGTGGGCTTTCGGCGTATGACATTTTATCACACGATTTATTATGGACATTTATGCATATTTGATTAGTAATGTTTGCACAATTAACGTAAATTAAATACAATACAAACAGATGGAAGCAAACAGTACAAAGTAATAATGAAACACTATAAACTTATTTGCATTAATACTCAATAATTCAATTATGTAGTTTTCATGTTTTTAAAGAGACTTATATCACTTAATGAGCTCGAAATTGTTTTATAGTGAAGTTAATAGAATTTACCGCAATTAAATAATAGAAAATTTCTCAAAAAAATCGAACTAAATCACAAACAGTTCGTATGTCAAATTGAATTATTTAGTGGGGTAAATTAGAATTTGTGATTACAAATTTATGTCAGCATTTACTGTATAACATGCAAATGCTATAAGCCAATTTAATGACCGATTCACTTGGCAATTACCGAGTAATAGCAACATGTTCAATTGCCATTCGTATAGATATTCCAAATTTAAATTTAGTTTTGTCAAAGCACATATATGTATGTATGTATATACATTATAATTATAACATTGTGCCTAAATGCCTTCTGGGCATCAGTTGCGAATATTTAAGTGAATTAGCTGCCTAATGCCTGTCAGTCATAATTAAGCAGCCATCGATAAACAAATAAATCAGTTTAAATTCGATTGCATTACTAACTATCTATGTATTTTGGTGCAAATATTCAACGATTTGTTTTTCCATATCCAGGCACAAGGTTAATGAGCATTTTATGCATTCGAAAACTATTTTTGGCAATGAATACTCGTACTCATTTAGGCCATAATAGAAACTCATAAAAGCCATAAATACTTATGCACTTAAGTAGTCGTGTTTCATTACAGCGCTGACAGCATAAACATTTATGAAGTGGCGACCCCAGTTGGGCCATAAAATACATTCTAGTTGATTATTTGGAAAACTTGCGCACAATGTTTGAGTTTATTTTTGAACTGTGGTTCGACGAGGGTATGTGATACTTTAAGTTTCGTTTGAATTATTTAGTTTTCAGTTCAGAAAAACTTAGCAAATCCAATGCCTGTGCAGGAGCATATGAATATAGCCGTATGTATTGTATATAAATTAATTGCCATTACTTAGCGAGCAGCCGTTCCCAAAGAAAATTTCAATTGAATATTCTACTTCGAGAAAGGAGCGGCAGCACACAGAGCAAACAAAATGACTGAAAATGCTTAAATGAAATAATTTCATTTTAAAATAAAACCAAAGATCAAATAGTTTATTGTGTATTTCATTAGTATAAATAATATGAGATTTTTTGCTAATAACCTTAATATTAAAGTGAGATTAAATTTAGACTCATAATGGAGCGTATAGAACATATATCAAAGTTGAATTATTTCAGAGGCAGAAAACTAAATTTAAATCTAAATTTAAATTAACTACGATTGTATACATAAGTAGTTCATGTATTTAGCATAATTTCTAGTTGCATAAAATCAAATGTTTAACCACGTATTTTTAACTTCTATTCGTATGTGTCTCTGTTATAGTTGTGTGTAATAGTTAAATAATAAATGATAACAATAAACAATACGAGTAATTAATCAAATTAACAAATAAAATCTATACAATATATAAAATATACAAATATATAGTAAATCGAATCAAACTCGAAAGTAAAACTGTTTGAATAATGAAACTACCTACATTTTAAGCGGATGTCTTCCACTACAATTACGCGCTCCAAAATGAATTCATTGTACTCGCGCTTTCCACAATCTTTCTCCCAAAAACTCAAGTCGCGTAATAGTCCCCGTTAATCTGTCAGTTTCCAAGTAATTTGATAACAAACGACATACCCAAAGAACTATTAACTTATGTACATAAGTGTGTACATATATATTTAGTGCTAAATTGTATATGTATTTCAAGGTTTCTCCCCCTCAAAATAATTTAACAAACCGTAGTTAATAGATATTACTGTACGAGTATTTGCTGCACAACATATTAATCACTCTAGGTGTTTAAGGAATAACATAGATGACAAATTTGTAGTTAACAAAAATCGAAACATTAAATTGTTACAACATTATGTTGCTGTTATACATAGAAAAATTTGTTTGTCGCATATTCATATGGCTAACAACGAAGTAACATGGTGCTATGAGTTATACATTGATCCATTTCATATTATTCTTTACGGAAGTCATGATGATCAACACGTTAAGATATGAGCCCCTTTACCTTAACGGTTTGATCAACGACTTTAGTTTTGATTTACCTCACCTTATAGACCAATATCATTCATCAACATTTACATTTACAATGATCATCTTAAGGATATTTAACCATGTAAATAAGTATAATTATGCTCGCAGTATGCCATATATTAAAAGTATATATAAACAAATGTAAATTGTGCAACAACAAAATTGCAAATTGAAGCCACCAAAGAATTGAATTTTCGCATGTAAGACGAACAAAAAGTAAAGTAAAATACTTAATTAATAGCAGACGTAAGCTAAGCGTAAACAATCCCAACTCGTACCCGGATAGCTGGACAAAGGCGGAAACGTAGATGCCCGACGCCGTAGCAGATCCCGTTACGATACGATACTAGTTGAAAACTTTTTAGCAATTAGGTGCTCATATATCATAGTTCAACTAAAGTGAACAAAATAGTAGCTAACTATAAAAAAATGCATCTCTCTATCTCTCGGTAAAAACTATTTGTAAATTTCGACAACTCAACTCAACTAACTAAACTAAAACGCATTTAAAAACTTTCAGTTTTGTTTATACAAACTTTCAAAAATCACAGAAACACTCACATACACAACAACACACACACACTTGTTGAGTTAACATATGTTCTTTCATATGAGAAAGTGGAAATTGTATGTATAGTAATAGTGTTTTCCTAACATCTACTAGCATCCAAGACTCTGAATTGAACATTTATGAGTACACTCAATACACAATACAAATATACATACATAGCTATTACAAATACATACATACATATATAAAGAACGCCAGCAGTTTAAGGCAAAAGAAAACAAAATACTATTAGCTAAGCGAAACATGTCCATTTAAAGGACAATAAAATTCTATTAAATTAATTAAGCAGACCGACTACAACAACTGTAATCCACAAATTCCATGAGGCTAAAAATTGAACTCATTACAGAAACATAGCTAAAGCTACTAAACTATGGAACCTACCTACAACAACAACAAGAATTATAAATACAATGTTTTAAAATTACTGTCGTTAAGAGTATAACAACAAAAATAACAACAACCCAAAAAAAGAACTACATAATATGTAATAAAAACTGAAAACGGTATTCTTAAAATCTTTAAAAATCAAAGAGTTTTTATTATTGTATTTTGGTCTGCTCAAAACAACCTGAAGTAAAATGGTACGTATTAAATTTCGCGAAAACATTTTTATTAAACTTATAGGAATGGGAGAAAACTCTCTGTAGATATATGGAGCTCATAAAATGTCTACTTTTTCTAGCCATTGTCTGGCTTGCTATTGATTTTTCACACAAGACGACGCGTAACTGAAAGTGAAATAAAAGTAACGAATCGGTAAAAGGCTGTCTCTTCGCCATCTCAGCAAATGGCAGTTGACGTTGCTCAACGTTTCGAATAAGGTGTGTAAGTATGCTGAAGGTAAGTTCATTTTCAATTGCATAGTTTTGGGCATTGTGTTAATATACAATATACTTAGCATACTTTTGTGCTGCTTGAGTAATTGAAAATCTCACTTTGAAAAAGGAGTGCTGTTGGCACAATTTCAAAGTTTATACTACATAATTAAGTAAAAAAGCTTAAACAAAATGCTAAACAGTTTTTAAAATAAGATAGTTTCAATAATATCTGGACTATTTATGCACACTCCGAAAAGTATGCTGCAAGATTCTGCTGACACAATAAGTCTTAGAAAAATGTGCAGTTAGCCAAGTGTTGCATGCTTTTCATGAGATATTGCATTCAAACTTTTTTTTCAACTTTTTTTGGAATCTAACTTTAAACAACAACAATTTTTTGAGTGACAAAGCAAAACGAGCTTCTGATTTGGACCCAAATATCCCAAAAACATATCATCCAGCATATTTGGTTGAACCAAAAGCTTATTTTTTGTATGTTCACTAAACATAAATACTCACAGACCACAAATTAACTTTTTTACACAAAATCGTCACTGATTCTCTTCTTAAATATTAGCATTGGATTCAACTGTTTATAATCAGCTTAACTTGAGTTGTACTTTTAGTAGTAATTTAAATAAAAAGTTACCCCGGCAATTGCAACTAGTTACACATACAATTAGATATAATTACTGACTCCGAAAATTGTTCTTAATATGTCTAATATCCGAATCGCAGTGTGATTAATTCAACATCACTTCATGCTCAGCTGCGTTTGGCAAATGTTTATGATAAAAGTTTAAAAAAGCATTTGCAAGCGCAATTAAATAATTAATGTGAAATTACCATAAATCGGCTACAACTTCATTAATCAAATCGCGTGCACTATAAAGGTAACGAAAGGTGTGACAGACAAAGTTTGCCACGCAGGCAAATAAGTAAATAGCAGCCAGGTGCTAATTACACACGTGATGCCAGGCCAGGTTTGTGTGTGTGTGCCTGTGTGTGTGAAACAAGAGCAAGAGCAAAAGCAAGCGACAAATATAGAAATGCAAGACTGTGCTAATTGTAACAGTTGTTGCTTGAAAGCTGAGGTAAACTTTCGCATAGGGGCTTTCGGGTCAGGCCCCTTTGTGTGTGGCTATGTCTGTATGTCTGGTCTGTCGTTTGTGGTGCGTGCAAATATTTTAGCAGAATTAAAACAGCAGCTACAAATAATTGTCTGGGGTCTCGGTTAACAAAGTAGACGTTAGCAAAGAAATAGGTAGAGCAAGAGGAAGAAGAGAGAGCAGCGAAAATTGTGCAACTTTTAATTAGTTAATTTAACGCTTGGCGCCAGCCTTAGCTAGTTGTAGCACGTGGCTTATGAGTAATGCATACATACATACATATATGAACATACACTCACAGACGACGAAGTGTGGGCTCTTTCTTTAGCGCTGTCAACGCTCTTAGGGGAGTGGGGGTGTTGCAGTCTCTGGTAAGTAATTTCCTCTGTCGGATGCAACTAATTACTAAACATTTCGCATAAAATTCGCAACTTGACAGCATCTAACTGCACGGCCCGTCCTTACAACCAGCCACAGGAGACAACAACAACTACTGTGTGTGTGTGTGTGTGTGTGTGCATGTGTCTGTGTTTGTGCCTTGTTATCAACAAATCTACATGCGGTTTTGAGCTAATTCAACAGCCACAAGCCGCGCCCTCACCCAGTCGCCACTCGGTGCTAACGGTGCTTGTTATAAAGTAAGCGCTTCGCCAGACAAACGGGCAGACTGACAGCCAGGCAAGGGAAGTGGAAGTGGGCGGGATCAGAGGCGCACCATAACACTTCCGCAGTTGCACAGAGAACAAGGAGGCGCCAGGCGCTGAAAAATTATCGTAAAATAGCAGAAATTATTTAACACTATTTTGCATTTAATGCAAAAACTTTTGCATTCGCTTGCCGACTACAAAATTGTTGTCGGAAGTTGGCAGAAGTTGCAAAGTTTGCCACGAGGCAACGACTTGAGCGTCAAACGAAGCGATTAATAGCAAATATTTGTGGTTGCCGTGACTTCTACATTTTATATAGAGCCTACACACCCCCTAAAGTCAGCTCCATTCATAACTGTCAGAGCTTTGTGTGATAATTAACCCCGCGTCTGCAACTGTTTAAAAAGAATGATTCATGATCACTCGGTCGACACACACTTCAAATGCAAAATTCCCCTTTGCTGAAGCAGGAGCAATGTTCAAGCGAATTTTCCAATGAAAACATGGCTTAAAACATGCCCCCTGCACTTGACTCTGTCGAATTGCTTAATTGTGCAAAGGGCAGCCGCCAATACTATAGCTGTTTGTTTTGTTTTTCGTTAAGTGTTGCATGTGCTCATTGCGAGTGTATTAGTCGTAGCTCTGAGGTTTCCGTGTGTAAACTATTTACCCAACGCATTGACACCACAGTCCAAGTGCAGCTCTTGTGCTGCTTATCTATCTGCCTGTGTCTGGCTGCGCCTTTGGGTATAACTGACCAAAAATAAAAACCGCTTAGCTCGTTTAATTCATAAACAACACTACGCATATGTATAATATTTGCCTTTGCGTTCAAGATGTGCAGTCATTTATTGTACAATAAAAATACAATAAGACTGGCAGAGCTAGCTGCGCAGCTAATATCAGAGTCAACGTCGCCATCGACGTCGACGTCGATGTCAGCGTCAGCGTCAACGTAAGCGTCACACAAACCTTTGCCGAACAGCAGCAGTGACAACAACGTTAGCATTAACGCAAACGTAACGGCCTCTGGCGCACCTGACGACTGCGACAGCAGCCGCGACCGCGAACGAGATCGAGCCAGCAAAAACGCCGCCGCCGCCCAAGAGGCAGCCGCAGCCGCCGATGACAACAAACCCGTCGTGGCACTCGCAGACGCTAGACGCAGTAGCGCGCGCTTCCCAATTCGATCACAAAAGTGAAAATAGAAATACAATTTAAATAAACCAAAAACAGAAATCATACAAATCACTCGAGTAACAATAACAAAAATAACAAAAATAACAAAAAAAAAAACCTCGTCGTATAATAAAATGTAAATACAATTACTTAATTATGTTGTGCGTTTTATTAGTGACCGTTAGTTAGTTAAACTAAGTTAAGTGCAGACTGATTCAAGTAGTCGAAATCACGCTAAAAATAATCAGATACTGACTTTGAGAAATATGTAATTGTAATTCAAGGCCTCTTGTAGGGTCACAGGGCTAATTACATACTTCTGTTACAGCCCCAAAAACGTGATCAAAATTTATTTAAAAAAAAAAACAAAAAAAAAAAAAACCTAAAGGCCATTAAAATATTTCGTAAAATATTGTGCTAGAGTTTTCAAAACTGCTGTGGAAAATTTTCTGAAATCAAATCTAACAAAATCTAAAAAAAAAATGTTTGTAATGAATATTTTACACGAGGGTCAGGCAACAGGCCCATTAGGCATAGCTAATTTATAAATAACAATAAATCATATGTGAAAAAATTTACGCATTGATTTATTTTCAAATTAGAAATCTTAATGATTCGAGGAAATACCAAAATATGCTCGTATTAGAGAAAAAACAGTAGGGATGTGATTAATATCACGCAGAACTTTAGCATAAATTTTCGCATAATTTTGTGAATGGCAGATTGAAGCTTATTAGGAATGCAAACATGTTATTCACATTTTATGCAGATTTTACCCAGATTTAAAAATTTTTGTTTAAATATGTCACATGATGTGGAGTGTGGGGACTTAAACTGGTTTAAAGACCAAAAATAATCTCTTACAGAGTTGCACGCCTGGTGATTATTAATTTATGCATACTATTTTACAAAAATCAATTATGCATTAGCATAGATTTGACTTCTGTCCCCAGTCATGTGTGCGTGTGTGACTACAGGTTAATCTCGTGACAGGTTCACAAAGTCAAGCGGTGACATTTCTTTCCGGTCTATAAGCTGCTGTGGGAGACTGTGTGTTTACCTGTTGTTCAAAATGTAGACCTTTAAATTAATAATAATAATTGGAGGCAACAACAACCGCAGCAACAGCAGAATGATCACAAAAATCTCCCATAATTTGCTTAGGGCTTGGACTTGGAACTGGACTGGCCTGGCCTAGGCTGGGCTGGGCTGGGCTGGCACGTTGCTATGTGACAGTTTCCGCAAATTATTATTATTTAGCTTGTTTATCCGCAATCGCATTAAAACATCATTTTCTGGTCTCGTAATTGCCCAGCAAATAGCGAATAAATTAATTAGTACTGTTATAAATACAGCATAAACATTTTCGTGGCAAACCATTTGACATTCAAGCGCGACAAGTGAGCACGAAAGAAAGCACAAAAGCAAAACGCAAAACGCAAATCGCAAAACAAGAAAGAAAGAAAGAGAACAGTAAATTAATTAGAAAACAACAAAACGAAATCTAAATCAAAACAAAAATGGCCCCCAAAAAACACTTTGAAATCGTCAACAATTTGCCGGTCACATTTAGCAAATCATCAGCCAGTCACGTGGTGCCCCCGCCCGCTGTCTATCTGTAGATAGTCCATTTGGACTAGGTAGACTGCATCTTAGCAAAATATACTTTTGTATCTGTCGCATAATTCGTGGTCATTCGCTGTTGCTCTTTGTGCCTTGTTCATCGCTTATGCATCTCGCCCACAAGGGAAGGCGAGGAGGGCGAAGCCAAAAGTGTCGCGTGTGGCGGCCGTTGGCACAGGAAATCATTCCTCTATAAGCTGATGAATTCGCATTGGGCAGCTGGCCAACCGATGCATAATATAAACAAACACATATTGTATGTTATGTTATGTTATAGATGAATATTTCAAATTTCTTGTACACTTTGCAGTCTGGTGAAATAATGTAGATATTTTTAGATAACTCGTAGCAAAAGTGGTCATAAATATAGTACACTATTTGTGTCGCGCTAATTGTTCCATCAAATACTATATATCTCTATCTCTTCTTCTACTTTCTGTGGATATATCAGACGGATTGGATTCGTCGTCATTTTTAATAGACGACTGTTAACACCTGAAATTGATTAAAGGTAAGTGTGAATTGATGTTCCATAAGCTCAACTATTGTGAAACCCATACGGGGAAAACTAAAAATTGAGTGAATCACTTTGCATACGACACTCCTCCAAGTCGTATACGAATTTTATTGGAGGCATCATTGATCTATTTGTATATCGCCCAAGGGATGTAGGGGCGGGGATGGGAGGGTTGAAAGGAAAGGTATTGTCACGAGTTGCTACTGCTACTGCTAAACATGCAGCGTTTTGCAATGCGTTTGTCATGCAATTTTAATCGCAATCGCAATAGCATTTTTAATTTTCCTCTTCCACCTGACGCGATGGTGGCGGGGCGTTTACTGTATTCTGCAAAGAAGAAAAATGCGCGAGGAAAAATACAGAAATAAAAGCGAATAAATATTAAATGCAATACACTCAATATACAACAGACAAGAGACAGCAGGAACAGCAGTAGCAGCAGCAACAACAGCAGCAGCAAACTGGCAAACAGGCAGCCAGCGGGCAAAGCAGAGCTGAGCTGAGCAGAAAAAGACACGACAAAGCAGAAAATATGGAGGATAGAGAGCATAGTGAACCGGAGCGGGTTACTAACAGTATATATATGTATATAAGTGAGCTAGAGCGAGTGCCATTTGCATAAATCTACATATTAAAGATTTTTATGGTGGCCTTAGCCCAGGACCAACTAAACATCGAACTGGGGCACTTGCTATAAAGTAAAGGCACACAGCATAGTATACTTACTATAGTCTACTATGGCCTGTCGCCGCTTTAAACCACATCGCATAATGTTCATTTAATGAGCTGCTTCAATTATAAAAGCCCATATGTCAAACTATCTGACATTGACCAATTAAACACTGTCATCCTGTCAGTTTGTCAAGCCGGGATTAACCTTTCATAAATGTGACAGCACAGCCACAAGAAGAGCGACCGCAACAGGCGACTCCACCACCAAAGGAGCCACTTAACAGCCAACCCACACACTCATACTCACACTCATACACTGTCAGAGATACTCATTATATTAACATATTTATGGTTTTCCATCGATGCAAAAGGAACATATAAAGTGCTCATATGCGTGACATCTCTATTAAAACAAGTCTCAATAATTAACAGCTTCATTTTTTATGGCTCAACGAGAGTGTAAACTGAGCTGATATTAATCAATATTATTGAGAGTACTCGTGTTCAATCAGCTAAATGGCAATTGATACCAAATTTTGATAGCTGTAAAACGAAAGGTACTACGACTCGGAATAAAGACTATTTATTTATTTTTTTTTAAATTGACATCCGAATATTTCGTTATACTACAAAACTTAATGGAAAATAATTCTATTAAAGTATTGTAGTGTTTTGCCATTGTTCTTTGCCTTGTTTACATTGCAATTTAGTGTTGACATTTCAAAAGTAATTTAAAGTGAAAAAGTGAAAAATATTCGCCAGCGAAACGGCTTTGCGTGCGAGTTTTTTAATTACAACAATTTGCTAAGTACTCAATTTGCATGACACTTCAACCACTGTGCATAGGCTAGAAGCCACAACAATAAGAACAACAGCTCCACGTGCTTCAAGTTCGCGTGACAAACATTTAGTGCAGTTTTTTAATTCTATTTTTTTTTCTTTATTTTTTTTTTTAATCTCTTTATTCGGTTCGCGTTCGGAGAGTAATCCATGTAAAAAACTTTTAGCATTGACACCTTGCCAGTGGCCTGAGGATTGGTCAAGCATTTAATTTGTTGCTGTTTTATTATTTGCAATCAGCCGTTAATTAAGCGAATCGAATAATTGAAAACAAAAATAATAATAATAATAAACGACTTTAATTAATTTTAACACGTTCCGCAGCACTGCCCCTAGGCCATGAAATTGTGCCAAGACTCGAAAAAAACGCTGTATCATACTAGTTAGACTTTACAATTATCTCCGTTTGTAATTAATAAACAAATAGTACATTCAGAGAGATACTTGGAATATTTTGCGCTTGATTCATTAGGCGAATATCTGCAAATATATCTAATTCTAAAGAGTCAATAATGTAGCCTCTCTGCCTCTGCAGATGGTGTGGATTCGTAATCAATGCGAAATCGTTCAATCGCCACAAAAGTTGAATGACTCCGCTCAAAGAGTTCGCTTACCCAACGATAACTGATTGATTGCATATGACCCAAATTGAATTTCGAATCGATTCTGCCAAATACAAGTTGTACTCGTACTAGTCGTAGGCAGAGTGCGCATGCAAACATTCAGTCGAATTGCAATCGAACAAACAACCAAACAACAACTTGGGTAACTGAGACTCGGAGACTCACTGTTGCAAGCAAGTAAACAAACATGCAACATGCATGTTGCCAGCAATTATCAATGAAATTCAATAAAATACATCTGCAAGCTAAACAGGCGTCTCCTTTCCATTTGCATTGGGTTCTCTTTATTCGAGCATTGAACCCGAACATACTGCCATACACTCAAAGGGCGTCTTGAGTGGCAAATGCAATTTTACCTGTTCCATTTCATTTCATTTGCTGCAAGAACAACACCAACAACAACAACGAATTAAAAACAGGACGCAAAGCAACGCCAGCGACTCACAAATTAAAAATCTGCTTCTCGCCTGGTAACCTGACCTGCGGCAAATTCTGTCCAGCACACGCCCCCTTTCTCTGCTGCCGCATGCAGACAGCTCTGATAAATACGACGACAACAGACAACAGCAACAACAACGGCAACAGCAGGCGTCGCACGTTAAAGTTGCATCCTCTCAATGTCTGTCTGTCTGTCTGTTTGTATGTATGTCCTTCGGTCTGTCTGTCTGTCATTTCAGTTGCATTTGGCCAAAGTTGAGCTCCAGTCACTTCGCTTAAGTGCTGGCCCAGTCCGACTCTAACCGACCGACAAACCATCTTTGAGGTGCTGCCCATACACTGCAAAAAGTTCGTGATGGTCGTAAAATGCCAAGGTGCATTATTACAAAACATCAGATTAAAAAAATAATTGGATTAATTAAAAAAAAATCAAATTTTTAATATTATTTAATATTTAAATAAGTCATTTTCTTTGCTGTAGATAAGTTTAATTGTGTTGATAAGGTAATACATTTTTATAATTATATATATTAAAACATATTGTATTTATTATTATTTTTTAAAAATTTTATAATTTTTGTTATAGATTTTTTTTTTACTGGTCTACTTTAATTTTTAAATTTAATAGACGCCAAAAATTTACTAGAGTGCACTGAGATGATTCTATATAGTAGAGTTGTTGTTGCCTTTGTCTGCGAGCTGAATTATTCCATGCGCCACTTGGGAGCTCGCCCAGGCAGCCCTCGTTAAAGTTTTTTTTAGCGGTTTTTGAAGTCCGAACCTCAGTCAAGAACGTGTATAAAATTGTAGCGCGTTCTCTAATCATAAAGCGCTGCATGCTTTGCATTTTAATTGCCGCGTAGAATGTATGTTTGCAGATACTATGTCAGTACATACTATACATACGATTTGTGGCCTATAATTTAAGTTCTTAATTTGGATGCATTTTGCAAGCTTGGGGATATGTGTTGTTGCGCTCGACCGGAGGTATTCAGTTTGCTATTTTGTATAGAAGAATGACTTAAAATAAAACTGGGTCTGTTTGTTAAAGAATTGTATAAATTTACTAGCGTTATTTTGTGATTGCAGCAATCAGGAACTGTTGTGATTGTGTTAGTGTGACAAATGGGGAAGCAAAGAAATTTGTTGGAACCAAATCAGCCGTACGAAATCCATAACAAAGTAATCAATGAAGGCTGCTAGTGCCGCCAGCAAAAAGTACGGGCAAACAAGTCGGAAGCCAAAAAACAGTTTCTTGTGGCTGCAATTTGTTGGCCAACACACGCCAAGCGTAGCCAACGAACCAGCTCGAGCCAACCAAGCAGCCAAATCAAACAAGCAACTGGGACAACAAACGCCGTTTTTAAGTCTCGTCTTGCTCTTTCTTCCATTGCATTTCTCTCTCTTTCTTTCCGTCTGCCCTAGTCTCTGGCTTCCTTTTCAGTTGCTGCACTTGCCACAGTTATCCTCGTTTTCTCGAGTGCGCCTCAATAATAACAACAACTCTAACAGCGCAGCGCTGCTCTTGATAGTTTTGTGGTAAAGTTTGGGACCAAAAAAAAAATACAAAAATGCTCTTCTAGTTATCAGGCCTGCATCGGCATTGCTTTTGCTTTCCCTTTTCTGTGTCTTGCCAGATGATTGGAACTGTTGTTGTTGCAATTGCTGCCGGCAACTAATTGAATTGCTTGTTAGCAACACATAGCAACAATGGCTCATTGTAGTTGCCGCTCTTTAGTTGTTACGACACCATTAGCCCTCATCACTTCCGAAGCCAGACATGTAGGGTATCTCAGCAATAGTTCTAAGAAAACAAATTACTTTAAATGTACAATTAATATATCGGAATTTTGTTTTACAGAGCAAGTTTTAGTCTACTTAAAATCAGTAAAAACCTGCACAGGGTATGCCTTAGACTATTTTTACTTGTTTGTATTTCCAGCCTGTAGTCGACACTTTTTTGCAGATAGGTAATTTTCAAACGCGGCGCACATTGCGTATGTGTAATGCATAGTAGTGTGTACGTATGTATATGGGCTTATGTTGTGAGTGTTTGCGTTTTGCATGATAAAGCCGATTTCATTTGGTTTGCGTTGGCTTCAAAAATTTCACAAAGAGGGCCGCAGGATAGTCCCAGGAGCTACTGCCAAGCTGACTGTACAAGTACGAATACATGTACTCGTACTCGTATTCGCACTCGTATTCACATTCCCATTCGTATTCAGTTGCTTATGTGCTGCTGTTGTCGTCGACATGGTGGCAACGCCTTCAAGCATACACAGCACGCAACATTCTCATAAAATTAGAGCCTGCCCCGAGTCAAGTTGACTTGAGCTAAGTTGAGCTGGGGAGCTCAAGTGCACCTTGGCCCAGCTTGGACCCCTTTTGCCCGAGTGCATGGTGCATGTTGCATGCAACATTGCTATTTATGAACTCAACAAGAATGCCTGACGCTCCCTACACTGCACTGTGTGCTCCCCCAGCAGAAGCGCCATAAATCGCAGCAGATAAATTTCATTCTCATTCCCATTCCCATTCCCTGGCTCGGATTTCGTTTTGCTCTGGCTGAGCCCTGTGTCTGGCCTTTGGCCAGCAAAGAAAATATTATTTAGCTTACCCTAACAAATGAGAGTACACATCAATTTGCCATGCTGTTGGTAACCTATGACAGCATGAACAGCATTTATAATAAATTTGCAAAACTGTATTTGAGTTTTGTTACAAGAGTTCAACGATGTATTGGAGAGACTTGCCCCTTTTATTTATGTCAATCCGCAAGGCTATGGGCTGGACTGGCCCATAGGCCCGGGAAGTGTACATGTACAATATAAATAATCAGCAGAACAGACAACAGAAAGGGGCACGCCTCTTCCGTGGGGCCAGTGGCTCCAGCTCGTTGGGAATGCGGTGAAAATGGAAACTTTTCACTCGCTGCATTCGCTTGTTGTTGTTCTTTGTTTAATTATTTATGATTCGGATATTTTTTGATATTCCTTTTTAATTTTCGCTTTAAATATCTCTGATAGTTTTCATTTGTGAACTGCGGCGGTTATTTATTTATCTTCTTTGTGGCACTTTGCATATTTAATGAATTTAAATTAATTACATTCTTAATGTGACCATAATCCCCGCCATGTGTTAAATGACTTTTGTATTTTTTGTACAGCTGCACAGATTAAATTATTACTATTTGATTAAAGTCTTTGCCAATGCCAAAACTAAAAGTATTTTTATGCGATTTTTTGCCCTCAATTAACATGTTCAGGTTTCTTTTTTTAGCTAAAGTAAATACATAGTACGCAATTTATATTTACAATGAAACAGTCAGTCAATATGAGGTAAGACCTGGCAGATCACGCGCTCAACTGATCAGATGGTTAAACTTTAAAACTTTGCAACGTTTTTTAACAACTTTTAAATTGAGCAGTAAATATTGCAACACATTTATCACTTGTGTCTCTTAAAAGCCGCTATTAAAATAAAAATTAAAAGATGCACACATATTTAATTATAAACGGAAAGCGACAATTTCATATAGTGCACTGTCAATTGAATTTCACCAAAGGGACACACTCGATGTCCGCCGCGAGTTAATACACACGCACACACAAACACACACAGAGTATGGTATATCCGTGCAGCTTGAGCCGTAATAAAATTCTGCAGCAATTACCAATTTTTCTGGCTGCTCTTGGCCACATTTGCAACATGCATTTAATTGCTTGTCAGAGAAATTGTTACTGTTCTTGTTGTTGTTATTATTATTGTGGCTCGGTCGTTTAATTTGCTGAACAGCGTGTGCTTGTCACAATAAAAATCAGTCAAGTGCAATTCTCCCCCACAACATATGGCAAACCACTTTCCCTCCCCTCCCCGCCTTCTCACACCGGATGAGACTGGACTATCGGGTTTGTGGTCATTAGCTGTGGTAGGAGCATCAGTGGCTGTGAGTGTTTCACTATTGCCACCATGTTGATCTCCATTACTATCTCTTTTTACTGAGATTCCCCTCTCTATCTGTGTAAAGGGCATTTCTGACAGCTTCACAAGTACACCACACTCTTATAGTCCCATGTACAAGAACATGAAATGAGTAACAAGTAAACACGAGAATTCAATTTGTCGATAAAAAGAGTCTGTTCAAATTTGTAAGCTCTACAAGGCCCTACACATGTTCACATCAGTTCAATTCATAAACGTTCGTCTAGCTCAGATTTTAACAATATTCAAAAACACAATTCTTATCATCTGAATGTGTTGAGGGGATTTCCAAAAAACATACAACATACTTCCTTGTTTCGTTCTCATTGCTTGTCTGTCAAAAACTGCAGTTATAAAATATTTCTTAAACAATGTACTTATTTGAAGTTATTTCCTTATACAATGGATTTTTAAGTACTTCCCTCCAATTTAACAATTACATTTCAAGAAATTATATTATTACGCGCATTCACTAGAACTCGTTGCATTTTGCTGTAAATTGACTACTCTAATCAAATGATTATTAGACTTCAACAACTAATAGTTGACAAAATAGTAAGATTTATGGATAAGAAACAAATTGGTATTTAGTTTTTGGAAATTCCCGCAATTACTTCAGATATTCCATCGCCAAAAAGATGAATATTCTCATAAAGATTCACGTGATGAGTGCAACTATTTGTTAATGTTATTCTTTTTTATTTGTTATCTGCAAGAGAATGAGAAAAGTGTATTGTTTAATAGCTATTGCTATATTTGACACGCGAAAAACACGCAAATGTCTGTTACCTGATGACAAGATAAAGTCACTTGACAAAAATACTCATGGCTGATTGTTTATCAAAGTTAAAAATAGTCACGTAAGCCTTGGTCTGTGTCTTTTTGTCGATTTGTTAAATTGAATTGTAAAGATATCAAATGGAGTGCATATTAAATAAATTATAGGTTTCCGCTTTTGGAAACATTGTATCAAAGGGTAACTAAGTAATAGCTGCAGTGCCAAATTGATTTCATGCAAACCTTATATAATCCATAAATCATTATCAATACCCCCGTTGGTGTAATTTGATAATGTGTGTGGATTTAATTTCAAAGTTAATTAAATGTGCAATGCAAACATGCACACAACAACAACAAACACTTGAGCTATGAACATTTTAACTCATCAGCTTTAGCGTTTGAAGTTTTGCCATTTCCCATTTTACAATTTTCCGGTCGTCTGTAAAATACATTAATATTTGCACTTTAAAGTTGGTATTTACTCCCACCTGGGACCATTATATTCTAGCCCAAAATGAACGAATCACATCAAAATAACAAAAGTCTTGCTCTACTTAAATATTGACACTCTTCATTCTCGCTGTAAGCAGCTACAGTTAGAGCTTTTGTGTGTGAGGTGGCTAATTAACAAACTGTAAATGGCAATTACAACAACAATTAAGTCGCAAACAAAGCGCCAGCTCGAGCACCATAGAAACAGCTATTAGTCATCCGCAGCAGTTGAAACTCAAGCCTCCCTCTCAAGTGGAATTTAATTAACGATGCTGCAGAAAATTAGCATAAATGATTTAATTAAAGGTACGTCTACTCGCTAAAGACTTAACAGATCACAGACGCCTCCATGGGAGCTACTAAAAACGCAGCTAACAAAGTCATGTGATAATTTTTTAATCACATTTCATAAATCTTTTAACGCCTCCTCTTATTTGTCTAAAGCAGGCGCTATTCTGTATCTCCAGTAGCAATAAAAACGATTAGAGTATTTGGCTTTATTTATATTCCCTCTAAATGCTTAATGTTTGCATTTGGGCAACCGACTGTAAAAAACAAATGAATAAAAGCTATGAAAATGTAAACAAAGTAGTTAGGCTCATTAAAGTCCGTGTAAAGTCCCTCGACTTGCGGTAGATACATTATGTGAAATTAGCCTAAAATAATTGCCTAAATTTTTGTTTTACTGTCATATTGATAAGCAGTGTAGGCTTACTTCAGCATGTCTATAGATTGCCAACAAATGCAGTTCGCATCTATAACGTTATCTATGTGTAGATATACATATATACATATGTGCAGTTGCGTTTTCTACTATATACTCTCCTGCTCCATTCACATTACGGAGAGACAAAGCGAAAAAGTGCATTGAGAGAACAGCACATCGATCACCCGAGCGCTCTCGCAGTACTCTCTTAACCTATGCTCTCTCATAAACAAAACTTCGCATCATGGGCATCATGGAAATAAGTATATATGCATACAAAATACAGGGTATAAAAATGTATTAATGATTTATCCAATAAATTAATTTATGCTGATATTATGCCTAATGTTTATTAATTTCTCTTCTGCTCTGTTGTTTTATCTTTGACTACTTTACATAGCATCTACAAGTCTGACTCATCTGCACCTTTATCTAACTATTATTCTATTTGCCGTCATTGTGAAAGTTGTTCTTCTGCTGAAATATGCATAAAATCAAGAGCGACAGCTGCAAAATTTAATTTAAAGACAGCTGTAATATTTTCACACACAACTCACAGAGTGTCAGCCAAAAGAAAAATGGCAAAAACTGTGCAAACTATGTATAAGCTTTGCTCGTTGATCCGTTCTGTTGTACTAGTTGTGAGTATTAATATTATTTTTGTTCTGGTATTGAGTAAATAAAGAAAAACCACATCAAAACTATTGAAACAAAAACATTTGCATTACGCTTCGCATAAGCGCAATTGCAAATTGATTTGTGTGGTTTTTATACAAATTTACAGTGGCCTCTCGTGTATCCCATACCCATTTCATCACCTTTCCCCAGAAAAAAACTTCGAGTTTTTAAACAAAAACAATACACACATCAGAACACTTATGAATTTTTAAACATGATTTTGTATTCAGCATTTTTAAGTGCAAAAAAAAGATGTTAAAACAATTTACAATATAAACTGGAAGCTTATTTGATTTAATACAAAATTGATTTTCTCATTAAACTCTTATAGCATAAACAATGCATTTAATATAATGGAAAATAGTAAATTATATTGTTGTATTTATTAATAAAAGACTGGGGATAGTTAAGCTTTTAAAATACAAATTTAATTTAAGAACAATTGGCGAAATTAACTGATTGTATACAAATAAATTGTTGACTTAGGCCTTCTTTAACGAGTGCAACGCATCAAAATCATCGACACAGATGTAGAAATTCTTCTCCAGATCTGTGAGTGGTGCATTGCCAGGACGTTGGATTATAACGGCTTGCATACCAGCAGCTGTGGCTGCAGCAGCTTCACTTGCAACATCAGTGAGAAAGACCACGTGCTGTGGCGAAACCTGCAGAGATTGGGCAATCGATGTATACGATTGTGATTGCTGTTTGGGACCAACGTGTGTATCAAAATGAGCGCAGAGATATGGCAATAGGTTGCCAGCTAAGCTGTAATGGAAAAAATATATCTGTGCAGTCACACTTCCGCTTGAGTAAACAGCAATGTTTATGCCCGAATCCCGCCATATTTGAAAAGCAGTTGGAACATCCATATAAATGAGTCCCTTTAGCTCTCCAGAAGCGTAACCGTTCTTCCAGATTTGACCCTGTAATGTCTTCAACGGTGTCACCTTTAAATCCTCATCGATGAGATACCGTACAAAATTACTCATTATCTCCACATCTGCTATAATAGGAGGATCATCGATAGTGTCCAGAAAATCTAAGAACTGCGGCAATTCAACTAGATCTATAACAATTTCCTTCGTCTCATTCGTTTCCCAAGTATCTTGTAAAAACTGTTTAGCATGTTCCTTGGCATATGGATATAGTTCATCCTGCACAAAACTTATAGGTGTTATAGTTCCCTCAATATCAATCAGCACAACTTTTGCAGATAGTTCTGGTAACATTTTTCTTGTCGTTTTACAGTTCACAAAGAATAAAATAGATTGTTTTTAGGTGTAAGTCGAATATTGATATATGTATGTTTACTGTATTATCAGTATATGATTTCTAAAAATTCTGACGACATTTGCTTTGGGATACTCATTTTAAATTCGACAAATATTTGGGGTTCACCAGACATGTGTGCAAATAATGTCTGATATGCAACAACTGTTTAGTTCTATTATGACTGAATTCATGACGTAAGCTATGTAACAGCTGCACCCTTAAGGGGATTTTCAGATTGTTTTTTTTTTTGGGTTTACTTCTGACTTAAACAAATTTGAAATCAAAAATCCGCAACGTTAAAACCTTTTTAGCACAACGTAAATTTTAATAAATTCAAAACTTCGCGTTAACCCGGGTGGGTGGCACATAAATTCCATCTACTTTGCACTCATATACTGAAATTTAGCTTAGGCGGCGGCTTAGGCCGACAAACACAGAACAACAACAATAATTTGGCTTATGTACAATTTTAGTCTAATGAAAATTTATGAAGTTCTGTTGAGAAAAGAACAAAAAAAAGCAACAACGAGCCGGCGTCGTCTCACTTAAAATTATGAAGTTGATATTTTTGCTAGCAAACTTTTGTTATGTACCAGAAATTAAATTATGGCCCATTATTCTGGGGCACACGCAATTGTTGGCACATAATTTATGGAGTAGAGCATGCATTTCCTGTGAGTACCACAGGCGAGCTTAACAAATCACTCATGGAATATTAGCAGATATTTCAAAATGCAGTTCGGTTACCTCAATGAGAAATGTGTTGACCACAGTTGTGGAGCAATCCATGTAGAACGTTGCTTTACTTAAGATTAATGACCCGCTATTAAGATAAATTCGTAGAGTCTCTGCCGTGTAATCTCAGATAATACGGCGTATTCTTTACGACCCGTACACAGGTGTACAGGTGTTAAAACACTTCCGATGCAACTGTGTAGTTCGCATGCCATCTTTCGCTTATCTAAACTACAAGCTCTCAAAGTCGGCTGACGTTGATAAAATTCTGTGATTTTTTGGTATAGACGGACAAACATTTACCGGTCGTCTGGCGCTATTCCGCCTAACTAATTACATATTTCAAAATAATAAAAGGCCAAGCAAACGGTATACCGTGTTCATGGAAAAACACCTGTTGCGATTCGGCTGCAGTTGCGCCGGCTCAAATCTATTTGTATAAATATTTTCACTGTAAATTACCTGAGTAGCCCAACATCAGATTACCCAAAATCCCATATAAATAGGGAACTGGGATTCCACCTGAGCCATTCTATTGTCAAATTTAGTTCAGCAAGGTCTGTGATAAGTGCATTCCCTCAACCAACTTCAAGACATTGCCAAAGGGTTTTTAATCACGTGAGTATCAGTGTTTACTTAACCTTGGTAAAGTTTACTTATTGATTGATTTAGTCAACGATTACCATCTTATTTCGTAGTTATTTGTACAGCTGAAACTACCCTATAATAAGTTTGGGAAAACGGGCTTCCAACCACAAAGAATTAAAACTTATAATGTGAGAAAGGCAGTTAACTCTCAAAGCTTTTCATGGTCTCAGTTCATCTGTAAGAAATCTGAAGGTCAAGCTTGTTTTTAGGAAGGGCTGAAGCTTTCAGTTCAGGTTACTCAAAGTTTAAATACTTTATTATTCTTTGAATAAAACCTTGAACACAAGAGTGAATAATTGTGTATTTATTCAATATGTACCATACACCATATCTCTTATAGGATATATACATACATGTACATTATTCAAACCTTCAAATGCTTTAAATTCCCAATTGTAGCCAACATTAGGCGCTTCCTATGAAAAACGTTTAGTAATTCTTTATGATCATAATAGAGATATATTATGAGTAATATTCCAGAAGTTCTACATAAATATTTATCTTTGCGCACATTAACTAAAATGATTCACGTGACCTTATCAACATACGTAATATCACTTAAAACATTCACTAAGCGAGTGACAGTTTCGTTTGAGCAGCCGTTGTGATACTTACAAATTCGAAAATGAATGCGAATAAGATAATGAATACATCCATTTTGTCAACGGATGAGCAATGCAAATATTTTGGACAAACAGGGGTTATTAGTACAAGTGTTCATTTTTCATGTTGCTCTTGTTTTTTTTTTTCTATGCCGGAAGATTCGGTTATGCCCTTAGCAAAATTCTCGTAAAGTTGTCAGACAACGGTCTTAATGAGTTAGCAACCGTTCCAGCATCGGCATTCCGAAGTCTATGCAAATTAACTCACTTGGCTCTCAACTTTATTTAAGTTCGTTACGTATGCGGGCAACCTTAGACCCAAGTGGTGAGGAAGGGATGAAGTTGCCTTCCAGTTATGACAAAGGATGGCAACAATATCAGCAGCAACAACTACAAATCCAGACGAGTGGCAAACAACGCCCACCAGGCTAATAAATGATGTGACCGAAATGGTACCTAAGAACAACAGTCACACAGGCACACACACATACACACTGGACACTTTCATTATAGTTGCCATTGTTGGTTTTGTTGTTATTGCTCCTGGTGGTTTGGTGCTGCTGCTACTACTGCTGCTGCTGTCAATCAAGACGTGCAACGTTTTTAGCATAAACACAAAGTGGCATTGTTGTTGCTGGGCAAGCTGGTGTTGCCAAACTTTGTTGTTGTTTTCGTGTTGTGTTGTGTCGTGTAATTGCTGTTACGCTTTGCCAAGTTATTAAGTGAGCTTGCTGCTGCTGCTGCTGCTGTTGCAACATAATCTTCTGATTATGACAACTTGCTCTAACTTTTGCTGCTGTCCTCAGCGAAACGTAAATTACACTTGAAAACTTTGTAGTGTCTGTCTCTGTGTGTGTGGCTTTGGGCCAGCTTAATTGATATGTGAAATTAATTTCAAGTTTTGTCAACGCTGCACTTGAGCATTGGCCACACAGTAATTTAGGTAATTCACCGCTGCTGGCATCTATGGTATGCAGCAGGTGCCGCTAACTTGCCACCAACTGTTGCATTCCACTGCTAACTGTATGTCATTCGGTTAGCTAGGTAATTACCTTTAATTATAAATTTAACTGTAAAGCGCACATAAATTGTATGCAGCTGACATCTGCGCAAAAGCCTCATCAGTCAAACGCGACGTATGAGTAATTTCATTCAATAGGTTCCATACCCATTAGCAAAAACTAACTGGAAAAGGTATACACATTTTCACAGTGTAACTCTTCCTATAGATAGGGCATACCCTAGTGCGAATTCTATATTGTACAACTCTTGTCTATATCCTATAGGGTATACGCAAGTACATCATGATTTATTTGTCACTTTTTCTGTTACATTGTGGGTGTTATGATGGCTTATCAATTTAAACCGACACATGAAGTGGCATTGAAACTGGAGTACACACAGCTAATTGCATGCTGTTGTTTTTTTTGTCAGTTTCTGATGTAACAGGGGAAAGAATGCGAGAGGGTACGAGCAGAGATAAATGTAAATAAGTCTTTTATTAATTGCGTATTGATAGTGTTTATTTATTTCTGTTGTTTATTCAACTCACTCTTTCAATTGTTTATAACGCTCTGAGCCGCTTTATTGCTCTCGATTGCTGTAATTGCAGCTGCTTATGTTTGTTTTAATTCAACAATCAATTAATCTATGAATGAATTAATTATGCAATCGCTCGCTCAGGCGACAGCCGTTGATGAGTTTAAGCTCTGCCACGCTCTGCCACTTGGCTGCTAACCCACTCTAAAAGTTTTCCACTTTTTCCACTTTACGCATAGTTCATTTGCATTGAAACGGGGGGAGAGAACAGAGAACAGAGAGTGAGCGTCTTGAAATAAACTTATCATTAGCCGCAGTTTGTTGCTTGGACTTAATTGTTGGTACTCTCAAGTTGTCAACACTTTTGCCAACTGTTAAATGCAATTTGCCAGACTCATGAATATTTATGCCAAATA
Source organism: Liodrosophila aerea (assembly GCA_035045005.1). NCBI lineage: Eukaryota > Metazoa > Arthropoda > Insecta > Diptera > Drosophilidae > Liodrosophila > Liodrosophila aerea. Next base: position 437,053 of record JAWNNL010000753.1, read on the forward strand.
TAATTAAATATGCTAATTACAGCTGATTGTACGCAAATAATTTTGTACAATCATTTGAAATTATAATTTGGCCAAGCACGAAAATAACAACAGCGGCAAAAACGCGCCGAGACTACTCTTAAGCCCTAAACACGCCCCAGAACACCCAGAACAACAACAACAACTAGAATTGGTAGAACAACTGTCAGTTGAAAAGGATAACACGCATTTTTAAGCTGACAATTTAGCATAAATTTAAATGAAATCAACAACAATGTTGCGTGGGGCCGTGACAACTGTTGTTGCTGTTGGGCAACTGTTGCCACTTTCAACAGCCAAATGACCGAAAAAGAGTACAAGCAGACTAAAATTAAATAAATTACATTGTTGCCAGCAAACTTTTCGCTGGCAGCAAACAATTTGTGCAGCTGCCACATGCAGCCCCAAAGGCGCAACTACATTACAGGGACAGGACGAGCTGGCCACTTCTACCTGCATAGAAATTGTGTCGCTTATCTAGGAGCTGCAGCGGCATCTGCATATTGACCCCCTCACAACAGCAGATGACACGAAAAACGTTGAGCCAACTAATTTCTACTTTTTTTGATCAAGTTAAGTGAATTAAAGTTTTAATAACTAGCCGAGTCATGGCGTATGCAAGGGCATACTGGAAAAGTTAATTGAAATTCTAATGGAAGCAACAAACTTAATTGCAAAAATCGCATCAAAGGCAACACTGTTGACAGGACTAAGATGAAAACACGCCTGCAAATGATATGAAATTGGCATTTGACAGCAAATACCAGGGGAGTATGCATAATTAAAATGCAACTACATGAAGCTTAAATATGCAAAAATCTATGAAAAAAGAAAACCTTACCCCAACTCAACAAGACAAAGTACCTAACAGAACAGGTGGCCACTTGCAAAAGATCTGTTATGAGGGGGAGAGACTAACATAAATATCCATTTAAAGCAATTCCTTGGTGACAGAATGTAGCTAGTTTAATTTATTACCAGCAAAGCAGCCTTTGTGTAAACAAAAGAGGCCAAAAGAGGTTTTTAATTTGAACTGCCAGACGCACACACACACACACAGTGCGAGAGTGGGGCAGATGGGGACACAATAAGCTGGACAAACGATCCTGTGCCAGGACAAAACATTTCATTAGTTCAATTAGTCAGCAAAGCTACAAAAACTTCCAACGAAATGAGAAGATGGAAAGAGGTGCAGTGGGGGGTGAATGATATAGGTGAACCGTTGTCCTGGCTGTATGTGTCTGACTGTGTGTGTGTGTGTCAAGTGACAGCTTTTTAAACGATGATTAGTGTCCTTTTGTTGTGTCACACGAAATACAAGACAAATTATAGTTTGCTTAACCCCAATGCCTGGACACTTAAATGCAAATTTATGACCAGCGAGACACAGTGCAATGGCCCAAATTCAGCTTCTGTGGCCGCTATATTAAATGTTGTCTGGCATGAAAAGAAGCTTTTCATTGACAGTGCTTGATTTTCAGAGCATGTTTAATTTATTAACATCGAGGCTCATAAAGAATGTCAGCTTAGTCGCCAGAATCAAAGTGCTAAATCCGGCGACTTGATTAATAAACATTGAAATCATGTTGAACTGACAGTCTTATGCTTAAGGGAATAAATTGATTTCTGTTAAGAAGAAGTAACCATGGCTAGCAGATGCCCTTTATAATTTAATAATAAAAAAAAGAAAAAAGCAGAAATCGGTATAAAAGTAACATCTGTTCAAGGCATATCGATTACGTCTAACTGTAGCGTTTCCTACTGCTCTTACATAATCTCACACTTAATCATTTATGAGCTAGAAAAAAGAATACAAAAGTGAAATATAACTACTAATTAGCAAATACATTTACCTAGCTTTCCTAGCACATTCATAAGACCTACGATAAAAACGATTGCATTTGAAATGCAAAGAATTTGCAAGACAAATGACTGTTGAGGGATTTGGCTAATTGAAGAAAGTTTCTACAAATTCTATAAATAAATACAAACCAAGAGGCAAGAAAAAGCAATAGAAATTTAAGCTTGAAATTTAACTTGTCCACTACTAACATAGATAGAAACACACACAGATACAGAGCAAGGCCAGTTTGTTAACAAGGTCAGCAGATAGTTTTTCCTACCAGTCTACTGGGAAATTAAAAACTTCAAACTTCAATTGTGAACGTGACTTAAGATGACGAACTTAAAATTTAATGTAGGAGATAACATTAAGCAGGTTAATGCAAACAGTGGGTGAGTGTGAGTGGTTGAAGGGAGCCACAAGTGGATAGGCAAGCTCTAAACGCGTTAATATGCCTAATATGGAAAACTGTCAACGCCATTGTCATGGCACTCAACGCCCTGGACTAACTAACCTAATTATTTGTGAAATGTGCGCAGAGCCAAAGGAGCCGCCGAGCATAAAACCACAGTCCATTGTCTGCCCAGCAGGTGAAAATGAAAATGGAGAACCTTTTGAGGGTAAAGTACATCGGGAAAGAGACTGCGAGGGACACTTGTGAGGAGGTGCAGAAAGAGGAGAGAGAAGTGAGGACGGCAATGCACAGCACGCGTAATGAAAACTTTGTTAAGGCAAAGTGCAGAAGCAAAATTAAAAAAGAACTAGACAAAGCTGCAGTCGTGCATAGTCGACTGTAAACTTTACTAGGTGCTAATAAATTATATGAATTTCTCGTACTTGAAATTTCGCAGTTCTACAGATATCATTTCTGCTACGCCTTCTACTTGTTGCATAGATTTTAATGAACGCAGCATACCCACTCCAGTCATACTTAATGGGTATCAAAAAGTAGCCACTACGAAGCGACACTGCAAGACGAGTAGCTTTCAGTGGTGTCGAGTTGAGTGTTGGGCGGTGGCTGATGGTGGCTGGCATCAGTAACATGGACGTGAACGTGGCGACAACGTGAAATTAGTTGTTAGTTGTGCATGCTTGCAACACAAGAGTCGCAACATGAAAAGTGCTGCGAAAAGTAACTAACTCCAGCGCAAACAGCGAGAATGCTGACCACTAAATTGCCTCAGACTGGGCATCTGCTGCAACTGCAACTGGATGAAGTTGTGGCATGCCCAGAATGCTGTTGATCAAATTAACAGCATGTGGTCGCCTCTCGTTTCTCTGCTAAGCAAACCTATTTACGTAGCATACTTTTCAGCGGTCGAGGGACTGCCGCAAATTGCTCTGTCGGTGCGGTGAGGAGGGGAATGAGAATGCTAACTAATTATTCGATAGAACAACTTGTTACAACTTAAGTTTTCTTTTGACAGTATGACAGTGTAGCCGAGAGACAGTGGAACTGTGAAACACTGAAACTGTTTGGCAGGCAACAGTAGTAGTGGCAGTCTCAAAAACAAGCAAACAATTGCTATTGTCGCTTACTTTCACAAACTTTTGTGAAAAGGCAGCAGCAGTTTTTAAAAGTCATCCAGCAAATAAATTATAAAATGCGAAACTGTAAGTTATGAATAGAGAGAAACGGAAGGAGGAAAGGAGCACAATGCTGAAAACAGAGAGCTGGCAATTCATGCTCGCTCAGCAAAAGTCAATTTGAAGGCCATGTCTAGAACAATTCAGGAATCTCTTTCAAGCTCCGTGTGCGCACTGAGAAATGGGTTGTAATTGAAACTTTGAACCCTTTTGCAGCCCGTTTGAAAAATTGGCATTATTCTTGAAGCCACAGCAACTACAAATGCGATAAATATAAACGGCAACTAAAGCGCTCTGTTGGCCAAGTATTTATTTTTAGTTCATGTTGATAAATGATAACGACAGAGCCAGAGTGAGCAATGCCAGCCAACTCAAGCTGAAGTCAGTCGAGAGAAGAACACACACACTATTAAGGCGTGGCAGCTAACGCCCACGAATGACTTTTCTCATTAGACAGACGAGCGAACGTGGTCAAATAGAAATCGAGGAGAGAGCGCCAAACGCATTCAAATGGCAACATGTGTTAAGCGTTGAGCGGTTAGAATCAAAGGGTTGGGCAAAGCCAGAAACCTCAAAAATAGAAAAACGCAACTGGAAACGCAGAACAAAGCAATTGCTCAATGCAATGAGGGAAGGCAGTAGCAGTAAAAACGTTGGTAAAGCGCTGAAACAGTTGCATGTTGGCAGAACTTTCTGAACCGCATACTTCAACTTCAATTTGTTGGCCAAGATCAGGGGAATGTGGCGAGCAGTGGGGAAAACTGACTCGTATTTCATTACTCGAACTGGTATTAAGTGGCAAAGTTTTGTGTTTAACAACTTTTAGCAGCCGTGCGGCAAAAATGAAGAACAAAAACTGATGAAAACTTCATCCCCCTGAAAAAAAGTGAGAATTGCCAGAGTGCAAAGGAAAAGCAACAGCAAACGAAACGAAACGAAACAGAACAGAACTAACTTGCACAGCCACTTGACTTAACTGCACTTGGGAACGCTCTTCAGGGGCGTTTGAGAAATGGGCGTGGCCAGTGAACGTAAATGAAAGGCGACAGTTTGCGAGCAAGAACTGACAAACGCGATTGCCACCACATTAACTGAATAAGAGGGGAAGGGGAGAAGGGAAGTATAGGACGTTCCGAAAAGTTAGCTCACCTTCACTCACACCCACACCCGTCAGAATCAAGCGTGTTTTTTGGGTAAACCGAGAAGCCATCATCAACAACTTTTGCAACATTTCCATGCATTTTTGATTGGTAAAATCTGCTCGAATCTCAACAAACTTACGCTCGCCCCTTCGCTTTCCACTTTAATTAGCCGAACGCACTTGCAGTTGCACCAAGCGTTAAAAAGTTTTATGCATTGTAATGAAATGCATACATTAAGGCAACAAAGTTGCCAACCTGTGTGCCACGAAAAGGGGTTTGCCAAGTACCTCATAATCCTAGTTTCGGTCGTTCTATGCCATCCTGAAATACGAGTACTTCATAAACAGCTTGTCGTAAAATAAAAGTGATTTAAGTGCATTTTAGTTTTAAGCATACCATGGCCACCTTATGCTCCATTTATGCCGCTTTACACTCTACTAAATATGAATAGGAATAAATGAAATCCCTTATTTTCTTTTAGACTTTCACGAGTAGTTTTCACCTTTACATAGTTTCTATTACTAAACATTTCTTCCATTGCCATTCTTTTGTGCTGATACTTTTAAGGTTTTGTTTGCAAAGTTTTCTGTTTATTTCTTTTCTACTGCCATGGACTCAACACTCACTGTACTCAAGTAATATAAATTAAAGTCTAAGACTGGGCCATGTCTCTATGTACTAGCAAAAGCTAGTAAACTGTAGATTTGGATTAGTTTGAGTTTAAACTGTAGACTTAAATATGATAGACGCCATTCATTTCTAACATAAATTGTCAAGAGAATCTATTAATCCAATCAATTCTATTGGAAACTGCGTAATTTGTTTTCACTTAATGCACTTTCAGTTTATCTAGTTTACTTTCCGTTAAGCTCGCCTTCAATTGGGCCACACCCGAGGTGAAAGCCAACAAGACAATTACCATAATTACCCAGTGCAAGTCATAAAAATTGATCAAGCTTCTGACTGACCCCATATTGGCCAAATGGTCAACTGTCCACCAGGCCCTGTCGTGCCACAAAAAATGCAAAATCATGCATTAAGCATGCAAGTGTGTGTGTTGGCGTGCAAAAGGTGAAAAAAGTGCATAGTTTTTCATACGTTTTACGTCACGGCGGGCACTTTGAGCCAACGTGAAACGGCGACTTCTGTCGTCCTTTGGCCTGCTTGGACACCGGCCAAACAGACAGGCCAGCTCCAGCTACCCAGTGGGTAGCCAGAGGGCGTGTGCTTGTGGTAAGGGCGTGACAGTGGCGCACAAAAGTATGCAACGCAATGCTGCACTTTGGCTAAATTACATTTTCAATTTGTCAGTAGCCAAGCCAAAGGCGGAAACAGCAGCGCAAGAAAATGGCCAGAGCACAACAACAACTAAAAATGAAGAATATTAAAAAGCGCATTGGGCAACGGGTAGAGTAGAGTAAATAGAAAGAGAGGCGGAACTGTGGGGCGTGGTTGAGAGACTATCAATAGTAAATTAAGTAGCATCTTCTTTTGCAAATGTGTTTTTGATATTTTCATTGGGCAGACATTTTTTGGCGCATTATCTTTCAGGGAGATTGTTACTAGTAGTGCTCTCGTGGCAAGGCCTCATGCATGCTGAATATTTCATGAGTGGCATAAATTTTGTTTATGCGATTCGCACTCTTGTTCTATCTCACACACTCAATGTCTTGGGGGTTTCTCTGTTTCTCTCCAGCTTCAGCTGTGGCTGCTTCCGTTTTTTAATAAGTTTCCACTGTGGCTGTCAGTTTCAGGCACACACAATTCTTCGCCAAGATTCACGACATATCAACGATTTGTTGCCATTGTTGTTGTTGTAAACGCTGCTACAAGCTGGTTTATAATTTATGATCCTTAGCATCGACGACTCCTTCGTCATCTCATCGCCATACACATGTCGCCAAGTTGTGTGTATAATTTTTCAAGCTGTGCCAAAAGTGCATGAATATTAACTGAAAGTGTCACGGGGTAATGTCAGGGACTTCGCTGTGTAGCATGTGGAATGGCGCCAATGTTATAAGCTTCACATAGTACTTGCTCTCAGTCATGGTTGGACTACTTGAGCGACACTTTTATGATATGCCATGTGCAACTTTGAAGTGTCAGACGCTACTAGAAGCCGATGAGAGCGATGCATACGTGTGGCTTAGTTTTTTGGCAAACTTTTCGTATAGTACTTGATGAAAATACGCGCCAATTGTCGTTGACTGTCTATTGAAAATGTGGAGGCGGGTGTGATGAGGTATCCCAACCAACAAAACGCTGGCCATACATGGATAATTTGCTTAAGCTCAGCAGGCAGAAAATAACATTTTTCGCACAAGTTCACACACACAATGCACGACCTTTTCGGTCCCTTTGGCTTCTGCTTATCACATGGCCAAGTAGAAGCGAAAGCGAACTGGTCAGTTTTCACTGGTCAGCTGTCAGCTCTGGACAGCTGCACAGTTTAAATGTGACTTCTCCCTTAACCAAAATGGAATAAGGGCAAAAAATATGTGTAGACAAAGGAACAAACCTGAAAAAACATGACTAATAGTTTGCTGGGAAAAGGCAAAACAAAAGCCAGACAGAGTGTCAGATAAAAGCTTAAAGGATGCGAAATGACAGACGCACACACACACACACACACACACACACACACCCACACACACACATCTAGTTACATATGGTAAATGTGCCAATTAGTTGGACATGAAAACAGTTAACGATGCCCATCATGATGATCGAATGACTCAGCAACAAATTAAATTTACAATTTTTGCCATTGATGCCCATTTAATGGGCCGTATGAGTAATTTGCGATAATATTTCACACAAATGCCTGGCCATTAGGGCGAGCTGTAATCTGTAATGTTGAATAAATACAGGTCAGTTTCTGTTTATGAAATGTGATATTGCATGCATTGAACTATTATAATTGAACGTTAAACATGGTAGTAAACAAGGTATTAAATTTGAACCCAACTAAATTGTTGCTGCTCTCCAATAAAACGTAAGCCTTATGCTCTTGAAAATGTTATGTTAGTTTATGTTTTCATATGAAACAGTCTGTGGCTGCTCGTATCTTACAACCTTTTATCTCTGGCTATTCTTGTAAGATAATACACAGGTACTTTACCCATTTTTTACATACTTTTTCTTGGAAGCGAGCGACTGAGCTTTCCTTAGAACATAATATTTTTGTTGCTGCGCACAAGCAGATCAACAGTTGGCTTTGTATAGACTTCAAGCGCAAGTAAAACACACAAAGTTGCAACCCAAATCGCACATAAGCTGCGCGCTTTGTAGCCCACTACCAACTACCACTACCGACTACCAACTTGTTGTAGTTAAGACCAGCATGCCAACCCTACATAGAGACACTTGTGCGGAGGTAAAGCCACATTGCCTGCCTGGCATGCATACAAATGTCAGCAGTACGAGCAAAGGACACAGTCCATAAATTTTGTAGCGCGCAACATTTTGCTTTGTTTTAACTCATTTGCCCTGGCGCCAATCTTGCACACACACTCCACACTCCAAACACACTTCAGTCTATACTGTGCATTCTCATCCCCTCATTTTCCTTAGGTTATGGCATATGGAGGCGCATTGGGGCAACCGCAGCAACTGCCCACGCGCCTGCGGATATGCAACAATGTAGCTAAAGTTTTGAGCATCAGTGTGTGTGTGGGGAAGGGGGCATTATGTGCTCCCAACGTGACTAATATGCACATGTTCAACTGTGCCAGAAAACGTTTTGACAATAAACGTACCCTGCATTAAGAAGAGAGAGAAAAGAGCGAGTGTGGTGTGCTTGTGTTTTGACCAGAAAACTTGATATTTGATTTTTGCATTTTTTCGTTTGTCTTTTTGTGTATTTTCGCAGCAGCAGTAACAGCAGCAACATGGCCAAGGATTTGAGCACTCTGGGTTGGGATTACTTCATGTTTGTGGCATTTATAGCGCTTACCGTCCTGGGACCACTCTGGACTCGCATATTCGGCAAGACAAAGCAACGCAGCAAGGCAGATTATGTCTTTGCCACGGGCGGAGTATCCATTGTGGCAGTTATGATTTCCATAGCACGTGGCACACTCGGCGTGCGCTCGGTGTTAGGTAAGTGGAAGTGCACTAATTAGTCGACTTTAAATATTAACAATCTACTCTCTCTCTCTATAGGATATCCCAGTGAGCTGTATTATCGGGGTTCGGCCATGTGGGAGATTGTGTATGGCATGATGAGCGCATACCCCATAGTCTGTTTCATGTTTGTGCCCGTGTACTTCAACCTGGGCATCACCTCTGTTTATCAGTACATCGATCTAAGGTGAGTCACCCACCCATATTAACAAGACCAAGACCAGAATGGAAAGCACAATAGCATTTAATTAGCACAAAGCGACAACATGAAAATTGTTATTTCAACATTCATTTTAATTTCACAAATGCGACTCGACTGACTTCCAACTCCCTCCAACTGCAGACACTCAAGGCTCAAGTTAGATACCTCTGCTTATCGCCCGAGCCCGCACAATTTTATTCTTCATTAAGAAGACCAAATGGAGACTAAACAGACAGCCTGTTGTTGGGCTTCTGGCACGAGTCGCCGCGTAGCTAAATAAATTTGAATAACATTTTGGAAAAATAAAAAAGAAAACACAAAAAATGAACAACACAACAAACAGCAAGTGTCCAAAACATAGGCACAGGCAAATATCTATACATATATAGTATATTTGTCCAGTCCTCCTCGGCTCCCAGGTGGAGGGGTCTGAGGCTGTAGCTGTCGCAAGTTGTCGCCGTCCTTATCGCCGGGCAGCCTAATTGTTTTTTAAGATTGAAATTAGTAAACTAATTTGTTATCAAATGTTTGCAGTTTCGACAACAAAATTCAATTAATTGCAAAAGCTGACAAAACGCTTCAAGCACGCGCAGCTTGTGTCAAAGTGTCCGGCGGAATGGGGCCATAGACTTAAGCATAATTTAATTCAAATTTAATTGGCAACTGGCAACTGGCAGCAGGCATAGTCTGATTCACAACCAAAACAGCCACTGATTGAGATATTATTTAACAGAAAACCAATGATTGATTGCTGTCCTGAAAATGTGTGAAGAAACTAACTCGTATTTTCAGAGAAAATATATATTTTGACAGCCGTATAAATATAAATCAACTCGAAGCTTAGGTTTCATGATAATCAGCTGGGACACAGCTCAACGTATTTACTTACCATGACGTTGTACTACAACTAATTACATCAACAGAATAGTTTGCATAGAGCTTAGATGACATCAATCTTAGTTAGGCGATTAGCAATAAAAGCACATGGCAAATTTCTTATGCGATTTGGCTTGATTACTACCAAATGACACTGAAGACTCATCCCCAATAACAATAAGAGCTATCTATATATGTAAGGGACTAAGGACAAGATGTTGCCCGGACAACAAAAAGTTGTTACAAATTTGAAGCCTCATTGTCGCTTGTCAACGCAACTGGCGCGTCGCGACATGTTTATGCATACAACTTCATCAAAATCGGCAAAAGGAAAAGACAAAGCTTCAACATGAAGATGAAGATGAAGATGACGACGAAGATGAAGACAAGTACAAAAGCAATAGGGATGGGGGAGGCAAGTTGGCATGAGCCGATAAGTGAATATGCTACAAATTGGCAAGTCTCTGGGTCGTCTGAGGCGTAAGACAATAACAAACATCAGAGAAGGGACAAAGACATACTATGACAATGCGAAACAACTAAGAATGTCATCCTTCAAATTGAATACTCTAAGAAAAAGAGTAAAGTAAAATAGTTATATATTAAACATGGCCAAAACACAAGTTTAATTCAACTGAAACGCAATATAGGTTTAAGTTTGAAGTAAGATTCAATTATGCTCGTTTTTAGACTACTTTATCCAATGGCTTAGACACTGCGACTCACGATTTAAGCCAGCTAGTTGTTAGGGTATTTAGGATCAAGAAGCTTGCTGAATTCATAAGATTCGCATACACACAAAGAAACTGAATAAAAAGTAGAGAACCCTCACACATACTGGCACACTTGTGCTCGCTGTTGACAAATTGTATGACAATTCGTTTGTGTCATAATGTTTATAAATAGCGCGTGTTGTTGCTGTCAGGCATCATCATATCCAGCATCCCATAGCAGTCACCCAGTTACGCAGTAACAGAGTCACCAAGTCACACACTTAACCAGTTACCCAGTTGGTCAAAAACACTTGCCAAAAGTAGAGTTTAAACTGGGCAAAATAATGTCGATTGCATTTAACTTTGCAGTAGTTAGTATATCTTAATCTCTTATAAAATAAAGTATAAAATTAAAGCTATACGTTTTAAGCATATCCATCTTTATAGTTTTACCTAAAATTAATGTATAAAGTTTTTTGCTCGCTGCCAAATCCTTACCTGTCACAATCAAATGAACCACGCATACAATTCCTGCTGGGGTCTGACACTCGCACTCACACACACACACATACGTAAGGCTTCGACTTGGCTGACTTGTCAGCAGTCTGTCGCAAGTGACGTCTGCCACTCAGCACATGGCCTTTGCCTCCATGTCTTATGAGCTCGAGCTGAAGCTCAAGTGCTGCGAGTATTTGCTGGCCGAGATTTGTAGCTTATTTTTCTTCATCTTCAGCTGCTTTTACTTCATTTTTTTCCTTTTTCCTTTTTTGTGCCTTGTGTTTTTTGGCTTTTGCCATTTGCACCCACACTAGCCGAACAAGTTCAATGGTCAAGCTGTTGAGAGTGCCAACATTTTGTGTGGTTGCAATACGAAATGAATTCCGTTTCGAATCGAGACAATTACACGCAAGTAAATAAATTGATTTGACGCTTGTTTTGGCTGCGGATCAATAAGACACTTGTTAGCACTTAATAGCACAACAAAAGAGTACCCAAAGCACTCACTGAGTGAGTCAGTGAGTGAGTGAGTGCATTTGGAATCTGCTTGAATATTTACGAGTACAAGGGTCGGACAAAGTGCCTGCCACACGTCACCCATCAAAGATGGCCCCGTCATAAAAGAGAGCCCTCCTCCCACAGGGGGAGTGGATACACCATGCACGCATAAATAAAGACATTTTTAGTAGTATGTATGACAGAAGCAGCGGAAGTGCGGCTAAGTGGCGGCACGATTTGCAATTCAAAGACAACAAAGTTGTTTGCCACTAACACGTTTGCCACACTTGATTTTTATCACTTTTTTATTTTGCACAGAATTTGGCGCACTCATATGACTGATTATGCTTATTTATGCGCAGCATTTAATCTAATCAAAAGGCAACTCCCAAATAGCCGTCGCCTTTGATTATAAAATTAACTGGACGCAATGGACCAGAGCAATCGTAATCTCCCAGTGCGCCGATTAGGCCTGGCATTATTCTCATCATGCCCGCTGCTCGCTTGCCTACATTAAATTTGGTCCCCTAATTTATGCTTTAGTCCATAAGCAAACTGGCTTAACGCCCCCGCTCACTCGACTCCTCCCACACACACACACATACACACATTGATAAATGATGTGTTCGGTCCAAGTAAATTGCAAATGCGTGAACCAGCGAAGGCAGACTTAAGCGGGTTTACTCAGCCCCAGACCAAGTCAATAGTGCAGTAAGAGGTAATGCATTCAATAAATGCTCACCAGTAGTGGGAGGAAGGGTCATGAGAGGTAGGGGGAGCCTGGCCTCTGCAATGAGTCGTTAAGGTTGCCTGGTCATTGACGCCACTGGCTGAGTGGGCGGGTCTGTAGGTGGTTAAGTGATGGTGCATCCTTGTGGCCTTGCCGTGGTAATTGCATGAACGCTGGCTGGCCGCTACAGCAATTATTGCATACTTTGCGGCACTTATATTTAATTTAAAGTTATTAAGCGACATTCGCGTCGCTCGCAGTTGAGACAAGGCAGCGTCACCTAATAGAGATACTGCATTGCAATTTAAGATTAAACGCAGCTATATAATACTGTAGACGGAGCAATAAAGGGGAAATGAGCTAGCAGGCAAATCAATTAAACTATAACAAAGGCTAGCCACTGTGGCAGCCAGTACTCAATCAAGAGACATGCAGGCACTGGCAGGCAACGACAGTAACTGTGATAGCCTCAGGTCATCACTCACAGTCATAGAGTTCAATGGGAGACAAAGAGAAAGCAGTGTAGGTATGGCGATGGTGTGGGACGGGGTGGCAGAGCACTTATTGTGATGAACACGATGTTAACAGGCTAAATGAGAAACAATTGCTACAAGCGAGCAGCAACAACAACAGCAGCAAGAACACAAACAAAACAGCATATAAACAAAAACACACACACACCCACTCGCACTCACACTCACACTCACAAAAGACAACAAAACAACAAAGAAGAGACGAAGAAACAATAAATCCCATAAATCATATTAAATTGACATATCAGGCAAAAATTGACCGCAAGCGAGCGTTGAGCGTCGAGCTCGATGAGATGATGTCCTGCTGGCCCCAAAAAATGAGAATCTTCACAATATGTCGTTGTTGTTGTTACATGTGTGTGAGTGTTTACTTATGTGTACATGTATGTGCTTTGCTACAATAACATTTCTTTATCAATTTCCGTTACACGAGCAGCATGTGCAAATGCCTAAATAAACGTTTGCCTATTTCCCCCCGCCCACTCTGACTGGCCTTTCGATTGACACGCCTCTGCAATTTGTGGTTTCTGCCGTATGTGCAGCATACTCCTGCTTACACTCACAGTACTACATGCGCATCATTAGCCCAGGCAAATTGGCACACTGCATTGCTATATACATTTACTTATTACTTATGTACATATACTATATGTATTTACACTCCACTATATAGTATATAGTTAATGTGCTTTTAATACAGCCACGGTCACTGACTATATGCGTATTTTTATGATGAGCCACACTATATGTATACAGGTTCTCACACACACCATCATCTGCCACTGGCATAATTAAAATATGTGTATATATCACACATACGTCATGGTGTACGCACTGTCAACTGTTGTAAGCTGGGCTTAAGCCATAACGGCACAATGAATTTACAAACGCATGTAATACGGATTAAGCTTGCTGCATACTTAACCAAATACAAAAGCACAGTTGAATGCGGTTGTTCAGTTGATGTTTGCTGACTGATTGACGTCGCTCAATATAAAATAAAATCATACATAATAAATGGTAAAAATATCCCATCATCTTTGCGACTGCAAACACTAGTACTATATGGACTTGCAGCTGCGACTCGTATCTATCTCTATCACCTGCTGCACTGGCCATTAATGGTTCAATCATTCAAATGAGTGAGCAACAGCATTAGCATGTAGATAAGACAGGGCTTGATGACAACAGAGACTAATAAATATGTATTTGCCAGTGGCTATTAATCATTTAGTGTGCCATCAATAAAGCCAGTTCAAGCTCCATACGCACACTGGATTATGCAGACAGCTTAGTTGACATGCACATGTGTGTGTCCAAGTGTGTAATATAATTCGGCTACTAATGCCCCAACTGCTCATCTAACTACAGCTCGTCTAACTACTGCATCGTACAACTCTGTGGCAGTGTGAAAAGCTATTACTGCCGTAGACTCTTCGCACAATGATTGAAAATGCATTTCCATGTTTTCCACCTAACTTTGTTTATGGTTTGACATTTGTCATTTTCAAAATGTGAATTCTACGTTTGATTTACATATTGGAGTGTAACAAGTGCATAAATCCATGAATTGATGGGCTTGTTTAGCAAATGACTTTGTTCGAGTTTTGGGCATTAAGATAATTACATTAATAATATTATTTGGGTGAATATCCACTCACCAGACAGGATTAAAACCAACAAATCTAAGCCATTTACAAGCAAACTTTCAGAATTTGGGCAAATTATTATAAATTGGATTAGAAATATTAAATAAAGTATAATGTGCAACAACCTTACGATTCGAGGGGCCACATTTTCTACTATTACCAAAAATATTTATATTAAGGCAAATATTTAAAAATGAAGTTTTATTAAAAGTTAAAAGAAAATGATCTACCGATTATTGGAAAAACAGTCAAATTGTTTACAACTTTAAGGAAGCTTTTATTTATAATAATTATTATAATTCATTTGAAGCTGACCCTCTCACATGTAGAACAAATAGTAAAACATAACTATATTAACTAATGAAAAACTCAGCTTTAACTACAAGAAATATTTACCCAATTTATGTGCAATCATAACGTATTTAAGGCATAATATAATTCTCCAGTTCTCTGGTAATAGGGTATAGGGTTACAAGCAGTACTTCTATTCAAGTCACGAGGACCTACTAAGCGATCATTAGAGGACCAAAAGTGTAATTCTGTGCTTGGCCCACTTGGCGCCCTGTCGCGCATTTTGCATCAAATTAACACACAAATTTTTATAACCATGTGCCGCCAGAGGCGCCGAGGAGTATCATAAAAACCCGACACAACTATAAAAACAATCAAAACGAGTTACGAACTTGCCAATTTTGTTCGTGTTTGGTTGTTAGAAGCAAAAGAGTCGCCTGCTCTTCTCTTCATATTTTTGTTGTTGTTTTTGATTGTTGTTTTTGTCGTAAATTTGTGGCACGGTGGAAACTTGAGCTGCAATTGGCACGCCTTCGGCTCGGCTACCACCTAGCGGGTATTGTAAGCGCCCTCATTTTACAGCTGCAGTAAATCATAAAAAAAAGAAGTGTGCGGGCATAAAAAGGGCAAAAACCCATTAAAACTTTAATAAACGCAGCTAATAAAAGTAAATAAATGAAAGGCGAAGGCACACACCGTACACCGTACACCATACACCACACTACATACACCTTACACCGTATACTATAAGCCAAGGCAGTGGCCTTAATTAACGCTGTAAATCGAGCTACTGGCTACCACTAAGCACCTTGTTGTCGTACTTCTTCTACTCAATTTCCAGATTCAAGAGTCGCACCGTACGCTGCCTGGCCTCCGCCACGTATATTGTGCGGCAAATCTGTAACCTGGGCATCACGGTATACACGCCCAGCGTGGCGCTATCAGCAGTCATTGGCATACCCTACTGGGCTTCCATAGTTGGCATGTCCATCATCTGCATATTCTTCACCATAATGGTAAGTATAAGTGGGTAGGTCCTTTGCCTGGAATAGTCATCATTTCTCGCTTCTTTCCCTTTGCAGGGCGGTCTGAAGGCGGCCATCAATGCGGATGTGATACAAACTATAACCATTCTGGTGGTAACAGTTGCTGTTTGCATTCAGGGCACCATCGCCAGCGGTGGCCCAAGGAAGGTTTATCAACTGAACCGCGACAATGGTAGGCAATCAATGAGGGTTCTTGGCCAAATGGGAGATTAGCTCCGATTGATCATGCCAGCTTATTAGCGTCTCCGAGTCCTTATTGCATGTGTGTGCGTGCGTGCGTTCCAGTTTCATACATATTTATGCTGACGAATGGTGACTATTAAAATGGGATCCATTTTAGGTAGCTGTTGTTGTTGTTGTTGCTGTTGTCTGCTGCGTCGGCTCATTATGCACATAAATGATGATGATAAAAACGGCATAAAACAGCAGCCCAACAACACCAACAAAACAAAACCAACTTGGGCTGACGATGAACAGAAGCAGCAGCAACAGCAGCAGGAACAGGGACAGCGGCAGCGACTGCGTGTCGACAGTAATAAATGTCTGAAGTCAACGCGTTGTTTGTCACATGAGACTGAGTTGTTGTCTGTCAATGTAACAATTGGCGAGGTTCTGGGAATATGCGCATATGGCAATATTAAACTATACTATAGTCAATACTCAATTTCATGCAACTAGAATGCGTCATGCAACACGTATGTACATACCCACATCCTTTCCGCTTTCCTCATAGGCCGCTTGAGTTTCTGGAACTTTACCGGAGACTTAACCGTGCGTGTTGACACCACCTCCGCCTGGCTGGGGCAACTGTTTATGTCGCTTTCACAGATTGGCTGCCAACAGAACTTCATGCAGCGTTATGTCAGCCTCAAGTCGCTCAAAGAAGTGCGCAGGTAAGTCTCACTTGAATTAATTCAACTGCATATTAAAACTTTAATCAAGGTGACATTAATAGCCGTAAACTTTGCTATAATAATTTTGAAATGGCAGAAATAAAGAAACTCTTATTCCAATTAATTCACTGCTCATCACTGATATATTTAACTTCGATCAACTATGCAAAAATAATTTATGCGAACCGTTTAATTTAACAGTGCTTTAACATTGCCCTTTTATCGTTACGCAAAAACGTATTTTTGCTTAATTAACTATTAATATCACTGGCTATCCTCGGAATTTTATTTCTTACATATGTCAATAACGTATCCAAATTTGTACTACACGAAGCATTTACCGATAGACAAACAGTATACCAATTTAGAGTTATCGATAACAAGCTTTTCAATCGAAATGTAATATTGTGTTGTATTCCTCTTTTTAGCGTTATGTTGAGCAATGTGCCAATTGTTTTCCTATTCTTTGCTCTATCTTGGCTCTCAGGCATGGTTATTTATTCTACATATATTAGTTGTGATCCATATGCCGAGGGTTATATTAAGAAAACTGATGAGATTTTGCCGTTCTTCGTGGAGGATCAGCTGGGATATCTACCCGGATTTGTGGGTATTTTCATGGCGACTTTGTTCAATGGAGCGCTATGGTAAGTAAATCCCGTTCGCCTTTGCACCGTAGATATAATTAACCTACGAATATTTTATCAAGCATGATGGTCTCCAATCTGAACTCTTTGGCTACGGTCTGCTGGGAGGATTTTGTATCACAGTTGCCCAAATTTAAGGGACTTGGCGACAAGCAACAATTGAGAATTATAAAAATTGTCACCATTGTATGCGGTCTTATTATTATGTGTGTCGCCTTCGGAGTGGGCCTACTTTCTGGAGTCATCGAGTCCTCACTCTTGGTGTTTTCAGCAACGTCTGGTCCGCTACTTGGCTGCTTTATCTTGGCCATGATGGTGCCGGTGGCTAATTGGAAGGGCACATCTGCCGGTATGATAACTGCTTGCGCCTTTGTGCTTTGGATAATAGGTGGTAGTATGACCATTGACAAACCCTCAACTATGCTGCCCACTTCGACAGAGGTAACAGGATCAAAACTTAAAAGGCGAACCATAATCATAATAATTTTATTAATTTATAGGGCTGCTCAAACTTTACCTTTTCGAAATCCATTGCCAAGCCTAGCACTGGAATTGACGAGTTGCCGTGGCTCTTAAGCCATACTCCCATCAATGGATACAATCAAACCTATGTGGATCCGATTCTCAGAGTAACGAACGAAAAGTAATTCCTGCTTCAATTAAATCGAACTTTCTGTAACTAATTTATATTCATTTTAGGACTGCCATGGAGTCATTCTACTCCATCAGTTTCATGTACTATAGCTTGATTGGCACAGCCCTTACAGTTCTGATCGGCACATTAATCAGTTGCCTTACTCAACATGCGGATGATGAGTACGATGCCAAGCTGCTGCACCCGATCATTTTCCGCTGTTACGAACGCCTGAATGTTCCTAAACCCTATTATATTAAGCATGAGGAGGAATCTGGGCTCAATAGACGCAGCAGCAGTAATTCATCTGCGGCGACAACATGCAAGGAAGAGAAGATTAACCATGGTTTCGATCCAACTCCAAATGAGACGAAAAGCAATCCCATAGCAACTGTTTTTACCACTTCGAATAGCAACAATAGCACTGGAGATCGCCGTAGTTCCATTTGCGATGCGAGTAGAATTCAGATGGATACAGTCCCCGCCGGAGAGGCGGGTATCTATCGTCAACTAGGCTCAAAAACAACGTTCTGAAATATGCGAAAAATTATAGAAAATATAACTTAGTTTTTAGTTAGTTTGTATTTCGTAAGTTAAGCCATATTTTAGTGCAATTATTCAGAGAATTAAGTCAAGTCGATAAAGATGCTGTGATTACTTATTGTACAAGAGTATGTATATTTATACGCATATTGCAATATTATTGAAAGATGTTCCATATGCGTATTGTAGAAAGTCAATTTTTAATGTGTATGTACTTATATAATTTGTAAGCAAATGCAAAACAACAGAATTTTTAGCTCAAACATATTTCAAAGAATTAAATATAATTTTATTTAAATAAAGGAACATTAACGAAATCGTTGACCCTTTTTCATATGTTGACGCCACGGGACTTTTTTACTTTTACGTCGATACGATTGCCTTTAGCTTGAGTTAAGCATTTTTAGCTTAGTAATCAAGCATTTTTAGCTTAGTAATCAAGCGGCAACAGTGCCAATTATTTTCAAATTCAAACGTTCAACCAAAAAGTGCTGCCCATCTGTTAATACAGTGCTGCCTATCCGCATGCGAAATCAGCTGTTTATCGATACCGATTACATGCACAGCTGTTTGACAACAGTGCTGACCATGGCTGATTTACTAGCCAAAATCAAAACAATAATAATATTAGATTGCATTAAAGAAGTTTAAGCATTTTTTATGAGTATCAAGCCAGCAAATGGATTTAACGAGTTCTTATAATTGTAGGTGTTAAAAATAAAAAAAATTTGCATACAAATTAAGCATGTTTCGGCTTGAGTGCTGGCGCATCTCTGTCGGTAAATGGCTGATGTTTTTGCAGGGGGTTTTATTGTTAGTGGCGAATTGCAATGCAAAAGACGCATAAGCTGCTATCCGATAAAGTGCAACAAATATTTAATAGTCATTAAACATGGCTACTTTAGCGAAGCCCAAAAAGGTGAGAAATTATGCAAAAAACAAAAACAATATATGAGTATAAATAAATAAATAAATCATATGAATGTACCAGAAAACAAAAAAGTCCACGGCGTCCAACGAGCAAAGGCTGGAAGAAGAAGAGCACAAAGAGTTATCAACAAGTAGAGACACCGAACAAAGGCAATCGGAAAATGCGTCGCTGTTGGAAGAGTTCGAGCGGGTGGCTGCTCTGGCCAGCGGCAGCCATAACAAACCCGAGCAAATTATTAGTCACGATTGCTACGTATCTGGTGACGTTGTGCCTGACGAGATACCAGCACTTGCTACCACAACCAGTGCAGCAACTACATGCATATCCACAGATACTGTATTGGAAGATGTAGCGCCCAGTGCACCCGTTGCCCCACTGGCGAGTTCACCGATTGTGCAATATCCAACGCTTGAGCCACTGCGTGTAACTAATGCTGTTATCGAAGAGAAAAAAACGCAAGTAGTTTACAAGTCGCAGGTGGCACGCTCGCCAGGTTATGCGCTGGCCAGCAGCCACCTCAAACCGTTTACCAGTCAACAGCTAAAGGAAATCTACCAATGTTGCGAATTGGAATTAGCTAAACAGTTCGAGCTGGAGTTCCTAATGAACACCTTGCTGGAATCCAGTGAAACCGACCCGCTCTTCCTGGCACTGCAGGAATACTACAATTTACAGGGCAAACTTTCATCATACATTCACGACATCAAAGAAAAGCGCAAGCAATGTCTTGAAACACAACAGCAAGTATGGATACGGGAACCGGTAACACGATCCTTCTCTTCCATGTGCGGTGAGAACGTCGAGTTGCGCGAAAGCATAACATACGAGTAAGAAGAACACCAACCTAACCTCAATGCAAAGTATAACCTTTTGTATAATTTCACAGTCGTATCAAGGTGGATGCCATCAAGCTGGAGTCCGCCTCGGCAGCACTGATTAGTCTCTATGATTTGGTGTGCCACACGTATACCACAAATCTAATAACAGCAAAGATAACTAAAGTCAAGATAGATCAAATAATCAATGAGTTATTAGCTTACCCTGATGTGGATCCCCAAGCATCTGTTGTGCTACATAACCAGCTAAACGCCGCTGCCTTACAATGTGTCTCCCAATTGAGACGCGCTATATGCATTCTCTTTAGCTTTGCACGACGTCCCAGTCCTAATGCGGTAATACAATAATTTTGTTTTAATTAATCAATTACTTAGTGGTTCTTCATTTACCCACTTGACAGATTTTCACTGCAGACATCAAGAATTGGCTGCGGAAGCTTGTGGCACTGCAACTGCTTTTAGCTACCAAGGAGGATCACTGGTTTCTGCTCTTCAACATCTTAAGATGTCCCAATGGAGTAGGAGTTTGGGCAGCGGAATTTCTTCAATTACCAGGCATGGGACCTAGACAACCTCAGCCCAAAGGCAGGCAGCCCAACGAACTGCCGCTTGCATTAGATTCGCCTGAGCTCAATCACAGCATAGCTGTGCTGCAAATTCTTTTGCTGCCTATTAAAAAGCGTAACGAATTTCTCAAAAGCCAAGCTCAAGCTCAACATGAGCTGTCGGATTCAGCAGGTGTCACCGATCGCTGGACTGTAGTTGACTCGGATGGCGAGGATACTCTAACACCCACAGGAGAGTATGCCGCAGTTAAGGAGAGTGATCTAATAGCGCTGTTAAATCAACTGCCCTTTGATAAGATCTTCACGTATGAACATACAACAACCAGCATAACCAAATTGCGACTCACGTATAGTTTCATTTTTAGATCTCCAATGCGTATTGAAAAATTCCTAGATGACTACATCATCGAGCCGGACATGATTACGCCCCAACAAATGCTCACTGCGGTAGCCTTTTTCGCACAGCTAGTGGAGACTTTGGGCGAAGGTATGCTTACCTATAACAATGAACGCTACAAGCAGCTGGCCAAACGCCTGGGTCGTCTAGTGCGTCACTCGCTGCAATATGTCTCGGACTACCACGAACTCTTCCTGTAAGCGGGCATCCTATCTGTATCAATATTATTCAAGCTAACTCGAGTTACTGTCTTTACTTGCAGCAACAATAAGTTGCTCAAACCGCAGGAACTTTGCGATAGAATCGAACTAGAAGTGCAAGCATTGCTAGTACGCGCTTGTAGCTACATCTATCGATCACGTAATCTGGGCACCTGGCAGTACTTCTCCACTCTCCCCTATACGACACTTAACGCTGATATCATCTGGCATCTATTTTATTACCTTAATGTGGGCTTCCCGAGCGATCTAACCACGCCATTATATGCAGATATGGAAACGATTTATCAGAATGAATTCTGGAGTAAGTTTGATATAGCCAACGCGGATGTTGCACCCGAAGATATGTACTACCTCCTCCAGGCCTTCTTCGAGATGGCCGTTGAACGAGATCGCACCAAAGACTGGCCACTCATCCGTATCATTTGTATCACTATATTCCATGTAAGTAGCAGTAATTGAGAATTTGAGTAGAGAATTTGACTTACCATTACGACATCGGACTTTTGCAGATTGGGTACATACATCAAAACACTCGGGAGTACTGTTACAAAACCGCACGAGATATGCTGGTAAACATTACCTTGGCATATGAAGATCTCTTGGACTCCCTTTTGGTCTTACTGAAGGCACGCATTTCAGAGACTGAGCAGGCTGCATACTTATTCAAAGCGTTGCCCCTGGAGAACTGGCGCCCTAGCATGGAAAGCTTTGAACTGCTCTCTAACTGGTTGCTTCACTATGATTATCAGTCACCGGAGAACCAATTGGCACGACTGATTATTGGTCACCTAAACTGGGGATTCGATATAGAGGGTCGTCTTTATCTACAACACAATATACACGTACGCATGGCTTGCCTGGTAACGGAAGCTATAACCAAGCATACCCCAGAGGTAATTGGCTCCTCGGGCATTTCCGAAAGTGTGCGTCAGGTCTCTTCACTTATTGACTCTACACAGTCCAGCCGGGAACAATTTACGAACTGGTGTTGGCGCATGATATCCATGCTACGCTTACATCTAATGGACCAGAGCATAGAGTCCGTCAAGCGGACTCTTCAGCACCCCACAGAGCCACTGCTTTTTGTGCCAGATCTGGACCGGTTGGATATGATCTGGCAAGGTGTCGGTGAACATCGACCAATGGCATTATATGTTGGTGTTTTAGTCAGTCTACATGGTCATTCTATACCGATGATCTGTCAACATGGTTTCGATCTGCTACAGCAACTCCTGACCGATCATCGACATGCAGCTGTAATACGTTGTCTAGAGTTGATTGTACCACTGTTCCTTGAAACCCCTGATACGCTGGCATATTGCGAGAGGTAAAAGTAGATCTACAGTGAAGCTATTGTCTGCACCAGGTTTAACATTTACTTATAGTTTCCAGAAACTGCTTACCACTCTGCTGAATGCAGACAAAACATATCTGAAGTTAGCCAAGGACATGGTCTATGCGAATTTAATTGGTCCAATTCTGGAACTGTTGGATAACATGCTGCATCATCAGATTGTCTCCTACACCAGGTATGTACATATATCCTCTCCATAGAATACCCTGTTAATGTTTTATTCGTCTCGGTATTAGCTTTGGACTCTGTTCGCCGCTAAATCTTATCAACATCTGGCTCAATTGCTTTACCGCGCTGCCAGGCTGGGCTCAGAACACCCATGTACTGTATCTGCTAGACAAAATGCTTCGCATAGCCTACCAATTTGCCGACTGTCGCGTTCAGGCGGTAGAGTTTTTCTACAACTACCTTAAAGTACATGAATTTATATCTGTGTATATTTTACCCAAAGTATAACATCATTGATTTTTGTAGGACTGTATAGACTGGAAAACTCCACCCAAGTCGTCCACGCTCAAAGCTCTCTTTGGTGGTCAAGTGAACTCACGCATACCGTCTATATCACCGCAGTACTGTTGGTTTAATCTAGTGCTATTGGAGATAGAGTTCAGACTGCAGGATACACGCTTTTGGCCAGAGTTGCTACGTCAGCTTTCTTCGCAAACTGTTGAGGCAGCGCTGAAAAAAACGCTCTCCCTGACCAAGACAAATGGGTTTCCCCCTCAGCAATTGGTCATCTATAAATACGCTCAGCTGCTGTCCAGCATGGACACCACACATGCACTCTTTCCGATAATCTGTCAAAAATTTTTCGAGCTCTATCTGTGGCGAATACCCACTGAATGTGATGCAGGAAATTTCAGTGATAACCATGGGGTAGCCGAAAAGTTTTACGAGTACAACGTGACGCAAATGAAGTCAATTAAAACTCAATTAAAATCAGCCGAGGTGTATTATGCTGCCATTGCTACAAAACGCGCGGAGGACGATGCAGCTGCTCATATGTATCGCAGCTGTGCGAAGCTCATGCAGAGTTGCGCGCTATGGTTGGAGGATACACAGATCAACAGATTTTCCAGCGATACTCTTCAATTGCCGGCGCAATACAACAGCGAGAAGCTGCGTGATTTATTCAACGGTCATGTGGCACACTGGACTGAATTTCTTTCCGCCAGCGATATACGGAAGTTACAGCGCCAACAGGCAGATCTGTGGTCTGGAAAGATATACCGTTTACACGGCAACATGCCACTACGTAATCCGCTGCAGCCGAAACGAAGCGTTCCAGTAGTTCAGCGCATCAAAAATCATTTGTCAACCTACGACAAACGGCTCCCACCGCCGATACACAGTCATCCCGAACAGATACAGAAGCGACCCATAGATGGACAAACGCTGAACGAACTGCAGCGACGGGTACAGACTCTGAATAGTACAGCAAAGTAAGAGAAATTTAATATTATTCTAACATCAATTACTTACCTTCACTTTCAGCAAATTTCATTACAACACCTCAGAGCTGAATTCCTTGAACCTTAACTATATAGAACGAGTACCTGAGCTCTATACAATGGCACCTTACACAGAGACACGTAGCAAACAGTGTGAATCTCTTCTCTTCAATCGCAAGTGCACACGTCCCGCCCAAATCGAGCTAATAGGAGAGCATATACGTCGCAATGAACAGGTTGCTAGAAAACAGGAGCAGAACCGAGATCGGCATGATAAGATCATTGAAGAGATGTTGGCTTTGAATGTGGACGGTTTCGCGCAGGCCATTGAAGAACTGGGTGGCTGCATTCAGCAGTTACTGATGGATCAATCTAATAAGAAAGCCGTGTCGATTGGTGTAAAACTTTTCTATCATGTGGTAGAAAATATGACCGATACGACCATGAAGTTTCAGCCAACATTTGATTTCTATTCGCAAATTCTCGAAGAACTGGGCGTAAGTATAATAACTATTGAAATTACTTGTAAATGTAACCAATCCTCATTTTATCGACCAGGTATTTTTACAAGCTGATCAGTTGGAGCAGGGTTTAGTTGTGCTTAAATTAGCGATGCGACGAGGGGATCTTGTTGAACTGCTTGCTGGAGTATTTGTGCCTTGTCGCACGGATCCTGAACATTTTCTGGATATGTATCAATTTCTCATTGAATCGCATCTGAAACGTTGCGATACAAAAATTCTCTTTGTGTTGCTTTCAAAGTTTGATCTGCCCACCTGGTTGGAAGCGTTTCAGCCAAAACTGAGTGAAATCAATCGCCTGCTGTTGCTGGTACTTCAGGGCCTTGAGTCCTGGTCACAGCCAGATAGCAGTCTATTACAGGATCAATTCCGTCGTCAGCTTGTGCACATTTTCGTGTATGATTTTCCGCAGCATTATGGCGAAGTAATGCAGCTGGTCTTAGATCGTATCTCGGACCAGAAACTGATGCCAGTAGTGCTCCTCGATCTGCTCAATGCGCTACTGCAAAGCGCAAACAGTGCTTCACTGGCGCTCAATAGCTCTGAAACTCTATTACATGAGCTGAGTCAAGATTTTGCTCGGCGCCAGAAGTTGTTTACATTAAAAGCGGCAACAGACACGCTGTTGGTTTTGGCACGTCATTTTCAAAAAGAACGGCTGCACCATGGCCTGCATGGACTTTACCCCAAACACAAGGAATATTGCCAACCTCTGGTCATGTGGTTCACCTGCTTTGGGCATGTAACACTGGCAGCCGCTATTTGCACCTATCAGGAGATGCTGGCCGATCAAAGTGAGTATTTCTCAGAGCCCTCAAGAGTTGCACCAAATTATAGTACTTCCCATATTTCAGTTAGCGATATTGTCTTTGGGTGTATTGTGGAGACATATTCACCTTGGCTAATACCATACACCGAGCACACTGAAATGGCAGCTGGTGGTGCTGCACATTGGATACGTCAACTTAATCCCGATCAGGGAAAGATATTGCTGCCGTGGAGTAAGCCGCATGTGGAAAGCAGTAAGCTAATGATTAGGTCCTTCATGGCAAATGTCATGCAGGTAATGCAGTACCTGCCCTCCTCAAATAAAATCTTGGAGCATGTGTTTGCTTGGTATATACATCATTTCGCGCAGCTCAATGTAGCTGGACATGTGCTGGGGCCTCTTCATGAAGGTCTCGCCATGTTGCCTTGGGAGCGCTTCCTACCACCAGCTAAGCATATTGAACTGCTCTATGAGAGTCTGCAACGTTATCTTCCCGAAGCACATGCTATGCTCGGACATATATTTATAAGAATTGATTGGAATACATGGTTTACTCAGACTTCGCATTCCACGCCCATCCTGTCTCGTCTATTTGGAATCTTTATAAAAATGGCATTCGAGCCCAACATTCATATGCATCCCAATACCAGCAAGATTTTGGAGGATTCCGTAAAATACCCATGGCATCTGGTCGAGTACAGTGAGCTGGAAAAGTTGCTCAAATGGTTCCTGGCCAACGTGGAGCCCCTTATTGTTTTGAAGCTACCCACTGAGAGCAATTATGCAGATCGAGCAGTGCTAGAGTAAGTCGTCAATTGCGAAGAGAGAATCTTCAACTAACCATTCGTATATTTTTAGTTTACTACGCGTTGCCTGTGCCATGCTCCCAGAGTCCTCTACAGATGGTACGGTGATGCAAGCAACCGCCAAACGCATGCTTTACACTCGCTCCATCATAAGCATGCAGAGAGCGTGCGGTGCTAAGCACAAAAAGCTCTTAGCCACCAAGGAAGGTGAACGCAGCTTCACTAACGCCTTTCTCGGATTAGTCATATGTATAGACCAGGCTGTTAGCGGATCCAGTGAACATCGCACTCCGGAGGAACAGCGTCGGGAAGCACTAAATCTTATGCTTGAGTTAGTGGCACCCACACAGACTCAAAGCGAAGAAATATCCACGTAAGATACTATTTAACTCACTCGACCTCTTATACATAAGTTTAACTATGAAGCTTAAGTTGTGGATACATGCTTATATTTTAATTCTATATGTTTTACATACAACATATATTTTACAGCCTTCATATCCAAGCACTGGTTCGCTGGCAAGGACAATGCCCTGCGGCTAATCCGGTCATGTGCGCAGCTCTGCCTGCAATTGGGCATCTGAATACTTATATATCATGTATATACGCTCTATTAGAGTCGAGTATCGAGTGCTACTTTCGCAGGTCGGAGAATGCGCCTTGGCATGCACCTAGTTGGCTAGGATTATTCGAGGCTCTGCAAATGTCGCTGCCGAAACTAGAGCTTATGCCAGTTTTGAAGGGCAGCTATTTCTTTTCTCTACATGTCTTTGTGCTATACAAACTTCAGGAGATTGCAACGGATGGAGAAAAGATCACCTTTCTACAGGATTTATCTCAGTTGCTGGAGAACCTGAAAACCGATCCACAAACAGAACCACGTCTTGCTCTTGTCTGGGGCTTGATCATCTCACGTGGTTGTACATTGCTGCAGAGTTCACAGCTTGTGAAAAAACCTCTCTGCATGCTGGCGCGACATCTGCAGATTGCCTCAACCAAAGCTGAAAGCTGGAGTGATGGTCTGCTAGGCGCAATTGGACTTAAATCGGAGATCATTACGAACAGGTGGGGTAGTTTGAGCCCTCGATGTCAACATATGATTTACACATTTTTCTTTTGCAGGCGCAAAGTACTGACTCGCTGTCTTGCATGCATTATCTATTCCCTGTTCCCCGCCAGTCGAGATCTGCGACTGCCTTGTGAGGAGTACGAGAGCGCCATGCGGGAATTGGCTATGTTGTTGGCCAACAAGAAGTTTACGGACGTCAAACCATTAATCGTGAGAGCTGTGAGCATGCTCAAGGAGCAGACAATGCCTGATCTAAAGACAGTTCCCCATTTGATATGCCGCCTGATCGACATGTTATATCAGGAGAGCTATCTAGCGACCATTCCGGAGGTGTGGGACTGCGATTTCAAGCTTAAAGCACCGTAATTAACATAATGGCAGCCAGTTGTGTTATTTTTATACAATTTATAAAATTTATATACAATCATAGTAGTTAAAATCGCATATAATTTAAAAGTAAAGTGATAGAATTTATGCTATTTTGGAAATTGCAATAAAATATAATTAAAAGTTGGAAAATATTACATTAAAGTTACATCATTGAGAGCGTAATGTTTACATCATTAAGCGTAATTACAATATCAAACCATAAGAGAACTATACTGATATGATCGCTATATCGAGTGCGACACACTTCGAATGACACAATAAGCATCGACACATAAAGTATTAATATATTGATCTAATCGAACTGCAACAATTAAATCTAAATATATAAATAGTACCTAACACAAATGCGAACTATTGGACATTAATTATAAATAATACTTAAAATATTAAAATCAGAATGTTACTCATCCAGTGCAAAGTTGGACAACTGCAAATGTTGCAGATTATTACGCGCCTCAAAGTAACCTGTGTCGGTGGGATTATCTGGAGCAGGCACAAACGGCGGTTCCATATGCCCAATATTCTCCCAATCGATGCTGGCAAAGTAACGCATCTGCTGCACCTCCTTAGCGGCTGGTCGCCCTGCTGGATCCATGGTGAGCATCAACTCCACTGCCTCCATGGCTTCTGCTGACAAGGCCTCGTCGCCTTCTGGCCATTCGATGTCTACAAACAGACAACAACAATTATCAACAAAAGAAAACATGACCATTTGCATATTACTTACTCTTATTCAGAATGTTGTCAAATACTTTCTGCGGCGTTTCGTCATTGAATGGCGGTATACCAGTTAAAAATTCATAGAAGCACACGCCTAGCGCCCACCAGTCGACAGCTGGACCATGGCCCTGTTTCAAAAGCAACTCCGGTGCCAAATAATCGGGAGTGCCAAGGATGCGTTCGTTGGAAATACAATTGCCGCGTCGCACAGACTTTGGTGTCCGAAAAGGTGTGTTAATCTTTGTATTTTTTGGAGTCTTTGGCATATTGCCAATACCGTGATTAATTGGAGACATTGTGGGGTCATCAGCAAGCTTCAAATGATACTGCACACACGATATTTTCTCTTTGGCTGCATTATCGAGCGCTCTCTTGTCTGTTGAAAGAGGTAGTGCAAAACGTGTTGCCTTCAGTTTACCCAATAGCCCACCATCGCGACGTGGCAGTTTTTGCGAAGAGACAGGGGTCGAGAAGACCACATTGGCGACATTAGCTTCGGATCCCAACAGATGTTGCATAGGCAGCTCGTCGTCCGATAGTGAACGCACTTTGAGTACACTACGTATGGGTGAGGAACGCGCCTTGCGCTTCTTCGGCGTACTGCTGCCAATATTTAGTATTTCTATCTCTTGGGTTAGGCCAGTGCTGCTGTTACCATTGCTCGAACCGTTCACTTCCATGGACATATTTTCCGATCGATTTACCAGATTAATCTTACGTTTTATGCCACGCAAAAAATCAGGGCGTTTAAAATGCTTTGTGAGATTGCGGAACGGCGAATTCATTCGTATGCCACTTAATTCGTTGCCGTTGTTTGTCATGTTGTAGCTGAAAGAATAACACACATTAGATGCCACTCCAACCTATTGAATCTATTTAATATTTAACCTGCGCGAGTAGTCTGAGCAGCTATATTCCTCCTTTGACTGGCTAAGATTATCTGTATTCTTTTCTATAGAGGAGGCGGTACTTTCGCTGTTCATATTCAAATGACAGCTGGAATTATCACCTTTTCGACTAGAGACTCCAGAGTCCTCCTGCAGCTTTGAACTTCGATTGCGCTGTTTAAGATAAATGGACAAATGTTTAAATATTGGAAACAGTTAAAAAAATCAATAACATAAAAAATATGATCAGAATGATTAAAGAAAATGGTCTGAATAAGATTAGGTTAGACATTGGGAGATACAGGAATGCAAACAAAGACACACACGCACAGAGAGGATTCAACGCACCTCATCGAGCGAACGCCTGCGCGACATAGAAAACTCAAATGAGGCCTCGCTTGGAATTTTCAACTTGGCAAGATCCTTAGAATCGCCAACAATGCTGCTTTTGTCCTGCTCGGCCATTATGCAGCCCTTTTCAAGAAGATGTTATTGGAAAAGTGTACATGTGTTAAGCTAAACCTCCGATAATATCTTACCTGGCAATTGATTCTAGATTTGCTATTTTCGATGTCGCTAGTGCTGGCAGTATCCAAGAGGAATTCTACACGTCGTTTGTTAGCTGGCGGAGCGCCGCCTGCGGCTGTTGCTTCCAAAGGCGGCGAGCTCTTGCTTAACTCCGCCGAGTTACATGTATGATAGGACGATGAGCTGCTGTCAAGCTGTAGATGAGTAGATATTATTACACACTTTACCCACATATAAGTTTCGTTTGTATTTACATTGGTATTGGTATTGATGGTGCAAGTGTGCGTTATAGAAACATTTACTTCTTCTGCTGAGAAGAACGGCGATACGCCAGAGATTTTACTATCACTTGTTTTTTCCGCATCATTGAGAGACGTATCTGCCTCGCTGTCGGATGACTCTGTGATTTGACTATGCTTATTGATGGCCTGCATTAAGTGGGACGTTCCGGTGCCAGTGGCAGGCAGCCCATGCGTGATGCCTCCATAGTCCTGTACCTTCCTCTCGGAGCCAAATGATAAATGCGACGTAAGTGACAACAATTGCCCTGGTGTGCGAGCGTTTAAATTAGGCGAACAGTTAATGAGATCCGATATTTCCAAATCGCGACGCAATTCGATTTTGCTCAATCCAAAGTCCGTTAGTTTCACGTGACCACTAGCAGAGATAAGCATATTATCCGGCTTGATATCCCGATGAACAATTCCATGCTGATGCAAATACTGTAGGGCCAAGGCTATTTCAGCCACATAGAAACGAGCGGTAGGCTCGTCAAAATAACCATACATGGCCAACAGTGATTTCAGATCACCGCCCACCATGTACTCCATGACCAGATAAACATAGGACAGCGATTGCAGGGAGTAGAAAAGATTTACACAGAACTCGGAACGAGAAAGTGCCAGAGCATTACGTTCTGTGATAACCTGAGAGACCATATTCTTGTTTATCATCTCCGACTTGCGCATCACCTTGACGGCAAAGAGCTTATTGGGATCGTTGTGCTTGTAGCCAAGGAACACCTTGCCAAAGGCTCCACGGCTAATTGGCTTAATGATAACAAAGTCCTTAATTGTGGGTAACTGTAAGTGTGCAAATGTGTTAGTATCGAGTCGGCAATATAACGGGAGGCAACCATTAGATTTACACGAAATTAATTTACCTTTGCATTGAGAGATTGGTTATCCGGCTTTGTAGTTAATATGTTGATTTTCTCTAGCATTGCCTCATTCTCGATCATAGAGTTTGTTTTCTTTGGCGTTTTATAGTCAAACTGTTCACTTTGGGCAGTCGCCACATCAGCGTGGTCCATGTTATTCCTTGATTATTGTTTGCTTCGCTCCTTTTTTATTCTGTATGCGCGTTAATGATTAAACGCAATTCATCAGATTTGCCACGTGTTTTATCATGCTCAGAACGGACGTGTGATTTACCGAAATTATTAACAATCGATTTTAATTATAAACATTAAATTATTATTAATCAACTTTTGAAGAAACAATTTGAACAGCGCGTCGATAGATTTTCTACAGTGCTGCCAACCTAACTCTCATTTACATAGTTGCATTTTTGCAACAAGTTGGCAGCTCCATGCGTGCACGTTGGTTTTTAAATGCAAGAATAGTACGCTGTTCAAGAGGAATTTGCGTGAGGTACTTTGTAATGAGTACTGACCGCTTAACCATATAATAAATAAATAATACTAATATCTGTCAAATAGGTGATCAGACATGATAACAGTTGCCTCAAATTGAATATGTCGCATGTATGTACATGACTTGCAGAGAAAACTGTTTCCAATTAAAAATTAAAAAAAAAATTATTTAAAAATTTGTGATAAAAAACGCAGTTTTAATAAAATGTTCTTTATTTATAAAATACCATCCGACGATTTTTACATATTATTTTTGATATCTTGTATTATTATTATACATTTATACTCACGAATAAAATGCGAAAAACTCGGAAATACATAAATCTGCTACAACTAACGCTACATATAAGTGTGTATGTAAATAAAAGTAGTATATTTTGTTGTTTGTTTACACATATGTTTTCGTACCTAAATGTTGTATTGAGGGTACGCAACTGGCGCAACGATTTGTCGGTATATATCTAATTTTAATAAACAGATATGTAGCAAAAAATCGGGGTGATTGACAAATTTGGGACTGTTAATGGGCAAGGTGCATGGCTAAGATTTCCAGGGATCGAGGAAAGGTCAGCCAACGCTAATGTACATGGCTTTGGTTTTGGCCCAATTGAATTGAAATTAAACTTTACTCTTAACATGTAATTTTATCGCAAGAACACAAACTACCAAAGAGGTCACCTTTCCACAACGTTAATACAATTGATTGAACATAAATCTTAAGAGCTAAATGTTAAGGGTGAGGGAGGAGCGTACGAGAAAATGTGGTGTTTACATTATGGCGCAACGAGATCTGTTAGGACCTTCGCTCTCGGTGGAGGCCTCCACGTCCACAGCTGGCACATCGGAGCCAGAATCAGTATCTGTACTAATCTTTCCATCATCATCATCTACCTTCTTCTCCTCCTTTTCAACATCTTCCTTTACCGGTGAGCCGGCCTTTTTGGGAGTCTCTGGCACAGCTTCCTGTCCAACAGTAATGTCAGCACTGACTGACGATTTGTTGAGCTGTTCCTCCTCTTGGATACCAATAATGCCAGATACGTTTTGTACATCACCGACCTCTTCAACATCTCCAGATGGTGGGGTCTGTTCATGATTATGGCGCGACGATGGTGAACTGATGGTCGCCCTGGAAAATCGTGAACGGAGCATGCTAAAAGGCGATGCTAGATTCAAGCTGAATAGATCGAAGCGAGCACGCTTGGGTGGAGACATATCCACATCCTGGGCTAGATCATTGGCTGACTGACTGCCGGCTAGTGTTGGCGGTGTACGCTCACGCTTGCGCCCACGCCCAAAGAATGAGAATGAAAATGAGGAGGTGTTCGGTATCTCCGATCCCACTGTGGCATTCATACTTGTGTTAGTGCAAGTAGACGTATCGAGATCACCACTAGTATTAATGCATCTATAGCTGCCCAATTTTCCGGGAGTTAATTCTGTGCTCGGGCGAATGCTGCGACGTCCACTGATCTGAGCAAAGGTACGTGCCGGCACAGTTGACGGCGAGTTGGATGGTTGTGCGGCCAGCTCCACTTCATTGTTTTGCTTGCTGCTGGTACGGAAACCGAAGAGATTGCGACCAGGTGTAGAAGTAGCTGTTGGCACAGCACTCTGCTGCTGCACACTCCTAATGGGCGAAGCATCCACCGCTAGTGGTTCCATATCGACATCTTCCGCAGCTTGGGCTACGACTGCCGGAGCTGCAGCAGCAGGCTCTTCAGTTTTCTGCGGCTTCTCAGATTTCTTCTGTACTGGTGGCGACTCGGTCTGTTGCTCCACTTTGTTGGGTGTTTTCTGTTGACGACGCGATGACTTGCGCTCCGAAGTCGGTGTGGTTTGTACCTTAGGGACTTCGGGGTCCTCACATAAATCAACTATCTCGGAAGGTGCGACTTTTTCTTCCTGCTGCTTATCGGCAACTTTTGCTTCATTTTCAATAGCTTTCTTGCTTGGCTTGGTTTCATCTTTAGCGTCTGTCTGTTTCTTCTCTGCTTGTTTCTCCTTAGATTTCTGCTGTTCCTTGGGGACGACGACGGAGGCACTGCTTGAACTTCCATTTTGATTTGTCTTGTGATTGCCATTGGTGGACTTGCTGCCACCATTCTGATTCTTTTTCTCATCATCTTTGCTTAGAGCTGCTGATGATGTAGACGACGTGGATGTGGGTCGCTGTTGGCTGCTGCTCTTCTTGATGGACACGACAGGTCCGCTGTCGGACTTTTTGCCGGGATTGCTATTCTGTGGACTGCTGCGTCCAGTGCCGTTACCGGCTGTCTGCTGAAGCTGAGACACTTTACTCCCAGCGCTAGCGCCTGCACCACTCAACGAAAGCGGTGCACGGCGGCCACTAGCAGTCGTGCCACCGGCTGCAGCTCCGCCCACATTATTGGGTTGTGCCATTTTGCTTAGCATTGTGTCGTTCGCTTATTACCACCTCGTGTTGCACGGAGTTCTGCAAAATACGAGGAAAAAATTAAATAAGTTGAATTGGATCAATTAATTACATGTATTAAGTTTCGCATATTAAACACACTTGAAGTGCAACGAAATCGAATGGAATCTAAGCACACTAACTTCATATATTATTCAAGAGCGAACATTGTGGTTTGTTTACGTTGCGGTTAGGTGCCGCATTCCTCTAGAGAACCGGCTCTGTCGTGCACTTACCACGATGCAGTTGTTGATACACAATCACAAATGCAGTTTCTATTTCGAGTTTTTCATTCTATATACTATTATCACTCTATTACCCTGTACTAAAGCGTGTATTAAGTATTTATATTCTTCATTAGGACGACAAGCTGAATCTGTATGAACAAATAGATCTCGCAAACTACTGATCGACACCCAAGGCTAAGCAAAGTACAGGGTATTATACTATCGACTGTGCCCGACTGTAGCATTTTTAACTTTTCGTACTTTTCAGATTTTGTGCGCTCATGTTGATCTTTTATTGTCGCTATAAACACCGAAAATTTGCCTGCAAGTTCGCATCTATACCATTAAGTGCGCTACAGGCAGGTAGGGAACATGGAATCCTGCCATGGGTCAATCGCTATTAACCGGAATTCCCAGCCGCCAAAACAATTATCTAATGAAGATTTTGAAGAATGTCTCATATGCTTATGAAAGAAATGGATCCGACGAAAATGATTGAGCTAGTACGCAGTTTAGGCAAATATTGTTGGACGAGTGCGCAATCCCATCGTTCCACTCGAACAACTACAACTGCCCCTACATGAAAATATTCTTAAAGGGCTTCCGGTGAGCCGAGGGCAGGGCGTAAAGTTTCTACCTGACCAGACAGACCATGGTATACAATTGAACCTGTATAGGCAAATAAATTAAAACTAAAAAAAGCTAAATATTCGAATGCCCCCCGTAACGCTCATTGGACAGAGTGTGTCCAATGCGCCGCCAGCGAACAGCAAAATAAAATAAATATTATAAAATCCCGAAGCAAAGAGTCGACAATCATATATCCTATGCTAAATGAATATCAAGTAAAATAGTAAATTCATGTCATGTGGTATACCCTATTTTCAATTGCATAGGGTATTCGAACAAGCTGCGGCTGGCGAAAAGAAAGGAACTGTTGGAAATTGCATTGCTTAGAAGCAAGTATGTGGAGGTTTTCTTTTAGAAAGTGCAACGCGAAAAAATAAATCAGCAGAGAGAGAAACGAGCAAAACACTGACAGGCACACACACACAAGCACACATGATGCTGCAGCTAAATGCAAAAGTCAGCCGCCAATAAAACACAAATGCAAGCACAACGGTTATACGGATACACACATACACACATTTATATATACATATGTACGTATATGTACATATGTGCATGCAATTATGCGCCAAGCCCTCACGCCGTCATTATTGTAGTTCGTTTTCGCGTTTTGTTTTGGTGTGTTGTTTGTATGCCAGAAGAGTTTAATAAACTCAATTACACATATGTACATACTTATGTATGTACGTCAAAGCGAGCATCAGATTAAAGAGCGGTTATGTATGTACATATGTACATTCATAGGCCTATAATGTATTTATTTTAATTTAATGTTTATGTATACCATCTCAATGTATTGAGTGTGCATATGTTGCCAGAAAGATTTTATAAACATTTAAAAAATTCGCACTTTGATTTGATTGAAACTGTATTATAACAAAGGCACACATGTATAGATGTTCACTTGTGTGTGTAAGTAGATAAAAAGGCGGCTTACAATACGCGCCTAAATATTGAACGTGGTTAACAACAGCTAACAAAATAAGATTAATTGACAATGACAGTTAATAATGAAAAACATTCCACACAAATGATCAATTGATAATAAATAAATTAATCAATCAGTTATTATTTATTAAATTTAGGGCTAAACTAAATACGTTTCCCTTTATGCTTTGCCACCACTGTACCAGACAGGCTCAATTGACGGGGTTTGTTTTAAAAATGGCGGAAGCTGCAGCCACAAAATAAAAAGGTACGAGCGTGCACATATAGGAAGGTGCACAACCGCATGCACTCAATAATATATTTTTGTACACACACCACACATTTTCCGAATAGTTTTAAAATGCTAGATTATAGATTTTGCCGCATTTACAGTACTTTCCAAATGCAATAGAACCCGGCAATTGGGCTTGAAATTTTATCTACACCAAATGCGAATCCTACCGCAACAAAAAATAAATAAAGCGCACACCGCAGACTTGTACTTAGCAACAATCAAATACACACATCTCTAGACGAATAATGAACAAACCTTTTATTTTGTTTGTAAATGGCTTATGTATATTTATATCGCAGACAAAAAATATGTGCGAAGCCAAAATGCCTCCGACGCCAGTGAAAAAATTAAAAAACTAACGCGCGGCGATAGCAATGTGACCGGGTTCTATAAATAAATATGTTCAAATTTTGCCTTAAAATACTAAGATCTGGTATACCATTGCCGATTAATTTCCCTACATAAAAAAATAAACAAAATGTTGAAGCCCTTTTCGAAATATATAAACATAAGAAAGTAAAGAAATAATAAAATGTATTTACATTGCCGAGGCATAAGTTTTCTGTATCTAAGTAATCGGTGATTTACAGCCACACCGATTATTTTGTAATCGATGTACTACTACAATTGACGACAAACACGGCCAATAAGTAAGATCTAAAAAAATACATTAAAATTAATGAAATCAGTGAACTAATAATGTAAGTATTGGTTTTTTTAATAATTTATAAAAACCCTGAGCCAAACTGACTGTCCTTTTGCACTAACTTTGATTACTTTATTGTCTTTTCCACAAAACATGACGCATCTGCAATTGACTGGATACGCCTTTCATTTATGCCGGACCACACACACATGCTTACAAAACATTTGTAAAACACATATACAGAGTGCGTATACACAAACACAATAAGAGACAACAATAGATACGTGTTGGTTGGCCCCCAGCAGCAAGAGCAAGTGCACCTACACCGCAACAACCTGAGCGACTCAAGATATGGCGCATATATTGGAAAATCAATTATTTGCTGCTGCGCAGGTGATTGAGCAGCAATTGGATCAGGAGTTCGAGCGTTTGGATAATCTGGATTCGGATGATCTGAAAGCCCTGCGTGAGAAACGGATACAAGAAATGAAAAAGTTGAATAGCAAAAAGCAGGAATGGCTCAACAACGTAAGCACCTTAATTTCATACAGTAGTACATTTAATCCATGATGATTGTTATGTTGCAGGGTCATGGCACATATTCGGAACTGGCTGATGAGAAGGAGTTCTTCGAGGTGTCCAAGAAATCGCCCAACATTGTGTGCCACTTCTACAGAGACAGCACTGAACGTTGTCGCATTGTCGATATGCATCTGAAAATACTCGCTGCCAAGCATATTGAGGCCAAATTCTGCAAAGTGAATGCTGAAAAGTCTCCATTTTTGACACAGCGGCTACGCATTAAGGTAATACCAACCATAGCCCTGGTTAAGGACAGCAAAACGAAGGACTTTATAGTCGGCTTCACCGATTTGGGCAACTGCGATGATTTCTCCACGGAGATGCTAGAGTGGCGCATCGCCCACTCAGGCGCCATTGAATACAAAGGGGATTTGATGCAGCCACCAGATGTGAAACGTAAACCGTTTATAAATCGCCCACAGAAGACCATACGCGGCGGCTATGATTCGGATGATTCAGATATCGATCTGGATGACTAACATGTTGCCCCACACAACACAACATACAAACACAGCTCCACAAAGTAAACATTAGAAGTACACTAGCTGTTGTAGCATTGGGTAACCCATGGGAAACAAACACACAAAAAATGACTTCGAAAACAATCGAAGAAAAATCAAAAATCTAGCACATGAATGTAGAAAACCAATTAGGCATACTTTAGTGTTATTTATTTTAATATATAATTCCAATCAAAGTGTTGCTAATACCTTCTCAAAGATTAACTCTTCCTTATGGTATAAGTTGCTCAATAATAGCTGAATCATCTGCCTTAACTTAACCCTTCCCTACCTCCTGCATCCCATGTTTTACTTTGTAAACGGGCCTTACACGCCTTTGGCACAATATAACTAATTCTAACTCGTTCAACGTGAATTGATAAAAAAAAAGCCCTATAAAATACATAAAGAGTATAAAAAAGACAACTGGCATATATTTTTAACAATATTAAGAGATACTGCAGAGATGCGCATTTCCTATTGTAGAGATAACTAACTCACATGTACAAGTTTTTTACATTTATTTTTATAATTCTACAAATGCATCAACATACAAATTATCTTCATATTAAACTGCAAAAATGAAAAAGATCACGATTTGCGTTTTTATTGAAATATTTTACAGCAAAAATTACATTTTAAATACTATCTACGTACATATGTACATATGTAATCAAATTCAAAGATTTTGTCCAACATTTTGTTAGGATTGACGTTCCGAAATAGCTAGCCTAAATTTCCAACAATTTCCTCTAAGCTTTACCACAATATATATTTCAGAGGAAATTTATGACTGCAAAAGGTCAAAAGATGTCATTAAAATATAACATTATAATTAGTTGCGTTAATTATTCATTTTCTGCTTCACCGTTACTTTATGACTTCTTTATTGCTTATTTCTGTCATCGTTCTGTCCTTCCTCTAATTTCTCTAATGTCCATCCATAATGTCATAATCTAGCTGATTTCAACTAGTCACAGTAGTTAGTAATAACTGTACTTTTCGATTGTTTTGTTCTCCTTTCCAGCATCTTGTTTCATTTCACTGTGTTGCTTTCGTGAAGTTCCACGAACCGCTAATTAACTGCGATAATATAATTATGTATATACATACATAATTTCATATGTACACACATAGAAGGCTTAGAAAGTTCCAGCAGGTAATAAACTGATTTGGCAGCTGCAAAGATGTATCCTCGGATGGAGAAATATATACGTCCCGTGCTCTAGGCATGGACAACATTAAAATCTCGAGCTACAAGTGCAATAAAAGTCTTGGGTGATTCCAGCAAGTAATTTACCGATCCGGTAGCTGTTCAAAAGTTTCCGCAGACTGAGGCATATATAAGCGGTGACAAATCTTTGTAAACTCATTCGTCCTGTGCTCTTGGCGTGGACAACATTATAATCTAGAGCTACAATCAACAGTTATAAATATATACGTATGTATATGTAATAAAGCTACATACATACATACATAAGTGCAATAAAAGTCTTGTAATTAACCGATCCGGCAGCTGTTCAAAAGTATCCTCAGACGGGGTCATATATAAGCGGTGACAAATCTTTGTAAACTCATTCGTCCTGTGCTCTTGGCGTGGACAACATTAAATCTCGAGCTACAAATCAACATTTATATATATTTGTATGTATATACATACATAAGTGCAGTAAAAGGCTTGACTGATTCTAGCAGGAAATTAACCGATATAAAAGGCGCAAAATCTCACCTCAAGCTCATTCGTCATTTTCTCTTTGCTGTCCGTGCAAACATTAAAAACTTGAGCTAATCGAAGTCAATTATATTTGATAATGACAAGTACACAAGTAAGTAATATTTTCCAACATTAAAGAGATAATTATTCATGTGAACAAATTGCAGGAGTTTGATCTTCTTGAAGCCAACAATAAAAACAACAAACGCAAAGCAATGGCCGAACTCAAGCGGGAAGTTGGACGTCCGAAAAAATTCGGAAACGGTGAATTAGTGGAAAAACTGTTAGAGGACCACCCCGAGTACACATCAGTTGATGTGCACCGGGAGCTTTTAAGCCGTGGCATTGAAGTTAGCCGACGGACACTTCAACGCCGGATGAGTGAGATAAGGGCCAAGCAAGCCCTGTTGAAAAATGAGGGCATGACCGAAGAAGTCAAAAAACGACGCCTGGAATGGGCAATGGCTCATATGGATTGGAACCTCCGCGACTGGCGTAAAGTATTCAACATGGATGACTTCAAAGTTCTTGACGATACTAAACCCAAGGATATATATTTAGACTCTTTGGTGGGACCAAACACACCAGAATTCAATGATTTAAATCTTATGGCTTTACTAATGGAAGTCATAACGCCTAAACTACAATCGCGGCCACCAAAGAATGTCTACGAATTTCGTGCAACGCTCTATGATATGTGGCACACAGACGACGACCTCGTCAACAAAATAGAAAATATTTACCAGACAATGAAATGGCGTGTAATAGGCGTCATACGTAATCAAGGAGGAAAAACCGGCTTGTGCTAAGTTCTTGGCACTAAGTGTGATTATTGACTACAACTAAGGTACATAGAATTCGATTTAAACATTTAATTATACAATGTTCTGTGATTTCATTTGACAGTCGAAAGGATAGTTTATTTAATAATTCTGTCAAGTGTGTAGTGCCTTATACTGTTCATATGTTCCGGAATTTTTCACAAAGTGTGAATAATTATATAACAAATTCGGTTCAAACGCCAGAGTATGGCTCTACATACTACCGTAGAGGTGTTTTAATCGAACTAATTATATACTTGTTCACATTTTTCAACTGGGCTTGCTTGGCCCTAATCTCACCCATCCGGCGTTGAAGTGTCCGTCGGCTAACTTCAATGCCACGGCTTAAGAGGTCCCGGTGCACATCAACCGAAGTGTACTCGGGGTGGTCCTCTAACAGTTTTTCTACTAGCTCACTGTTTCCGAATTTTTTCGGACGTCCAACTTCATAGGCCATAAGACTTTTGGCGATTTGATTGGATAGAAAAATACTTTGTTTAATACAGAACTATCAAATAAAGTATTTCTCCCTCTATCTAAAATGTCAAATGTCTTTTGGTATGTTTTCACTGTTTAAAGCGTTGCTTCCTTGGAAAAAAAATTAATGATATAATTATTCACACTTGATGAAAAATTCCCGCAGCATGTGGACTGTTCCACTCAAATGTAAACAGTATAAGGTTTATGACAATTTTCTGCTTAAAATGTATGTAAGTTAATAGATACATATAGAATATAATATTGATTATAATTGTTTAAATTATTATTGTATTACAATATTTTCTACTAAATAATAAATAAATGTAAGCCCGCACATATTAAAAGAATTAGAACGAGGTGGGAAATGCAAATTCAAATATTGTGAATCCATTTATAGATTTGGTGATATGATTAAAGGAAATTAAAAATAGATTTATGCTAGATGCAAATCTTGTCCTTATCAAACGGTTAGCTGGACAATCTTTGGCGTTTACTCGGCGACACCAGCACCGCCGTTGGTTGATTTTGCTGTGCACCAGAGATTGCATCAAAAATACTCGTCTCCGACCGTTGGTACTCACTGCTGATGTTTTCCAGATTCAAGTCAGCATCCAGCACAAGAACCTTTAAAGCAGCAGAATTATTTTAGCGTTAGCTAGCACTTTGAAGCTTTATGTGTACCTTGCATTGTTGCGGACGCCTATGATGGATGAGCCAATCCTCATGGAGCTCATGTAACTCCTGCAAATACTTCAGTGGCACACAAGTCTCTTCTGAGCGTGCACGCTGCATCATACGTTCGTACACAACCTCGGGAGAAGTGCGAAGATAAATGATCAGATCCGATTGTATGTGTATCGATTCTTCAATGAACTTGTACCACTCCTGTAGGGTGTTGTACATGCCCAACTCTAAGGAGCCATTGCGCTGCATATTCTCCACAAAACAGTAGCTGTGGGGAGTTATAATATATTAGCTTGATTGAATTTTTGCCTATTAGTATTTGTTACCGTGAGCTATAAATGGAGCGTTCAATTATTTTCAACTTCTTATCTGTGGGTTCCGTATGCGCCTGCAGCATGGTTAACGTGACATATGACTGAAAAGGCATTGCCCATTTCTTTGGATCACTGTACATTTTCTCCAGCAGATTAACACCGTTCACATTACGCCATTTCTCCACAGGTTCCGTGATTAGACAGACCTCGCTTTCATATTTTTGAAAGTGATTCAAAAAAGTAGTCTTTCCGCTGCCAATGTTGCCTTCAATGAGGACCGTAAATGGCTGCGTATCCTGGGCATACTTCCGCCCACTCGTCTTCAAATGCGTCGATGCTTTGGCCATTAGTCCAGTTAGGCCCTGATCTATCATTTAATAAAATGGGTTTATAAATTTTATTTAGGCTAACCAAGATTGGTGCGTCAATTTTTCACTATGATAAAAATATCTAAAGTCGGAAGAATGCAACTGTACAGTGCGGCCTTCGTAAGTCAACTAAACCATTAACAGGCCACGATTTTGCCGCCTAATTTTCTAAAGAGCGGGAAGCGCTCTAAAAGGCGCCATTTCCAATGTTTGTTTTGTTTGTTAACAGCTGAGCGGTTGAGCACAGTAGAAATCGATAAGAAAAATTGAATTACGTATTAGTTTTGCTATGATCGGAATGCCCATCTCGTGGCTGGTCATACAAAATTTGTATAAAATTACAGAGTATCCATTTAAAATTATTTATACTCTAAAAGTACAAAGTTCCGCAACAATATTGAAGTCATCAAACACCGTATTTCGCTTAGTTTCACAACAAACAGCAACAATGTCACGGAATATACGAAATTTGCCGACTGTCGCACATGATTGTATCAGCTGATATATATCGATATCATTTAGGGTTGTTGATATGTTGATTGTACTGTGTTACTTATCGATTATTTGGCATTCAAATTTTGCGCAAAAATGTTTATATCGATGATAGATATCTTTTTAAATATCATTACCGCAGATAGAAATTTCGATATATTATTAGACAGCCCTGGTATTAGGCAAATGGATTTATAATTTTGTATAATGCTTCTCTTAACACATGATTGTATTTTCTTTAATAATAGTTTTCTTAATAAAACGCTAAAGCTTAAACTGAATTAAGATAAAACATTGTCCGTAAAAG
The DNA here is from genome assembly GCA_035045005.1 of Liodrosophila aerea. Classification (NCBI taxonomy): domain Eukaryota; kingdom Metazoa; phylum Arthropoda; class Insecta; order Diptera; family Drosophilidae; genus Liodrosophila; species Liodrosophila aerea. The sequence goes on from JAWNNL010000753.1 coordinate 480,042, forward strand.
AGTGAAATTTAAACTTCGCAGTTGCAAGTGAAACTATCGATGTGTATCGCAAATCAGCTGTGTTGTCAAAATAAAAGGCCAGATTTGCAGAGCGAATGGCCACACTTCAAAAAATTTACAGAAGAAAAAACGTTGTAAGAATTGTGGCCTAATTATTAACACAAAATTCGTTCAGACACAAAGCGAATTAAATTTTCGCACGGATAAATAAACGAATAGTAAAAAACATTAGAGGGTAGGTGTGTTAAACCCATTGATATTCATTTGTGTATTATAGAAAGACACTTTTATGTGTGAATGTGATAAATGTCGTGACAAGTTGCCTTTATGGATTAGTTAAATTCAGCTTATGAGCGAGAGACAAACTACGTGTTCAATTATCGTTGGCCTTGTCGGAGAATGCATTGAAATGGCCGCAGCAAACAAGGCATAGGACAACCCTAGGTTGCCACTTTCTACGCTTCTATGACTCCTTTAATTATGGCTCACCCCCCACTCCATAGCAACAACAATACATAATGTTAATCTCTTATATAAAAGTTTAATGGGTCTAATCGCAGTGCACCCGCTTGTTACTTTGTATAACTGCCTGCTTTCGCCATGCGTCTCACACCTAATAAGTAATTGAGTTCCAGCTGACATCAACTACAATAACAACAACAGTGAAAAGTATAATAAAACTAACGTGAACAGCTATTAGGTACAATTTTCTATGGTACAAAGGTCGCGTTTTGTTTCGATAACGTGTTGCTCTTTGCCTTTATTGTAAAATCAAGTGCAAATACAAAGTGTAAATGAATATGACATTCAACAATGAAATTGAATTGAAAATTAATATACATACATATGTTTTAAAAAATATTTTTACCATATTCGTTTAGAGGCTAAATCTACTACAATGGACTCCGCTTCGAATCTGCTCGAGGAGCACACTGGCTCTAGTAGCGATACGAATTTTGCGAACGAGAATTCAAAGATCGCCATCAATCCAAAGGATACCGACTCTGGTTTGCCCTCTTCGGCAGATATGGTCACACCATTAGTTGACGACGAAGATGATATCTACGAGCAGGTGACAATGATTCTGCGCAAACGCCGTGTCTGGAGTGGTCAGGATTCGCTGAGCCACAATGGTCTTGATCTAGACTTGCTTGAGGATGATGATGATGAATTGGTCGAGGAAGATGATGTTGGCTGTCCACTGCCGTCAACCCCAGAAGATACGCAGCTGATAGAAGCCGAGGTAAGCTATTCGTCTTGTCTAGAGATGGGCACGGGCCTCAATTTTAAGGCCCGGCACGTCCTAAGCCCGCACCACAGTTTTAAGGCCCGGCCCGGCCCGGCACGGAATTTTATCAAAAAGGCCCGGCCCGGCCCGGCCCGGCCCGACATACATATATGATTCCCAAAGAAAATATTAAATATTTGACATCAATTCATTTTTCACATTTTTCTTATATATAATTTATATATAATCTTATAATAATAAGTACATGTTTTTGTGCAAAAATATTAACATATCTAGGTTCTGACTTTCAATCTGGCTCTCGCTTGTTCCAGAGCTGAGAGGCATACAAAACATTTTAAAGTTTGCAAGTTGCTACTTCCTATAGGTATAAATTGACCGATAAATTTGTCAAATTGCTACTTTACTTAGTTATGAAGTTGGCGACCTTTCTAATGTTAAAATTGGTGTTATAGCCGGCTCGATGTCAAGATTTTTAGACCCTGTACTTTAAAAAAGTACAAAAGGGTCTATTAAGTTTGTGCAAATGACATTTGTGTGTAACAGGCAGAAGGAGGCGTGGCAGACCCCATAAAGTATATATATTCTTGATCAGGACGACGAGCTGAGTCGATCTAGCCATGTCCGTCTGTCTGTCTGTCCGTCTGTCTGTCTGTCCGTCTGTCCGTCTGTCTGTATGAACACCGAGATCTCGGCAACTACAAGAGCTAGAGACGTAATTTTTTTTTTGTTTGGTTTGTGTATTACATAGGCAGGCCAAGTTTATGTTTTTAATTTGATATCTCATCCCCCTCCCCCTCAAATTTAAAAAAATGTTCTTAGTATATACAGTTTTGGAGTCACTGGATATATTTTTCGCACGATTAAAGTTTTAGATGCTTTGCATGTTTGGTGCGAGTTGCAGCAAAATCGGATAATAAACACCGGAGATATTTAACAAACAATTTTCAGGACTAGGCATTTGGCTAGGGGAGGGGGGAAGCCACAGCGTACGCGGCCACTAGGGCGTATGCGTGATTTTTGATTGTGAGTTTGAATTTCTGTATGAGTATTGGTTATTGTTTGTATTTTAGTATATATTTGTATGTATAAGTGTATGTGTGTGTGTATACACACATATGTATATATGCATGTGTATGTGTATGTGAGTATGTACATACATATGTATATGCTGCTGCTATTATCGACTCCCAGGGCAAATCAAAGTACAGGGTCACCTACTGTCGGTTGCGTCCGACTGTAGCTTTCCGAGTTTTTTAGAAATTAAAAAACAAAAATTGTGTCTTCTTTTTCTCCAATATATTTCGGCTGCTCCACGGCAACCGTCTTCAGGGCGAATTTGTTGACACGTCTGCACCAAAGGACGTGGAGTAATGTAAAAATCTTGACCTCGAGCCGGCTATAACACCAATTTTTGTTGCTACTTTACATTTATCGAAAAATATTTACTAAAAATTATCATCCATAATATAATGAAAGAAGTGTCTTTCCGAAAAAAAATTTAATTTATTTTGTGGTTTCAGGCCTAACGGGCCTGTCGGGCTTCACGGGCCTGTCGGGCTTTACGGGCCTATCGGGCCTATCGGGCTTGGCGGGCTTTAGTTCGTAGGCCCGGGCCCGCACGCTTAAAGCCCGTTTTTTAATTTTAGGCCCGCGGCCCGAATTTTTCGACCGAGGCCCGTGAGGCCCCAGGCCCGGCCCGGCCCGTGCCCATCTCTAGTCTTGTCGTTAGGCTAGCAAAATAAGCTACTATGTATGTGAAATGAAATTGTGCACTAGCAAAAAATTTCTTATCGCTGACCCAAAGCTTTGCGGTTATCGTTATTTACCAGTCCAGGTCAGTAGACGTATGTATATATGTACATTTATAAACATACACATTGTAAACATATTGCTATCATTGCCGGAATTTGAATGTCGCGACCGTAGGCTTATCAAATCGATGGCCTGTCTGTGAGAGTCGGTAAATATTGTCTGCCTCGTTGCTCAGCTGCAGGTGCAGAATGCGAAAGGGGAAACACCCACCCAGAATATATATATTTACGTACATATATTTCATAGATAAAGACTGTGTACACACAGCTACATATTTCAGTATTTATAACTTTCATTGGTTGTATTTGGTTGCGCATTGGCAATTAGCAGGCTTACGTGGGGTCAGGTGCGGATTAGACTATAAGTGGCAGGTTTGGGCGCTTGTTGTGGCTGCGGCATGGCAAAATAATATGAAAACAGATGTGACGCAGATAACGCAATTTAGTATATATGTTTTTGCGACTGCCTACTTTCGTTAGGCCTTATCTTATCGCAGGTTTCGATCGTCGTTTCTTGTTCCGTTTCAGAATGTATACAAATCATTTTAACTGAGTAGACGATTGACAGTCGCTTCAAAGCGCAAAACTTGTCTAGTTGTCCGAACAGTTTGCAAATGTTATTTAAAAGTTATTAAACAGAAATGGTAGAAACCAAAGTCGATTTCGAAGATGCTGGCATGAAACCCCAGGAAACGTATAAGAAACTGTCAAATGCTGACGCAGTGAAATTTGAAGCAAGCCAAAAAGTTAGTTAAATAAATGTAGTTATATTCATTTACCTTTAAGTGACTTCATACCGTTCGATTTTATTTAAAGTCTGATTAATTTTTATTGCAGATGACAGAAGTACTAAAGGCTGGTGTTCTCTCAGACGAGATTGATCTGGGTGCATTGGCTCATAATGCCGCCGAGCAAGCTGAAGAGTTTGTGCGCAAGGTAAGCTTGCCAGCCATAAGCCGTATCATATAATTTCAAATGTTTGTATTGTTCATTTATGTACATATTTTCACACATTATTAACCAACGTCAACATTTTGAACAAATAAATGCTTTCAATATTTGGTTTGTTTATTCGTTATTTATTCAATAATTATTTGTTTTATGATGGTAATATCGATTGAATCAGTTTTCTAATGTTTCATTTCTTTCGTCACAGGTGTGGGAAGCCAGCTGGAAGGTTTGCCACTACAGAAACTTACCCAAATGGTTGCAGGACAATGATTTTTTGCACCGCGGCCATCGCCCGCCTCTACCATCGTTCCGTGCTTGTTTTAAATCGATATTCCGTTTACATACGGAAACTGGTAATATATGGACACATCTGCTTGGTTGCATTGCTTTTATTGGCGTGGCATTGTACTTTGTATCTCGGCCAACTGTTGAAATTCAATTTCAAGAGAAACTCGTATTTGGAGCATTCTTCATGGGTGCTATTATCTGTTTAGGATTCTCGTTCGCATTTCACACGTTAAGTTGTCATTCGGTTGAAATTGGAAAACTATTTTCAAAGTGAGTATTATCTACTATTTTATATAAACCTAATGATCATATTAATTGACAATTAATTATTTATCAGATTGGACTACTGTGGAATTGCGTTACTTATAATGGGCTCATTTGTGCCCTGGCTTTACTATGGCTTCTATTGCCACTATCAGCCAAAGGTGATATATTTATCTGTGGTGTGTGTGCTCGGAAGCCTCTCCATTATAGTTTCGCTATGGGATAAGTTCTCAGAGCCAGCTCTACGTCCACTACGCGCTGGCGTTTTCATGAGCTTTGGCCTGTCCGGTGTCATTCCAGCCGTGCATTACAGCATCATGGAGGGGTGGTTCAGTCAGATTAGCCGTGCAAGTCTTGGCTGGCTCATACTTATGGGTAAGCAGAATACTGTTTTTAATTATTAACAGAAATACTCAAAACTTGCTTTCAATTTAGGTTTGTTATACATACTTGGTGCTATATTATATGCTCTCCGCGTTCCGGAGCGTTGGTTCCCCGGCAAGTTCGACATATGGGTAAGTTTTATTGCAATAAATAACTAAGCAAGTATTACTAATACTTATTTCTTACAGTTTCAATCGCACCAGCTTTTCCATGTGCTCGTCATTGCAGCGGCATTTGTGCATTATCACGGCATTTCTGAAATGGCAATGTATCGTGTCACAGTGGGTGAATGTACTGTGCCAATTGAGCCAATAACTTTCTAAATATAAATATAGCTGCAACTATACATACAATCATCATACATACAATCATACAATCGACTTCACGCACTGATTTTAATCTCCATACACACAAGATACATATATTCCCAGAAACATATACCATTCAATTAGCGCAGTTCAACAATGCAGCCAGTTTTAGCGGTTTGGCTCGTCTTTGTTCTTTGTTATAAATGAATATAAATCAAATACATTCGGGTTAATACGATATAATATCGGAATGAAGATTTTAAAAGTGCAAGCTCCTTATGATAATCGAATGAAAAATCTGTAGTTGTTTAATATATAATTATTTATAAAAGTAATTATTGTTTACTTAATTTTATTTTAGTGTTGTAAATTTCAAGTTGAAATAGTTTCTATATTATTGCTGGCAAAAATTTTGAAGATGCTGAAGTAATCGCAAAAATGTAAGACGAAAATCATCATTCAATAATGCGTTACGCTCAGGGTTATAATAATTGTAAAAAAATAAAATCAGTCAAGCAATTTTATACTTTAAGACTATATTTCTGACAATTATTTGGAGATGTCACATTTCACTGGATCAATGCAAAAACAAAATACAAATTGTTATAAATTTTATAATTTAAATTTTTATTAAAGACACTTAAGAAAATCAAAACCCAATATATGATACTTAAAAGTAGTATTCAGAAGCCCTTGATTCTATACATGTTAATCGCTAGTATACCAGTATCATGATATTGCGAATCAAAACGCAAAACAAAACAATAAACTGTAAAAGACTAAGCGCAATGTATCACACGAGTTGATGTGCATGGGAAACCGAAAGGTTTTTAAATTGAAGTAAGTAAATTAACAATATATATGTAGTGCTAATACTAATATATTATAATCAATAATGAATTTGGAAAGCTGTAGATATCCTATACTAAGGAACATTAACTTCCAAGGTCATTTACAATTTCGAAAGTACATATTGATTCAAACTATAAGTGCTCAGCTCATCGCTATATCGTTAGATCGAAATCTATTAAGAACCGCCTATTGTTAGCGGAGGGATGAGGAGTTATAAGTTTTCGTTGTTGATGTGTATTTGTTTTGGTCTTTGGCTCGACAGCGAGGGCAACGTGCTTACTATTAATGACTGGCAAATTCGGCTCAAGAGTTGACTTTGACCCGCTTGATCAAGTGATCAACTGTGTCTAAGTCTTAGTTCAGTTTTTTTTTTCTTTCTCACTGTCTACTTCTTCGGCAGCTTTTGTTCTACTTTGCCTTTGGGTATTTTGTTTTACAGTAGTTTCTATTATGTCAAAGTCTTCTGCCAGATCATTATATAATATATGTATGTACGTGTAGGTATACTAGATGACTAATTTGGATATGTTAATACATATTCTTGAAAATATCTGTTATATGAAACAGTGCAACTGTGTAACTATGTTATTAATAAAGCTAAATAAACCACATTACTATATATGTATGTGTGTGTGGTTTATGAAATTCAAGTTCACAGTCAGCCAAAGCTGAATAACCGTTAATAATATCCTAAAGTCCCAATAAACTGGCTATATATGCTAATCTTTGATTGTATTGTGTACAGTTATCGCATACACTTTAAATAGTTTTTGCATTAATTTCACATTTTTAATTTTATACACCATACAGTTAAACGCTTTAGCTGCTCAACATTTTTATCGTTTTCGTCTCGAAATTTGTTATTGTTGGGTCAAAGCGCAGGTCAAGCATAAGCGATGATAAATGTTTGAATACGTACTTATCTAAACATTTATGTATTTTTCTATTAATAATATGTGGGACAAACTTTAGTTCATAGCCATTGGCCTATTCGTAGTTAATGCAGATTATATTAAGTAGTTTTATTTAAGCTTATGCAGCAGAAGATTGCTTCGATCAGATGGTATTTGTAGTGAAGTTTTTGTACTCTTGAAATTTTATGTTATTGCATATGGGAAGAGCACTTTGTTGTTGCTGTGATTGCTGTTACCTACGGCTGGACTTTCACTTTCATTTCAGATGTACACGATTCACGCAAACCGTAATTCGTTTTGATTACTATATTTAATTTGACAATTAGTGTGAGGTTGTACCTATACTCTCCCCATAGAGTACAAACATTTCGCCATGGAATTTGTAGCACATTGGAGCGGCATGCAGTTGTAGGAGTGTAAAGCTATTAGCATAGTGTAAATTATATTTGATTTTAATTTTATATCTTTTTCAGAGCTATACGGAAGCTCTTACGGAGCTATATGTGTAATTAGGCTTGTATGTATGGCTTGCTACATAGTACCTGCATCGGGCGTCGAATGTGTAGTTCAATGTCAGCATCTTTGCATAGAGTTCAAGATACCCAGCAGCAGCAGCAGCACCTGTGAGTCTTACTGCTCTTAGTTCGTTTATTAATGGTCTCTCTGGTGCTGCTTTTATGCGTATAAATCAATAATAAACAAATAATAAATACAGACAGCCAGAGTCAACGGTAATCAACCTGTCTTTGAAGGTTTTTTGCGTTTAAGTGTTATGGTCAAGGCTAACCCACTGCCGTGCCGTTGCATGTCCGTCTGTACGTTTGTATCTATAATGTTGTTAGCTCATTGATTTGTAATCAGCGTGACAATTGCTTCTACAGAGTTCACTTCAAAGTGGTAATGTGCTGTGGTTATTCTTCTTTTCTGTTCCCAAACAAACGCATTTAATGTAACTCATAAATTGAGTTTTAATGTAGGTACAATTAATGCGTCGATTTGATAAAACAAAAAATATACTCAAACTAAGAAGAATGGTTCGTTTTTTTTAGGTCTTTTGCAAAAGTTAATGAGATACAGACATTAGTGCAGAGTCCCCAATCGAATCCCAATAATATTCATGCAAATTATGTTATCTTGTCAAGTTCAAAAACATTAAAATCGTATAATAAACAAATCAAGCAAAAAGAATTAAGTCCAAAATGGCGCAACCTGCTGAAATGATTGCCAATTTTTCCCCCCCTTTTTTTTTGGCACTTTGTGGATGTTGTAAAGATGCTATCAAAGGTGTGTGTGTGAATGTGGTTGAATAAAAAACTCTAATCGAATAAGTCGTTAAAATCTGCGTACAAATCAGAAATAAACTCATACACACACCCAGCGTATTGAGTTGAGTTAGTTTGTGTCTGAAGTCTTTTATTTCCGCGATGTTAATAAAACTGTTTTATTGCGCTCTGCATAAATCTAGTGAATTTTGAAACACTCTAATGAAATACCAACTATGTAGTATAACATAGCTTTTTATCGCTTATTTTATGTTATAAAATTCTTAACATTTCCACAATGCCAGCGTGGTAATACTTGTTATTAAGCACTACTTATATGCTAATTCATGATACATTTTAAGTATAGACACACTTATTAAATACCTGAAGCACGCGTCAGAATTCGTTCAACTGCCTATAGTTAATATTATGCATGTGGTGTTGCCCAACGTGTGTCTATACTCGGTTCATAAAATGAAAATGAACCGCATGTACATACAAGTATAGCACCAATGGTCACCCCAAAAACAATAACAAAATAACAATGTTGATTGTTGATTGCCGATTTACTGATTGGACTGAGTTGAATTGAGCTGAGCTGAGCTGAGTTGAGCTTGGGCTCCATAACACGCGCTTGGCATGCCAAAAAAGAGTCGCCGCTTCACCTTCAAAACTGCGGAAACTGAATCGAAGCTATAGCCGATTTGGGTATGGATACAGCTCAAAACAAAATCTATGAATGAATCGGTAATGAAATGCTATTAAAACTGATGCATAAAAATGCTTGACTGTGTGGCCAGCTCAATTTAACACCCATCGTTGCAGAAGCATCATTACAAAAAGTGTGCAGTCTCTTTTCTGTCTCCAATTGAGTAATTAACAATAGGGACCAAGGCTGGCAACCAAATTGCAGCTTGTGGCGCTTTTTTTAGGTCTGGCAAAATGTCAGTCAGTCAGTCAGTGCGTCTGCATTACCTGGGCGCCGTTGTGGGTTTTGTCTTTTTGCCTTAGCTGTTGTTCATTATTGTAATGGGCGAAGTTTGTGTACTCATATTCATACTTATAGCCATAGTCGCACTCATATTCATACCAGCACCTACATAATGACACCCAGCCCCAGCTGTATGATGACGTTGCTAAAGCCACAAGTGGCCACTGAAGATTGGAATGCCTTTAGCTGACAGCGTCGCTGTTGCAGTTGCAGTTTGAGATGGAGATGGAGCTTGTGTCTTAGTTGGAGTTGGAGTTGACTCGGCGTGGCACATGTTGTGCTTATGACTCTGTGGGGCCATTTAATTGCACAATAATTTGCGCACTCGACAGCAAATAGGACAGTGCTTGGGCGCAGCCCATGCATGTATGTAAGTAAGATAAATCTTTATTCTATCCACAATGGAAGCTCATGCTTATGGCATATTCAATCAGCGCTAAGCACAGTTAAATTACACAAAGTACAATAAGGTATTGTGGGCGTGCTTGAAGCAAAAGTATTGGTATTGATATTAGTATTTAACTAATATTTTGAATTATTACTTTCTCGGTAACAAGTTATGAATGTGCATAGATTTTACGCCAATTACATATTACACCGATAATTAGCTATCTAACTTGAAAATCCTGAACAAAGAGCGCTCAAAAACATGCAACAAGTCAGTATCAAATGTCAAACACATACACTCACACACACACATACAGAACAATCACCTGTTCGTTTGTCTGTAATCGACACATACTTGTAAAGATTCTTGTGGCTGAATTAACAGGTCTTCGCTTCGATCACACGAGCTTCGAGCTTTGAGGAACCGAAGCCGATCGACTGATCGAGCGATAACCAAGTTGTTTCAGTCGCTTTGACTGTATGAGTGCCTGTATCTGTATCAGTGTACCTGTGCAGGTGCTTGTGTGTGTGTGTGCGGCGTATGTGTCTGCAGCGGCGCATAGAAGACGGCTTGTCGAGTCCGGATGTCGCTTAGTCTGTTGCCGGCGCTTTAACCGCAAAGTAAGCGCAAAAGCGTGAAGTTGGCCAGTGGCAAAACTGAGTTATTGTTGTTTCAATTAAAACTATTCTGACGTGTCGCGTGTTCTATCAACTCAAACATACACACATCATATTGAATGTTGTGCCAGGATATCGTAAGAACACTTCGTGTATAGTTTTCGGAGGACTTTTTTGTCTTAATTGTGCTGTGTGCAGTGTCGTGCCACAATAATCATAATAAATAATCCAATAATCCATTAATTATTTGTGAACACAACAACAAAAGGCAAGTGAAACAGAATGGAATTTCATTTAACTTAATATTAAAAACGAAAATTTGTAAAATATAGTATTTATGCGCTTATGTTTCATCTCTACAACGTCTTCCAAAGTAAGCCAGTTTTATTTATTTTTCTTTTCGACCGTTGCGAAAGAGTCGCGCGTGTTTGTGGACCGATTCCAAGGGCTCCAGCAGAAAATATTAAAAGAAAAATACAAATAAAAATCGAAATATGCATGTTGTATGTGGTATATACGAAAATAAAAAGAAGAGCATTGGCAACTGCCGAAACCAGCTTACAACACGATGCTCACAGCTGTAATATACAACAACATAGTAGAGTATGCCATATATAGTATATTTGTGCCATGGATTTAATAGATCCAAGTCAATCTCCCTAATGTGTGTTGCATATGTAAATGGCTTTTTGGCGATTGATCAACTACAAGCATAATCGGCTGATGCTAACACAACAGACAAATTTGATCAAACGCATCTTTGATTTGTATCACGATGTATACGAATACCACGCAACAGTAACAAGTTGCTGTTAATATTGTAAACATACATACAAAATATATACATATAAAGATGTGGTATGTATGCAGATGCAGCGTGATAATTTCACTCGAGTGTGTGGTATTATTATATCATCTTTTGCAGTAAGCTCTTACTTATTTCCTCTTGTCGCAATGGTGAAAACTTGGTCAAGTTCGAGGAAAACGCTGTCAGCAAACACACATACATATGTCTTATTTATGTATTTGTATATCAAATTGTCTTGACCAGAGTGTAGCCAATTTCTCATATTCGTAAATCGAACGAATGCCCTTCAAAACAGGCGCACAGGCGCAGCCGCCGTGGTAACGCATGCTCGCCATTTGTTTGTTTATGATTTTATAGTTGTTTTCTTGACGCAAACATGTTGTCAGTGCGTCAGTCCCTTGGCCGCTCGTATTTCAAGCCAACAGGCGAGACAAATTATCTTAATATCAGATTTCAAGCACCCAAGATTTTATAACTGCACATCCGTTCGCACGTTGGCAAGTGCTACATCACAATACATAGGCAAGGGCTATACGAACTCTTGTATTTTTATGCGCATGGCCTTTTGGTTGACATCTCTCTCACCCATGTGAAATAGCATTTTAATTTGGAATCCAATTGGGGTCACATGCGTGGCCGGTCACACCTTCATGCAAGCAAAATCCAACTCCAAGTCTCAACTCAACTCATCTCATCTCATTTCGGATTTCGGATTTTGGAATTTTTTGTTTGAGTTTCGCCGTTTTCTTGGGCCGGTGATTTTCAAATGAGCTTCGACTTTGCTTAACAAACCATGGTCGCCGGTCCACAATAACTCAACAAAAAATTTGATAATAATGGCAAGGCAAACACCCAACGAGAGCAAGGGAGTACCAAATGAGATGGACAGGTCGACAGACCCAATGATGACAATTGCAAATATTGGAGGTCAGAAGTTTTCCTTTCAATGTTGCAAATCGACAAAAATATATATGCATAAAATATATAACCATTTGCATATAGACTTTTTGTTGCCATAACGAATGACTTGGTCAATCTAAACACCCTTGGTATTGAGTAAATGATTTGTCATAAAATCCCAGCAAGTGCAAACTGCAATAATAGCCCCAATAATAGCAATAGTAATAATAGGATTGACTGATACTCGTCATCTAATTATGTCGTCAACTGTTGACTGCTTACTTAATGAATGAATGAATACTAGATACAGATACTGAAATTCAATTTGCCTTAAATTCTGACTGTGCTTTTCCTTAGAAAATTTTCCTTAAGTTGAGGAATACTACTGCCTCACACGTGGATTGAAGTACGTACATGTATTATTTCCTATAGTGATGGATAATTATTAACTATTCATAGTTAATTTATGCTAATTTTCAACTAAACGAAAGACTCAGACAACGAACTCTGAACTTCTGCTGTTGTTGTTATTGAGCATCATTTGCATTATTGTTGAGAGCCTAGCGATGACTTTTAATGAGGAAAACTTTTGAAATTAATAGCAATATGAATGAATTTGCTTCAATCCATACCAGTTCCCTCTCTCAACGGAAAACCCCCTGATGGCCGTCTAGTTTTGAATTGTACAATTCCGATATAAATCGACATATTAACGTAGTATAATGATCACCTGATAGAAGGAATTCGCTCAAAGTGTTATAGTTGTCATATCAGGTGTGATTGGCGGAAGTCAAAGCAAGTCCGTCATTGTTTATTTTGTCTTATTTATGAGTGAAAGATATCTATATTCCTAAGTGGTGTATGTTGCTTTATTATGATTACTTATAAAGCTGGTTTAGTAGTTTATTATGGCAACTAGCACGCATACGCACTAGTTCAAGGTGACTAGCACAAGCTATGAACATAATATAATAATAATAAACTAATACCAAAGAGTAAAAGCAATAAAAATCGAGTTTCAATATCGCCAAAAATCTACATAAAAGTCTGCTTAAAAAAACACAAAAATAAAACAACGATATCAGCAGCAAAATTCACGCTCTTTTTGGTCTGCTATTTCCAGCCAATATGGCCAAAATTATGTTGTAAGTAGAGTCGAAATTGTTTGTATTCCGAATGAGCATATAAAATACCAATACGATGCGGACTGACTGAGACATACCGACTGACTGAATCGCTTGTCTTTTGCCGACTGCCGTTGGCGACAGACTCTGCCTCCATAGTGCAACAGATCATTTTGTTTCGATTATGTGTTCGTTTCCTCAAAAACGTGCGACCTTGGTAAAGATTTTTAATGCGTTGCCGTTGCCTCGAATCCATTGGGCACCACAGAGTAGCAGCAGTACCATAGCACCACATCACTACCATTAGTCAGAGTGGAGCTATTCAATCGATTGATCAGATGTTGCCGACTTTGTCTCTGATTAATTTTATGCGACGCACTTGTCATTTTTTGGGCTGTCTTACTCTTGCTGTTGTTGTTGCTGGGAACTTTATGCTATTGTATGCACAATGACGTAGCACTTTTAGACATCACTGTAAAGCTCTATAGAAGCTATGCAGCCTTCGTCAAAGCATCTCTTATCAAAGCAAACACCTCAAACCGAAAAGCATAATAAGTATACTCCATGTGTGCGACATCCAAAATTGGAATGCCACAAAGAAGAATAAAACACTAAAGAGAAGAAAAGAATAGAAGAACAAAACGTGCGCGTGTCTAGAATTTGTCGTTCGATATGAAGCTAGGCTCTTGATTATCACATAATAATAATGAACTGAACGGTGACGTCAGGCAGAGTCAGGCGTAGTTACACATCCAAATCAAATCACTGTTTATCTACTCTTATTTACATTTTTCGCAATTGATTCGCTAATTGATAAGCAAATCTCTCAAGTCACTTTATCGACTAAAAAACCCTAAGGTTATGTTATAAATTAAGGCTCGCCCAAGTCTTATGTAAAAAAATACTTGCAAATATTTATGGAGCAATGAATTTTGGACTCGTTATCACATTTGAAAATAAAAGAAACGCCTTGGACCTTCAAATAGGTTCGAGATGGGCAAATTATAGAATTCATTATGCAGAAGCCATGAATGTCGAGAATTTTAAAGTGTTCAGGTTTGGGGAATTGTCAGAGACACTGGCAGAGGGCAATACAAATTGAAAATGAAGCTAAAGTCGAGAACTGATTTGCATGTGAACGTCGCTCATGTTTAGGAAATTAATAGCTAAATAAATAAATATGCAAAATTTACAGCATAGTCTTCACACACGCACTCACACACACACACATTGTTTGCATAGAATGAGCCATGAGATTGTATATTTACTGAACAAATATATGTAGTATACATACATATGAGTGAGACTCTATACAAAGAGACTGGTATAGAAATACTATATATAGATGCGTCTGTCGATAAAACAGAATATGTTTGGGTGTGTTCTGGTTTTTTACAGTGAAACCAGCAGAAGAAGTCAAAGTCTAGCCACTAATTTTAAGAAGCTCTAACTAGTTTATAATATGTACTAAATAGTATATGGTTTTTCAATAAATAAAGAAACCGGAAAGTATAGTATAGTTTGGCATATTACTCATCGCTTTATTTGATAAGGCAATTGGCGAGGATGCTTTAGTCGATTTACTTATTTAACCAACTAATCATATACTTAAAACGTCGTACCCCTTAAACTAGTTTATAATTAGTATAAGCTGGTTTGGATTTGCTGTTTCTATTCCACTCTGCAATAATGGAGAAATTAATGCACATAATTCAAATTAATGTAGGTAATGTTTGATTTATCCGTAATTATTTATAATATATTTTCTCTTTACACAAACACATTCTACTCGAATTCAGGTCTCCAGAAAAGCAGTAATAAATTTTATGACGCGTTTTGACGAAATCCTGTTCTCAATATAAAGCAATAATTAACTCAAATACCCGGTATCAAAATTTTAATCTGGGGCATAATAGTTATAACAAATTGGTTGCATTAAAAATATAAATTAGAAATAATAAACGTAATTATTTCATGAAATAATTTACAAGACATTTTATTCGCTAATAATTTAGCTTCAAGTTAAATTTGTCTACGAGTATTGTTAGTGTGGTATTTTTCTCAGTGCAGTTTATATGCCCATGTATGTATATATATACTTTTATAAACTGTTACCATCTTAAGTAGGCGTTGTAGTTAAACCGATACTAGATATTAATTTGCATAACTTTTGTTTTTATCCGGATTTGAATCTTTTTAGGAAGATTTTTGTTATTATTATTAGAATTAAATGAAAATAAATATACTATATAAAGCAATTTGATTGTTTGTGTGTATGTAATTAGCAAGCAAGCGCAATATTAAAGTTTAATTTACCAACACTTGCGAAACAACAGTGGGGTGAGCTTGTTAATGTGGCTGGCTGCCAAAGGTGATTACTGGTAGAGCAGAACAAATTGGATTTGGTAGATATGGTTTGGATAGTTAATTCTCGCACGTATTTGAAGGCAACAGCAACGGCAACGGCAACGCCTTTTGGCTACTTTAAAACATAATGCACATTGTGGTAGCCACTTGTTCGATTCTGGAACTAACCAATGTAACTTGGCCAAGAATGATGACTGAACAGAAATTGGACAACTAGACGTTGTTAGACTAGACAATTGCTTTGGGGTCGTTTAGTTCGCTGCGGTTTGATATGAGTCTGTTTGTCGACAATGACGTGCACTTTATGCACTTTATCTATGTACTTGATGCCAATGGTAAATTGCGAATGAGTTCACGTCATAATTAGAACGGCTGAAAGCCGAAAAAATATAACTAAATTTCACACCGAAATTAAAGACACACTTGACGTGGCGCAAGTAGTTGTGATTTACGATAATTTGAAGTGTGTGTGTGAGTTGTGGCTGAAAAGATTGCGACATGCTTCAGCTCAAGCTTTCGATGTGGCACATGAAACGCGCCTCCACATGCAAACGGTTCAAGGCCGTGAAAAACTCATGTCAAGTGTATGCCAGTCAGCTGGATAATTCCGAGCTTTAGTTCCAGACATGCAGCTTGCAAGCTGATGACCAAAAGTGTACTTGTCGAAGCATCTGTCAGATATGTGTGTATCTTGTATCTAGCTAGTCAATAATTATGAAAGCATTGCAATATCGATGCCCAACGTTGCATTGATGCCCAACGTTGCATTGATGCTGTCTGCCACAGACACAGACAGAAAACTGGTTTTAGTTCCTGAATTAAATCTTTCTGGCCTTGAACTATGCTGCTCCTGTTCCTGCATCTCCTACTAGGCCTCCTTCTACTCAAACTCGAGCTCTTGGGTATTTCCAACTTGCACAATAAACTAGATGACAATAAGAGTCGACAACAAGCAAAACAGAGTTAATTTGGCATAAGAAGACGAAACCAGTTCTGACAGCATTACAGCAATTTCATCGTCTGCATCCCTGAATTTTAGCGACTAGTGCAAAAAAGAAGAAGCCAGAAAAAATGAATTCAAAATGCTTTTAAAACCGTTTTACAAAAAAGTTGTGCATGAAAAGAGAATAAATTCTGATGAGGCAAGCTATCTGAAATGTTTTAAGCAATAAAATAAAAATAATACACATAAAACAACGCACCGTGCAAAGGTTTTTTGTTAACTTAGCAGAATTGTCTCCAGGTTAATGCCTTTGAGCTCTGATACCTTTTACCTAATACACATGCTGATATTAGCTCGATAATTTGCACTCGAGTGCAGTAAGCACACGCAGAATTCGCACTTGTTTTTGTTTGTTGAGTTTTAATTATATTTAAGTTACTATTAACTACATCCTAATCTGCATTCAATGATGTCGCCTTAGGTTGAGGTGTGGGCGCGGAATTGCCTTGACGATCTCAAATTTGTGTGCCATTTAGATTAGCAAGCTTGTCTAGCCTAGTATACGTAGATCAAATAGCCGCAAAGTCAATCCAGGTGCTAATATGTATTACAGCATTCTATTTGCTATTTACCAATGGGTTAAAGCTTCGTCGATAATTCGATTGCTTATTTGCTTGCTTGCTTGCAGTTGGCACTATGTCGGTCAGACTGAACGAGACAACTACCATTGTTGACAGAATGGTCAACTTTTTTGTGGAGCACGAAGATCTGCGCACCAAGGTAAGACATGAATTAGAATGGCGTGAATAACTAATTGCTCATTCAAATCAATTCCTTCACAGAGCTGGTTCCTCTCGAATGCACCCGGACCGCTGTTCATGATCTTAGCTGCCTATCTGTACTTCTGTCTTTATGCCGGACCACGTTATATGCGCGATCGCAAACCCTTCGAGCTGAAGAACACAATGTTGGTCTACAACGCGGTCCAAGTACTGCTGAGTTGGGTGCTCTTCTATGAGGGCTACAAGGGCGGCTGGGGTGGACATTATGACTTCAAATGTCAGCCAGTGACTTATGCCACGGATCCTATCTCAATGAGGGTAAAATATCCAATTGACTGGTTTTAGTTTGTTTAACTCATGTACTAAGCCTTCTCCGGTCTCCACTGTAGATGGCACGCGCCGTTTGGCTGTACTATATTGCCAAGATCACTGAGCTGCTGGACACCGTGTTCTTTGTGCTGCGCAAGAAGGAACGTCAGATATCTTTCCTGCATCTGTATCATCATACGCTGATGCCAGTGTGTGCCTTCATTGGCGTGAAGTACTTTGCCGGTGGCCATGGCACTCTGTTGGGCTTCATCAACTCCTTCATACACATCATTATGTATGCCTATTATCTGCTGTCAGCGATGGGTCCCAAAGTGCAGAAGTATCTGTGGTGGAAGAAATACATCACCATTCTGCAGATTGTAAGTTACTCAAGGGAAATCTCTTATACAAATATTAATCTTTGGTTTTTCTTCAGGTGCAATTCCTTATCATCTTTGTGCACACGCTCCAGATTCAGTTCCAGCCTAACTGCAACTTCCCCAAGTCGATTGCCGCTCTGCTCACCTTCAACGCCGGCCTCTTCACCTACATGTTCAGCTCCTTTTATGTGCACAACTATAAGAAGGAGGCCAAGCAGGCGGCTCAGGCTAAGCTGGCAGAGAAACAAGCCAAGCTGGCAGCCAAACAGGAGTAGAGAGTTTTATAGCCGATATATGTTTTTGCCTTAAGATCGATTACCCCATGCATTTGGCAGTCGTTAGTTAGGTTTATCGCCTGAGTGATGATACACCCCTCTAATGAAGGTGCCAACACACGCATACACCCTTATAGCTTATAGTTCGTACTCACATGCATACATATAAACTTAGATCAAGTTGGGTATATGTACATTGGATATTACATTGTCTAGTTCTTAAGTGTCGTTTCGTAGTATTTTTAGTCAAGCATGAGTGTGCGGTAAGAATAGAGAACCTTGCACTTACCGCAATTGGGAAAGTTTAATAGAACCAAATATTATAGATTAGTTCATCGATAAAAACATAAATGTAGTTTTTATTTTATTGTTTGGGCGTGCAATAAAAATCAAAGACATATAACAGCAACAAGTGGTAAAAAATCACATTAAGTTGTCATAAATAATTGTTAATTGTAAAATATTTTGAAAACAATAAACTGAATACAAATAAAAAATGTAATATCAATTAAAAGCTGCCTGTGAAATCTAATAATTCGCTTTACTTGTTTTGAGCACAACTTCTTCACGCCTTTATGTGAGCGTGTATTCAATTGAAAGTTATAATTGTAATAAATATAAAAAGTTGTTACAACTTTCAATTAAATTCACATTTGTTCTCGATTTTATGCAGAGCAGAAGTGCCCCAAAAGTATGCAACAGATTGCCAAGAAGAAATACTTTCCAAGTAACTTTGTTCAGAAAATAGTGCAGCATACTTTTAAGCGTGTGCTTAAAGGTGATTGCTTAACGTTTAATATCATAGACTTTTAGCTGTTTTTAGAATATGTCTTTTAACTAGCTACTATATGTTAACATTGCAATTCTGTCAACACAATTTTATAGTTAACAACGTTTAAACTGGTGTGATTTTAAATAGAAAACTGTATGCCTAAAAGTATGCTTTAAAATATTCAATATAGTTGCGCTGAAAACACGCCAGATGGCCGCGGTTTTGGTGAAATATTGATATGCTGTAAATAGATGCACAATCAAGCTGTATATACTTTAAATGAACGTAACTGAACGTAATAAATATTCAGCATGGACAGTTAATTAGAGACATCTAAAATGTATTCATTAATCAAGCTATTTGACAACTTCCAGGCTAATCAATTACTCAAGCTGCCAAAAAGTATGCCATGAATATGACGAATCTCCATAAATATACATGTATGTATGCATGAGTGTTTGTGATTAACGCTGAAGTTGCAGGCAAATTCAGTTTCAAACTAAAACTCGTCTCGCAGTGTTGGCGAAAATGTGGTGAAGTGCAGACGCGTCCCATTCGCTCGTTGGCGCGTTGTCGGTTGTATTTGTTGTAAGTGTCGCATTGTACAATAAGTATTGTTCTTGCTAGTATTGTTGTTGTTGTGTAGTACTCATTCTTATTGTTGTTGTTGGAGTTGCTCTGTTGCCAGGCATATACAAATGTAGGTACACCTCGAGTGCTGTTGGCGTGCGCATTTTTTATTGTTTGTATTTAGGTTAAATTCGCGTTCGCGTGTGTGTTACAAAATATTGGAAAGTGTGCGAAAAGAGAAATAATAAAAAATAATAACAAACACATTGCTCAACTGTGCGGTAAAGAATTACTTGGGCATTTTTGGTGACGTTGAATCATGCTGCAGAAAGAAAAGGGAAATCTGTGCAAATATACAGACATATATGTATATAGTATATATAGATAAACGAAACGAACGAACCAAAGAAAAGTAGAAAGCGACAAACTCTGGAGTGCGGTATAAACGAATGCATAAATAAGTGATTGTAAAGTTGTTTAAAAATAGACATTTATGTACATACATACATATGCATATGTATATGTATATTCGGGTTGCGCTTACTCACCGATGCACAAAGGCACACATATATAGATACCAATACCTATACACAGGTTTTCCCCTGCTGCCGTCATCCATCCCTGGGTATTGTGGATGCAAACGGTGCAGACTCTTTGCATAGAAGTTGCTCGCTCATCTGGCGTGGTTTCCTGTAGTTGCCGCCGCTTGGCAACAGAGCTCAAGACATACATCGACGCTATCAAAACAAAAACAAAACAGAAACCAAACGAAAGAAAAACGAAAAAAAATCCAAAAGCAAAACGAAAAGTCAGAGACACAAACAACAAGCCGTGGTTGAGAGCTCAGCTGGTCGCTAAGGGGTGAGAAGCTGGAGCAACAACAACATCAGCAGCAGCAGGGCACACCTGAGTCCATGTGTGTGAGAGTGCCGTTAAACGAGATCTGTCTGATACATTTAACTGAGTGTGAGTGTGTGATCCAGGCACAACAACTCAACAAAAGTATATGTATCGGTTTGCGAATAAGAGACAAAGCGGAGCTAAAACGAAGACACACTCACGTTTACACTCTCACGCATATGCGAGTGTGTGTGTGTAACTGCTTACCTGGGCAACTCGCGAGCGTACTCAACAGGTAGCTGTTGATGAGACTCAGTTAGCGGCGCATGGCTTGGGTTTTACTTAGTCTCGCACTTAGTGTATAGCAGAGAGACACTCACACACACGGATACGTGTTTAGCATATGCGCTCGATGAACCTCTGTGTCTGGCTGCTCTGTCTGTCTCTCTGCTGCTGCTACTGCTACTGTTGCCGCTGCACAAAAACGACAAGTGCTAATTTACTTATCACAAATTTGATTTGATTAAATTTTATCTAATTGCGGCGCACATGCTTGAGGTGTGTGTACTCGATATACACGCACCGACAGACGCACACAAGTGCAAAATATCACAATAAACAGTCATAATAATTATAAATTCATACGCCGACTCTAAACTTGCCCACAACATGCGCCACTCTAAGCAAACCCATAGCCAAAAGGTGCGATAAGCAACAGCAACAGCGGCGGCAGAGACAGTGGCGGCGACGGCGACGGCGACGGCGACTGCAACAGAGGCAGCACTGCTACTCAGCAAAAAGAAGAACGTTCAAGAAAATGCCAACTCGCTGCTGTAGCTGTAGCTGATCAGTTTGACAGAGAAACGCGCCGCGATCGCAACGTTGTATTTTGCGAGCATTTGTGCGTTCGCTCACGCTCGATACGCGACGATTTGAGTTTCCAATTGGAACTGATAGCGGCTATTGGTTCGTTTGGCTTTGGGCCCATATACTAGCTATTGATTTGCTTTGCTTTGTTTTGTTTTGATTTGATTTCGGTTTCTTTTCTTTAAATTTTTATTTTTATTACTATCGCTCGCTGCGATACGGTTCGGTTCCGTTTGGCTTGGGCTTGGCAAATCGCGCTGATCGCTGGCCGTCAGCCACTTGAAGCGTTCACTTGAACACAAAACCATAGAGAGAAAAAAACCCAGAAAGACAATAGTTGCAATAAAAAATTGCTTAGTTGACACTCGGTGGCAACCAACAACAACAACGACAATAAAATTAAGAATAGTAATAATACGAATCAAAAGAATACAGAAAATAACATACGTTTCTTTTGCTTAGTGATAAAGCGTGCCCACAATTGTGGCAACTGTGTGCTGTAGCGTGACTCGACACCAAAGAACTGCTGAACAGATACAAATTGAACATAAACAATAGCATAAAAAAGTCACACACACACGCAGACAACATGCTTAAAACAAAATCAAGCGACGACAAGCTGGACACGCTGCTATCGCGATCTGCAGTGCCAATCATCGATCTGGCTCATTGCGGTAAGTACAACTGACCCATGGGAGTCATGCTAATACTACATATATACATATTATGAGTGGTGTAGTAGTGGGGTTGGGGGCAGGCAGTGCCAGCGTACTTTAGCTTCTTGCTGCTGGTTTGTTGCTAAGCACGCCTTCATCCAGTGCTTCAGCAATCGCTCAATGGTTAATTAGCTGCAGCCCTGAGTCATATTTGGATAATTAACAGTTGCTGCCTTTGTTGTAGTTGCCTAGTATTTTCACGTAATTGTTTGCTGCTTCCTAATTGCAGTTGCTAAATTTTTTCTAAACCCACAATTTGTACGAGTAATATTGCTGTATTAGTTAGTGGCTACCTGTTGACATCGTATCTACAAATGCATAAACTATATGTTTAAAACATTCCACGGACATTTATGCCCCAATAGATTTAGAGAATTTAGGGCATGCCTGACCGTGAATGGCGACTAAAAGGTTTATAGACTAGGAAAGAGAGATAAAGTGCGAGCAGGGGAAGGTTGTATTAGAAAGATATACAGAGGGAAGGGACTGAAAATATATATCAATTCGTCTATCTGTAAATTTATATATTCATCCATCAGCTCTTTATCTACCTAACTCTTTATGTATCTTTCAATCAATCAAGCTATTGCACTATTCATTTAAATATCTAAATATCTGCAAGCCCATCTACATATCTCAATATTTTCCCATCTATCAGTATATAAATCTGTATCTGTCTGCCAAATTGTCATTGGGTTTTTTTAAATTATCTTTTGAAATCCCATATTAAAATTTCCATTGCAATGATTCAGTTTTCCTTAGAAATAATCCGAATATAGCAAACAACCAATTTGCACTTAATAGTTTACCTTTTTTATCGTACAATTGTACCAGACTTGTTTATTAATAACTTTCCCTTTGAGTCATAATTTAGTCAGCCATCAAATTAGTATATGTATTAATCGACTTGAAAATAATGAGCCCTATCAAATAATATGACAAGCGTGGTCATATGACACTGGCAATCATTTTTAATAGCTTGAACTGCAGTAATTACTAGCTTAGATAAATACATAGTATAGTATATCTAAAAATATTTGTATACATTTGTAATTTGTATATTATATTTCCGAAATGTGCCATAAATTATAGCATTGCGTTGTTTTAAATAAAATGTATTTAATAATTAGCAATATTTATCGCTTTGGCACACGTTGTTGTGTTTATATTGTGTGTGTGCTTCTGACAAGTTGTTTTGTAAGTTTCCATATTTACATTCAATAGGCTGGAATGTGTGTTTCTATGTAAGCAGGTCTCTAAATATTGCAACTACATATATATCTGGTATAACTGATTGACTTGGATGCGCTATGAAAGTCACTCGGAAAGTCGGAGCATGGCTGAATCACTGGCAAAGCTGTAAATTAGCCAAGCTGATGTGTACTTAATCTGTTTAGGCATTTAGCATAGCTCTCGAATCACAAAAATTCACAGTTTGCCTACCTGAGTACTCGTTTGGGTACTCGAAGAGTCATAGTTTCGTCAGAAGCATTGCCCGGTTGACCTTCGCCTCATCACTTGACCTTGCTGGGACAAGTTTTGTTTCCAAACCTTTAAGCCATTGACCCCCAAAAAGTCAGTAAGCAAATGGCTTTGACTACCTAGCGTTGAACTCGGCTCAAACCGCAACAGTTGTGTCAACGGAACTTAAATTGTAGAGGTTTTTGAACTAAAGTACTATTCGATATATATATTTATATACACCCCATGCCAGTCCAATGTCAGCGGCAGTGCCTATTATCCACTGTTATTAGTATGAGCACAGTGCGGAAATTCAGCGTTCAACAGAATGCATTCAATATTTACATTTTCTCATATCATCAGTACTCGATTTGGCAACTTGATTTGATTTTTGTGTTTTTGTTTTTGCGATTTGTTTGAAGTCCAAATGTATCTGTGCACGTGTGTGTGTGATAGGCGGCTTGACAGCATTGTTTTTGTTTGGTTTTGTTGTTATAGCTGCTATATTTACACTCTACTCAGATACAAACTGAGTAAACTAATCGTCGACAATGACAACAACAACAACAACAAAAACAGTAAGCGTAACAATAACAAGCCCGTGTCCGCCAGTTTTCAATCGACGTCAACGACAAATATGACGCATGTGGTCAGTGAATCCCCAGGCGGCGTCACCCAAGCCCGCGCCCATTTTGCCGATTGCCAACTTAATTGAAATATGCGGCATCGTCACAGCAGCTGAGAATAACAAAGTACACACAAACACAACACACGCACAACAAAAACAATAACAACCATGCTAAAGCCAAGCTTGAGATATTAACGACATGCTTTGAGTCCGATTATAACCGGCTAAAACCTGAACAGATCCAAGTATTACGTCTACTGCATGCCATTAGTCTTTTTGCATCTTAGCGAAGATGAATTGCAATTTCTAATGGCTTAGATTTGAAATTATTTGCGGTAAAATTTTGATAATGTTTTTACTTTATTTCTGTTCCAGGAAATTGAAAGCAAATTCTGATTATTTCGCGCAGCTGCCAACCGAATTGCTTCCATTGTTGTGTTGTTGCTGTTGATAGTAATAAATCGATTAATAGTTGGGAATTATTTGAGTCGGGCAATCTATTAAATTTAATAATTGAACTTCGGCCTCTCCACTCAAGCGTTTGGCCAGCGAACACTTTTGAATAGGCGCAATTAAATTTTCTATAAATAAAATATGTTGTTGAATATTTTTCTATGTTCAGGGGAATTTCAACGCAAACAATTCCAAAAAAATAAAATGAATGCTTTTAAGCATTTAAATGTTGCCATAAATATTGAACTAAATGTGAGCTCTATGGCTCTTGACTAATATATGCCTCAAGTGTATAATATTATACTTACAGGGTATGCACATCAAGCAGATGCTTCGTCAATAGAAATTCCACAATTAATATACAAAACGGAAAACGCATATTCGTCCGTCCGGCAAATGGAAAGACGATAAATATCAAAGATATAGATTTGTATATACATACGTACGTATGTATACAGTAGTATAAACAATTTGGCAGCGAATCGAACCGAACAGCAGAGCCAATCAAACATTTCGATATAGATAGAAATTCAAAGCCAAAATGCTAAAATTTTATGTGTCTCGGCGATGATCTTCAACCGATTTGTTGCGTTCCGACCTCCACACTGAGAGAGGCAGGCAAACAGAGAAAAAACAGCAGCATTATGCTGACTACTGACTCAATTAATTAGCCTCAATATAGATAAATTAGCAGCAAGTTAGCGACTAGCATGTGAGTTGTATAAAATTGCGAAAAAAGCGAAATAACACAAACGAATTTGTCACAAATTGAAAAGTGCTCGCAATACACTTGGCGCCTAATTGAATTGCATGCAAAGCCCAATCACAATTACAGAAGCTCTACAACTGCTGCTCCTCCTCTTCTACGTCTGAAATGAAAACAAAAGGCGATTCTAGTCACATAGCGTCACTTCAATTGCCTTGCCTGACCTGTGACAAAGCTCAAGCTCATCATTATGACTGACATATTCAGCGTTTAAGAATATGACGAAAATTTCCATAGAACTTGTGATGCAGGCATGATGAACTCGTTTGTATATTTGCCTGGTGACAAAATCTGTTTATTTGGGCCCTCAAGTAAAGCACGACACGCACACTGATAACAACACAACGTAATTACTATTAACCGTGAATTTCCGTGCTTATCAGTGGCAAAAGCAGTGCGTCATGCGGCTGATTGGAGTGTGTGTGCTTTTATTGTAGAGAGATTGTGACATGAGGCTATCGCTTTCGTTGTGCCGGACAGGAAGGGGGGATGAGGGGCTGAGTATGGTGCATGGTGTATGTTGAGTGGCGTGCGACCAGCTGAAATTGGCAATAATTTATTTATAGATTGCGCATACGTCCCGTGTGTCAACGTGTGGAAATATTTCAAATTCCACGCTTTTCATTCATTACTCGCCCTGAATGAAGAATATAGTATATACACACACAAAGGAAATATTTAAAAATATATAAAAGTCTTTGTTGAATGCGAAAAATTCTTATCTCGAACATTCAGATAATGTTTGCCTATCTCTTTGGACTTTTAACTTCTTATCTTATTGTATTTCTCTGGCAACTTTTAACATCCTTTTTGCACAAGTCTACACCGACTTCCGCCGCATTTGTGGCTTATAATTTTCCGTAGTGGAAAAGTAAGTTGTCGGAATTCACACTGACACTGAAATTGATTGCATTTACCTTTATTGCATCTAGTCGTATTGCATTTATTGAGTTTTAATGCGTTGCCTTGGCAAATGCATTTATATATCGTAAACGAACGAGCACTTTGTGTGGTTTTGCCATGTTGATTGCGCTGTAATTGCTCATTTTTCAATTTCAATTTAAAGAATCCCAGCGGTGTGTAATATTAACGGCACGTGGATTTTAGTTTTTGCTTGACACACGGCGTGTGGCATTCATTCATTCAGTATTCGAATCAATATGCTGTATATTGTTGTTGTTCTCGTCGGGTATTTATTGGGGGATTGTATAGTTCTAATGTGAGCTGGTTTTTTGCTGTATCTTAATTGAGAGCCATAAAGACGTGCACGAATTGCTAACAATATCTTTATGATTATTGTCGGCAGCTGTACTGCGGCTGAAGGGAGTGTTATTATCTCGTGATAGTCCAAGAAGTCACAAAACAATTAATACAAATATTCGTATCAATTGGAGTGGCAAATATACTAGTTAATTCCCACGCGCACGAACTCACCTAATGATCTCCACTTACAATTCTTTACAGGCACTGAGGAGGTTCCCGTCAAATCCGTGGTGAACCGCGTAGGTCATCAGCTGCAGAAGGCCTTGTCCGAGAAGGGCATGGCTCTGCTGGTCAATCATGGCATATCTGATGAAAAGGTAAGAGATCATGACAGTATTTCATAACAAAATAATTCAGAGTTTACCCTTCATCAGTTAAAAACAGCGTGGGATCATCTGGATGACTTTGTCAACTTGGAGGCGGATGTCAAACAGCATTATATTCGCACCGATGGCGATAATCATGGCTATGTGAGTCCGGGAGTTGAGCGCTTTAATGGCAAGACACCGGAGCTGCGTCATGCATTCAACATTTGCACACTGAATGCCCAGAATCTGCCGGAGGAGCCACTGCCGGGATTTGCGGATCACATCAGCGCATTGGCCACTGACTTCAAAGCGCTTGCCAGCTTCATACTTCAGGCTCTGGCCGTCTCGCTGGACATTCCGCACACATTCTTCCTCGAGAAACACTCACATATGCTGTCCGGCGATCACGACAACATGACCACCCTACGCATGCTCTACTATCCACCCATAGTGGACGATGAGCCCGGACACAGTACGAACGATGTGATCAAGGGTCGTTGCCAGTATAGTTATCAGCGTTGCTTATCGGATCAGCCCGATTTCCGGCCAGAAATCAATCCACTCGACGAGCTCAGTGAACTGGACGGTATGCAGAGCAATGGCAAGGATGGCGAGATCTCCGAGCATAAGTTGGCCAACGGCGAGGTTATACGCTGTGGTGCACACGTCGACTATGGCACATTCACACTGCTAGCCCAGGACTCAGAGGGTGGCCTGGAGGTGAAGCTGCCCGGCAGCGAAAAGTGGCATCGTGTGGGTCACTTGCCAGGTGCCATATTGGTCAACTGTGGCGAGATACTGTCCATTTGGACCAAGGAACGTTACCCCGCACTGGTAAGCATGTCTGAGCGAAGGCGAACAGAATTCCAGACTAATCCCTAATGTTGTACAGGAACACCGTGTCGTTGTACCGGAGCAGGAGCATATACGAGCCCGGAATCGTCACTCGATTGCTTTCTTCTGCCATCCAGATAATATTACAATGATATCTCCCAACGATCTGCCTCAAACGGACGCCGCACAGAACGACGCATGCCTCAAGCAGCGCAAGAAGTCTTTCAAGGCGGCGAAAGAACGGTAATTACTAGGCGCTCTATCTATTGTTTGTCTACGTTTTACTAACTTGTTTTTTGTTTTGCTTTTCTTCTATGGTCTTTCTTTGTGTTCTTATCGCTGTTATAGCGTGTATAATGCGTATCAGTTAATACAGAAAAAGTTTAAGGAGACGTACAACAATAACAATCACTCTCAATGACGTTGCGCCTAGCAGATAGCAGAGCTGCAGTCCCCCGTCCCCCGTCATCCCGTCTGTCATCTAGTTTAACCTGCCTGAGGAGAGTTGAAAGTCGTCAAATATATAGTAGTATAGTTTGATGTTTTAAACTTTTATTTTTATTATCATTAATATAAATATTATTATTATACATATACGATTGTAATTGCTTCATTTCTTTAGTTAGTATCATATGTATCTGATATACATACATGCTATTTATATACAAATACAATACATGCATACACCATACAAATAAATGTGTATCTACATACATACATATAGTAGACTATATGACGGCTACTCGTATTATTATTACATAATTACACTGAGAGAACGCACATATTAACATTAACATTCACTTAAGCCTGGACTCTAGATTTACTAGCTTTGAACATATCGCAATTCCAAAATTGACCAAGACTACAACAGGGACAGACTAGCAAGAGTTTACCTTCGCCTTCTTATAGAGTCATTGTATAGAGTAACAATTGTATATGTAGTAAGTATCGTTATTAAACTTCAGGTGAGTTGCAGTTTTCAATTAGTTCAACAAGTACGTCATTATTATTAAATTCTTCATATTGTTTACTCAGCTATGCACACATTTAACACATTTAACAGTTACTTATGCTAAGCTATCCCACGTGATTCGTAATTTCATTACATTGTCATTTATTTAAGTATCTTAAGTGTTCTGTAGTTAAACTTTTGGACATTTACGAGCGTATTTGGCTGTCATATTAGATGATATTGTTTATGGTGATCAATTCTAATGATATTCCACACCTAATACAAATCATAGACACACACACATAAATCGTAAAACAAAGTTAGCTATAATTAAGATTAAACGTTGAAATTAATCAGTCATAAAAATGTTTATACAAAAGATTATCAATGCTTTGCTTATCAGCTGCTGTGCGCACACTTTTGCCTATGACTGTGTTCAATTTACTGCCTTTAGCGGTATGCTTTTGCCGAGCTGCCATAACTTAATTATTTGCCTTTATATTTGCGCTAAATACAATATTTAATTTATTTATTTATAACTGAAAGTCACATGCTCCCTCCCCCCACCTCTCTCTCAGCCCCTCTCACGCCAGTCAATTGGCATGCCAATTTATTGTTAAGTTAACTAACAATACTACCTCGTTTGTTGATATATGTATTTTCTATTATTGTTGTTGTTATTCTTGCCATTGTTCCACAGCTGATTTGAGCAATACGTGTACCATATGTATCTGTGTATCTATGACGCGATGGCGTTTACTACGCAATCGGAACAGATAAACACAACTCTCTGTATATATTATGCAAGACCCGTTCACCTTAAGTAACTAAATGCATTTGACTCATAATCGTGTTCAGATACACTCACTTACACTCAGTTATTTTAAGTAGCAATGATATTTTAAGTTGTTTTAGTTATTAAAAGAATATCTTTAAATCTCGTAACCGATACGCTCAACAGCAGTTGATGCTAGTTCATTGCACCTGGAGTTTGTACTTTGATTACCTGGGTTAACAAAGCGAATTTGATAATTCAATTTTTGTTGTTTAAAAGATTCAAATTAATTACTAATATTTGGGAAATATATTGGAGATAAACAGAGTTTCTTTGTCATAGATATTCTAATCTTTAAGGCGCAATTAATTTGTCTTCATTTCAGTGAAATTACAGCAATCGCTTTCTCCAATTTGTAATTAAACCAGGTTTAATTGCAGCTTTAAATCGGTAATTAACTAAACACAATACGGAATTTATGTAAATTCGAGGGAACAGATGCGGTTCATTGAGTACAGATTCCAATTGTTGTTGGAGAAGCATTGCGCTGCGAGTCTTTAGCTAATTTCGTTGACAATATTTGCTGGCATTTCAATTTGAATTTTTATCGAAAGTAAACATTGCGGGGCGTGGGTGCTACTGCTGCTGCTGCTGTGTTTAATCAAAGTGTCAAAGTTAAATAAAATAAATATTGTCATATACTAAGAGACTAACGGACAGACAGACAAACAGAGAGACAGGCGGAGAGGGAGCTCATTTGTCTATTGTGCTGAGCCCTTAAGCTGGCGCTTTAGATAATGACTATGATTCGCAAAGCAGTACGCGTTTTGCTATATTTAGTATATATGTATACATACATATTGATGTACATATGTATGTATGTATATTTTCGCAACAATTTGATTATTTAAGGCAAACAAAAGGGAACTTTTGCGGCGCTTGATAAGCAGCTCGGTGTAAATAATTGCTTTGTTTTGCTCTTAGTCGAAATGACAGGCCGACACCGAAATGAAAATGAAAGTAAAGTTAGAGGAATGGAAACCAACGAATGAAAATGAGTTTACAATCTTTGTTTTTAGTCAGTTTTTTCTTCGTCTTTCCGTTCGTTCGTAATCTAAATGCTATGTCAAAAAGCGTGCTTGGATAAGATTGTCAGGGCATTTGCAAACCAATATATGTAACTAAAGACTTTTGTGTATAATTCTTATAAAAATCGAGAAATGTCAACGGGTTCTAATTGTATCGACAGTACTTAGTGACACACCATATACATATATTTAGTATATTGACTAGCGAACTGAAGCGCTGACTATGCTACAACAACTAACTAATGCGCTCAGTTAAAATTGTGAGGTGCTTTACAGGGTATGTAACAGAGTTTATTTGATGAGTCTTTAAGTCGCGATTCCTACGTGTACTGTGGTGGCTAATAGACCCAATGGATATGTTAGTCGTACGAGTGTCTTGGGTACGTAGTACTACATGCACTACCTGCTGAATTGAATATGTATCTGTGAAGCTTGTTTCTTAGCTAGCTACTACATTGTGGTACGCGTACATATCTAAAAGAAGACATTCATACATGATCTGACATCAAATAGCATATACTAGCATCGTAAATGTTTCATTATATACGTATATCAAACATTCAATATATTTTTTTATATATATGTATACATATATCTATATTTGTAGGTAAGTATACTTTGTAAACATTCCACTAAATGCCAATCAAGTGTTGCATGAAATTGCTGGCGATTCTAGGAATTCTGTTTTATCTTTTATTTTTTATGCATTTTGTTATTGTTAAGCCCAACAATTTCGCATTAAATTCAACTTGTAAATATTTCATGTTATTTATTGTACGTATTCATATTTCGCATTCATTTTCTTTTACTCAGTTTGCTCATCAATTTCGAATATGTTCTTTGAAGGCTTGCAATATTTCTGTGGGATTGTCGTGTTTGGTTTTAGTTTTAGTTTAGGTTTCTAACGGTTGTGATCATACAGTTGGGCCGCTAGTTAGCTTTCTATGAGTAACATATAGTACAAACATACAATATCTGAATACTTATTGAATGGGCAGCTAGCTGATAGATAGATACATAGATATACATATACGTAGGTACACATAAGCACACGAGAGTCCAGAGTCAAAGGGTTGTAGTAGTTGTAGGTAGATTTAGTTGGTGTACAGCGGATGCAGCTGCTGCTGCTCCTGGGCGGTCATTGTGGGCGTGACTGCCGAATACTGACGCCCACGCATCACATTCATGTGTATCTCCGTTGAGGCCGTCGAGTTCATATAGGCCGGTAGATCGGCTGAGCCTGCCCTGGCGCCGGTATCCCTCCTTGAGCCGCCACCAATGGCGCCGCCAGCTCCATTACCTCCACCTCCCCCAAATGCCCGTAAACTGGCGCGACAATTGATGAACGCATAGGGACAGCAGCTCTATGGGAGAGATAGAGGAGAAAGAAACAGACATACGCCAGCTAAATGAGTGCAAATAGGCATAGAATCGTATTATATAGAGCAACTGTTTGTTACATACTCAAAGGTTAGGCATATTTAAACGACTTCAGGGACAGATACGAGCGAAACGAGCGATACGAGCGAGATAAATAGATAAGAGATAGCGAAACAAACTGACACACTGTAGGAATTTCGGGTTGGGCCATGGTTGTGCGCAACTGTGTGTGTGTGTGTGTTTGTGGGGGGTTGTGGGTTAAACGGCACATGTCTCTGGCACGTTTGCTGCAAGAAAAAAAAGAACAAAACGACAAACAAATGGTAAAAAATAAAAAAAAATTAAATTCCAAACGAAATAAAAACAAAATAAAAGGCCGCATTCATTAGAGAAGAATGAGAACTCAAGAACAAATGGACTAGCTACGTGTGTGTATGTAAATGAGTGTGAGTAATGTGCGAAATGAAAAACTGTGTAGAGAGTAGAAAAAGTAGAGAAAACGGTAACATCATCAGACAAACTGTGGGCATCAAAATATGCACATTTGCAAGTGTTTGTTGTGGCTGTTTGTTGATTGTTGTTATTTGTTGGTTTGGTGGCTCTTTTTTTATTTTGTAACAGGTGCTGTTGTTGGTTTACCATAAACAGAGCATGTGTATGTGTGTGTGTGTGTGTGTTTGGGTGTATTTGGGTGTAGTTTACAAACTCATTCATATACATGTGTATAACATACTTATAGAGGCAAAAGCTTTTCAATTTGAATATTACATTTTGTTTTGTGGCTTGGCATTCTTTTTGGCAAGGCTTTTTAGCATTTGTTGGACGTTAGACAACGTATCAGTAGGGCAAACGTCAGCTGTGCATGGAAAAGATGTAGATGAGATTAAAGATAGTCGAGAGAGAGAGAGAGCGAAGCAGCAGAACCAATATACGATATTCATACGATAATATACATATAGTATTATGTATTATGCCACGTGACAAGTAAGACAGCCAGACAGAAGAAGAAGTTAGAGTTTAGAGATGTGTGTACAAAATAGAGAGAGAGTAGCACAAGCACAAGCAGAGAGCGTGCAGAAAATATATCAGGCAATTTTTCGTTATTTTTTATATTCTCTTGATAATTTTCAGCAGCGAAATAAGAGTCGTGACATTGACAGCAAGCAAGTATCTGTTGCACTTGACAGTCTATTACTGTCGCTTAGCTCAAAGTCAGCTAGTATGTAGGCTACGCTAAATTTAGTTCGTTCAGGCTAATAGTAGTAGTTATAGTAGTGGTAAAAGTGGGGCACTAGTTGCCCCCAATGCAGCTCCAAGTTAACTCGTATATATACCAAGATATGTGCAGCCCGGGGCCCCTGGCCTTGTTGTGCTTTCCGTTCTTGCATCGACTTCTGCTTTCGACTAAGTCTAGGCGCATTTCGATATGTAATTTGTGTTCATTTACGTAGCAATATTGTATTGATGGAAAGAACCGTATGTGGCAAATTTGCATTATATAGAGCAACTCAAAAACAACAATGCCCCACCCAAAATATATACCACACACCGTACTCACCTTGAGTGTCTTCTTGAAAGCAGCCCTGAAATCGCGATTGAAATATGCATAAATTATTGGATTCAGCGCCGAGTTGAAGTATCCGATCCAGAAAAGTATTCCGACAACGATTCGTGGAGTCTTGCAGCTGTCACAGAGCGTGAAAGTGATGTACCTAATGCCAAGCAGAGCAAGGAAAATATGAGAACAGATATCAAATTTGATGGCACAGCATTTTATGTGCCGACAATAAAAGCAATCAAATATGCCTTAGCTACGCTGTTTCCTCTTGACTTTAAGTTTGGTAATATGTATTTTATATGGGATTGATAGATTGTGATATTTAATAAATTATGCATAAAAACAGATTCAAATAACAATAAAATATATATCAGATTGTGCTTTTAAAGCCCTCTCCCTTTGATAAGGTAACTTCAAAGTAACTTCTCAAGAACTTTTCAAATAATTTAAAATTTTGTATTAAATTATATCGTTTTGAAGAGTACAGGTAAATTGTTCTTGAGAGTTTCTGAGAGTGTCTTAATACTCACCATAAGAAGAAGGGCAGCCAGCAGAGCAGAAAAGCGCTCATTATGATGCCCAATGTGCGGGCTGCTTTCCGCTCGCGTCGCATTGTCGTTATGGTTGACTGCTCCACTTGTATGCTTGGCCGGGGCTTAGGTATTTGGCTAATCTGTAGATGCTTCTCCAGCAGCAGAGCGGCCACTTTAGATCTGGGGGCGAATGGGCGTGGTAATTAGCGTTAATTGCGGCACACGAAAATTAATTTGCCTTACCTGTAGACCAAACGCTCCTGTCGGTCCGCCTCCTGGTAGATGCGATAATACATGGATAGCATGACAATGCCTGGTATCCAGAAGCTCATGGACGAGCTAACAATGGCATATGCTTTATTCACTTTGAATTCGCATATCTGAAATTCAATTAGAATTAGATTAGATTACAGCTGAATTGAGCTTCAATTGTTATTGAAATTACTCGGCTAGTTGAGCAAATAAATCTCAACAAATGGCATAGTAGAGCGTGTAAACTAAAACCGTTTAATATACAGGGCTTTTATGGCACCGTATGAAATAACCGTGATAATATGCAAAATGCACTCAATTAAGTGCAGCAGAGAATGCAAAATTGCATTGCACTGAAATTGAAATAATCGCTGCGGGTCAACACTGCGTATGCGGAATATTGCACTGACATGGAAACGATAAAAGGCCAACACAATTACAGAGTACATTAAACTGATAATATGACAGATAACGGTAGAGCAGTGTCGCTGCTCCTGTGGTTGAAGTGTGGTTGACTCTCTCTCTCTTGCACCACTTAACGCTTAAACTCAAGGCCATCTAATCGGATTTATGCAGAAAGTGGGGAGAGCAGAAGGCGAACTGACAAGACGTTGCCGCAACCAGCTATAAACGACAGCAATAACAACAACAATAGCAACAAACAGCCGCGACAGCAACGAAAACAAGTTAAACTAATTAAAGCCCTACTTGAATGCTAATGTATGCAAAGGGCTTTCAATGAGTCGACGCTTTGTATGAAGGCGAAAATTATGCACAGGCGGTACAGGCACTGGCAAAGGCACAGGCACAGGCACTGCCACAAGCTGAGGCACAGCCAGTGGCAGACAGTCGCACCGCAAACGCAAATATAATTACATTTATTAATACATCAGCATTTGTATTGCGCAATAATAAGGCACAACAACAAATGAAATAAGTCAGTCCCAGCGGCGGCAGCAGCTGCTGGCAACAGTTGTTAGGCTGGAGCAGCCAGCAGGAATTGAATCCACTTGGGCACTTGGGCAACATTCAAACACTCTGCCCGTCGTTGCCTGACAACTTTGGCAAATATGTTGAGCTTCTCCAGGACGTGCTCATGTCGAAAAATGGCCAATATATATGGCAGACTAATAAATATGCTAGCTGTCGACTGAGCGCTTGAAAGGCGCAAAATCGCTCCACACACACGCTCACACATGCACATAAATCAATTTTTCTTAAGCCATGTCCAAGTGTGAGACACAGAAGGTGAGGGAAAAGTCAAAGCATCAGCCGCTTGCAGGCATGGCTGGAATTTATAGCATGGCTTCTGGCAGAGGCAAGCAAAATGCATGCCACACACACACCCATGGAAGAAAATTAGAAATTCTGATGCAATTGAATAAAAAATGCAGAGAGACAACCACGAGAGAGAGGGTATAGCTTACGTGTGGATTTGATTTGAGATATTTCCAGTTCTCGTTCGTCGTATACCAGCCGGAGCAGATGGGTAGAAACGAGAGAAGAGCCGGGGATAACCAGACCATTAGCAGCATGATGAATACCCGACGATGTGTCATTATAAGGGGATAGTCCAATGGTTGCACTATGGCATAATACCTGAAAGATTCCAGCTGGTGAGTCCTCTCTTTATTTAGCATCATTAGTAGTTGTGCTTACCTGTCTACCGATATGCAACACAAATGCATTATGCTGGCAGTGGAGAAGTAGACATCGAAACTATTCCAGACGTCGCACATTAGCGAGCCAAACATCCACCTGCCAGATATCTCGACGGAAGCATTAAATGTCATGGCACAGAGGGCGACGAGCATGTCAGCGACGGCTAGTGAAACCACAAAATAGTTGGTAATTATGCTGCAAAACACCAGACAAACAAGGAAAGAGTTAAAAGTTTGACAGAAGTACGATTAGCAGTAGACCCAAATAGAAATGCAGTCAAGTACCACAAGTTGTGTAAAAGTTTGCTGCAAATTAAGTTTGAAAACAATACACATTTGAGTTATAACACTCAGTCATATACATAACTTCTGCTCACAGTTTATCGGCTTAATCACTTTTCTGTGCTCTGAGGCACGAGAAAAACTTGTTCACACATTACGCATACGCAGCATGTGACAGGCGGTTTTTGATAACGGCTTGCTAAGTGAATTTCATGGCTTAATGAGCTAATTGATAATTAACTTAATACCGCAAC
Organism: Liodrosophila aerea; assembly: GCA_035045005.1. Lineage (NCBI taxonomy): Eukaryota > Metazoa > Arthropoda > Insecta > Diptera > Drosophilidae > Liodrosophila > Liodrosophila aerea. Next base: position 516,422 of record JAWNNL010000753.1, read on the forward strand.
AACAGACTAATAATATCAGCGAACAATAAAACCGAGACCCGCCCAGCATTTAATACAATTATGAGCACACGGCGTAAACGCACTGCCAACATATCTGATTGCCACTTTAATTTCCGCACTTTAAACAAGACGCAATTACATTTTCATATTTCATTTTACACTAGGTCAGTGAACCAATTCAGACCGCCCACCATCCACAAGTTTTTCCATCCTCACACCGACAAACTTAATTACAGCCCACAGGAGCAAGCCACAGATGACAGAAGCCACATGGAGTGGGCCAAATGGCAGTGGGCGTACAGCATAGGCTTGGCAGGCACAAGGCAAAATACCGATGATGAAATGGGAATGTAAGAGCAAACAAAACAGAAACTAAAAATACTCTTTAAATGGCATTTTCTTGTTGAACGGCACTAGGTCAAGGTGACTTGATTTTCTCCTATAAATATTTTAATAAAACTTGTTATAAATTTTACCAAATATGATACAGTTAAACGACAGTTTGCAACTACTTCAATTTAAGTTTGGACAATAACTTCGGCAAATCGCTTTACCCAAAGCCGCTTAGAAAGTATGGCAGAGGCCAAGAAAGAGTTGAATTTACCAAGTTGTATGTGATAGGGGACAGATTTAATTAGATTTCGGTTGAGAGTTTTAAAACCCACACAATTTAAGCTAAAGATGCTATTAAAAAATCGGCTTATTTTAATGACAAAATGTAATTTGCAAACAGCATGTGAAATGTTATGCTTAACTCATCACGCAGCTTTAATTCTAATCCGCAGTTAAATGATTTTCGAGCAAAAGCAATTGTGCAAATATGTTTCATTAGTGAAATTATTTACCTTAAGCTTCTATTATGAACTGTGGGAAGTTGTTGGTTAGAAGCTGCTATGAACTTTGTCCAATTAGTAAGCCTGAGATTACTACATACAGAAAACTGAGAACTTTTACTCTAGGCTTTGAGTTGCTTCAACTTTTATAGCTCTGTTATGTTTGCTTGGTTAAATGAGGCCAAAATTATCAGACGACTATGTGGTTTATGTGTACAGCTGAAGTTGAGCCCAGCACACCTGTGATTTAGCACACACACAAACATAAAGAAGGAGCTTAAGTACGAATGCATGTTAAGCATAATTAGGCTTAATTTGCCATAATGATTTAAACTGCGCAACGGTGCAGAACAGTTGAAATGAGCCAGGAGTTGCCAGATAAAAATACAGGCAACCTGGCAATAGCTGAGGTGTATTCCACCCAGCAAAAAAAAAAGGCAAAAGAAGCAGCAAATTACCCAGCTCCATAAGTTAAATGAGCCCCACAAATGTCAGGTGTTTGTCTGTCTCTGGTGTCCTTCGTGACCGACTGGGTACTGGGTCTGTATCTCATCTCAGGTCCGCTGCCAAGGCGACGAGACACACATTTTCTTGAGCTGCTTTAAGAGTTTATACCTTGACATTGAACGCCTTGGGCTCTGACACGTGGGCGTGACCGTACTTCATGTATGTTTTATGCTGGTTAAATGCCAACAATGAAGAACACACGTACAAAAATGATGAAAAATTGCCGCAAACTCACGCCTAGCACCTACTGCCACTGGTGCCTGTATCTATGTGAGAAGCCATATGCATGTGTGTGTGATTGGACAAATTTATATGGATGCTCATAAATGAAATGAAATGCCAGTAAAGCTTTTAAGTAGGCCACAAACATTTTGATGCCTAGCGGTTTTATTAACATATTCGTTCTAATTACGCACGTTTTCGACATTTGACAGAACCTCATAAAAGTCTCCCAATGGGTGGTCAAAGAAATTAGGCAGCCACGCCCACTGGAGTAGGGCAGAGCGATAGGTGCGATAACGACAGTTGCTGTGGCACGCAAATTGGCTAAAAAATATGATAAATGATGACAAAGTAATGGCCACCACAGAGCACAGGATTAATGCCATAAAATGGAGGCCTAGCTTGGCCTGGTCATGTCCTTGATGACAACGGCCCATTGTGGCTAACAATTCAATAAAAAACAAAATGAAAAACAAAAAAGAAACCCCCAACAACACCATAGACAATTGCGCCGCAAGCCAGTCGTGCTGTTAGAGCCTTAGATAACCGCGTAACTGAATCTATTGTTGTTTCTGTATTCTTTTTTTATTGTTATTGTTGTTGTTGCTGCAACTCACCGCAATTTCCTGTGGCGCATAACGGACACAATCACCAGCATGTTGCCTAGTATGGCGGCCAGTATGATGAAACCAATAATGAAACACTTGACGATGACAAATGTCAAATGTGCGCTGCCAGCTTCGGTAACTGCCGTAGCCATACTACCATTATCCTGTGCCTGTCCAGCATCGGCCCCGTTGCCCAACGGGATTGAGCTACTGCTGCTGCCAATACCGTTGCCAATACTCTCGTCCACATCGATGAGTCCATCAGCAACAAAATTCAAATAATTCGCATGTGATGCCGCCGATGCGGTTGCTTCCAGCAGCAGTGGCATGTACACAGACTGCGACTGTGATGGTGACGGTAACGGTGACTGTAACGGTGACTGTAAGTGTGATTTGATACCGAGTGCTGTGCGTGTTCCTTCATGCTCAAGCATTGTCTTTGCCGCAGTTGTTGCTGTTGCCGTTAGTTTGCGGATGAGGGTCATATTGCTGGTCAACAGTTATTGTTGTGTCTCTCTCTCTCTGTGTGTACGTGTGTGTGTTATGAGTGTGTGCGTGTGTGTGTGATTGGACAAAGTTAGTCCTTGAAGCGAATGCAATTATTGGCTTGCCACTCGCTGCTGTACAGTTGCCCTAGAGCATAGTTTGGGGCACTCGCTGCACAGGACTTGCTCATTGTTGTTCTTGTTGTTGCCCGAATGGAGTTGCCAAGTCTGCAATTGAATAGATAAACGATTTATTAGTGCTCATATTTCATTTATTGCCGCATTCAATTCAACTGCTGTACACTGAGAGAAACAATATTGGTCTCCAATTGAAACTGTCTGTGGTTGCCGATTCATCAATTATGATCGAAGTACACCTACCACTTGTTATACTTAGCAGTATAATAATAATAATAATCCATCATCCAATAGACAATGTGACAGCACTTCATTTACATCGAGTGACAATAATGTGGGTAGAATTATATACGTATCATATCATATTTGCATAAGTAATTAAACAAGATATGCTCACATACTAAAGTGAATCTAAAAATATCTTTACTCATATTTTGCACGTCATTATTGTGTATCAGCTGATCCCAATCGATAGCTCATCAAAATTGTAATCGATAGGTGGTCTTTTATTGTAATCGATATGGCTCTCGCACGGTGTTGCCATACTCATTTTCACAATAATCGCAAAACACCAAATATTTAAATCTTACATATGTATATTAAACTTGTTCTAAGAACTGTTGGTGTTTTAATCAACGTTTTATTTTATTGAACACTTGCAATAAAAGTGACACACTCGCCACATTAAGTCTGTTTGACTTTCCATTTCGCAGTGTACGGTTACTACATATATACTGCATTCATTTCGATACGATTCGATTCGATTTGTATCAATTTAGCCATCAGTTTAATGAAGCACAACGTGCTTAAGCGATTTATCTAACATCTGGCCCCGGAGGCTAGGCGTTTCGCCCACAATTTGTGGCAACATGTAAATGTGAAGCCAGCCCATAAACACCTTTTGCCTGTGATGGCATTTGTGGTGGATATCGTTGTAGCGTATGTGGCCCCAGGCTCTTGGCTACAAAAATGTCAGTGAAATATAACCAAAGCTTGGGCTCAGCCTTTGGCTGAGTACTGACAATGAAATTGCTACCTACACCAAAGGTTCTCCAGCATGGTAGTGGGCGTGGGCGTGGCCTGAGCGACGCTAATGTAATCCCACTCAACTCAATTGGTTTAATTTGGCATAAATAGCGCCAATGTGTCTCTGAGCGACATGTCTACTGGCGCCAGCGAAACGCGAGAAAATTTCTTTACTTCCTGCCGCTTTTCCGACAGCTGTTGCCCGTCAATATTTCATACTTATCCTTATCATTAACGAATGTCAAACTTTCGCATAAACTCAGTGAAAACTTTGCAATCGAAACATTTGCAATTTTCTCAACCTCGCTGTTCGATCGACTTGTAATCTAACGATGCTTACAGATAACATATATAGACAAATGCCCAATTGATGTAGCTATTTACAGATGAGTTTGCCAGCGTGTGTAAGTGTGTGTGTGTGTGTTGTTGTGAGTTCGAGTCGTCTTTGATTTGCTTCCGGTTAAACAAACATTTGCGGCTTTGACTTGTAAGTCCCTCATGTGAAGCACACAGTAGAACGTATGTGTGTGAGGGGGTGTATCTCTCTTTGCGTGTGTATGTGTACGTGAGTTAGCCAACAAATTGAAAGGACGATGGGATTGTGTTACCTTTGGCTAAATGTATTTCGTGCCAACACGCACACAGCGACATTTACATATACTCTCTTGAACAAAATGGAAAAACGAAACGCGAGCACGCTTTTCATTTTCCCATTTTCAAAGGTGAAAATGAACTTTAAATCAATAATAAAATACAAAAAAAGAAAAGCAGAGACGAGACGCGACGCGACAAGACGAGTCGAGCGATTGTATGAAGAGAAGAGCAGAGAAAAGAATATCTTGAAATATGTCAGCCTGTGCTCTGTTGCTTACCAAGTGCTTTTGTCAAACGCATTGACAATACTTCACGACAACAGCAAAAACATAATATAGTAGCTGCAGCTGCCTCACAAGTGCCCAGCGGCCCAAGAGATGTCTGATGGAGGACAGGAATATATATGAAGTCAATTGAGATTTGTTGCCCATCTGCTGTTCACAACCACAATACATCAGTGCTCCAGGTAAGGACATGCCCAACAACCACAATCGCTCTAGTCCTTGCCTCACCAACACCAACACCAATTCCTCTATGGTTCTCCTCGCTCCCAATCTCAACTAACGCGCGCTTCACGCTTTCCTTTTGCTTTTCCTTCGTTTCGACTTTTATTTGTTGTTAAAGTATCTGGGATTTGGCTGAGCTTGTTTGCTTTTGGGATTCATTCATTCTATCAGCTATGTGCCTAGTACAATGGCACAAAATGCCAAATTCCTGTTGAAAAATGTAATAAGCTTAATATTGATTAGACATACTAGTGACTGAATGTGAATTTATTAGCCGAGCATAGAATTTATAATACAATTTTAAAGTTATTTCGTTTGGCATTGACAACACTGCAAAGTTTTAAATTTTGTTGTGTATTTCAATAATTATAGCCACTGTGCAGCGTGTGACTGTGGTTCATGGTGTGGTGGGTCAGCGGGTCTTTCACACGCTGCTTCATTCATATTGTGACGGGCTGTGATTCATTTCATTTGGGTTCTTCTTCTGCCATTGTTGAGGTGCAATGGAGAATGCTTCGCTTACGGAGAATGGGACAGAGGGACAGGTTGGATATCTGCGTCACAGGCGTTGTGTTGAATATACTTTATCTTGTTTGGCTTATAAGTTATTTATTCGTACTTATTCTTGCTTATTTGAATTTGCCCAGTGTTTATTTGCAGCTGAGCGTTGGGTCAAAGTCGAGTGCTAGGAGTCAGCTCAGCTATTTGCTTTAGATTGCACAAACTGAAGCTGAGCTGAAGCGGAAGCTGTACCCAGAAGACACCCATACTACATTAACTTATGTACACTAATTCACAAGAACTAAAGACATTTGCTGAGTATAAAGACACCAACTGGTTATTGGGACTTGGGTCAGTTTTTGTTGTTTTTTTTTTTGTTATTGGGCTGTAATTACTTTGTCGTGGATTGGGCGGGTCTTAAACACTTTTCTCACATTTCTTTTCTGCTCTTAATTAATTTTTTTTATTTATGCAGGCAAAGGCAGAAGCAGAAAAGGAATTTTGACCGACTTTTATTTCTTATGCTAATTGATTTCTCATTCAAAGTTTGGGCTTAGTCCAAAAGCGCTTGACGCTTTAATATAGTAGTATGATCAACTTGTGAATCTCCAGCAGAGCAACTTGGGTCATTTATCACAGCAGTATTAATGTGTTGGACAGCAAAAAGGATCTGGAGTATATGAACATAAATATTGGTTGGGTCTTTGTCCAGATGCGAATTAATTGAGTGCTAAAAATGTCAAAGACAAAGCGGAAGAACATTGCACAGATAAAAGAATGAAATCGAAGTGGGGGACAAATGAAATCAAGCGAACATTTTTATGCTGTCCCAGTCACCAAAATGGAAAGCAAATCGAAAGCGTAAACAAATCGAATGCCAACGAATCGAAACTAATTGGGCGCCACAAAATATGCAAAAGAGATAAAGCTACTGGCGGTCAGCCATAGCCACAGCCACAGTGAGCGGCCAACCATTCCAAGGCGGAGGAAACAAAAGTCACAGTTTTTGCTTTTGATAAATCAAACAGACAACAGCAACAGACGCAGAGGCAGAAACAGTAGGAGAATCTCCCAGCATAAAACAGAAACATGCAGTAGCTATAGCTGACTTAGTGTGTGTGTGTGTATGTGGGTGTGTGTGACCTTGCCCGCTTGCTTTGTGGAACGTAGTAGCAGGCAATCAGCTGTCAGTGCGGAAGTAGCAGTTCAATTATTCATCTGCTTCCCTCTGCACCGACAGTTTTTGTGCTTGATTATGACATGGCAACATGCAACACAAAACAACGCGTGTATGTATGTATGTGCATGTAGATGAACTGAGCCGACCAATTGTTTGTTGGCCAGCTTCTTAGCCTGAGGCATTTACATTTTAAATTGCAGTAAAATACGTCTATTTGCATGGCCAGCCAAATGGCCTCAAAATACGCGTTACAAATTTGTGAATAGCATTTTTTGTACACAATTTGCATAATACACACATACAGACAGCACATAGTATGAGGGAGTGGAATGTTTGCTAGTATGCATTTCTGCGGCTTTTCACTTTCCATGGCGACAAAAAGGACGGCTGTGGCTGATACTGGTTGCAAATACCAACTCACTGTGGGCTAGAGGATGTGAATTATTTGGCAAAAGCTAAACAAATTTCAGAGTAAGGAATATTGTATATAGGATATGACTAAAATGTATACATACATTTGAAATTGATTATATTATTCACTACGAGAAAGGATCACAAGTGTTTCTATGGAAGAACCCAAGTTAAAGTCACTTTTCATATAGAGCACTTAATTTGAATTCTTTGCAAAAATTTGTTCAATTACTTTCCAATAATTACCATATTCACATATTTGCATTATATTGTATTTTATGGCTAAAAAAGTTCTATAATTTATGCCGTATCAATAATTCTCTCAACGACTTTATAAATGTCAGTTTGTTGGCCACAAAATAAGTTTTGTATGCCATAGTAATATGGTTAGAAGGCCATTGCATAATTTACAATAATATATTTGGCATATAAGCCAGAAATAAGCACAGCGTTGAAAGCAGATAAACTTTATTTATAAACTGCAACTAAATTTAATGTCAGAGTTCATTTGAAAACTGTCAACTGTCAATTTAGCTAGCTGCAGGTTAAATTACAAAAATATGCAATATTCATTTCAGAATATGTTTCATGCTAATGGCATTTAGCTGAAATGCAATGCTACACATGTTGACAAATAATTAAAAATGCTTAATAATAAATTGAAAATAATGTACTACCAGTTCAAAGAGTAAACTACTATTTCGTGCTGAAATATTTGCCAGATAAAGTTGTTAACAAGTTCGCCAACAAGTTTGATATATGTATTCTGTGGACGAATGTGACATTTGAACTTGATTCGCATGAGCGAGCACACGTGCCTAACTTTCACAAGTATTGCGAAAAACAAAATCCATAGAATAACCGAAACAGGTCGCAAAATTCGCTAGACGAATAGAGCTGTACAAAATATTTGAAGTGAATAGATTCAATGGGTGGGAAAATCTATTTTTTTGTACAAGAATGTAGAATACAAATCGTCTAGCTTTTACTGCTTACTATTCATAGAAATTTGTAGATCTTGAAACTGCCAGACTTTATGTTGGCAAGTGTATTTTATTTAATTTATCAGTTTTGATTTGTGTCAAAGTTAAATGTTAATACACTTATGTTTCTATGTAAATTCTCGCTTGTAAGTAGATTATTTGACTCTACATATATAAATAAAGCATGATTTACATCATTTCGAGTATAATTTCCTTTTTTTTAAGTATATTTTAACATCAGCCAAAAAATCCTCCTATTTAAATTATTATTTAAATAGACCGCTATTTAAATTACATTATGATTATGACAGACAGTTGCAAACAAGTTCTATTCTCTGCCTGTTTGACGGCAGTTGGATATAAAGTAAAACAAGATCTACGAGTATGCTGGTTCCGTGGGTTGGCGTTTGTGCAATTTTTAATTAATTTCAGCTGTTGCACACACGCATAACGGACTCGTTTTCATTCAGTAATTTTTTCATTGCTAGCGATGAGCGGGAATTCATTTAATTTGTTCGTGCATGAAAAGGGGATTTTCGTGTGAAAAACGTGCTGGAAAAGATGCAAAAACCTATACACACCAACGCACACATCCACGAACTTGTGTATAAAACTGAAAAGCCAAGCAAAGAGTTATAAACCTTAACTTTTTTCGGGTTTATATGTGGAGGAAGCGTCTCTAACTATACACAGGCTGCGTAATATAACGCATACGCCGCGTTGGCTGACCGTTTCCGGTTGTTGCCTTTTTATATTGCATACTTTTAAGCGCTTCGTTTCCGTGCAAACGCGTAAACTGTTGAATATTTCAGCTTATTTGCACTTTTTATGCTGAAGCATGGCGGTCAGCGCACCACACACACACACACACACACCACATACACCACACCCACCACACACGGCCCGAGGCAGTGGAGCATGTTGTGGTGTTTGCTTATATAATTTGCATTGTAGCTGGCAGTGTTTGCATTCATAATTTAGTTTTGACAAAAGTAAAAGTGCCGAGCAGTTGGACCAAGTTTATACATATGTATGTATACACATATAAGTTAGATTGTTCCTGTTTTGTATGCAAATATTTGCTGTATTATCTGTTGTGTTGGCTATTGCTGTTCTATGCTGTTATTTTTGTGGCATTTGCGGTTTGCATACATCAAACTATATGACTAAAGAAAATTCACGCACGCTCTGAGACTAAATTAAAACAAATTTAAAAGCTGGAAGGAAGCGCACAGGAAATTACTTACACAAATTATGCATACAAAGTCAGAACGTTGATGTCGATGTTGATGTTCATGTTGATAATGTTGATGTTAATGTTGATGTTGATGTTGACAATGCCCAAAAAATAAACGAGCAAAACGTGCTCTTAACGCTTTAATTGATATACAAGGTGATGCGCTATGTGGGTGCCTAGTAAATATTTAGCATATTTTGTTGACAAATTATTTAGTAGAAGCTGTTTAAAAATGCCAAAAGCTACGCACGCCTGCCCCACAACAGTACGAATGGGTCACTAGATGTGTTCAAATGTACATACATTTTTGTTTAGGTATGTAGAGCTTGTGTGTGTGAGAGTGGCTGACATGTATGGCGACAAGGGCAACAAAGGCAGCAGCTGGCCTCAGTTCATATGTCTGTCGCAGTGCGTCTGCCTTCCGCATGATTTTGTATTTTAAATTATTTCCGAGTGCAGCATGGCATAGTCTCCCACAGACACACACACACACACACACACACACACACACATACACCCAGACATTGACATGCAAACATGTACATATTCATACCTCAGAGCCGGTGGCTTTTAATGTGACTTGAAAGAGGGGAAAACACCATAATAGAACAGAGAACGCGGAGAGCATTTTGTTTTAAATGCCAAGCTAACAATAGAAAAGAAGCATCCTTATCAAGGACACAAACAATTGCATGCTGGCAGAGCTTGCTGCAAGCCACAGCAGCAACAGTAGCAGTAGCAGTCTGGTATTGTTGTTCTTGTTATATTATGTGGGCTGGTCTGGCAATGGCAGAGCGCAAAAGAGCTCCCAGCACAGGAAAGTACTTTGCTCAATTGTTGTTACTTTTGTACTGATTGTTTGGCTATGTATAAGTGTGTTAGAATGAGTATAAGAGTGTGCATGTGTGTGTGTGTGTACTTGTAGCAAGATTGAGGAAGCCGCTCTTAGCACGAGTAGTTGATTTTGCTACTGCTGCTGCCGCTGATATTGCAGACTGACTGCAAGCTGCAACCTGTGCCACGTGGCTTTTAGACTAGGAACTAGTGGTACACCACAGACGTGGGACTGGCGCCTATCAGCCGCATACACCTTTTACCTTTCGTTTTTGTTTTTGTTGTTTTGCACAAGTGCACGACCTTGAGCCTGATGGCGCTGCTTAGACGGTCTGCTGCTGATTGCACTCGTCCAAAGTACGTAATACAAATAAGAACTTTGCAAACAGCTCACAGACACACAGACACAGAGTCAGGCACAGTGTCTCACTCATAGAAGCAGCGCGAGAGACAAACAGAATGCGCAGCTTCATTAGCGTTAATTGATTACATGGCCCAAAGAAGTGAAAAGCGACGACAAAGTTACTCCAACGACATTGACAAACGAAGCGCAAAATTGTAGACAGCCTTCAGGGCGAGCAGTTGTAGTTAGTGGGAGGTGACACTGTTGGCATGTGCGCTGACAAGTTTTCGTTTAGCTGCTGCTGCTGCACCACAACCCCCACTGCCCCACCGCCATCACCTGCCACAGAGCCGTAAACCATCATTACCATGAAATCACGTAGACGACACGGTCTGGATTTTAGTTTCGTTCGAGTCAATCACCTAAGTCGATGACTTTGGCCTTTTCATGCCGTGCACTGAGAGCTGGCGACCTTCGTCAGCGATTCGAATTGACATTGTTCCTTCGCTGGGTCACATGGAATGTCGATTGCCATTTGCATTGCACGTTCAATACTCACCCACACATTTACATACATACATATGTAGTGTGCTGCTTGTTGCCCAAAAATGTATGCTACGCTTCGTGACTCGACTTGAAGTTGAGACTGTGTGTGGCTGCCTGTTGTTTTCGCTGCTTGCGCTCTCTGTTCTTTCCGGAATGGGTTTTTATAGCTTTTGTGCGTAACGTACCCAAGCACACTCGAGTGCGTGAACTCCGGCACACTTTATGGCATTTTGATGCTTAATATGACTGCAATTTTGTACTTATTTTATTTAGCTCCACGCGCACAGATCTACTCATGTATGCCAAGTACGTTCTTGTGTCTGCCTCTCTGTATGAATGTCTGATTGCGCCTTATAAGATACTTTTCGCTGTCATTTCCTGCTGATTCCCGCCATTAGCAGCAATTACGCACTTTTCAGTGAACAGAATCTGATTATTCGTTTATATAAATATTTTATTTTCAATTTGACTTCTGCGGCAACTTAACGGCGACCTCTTTAAACGTATCGAAAGTAAGTAAAATCCGACTCAGTTATGGACTATTTTTATATGCAAATACATTACCGACTTATGTACTTAGTTACTCATAAATATATACACTCTCATATTGTTATCATTATATCAAAGGGACGGTTTTTATGGTCAGTCAATCTGCAGCCACGCATCTTTGCCGTAAATAACAAATTTAATAAGCCAAAAATGTAGACAGACTCTAACGTGTGGGCAGTACCATAGGGATCATAAAGAAATAAGTATATTTGAAAGCAAAAATATAAAATATTTCAACGAAATTGACAGTAAGTTCAGGCTTAAGAGATGTATAAATAAAATGCATGAATGACAGCCAAGAAGTTAGTAGAGGATTATTGTACACACATAGACATGAAATCACTTACTTGAAATCACAATGAGAAAAATTTGTATGTAGTTGTCATTAAAAAATATATTTTATAAATAATTTTATGATAACGATTTACAAAAATAGTTCTGAAATCTAAAATTCGCAGTAATTATTTTTCTGAGTGTAGTAAAGTAAAACTGCTAAGTGCAATGAGTGACACGTACGTATTTACAGGTATATACTGCGGCACAGAATATAATTTAATACCTATTGTCCGATTGGGAAAACAATTTCAACTTTCACCAGGGTACATGGTACCCTTTTCACTGGCCTCATGAAATATGTATTTAGAAGACAAATATGAAATCCCATATTGAATGCTCGTATATGGTGAACAATTTAACTTTTATTGGCCCTGCGTATATGTATAATGCGATTTGGTCTTCGATTGTCAGCAAAGGTCATGCCCAACTTAGTTTTCCACCCGCTTTAAAGACCTTGCCTTGCTCAGACGAATGTAGCCAAATACATACACATATTTGTTATTTGTCTGACAGGCAGGCAACGAGGAGCAAAACACATTGGGGCTAGGGCAATGGGTAAAAGAAAAATCACGAAATCCAAGCTGACAAGAAACAATACACGTTTACGTAGAGGCAACAACAATGAGCAATATGCGCAACCCAGCGGGTTGGCTGCCTTGATGGCTTTTGTCTGATATTTCGATTCGATTTGTGGTCTATATTTCCTGCTGCCAAACAATAGCAAACCAGAAAACCAGCAACAACAGCAGCCACAGACATTGAGCTGTGGCAACTGCAGAGCCTTTAAAGCATAACCGCCACAAATGGAAGCCCAAAAGTTTTTGATGAGCAGCAGAGAGCTCATAAAACGCCATGTGCAACTAAAGTGATTAAATTAATATTGGGAAATTGTGTAGCAGACACTAAGCTGTCCAAAACTCAACTCGTACACAATTCGAAACGAATCCAATCGCATCAAATCGACTAAAGTCAATGGAGCTGAGCGTCCTTAAAGAAGCAACGCACGCAGCACTTATAAAATGGCTGCTGCACACGCGCCACACAATCACTGTATTAGTATGTGTGAGTGTGCGAGTGTATGTATGTGGGTGAGCGCCCGCTGCTTTGGGCACGCATCATAACATGTCAATATACTTTAACTCCCAACACCATTAAAGTCAAATGCTCCACGGGGAATTTTGAAGGAAATGACTGCTAAGGTGGCCACACAAGCCAAGCACCAAGAGTCCACCCTAAAACCACTGTGATGCATACCCTATAATGTGATAACAGGGTATACTAGCAACTGAGCGTTTTATTCTCTAATAGAAAATTTAATCCTAATGTATGATTAAAAAGTTGATGTCAAGAGTGATTCGCTCACCTTTAAAAATTACTAAGATATTTTGATCTGACTGTTATACTGTTATATACCCTATGAACTTAAACGCTTTTATTCAAATTGATTACCCTCAAAACTCCATACATACTTCAACTATTTTCTTAGATTTCTTCAACGTAAAATAATCTTTTAAAATGTAAATTTTAGACTTAAACTAAGTTCAGACCAAGAATATTGGTATTTATTTTAAATATTTAAAAAGAACATCGGAATTATTTTCAATTCAAATAGCAATTCCTTATGCTCTTCATGGCATCCTACTCATTATCCAAATATTTTGTTTGCAATTTTTCAGCAGCGTCAAAAGCATCAAGAACGTAAGAAAAGTGTGTAAAATGTAAAGGAAGAGGAAGAGGCAAGCAATTGCTGAAAATCGAATTTCCCAACGTCGCATCGTACGCTGTATTAAGAATACTGATGGCAGCTGACAGACATGCCATCATTCGATGATGGTATATTAAAGCATTTTGTTTGTGTTTGCATGCAGGTGGGCGACATTTGTTTACACGTCTATATGTATTTGTGTTTGTGTTTGTATTTGTATTCAATCAGCGTCAAAATAAAATGTAAAACAAAAGTATAAAAAAAGAGAGAGTAAAATGGACAAACAATTTAACAACAAAAGCCAAAAGCTGAACAGCGCAGGTGAAATGGGAGGGCAAATCAAATCAAATAAAATAAAATAACGTCAATGGGTCGCAGCGATTTTAGCTTGATGTGAGTGGGTGTGTGTGTGTGAGAAAGTATAGGGTGTGTGTGCTGTCAGGCAGTATTTGTACTGCCATTTGGCAATGTGGCAAGGTAACAGCAACCTTTCAATTTAATGCTGATGTCGATGGTGTTGCTGCAAATGCGTTAGTGTGACAACAAAAGTTCAAGAGTGCCAACAACAAGGACTCAGTAGCACTCCACCGCTCACACTTTTCCGATGGCAGCTATAAGTAGGGGCTTATTAGCTAATGTGTGCTATTTTGACTATTGATGTGCAGCTCTGGCTGATTGCGAAATTATTACATTGTCATCAGCAACAATACATAGTATAGTATAGAAAACTGTCTATACTGAGTATGTATTCGTAAGCGTATTAAGGTATAAGTCAAGAGTGTGTGGATGCCATGAAACTATCTAAGTGTAATTTTGCCAGCAATAATGATGAAAATAAATAACTGTCTGGGGCCAAGGGTTGCCTGCCTGCTGGTTGCACAAGTCCCAGACCTCATCTACTATAACGGCAACAACAAGTAGAACAACCAACAGCAACACCAGACCAATAATAACAGCAGCAGCAGCAGGACTAGCACTGCCTATGAACGCGTCGGCCTTCAACGTCTAAGCTCTGTGCGGTACCTACAAACGCTCCATTTGCTCGTTAAGTTCATCGCAGCGGCTGTAATGAAGCTATAATTAGATAAGCGCAGCAGCAGCAGTAGTAGTCAGTCAGTTAGTCAGATAGTCAGTCAGTCAGTCTGTCCGCAGTTCTTTAGTCAGACTAACTAACCAGCTGCTGCCTACAGCCAGTCAGCTATCTACATAGACGCCAGGTTAACTCTGAGTGTAACGGTGTGTATCTCGCAGATACACAAAGCAAAACTGACGTTGACGTCGACATCGACGTCAGCGCTGACTGCTGCGTTGTCTTTATATTTTTAGCCTGGAACAGTGGCAACAAGAGAAATGTGTAACAAATGTAACGAAACGTTTGTCTAACCAAATTCCAACTGACAGCCATTGGGTGCCGGGCCATTAGGAGCCGTGGGACATGGTCATAGACACCCATGGTGGCATACAATGGACTCGAATAATTCATTGTGTCTGTGTGTCTGCGTGAAAGTGTGTTTAGCATTGTGTGTTTATCAGTCATTTGCTTTTTGTCGTTTCGTTTATTTGACACTAAGCATGTTGGAACTGGACAACAGTGCGTATGAGTTACGTTATGTTGGGGAAATGAGTTATATGCCAGTTAAGTGGATAAAGTTACTTCAAGTTTGATTTACACATGCAAGTAACTTGTCAGAGGATAATGAAACTGACTCGTTGTTTAAGTAATTAGACACAGGCTAATTAGCCATTACTATTTATAGTTAATGCGAGTAGGTACTGTGTTAATTATGCATAAAACTTCACTTCAGCAAGACAAGAAAAAGCACTTTTAGATTTTTTCAATCTTGTATACACAGGGCAGAAAATGTGAATAAACTGACATCGCTGTTACTTGTTATCCCTGCCATATTTTGCTATTTTGCGTTCTTGTAGACTATCAATCAAACCAGAGCAAGTACTAGACCCACACTGTTCGCTATGCCGTACACTTAACAAGGCTAATTCTGTTATGGCCCCTGCTACGGCCCCTGTAGCTGAGCCTGGCACTTGCAGTCAAAGAGTGGAGCAGAGCAAAGTGTAGAGCGTTTTAATCGCCAGTCCCCAGGATGAGCAGCTTTAACTTGTTATTGCTGTGCTGTTGCTCTTTCTTGCTAATAGCTTTGTCGAGTCCTGTGGCCAATTAAAAGCCAAGTAGAAAAAGGAGCAACTGAGTGCTGGGGCCCGTTAAATGCTCGATACAATGGAAATCAAATCAGATCCTGACGCAGGCAGACATCTTTTTCCGTTCGCTACGACAAGGGATGACTGCTCAAGCCATCAATCAGACAATCACTTAATTAACTACTTCAAAGTCATTCGAAGCAACAACTTGTCTATACAAGTCGGCCAACTTTGAATGGTTTGGCAGCATCGATTGGAAAAGTTGTTAGCACAATAGAACAAACTGTTGGGGCTATTTGGCAGTCAGCAAATCGATGGCAGCCAACGATAAAATGACGTTTAATTAACTGCCATTGAGGTATGCAACGCCACAGGCCATAACTTTTCAACAATTCAAACAAATCATTATTGCATATAATTCAGTTGAAAGTTTGCATTGTAAATAATATTGTTAACGATTCAGGTCGAATGTCAGCCTAAGGTTGTTTCAACAAATTGGGATTGCTGGATATGGAAACAAACGTACCCAAACTGTGGCGAGGGGGAGCAGCCATTGTGCGGTAGGTCTTAACATAAGTAATATGGAAATTTGTGGCCACAGCTCTTGGTAAGTTACAGGTAAATATATATTTCAGATCTGCTTACAGTTTGTTTCTTGTTTGCTGTTGGTACGCAATTTGCTGAAAGCCACAAACTTTTGTTTGTTTTCACAACTTCGTCATTGGCATTTGAACGTGAACTTGACCCAAACCCTTGGGGTAAATTACAAGCCAATACTCATATCAGGGATCAAATATTGAACTGCTGCTCCTGCTCGACTACGTGACACTTGGCAGGTTAATTAAAATAAAATTCGCCATAGAAATGCCCTCTAACACGCATACTCACACACACACACACACACATGCTCACAGGCTCTCTTCCTCATTTTACTGCAAACTGACCATCAGGTGTGTGTACACAGTCCAGTTCATGTGAATAGAACTGCAGAGGTAGCAATTTATTTTTGCAAACGTTTGCTAATCCTCTGTTTAAGCATAAAATTATATGATGATTATATGAAACACACTTAGAAGTCCTTCAACAAATATGGATCCAAATTTGCTATTCACTAATAATATTTTCGTTGAAAGGCAGCTTCTAATTTCAGTACTCAGATTTCTTTACAATAGCTCAACAAAACAAAACGAAAACGAATTCAATGGATGCATTCAGCAGATAACTTCGATTAGTGATTTGTGTTTGATGATTTCAGCTTATTGAAATTATCTTGTGAATAGGTCCATTATATCTTTCACTGATGCGACTCGTATATCAAGTACTTTATTCAATTCATTGAAATATTTGATGTCGAAGCACTTGTCAAACCTTTCGGAGTGAGTATGAAGAACCTACAAGAAATATCTTAAGAATTGAGGAATAAGTAATAAAAAGTAAAATAAAATCAATAGTACTCAATAGCCATTGAAACATTTTGTAGCTACAAGCTCTCTAACATTTTGGTGCAATAAAAAATTTTATGAATTCATCAATCACCTGTTAATTAGTCAATACTTCGAGTACATTACCCACGCTCCCATCGTACATCTATTATAAAATGTGCTGACATGTAATTCTCATACATATGTATACACTCTATTATGTAAAATGTTAATTTTCTATTTTGAAATTCCCAAGGATACGTGCATGTCGTGTGCTATTTTTAGGCAACGTCCACAAAATTATGCCACTGGGTGGTGGCATAGGCGAGTCGAACAGACGACCCAGAAAGCAGATAGCCAGACAAGTACACTTTTGTTTGGCTCGAGGGCCATTTAAAGCATAGGAAAACTATTAAAATTTATGCGTGAATGTGCCTAAAGGCAACAACAACAACCACAATGGCGACAACATTAAGACACTATGTCGCGGCCTACACACGCTAAGGACACTGCAGCTTATAAAAGGAACATGTTAATACTGTCGACTGAATTGCCGACTGGAGTGACAGGGTATTTGGCAAGGTGGCATAGGGCGACGGCTCGAAGAAGTGGAGACACCTGCTGACACGCATCACGCATCTTGGGCCTGAGGGTTGTAAGTATATCACAAATCCTAACCACGTACTTGAGAGCCAACAAGTGATATAGAGCTTAAGTTTGGGGATATCAATCAGTAAACTTGTGGTAAACCACAGTGTAAATGTGTAGACTTGAAATCAGCTGCCAAAACTTATTCGCTACAACCAAATAAAACGTTTTAAAACCTGTAAATAAAATGCCAACAGCAAATGATAATAAGATAAGCCTTCTTAAGCCAAACTCTTGAAACAATTAAAAGGCTTTAGGCAGCCACAAAATCAAAAGAAAAAACAAGTATGTAAATGCTTACCAAGAGATTTGAAGATTTTTACCGACGCTATTGTTCCGCACTCAGGCGAACGGGCAACTTAATGCCTTCAAGTTGTAAAACACTTAGCGGTTATTTTGTTTCTCCTTGGGCACACAAACTGGCTGATAGACACCAGCAGGAGCAAGAGCAACAGCAGCAGCAGCAGCAGCAGTAGAGCGTAAACAACAGCAAACAATCCTCGCTCCTCACTTCTGACACCTCACCACTAACAGCTGGCAGTGCACACTCAGCGCGTGCCAAAAATTGTTGTGCAGATAATTTAAAGCAATTTAGGTGCAAATTTGCTACGTTTTTTTTGCCTGGATTGAGTAAAGTCACACACAGACACTGAGACACCAAGCAGCACGGCCTAGTGGCGCGCACAGGTGTGCATTGGACGTGCCTCGCGACCAAGTTAACAATTTTCTTCTTCGGCTAAAGCCCGCCAAGCGCGTGCACAACCGACAGGACCAAAGGACAACGCACGACTGTGGCACACGAACGGCAACGCCGATGGTAACGGCGACGCTGGCGTTGACGCCGACGCCGACGCCGATGGTGACGAACTAGAAAACCCGAATACTAACATCAGCAGCAGCAGCAGCAGCAGCAACAGCAGTTGCTTTATAGCTCATTGGTACAGAGTCGTCGGCATTTTGTTAAGACTATGTAAAACAAAATAAAATATGAAAAAAGAAGTAACAAAAATAGCAACAGAGAAGTCGACTGCGACTTCGACGGCGACAGCGGCGACAGCAACAAATAAATCGCTAGTAGATTATTCGTGCTGGCACTCAGTTCCCTCCTTATCCGTTGCTCCTACCACTACTACTACCATTCTAACTCTCATTCCGTCCCGCGACGGCACCGTCGCCGTCACCCACTCCGGACTCCTTATTCCTCACTCTTTTCTACTATGTTTTCTTCATTTTTGAAGCGCGCCTGTGTGTATGCTACGAAAAATTGACAGCCACAGCAAAAGGGGACACATTTGTATTGGGGAGGCCTCTCTTTTGGGGTAAGTAATTTTCGCTGTTTCTATTTAATTTATGACTCGTGTTTTTCTTGTTTTCTTGTGTGTTTCTTCTGCTTTGTTGTGCCTTTTTTTTATTTGCCTTTTATTAATTTGTTTATTTGTGCGAGGCGATGGCGATGCTCATTTCCCGTTGCCTCTGTCAGAGTGTTTGGTTTTTAAACGTTACTTTTTATGGGCTTTTAATACAAACTCATGGACCCACTCACAAAAATACACACACATATGAGTCTACACCCATACACACGCACACACACACTCGCGTAAAGCCTTAGATAGACAGCTTTATGCACTACGGCACGCATGCTTACCTACAGCCCACTGACACACACTTGCTTAGAATCATGTGTGGACCATGTGAGTGTGTGTGTGTGTGGGTGTGCGTACGAGTGGCTTCCTGTTGCTTCGGTCCAATTTCTGTGAGTTAACTTTGAGTGGGCTGAGATCTCCGGATACACCGCAAGAAATTGAGTAACCCTGGAGGATTATAAGCATAAATAACAATACTTGTAAATATTAATAAGCTAGATTGAGTATTAAAATCTATAACCTTTTTGCTAGCTCTCGCCATAACACTGCAACTAATCCCAACTAGACAATTACAAACTTTGTAATTATACCAAGTTTAATATTTTTGTTTTTAATTCTATAATGAATTTTATAACTTTATGTTCGCTTTTCGTTTCTTTAAGTGCAAAACAACATCGCCACTCTGTCTAGTCCGGGTCTTGTCAATGTCGTTGTCAGCGAAATTGCCGTGGCTGCTGCCTTGCCCCTGTTGCATGCCCAGTAACAGCAACAGCAGCAGCAACAGGACCAAGTCCTTTGGCTGCGTTAAGACTTTTCTCGTTTGTTTTTACTTATAATGAACTTCAGCTTATAGGAGTATAACGTTGATGTTCATTTTATGCTGTTGTCATTCCCTCAATCCTCCGACAGTTAAAACTGTTTTGTTAGCACTTTGGTGCTGTTTGCGTTAACTAAAAATTTGATGCGACCGCTTGTTGCTCACTTGAGAGGCAAGTGTAGTGCCTCAAATAACCCATACGGCAAGTTGTACAAAAGCCGCATAAAGATTATGCAGTACGTATTTTGATTTACTGTTTCGAGCCACTTAATAGACCGCAAATGCTGCAAGAGGCCATAAAGCAGAACGGAGTGACAAAAGGGAACCACCAACAGCCAGAAAATGGCCACAAATGACACGTTTGGTGTTAAATGGAGGTCGCCTGTATATGTATACATAATACATCTGTGTATGTGTATGTGAGTATATGTGTAGCAGTGTGGCAGTGTCACAGTAACAGCTAAATTGTTTGTACAACATGCATGTACAGCAAACATAAATCCCATTGAGCCAGGCAGCAGTCGCAACGTTAACTAAACGTGCGACGCCAACCCAAACATGCGGTGTTTTCCTCTCCCCACGTCTACCCCTGCTCCCAACACTCCATTTCTGTGTACCCAGCAGCAGGGCAATTAAAGCCAATACGTGTGCACGTATTATGTGTGTGTGTGTTTGAAAGTGTGGTGTGTGTGTGTGTGTGTGCGTGACGGCTGCACCCAAGTCAACTTGCTGTTAACCAAAGCCTTTATCAGCCTATGTGGTTCTACAGCTCATACAGCTCATTAGCGAGCTGTAACTGTGTGTACTGTATGTAAGTACAGGCAAAGCACCTCAATAACGACAATAACAATGTGTGCATTTACAGTAAATTGAATTTAACCCTTGCATGCACACACTTGCACAAACCCACAAGAAACAATCATCTTCTCATACAAATGCATTTGTGCACACAAATGTAAGCACATGCATAGTATCACACAAGGCAAAACATACCTATATACACATTCTGTCACTTAAATCTGTAGTCTTGATACTGTACTGCAATGTTAAATCAAGCAATTAGTAATAACTTAATTGATAATGCGGTTGAAATTAAATCGCATATCATTATACTATGTTCTTTAGGGTATAATTGATTTAAATCTATGGATAGAGTCGCACAATGTAATGGAAGATGTATTTTGCCTTTGCATCAATAGCTAACTCCAGCAACAGGGTCTGTGACGTTTGTACATGCATACATACATACCTGTAAACGCCGGCCCATAATCAGACCAATCAGACTATTAACCTACATATATTTTTTCCATAGGAAATGAACTAATTGAACGGCCGGCGATTGCGGCCACATGTCGACTGCTTTGAGCGTATGTGTGTTCGCTGTGAGTAAGCCAGAGTCAGAATCTGACAGAATACAAAGAAACTCACATAGCGGCCACTAGTGGAATTAGGCAGAGGGAGAGCTTGGCACCGACTGACAGCTTTGTGTGTTTGCTGTGACCTAAGCCACATTCAAAGTCTGACAGCGAACACACAAACGAACAGAGCGTCAACCTGTGGCCATAGTCACAAGCCACTCAGTTAGTTAAAACACGGCAGTCACTGAGTTTAGAAGTAGGATATGGAGTGGAACCGATGTTTATCTGATTATGGGTATGTTATGCATATGATAACGAAACTGTGGCTATTTGGTAGCCTTTGATGCAAAGGCAAAATACGGGACCTTCTATTATCGACAACGCTCGACTGTAGCTATTAAAATGTTGTTTTTGTTTCATTTAGTTTTTGGGTCATTGTTTAATTTTCCAGTTTTAAAATGTTTATACGTACGTACACATATATATACTGTATGCATTTGTGCACATCCATGCCGACAATTTGTCTCGAATTTGAAAGCACACACAGATACAGCTGTAATTGCACGGAATCGTCACACATTGCTGGACAGAAGGACAAAGCACAGCCGGCAATAACTGTCTCACTCAGTCTCTCTCCTGCGCTCTTGCTCTCGTCTTTTCTGTAAGGCAATAAACAAAAGCCAATTTGGCTTTTGGCTTTCACATGTCTGCTTATAAATAGAGCGGACAGTATAAGCGCGGCTGGCAAATGCAAAGCTTTCCATGAGCACTTGTTGTGCCATCTGTCATCTGCTATTCTGCATATCTATCGGTAACGTGTGGAACTAATAATCTGGGGCGCCATCTAGCGGTTTTTTATGTTGTTCGCTTGCAGAAGCGCCAATTACGGCATCCGTGCTTGGCATATCGATTATTCGCGTGGTATTTAAATATCGTTCACCTCTCATCGATAGTTTATTTCGACTATTTGCACTGTTACCACTTAATAATTAAAATGGGTACCAAATATGAATAATAAAAAGTGTCAATAGACACGAAAAACCGCTAATACATTGCTATAAATAATATTTAAACAATAAGCATCGATATAGATAAAACAGTAATTTTTATTTAGATGTTGGCGCACTCTGTAAAAAGTGCATATAAAAAGAGCTAATTTTGGCACAAAAACGCCAAGTGTGGCAGCCGTGATTGCGCCAACACATACAAATTAATTTTGACCAAAAACGCAAAGTGTGGCAGTTGTGCTTATTCGCAAAATTGTGCGCGCGGTCATCTCCTAAACTTCGTGGTCAATTTGATTTTCATTTTATTCAGGTGAAGTTTTTAATGAGTTATAGTGACTCATATATACTAAATTAGCTTAAACATCATATTAACTGGAACGCTATTTTAGTATTGTTGTAAATTATTTTCTATTTGGTTTTTGTCTACAGCTTCGTATGTACCCCTATTTCTAAGAACCGTTAGGTCAGCCATATTAGTTTCATTCATTACTGACGCCGCGTGTCTAAGCGAAATTGTTTTAACATGGATTCCGAACTGTGCATAATTTGCGGCAAGTCAGCTGGATTGATGTGCCAACGATGCGGCGAGCCCTATTGCAATGATGTTTGTCAGAGAAAGGATTGGCAGCGTCATAAATACGTTTGCACTGCAATGCCGTAAGTAGAATATAGTATACATATTACATGTACATATGTGTGAATACATTACACTTAATACAGTTACATTTACGTCGACTTTAGTGCTTGTTCAGAAATGTACATAAATGCATGAATGAATATTACATACTAAATTCCTTTTATTAATTACAATATGATTTCTATTCTTCCAGATCTTTAGTGACCTTAAGGCCCTTGAATACGGGAGCATTTGTAAAGCATGTGTCTGGTCCCATCGTCGCACCTACCAGAAAACCTTTGGATACTGTACATAAAAATTACGACATTGAATCAATGGCCCAAAATTTATCGATTGATGCTCTTGATAAAACCAACAACAATCCGGTTAAGTCAGATCTTGTGCCACATCAGGAACCATTAAAGTTAAGTACATCGTGGCGCGAGCAGATGAAGCCAGTGGGAACAGATTTCTTCGAGTGTCGTGTTACCTACATCGAGCCGGGGGGTTCGATTTGGGTTATAAATGAGGCAAATGCTGAGGTACTGGAGGGTCTAACCGACGACATTGCTTTAAGCTTGCAGGACAAATCACCATGTGATTTTAAAGACTTGTCCGTAGGCTGCTTGGTAACGGTTTCATTTGATAAAAAAGTATACCGCGCCGAAGTGCTGGAATTTAAAGCAAATTCTGAGTGTGCTCAATTACGTCTGATCGACTATGGTATTATTGTCACCAGCAGCGTACAGGACTTGTATTTGCCCGTGCCACGAATGGCCGACTTTAAAGCGTATGCATTTAAAGTGAAGCTCTCCTCCACTTCAGGCATTCAAAATGGTAAGATAATATCTTTACGTCTGCTGGGTACCCAGACGCCGGAGGGCATCGAGAAGGCACAGCTCAAACCAAAAATGACAATCCCACTCAACTTGCCAATACAATTGATGTCGAACTATCCGGATGTGACAGTGATCAAAGTTTTCGAGGTCACTGACAATGCACCGCAAGTAGCTCTCATACAAATAAAGCAATTGGTCAATATTAATGATGACATGAACGCAATACTGGCCGATAAGCCTGCAACATCATTCTGTGGATCAGTTCCTAAAGAGTTCACAAATCGTTATTTTGCTGCCAAAACCAAAAATGGCTATCGTAGGGCGTTGCTATTGGACTACATTGATCAGCCGATGCAGTATTTGATATATGAACTTGATGAAGGTTGTATCTCAATGACCAAGGACATTCATCGCGTTCCCAACGAGGTTGTTGGTCATCCTTTACGCGTGTGTGCTGTAACCCTTACAGATGACAATAAGAGCTCTCTGCAGCATATCCTGGCTAAATCTGGACGTGATTTGACCATTAAATTTAAATCTGAAATTCCGCAGGAAGCTGACACTGGCAATATACGGACTGCCCAGGCAATACTAATGGCTCGTAATGAGCAGGTCTGCACCGTGCGCGTAGACAGTTTTAAGGGCAGCATAATCGAATTAGGTCTCAAGTACTGGCAGGAACCAATTGAGAACCATAGTCCAGTATATATTACACGCATCGTAAATTACGATGAGGTCTGCATAAGCTCTATTCAAACCAAGCAATACTCTGAAATATTTAAGTGCTTGAATACAAAGTGCTTGCCTTTTGAAAAAGCAGACGAAGTAGAAATTGGAATTACTGTTCTCGTTGCTTGTCCCGTTCAAGGATATTTTCGCGGCGAGGTGAGTAGTTGTGCTTTAATAATAATATAAGATTGACAACCGATATTCTTTCGCTCACAGGTTACTGCTATCGAAAATGCTCTGTACAATGTGCATGACATTGACACGGATATTATGTATGAAGTTCCGATCACTTATCTCCGCAAGGCGTGCCGTTTTATCAAGCATCTGCCTGTGATCCAATGCCGTGCCAAGATAAAGACCATTTGCAATATACCATCGTCTGCAGTGCCAGTCAATACCACAGCTCTCCTATTACTGTCCAAATATGTAGACAACAAAACTAAGTTGCAGGTTGAGTTCGGAACTGATCGCGACACTCTGGATTTGATAGATCATTCAGTGGAACCGCAATCGCTGATGACTCGCATGCTCCCTATGATGTTTACGGCTAGTGCAGTGGAGCTGCAACCTGCACAAAACTTACCTTCTCCGGCAAAATTAGACAAAACTTCTCATCGTGACATACCGCCGCTACCACCATCGCCTCCTAGTTCACCGACTCAAGACTCTTTTCCTGACTCCTCCATTGAACGTCACTATTATCATAATCTAAAATATCGTTCCTTTCCCCTAGGGGATAATTTGGAAATTTTGGTCTTGCATTATAACGATCTGCACAAGACCGGCTACATTTCAGCTTGTTACTTTCCCAACGAGAAGACTGCTGAGGACTTTCAGAGCCTATTGAACCTAGTGAGCACTGTGGGCGCCGACGATAAGCTTAAGACTGGATATACGCCAGTGTAAGCTACAAAAAGCAATAGTTTATTGTTGTCAGCAACTAACCAATTTATTTCTGCCATTCAACAGGGTTGGCGAAGTGTGCCTAGCACTCTTCAGCGAGGATAATTCTTGGTATCGAGGTGTTTGTCTTGAAATACGGGGTCAAAAGGCAAAAATTTTGTATTTCGATTTTGGAAACTCTGAAGTGGTTCCCCTCGAGCGTATAAAACCCATTCCAAAGGAACTACTTCAACCAGCCTTTATCATGAAATGTTTTATACATGGTAAGTCATAGTCAACAATTTATATATAACTTATGTTATTCATCTTTATTAAACTATTTACAGGGTTTGATAAATCAAAGAACTTTGTCAATGTTGAGAAATTTCTGGCCGGTAATAATCAAATTATTTGCAACGCTGCAGAAGGACCAGAACCTAATACGCGAGTTATTCAAATTCCTGATTTAGACAAAATCTTATCGGAATAACTAATTTAACATATTCCACTGAATCATATCAACACTTACATTTATTTTTGTATTTTCTGACGGCTTCGATAACGTCTTTATGTTTTCTCTTTTGTTTATCTGCACACTATTTGGTGCATTTCGTTATTTCAGAGTTTGAAAAACTCCAATAAATCAATTTTTCAGTTTCACGACTCATGAATTGTAATGGTTGGGATGTTTGGGTTAGAGATCAATTTTTAATTTAATACAAACAACAATCAGTTACAACAACAATAATAACAACAAATACGTTTAATCTTTCAGTTTGCTAAGGAATTCGTTGACACCATTGAGATTCCGTACAGCTATAAGACCATTCGTATTTTGCTTCCAGTCGGAATTAGATCCGCTAAGAGGAACATATTTAATCGGTACAGCCTCCTGATTTTCCACGCTCGCAGCATAATCGAGTATATCGCCGCCCAATGCGCGCAGAATAGCCTGTGGAGCACAGGTGTCCCACTTAAATGTAGAACCTTTACTGAGGAGGTAAACGCTCGCCTCGCTAGTGATTACTTTGAGGGCCTTGTGACCAGCTCCTGCCGAAAAGACCAGTTCATATTTCAAATCTACAAAACGCTGTAGAATATTGGGATTCTCAGAACTAGAGAATATTCCAATCTTGCTCTGCTCCGAATCGTCATGTGTGGTAAAGTTGCAATTATGTGCATGTACAGTGGGTAAGCTGATGCCCCAAAAAAGTGAGGTGCTATACACATGCTCTTCCAGCTTCTTTCCAAAAGGTTGAGCAACTACACCAAGGATTGGTATACCCGAGTCGCGTTCATAAACACCAATAAGCACCGTAACACAATCCAGTCCTGTGGAGCTGATACCCGGAAAATTCGTAAAGACGGAGTCGCCAGCAATATACTCTGCAGTGGCATCTGCAAGATGATTATTAAAATTATTGAATTGCAAATTAAAAATCTATTATTATCACTTGCCAATGGGATCTATCCAAACACCTAGATTACCATAATCCAGCGTTGGCAGTTCAGGAATGTTGCCCAAATCGGGGCTATCGTAGATAACCTTCCTGTGCACTTCATCGGCAAGCGCGTCGGCTGCGGATTCGTGTCCCTCGAGTACTGCTCCCAAGCATTCTGCAGTGTCGACTTTTGTGCTGCCCACGGATATGGAGATGGTCTGGCCCAGTTTGTTGGTAAAATGTGGTGATTCCTCACCAAGAATACCATCACGCATTGCTGGGAACAGGTCGCCAACTTCTTGTTTTATAGATTCTTGTATTAGCACATCAGCCAATGTTTTAAAGTCATGATCAAAACGTTGATTAGCCTCCGCTCCAGTTTTCTCCTGAACCAGCAATGCAAGCAGTTCCTCATTGGAACGGCACAAGCGAGCAATATTTGCCGCTTTCTCTGCACAGTTGATAAGAACACGCAGCAAATGCATGTCTTCAGCCATTGTCAGCGAATTTTTAAACAAATACCTTCCACATCTTTAAATATTTTCCTCTTCGCTTTTAAGGCTTCATTCACGATTAATAACACTTTGACACATATGATATCGATAAATATTTGTGGGGCTGCTAACTTAAGCCAAAATTTAAATAATTGCGGTTCATACAGTTGATGGATTCCAAATATTTAAGCAAATTAAAACGCAACTTAAAAATTATTAATATATGCACATTTTAGGCAATCCTATTTTTTATGGTTCAAATTGATCAGTAATTGTTATTTAAATTTGCGACACGGCGCGCTGTTAAGTTAACATAACAAGAAGTTGGCTGTGCACGCAAAATGTAATCGATTGCCACCCGGTCGGAAAGTTCTTGTTGCTTGCGTTCTGAAAAGTAACAAAAGTTACTTACAGAGCAAGTTGCATCGAACGTAGTGAGCGAACACAACAAAACATCATCGAACAATATTTTTGAAAAGAAGCGCGAAACTGATCAGTCAAAAAATTTAAAGACGCTAGCGTGGCTGCAAGTACTTTTCGACCTAAACTGGTTAATTTAATAAAATAAAAATATCAAATAATTATTGTCAAATAATATTGAATCATTTTATTAATAAAATTGGATCTATTTACTTAATTTAGTTGTATTTTCATTTATTCCCTGCTGCTATCAGTGTCATTTTCTACATTTATTTTGGATTAATTGTGTTATTCATAATCATGATAGCTCTACATACTAAAACGAAATTTGACAAGAATATTTTGAACAATTAAAATAATGAATTTTTCTTATGAAACAATTAAGTAATCATTATTATGATGCAGCTTTCACATCTTTATTGAAGCAGTTTTAATTGGCAATTAATAATTACGCACTCACCGCCCCATTTAGCGTACGTACAAAAATCATGAATCATGTCAGGAATGGAGCAACAAGCATATTGATATTGCGCAGGCTACTCATGCGTCGTATGCTACTCTGGCTGCAGCATAATTTGCACCCGATCTTATCGACGAGCACTGCTAATGATTCGCATTAATGATGCTGAATACATCCTTTGGTCTCGCTCTATCTGTCGCACTACGGCATCATCTTGTGAAATGAGACCATCAATCAGCTTGTGCCGCTGCCTCTCGTCCGCCTGTTGCCGCATCCCAACAACAGCTCGCTCGCCTGACGCATTTGCATATAAATTGCTGCTAATGTCGCGCTATCAAAGTGACTGCATCAATGTGGCAACGACGACGCATTCCTGCAATGCCAGGGTTGCCATGCCATGCCCAGCAAAGCATTGTCTGCCCTACGGGCCAGCATTCATCCAAAGTTACCCAGTATTTCTTGTGTGTACTACTTGGGCTTATGCTAATTTTCCCAGGCATTGCAAGCCAAGCAATTGATGTTTGGATAACGTTGACTTGATGACTTTGCATAATTTACGCCAGGAGAAGCAGCAACAGCAGCACCAGAAACATGTTGGCATCTGTGGGTTAATTTTTCACAAAAAGCACGCGTTGCTTATAATGTGTTAATATTCCATGCGGAAACCTACATACGAAAAGTTTATCGTTTTTCTTCATTAACATTTTCTTTCAACTTTTGACATTTCAATTTCTTGGTAACAATTCATTTACATAGGAGCTTTGCCTCAAGCATGTTTGTTTGTGTAATCCGTTATACTTTCAATGTAAAGGAAATATATTAAAAAAAATATATGCAAATTAATATTAGTAAAACTCAATCCTTAAGATCACATTTCCCGTCGTGTATTTCCTTAAAGCATAACAATAACAATATTGATGATCATGTCACTTTCCGTAGCCTTGGCAAGTGTCTCGTCTAAGGCTTTTGTTCTACGAGTGGTCAGAAGAATCTGAAATTATTAAACAGATATATATACATATTCATTTCAGCTGTGCCATGCTACACCCCACGACACATGTTTAGTTGTTTTGATTTGCGTTTCGATTGTTTGGTTTCTTCGATGTTTTGTGTACCCTTTTCACGTCTAACAGCCTTTTAATTAATCGCTTGAGCTAAACAAATTCTTAATGAGTCTTTAATTAATCGCCAATGCAAAATGTAAGCCAGTCGTCGCTTCTCTCGATATATATAAATATTTAAATTTGTTGTGACTTGATTTCTGTTATGGCCACAATATTGCTGTTGTTATTGTTGGCTCCTCCCCTGAGGTGTTTCAAACGAGTTTCAACGCTTCTACAAATTTGTTAACTTCTATCATTATCGTTTTATGTTCTCTTCTGTTCAACTTGATTATTAAGATGACCCAACAAAACTAACACTGTCGATAACTGTTTTAAATTATGCGCTTCATACTCTATCGAGTAATCGAACCAGAGGGGCGTTGCCAGCCCACATACAGCAGACAAGTTGTATACCTTAAAATTCACGAATTAGCTGATTACTCCGTCAGAATGGTGACAACCTTGCTAACCAGCCTTTATGCAATGGAAGAAATCGAGTGGAGTTAGATGCAGAGTGTACTCGAATCGGTGGTAAAATGTCTTCCTCTGGCAAGAACTAGTATCTACCAGTTTCGATTGGTCCAACTGCCAATAAGCTGAAGAGCGGCCTTTTAGACAAGTTTTCTATTTCGCCAATTGCACTTCGTTAAAGCAAATTCAGCGTTTGGTTTTTTGAGAATTCTTTTTATTATTTCATAAATATTGTGGATTTTTCTAATGTGCAGCAACCTTACCTATTAATAAATTACATAAAGAATATTTACTATGCTGAGCATAATTGATTCAGTGGAAAATTTCCCCTCGACAATAGAAAAAGTAGACGCTGGCCATTACCGTCCAATATTCGCTAGCATTAAATGAAGATTTATATCTACAGTTCATCTATATATCAAAGTACTACTTTTATTTGCACACACCCACTATAATTGACAGCTGAAGAATTCAAATTGGTTAACTTCAGGCTGCATTACTCTAACATTTGACCAGAGATTAAGCGGAAACGGAATCAAATGGAAAAACAAATCTGTTGCCCAGGCGAGTGGACGAGTGTATAAATTGTATTCCATAGTTTGCCATTTTGCCACTTTAACATTATTGTTATGATGATAAGCGAGCGATCGTTGCGGCGAGCATGTCGAACGTGCTGTGCTCTGGGCTTGGGCTCGGGCTGCCTGTGGAGCGTAAGCAAGTTCAGGTCTCACCTCTCGGCCAGCTGGGCACCGTGGACTGTGAATGAGTCGAACTGGGGACTGTGTGTCTGCCAGAGTCAGAGTCAGAATCATGTTTAATGGTCAATGGCTGAGATTCCCTAACAGAACGCATCCTGCCTCCTTGTAGTACATGGCTGCTCCTCTGTTTGCTGATCTCAGCATCTTGGCGTGATCTCTCAGCCGTGGCTGTTGTTTGGCTTTCCTCCATTGCATTTTCTGGGGGCCAAAGAGTGTGAATATAATTTAATGTGTGTATCTGAGGCCGAGTCTCTCTGTCTGTGTGCCATTTTCAATATTCCATTCGCTGCCTTGTGGTACTCGTATCTCTCCCCCTGCCATGCCACTTGCTGATATTATTTATTATGCTTGATTGGTTTTCAAGTGATCATAAAGTAAGTGATCGTCGTTTTGGGTCGTATACCTGGCCCCGTACAGTCTGTGCCAATTGTGGCGCTGTCTGTTGCCATTGAGTTGGCTCTGCTGTGGCGTTAATATGTAGATTTTTGCTTTGGAGGCGTTAGTTGAAGATTTATGCAGCGGTCAATGCATACTGACCCGTAGCAGATAGCAGAGATATGCATGTGGTATAGCTTCATTCCACACGGACTTGAATTGCCATTGCATTTACCACATCCTGCTCAACTCCCACACGCAGTGCTATTTCTCTGATGGCCTCGAAACAATTTGGCATTAACATTTAATTGACATTGATGATTGTGGCACTGGACAAGTCTGAGAACGAGGCTGCTACCTGTACAGTGTACACTGTACACCCAGCGCACGCAGCGTGCCTCGCATAGGAATGGGAATGTGGCCAAGAAATTATTAAAAATCATATGGAACAGTTGACAGTTGAGCTGCGTATGTCAGCCGTACACTACCTATGCCTCGTCTAGTCGCTGACGCGAAGAAGACATACAAATAAATTTGTGGCAGTTGCAGACAGTCGGCAGACATGCGCAGCCAGTGGAGGCAGCAGCATGGACAGTTATTGCGTTTCTAGCGCCAATCTCTCACAAGACTCTTTCAAAAGTAAATGCTCAAAATCAACGCCAAGCACTCAGTCATATGTTTGTTCGTATGCATGAGTGTATATGTGTGTGAGTGTGTGTGTGTGTGTGTGTGCTTGCTGCTGTTGTTTATTAACTGGCTTGTGTTTTGTTTTCGTTGCTTTAAATGAACGTTATTAAGAGATGCTTATCTCTGAGTGATTTATTCATTAAAAAGGCATTTATTAGCCAGAAACAAGGCACTGCCAATGCATATACATGTATACATACATACGTATGTTTGTAGGCATGGGTGTGCGTGTGTGCGTGCTAGCTCACACCTCCGCACACACACTCGACACACATCTGAATTTGACCATTGCCGGCTGCGGCTCGTTTGCTGTCGCCTCATTTGCGCAACATTAAAATGCAAAAGCGTGTTTATTCCTGGAAAAACTGCAGATACACACACTCGCACTCGCACACACACTAACACACATGCATTAACCCCCCTTGAGCCAGCTGTGTGTCGGCTTAGCTTGCATGCCTTTTGTTTTATTGGCTTGCATATTTGCACATTTTGATGTCTGTGTGCGTTTTTAATCACTTAATTAGAGAATTTTTAATTGTCTTGAGCTGAAGTTATGGCAAATTATGCAAAAGGTGTGCAGTGTTGCGGTTTGCGTGCGCCGCAGCAAATGCACTGCGCTGCGTCCAGTTCGTGTCTGAAGTCTTTTGTCTAAAGGTGCGTGAGCCAAGGTGTTAGCCAAGTACCATATGACATACCAATATCTGGCATTAGTATCTGCTTCATATATTCGCTGATTACTAGTGAAATAGTTGCATATTTGGTCAGTTTGCTAAACTTAGGGTAAACATTGGAATCAGTGGCCATTGCCAATAAAATGGCACAGCAATTGAGGCGTAAAGAACAGGCACGAGGCCATCTCATAAATACTTGTTAGCAGCAATACGGCGTGTCGCCTCCGAGTCCAAGTCGGAGTCAGAGTCAGTTTTGTAATTGTAATCGTAGTCATAGTTGCTTGTTAATCACCTACTCGCCTGGCTGACCATGTATCATGAGGCACTTAAGCCTGCTGGCTTCTACGTTTTGGTGTCATAAGGAAGCGTCTAAATGATTCATAATTTATGCCCAGCTCATTCCCATACTCAATGCCATACCCATTGCCCCATTCCCGCTGTCGTTCTCAGCGTCATTCAATGCTTTCGTTACTTAATTTTTCCAACTTAACAGCCTGGCTTGTGCCTGATGCCCCACCCCTCTCCTCAACCACTCCGCGCCAAGTCACTGTCTTGTATCTGTAATGCGTTTTGGCTGGCAAAGTGCGTCGTTGTGGATGTCGACGTCGACGGCGACGTCGTTGTTGTTTGTCTGGTACGTTGATAGTTGAAAAAATTACTTACAAATTACATGCGTAGCTTATGCCCCCGTGCCGCCTTCGGCTTGTTTGCTTAATGTGCTTTGTGGCGGGTTACGGGCCCATGTTCTATGTCTAATGTCCAGTGTCCATGTGGCCATGTGACCATGTGGTCAGGTAGTCATCGCTGGTGCTGCTGCTGGTATTAGTATTATGTCTCGTGGCTAGATCGTAAATTGCTTTTCCTAATTGAATTCTGAGCACTGTCAAGGCGTGTGACAGTCAAATGGGTGTGGGTTGCTATCATGGCTTGTGATGGCTCTACTGCATTGCTTTATGACCAATCATTTCCTGCAGTTTATGAAAACGTTCTCATTTAGTTGCAACAACTAAATTTAACTCGACCAATTTGCATATAAAATATATGTGGCTGTAATTAGGGCCTGTTAAATAATGCAATTTTACCATTACAATAATTATAATTGAGTTAAGGAGGTAGGCGAAAGAGGTAGGGTGTGATCGGCCCCTACTTAAGTTGGCGGTATTTCGCATGGTTTAAAATGCAGCACGAAACATGGCCATAAAGTGTAGCTGCGTTTAGCTTAACCAAGTCGACAATTTAAAAAGCCAATTTGCGCATAATACGGCGAACGTGAGCGAAAATCTTAAGCAGAATTGCAAACACACACACACACACACACACACACTGGCAAATAGACACTAATGTAAATATTCGCCCCCTTTTGACTTGATCAGCTTATTAAGAAAACATCAACATTAGCTCAGCTTGACCCAATTTGCCTTGGCATACTAATTAAAACCTGCAAACGTTGTCCAACCCTGCACAAGCATGATCCTACGCGATCTGGCAACGCCGTAAATTTTGCGAATACACACTTGATGTGAACAGAGACAAAGTTAAGAACTGAAACATAAATAAATAATAATAATACTTCAAATTGACTCGCAATGAAAAAAAGACCAAAGCTGGTGAAGAAGATCGCTGTGGGTGACTTTGTGTTCGCCAAACTACGTGGCTTTCGTGCCTGGCCAGCTCGAGTGCTGCTGAAACAGGGCAATGCATTTTACGTTTATTTCTATGGAACTTACAACATTACAAAACTTGGAGTTGCACAACTGTTTGACTACACGAAGAACAAGAATCGCCTGGGTCTGGTAAGGAGTTCAGCACATGTTATATTCAAAAAGGCCATGGAGGAGGTGAATCAAGCAAAGTCATATCCAAAGGATGACCATGGCTATTTTCAAGTAAAGGAGCAGTTGGCTAAAGAGCAAGAGTCGGGCAACGAGCAGGATGAGGAGTCATCGAGGAGAAAAAGGGAATCATTGCCATTTATACACATAACTGGTGATACGGATTGAGGTTAAGTTCGACCGTTTATACATATGTATGCTTAAGAGACAGAGTTGGCCAAAGACGGCGAGATGGACAATGAGCAGGATGAGGAAATATGAGGATACATTGAGAAGAAAAAGGGCATGCTCGCCATAAGTAGTGTTACGGAATTAGGTTAGGTTCAACCGCACATACATATTCTTAAGCGATACAGTTGGCTAAAGACGAGGAGACAAAAACGAGCAGGATGCTGCCATTTATACACACATAATTAGTGATACGGATTGAGGTCAAGTCCGAGCGGACAAACATTTGCTTAAGCTATACAGTTTGATTTACAAATCTTAATGAAATAAACAGAAATGTGATTCTTTTGATTCTTCCGCTTGTGCGTTTCTGTGGCAATTAAGGTTTCCCACATTCCGTTGTGTTTATCGCGTAGGCGTGTCGACGCTCTTAATGGCCACTGCGTGACGCGTCCTGGATCAAAGCTAATCGAAAACAGCTCCATGGCTGCGGCACGTTTCGATTGTCCTACAAATGGCAAAGTATTAAAAGATGCAGCATCAGCTCAAACCGAGTTCGAACTTGGATATGAGACCATTTGGTACAGGCATAGTTTAGCTTAATGGTATCGTAAACAGCACTGCCCAATAAAACTGGCCAAATCAAATTGTATTTCTCACCCTACTTTTAAAGCTGCTCTGCACTTTAATAACGGAACAACAGCCGGGCAATGGGAACGGAACTGAGATTACCAATGCGAACGGGAGCAGAAGCTGTGCTCTGAAATAGGGTTTGTTGCACATTAACAAATTATCGCCACCGCAGCAAATTAATCGCTGCAACTGCAGTCTGGCATCTGTGGCAGCGACCTCATAAAAATATTTTGACTCAACGAAAGGAAGGCTGCAGCAGTTGACCACAAATCAGATTCAATAGGTCTGCAACAAGATTTGGCAGCCGCATCACGAGATATCAAACTTTCGGGTACTCCAGCAGCTGCTGCTTACGGTTGCAGCATCCTTAACAGCTGTCTGGATAAATGTTGTCCTGTGTCGTTGCGGTTGAGTCCTGAACAGATTCTTAAGTAGTCCCATCAAATATACATGCATAATTTGTATTATTTTAATTTATTTATCTTTGTTTTTGCTCGGCCACCATCCCCTGGCCCATGGGTAGTGCAGTAAAATGTCAAATTAATGTTACGACATGTCCAACAACTTTTGATGGCATTTGACAATGTGCACTTGGAAATTCCTGCAGGTGACGCTGTGAGCCCCTGTAATTTGCTTGGCCGCACGTACACTGGACATGATGGAGCAACAAAAAACTACAAAATGCGCCAAGGGACCTGTAACGCCGTATGTAGACCAATGCGTGGAGCAGCAGGAGCGGACGGCACAAGGTGTCAATGTGTGGGCATGTCGCACACGTGTGTGTTTGCAACCCTGCAGCTATAAATTTACTTAGTTTATTTGCTACAGCCGCAACAGACGGCATAGCCCTGGAAAGGGTGGACACAACTACGGCGGAAATTTGTTAAGGAAATCAAATGAAATTCGCTAATTTATCAGCTGGAAATTGAAATCATGCTTGCACCACTTGATGGTTATCGAATGACTAATCGAATAGGTGGTGTGAAGTGATGGCAACACAATCTCATTCCAATTAAAACTCCCTAGTGACAAGAAAGTAATATTCATTTTGTTTGCCAAAAAGAGCGATTGATCAAACTCCTGGCAGCATCGGACAGTACAAAATGAAGTATTCATTTGATTGTAATGCAATCGGTTATAATCGGTGATGAATTTACACTTGGCTACATAGAATTTTTTTATTATCATAAATAAAATAATAATGTAATTACACTTTATAAAATGCGCCAATGAAATTGGCATTATTATCGATATATCGGCTGAAAGTACTTTACAGCACTGAAACACTTACTTTTCATACAGATGCGAAAAGTATTATACAGCACTGCGCTAAAACAAAGTATGAAAGCTTGACAGTTTCCTTATCGTGCTCTCATTTTTGTTAATTATTATTATTATTAAAAAATTGGTAAGTAGGAAGACCTTTAGTGTGTATTTTAGTGACTATTTAGTAATGGGCTAATTTGCATTATGCTGTAAATCGCGAATGGTCAATCGTATTAACAAATTTGGAAATGTTTTGAGACGCTGCGCGATTTACCATTCGTTTTGCTACTTTGTTGTGCAGTGTAATCGCTCAATACAATAATACGCAATGCATTTGATAGGCAGACGATCAACCACTTATAGCAACCATTGTTATGCACTCGGGGGTGCACATGTTATTATTAGCTCTTCATAAAGTGGTTAAACTAGCCAAGGAAACCACCCTTAGCTCCATAGGCTTGCAATCCCTGAACTGGGAATAGAAGTGTATCTTGTTCATTTGTTACAATTTACAACTGTCATGTAATGTGTCATATAAGCATGTGTGCAATCATATTCCTTATTGGCTCGACAGTGCATAATGAAGTCGTAAATTGTAGAGGTTTACGTGTGTGTGCTCTATGGGTCAGCAGGTGAAAACGGCACGATTCCGTGTTATCTTTCTACCTAATTGGATGTTAAACATTTGGTAACACAACACATGGATGACCAAAAGCTATAGTTGAACAGCAAAAACAAACGGCGTATCGATATGCAAAGCGCGGATGAATTTTATTTGCACTCGTGCGCACAGTGGGTGGCATTGTCAATGGGACACGGTATCCGAGTCGGCTCGTCTCGATTACGGATACTACACTCGGGCTGTATACATTAATTGATTTGTGCCAAATGCTTAACCGTTTTTTAAAGCCACGTTGGCATGGGCTAATTAAGGAATGCCACAAATGGCAAATTAACATAAAACTTTGCAACTTTATATACATAGTTTATTATTATGCTCATATACTGACATATGCGGTGCTCTTTTTTATAGTTACTTTGTGACAAAATTGATTAATGAAGTAATTTATTTGTTTCGATTGCTTTTGGAGAATTTTTATGTCGCGCTCAAATTATGACGAATGATATTGTTGTTTTTCTATTTGCATCGTATGTATAAATTTTGGATACATGTTGCACAATTTGTTTGTATTCATACATATTTTTAGTAACTTTGGACGGACAGTGAAAGTGGCTTATGAAGTCATAAAATTTTGACCATAAATGCAGTTGTTTCGGAGGTCGGCAGATTATGTGAAGTTATTGCTTTATTAAGGTGTTGGCGGCATAATTCTCTAGAGATTAAAATTAAATATGGAAGGAATTTGGGGCAGACATAAAAACTTTATAGATATTGAAGTGAGAGATCAAATCGTATAATTGGTGTAGAAGTATTCTTGAAGTAGAGTTACCTGTCGAGATTCGCTGTGTGTCTTAATGTGATGAGATTAGTTGACTAATTA
Organism: Liodrosophila aerea; assembly: GCA_035045005.1. Taxonomy (NCBI): domain Eukaryota; kingdom Metazoa; phylum Arthropoda; class Insecta; order Diptera; family Drosophilidae; genus Liodrosophila; species Liodrosophila aerea. The sequence goes on from JAWNNL010000753.1 coordinate 554,086, forward strand.
TTTAATTACTTTATAGCTCCAAGGAATCTTGATAAATTGCTTAATGGCTTCTAATCAGCAGCATCATCGATATTTGCATGATGATCACTCTAAGGGTATAAATAAATATTGGAAATTTTAGTATTTTTGAAAAATATAATAACTAACTCATAAAACGGCCAGTTAAATACACTCCAAATTACGGCCGAGGGCCATCAAAAAAACTTGTCTTAGAAAGTGGACATTGAAATTTGTGAATGTTAACGACATTCTTAACAAATTTATTTCGGCACGTATACGGCATGCTTAAGTTTTGAGTTTAAGCCAAGGCATGACAGATATGTCTGTCCGTCCGTCCGTCCGTCTGTCTCTCTGTCTGTATCGTATGGTATCTTATCCAATCCAAATCGTTTGGAAATGTGAAAATGCTGAACTGGGGAGATTTTTCGGTCTGCTCTTCTAGTAATTAATTGATAGCCCCATATAAATTTGTGAAAGCCGTCGCCTTGGCATCCACAATGAGTTGCCTTTATGTGTTTATAACTCTATTTACAATTTGTGCGTTGGGTATATCACTTTGTTCCACTGTCCCTAAGCGGAGCGAGCGAAGATTTCTCGAGGTGCGGTGTCAGTTGGCATTGTGTTTGTGCATTGGTATGTCGCTTGTTAATGGCCGTTTTTAAAATGCCATAAAATTGCTTTATAAGTTCATGATATTAATATGCACACCAATATTGGACATGATTATAATATATTGACTATCTAGCGCACAACAAAAGCGCCACAAATGAGTGCCAGAGGCGAGACCCACAAAATGTACGACGATCTTTTGATTTTGTGTTTTATTTCTTTTACGCACCCTGCGGCGCACATTAACAAAATTCTAAACAATGGCATAACCAACTTGGCCTGATCATCGAGCAGGAGTGCGCGGAGCAGGGAGCATCAGCATCAGACATTTCAATTTGTATAATGAAACCAATGTTGCCTCTTTCCGCGTTGCTGTTGTTGGTATATTTTGGGTATCAAATTACTGGTATTTGTCAAGCCGTAAATTAGGGGCCTATTGGATAACACTAAACATGCAACATGCCACAGGTCCTGCTGATAAAACGGCGTGAGATTTTCTCCGTTATCAAAGAGACTACTAAGTAATTGCTGTCAGTTCCCCAATGACTAAGGGCAACGCGATAAGAAACTCTGTGATCTGAAATAAATAACTTATGTTTAAACAACAAAACACTGAGTTTCAGTTGTCACAATTTGTTACGAGTAACTTTCATTAATTTAGAGAATTTCCAATGCCCCAAAGGCAGTATTTCAGTAATCTGAAATAAATAACTTATTTTAAATAAACTTGGCACTTAGTTCCAGATACCACAATTTATTACGAGTAACTTTGAAATTTTCTTGAATTTAGAACATATTCAACTGAAGTTCGAGCTAAGATGGAGAAACCGTGGCACCTGGCGGAGCCTATGTTAGCAGATGTGCTCGTTTGCAATGTTTATTCGAACTTCTTCCGTGAGAACGCCGTACTGTTCAAGGACAAGGTAAGTCTGAGATTTGAAATAACTTACTAAACATTAATACTACCTTATTGGCAAAGATTGTCATGGATGTGGGTTGCCGTTGCGGGTATTTTAGTCTCCTCGCTGTACAGGCAGGAGCTATAAAGGTCTTTGCTGTAGGCAGTATGGGTGGTGCCAAATTAGTGAGGAATTTGCTTAAAGATGGGGAGAAAGCGGATATCTTTGAAGCACTTCCTGGTTGTATTACCAAAATCAAATTGCCCTGTGGACTTAAGAAGGTGGACATAATAATGTCTGAATGGATGGGGTAAGTCAAAGCAGTAAAGTCTAAGATCACGAGGCATGCTCTATTCGTTTTCAGGCACGCTCTGTATTCGGACTCAGTACTCAGCCAGGTGTTATTCGCTCGTGACAAGTGGTTGGGTAAGGGTGGAGTTATTTTCCCGAATTCAGCAAAGTTATACTTAAGTGGTACATCCAATGAGCCTAGTGTGGAAAATATATTGATTATAGATAAATACGTGGATAAAAAGGATGTTATGACGAATGCATTTCTATTAAGGTCAATAGATCTGTATACAGCAATCCAAGGAGAAGATTTTTATATAAAAGAATTCAGGTTTAATGCCACACAGAATGGAAAAATATCTGCTTGCATGTTGCACTTTGAAATTGGGTTTATCAATGCCGAGAAGGTGTATCAAAAACTGTTTTCTACTGGAGTCGATAACCCAAAAACTTTTTTGAAGCAAACCCTTCTGTTTCTCAATCAGAATACCCAGACTGTGCTGAAGGATCAGCTACTGTGTGGACGTTTTAGCTTGTCCTTAAGCTGCTTTGCACCACGTGGTGTGGAGTTCGCGTTGTCTCTGTTCATTCCCAAAAAGAAAAATAAATAAACGTTAATACTGAGACGGATGCTGCAAAATGTTGTCTGATGGTTGATGTATTCATGACAATATTTAGGCGTTCTTTGAGCTGTTTCGCCTTAAAGGCCAACACGTCGCTCTGGGTCTCCACAGTCATCGTGGCCAGATCAAAATTTATGGCCGTGCTGCATCAATTAGGGCGGCAGCCTGACGACTGCTACTCAAAAGACAATGGGTATGGGTATGGGTAGGTTTGCTTTCGTTTTTGCTGACCTGATCGGTGTTTAGCTTTGACGTTGCTACAACGATTTAAAATGATGTCGCGCATAATTCACTGATCGAGTACGGGATCGAAGATCGAAGGAGAATCGACTATTGAAACGATGATCAGCGTTCACGTTTTGCCAGACTTTGCGTCGAGCTGGGGTCTGGGCTGCTCTCTGCCCTTGTTTACAGTTAAGTTCCTTTGTTCAGAGTTCTCATAACTGATCGCACTTGGTTTACGCTCCATACAAGGCGCAATACAATAGCATGTCTGCACACAAATTCGTTCTTTAAATGATATCAGTCCGGGAATCGAGCCACTGACCACAGACCACTGACCGATCTGGCTGGCATGCTTAAGTGACATTTTGGGGGACGTGGGTCTGTGATGGATTAGCATCATTTTGCCGTGAGGATAATGTGTCGTTCGCAATGATTTCGCTTGACATGTTCTCTTTTTTGCCTGTTTATTCTTATTTTGCGGATATTTCTTGGAAATAATTATGCTACTTTTGCACAAAAGTAACAGCATTTTTGTACAAATTGCATAAAAATTTAAATTGGCCAGCGAAGTTTCAGTTTTTATTTTGTTTTTCAGCTTGTTTCGCTGCGACGCAATCGCAGAAAATTGCTTAATAATGAAATGCCAATGGATTAAGCGCAATTTGTGAGGAATTCAGCGAAGCCCAAAGATCGGCTACACTCGGAGAATTCCACTTGAAATCTACTTTTTGCCCGCAATCGCTGGGATTTTGAACTAAAAATGAACTTTATTTAACACCTACCCTGGCAGCAGTCTGGAGTGCAGTCTCTTTCAGCCGTGGAGTGCCGCTCTCTTTCTCGCCTGTTTCACACGCTCGCCTCGCAGCGTTTTCATTAAATTCGCTTAATAGCGCAATATAATTTAAACAAGTAGTAACATAAAATAAAACTCACAGCCCCACATGGCAAGGCATAAAGAGAAGCAAATGATGCCAGACCAGAGCTGCTCTGGCGTAGACTGGTTACAGGTCTGTGTTCTGGGTCTCTGTGCTCGGTTCTCTGACTCTGTGCTCCCCAGTCCGGTTCCAAGTTATGGCGCATGGGCGAGACGCCCTGCCCGGCATGGTCCGCTGGTCCGCTTGGTCCACAAGTGCAATAAGTTCGTTTAACGAGGGTTTAATTTATGATTTGTTATGTTTCCGGTTCGTGTTCTTCTGGCCGATGCTGAAAATTATTGGCAATAAAGCTAAGGTGTGGATTATAGCTGGCTGGTAGCGTTTACAGCCACTCGAAGCTCAGTTAACGATTAACGAGAGCTGATATTGGCATCTATGTAGATAATTAACCATTCATAAACGAAATAGATTCAACCAAATGAGTACAGAACAAGTTCTAGAGTTCTGCAGTAACTTTGTCCTTGCGCCTAATAAAGCTTAATCCTTTCACGCTTACTGTGCATTTGCACTCCAGACAAAGGTCAACGGGCGGGGATTGGGGGGCGGAGTGGGCGGAGGGAGAGGGGGCAACGAATAACGATGTACGTCGCATTGCGTTGAAAATCGATTTGTTTGGGTTGCGCCTGCGCAAACAACGCAGCCCATGGATAAGAACGGATAAGAAATAAGCAAAGACACCAAAGGGACAGGCAGAGGCACAGACACAGTCACAGACTCAGGCACAGGCACAGAGGATGGCGAAATGGTCGAAGCCAACAACGCCAACGAGTATCTGCTGGAACATAAATTACGCGACTAACAAGCAGCGCCCCGTGCAGCCAAAGTGGCCAAGCAATGCTAACTTGGCCGAGAGCTAAAAAAGATACAAAAACCTGGCACTGACTCTGCTGGGGCAGTTAGGTAGTAGGACCAGGGCTGGCTTGCTTTGGCTACGATGTCCGGCCAAAGTGAGTTGCACAAAATTATAAATGAAAGCGGGTGTTGGACGCCGTTTGCAGCATCCCGAGGTATCCACGGCATACCCGTCCACGATTAGGTGTAGCAATTTGGACGGGCTGCCTGTGATTGAGACTGAGGCAGTGCTCGAAACGAAGTTAAAAATCAAATTAGCGAATGTGTTGAAAATTAAAAACAAATTCACGGATAAATTGCATCTGCCAGATACGCAATTATTATGAGGGTAGACAGGGACACGGACAGGCAGAGGCACAGGCACAGGGAGAGGGACATGGAGAGGCACAACTATAGCTACAGGGACACGACACATGGAATGAGAGATGGGGAGGGAGTGTGGAGCAAGAGCTGCGTCTGACTTATGGACTGCCAAGCAGTTTGCTTTCGACTCTTTTGGGGCTAAGACTGCTGTTCTGGTTCTTGACTTGTGAGTTGGCTTTGTGTGTGTGTGTGTGTGTGTGCCCTCGAGGTGTTGCAATTTGACGTTTTTTACGCGCGTTTTTATTCCATGAAATCCACATAAGCTATACGAGGATGCACCAGCAGCAGCAGCAGCAAGAGCAGAAGTCGCAGCAGCCGCACGCAGTGCAAATAGTTGGCCCTAAATGGTTTTTGGCGAAAAAACATGTCGAATTAACACGCTCAGTGGCTGCATGAAGGAAGTGGCAGCTGTGATCAGTGCCAGCGATCGTGGCATCAACCTTATGGGTCATCCATATGCAACCAAGTGTTTTGTGTGGATTTTAATGTTGGCAAATTAGTTGAAATTTCTTATAGCTCAACACAATTTGCATTTTGTGTGTGTGAGTGTGTATGTGTGTGTGTGTGTGTGCAAGACATATAATTAGTGTTAAGTTCCTGTGGTAAGCGTAAGACTCTACCGAACTCAAGAAGGGGGCCTCTCAGCTGGCGCCGTCTGCAACTGGCAACTGGCAAATAAATCGCGCTGCTGTTGAACTTTCTGTGCCTCTGGGGGGAGAGCGGTGCTTGGGCAGGAATCGTAAAAGCCACAACCGAATGGCACTGCCAACAGAACTGACAGTGTCCGAGTTCGAGCTTGAGTTCGAGTTTGAGTCCAAGTCGAAGTCGGTCACGCCTCTTGGTGTCCTGTGCACAGCTCTCTCCATTGAGTCAGAAGTCTCACAAGGTTCAGATCGAGACCTTCTCTCTGTTCTGTTCTGTTCTGCTTCTCTCTGTTCAGCGCCATAAAAAAGGGCGCAAATTTTATGAGCGCATCGTTTAACAAATGAATTTACAACCGTGCAACGCCCAAATGTCTGGCGTTCAAATTCAAATTCTTTTGCACAACCAAAATGAAATGAAACTTGGCATTGGCTTGTGAATTACGTGGCACACGGAGGCGTATGCGCTATATTCGAGCATGAAATATGTCTGGCATTTGGCCAAATGATTTAAAATAAAAAGGCTTATCCCCAAGCCACATCTACAGTCTTATCCCAGCGTTTATCTCTTCTCGTACGAGTTGTAGTATAGTATATATTTTGGATTTTCCCATTGCCAGGGATACGTAACATTAACGCTTTCATTAGCCCAGTTTGCGCTTCGTTGGCCGCCCTTTTATTGGGGCTACATTTAAGGGCTCATAAATCGAAGTCATTGCCAATTGGCAACCGGGAAACGGCAACTGGCAACTGGCAGTTGCCAACGCGTTGCTATGCTCGTTAAATACAGTTTAATGAGATACCCCAAAAACTAAATATAAGGATTTCTTCAGCTTCTCCAGCATTTCGGTGCGTGCTCGCCAACGGGCTCGATCACCATTTTGGGTAATTGTAATTGCGTCGGCCTGTCAATAAGTTTTCATGGGCTTCAATAAGGGAAAGCTTGCATTGCTTTTGCATTTATTCCTTTGCGGTACTAATTTGTACACTGCAATTACCAACACGATTCCAAATGAGACCGGACCGGCACATGAAACTGGCAATTTGGCAACTCGTGAGCGATATGTAAATACACTGCAGAATTCCCATTAAACTCCCTACAATGTCCGAATTGTACTCCAGGTATCTTTAGCTTACTTAGTAGTGGTACCATTAACTCAACTCAAGCTATTCATTAACAAGATTTTGGAGAGAAGGCCAAACTTGCCAGCGCCCTTTAAATATCTTCCCATTTTATAGTGGAGCAAAGCTAATGAAATGGAACCCTCAAAGTTCTTTACAATATCTTTGAATATTCGGATTTAGAGAAGAAACTGGACTTTAAAAGTTGAAAATGCAGTTTGAACTTCAGTTGTGCATATAAGATACTTGAAGAGTTGCTCTAATAAATTCATTATTGAATAAATATTATATGTAAACCTAACGAAGACCTACATTATATAAAGAAATTATTTCAAAATTTTCCGTTTTCCTATTTTGGATTTGTCCACTTTCGGATGATTTCACTGCTTTGTCGATTCTCAAGTATGGCTTATGATTTCATCTACCTAAAAAGATTGATTGCCTATGTGAGAATCACTTTAAGAAAATCTTTTTAGCACTCAAATACAATTTACCTGAAAATACATGACATTTTGTACACCACTTAATATATTTGCACAGAATTTCACACTTTGGGCCTAAACCATATTTAAATAGCTCCGGGACACATGGCAATACGGATGGTGCTCGAGTTTGACTCTACGACTGAGCCTCAGCTGCTGCTCAATAACTTGTTAAGAGTCCTACGGGACTGTGAGTGGCTCTCTCTGGTCTGCCTCATTGTTTGCTTAATAAATGACTGGCCATTGTCAGTGGGTATAAATGTCAAAAGGTTGCGTTTGACACCCCTGCAATGAGAGCAGCGGTCAAGAGGTGACAAGCCGACAAAAAGAACAACTGGAACACAATGAAACTGAAGCGAACTGAGCTGAAACTACGAGTATGTGCGGATATGTGTGTGCCAGTTTTTGCAAATGGAACAAAAGCAACCCCTCAGCGAAACATACACAACGATCATTTAAGTGTCATTAAGACAAAGACCTAGAGAGAAAGACAGTTACATTGAGCACACACAGCTGTCAGTGTTGGCAATAGCTTCTGGGCTATGCCGAGGCACTTGGAGCTGGTGCGGGCGCGCAGCTTGAGGCAGGGTAATGGGGCTTGGTTACCGCCCATAGCAATCCGATTGACCGATCTCTGTTCGGAGGAGTTGATAAAGTTGTAGCGACAATCGATCGTTTGATCAATGATCGTGCATATCGAATGGGCCAATTTGTTTGCAACTCGTTTGACATGTTTGTCAATTAAAATCTAATTCGATGCCATCTTGGCCATGCGATGATATCCAATGTATGTATGCTTATGCCGGCCGTATCATTAACCACTTAGGCGCGAGTGCAATAACATTTAATCAACTAATAAATTTGGTGCAATTTATCAAAAGAAGAAAAAACCAAAATGCAGCGCAGACTAAAATCTTGTTTCTCCAAATTGCCTCTAATAACCGCAATCGATCGTTATTTTTTGTGGTTATTAATACGAAGTCTGAGCTTCAGACTGAGACTGAGACTGAGCCTGGCTCTGGGAATGCGTGTCTGTGCCTGCTATCGTTGAGGCCGTGGCTGAGGTTGTGGTAAAAAATCTGGCAAACGGCTTCTCAGGTAGTTCACAAGTAACTGCAAATTGCTGACGTCGATAAAACTCAAATTGGTGGCAGCAAACGCGGTGCATCCGCGTTCTTGCCCCAAAACGCTGCAATCGATCGCTGAATTTGCCTAATGGCGACGGCCACTCAACACAAACGCCGAGCGGGTGCTCAGTCTCAGCCCGAACGCATCTCGATCCGCAATCTTGCATCGCATCTTTTGCCTGGCTGATTGACAGTGAGGAGGTGATCTGTGGTCCAAGGCCTCGCTCGGGAACCAGAGTCGCGCTGTTTACGCGCACATTTAGCATGTTGTAAAAGTCTGATGGCGTCCATTATAATCAATTGGCCGGGGTCGTAAAATTAAATGATCCCGCAGGAGAATTAAGCGCCAATTACGCGATGCAAAAAAAAAATGTGTTTGTATGTTGTTGCTGTTGCCGTTGCCGTTGCTGCTGGCTCTGCAGAGTCTCAAATTTGGGACGCGATCTGAGCAGACTACAAAGAAGCAGAGCAAAAACAGAAGAGCGAGAGGCTAAAGCACTGGTCTGACTTAATTGCAGCATTTAAGTTGTCTTATTGATCATAATAACTCCATAATGGCGGAACATGTGCGTACAATATAATAATCAGACGGCCACAGAGTGAAAATTGCAAACGGGAAATGCGCTCGGAGCCAACGGAAAGAGCAAACCTGACTGTGGAACTGCCCCATCCAACGTCAAACCTGGAGTCTACCTGAGTAGACGCACACTGAAAGAGAGATACACTATAGATGTTGGCAAGGGCTGCATTTAAAAGTGGAGCAAAGACCGTATCGCCAGCCAGTTTTTACTTGCTCCTGTTGTTGTTGTTGTTGTTGTTGTTGTAATGAGAGTGTGAAAGCAAACAAGCAGTAAAATTAAAGAGATCGGCTCTGCTACCCTCTGCCCGCTCTGTGGGCCTCTCGGTTGAAAACTGATCAACTTGTAATGGGAAATGAGCTTGAAAACTGAAAAAACTGAACTCAATCAGCTTAATGGTCTGCCAACTGGTTGCCTGTAAGCTCCAACCCGTTGGTGATGGTTAATGGTCCAATGGTCCAACGGGTAACTGCAGATCTCGAGAGGATATTCAGTTTTCGGCAGGTGCTTTCTGCTGCCGAAACATTGTAATAAAATTGCTATAATGCCGATTTAACGAAAGTGCACAAGTTGTACGTGTTTGAGCCCAGAAGGCACCAAGTACGACATTCAATTGTTCGAAATTGTTGCATTTATTCATTGCGATTTTATTATAAATCAATTGCAAAAACGAAGGCCCAAAAAAAGTGATTTATATTGAAATTATTCGTGAATTCTGCAGGTAAAGGAAATGCGAATTTATTCAGCAGATTGGATCAATTCTAAACACTTTTGTATAGTCTTTCTATAACCCAGACTTGATAATCCTTCCGATGCGCCTCTATTGGTCTAAGGCCCGATTTCTCATGTTGCTTTCAAAGTTACTTATAGCTATCGTGACGATAAATTTACAAGCAGCTTGTAGGCAGCTTCGCTTTCTCATGTTCATGATAACATTAGTAGGCAGATCTGGCAACATTTTAAAAAAATCTGGCAAAATTGGTCAAAACATGTTGGCAGGCCTGCTTCGAGGTTTCCATACTTGTGATAATTTTTGACAGTTGGCGGTGTCTCTTCTCAAAATGGCTTTTGAACGATTATGCGAGGCCATTGCATACCAACAGTTCTTGCTCTCAAATCTTTATTTTGCTTAATTTAATTTTGACAGCAACCGCACGGTTCAATAACGGCGTTACCACCTGAAAGAAATAATCATATGGCAACCCTGAACTTACAATCTACATTGTAAGATTATCATGAGGATGAACCACCTTGTAAGCAAGATTTTCTTATAATTAACATGAGAAAACGAATTCTGACGATAAAGTAGACTTTTAAGTTATAAGCAACATGAGAAATCGGGCCTAAGTGTGTTAAGGACTCATTCTTCACTACCGCTCAACCTAACCTAATCTTTCTACATGAATTTCTCGATCTTAAACTCGAATTACCTTAATACATTCATTTTCCTTTTGTTGCTACTACAGCTGACGTGTTCTGCTACAAGGTCCCATTGATAGCGGCCGACTGTAGCTTTCCCGACTGGCTTATGGCTTAATATATTATCGAAAATGTATCGTTTATTATTGGCTTTGTTATTAGCAGAGTTCTTTGATGTCCAAAAATGCACTATTATACAATTCAAAAGCAAACGAATGTAACTATCTTTACAGTAGTTATCTTTGCTATATGTACATAGTACATACATATGTAGTATGCATGTAAATACACACACACACTCACACTTGCAGTGACATATTGCAGAAAGTATCACGAATTCCGCACAATCGTATTACAATTGGATTGTTGGCTTCCCCTGCTTTTTGGCAACAAAACCAAACATAATAAATTAAGTCATTTAACATAATTTCGCTACCAGAGCGCAGCAGCAGTAGGAGCAGGAGCAGCAAAGACGCCGGCGATGGTAACAGCTGTTAAACGAGGGGACACAACGCATGTGCCAAATGCAATGAGATCGGGAAGAGGGAGCAGTGGTGTGAGAGGCAGAGGGAACACACATGGCATGGCATGGCATGGCCTGGACCTTAGCCTGGATCTGGCAATGGACAATGGAGCGTGTGGGTGCAATCAACATCTGAAATGGGTACGGGGCTGGGTAATTTACAGCGCTGACGTTGCGCAGTTGCAATGAGAGTGTGTATGAGTGTGTGTATGCGTGTGTGTGTATGCAACTGAATAGCGCAACTAATTTTCAAAGAAGGCCCAACAAAAGTGCAATAAACGATGTCCACTTAGGCGCACAATGGCGTCCAACAAAAGGCGCAACAAAGGCGACAACCGTAGGCGTGGCGCACACTCTTTCACACACACACACATACACACTTAAGTCAACAGTATGGCCAATAAAGTTGACTCGCTTTAATTAATGGAAATGCAATGACTCGTAGCTGCTGCCCTACTACTACCTTGCTATCCGTGTTAAGATCACAACGCTCAGCTCCTGGCAGCTGTTGGCCTTAAAGGACCAATAGGCAAGGAACGACCAAGTGGCATTCATTGTCTGACAAATTTATAACAAATATTCACGCGTGCTTTGGCAGCGGGCCCATGTCCACAGCCGTATCTCAATTATTGCCTTTCAATTGCCACCGAGTGACACTTTTCGCTTTGATTTCGCACGAAAAAGTAAATTGTAAAGTCAGAAGAAATAACAATAACAATAAAATAATAAAAATCTCACCTTCTCATTCGTTTGGTTTTTGTGGAGTCTTTGTTTTGGTTCAGTGGAAGCGAGTTGCACATTTTTTGTTTGGCAAAGTGAACAAAAAAGCAAATAAAGAATAACACACGCATAATGGCAGAACAATTAAAACAAATTTTCGATACGATTGGTTCGGCATTGTCCTGCCAAAATGATCCTGTTGGCAGTAGTCTCTTGTTTCTCCCCTCATTGTTTGGGTTTAGTTTTAGCTCTTTGTGCGCTCAGGGGTGCGATTTCTATGGAATTAAAGCGTCAAATGCGCCAGTCACAACAACAAGCCGCAGTCACAAAGTCAATAAGGCGACAGACAAAGTCTTTACTATACGAGTATATACGAGTAGTATAAGCAAAACAATAACAACATTGGTAAATTGATTTGCACGCCTCGGCAATGGCTGGCAAAAATTGCTAAGTAAATACTGCTAAAACTGGCGGACAGGGCGTTAATTTCATTTGGATTTGCATGCCGGCATTGCCCTAACTGGTTTCCTCCCCTCACACCCCAGCAGTCCGAATGGAGTTTCAGCGAAATCTTGCGATAAAATGCATAACAACTTCATTCACAGCAGGCGATGCCATAAAAGTGTTTTAAATCGTGTTAATAATTTTGTGCAGCGTTTGCCCGGCCAATATCTGAATTGCGAAGAGTCCTGCTGTGACCGGCATGTTGTCCACACACACTCCACACTCCCCATACACACTCCCCACTCAGGCAGTTGCATGTTGCCAATTGGAAGTTTTCAGCTTACTCTTTTTGTTTCTTTGTGAGCGTTTATTGCACTTTTTGAAGATCCTGCAGTTGGATACCCTGCGGACACTGGCATGGCCTATTCACACCTGTAATCCCGGCATAAATTGCGCCTGCTGAAATGTAGCTGCAGTCAGCTTGAGCTCCATCACGTGATCAATGCAATTAATTATAATTTGTCGTCAATATACAGTCAAAAGTAAAAGCCTGAAAAAGTATCATAAAATTCGACTCTGCGTGTTTGTATTGAACAACTTTTTGGTCTGACTGCCAACAGTAATTTGGAGTGTGGAAATGTTGATAACCCCTAATAATTGAAATAAAAAACTAACTCTTTAGGCAGAATGCACAGCCATCAACACTGGAAAAAGAAATACAATTAGTATTGAAAATAAACTTTATAAAAAACCACAGCGATTATATTCCACATATTGTTCTACTTTTCTCTTATTACTCGGGCAATTGTCTTGTCATAATTTATGCCCAATTTCGAACGGAACTCCCGTTATCGTGCAGCCATAAAGCTGTAATAATCCAAGAAACTGCACCTCTCTACTCTACCTGCTGCTGTGTGTATATTTCACATAATCAAAACCTATAGTATAGGTTAGGTCTAGGCATAATTTATATGGCCGTAATGTGATAATAAGCATGCGCTGATATCCTGCGGAACTTTCGCAACCCAGAATTGAACCAGGCCCACTAGTTTTTAGCCATGGAGAGCTGTGGCCAAGTTCAAATGTTAAGACGCTTTTCGTGTTGCAGCTCAATTGCTCAATTATTAGGCGTGGACCAGGGGGGGGGGGCAGGAGGGAGGAGTGTTCGGCGATCAGTCGACTTGTCTTAAATTATACAGCTGCGTTTGGCGAGTGAAATAAAAGTCTATTACAAATGAAATCAACAACTCATTGCTCATCGTTCCAGTCCGGGCCACTCTGGCGGAGTTTCCCCAAACGAGTGGCAGAGTTCTCAGCTCCACCCTCCCCTTCCCGTCGTCAATCCTCTACACAGTCTCCATCCACAATCGATACAAAAATCCCCAATCTGTGGCCTCTGCGTATATATTTCTGGCGATAAGGAGCAATTTTCCCGAAGTGAACCCCATTAAAATATGATAAATTGCGTCTAGTTTACGGAGTTGATTTTAACAAGACAATTTAACAAGCGTAATTTAATATTTGACAGAGCGCAGCACTGAGATAACCGCAACAACAAAATGGAAGCGACCATGAAAATGATGTAAAGTCTTTCTCATTGCTATTGTGTTGTTGTTTTTGTCGACGAAAATGTATCTCACCCTGGGGAACACTTAAACGCCAACCGAAAAATTGCCCGGGTTGGATTTTATATAGAGACAGGGGCAGGGGCAGAGAGAAGCGGGAAAGAGGCGCTGACTTTAGCCGTTAATCTCGGCCCAGTATCGATGGTGGTGGGTATCACAGAAACATTGAGCATACCAGGGTGGATTCTCTTATGTCTCTGTAACAAGGGGCAGGTATGGAATGGATGTGGAATTGCGGCGCATTCATGTTAAACATTCTAAATTAAGTGGCTCGCTGCGATAAGGTAATTGGGGTGAAATGTGAGTATCGCACCGTGGGATGACTTACCAGCTCGTTGAAGTGGCGTACAGGAGGGGGTAACTGAGAAGCGGACAAATGCTAATCACATTTCTATGATGCTCATTGAGTTGAAGTCTCCGGGAAGGGCACAGTTTATGAAGTGATTTATGCGCTTATTTCATGAGTTGCCATTATAAAGTTGATTAACTAAATTAAGCAATTATTACAAGTCACAGAACAGTATATATATATGTATATAGGTTTATAATAAAACGTTGATCAAGTAATTATTGCTTTGCTCATTTCGTGTCGAACAGAAATTGAATGTTCTTTCTGTTTAATTTGCTAGATAAAAGCTGTTTAGTCGATTCATTAGGCTGTTGTCCCAGTCAAATCGGGGCTTTAAACTTAACATACTATAATACAAACTGAAAAAACAATCAGTTTAAAGCTAATTTCAATTTAGAATAGGAGAATGAAGTCATTAAATGAGAACAAGGTTCTTTTCAATCTGAGACCCCACAACGCGTTCTTTTGTGTGGTTTTATAGTTAGTGGAGTACAGTTCGTCTCTCAAGTGGTGTGGTGTTTAAATTCTTGTGAGTGCTGTGAGTGTTGTGAGTGCAAGAGGGCCACTCGAAACGTTGACAGATAAAAGTTCAGCGAACCGCAAAAAATAAATGAGAACCCGACCAATGAGCACGCATTGTTTAATGGCCGCCATATCAACGCAATTATTTTCAAATTGTCTCGTTAGTTTTTGAAATGCACAGCAATTACAATTACCCGCAAGATACTACATACTCATCCACTTGGAGTTACGCATCAACACACACGCATATAGGCCAACACACATACATAGAGATGGTCACAGGAAGTGCGCACTTAAGTAGACTTTGAATAGTTTCTAATTAACGGCGACAACGGCGTAACGGGGTTGAAATTACTGACTGATTGAATGCATGACCAACTGATGAATGCCCAAAACTACGGCAGTATTAATCAGTATCTGAAATGTACCCTCATCAGCTGCGGATACAACACAATATACAAATCTTTATAACCAATTGATTGAGCTTAGGGATGCCTCACATGAATTTCATTTGTAACACATTTACATGCAAATTCAAGCATCATTTCTAACAGCATTTAAAAACCGTATTCCATTTGGGTGGCACAACACCACACCTCACACGACGGCTAGTTGGAAATTCTTTAAAAAGCCATTATCAGAGCTTAACTATTTGATACATTTGCAGCTGTAAACGAACTGTAAGGCTACTGTACGACCAATCAGCATTTGAATTGGCCTCTGCTTTAGCATTCAAGTGGGATATCTATGAGGAAGTGGCATTAAGAAAGACTTTGCCCTCATAAATTACAGGTGTTAGAGGCTACCTTATCAAGCCTCGAGATACTTTACATGGGCTGTGCCACACTGGCGGGTCGTCATAAGCCGAGCATATGATTTATAGTAATATTATAACGCATTAGGATCAAAATATATATCTATATAGTATATGGAGTGGCAAAGCCGCTTCAACTTGAATCGAGTTGAAAAGCGAACCAACTAGTTTTTGACATATTAATAAATCGCTCCAACACAACGAAGCGGATCGGCGACAATGTCTTAAGCCGATAATATTATTAACTCTGTGAGTTAAATCGAACGTTTTGTATGTTTTGAAGCCGTTTATCAGACGCTTAAGTCTCTCTCAGCTTCCGACATTCCAACAACAGTGTGCGTGTGTGTGTGTGGGTTAATTTAAATAATTTCTGAAACACATTTAACTCGACTTGTTTTTATAATTGAAACGCTTTAAAAACCATTGACCATTGGGCGTATAGCTACAATTTTCCCCACACTCAACCCAACGACTGTGGCCTGTGATTTTGCTTAATTACATAAACGCACAGGGTTAATGGGTAGCTGCTTGAGTACAGTGCGTCGACGGTAATGACACCTTGAGGCATCGTGCAATTATTAAATGAGCACAGAAACCAAGCACTTGCCATACATAAATTAATGGACCACATGACGCGTCCAATATTCACTTGTTATTTCTAGGACACAATTATCTAAACTCTAAGGAGGTGCCACTATCCGCAAACTCGATTCGCATGCGCTGGAATCGCTCGAGTTTTTATTGGGCAACGCCCCAACTTATCTAAGCAACTGGAAGCTGAGCTAATCATGTGGATGCTGTGTGGCTCTCAGAGACTGCGCAGTATATTGGCCAACTTCCTATATACTTGCGGCTATATACGCTGTGTATATAATGAATATTTGTTAGTTTAAGTTATTTTCTTTTGTACTGTGTTTAAACCATTTGAAACTGTTAGCTAATTAATTGTTCCGTGCTCCTTTCAGCTGCGTTTTATGGGTTTACTATCGAAGTTCTCACTGCCCGTAATGAGTGAGTTTAGAATGAAATTCAAGCGGTAGCTGATGTCACATGCTATGCCTTGCTTATGAGGCATAAAATTGTATTTTTAATTTGGCATAAAATTTAAATATCCTTAGGGTTGCATAAGCGACACACACACACACGCATATGCCGACGACACTTGAGGAGAGGGAGGAGCTGTATCTTTTTTTCAAAGAACGCACAATTATGCAAGGAGCGTGGGCTGCATTCGCTACAGTTACTTAGCTACTTGTTTTTGTGCCTTTTTTTTGGGAAACCGAGGAGTAGCACTTGAGCGTGGACCACACAGAAAATGAAGTGATAAACTAATTGCTTGAGAGTGGCATGGGAATTAGAACGTCTGGCAGCTCGTAAAACAGAGTGTGAGTGTATTCAAATGCCACCAGCAGCAGCAGCCAAACGGCGTTTTCTCATTGATTTTAATGGCACATTAAGCATACGCCTCGTTGCCATACAAAATACAAATTTGCCCAGATCCGATGCGTCCATTTACGAGTATATTTAAGGCACACTCATTTACATACATATGTGAGTATACTCACTCACACATTGGGGAAATACATTAAAAATGTCCAATAAAGAAATAATGCTCAACAATAGCCACAAAACCAGCGCACACATTTTTATTGCATCTAAAAGAATTAGACGAGTTTTTTTTTTTGGTTTTTTGTTGTGTTTTCATCTACGCTGTTCTGAGCTTGAAACGCGTTTTAAAGTTGTCAACTTGGCGGAACCAATTTTGTTAATGATGCGCGATATAAGTCGAAATGAGCTCAAATTGTTGTAAAACGAAATTTTATTGTTTTTTACTCTAGCTTGGGTTTTGTGTAACGTTTTGGGAATTTTCGATCCAAGTTGTATTAGTTAAACTCGGAACCTTTCCAATTTTCTCTCTTGAAACATGATCTAAAACACTCGCTTCCTATTGTTATGGCTCACAATGCACTCCTAATGACAGCAAATTAATTCTGAAGGCCTTTTGTTCAGTTTCCTATATAAGATTTAAGATCTATTGTGCAGATTTGCCACATAAATCATTATAATATTGGTTTTATATAAAGCTTTTAGCTAAATGCTTTCAGAAATCTGGGCGTGGGCGCTGAATCCGCTGAATCTGTTGGATATTTGAATATGAGTTTAACATAAATCATCATAATTAAAGTAAGGAATCTCAGAGATTTCAGAATGGCATCTTGAATTTCATTTGAGGAGTGGCTGGTCAATGGGGAATACTTTTCAACTTAAAGCTCTGCATAGATTCCAACTACTTAATTGTATGAATTCCCCTCCATCTGCATTCTGTTGAAATGGAATCCAATCGCAAATGCACAACGACAGCTAAACAAACATTAGTCACAAAATTGCCTGCCAACAGCGAAATGAACAATAACTATATGCCATAAATATCTCTGGGGGTTTCAACCACCACCAAGTCTGGGGTCCATGACAATCCGGCTGTTTACTTTCAAAACCGTTTGCCATGCGTAAATGACAAACGATTTTGCGAAATTATTATTGCCATTGTCATCGTCCGACTTTGCTACAGCCTCTGACCCCAAGCCCAATCCCAAACACTTTCACAATTTCAGTATCGCTCTTGTTGTTTCTGTTGTTGTCGCACTTTACGCTGCTCAATTTAGCAAACAGTCAGCCGTTGACGTTATCCTTCCGCTCGCACAGCAGCCAAAACCAATAAGCCACCAGCAGCCACCATCCAGTTACATTTACCGCCATCCATAACGCTAAATCCCACAGCAATTGCTCCTGGCAATGCACACTAATCCTCACAGCCATTTACTTCGCCCATCCAGCCAGCCAGCCACCCCCCGCCCTGGTAGCACCACCACGCACATCCGGTACGCCCCCGTCATGCTGCCCTCGTAGCGTATTTATTTTATAACATTGCCAATCAAGATGGCTGCGCAAACATAATCGCAATGGGGACACTGAGATATTGACACAGACCATGATAGGGGGCGAGAAGGGGAGTGGCAGCAAGGACTTGCTGCTGCTCTGGCTTGTTTGCATTTCAGCAGCTTTGCCCCAACCCAAGCCCAAGGATCAATAACACTTTTGGCTCAATTCCGGTACTGGCTGCACCCTGTACCTCTTCTCCTGCTCCTTCTCCGGCTGCTGTTACTCCGTATCGTCGTAGTCTCTGCTATCGTCAGCCTTTTGTTGTTGTTTATTTATTTTGCAAGCAATTTCAGCATTTTGTGCACTCTCTCCACACACACACACACACTCTCAATGCATTATCCTGTAGTCCTGCCCCTGTGTACACATTCCATTACATACTCACTGTGGCATGAGTAGCCGTACTCGTACTCCGTATGTACATGTGTTGTGCTTATGCCCTTTTCAATTTGTTCAATGATTCGCAAGCAAATTGATTCCCATTCAATTTCGCGCCGTTCGATTTTTATTGGTTTCTTTCATTCCACGCCGATTTCGGCCATTTTGTTGTTTGTCCCTTTTCGGCTCTGAGTGTGTAAGTGTCCTCTACGAAAATATAATAAAATTGTAAATTGGTTTTCGTTCACTTACAGCTAGTTGTGTATCTTTACAGATGTTGTTACTGGTCAGATGTTGTGGATTCAACGGTCAATAGAGAGACATATAGTCGACCAACGGACAGTGATACAGTGCTCTTTGGTCATGTACATGTGTATATAAGTAAAATTGACATTGGTTTGTGAATTGACATGAAATAAACTAATTGGAAACTCAGTTCGAATGGCAATATTAGCTCGAACAAAGACAGGCCAGTGGTAAGCTGAAGGATGTGGGTTAAGGATTGCAAGGATGTCATCTGATGAGCTTAACATAAACTCAATTCACATTTGTTAAGGATGAAAGTTTAGTGAAATTGGTTTAGTACATGTATTAGCTGATCCAGCAGAAGTAGCCAATAGTTAAACTCAGCTCTAAGGCATAGCCTAAATGATCTTAATTGAATAGAACCCTTTGTTATTTATTCTACTTTAACTTGTGACTACACAAACTACAGATCATTCGCCTATAACTAACCAACTTAAGACAACTTTTATGGCACTCTAGCATGCTAACATAAGTTAGAGGCAATTACTAAACTCCCGCCTGCAATTGTAACTAATCACCTGCTAATTTCAGTGACCAACTATGTGCTGCCTTATAAAGTGGCTAACAAATTCGAACTCCAGCTACCCACTTAGCAGCAACAACTGCACAGTTGATCTCTATCTATAGCCAAGTGGAGTTAGGGGTCTTTGGGGCTGAGAACCGTCAGACGACCAAGAATGTTTGTCACAATACATCAAATGGCAGCGGAATGACACAAAACATGAACGCGTCACTTTCCATCACTCCAAAGTGCCGGGACCGACGAAAGCCACTGCCACTGCAGCGAGTGCGAGAATTGCCAGCCAAATGGTCGACTAACAAGCCATCATCCCAGCTACCCAGCAACCCAACCACCAACCAATCCAACCAGACAGTGTGACGCAGCCTCACACACAGATACACACACTCGCACACACTCAGCCTGAACTGGAGATTAACTGCGCGCATGCGCAACTATTTGCGCACATTTTAAATGGGCCGGGATGCCGCTGAACAAAACGTGGAACTGGGTACAATGCACCTTTTGTGGCGGGCATGTTGCGGGGAACTTGGTGACACTCTACAGACGTCGCTGGGTCTGGCCAGGCAGCAGCAACAGCATCAGCAGCAGCATCATTCGCTGCTTTAATCCGCCAAGCAATGCGGCAACGATGATGATGATGATGACGATGATCGTGGCGATTATTTTGTTGCTGCTGCGCCCTCTGAGATACAAAACAGAGTTTTTCTTCTTTTCTTTTTTGTCGCAGCAATCTCGTTTGACCAAAAACGACTAACGAGCTGCTGAGCAGGCCAAGAAGCAGACATTGAAGCTAAGCTGTACCTGAAGCTGAAGCTGAGCGACTGCCATAGTTGATATTGCAGAGTGTTGTTCAGGTTCTCTGTCTGCATCTGAATCAGTTTGGCATCATTAATCCTTAGCTGCCGTGTGTTAAGATACTCCACAACTGTATTCGTATTGCTATTGGTATTGGTATGGGGTATGCGGGGCCGCAGCGCGTAAGTTGTCATGTTTTTGTCGCTTTATGGACTTCTAATCGTTCAATTCTATCAAAAAGCTTACGCACTAACAAACACCCAAAGCCAGTTGAACGTTTCAGGCCCATTTCAGTTTCAGTTACCCGGCACCAGATTAAGATATTTAGATTGGCCCACGACACAGAAGGCAGCCCGAGAGTTCGAGACCCGAACTGAGACTCAAAGAGACGCAAGACGCAAAGAGTGAAGAAGTCGAGTGCAACTTTATTTAGCACCTTTGCCGGCCCACGGGTCCACCGTGCTCGAGGTGACAATAAGCCGCAGTCTGAGCCAGAAATTGGGTTCAATTTTTGCCTTTTTTGTAAACGAGACCTCGCTCGCTTGATAGAGCAGTCCACAGTTCTCAATCCTCACTCCACACTACAAACGGTGTGAGTGAGTTTTGCCTTCAGTGGTTGCTTCTTGTGGCATTTGATGGGCGAATTTGTTATTTAACTTGGGAAACACGCAATTGTCCTCGCCCATAGACCTTGTCCGAGGTGTGAACTGTGCATAAATTGTGCCACTTCGAGCAATAGATACATTTGTATCTATTTTCAGCTTGGGTTCGCAATACGAATTGATTTGGTTATCTGTGTGTGGCTATTTGTTAAATTGTTTTGTAACTACCGTTTTGGGTCTGAGCTGCCTTTTGATTAACCTGTGGTAACACAATACAACAGCTAACAGGTGAAGGGTGTTGTTATTGTAGTTACTGGTATGAACTTTCAAAACGTCAGGCCTGGCCAAAAGAATAAACCATTCAAAGATGACTTGTAGCTCGTCTCTTTGCAGATAGATGAATTATTGTAATTAATGCTAAATTGGCCATAAAACTCAACAT
Organism: Liodrosophila aerea; assembly: GCA_035045005.1. Classification (NCBI taxonomy): domain Eukaryota; kingdom Metazoa; phylum Arthropoda; class Insecta; order Diptera; family Drosophilidae; genus Liodrosophila; species Liodrosophila aerea. The sequence continues at coordinate 575,235 of JAWNNL010000753.1, forward strand.
TTGCATGTCAAACAGACCAGCGGATTTCATAAGCCATATTTTGTTATGTTTTTTGGCCGCATAAATTATATACTCTACTATATAAACTATTTGTATATTATATGTTAATTCGTTGCTTTTGAACGGAAGTATCCATTGTGTGTTCGACTGAAATAATTAAATATTAAATATGATTAAGTTTTTTTTCATTATTGTTATTTCTTTCCAGTTGTCTTTTTCTTCTTTGCTTTTTTTTTTTTGCTCTACGGCCCACGCGAAGCCATAAACTATGGAATTATGGAGCCGGGCAATGCTAAACGGCATTCAAATATAAATAAATGTCAAATTGTGCACGCTTCGCCATAATCATATGGGGTACTCTGACAGCGGCCCAACCTTTTCGATGTGTCTCTTTTCGCTCTCTCAAGACAGCGGCAAGCTTAAAAAACTGCTAAATGCAAATTAAAGCTCATTAATCGCAAAGATATTTCGAACAGCGGGGCATTAATGTGCTTCGCACTTGGCAAAGAACTCAAATAACGATTCTCCACTCGTTTCGCATAGAAAGTGAGCCGAGTCTGCTATTGGGATTGAGACTGGACTGAGACTGGGAAAGGGATTGTGAGTGCTCGTAAAACATGCTATGATTACTTTATTAAGCCAAATGTTTCATAAACAATCGCCATGTCGTACATAAAAAACTGAATCCGAAGCCGAATCGGTATCTGAATACGATACTTAAGCGTCTGCGCGGGGTTTCACCGTCTCTGAGACCCAATTCCAGACGACAGAATCAGACTCAATCAGAGACTATGACTGAGGCTGAGACCGTAGCTGAGACAAAGACTCTCCCGAATCCCAGATGGTGACGAGCGGGTCGTAATCAAGCGCTGAGCGCTTTGCTTAGATAAGTCACTTAAGATAAATCGCTGTGTGTGCGTGTGTAGTCGTTTAGAAATTATGGGTTTCAGATATTGGAACTGAGATACACATACAATACGAGCTGACTGTCCTCTACATACATGTTATACACGTACAAGTCTTTTGTGAGTTTGTATTTTGTTTTTTTCTGTCTATATCAATATTCAAATTTTTATCGCTCAACGCGTAGAGAGTTTAACTAATTTTATTAAATTGAACATTTGTTAAATTTTGCTCGAAATCGAATTTAAAACAGAGATCGTATTGCTCGATAAAGCATTTGCAATTAAGCTTAAGTTTTACATAATTAATTTGGAAATCGATTAATATGAGCCAATAGCCATGGGAATGCTTTGTCATTGGTCTCGAATCATAGATAGCGAACGATGATCACAAAATATACTCTATTTCAATGATAGTTGAGGTAATATACATACATATGTACTAAAAAATTACTATACTATTTGTGTATTTTATCAACAGCTCTTCTTTAACATTCAGTCTTTCTTTTACTGTCTCTCTTCCCAAGGGAATACCGAACCAATCCCATAAGTTATTCACAAACGTCATAAAATGATTGACGATCCATGGGCTTGATTATTCAATTAGCACATTTTACGAGTTTCGACTAAGTGGGTGCCTAATTATGGTAAGGCCACCACGCAGAAGTTGATTTTATGCCTTTTGACCATAAAGGCGATTGTTGACTGAAAATTATATACTCGTATTGAGGCGATGTATGATTTTTTAGGTGTAACATAATCATAGTCTATCGTCACTTCCTCTCTCAGTATTAGACACTCGTACCATGCTATGCACTACTGTTGTTGTTTGTTCTTGTTATGCTTGTGTTTGGTAGTTGTTGCTTGTTGCCTGAATGTCTGCTTTATTTTATTATCAAGTTCCGCCATCTGCTCAAGCTGTAACTGTGCTGGATTCGCTTCGCTCATTGTCGCCTTAGTGGCCAACGGAGTCGTGCCTAGCGACAAATTTAATGACTTACTTAACCTCATTCAAACTATAGCTGCATAGGCACACACGCATATACACACAGGTACACACACACACAGACACTCACTTATTGGCGACAGAGTCTCCGCCTTGCAGCAGCCACTCTCTCCTAGGCCTTCCTCCCCGCATCCATGCACTGACTCTTAGCATTTTTTAATGACTTAATTTACGTTCGCAATAGGTTCCACCTTCCATGTTTATTGTTTTGACTAAGTACATACACACACACACACACACACACTTGGGCGAGTGGTAGACTTTGCTGGGTTTATATGATAGCTTTATAGTTGGTCGTAGAGCGTGCGACGCCCTCGAAACTCAATTCGCGCCTTATCGTCCGCTCACATCGTCGCCGTCGACGTCGTCGTCGTCACCGTCTTCTCCTCAAATCTTGCCCGGTTTCCTCTTCAACGTGGGCTGCGAATTGGCGGCCAGCTGCTCCATAGGAATGGCCTCCATTTGTTTTCAGATCGATGCAACAGGCGGGCCCCTGCCACATACTCTGCTTGGATGTATGAGCGAAGAGCTGGGCGCACGATAGCTTCGTTTATTGTTAATTTAATTGGGCAATTTCATGAAAGTGTTGGTGGTTTTGTTTTTCGGTTAACTAAGTGACACTTTGGCAATTGGTGGAAATCTGCTTCAGATAAGCCAAAGGGTTGCTTATAAAGAGCTTTACGGATTTGCAGCTTTCAATTATAAATTATATACAGTCATCATTTGTTACTGAAAAGACACTGATAAATGTGAACAATTAGCAACTGGAAGAGAAGAATAACAAAAGTTATTTGAATTTATATCGTTTTAAACATAATTGCTCTACATATATTAATATAATTTCCGTTTATAATAACTCTTCTTTATAACACTCTAAATTTAAACCCTAAATTTATTAGGCGGTAGTAAAACGAACAGCTCCGTTTTAATTCCGCAACATATAAGCGTGGGCTGTGCCACTTTTTTGTGGCCAACGCGCCGTATGAGTTATGTGGCAGATGGCAAGAGTTAAAGAGCATCGTCGGGTTGAACAAACGACAAGACCGCGCGACACTTGCTACTCGGGGCGGTGAGCTTTGAAGTGATACACAAATGTTGCTCACAAATTGACAGCTAACACGGTGCTAAATTAGATGGCACTTGCTTATATGGTGTGGATTCGAGTTGTTTGCAAATTAAGCGGTGACAACAACAACAACTACAACGTAACAAAGGCAACCACAACAAGTATAACAAAAAAAAAAAGAAGAGACTTAAAAACTGTATACCCGTTGACATTTCAAGTTCAATGTCAGGAATGTGACGTTTAGGAAATTTGTTAAACACGCTTATTAAATTCCACGCCCGTTGCTCTCTGCGTACAGATTGGTCTTGTTCTTGTGCTTGGAGGATGACCTGGAGTATATGGAGCTGAACCGAAAAAGCGTGTCGCAAGTCATGTTATGCGCATGTAAACCAATCTAAATACGAATCTCTCGATGCTCACTCATTGTGATGTGCGAGTGTATCAGTGTTTTATTGGGCCAGTCAAACAAACAAAATGCATTTAAAAGCTACAAAACTACATTTCAGATAGCCAGGCCGTGGCCCAGGGCTCGTGTACTGTGCACAACAAACATGACTTGACAACTCATCGAACATTGAACACGTTGTAATGTGATACTTAAATGCTTGATTGGCTCGTAAATATTTTCACTATGTGGCCAAGTCACCAAGCCTGGAGCTGAGCTAAGGTTGTGGCTGGACCCTGCCGTTTTTTTTCTCTCTTCTGTTGTTAACAATCATTTCTACAAAGTATCGCTGCACTCTGCTCCCCCCATACCCTCCGCTGCCGAACCATGATCTGCTTCTTTGATTCAATTCTCTTTTTCTTCTTATTTTTGCACACACCCTTGCCGCTTGTGTTTGAAATAAAGCGCCAAATCTTGCACTAAAAACACACCAAATACGACTTCAAAGCTATCGCTGCGATCGATCGGCATTGGGTGCGTTGACAGAGAGCCGTAGAGCTACGGCTACGGGAGGGACTGTCCGAGATACAATTGTAATTGTTGTGCACACACACACAGGGCAGGCCGTACTATAAACGTGCTGGGGCCACACAAAACTTCGTTCTCGTCCTCGTCCGCAGGCTCATCATAATGTTAATGTAAATGCATTTTAAATGGACTTGCGTACAACATTTTTTTGTTCTTTCCCCAAGTCTCAGCGACTCAGCGTCTCAGCATTGTTGTGGCTCTTGGACTTGCTCTGAGCTTGTGCTGTTGTCGCACGTTTGTGTGGACAGTTCGACAAGCTGTTTGCAACACGATGCGGGCCTAGCGAAAATCATAAAAAAGCCAAAACACACAAGAGCAGAGATATATAAAAATACTACTATATATACGATATGTATGGTCTCATACATACAAATATATGGCCATATGTGATCAGATGTCTGGCGTAAAATGCGAGTTTGTTTGTGCCATTGGCAGCGAACAAAACGTTTTTAGTGTCTTACAAATGAAATGTGACAGTTTTCGAGTTAAAAATAACAACATACAACAAAAATTAACATAATTTAATCAACACTAATTCGCGCTTTCAGTTCGCTTGACAGATCTCTCGTAGTACTCGTAGATGTGGGCGCCCAAGGAACTCTCTTCTTTATCTCTTCTTGTATGGCATTTCCGTTTATCAGAAGGCTAATTGCCAGCCTCATCTTATTGTAGCTATCCTCAGATAGATTCATTAATATGCCATGTGCACTCTCCAGTTCGGAAACAGGATGCTGCCTATCAATAACAATCAAGGGAGCTGGAGCTGCACTTTATGAATAGCCGGGCCAAGTGTCAAGTTAATGCTAACTATTTGGGAACAAGTTCATTAAGGAATTTGTGTAGTTAGTGTTGATTTTAATCGATCTTTCTTTCGAAAACGAAAGAGAAAAGTGTGAATGAAGTCAATTACGAGGCAAAGGAAAAACATTTCAGTGGAACACTAATAATAAAAACTCACAGTGGCGTAGCGAAAGGGGTTGAATTAAAGGGGGTTAATATAGAGAAATATCAGTCAATGTTTCTATGCTTATGTTCAGCTTTAGCAGTTGACTAGGGTTTATTTTATTATGACATTATTTACTCCCCTGAGCTGCGCCTCTGCCTCAACCTGCAACTATCTGCACTCGTTGGGCTAGTATACACGTCATTTGTGTGTAGAAACCCCTCTACGTCACAACTAGAGTCACGTACGCACGAGATTCTGTTTAAATATAGCCACATGCATTACATATTAAACAGGCACGGGGTCTGATTCTGTTTCCATGCCATACAGCTAACAGCCACAGAGCGCCGGCAATAGACCAGCTCGGATTTGGTTAGGCAGACACACGAGCAGCACCAAATTGGTTTATGACTTCCTTCTAAACGTGGTAAATGATGGGCTGATCGTAGGTAGTGCAGTGTTCCTAATGATAACCAGCTGATTTAAGGCCTCTTAGTCTCTGATACTCCTGTCCCCCAGTCGAGCCAGCAAGGCCAACATAAATATCGAACTGTCGCTAGTAAGGGGAACCGCGATAAGATCAATTATGTTAAGTCACTTGGCGTTAAAATTATGTTGACGCATGTTTCCAAAATGTTTAAACCGAACAGAAACATACGAATGTACAAGTTGAAAACGTTTCGAGTCACATCCACTACTACTACTACTACTACTATTTCTTAGTCCAGGCGGCAATTATGCAAATCACTTGACAATCATTTAAAGCTTAAAACGCATTAAGTATGCGAAATGTTAACTGACTGTAGGGGGTTAGGGGGATCAGAGAGGAGGGAGGAAATGATCTGATATTAAGCTCTATAGCGCCAACGCTGTATTTGTGTGATCGGAACGCACCTCTAACCCAATTTATAACGACTTATCGACAGTAATAAAAACAAAATACACATTGACTTGAAATTTATACACATGTTGCGATCGATAACGCCAACGCCTCATTTGCATGCCGAATCCAAAGGCGTGGCTCCCCAAGGAGGGGTTGGTGAGGGGGGAGCAAGACTTGTGGCTCTCTGTAGTATCTGAAAGATAGTCTGCGTGTTTGTGCGCGACATTTGACATTGTCAAATCGCAGCTTAATTAAGCAATCGATCTTCCAGTTGAAACCGATCGACGCTTTTGCTAATTTGCAGCAGGTAGAGAGCAGAGCCGAGCAGAGAACTTGAAACAATGACAATAGTATCAATACCAAAGACCATATCAATGTGGGAAAGTTGACGATGACAATGACTTTTCAGCTCGTACTAAACTTTGCATAATCCAAAAGCTAAGCCGGGTCTGGGGGATCATTGTCTTAATGCGAATACCGTAGTATCAACCGTTATGGGGCCTAATGAGTGGCATTTATCAGCACCAATGAATCTCTGGCATATCGAAAATGTTTAAAAAGAAATTAAAAATGTATTCGTAAAGGCCGCCGTGAGTCAGGCACTGATTTTGGGTGCCTCATAAATCATGCTGACTTTGTGACACTATCACGCTAATAAAATCGCATGCAAAAGCCGCCAAGTCGCCAACAGCCGATCAGCAACAGCAACAACAACAAGTGTATTCAGAGACATTTACAAAAACACGTATCTGAATGACAGCAACAAATGATGCCCGACGCTTTTGTGGACATTAATGTTTGACATTAATTGAAATTAATATTAATTTCATATTTATTGTAATGCCAGTTAATGGCCATGGATGCTGCGGGGGCGTCAGCCGGCTCTGACTCTGGCTCTTTGGTTCTCTTACTTGGTTATGATCATGCTGATGAATTTGCATATTTTTCTAGCCATGATACAGTGCATCATGCTGTGTCCAACTGGTCTCAAATGATGCCAGTTGCCAGCTGCCCATTGCCACTAGCACATATATGGTCAGAGAGCTCAGCATGACAATTCGCATGAATGTTAAAGGCAACAACTTAATTTGTAATCGCATCGCATTAGAATTTAAGTTACGCGTAATTAATGTTACAAGTCATGATTCGATGGATGCAGAGGGGGCAGGAAGGGTATTGAATAGCCAAGTTTGTTTGTGAGTTTATTTATTGGGATCTAAGTGATTTCCGATGAGATTGCAAAGTACCAGCGATTGAGGCATCAGCTCACAGCAGGTGGCAGCAGTACGAAAGGGAGAGTGGGAGACAGAATGAGAGCGGATAAGAGAACTAGCGATAGAGGTATACACAAAGAGACACCACAAACTTTGATCTCCTGTTGTGTATTGCACGAGCACATCAGGTGAGAAACATGCAGCATCCAAATTAGGTTTCACTTTCCTTACACACACACACTCACAAACATGCTTACAGCTTGGGCGATTTGGGTGTGATATCATTAGCTCCCCTGCAGTCAGGCGAAAACCTGTTTCAATGCATTATTCTACCTGTTACAGTCCCCCCTCGATCACTATACCTAAGTTCACCTTGTTATGAAATTTATATTATTAGCGTGAATTAAAATTGCTGCCGCCGATATTTGCGCATCATTAAAGCCATCAAATGAAGTCAATTAAAAGTAAATAAATAATACATTTTATGAAAGCAATCAAAACCCTCTCACTCTCCACTCTCTGACTTCCTCCAGATCTTTGGCTAAATTATGCACAGCGAAAATTATAAGGTTTTGTTAAAACTTAATTAGGCGCTGCCAAAAAACAAAATAAAGAATAAACAGAAAAAATACAAAATACAAAATCCGGTGAACCGTATGGGTTTTACGGATTGGCAAAAGAGTTTCTGCTTTAGCTGGTTCATTAATAAATTAACAGCACATAAAAGGGGCAGACAAAAGAACAAATTAATGGGACAACGACGTGCCAGAAGAAGAGTTAAGATCCAGTTAAAAGTATATATAAAAGAAAAGGCAACATAAAGGTCAGCATGCTGGAGAAAAAGTGTTTAAAATGAGATTTATAATCAATAAAATACGATTAGTGCAAGTTTTTTACCCGAAAGCCAGTGAAATCCCATTTTATTTTATTTTTAAACCCATATAAAGATTCCATAGTATAACGAGGGTTTTTGAATAATTATTCACAATTTCCATATGGATTAAAAAATTTACTCAATAAGTAATATTCGTATGTGTTGTAATTACTATAACCATTACAGTTATGTACTTGCCATCTATTGAACTGAAGGCCAACGTTAGTAAGCTCTAAAAAATAATATAAACATTTTTTAAATTAAAGCTCATTGACAAATATTTGCCAATATCTTGTAATAGATTTCCATTAAGCAAATATTTAAATATTGATAAATGTATTATTTGTGTGCATGTAATGAATTCAAGCACTTTAATTGATTTTTCATGTCTTGTTCTAACGCTGTGGCATTGCTCTTGTCGTGGTCGTCGTACTTACTTATTCCATGAGGCAGAGCACCCACCCGCTGTGTTATTTAAGTGCTACAATTCGCATGAGCAACTTTTTAAATTATTTACATATATGAACCAACACGAACACTAATACAAACACCAACAACAACTCCAACACCTTCTGTCCAGTAAGCGCTTGACTCTGGCGGGGAATGTGCTGCCTGAAGAGCTGCGCAGATAATTAATTGATTAAAATGTTTTTGCATATTATGGCCCGTATCATATTTCACATAAATGAGCGCATTCAACACGCTAAAGTGCCAAAGATTGTTCGAGGCCAGGCCAGCTGAGATTAGAGCCAGCAGCGGAGGAGTCCATCACACCACAGCGGAAGGAGGAGAGAGAGCTCATCTGCTGTGAGGCACTTGTTGCCACAACTTACCACCAAAGGTAACCAAATGCGCCATTGTGGCTCAAAATCATCATGACGTTGGGGAAGATCATGGGATGACGATCATGACGATGATTATGAGGCTGGTTTAGAGCGTCTAGAGCTGAGTCTAGCCAAGCGCCGCATGTGGCAGCGAGACGATTGCAACGGACTCCAAACACCGAACAGGGTGTTTATGGTGATTTAGTCAGTTATGTGGATCGTAAACATTTTTGATAGCTAAATTTAAATAAACGACAGATATTTGTTGCTGGCTGCTTTATGAGCCAAGTTCCAGCCGAAGATACTATAGCCAGAGACTGTAGATGGAGTTGGAGTTGTAGATGGTGTCATAAGGCGAAGGCGCTTAGTCATTTTGTGTATGTATGTGTGTGTGTGTGTGAGTGTGTATATCTTAGCCAAGTCGAGAATTTAAATTAATTTTATTGCATTGAAGTTTTTGTGTAGTTGGCGCGCGCGGCGAGAGAAAATATCAAATTACTGTGGTAATATATTTGAGATTAATGTCGGATCTCTGGGCCAAGAGATTTTGTTACGTTTTACTTTTATTCAGTTGGTAAATTGGCCATAAAAGCGGGCCAACAATGTGGGCAAACACTAGTCAGACTTTATTTTATTTGGGACGATCACAGATGAATGCAACGATAAACAAAAAGACTAGAGAAATGGAAAGATGGAAAAATGGAAAGAAAGCGAGTTGAGTAGAGTAGACCCTGCTCCGCTCAACCTTAACATAAACATAAAGAAAACAAATATTTAGTTTAAATTTGGACGTTGACAAGCGTTTCAAATGTCAGTGCCACCATAATTGGCTCACATTCTACTTTATTTTGGCAATCAAATTGTGTTTATTTATGTTGGGAAATTGCCCTGATACGATACGATACGAGAGAGACTCGTAAGTAGGCTGCTTACCTGTCCGACCTGACCTAAGACTGAAGACGGAAGACTGAAGACTGAGCAAACACAACAACAGATTGCGAGCCGAGAGAGTCAGTGGGATTTTCGCAGTGTGTTGGCCTAAGCTGAATCCGGCTGCAATCCAATTTCTCCCTCTCTCCGGTTCTCTCTTTAAGATCTCGGTAACAGGATTAGAGCAGCGCGACTTTGTACTAAGCTCACAACATGCACTTGTGGCTTAACTTTGCCAATCCTGTTAGGTTGTTGGTCTTGGATTGCGAATTCTTTCAATGAAACTAATCCTCGACTCCCGGCAGTTTGTGTTTTCAGTATGTGTGTTTTCAGCTTGTCATTGTTTGTAGTCGAGTTAGGTGTGCTGGGCAGCAGGATGGTCGGCCAAAGGGTTGCTGGCACGCCCACACATATTTGCATGCCTAGCGTTGACTTATGCCTTTTGTCACAAGTCCGAGCCACAAGTCAACTGTGCTCGGCCAGGCCTAAAATTCATATTTAATAAGCACATAATGGCAATAATCATAATTTTACAGGGAACTTCGGAATGCAGCCCTGTCAGCGGGATGCCCTTAAAGGGTTTTGCTTACCTTAAATGCTTCTGCCACAGTTCTGACACAATGCGCAAGAACAGATACAGATACAGCTACAGATACTGAAACTGGGAGGAGGCGTTGCACACATTTAATTAATACGTTTGCTTGTTGCTTAGTTCTTGGCCCCGGCCCTCTCTTCGAACTGACCCCGGACACTGGACACTGGGCCTGGGCCTTGGGCCATACATACTACACAGATCACAGAGATATTCGCATGCTTGTTCAGTAGGCGTAGCAACAAATGATTAGATTTTCTTAAAATTTCAACCAAAAGGGTTTGCATAGTTTATACTCAGTGTGTGTGTGTCATTTGCCTGACTTATTGTTTCAGTTTTGATGGCAGGCAAAGCTTCGTTTTGACCCGGCTTCTGGAACCCTGCAAGCGGGGGGTTTTTGTCTGAATAAAATTCAACGGAAGCCAATAGACTCACTAAATGTTGCATGTTGTTTGCAAAATGAGTTTTAAGCGGGGTTTTCAGTGGGTTTTGCCAGACAAAAAATTCTTTATGAAGCAAAAGACTTAGGCAGCATACTGTCCAGATTATTACTACTTGTAATAGGAAAAAAATATTATAAAAATGATTATCTCTTATGATTATTGAGAATTTTTCGATCTAGATTACAATTGAGCTACCAGAGCCACATTGTTTTCTCTGCCTTATCATTTCACTTCATTAGCTTCTAAATTTCCTGGTAATTAGATTGATTCCAAAGCGAATATCATTGTTCCCACAATAACATTGGTTCGGTTTGACTCTCTGACTGCCTAACGGTTACTGGTCATAAAAAATTAACAACACAATCGACCAACAATGCGAACTACCACAACAATTGTGCTGCTCAAGTACCTCAGGGCAAATCACGCAAAACCATAAGAGAAATAATAATAAGCCTCAACCTCAACCCAGGCAACGTTTTGGGCCATTTGTTTAATTTCCAATTAAAAAGAGCAAACACAGAGAACACAGATACACACACATACACACGCACACACACCTTCGCCTACGCACAGCAGGTCAGAGGCAGAGGCAATCGCATGGCATTATCATCATTGACATCATGACATGACTTGTTGTTGTTGTTGCTTGACAACTGTTTTAGAGAGAGGGAGCGGAGCACAGGTAGAGCCCGAGGAGGCACAAGGATCTGGCACTGCGTGTGTGCAAACGCCTGACACTTGGCTCTCTGGCTGACCAGTTGGACGATGCCTGGTCAGGCGTTGTATACGTTGCGTGGGTCCCGTTGAAATGAGTGCGATGATGATGATGGAGTGAGGTTCTGTCGTTTCCCGGAAAATGCCACTTGTCAATAGGCCAATGCTTGTCCCATTGTAGCTGTTATCTAAATTACTCCAAACAAAACAGCAGTTGCTGTAACCAGCCAGAGCCAGTGTCAGAGAGAACCCAATGTGTGAGGGGAACCCTATTCCAATGGGTTCTCCAGGCCAAACCCTAGAAAACAACAACTGGTGGCTGTCAGGGGTGGGCTGAGCTAATGTTTTAATTTGATTTTAAAATGATGTTAATCTAATATCCGTGGAAAATGTCAAAATAAAGCAAAAGGTGCGTCGCAACATCGCACAACATTATTTTGTTGCCCATTTGATTAATTAAAAGTCTAAATATGGCTTCCACGGTGCTAATTGAAATGCACTTGCCGTGGTGCTCAATTTCAATGAATTTTCCATTTTATTACGAAATACGCTGTCAAAACTATATTGAATTTTGGGTATTACTACTTCAGAGGCTCTTGATAATCTACGAGCATTATGTTGACAATATTTTCCTGTGAATTTCATGGATGTCATTTCAGTTGCAACAGGCATGCCATGCCTCTCGATCCCCGCGTCGCATTGGGGCGTGAATACCACAAATTTATATTTAATTGTTTGATTACCTGCCCGTTCCCTGCATAATTTCCCCATAATTTCCACGTCTCTATGCCAAGCTGTTACTGCTGCTTGGTGTGGATAGAAATTATGGAAAATTTGTGTGACAAATGTTGGGCGCTGACTGCAATCATTAATTTTGTGGGCATTAACAGCCCAACGGAGTGTGAATCGAATGAGTGCGACTAAAAATGTGGCTCGGGATGCGTGTGGGTGCACAAGTAGCCAGCTGTGTGACGAATTGGCTATTTTGTAAATAAGACATCTCTAATAGAACTCTGCAAGTGGTAGAAAATGAAAAACGAGAAGCTTCAATGCAGACAAAACAAATGACTCAGGCAACAAACTTGCTGTGGGCACAGTTCTATTGAAAATCCCATAGCAATAAGCTGTACCTATTCAGCAGTCTAACACTCTTGATTGCTTTATTCTTTAGAATAAATTGTGCTAATATTACAGTTATTAATAATGTTTTACATAGGTTTGTAATTTGATTACACACATATAGTCTATTATTTTGTTCATTTAAAATCAATCGCAATGACTAGGCTCCATTAAGAATTCGCATACGTATTTAGCTAAATTGTTTATTGCAAATAAACAAGCCAACGTTTCCCGCACTTTGTATTAGTTTTAATTCCGGTCTCAGTTCCAGTCACGGAACCTCCAATACCCGGTCTATAATTTAAATCAGCTCGCATGGAATAGTTTATGCACATTTGTTTACGATGTTAAAACGCTGAGCAATTTTCATAATGAATATTCTAATTGGCTTTTAATTATACGAAGAGCGTTTCGTGCCTTTGGTGGAAATTCGAAATGGGCTAATTGCAGTTGGTAATTGCAATATTAGACGCCTGACTCGTACGAACTGGACGCACTGCATAGTACAACAAGCGGCGTCAAATGGAGCCACCTCGACGGCAAACCCATATTTATGGCTTTGGTCAGCTGGACAGTAAGTGCTTCATACTTACATATAATTGATGCATGGGAATGGCCACACGCAATCGACGCATTTGGCGTTAATGTTCAGTTAAACATATGATAACGTCCACTGAGAAAAACGTCAAGAAATTCAAACCAGATATTGAGAAAGTGAGTTCTTTACACATGTTTGCAGTTTTACCAAATACATTTGTATTTTAAGGTTTTTTTCTCAGTGTTAAGTGGCATATGCGATGCATTGTTAAAAGTTCTTTATGATTATAATTCAATAACGGTATGCATAATGTAGCTATGGCTGGCGGTAATTGATTGTTTATACAGCTAAACGCCCAGATGGGGTTTTTCTCTATTCGTTTTGAATAATGCATTTGTGGCTGCAGCTTATGGACAGATCATGAAACGCATCAGTTACATAAGAGAACCAACACGCAAGACATCCAACTGTTGCCCCAAAATAAACAATCAAACTCCACGTGGGCGCCCTAGCAACAGGTCGCATCATAAAGTTGGCATATTTATGTGACTAATTTGAAATCAAACATAAAACATAAAACTCACCAAATAATATTAAGCGTCTCAATTCGAGTCGCCACAAGACTGAGAGATGCATATCAACAATTAGAAGCACGCCAGGCACCCCATGGAGTTTGACCACAAGAGAATCGAGAAATTTGACGCTTTTACGAGCGATCCACTCTGCACTGGCAGCATAATGTCTCTCTTTGATATACCAAATTAAAGCAATGGACGATGGGACACGGGACATCTCTGGTATCTCTGGTAATACGAGTACTTTGCATATGAATGGAATGATGCCGTGCCAGTTGGCGCCAGCAAAAGAGAGATATACAGATCGAGAGAGGGAGCAAACGATCAAAGAAAAAAAACCAACAAACATAATTGAGGCAATTAGAAAACATCAAAATATTGGACCTGACCAACGAAAAATTGTTAAATAAATAAATGCGTACAAATTTCTGATCTTAATTAAGCACTTGAGCGCTTAGCTGAATGTTTATGTAAAGTCTGCACTGGTCTGGATACACAAATAGAAAATGTATAAGCGTATACAAATAAAAATATAAATACTCTGGCTCTCAGACAAGGGCACAATGTAATTAAAGCCAACTCTCAAGCGCTGGGCAATGACAGAGCAGTTTGAATTGAGTCTGGAGTAGAGTTTTGGGATTGTGTTTGTGCTTGTGTTTGTGTTGCGGGAGCTGGAACCAACGCCCACCTTATAATCATTCAATTAAAACGCTTAGGAATTATTATGACAAACAAATGTCGAGAGTTTTTTTCATTCTCTTTAAATGATGCCAATCTTTGGCTAACCGCAGGAAGTCGAAGAATGGGAGAAAAGGCGGACCTTAAAAATTACAAGCAATTGAAAGAATATGATCATATCGCTGGCCAACTGACGGAAGTGAATTGAAAAGTTAATAAAAAAAAGTTAACAAGCGTGGCTGGCATGGGGAAAATGGCCGACTGTCGCGGCTGGGTTTTCGGCTTGATGGCTGGGCAGCAAGTTCCTTGCCTAAGTCATTCGTTTAGACAAATGGCTCAACATGGACTTTAAATTAATTACTTAATTTAACACAACACGCGGCTCAGCGACACCTTCGATGACATCCCAGACGATGACAACGCTCCAGACGACAACACAAAGCACTAACATTGACAATTTGCCTGCAGGCGAAACCTGTTAGCGATCGATGCGATGTGAGCAACATTCTCAAGCTGGAGCCTGATGTCTGCTGTACGCTGTCCGCTGTCTGTGGCGAGTGAAGATGGGGGCATAACAGATTAGTTAGCATATCCCATATCAGGGTAATTATTGTTAAATGAGATAACGATCTTGTACTGCGTTGACATTTATTTATTTTCCTTAATTTTGCTGTATTAATCTTCCTGGAAACACACATTAAACACAACACACAACACCAAAAGCACAGCAGAAATCTGAAGAGAAAAAGGACAGAGAAAACACACACACTCCATTCGCCAGACCGAGTGTATTGCCTCGTAATGATCATCAGCAGGCCATGAAAATCAACAAACGGCATCAATTTGGCTTTATTGGCAATGCAAATGGTACGAGCAGTCAGCCAGTTCGAATCGCCTTTTGACAATTTGCATCATGCAGGCAATCGATCAATGGGGGATACACGAATATCAGCTAATTAATATAATACTCTGTGGTACTATAGAACTCGTGATATCGAAAAACTCATCAATACGAAATAAAATAAAATAAAATATACTCGGCAATTAAACGAACATGTGAACACAGCAAACACCTTTACTGCTGCCAATAGATGCTGAGATATTGAGGCCCAAAACAAAACTCAATTAAAGTCAAACAAGCAACAGCAACAACAACAAATACTCATACAACTAAATCTGAAGTAAAATAAAATGGTATTTTTACAGCCAAAAAAAGACGCAGCTAATTTAACCAAATTGGATTACTTAATAAGTTTATTGGATAAATAACTTGGCCGTAACAACAACATGCCCACAAAGGCATAAAGTGAATGTTTTGTTGTTGTTATTGTTGTTGTTGCTGTTGCTTTGGGGCGCGCCACAACGAAACGAAACGAAACAAACCTTTTGTGGCATTCAAAATAAGCCACGAGGCAAAACAAGTTGTATATAAAAATTGTGAGTTAATTTCTGAGAATTACCAAATGTAGATCCCCCTCCCCTACGCACTCACACGCACACCTTTCATACGGTGTATGAGCTCCACTAATGTGTGTTGTTCTACAGAAACATTTGAAATGATATCGTCAAGCGTAACAGTAACAGAGTTGAAGATAAGCCTGCTCCAGCTGAAGTGGGCGTCTGTAATTTATTATTAATTATAATCAACTTTTGATAGACAACATACAGTACCAGTTAGAGTGTATCTACATACGTATCTTGGGATCAAATGTGCGTGCTACTAAACAAACATGCCTTGGACTCTGTCGAGCACTTAATTTGCTGTTTGTTTTATAGGTAAATGCGATTCAAATCAGTAAACGAATGGATCTATGCATGTGCCTTGGTCTGTGTGTGTGTGTGTGTGTGATATGTAATTTACTTAAAGGGTTCAATGCGATGCTGACACT
The DNA here is from genome assembly GCA_035045005.1 of Liodrosophila aerea. NCBI lineage: Eukaryota > Metazoa > Arthropoda > Insecta > Diptera > Drosophilidae > Liodrosophila > Liodrosophila aerea. Next base: position 591,398 of record JAWNNL010000753.1, read on the forward strand.
GATTTATGCCCAACTTTGTTTGATTTGTCTACATTGTTGGCCAAGTGCCAGTTAGTAGTTATTCAACCAAATTATAGACGAGCACCCTCAAATGAATAGCTCTGACAGCTGGGCACAATTTAGTGCTGTTAACAGCTAGTAATTAGACTCGATATGGTTGTTAATTAACCATATGAATAGCCAACATTGCATTCGCATTCGCATTTGCAATCGCATTCGAATACAAATTCGAAATGACATTCATTCACTGCAAGTCGCGAATGCATATTCATAAGATTCGCTCTGAGTGTATTCGTTTCGAGTTTAGCTCGATCTCTCGCTTTGGTCGCATAAATTGCATATCAATAAACATAAATTTTGATTTTAAATCATTAGCACACCTCTCAGGCACCACACACAAAGTGCCGCGATGCCATTTTCAGTAACCTGTTTTGGTCTCTCTACTCAATGTCCCCGCCCCCGCCGACACCCTCTAACACCTATAGTTGTCTTTTTGATCTCACACGAGCTGAGCTCAATTAAAGCTCTACAATAAAGCACGATTTGCATTTTAAATTGTGCAATTAAAATGCTTATGAAATCTATAAAAATCGTTAAATGCATTTTATAGACGCCTCCTTCGCCTTTGCCTTCCGTGCTTCTTCTTCCTTCTTGCTTTCGCTGTGGAAAATTAGCAGTTGCTGTGAAAAACAACAACAACAGCAGCAGCAGCAGCAACATCAAGCGTTAATGCCAAATGTCACACGTTAATTAATTAGCAACGCATAAATTAAGGCTGTCAGTGCTACAATGGATGAGCTTTAGCTAGAAAAAAATCTATACTATATGAGTGTGTGTGCGTGTGTGTGTGTAGTAAATATACAGCTTAAGGCCTGTTGTTGTTATTTGGACATTTCGTTTGACGCCTTTCTAAGTAAAAGCCAATATCGTTGCGAAAGTTTTAGGGAAACATTTTTACATATCGATATGGGTGTTTTTCCGTCGGCACTTCATCGATTTTAATAACGACTTTAATAATACATTTAATAAGGTGTAATTTTTTAATTAATAAATTATATTTGTTAATCGTTAATTGCGCTAAAACAATCTACTAAAGTTGCAAATTGTTAACATTATAACTACCTTAGTACTTTACCCATATAATGAGTATATTTTTAGTTAATTTAGAGCTGTTTTTTTTAGAATTATAAAACCGGTCCCTTGCGGTTTCTGAAATCAACTGGTCATTTAGTAAATTAATAATAAAAAGAATATAAATACGCTTGGTTATTACATAATATTCCATGTATGCTAAAAATACCAAAGTAGAAGTATACGATAGATTACACATTATTTTTCCTTGTTATATTCCGATCTGATGATAAAGTACATACATGATCATGGCATAATATATTCCTTTGTAAATTCCCAATTAAAAAGTCACGTTGATTATATTTCTCTTCTTGAATAAGAATGTTTTATATTTCATATAATAATATTTTCACTTTAATCATATGGTTTTTAAGTTTACTTAAAAACTAAAAACTATGATCTAAAGTAAGAGTACTTGATTATAAAGTTAAGTTTCCGAAAAACGAGTGCCCGAATTTGTGCGCTTAGAACTAATCATAAATACAATACAATTAACACAACTATTTGCATAATGAAATGCCAAGTTGATGTACAGGAATTATATAGAAAGTACGAGTCAAATGTGCAAGAAATTCGCTAATTAAAATTAATGTGGTTTTGTTCTGTTTCTACTGCCTTTCATATATAGTATTTACATGCTTAAACAATTTAATTTGTACAATTGTTACACTCTCTCTCCCCCTTCTCCGCTGTCTTTCTTCAGAGATTTCTACATTAATGTTGCTCAACTCGCTTTCGCTTTATATATCTTGTTAATTATTTAATGATGGGACAACCTCACACCTTTGTTTTGGCACAGTTTTGGAGACACAGGAAGTGGTTGCCTTACTCTTGCAGGGATCGATTTGAGTGGACGAGAGATTGCTATATATACAGACTAAACCTATCTACTGCTCCTCACTTTAAGAATATATCACAAATAACTAATTTTAATAGTTCTCACATACACTCACACAAGCAAACGCTCAGCAGTTTTGGCGCTTCTTCAATAAGGAACTCACGGATAAATGTTGCCCAGAGATAGAGATGTTGTTCAATGACTCGTATCTAGCTCATGCTCATCATCGCTGGGGCAATCATCCATTTCCATATCGATGAGTTCGTCATCATCCTCATCACCGCTGCCATGGTTCATATTGCGTTCGGAACCGGAGCCACCTTTTTCATCCTCCTGCTGCATGCGTTTGTGCTTGGTGCGTCGATTCTGGAACCAGACTTTCACCTGTGTCTCCGACAGATTCAGCGATTGGGCGAGCGCCTTACGTTCCGCACCCACCACATACTGATTGCTCTCAAAGGCATGCTCCAGCTTCAGCAGCTGTGATGGCGAGAAGGCAGTGCGTATGCGCTTTGGCTTACGGAAAGGTTGTAAAAGGAAGTCTAAAAGTAAGAGAGAAACGGAACTGGTTAGTCAACTGTCGAGAAGAGTCCGAGAGAGATGTATACTTACTTCCTGGAAAGCGATGCGGAAAGATACGTCCATGGCGACTCAGCAGCCATGGGTACAGTGGATAACTGTCACGTGGCATACCGGGATTGCCCATGAAAGAAGCAGCGGCATGAGGAGGCAAACCGGCGGCAGCAGCAGCAGCCGCAGCTGGACCCAGAACATGACCGGCTTGCAGAGCAGCGGCCATTTGGAATTGGGCAGCGGCTATCAGGTGTGGATTGTGCTGTGGGGCTAGCTCCGGGGGTGTGTTGATGTACGGCGGTAGCGCCTTAATGTCCGGCATACCGGCTTGCGATTGTGGTGGACCGCCTGGTCCCATCGGGAAGGGACGTACTAGGCCGCCGGGTGGCATGCCGGGCATCATAAGAGGACCAGAGCCAGGAGCAGGTGCTGAATGCATTACGGGTGGCTTTGGATAGTTGGGTGGCTGCTGGGGCGGTGTATTGTGCGGACTGCTAATCAGCAATGTGGGCGAGGAGGAGGGCTGCGAGGATTGCGGCGAGACTGACTTCGGCGGCGTGTGGGGTGGCTGTATGCGTTGAGCTGGGTTTTCACGGTGTTCGATTCCAATCGGAGGTGGTGAGCGTTCCCGTTTCAGCGAGACTGCATTAGGCGCGGAAGTGGCATCTGTGACAGGCGATAGGCGTGTCTGGAGCGGACTTAGGCTGCTGGCAACGGCGGCGTTATGATGCAGCCGCTGTAACAGTTCATGAATATCATGATGTGACTTTGGTGTGCCTGGTTGCTGTTGCTGTTGTTGTTGTTGCTGGAGCAGTAGATGCTGATGCAGTGCATGCTGTTGAGCTGGTGAGAGATGTGGATGCGGATGCGGTGCCATGTGCGGTCCCAGCACATGATGTGGTGGCGGTGCCATTAGATGATGTGGTGGTGTTTGTGTGGCAGGTAACATGGTAAGAACCGAAGCGGGTGGCGTCTGGGGTGGAGAGCCGGGTCCATTCCGCTCTGGCTGTGGGCTGCCGGGCTGCTGATCCGGGTTGCCTGCTGATACAACAGCCGTCGCATCATTGCCAACAATTGAGTCAATGCTGAAGCCAATCTTCTGTTTGGGTGTGGGCAACATGACGGCTGAGGTGGGTACCGGCGGAATCATTTTAGTCATATATACGCGCGTTGTGTGTGCGGGCGAGGCGGCTATTAGTTCGGCTATCTTGGCGGCTTTTCTTAGTGCACACTGTCTCTGGGTTAATCCTGTATTAACTTGTTTGCTGTTTGTATTTTCTGTTTTCTTTACACTTGGCACATCATTTGTGCGCTTCACAACACTAAAACACTTGCACTTGGCGTGCAATCTTTCAACGAACGTGGAGCGAGGGGCACGTTTGACGTAAACAACTTTCTAGCGGGGCAAAGAAAGAGTCTTAAAAATTCTGAGGTTTTGCGATCGACGCGCTCGTTGTGTGTTCACTCGACGACGTTCACAGTCTGAATAATCGAGCGAAGCAGCAAAGCGGCACCAAGTGTACACAGTGGGAATTATTTGTCGTCACACAGCTCACTCTCATTGTTGCTCTGTCGCTCTGGCACGCTGAGTCAGCTCTCACTATCTCGCTTTCCCAAAACACGTCAAACCGGTCTGTGCTAGCGCCTCACTGTTATGCCCTTGTTGCTGTTGTTGTTGCCGTACGACTTATGCTCTTGTGCGAGCGAAAGCGCAAAACTGCAGCCCAATGAGCGTGCAGCGTTTGCTTGTCATTGCGCTCTCGCCTCTTGTGGATTTTATCTGGCCACGCCATGCTGTCTCATTATCTGTTCGTGGGTCAGCTGTACAAGCCTTACCCCAGAGAGACTGACAGACTGAGAGAGGCGTTCACAATTCAATTCGCTATGTTCGCCCGTTCAGACTGTTGTTGTGTCTGTGTGTGTGTTGTGTTTTGTGTGTATTTCTGCATATGGCTTCCGTTGGTTTTTATCTAGTGTTGGTGGTGGTGGTGGTTGTTGCTGCTCGTTTTGTTGTTGGCATTGTGGCTGCCTCTGTGTAATTTGGCTTAAACTGCCATTCATAGTTTTTGTGGTTAGATTCGCTCGTGTTTTTATTTTGTATGAAAACAAGCCAAATGTGCCAAAATCCTGCCAGACTATACTAATTAAATGCCAATTTGATACATTTTAATCATAATTTATTTATAAATCAGACATACTATGTATGCACATATTTTATTCTTTGAGAAACAAAAATAACATAAAAAAAATCAAATCCCCATATTTAAAAAAAAACACAAACTTTAAAAATATAAAACACAAACTTCTGTCCGTTTTCCCCAACCAAGCTATTCCAATAACGTTTTTTCTGCGAACTCTGATAACTTCAAAGTTTGAACACAATCTTATCATTTAGTTTCAGATCGGGTTTTTTTAAATTTTATTTAATTTTACATATTTGGGTAACTTTTTAAAATACACAAGAAGTATTTTATTCCCAACGGAGTTTTTTCATGGAGTTACCCCCATTGAGTGCAATGTAAATTATACATATGTACACAGTGAGAAATAATCTCTAACCTATATATCAAACTTAATATCTCACTAAGAAAGGAAATACTGGAACAGAGACGAAATTATTCATAAAAGGAATTTATGTGTGAATTTAAAAACTAAAAAGAAGTTTTAACTTTTTCCTTTTATATTTAATATACTATATTAAAAATATATATAAACATTTTTTTTCTCATATTATATAATATCGAATTTTTTAATTTCATAAGGTTTTTTATTCTTTTTCAAAATTCCAATTTAAAAATTTTTATTATAAAAAACAACTCTTTTTAAGATTGCAAATTCTTAAATTGTGTTTATTTAAACTTACTTTTAGAAACGTACTACTGTGCACTAGGACCTGGCCGAAATATTGATTTGAATAAGTGTTGAATAGATCGATCAACTGTATTATATATTCCACACCATAAATGCACTTCAAATAAATCATATTGCGATGACATTTCTTGCGACAGTTTTATATAGAGCGCCAGCAATAAAGCATTATGCATCACAATTTGAATGTTAATTTTGATAAAGCTTGTTATACTTTTGTTGAATTTCGATTTGAAGTTTTGCTCCGTTTGGCACACGACGATCTTTGCATTATTTATGTACGAATCACAAACAAAATCAGAGCAGCGACAGATATTGCTAAAACGTGTAGAATATTGTTTTGAGAGCAAGGCGTAAATATCAATTAGTAATCAGTAAATTGTTCGAAACAAATAATTTTCTCACTTTCTGTTTTCCGCCTAAGTCTATGAGGTACCCCGATCTGAGGTGCCCTGAGCTCAAGCTTATCAGTGCTTGGGGCAAGCGCACAAGATTTATGACTTTGAGTTTTTTTTTTTTTTTGCTAGATTACAATTAAATGGGTTGAAGTATCACCATTATACCATAATTATGCTGCCTAATAGGGCTCGTTTTTTATAGAAAGCTCAAAGTGTGCCGTATAATGAGCAAAACGTGTGCACAAATTGCGATAATGTGAAAGTTTGTATGAAAAACATCTGTATATTATTTATTTGAAAATATTTTGATCAAGTTGCAATTATAAAAATCAAGTGCTTGGTTTCACACTCCCAGCAAATAATTGAAACAATTCTGAGATAAATAAACAAAAAATCAGGACGAATACTCGAGTACTCACCGCAGGATCTGCGCAACAATTGTGCTGTTAATGAGCAAATAAAGATGTCTGGATGACCAGCAACAGCAGCAACGGCTAAATAGATGTACCACTTACCAGCTGCCTGCCTAGAGCATTAGCACCCGCTGTGCACCCACTGCATACAAGAGGCACACAGCTCGAACCGGAAATACCCTGCACATGGCACGGTAATACGAACTATATACTAGTGCATATAAAATTATTAAATATATGCGTTAAGTGAGATTTGATTTTATAAAATAGTCATCAAGGCACTACAATGAACTATATCTTATCCAAAAATACCCTGACCATGTTCCATGCTAACCCAAACCAAAGCATACTAAAATACTACATAGTAAATACAAAATTATTATATCTTAATGCATAAGTGATATATCTGATCTTATAAAATACTCATCAAGGCACTACAATGAACTAAATTTCATTTTATTTATAAACTGAAGTTACTCTACTACTACAGGGTATCAGCACGCACAAAAGTTCAGCGGGCGCTCTGCCTATGACGCCAAATGAAAACCATAAAAAATGCAAGACAACAGCCAAAGAAGAAAAACAAAAAACGTATTTATTAGATGGAAATAAAACGTTGGTAGCCCCCGAGCACAATGCGAACCCATCCGAAAGGTGTCAAAATCAACAATTTTCGAGCTGCAAACAATTCCAGTGAAAACAAGGCACACAGCGTGATGCAATTTTGCTCTTCTATCACTCGTTTTCCCTTAGCTCCCTGTTTGCCCGGGTCTCAGTTTGGCTCTGTCTCTCGAGAAGATCTATGTAGTATCTGTGGGACTGCAGCAATTTTTCGGCTGAAATGTGGAACGAGAAGGAAGGGGGAAAAATTAAAAGAGCAGTTTCACTTTTGCTCTGAGGTGGAAAACAATGAAAAACGTGGCAAATTTCCCTTTGTTGAATTTAGTAGCAAGAAATTGTAGGGAAGCAACAACCGCAATGAAAGAAACAAAAAATTGACTTTAATGATGATGAGTTGGCGATTAGAACACACTTCCAAGTGTTTCGAGTGCTCTCTGGAGTGCCACTAAATTCATTTGAATTGTGTGTACTTCTCAATTTTTTCTTTTTTCTTATTTTTACTCTGAAAATGGCACAATTATATAGAAATCTCAATATTGTGCTCTGTGTGCGGTTAAGTGTGGGATCTAGCATTTAAATGTAATTAATTTACAGTACTTACTTTGATTGGAACTGGATTCGAAATGAAAAACGCATTCGTGCCAGGCAGTCAAATTATATTTCCAGGAATTGATGTAAGATCTATCAATTTCACAGTTCTCATAATAAGTTCGTTTTCCCAAAGATCCTCTCACAATTTGAATGCTTGTAAATCCACGCGGCTCACAAAATTATGATGGATGGTATTGTGGTTGCATTTTCACGCTTGAAAACCAAACCACGAGGGAAAATGGTAGCCGAGAAAAACTCGAAACTGACAGCGCTTCCAATTCGAATGATGATAAGCATGTGAGGATCAAAATGAGGGTTATAGACGCGGGGGCGCGTGTGGGATAAAGAACATCAAACAACTGACTGTCCGACCGTTCAATGAGTTCCCAGAAAAACCCATTATAAGGTAAATGCCAAAGCCAAGGGGTAACAACTAACATAAACTAACTGACAAAGGATCAGAGCAGCATTTGTATTTGATATTTCGGACACGACACAGAGAACGAGCTCAATCAGGAATAAACCCCAATCTACTACAAAAACCCATAAAACCATATTAAAACACAATTTTTGGTCAACAACTGTAGGGTAACGGGGCCACGGAGCCATAAAACATTTATATCTAATCCTTGACAATCATAAAAATCACAGAAACGACTTGTCAACGATATCATAGCGATAGAGCGACAATGGAAAATAGAAAATGGAAAATGCTACGAGCTGTCAGCAGTAGCCAACATTGCTTTAAATTGTCGGAAAAGTGCTCAAATGGAACGGCAACCACTGCTAACAAAAAAAATGTGAAGAAATTCAGTAGTCAAGAGAAATGTCATAAAAATGTCTAGTTCTGGCTCCCACTTTCCTTGGTACCCTTTCTCCCAAGCAGTGGACGTGTGTGCAAAACACACTACACAGTCTATTCCAGAACCTGGCATTTTTATGACATTTTCCGTAACGGGAAAGGACTGTCCTGTCCCTATACGAATCCTTGAAAACTAACCCTATTGCCATCCAAACAACAACGAAAACAACAATGACATATAAATGAGAAAATCTTAGTTGCTGAAAATAAAATCAACGTAATTTTTTATGAGTTTTCACCGCAATTTCTTACTACCTCATACTCATAGTCGTTACGAGTAGTTCCATTGCTCTGCTTACTCCCCATTTTAACACTTTTGGCCACGTAATATTTTGGTTGACAGGCACTTTGTTCGTGTGTCATTATCGTTCTGCCTGGATCCGTTTAGAAGTGCCCTTACTGGCTAAGGACCGATGGGATTTATATACCGGCGGCATGGCACAAACAACTATGTTCTGATCAACTGAAGATAAGCAGGAATATGATACTAGATGGCAGATACTATACATAAATTTTAGTTACTCTCAAGATATATAATATATGACCTATAATATTATGCTATATAAGTCTCCCCAGTTATAGGTACACTTTATAAATGATACGCCCACACTTGTCAGTCGCACTTGACACCCCGCTTAATCGTCTACCCCTCAATCTACCCTCCTGCATACATTAACCGTATCGAAACTAATGATGACACCCAATAAAGAACTCCAAACAAATGTGTAAATTTGTAAAAACGCATGAAATTGTAAATGTAAATTTCCAAATGTGGAATGGGAACAGAAATAGGGAACTGGATATGCTTGAGCGCTTTGACAAGGGGCGCGGCGGGGTTGAATGAAAAACAAAATAAATTCTCGTGCTTGTTACTTGAAAATGTCGCTGGCAACGCTGGCTTACATACGAGTACAAATAATATGTAAAAAAAAAAGAAAAATGTGCACAACAATCATAATGGAAGTGGTAATAGAAATGGGACAGGGGATGAGCCTCAGCAGGGATCGCGGGGTGTATTGCAGATGACTCAATTTACACACAACGAGCACTGTAAATTGCGCCTCATTTTGTGCACAATTTTTCCTTTGGCATTCGCCAACAACTGTCAAATGGAATCTGAAGGGGAAGAAGTATGCTGCATAAATGTGTAATCTGTTTTTTTTTTTTGGCGAACCTAATAAAAGCGAAATTAGGAACAGGACGAAGTTGATGAGCCGCCATTTTGTTGGCAACGTCGAGCGGCGTCGTTAAACAAATGAATTGCCATAAGCGCTGCCTGATTGCAATGTCACTTTAGATGGGTTTTATAATAAGCTGCGGCTGCCAGCTGCCTGCAGAGAGAGAGTGTGTGTGTGTGTGTATGAGGATGAGTAAGAGACACGTTTGGCAAAAGCAAACGCAAACAGTTACTGTTCGCCTTGGTTGTCCTTGTGAGCAGAGAAGCTGGCAAACATCCCAACATCCCATCTTCCCCCTTGTCAGACTAACAACAATGACAACAGTTTGCACACTTTATGAGGCGCATCATTATGAGGCTGCCATGGCAGTCGAACATCCTGCTCGGCGTCCTGCGACTTCCATTATTATACGCCATTTAAATAATTTTCGCTTTCATGCTGTGCCGCTGTCGCCTGGCACTCGCCGTCTGCCACGTTTTTCAACCCCAAACCCGACTTAAATTCAAGTCAACTCTTACCATGCCAATCACCCCAAAACTGCGTTGTCTGTGCCGTTTTTCTCAGGCACATAATCAGCGCACATCATCAGCATTTGATTGCGACAAATAATGCTGCCACTTTGTGTTGCCTCTTGTTCAATGCGAAGTTATTGTTGTTCCATATTCCCAAAATGGCGACGAGCGTGTGTTAAATTAAAAGGATTTGTGTGTTGATTAAGTGGGACGCGAGAAAAAAAAGGGGTTGAATGTGATCAGAGTCAGTTGGAAGAGTTTTCTACTACATATTTCATTTGATTTTAGGGCAGCTGGAAACTTTGACAGTAGTTTTGCATATTGGAAGGGGACGTCCAACTATTTGCCGCTTAATCCCAATACAATGGCTACCATTGCAAATAATTATAGCTCACATTTGCCAAGATATACTGAGCTATCTACCTAACATACTAAGATCATTTGATAGTCATCGTTCAGCCGATCTAACAATAAGATAATGTAACATATATGAACATCATAGCCCAAACAAGCCGACAGTAGCTGCGACTTTGGTAGCAACTGATCCCTCAACTGTTGCCAACACAATGAACTGACACTTGAGTTTGCCGAACTCTCGGCAAGACAATGATCTCGGCAAGGTGCTCAAAGTTAACAGCAAGCAGCTGATGCTGATGCTGGCGATCTCAACATTTTGATCTTGTTACAAAAGTCAGCGGTAGGCAAAAAGGCAGAAAGGCAGCAGGAACTGAGGGCAACACGCGGGTGTTCCTGGTGAAAAGGCTAAGCATCAGCATTCTCTGCATAGCTCTGAAGCGGAAAGAGCCAAAAAGTTAAGCCACAAACATACAAGAGGATCAAAACGGATTTAAATACAAAGTGGGAAATAATGAAGTGCCGCTACGGTCTGCTACGCTCTACTCAGCTCAGTTCAGCTCTCTTTTGAGGGGAAACATCTGAAATATGTGAGAGATGTGCAAAGAGGGTTGCATAGAAAGTCGGGACGAGTGCGTGTTGCCTTTTGGCTTATTAAAGTTATATTTAAAATATGTGTGTATAGTATGTCTGACCGTCCATCTATGCATACTCATTCCTTCATTTGCACAGAGTGAATTCCAGTTCTTCAACTGCAATATGTGTTCTTCCATGAATTCAATTATAAAATTCCATTTTTAATTTTAATTTTAATAGATTCACACTTCTCAGGCTTGTTAGCTAACATGAAGAAACAATATAATGTACATAGAAGTAGTTGGAATTTAGAAAATGAAGGATTCTGAAATGAACCCTGAAACTGTTGTTTATTTCATTTATAATACGCCCTTGTATTTATACCCTTTTCAATCAATCGTACGTTATTTAAATTCATTAGGATTACGAGACAAAAAGTCAACAAGATGCCAAGATGTCAACAACCAGAAATAGGTCAACTGAAGCACCCTGCCCAGAGTCAGAGTTTCTCAGGCGAACATAAAGAATGAGGAAAAAGGATAATTCAACTCATATGCGAACATTATTAAATTAAAGAAAAGGTGTCTGAAGAGAGAAGAGGAGACCTCATCAAAACGCTCAACCGCCTCACATACTTGACTTAATTTAAGCCAATTTAGAGCCCATTGAGTCAGAGGATTACATTGGCAGCGTATGCGAGTGCATCATCTTCGATACTTAATTGTTCAGTTACACACACTCACACACATACAACACACATGTGTGGCTTTTGTGCAAAGTGGAACACCCGCATGTGTGTTTTCTATGAGAGAGCACTTGAACCATGTAATCGTAATCCAGATATGCTCAGTACCCGCACAGTAGCAGTAGCAGGGATTTAAAAAAACACTGAGAGAAATTTGCGCATGCCATTATGTAATTTGCCCTGTCCGATTCCGAGGCGAAACGGCGGCTTCTTTTCTACTTCAACTTCTGTGTGTAATGCCCCGGAGCGGTGTCTTTGAGCCACTTGCCAAGTACTACTTGCCGGTTGGCATGTAATTCGATTTGTGCTACTTTCCATGGCAGCCTTTTGATGTGGGCACCGAGCCCTTAAAATGGCCCATCAATGCAAATGCAATGGCCAGGCATAATGATGACTTATTTTTTGTGTAAAAAATTATGAAAATAAATTCTATAATTTATTGAAATATTTCTTATTAAAGCTAATTGGCCCGACAAGACATTGACATGACTACTCATACATCTAGTAGTATATAGAAGGCCCGTGCCGACTTCAATGGGGAACATTAAAATGCCTGGGCATAGTGGGAGCTGTTGATGCGGGGGTCAGTAGAATTCCAGTGCATTGATTTCAATTGGTGTCAATGCACCACGTTGAGCTATTTATAATATGTATAAAGTTTTGAGAGCTTGCGGCGTCTTTTGTTTTTAATTAGCTGCCACTTGCCACAGACCTCACACACGACTCGCTTCGATGGCAAGTCTCACTTTGATACCAAGACTCATTGAATTATGTTGAGTCGAATCGAGTTGAGTCTAGTCGAGACGAGACGAGTTGAGTTGAGTTTCGATGCCTAATTAAAATTGATTTGATTTCTCTGACACTTTTTCAGTGTTTGCCTGGCAAATCAAAGCCGCATTGTTCGACACGCCACTCAGTTACAGAGGCTGACTGTCTGGCAGTCAGTTGGTCACTCAGCCAGTCAATCATTTGCTCAATCGTTTCAATTTCACATTTGATTGATATTTTTGTTGAAACCAATACAGAGAATGCTGTGGCACGCTAATTAAGCCAGCCGGCGCTAAGCTCATAATTATACAAAAGCCACAAAAACATAGACACAGCCTGAAATGGAGAACAGACCAGGGATGGGACCTGAGACTGAGTATGGACGGGAGACTGAGACTGGAGACGGAGTCTTCAACTCGAACTGGGACCAAAAACATTTGGTTGTCATCTTGGCCGTATATCTTGTTATGGCCACGGCGCATGCGCGTCTCGTCAATTAGTTTGGCTGTCAAAAAGATGATGAACTTGTTGCTTGATGAGGGTTTGCTCATCGTTTGCTCTCTGCCCTACGATCCCTACACGTCCACCACTACTCGTAGCTGTTGTCCACTGACTTATCACAGTTTCAAGCGAATTACGACGCGCAGCAGTTACTTCTTTTTTTTGGTTTAGTTTTTTTTAATAGTTTTGGCGTAGTTTTGGAAATGCCTGAAATATGAGTAATGCTGTATTTGAGAGAATTTCAAGACACATATTTTGATTTCGTTTCGTTTTTTACACGCGTGCAGATAGCATCGATATAGGCGTGTTTATAGGCCAGTCGGAATCGGAGTCGGAATTATGCTCAGTGTGTGGTCCAGGCTGGCGTCATGTCGTTGACATTTGCGACAATTGCCCTGACGCATGTCAAGTGGTTTGGTTGGCGATACCACTTAGCTGACTCTGGGCTGTGTGTGTGGTCCAGTCACATACTCTTTGGGGGTGTACCCTCAACATGGTCTAGACTAATTGCACAATCTTGTTAGAGCAGAAGATCTATGGGTTTGTTTTTCAAGTGTGACTCAGTCGCTGAATGAATTGTTAAAGTCGACAATCAAACGTTTGGGTTTTTATTATCAGCTAATTAAGGTCAGCACATAATTTTAATTATTTCTCATTTCGAATGTCGGTGCTTTACAAAGGCTTCCGTTTGCTGTGATTATCTCTCTGTGCACAAGGATGCAGTGGTCTGGTCCAGCTATGCTTTATTCTATGGAACTTTGAAATTACAGGCTGATAAGAGGCAGAAGTCTTTTGCATAATTGGCGGCAAATGTGCTTTTCAAGTTGGTTGTTCATTTGTTGCTCATTTTATAATGGAATTTAATTTAATTGCATGAATTTCAATAAATACGGCGGCAAGTAGTCTCAAATGAAAGTACGCATTAAACAACCAGGCCAGGGGTCAACATAGAGGCGCGACTGGGGTCAAACGTTATACAGAGTATACAGTTGTGATTACTGATTACTGATTTGTGATTTGTTAAACAAAAAGTTCAATTTGATTTGTGTTTAATTATGAGTTTCTCCCGTTTGACTGTGGGAAAAAGTGGGGAAAAGCAAACCCAACTCCAACTCCATGGCCTGTGATTAATTTGAATTATTTTTGGAACGCAGTGAAATGCGAGCGCCTCGTGATCGTGCTCTGGCACACTATTGCCTCACTCTCTTCTATGTGTATACAATATTTTTGTGTTTTTCCGATGCCAGGTCGCATTTATTTATTTGTTTGTTTTCGTTAATTTTATATGGTTACGCGATGTAATTAATTACAGTTTTTATTGCCACGACTTGAGGCTTGGCTCGTACTTATGAGAGTAGAGTACGCACGATTATAATATTTTAGGTTGCTTCTTTCTAATGTGATTTATATGGGAACAATGTATAGATCTCTCAAAACTATTATGATTGCTAGAGTGTATTCGTGTGTGTGTGTGTGTGTTGAAAGTGCCATAAAATGTTTGAGCTATACGAAATGTTCGATGAAATGTGAAAGGCAATTCGTCAATTTCATTTTATGAACTGGGAGAATTGTTTGAGAATCTGTTTGAACTAGAATATTTGAAATGTGTGTTGAAATATGTGGGATAACTTCACATAATGATTTGTGGTTAAACATGTATGGGAAAGTGTAGTGATCTCAGCCTTAGCTTCAACGAACACAGGTTATAATTGGCAAGTCAAGGGTTAATGCATGTTCTTCCTCATTTTACACACAAAAATATAAAGTAAACTTTGTTAAATGCAGTTTAATTGCCGTTGACAGCAAGTAAGAAATGTAAACTCTCTCTTAATTGCCAGCAAAACGATCAACTCCAACTCCAAGCTAACCCATTGGACTCTGTTTTGCTGTCAGCATGCTCATTTGCTTCCTCATCATTGTCATGGCTTACAGTTGAGCAATTTGCATGAAAAATATCTTAACAGCGAAGAGAAGAAGAGAAGAGAAGTTGCAACTAAAGTGCAAAACACATGCAATGCTGGCTAATTAAGCTGGAGCCAACCAACAGCAACCAGCCAGCAGGTCGAGCAGTACTGCTACAGGTCTGAGCCGCGCCTCTTCACAGTAGCCCCTAACGGAAGCCATACTTCAGCGCTGGCAGTCCGAAATCTGACAACTCGCATCTAAGAGATGCGAACCGAGTTGAAACAAACAAACAACACAACAAGTAAAGAAACAGCAGTAGCCAATGCTTCAATGCTCTAGAGCCCGGACAGAGTTCCCTCTCTCAGGAAGTGGGCTGTCGTAGCAGGGAAGCCATAGTCGAGGCACATCACTGATACGCCCCATGGTCCGCTTGCATATTGAAAGCAATAAAAATTAATTTTCGCATGCTAACAGCGCAATCAAAGCAAAGTTGACAAGCGTTTACAAAGGCGGCTCATCTGGGACGCGTTTATCACCGAAATATTTCATCTCTGGGATAAGCATCAGTCAGTCTGATGCCCCCAAAAATGCAATGCAAGAGACAAGAGCCAAGAGCCACTGAAAAGGTGTGAGAGACGACTTGCTAAAGCCGTTTGTCATCGCATTTCCGCTGAAGACGCGTTCTCTGATTATCTACACTCTACACTCTCTCCACTTCTCCACCTTCCCAGTTCTCTTTATTCTCTCTTATTCTATCATTCCCTGTCATATCTGTGGGCATGCGCGACAGTTGCTAATTAGCCGCATGAATGGAATTGAAGCTCAAACCTCAAGCTCACACCTTCATGCTGGATGCTCAAGTGGATGTGGATGTGGATGGTGGAAGTGTATACGGATTCGGATGAGATTACTGTTGTTGTTTTACTCTTGCGTAGATCTGCGGCTGCTTTGACTTTGGTCGTGCGAAATTTTAATGGTTCGCGTTTTCGTTTTAGAGATATTATCAGTTAGTTTTTATGAGTGCCCTTTGCTCAAGGGGTTTTTCGCTTTAAATTTAATTATGTCCCCTCCAGTGGCAACCACTAAGTGAATCATATGCATTAACTATGGAAAGTTGTGGTCTGCAATTGGGCCAAGGTGTGACTGTAGCAGGTGTGATGAAAACGCAACGCAATGAGTCAAATAAATAGTATCAAACTTGCACATACTTTAAATATTTTCAGAGCTGAATCAGGGCAACTGTAAAATCCCATATGAATTTGAATCTAATCCATCTTCTGCGCTATTAGTCATGGTTTCTGGCTTGGTTTCCGTGTGGGCAAAGCATTTGCATTTTTATTACACCCAATTAAAAATCTATTTAATGCCACTTCACGCACAATTCTCGACTGCGCATTCTGGTTTCCATATTCACTTGGCACTCGGGCGAAATGCGCTTTTAATTGTTGGCCATAAATCAAAATGCGAGCCTCAATGCAATAATAATTTACAAATGCATTCGCCAATTGATGCTGCAAACAAACGCTAAATCGAATACATATTCGAATATCGAGTACGATTACCAGTACGAGTACTCATACTCGCACGAATTCGCACATGAGTGGGATGCATAAATCAGTGGCCATTCCGGAATCCACTGCGTACCACTGCTCGTAAAAATGCAATTGCCAATGAGCATGTTGGCGGCCATTTTGTAATTTTTCTTCTTTTTTGCAATATTAATTATCGCTGGGCCGATTTTCAGCATTTATTTATTTATTTATTACCCAGACTCTCTGCTTGTCTGAGCGACGCCATTCAAATGACACGCATTCAATTACCAATATGAGTGACTCACTCAGCGTTCATGTGGACTGCAGACCCTGGACGATGTACAGTGGGTGCTGGTATGCAATCGGCTTCAATCACAGTGGGCCAGTTATATTTATCGCCCTAAACGAGCATAAATTGTGGCTTAAAAGTTTCCTAGAACTGTAAGTCAATGAAACTCAAATACGATGTGTGGGTAGAGAGGCAAGAGATTGAGCCAAGGCATTGCACTGAAAAAAATTGCATTGAAAAAAAGTCAATTAATATGAAAAAAAAACTTTTCCCTGTTATGTCTTCATATTAATTCAAATGAAACGCGTAATATTAGAGCCAACGATATACATAGATGATATAGACACAAACGTGTATTTTATTTGAGCTATAACATAAGAGTAACAAATTTTGATAAATTAGGAAATGGTGTTAATGTGTATCGATAAATGTGTATATCCAATTGAATAAAATGGTCTATAATTTTATTATATTTTTCTTTTCTAACCAAGTATAATGTTAAGTATTTCAAACATTTATGAGAACTTTTACTTTTATTATTTTTTCTCAGTGCACTTGCCCAAAAAGAAGAAAAAGATCGATTATCAATACCAGTGGCGTTTAATTAAAATTGAACAAGTGCCAGTGTCAAGTCAATCGTTGTCATTCACCCAGCTCAATATGAGTCCCCTCTCTTACACCTCTCACCGCCCTCTGCCCAACCGTTTGAACAACGCCTCTGCCACTGTCTTGGAAACACGTTAACAGCCCAAACGTGACAACAGCAGCACTGAGGACAGCCCACAGTTTCATTTGAACAGCAAAACCATTGAACAGTTGCATTGGTTCCTCAGGCGGGCTGAATTGAATCGTGTGATACCTAAATGCCTTCACCATGTTGGTGTTGGTATATCTCAATTGTCAATTCATAAACGACTTTGGAGTTTTCTTTTGGATTTATGATTTATGCCCATGCATCCACACAACAAATGTCACTGCGTCACGGGGGGAGTAGGGGGAGCTGGTAAGGGATCAGCAATGGCCGTTCAAATTGAATGTTAATATATGCAGTTAATAAGTTATTTTTGTTTGATATTATATGGTAGCCAACGGGCTGTCAAAACTCACACAAGCAACTGTCAGCGCGGGTAATTGCCCAGCGGCCCACGCGATGCGTCTGGTCTGGCATATTAATGGGTTGCCATCGCACCCAATTGGGTATGTGCTTGGGCGGGGGGTAGGGCAGAGTAGGGGGTGTACAGTCGGAGACAAAGTGACGCGCCGGCCATGTTTAGTGTGGGGCTGACAAGCTAATTTGTTGGATAATTGTGCGATTTTTGACAGGCGCAATGAGCTGGCACTGACAATGGCTAGTGGACAGTGGACAGCGGAAAGCTAACAGCGTTGCCAGATCGTCAGCTATTTGCATCAAGTACAAACACATGTGGCAGCCCCGGCAAAGTCAACAAAGTCAAAACAGACAAAGCCGTTGGCCAATTTGCTTACAAGTGAAATTGCAGACAAACAGTCGGACAGATCGACAAACAGACAGACAAGTAGTCAGACTGACTGGTAGACAGCTCAGCAGTAAGAGTCGGGGCCAAGACAGATTGACATTAAACAAGTTGTAATTCGATACTTAATTGACGCCTGGCTCGTAAATTTGCAATTGCGCCAGACCCCACGTTTCAGCGTTTCAGATGCAGGGCCACAGAGCCCAACCAAGTACTCGGCTATACTTTATAAGGGATCCACAAAACAGCGACCGGCCAATTCCAATTAAAGAAGGCCCAAGGGGCCATCGCAGCGCCTGTCGAATTGAGGTACATATGTAATGTTAAAAGTGAGAAACTTGCCCACACACACAGCTGCCAAGGGGGAAACTTGTATACAGAGTAAGGGGTGGGGTGGGGTGGGGTATCATTCAAGTAACTCACTTGACCTTTGCGTGTAGTATTGTGCGAAACTGTAGACGGCCCAGTTTTTATTTGCTTTTGGCCCATTTGTTTTAAAATGCGGCCCATGACAGCTTCATTGTCTGCTCACCTCCTCCGTCCACCTTAACCCAGAAGACTTATTGCATTTTTGCAATAAATTTTGTACCCTAACTCTAACTCTAACTGTAACTGTAACTGTAGCTGTAACTGTAACTGGCGCTCATCTGTACTATAAACGATGTGGCCAACAACTTAAAGGAAAAATCATTGCTCGTCCACGGGGTTTTATGGTCCGCCACAACATTAAGACACAACGCTTGGCTAAGCACTCCCTTGGGTTTAGCCCCTTCGGGCCAGGTTGGCTTTCTATTGAGAAAGTGTAACTTTTACTTCGACATTTCAGCGATTTTAAAGCCATAAAAAATGTTTTATGTCTCTGGCGCACATATTTTTGTGTGGCGCTAAAGCGAAAATTGCTTTACACCTATGAGAATAGAGGAGGGAATGTGGTTACTACACTGAAAAACAAGAGCGTACTATAAACTAGGAATTGAAGATTTGATTCAAATAATACTATAAAACAAAATGAATAATACTTCAGTCTTATGACTATAGTTATCTTGTAATAATTTAACATTCTCTACTGCTGTCATGTTCTGATATTTCTCAGTGTATATGCCCTCTTATACAGAATACAATGTAGTAGTTGCTCGGGCGACATCGCCGTTATGGTGGCAATTTATTTTATTGCAAATTTGATAGGCTTTGAAATTTGATTGGACTTTTGCCTCGATTGGCAAATCGTTTGGTAGCAATCGAGCAAAATATCGAATTACAAATGAATTTGACTGAGATTTTTATGAGTGTGTCAAATGGTTGCCATGTGGGCCACTACTGTGTGATTCCAAGGAATGTAATTGAGCCAAACCAGTTTCAAAAACTATTTAAACAAATTGCGATCTACTTGTAAATATGCGCAAAGACAAACAAACAAGACACTCAAGTATTTACGACTGAGACTCTAAACAATATCGATTGCATTACTCCAGAACAAAGTCAGTAAACTTTGGGCGGGGGAATAATCTACATAGGATGAACCGCTTTTCGCCTCTTTAAGTAGTTCTTCATTCCTTTGAGTACTTATCCCACAGCCAAGCCTGATCAGAGTCACGGATTCCAAACTCAATTAAAATATTTTCTGTGTGTGCCGTGTGGAATATTTAATTTTGTTTACACTCCACAACAGTTATGGGGCCAACGCACCACGGGCAAAGACAATTACTTTATGAGCCTGTCAAATATGGCGACAATCATAATTAGTGGGGGTTCCCTTCGATTTGGCCAGATCGAAAGTGACAGCAGTACTTCCGTTGGGTTTGACAAAACCTAGGCCCAGATGGCGAGGTGTCGCTGTCAAAGTCAAAGTCGAACATGACAAACGGTCAGCGTGAAATCGAAGTAGGAAGTTTACACAATTGTTTTGAACCCGGCAAGGGCAATGTATACCTACAATACTCAAGTATATACAATGTGCACAATGTATACAACAAGTACAGTGTAATTGCAGCCCCAATGCCTCCGTCCGGGTAACACTAATGGCCGGAAAGTCGTCAACAATAAACGGCGACACGTGGGCGCTGATAAGGCTCTGCAGTTTCAATCTCTTCTTGGTCTGGGGGCGGATATGAGTGATTTGGGCCCAAAGCTTTTGACGCTTTCTGATTGCAGATGCCAAATTGCAGGCAACGGGGCTAAAATTTAATGTCTTAATTAACTGGCAATGGCAAGAGTCGATCAGATCGGTATGGATGGCTTTCGATTGGATGTGAGTTTGAGTTTTGGCTGTGGCTCTGGCTCTGGCTCTAAGCTAAACTTATCTATAAATTGTAATCAGTAATTAAGTCAACGACTAACGCAGCGCACGCGCTTCGTCTGCGACTCAAGTTGATGTTTGATTCAGAATCGGCAGGGGTTTGGTATGGGTATGGGAATGGGTATTGGAATTGGGAGCAGCGACAGCATTAAGTTATCATGTGTTGATTTACATGCGCATTGTTGTTGTAATTCGAATTGGGTGTGTGTGTATGCCACAGAGTTTACAGTTTAAGCCTGTCGATTGTAAGTCCACGATATGCAGCAATTTAAATAAATACATGATGCTGACGCTCAGATTGAAGTCGAAGCAGAGCGATAAGCTAGCTGCCAATAGAGCTGACTAATGCCAGAGATAGTGGTACCAGGAAAGCCACGGATAAGAAGACTTGAGATGTGAGCATTGTGCCCAGTTATCACAGCGAGCAGCCAATTAAGTTGAGCTACCCAAGCAGCATGACAAAAACTCCATAATATAAGACAGTTTACTTAGAATCATAAAACTATGAATGATATCCTGATTAGTTCAAGGAAATGTATCGTCATTAATTAAATTATGAACGTATTTATTTAATTGAATATATTTTGATAATGATATAAATATGAAAATATATGATGATATAAATATACTATAAAATAAGCTTAAAATTTGCAAAAAAAAAGTGAGAATTTCATGTCATTTTATGTATTAGAAAAAGTATAATATTGTAGATAGAAACGCACTATATTACTGAGTAGATTCTTAGCTTCTTCTTCTTCTTACTTAATTATATCAATAATGATCCCAAATTGAATTGAAAATCAAGAATGTTCGAAATCAATATGGATGCAGCATTCTTATAGATTTCTATGAACAAATTAACTGTGTAAAAATTTTTTAATAAATTTGTAAGATTAAGGCCCGATTTCTCATGTTGCTTTCAAAGTTACTTATAGCTATCGTGACGATAAATTTACAAGCAGCTTGTAGGCAGCTTCGTTTTCTCATGTTCATGATAACATTAGTAGGCAGATCTGGCAACATTTTAAAAAAATCTGGCAAAATTGGTCAAAACAAGTTGGCAGGCCTGCTTCGAGGTTTCCATACTTGTGATAATTTTTGACAGTTGGCGGTGTCTCTTCTCAAAATGGCTTTTGAACGATTATGCGAAGCCATTGCATACCAACAGTTCTTGCTCTCAAATCTTTATTTTGCTTAATTTAATTTTGACAGCAACCGCACGGTTCAATAACGGCGTTACCACCTGAAAGAAATAATCATATGGCAACCCTGAACTTACAATCTACATTGTAAGATTATCATGAGGATGAACCACCTTGTAAGCAAGATTTTCTTATAATTAACATGAGAAAACGAATTCTGACGATAAAGTAGACTTTTAAGTTATAAGCAACATGAGAAATCGGGCCTAAGACTTCTAACTGAAAGTCCACAAAATCTATTAATTTTGACACATTTTTTTCCCACATTTCGAGTTAGGCAATGCAATTTTAAATTATATTTCAGTTGATTTCATTTAAGATAAAAATCGCCTTTTTACCTCTCAACTCTCAACGGAAAGGAAAATAAATTACTGTACAAATTTGCTCAGCGATTATTCAAGTCAAAGCAAAACAATGCAGATTGCATAATTCATGGTTGGCGTTAAGAGAAACGCCAAAAAAGATACATAAAACCAACAGGAAAAAAACGAAACATTTTTTGTTGCAATTTGGCATTGTTTTTGGCTGCAAAAAATTTAAATTTTTAACGACTTGAAAATTGCAACATTTAACAATAAATCGGAATCAGTAAAGGGTTAGCTGTTAAAATTACAACAACAACAACGTAACAGAGGCAGCTTAGGGTCAACAACAAAAAACGGAAAGTAAGCGAAACAAAAACAAAACAAAAAACGCCAACCGTAAAATTAAAGCGCAAAATGCAAATAAACGAAACCTAATAAAAGCAATTTGGAAAATTAGCTAAAACGCTTGCTTAGGCGGAGACGGGTGGGGGGGAGAGACTAGTAACTAAACAAGCAAAGCTGTGCTAATTTTTTGTAAATAAAACTACCGATCTAGCATTGCAGCGATCAAGCGATTTAACAGCCACACCAACCACAGCCAACCACTTGGTAAATCAACCACTCACAGCAATAGCAACAGCAATAGCAACAACAAGAGCTCAAACTGTGCCAAATTGCTGGCAAATCGTGAGGCGCAAGGCGCAAAACAACAGTTGCAATTCAAACGGAATGCAAATTCAGTCAGTCCCAGTGGTAATTACGTGCCCCAGCAGCGGCAGCAGCAGCAGCCGCACCACTAAACCCACTAAAACTAACCATATACACTAGCTCCAAAAACATTAGAATCTCTGCTACTCTGAAGAGCCTCAGCTTGGCCTTAGCCATGTTGCCTGCTTATTAAATTTGTGTATGCTACACACACACACACACACACACACTCGCACATTGATAGCAATTTTGTGGCATGTCTAGCTGCAAGTCACGCGTTGAGCCGTTGTCTGCCTCTCCCCAAGCTGGGGCAACTGCTACGCTGATTATTTGCTTAAATTGCTGCTAATAACATGACAAGAGAGACAGAGAGTCAGTCTGTGAGAGAGGCGGAGAGTGAGAGAGCGATCGCCCCCCAGTTGCCAGACGCCCCATTTGCATGCACCATGCACCATGCCCCATGCAACTGCAGAGCGATCTCTAGACGTCTGTCCATCATTTGTTAATTTCTTCATGTTTCAAGTTGGAGCAGAGGTGCGACGTTTGCTGCAGCCACTGTAGAATGTGACTTGGTTTTCTTTTTTGTTCGTTGGGGGGTTTTTCTCAGGCCAAATTGCAGGAAAATTAGTTGGCTTGTCTATTACACATGCAGATTGCAACTGCAATTGCTGCAGAGATGCTGCCGAGTTGGCATCGAGATGTTGCATGCCGCCCCATTGCGAGTGCAATTGGCAAATGGTTCGGTTAGTTGCTCATAACTGCAGGGTATATGGCATACTACTACGGCATACAATTGTATAAATGCATATGGATATCTGGAAAACGGATCCACTTGCCACACATGCAATTATGGACAACAATTACACGTCCAATCATCCAATTCCAGCTGCACCTGATCTATAATTTTCATATGGCCAGTGAGTTACATTTCACAGCTCGCGGCATACATTTGCGAAATTTGAATACGAATGAGTGTGTGTGTGTGTGTGTGTGTGTGTGTGAATGCAAACCAAAACTCAAGCTAATGAAAGAATAATAAGCCCAGGTGACACTGACACGGCGTGTGGTCAAACTGAGCCACAGGCAGACAGCAGGCAGGCAACAATTTCACATGCCAATGAACAACTGAAGTCAACAGAAAGGCAACAGAACAAGAGAACCATGCAAACATGCATAATGACACAGAAAGTCAATGAGATATCACAAATAAACATCGAATGGCATTTTCGCAGTGACTGTAACAGTTCACGCAAACAGTTAGGCATCGGAATGTAAGCGGATGCGGAGCAACCTCAAATTGCTGCCGTAAATAACTCTAAGCAGTTCGTTCTAAGTATTACAATCTTATACTAATAATACTAGAAATTCCAGACTTCTTGCGGTGTCAAAGACTAAATTACTAAGGATAGAAAATTGAGTTCTTAATTCAGGTAAACCAATGCCTAATCACTTTAATAAAATTGTGCTTGATATCAGCTTATAAATGTGAGCAATCTTAATCAAGTATATACAGAACTTTAACTTGGAAAAAAACATATATATTTCCATTTAAAAAGTAATATTTAAAACACTTTTGGGTCTATAAACTATTTCGTATACAATATATTCTGAAAATGTATTACAAATTTGTCATAAGCTAAATTTCTAAAATAGAAAAATGAGTTCTTAATCAATGCAATAAAAATATGTTAGATATATATATGCCTATAAATGTGAGCAATCTTATTTCAAGAATATACCGAACTTTAAGTTAAAAAAAATAGTCTTTTAAACTTAAAGAGTACTATTTAAAACGCTTTCAAGTTCTGTAAAATATTTCCTATACAATCTATTCTGAAAATGTATTGCAAATTAATAGCACAAATTGACCTCTTCACTCCATCGTTTTTCAGCTATATTCTAAATCAATCATATTTTATGTATATACCGAACTTTAACTTGGAAAATAAACATATACATTTAAACTTAAAAAGTACTATTTAATTTCTGAAAATTTATTACAAATCAATAGCCCAAATTCCCCTCTTCACTCCATCCTCTTACAGCTGTTCTCCAGAGCTAAATGTCTCTCAAAATCATATACTTCGACAAGTTCAGCTGAATCAGAAATCATAGACAACTTGAACGCAACCACTTGTATGTCAGCTTTTGGGAAACCATCGCCAGTTAAGCACAACTAATGAGGGTACAAGCCCCGAAAACTGTCAGGCAACACCCACAATAAACTGGCAGAATAAACCCCCAGAAATGGAACACACCACACACACCAGAACACAACAAGACAGAACTGAACTGAACAAAACAAATTAAGCAAAACATTTTGTAAATGTCGAAGTCTCTACGAACTGAGAATTAATTAATTGCCAGCCAAAATACAAAACAAAAGCACACAGCACGTGTATATGTATCTGTATTTGTATCTGTATCTATAGTTGTAGTTGTACCGCATCCATGAGATACATGTGCTTAAATAAATCAAAAGAAAACTCAAAGTTTTCCTCGGACTCGAGCATGGCGCCATGCAGCTTAACAATACTTAAAGATACAGATACAGCAGATACAATGCCCAAGGGATAGACGGACTGACTGTCTGACACTTTCTTCAGCCTGGGAAGCTTAAACCGTTACAAAGCTCTTTCTAGCCTAATCTCTACCAAAAGATCAGTGATCGCTGTTTTTTTTTTGGTGTTTGGTGTTTGGCGATCAGCATGGCGCTAGCTGGGATTTTGATGAGCGCACGATTCTCGACGCTGGAACATGGATACTATACTACGAGTGGTTGATGCATTCGTGCGCTACTCGAGTGCAACTAATTGCCGCACGTTCGCACCCAATTAGCGCTGAAGAGTTGAGACGAGGCTGCAGCTAAGTGCAGCTATCAACACTTGCAGCTGCATCTCACGGATGGATGCATGTATCCATAAGCTGCAAGAATTATGATTTACATATAAAGTCTACAATATATGTATTTTCCAACCAAACACAACACGCTGAATATTAATTGATCTACACGCGTCAAAATATTGTAGAGAACAGAGCGAACTCGAACGGTGGCCTTACCCTTACTAAGTGGGGGGTGTTGACAAATGTCTTTTGTGTCACAGACACAGATACAACTGCAGCAGCGGACGGACGGACAGGAGGACAGGCGGGATTGCTGCCAACCGCAGAACAGTAGAACGTCGCCCTTCACTTTACAAAACACTTCACGGTGCACAGTGGGTTAAAAGCAATTTTACAGCGGAGTGAAATTATAGCAATTATTTTAAACAATGCAAAATTCACTTATTATAATGAATATAGATATTTTTTTTTATTTATTTAATATTAATAAGAATATTTATCTTAAAAACTTAAAATAACAAGGAATATTAGCGCTGGCTACTAGGGTTGTAGTATATGTAATTAAGTCACAATATTACATTACAGTGGATATAATAAATCGAATACTCAGTGTGGGAGATGAGTATAAACACGTTGTTTTAATGTTTTTATCTTTATTGTTCTTATTTTCTTGCTGCACCTTTCACGCTTCTCAATCAATTAATAATAATGGCACCGCTCATTTTAAGCGTGCCACTTAGGTGAAGTAGCCAGATTGTCATAATTCAATACAATATTAGTAACTTTAAAATAACTCATACAATGTAACTAATACAAATGATTATAGTGATTATTATAATGTGTTTAGATGACTATGTTAGTGTGTTTGTCCTACCAGATCAGTAAAGGCAATCATAGTTCTACGGAGTTCTAGTTTCTACACCACTGTGCGTGAAGAACCACTGCAGCAGCTGCTTGTAATTTTCACGCTGACTCAAAATAAATGTATAAAATAGGAGAAAAACATTTTTCACTTTGTGCTATTTAGCGGGGGCGTTGCCAAAGACGAGGTTGGGAATGGGAATGGGTATGAGGATATGGATAAGTGTGCGTGTGTGTGTGTGTAGGGCAGGGGTAGCCCTTTGGTGTCTATCAACGCTGTCAGAGTGCAATTGCAACCGCGTGGCAGTACAATTATGAGGCCAATTTCAGTAGCAGTTCGAATGCATTTGCCCACAATGATGAGTGAATATGAATGTATATATTAATGAGCAGCGATTTGTCTAGCACCCCCACTCCCACATTCTAGACTAGGTTCATTTACCAAATGGTATTTTTAAGTATTTGAGTAATGTGTAAAATCATTTGAATTTCTTTGGTATAATTAGCTAAAGTTATAATAATAAAAAACTTTTCCTAATAACAGTTTAAGCTCTACTTATATTATTCGGGTTAAACACTGCTCAAGTTTTCAATTTAAGCGATTTGCTTCAAATATTTTCTACTCACGCCTCTCATAAAGAGCTAAACTAGTAAATCCTCGAACAAGTTAGGTAGATGGAACAAGGATTCGGCGAAAGGATTTGATGAGCGTGTGTTTAGAGTGGCAAATCCAAAGCCATATAAAAATCCAGGATCAACGCCAGACTAACGAAGGCTTGACATGCGAAAGGATCACAGAAACTAGGAAACAGCGGCTAATGCTTTTCATCCAATTAACGATATCGCGTATCCTTGCCACAAATTGTAGGCGTACGAGTGGATTAGAGTGTGTCGCAGGTAACGAAGTTCAACACTTCTCAGAATGTTTGAGGTCGCGCTTCGAGTTACCTGAGTTGATCTTGGATAAGTTGATTAATTAAAATTTTACTCAGCTTTCCAACGAGGCCCATTATTTAATGAGTTTTATGACAAGCCTCTGTCTCTGGGTGTGGCAAGTGGCGATCCGACTGACAGCGAGTGGGACTCACACAATCACACTAACCTTTTCTTGGGACTGGGACTCATATTCGGTTGTTATTCGGATTCGAGGCGCGACAACTGCCGCAAATTAGCGCAATTCGCTTGGAGCGTGGGATGCACGCCAAATATTTTATTAGCTCATTATGCAAAACGAATAGGCATTAAATACAAGCAGAATAAACTGAGCCGAGTCGGGGTAAGGTGAAAGCTCGATAATACGCAATACGCTTGAGCGTTAAATGGGCAAGTTAAATGGTCATAAATGAGGGGCAAGTGCTAATGGCTTAAAAAGAATGACAGATGGCAAAAAATAAACAGAAACTTAGAAAGAAGTTGTAAATGTACAGGAATATTTTACAATACAATAGGAGATATCATTACCAGAATACCATACCATACTAGCATACCATAGTAGCATACCATAGTACCATACATCAGAACCATACTATAGTACATTTACCATACGTTTTCCCCGTATCTACTTTAGGTAGAGCTATTGTGCGATTGGCCACGGTTATCGCCGGAAAACCGCATTGAAATTACACCAGGACCTGCCCAAGTTCCATAATTGCGGTAATACTGATAATCTGTTCTACTAGCCAGAGCCAGAGTCAGAGCCAGAGCTGCCGCAGCTACAGTAGCTACACATTACAAGCGTCTAATCCCATGCACCGCCTACTCATATAGTTGAGTCAGTTTCTAATTGTTGCTGACCCGTAAGGAAAGGATGGTGAAAGGACAAACGTATACGCCCCCTGGACAATCTGCATGGATAATTGGATTACCGACGCGACATTCCATTCCATTTGCTTATCCAGCGATGATCTCAAATTTCCAGTGGGTTTGAGGCACACAAATTCCAAGTTATGTTATGGATTTGCGGCTATAAACACCGCTCAAATGGCAACAGTTCAAATTCAAATATTTATTTACATTTAATTAAGTCGAAAGCTTAGCGACGCGTCGGCCAGCGGAAGTACAGCAGGTTATGCGACGGACAAATCCGCGTAATGAAAATTCAATTTCAATTATGCTCGGGCACAAAATAAACAAGAGATTCCAAAAAGAGAGTGAAACCCTTTTGGTAACTCAAAAATTTTAATTAAATCACAGCCACCAAAAATGCTCAATTACTAAAACAAATAATGCCAATTAGTTGTGTCAACATTGACTGCCGCATCCCTGATGATGACAATCACTTGCCTCCTCCTCCTCCTCTCTGATGCTTCTACCAATTATGATGCGCTAAAGAGCCAGTCAGAGACGGGCATCCAACGGCAACAACAACCACCTATCGCAGCTGCTTTAATTGACACTCAGATGCCGCCGCCATCATCGCCATTAACTGCCCCTACACATGAGCCGCTCCCTCCCTCCCCTCCTTGCCCCCTGGTCCAGTCAGCCCTGCTGAGAGCAAGAGCAGAGAAATCAGCGTTGAAACAGTCGGGCTGGCTGCTGCTCATTTGTGCGTTTAATAAAAACGCTAACGAGATACATACACACAAACACACTAGGGATGGGTATCGGTTAGAGAATATATGTATATGTATGTATATATTCATATCGGAAATAATGTTTAACAGAATATCATATCACAATAGATATAGACCATATTGTCATAAAACTTTGATACAGACTATACAGCATAATTCATTTAGATATATTTTCATATGTAAACTGTGTTCATCCTATCAACTATATATCGTGTCAAATATCATATCGTATTGTTATCGATACTATCTCTTCCACACCCATCCCTAATACATATTATACAGCAAAGCGCAAAACTCTTAGGCGGCGCAATCAATTCGTCGCTGCTGATTCCAAATTTATATGCCCCAGTCGATTAGTGAGTGGATGCTGGAGTTGAGACTCTAACTGTAACTGCAGACAGTGACAGCGACATCCCAGCAAATATACCCGCTCGCTCACACACACACACGCTGCCTTCTCGCGCTCCCACTCACGCTCTCTGCCAAAGCCGTGCAAAGTACTCGTGATAATGAGCTCCATCTCGTTGGCAATTATTAAATGAATTGGATTTATATGTTGCCGGCAGAGCCAGCCGCCAACTCCCCCCTCCCCCAACCAACCACTCAATGAACACTGACTGCCGCCCCGTTCAGACTGACACTCGCTATCACGCTCACACACACTCAAGCAGATGCTCAACCAATGGGAAGCGTTTGAGCGCGCTGTGTGGAACGTGGAACTGTTGAGAGTGTGGAACGTGTTGAGTTTGCGCATCGTGTGAGCTGCAGTTTAGCAATACATACACATATTTATGTACTGTTTAGCCATAATTGTATATAGCCTGTTATTTACTCGGCTTTCATTATGTTTTCAATGTCTATATAGAGCCGTTAATTTAAAACAAAGTGGCTTTAATTAGTTGCAAAATGGACGTGCACTTCGTTTGCAAGCAACTTTTCCACACCCGAGGCATTGGGGCGTGTCGGCTGGCTAATCAAAGAATCACTGGCAAATAATAAACAAAGTTTAATCACAGCTCTTGGCCATGGCTATAGTCATATTTCAATTACACTATAAAGGCAAGAGAACACGCCCCGCATTGCGAAATCTGCATGACCCAAGCACAACAACAACAACCGACAATAATAACTGCGATGTTGGCAATGGCGTCTGCACTGCTGATGAGCAGTAGAATAGGAAGAAGAAGAAGAAGAGGACTAAGCAGATGAAGGAGAAGAGGAAGAAGACACAGGCGCAAACTCATTGTCTGACTAATTAAATGATTTATCCCGAAACGTGAGGCAGCCAACACTTCGACAACAACAACAAGAACAGAATCCAGCTGGTCGAGCAGCAACAAAAACCAATTACAATTACCGCACCCAAAGGTGCCACAAGAATATATACACACACACACACAGACACACTGCACAAATGCACAGTGAGTGGGGGAGGGGGCAAGCAGAAGGAGAACAAGATCAGAAGAGCGAGAACTGCAACGACAGCAGCAGCCAGGAAACTTTATCTAGATGCATACAAATCCAGCACAAAGCGCACGTCAATTTATTTGCCAGGAGTAGGAGAAGCTTGAGGAGAGTTTCACACACACACACACACACAGTTGTACATACATATTTACCTATGATGACGACGATGTCGATGTTGGCGCTGCATGTTTTATGCCTCCTCTGCAGCTTTAACGAGGTGTTTATTTTCACAACTCTCAGGGCCAAAGGAGTCTGCTTGTGTGTGTGTGTGTGTGTAGATGTGCATATATTTGTTAGTGTGTGTGTACGACTGCAGTTGCTCTTTATTGAAGGTGCAGAAAACGAGGGCCCGCCCATTTTCATGTTCATGACTCTTGGCCCGACAGCATGATGAAGATTCGATGCCCGATGACGATGCACTTCGTGCATCACTTTATGCAAGCAAGGAGTGTGCTCTGCCAAGGGATTTCTTGCGCCGGAGAGCAGTCGCATTGACGGCGGGGCGTCTATGGAAATAAGCAATGATGTTAACGCCGTCGCAAGAAGGTGACTACAGTGGTAAGTTTTGTATGCAATGAGTGAAACTGAAGTTCAGACATGAGTACTATTTATTAAACTACTACACTAAATTGCATTTGATTGTGAGTCCTTAAACTTTTTTAAGCTTAAAATAAATGCTTTATTTAAATGCAATGTTAAACAATATAATATGGTGTGAGAAAAAATACAAATTTAACCATTTTAAACACAAAAATTAACAAATTAATAAAAAAAAATTTCAACAATTCATGATTGAAATAGTATCTATAACTAAATTCAGATAAATTTATAAAATGATCTGCATAAAGACTAATAAAATCAGATTCTTTTAAAAACTGTTTCTTTACATTTTAATGTTTTTAGGGGTATTGATTATTAATTGCATTTTGGTTTCGCATTGAAAGTAGGTTTTAAATTGTATGAGCGTTATGCTTAATTCCCACCCCTATAAATTATTATTAGCCTATTATTCTTGTGCCATCCCTAACGCTCGTATTTCAGCGCTTTCGCGCACTCGACAACCACTGTGCCCACATTGTTGCCAGCCCACTTTCCAATACTACTATACTTCACCCCAACAGCGTAGCCTCTGCCAACAACAACAACAATAGTAACGACTGTAGCAGCAGCAGCGGCAGCAAGAGTTAGGCACTAAAACCACAAACGCTTTAATGATGCTGTTTTGTTTAGCGCAAATTGTTTGTTTCGCTGTCATAAACTGGTGCGAAAAATGGCCAAGCGCTGCCCCGCGGAGAGAGCCAGCCACGACGCAAAGAGAGCGCGCAAGTGAGAGAGCTCCAAATGTGGACCAGACAGACGAGTGGTCACGTCACACACACACACACACACCTATAGACAGTTGCTCGCTCACACAGATAAAGCCAGCTGGGAGCAGGTTTATCTGCGCCACTCTGGCGCATGCGCCACTTACAGTGGGGGCAAGCGAGACAAACACAGTGGCTGCTGCACCGTTGGAATTCCAGCCAAAAAAAAGCCAAACAACAACAAAAATGAAGAGTCAGCCAGTTTTGGCTTTGGTGATTTTTAAGCTTGACACTCGCGCTCGCGTTTAGCGGCAACCGCCACGCGACGTAACGCCACGGATTCCGCGATATTCAGCACAACTTACCGACGCCCCCACAGTCACAGAGACAGAGAGCAGGAGAGCGCTACTGGGAGAGTGAGAGGTGGAGAGAAAGCGTCAATAAGTGGCTCTGCCGGCAATTAGACGCCTTTAGTCGCTCGCATAATGCTAATGGCGTTGACAGTGCTCATCAACGCGACGACCGCAATCGACGGCCGCTGTCTCCGCCGTTGTCAATTGTCCAGTGAAGCGCGACGTATAGTAAACGCGCCATAGTAAACGCGCTCCAGTTTATCAATGTCAACAGCGGATGCCAATCGTTGGTGCATTAAGACTCAACTCCAGCCAGCTGCTGATCTATTCATGTGTTTCCGTGTTTTGTGATACCCAAGATACCCATTGACCATTGTCCACTGACCCGTCAATTGTACTCGCCGTGTTGCTGTATTGTGTGACCCTCTGTGCGGTATTTCAATTATTTGTTTCCTGATACTCGAATGCGCCAAATGGTCACGTGCGGTCGACAAACGTTCAACATGCTGCCGATGGCGCCGACGAATCCTTTTGTGGTGTCTGTCAGCTCCACATCAGCGTCCGCCCCTACGTCATCCTCAGCCACCACCACCAGCAGCAACAAGCCAAAGTTGGCCTTTAGCATTGACTCCATTGTGGGTGCAGAGTCATCGCCTCCAGCAAAGCCGCCTCCTCCGCTGCGTGTCAGTGTCATTGCCTCGCCGACGCGCGTTGATAGTCCCGGCGTGGCATCCACGTCTCCTACAACGGAAAGGCGTACACCGCGAGGATTTATATATTGCCGGCGACGGGCCTCCTTGGACGAACGTTCACGCAGTCCTCATCAGCCAACCACTAGCCGCTCTCCGTCACCGTTAAGTGTTGTCCCTGTGCCGCCTAATGCGCCTACTGCGCTGCCTGGTCTAATACGCCCGTTGCCGTTGCCTGCACCAACTAATTTAGCTTTACTTGGCACTCCACGTTCCACAGACAGCGCCTCACCGACGGGCACGGGCCCGGGAAACCCTTCGCCAGTTCGACATCCAGTCGCTGCTCCACCTCCATTTCTCGCCGCACAGTTTCAAATGGCCGCCGCTCTGGCGCATCATCATCATCAACAACAGCAGCAACAACATCCTTCACATCCGTCCGTGCCAACAGGGCCACATCATGGCCCACCACCACCACCACATTTGGCGCCTGGGCATCCACTTGGCATTTTTCCAGGCGCCCCACATCCGGGACATCCTCCTCCGCATGGCCATCATCCCTTTGTGGGTGCACCTCATCTAATACGTGATAGCTATCCGTTATATCCCTGGCTGCTCAGTCGCCACGGGCGCATATTTCCACGTTTTCCAGGAAGTAAGTAGATTCACCATATTAAAAACCTGTATCCTATAAGTATAAAATAAAATTAAATTATTTTAGTTCATTACAACTAAGCCTAATTCAAATAAAAATTCACTGAAAAAAATATTTTTTCGGCTGAAAGTATTATGTATTATGAACAAGCGGCGGATTCTACAATCCGTGCGCAAATGAGTGGTCTAATGCAAACCATCAACATTTTACAAACCAGTTAATGGTGATTCGGATGATCAATAATTGTTTATTTTGAAACCAGCTCAACAGGTTTTATTTAATTTTATTAAATTATATCCTACAAAATCAATGCAAAATAAATCTTAGCAAATAACGCCATTAAAATATCATATTTCAAATCAGATATATAGCATAAACTTATAATTTTCATTATGGTAAAGTAAATATTAGTATCATTTCATTAATGAGTATGAATTTTCAACAACTGTCTATTTTACTAAATTTTCTTAGTAGAGATTTGAGGTAGGGTACTTAAATATGAGTTATGAGTTTAAAAATACAAAAAAAGACCTAAAAAGTGACCTACATGAAAATGAAAACAATGAGATCACCTGGAAAAGTTTAGGTTTCCATGCACTAATTAACAAATGGCTGACATAATTAATATAAATTTTTAAAGTATAATTGAAGGAACTAAATGAGAACTTTCAATTTAAATATGTTTCAATGATTACATTATCATTATTGTATAAAATCAAGCAAGAATGTTTATTCTAAATCATAATCTTAATTATTGCTGCCAAAAATATACAATTAGTTATTAAAAAATCTTTTACAACATCATATTCAACTACTTAACTTACAATTTTCCTATTAGAGTTGGAGGTCAGAACACAGACCGCTAAATGGTTTTCAGCTATTTCTTTCCCCAGTAAACCCAAAACCACGCCATTACTCACTTATGGCAACTGCAGATGTTGTTGTTGTTCTTGTTGTTGTTGCTGCTGCTGCACCTTATAATTAAAGTTAAATAAGCAAATTGCAAACATTTATTACAAGTTAATTAGACGTCTATCAGCCTCATCATCATCAGGCGCAGCAGCAGCAGCAGGCACTGACCATTGAGTGGAAAGGGGGGAGCTCAACAGACATACACACAGAGACACATATGAAAAACCTAAACCCGACCGAACCCATTTTGATAAGTATTTTCAAACAAATTACATTTTAATTAAATTGTTTAAACAACATTACACACATCGTTAGGTCAAGCAGCGTACCTAAATGCCCAGCCAACTGTGTGTGTATGTGTGTGTTATGGGTGTGTGTGTATGAATAGACTCAAAATTACCAATTAATGGCGCTTGAAAGCGACGGCGCCACTCGCTGAGCATAGGCCCCTACGGTGAATGTGTAGCACACACACACACAAACACACTTATAAAAAAAATGCAACGAATGAAATGTTAATGCGTTTTTAATTGAGGTTTTGGAGCATCCAAGCAAACACAACTGAAAAGCGAACCCAACACAAACAGCAATTCCAGTTACCCTCTCCTCCTCATCCTATACTCTTCTTCTTCTTGTCGCTCCCATTCTCATTTTCATTCTCTTCCTGCTTATATGTACACATGAAGAGTGATCCCAACCGCATGCGCCTTAAAACAGTGTCATTTATTATTATTTAACCGTTTTTTGCTACACTTTTTTCCTTGTTTTTTTTTTCGTTCTCATAATTACA
Source organism: Liodrosophila aerea (assembly GCA_035045005.1). Taxonomy (NCBI): domain Eukaryota; kingdom Metazoa; phylum Arthropoda; class Insecta; order Diptera; family Drosophilidae; genus Liodrosophila; species Liodrosophila aerea. The sequence goes on from JAWNNL010000753.1 coordinate 626,505, forward strand.
ATTTGAATTTTCATGCCCCGCCATTTCTCACATGTTAAGTACATGCGGTTAAGAATTATATTTTTTTTTCTTTCGTTTCCCTTTTTTTGGGGGAAATAATTTTCGGCACACTCACACGCCTTTCACCTGCTTTCAACGGACTCCGTTACGCCTTAATTATGTTGTATGATGTTCCATTAAAAGGCAATGGTAGTTTTTTTTTCTGACTTTTTACTTTTCACTTTTTGTTTTTTTTTTACTTGACTGCTGTAATTTTCGCTTGATTTATGAACGTGAAAATGGAAATGTCAATGTTTCGCATAACGATTTCATTAATTGCAGCTTCTTCGTTGATTGTAACTCGTGCGCGTAGAACGAGGGCGTAAGGTGTAGGACACTAATGATCATAATCCAGATAATGATGATGATGATGACAGCTCAATTTAAGTCTGTGCAGCAGGTGTAGTTGTTCCAACTAATAGGTTGTAGTTGGAATTGAAGGAGTTGGAAAAACTCTTTGGTAGCAATTGGATGAGAAGGGCTGAGCCGAAAAGAATAGAGCATATATATATATACCTAATAGAGCATATGTAAATATATGAATGTATACCATATGACCTTATATAATATGACCTTAAAATTTTAGAGGGTGTTATTTTTGTTAGGTACATATATATGACATGAAGAAACATATTCAAATCATATGGATAACAGAATAGACTGCTTATTATTTATCTAGGTTTTTTAATTCGTTCAACTTCACAAAATGGACATCATTCTACTAAAAGAAGTAGTGCGACTGACAGCTACCAAATTCATATCTCTCTGAGTGAATAAAGGGTATTCACAGTTGCAAATCTGTTTTCATTAAATTAAGGGTAGATAGCTTAGCAATGAAATTTATCTATGTATTTGCATAAGTCAATTAACAATATCTAGTCATACACATAAAAAAGGAAAGAATGCATCCCTAACTGACAGCAGATATGATATTTCAGATATCAAATCAGTTATCGCAGTCAATGTCCTATGGGGTAATTGCAATTCCTGCAGCGTTTGCCAATAAATTAATGAAAAAATCATGAGAGCATAAAACTTAAGCCGAAACCCATAAAAAAGAAACGAAACAAATACAATCATAAAAAAATACAATTGTACATAAGTGATAAATAATAAGGTGGACACAAAAAAAACACACACAACACAAGCGCAGATCGATCAGAGATCGAAGGGAGCTGAAAATGGCAACTGAGGCAGCACTTCAATCATACGTAACAAAAAAAGATATAAATGACAGCTGACAAGGGTGTGAGCAGCTACAACAACTACAACAACAACAGCAGCAGCAGCAGCAACAGTAACTAAGAGCAAAGCGGACACATCAATTAATTGTCAATTGCGCGTATTTTCGCACGGCGGTTTCTTTGTGCTCAGCCCTATAAAAAAAGCAGAAAAAAGAAGTGCAAAAAAAGTTGAAATAAAACAAAATGAGCTACTCGACTTCATTGAGAGAAACATTGGTAGATCGATGGGTGGAAGAGAGACTCTATGAAAAAATAATTAAGTGGCCATTGTGCAACGTGCACTATCAATTATAAGCCGCAGCAGCAGCAGTTGCAGTTGCAACTTGTAGCCGGCGTTGTTAGCTGTCAAATGTAACAAATGTCAAGCGAACGGCTGCTGCATGTGGCATAAAAAAGTGGATCATGGCTGTAGCTACTGTGGCAATTGTTTGTCAAGTTCATAGTAGCCAGTTGCATCTGTCAGATACAAAGATACACAACAGCAGCAGCAGTAGCTCACAGATCGAGCTACTGCAGTTATGAAGTGTCAAATTGACAAGTTCGCTTAGCTGCTTGCTGTTGTTGTATTTGTTATCGTTACTCGTGTTGTTTTGCCAGGCGATGAGGCACTAACAAGATACATATACAACACAAGTAGATACAATTCGGTGGCCTCAACTGTTTCTTTGTTTTGTTTTCGTTTCACCGGCTTAGCCCTAAGGCCCAATAGTTGCTGTGCCCTCTGTTATCCTTAATTCGCAATGTCAATATTGATTTTGTAATAGGCATAGCTGTTGATAATCCTAAAGAGTTTCCTCAGCTGCAGGTGGTGCTCAGTGTGAAATCTTTTGCTCTAAGTAAATATTACATTAATCAATATAATTATGGTGCCTGTTCGAAAATCTCAGCTGCATCTTGTACAGTAGCTCAGGGCTTGTGCTACTTACTGCCTTCATATGCAGAGTCATATCCATATCCATAACCATATCAATATTCAAATTGTGGCTCAATTGAAAATTTGCTAACTCTAAGCAGCCCCACAAGAACTGAAGCCAGAAAACTTACCATGCCAGCAAATCGTGATAAACGTCAAAATATCACGTTGTGCCACGGCCCAAGGAAGAAGAACAATGGGCCACAGCCTCATCGAAACAGGAGGCGTCGTTGGCGGCTTTTCTCGACATTTAGGCGCGCTAAAGTGTTCAACTTGGCAACAGGCTAAGTTCCAAGCCAGCTCGGCTGCAGACCCAGATCCAGGCTGAAGCGGCTTCTGCGCAATTGTTTCGCTTATCAGCGATGCCGAGACATGGCAGGCACAGCGCCGACGACGCCGACAGCAGTCGAGGAGCAGCAGCAGCAGCACTTGGATGCGGCACGATCCATTGGACCTTTGTTTGCTTTGTGTTCGTTGGCCCATGTCTGGAAATTTGTTTATTGTTTTGTAATGAGTTTGCTGGTCCAGAATGTGCGGCATCTTTCAGCCATGGCATTCGCGGAAATCATAAGCTGCAAATTGAGCTCCATGTCGCCTAATTGGCAGGCCACCATCATCACCACCACCAGCACCACCACAATCAGCACAAGCAAGGAGAGTCAACATGTGCTTGGCGGATGGTAGCAAGTAATTACCAAATTATAGCGCCAAATATGCGCTCGTCACGCTGCTTCAGCCATTGCGAACAGTCAGCCATATTTGAATAATTTCCAACACTTAATGACAACACTGAAAACGAGAAGAAACCCGCTTTGTCATGCTTGGAAAAGCATCTCATTTCATCGCGTGGTTGACATTGCAACCCTGCGGAACGGAAACCATCAACAGCAAAGTAGAAATGGATATTTGTAGTTACTATTTATCATAAATGTCGGCTGAAACTGGAGCTACACTTTTCTCACTTATTAAGTAATATAGTACTAGTAATTAGCATAAACTTCTTGTTGATTCATTTGGGGTTAACACCTTGGCGTTATTAGCATTTGGGATTTGGAAGATTCGGTTATAATGAAGTTCTAGTAAGGAGCGAAAGAATTATTAAACGACTCTTAATGAACTACATATAATGTCAATATTAATATTTTATTTTATTCAATATTTTTATAAAAAGTTTTGAAATAATATAAAAATTTCAATTCTAATTTGATAGTTCTAGTTAAATTCCGTGTAAATTCCTGCGTTATCATATCTATAGTTCCAAATTTCAAATGTGAAATGCTGCATCTAAAAAGATACCCATGCAACGCCGGATACTATGTGATCTCCCCTTCATCCTATTAATTCATGTCATTTATCTATTGCAGATTTCTTACTACAACCCTTCCGCAAACCGAAACGTGTACGCACCGCCTTCTCGCCGACGCAATTGCTCAAGCTGGAGCATGCCTTTGAGGGCAATCATTATGTGGTGGGCGCAGAGCGCAAGCAGCTGGCCCAGGGTCTTAGCCTAACAGAGACACAGGTAAGCCCCATTCCTTCCCAAAGGAGGGTAATGACAACCCTTTCAATGGCCGTGCTTAATGCGCATCAAATTCAATAAAGGCCTTGCCCAATTGGACAGACTCAACCCCCAGGGCAGGAGCAACCCCTGGGCCAGCGTTAAGTGATTGCATGTCAGCTGGTCGTTAGCCCGCCAAGTGCCGGGAGTTACCAAGTTATAAGCACAATAAGAGAGGGCGACGCTGACGCTGGGATGGGAGCGGCACTTGAAAACCTCAGCCCTCAGTCCTTAATGCATTGCTTGGGGGCAAGCGTAGGCAGGCAAATAGAATTAAAAGACTCGTTAAATTTATTTACGACCCGCTACATTGTGCAAGGGTTGTCCCCCCACTTAACCGAACTTACGTTGATGTGTGCTTTTCGCATTTCTCGCCCGGGCAGGTCAAAGTCTGGTTCCAGAACCGTCGCACCAAGCACAAGCGTATGCAGCAAGAGGGCGGCGATAGCAGCGATGCCAAGAGCAACAAAGGCAGCTCCTCCGGTGGTGGCGGTGGTGCTGGCAGTGGCGATGGCGACGAAGATGCCAAAAACGATGGCTCACAGCACAGCTCATCAGATGTGGAGGACGAGGATGAGATTGAAGAAGATGACGAGGATGAAGTGATCGATATGGATGACTATGGCAGCGACATGGATACCGAGGAGCATCAGCGATTGCGTGAACAGTTCCAGCAGCAGTTGGCAGCCCATCAGCAGCAGCTGCTACAGCAGCAAAGCGAGGCAGCCACATTGACACCGCAACAGCAGCAACAGTTGCTGCAACACCATCAGCAACACCTACAGCAACAACATCAGCAGCAGCAACAGCAGCAGTTCATGCAGCAGCAGCAACTGTATCTCATAGAGAAGGAGCGTGAGCGGCAAAGGGAGCGTGAAAAGCAGTAATACTCGCAGCAATTGCAGTTTGACTAAAGTGTCCAGTTACTTTGTGTTCCTTTCGTTTGTAAATTACTTAATTTAAAGTGTATAAATTAATTTAAATTACATTAAACAATATTCATACAGAAGAGCAGAATGTTATCTACAGTATGTAAACCCAACTCTTGTCACTCGAGTCACCCTATCATTGTGATGAATATCGATCAGCTGCCATGGCTCAAAATGCTAACAAGCACCCTTTATTGAGTTGTTGAGTCCCTTCTACCCCAACCCCTCTGTGTGCCAAAGATTGACAGTAAAAATGCAATCAACAATTACGGATTACGAATTACGGTCTCATAAAGCGGCCAAAAAATAAACGTCAGCCAATAACTGTAGGTTGAATTGATTGGATTGATTGCTTTGATGCCCAGCAGACCCAAAAAAAAAGAACACTCGACACGGCACAACTGAACCATGCGAAATTGATATTAAAATGCAAACGATTGACTATAAAAATTATTTACTACTATATATAAATAAGGATTGAGCACCCTGGGGTTTCAGTTTGCATGGCGCAATATGCATATGGAGCAACTGGCTCAGCTAATGGCCCGGCAATTTGGCGTCATTTAAACTGAAACGTGAAATAAACCAAAAAAATTTAACTGACAAAAACTGCAACAAAAATAAAGACAGACAGACTGACAGAGATAGCGTTGTATGCGACTCGTGCCCGGCAGCAAATTCAAAGTACAATATAAATAAATTTCATTGTATAAGCGAGGTCTTCCACAGAATACCCCTCCTCCCCCAAACCCAAACCCAATGCTCGAAACGTACCCCAAAACCACGCCAGACGAAAGTTCAAGGTAATTGCCGTTGTCAAAGCAGCGCAACGAAAAGTGGGCGTGTCCACGTGGAAACTTGGCCAACAATTTATGGGCCACTTGAGTACAAGCAAAGGGTGTTGAGGTTGCACGCGAGCAAGCACTGGTACCCGTACTAGAACTACATTCATACTAACTGAGGCACGAGATTCCGAACGCTGAGTATTAAAGAACTACGTCTACTTCTCCGCTCCCTCCCATTGCTGCAACTGTTTGGAGTGTATGAAAATTCTCGTATTTTGCATAAATGATGTGAGAATTACTTAATTGCCATTACAGTGCGAATGGGAGGCGTTACAATGGCTCAATATGTGGGCAGATAGCGAAATTTATGAACGTTTAGGCCAGACAGACAATGAAGTTGTCTACACCAAGTGGCATGGCCCAAAAGGGAACAGCCAAAAGCAGGTGGTTTTTCTGCAATATAAGGGCTAACTTGCACTGCGAAATGTATATATGTATATACATATAGGTGTGCATAGATATTGGGTATTAGACGTATGCACTTGAAATTCATGACAGCTACTTTGTTGAAGGCGTTATGTGCCACTCATTACAACAGATAAATAGAGTAGATTTCTTGAAATTCATTTAACTGTGTGAAAGTAATATATAAGAATATACATATAAAGATATAATGATAGACATATATATAGGTAGATTTGTTTATAAAAAAAGCAAACTTTTAAGTTTGACTATCAACCATCAATTCATAAGAACATTTTTCGTAAAAAGATGATTGTGGATTACTTTTCATACAACCAAGTTTAAACATATTTTGAAAGATGAAATAATTTCTTATTACTTCAAAATATACACACTATAGGAAGGACTACTGTCTTTCATCATAATCCAAATTTTGTTTATTATTATTTTTATATAAAGTTAAAAATAAATACCCCAAATTTTGTTTAAGAATTTATTTTATAGGTATTACAAGTGTACGAGTATTTACAATTTTGCCAATTTACTTAATTAACTGCCGAATCCCTGCTAAAAGGGAGAGCATCTGCTGCTTCATTACTTAAGCTGAAATTGAACTTCTCAAATATGTACTCATATCAAACATATGTACCGTGTACCTGGATGTAAGCAAACCCCAAGCGACTGCGGCAAAATATATCGTTTGATTTTGGCATGTCTACAATGACGCCGACAGCGATGATGACGACTTTGAAAACAACATTTGCGCAAATGAGAGAAGGGAAATGAGAAGGGGAAATGGCTTTCAGCCAAGTCAACAAATCGAAACGTCAACGGCCGGGAGAGACGACCCAAGCCCAGGCCCAGGCACTTGGAGCATATTAAGGGCGTCATTAGTGCAGCAGGCAGTGCAAATTTGACAACAGCAGGTGAACGGTATGGAAATGCAAAGGGAAAACCTAAAGAGTATGACAAGGGAATGGAGGGGAATAGTGGCACCAGGGCTGGTCGGCTGACACATGCTGCAGTGCAGCGGACGTGCCGGCGACAGCGTAGGCGTCGGTTGTAGTAGTTACTTTTTGCTGTTTTGTTGTAGACTCTTGCTATTTAGCGACCATTTGTATGGCAAACAACAGCAGTGGCAAACAGCGGTAGCAATACACAAACGGAATTGCAGTTTAAACTCAATTTGGCGCATTTGATGGGACACAATGGCGCTATGTGGGCGGTCGATTAATAAGCATTGCCGTAATCAGATACAAAAGTATCTGCATACCTGTGCTAGTACTTTGTTGGCACACATCGCAGCAAATAGTAACACTGGTTAGACCCCATTTTGGTCATAAATCAAAGGCAGACTCTGTCTGAGTGCCTTGCACTTGGCACCTACCAGGAGTATGTATATGTATGTGAGTACGTGTGAGCCAAGGGGCAAGTTGGACTTTTGTGGCGCCTCTTGTCCGCACATAAATTCAATTGAAATGAGCAGAGCGCCGGCAAGTCGCCAGTTCCAAGTCAGATTTAACTACTTTTTGGGGGCTGGGTGCGAGTCTGGGCCAGTCCTAGGCGTCAATTGGTAAATTGGATTCCATGACAGCCGAGAGGTAAAGTTAATTTGCAGCGCCCATAAATAATATAGTGATCAACTCGCAACTAAATATACTATACGAGAGGAGAAAGCTGCACTGACAAATGGAATGCGATCAGCATTTGTGCAGTGTCTGTTCCGTCAAATAATTGCAAACTGCCAAGAGTCCAGTTACCTTTTAATCACAATTGTTATCAACTGTAATTTAATGATATTCATAAAGATAAGTAAGTAAAAGTCCCCTTAAATTATATTTATATATTTTAATATTTCATTACTATCTTTATCCTTTTTCTTATGCTAGAAATTATAATTTTATTCTTATATTCACATAAATCATTTAATATGTTGCTCGAGTAGCTAATTGTTTATGGCGCGTGCATTACAACATTTTCAATGGAAATTCACATTAATTAGGCGCAAAATTTATGCACGCCAACGCCACAACAACAATAACAACAACAACAACAACTAACAAGAAAATTTAATTTAATGTCTTTCGGTTTATTTGAAAACTAATTTTCTGAAAATTAATGAGCGCTCATTTGGCGCGCATCCAGCCACGCCCACAAAGCGCACGCAAGGCGGCAAGCGGTTATGGTATAGTGGCCAGCGATGAGCTTTTCGGTACGACGACTAAGACCGAAAGAGAATCTGACTTAGTTATATGTATTTATAAATTAATGACACAAGACAAATGGCAAACGATTTATATAAAGAGGCGCCTCTTCAAGATATTGGGCGCCGGTCTTTGGGCTAAATGAGTTTTCGTATACTAGTTTCATTTTCGGTCAGGGGTGGTCCCTTCCAGAGGCCAATAGAGCAAAAGAGCGAAGTCCAACTGATGATCCCAAATGGGTGTACACTGTACGGCTCATGACACTGACGGATATTTAATGTGATGCCCCACAAATTGTTGCTCAGGGAGTGGCATGTCGAGTGGCTTCATTTCATATAAATTATAATTTAAATAAAATTGAAATTCTCTACCTATTGCTGTTGAGTAATGATGATGATGATGTGTGCTCGTTGTATAACTGGATCAGTTAATATAAATCTAGTATAATCAATTAGCTATTAACGGGTTAAGGGAGTAAATATATTCGACTTTTGTTTAGTCGAGAAATGAATTGAAATCACGTATCTTATACATCCTTACGACCCTTTGTATCTTAACCTTTGGACAACTAATCCACTATGTAATTAATGTTTTTAGTTGTAATTTTCCAAGTACAACCTGTTGGATCAATTAAACAATTAACCTTTGTGCCGGGAGCCCATATCAAAATCAATAAGCTCGCACAGAAACCATTTACTGATGTTGTGGGCGCAGTGCCGCCCCTGAAAGCATGCGGCAAAGTCCTCAATTTAAAAGCCATTTCGCTTTGTCGCCGTCAAGTGGTGAACAACAGGAGGCGGGCTTTTCCTAAATGGGCGTGCCACTTGCTCGATTCGCAAAAAACTTTTGCCTAACATGAGCCAATAAATCTAGGCAAAAGTCAAAAGTTGTAAAGCGACGTCGCGTTGGGCAACTAATTTAAAATAATTAGTGGGTGCAGCCAGGCAATACTAGACACAGTAAGGCAACCTTACCAGGTAACTGACAACCGGCAACTGGCAACTGCAAGTTGTGGCTGACAATCAGCCAAATTATGGGGTCGCATAGCCAATAAGTCGGAGCTACAGGTACAGGTAGTCTGCACCTGACAGACAGCTGATTGCTAGCTGGCAACCTTTGGACAATAGGCAGCTCATTAACACATTTTCGGATTCGTGTTTTTAATGGCAATTTGTGCACAATAAATTGTTCAAATCAGACAAATGGCCAGGGTGTGAATTTGTTGGTATATACTATATAGTATGTGAAATTCTAGTGAATAGCCGCAGCATGGCTGTACAAATAAACTTGAGTTAATTAACTTCTGGCTACATTAATTCATGCAACATGATTAATTACACCAAAAAACGAGCTCTTCGCCATAAGACAGACACATCTTGAACCAAGCACCAAGTTCAACTCTTTGACTGAGCCTGAGCCTGAGCCTGAACCTGAGTCTGTCTTTGCCTGTCAGCGAGGCCAGCTACCGGGAACCAAGAGCGTCATCCGCTGCCTTTGGTGGTAGTACATTTTGAGTGGGCACAGCTGCTCCAACCAGTTTAAACGCCATTGGTCATTTGCAGCAACAGCAGCAGGCGCAACCACGGCAGCAGCGCCGGCCATTAAAATGACATAGAACCAAAAGACGTGGCACGCAGTGGAGCTGCACTTCAACGTCCCAGATGATGCTTGATGCAGTGACCAACTGTTGGCCTAGACACGACATGCTAGGCGTGCGAGCTGCCGGCGCACAATTTTTAACCCAAACACATTGCGAAAACCTGACTCCAATAAGGACTCGAGCTGTGTCTGAGTAGCTCCAACTGCATCTGCCATTGCCCGAGTCTCTGTCTCAGTTTATGCATGTGTTAATGTGTGCGCCACAGTTAAAACAATTAAATTCAGATTAGCAAAAACACACACACACTCACATAACCAAGTCACCATTAGGCTATAAATTAGTTGCAAAATACTTTACAAACATGACAATAAATGATAAATTTATATTGAAATTTTTAATAAAAATTATTAGGAATTTGTTTGAATAGCATTTGAAAACTTTAATTAGATACAACAAAATGTGATATCTAATTTATTATAGCCATCTGGCAACGCTGTCACCAAGTAGTTTAACGTGAATAGAGAATACGAATATAAATATGAAGTGAACTACATGATTGACTAAAAAAGAATTTCCAGATTTAAACAATTATGATAATCAGTTTTTTACATAACGGTTATATTTAAACCCACTTACATATACTTTACATATATGTAAAGTGTATAACAATCTGGCAACGCTGTGACTAAGTAGTTGAACGACTAACGAATAAGAATGTATGTAAATATGAAGTGCACTACATGAATAACTGGAAAAGAATTCCCAGATTTCTAAAAAAGTATGGTATATGCTTTCTTTAAATATCGAATAACGATGTTTTTAAGCATCTTATCTGAAAGAAAGCAGTCTGTAAAGAAGGGAACGTAAAATTCTCAATCACTTTGCCGACTGTAAGTGCTAAAATTTTATATCAAATTAGTACAAATGAGGTCTTTATTGCAGCTGTCAAATTAAAGTTGCAAAGTTCAGCTCGCATAACTTAAGAGAAGCAGAAATAACAATGAAGAAGAAGCGGAAGAAGAAGAGAAGGCGCAGCAGAGGAGGAACATGCATGCAACAGCATGTTTTATCGAGTTTTATGTGCTGAGAAATTTCCCGAAAGCAATCACATCACATCGGATTGCAGTCAGTCCCTTTTAACTGCTTGCAAATTTATGTCTCTGCTTAAGAAAACACTAAATGAGTGCCATGCATTTTTTTTATCGCACGCAGCAGCAGGAGCAACAACAACAACAATAAGAAGAAACTGCTGTCCAGGGTCCAACAACTAATTAGACATGTTAAAGAACTTGTTCAGAGTTATTGTTGTTGTTGTTGTGGTTGTTGTGGGACTGTTGACTGTGCTGGGCATTAAAATGGTAACACCCGAAGTTAACCCGGCTAAATGTCCGACCGAAACAGGCAAACACATTTAAAAATGCTCAAGTTAATTAATTGCACAGCAAATGCATATCGTGGCTAAAGCCAGGCAGACAGGACACGTCGGTAACGACCCAGCACAAGCCCAGAGCCAATGACTTGATTCTTGCATCACGATAGGAGGCCAGGAGGACCAGGAGGCTGACTACCTACCTAGACTGCCTGGAAGTGTATGAACAGCCTGCGTTTCGTTTCGCTTTCATTAAACAAATATCCAAACACTTTTGCCGCTGATGCGTTGACACAGATTAGCATAATCCCAACAGGCCAACAACTGCCATTCAGGTTGGAGTCGGAGAGGATGTTTTTTAAGTTCCTTGGCGACAGAAGGTCTGCCAAAGTTGTTTTGTATACTGGCCCTGACATTCTTGGCCAGTTGGCTTAGTCCAATTTGGCATACATTCAACTTATGTCTAGATTTGTTTCTCAATTTTATCTCAAAACAATTGGGAGAAAGTCAACAATTGAAATCGTAGTAGACTCTGGGGAATTGGCAGCAGTTGAACATGGCAGCATTTGGTTAACTTCATTAGCAGTGCCACGCCCACAGCAAGAACAACAAGCAAACAACGAGAGATGATTAATTGACCAGTCGAATGTTGGAGAAGAGAAAAACACAATCAAATTAAGGCAGCATATAAATGTGAGCCAATTATTAAAACTTAATTTTGATGTAGACACCAGACGATTCCCAATTTCACAGCCTCCTCCAGCGGCAGCAAACTAATGAGCCGCATGCACTTGCCTGCTAAAATGAATGTTTGTTGTTGTTTGCTGTTGTTTGTTGTTGCTGTACAACTAATCAAGCTGTTCGGGCTGCCAACTTTGATGCATTTCCCAAATTGATGCCCCAGATTGATGGCCATGCGGCGCTGTACACTGACTCTCTGTCTCTGACTCCGACTCCGAGTCTCTCTGACATATGCAAAACATTTTGTTCATCGCTGGCGGACAAAGCCAAGAACAACGTACCTATACAAATAAATGAGCTGAAAATTCAGACAAATGACTAACAAGAAGGTGTAGAAGTTGCCAGTTAAGTTCAACACAGATCAGCTAAGGCGACTTACCAATGCGCTACAGAGAAATATGTGGGAGAGATGATTAACTGTTGGAAAGAAAGAATGGTTAAGTGCATATATGAAGGAATAAAGTAATGAAAAAACAAATGAAAGGTAGGATATATTTTATGTATTTTCAATATTGAGTTTAGTGTCTGAAAGCAGTCCAACCCAAGGCTAAAGTTTTTCGGTATTATAATAATTTTTCTGGAAAGTGAGTTTCAATTAGAAGTATTTAAAATTCTAAGGCTATTTTATGATTCATCAATATTCCTAATTTATATTATTCCTAATATTTCAAACTTATATTATTTTACTCCAATATTTCTATTAATATAATTGAGATTCAAGGCGATAAATGAAACCTTGCCTTAACCCATATGCCCGTTCAATTTGTTCAGCGTATCAGAATATAAAATAAAGATATAGAAACGTATTTCAATTTCGTTGTTAGTCAAACATCGTATTGAACTGCGCTAAATTAACCGCGGGCATTCATTTCGGGTTTCGTGTTCAGATCGGAGTTGGAGTCACAGTGTACTATGGTTGAAGCATTTTGATGAGTATTGATGAGTTTTAATAAATTGCTGATGAGTTTTCAAGCGCGCTTGGTTTCCCAAGCACAACGAATACAATAAACAGCAGCATCGGCAGCAGCAGTGGCTGCTGAAGAGATAGACATAGATATGTATACATTTATACATCTACTCGGTTCTTTTTCTACTTGTTTTTGGGTATCTGTAACGACTGTGGGCACATAACAAGCCTCAACGCCTTACAGCATTTGAGTGATGCGTTTTTGAAAGTGGCGTCGAATTTCTCAACCGTGAAGCGCCATGCAGAGCAGCGGTAATTGAGACGCTCCAGCTGATGCTGATGTTGATGCTGATGCTGCACCAAACTTGCAGCGTGTTGCATGGTGCATGCTGCATGGTGCATGGGGCATGGTGCGGCCGTGTATCCATTTAATTGCCGCCATTATTAAACTCATTTATCGTGTTTTAATTTTAACGTTGAGCTTCAGCAGCAACAACTGGCCGCAACAGCAACAGCATCAGGTGTCTGACGGCAACAGGGCATCACTTTGGATACCAAATGTCTGTCCACCGTACACCTTCACTCTCTTGCACTCCCTGCTGCTCTTTCAGAATGATTAGCGTAGAAGACGGCAACGGCGAGTGCAGCTGCCATGATTTGGCGCTGATGCAGCAATTTACAAGAAAATTATGTTGTTTGCTTAATTAATAAAAGTAGTTTTTAATAGAAAGCCATTAGGCAGGCAACAGCCGAAGAGCCAAGGCAGCTAACGAAAGACTTAAGCAACAAACTTGCTGCTTGATTGATGTAAATACAGGCAAGAAATCTAGCTGAAATTATGCACAACTTTTGGCAATGTGTCGACAGGAGTCATTGTATTTATAGTAGAGTATACATCTCGCCCATCATCCCACTCATATAATATATAGAGAACTTTGTTACCGCATATTTGGTTGGTTTAGTGTTGATAAGCTAACAAAAATTAAACGTAATTACTAACCGCATGTCACACTTTCGAGTTCATCAGTGTCAAGACAGCGGCAAAAACCTGAATTTCCTTCATCTGGTTTTCACTGTAAGCTGATGACGTCCGCCAAACTGTCGCATAAAATAATATAATTAACATAATCATAATCAACAAAGTATAAACGTTAAATTGAGGCTAATTACTTTATAACCGACACTCAAACTGCGAAACATCGTCCATGACGCTGACGACGACAAAGTCGAATTACGAGTACTCGAAACTGAAAAAAAAAACAACAACATGCTCACTTGTGGCAAACTCGTTTCAATTATGAAGAATCAAGCGGTCTAGTGAGTGCTTAACATAGGTACAACCTCAGCCCCCCGAGTCCAACTCTGGCCTCATCTACAGGCGACCGTCAACCGGATGGGCCAGTGGTCAGTACGCGACAATTCGTTTAAGATTTGATTTCATTTTTGTCTAAATGGAGCTATGACCACGTTTCTTGAGTCTAATTGTATAAACTGCAGCTACTACTACTATATGACTGGAGTACAATACAGCCATGCAGACATGAGTCGAATGCATACACTGCTAGCAACAAGGAGTAACTCTTCTAGGAATTACTCTTTCATTTTATAAAATTTTTACAAAATCATAGAATATCACAATGCTACTTTACTCAATTCATTATGTATGTGTAATAGATTTTCAATAGTTTTCCAATTGACTTTTCGTTTTTGCCAGTGCATTGTGCTCTGATTGAACACGAGTGGCTGGAGCTGTAGAAATTTCAGTTAGTGCCAGCATTAAATGAGCAAATGTTCATACTATGAGCACAATATGGCGGTTGGCTGGTAAAAGATGAAAAGAAGCCAAGTTAAATGTTTTGAAGTCTGTTTTTTTTTATGACAAGCTCATGAATCCGTGAGCAATTGTAAATGCGCCATATAATTTACAGATAATTATTATAATTACAGGTTATTTTTCAGTTAACATACAAGTACTTGGATTTGCTACAATTGTGGATTGTGGTTGTTATTGTTGTTGTTGTTGTTGCGACTGAGCGTGGTTGCTGCTCGAATGCCCACAGGCGTCTATCAAGTTTTATCTGCCATACCAGTTGTGGCTGTGGTTGCCATTGCATATGTTTAACTAGCACGCAATTAGCCGGTTAAGTTCAGTTCCGAAATTATTAAAAAATAAACATTTTAACGCTTTAATTAGGTTTCGTAATTTGGCATGAAATTGTATATTTATGATCTTAGCACAATAAATTGCTTAACATTTTTTGTTCGTCGAAATTCTAAAGCAAAAGACTTGGGCAACAAACTTGTTATCAATTTTGATCAGCAGCGGAAATAGAAATTTATCTAATGAAAATTTTCTTTTACATCGCTATAAAATCACAATTAAATTATACTTTAATTGTTCACTCTGACATTTGACTTAATTAAAATGATTTCAATCGCTCACAACATATTTTTTGGAGTACGTGAGTCATTTGGTAACTCCGTTCAGCTCAAGACCTCAGGGCCAATTATGCGTTATGGTCAAAGACCAAAAAAAGGCAACAAAGAGCTGAAATTTGTTTGCACCACTCATAAATAAATTTGACAGAGAGAAAAAAAGAGCAAAACACTCACAATCTATGGACGTTCCAGGGCCGGGCGCGATAAAAATCGCTGGCAATTTGTTAAATTTAACGATTTTCAGCATAAGCAGAACAACAAAAATGGCGAAAACGGCGAAAACTGTGCCGAAAGTTGACCAAAAAAGCGGGCAGCCGCCTCATGCTTCGACTGTTTTATGACCAAATAAATAATTAAAATGATGCGTAGTGTTAAGTGCCGCCACGTCTCACCAGACACGACACACACACACACAAATGCAAAGTGTGTGTGCCACAGCCACACGCAGCGCGTTCATTTCTTTTGAAAATTTGTCATAAATTTATAGCTTTCGCGCGGGTTCACTGTACTGGGGCAGAGAGCACGTACGCACTCTGACACTGGCCGATGCTGGACCAAGCTTAATTGCTTGTCATGTGGCACACATTTCCAACGCAAATTGGCCAACAGATATGCCAGACGTGATGTCGTAGAACATGGACCACACACAATTCGTTTTCATGCCGCCAAAATTCAAATGTTTGCCAAAATTTCTAACTAAGCCTGCTACAGTTTTAGGCCCAGTTTGATGGCCAGCGGTACGCCCTTTAATACAGAACCGGTTCCAGCAATTGCCTGGGTATTTAATTAGAGAACCGCGCCGTGTTTTAATGAACTTACCTGAGGAACATTAAACTAATATGCTTTATGACTGCTCGACTTGTAACCCGAATGTCACTTGCTGCAGCTTCTTGTCTTTGACATCTCTTCTAATCTCGGTACAGAGTATATTTTTATGATACTCGTTAAAACTCAGCGTCGAGTACATGTCGGCCTTATCACTTTGCATCGTCATGCCACATAAAAATCTAATCTCAGCCCAATCTATGGTTGAGTGTATCCTGTAGCAAGTAGTAGCACGTAGAGCTGGAAATGTCTAACGAGGTTTCCTAGTAAATGCTGTCACTTTTATTTAAACAGAATGCACATCAAGTTGCAGCAACGAACTGCAATAGTTTCTGGAAAGAGTATGTCTTGATATCTCTTCACTTTTTTGTAACTGAAAGACTTGTTTATAATGCAATTGATTAAAATGTATTCAAAGTACTTTTAACATCGATCGATATGTACAGTTGTTGAATAAGAAAACATTTTATGGTGTAGCACCTCCACTGGAAGACCCTGAAGCGCAGTTCATGCACTTAGACAGCGAATTCAACTTTCCCATCATTTCATCCAATATCTTCGAAAATGGATTATTACTGAAGATTTCAGCAGGCTTGCCAAATATGGAGTCGAAAGGATTAGAGCTCGGCTTCTCCTCTGCATTAGTGACCACCACAGTGAGCACCAGTTGGATGAGCAACTGCAATTAGAATAAATGGTTTAAAACAAGAAATTAGCTAAAAGATATTCTACTACACTCACCACAACCAAAATGCCTCGTTTCAGAATTGTATTCATATTGATGGAAGTATCAGAATAGAACTGTAACTTGTGTGCCTTGACTTGCAGTATATATAGGAAATGTTTACTTTACTATACACGACACGATATAGGTTTAGTCACGTTCTTGTGATAAGGAATAAATTGCAATTAGAGGTAGGAACAGCCAACAGTCTTAACACTGTCTGATAACATGGCAATTGGAAATTTTATAACTCTATTAGCAAACATCTTAAGAAGATCACGCAAAGGCCACCAAAAGCTCATAAAGTTAACTACCTTTGGCTCCAGCTGATACGAATATATAGAGTCATCTTATACAACATTCTTGTTGTTGTTGTTGTTGTTGCTGCTGTTGTTGTTGTCGCTTGTTCCCTGCGCGTTGAGAAATTTGTGGCGTACAACATAAATAATATTTTATTGGCAATTTAGTTGGAAAATTAATGTGCATACAGTTGGCAACTTTGGTAATTTATGCAAATAAAACGATCGTAAATTTGGCATTAAAACGCTTATTAAATGACCGTTTATTAGTCAAGGCCCCAGCCCCCAGATAAACAACATACACACACATCCCAAGGATTAGCTTGCGCCCCTTTTTATACAGTATGCAACAAGGTTGTGATTTGTACCAGATGCATAAATTAAGTGATTAACAGAATTGTTCCTAAATGTTGGCAGCTACTTACAAGATTGATATTATTTACGATTCTACCCCGAATACCACTGAATTATGTACATGAGATGTCCAGCATATGTGTATACATAAAGTGTCTATAACTTCTGGGAAATGCTGGATGTTGTCTCGAATATTGTATAATGTATTAGCTGGCGCATTGTGTGTTAATTTGACATCAAAAACCAAGAGGCAGACATTCCTTGGGAACGACAGCAACAACACTTTGCCGCAATGGCGACAAACGAGCCTTGTTCCTGTCAAAAGTCAGAAATATAACCATATAAAATCAGTCGGCATGACCATTGAGTAGCTCGACAGACTCATGCTGCTCGTCTCAGTTTCTACACTCATCATCATTATCAATATGATCATCATGATTATCATCACTGTGAGGATTAGCGAAATTAATGCGGCAACTGCCTTCCTCACTCAATGGTGCTGAGATTCAAGCTGTCAGCGATTGGAGTCCTCAAGTTATCAGCTCAAAAGAATCAAATATATTTAGTTTGGATACTCAAACACCTGCAGGATTTCTAAGGAATTTTGAATGATACCTAAAAAGCAAACCCTAAAATGAAAGAATAAAATACACTGATAATTTTGTACTCCATAGATTCATTCATCAAAATAGTGCCGTTGCTATTGTGATTTTTGTCGCTTCTATACTATAGATTTAAATAGTGTATTCACAGCTTTCTTTAGTGGCCTTTTTTGAATCCCAAACCTTAGCCAATAAGGTAAAATTTCTCATTCATAAACCAAGCGATTTCATTCATTGAGAAAGTAGTCTCAAGTTTGCTCATAGTCAAGTTGGATGATCACAATGATGATGATGAGGATGATTATGATGGCTTAATAATTGAAATTTATCAAAATAAATTAAGCAAATCGTCTTTAAATTTAAATGCCACATTAATTACAACGTCTTAGAGAGGCATTTAAAAAATGCCTGACAAATGATCCAACAATTTATAACGACCCACAAAAGCCGAAAGATACGAACAGATTTTCAGTCAGCCTACAACAGAAATTTATCACAATCGAATAGACAATGGCAGAGCAGCGATCGAGGAATTGAGCAGCCTTTTCAATGTCACAACTGAGACCAATAAATTTCAACAATTTACAACAGGCAATTCATAAATTTATTAATGAATTAAGTTATAAGATAATTTACAGTTGATGCTGATCGAAACGCAACCTGGCGAACAAAATGATCATCACTGCTGATCGCTGCAATATATCAACTCCGGACATGGCCCATTCCGCGACCTAATCGAATTGTAGCCGAAGCAGAAGCGAAAGAACGAAACAACGAAAAGCGAAGAGCAAAAAGTAAGTATGGAAAAAAAACTGCAGAGAATTCTCGGAATTGATTCGGGCAAATGGGCAAAGGCAGAAGAAAAATTTAAATGAAGTTGTGCCCAAGGATCCGGATCGGCAACGAATTCAAACTGCGACTGCAGCGGCTGCAGCATTTCTAGGCATGATTAGCCGAGCTGAGGAGCTGAGAAGATGCGGTTCCATAATCGTTATCAGCAGCACCATCATCGACACAAGCTGTTATTGCTTAGCCTTTTTTACTTTGTTGTTCTTTTGCTTATAAATTGGAATTTAAAATTAATTAAGTTGTCGTTTTGCGCTTTTATCCAATTTATAACTAATATGACACCGATTATACGAAATATGTTCGCTAATTAACGAACAAACACCACAACCAACAGCTAACTGGCTGACACCGCTGCTTCCCCACTCCCCCGCTAAGCTCATCCACACTGATCTAACTAGCCAGAACCCATGGGCCATGGCAGACAGACAGGCAACAGGCCAACCCTCGCTTCCTCGTCTCTATCTGTGTATGTGTCTCCACACTCCCTTCACACTCTGCACAGGCTGGGCCGATCGTGTCCGCGTGCTCGTAATCTGCTCGCTGAAGACGCGTTGTAAATTGTCTGACAAAGCTTATTTTATTAATTTAAGCCATAAACGTTGGCCTCGACTTGTTGTTGTTGTTGTTGTTATTGCTGCTGCTGCTGCTGCAGCTTTGGCTTGTTTGTTTGCAACTCCTTTTGCATACAAGCAGCACCAATTTATTGCACATCGTAAAAAGCCGTTTGGGTTTTAATAAGCCATGCCAAACACGCGGCGGCAGCGCTTGTTCCGTTCCTCCTAACCGCTTCTCGGTTAACAGAAGGCGTCGATGTTGACGACGTTTTGGTCATTTGGTTGCAACCATTCCATTCCATTCCACTCCACTCGACTCCATTCCATCGCTATGCCAAGCTAAACTCACTCGCTGCATTCCACTCCATAACGAATTGCAGTTTACTCTCGCATAATTGCGCGTGTGTATGAGTGTGTGTGTGTGCAGCAATTGGCCAATTGAGTGAGCGTGGTTTATGGATTTAAGGGCAGGCATAACGGCAGTTAATGTGCGATGTAATAGAGCAGAAAATTGTTGTGGCATAAACATCATAAAGTCACTGCGAAAAGTAAATGCATTCAATAATATATTTAACAAAAATATAAAATAGTTTACCAAATATTATATAATATTATTGAGGTATTGATTGCTTTGGGTCAATTCTTTAGTCAATTATTATATACTTGAAATATTCCATAATGTATCCAATACACTTGTCTCAATCATTTCTCAAGCGAAATATCCTCTGTCCCTATTAAGCTGCAGTTGGTAACCAGCGCCAATTACTTAGCCATAACATAATAAAAATAAATATGTCAAAATTAAGTTAGCAGCCACAAATTCACACACCAGCAATAACAAGTTCAGCCGAGATAGCAGACCTGCGATAAGCTCCAGACAAGAATACTATACTTACACATACTTACAGAAGGCCCCCACTCAGTATGTATGACCATGGAGCACACTCTTCCTTCCTGGCCATAAAAAAAGGCGTTGAAATCAGTAAAAATAGTTGTGGCATAAGGGAAATACTACATACTACTACTACTACTACTCCAGCTGGCTCTCGCTAAGGTTGAGCAAACAACACGATGGGCATCGAGATGGGGCCATTGGCCAATTGGCTTACCGAGTGGTAAGGACGAGTGGGAGAGACGTTGGGGCAAACAGAAATCGTTTACAAATAAATCAGAAAGCGATAAATAAGGATTTTGTCTCGTAATAACTCAGCGGGAGCCATTTAACATGCAATCATAACGAATCGATGCTGAACGCTTTAGCGTCTGCCAGAAAGGACCACGGGCCAAAGGGAGCACCGGACGGACGAATGGACGGAGCCACTAACACGCTTTCACACCAGGCAGTCAGGCTGGCAAGTGTGTGTATCGAATTGTTGTTGACTTGTTGCAGTTGTCGCTGCTTCTGCAAGCATGTTGTTGCTCTTGTTGTTGCTTCACGCGCCTTGGGCATGAAAATAAAGTTGCAAACAAGAACGTAAACTTCTTGGCTTGACCAACGTCAGAGGCAGAGGGTTTAGCACAATGACAGGGTCGTTCCTTTTCGCTTTATGACCGACGTATTTTATGCCTGCCCCTATCGCAAAACAAACCCAAAAAACAAAAAAAAAAAAGAAGTAAACGAAACATGCACTTGGCTGCACTTCATATTTTTCTGTTCAACGACACTCCATTCCCAATTTCCGATACCCTTTGAACGGTTCACCCGCTTCTTCCTTCTTCCTCGACTTATGTGCATGTTGAGACTGCGTAAGGAACAACAACCTTCGTTAATTATGTTGTAAAACAATCTGCTAGTCCTGCTCTCTCCAGGACTAATAGCTCTACAGCTCGGGGAAGTTATTAAAATAACAAAAGCTTGCGTTGACGCTATGCCCACAAAAATGGCTGCCAGACACGCAGGCGTCTGCACGATTCCTGACTGACTAATTGCCAGAAGTGTGTCACAGACGTACGAGTAACCGAGTAACCGGACCAGTACCGCACCAACTGACAGGCCCACAGGCCTGACATACTCGTACGTAGCTTATGGGGTCAGGCACGCATACATACGTGTTCGTCAAGGGCTTATCGCGATGCAATTGCAACTGCACTTAACCTGGCTAACAAGAAATTAAATTCTATTACGCGAGCGTAAGTCAATTTTGACTCAGAGCTCGCTGTGGCCAGGTTTCAGCTACTAAACGCAACACAGTGATTCGGAATATAGAGTATAAATGTAGCAGGGAAATATTTTTATGTGTCTTATATGTAAGTATATAGTTTAGATATATATCCTATATTTAATTGTACATAAAACTGTAAAAATGCACTAAATTATTTTGTTTCAGATAATAGATATACAAGTGTGGTCAAGCAAACTATTTACATTAAATATTTATGTTTTTAGAAGTCAAATCAATAAGAGAACTAACTTATGTTAATCACTCAAGGAGCGTTTTAAGTTTTTACTTATTTATTTTGTTGTAAAAAAAACTCATTATTAACGTTTGAAGTTTCGTACTAAATTTAAATAAGTTCTAAGCTAGATTGTCATTTATTTACCTTCGGCCTATAAAACATCAGTGTGACCATGAATGTAAATATCATGAATAGGTGAATTAAATTATGGCCACACTGACTTGCAGTATCGGTTTTCTGCAAAACGATGAAGTAACGCTTAACTTCGTTTAATAGACCAATTCAACTTCTCCGTACAAGGGCTTACCAACCAAGCGAACTAAGAATGTATCTTTTGTTTGCCACCGTTTTTTATATGTACTTTTTAACAAGCTGACGAATGTCTTGAGTTTTTAGAGCAATACGTTTTATTTTAATAACTTGGCGTTAGTCTTCAACCACTGTGCGTTGAACTAATGAAGAGGTGGTAATTTATGTGGCTATATTCACCTGTACCTAGACACGTTTTTAATAAGCCAGTGACTGAGCCATGAATGGAAACGAGCTGGGCAAATGGAGTTGTAGACAAGGCAAACCTGGCAGGCCTCTCTGTCTCTGGTGTTGCCGGACGAACATTCATAACAGCAGCGGAGAGTCCAAGTGCAGGATTAATTAATAGCTCGCTGCAGATGTTGCTCTTGCTGGTTGTTGGTTGTCCGCGGCACACATGACGTATACGTGACATTTGAGAAATGTTCAGCCGCTTAATGTGTGACATTTTGTTTGTTTTTGCCACAACTGCTAACAACTTTTTGGCAGCCTCCAGCAGTGGTAATAGCAATAGCAGCTTGAATGTCAACGGCTCATACTGCTTTGCATATTGCACAGCCCAACATGATGAGCGGGCAGCCAGACGACAGCGTTGTCAAATGACTTGCGTAAATTTATCGCAAATGCCATCAACAAACGGTAGCATTGCCTATACATATATACCTCCAGCTTCGTCAGTCGCTCGGAGAGTCAGTTTGGCAGCCAGTTACCAGCTCGACTAATCCTCGTTAATCCTTTTGACTGCTCGACTGCCTAACTGCACATAAATTCAGCTCAGATTGTTCCACTTGCTCTTCTCCTTGTTGAGCTGTCGCCCCCGCCGTCGACCCACCTTGCGAATGATATGCTAATGAAATGCAGTACAGCTCTGCGCATGCGCCACTTTTCTGTGAAATTTGCATGCAGAAAAAATGAGCATTGAACTTGGAGTTGCAGTTGCGGTTGCATGTTGTTGCATGCTACATTTAATTGGAAGTCAATTGCCTGGGAGTTGGTGCAATACCAGAAGGCAGACATTGATAGAAAGCAAAGAGAATGGTTTAAGCTTTAAGCTTTGATAAAATGAATGAATATCATAAGAAACTAATATCTACTTTCAGATAAACTTAAGCTAAATTGAGCTGATCAGTAGGGCGCAACTGACAGTAGATACATGTCTGTCTTCATTATTTGAAGGCATGCTTCTGACTATAGCGCCTCTACTATAGTTCTTATACTTATACAGACTTTGGAGGTCAATAATTAATATTTTAAAAATTACAGGGTATCATTAAATTATTTCTATTTGATACTCTTGCCAGTTTCTAGTCTACTTCAAGAGGAGACAACTGAAATGTGCAACACCCAAAGGACGGCGGCAAACGGCGCTCCAGTTGAACACACTTGGGTGACATTCAATGGGATCTTGGACTTGTAGTTTGTGTCTCATTGTCATGCCCAGCTTATTGATTGGAATACAATGGATCCTTAAAGTGTGCTTACAAGCGCCGTAACTCAAACAAATTGCAGCCGCCTGCAAACGCCTGACTGAGACGGCGACGGAGACTGAGACAGAGACGATGTCGACGTACAACGACACTGATCAACAGGCGTGCCGATGTGGATGCACCAGGCAGAGGCAGAGGCAGAGGCATAAGCAGAGGCTGCCTACTGGGGCCAGGGCTGGGCCGATGCGTTTTACATGATGGCTACAAGACAGGACAGGAGCGGCAAAGCCAGCCGGCCAGACAGCCAGCTTAACAAGAACAAGATAAGCCCGCGCCCCAATAGTCGTTGTTGTTGCTGTTATTGTTGGTATTCAGGCTGGCTTTTGACTGCTTTAAATTATTCCAAGCTTGCCACAAAGACACGGACCAGAGGCGCTACTGACGCGCTTATGTTAAATTTACCAAACAAGCGATTTGTATGCAATTTTGCGATCATCGAATGAAACAAAGTTGAAGCCAGTCGAGCTAAGGTGAGCTCCAAGCTGAGCTGTGGACTCAACTGAAATCCAAATCCCAGCGAGACATCATGACGTCGTGGATTTGAGAGAGACCTGGCTGACTGCATAGCTATTGTCTTTGTCTTTGTCTCTGCCTTTGCCTTTACCTTTGTCTCATCCTCGTTGCTCGCTTGTTGTTGTCTGCCTCAGTGTCTGCCGCTGCCGCTGCGTCTGCGTCCGCTGCCTGCGACGCCGTCGCAATGTCTAGTTTATTGGCGTGATTTTTTATTTGCATTCGCAATGTTTGGTTGTTGCTGCTTTGCCGCTGCTCTGCTGCTGCACGTGATGTATGAGACACGGCCGCCCGGCTCAGTGTTTGCTGCCACACAATTGCCATAAGTTTGTGGCCAGTTCGCAATTATTTGCGGAATTCCTTTTGGAATATATATTGACTCTGACTCCCAACTGTAGACTTGTGTCCGAAACTGTGAACTCCAAGCCTTACGTGCCTCTGTGCGCCAATGTGTGTGCATGTCCACTCGCTGCGCCTCCAACTAACTTTGACAGCCATACAAGGAAGCTTAACCCAATGCCACATAGCTGCTGCTGCTGATGTTGTTGTTATTGTTGTCGCTATGGTTGTGGGTTGGGAATTTCTGGTTTCGCCTTTGGAGCATGGCAAAGCGCCTGGACGCACGCTTGGTTTATGCTCCTGTTAATTTGTCATGAAATTTCGTTTTTTGTAGCGCATTTTCTAAATGCCTGCAATTTGTTAAGTATTTGTTGTTTCGTAGCGTTAGAAGAGATTCCTATACAACACAGCAGTAATTATTAAGTTGTTAGAAAAGTTGTACTTATTGCGGAAATTATTAAATTTTGACTTCAAATGTATATCGCTCTATCGGACTATAATCGATATACTTGTAACCAAGAATATGGCGTCTATTTGCACTGCTTAAAGCGTGGTAGCTGGTCACACTGACAAATATGATTCAAAAGTTTGAGCAACAACTATATAGTTCATTCCTATTCCTCTAACCTTCTATTCTGTTTAAATGAAGTTCTCATTGGACACTTTACACAGGTACATAAAACACACATGGATCCAAGCATTAGCATACCGTTATTTAATATAACTACCACATGCGATCAGTCAGTCCGCCCACTCACATTAACACCCGTTCGTTGGTAATACAGTTTGCCAAAGTGGGGAAATGCCAACAAGAGAGCTTGCAAATTTTCCAACTTGTGCGGTTCAGTTTTCTAATGTATGCAAGGAGGCGCCTCGCGTTGCACTACCTGTCCGCCTGCAAGTCAATTGTGCAACTGCCCGAAGTGTCAAATTAGACAAAGGAGCGCAAACTCAATACGAATACGAGCACGAGTACTTGCAACGTGCAACAGACTTGCAACAAAAAAAGCAAATGAAATGCTTAATGCAACTTACGACGTACTTTATTGCTCGCGGCCTGTTAAAGTAACAACTGGCGTCTAATTTTCTACGAATCGAATTCAGCTAAGGAATACATACATATAGCTTTAGCTTTAGCTTTAGCTACAGCTAGATTTAGCGTTGATTTGCATTTGCATGTGGGTGGTCAACAAATTGCCAGAACGTGAGCACAATTTTTAAATTAACGGCAAGTGGTTAGAACGGCAGCTACAGCAACAACAAACAGACGGACAGCCAGGCAAACAGAGAGAATCAGCGAGACGCATTCCAGGCACAAAACTGTTGCAATTAATTGCATAAAAGTTCTAAGTCGTCAGCTTTGACTGCGTCTGCCTCTGCCCCTGCTGCTGCTGCTGCTACTGAGATGCCACTCCAACACTTGAAGAAATTTTATAGTTTAGTTTAACAATAAGATTATCTATCTCTATCTATTATCTATCTGCAAAATCATTGCTTGTTTAAAACTTCCGATATCAACCGCAATTAGAAAGCATCTATAATTGCTCGATAGCTTACCCAAACATGTATCGATACATACGAGACTTTCTACTAAACCAATCGATTGCTAACGCTTTTACTCCTCTAGGACTAATCGAAACCAACTTGGAAAAATATCTAAAACTCAGCCTTTTTAAATGCAATCCAAATTTGCTCAGTGTATGGAACAATGGCGCTTTTTTTGGTAAAGTTCTTGTGCAAACTATGTAACAACAACAATAGCAAACGTGGCCATAATCGTAGCCACATCGTCGTCATGGTCGTGCCTTTCAGTTTGAAACGTGATCGATAGACTGACTACCAGGCCACAGCCCATGCCCAGAAACGAACTGCAAATTGGACTCTTAGCTATGGACGTAGACGTAGTCGTAGCCGTAGCCATTGCCAAATGTTTTGGCCTTAGTCAAATTATGTTCTTTGCCTCGTTTGATAATGAAACTGCAAATTGAAGTTGCGGTTGTTGTTGTTGTTGCTGCTGCTGCAATTGTGTTTACTCACACCGTCTAAAGCAACAACTTGGAGCAACATAGAGCAACGCTAATGATTACGTGTTATCGTGTTGTAATTTTACAGAAAGCTCTAATGACGGCTGCAGTGCATCCCAGCCAGCAGTGTAAGTAACTACCCATCCATCGATCCATGCAGCCATCAATCCACAGATTGTTTCAACGCTTCGGGTTATATGGTTTAGATCATGGCAGCGGACACTAACTAGGCTCATCATGGAGCGTTAACAAGCTCATTTTTCTAAACCTGACATGCACCCTGGCAGTACTAGCAGTCCAAGTAAGTTAACCACATGGAAAATAACTACATATCTATATATAAAAATCTGATATAAAAGTATAACCCACATAAAACTTGAGCAATTGTCATAACTTAGGTCTAATGCTCTTAATGACAACACAAATATCTATGATCTCTAGCATATCCAATCAACGCCTACAAGTAACCAAAGCTAATAACCATGGATAATGTATGAGTATATCGATACATTGTCCAAGAGTTTCAGCTTATGATTGAACTAAATTTTCATTAACTGCTGCCCGTAGACAAAACATTTTCCTGCTAAAAACTCGCCTCTCAAACGACCTCGAGAGCATATTAAATTGAATTTTTATGTTCTCACAACAGCCTGGAAAATCATGGTCGAGCAATGGGAACGATGGAGAACAGCCATAAAACTTGAAAAACCTCAGTGGTTACGGTCGTTTGTGTGTGGGTTAATAAATGTGATGCCCCCGCATCCACAAAGCACAAGGCACAAACCTGAACCCCGTAATCCCATCCCGAGACGAGAAGCGTTCGTAAATTATGGTTATTTAAATAAACAGCACACGATTTGATTTGACTGAGCAAAAGTGTTGGCATGGCCGCGAAATGCGAGCGCCTCTGAAATTGGACGAAAGGATCGAGAGTGGCAGGAGTACGATGAGTACAACGTCTGGAAATTATGTTGTAGCTGCGCTGATCGTGCACCAAGTGCAGGCGATAGATTCGTCTTGGGGGTTGTGCCATCAAGCCATGATTGAGTAACGCCCAGGACTGGCACTGGGACGTCTAATTATGAGTCCAGCTGGTTGAAAGCTGATTGCAGGAGCTGCATCGCCATGGCAAGGGCATCCAGGCATCCCGGCATCAGTCGTCATTAGCTGATGAGCAGTATGGCCTGATGGATCTGATAACCAAACACATAAAATCCAATGTGCGTTTGCCAAACAGTGAGTACAGCATGACCTTTGCACTAACAACTCTCTGTGGCCTGAGCCCGACCAGAATCGATCTTTTTGCACTGTTTCGGGCGTTGCGGCGTTTTGTTTATTTTGAAGCTATAATTTAAGCGGGTAATTGCACGCTGGCGGCCAGAATTTGTAACTAAACTGCAAATTAGCAGCCAATTCTCCAGCCGATTAATAACCATAATTATTGGCTCAAACGCTGACGAGCGAACGTCGCGACGCAGACGCAAAAGACAATGTTGTTGCTGCCTGCTGCTGCTGCTGCAGGAGGATCTGGATCTTGATGAGGAGGAGACGTGCTTACCTCATGCACTTGGCTTAGCTCAGCTCAGCTCTGCTCTGTTCGGTTTGACTCTGTGCAAATTGCGCACTGAAGCTCAATTGCCAATTCGTGATACAGATACACCAAGACGCGTACGAGCAGATGAGGAACAAGCGCCCCGACCCGGCAGCAATTTAGATTTGTGAGCGCGTCTGGCTTAATTACATAAAACCTGGCAAAAGAGCTTCGTATCTGGATATTGCCGCCGGCGCACTCGTCATTGTTGGTCCCAGCGTCAGTGAGGCTTGATGGGCATGTGTCTAATGAAGAGGGCCTAATTAATGTGCGTAGCTTTCGTTTTTGTTCTCCTCGTTTCGACCCAGAATTTATCCAATGTGTTGAAAAGCAATATGCCCAAAAGGATTCCATATTATCTGGCAAATTTGCAGTTAGCCGTACATAATGATCAGCCTGGTTTAGTTCAGGACAAATTAATAAACGTCGATACTCAATTAAACTGTCTGCCGTAATGCACGCAATAAATTTCCAACTACAGCAACCCCAGACCGAATAGAGACATCGACCTGTTGCAAGACAAAGGAGAGCAATTATCTATAAAATTATGACAATGACAAATGCATGAAAATAGTAGTACTATTAGTCACATGTCACAACTACAATAAAATTATAGTATAGTCTAGCAGAGATGATTAAGTTGATTATATTAAATGACTTGATGCAAGCCAGCCCTTAATTGTTACAATTATATTAAATACAAATATGCTTTGTGGCTCAGCCTTTCTTTTATTGAGCAATTAAAAATATTAAAAATGCAGTTAATAATATTGCACTGATTTATATTTGAATTTCCAACTAATAAAAATTTATCGATATTTCGCAGAGAACTAGTTGGTCGAGCAGTGTAGTACATCATAACTGCCGCTAGCTGGCGCTACAGTGTTGTTGTCGCTTTGCAGCACTGTTAAATTTTCAACGTGAGCGCCAATTATTTCTTAGCACTATTGATACTGCCAGAAAGGACAAAGTTCTTACAGGTGCCCCAAACAGAATAAATAAATAATTTATTTAATATATATACCAATAAAACGTACAGATATCGAACAAACAGATATAGATTTTTTGGTATTTCTGCACGTCTCAGACCTAGACAAATATGATTAAAAATGCTTTATTATTATCGCATACTTTTGTATATTTTTTTTATATTAAAAAACATTTATGTACGATTATATATAAATAAAATTCAATTAGATAACAACATAAAGAGCTGTCAAGCATCGGCTGATGCTACTGTTTGCAGAAATTAGAAATTACAGACATATTAAAACAAGAATTACAATATGCAAAAAGGCCCTGATTTTTAGTTTCGAGGATTAAATTAACATTGAATGTTAGAAGTGGACAACTACAAACAGATAACTAAGCGGTCAATAAGTTAAACGGCATAAGGCACTTTGATTTGACACGTTTGGTGTAGATTATTTGTGTGCTGAACAACAGCTAAGGGCTAAAGGCAGTAGACTATTTACTAGACCTTCTTCATGGTCATCTCATGAGCAGTACGCAAGCGACGTCTCAGCTCATTGGGGAATCGTTCATAGCACTTCTTGCACACGGGCTTCTCATCGTATTCATAGAATTTGGATTTCTGCGTCATCTTTGTGTCGCACACTGAGCAGGCAAAGTGATGCACGCACCAGGCTTTGTTCAAAGCGGTAAACACTATAAAATACGATCGAATTGTATTATAAAAATTTGTTTTTAGATTATATGCTGTATTCATACCATCGCCACCAATGACCTGGTTGCAAACGAAGCACAGATTGCCAAACAGCTGATGGTAATGCGTCTCGCAGTACGCCAGGCCGCGTTTCTCGTAGTGTCGATGCCCCAGGAAGGGTTTCTCACACTTTGCGCACACGAAATGCTCCACGTGCCAGTGCTTACCCAGCGCAGTGACCACACGCTCCTCAATCGGACGACGGCAAGCTCCACAAATTGGTATGCCCATCTTGTCATGACACCGCAGACAATACAATTCGTTCTTAAAAGAAAAACAGTTCTAGTAAGTCAAACTCATAAATTATTGTATTCTACTCACCATATCATTTGCAGCCAAGCCTGGACGACTCTTGACCTCACGTGCTGTAGCATCCAATTCTGTGCCACAAGCCGAACAATTGAAGTGATAACCATGATACACTTCGCCACGGAAACGCAGAGGCTCCTCATCAATCAGGCCACTGTGACAAAGCAATTAATGCATAAATTTAAATTATAATGCCACGCCTACTTACTGACACTTTTGGCACACATAACGTCCAGTTATCTCTGCCTTCACCTTGGCATTACATTCATGGCAAAGAGCGCGATTCTGATTGCGGATGAAGCCACTATCAGCCAGCTCTTTGGCGCACAGCTGACAGCGGAAGCACTGCGGATGCCAGCTAGCGGACATGGCCTTAATAACGCGTCCAATAACGAACTCGCCGCACTTGTTGCAACAGGGCGCAAACAGCACATGGAAATCCCGCTCACAGTACTTGCGTCCCTCAAACTCGTAGAAAATGCCATCCTGGAATGGACGGAAGCACTGAGCGCAGCTGAAATATAGTGTCATAATGGTGGTTAATCAATCACATAAACGAGCCTGCAGTGTATACTTACACAAAGCACTGCGTGTGCCAGAGCTCGCCATTAGAGTTGACTATCTTCTCGGTGGGCTCGAATCCATCGGCGCATCTCGTGCAATGCATTGCACTCAGCGACATGTTGATGGCCTGAACTCTGCAAGGACATGGCAAACAATAGCAAGATTAGTATATTTCCAAGAGAGGATAGAATTCATTTAGTAGACGATTACACTTCTGCTTTGGAGTACATCATGATGGCGACTTAAGCGTGAAACGACAACACAACTGCAGGGCAGCGTATGAACGAGGCTACTGGATAAGGCAAAGGCGTGACAGGGCATGGTGGAGTGGAGGAGAAGGGAAGGAAATTTAAGCAACAGTTTGCGTGGTTTGCTTATCAAGCGATGTTGACGTTGCTGAATCATATTGCCGACTCTGACGAGTGTAACAAAAGCTCTTGCATTCCTTGTGTGGATCGCAAGTCTTCGTTTACGATTTGAGTAGTTCAAGTGCAGTCGTTAAAGAGTGCGGATGTGCGGACATGGGCAGTCGGTTAATTAAGTAATGGATTAATATCAATGAATCGATGAACGATTTAAGCGAATTGAATTTGCCGCCAACTAACAAACACACACACAGACACACAAAGCAATAGGTAAACAACACGCACACAGGCACACGAAGCGTGCTGGCGGCATCTAAAAATAAATTTGAATGGCTATGACGTCATCGATGTAGTAAACATCTGGCGCTTCAACTCTATGAAAAACGCAAGTTATGCGGGCAGAATGACTCCAGCAGATGGGAGACAACTCAACACTACAGATAAAAGCGTTGTGAATTTGCATAACTGCAATTTAAAGTGCATTTTTACGATCTGATTAATTTGCAGCACCTTGACCAAGTGTTTGTGAATGAAGCGAGCTATCAATTGGGTCACACATTTGCGAGCGCTGGACCACAAATTAGGCGTTATGATGATGTAATTGGGTTAAGATTCAACGGTTAACGCTCTTTTCTATTTTGCTTACTGAACGGGTGGCATTTTGCTGGACAATTGGCTTTCACTTGTTGCACTTGCAGATCGCGTCAATCAACTGAAATCTGCAAAACAAAATATCATAAAATTGTGTCGTCTGTTGATCAGTGTTGTCGACTCGGCTATATTAAAGCTGAATCCGGTTTCACAGCCTTTTTGCAATCTATTTCCTCTCAATTAAACTTATGTTTACAGCTAAAATGGGCAACACTGCTGGTATTTGTATTTGAGGCCAACGACAACACAGGTCTTGCCAAATTGGGCGTACCACGCGAATCGTGAATTTCTTCAACTTTATAACTAATACAAACACACTTATTTGTTTTGCATTTAATTAGAAATTTGATTTACCTATGGCAACCACAGTTTCACAAGTTCTTCTAAACAAATTTATTGTTTAATTAAAATTATGCTTCTACTAGCCGAGTGACGTCGATTTAGCGCTGGCAAAACGTCGATGTTTGGTTCGACCACGGCTGCCACACTTGGCGTTTGTGCCTAAATTGGCACTTTTTATGTGTTAGCGCAATGGCACTGTTTTTTTTTAACCTAGCCCTTTAAATCGCTAAGATAGCCTTAAGTTAAAATTAATTTCTAGCAATATATGAATAATATAATTTTTTCTGTTCATCTCACAAGCATTTCTATTAAACAGGATATTTAGGGGGCTATTATAGCGGCTAGTCGGGGTTCTGGCATGCACTAAGGCTGTAAATTTGATTAACTTAGGTTGTGCACTTGGCTACAGCACTGCGTGAAAGATACAACTTGCTTTGTTTACCTTTTTTGCGTGCCAAAAGGCTCAGGTCATCCTGATCAAAAATATACCAGTCTATCCCTTGCAATTGGGATAATGGGTCAGCTTCGCGCTTCAATTCAAATATTCTGTTGTCTGCTATGTTTGTGATGTAACTTGCTTTGTTTACCTTTATGGTTCGGCCACCAACAGCGACGTTGCCCGTGGAACGCACGGACTTGTTGCAATTATCGAGCGCAGCAGATTTTTTCTGCTTCTTGTTATGTTAATGAACAGAATGCGCCAATTTCGAAATTCAAATGCCAATTTTGATAGAGATTTTGTCGTCATAAGCATTACTGTATTATCTATATCGATGTTTTTTGTTTAAAGATTATTAATAACAATGTATACGAGTTTTTCTTGCTTTTTTTTTATTTATAATTAGTAAACTTTTCAATCTGCAACTATTAATAGTGGAAATATGTTATTTTCATTTCAATCAGGTTGGCAGGTTGGCTTATCGGATTGATAATCGATAAATAACTGCTTTCGGACATACATTACGCGCACTTATTTAAATTTGTTTACATACATAAGACTTGACATTCAAGATCTTATCTCTTAATAAAACTCTTGAGTGTTTGTAAATCTATTTATGTATATAGCTTATCTGTTTGACTGAACTGATTAAGTAGAATAGTTGAATTTAGGAATAGCTACAATGACCAGAACTACAACGATTTACTAATATTCTTATTAAAAACATATGTATAGGTAATAATTCGCTGAATTATTTTGGTATTTATAGCACCTTTCTATAATTTCAATTCTAATTAAATTCACTCATGTTTGTACATTTCTCTTCCGCCTGAGGCTTGCAATTTCTCAGATTCACAGCTTCCGCGTTGAGCTCTTAATTGCATCTGGGCATTTGTTGTTCGATTGTTCCTTATTAATAATACTTACTTACAGAAATGGCATATGTATACTATACATACATGTATGATTGTAAACCGTTGTATTTTCATCAAGCTTATCATTTAATCATAAATTCTTTATGGCACTCCCTATGCCTTTATGTCAACCCCCTCATTGGCGAAACTTAACTTTTGTTTACTCATATCACCGCCGCATAATGAAAACAAACAAAGCGGCGACGAGGCCACCAAAAATAGGTGCCAACAACAAAACTTACATACTTACATATCAACATATGTTTGTGTGTATGAACATATGTATGTGTTGGCGCCGCCTTACAACGGTTCTGGTTTTGCGAGACAAAAGGCACGTAGCAACAGTTGGGACGATTTTATTTTATGCTGCTTGCTGCTCGCTAGAAAATTCTGGGCAAACGGGAGATACATAGTATGTATGCGGCAATCTAAGTGTAAGAGTAATAAGTTGATAGTACATCAGAGTGATATGAATATCCATCACTCTCAAGAGATTTGTCTGCTGCAAGCGGATACAGTGGGTGTCTAAATTTAACTTCAATTATGCTATTTATTATTGCAGCTGGCGCAAAGGCAAAGCCGGCAAACCAGACAAACAACAACTTGCGCACAGCCAATGTGCACATGCATACACACTTGGAAAGTAAGTCTGTGTATGTGTGAGCACACACTCATACACATGGCATGTGCACATACATACATATGTATGTGTGCATTTAGTTTATGAATGCAACTTAGCTTGCAAAACCAGTTGCAGCCATTGATAGTTTTCTTAAAGTTTTCATATAAATATTCCAGAAATGTAGGCATACTGTAAGTAAACAAAACATTGTAGCAACTGCTATCAGCTATACTAAGTATAAATAGCTTTTTAAAGCTTATCGCTATCGTAATAATTTTTACTATGTGGCTATTGCTTATTTCTTATCTTTAAATTTCGAAATCACTGAAGGGGGCCCCACATTTGGCATTGAACATTTTTGTTACATTTTTACTTTTCATTTTCGAAACAAAAATGTAAGCTAAAAATACCTATTATTATAATTTACTATACATACTAATATTTTCACTATAAGCAATTCTACAATATTTTCCCTATTTAACGGCTTTCCACAATAGTTTCCATATGCTTTACACTCTGTCATAAATACACTCGCCTCTAGGCGACATGAAACCTGGATGAATTGGTATTAATTGACTGCGGCTTACGTGGGTGCAAAAGTGAGAGTGAACCCAGCAAACTTTTCCAAACCGCCGGATGCAGACTGTATCTGAGGTGAAGGCGACAATGCTCGACCTACGTATGCATGCAGCCTTAGTGGGGGCGGGGGAAATAAATTGACACGCAGTGCTTGCCTAGCTGAAGCAGCCGTCACAAACACAACTGCACAGAAGTAGCTCGAAGAGTGCGCGAGTGTGTGTGTGTGTGTTTGTGAGTCTGTGGCTGTACGCGGTTGAGTAAGGTTTTGCAACGACAAAGGCAACATCGAAGCTAAAGACTAAAATCGTTTTGCTTAGCAACAACAAGCCATGTTGGTCAATAACGAAAACCGTTTTTGCATGCAATGTGACAGGTGTTACTACCAACGACCTGTTGTTCACTTGGGGCGACGGTCACTCTAAAAGTTCCACAACCTCACAGCTGCAACCGTTGGCCAACTGCTGTGACCACCCGCGCCCGGCAAGGCAGTGTACTCAGTTTGTCTATACAAGTGCATTGGCATATACAATACAAATGTATGTACATACATATGTGTGTGTATGCGGGTTAGTGCCATTTAGCACTCGTAAAAAATTGCAACTTAGCAAAACAGCAGATAACAAAAAAACCAACACACATATGTATTAAATGTGTATATATGTATAAACATTTTAAAAATAAAACTATTTAACCTTAGCGATGTCGTTGCCATAGTGACGTTGGTTCCAAGTGAGGAGAAAAACAGAATTTTGCAATGCACACAAACGTAAATACAGATAGTGGCGACAGAGAGCGCGACTCGGAGAGGCACGAAGAGCGCACCTTTTCTGCTCTATTTGTTATGGTTATTTTTGCGCTTATGTAGTTGTTGCGGTGGACAGTTATTGCAGCTGAAACTAAAACAACAAATTGTACTTGGGTGTAGAATGAACTCAGTAGCAGTGATAACCGATTAAAACAGGCGACAAGCAGTTGAGCTTTTGAACTGCTTGCTCAATGGCGAGAGGATGGGTCAAATTAAGCTGAGGCTATATGAATGTGTAAACGTGACGCATCACATGATGACTATTTACATAAACTATACATAGGCAGATATAGGTGGAACGTATGCAAATCGCCATAGATTTATGAATATCACAGCTGCGCGATCAGTGCCAAGTTTTGAAGGTGAATTGTAGGATAAGTTTGATAAGAGTCTTTACGCGATTTCAGCAATTACTAGTACTATATATATACTATGTAGATAGATCAGCGCCATCCTGATCTTAATCATTCAAGGTGTGCAATGAAATAAATAAAAATATGAGATGAATAAAGAAAACCACTTGTATGTCGATTAATAATTTCGTTTAATTTTACATTTCCTTTATGTAATTTGCTTAGCTGTTAATTGGCCATATACTCTATATAGATAGTACATGTACAAATATGTATATTGTAATTATAATTTAAAATGCAATTTGCCAATAAATAACGAAGCGCATTAACACAATTTAAGTGTATACTACAGTACCATATTTTTTACATATGCTTCTCTCGAAGTATTTACACATTGTTATCAAATATGTATTATAATAATAAGTCTTTCGTTTGACACATTCAAACACATTACTGATTAATGCTAATAGTTCGTTTATCATTAAAATTAGTTAAGCCAATACATCAGAATTTTGTGAAAAAAGGCAACTGTTGCTCTCAGACTTAAGACTAATTTTGACATAAATATATAAGTTGCCGAAACAACAGTTTTCCCCTCAACATATTCATACATACAACTGACATTTTAACATAAACGCAAGTATACATATGCATATGTATGTACTATGTATTTCTACACGTAGGTGTAAAGGCACATGAACAAAGGGAAATAAACAACCAAACGAAAAGTACGCCCCCACTCTGATAACATAAGTATGTGTGTGTGTGTATGTATGTATGTGAATGCAAACGGTTGTAATGAAAACGTGAGACGGAGCTCCCTACGTGATAACTATACAAAACCGGAGCCTACATCTAAGTATTATAACTACTATGCAATGAGACATGAACATAATATTAATATCAATATCAGTAATTGTATTAGTATTGGTATGGTAAATATAGTAGAACTCTTTAAACAGCCCTCGCACAAGGCTCAGTTGCTCATCTGTAGTCCGCCACTGCTGCGACTGCCGGTTGATGAAGAGCCGGTCAGATCAAATTGTGATACGAGCTTATCGTAATCCTTCAGCGATGTCTCAAACTCTTCCAGCTGCCGTGATAAATCATCGATGCTGCCATTGGCCTTGGCTGTTCCATTGCTAGCAAATGCTGCTGTAGCAGAAGCTGCCGCAGCTGTGACGCTACAGCTTGACACATTGGAAATTTGCAACTCACTGAGTCCAGCCAGTGGTGGAGCATGATAGCATTCCCTGAAGAATTTGGCTAAATCGTTGATTTGCGACGTGGGCGAAGCGAAGGGGAAATTCAGCTCCTTGAGCAAACTATCATCATCTGTTGGTGCCTGCGCCTGCTGCTGCTGCGCTGACTCCAATGTTGACGCCGAACTGTGACGGTAGGTGGAGCTGCTGGCGGGGATTAGTAGACTCTTGATGGGCGATGTGACACTCTGGGCTGCCGTTAGCTTCTCAAAGCTCTTAAATGTTGTCGAGTTGTTGTTGTTATTGCTATGGATATTGTTGTTGTTGATGTTGTGATTGCTGCCATTAATGTTTAAGGGATTGTTGTTGTTGTTGACTGGCGACTCGCATTTGCGATTCAGAGACTCAATGGAACCGCTGCAGTTGCTCTCGTTCCGAGTGCGTCGCAGCATCCACTCGAACGGCGGCGTCTCAGGCAGCACATAGTCATTTTCCGTATATTGGCGTAGCTTGCCCAGGTCAGTGAATGCACCCGGACGCAACGGCTTGTCGATGTCTATGAACCGCTTGTCATTGCCAATCCCGTTGCCCACCACACTGCCCATTTCACCGGTCGTTGGCAATTTCAGCGCTGACGATTTTTGCGTGGGTGAATTGGCATCGTTGGCTGGACGAAAGTGATCCGACTTGAGCATAATAGTGTTCTGCTGATCCGCTTTATACGTTCCTGCCGCTGTAGTCCCCTGATGAGTGACCGTGGGTGAAATGGTGAGCTTGGTGCGATAAGCAACAGACATTATCAAAGTGCCCACAATTGTGTTGAGCTGGCCAATCTTGACCTGTTTGTGGCCCTCGCCCAATGTGTGCACCTGGGGTCGATCCACATAGATGCGATAAAAGATGCCATACGAGTCCGGACACTGGCGACGCGACAGCTTATAGGCTGGCGTCGTACGGGTGAGAGATATGAGTGACTTTAGCATGATGCCCATGCGGTTGTATATGGCATGGAAAGGTTTTATCGCATGGCCGTCGTTATTGACCGTCTCTCCTTTGAACTCATCGCCAGCTGCTCCTGCTGCTTTGTTGTTGTCAGCCGACACGAGGTCCAGTGACCAGACTTCCAGAATCATTTTATCGCCCTCAGTTGTTTTTAGAGATATTTCCACACAAAGCGGAAGCCGTTGCAACATGCTGTCGCCAGCCTTGAGGTCCAGCGCTCGTTTTGTCTCCTCCTGCACATCTGGATGGTCATGTACGACAATATTGAACCAGTCATTTCCACCTAGAGGATTGCACTGGGTCTGCATCTTCTCTCCTAGTCGCGACTGCACAACAACTTGTGTTGTTTTCAACGCCAGGAATTTGATGAATCTGTCCACCTCCTTTTCGTCCGCGTTTAAGCGTTGCGCTGACATTTTCAATTTTTCTTGAATGTTTACTCGCAACAACTGCGTACAAAGTTCGTTTTTGTTTTGTCTTTTCTTTCTATATTACACTGCTTCCGCGTATTGTCTGCGCCCACCCATTCGTAATGGTGTTCTGTGGAATTTTCTCTTCTTTTCTGTTTTTGTTTTTGTTTGTTGCACTTATCTCTTTGCACTGTGATTTCCGATTAGCACACACTCGCGCTTGCTTATCAAACACTGTAAGTTCAGGAGTATTTGATGATTTGTATGATTACATTCGCTTGACTAAATTACTTTATTTAAAAGCAAAACAAAGATCACTCCCACATTTTTCGTTAAGGTCCGCCATTAAACTAACTCGCATTCGCGTTGCTGGTGTTGCCATACGCTGAGTTGGGTAAATCATATCAGGGTTGCCATCTATGCGCAAAATGCGGATTGCTGTGAAAAGCAAAAACTGTGACTGTGAAATCACTAACTGTTACTTTATAAAAACTGATTTATCAAGAAAACAAACGAGTGTAAATTTATTTAATTTGTGGAACATAACATTTATTTTTTGTATTATTTGATATCTATCATCTGTTAAGAAAATTGTAACTGTTACAATTGAAGTATTTTATTTAATTTTTATTTCTAAATACAGTTTTTCACTGGTTAATTTTTGTAAATTATTATTAAGTTATATATTGTTATTATATCGTGAATGCGTCAATTATTCGGCAATTCGAAATATGAGTTAGCGCAGCATACTTGCTTTCACCCCTGTTTGCCACTTTTCAAAATAGTGTGGCAACTCTGCGCGACGAATGAGACACGTCACGTACACACAGTGGGCGGGTTGGGCGAAACTTTTCAAATTGAAGGATTGCGTCGAAATAGAAATGCGTACGTGCAAGCGTCGGACTGTTATATTTTTATATTTGAAATATCTTTGAAACCAGATGCTAATGACTTGATTTTTATTTTAAATAATTCTGCCGGCTAGTGCCAGGCACGGGTGCTTTTACATTAGTTGTGTTTGATTGAATATTAAAATACTCGCGATCTGATTTGGAAAGCACATGCTTAGGCAAATAGTTAAGCACAGAAGCAGGAACAGATTCCAACATTTGACGACGCTCCTCCTGTACGCGCTCTTGCAAATCTGCCTCTGTCTTAGCTTTCATATCAAAGTATTGTACATTCTCAGCGGCTGCCTCTGCGCGCCTGCGATTGTTTTCCTCGATCATTGACAGAAGAAGAGCACCGTGTTCCTTACGACGATGACGTTCTTTGATCTCCTTTTCAAGCATCTCTTCTTTGCCGGCATTATCATTACTCTGTTCAGCGATTTCCTTCTGTTTGAGGCGTGCTTGGTCTTTGGCCCGCTCTTCCATCTCAGCGCGATAACGTTCCAGTTCTAGTCTTGCACGACTACGCTCTAATTGCTCTTGCTCAAGCTGCTGCCGGTAGCGTTCATCGTCCTTAGCTTTGTACTCTGCCTGCAGCAGATCCACCAAGAGATTAATGCGTTGATTTTTCCGGTTCTGCAAAGATGAAGAAGCTTATTAACAACTGCACAAAACTTAACACCTATATCCTGGTCCATATTCCGTAAGACTTACCTCTACTTCAAGATTTTGTTTGCCAATTTTCAAACTAATTTCCTCTTGTTTGCGTTGCGCTTCTCGCTTAACAGCATTGAACATTTCCTTCTGCTGTTCAATCTCGGCCTGTTTCTCAAATACTTTTGCCATGTCCTCGTTGGACTGAGCCTTCACTAGTTTTTTATATTCCCTGCGCTGCTCGATGAACTCCATCATTTCGTGGAGCTTGTCATGCTTCAATTGTTCCTGCTGCAGCTTCTCCGCTTTGTCCTCCTCTTCAATTTGCCGCTGCATGGCCATACGTTCTTCGCGCTCGGCTACGGTCTGTACATATTGTAGTTGGCGATTTTTTCGCGTTGCTTCTATTTGGCTGGACAAATTTGAATGCAATTCCCGTTGTCGCTCCTTTCTGCGCTCTTCATCTTCAAGTTCTTTAGCCAAGAGTCTTTGCCTTTCGGCTTCGGCACGTTGGAAGCCTAGTGCTTGAGCATTCTTGGCCAGCTGCCGACTTCTATTGATTTCAACGAGATGATCGTCCAGATCCTTTGTAATGGCTGCCAAGCGTAGTTGCTCAGCCAACTCTCGTAGCTCCTGGCAATCGTTACGCAACTGCTGACGTCGTTTGCGGTCAAGGAATTCCTTTTGTTTAAGTTTCTGTAGTTCATCAGACATGGCGCCTTCTGCATGAGCTACCTGTCGGCGAAGAGGATTCTCTTTAGATAGTTCAGTGCTTCTCTGATGCTTTTCGTTCATGATTTCGCGAACCACTTTGTCGTTCTTGTAATAATAGGCCTCGTCAATAAATATATTCGGCATAGTTTTCCAAATTACTTTAACTAAAGGAAATGAGTCCCTTGGGTCCGCATAAGTCCTGGTCGGTGTTGCCATGGTATTAAATGGGGTAAAGAAAGCAACTGTATAAAACGGGCAAACACACAACGTATATAACAAAACAAATGAATAAGTGTGTCAACAAAATTAAATTAATGAAACATAAACAAATAAACATAAACAACTAGATATGAATATTGATATCGATAAATGCGACTCCGTCGATCATTTAAAATATCGAAGCTTGCAATTATGGCAATTGTTTCTTCCAGCGCTTTCGTAAATTAGAATATTTTCTTTTGTGTTGATCATTTTCATTTATTGCTTGTTGTAATAAATTCTAGTTTGCAATTTGAATTTTTTTCAGACAAGTTTCGCGCTTCCATTCAAAAATTATGTTCGACCTCTACTTTCAATGCTACTTGCTTTGTTTACTTTTTGTTGGGCGAGCAACAATGGCTGTTTTCATCGAACATCGAGCAAATGATAGCTAGCTTCGAACCACAGAAATTCTGCCTTATACAACACTAGTTACAAAACAGTTGAATTTAAATATTATTGATGTACAAGAAAATTTTAACTGATGTAACAACGAAAATTTTAAGAAAAATAAACAAAAAAAGTTTACAACTGTCTTTTGACTATTTACATTAAATAGCATGTATGCATTTATATGTTTTCATATTTCAATGTTTGTTTTTTTTTTAAATCCAGTTCCTCAACAAATCAGTTTACATACGAAAACTTTAGGCTATTGCACTTTGCACCAAGAGTTGCATTCAGCCGGTTTTGTGCAAACAATTTAAACTAGCGGAAATTGTACGATGGACACTTTCACCAAACGTTTGAACTTACAATTTATTTGGATGCAGTGTCAGTCGATTGTAGCCAGCTGAAGCCAACGGTAGGATTACCTAGAGACATGCAGCTTATTTATCGTGAATTGGACGAGGATATTGTGCGTCGCACAAATGCCGTATTTGCAGCAAAGGATTGCTTTGTGGAAGTGTTGCCTGATCAACTAATAATACCACGCAAATATATAGAGCTTGGGGAGTCCATACGCAGTCTGCCTGTGTACGATGATGATGTATGGATGGTGTCGTATCCACGTACCGGCTCTACATGGGCGCAGGAAATGGTCTGGTTGCTGGGCCACAACTTAGACTTTGAGGCAGCCAAGAGCCAGAGTCTAGGGCTGCGGTCACCAATGATTGAGCTGTCGGCACTCTTCAGCACGGATCATCATCAGTGGGTGGCGTATGTAAAAAGTTCAACTGAGTATTTTTCAGATTTAAGCAGTTTCTCTTCTTCACAGCGAGGTCTTTGGGAACACTGTTGACTTTGTGCGCAATCTGCCACGTCCGCGCTATTCGCGCTCGCATCTTTCCTGGCAACTGTTGCCTCAACAAATTGACATCGTCAAGCCCAAGGTTGTGTACACTGCTCGCAATCCAAAGGATGTTTGCGTATCATATTATCATTACTGTAAATTGGTGCATGGCATGCAGGGAAATTTTGAACAATTTGTGGAACTCTTTTTGTCTGGCCATACACCCATGGGCTCCTACTGGACGCATGTGCTGCCCTTCTGGAAACGTAGCTCCGATGAAAATGTCCTCTTTATTAAATATGAGAATATGATAAACGATTTGCCAACAGTGATAAAACGTTGTGCCAAATTTCTTAATGCATCCGAGCAATTGACCGATGCCAATATGGAGCGCATTTGCGACCACCTCAAGTTTGACAACATGCAGGGCAACAAGGCTGTAAATCTGAAAAATATTCTCCCGCAGGGTGATTCCAAGTTCATACGAAACGGCAAGATTGGGGACTGGCGAAATCATATGAGCGATGAAATGTCAGAGCGATTTGATGCCTGGATCGAGGAGCACTCCCAGGGAACCGATTTGACTTTCGAATATGATTAACTAATGTACATACATACATTGTTCTAAATGATTTTTTTTAATTTCTCATGCATTAATCAAATAAAATTTACTCCTTTTTTATCATTGAAAACATTTACTCGGTTTGATATTCCTTCTAAAGTAAAAACTTGCCAGTATGGTGAACTTTAATTACAGTAAATTCCCGCTACAATTACATTGCATTCGATGGTGTACGATAAAAAATGGTTTACATTTCGTAAGTAAACAATTGACAATGTGTTAACTAAACTGCTATTACCGTTATGCCGCAGTCGTTTGTGCAACCTGAAAACCATCATGTGGCAGTTGAAAACTGAAAATATTACACTGGAACTGCACTACCTATATGCAATGGTGCTGCAGCTGGTTGGAGGGGGCAGCATCTTGTATTATAGTCCGGCTGGACTGGTATGCAACTGGAGCTGGCTTCAGCGGCATTATTTTGCCAGTCAACCGCAGTGGATGTGGCGGAACACAGAGTCTCTTAACCGAATGGATAAACAGTTCAATGGCAACATTTTTGTGCTGGCTTGCATCACGGAGCAGTCTCACGTCAAGGAACTAGAAGGTTTGACGGAAAGTCTTGAACACTTGAAGAGTACACGGGTGCTCATAGAACTGGCAGGGGAGAGCTCAAACCGTAGCACTGTGCAGGACCTTTTAGCAGAGAATATCTTTAGACATTTCATACGAAACAAAATGCTTAATGTAGTACTGTACTTTCAGCATGGCATGGATAAGCTTACGTTCTACCGTTTTGAGATATTTCCCAACTTTAAGCTTATTAAACGATATCAAGATGAATTGCTACGACCAGAAGCTGTGCTTTATCCAAATAAAATTAAGCATCTGAGAGGCAATACACTGTCTGCAATGCCCGACCTTTCCGAACCAAATACGATACTCTATTACAATGCGAGTGGACAAGCATGTATCACAGGATTCATGTGGCATTTCATTGAAACATTTGCTAGTAGTCTCGGAGCCAACATTAAAGCACAGTTACCAACATGGCCAATGGGCCGCAATTTAGCTGAGCCTTATATGCTGGAATTCACAAACAATGGCAGCGTTGACATTGGCCTGGTTCTTGTACAAAGGGGATATTCCTATACTAACAGGTAAACTAATGGAATTACACAAAATAATAAGTAGTATAATTTTGATTTTTCATAGGTACTACCAATACTCATATCCAATCACTCATGGCAGTTGGTGCATTATGCTGCCATTGGAACGTCCCATTCCGAGGAGTGCTATTTTTGGACGCGTTGTAAGCCCCAATGTATTGGCAGCTCTAATTCTTATCCATCTGTTGTGTCGGATAAGGATTTCCAGAATTTCGTACTACTGGCATTGCCTCCGCCTGATTCCCAAATTACTAACCCTATTTGTGTTCTGCGCCATTCTGGCTCAGCTGATATCTCTGTTAACCAAGACACCACAGCGACCCGCTATAGTTAGCTTTGATGACTTGCTTGAATCGGATCTACGAATTTTCGGTTTAAATTCTGAATTTTATTATTTAAGCGATGAGTTTCGTGCACGATATGCATCTGTCTTTCGCCTGACGAATAATTTGACCGAGTTCTATGAGAAGCGAACGAGTTTTAACATCGACTGGGCCTATAGCATAACCAAAACTAAATGGTACATGTTACAGGAACAGCAAAAGCATTTTCAATATTCGCTTTTTAAGTATTCGGACCTATGCTTCACTGGCAGTCAATATTCCAGCATTTTACTTGCCGACGAATCCATATATCTCGAGGAACTCAAGATGTACACCATGCGGACACAACAATCAGGTCTACTGGGACATTGGCTAAGGTACAGTTTCTATGATATGGTGACTGCAGGACGTATGAAATTTAAAGACTACAGCATGTCCATTCGTCCACAAGCTCTATGTATCCAAAACCTTCAATTCGCAAGCCGTTGCTATGTTATTGGAATTATTTTGGCAGTGTGTATATTTTTTGTGGAATTGTATAAATACTATATTAGAGTATGTTTGGATAGCTTGTAGATGTCGTACATTTAAATCTACAGTAAAATATCGTCATTTCACTTCGAGTTATTATGAAAT
Source organism: Liodrosophila aerea (assembly GCA_035045005.1). Classification (NCBI taxonomy): domain Eukaryota; kingdom Metazoa; phylum Arthropoda; class Insecta; order Diptera; family Drosophilidae; genus Liodrosophila; species Liodrosophila aerea. The sequence goes on from JAWNNL010000753.1 coordinate 671,282, forward strand.
ATGCAAAGCAAATGGATAAAATTAAACTTTGTCTTATAAGTTATCTACTAATGCATAAAGAGAAAATTTCATTAAATTAAACTTAAACATCATCGAAGGTTAAATATAAATGTAGGAAACCGATGAGATCTAGTAAGATTTCAAAATGGCTTTTCGAGCGCGACGAAATTTTTAAATACTGCAATGCCAGAGTTGCATCTTTCATGCGCTATTCACCCAAATTACTTACGAACTGCATTTCACAACTGCTATTCACACAAATAAATAACAAAAAAATGAACACAATAAAGCAAATTGAGCTACAAGCTAAAATGCGGGACATACGGGACAAATCTGGTTATTCCAGGAAAAAATTATTAATAAGTTCAATATGGGACTTTAGTTAAAATACTGTGACGGTTAGTCGCCTTACATGTATTTGATATTTTCCACTTGTTGCACACAAACAATATATTCATTGCGAACTATAAAAAAAAAACGGTTGCTGTTTAAAAAGTTAACATTTAACAGTTAAAGCTGTGTTTTCTTTGCATCGGCTTCTTTCATTATCAGAATAATTGTCGGCAGCAGCAGTCTCTTCGGAATAACATCGTCTAAAAATATATGCAGCGCATATATAGTATACTACGTAGTTGTGAATCATCAATTTCCGTCAAATAATTAAGAGAAATAAAGAAATGGATTCCGCTGACCAGGAAAAAATGGGTAATGATTCAAATAATCTCGCTCGTGGTGGCGCTACCGTTCGTACAAACGAAATCCATGCCACTGACCAGGTAGACATACGCGTTGAGGATTTCACGAACACAGTCGATTTAACGGATGCTGACTTGGTTGGTGGTGATATCAGCGAGCGATCCAATAACTCGAATGGCAGGAGTGACAATAATCAGTTGTCCCCCAATGACTCAAGATATCCCAAATATTCAGCCAAAATGGTTACAAATCGTCAGGCTGCGGAATACAATATGAAGCATAAGCATCGTGGTATGGCTATAATTTTCAATCATGAGCATTTCCATAAAAAATTAGGACTGGATTCCCGTGACGGTACCAATGTTGATTCCGACAATTTGACGCGCGAGCTCAAGCAGCTTGGATTTAACGTAACTGAGCACAGAGATCTTTGCCACCTAGAGATTGTGGACAAAGTCAAAGACGCTTCAAAGGTAGATCATGAAAACAATGATTGCATATTAATAGTCGTACTCACGCATGGCGAGATGGGATGTGTTTACGCTTGGGATACACTGTACAAGATTGATGACATCTGGGAACCTTTCACAGCCAATAAGTGCCCCTCGCTGGCAGGCAAACCGAAACTGTTCTTCATACAGGCCTGCCAGGGCCGTGGCCTGGATGCAGGCATTACAATGCAACAGGACAGCATTGAAACCGATGGCGACTCCTCCATCAGCTATAAGATACCAATACATGCTGATTTTTTAATTGGGTACTCCACTATGCCTGGTTATTATTCATGGCGCAATATTGGCCAAGGTAGTTGGTTCATGCAAAGCCTCTGCGCTGAGCTCGCCGACAATGGGACGCGATTGGACATACTTACCCTTTTGACTCTGGTTTGTCAACGTGTCGCTATTAACTTTGAGTCCAACAATCCGAAAATGCCACAATATCACCAAAAAAAGCAAATACCCTGCATTACCTCAATGCTAACACGCATTTTACAATTCACTGATAAGGTACCAGCCTCAAGTGCATGCTGCTAGTATGGTCACAAGCTTTGGGCAGTGTGATGTGCAATTTGATCTACATATAAGCCTTAAATGCACATTATCTGTATGTATTGTTATATGTAACAAAGAATATATTTAAATTTTGTACAGCAACAACAAATATCTTTATTCTCACTTGTTCACGTTTTGTACAGCATCCACACAAATCAGAGGGAAATACCATCAAAGAACTCTTCAAAAAGGAATATAGTACATGTTTCATAAAAAGACGAATAATAAGCTACACAAATTACTAATTATAATTTATAATATTAATATTTGGATTTTTAAATAATTGCCAGGTTAACTTATTCAGAGTAACCGTGACTGGTCTTAAAGTAACTGGAGTATGTCACGGGTTACTCTATAATCGCGGATAATGTAACTATTCATTTGTACTATGTTAAGTAACAGCACAGCTCAAAAAGATACCATCTTTTAAATTTCAAATTATCATATTTGTTTTAAGAAAAATTGGCTAAAAAGGTGTGTTACGCAAACGATTTCTAAATTGGACACTAATGTAATAAAATTAAATTCAGTATAAATAATCGTATTCGCAGCGCGCGCTGTTAAAGCTGGAAAAATGTTAGCTGCATGTTATTAACATCGCAACAAAATGAAATTTGCACAAACAACAGCGAAACAACAAACAAAAGCAGACTACAATAACAGAGCTGCAGTTTAATGCTGCATTTCTTTGTTGTCACAACAAATTCTCGAATCACGCAAATTGTCAATAATTACTTGAAATAAGAGATATAACTTGGATTAAAACATATAAAGTAAACGTTTTAACGGTTTTAACCGAAATATAAATAAGAGTGAATCATCAAGAATCCCGAGAAAGAACTGTATGATGGCCGCGAACAACGATAACACTAACGAAATCGAGTCCACTGACCAAGTGGGCATACGCGTTGAGGTTTCCACGAACACAGACGATTTAACTGATGCGTTTGGCTCGGTCGGTGGCAGCGGCGGCAACAGCGTCGGTACTTCAAGTTCAGCGTATTACAACAACCCGTACGGCAGCGGGGCCATTGGCCAGCTGGCCTCTAATGGCTATAGCTCATCCAGCTATCCCAAATATTCCGCCAAAATGGTAACAGATCGCCATGCTGCGGAATACAATATGAAGCATAAACATCGTGGCATGGCTCTAATTTTCAATCATGAGCATTTTGATGTACAGACACTAAAATCCCGTGCAGGCACCAATGTCGACTGCGAGAACTTGACTCGCGTTCTCAAGCAGCTCGACTTTGATGTCACCGTCTACAAAGATCTGCGCTACAAGGAGATTTTGGGCACAGTCGAGGCAGCTGCCAGGCAGGATCACGACAACAATGACTGCATATTGATTGCCATTCTCTCACACGGAGAGATGGGCTACATATATGCTAAGGATACCCAGTACAAGCTTGACAATGTCTGGAGCCCATTCACAGCCAATCACTGCCCCTCTCTGGCAGGCAAGCCGAAACTTTTCTTTATACAGGCCTGTCAGGGCGATCGTCTGGATGCAGGCATTACAATGCAACGAGGCCGCACCGAAACCGATGGCGACTCCTCCATGAGCTATAAGATTCCCATACATGCTGATTTCCTAATTGCCTACTCCACCATACCGGGCTTTTACTCATGGCGCAACACCACCCGTGGCAGTTGGTTCATGCAGAGCCTCTGCGCTGAGCTGGCCACCAATGGCAAACGATTGGACATACTTACCCTTTTGACTTTCGTCTGTCAACGTGTCGCCGTTGACTTTGAGTCCTGCACTCCGGATACACAAGAAATGCATCAGCAGAAGCAAATACCCTGCATTACCACAATGCTAACGCGCATTTTACTGTTTAGCGATAAGCCAAAAGCACCGGCCGGACGTGTGTAATTGCTGCTATGGTTATGGTGAGCTGACTAACCTTCTTCAGCTGCGGTCAGTGTGATATACTACAATTTGAGATATGGAAACTCATTTAACCAACCAACAACCTCTTTTAAACTGCAACAAATTTTGTACTTTTATACAATATTAGAAACTAGCTCCTGCCATGTCTATATGTCTAGTAATTGTCTATGTCCATGCCCATAATGGTAAATAATAGTTATATCTATTTTTTCTATGATTGCTATCAAATTTATAAATTTACTCAGTGTATTTTAAGAATATAGTTTTGCTTTGAATTGCCAATAAAGTTTATACAACAAAAAGAAAACATTTGACCTTCGTCTCCAACTTGATCATGCTATATATTAACCATACGAATAGCAACGAAAATGAATGTACGATTGTTTGCTAATTAAAGGTACTGATTTGGAGTGCCAAGTTGAACGACTTCGGCTGGAAAGGAATCAACGGATATGCACGACATGGAAAATGAGTTAGTAGCTGACCCTGTTCACTTCACTTTTATTCTTAAAGGCTTGACACGATATATTCCAAAACGACATTGAATTCGACTTATAGCACTATGGGGAAAAATTGACCAATCTTTAGAGGCCAAATAAATGCACGTTTCTGATCATTAATTTCACATTTAGTAATTTAAAGAAAAACGTTAAATTTTGCTCACAATTTCATCTTAGATGTGGCCACCCTCCTTTAGCTTGGCAACCAGTGCATCTACATCGGCAACAGCGGCGCCCGCTTGACGCACTGGTGGATCCTCAACGGAGATGATCTCAATGCGTGGTGTGGTATCAACGCCCAAGTCTTTGGGTGTCACCTTCTTAAGTGGCTTCTTTTTGGCTTTCATTATGTTTGGCAAAGTGGCGTAACGAGGTGTGTTGAGACGCAAATCAGCACTGAGCACCGCTGGAATTTTGGTTTTAATTGTTTCCAAGCCTCCATCGATTTCACGTACAATGGTCAGGCCGGCATCCGTCTTCTCAACCTTATTGCAAAATGTTGCCTGTGGCCAGTCGAGAACGGCGGCGGTCATTTGTGCCGTTTGATTGGCATCATCATCAATGGCCTGTTTACCCAGTATAACCAGATCCGCCTTCTCGTCCAATGCCAGCTTGGCAAGAATTTTGGAAACGTGTATGGGTTGCAGCAGTTCGTATTCGGCAGCCGGGATATCGACGTGGATGCCACGATCAGCGCCCATGGCCAGTGCAGTGCGGATGACCTCCTGCGATTGTGTTGGACCCACAGAAACAGCAATGATCTCGCCGGCCAGTTTCTTTTCCTTCAACTTAACAGCCTCCTCGACGGCAATCTCGTCAAATGGATTCATGGAGTGCTTGACGCCCTGAGTGACCACGCCATTTTTCTCGGGCTTAACGCGCACCTAATGGTCATAGAAGACATCAATTTAGTTCGTTAACAACGATTACGCAAAACCAAGCGCAACAAGTGATAAGGGGAAGCAACAGGAGGGACAGGCAAAGGCGCAACACTTCACTCACCTTAACGGCATAGTCGATCACACGCTTCACACCAACCAGAACACGGGCCATTTTCTATTTAATGTGAATTGGACAAATCGATAATATTTAATAATAGCTATTAATAATTTTTCTTTAATTGTGCAGCATGTAAATTTACCTCTTGAGCAGGGCAGAGATTGTCTAACTTGTAGGGGAAGAGCGGGGGTCCAAAGGTTGGAACGTTCGACAGCGTTGCCACACTTCGAATAGCATGGCCAGACTGATGGGCTTATCGTCTTAATATTTGTTGTATGCTAATGTTACATTCGCAAAATCTTTCTTATCTTGAAAAACACTATAATTAGCTCGTTTATGGCGCATATGTTTAAGCATGCAGTTCTGCAATATTACGTAAATCTTAACTTGATTTCTTATATACAACTAAGTTGTCAGGTACAGCGTACTTGGCTGAACAGCGAAAGAAACAGCTGATTGCAGAGTGTGCTTTTTGTTCTCAGTGAAAGTGCAGAGAAAACAGCAGATATTGTAGCAGTATTCAGTTGCATATAAAGAATTCACATTCCAACTACAGAACTTTTAAAATGCCTGTAAACGCTCCACTTATTATGAGAGTAATGGCATTGTCCATTAACACGGCGAAGCGTGCTGGCGTCATTATTCGTGACATTCTCCACGGTGGTGACTTGGGAATTATTGACAAGGGCAAGAATGATCCACAAACAGAAGCTGATCGTTCTGCCCAACGATGCATTATTGCTTCGCTTACAAACAAGTTTCCCAGCATTAAAATCATTGGTGAAGAGGGCGCCTCTGACTTAAACGTGTGCTCTGATTGGTTAGTTAATGAAATGAATGAAAAATTCCTAGAGCAAAGTTGTCCACCTGCATGGCAGGATGCACAACTGAATGACTTTGTGATATGGGTGGATCCGCTGGACGGCACAAACGAATTTACACAGGGTAAGCAGGAGTGGGAGTTGCCCAAAAGATTTATGATATACAAATTTAATATAATATCTTAACAGGTCATGTGGAGCACGTCACAGTGCTAATCGGTATTGCAATTAAGAATTCCGCTGTAGGTGGAGTTATTCATCAGCCCTTCTATAAACAGGCCAATGGAGAGCTAGGTCGCACCATTTGGGGCTTAAAAGGTCTTGGTACCGGAGGATTTACAGCTGTTGAGCCGCCAAAAGGTGAATTCATTATAACCACTACACGCTCGCACTCGAATGCACTGCATCAACAGGCAGTGGACGCGTTTAATGCCACCAAAGTGATAAAGGTTGGCGGTGCAGGCTACAAGGTTCTTCAACTGCTGGAAGGCAAGGCGCATGCTTACGTTTTTGCCACACCAGGATGCAAGAAATGGGATACATGTGCCCCCGAAGCCGTCCTGGAAGCTAATTGTGGTACCTTGACCAACATCAATGGCGAACACTATGAATATCATGCAGATGTGGAGCATGTGAATGTTAAAGGCGTTTTAGCCACCATTGGAAATACTCACCAGGAGTTAGTGGAAAAGATACCAATTGAAGTGCGGGAGGCAGTAGGCCGCAAGCATTCATTGTAATTCCTATTAAAGTTTCAATTATTCACAAGGAATTAAAAACCAAATATTTATTAGATAAAATATATAATTTAGGAGTAACAGTACAATCTGAAAATGATAAGAAGTGTAGCCAAATTGTGTAACTTATATCTACTTATCGAAACTTGAGCTGCTATTGGCAACAGTAGAGTTGTTTAGGTAGCGATTACGTTTCGCCTTGGCCACTTTGCATGAGTTCACGCTCGCAGCAAAACGAAGAGATTTCACTGATTCTTGGAAACAATCTTGGAACGGCGACACATTAATAAACATCAGTGTTTTTGAGTTACCACCCAAAGAAGGCATCAACAAGTGTGTCAACTTTGAGTTACGGTAGGGTATATGATCCTGTTTCTGTAGTAGAGCCAAAATTACATTTGTCAATTCGGAGAGTGAGCGATTAATATTCTTCGTTTCAGTCATACGAATGCTTGTCTTGGGGGACTCTGAGCCAGCTAAATCGACCAAATTAATGGAGCCAACTGACATCTCGCTTTTCTCATCATGATGACCGATTAATGCCAACTTGATAACAGCGTGAGAGCGTGACGAACGTTCATTGCCAACCGTACATGCTGTGGCTCGATTCATTTTAGCCAATTGCATAAGACGTCGCAAATGTTCTGGGTCTGAGATAATTTCCTCAGTTATATTTGACACATAAATGTCATTCTTTGCTGAATTCTTGGCCATACGGATTTCCATATCCTTTTGCTCGTTGCTTAACAGATCGTAAAGCACTTCGTTGTAAATTTCCAAGAACGTGGCTTTGATAGTGTATTCCCAGCCCATTTGACGATAGTTTTTGATGGAATCAAACAACAGATCGACAGTGCGTGGTATCACACCAGCATTGTCCACAGTGCCATCCATAGTGTAAGTCTTACCACTGCCTGTTTGACCGTACGCAAAGATACATATGTTATAGCCATCCAGTGCGGATTGAATCAGTGGTGTAACCATTTCAAAAATGTCGGTTTGCCTGGTATTTGGGTGAAAGACCTGATCAAAGCTAAATATTTGTTGGCCCATTTTATTCCTAGCCTGGACATCTAAGCTTTGAATTTCCACGGTGGCTTCATCGTGATAACTCCAGGTACAACACGTACGATTCATTTCATTTTCCAATGGTGGACGCACACGGCAAAACACTCGTATATTGCCACGTAGATCCATGACGGTGTTATGCAACTCCTTTCGTTCCATGTTAGACTGAAAGAGCTGATTCTTACAAATGGCCACTTCCTCTTGTAACTCATTGCTAATGCGAGTAAGATCTGCATTTGCTTCACGTAGACCTGTCACTTCCACCAACAGCACATCGTATTGACTTTTGATATTCTGCAAAGATATATTTTTGTTCTATAAACTCTCTAAAATTTTCAGATGTAAGGGACATACCTCGTGCGTAGCTTTTAGCTTTGTTAACTCATCATTGGTTCGTCCCAATGAAATTGTTACAAATTCAATTTTGCTGTTTTGTTGCTTGACCTGTCGGTGCAGGCATTCATTCTCCGACATCACATTTTTAAGCGAAGACTCGGTTGAAATAAGTTTGCATTGAGCCTCTTCAAGCTGCGTTTGTATATCGCTTACATCAGCTAATTCTTCCGATTGCTGATCATATTTAAGTTTTAGTGCTCTGTGCTTTTCTAACAAATCGTGGAAGCGCGCCTTGAAATCATAAGGAGCAATACGTTTGGGTGCTACTGCTGATGCACTGGCTGTTCCGGTGGGCTTGGCTGCTGGATTAGCTCTACTAGCCGCATTTATTCCTGCACGCCCAATAGGACGGGATCCAGTCCTTTCAGTTTTTGTTGCTGTTGCAGCTGTACCCGCAGTTGCTGGGCGCTTGGCTGTTGCACCGGTAGCGCGGCCAACCGTATTCGTTTTTAAAGCTGTGGTTGATGTTGTAGGTGCATTAATAGTTTTAAAAGCATTTGACGCCGAAGCTTTAGTTGCAGTAGTTGTAGAAGCAAATCTTCCAAACTTTGTTGGAATGGGTGCCAAAGTGGGTTGGGCAGTGCGTTTTATATTACGAGAATCACAATTCCTCAGTTCGTTGATGTCACAAGCGGAACGACTGCGGCGCAACTTTAAACGGCTGTCAACTTTTACCGGCTGTGGAGACGTTGCGCGAGCTGATAAAACAATAGATAATAGATAGATCCATTAAAGATTTTATAATAACTTACGTTTAACAGAGGCCACTGGTTGTGCTATGTTCACTAGGTCCCGGGAAAGAGGAGGAAACATTGAGCCAATGTGTGTATGATTTGGATTTAAATTCGTAGAGGGTTTAATACGATCAGTTGGTAAGATCGACTTGATTAGTGGAACGGGCCTTTTAAACCCGGATGGCTTTGGTAAACGCGATTCCATATTATAGGCGTTTTACTGATTTTTTTGTTTTACATAAATATTACACACTAGATCTGCAAAAAAGCGACGCCAAAATGTCTTTCGCGCCGTTAATTTTGACTGTAGGGTTGCAGGGAAAAGTCAGTGTTGCCTCATCTTGAATTGTACTTAACGCATTTCTCAACACTTAAAAATTGTATTTATTTAATTTTCTGCATGTTTTGTAAATAAAACTAATTTATAATCCAAACTTTATATAAAACATTTAGTTTTTTTTCTCAATTTTATAATTAAATATATAAAACGCATGATAATAGTGTTCAGCAATCGAAATAATAAGTATAGAATTTAAGAAATCCTTTTGAAATATTTTAATTGTTTTATTTATCATAAGAAGTACTTAGGAAGTTGAGCAGTTTTTAACGTAAAAATTCTATCGGGCATGCTCCGGTTTTCACTTATTTTAAGTGCTTTACTTTTTGACGAAAATACGTGAATTCAAAAGTTGCGTGCTCCGGTTTTCACTTTTTTTCTCATATCGGAACGTATGGCATACGATATACATTAGTGAATATCGATAAAAACAGCTGTTTAATTGTATTAATGAATTCGACTGGGTTTTTTGTTTTATGTTTGCCGCAAAAACTATATTAATTAAAATACATTTATGCCCTTCTATAAATATTTAATTTAAATACTGAAAGTTTTGTAATAAGCGGCCGCTGAAACAGCCGATTGTTCTTGCAGAGCTGCCAACTTTGCTGCTGGTTTTTTTTTTTGAATAACGAAGTCACAAATTCCTTATCCTGTTATATGCATTTATGCGCAATACATTGATTTTAATTGTTTAATACGTTTTGCATTATTATTTTAACAATCCATATACTTTTTCATTCATAAAAATCAATATAAAAAGTGTTCCAATAAGATACCACGTTCCTAGCGATGAGCTGGCAGCCCCTGCAATTATGTATATCGAATATCGTTCCAAATACCGATGTTATCGCACGCACGAATTCACTTTTTGTTGTTGCCCAGCTCAGATGAAAATGAGGCAGGTTCATTAAATATTAAATTATAAAATAAATACAATGCATTTTATTATAGGGAGTATGGCAAATTAATTTTAAAAGATGAATAAATATATCAAAAATATCGCGGATGTTTTTCAGGTTCTTATTCACTCCTGTACTGCGATTTACTTTTCAATTCACTGACTAAAAGTTCAGTGAATTCAAAGCACATAAAATATGTGGAAGTGAAAACCGGAGCACCAAAATTTTGCGGATTGAAAAGTAAAGCACTTAAAATATGTGAAAGTGAAAACCGGAGCATGCCCGTATGCTATTTTTTTTTAAATGTTATTGGATGTACGCTCAAACAAAACCATTTATCGCATTAATTCGATAATTCGTAATTTCGATAACAGAACGTTCGCTATGGAAACACAGCAATTGTAAAAAAATAAAATTTGATTTGTGCAACAAAAAAGGCTATAAGCAGGCCCGACTGTGACCAGCGAAGTAACCATAAGTGATGGCAGTGCATGAGAATGCCGAGCTCAAAGATTTGCAAATTTTTGAGTTGCATCCGCTTATAACAAATTTCAGCTGCAAGCTATCCGCCGTCACAGTTACACCGTTTGATGAAAAACAGTTCCTTTGCCTAGTTAGCGAGGAAAATGAAATTGTTCTACGTTATATCAGTGCTGCGGGTGCCCAGGAGGTGCTCAAGATGATATCCTGGTTCAAGCGCACCAATCGGGTAATACATGACATCTGTTTCGATCCTGCTGGCATTTGGCTCTTGGTTCTGTGTAAGTACTTGTGCCTGCGAATGTGTGTGTCTACGTGTGTGGGTTATGGTCAGGAGGGTTTGGAGGTGGTTGAGGTTTGCCATGAAATAGTAAAGCCTAAAATTACTCTGCTGCTGTGGGTGGGAGTGTACTACATAGTATGTGTGAGTGTACGATTTACATTATTGATTTTCTTTAGCTTGTATTTTGTTTTGATTTTCTGCTTCTTCAGCTGACAGCTGCTAAGGGATGGGAAAAGTCTATTAAAGTGTTACTGAACCCAGCTTATTTATATTTACGTATGTATGTATAAGAAATATGTTTGTATATCAACAGGTTTTGACAATACCCTGCACATAGTGCCCGCGCTGTCTCTGGTCGATAAATCGCACAATCTGGCTACCTGTTCACTATACAGCACTACGCAAGTGACATCATACATAATACCATTCGTTGGTCCGCATGAATGCCCCAATTCGAAGAAATGTCCAAACCATTCCACGGCATTGCACGAGACGTTGGAGCAGCAACAGCACCAGGTGGAGCAATTATCCGACAACCTACAACATGTTCAACTGGATAAAGAGGCTGAGAATTTAGATGAAGAACCGTTGGGACATGAATTGCCTGAACATATGCTGGTTAATGGACCACCGGTAGAGCCAACTGCGGAAAAGTCCGTCCAGTTACAACCGCCGCCGTTCGATGCAACGGGAAATAGCCAAGTGATGGCAACATCTTTCATGGCGTCCAATACATGTCCGTATCCGTTGTCTGTGGTTTGGTGGAAAACTTACTATGGATTGAACCGTGCCATCATTGGTTATTCCGATGGCTCCATATGTTTTGTGGGTCTGAGTCCCAACTGTCCAATGATAGCAAGTACATCTATACAAAACGGTTCCGTGGTTCGTTTAACAATATGCAAAGACAACACTTTCGATGGTGTCATGTTACTGGTAAGCTTATCCGTTTACCCAAATTAAATCAGTCTTAAATATTTATATTTTGCACTGATCAGATCACTTCGTCGCTAAAAGATCAATACAAACTGTTGTTGGAGCAGAAGGCTATCATGTATGTTTATCCTGGTGACAGCTCACCAACGACTCGTGAGGGAGCTTGGCAAATTGTTATGAATGTACACTCAAGGCATCAAGCTGCAACGGGAAGTGATGCACGGCAAAGCAACAGTTCTGATCCGGCCTCAGATAGTAGTCAGCTGGAAGAGGATGTCTTCGCTCCACCTGCAAGTGAGGAGTCCGGGTCAGCCACTCAAACAGCTCCGTCTGCCCAAACTGTCTCTACAGCCAGTGATCCCACCACATCCGTGGCACCCCCATCACCGCCTCCAGCACCAGCCCCGCCACCCTACAGCGAAAGCACAGGCATCCGGTATCAGCAGAATCAACAATTGCCAGCAAATAGCTTTGATGGCATTTTACCTGCGACACGAGCGCGGCTTGCTTCGCTTAAAAGTCTTGGTTCCAAAAAGCTGCAAGCAATAAAAATGCGATTGTCCGATCAACGACAAAAGAATGATGAATGTATGTTATTATTATTTGATATTTTATTAGTACTATTATTACTAAATTTAATCCTTACTTTCAGTTATGCCAGAGACCAATATGGGTACGTTTGCGATCATGGACTCGCCATCTGTAACACCAGAACCGCTGGGGAGCACACAGGGTTCATTCTATACTATACAGAATCTGCGGAGCACCTATCTGTTGAGCGCATTGCATACCAACAGCTGCAGCTTGACGGTGCACAGCATCGATATCAATTTAAAGCCATTGTTCTTGTACAAGATACCCAAGCACTGTGTGGACATACTCATAAGTTCTAATATACTTTATGGTGTACAATACGTGGATTTAAATAGTCGCAGCGATTCGAACAGTTCAACAGTGTCGCTGGAGGAACCACTGGTGGCAAATACGGAGAAAGAAAGCCTAGACACGGACACAGAGAAATTGGAGAATATGGAGTCGAGTAATGTAAACACGAACAAAAGCGATGGAACTAGTGCAACAACTACAACAACGAGCGCTTCGAGCATCGACCAAAGCGAAATGCCCACCAATGCCATCAATGCGGTGAGCGTCATTAGCAGCGCTATGGCGTCGCTACATACCACCGAAGATGATGTAAGTACAACTCTTCCATTATCAATTGAGAATTCTTTAACAATAACAATTTGAAATTATTTACAGCGCTTTAATCCTCAGGCACAGCTAGCTCTCTTTCGTTTCGAACAGGAGACGGTACTGCATCTGTACCAAATGGCGCAGTTCCGAAACGGTAACAATCAGATCGAAACTCTAACAAAAGAAGAAAGAGCAAAAGCATTTGAGATCAAAGATATACATACACCAATGGACTATGTACATTTCTATGAAACGGCAGATGTCGGTAGTGAATTTTCATTGCGTCAAATGGAGATAATGCAGAGCGAATTTCCGAAGATCAACTATGATCCTTGTTATGTCGTTACCAACAAGAATGTGTACACCATTCAGCTAAGGTCGGTAGAATGATTTAATACTTAGACAATTCATAATTGACATGCGTTATTTACAGAAAGGAACCGTTCGAGTTGTTTTTGGATGCAGCACTGTTGAGCGAGTGGAACCAATGCCGTGAATTCTGTAATACATTTGATCTGTCCTTCGAGCATTGCATTGAGTTTGCTGGCGACTATTTGTTGCGTCGGAAAAAGATCACTCAAGCGCTAATCACGTATAATGTGGCACGAGTGAAACCTATACGTACGGCCCTGAAGTTGGCCATGTATGGACACACCTATGCATTGATGCAATTAAGCGCCATGGCCCTAAAATCATCATACTTGCTGCGTTCACATCACTTATGTCATCCGCTGCTAAAAAGTATTCTGTCTGATGTTACATATAGGCATTCTGAGGATGTGCGTAACATTTTGCCATTGAATGTAAAGAACGCCGATACAGAGGAGAACAGTGGGGCATCTTGTAGTGATTATCATTACGGAGTGGATGAGTCAATCAGTGCTTTGCAAATGTCACCCTCGTCTCAGTTTCATTTGGCTAACTTGCTGCTCATAACGCTGGCCGAGAAGGCTGTCAACGATAAGAACTATTTGCCGTTGTGGTTAGTCTGAGATGTCTTAAATACGTATACCATTTATCTATATAATCAAATCTCGATTTTAGGAACTTTTTGGTAACTAACACCAAGTATCATACCAACATGACTAGCATTGTGCTATGCCAGAGCGGACTCTTTTCGGCCGCTATAATCTTAGCCAAAGTGCGTGGAGTTTGTCTTGATACATTCAATGCATTGGTTAGCGTTGTGGCCCAGGAGTTTGGCTGGTACAATGAGCTCAATGTCTGCCTGTACAATCTAAGCCAAGATTTGTTTATGGAGACTATCACATACTTGCCGTTGGTGTCGATGGATTACTTTACGTTCATACAAGACAAGTTGGAGCATATTAGACCGTGTGTGCTGCAAGTAAGCAACTTAATATATTATAATTACAAATTTTTTTAAACATATATGTTTTTAGCGTCTTGCCAGTCAGCTCAATCCTTTTGCACCTTCTCTACGCCCTATTGTGTCGCACAGCTGCAGCAATTCGAGCAACAATGACAATAATCCGCATCTGTTTGAGTTCTGTAAATGTCTGATCGAAACCTATTTGGCCGTGCTCATCCACCTGGAATCTCAGAGGATTAAGCACGATTCTATTGTAAATGCTTTATCGCACTTTCGCATCAGTTATGAGGACAATCAAGTTAGTATTTTGCTTATTAATTAACCGTATTTACCATCAGTAAGTAATTTTTATTTGGAACTTTCAGTTTGCTATTGAATCATCACGTTTCAAGCCCATCTCGGCTGGTTGTGCCTACTGCGCCTGTGTTGTCGATGGTGTAGCGTATTTCTGGGGCTCCAGTGGCGTGCCCTGCTGCTTTAGTGCGCAAAAATCAACGGGTAAGCTCGTGAACCTCTCTAGCGATTGATATCTTACATATTGTTTTCAGAGCCCCCGGAACCAGCTCATGCTGTAAAATCATTGGAGTTGCTGGCACAGCTTAACTTGGAGGTGCATGCACTAAAATGCGGACGTCAGCACACGCTCATATTGACCAACAATGGCGTAAGTTATGTTGCATGAATAAATTCAGGGTACTATATAGGTCTATCTGTCTTTCGTAGCTGTATTCCATGGGTAGCAATAGTCTTTGCCAACTAGGCATTGGACAGCATATGCAAATGGCGCTGCAGCCGATGCTGGTGTCTGCCTTGGATGGCATGAATATAACAATGCTTGAGGCAGGTCAATACCATAACGCAGCTGTTGCTAACGGCAAGCTTTACATGTGGGGGTGAGTGAAATATAACAATTATTGTGTAAATTTAATTATGTACTAATTTATATAATTTATTTTTAGATGGGGTATATATGGACAGTTGGGCAACGGCAGCTGCGAGAATATTTCAACTCCTACACTAGTCAGTTTCTTTAAGTACAAGGTGCGTGTAAATTTAGATAATTTAAATGCTGCTTTGCCAACTTGTTATATACCATCCGTTTTTCTTCATTATAGAAAATTCTACAAATTTCGCTGGGTCATGCGCACAGTTTAGTACTGTGTCAGACCGTTCGAAATAACTACGTAGAGGCTAATTGCAGTGGTAACGAGCTTTTTGTATTTGGTTCAAATCATTTTGGCCAACTAGGTGTTGGTAACAATGAGCAGTCAGATACAAAGACGAGTGTGCCATTGCGTCTGGACCTGGGCGACTGTAGCTTAAGACTGATACACACGAAATTTTTTACAAATGTAAGTATAAGCTAAGAGATTCAATTGATGTCACAGTTCTTATCCGACTTTCGTTTCGTTTACAGTTAGCTGTAGATGAGCAGGAACGCATGTACACATGGGGTAGTTCACCGCAAGCTCTACGTCTTGCCAATCAAATTAAGCGACGTGCTAATGCTAAGCAAAAATTGGAGGAAAACCAACAGCGTGAGTTGCTAAGTAAACGGCTTGAGGAAACGCTAGTGCCAGCAGCCCCTACCCGCAGTGTATTTGTGGAGCCTAGCACGTCCTATGCAGCGGTAGTGGTTGGCACTGTTCCCAAAGCCGTACCGCACACCAAAGAGTCTAAAGATGCTGAGGCTATGACATCGAATGCAAGCGAAACTATAAGCACATCGTTAACAGAGCCAACTCCAGCGGTTGCACCAGTATCTGCACAGCTTGGCAATGAACCAGATCCTATGGAGCATATGACACCACATTTAGTGGACACTAGTGAAGTCGCTGGGCAAATATTACAGGTGAGTTGCGTAATTCCAATTCAATTGTGGTCAATATTAAGTGCTTTTAAATTTCTATCTTTCAGATCTCCAGTGGACTGTTTCATTTTGCACTGATATCATCCACGTGCACCCTGTATACGTGGGGCAAGAATCTGGAGCATCAGTTGGGAACCGAGGATAAGGACCGTCGTGCTGTGCTCAAGCCATCGCCTATTGATAGCATCGAAAGACCAATGTATGTGGACTGCGGTGCTGATTTCACTCTCGTCATGACCACCGATCACATTGTGAAGGCCTTCGGCGGGAACTCAAATGGACAATGCGGGCGGGATTTGGGCGCCAGTTTAGATCGTATGCGGCAACGTGTGGTATGTCTGCCGACTACAAAGCGTCTAATGCGCTTCGAGAGTCAATGTGTTGAAGCACCTGTTGAAATTAATTTGCCACGTCCACGCATCCGTCTTGATCAGGATCCAGTGCGTTACTTAAAAGTGATTCCGCCATACCAACCACACTTTTTGCAGCCAGCAAATATCAACTTTGAGCATCGCAATTCCCTGGGAACGATTAATTATAAGTCGAGCACAGAGCAAGCGGGCACCGGACAGGACTCTGATGATATGTTAAGCAGTCTGGAGAACCTGAGCCATAACGATGGTAGCTACTCTTTCAACGCGCCGCAAGTGCCCGATGGCAATAGCTCGTTAGATCTAGACTATTCTCCGGAAGAGCAGAGCTATTTACCTTTGCCAAATCAGGGAACGATGGCAGGTTTAACTGGCAGTGCTGCAGGTCATCTTAGAGGTGGCGAGGATGTGAGCACCTGTACACCTAGCTCTGAGGACGGAGATGCGTCTGTGTTGCAGCCTTTGCGTCATTACATACACTACTGCCTGTACGCCTTCCATGGGCTGTACAATCCTGATAAAATTGCAGAATGTGGACGTGCTCAAAGAAATGAGTATCGCATCAGGATTTGCATGCTAAACTTTCGGTTCGTAGAAGCGTTCAGGCTATGTTTGCAGAGCTGCGATAGTGCACAGCATACTCTTAAACTCTTTGAATACTTCAGCAAGGACACGGGCTATGTCCCACTGCGTCGTTCGGATCTCAAGCATCTTATCTATCATATGTGTGTACACTTTTTGGAGAGCAAGTTCGATATGTTGGAGTGTGAACGTTACTTTATGGGCGATTTAGATTACTATTTGTTGGAGCTGGCATATGTATTTTATTTCAACAATAACAACTCGGCACTTGAACAAAACCTTAATCAGAAGTTCAAGATGTTGATTGCAGCAACGGATAGCAATCAGTCGCCAGATAATTCGATCCTGCAAGATACTGATGCTATTTTCGATAGTTTCACGGTGAAATTCAAGACAATTCTATGTCAGCGCCTGCTCAGCTATTGTGATTCCGATGCCAATGCCAGCAATTAGCATTGGATCTGACCTTATTACCTTCGTCACTGTCAACGGCCACTTATGGTTCTTGCTTTGAATTGTCTCAGTTGTCTATTCAATTAAGTTGCATAAGTTAAAAGTTTTCGTATGTTTGTTTATATGATTTTTTGTCAATTTAAGAATTTATTGTGAGTTCGAGCAGGAAACCAAAGATCAATAATGGCGTTTTAGTAAGCTATGCCTCCTTCACACCATGCATAAGTGAATTTTATATATTAACTATTATTATCTTACCAACTATCACCCGCCCAGACATGTTAATATATACCTAATTACATAATTGTTGTTTGCGGTTTTCTGCGCATATTGTATGTATATTTACATAAATACCACAGCTTTGATAGCGATGTTAATTGAGAAATGAAATATTTAACAGAAACAAATTGTTTAAAGAATTTAATTTTTGTTGTGCTATGTTTGCTATTGACCTTAAATGCTTTTTATTCACTCAATAAACAGTAAATGTTTAAACAAAACACGTATATATAGATACACTCATGAGAAATCGTCACAGATACTCAAGATCTGAGAGAGGTTAACCCGAGCCGTAGCCATATATACATACGACAAACATTTTTTTGATTGATATTCAGCTTGTGATTTGCAATAAATATAAATTTTTTGTTACTTTTAATGATTATATGTGTAAACATATAATTAGTAAACATAATATAATAAAAAAATATACAAAATTAATTTATATACAACTTCTAAAGCTTCAGTTTAATATTGTCTGTAGTCCAGCGTTTGCTTTGAAGCGATTTGATCGCATTTTCACAGTAAAATTGCTCCTCCGATCTTTCAGGTAGGGTTTCTTTAAGCTGCAGCAGCTCCTGTTGCTGTTTCAGGCTAACCATGGCATCAATGACAGCCTTAATGCATTTCACACGCTGAGCCAGAGCCAATTTTTCGTTACTGTTGCTCATCTTTGAGAGAAATAGTTGGAGCACCGTTGCGGGTGCTTGCAGCTCAAACAGACGCTGCACGGCTAAGGCTAAATCAAAGCTAATGTGAAATTGTCTTGACTTAAGAGGATGCCATGTGGATACACGCTCAAATATACATTCTAGATCTGCATAGGCTTGGGCCTGAGCACGTTCATTCAACGCCGTCCATTCATATTGTGCGGGAGAGATTTCCTGATCGGCGGCAAAGCGCTGAGGTGATGTTATTTTCAGCATATCCTGTTCCTTCCAGTTCTTGTTCTGCGCGCAGAATGCATATAGCATTTCAATAGGTGTACGCAAGTCAACCTGCTGCTGACTTGATCCCGCCACGGATTCCTTTTCCTGTACCAATTGCAATTTTAACGCCGAATGAAAGACTTGCTCGTAAAGCGAAATGATACCCACGCCAGCCTTCGCATATGCATCGATGAGGCGTTGTAGCTGCTGTTTACGTGTCGCCATTTCACCACAAGCCATTGCAGCTTGGAACTGCCTAAGAGCCGCCTCCTGATGACGACCAAACCGCTGCAGCATATCAATATAGAGGTTCACGTCGCCGCTTTGTCTAAGATAACTAAGATAATGCTCCAGTGCCTTGGGGCGTTGTTGTAGAATACTTTGGAACTGTGCTGTATTCAGAGTGCGTTTCAGAAATAGTAATACTCCAATCACAGCATCTCCACCATTGATCAGCATCATGTCCAAAAGCTGTTGCTTCTCTTGCAGAGACTTGAACATTTCCAGTGGTGCTACTTTGCCATGCAACAACTTTTGCGCCGTTAACTCCAAATTAGGGCTATACAGAGTACTCTGAATTTGGCGTCGCAACAGTTTCAGTTCTTCGTCAGGTGTAACGCCCTTAGGCATGACCTGATCATCTAGCGTTTGCTCTTGCAGCACCAGCTTAAGCGCTTCATCGCTTAGAATGGCTTTAACTGAGAGATGGTTTAGGGTTCCTAGCGCCGCACTGTTATCGAAACTAGCTTCAGAAATGGTATCATCATTGAAAATTGCAGTGTTATCCCATTTGCCACTCAGGTTTGCGTGTCCTTTACTTGTTCTGCCAACGCCATCTCCGACAGCCAGTTCATCATCATCATCAAAACTGAAGGCTGCTCTCGAGGAGCGATTCCAGTAGTTTTCACTGTATATAAATAGTATTTTAGTTGCAGTATTTCAATTCACAGACCGTACTTACTCAGCATTATCAAATTGTGATTCCATTTGTTTTGCAATTGGAAACAAAAACTACGATTGCTTCTAGGAAATTCAAAAACGCACCAAAAATAAATAAATTCCACCAAAACCAGCTGATCAACAGTGTGACCAAAATGGAAATTGAAAACACATTGCGATGGGCGGTTGATTTGAAGTTTATTTTGTTTTATCATTACAATTTAGTTTCCTTAATTGTATTGTATTTGACGTAAAACAAAATCTATTGTTTTTTAATGTATAGTCTAATTTATTTATTTAATTTTCGGATATTCAATTACCGCTTATCTCGGACACTTTATGATATTTTACTGATTAAGTGTATGTGTATGTGTGAGCTGCAAACAAATATTTTGGTATGCATATGTATTGTACTCAATCTGCTCTTAAAGGTGATGTTGATAAGCGGAGGGCATCTACATAGGGCTTAAAACAGAGACAATTTGATCTTTCGAGTGTGAACATGTTGTTGTATCCGCTAGTGATTTTACTTTTGATGGCTAGTTGCAAAGCCGGAGCTGTTGGCTTAGAGGGTGTTCCCGTGGCGACTGTAACACCTTCTGTACAGGCACGTTATGATCATACGCGAATATACAACGTGGATCTGGCCACAGACTCACATGTGCAACTCTTCCAGTCCCTGGAGGCGGCAAGTGACTCTTGCATTTTCATGGGACATGCTCGCGTGCCTGGTCAGAAACTAACGATAATGGTGGCCGCACAAAAAGTGGCGGATTTTGATGATCTGCTGCGCAGCTATAACGTGACCCATCGTATACTGAACACCAATTTTCAGGCTCTTATAGATGCCAATTACCAGGAAGTGGCGCCAGAGTATACACCAGCGGATAAATTCGATTGGAAGCGTTACTTCCAACTAGACAATATCTATGCTTGGTTGGAGAAGCTAGCTCAAGAGCAACCGGAGGTCGTAAAAGTTCTGAACCTTGGAACAAGTACACAAGGATTACCCATCAAGGGAGTGAGCATATCGTTTGGAGGCGAGAATTTAACAAGTGTCTTTGTGGAGAGTGGAATTCATGCCCGCGAGTGGATTGCTCCTGCCACTGCCACTTATTTTATTGATCAGCTGCTGCACTCCAACGATGCCTCAGTGCAGGCCACGGCACGCGCCCATAAGTGGTTTATCTTTCCAACTGTAAACCCTGATGGATATCGCTATAGCTTCACTGGGGATCGCATGTGGCGCAAGAATCGTCGGCTCTTTGGCATCTGTCGCGGTGTTGATTTAAATAGGAATTTTCCACTTAGCTGGAACACCACTGGCACCAGCGGCAATCCCTGTCACTATGATTTCTCTGGTCCTTCGGCTGCCAGCGAAGTGGAGACTCAACGTATTATGGATTTTATGGAGGCACATGCTCAGGCTGATCGCATTCGTACCTACATATCTCTACACAGCTATTCCCAGCTCATCATGTTTCCCTATGGTCACACGGCTGAACGTGTCGAAAACTATGGAGATCTCAAGGAGATTGGAAAATTGGCAGCGGCACGTATAAAAGAAATCAGTGGACGGGAATATAAAAGTGGTAGCATCTATGAGACAATATATCCATCTAGCGGTGGCTCCAAAGATTGGGCTCACAGCAAACTCAATGTGCCAATCACATTCACTTTCGAATTGCGTGGACCTCCGGAAAGCCAGGAAATGTTTATACTCCCCGCCAAGCAAATAGAACCCACGGCCAAAGAGGCTTTCGCAGCGGTGCAAACGATTGTGGAGGAAGCTCGTAAACGTGGATATTACCAGTAATACATGCTGGAATTCAGTAACATATGATGTAGATGCATTAAAATCCAAAAATATCGTTCATATTATTTACTTGAATTACCACCTTGCTCTATTTTCCTAAAGATACATACGGTTTCGGCTCATTGCATCTTAAGCAAATATATTATCAGTTAGTATTATAGGCTTATCCATCAAAGGATGAAATGAGCGGCGTGGTGGTTTCCACAAGGACAAGAACGCTATGAGCCAGTGGATATATATCCATTACTTGCACATAATAGCCACGTTCGCACTGCTCCTTGGATGAGAATAAACTATGTGAGGAGAATTCAGTTATTTCCAAAAAGTATCTGGTGCATACTCGTACTTACGCCAATATATCTATAGGTTCTATTATCAACTCGGATTTGTAGACCGAGGCTAAGAAGTTCGTAAAGGCAGCCGTATTATTGCCCAGCTCCAGTTCAGTATTGGGAGTGCACACCTCTAAGCCCAGGCCGCTGTGACTGGAGCCGATCTCAGGCAGTCCATTTCGTGTGCCCCACACAGTGATGATATTATCCTCAGATGCAACGATGGTGCAATGATCATTGCAATTTGCATTCTGTGGATAGATTGTAATTGCGGTTGGCCAGTACCTGGGAGGTAATGCTAGACTCACCAAAATGTAACGCGGGAGCATGGCCTTTACCAGTGTGGGCTGTTCCATGGCATTGCAGTGGCGTATGCCGCGTTGACCCTCTCTGTTGCGGCCCATAGTGTAGACATAGCCACCTTCCACTACGAACACGGAGTGTGAGGATGAGAAGCTGGCCTTGAGCACCTTATGCGGTAGCTGAAGTTTTTTCTAAAACCGAATGAAATAAGATATATATTAGTAGATCCATATAAAGTAGATTGTGCCCACTTACAAATGCCGTAATCTTATCCGGACGACTGAATCCCAATTTGTTATAGCTGTTATTGCCACAGACGTGGAGCTCTCCGTTCGCAAAGAGCACGGCGGATGTGTCCGGGCCACAGTAGATCTTCAGTGGCTTACTCTTTACATGCGATAACAACACCTTTTGTGGATGCTTTTGTTGGTGCTGATAGTTGCCTAAACCGAGTGCACCACATACACTGGTGCCCCACACGTAGACCGCACCTTCCCGACTTAGCGCCAGGACATGATGCAATCCTGCGACAATCTGTTCGATACGTACATCAGCTAGTTTAGCTATTAACTTGGGATTATAATAGTTCTTTTGCTCATCCTGACCGAGAGCATACTTGAGATTATTGCCACAGCTAAGCAGATTGCCGGATAGTGTGAGGAATATAGTGAAACCTTCGCCGGCACAAGCTCTAACCATATGATAATTGCGCACGCTTTGCACTAGACCTGGATAGTGCTTCCATGTCTCCAGCGAACTTAAGCCAAGCTGACCATGTGTGCCCTCGCCCCAGGCATATGCTGAACCATCATCATTGATGACCACAAAGTGTGACTCACTCATTGCCACGGAGACGATGACCGCCTTTGGGGGCAGCTGTATGGGGTTCATGCTGAAACTAGTGCCAAAGGATTTCAGCTGATATAGCACTGAGCTGATATAGAAAGGAATTTCAATTAGTGGATGTGAGAATAATTGGTCTTAGGCCCACGCGGTCTTACCGTTTCTCAATTACCTCGTGTGGTGCAACAGTCTCGGCACTCATCAGTTTCCTGGTCTCCGTTTGTGCCGTGGGCAGTTCCATGGCCAAATTACTGCAACTGGTAAAGAGTGGCGTTGGAGCAGCCAACACACTTCCATTATAGCTAATGTCGTCCTCATAGGTGTAGCTGGTGATGAAGATCAATGATAACTCTTAGATCAGACACGAGTAGTGCAGCACTCACCCCTTATTCTTGCCCAGACTACGAAATATCAAGGGTATCCAATAGACCAATACTTCCGTTGCTGTAGGCCGTTTGGCTGCATCCACCTGCAGTAGATTGGCCATAAGACTGCGCAATCCCGATGTATAACCTTGCGGCACCTCTGTATACGAGCCGGCCATGATCTTTGTCACCAACTCAGACAAGTTCGAAGCAGCAAATGTTTTCTTTAGGCAGCAGAGTTCGCCCAGAATACAGCCCAAGGCCCAGATATCACTTTTGTTATCATATTCCTTGCCCTCGCACTGGTGGAAATTGAAATATGAAAACTTATTATTCTTTTACCATATGTAATCCATAGTATACCATCTCGGGACTGAAGTAGTAGGGTGTTCCAAGCACGGTTTGAGCATGAATTTTCGTGTTCATAATTTTGGAAATGCCAAAGTCACCAATTTTGACTATTCCACGCTTATTGAGGAAAACATTGGCCGTCTTCAGATCACTAAAATAGAAAGATTTAACTTGTACAGTCAAACGCAAGGTCTAAGTAATTTCTATATTCCATAAACAAATTGCAAACTTCATTACCGATGCAGAATGTTCTCGGAGTGCATATAATTAATAGCGCTGGATATTTGCTCAAACACAGCAATTATATAACGTTCGGGAAAATGATGTTTCCCCTGTCTATCAGCTATGATGTGGGCTAGTGTGCCGCCGTCGGCATACTCCATTTCAATCAGCAAGGTATTATCTTTGATGAAACTACCCAAATAGCTGACAATATTGGGATGATGTAACTTGGAGAACACCTCAACCTCATTCATGGCCAAGTCCCTGCCGGGTGGTGTGAGTTCGCTCAAATTGATTTGCTTGAACACAATATGATGTCCATCAAATTTACGTCTATACAGTATGGCAATGCCAAAGGATCCTTGGCCCACAACGCGCACTTTGTCGTAATTTGCCAGTTCAGTGCCAGCAATATTAATTGCCTCCTCTTTGGGCACTGCCAGCTGCTGGAGCGGCTGTTTCGTCGACTGCGGCACATGGCTGGCAGACATGGCCTCAGCCAGAGATGTGCTTTGAGCACCCGTATTACCATCAGTAATGGTAAAGACTGTGGGCAACACACGACCGCTGGGTTTGAGACATGAGGTCTTCTTGGGCAACTGCAGCGATGTGGTGGTCAATGTGCTGGTATCTGTGATGCGTCCATTAAAGATGGGCAAGGAGTTTGCTTTGTTACGAAACTGTTTCATCGAGGTGGCAAGCTGACGCAACGCAATGCAAAGTCAAACTGCAACTATCTATGCTATTCCCTTAATGACAAATGACACGGAACCATCGTTGTGGTCAGTCTGGTTGCTAGGCGCCACTGCTAGATACTGCGGATTAGTGATATTTATAGTAATGCCAACCCAACTAATTGGCCAACCATTCAAATTTGATTGACAGACTAATCAGAAATATATAAAAACTTTGTAGCATTTAAGTATTTAATATATAATTGATCAGATCTAAGCAAACCAGTCACACACACATTATTGGATTTGCTTTACTTTAAAAGTTTTGTAACTATTGTTACAGGCGGCTTACATTCAGATGCGTTTGAATTACATTATTATAGCTATATATATTATTACATTATTTTTATACAGTATATTTCAAATTTATAGACTTATATAAGTATATATATATATATATATATATATATAGAAATCAAGACGTGACTGCAATGTATGTATGTATCTGCACGAATATGCTAAAATATTTATGCTATACTTGGACTATCTTAAAAATGCACAATCTGTAGATACATTCGGTTCATTCGGCTTGGCTGTGACTTAAAGGGTATTATGCTTTTCAAATGAACTACATATTATAATGTTATTTTGTAGAAACATGCATAAACATTAAATTCTGCCTGCAAGTTGTACAATGTTTTCATTTTGACAACGCACAAAACGCCTTGGGGTTGCACGCTTAGCAGGTGCAGCGATTATCACCGGATAGGCTACCCAAGCTGAAAGTGCCCAAACCATTGGAACCGGGAGATTTCTTGTCTTTGTTCTCATCGTTGTCGAAATTATCGCCCTAGAAATGAATGAAATTAATCAGCATATATGATAATGAGTTTACTTTTTAACTTACTCGTCGTTCTCGCTGTTCGCGTATCTTTCGAGCTAGCGATAGAAATGCATCCTCAATGTTTATGTTCGATTTGCAAGAGACTTCGAAGAATGGCATATCAAAGTTTTCGGCAATCTGCAAAATAGACACAAGTTATATTGACTGTATAGATACTATATATATACTTTCTTTTATTATACGCACCTTTTCGCCTCTCTCCTTGTCCACCATGCGCTGTGTCGTTGAGCATTCGCATTTGTTGCCAGCCAGCACCTTGACCACATCGGGTGAGGCATTCTCCTGTATGTTGCGCAACCAATAGGACAAGTTGTTATAGCTCTCCAGATTGGTCACATCGTACATTAACAGAATGCCCATGGCACCGCGATAGTATGCTGTGGTTAGCGTCCGAAAACGCTCCTGTCCGGCTGTATCCCAGATTTGTAGCTTTATGGGCACACCGTCCAGATTAATGAGTTTCTGTTTAAAGTCAATGCCTATGTGGAATGATTAAAATGTTAATGAGGCCAGACAAAAAGGCGTGTGTGTATGTGTATGTGTGTCACTTACCTATAGTGGAGATGTATGTGTCGTAGTATTTCTCATCACAATATCTGTGTACAATACATGTTTTGCCCACATTGGAGTCACCCAGCACCAGCACCTTGTAGGTAGCCACAAAATCCAAAGCCATATTGCTAAATGCTCTGAGCGGGTTTTATGTTACAGATGGAGGAGTCTTTATTGTTGATGTTGTTCTTTTTTCTTTTCGTTCGCTGTGTTTGGTGGTGTTAGTAGAGGGGTGGTAGTGGTGGTGGTATATGGAAGTTTTGGCCGTGGGGGTTGAATGTATCTCTCTAGTGTTTATGTATCTGTTTGTTGTTGTTGTTATTATTATGCTTATTACTCAAGTACACGCAGCTGTTTTTCAGCTAAAAGCGGATGCTGCATTTAATATTTCACGATATTAATTTTCATAGCTTCCTAGGCATTTTAGCAGCTGAGCTGCAACAACAATAAACGGCCCAGTTAATGCAGGCCCGATTGAAATTGAACACCCAAATTAATTGGAAATGGTTTCAGGTTTTGTTTTTGGCTTATTTATATATTGTTTATTTATTTATGTTGATATATCAGTATAGTTTTCACTTATCAGGAATTAAATAACGTCGCTCCGCTTAGCACACAACATGAATCAGCATCGACATACGGCTGCTGCTGCTGCTGTTGCTACTGCCACTGCCACTTCTGCTGATTCTGCTGCGATGTCGAAAAATCAATAGAATTGCGACGGCGCAGCGTCGCGTTGATAATCAAATATGGATGAGACACCAACTAATCGTAATCGAAATTTAAATGCGCAGTTTACAGCGCCACTTAACGGTACATATGTATGTAGTTGTACCCATATAGATACAAAGATAGATGGAGAGACATTCAAAATAGACTTATACAAAATATATGGTCGACTCTTGGCTTAACATAATAATTATGTGAGGATTAATTAATATCGTACACTCCGTCTGTAGACTCCTCGCTTACATGATAAATACTTTGTCGATTTTGGGCTTGCTAAACTTAACGTTTGTCACCGGGCATGTCATGGTGCCATCCTCTTTGGTTAT
The DNA here is from genome assembly GCA_035045005.1 of Liodrosophila aerea. Lineage (NCBI taxonomy): Eukaryota > Metazoa > Arthropoda > Insecta > Diptera > Drosophilidae > Liodrosophila > Liodrosophila aerea. The sequence goes on from JAWNNL010000753.1 coordinate 698,490, forward strand.
CTTCGGCAAAGCCAGCCGACCATAGATCTGTCCATTGGGTAACATCATAGGCTGATTGTGCTCGTTCAACGGCAACCCGGTGACCCGACAAATGAGTCGACTCTGGACACAGTGGGAGTATGGCAACTTGAGCGCAATGCGATTTAGGTCCTCCTGGCAGACAGGACAATTGAGATTGCGGCAGGTCTGTGAGTAGCATTGTGGGGTCTTCAACGCTGATAGACCGGCCTGTACGGCCGCTGAAAATACGGACGTATTTGAGAGCTGGAACAGGCGATAGTTTTCGTGACGGAAGTCCAACACTAACTGCTCCCAGCGTTTGGGATCCATGTACTTTTTGCAATGTTCCAATTCAGTATCGGCGGGATAGGCTAGCAGAGCCATGACGTGGCAAATCTCATTCAATTGAGTCTTCTCATATGCAGGGAAGTAGCGACGAGAGTGCTTAACAGCTTCAAAGCGTTGATTCTGACGCACTAGCTCAATGAATTCCTGCACTCGCAGGCTAAATTCAATGGTTGAATTGATTTTGCGAAGCTTCGATTTGTTATCTATACACCAGAGCACACATTTAGTTGTGCTGTGATTGGCCAAGTCGTCCTCGACTTCGCGGGACGTTTGGAAGATTTCCAGATTGGTTAGGTGACGTACATCTGAACGTGAAGCCAACTCCTCGGCAGTTTCGTAGTAGCCCATGCGCAATAGATGTTCAATGACTAAGCGATCCAGACGAATGCGCTTCCATTGATCAACAGAACCTTGACACACTTCGCCAGTGGTGCGATTCTGTGGCATAATACCCTTGAGATGCTCCAACTTACGCTTGCATATCTGGGTAACACTGAGCTCATCAGCGATGCTCTCATCGGCCTTGCGTTTGAGAACCTGCAGTTTCTGTGCTACATTTCCCATCAGTTTAGTAACATCTGATAGTATGGGGGGCTGGTCAGCATCCAAGGCCTTTTCCACTTGTCGCGAGACATTCATTACTTGGTCAACTTCACGGTCGATTATCTTTTGTGCAGATCTGAAACGTTTGTTCAGTATTTCGTATGGCACCTTTAGTGTGGCGTGCTCTAGCGCCTTTATTTCTGACATTTCGCTGATTAAATCGTTTCGTTCTGATATTTATCTTCGTTTTTAATTATGAGACGCAATTGAAAGCTGCTTTGTTCTACAGCTGTAAAATTATTAATTATCGATAGCTTATTGCCAGAATGCAGTTGTACATATCGCAAAGCTTCGATCAATGACAATCAGAAATTGTGCACTTTCAAAATCGATAAAATATGTGCTAAGTAATATATTATTTCTGAATGAGTGAATTTCGTTTACACTAATTGTTTTACATATTTTTTAAATAACTACAATTTATTTGTATTATTTATTACAATTATTTCAAGCTACAATCTACAATTTTATCTTATTAAGAGTTTTATCGAAATTTGTTTACATACAGCAGAGCCACGGCCAGATGTATTTGGTAATTTTTAGTACATTTGGGAAGTACTAGAGTTGATTAAAAATATCGATAATTTTCCAAAATACGACAAATTGATTATAGCCAAAATTCGTTAGGACAGTTTTATGGCTTGAAGATTACATCAAATTAAATGCAGTTTAACCATTTAAAATATTATGAGAAGATTTTAATGTGAAATAAATACATTTAGTAATTTAATTAAACCGATAATGACAGTATTTTTCTTGATAGTTAGTATTTAAAGCAACCCTGCTGATGATAAAGCAGTGCATGCGACGGCCATGTTATCGGTAAAGCAGGGCTGTGTCTTTCTTTCTTTTTGACCACGTTCCGTGCGAGTCGTATGAAATGAATATGAACCTGACGATTTCAAAGAAACGCAAGGTAATTAAACGAAAATTGAATTGAAAACGCAACAAAACAGTGCATTATGTCTGTCTAAACATATTGTGTATGAAGTTATGTGAGAAACTTGCGGTGCTGGCGCGAAAAATAACGCCAAACCAAAGTTAACCTCAAATCGAGAGCGTCAGCGGCAGGCGTGGAGCACCCGTGTCATGCTTCTATCTTCGTTCAAACAACAATAAACATAATGGCACTGTGAAAACAGCAAGTGAAATTTGTAATTTTGGTGATCTGTGGCTAACAAATGTTATCTTATTTCAGTTCGTTTCCGACGGTATATTCAAGGCGGAGTTGAACGAGTTTCTGACTCGCGAGCTCGCTGAGGATGGTTACTCCGGTGTTGAGGTGCGTGTGACCCCATCACGCACAGAAATCATCATCATGGCCACCAAGACCCAACAAGTGTTGGGCGAGAAGGGCCGTCGCATTCGTGAGCTTACCGCTATGGTGCAGAAGCGTTTCAACTTCGAGACTGGCCGCATCGAGCTGTACGCCGAGAAGGTTGCTACCCGTGGTCTGTGCGCCATCGCTCAAGCTGAATCACTGCGTTACAAGCTGACTGGTGGTCTGGCTGTGCGTCGCGCTTGCTATGGTGTGCTGCGCTTCATCATGGAGTCTGGCGCCAAGGGCTGTGAAGTCGTTGTGTCCGGTAAGCTGCGTGGTCAGCGTGCCAAGTCCATGAAATTCGTCGATGGACTCATGATTCACTCTGGTGATCCATGCAACGACTACGTCGAGACTGCCACACGTCACGTCCTGCTGCGCCAGGGTGTGCTGGGCATCAAGGTCAAGATCATGTTGCCTTACGATCCCAAGAACAAGATTGGCCCCAAGAAGCCATTGCCAGACAATGTGTCTGTCGTCGAGCCCAAGGAGGAGAAGATCTACGAGACCCCAGAGACGGAATACAAGATTCCGCCACAGAGCAAGCCACTTGACGATCTGTCCGAGGCGAAGGTTATGTAAAATTAGTTTTTACTGTTTAACAAGAGCAACAGAAAGAGCAACAACATCCCTAATTGTGCGCTAAATACAACAACTACAAACAAAAAAGAAAGTTAATTCAATTGTGTGGATTAAATAAATGTAATTTTTAGTAAACACAAGTATCAGATCAGTTTCGTGCAGTGTAAAACATATAAGTGTGCGAGCGAGGGCTGCCCCGTTAGTTCTTGGGCAGCATTCCATTGGGAACTTGTGCCTGGTCTTAACTCGAAACCAGTTTCTCCATTGGCTTACGCTGCATTACCTCTGCATCATGTGGTATGTCTCTGTTTTCATTTCCAGTGAAGCGGAAATCAGCGATTAAAAAAGGCAACTGATTTATGCGCTTGTCCTTCGCTTTGCGTGTAGCCCGGACCCTGGCCGATAACCGATGCCGCAGTCGCTTATGGGCTGCATATTTATCATGTTGATATGTTTATTTGGATTCTCCTTGGCACAGTGACATGGTATAAGTATGAGTACCACTGCGACTGCATCAATTGCAGCGTGAAATCAACAATCAACTAATTTATCAACATAATACTGGCTGTGGTGGTACGAGTACTCTGTAAGAGCCAGAGATTAATGTCGAGACTTGGCTTTTCCCTGGACCGCATCTCACCTGGTGCAGCTAAAATCACAGCTGCAGCAGCACACGATCGCCGCATGACAAATGTGCCACATGCAACCGATGCCCAGTTGCATTTGCTGGGTGGCTGGCTAGGTGGGTTCGTGGCAGAGCGGCATCACGCATCAAGCCAGTTGCGATTTGCCACATAAATCTAAATTAGCGCGCCAAAGTGGTTCCTGTACATAACTCAAAACTAGAGACAGCGCCTGTGTCTGGGCCTGGCCCTGGGATCAGCTGGCCAGTTGACTGACTGACTGGCAGGCAGGCATCCTTTTCAACAATATCCAATCAATTAGGCCCATGAGAAGAACCAGCAGGAGAACTGTGAGAAATTTCTGTAGCTGCATTTTGGCATTTCAACGCTCGCATAAATCATAAAGAACATTTTCAACACGACTTTGAACGTATGATTTCAACACAATTTGTAAATAAATTAGATCGTGATTATGGTAACATCAATATCACATCAGCAAACGAGCATCAGCAACATTATTAACAGGCCCACAGATCTGACATGTGCTGCCCCGAGTACCCCCTCCACCATACATATTGACAGCAATAACACTAACTATATATTTTAATGGCTTAAACAGCCACAGCATTAATAACAACAACAACAACGGGGAAACATGCATTAATGTTGTCAATCGACTGATCGAATAGATAATACCCATTACGTTCTTAATTATAGAGTATATTATTGCCTTAATTGCAGCCCAAGATTCGTTTACTTATGCACAGTGAGTCTATTGTCTACGACGTGAACAAGTCTAGCATAGCCCACGCATTGGCAACTGCTGCAGGGTATTCTCTGGCTGCCAAGACAAAAGCTGCCGTCAACAAGTCTGCGGCGTTGGTTGGCAACGTGTTGCTAGGTTTTTGTCCGCTGCTGCTGTTGTTGCTGTTGTTGCTGCAATTGTGCTACGTGCCACATGCATGTGGCTGATATAACGTCGCAGGTTCATAACTTGGCTGCTGCTGCCTGCTTTGGTTCTGGCCAACTTAATGCAAGTACAATACAATATATGTGTGGCTAGCTTTTATGCAACGAAAATTGCATGCTCTATGGCTGATTTAAAGAGTCGTAAAACTCAATATTTTATAGCGAATGGTTGCACATGACATGCTCAAGTCGTTTGTCTCTATTTTATGCAGGGTATTACGACAATGCCACGTAACTGTAAGCGCATATTTCTATTTGAGCTCGGAAGAGCTACGTCTCTACCTTAAGTATAGTATATTTGCTTTGATTTATCAACATTATTGCCACGTTTGTGTCATGATTTTTCCATCATTATTGAACATTAAGAAACTCTGGCGCGTAATGTGTTTTTCATGTGAACTGCCACAGATCAGGCGACACATTTATCATCATCAGTTGCTGCTGCTGCTGCTGCTGTTGCAGTTGCAGTTGCTGCAATTGCTTATTGGATCTTGCCTCGCGGTCATGTTCAATTGCAGCATGTTGCAGCTGCCACAAAAAACGTATCGATCTCCAGTGTTCCACAAAGCTCAATTTTCAAGCTATTTAGAATCAAATAAGCTGACGCGAAAAAAGCATCCCAAAATATTACAGAATTGCGTTAATTCTCTACGGAGATTTAGCATTCCCAACTGAGTAAAAGATTCCGCGGTCGATCTATGCTGTGATAGCCGGCAACTTCACCGTGGGAAAGCCTAACTAGTAGTTACCGCCTTGAGGTGAGTTCTCTTGACTGCATTTAGATACTAGCCTCAAGTTATACTCTGGTTTATCTAGATTTATTTAAAAGTATTTTATTTCAATAGAACTCTTGCTAGGCGTGATCTCTGGCGCCAACTCAGGTCACTTGGGTTAGAGCTAATCCTCACGCTTGTAGTTCAGTATGTGACGCGGTACCAGTTCAAGTTCAATGAAGTCAACGTAATTGTTATTTCCTGTAGGGACACGTGCACTAATGTCAAGACCCTGCACGAATTTATATTGAGCACTTGACACATGCATACATTAGGTACTATAAGTATGCATACGACATATGGGAAAGTAGGTAAGTTTGAGCAAAGTTTGAACTTTCACATTAGGCAAATTACAAATGAGATATTAGCATTAAGGTAAGTTAAAAATTAGCTAAACTTTTAAAACTATTCTTTCTATTATGACTAACTTATATTTCATAAAAAATTTGCAACTTTATTAAAGTCCTGCTACCTTATTCTCTATTGCCAACAGTACAGTAATTAACGGAATTTGGAATTTTGGTAATTTGGCGATCGTATACCCTTTGGCAAGATGTTGCAATGGGGTCGTAACGATGTAGGAGTGCCTCTCATAACAAATCATTAGCAACATTTAAGTCAGCATTTATAGCTGAAAACGTTTAACGAGCTGGTTCTAAGCATTTTAAGCGAACCCAAAATCGGAATACAAGAGATGTTGCATCGTTATGTGGCAACAACAACAACAAGCAATTAGAGATGATCATTTTGTGTGAGCTAGTGTGTGTGTACTATGTGATTGTTCATATATATTTATGTGTTAATTTTTCGCTTGGCCTCTGGACAGGCGCCACTGGTTTACGCTCTTTACGGTGGGTATTCGTATTTTTTAGTGTATATTTATTGCTAAAATACAAACCATTAACATCTCTCTTTACAATCAGTAGAAGCTAAAACAGGATTAAAAAAAATCCAAACACACACACACACATCACACACAACAAATTCCGTGTTATGCAATACAAAAGCCGCGTCACCCGCTCAAACTACACACTCATGAGTATTGAGTAGTGAGTATTGAGCTGTGAGTAGCGAGTATTGAGTAGTGAGTAGTGAATACTGGCAAAATGCATTTCTCGTAATAGACTTAACGTGACTTGGACTTGAGAAACCAATTACAGCGGCACATTAATATTGCCAACATACTATAGTACTTGTGGCAACAAAAACGCTGGCATGCAACAGATTTTTAATTAAGGACACTTTGTACCTGCAACACAATGCAATGGTTGGGGGTGTTAACCCGTTTTGCCTCTTGCATGCACTGAATATAATCTTATCAATATTTTGGCAATTAATTTCCACTGCTCAAATAACTATGGGGCCAAACACAAATACAGAAGCCAGCAGCAGCAGCAGCAGCAGCAGCAACAGCAACACCAAAACGCTATGTTGACCATAAAAGCATTTTAATTTCTTTATTTACAACAAACTATAAATCATGGTGGCCTAGGTGTTTTTACCATAATCTAAAACTACTCGCATTCGAACTATATTCGAGCATTTTCGTTTCGTCTTCGCCACGTATTTTATTGCTAATGGAAAATGGCAAGTGGGCTGGCGGCATAGTTACATGGCACAGTGGTTGAATTGGCCCAGATAGTAGCTGAAATAATAACTGCGCTGTTTATTAAGAGATTTTCGTGAGATTTTTTGCTAGTGCCTAAAATAATCGTTTATAATTTTGCCTAGTGGCCGCGAACACTGTGGCTTCCCAATACCCCAGCCAAATGCCTACTACAGAAACTGCACCAAACATTCAAAGTACCCAGACAGCTCGTCGTCCTGATCAAGAATATATATACTTACTCCTTCTGCCTGTTACATAAATTTCGGAGTTGCACAAACCTAATAGACCATTTGTACTATTTTAAAGTACAGGGTCTAAAAACACCAATACGAAAATACGCCCTACTTTTGGCCAAATAAACTCTAATTGTGGCAACCGTGATGCTGCTTAAGACTAATTAAACGTTATCGATAAGATCAGTGGAATTACTCGTAATACAAATACTTGAAATTTCTCTTTTTTTGTCCACTGTGCATTGGGGGGCCTACGGACTTGGTTTTGGGCTGCCTGATCGGACTGGGGTGTTGTAAAAATTCCAAAAATACCGTAACACCGTGTTGGTCACGTTGCTGGCTGGTGCAGCTTCATTAGGTGACGCTTGTACATATTAATTTAGCAGCTGCATTTATGGTCAACTGGTCAGCGGCGACATTAAATCATCTCCAGCCGCGGAGCTTGGTATCGGACGGGTGGCGTCGTTTGATCTGCGTTTGTCAATATCCAATTTGGACCAGCATCTGCTGCACATATGGAAATTGTTGCAACACACACACAAATGTGTGGCTTAATTGGCAAACACCTCAAATTGCTAGCAACAATTGAGTGTGGTCCATGGAATGTGGTGGCATTTGGCATTTGGAAATTAAATTCAAATCAACCGAAAAAAGAGCAAAAATGAAATCATGTTAATAATTACATTAATTGTCAATTGCATTCAGAATTCAATTTGTGAAATAAATCAAGGAAATGTCAGAAATTTGCCATGACTTGTCGCCGTGCCGTGTTGTGCCTGTCTCTGTGGCATGTGGCATGTGTTTTGCTTTGGGCGCGCAAATTAATGCAATTTTGTGTAAATTACTCATTAAAAATGAAATAAATTTTAGTTGCCTGGCATAAATCACAGCCTATAAATTGTAACACACACACACACACATGGGCCCATATTGTCAGAGTGGACAGACTGTCTGCCATATAGCCATACAACAGTTAACGGACAGCAGACAATTGCCAAAGCAAATCTCCAAACAAAAGTCTCGATTACGTTTCCACTCCCCGCCCTGCCCCTCCCCATCCCTCTGCCACAAACACACAAGTCTTACTTATAATGAAATTTCATTTCTTGGCTTTACTTGGCTGTGGCTATAATATTGTTACTCCTAGTTGCTGTTTTTGTTGTTGTTGTTGCTTAAGAGACGCCAATTAGATATTTTATTGCTAATGTGCGCTTGTCAGTTTGTGGTCGAGCCCCAGCTCGAGTGTCCAGTTGCCTGTCCAATATGTACGGGCGCTGTCTACATCAATTAAAAGCGCATTTGACAATGATATTCGCTTTGCTTCGTTTTGCTTGCAATCCGGGTGGCAGCCAGCATCACAGATCGCAACCCAGCTTATTACTACTATATGTGTGCAGCCCGAAATGATTCCAAATTGGGCAAAGTCAAGCAACCTGAGTCTATTATTACACCAGATGCACCATACTATGCAGTGCACTTGAAAAAATACTAATATACCAAATACTACTACCATATAATACATTCAAGAATACTACAAAAGGTTGTACGAGAATGTAGGAGAGCACACTGGAAAAAATTGGGTTTAGAAAGAAAAGCGGAAAGTATAATAAAATTTTTTAAAAAAATAACGACATTTGCCAAACGAAACGAAACGCGTAGGAGAACAATACAATAATAACCACGTATTATTATTATTTGTATGAACCAAAACGGCCAGAGCAACCCAAAAATTAGTTAAAACCAAATATTGTTTGACGTTCTATAGTCGAAAACTTGTACTTTTTCAAAGTAGTGTTTAAAAATTACCATAGATTTTTTAAATCCTTTGACTTATATTTTTTAAAATTTTTATTTTTTTATATTTTCATATAATTTCTTATTTAATTTTATTTTTCTATATATTAATTTACTTATTTTGAACTAATACTGATTGAATTTTTAATGTTAACTATATTATTATAATATTTAATTTAGATTTCAATACTTGTCCTTAATATTTCGTTAAATTCAATTTCGGTTCAAAAAGTCGAGGCTTTGAGATCTATTGAACAAAAGAATACTATTATATAAATATATATAAAAAAGTAAATAACCAACTAGGAATTTCTATAAACAATTTCGGTTTCTAAAACCGCATCGCAGTGTAACGGTTAAGTAACGGTTAGTGGTTATGCATTCGTTAGAGGTTCGTCTTACCAATAATGTTTGGGTTCAGGTCTTTTTAATTTATTTATTTATTTATATAATATCAACTAAGTGCAGTTGATGTAAAATTAAAATATTAAATTAAAATATTAAATATATTCAGCATAAAATTTAAAAAAATAAAAGTTCAAAGTGAACGAAATTAAAATTAATATTCTGGGCACTAAAATAAAAAAAGATACTTATTGATATGTATAAAAAGATATAGATCTATGCATATATCACGTATGAGAGTTTGCTCTATAATGCAGCATTATCTTAAACAAGTATAAAATTTTGTACATATTTTAAAATTTACAGTATAATTTAGAACAATTTGAAACTGACTTCTAAAATTCTAGTTGTGGGTGACATTGTGTCATTATGGTGCATTTTGCTGCCACAATGATTAAGATACATATTGGTTGTATTGGCAATTTGGACAGCAACAGGCAGTCGACACTGGCAGCGACAACTGCAACAGCAGCAGCAGCAGAAACAGCAGCAGCAACAATGTTGCTGCTTACAAATTATCAACAACCAAGCAAGGCAAAAGCCTCGGGCTGGGTTAAACATGACTAAAACTAATGTAAAATGTTTGAAATTGTAACAAAAGTCGCATGCGATATGTGGCAATATACATGGCACACACACACACACAGAGAGACTCGCAGAGACAATGACCATATTGGTTTGGCCAAAAAAACTAATGATGTGGCTTTGGCAACGAGGCCGTGTTTTAATTGTGAAATTGTAATGCACTGCAATAAATTGCAAGATGTATACGAATTCGAATACGAATTTTGTATCCTGTGTGCGATTCAATTACAGCTCAATTTCATGGCTTTGGCAGGCAGGCAGGCGGGCAGACAGACAGTCGGGCAGAGGTCCATTTAGAGAGGATTGGCGACAATTTGTTTATGGAACCGCCATGGACTTTAAATGGCTTGCCACATAAATCATGTCCATCCAGTTGGCTCTGTTGTCAATTTGCAAGGTGGCCGTATAATTGGGCTAGGCAAACAGCACCCACCAATGGCAACGCAGTTGCTGCAACTGCTGCAACATCATGAGCGTTAGCAACATGCATCATTTTGAAATTAACATGCTGCCGCCCTTGGGGCATCTTTTGTGTTGCTAAATGAAAAATCGAATTTACTAACAATTTGCCATGTTGCTCCATTTGCAATTAGATCGGCGTGTTGTCCGCAGGCCAGCAGCAATTTGTTGGCAGCAACAGCAACCCCAACAGCAGCCGCAGTCACAGCAGCAACATGTTGCGCAGTTTTCTTCTCTTTTTTTTACTTCTTTGCGATAAATGTTGGCACTTAATTTCTTAATTTGATTGTGCGTGTTGTTTTTACCTTTGCACTGTGCGGGCCAATCGGCTGTTGTGCTAATGACATCATTTGCTGGCCTTAGACTGCAAACAAGTTGCACATACAAACATAATTAAACAACAGCAACGCCGAAATAACAACAAGAAGAGAGCCATAAGTGGCACATTGCATGCAAGATTGCTTGCAACACGCGCGCGGCCAAAGCGTAACTCATAAATGTGGCAAACGCAAAATGACTTCCTGCTCCTCGAACATGTCATGTCGGGCAACAAACATGCAGCTTACAACAACCACAGCCACAACAACAGCAACAACAACAGCAACACCAACACCATATTTCATACACGCAGGCGCCTCTTCAAAGACCCACAACTGCCTCCTCCAATCGCAACTGCAACTGCAACTGGCGGCCTCTTCAGTCAATAAAAACCAAATCGTTGGCAAAAATGTTGCAGCAACAACAGCAACTAGCAACAGCCCAGCCACATGCCGACATGATTTTTTGTATTTTACTTTTTCATTATTTGCGCCATTGCGACATTTTTGTGTTTGCTGCTGCTCTGCGAAATCAAAGCAAACCAGCAGCAGCAACAGCAGCAGCAGCAACTGCGACAGCAGCAGCATCATCAATTCAGCAACATGCAGGCGGCGCTGGCAACAAATCGCTGGCAAAAATGTGCGCGCTATAAATTTATGTTGGATACATCAAATCGACGTAAATTACGCGACGCCTGAATCGCCTCAACTTGCATTGGTTGGCACTGGCACTCGCAGGCGGCGCTTTGGCTGTTAAATTCTTGACTTGTCTGGAGTTTGCAATTTAGCAGCAGCAGCAGCAGCAGCAACATACACAGCGACAACGGCAAGCGCTGCAGATGACTTTCAAAGATGTAGTGACTCTAGCAACACATTAATTCGCGCGTACTTAACACGACCACAGCAGCAACAACACAGCGGCCAGAACAGCAGCAACATCGGCAGCAACAATGTCTCCAGCGGCAGTGTCATCTATATGTAATAGAAACGCATGCCGTGGCAAACGAGTTAGCAAATTGCTGATAGTAATTGATTTAAATACGTAGAGAAAGATGCGTGGCAAATAACTTATACTTAGATTCAGTCTAAGAGTCAGGCTCTGATCTGCAACAACAGTTAATTATATTGCCACACAATTTGGTTTAATTGTTGCCACAAATTCGTTGAACTCGAAGAACTTTCTCAAAATGCATAGCAGTATACAGTGCACTGTGGGACTGGGAGTATTTCTTTTTTAGCTGGCGTGAAAGCAGCAGGACACAAACAGTGAAACAGTTGCCAATTATCAATGTGATTTATGTAGTCTGTCAAAATGCGTTTTCCTAAGCGCTTTTCACAACATTTTCCCCATCAGTTATCATAAATACAAACAAACAAATTTGCAATAAACTGCACAGCACTCGGTGAAAAGGCAATTTGCCACAGGGTTAAAGGCAACAGGTAACAGTCATTCTGGCAACAGCGACAACAACACCAACAGCAACAACAACAACTTCAATTACAATCACGTCAACATTATTTTCATCGCAACGAGATATATTTCTATTAGCCGATTTAATGTCAGCATAATTAATCACATCTTATAATGCTCATTGGACAACATCAACAACAACAGCAATAGCAATAGCAACAGCAACAGCAACAGCAACAGCAACAACAGCAATAATAGCAGTGGGGTCAACAGTTCGCCTTATGTTATTGGCTTTTCTTATTTTCGGCTAAGAGCTGAGAGATTGGCCAGATCGAGACCTTCACACTTTCCTAACTAGCTAATTTATTGACCACACTGCGTAGGTTGTAGCTCTGAGCATTTTCTATGGGATAGAACTCTTACAATAGTATCATCCTCTGCACACAAACTCTAGCCGAGTCTTCAGCAAGATGAATTCGTTGAGCAGACAAGGCTGATGGCTTTGAGCTGCTTATGATAAGTGGAGAAATGAAGGTAACATGGTATAGAGAACTTATTTTGGATGTAGTTTTTGAACTATATGATTTTTTAATTTCACTGCAAGGACTAAAGTACTAAACTGTAGATTTAAGTTAAAGTTTCAATCTATATAGGTTAAAAAAATTTGCAAGTATGCTTAAATGCAGTAAGCCCCTTGTTGATCTTAGGAGAGACCTAGGGCTCATAAGGTATCATCTTGCGAAAAAACTAGGTAGCTATGCCTTACCGCTTGGGCTGTGCGATGTTGATCAGTCAGTCAGGACAAAATAAACCAAATTATACATGAAATATTCCGAACTTTAATAGTATGCAATGGAGAGCTCGAGCCTCCTAGTATTTAATATTATTTTAAATATAATAGAGTTAAGTTATATTTAAAAGAGTAAAATTTTGATTATGAAATCTGTTTCCTTAGATCAAATAAACCTAACAATTTTATTGTTTTCATTAATTCAAATCCTTATTTAATTTTGCAACTTCAACTATTTAAATGGAGTTTTTACCGCTTTAACTTAAAATTAATGGCATAGTTTTTCTTGTTAAATTAACCGGAAATGCTTATCGAGTATTTAATTTTAGTCTCTGATTTATTTCATAACAATTTTTTATTGGCATTTTCGGCGTGCTGATGCTAATCAATTTGCACAAATTAAAAATTAATTGCAAATTTATTGCTTTTAATTTTCTTATCGGTGATTTATGCTAGCAAGAAAACTAAAAAAAGCAACAACCACGCGTTGCCACAGTTTTGTGGAACTGCAAAAAGTAATAAAAAAAATTAGTCTTTTTTATGAGTTTTTTGGTTTTCCTTCGCAGCTATAATTCGTTTAGTTTCATTAGAAAAAATATTACATATTAAATTGATAATTGAAGGGGTATAAAAATAAATTGTGGGTTTCTCTTAACTTCTTCTTAAACTGGTTATCATACTAACAGTGTGTTATATAATGCTTAACGTTTATTCGATTTATGTAAATTGAATATTATTTAAAATGTAATAATGATATTCCAATTTATGCAATCTTCAGCGAGCTAGGCGAAATTATTCAAAAGTTAAATGCCCAAACAACAGGGCGAATCCAGTAGTCCAGGCTCTCGTTTGGGGCAATTGTTTGCCTGGATGATCACTGGACCATTGCCACCAACAGTTGCAGTGGCAGTGGCAACAAAAATTTATGCAGCAGCCAAAACAAATGCAACAATAAATCTCATTTTATGCGGCTCACCGAGGAACGGCCCTTTTATAGGTAACGCTAATGTAGCCCAAAATTGAACTTGACATTTGAATGCCCAATTAACCGTGACGTGTGCGCACAGCATTGGACTGCTCCTGCTCCAGCTCCTGCTCCAGCTTCAGCATTTGAGGTCAGCGTTTTGGGCATTCCAATGCGTTATGTTTTATTGGAGCAACAGTTGAGAAACTGTGGCAATTGTGGCCACTATATGGCATCTCCCTCGGGCGAATGTGCATCTCTGGTGCAGAGAAATGCTGTTTGCCTGCTAATTAACCCACTTTCTAAGACCGCGCGACCTTTTTTATCTGCAGCATTCGAATCACGGCTCTGCCATGTGCAAAATTTGCCTGCCATAAAAAAGAAAATGTGGCCATTGGTCAGTTTCCACTCTGTGTGCAATTCTCACGCATGCCAAAAGTGCTCGCTGTGGTTGTGCATGCAACACAATATTGTGGCTTTGCGTCGTCGTCGTCGTCGTCGTCGACGTCGTCTTGAACTGCCATGATTATAAAATCACGATAAATATTTATACCGCACTTAGATTTATGGTGATTCATATCACCTGAGCAGAAGTCATCGGCCATTGGGCATCAGCAGCGACAGCAGCAACATTTTGGCCAATAAAAACATTTTTATTAGCAATAATTGCAAAATCCTCCATGTGCTCGAAAGCGTTAAGCCTATCAGATAGGAACCTCGTAGATAAGATTACCAAGTAATACTGTCTGCCAAAATTATGTTTATTCGATTTGTCATCAATCATTAAATTTACATACAAACAGATTTGCCATTCGATAAGATTTCAACTCGAACGCTTTGGCCTTGGTAAGATGCAGGTGAGAGACCAGCCAGAGGCAGTCCTAAACGCTCGAATGATAATAGTAATAATAATAACAGTAATAAGCGTAGACAGCATATTAAATATAACATTTAAATTAATAAAGTCATATACAATAATTTTATTTAATAGTTCAACTAGGCAAGTGGAGGCAAGCCCAGTTTCGCAATCGACTCAGATCAAAAACTCAAATTCAAAATAACCTGCAGCTTGGTATTTTTATTGAATTGCAATAAAAAGCATTTCAATATGCAGAACAGTCGGAGGCATCCAACATAATGAGGCCATGTACAAGTCTTTGACGTGCTCGTATTAATCTTCAAGTCACTCAATCAACTTGAATAAGTTATTTTCATTTATGAGTAATATTATATTGCATTCAATTTTAACATTTATTTCGTCTACTTTGGCTACTGTGCAACCTTCAACTCAAGCTTGTTATAAATTAACTGTCGATCAGTGACATTTTGCCAATCGTAAATTCATATAATATATTTGGTTACTTTTAATTGGGGCTACCGCCCCGAGAACCTCAGAACCCATGTCTCATGCCTCATACCCCATACCTGCCTGGACAGACTATGGCCCTGTCTGTCAAATGTCTAAGTGCTGCTAAGTGTTTTGTCTTGTAATTTTCAAATGCAAATTGTTAAATGACAAATTTGATTTACGCTGCAATTTATTTCACGCACTCGCATACGCAATCTGTCGAGCTTCCTTTTGGCCTAGTTATGCTGGGTGTTTGGCAAACAGGCCTAGAGCCAGGCATCCTCCTCCGATGCCAAACTAGTTTAGAGTTTGTTTTGGTTTTTGTTTTTTGCTACGCATGTTGCGTGTTTGCATTTTGAGATACTTATGTAAGATATGCGGACTCATTTGGCCTTGATCTAGAATTTCGATTTTCCGATGTTTTCGATTTCGTTGCAAGAGATGGAAAATGCCAGAGATATGTCTACTGCAGTGTTCAGTACAACGTGGCGTATGTGTGATGGTATGGTATGGTATGGTATGGTATGTGATGTGCGAAATTGCGTAATATCACATCATGTACTAAGTACCGGTTTCTTTTCAGCTCTGGAGCCCGGACCAGTTCACTGTTTATACTCTAATGCATCTAAGTATGCAGCAGAGCTGTTTGCTCGTTGTTTATAGAAACGCGTGCGTTTTCTGCACCTATAATTTATTGAGAAATTTAATTGAACTGGACTGGACAACTGGACAGCTGGACAACCGGTCGTATTATTTTGTCAACTGATTACAGATTGAGCAATTGCATTGCACACTGTCTGCGAGGTGTGTTTGGCATTTGCTTAAACAATTGTCGTTATCACAGTGATTGCTGAAAAACAGTTGTTACAATTTGTGACTCATTTAAGCCGTTTGATAAAATTGCCATATAAATTGTAGTTATATTCATAAATCAAGTCAGTTACATTTCAGTTATTGGCACCATGTTGCGGGCTCTTGTATTATCACTAACGCTCATTGTCCTTACTCAGGCCCAACACACAGCTGATAAACTTCAAATGGATCCGGAAGCTGCGCCAGGATACAATTATGACTTTATTAACAAAGGTAGTTTATTATAAGTTTTATGTTAGTCTATGCCAATATCTCAATTCATCGTGGTTTCTTTCAGCCGTTTGCCTTAAGAAACCCGTATATGGTAAGTGCAAGGGTCATCGTCAGATGTGGTTCTTCAACATGCACAGATTCAAATGCGAGAAATTCATCTATTCAAACTGTGCTGGTAATACGAATCGCTTTTTCAGCAAAGAGGAATGTGATGATTTTTGCACAAGCAAATCGCAAGATTGGAAAAAGGTAGTACGTAAAACAGGTGCCAGTGTGGGAAAACTGTAAAATAAACTACAAAATTGAAATGTATTGAAATTGTTTGAATTGTAGTGGAAAAGCAACAGGATTTCGCAAATATATTTAAATGGTATTGTTAATTAGTTTTTAATTATTAAATAAATAATTTTTTGTTAAAACTGAAATTAAATTTTTTAAGTCAAATATAGTTAAGGAGTTTTTATGGTTTGGTTTAATACGGTTACTTAGACCCTGTACTTAAAACAATTGTCTTGTAGTTGCGTGTAACGCGTAAAAGGAGGCAAACTCTATAAAATATATATATTCTTGATTAGGACGATGAGCTGAGTCGATAAAGCCCTGTGCTAGATCTCGCAACTTAAAGGAGCTAGAGACACAATTCTTTATTTATTAGGTTTGTGTATTGCCTATAGGATCTTCGAGGTCGCAGTGTTAAAACATATCTCTGATAATAATAATAATAATAATAATTGCCTATAGGCAGGCAAAGTTTATTTCTAATTTTTAATACCCTCTCCCCCCTTCACCTGTAAATCGTGAAAATATTCTCTTAGTTGACACAATTGTCGCAGTTTTAGAGTCACTGACTTTCTTAATATATTATAAACAATTTTCTGTGCCAGCCATTTGGGTAGGGGAAGGGGGGAAGTTGTACACATATTAAATCAATTTCAATTTAAACTATAATCCAATAGCCTCGCATTCAACTAGTGTCAATAGCTATGTATAAGTATCAAATATCCATTAGTCACTCACAATTGTTTAAAAGCAAAACACATTTTCATTAGCTGAGTTGGGCCTATATAAGGTTCTTGTTCACTTTTTCAGCATCAAAACCATACAGCGATTCATTTGGAGCAGTGCAAAATGAAAGTCTTAGTTTGTATATCCTGTGTCTTAGCCCTACTGCTAATCACGGTTAATTCTGAATCTGTAAAAGAGATAAACAATCAACTGAGAAATCGTAAGTGCTAATTCAGTGAGAAATTTATACTCAGTCTTGACAGCTGAAAATATTTGCAGGAATATGCACAGCCGCTCCGGAGTATGGTAATTGCAATGGATATCGCAAGCTATGGTACTATAATTCCATTAGGAAACGTTGTGAAATATTCACGTACTCCAATTGTGGTGGAAATCGCAATCGATTCTTTCTAGAGGAACATTGCTTAAATTTTTGCAGGGAGAGAGTACGCAGTTAATCTGTACTATGATATAAAATGCATAATTTATTTATTCATATTAAAAATGTTGCATTATTATATTTAATGCAATTGGAATGTTATTATGACGCTGCAGCCCTGTTCGCTGGAAGTACACGAATCGCTAGCGTTTCATGAGCACTCGCCAGATGCGCGTTTTATTAACGAACGGCGATTTTTTGGTACACTTTGTAGCAGGCGCACAATAAAGCGCAGCAAATGATTTGGAATTCACTCTAATACAATTGTGTATACATGCTATGCCCGCACATACACAAACACACACACACACACAAGCAAAAACCGAAAACACATGCACACACACCAATGCAAGTCTGCTCAAGGGCTGGGCAAACATTGCTCTGCTTGCTCACGTTTGGAACAGGCGCACATCTCTCTCAGCAAGCACTTTACTTTTTGTTTGTTACAGTCACAACGAAAGCTCTCCAAAAGCTTTGTGTGTGTGCGCGTGTGTGTACATATGCATGAGTGTCTGTATACATACAGCTGCAAGTTCAGTGCTTTTTTCCTTTTCAATGGCAATGGCAATGGGAAAAGCGTAAACATTATGCGAATGGCGAAATCAAAGAATAAAGTCACGCAATTTCAATTACAAATAAACGCATAGCCAATGGCAATGGCAATGTAATGGAAATGCCAAATGGCAGCTGTTCTCAGCATCTGTACCCACCAGCCTCTGTCTTCTGTGCCCAGCTCCCATTTCTCTGTCACTGCATAGAGTACGGCAATAGCTAAAGCAATAATAATAATAATAATGATACTTGTAATAATGAAATTGTGATAAGCTGTGCGCCACAAATTGCACGCTATAGCTATAGCCAAATGCCAAGAAATTTAAACCGTTAAGCGCTGACTGCGAGCTGCGTCGTCATTCTGGCTGTTCTCATCAAACTGGCCCCTCTCCCTGTTGTTGTTACTATCATGTTGCTTGGCAACATTTGACGCACGCCGCAACTTATTGCTGGCAACATTAGCGCTGCTTGTGTGTGTGTGTGTGTGCGTGCGTGTGTCAGAGTTGCAGTCGCTGTGCTTTGGTGTTTGCCAATTAATATTCGTATGATCAAATGCTTAACGCATTTAGCCTTATAAAAACCAACAAGACGCACAGTAAAACCGGCTGGCGGTCAATTTGTGTAAATGATCTGTGTTCTGGAGTGTAGAGTTAGCTGCGAGAAATGGAGACTGGAGAGTGAAGTTGGCAGTTGGGAGTTGTGTGGGAAAGTGCGCTGTAATTGACATTGAAGCATTTAACTGCGACCCGTGGTACAGTGGATTAAAGAGCATAAATAACAAGATAAACACACACTGACTTCATTTAATTATCGTACATACATATTTTATTTATGCATTTAAGTTAGTATTGATTTGTATTGGATTTTCATTTTCATTGTTAGTTGTACATGTGTGTTTGTGTGTGTGTATGATGCTGATTTGCTCAATATTGGGGTTTTCTTTTAGTAGTATATTTGTTAAACTTGTTTATGCAATTTGACGAAGACAAATCAGGTTTACAGGTTTCCATTTAGGTGTTTTTTGTTTGTTTTTGTTTTTATGATTTTTGTTGGTTTTTTCTTTTGGTAAACATGTTTTTTTTGCTATATTTATTTATGCATAGTTTGCTATTAAATTTCATTAGTTATGCGCTAGCCTGTCGAGTATGTTTGTATATAGGTATGTATATATGTAAGTATATATATATAGAGTTTTTATGAATTGTATTTCGATTCGTAGTGCAAATGGCATAACAAACTTTAAAACTGCGTACAGAAAATGCACAATTATTTCACATTTCACATTATTATTCATATTTTTGTATTATAATATGGGTAGGTACTTTTTATGAACATTGTTGTACCGTAAAGCAGGCTAACATGTAAAGCATTGCACACATCGAGAGAGAAGTTTTCGTTAAAATTTAAATATATTTTGATTTAAGAATTGCAATAAAAGATCGTGTTAAAAAAACAAATGATAACAACAGGGCTTTGCCCCAAATCAATATTAAAACAAACCAAAAACATTTACTTAGATCTTAGCAATGTATACGCTCCGATAACAACTAAAGGACTAGTTCAAAAATGTATACAAATTTTCAAAAACAATTTACAAACGCTTTTTGATTCATTGTAATTATTATTAATTGTGTTTTTCATTTATCTTATAACTCACTGATAGTTTATTTTGTAAGCAAAATTTGCTTATAACTTGCATGCGTTGTATTTAATTTGATTAGATGCGTTTAGTATTCGATTTTCGATTCTATGTATTAAAATTATATAACAACATGATGCTATTATTCATAAACATTTACATATAGACTCATTATATATGCATGAAAATCGCTTGTATATAGCCAATTTGTCATCTCATCATCATATATTATAGTTTTATGCGGGATATGAATTTTCATTGCTTTTATTAGCAATATTGATTAGATTTTTCAACATTAATAAAATTGTTTATATGCCAATATGTTAATAGATTCCATTTTGCGCGATTAGATATAGCTAAAATTGTCTAAAACATTATTACACTCAAGTATTATATAATTAAATGCATATGTATTTTGAAAAGTTTTAAATGCATTATTTTTGTTTTCTATTTGAAATTAAAGTTTTATATTAGTGAAATTTGGTGCGTTCTGTTTTTGATACTTGGAAGTTCTGAAGCTCGAATAAGCCATTTTGTTTTGTTTTGTGTTTTGTGCATTTCATTAAAAAATTGTGCCTTTTGTGTCAAGTCTTTTTGTTCTGTAACTGTATCTGCTGTTGGCCTCAAAAAACTGTATAAAAGTCAAATGCATTAGGACTAGGATTATGATTCTTTGTCTATAACTTAAATAGCGCCCCGTAGTTGGTCAAGCAAAATATTTTGGCGCACAGGCTGCGACTGCGATTCGTGCGGCTGGCCAAAGATTGGTTTTGGGCCTGGGCGATGGCCAGCTCCCGGCTCTATTTACTGCCACCGCCACAGAATTCACCCTGTAGCATGCCATTATCGAGCATTAGAGCTGGCGTTGTGGCAATTCCATCGCGCAATGCTAGCTGATAGGCCACCTCAAAGGCTTGACCCAGAGTCAGTATAATCTCGCTGGCCAAATCCTGCAGATAAACAATCATATGAGTACATATATCTATAGTATAAGCTTGAATTATCTTACCTGACGTGGCACTAGGAACACGTGGCAATAGTGCATGTCCAGCTCCTTGGTGATGTAGGCAAAATGACGCAGATCATCCGAGTCTTGGCACGCACAGTTAATGTTCTGTATCTCATGCTCGCAGATGATGCGCTGGAATGTTGAATAAGGTGTAAATTGGTATAAATCTTAGCCATCATATAGAGTATACTCACCTTGTTGGCCCCATCAATGAACTCCACACCGCGATGGCAAATGGCCAGCGTTAGTGGCGCACCCTGTTTGTGCAGCTCCTGCTCCGCCTGGGCAGCAGATGCTTTCAGCTTTTGTATAGACTTCTTGGTGGACTCGGTGCCACGCAGTTCTCTCACAACCGTTGAGCCGAGGTACTGTGGATGTGGATGGTATTGGATTAATTATTAGAACAGCTAGCCAGAGAGTTGCTCCACCTACCTGCACCTCGTATTTGATATGCTCATTGAGCAGCGTTTGTGGCGAGTGTCGCCATTGTGTGTTGCGCATGTTGGCCGGCAGACCTAGTAGCAGCTCGGAGGGTGCACGTATTTGCAGTGGTGCTGCCGTGACTGGTTTCTGTGCTGCAGCTGCCGGTGGCGGTGGTGCAGGTCTTCGCAAGAAAATGTAAGTTTGTATTAAATGTATAAATGAAAACTACGAAACTCTGTTACACACCGATTCTTGCGATATCCTGTAATGGAGTTGCGATGTGGCAAAGCATTTGCCGCTGGCTGTGTGGACCCAGTGGCCAGTGGTGGCTCCTTGTTGCCATTCGTTGTCATTTTATTGGTCTCGTTGTTCTCGGCCAGCGGAGTCTTCAGCGACTTGGACTCCCGCGTTTGCCGTATATAAGCCAAGGATTGCAGTATACGTCGACGGTGGCCAAGTTTGTTGATCTCCAGCACAGTCTGCAGCTCCACATCCCACACTCCACAGACGCTATCGATGGTATTGTACAGATGTTTACTGTCCAAATGATAAAATGTTTTACATGACAGCTTTCTGGTATCTTCAATTTCCCGACTTACTTGAAAAACTCCAGATATTCCGGCAGTGCGATGCTGTGCAGCCATTGCTGTAGAGTGGTCACGCCAAGCTGTTTGTTCTCCTGCTGCGTCTTGAAGGGCACCTGTGGCAGAAACACTGCCGGTGGCAAGGTCTCAACGAAACGCAACAGTTTTGCGCCATCCCGTTCCGGTATATGCAGCAAGGGAATGTCTGGCTCCTCGAACACATGACGCTATCGAGATACACATTAAAGTCGTGGACGGAATCTGATATATACGTAATGTGATTCACTTACCACAAATTTGTAGTTATCATAGCCATTTTCGAACAGTATACGCTCTAGATGCAGCAGTCCGGCATTACGCAGTCTTACGGCCAGTTCACGACGTTCCGGTAACACCTCCAGATCCTCAAAGTCCAGCTCAATGTCATGGGTGGGCGTTATGTTGGTGTTTAGTATACCACTGCCGAAATTCTCAATGATTTCAGAGATTTTCTTTCTGGCCTCCTCCGCGTTGAATGGACTCAAGAGATTGATGGAATTACGCGCTATGGAACGTCCGCTACTTGGAGATTTTGCTGGCGACTTTGCAGGAGATTTTGAAATCGACTTCGAGGGCGATTTCGCTGGTGTTTTCACAGGTGATTTTTCTGCTTTATGCATACCATGCTCGTCAATCTCTGCATTTCCGTTGCCATTCGCCTCGATCTTAATCTCAGCACTCTGCTGAGAGGGCGTCGTTGGGGGTTTCACAAACTTTCTCTCCGGTACCTGTGGCTTGGCTGCAATAGGTGGGCGTATACGTGGCGGTTGCTGTATTGGTTCCTGCTCCCGCTCCAATGGACCTTTCTGCTCCTTGTGCTGTGTGGCACCTTTGAGCAGGCCAGCAAATGGCACATCGCTAACAAACTCCTCCACATAGTCGGTGGAAAGTGACAGACTGTGATCCGAACATGAGATGCTGGAGCTAAGTGAGCCAGATGATGGTGCCGGACACCGAGGCACCACGGTTACCGTATCATCATAGTCATAACCAGGAGTACCTAGTGTCGGCAACAGTTTCGATGGCGACGAGCCTGTCTCAATCATCAGCTGCTGTGCCGCCTGCAACTGCAGTAGAGCCGAACGACGTTTGTACTCCTGGCTCAACGGGCGAATGCGTTCGTGTATGGTGCGCTCTGCCTGGCTGGAGCTGGGTGGTGGATGATCCGGTGTCGGTGGTTGCTTGTAGTGTGTCGGACTGCTGGGTATCTGCTGCTTGGGATCACAGTTCTGATCGACTCCTTCGGATTTCTCTGCAACAGTTAGTGAACTACACCGAAGATAACAGTTAAAGCAATTAAATGTTTATTTCTAATTCTTGCTTTACATACCCGCTGTTGCGATTACGTTTGAGTTTCCGATTTGGATTGTAGGACTTGAGCGTAGCATCGCAGGATTTGAGCAGCTCCTTGGGTAGTCTGGTTGAGGCACTACGTTGTGCTGGAATGGGCCTCTTCATGGAGTTAGTGGCATGTGAAGCTGGAGCTGGTGATTCTCCACTGGAATTTGGCACGCTTGTCTCACTGTTTAGCTCCGAACTGCTGCACTGACGATCCAGCATATCATCTAAAATGTAAATATTTTTACCATCAGTGAATCGATATATATCAGTATAACGTATACTCACTGCTGGAGCTCAGATTCATGCCGGCTGCGGTGGATCGTGTGCTCTGCCTGGCACTGGCGTAGAGTCGATCACTGCGCTGCCGTTCACGTAGTTGAGTCTCATCATAACTCATGCCGCCCACACTGCCGTGACTCTGATGCGAGTAGGGACTATCACTGGGCGGTGGATGCCGTCGCATCTGCTGACCCTGGCCCTGACTAGATGGTGAGCTATAGCTAAACTGTTGGCCTGGTCCAGCGTTTGTGGGGGATACAGAGAGGTTGCGTCGTGGCGGTTTCTTTGGTGGCCCACTGGGCGCAAAGGTAGACATCTGCAAAGGTTGTGCGTTGCCGCCAGTGGAGCAGCGTGAACGTGGCGACACTGAGGCAGGCTCAAAGCTGCTCAACGAGGAGGAGGGACTCACACTAAAGCCGCCGCTCGCATCACTGAAACAAGTATATTTAGTTAGTTTATAGTCTTACATTTAGTTTAACTACTAAACGCACTTCTGTATATGTAGCGGGGAGTGTGCATCCTGATAGTATCTATCCTCTGGTTGCAGTGCGCTGTCCAAGGACTTGCCGCCATTGTAGTGCCCACCATTGCCTGCACTCAGTCGCTGCTTAGTGTAGCCGGACTGTTGCATGGAGTGCGAGTGGTTCAACAAGTGGTTATTCGAATTGAAATGGTAGTGATTGTAGCTATTGTGTGGCTGGGAGCTGTGTCCGCGTCCGGATGCGGATTGTACGTGCGGGCGATAGACGACCTCGTCACCCTCATCGGTGTCCATTTGATTACGGAAATCTGTGAGGGAAATCGAAAAATACATGTATAAAGAGGATTGCGGTAAACGGAAATTAAGTTGTTATTGGTTATGCGGGATTTGTATCCTAACCTGCATGGCCTATTGCAATATTTACTGAATTAAATTCGAATTTCTGTATAGCTTAATATAAAATTGTTGTGAATTCTTGTATAAAACGTATTATAGATCATTTGAATTAGTCGATTATTAACCTGTATCTGTTCTTCTAATCTATCGATGTTCGATGTTTTATATTTAGAGTGACCATATGTGTTAAAGAAATTGTAATAAGTTGGCAGTTCCATTAAATGAGACCAGCTTTTGTTGTGAAATTGTAATGGAGAAGAAGTTGAAGCTAAAAACTTATTTTTGAGAAATAAATGTAATATGTTTTTAAAGATATTCGCAGAGATGTATGCAATATATACGAATACAAGTTGCTCTGGATAATCCATTATACAGATAAGACATAACCTGGATAATCACTTACACTAAGTATAATTTCGACTACACGGTAACCATACTTACTGTTAATCACGGCTATTATGTGCTTGGTCACATGTGGTGGAAATTCGCGTAGTATATCGAGTGCAGTGTGTCCCTCATTATCCGTCGCAGATAGATCGATGCCAGCGCGTAGTAGAGTGCGCACAACATTCTCCTTTCCGCAGAGCGCCGCCTCATGGAGTGCAGTGCCTGAGGGAGTTAATAGGTTCACACATACGCCTGCAGCGAGGAGCACATCGACTACATTTTTGTGGCCATTACGACTGGCCAGGTGGAGGCAGGTGTGCGGAAATGTATGACGTGTGGGCGATGATGGCGATGATGGTGATGGTGTTGCACTACCTATCGCTGCGGTGCTTAAGTGGGAAATTAGCTCGGGATGCGCACGGATGAGCATTTGTACCGCTTGAAGACGTCCATACTGGGCTGCCAGATCCAGCGGTGTTTCACCGCGAGAGTTGCGCATGTTGGGATCAGCATCGTGGGATAGGAGCAATGCCAAAGCACCGGTGTGTCCATGCTGGGCGGCACAATGTAGTGGCGTCTCCTGTTCGATGGTCTGCAGATTGGGATTGGCTGGACGATAAGGTTGCGTCAGCAGCAAACGCACAATATCCGTCTCACCGGCCCAAGCAGCCAAATGCAATGGCGACGATCCTCTCGAGTCGGGAAGATTGGTTGAGGCCTCATGGGTAAGTAGTAATCGCACAATCTCCTCATGTCCATTGAGACATGCGTGATGCAGAGCCGCGTAGCCACTACTATCCTGAACATTGACACCAGTGCGACGTAGACTAGCCAATGGACCAGCACGTTTTCCTTTTTGGGAGAGCACTTTCTCTATGTGGCTGATGTTGCCATTACGCGCCGCCTCCAGAAATTCCTGATCCTTGCCCATGCCTAATGCCTGTGCGTGGTGTCTGCAAATTAATGGACATTAATGGTGTTAGCAAAGCACATTTTGCATAATTTTAATCGCTTTCTTGAAATCGACTTGCCGTCAGCAATGAGTTGATTCTCTGAAAACGAATTATGACTATGTGAAGAGTGCATCATTAAAACGCCGTTGCCTTTGTGGCTTTTAGAGCATGGGTCGCCTTTTTAGCACTAATGACTTTTTCTTGCGCCTTTCAATGCACAAACATCCCTGACTCACACCCCCAATAGGGACCTGCCATTACAATAATAACAATAAGACGGCAGTCGGGAGGGATGGCAGACTGAGTGGCGCTGAACCTAACGGCTGATGAAGTGCTTTTAATGTGTTGAAATATCTTTGAGTATGTCTCTGGTACAATGGGAAAAATACGACATATTTGGCATTACAATTTACTTGACATCGAAATATTAGAAAAATAATTTACAATAGTTCTAAATCGGTTTATATTAATGTAAATTGCATTGAAAATTAAAATTGTGTAAGTTTTAGTGACGAAATTGATTGAACCTGCCCCATTGTACCGTTTATCTGTGCGTCTAACATGCAATGTCTCCCACTGGGGGCCAGAAATTGAAAGCATTCAGCCTGTCTCAGTCTCTGTGTCTGTCTGTCTGTTCGTCTGCCCGCTTGTCACTTTGGCTTCAATGAGATAAATACAACACTGCAACAGATAATCACCTGCTTACACACGCGCTCGTACTCTACGATACACACACACGCGCATACACTCCCATATACACACACCCACACAGTTGTAGCTTTATTATGCTACTATAGAATTCAACAAAAGGTAGGTTAGGCACGTCCTGCCTGGCAGTGGGAGAGCGCGAGAGAGCCACACGGAGATAGAGAGTGCTTAACCGGAGAGAGCGTGCTCTGCTCAGACTCAGACACTTGGACTCGTACTCTGTGTCCTGCCGCGCCCACCAGCCACTGGGACTTTGGCTCTCTCATCCCGCATATAAGCACGCTTGCCACTTGAAAATCGTAAAGTGCACAAAAATGAATTGAAAATGAATGGCAAGAAAAGGCAATAGTATGTACATATGTTATAAGCAATATCAATATCAAGATAAATAACAGATATATTTTATATACTTTATATACTTATTTAGAATTCTAAAAAAGCACCAATTTTGGTGCAAAACAGTCAAGTGTGGCAACCGTGCGCATAACTGTAACATTTTTTGCATGTAAAACTCTAAGGCGTGCCGTGTGAGTGTGTGTGTGTGCTGCTGGAGTGGGTGGAGTGTGGCGGAGTGGGGCGGAGTGAGGGGGCTGTTTGTCTATGCAAAGAAAGTCAAATACAAAAGCAGCGGAAATTGAAGCACATTATAAACGAGTTGTCTCTGTCAGAGTATCACAACACCAACAACAACAGCCAAAGCATTAATAATGTCAATTGGGTTCAGCTGCTGCTGCTCGGTTATGAATTCATAGTGGCCAACATAATTGGGTCAAAGGATATTGACCCGTACGCAATCCACTGGATATAAGTCAGTTGGCAAATAGCCAGACAAAAACTAAATAGAAAATAGAAAAACCATTGTACGTATGTGAGGGTAAAACGGACGACAGTTTGTCTGGGGTCGCACTTCCTATTTGCTCAGCCATTAATGAAAATTGCTTGTGGAAATTTGTGAAAAGCCATTTCCATTTCCATGCATGCTGGTGTTATTGGCATTTTTGCTACTGCACTCGCTAAGGCGTTTACACATATACACACGCAGCCACTTGACTACTATACACACACACACACACACACACACGTACACACTCTCACTACTTTACAGATACATTTTCTGACTGCAAGTGAACAATTTGTTTAGCTACCTTTTGCAATTGGTTTATCCAGCCGTATTTATGTATCTATTTATCTGACAATGCACTGCATATGTAGCTCTAAATGCGTCGAGTAAATTTTCACTTCCGTTCACATTCGTATACACGTCTTCTTTAATTTAATAAATTTCATTTCATTTGATTTGCTTGCCGCGCCGTCTTCGTCTCCAGCACATTTCCATTTACGAAATGAGTTTGCTACGACCGCGAACTGACGACACCGACTGTCTGACTGACGACTCGACTCAGCCTGATGACTCTGACTGTGACTGTGACTATGACTGTGACTCTGTCTGTCAGTGTCTGGGTCTGGGCCCTAAGAATTTTTCTGTTACATATTTTCACACAGTTCGCTCTCCGTGCTCCATGCTCCGTGCTCCGTGCTTCGTTCTCTATGCGCCGTGCACTTTGCTCTTGTGCGGCGTACTCGCACTCGTATCTGTAGTGGAGCCAATGAAAGTTGTGGATACAATACAATACAATAAAGATTCGGCTATGCTTTGCTTTTGCTCAACGCTTTCACTTGATTGTTTTGCTTCTGTCTATGCGGGCCCCAGAGCGCCGAAGAGAGATGAACTGACGGAGAGCGCGATTGGGAGAGAGAGTGATGAGCCATGAGAATAAATAATGTTTCGTTTGTGTTTATTTACAAGTTCGTAAGGTTTTGTTTACGTATTTTCATGTGCAAAACTGACAGACTCACACATACTCAGAGTACGACAGTCAAGTGGTGAGAGCCCGAGAGAGAGAGTCAGCGCAACGCGTTGGGGGAAGCGTGGGAGCAACAGTAGTAAAAATAGTATCAACTTTTTGGCTATTTGTCATCATGGATAAAGAATGTGGCACAGCGTACGTTTTCTGATTGCAACAGACTTGCATTCTATAGATACATATGTATCTAAAAGTGGTCTGTTATATGTATGGATATATATAGCATTTCCAAGGAATTTTACTATCACATATATATTATACTAAGTTAAAATGATATGAATTATTGTTTTTAGGTTTGTCAACTAACTCACATAAACATTAAATTGAAAAATTGAATCAAAATACAGAACATTATTCCCAGAACTTAACTATAAACTATAATTGTTAGGTATTGTAAACATGGTCACCCATATTATCATATGTTATATTAATTATGTTAAGTAACAGAGCTGCACAACAGAACATGCAGCAAGACTGTAAATAAAGAGAACACTTGTGATTTGAACTCCAGACCGAACGCGTGCTTACTAATTCGTGTGTGTAATACACCACAATAATATAACTAGGAAAAACTCGTACACTTTCAGTCAAAAAGCGTGATTTACAGGGTATATTACACTTGCACAACACACACACACTCACACGCATTACCGTGTAATATTTGTGCTTATTGTAGTTTCTTAAAAATCTGAGCTGTGAGTGCTGCGCTTTTGCTTAAGCTTTAGCTTGAGCTTGTCGATGAGCGGGCGCTCTCACCCGCACTCTCTGTAATCAGTGCCATGCGCTCTCTCCATCGCTGCGCATGACATATGCGTGAGCAGAGCTTTCTTATCAGAGTATGGCTATTTGGTGGGGCGTGTGAAGAGCTTTTGAAACAGCTGTTTGATAAGAGTCGCGCTTTTAACCCTTAGTTGGCCCTGGGTTTGAAGTCGTTGTGCAATGATATTGGACATGAGTTATGATTCGCATGACTGGCAACGTGACTCACTTGTAACTGTGTTTGACCACTGCCATTGTGGGCGGACACATGCAGCTTTTGTTGTGGCATGCCCCAAACGTACACACACATACGAACAATGGTAATGGTAATAGAGGAATATGAAAACATAGTGAAACAGACAGACGGCCAACACCTACGACTGCATTGGCGACCCACCGCATGGATATTCATGTTCGAGTGCCACAAATGCCACAAATATGTGTAATTGACTTGAAAATGCGAATGCCAAGCAAATCAATCCGAGCAGCCAAATATAAAAAAAAAGAAAAAAAAACAAAGAGCTGTTGCCACAGGCGCAAGCATAGGCACTGGCACAGGCCCAACCATAGTTCGAGTTGCAGTTGAAGTTGTGTGGCTTGGAGCCCGCAGTTAGAGCTAAATGTTCGACCTCAAGTGCAGCGCGTGAACTCATTCTCATTCCTGGCCAGCACTGTGTGTGTGTGTGTGAGTATGTGTGTGTGTTGTGATTGATGAATGCTGCATATTTTGGACGCAGCGGGACGTCGCCGCCGTTGGCTGCCTCCATTGTGTGGCATTAATGAGACACTGGCCATTTGTTTCGCTGACAATGAACCATACCGTCCGTATAAGCTTGGACTGAAGTGGACGCTTTTTGATTCTCTTATAAATTGCCAGTTGCCACTCAATGACGTTTCAACATTTCAATATGCCAAGTGGCAATGGTAATTGCCAATGCGAAATTTGCATGCATCGAATGACTGAACTCGTAAAATTTTATAGAAATTGTTGCACATTTTGTAGAGTGCGGCAATTAGAGGCGCATTATGTGGGTTCGACTTGGGTGCCAGATTTAGTACCTATGATACACTAGCACACACACACATACACACACAAAGATATAGATAGATGGTTGTAAGTACATGCAGCTTAATGCTAGCGATTCTATTTATTACCATAAATAATTGTCAAAGCCAGAAAAAGTCAACTGATATACAGTCGCTGTTTTGGCCCAGCATGGTCTGCCCTGGCTTACCCAGGCCTGGCCTGGTACTGGTACTGTTACTGGTACTCGATCTTGTACTCGTATTCATTTCAGTTTACGGCACACTTAAAAGGCTGCAATGCCGCCGACGACGTCTACGGGCACACCCCTGACGTCATTTCTGGTGGGTGCAGCAGCAGCAGCAGCAACAACACCAACAACAATTACAACTTATGGCTCTTGCTCTGCATTGCTCATAATAAAGTCATTAGAATGTGCGATATAAATATACGAAAAACATTCTGGCTCATAAGTTCGCATTAGCTCACTTAGAGTTCGGGGCGTAAATGGTTTAGTTCCGCTGCATTGGCAACGCAGCTTGTTCTCTACATAGGTGTGCGTGTGTCTGTGAGTGTGTGTGTTCATTAAATCAACTTCCTCAATGCACAAATTCCCACTTTATTAGTTATATATAGCAATATGACAACAGCTCAAAACGACTTGTTTTTAACATATGTATTCTATTCTACATTTTAATTATATACTTAATTCTTGGTCATTTTTTTTCTTTCTCCTGTTAACTTTTTCTATTTATGTTCCATCTTTCTCGTCATTTACCTTTTCCTTACTCATTCTTCTTTTTGATCTTTTTTTTATTTCTTTGCCATCTACCTTTTCCTCACTTATTCCTTTTTTTACTTGGATCTTTTTATTTTTTTTATCTTTATCTATTTCTTTGCCATCTTCCTCCTCAACTACCTTTTCCTCACTTATTTCTTTTCCATCTTCCTCTTCATCTACCTTTTTCTCACTTGTTTCTTTTCCTTTATTTGGAATTTTTTCTTCCTTTTTATTTTTCTCTAATTGTTTTTCATCTTTTTTTTCATCAATTTCCTTTTGAATTTTTTTTGTTTCTTTTCCATTACTTGTATCCTTGTCTTCCTTTTTATCTTTCTCTAATTTTTTTTCATGTTCTTTAACAACTTGATTTTTTTCTACTTTTCCATCGTCCTCGTCTTCTACCTTTTCTTCACTTATTTCTTTTCCTTCTTCTTGATCTTTTTCTTCTTTATTTTTCTTTTCATCTTTCTTTTCTGGATCTTTCTTTTTACCATAATCTTTTTCTTCACTTAGTTCTTGACTTTCGCTATGTTCTTTTTCTTCATTTGGTTCTTTATCTGTTTCATTTTCTTCGTTTTCTTCGTCTTTTTCTTCAATAAACTTTTTATCTTTTTTATCTTGTTCTTGAATCTCTTCATTACTGTCGAGTTTACCATCTGTTTCTTTTTCTTTTAACTCTGGGTTATCTTCTTCTGTATTGTCATTTTCGCCATTTGCTTCGTCTTCGCCTTCACCTTCCTGTTCGTCATGATACTCTTCGTCACTTTTCGCCTGGATAATGCATTCATCCGAGCAAGTCTTAAAGTCCGGAAATCGATTTGGATTGCCGCCACAACCTCCGTATACAAATTGCACACAAATGTTGTTGAACGGGTCAAAGCCAAACACTAGATATTTGCCATGGCATCGGCCTGAGTCCGCCATATACAGACATTTGGCTGTTCAATACATAGAATTCAATATATTAATTTATTTGGAGAGTAATTTTATAATAACAACACACGTTGTTTAACGAATTCCTTCCTTTGAAACAGATCTTGACCATCACATAGTTTTAGCAAAAGAAATAATAGCACGATCTCCATGGCTGTAGCTTTCAATTGTAACTGATGTCAGCGCTCTCATTCAAATACTTATTAGCGAAGTCCGGAAGCGGGAGTTCATTAAAATTCGCATCTGTAAAATATATAGCCCTACAATATATGCCAGGCATACGAGTATCTGGAAATCAGTTTAAGAGAGCTATGACTAAGAACATAATTTTCAATTTTGGTTAGATGATTTGGAGCTAATTACGTTCTCACAACATGTCAGTTGCAATGATGATGCCCATTTGACGTAGCTTACTTAAGTGAGCTGCTCTCAAATCTATAAGGCATTGAAAGATTGAGTGCCCGGTCTCTCTAAGGTAGACAAAACGTTGCTAACGATGCACAGTGGTTGCAACTTGGGATATCCATAATAAATTGCAAATATTTATTATAGAAACTTAAATTTTTATAAAATCTATTCTTATTACTTATTGTCAATATGAATGACATGAAAGGTTTTTATTTTTTATTTAATTTCTGTGTGGCATGCCACACTGTGCGCTTTGGTTGCAGTTGGCCGTCTCGTCATTGTCGCACGACTCACGACGGTGATAAATAATCATCAGTCTGACGGACTAGCTGGGCAGGTTGGTTAGTCTAGGTCGGAGGTAGAACAAGTCCAGGGTTCAGTTGCCCTCCATGTGTTTCTAATTAAGCTATGGCAATTGCACGTACTGGTAATTGCATAAAGGGTAACGGCACTTGTTGCTCCTGTCTCAACTGATGGTCCGTTGTGGCCCAAGCCCAGTTCCAGTCCCCATTTCGAGCCCAGAAATCGTTATTATCGCCATCGCCTGGCTCGTTTTTGGGCAGCTTTAATAGTAACACAGGCCGCAGATAACAGTTGGCAACAGTTGGCAATGACATTTCAATGCATTTATGATGTTTATCTTGGCCAAACAGGCCATGCAAAGTGCCCTCTCTCTCAGTCTCCATGTTTTGCTATCATTCTCTCCCTGTCTGCACCGATTTCGATAAATTGAGCACGTTTTCTAAGGCAGGGCCTTTATCAAAACAACTTCATCATCAGCAGCTCATTGATCTCTTGGCCAGGAAGAAGTGATTTTATTTTATTTTTTGGCTAGCTTAATTGGCCCATACATACGTAAGTAGTTTTTAATGAAAACCTTTATAAAAGATGCCGCAAGCAGCTGCTGTTGCTGCTGCTGTTGCAACCTTAAATTCTAGTCATAATTCAGTTGGGCTGGCACAGATTTATTTCCAGCGCTTTCGATTAGCATACAATTAGAGCAAATCGCATGGAGTCAACACATAAATATAAATATGAGAATGAAAAAAATATTCATAAAAATATTCATTTTGCATTATGCAAATACCAAGTGGCTGGGATTTAAGCTGCTGCAACTAAATATAGTCATGTATTTAACTAAGTATATTCCATTATATCTGCACAGTGGTTTTTTGTTTTGTTATTGTTTCTTTTTTTTTTTTGGAAAGTTTTTGCTATAAACACAAAGTTTACTGCTACACAGTGAGCATGTTGACCGTTAAGTGCCATTAAACAGACGACGGCTTTAGCTTTTGGTTGCAACTGCAGCAGCGGCTGTGGCTGTGGCAGTGGCAGTGGCATTGTTGCTACTTTTTTCTTCTGTTGTGTGGCTGTTGTTGTGCCGCTTTCTAGGAGAAGTAGAAAATGAAGCAGGTGCGCAATTGTCAATTTTCTTGGCTGCGCGAGACAGAGATACAGCAAAAACAATGAATAACAAGCTGGAAACTAAAACTAGTCGAATTTCAGATACTCCACACAGGGATCTCTCACATTGGAGATACTGAGAGTTCAAAGTTAAACTAAGCTTCACTCTTAGTACATGATTGACTTTAAGTATGATTGACTTAAGTACAGTTCAACGTTTAGCTCATTCATGTGGATCATGCTACTCTTTGTGGTTAGTGTATTGCTATCGCTGATTGTTTTCTGCACAGGTTTTTATCAGTCGCATATCGGCTTGACATAGACATAGTAAGTAGCTTTTGTTGCCTGTTGTCAGTTATTGTTGTTGCTGCAGCAGCAAGCGGCCAGTCGTTGTGACTGTGATTATTATGATTGTCCAGTCAAGCATGGACGAGCCTAAGCCTGGCCCGATACCGATGCCCGATGCCAAGTCGATTCCTATTGCTGCTGGCAACAGTATTGCTATGATTTATGGCCTTTTCCTAGCTAGATTTAGCGGCGGCGCTTGTTCTGCGACCTGTTGCCTGCACAGATATCTCCATATACATGTGTCTATGTATATATACATGCATACATACATATATATATGTGTTCTGATCATATGTATGTTTATTCATATGGCATGCAGTAATAACTATAATTTGCTTGATTTATGATATGATTTTGTGACATCAATTTGGCGTGCGATCGTTAAACAACATTGTCGAGAGTTGTGAATATTGTTGCCATACTTTGTTGTTTCTTTATAATTTCTAATTGATGGATCTTCAGCTGATACTGATAGAATTTACAGAACATTGTGAACCTCTATACCTGGCTATAATTGCGAAAAATAATTACTTGAGCAAGCTACTATAAAAATTTTACTAACAATATCGAAAAAACATTTTTATTAAAGTTTTTAAATGCGTTTTTCACTTTTTTTTTATTAAAGTCTTAACCATTAACAATGCTTAGTAATTTATTTAATACAGAGATAATAATAAAAAGACTTGGTTATGTTTTTTAATAATGCTTTAAAAGTTTTCTTTGATTTGCATACCCTACACTTCAAATTATAAAAGGGTCTTTTAGTTATGTACAGCAGACAGATCTGCGTTATAAGAGAGAATTTAATTATATGGGTATTCGGTCAATATATTATCTCCATTTGCCTGATTGTCAAGAAGTGCACCGATAGATTAGGAATGTAAGTTCCTTTATATATTTCTAATTTTTTAAGTTTAATTTTAATTATTAAGTTTCGATTAGAGTCTTTTACTGTCGATTGCATTCGACTATATTCGCCTCGAAAACTTTTTCTATTACATAAAGCTCGAACACCTCCAAAGTGCTGAAATTGCAAATATATATTTTTATGTTTCTATTACACTCCGCATTTCACATATTTTTTTATTTTTGTTAACAAATATAAAATTTAACGAACACGCTAAATGTAATCCTAAAATAAAATGTAATTAACAGGGAAAAAACATATATAGTATGTATGTATATAAATGGAGAAGTGTGGGAGATTGCATGATTGCTACTGTAAGATTTACACGACTCCAGACTGAGGAAAATGCTATAAAAATATCAAATATAATTGCGTATGACGTCTGGGACTTTTCCTGCTGCTAGTTCAGCCAAGAGATCAACTCCATTGATGCTAATTTATGTGAATTCTACTTAACCGAATGAGTATTTGATGGGGCCAAGTTCTCAGTACCAGTAGGTAAGTAATCCGAGTGTGTGTACAACTCTATTGAACAGCTGGTGTGACAGTGCCACTGCTGGATGTCACATAAAGTTGGGGAAACTAATTTCCGCCGAATGCTAATTAAAAGTGCTAACGGCATGGATGCCGATGGGCAAATTGCAGCTAGTTTTGGCCAGGGAGCCAGAGCCAAGACAAGTGCCTCTGTTTGGTGGTTCTTGGAATTGTAGCCGGCGGCACATGCTGCGCCTGGCTAGGGTACACTGGGCCCAGCCCAAGTCCAAAGCCCAAGCCCAAGCAGCCAGCCATTTCGTTATGGTTTAAATGAGCAATTTAACAAGCACACAGAAGTGCTTGAGCTGATGCTGCTGCTGCTGTTGCTCTTTGGTGCTGTGCTGGAGTGCTGCATGTGGAGTAAGAGATCAAAGATAGAAATCTCGGCAAGAAGCGGCAGACAGTGGCAAAGCAGGCACACGGCGCTGCCGGCACAGGCTACTCTCTCAGTTAGGGTTATTGCTTGTTATTGTCGTCGACTTAATAGCGGCGCTTGCCAGTTGCAACTGTTGCTGTTGCTGCCTCTGCTGCGGCTACTGCTGCACTTGAAATTGAATCTGAAGGAAAATCGTGCACATTCTGAGGCGACACCGAGATGCGGAAACGGCAGCACAACAAGCACAGAAGCCGTTAGTTAAACTACTGCCGCTGCCGGCGGCCAACGTCCAAGTGCAGCTGCATCCCAATCCTCCAGTTGCCTCGAACCCTGCCCTTGTCGCCTGTCATAAAGGCTGCCCGGTGGTTGTTGCTATATTGTATATATATGTATATATAGATTTTTTTGAGGCATATTAATTATTTTTTCGGGCTTTTGTCGTTGTGGCTGTTTTGCTATTGTTGTTGCCTGTTCTGCTCTTGAGAATGTGTTTTCGGACTTGGGCCTGCAGCTGCTGCCGCTGCCGTTGTTGCTGCTGCCATGGTCAAAACGCCCGACAGCGATTTTTAGGCTGAGATTTCAGCAGTTGTTGCAGCTTGTGGCTTAGCGAATCGTGGCCCAGCATAGAGCAAAAAGCACACCAGCAATGCAATTTTTCGTACATGTTATTGTCCATGTACCTGGTCCAGTGTTGCTGTAGTTGCTGTTGCTGTTGTTGTTGCTGTTGCCATCCCGCTTTACGCTCTGGGCATTGGCAAGTCGAGCCACCCATGGCGGGTTCAATCGGGTTTCGTTACAGTTTTACTATGGGCAACATTGTACTGGGGACTGAGTACTGGGGATTGGGGACTGGTCGTCTAGTTGTCTTTTAGCGTTTGGCATTTTCAATTTCATGTTTTGTTGTTTCTGTTGTTGTTGTTGTTGCTGGGTTTCTGTGAAGCACGATAAGCATTTCTTTTGAATTCGTTTTGTTGAGGGCGTGTGCGACGGCAAACAGAAACAGAAACAGAAAAAATACACCGAAAATCACAGTTACATCAAATTGTTAATTCGTTTCATTTTGCACTGACTGCGACTTTGATATCAACTCTTGTAGCTACCGTTGCTTCAAGCGCTCTAACAACAACAGCAACAACTATTGCTACAACAACTTGAGGTCAATTGAAATAGTGCATAAAATCAATTGACAACTTTTTGTGGTTTGTCGCGTAAAAGAAACCGTTGAAGTTTCGTCTGGTTCCGGCAATTTGGCCACCAGATTCGTTCTGGCTGTACTCAAATACTGAAAGCACGCCAATTGTCACATTATGGATGGTCAATCTATTATCTAACTGAAATACTCCATTACTCACTGTCAGATTAACCAAGAGATACAATATATTTTATTTACAACTTTTATTACAAGAAGAGCATAGTTGTGGAATTTAAATTTAAATTTTATTTATTTATTCAATTGATTAATATAAATTTCATATGTTAACTTGGCCGTTTTCCCATCCATGTAGTAGCTGCCTCGCCCACTTGCCACTGTTTTGGCCTAAATAGATTTCCTCAACTAAATTATGAGTTGGTTAACAGTGGTTGTCGATGGCAGATGTGCCACAAAATTCCGACATAAATTTCAATTTGCCTGCCGCCTGCCCGATGCAACGTCGATTTATACGCAGTGAAATTGGCAAAGAAAGCGAGCCAAGCTGAGAGTAAAGCTAGTAGACACTGCACAGCCTACACACGCTGCACCACCACCACCACCACGCTGCAATTGCCAGCACCACCCACTGTTTTAATTAAATCGAAATGCAAATGAGTCTAAGCAACTCGTCTGGGCCGGGTTGGGGGCGGTTTAGATCGGACTGCGCTATGCGATTAATTGCACAAAATTGCTACGGCATTTTCATGCAAATGCTAATGCGGCGAGTAGCAAGTAGCAAGTGGCAAGTGAAAGCCAGTGCCACAGGCGGTGGCATCTTTATTTTATGGCACTACACCAGAGTGATAAGCATCAGAGAGGGAAGGAGTAAAGTGTTCACATCACTGATCGATATGCCATATGCTGGGCTGATAGCGCCCAGCAACTACCAAATCACTTGACAATCAACTGTAATAATAACAACAACAGCAACAACAAGAGCGACAACAACAATAAGAGCGTTACTCCACTACAGCTGCGACAGTTTTGAAACTCGTTTGACAACGATGTTATAAGCTGTCAGATCGATACGGGACAAACCCAGAGGCTGACTTCGAGCAGCGACTGACTGAACTGGAGCCAACACTAGAGACCCAGTGCCAGTGCCAAAGCCAAGTGCCAGCCGCGTTAGATTAATTTCCAAAGGCTGTCATTAAAATTCCAACGGGCTGCAATTTATATGCCACACACATGCCAATGCAGCCCGATTCCGTCTAGGCCTCATGCAATTTTTAATAAAAACAGCTTTATATTTATGATATCAGAATATGGTAAAAAAAATGAAGAAAAACACAAACAAAAACAAAATGACAAAAAAAGAAAAATAAAGAAAAAAAACAAGACATCGACGACCACGCGCCGCTCGTTAGCCCATTCGAGACCAAGACAACATCATCAGCGTGCAACGTGCAACATGCGGCGTGCAGCATGTAGCATAAAGCGGCCTGTTGAAATTTGCATGACAAACTCAAACTCATCCATCAATCATAGAGCGAATTGCAGTTAAAGTTGGAGTTGAAGTTGAAGTTGGAAACTCGTTAGGACCCCTTGGCTAAACAATTTCACTTTTAATTACACACAGATGTGTATTAACTTATATGTTATATACACATGAATATATATATTCATATAATACCTACGGTATTGGTATATGTGTTAGTTTTTTGTCTATGTCTTTTGTCTGCCTGGTTGGCTAGCTAATCCCTCTGGCTAAATATATCATATTTAATACAAAGCGTAGACGTCGCCGCTTAACGTAAATTTTCACTTGTCTTTTGCATAATTGTGGACAACCTGCGACTATCCGAGACTAAGCCTAATGCCTGGGGGCTTTGGCACGGGCGGCGGCGCCACAAAATCAATTTGCTGCCACGCAGTCCGTTATCAGTGCGTGTTGTAAGCATTGGGGGGAAGATACTATATGTATCCATACCTGGAAAGATGGTGCGTAGAGCGTTGAGTGAGCCACCTGTCGTCGCTCGTTAGCGTCATCATAAATAATTTTAGCAGTTTTACATTGCGAAATCTATGTAAATTTATGACAAACTCACAGACAGAAGGACAGACGGGAGGACGGACAGTGCAAATGGTAAGCGATCGGCGTTTCCTTGTTGTTGGTAAACTGATAACGAAATGGCCATAATGGCCATTAAGAGCAGTTGTGATTGCTGTTGTAGTTGTTGCTGTTGTTGCAGTTGTGTTGTTAGCACTGATGTTGTTGTTGTTGTCGGATTTGCTGTGCGCATGTGCATGTTATGCCAGCTGCCTGCTGTGCCACGAAATGCATACAGCCTCTTGCACTCCCTCTGCCTCCGGCTACCCCTCTCTCACTGGGCCGCCTCTCTCTCACATACTCACTACTCACTCTTTCTATGACCGAAATAAAAGCAAAATATGAAAATGAAGAAAAAAAGGAAAACGAAATAATTGTAAATCGTTAGATTTATGAGCTAAACACAGCCACGAATTATGACGCCGGTCACAGGTGGAAATCGCATGCTGATTTCTACTTGATTTGCCTGCCATATAATTGCAAATTGTATTTGTTTAAACACGTTCATAGTGCTACACACACACACACACACACACACAGACTATATACACACATGCATTGCTTGCCAAAGTTATCCGTTTTGGGATCCACACAGAATTGGCATCAGGCCAACTCACGTCGCATGTGCACAATCTGCTTGTTATTATTATTATTATTATTATTATTATTATTATTATTATTGTCTTTATTTGTCTGTCTGTTTGTTGTTGTGTTGTTGTTATTATGCACACTTGTTGTAATTCAGCCATTGCACGCCCACGCAAACACTCTGCTTTGAGTATGTTTAACGAGCGTCCATTGGAACTGCTTTGAATGATGGCTTGACGTGGCTCTTTGGCATCCAGCAGTCAGTTGGACCAGTCGACCATGCAAGAAATGTTGGGATTATGCCTCAAGTGCCTCAATTCATAAAACTATAATCGTTTTTATTAAAAATTTTGATGTGTTTGCTTTGTAATGAAATAATTAAACGAGCAATCAATCAGTTAAACTTATTATTAAATTAATATCATTTAAGATATAATTGTTTACGAGATTTGAGCATAAATTTGACAATAAAATTGAAAAGTTTAACTGAGGCATAAGCAGCTTGCACTTTATGCAACTGTAGTAAATATATAAAGTTCTTTGTCCTGACTGACCGACTTAATAACTGATCAACATCGCACAGCCCAAATGGTAAGACAGGGGAA
Organism: Liodrosophila aerea; assembly: GCA_035045005.1. Classification (NCBI taxonomy): domain Eukaryota; kingdom Metazoa; phylum Arthropoda; class Insecta; order Diptera; family Drosophilidae; genus Liodrosophila; species Liodrosophila aerea. The sequence continues at coordinate 738,719 of JAWNNL010000753.1, forward strand.
TCAATTCTTAATGAGATGATACCCTATGCGCCGTATTTTTCCCCTAAGGTCGTAAATTTGCAAAAGGTCACATCGAATTACTTTAAAATGCATAAGTATATTGCAGAATACTAATTTTTGTGAATGTTCTCGCTTGATTTCTGGTATCTAGCATATTTAATAACTTTTCAAAGTTCTTGAAACGTGAAAGGCTTCAAATTATGATTGCTCAGTTGGCGTTTAATGAACTGCAGCTGCGATTCGAACAGGAGTAACAGGAGTTATGCTACGCTTTGCAGTGGCATCCAATTTCCACGGATCCCACTGGGTGTCTGGAGGAAACGTGCCACGTGCGTGCTCCATTTCCTACTGGGCAAAAGGTGGCAATGTGGCAAATGTTGTGCGCTTAACATTTTTATGGCCGCCATAAGTTGCGATAGAATGTGGTAAATGTGGCATGCTAACGGCCACTGACCACTGCCAGGAGCAGTATGCGTTGAGATCGGGCGCTAGTCGTCTGCAGTCTGAAATAGCCATAGCCTAGTGTTACTGACACTTGAGGTATCGGTTTCATTAGCGATGTTTCCGTAAGAATGCCAAAAGGTCGCAATTGATGCCATTTACAAGGCGCTGGCCATAAGAGGACCAATTGGTGCGCAGTAGAGACGGTGGCACTGGCAGTGACAGTGGCAGTGGCAGTGGCAGTGTAGGAGCCATTATAATTTGTATTGAATTTCATTTTATCTATCGCGATCGTTGGCATTGCAGGTGATTTGTTTGGAAAGTGTGGCGAGAAACTGCATGAATTTATCAAATTGAAAAATGCGCAATCGAAATCAAATCAAAGCCACAGCAACAGCAATAGCAACAGCAACAGTAACAGCGACGACAATAACAAACATCATATGTACTTGTATATCTAAATAAATAAATATTGTGTGTTGATTTTCATAGAATTGTGAAAACAATTCGTAAAAGCGCTTTGCAATCAACGACTGGCCCCGCCTAACCCTGGTATACTATACATAGATACATATACAAACGACTTGCGACAAAATGACGAAATTTATGTTTCATTTCGGTTGTTGCAAAGTGCAGCCGCTTGTTTTCGGGGCAGACTCTGAGGCGTGCCACTCGGCGCTGGCATCGACGAATAGGCTAAGCGGAGGGGTACGGGATAAGGCTGTCAACAACAAATGCAAAGCGCCAAAAACTGCGACACTTTGTATAAATTGTGTCGAAAACAGCAGCAGCAGCAGCAGCAGCGGCCATCGCATTGAACGCCAACGCTGCCAACGCTGGCAGGGACGGCTAAGAGCCAACAGTCTGCCAAGACAATTTGCTGGTGAGAGAGGTACCTGAGCAGCAGCTTGGCTAGGCCACACCCCCCAAAGGCAAATGCAACAAATTATTGTCATCAATTTTTAGATGCAAAGCTCGAGGAGTGACATTTATTGAAGCGTGGCTGAACGCAAAGCCCGCCGGCCACTGTTGGACAGTTGGACAGATGGCATGTTGTCCGAGCCAGGGCAGGATGTAACCGGACGTGATTGCTCCACATTGTAGGCGACTGCTTGGCTAGTGCTGTGGCTGTTACTGTTAATGTTACTGTTGCTGATGTTGATTATAGTCTGACCTGACTGCCGGGTACGAATGACACGTTTGTGGCTGATTGCTAGGAAATGTTGGCAACAAGTGGCCATCGGTTGGTCACTTAAAGGGTTCGTTGTTTTCAGTTTCATGACAGCCGCTGCTTCATTAGCGGCCATTGGCCATAAAAGTAAAAGCCAAAAATTATGACCATATTTGTGCTAAGTTATGATACCCTTTCATAAATAAGCTCATGCCATTGGGGCCAGCTGTAACAGCCCACCGGTCGACCTATACTTTTGACTTGGTTTTAGAGCAAACAGAAGGACTACTTAGAGGACGGCAAAACACTCCAAAATAGTCCATTGAAATTTACATTGTGCCGGACAATCGCTAGTGCTGTGACTCGCCTTGGCTTTAAACTATGCCATTTATCATACAAATATCGACCGATATACACATTTTGTCAGTCCGCTTTTGGTCTTTTGCTATTTTCACCATTTCTTTCGCTTTTCAATGTGCCCAACGCCACACAGACACCCCGACAGACTGAGCACAATTCCATTGTTGTTAGGTGTACGACTATGCCAAAAAAAAAGGCTACCGTTTGGGTTGCTTCTGGCTGCTGCGCCACTTAACCACTGACCGGACTGCGTGGCACCTTGGAGTGTGGTCATGGGACGTGGCTCGTGGCCTCTAACCATAAGAGCACCAATGACTGGACTGCCATACTTTTATATGGCAGTTTTTAGTTCAGATAGTACTATAGGTTATCCTGCCTAAAAGAAATGCATACTTTAATTTTGAAAGTTTTCTATAAGAAAAGTTTACATCATTTCACTGTGAATGCACTTATGAACTTTGATGCCTTCAAAAAATTGTCATCGCATACGCAACCATGCCAATTAAAGTCTCGATATGACCCGCAGTCATACGATGGTTAGGCTTTCCATGTTGTCACAGTTTTGTCTTGCGATACGCGCAGCTAATTGACCGACAACAGCGGCCTCTGATGCTGCACTTCATCAAAAAAAGAGTGAGATCTACTCAAGTGGCGCGGCATTACGTCAACGTCAACTCAATTTGGCGTTTAACAAGCATGGGACACAGTCGAAGATGGAGTCCGAAATCCCAAAGACCCAAGTCTGACCAAGCTCAAGCGGTACACGCTCAAGTCCAAGTCGGAGTTGGAGTCGATGTCGATGTTGACGTCGGAGACAGCGCGCGGGTCAAGTGCTGACGCATCTGCCAAATCGAGTGAAGTGCACCCCAAAACTTGTAGTAACCAAAATAAAAAATGCTTGAAATATAATGAGAGTTGTTTCAGTACATGTTGTTGCTGTTGTTGTTTATCTTGTTGTATTGTATGTAGCTTGCAGCATCATTAAGAGTGATCATCTGTCAGACGGCATGGAACATGAACGAGATCTCTGCCTCATTTGAGTTTTTCTTTTGGCTCTTTTTTTTGCTTTTGGACAGCTCATTATGATCGCAGCCATGCCAGTGTTTCTCTATTCGTTAACTTGGAAACTTGTGAAATTATCAATAAGATAAATTTCTTAAAGCTTGATAAGTAATTGGAAGTCTACAGTTATGTTTTATGAAATTAATACATTAAAGCATATGGTTTATTCTTTAATTATAAGTAATATTAAACCACAGCTGAAAAGACATGTTTTAATAACTGATTTTATTATTTTTACTGTAGGATATTTCACAGCTGTTTCTAGCTGGTGAGCAAACTATAAAAAGGCAGAGCTATAACAGAATGAATGGCATTAGGCAAGTAGAACTCGACTTAACCAAGGATGTTGATAAATATTAGACAATTGATATCTGTTCTATTACTTCTATTAAGCTTGGCCAGTCTAGCTGAAGGGGCATTAGGTAATATGTCCAATAAGACAAAGTGCCGAAATACCCATTGCGGAAATAACAATTTGGCGTGCAGAGGTGGCACCGTAAGCACTTGGGATAGGATTTGTAGATAGGATATTACAGCTAATTCTATGTTTTTCCTATAGAGAGTGAGCAAGTTCTGCGCGCCTGACAGTCGCCTGGTTGAGTTGTACCCTTATAGGAACTATATGTTGAAGTTATTAAATACTTTTCGAAACCAAGTTGCTGCTGGCTACACTCGCACCTTATTTCCGGCCGGACGAATGGCCCGCACGATTTGGTCCAAGCAGCTGGAGAAATTTGCCACAATGTATGTGGCAAGCTGCGAAACTGAGCAACATCCATGCATCTCTTCGCCTGATTACACCATCATCGGTACTGTGACAGATAGCATTACGGTTGCCGACGTTAATAAAAACGATGTGCCAAAGACTCTAATCAATGAGCTGATGTCATCATGGTTTGAAGATGCACGCTACGTCACTAGAAACATGCTAATGCAAATGCCTCGGAATTTTCGAAAACCGTAAGTAATGGAAGGAGTATATTGACATATAATAGTAATCACATATATTCTTTAGATCTGTGCGTAACACCATACTTCTCATGTCTGATCGTAATACCCATGTTGGCTGCAGTAGCATGACGCTAGTCTCTGGAAATTATTTGAACTTTCGTCTAGCCTGTATGTTTGCTACGGACAATTTGAAGCAAGGACCCATCTACAAGGTCCATGGCGAGGCTGGCAAGCTGTGCAAGGTCCGCGACGGACTCTACAAGAATCTTTGTGCTGTGGGTGAGACCTACAGTAATAACCATAAGTATCGTGCAGGTGAGCTTCTATTTGAAGGAGAGGAGTCATTTGCATTATTGTAACAAGCTTTTCAAATAAATTAATGTCCACTATGACTCCCCAATGGATTATCTAATGTGCAATGTGCGTGCTGGTTTTGCTGGGTATAAAAAGAACTGCAGTTCCTAGCCAGAAACCATACGTGACTCAACATGAGGTTCTGCTTGGTGTGTTGCCAGTATTTGTTGCTTTTGTTCGCGGTCAGAGCTTGTAATATATCAGATTTGGTACAGCAGTTGCATTATCAGCGAAACTTTGACTATGTGCTGATATTTTCCAACTCTGATGATTGGACGCAGTTACTGGAGACATTCCCAACGCCTGTCATGGTGCTCAACGAAGTGCCCAACATAAAGCATAATATACACATGCAGAACTCCAGGAGAGTGCTTAGTATAGCTGTTATTGATACCAACATGGAGGGATTGCTTCAGTTTATACATTTGAACTTGAACTTGTGGAATACCGAACCACTACTGTTCATCATAAAAAAACACATCCCGGTTAGACCATTATTAGAATGGTGTTGGCAAAAGCAGTTCTTGAATGTTTTAATTGTATTCGTGGACTTCGAGGTTAGTTTTTACAAAATTCATCTCATATTATTGCCTTCTTCTCAAAATATGCATTACAATGGCCTTAAGCTAATTATTCTTCGAATTTAGATTTCCCATGACATGCAATACGACACTCTTCTTCGGTAGCAAACCGATTTGAGTTTCCACCACATCCACCATAAGTAAACTCTGTACACACACTCTCGAACGGATCATACGCGAACATTTTGATATTGCCATTACATGGGCCGGAATTGGCCATAAACATACATCTCTCTATATAAATAAGTATAATGAATGTAAGGTCATGAGACTTAATATTTACAAAATGACTTACCATCACGCACGTATGATTCAGCCTGCATCACCAGAATCAAATAAATTAAACAGAGAATGAGTTTTTTCTGCATGCCTAGAATTTACGTTACAAATAATTTCCAGAGATACACAAATTTAATTTGAGTACGTTTGAAAGCCTACTTAGATATATATCGTATAGTAATAAGTTTCTTCATATTTTTTCTTTTTAGAATACTCAACTCGTATATAGTTATACGCCTTTTCCGGAGTTTCAAGTGGAAGAACGCCTTATCGATTACCAGACCAATCCAATTATATTGAATCGTCTAAATAATCTGCAAGGCTATAGAATTCATATAATGATGGGTGGCTCTCCGCCCCGACTGGTAATTTATCGTCAGAGAAATGGTGATCTAGTCTTTGGAGGTCTAACGGGTAATTTGAAGCACTGCTTTGAAATGCGATACAACTGCCGATTGAAGCTGGTGACGCCATTAAACGAGTCATCAATAGTGCCGGCTCTGACGCTCGTTGGAGCAGTGCGAAGTGGCAGTGTTCCGTTTCTACTAGGTGCCACTTTTACCGAACCTCCTTTTACGGGTTATACGTATCCCTTTGAGTTAGCTAACTGGTGCATAATGATGCCCTTGCCAGGTCTGGTACCGGTAAATCAACTATACAGCCGAGTATTGGATTTATCCACATTCTTGGTGATACTGGGAGCATTAGTCATGATCTCAGCTCTTTTGTCTTTTAGTTTGCGGCGTCATGGTTATCCTGTCCAGACACATGAGTTTCTGTTGCACAACAATCCTCTGAGGGGACTCTTAGGGCAAGGGTTTAATGAAGTGCAGCGAACACCTATGTTAGTACGTGGCATATACTTGGAGATCTGTGTCTTGGGATTTCTGATCACCGCCTGGTATAACTCGTACTTCTCTGCTTACATCACCAGTGGGCCATATGAGAAACCATTTGCCAACTTTGATGAAATTTTAAAAGCTAAATTTAAAGTGCTGATATGGAGCCAAGAGTATATGCTACTCTACAGGTATACAGAGGATCTACAAAAGTATGAAGGCATATTCAAAGTGGAACCGGATTATGAGAAGTTTCTTAAATGGCGAGACTCCTTTGATCCACAGTATGGATATGTTACGCCTCAAGAAAAGTGGAATATTGTGAAACATCAGCAAAAGATCTTTAGTTCACCTCTGTTTGGTTTTCGCGAGGATCTCTGCCTTTATCAAGGTATTCCGGTTGCTTTTCCCATTGTGGAAAACTCGATTTATCGCGAGCCATTGGAAAGATTAATTGGTGAAGTGACTGCCACTGGGTTAATGGTTCGTTGGCGTGATATGGCCTTCAATGAAATGATAACAGCTGGAAAACTAAGCTTGGCGGATCTCGGCAAGCCAAAACAGTTTCGTGCCATGCAGCTAATCGACTTGCAGTACATTTTACTAGCCTGGGGGATTGCTGATGACTTGGGCTAGTTTGGTATTTGTGCTGGAGTTAATTTGGTTTTGGAAAAATCGTTTTAAAAACTATTTGTGTTTGGGGTTTTTAAAGATTTTCAGGAGAAATGTGTAACTTTTATTACAATGGGCATAATTTCAGTAATTAAACATAATAAATATTAATCAATATATATATTGTCAGTAGTTAGCTAATAACCCCTTTCAACTGCAGCTCCCAGTAACATGTTCACAGGTGCGTAGACACAACATTTGCTTGTAATCTCAAGGGATTTATACTTGGTAACAATTCCACATGGTCAACCCTTTTGAAAAAAATCAACTGTCTAAATCACCGTCAATCAGTTCTTGCTTAGCATTCAACATGGCTCGTCCTTGGTTCATATATTGTATTTGGCTTTTAAGTGTTGGTACAACAATTGAGGATAACTCAACGGTGTTGCAATTACTCAGCACTGTAAAAAATCAAAATCATTTTAATTGGGTCTTGTTAATGAAAAAACCGAATACTAGCATATCAAATCATTTTATCGCGGCGCCAAGTGATTATACCCTAGCGAGGATACTAATGGAAGAACTGGAAACGCCTGTTATACAGCTTGATGAGAGTGTTAATTATTTTTTATATACAAAGTACTCTAATCAGATGTTGTCTGTGGTATATATTGAAGGATTAAATCTAAACGAGCGTTTACTTAAAGCCTTGGTAGCTAATTTGCGACTTATGACCATATCGCGAGTGATTTTTTTAGTGCGACTGGAGACAGGTCACGAATCTTTTCTTTATAATTTGTTCAGCTTTTGTTGGAGAATGTACCTTCTAAATGTGTTGGCTGTTTTCCAGGATTTTGAGGTGAGATAACTCTGTCTTACAATTAAAACTAATTGCTTATCATTATTTTTTTTTTTTTATAGACAACTAATATAATGTACAGTTATACCCATTTTCCAATTTTTCGAGTGGAGCAACGGTTTTTCGATGCTTCATCAGTTGTTTTCATTGATCGACTCAAAAACCTTAATGGATATCGTCTTCCCATTATAATCGGCGGATCATCACCTCGCATTATAGGATACTATAATAAAACTGGAGGCGTTGTCTACAAAGGTACAGTGGGTCACTTCATGGATGCATTTCAACAAAAATACAATTGCATCTTTGTGGAACCAATCCCAGCCAATCCAATCTCCTTCTTACCATCTACGGAAGTAATAAAAGCTGTACGCAATGGAACCGTTGATATATCCATGGCAACGACATTTCCAACCATACCTTTTCGAGGATTTACTTATCCCATTGAGGTAATGAATTGGTGCATCATGTTGCCTGTTGAAGCGGATATACCTCCATCAGAGTATTATATAATTGTCTTCGAGCTGCAAGCCTTTCTACTTGTTTTGGCCACTTTGGTACTCATTTCTATAACCCTTACATCTGCTCTGCTAGGACATGGTTATCGCGTGCATTGGCATGAGTTTTTCTTGCATGAAAATTGCCTAAGAGGTGCCCTAGGACAGTCCTACCATGAAGTGCTAAGAGCTCCGGCGATGGTACGTGGGATCTACATGTGTATTTGTTTATTGGGCTTTCTGCTCACCGCCTGGTACAACTCATACTTCTCTGCTTATGTGACAAGCATCCCAAAGGAGTTGCCATATCGTACCTTCGATGATGTTCTCGCCGCTCATCTTAAAGTTGTTGCCTGGCAGCCGGAGTATGATGAGCTGATTGGACGCTTACAGCAAATGCGCAAATATGAGGCAATGTTTATGGTGGAACCAAATTTTACTAAATATATTACTATACGAGACTCCTTCAACACCAAATATGGCTTCATGATGCCCACAATTAAGTGGGTGGTAATCAATGCCCAGCAGGAAGTGTTTTCTAAACCATTGTTTCGCTTGCGCAAAGATTTTTGTTTTTATAATACGATCCCCTTAGGATTTCCAGTGCATGAGAACTCCATCTATATGAAACCTCTCAACGATCTAATTTTGGATTTAGCCGATACGGGCATCATGTCACATTGGATTTCAAAATGTTTTAGCGAATTAGTGGAATCAGGAGAGTTGAATTTTCAGGACTTCAGTGCTATTAGCCAGTTTCGAGCTATGCAGATACAGGATTTGGAGTATATCTGGTATGGATTCGCCTTCATGGCACTGTTTTCTTCAGCAGTATGGATACTCGAACTATTGTGGTATTGGTTGCGTCAGAGGAAAGCCAGCAAATCCAGGCAGCAATAATGAAGTTAATTATCAAATTTCTTTACTATGAAATTATTACAGATATTAGTAGAGTGAATGTAATCACAAATTAAATCATGCATAAAAATATATTGTTAATTAATAAATGAATAACCATATTCGAGCCTATTCATTTCTGTGAACTACTTTTTCACAGCTGAATGTTATGTGTTATCAATTAATTACTTTTTTTTCATGTGGTCCCGAAGGATTTGTTTCTATTCAACACTTGTGTGCCTGACAATTGCACCGGACAGATACTCAAAGCTCACTATAAAGAATTATAAGAGCGTTACTTAATGAAAGCAATGACAAAAACTTAGCATTTCAGCGAATATGCAGTGAAATGTATTCATTGAATGCATTCATTAATATACATATGTACATAAGTAGCTACAATAAATTACAAATGCTTTGTTAATTTCTCTATCCAGAAATGGCATCGTCACTCAGAATTACTTACTATAAAGCATTTGGGTCAAGGTTGCATTGTATGTACATTAGTGCTGCACGTGGCACTAGAATTGATTGAGTAACTTGTGATTTCCAAAGAGTAGCTGTAGTACATACGCATAACTTTATATTTATATTTAAGTGAATTTAATTTTTTGTTGTACTTACAAATAAGTGTTCTAAATAATTTAACTTACCATAGGCAACGAATACAGGTTTTCCGCAAATTATTTTTAGTATGCCTTAGGTTGCAAACTCGACAAGTACACCTGCTGCAGAGTAAAGGACTAAAATTTATCCTCTAGCCATGGAGGAGTTCTTCGATAATACCGAAATTTTTGTGACCGGCGGTTCGGGAGTTGTGGGCAAGGCTTTGATCGAGAAGCTGTTGCGCTTCACCAATGTGAAACGCATCTATATCCTGTTGCGTCCTAAACGTCAGTTGAACTCCGACCAGCGTTTGGCTAAGCTACGTGAGGCCGATATCTTTGAGGTATTGCGCGCCGAGCGTCCCAAGGCATTGGACAAACTGGTCGCCATACCGGGTGATGTTGCGCTGCCCGCCATGGGAGTTGATCCCAGCTATTTGGAGTTACTCAGTAATGTGTCCTTGGTTTACCATTGTGCCGCGACTGTGCGTTTCGATGAACCACTCCGTGTCGCCTTAACTCTCAATGTTTACGGTACACTAGAGGTCCTGAAATTTGCAGAGCAACTGCGTAATCTGCGCGTCTTCCTGCACTGTTCCACCTTCTTCTGCAATCCCTATTTGAAGCGTGTGGAATCCAAGGTCGGTATGCCGTTTGTTACATCAAAGTAGTCATATTTAAAGGCATTCATTCATCGTTACTACAGTACTATTCCTCACCCATAAGCTGGCGCCTCTGTCTGCGGTTGCTGGACGAGATTAGGGATGATAATCTGCTAGATGCGCTTACCCGCAAGTGAGACACACTAATAAATCATGCTGCTTAATATTTAAATCATAACTCTCTCCCTAGATTAATTGTTGGCTTTCCTAATACGTACACTTTTACAAAAAACTTGGCCGAATCTGTTATAAACGACTACCGCTCGCGTCTGCCTGTGGTTATATATCGTCCAGCTGTAGGTGAGTAGCGATTCTGGAACCCTGAAGTCCTTGACTATCCTACTTGCAAATGAAATACATTGTTTTTTTATACATGTAAACCGTAGTGACGTTTTCGATAACTGAACCCATGCCAAATTATGTCCCTTCTTTTATGGGACCCCTGGGTCTGGTGGCTTTATTAGGCGGCGGGTTAGTCAAGACTATCTATATGCGCAAAGATCTAGCGCTAGATATGACACCACTGGACATGGGCACTAAAGTCATGCACTACTCAGCCTATCGTGCCTATAAGATTTATTGCGAGGGGTAAGTACTACAAACATATAAAGTCGTTGAAATTGAAATGTATATTTTGTAGAGAACCCAAGGAAGTGCCGGTATACCAATTTTCAGGCACCCCATACGGTACGGACATTTTTATACATGGAAGCAAATGCATTGAGAAGGATGGTTTATGGTATCAATGTGCATTCCTAAAGAGTTTCATGCTTCCTGGTTGTCATTATACTGATTCTCGATTCGTATATCAGTTTTTGGTGTTCACCAAACAGATTGTTCCCGCTTTAATAATGGATACACTGTTACGGCTCTTCGGTAAGCAGCCCGTCCTTATGGGCATCATACGAAAAGCTTATAGTACCCTCGAGGTGCTTCAACCTTTTCAGTTCAATAATTTCGATAATGAAGGTTGCAGCGATTTGGAAAATATGCTCAAATGTGTCAAAGAGTAAGTTTAAGATCAGTTATTTCCCATTGGTTTATTGATCTATCTATCTGATATTCATTAGTACACCATTCGATATAGCCACTGAACTGGAATACGTTGGTAAACCGGAGAATTGTAGCGACATCACCAAAGGTATGATCATGGGAGTTCGCAAAGATCTGCTCAAAGAGGAGCCGAATTCTTTAAAACGAGCACAGCAGTTATATAACATGTAAGTTAGACAGATCTAATCTAATTGCATTTTGTAATCTATTCACATTCTACTCACTCTTGTTCCCCTCACAGCAAATATTATATATACCAGGGAATACGACTGTACTTGCTCTATAAAATATTGTCCTGGCTGTGGTATCAAATTTTGGCTCCATTCGTTGAAAAATTGTAGATAATATGAAAAACGAATCAGCTTTATCAGCCACTGCACCCATTTCCCGAAAATATGGATCTATTTACAAAGTGTTGTGTATTCTGGTTAACAAACATTGGTGATTGGAAATTAATTTTTAAATATGCATCAGAACAAATTTTTAAATAAATACTAATAATCTAAACCTTAATCGATATCGTCTTCCCGTCATTATGAGCAGGTTATTATAATAAGCAATGTAAACTCATATACCGTGGTATAGTGGGTCATTTTATGGATGCTTCTTAGCAAAAGTACAATTGCAAGTTTATAGAACCGTTTTCAGTCAGACCGGAAGTGATTATACCCTCCACAGAGCTAGTTGGCGCTGTGACAAATGGCACGGTGGAAATATCAATGGGCATTAATTTCCCTCCCATTTCGACGCTGGGGTACACATATCCCTTTGAGCAGATGCACTAGTGTCTCATGTTGCCTGTAGAACCGGATGTACCTAGAGCAGGGTATTACTTGAATGTCTTCGAGATACAAGCAACAAAGTGTTGTTTTTTTCCATTACCTTTATAGGATATACACAATAATAAAATAAGAACTAGTATTAAGCAAAACATTGTAAATAAATAATTGTATACACGAATTGATATATGTACCGACTAAGATATCGATAACAACCATTCACATGTATTCGCGATAACAATAAGAGATATCGACAAGAATTACGAATTAAGACAATTGAGAATAAACCACGAAAGCGAACGCACGCGTTTTTATTTGAAACAAACCACAGACGCCTACACCTTGACTTCGGCTTTAAAGCGACATGGCTTTCGGGTTCAGTTGCATGAGTATCTACTGCATGATGATTGTCTTACATATGGGATAGGCAATATATGAGGTGGTACAAGCGCCACTGATGATACGTGGCATCTATTTTCAAAAATGTGTATTGGGATTTTTGCTCAATGCTTGGTACAACTCATACTTCTCGGCATTTGTGACCAGCATGTCCAAGGAGGCGCAATATCGTAGCTATGGTGATGTACTCTCCTCCAAGCTAAAGGTGGTGGCCTGGGAGCCAGTTTCGCAAGTATAAACTTATGTTTGCATTAGTGAGACATTATAGCACATATCTAACTATGCGGGATACCAATTTTGGATACATGATGACAACTACACAATGGGTAGTTATCAATGCTCATCAGAATGTGTTCTCAAAACCAATGTATCGCATGCGTGACGAATTTTGTTTCTTCAATAATACACCTTTTAGATATCCAGCGCATGAGAATTTGATTTATATGGAGCCACTGAAGGCGTCAATTCTGGATCTGGATGCCATGGGTCTCATATCATTTTGGACCAAAAATGGATTTACAACTGAAGCGGGAGAATTGCATTTCTTAGATCTCAGTGCAATCAGAGGGTTTAGGGCTGTGCAAGTGCAGAATGGACAATACGATTGGTATGGACTTGCTTCTATGACGGTGCTAGCTTGTCTGGTATTATTAATTGAGGGTTTTTGGAAGCTGCAGAAACGCAACAGACAACGAAATTTCTATGGTGAATAAATAAAATAAAAGTTGATGAAGCCATTTCAGCTGCTTACTTTCATTATCTATGCTGAAATCGATTTCAATCAGACCTGTGTGGCTCTTTTACTTTACTCACAGCTCACGGATATTAATTTGTCGAGAAATCCATACAGTTTGCACAGAAGCTGCGTCTCTCCTACCCCTTTTGCCTGGGTTGCTTTGGGCAAATATGCATTTTGCAAGGAGGCTTTGGCTCAAAGTTCATCAAATGCAATTAAGATGCTTGTTCGTTGCAACTTTGGCAACGGCTGCAGGTCCCCCAAGGTGCCACGACAACGTTGACGCCAAAGATGTGAGCCACCTGCGCCAGTAACTGGCGCCTCTTGAAATTCCCTAATCGACATGTTTCGATCTCAAATGACTTTGCCGCTCACTGTGCCACGCGGTGGTGCAGCATCAGCAGCAGTAGTAGTCTGTGCTTTTTGCTGCAAGTAAAACATTTTCTCTAATCTGCACTGATGTCTGCTGGCAGTTGGCGCATGCGTGCCGCATTTGCAGCCTCCTCTCTGGTGATGATGCTGTTAATGCTGCAGTAGCTGCGCACTTTGATTTTGACTGACAAGTGCCGCCTGTGTAATGTTGTAGTGTAGTAGTTGTTGTTGACATGCGCAGCTGCATGCGCTTTCGTGCGCTTCCTTTATTGGAGAAAATTATTTATATGCCCCTGATGATCTTGGCCAGATCCAGGCGAACCGGCGGTCGCCGTTAAAACTAATTAACACAATGCCAATGCTCGGCTACTGACAATGAGCCTTCGAGCCGTGATCTTTGATGTCTTCGCATTTGGATATGGCCATGAGTTGGTTAGACCAGTTACAGTACGTACAGGTATGCATTTTAATTGTCAATAAAACGATTTATTTGTGTTTATTTATATTTTGTAATGCTTGCAATACTTAAAAGAATGTTTAAATGTACGAGAACTGGTAAGACCTAGGAGCTATCGATAATTTTGTTTGCATAAATAATAACTAACAAACATTTAACTACAATTTTAATTGAATTGCTTAAGCTTAGCGATCATATGTATAAACAAGTGCTTAGCCATTAGGATTTAGGGTATCTATCTGCTTTATGTACATAAACTAAATTCAATAAATTAGAGAATATTGCAAAGTTCACAGTAAGTACAAGTAAAATAACAAAATAACGTTGTAAATCTAACATACATAAACCCAAACACCGAAAAAATGAACTTGTTTTAAAACTATCACACAATAATTGGCAGTTTAATTAACATTAACTAATCCTAATTAATTACATACATATGTATAATTTGTCTTACTTAACATACACTTAGCATAATATGTATACATTTAACTTTTTCGCTATAGTACAAACAATTTGGAGCGAGTGTAAAAAGAAACATTTCTATATCGAATACAAAAATAATGGCAAGTGCAACTACTTTACATATATGAGCTGTGAGCAAAAATAATGAGTATTGAGTGAGTTTGTTTAAATTCGAGCAATTGAGAGTTGAAATTGTATGTGTTTAAAGTCTTAAGTGAGTTTTATATACACTGAATAAAATTTATGCTAGTTTGGGAAAAAGGCTGCTAACCAGAAGGGAATAGACATTTCAAATTCAATTCTGTTTAATTTACTAAGTCTAAGCAAAGTACGCTGTTAAAATATTTTTTTAAAGTGTGTACACACTGTACGATTTATGGATTATTAAGACAAGAGAGAACTGGTCACACTTAGGAAAAAAAGCGACGCTGTTGTGAAATAAAACTTAAATTACGTAAGAATAATTTAATTGTCTGTAAAAGAATCAGAAATAGGATATTTATGTACCCAGTTTGGTTTGGGCATTGTCGGAGTTCCAGATCCGAAATGGTTTGCAGCCCTGATTTAAACACACGCATACTATAAACATACAGGAAACACGGCTCAATCAATATGTATGCATGTATATAAATAAAAGTTATATACTATAATTACAGTAATAATTGCGGGTGAGTTGATAGAATCTTAGACCATGCAAAGGGTTTTACATTTAGTTTTAAATTGTTAATTTTAAGAAGCGTTTGGCCTCATTTTGATATCACCACTCGTAAATTTACTTATTAGCTTCGTTTAAACTTTTTACTTTAATTTTTTGTTTTTAACTACATAACTATTGATTAAGATTGCAAGTACTTATTGTCTCTTTTAAATTTGGCACATTTAAAATTAATTTGTGTGTGTATAGAATAAAATTGAGTATTTTATTTGGAAGTGTTTCTAGTGAGTTGTCGATGTGTGTACGTGTTTGTGATGTATAGGAATTGCACAGAAAGCTGAGATAGGAATTCATCAATCAGGAAATACTTCTTCAGCATTATAGTTAGGTAGTTCCTAAAGAGTATTTGAGTAGTAAACTTAGTTATTTAGTTTTGTATTTTTGTAATTTCTTTTTTATGCTTTTGTAAGTAAGGAACAAGAAATAGTTTGCTGTTTGTGTTTTGTTGGAACATAGCCTACGAGTATAGTATTTAAATTCTATGTGTACTACCGATTCGCCAGCAGTCCGTTCGCTGGAGGCAATACCCCAGGTGGCGTATTTGGCCCACTGAGCACCACACCGGCGCTCAACAAACTGGGACTGGGAACTGCTGTGGCTACGGCGCTGAGCTGTCGCTGCTGGACAAGATTCGCATTGGAGTTGCCTGCATTGGAGTTGGCGCGCTGATGCTTTGCTGAGTTGCCCTTGATGAGGCTGCCATTGTTCTTCTGGGTCATATGCGTCTGGTAGTGCTTGGCCAGGTGTGCCTTTTGTCGGAAACTCTTGCCGCAGAGGGAGCAAGCAAAGGGCTTCTCACCTGTATGTGTACGTATGTGAACATTCACCGAGTACTTATCCTTAAAGCCCTTGGAGCAGATGGAACAATAGTGCAGGGAACGCTCCTTACGCTGACCGCTTCCTCCGCTACTCGAACTGCCACTGGTATTACAGTTGGCAGGTGGACTATTGCTGCTGCTGCTAGCACTGCCACTCGAGGAGGAGCTGGTGCCGTTGCCAATGACCACGCCAAGGACGTTGCCATTGCCACTGTTGTTGTTGTTGGCTACATTGGGATTGTTATTGTTGTTGGCATTGCTGTTGCTGCGTTTGTACTGCTTCTTGGGCTTGCTGACACCGCCGAGTCGACCACCTGGCACTGATGTGCCCACAGTGGTGCTTGCAGTCGATGTGGACACCTCGGGCTTGAGCGGCTGCGGTGGTGGTGGTTGCTGCTGTTGCTGCTGCGCATTGCCCATGGGCTGCAGTTGCGTTGCAGTTGTGGCTGTCGCTGAGGCATTGGGTGAGATTTGCATGAGCATATCACCACTGGTGTAATCTCCAGGCGTGGGCGTGCCCGCACTGCAAAACTGCTGTACTTCATTGGCAATGCGCTTGATCTTCTCAAAGTCATCGCTGAAGGCATTCTCCAGCGAAAGGAACATATCATCCACAATGATGCTGGCGTTGCCACCATGCTGGCCGTGATTAGACGTGGACATGTGTGTGCCACCGGCTGCATGATTCATTCCCTGTGCATCATTAAACATCTGCGCTGTGTTCAGCGTGGAGTCTGCAAACCCCAGAGCATCGGCAGCATCATCCGGCGTGAAGAGCAGTCGCCGCATTTCATCGTCCTTGACCACGGGCAGCGCCAAGCCATTCTGCATATGCAGACCTTTGCCATAGCCCTTACCCTGCAGCGCACTGCGAAGCAATGATTCCGCTGAATTCTGCTCCGCCTCCACATTGTGATCGGCCATATGCCAATCGTTGTTATTGTTTTGAAACTGTGCCAACTGCTGACCCAGCTCGTTGACACCGCCACCCGCTATGGATATGGCTGTCACCAGCGAGGGTAACGTCTGACCATGTGTCTGCGATTGGGAAATACTGCTAAGACCATTGGCATCGGCGCCGCTAACAATGACATCCTTGCCATCCGTGCTGAAACCGCTGTCATCGTAGGGATATTCGGATTTGATGTAACCCGGAAAACTACCCAGTAGACTGTCCAAATCCAATGAGCTGGGCAGCTGTTCCGTTTCGGCACGTTTGAGCCAAGGCTCGCCTCCATTTAATACTGTCAATGTGTAGATCTGGCCGTCAGTTGTGTCCAAGCTGCTGATGGTGTCGGTGCTGCTGCCTGCAGCACTCGACGAGCTGCTGGCATTGGGCTGTTGCTGCTGCTGCTGGTGTGAATGTGGATGCTGCTGTTGCTGATGCGGAGATGTCGGACTTGGCTGATTGGGGCATCGAACGTTGCTGGGATTCACATTGGTCGTGGCACTGGCTGTAACCGGCTGCTGTTGCCAACAGTAACGATCGAGGTCCTCAAAAATAGAGCTGGAATCGAGGCGACTGTTGTCTTTATCCTGGTGCCAGAACTGAAATGACGGTGCACAATTGATAGGGCATAGTGTGTATATTGTAAATGCATTAAATGCTGCAACAACTCAATTATAATATCAAGTTTGAGAGCTCACCTCATAGCCTTGTAACGTAGGATCCCCATTGCTGGTGTTGCCGTTGCGATTGCCAACTTGTACAATGCCCCCGCCTCCGCTTTCACCCACATCGTGTGTCATGCTGCTGCTGGTTCTCGCACCACCACCGCAGACTGCCTGCTGTGGTGTTTGTGTTGTAGTTGGCTGATGCCCTTGGCTATGGTTGTGACTGTGTTGTTGGTGTGTGTGTTGCTGCTGATTGTTGCAATGCTGCTGTTGTTGCTGCTGCTGCTGCAGGCTAACGCCCACGCCAACATCCACACCCACACCAATGCCAATGCCCATGTCTGGCGCTGTCACAAAATCGAAGAAATCTGTCTTGGCGAGATCCTCGGCACGAAAGGATTCACTTATATCCATGCCAGCCGATGTGGACATATCCTCAGTGCCAATCATTTGTTGTGCGTGAATTTCCAGTGCGAATATATATGTGCTATCCACGAACAGCGATAAATTGATCTTTAGAGTTGATTAACTGCAAAAAACACAGATCATATTGGAAGATTAATAACTACTATAAGCCAATGGGAATGATTATTGTGAATTCAAAGGTCAAAGTGAGAGTATAAAGTGTGTTCTTGTATTCATACAATTATATAATAATATAAATATTTTAATTGATAGGTAGAAATGAAATGTAGCAGCTTATTTTCAATGTAGCAGCCATTGCTAATCACTTATCATAAACCCTATAATTAGTTATAAAATACCTAATATAAAAATAACTTTAATGTCTTTGACTACATTCAAGATAGTGTTTTATAGAAAATGATCGGAATTAATGTCATTTAAACAGTAAAAGGTATAAATAAGATAAACCTGATATTGGCATAACGCTTTAGAAGCAACCACGCCTATTGTTTAGACATTCTGGTGCAGATTATTCTATTAATTATTTTCAGTCAATTATCAATCAGGTTGAATATCATAGTATAGTAGTAGTTGTAGAATTAGCTGCAGCATTATAAGTAGTAGAATTAGTAGTATGATTCGCAATAGTAGTGAAATTAATGGTAGTTGACAGTGGAGTAATAGTAGTGTTAACAGTACTAATGGTAGTGGAATTACAACCTTATAATAAAATTATTATAAATATTTATATTATATTAGAAGTGGATCTAGTTAATTATGTGTGTTATATTCTTTTACCAGTCTATTAACACTGACAGCAGAAAATTTTTGGAACTGAAAAGACACTCGAAACTGTTTAGCTTTTTGCACCATCCACGCCTCTGATGGAGGCATACAGTGGTGTATACATTCACATTAATTTATTTAAGCCACTTGTCAGTTGGCTGCATAAGTCAATCACTCATTCATTCGCCCATTTCTTGCACTTGGCGTTGCGCGGTGTGGTTCACTTTGCCTCAGCTCAGCTCCGCTCAGCTCACTCAGGCTGGGCTTGAAGTTGTGCATTCCAGCAATACTTGCATTTTAATTTGGTCAGCTACTTTAGCCTTCTCAGCGATTTTTTTGTTTTCGTTTCTTTTTTTTTTGCTAGTTATCTGCAAATAAATAAATCAAACTGACAGAAGGGTGACAAAGTGTAAACACATTTGGCGTGCTCGGCTCGTAAATCTCTCGAAGCCGCACTTGGACTTTGGCTAAATCCAAACTGACGCTGTCGTTGTGACATGGTGTTTTTTGTTTCATTTGCATAGATTTTGCGAGTCGCACAACCAGCCGGGCATTTAGAACAGGCAACTCACCCAACCAGTTGCCAAAATACACAGATCACATGGGTTTCGAGAGCTGGAGAGGGTGGATTGAGAGACCTATGCGGTCAGTCGGAGATCTATTAATCGATGCAGGCAAAGCAATCGAAATCGAAATCGATTTGACAGCTTACGTGCAGTTGCAGTGATTGCGATTTTGATCTGCTGTTCATGCTGTTTATTTTTTTCGTTAAGTATTTTTTGACTGGCTAAAATCGTGCTGCAAGTACTAAATGTTCAAATTGTCAATTGATTTGCAGGTTCTTTTTTTAATGTTTTTGTTTTCGGGGTCCGCATAAGCAGGAAAAATGGCAGTCGACAGTCTGGTGTGGCAGCGTGAGAACCACAAATAAAAATGACTTAACAAATTTGCATAAAACACTGAGAGCAAAACAGCACTGAGAGCCAGCGCATACTTTAGATAAGGGCAATGCGAATAGCGTAAGAGAAAATGCCATGGTATAAATATTTCAGATGCTGCTGCTAGAAACATTTGAGTGCAATCTACGCAGAAATCAACTGCAATGTGGAGTCAGCTCTTTGTGATACATCGTAGTAGTTGCGGCAGTTGCAGCAGCATCAACACCTGATCTCCAAATACATTAAAATGCGGCAGTGGCAGCCAAAGACACGACCCATTAGAGCCTGCAACAACAGCAACATCAGAAGCAGCAATAGCAGCAGCAGCAATAACAACTGCAACTACAACAAGTGCAGACCATTGGCCAAACGAGTGGTCAAGTCTGAGCATTTTATGCACTGGAACTGAGCTCGTTTCCAGTGTTTTCCATGGCTTATCGCTCATCCATCTGCCCCGGCCATAGAAGGCAAAAGGCTGCCTTGGAAATTTCACCAAAAACTTTGCGGCTTTTGGCTCAAATGCGTAATCATTTGTAGTCATTTGCCTGAATGCTGCTTGCCCGACTGTCCATCTGTCCATCTGTCCATCTGTCCGACTGCTGCTCAGTAGTTTAGCTAATCATGATGTTTAAATTCAAAAATTACTTTATACATAGTTTATGGCCCGAAGAGATAGTGCAATAGTTAGATGCAGTATTGTTGGCAAAATATTGTTATTTTCTTGAAATTCGTATAAAAAAGTATCAAATAAAATAATAAGTTTTTGTTTGAACGTTTTGGGGCGCAAATATTTACTAATTTAGCCACGATTATTGTGATTTGGTTGCGGCCCAAAAACCGAAAGAAAGTTGCCAGTTAGTCAGCCGCGTGGCCTCAGACGTGCAAATGCAAACACACATATACATTTATACTTCAACTGTGTTTTTTAGTGTGTCTGATCAGCTTGCCTGGCGGCCAATCATGTACGTGCATGTGCCCAGCACATGCATCATGATTTAAGATGAAGATGCATGTGGCTTGAGCTGAAACTGAGACCGAGACTGAGACCGCGACCGCGGCCAAGACCGGGGCCAAGACTGCACTTTATTCCTTTATGCTGTATGGCAATTGCAATCGTAATCGTAGAAATTGTTAGCGCATTTTGGCCAATACAAACAGCCTGCAGCGGCATCATTTAAAAAACATGATACACGCTAAGTTATTTCCTACACTTTATTACAGGGTATGTTTATTTAAAGACGAGTTAAGTATGAGATTATTTTTAATGGCAGAAATCTTTTTATGGCATTAAAATCAAATAAATAACTTAACAGGCATTGAAATTTTTATTTGTATAATATTTAGGGTGTGCCAAAAAGAATTAATCAAAAGCTTTAAAATGTTCGCTTAAAAATGTAATTTGTATTATTTAGATGTTTTGACATTAATTAAAGTAATTCAATGAAAACTTACGGAATAATTCATTATAATTGAATGAATTTTAACATAAATTTAAACATACCTAAATATTTGGTAAGTACACAAAACAAGTTCCTCATAAGCGTATTAAATAGTCGAATTTGTTAAATACTTTACCAACTTGTTGCCACAAATCGAACGAGAGGATGCTTTTGATTATAAGCCATAAATATTAAATGCGTCAATGCTTTTTTTAATTAAACGAATTTTTGAACATATTTATTTACAAATACCAGTTAATATTTTACGTTATTTGACATCAAGTTGGATTTTCAATTGCTCGCTCGCAGCTGTTGGAAAATTGTATCGGTGTGTGTGTGTATTGTGTGGCTTTTGTTTGGCATGCAAATTGCGGAGGAAAATTGCCAGGGAAATTTATTGAAGTATGCAATGAGTAAAGGAAAAACAAGAAATTATGAAATTTTCGGCACAATTTCTTTGGTGTGGATGGTCGGGCATGATTAGCATGACACCCCCTACCCCCCACGCCAATCACCCCCACCACATCAAGTATGCGCCTGGTGACCCGTCGCAGCAGGCGTCAAATACAAAAAAGAAAATACTAAAAAAATAAAACGCGGTAGTCAAAAGCCACCGCTGTTGCCAAGATTAGTTTATGTGCAGGAATTTTTTATATTGCGGTTACACAATTTTCTTCGACATTGTCTCACTCCATACCCATTTTTATACTTATCCAGTGGTTCGCTTTTCAAATCACACGTTTTAGCTCTTCTTCTCTTTTCTTTTCGTGGTCTCTTTCTTCTTGCTCTGTATTTATTTGGTTTTGTTTTATGTGGTCGATTATTTCACGATTTTCCACGCATTTTTAACCTAAATTCCGTGCTAAACGATTTTTTAATGTCTTCACTAACAAGTTTCAATTACCAATGGGCAACATCCATGGCAAAATGCGTGCAGATGCCGTTGTCAGACATGATCAATTGAAAACCAGTCCCTGTCCCCATCTCCAGTTCAATCAATTAAAATAATTCAACAATTGTAGCGAAATTGCCAACGCAAGAGAGAAATAAAGCCAGATGCACATACGCGAAAACCTGTAGAGTTGCGAAAAAATAACTTCAAGATAGTTCGTAACAGGCAACAGGATGATACGCAGTAGCACAATCGAATTACAGTTAAATTTGGCTTAAATCAGGATATTGGATATTGTATAGAAATAGTATCTATAGATAGATCTACAGTTCGAATTACTTTTTACTAGCGAAAGTTATAGAAAAGTAAATAAAGATAATGTTCTTGCAGGTGAATACCTATTAAAGTTCGAGTATTTTTATTGAGTGGTGTTTATTATTTTACACATCGTTAGGGGCTTGAACATCTTTTTTGCTGACATATATTCCGCTGCGTAAAAATGATCGTAAAGTGCATACAAAACGCATCATAAACGGATGGAATGGTTGCCTCATAAAATCTTATTCATGCAGCTGCAAAAGCTAACCATTTTATATTGATTTATTTTTTTACACACACGCAAATATATGAGTGTGACTGGGTGTGTGTGCGTGTGTGCTGTCTATGCAAAATGTGTACATCGTTAGCGAAGTGAGACCGATCTGCACCATGCCATAAGCCAGTCGATCATTTTTCAAGCAGATAATTATCGCCCACCAACCAACCAAGCAACCGAAAGGCTACTGCCCGAACCGGCTGAAAAGCGCGTAACGGCTCAAGTTGTGCTTGACCAATTGACCAATAGCTACAGTGGCTGATAAGCGGCGGATGGCACTCGGATGCGGATTGCAGCTGTTACCAATGGTTCAAATGCATCGATTGCATGCAAATGCATAATTGAATCAAATGGACTTCCAGCTACGATTTCCCCCCACAATTGTAATAGCAACTGCACTGCAACTTTCGAACGAGCGAGGGGCTCGCCTAATGAAGTAATCAACGGACATCATCTCAAAGTTTCGCCTGGCATTGTCAATCAAAAGAAACGTTTTTATTGGCCTGCGTTACAAACCAAATCGCATCAAGATGTATTAATCATTTCGACCACTGTTCGTCGTCTTGCTTAGCGTTGGCGGCGATGCTTGGCGGTGGTTGTTGCTGTTGCTGCTGCTGCTGTAGAAGTGGCAGTGGCAGTGGCAGTGGTTGTGCTGTGGTAGCTTTATCAGTGCTGAGAGATCTCGTTGGCATAAGCAAACGTAAGAAACGTAAAAAGCCAAATAACTTCAGGCGAGACAAGCATGATTAAAATGCGCAAAAATGGCAAACTCCAAATGGGCGCTACATGTTGGTAGCGCCAAACACAGGCCACAACAACAACAACACGAGCAACAGCAATAGCAACAGCAACAACAATATCGTGTGATGTACACGCGGCGCATTTCAATTCCATTTGATTAATGACAAAGCCTTAAAAGCAACTCCAGCCAAACGGCAGCCGAAGATGTTGCTGATTGGCCCGTTGTCCGCTGCTGTTGTCAACTGCCAATTGCAGTTGCTGCTGCTGCCGCTGCTGCCACTTGTAGGTGCAACATCTTAGTTAGCCGCAGCTTCTATTTTTAATGCTAGCCTATAAAAATACATAATTCGTTTCGGTTAAACAAGAGAGAGCTCATAAAGCAATCAATGTAGGCAATAATAAAATACTATTTAAGATTTTCCTTTTGACTTGATTAAATGCAAATCGGCAAATGGCAAACGGCAATTGGTAGAAAGTGTCGCTGTGGCCACCCACACAAACATCTGCATACAGACTGCCCCCAAATAAGGCCAGCCGAATGCAATGCTGCCAGTACTGCTGCTGCTGTTGTCGGTGGGTGCTGCTGCTGCTGTTGTTGTTGTTGTTGCTATGAGTGATGTTGCTGCTCTGCCATGCGCTATAATAAATTTCGAATTTGCTAGCAAACTTGTATCAGAACATGTCCATCTTGCTAGTCCACATTCAGAGGAGAGCGACATATTATTTGTCCAGGTGAAAATTCAGGCTGACAGCAACAGTAGTAAATTCATCAGGCTGTGATAAATGTATTAATTAAAGCCAGTTAGCTTAAGCTTTTCAATACCCAACCCCACAAAATTCGTGGCTTTTGAAATCGGCAGACATTAATCAAAATCAATAAAGCCTGCTTGACTCAATGCCAACCATCAATGAGTCCATAAGGCGAGCAAACCCCCAAGACACAAATTTGCATTTTAACAAGTTAATTCTTTTGTTGCTGTTGTCGTTGTAGTTGTTGCTGCTGCTGCTGCTGTTGCTTTTGTTGTCCTTCTGTTGCTGTTGCTGTTCTAAGTCATTGCAAAACGGTAGCGCACGAATTTGGCAAGATCAGCTGCAGCTGTTGTTACTGTTGTTGTTAATGTTGCTGTTTTGATTGTTGCTTTTTTTCTTACTTTCAATTGCTTTTGACTGGCGACATAATAATGAGAAACCAAAACTGCATTCATTGCCCAAACGTGACATGTTAATTGAGTTTTTTGGGTGGGCGTTAACCCGCCGAGGCACAGTTTTGACAGCTGTCTAGGTAGTAACTTAATTTGCTGCTTTCAAATGCCAGATCTATGAGAAATCTCGTAGTATATGAGTACATAAGTATGTGTATATGGCATAATATATAATATATAATAAGTTAAACAATTTAGACGCCTCTGCCAGCAAAGAGAGCATGATAACTATATTGATTTTGGCAAACGAGTTGAAAGACATTGAAACCAAATCGTGAGTCTGGCCAACAATCAAAAGCAAATAGTAACAATAAGCAAAGTCTATTTCTATTGTTGTTGTGTTGTTGTTGTTGTTGTTGGTGTGTCTGTGACGTGATCGCTGGAGGCGCCACTTGGCAGCCAAACAAAAGAGCAGGTCAGAGCACAGCACGCCAGGAATTCTGGCTAATCAGCACACAGAGTTTAGCTACAACTTCAACTCCAACTCCAAACTCCAGCTTGAATACAGACAAAAGGGTGGGCGCTTAACGACGATCCCATGTATTCGGTTTGAAGGCTGAGTGCCATTCATTAAAGCCATTTAACTGTTCATACTCCCATTGTAGGTGTGTGCAGTTTGTGATTCTATCTGTGTGTGTGTGTGTGTGTGTGTCTAGCAATTTGTTTGCTGTCATGTCAAAGTGCAATGAAAATATTTTCACTTGCCCATCAAACTGGGCTCAAACATACAACACTTGACATAAGACAGCAACGTCAAACGTCAAACATTCCGCAATGCCACCCAAACAGCATCTTCATAAATTCGATGTTGCTGTTGTTGTGTCCCAGCCAACGGCAACAGCAGCAGCAGCTACAACACTCCCACATCCCCAATAAAACTGTATGGCAATATCGTGTGTTGTCTGTGGGCTCCTTCAGGCAGCAACAACTTGTGGGTCGATCAAAAATTTTTGTGGCGTCGTTTTCATCATCATCATTAAATTCGTCAAGATGCAAATTTCTAGCCGTTTTTTAGCTGATGTTTCTGCTATTGTTGGTGATGTTGTGTTGCTGCGACAGGCTGTTTGCTTTGTGGTTGTTCATGCTGCTGTTGTTTACTAGTCGTGCTCATCTTCCAGGAAGGCACAGAGATTGATACCAGCCCGCAGTGTGTTGTGGCTTAGACTGGGTTAAACGCTGGCTCATAGGGCTAATTGTGGGCGTACTGGTATAATGTGAACAGCTCTATGACATTTGTCGAATATAACTCATGCTTAAACAAACTACATAAATTGCTCGTGACTGCAATTAGACAATTGTCGCTGCCTTGGCTCAAGAGCTAATGAATTTTTATTTGTGCTTGCATATGTCTTACAAGACAACAGCAGAGCAGTGACAGCAACAGCAGCAGCAACAGCAACAGCAGCAGCAACAGCAGCAGTAGCAACAGCAACACCAAAGTCTTCCTTGTGTTGGTGTTTGCTGTGTTGTGGGCATTGGCTGGCTTAGCTTGTATAAATTACCATAATAACAAATTACGAATCATTAAGATTGTCAGCTACTTCGTTTCAATTAATTAACCATTAATTACAAAGCGCCTGAATGGCAGAATGTGGCAACAG
The DNA here is from genome assembly GCA_035045005.1 of Liodrosophila aerea. Taxonomy (NCBI): domain Eukaryota; kingdom Metazoa; phylum Arthropoda; class Insecta; order Diptera; family Drosophilidae; genus Liodrosophila; species Liodrosophila aerea. Next base: position 764,896 of record JAWNNL010000753.1, read on the forward strand.
TGCCTGCAAACGACAAATGCTGTACATGAGCCTACAGTACGAAGAAAAAGCCCAAAACCCAGCAGCACACACACACACACACACACACACACACCATACAAACAGCCATATAAGCCACGACAACAAGAAGCCAAAATTAATGCAATAGAAGACAACAACAACAACAACAATAACAAGAACAACAACTGCAACCACAGCAACAATTGTAAGCAGCAAGTGAAGAAAAGCAGCTGTGCACAAATATGCAAATTTTACAAACTAAAACAACAACGACAGCGACTACAGCAAATAAGTATGTATGCTAAGAGACTTCACTTTCAATATATAGTAAAGGATGCCATTTGTTGTTGTTGCTGCTGCTGTTTGTCGCGCTTGCAAGTTGCACAAATTGCATTTTGCCATATAAAACACAATTTCAACGAAAGACAAAAGAAAACAGTAAGAGAGAAAAAAAAAAATGAAACAAAACAATACAAAACAAAACCTATAGATGCATATGGTCGGGGTATCCCAGACAAAGCATCGCCACCGTAAATGTGACAAAAGCCCAAAAACAACACGAATTGAAAGTGAAACTCAAGAGAACCGAAATGGAAACTAGAAATTAGCATAGAAATGAATTTGCCAGAGTTGTTGCGCGAAGCACTATGACTATGACTATGACTTTAAGTAGTAAATTTTACTCTATACCATTACGATAATACACTGTACGAATCTAAATCTGTAGTTGTTGCTGAAACTAATTGCAAATTTGCTGTCATAAGATCTATGGCCTATAAGGGGATTGCCTGACAGGCATGGGAGCATTTTACGTGAGTAAAGTAAACATTGCAAAAGGAATTTCACGTCCTCAAATAAGAAAACTGTTCCCCAAGAAAAATATACTATTGTTTCTATACTATGAAGTTCAAGTGATTTCGATACAAATTTAATTACCTGCGATCGGTCCATATCATAAATAAGTACGTTATTAATTCCACCTTCGTTCTGATTGCATGCTAATAAACTACATTGGCCCTACTAACTAGTACAAACAACTATTGTACGCTGTTGGCCTGCGGCATAACTTTATGACAGGCCGATGACTGAGCGAGTTTGTTGTCTAAGTCTTTTGTATATATTTTATATATCGCGCTCAGCGCATGCAAATATTTGCATATATTCAGCACCTGAGTACCGGCTCTACACACCCACCACAACGCAGTCAGTCAGTCAGTTAGCAACGGCAAAACGAGCCTCTTTTAGATATGAGTACTGAATACTGTACTGTATGTATACTTGAGCTAGACCAAACTCTAAATATATTACACTCTAATGTCTTTTAAACCGAAACTATAAATTTCTTATCGCACATCGAATATCTGAAGCTTGCCCCTACAAGTCAAAACCGAACGTGGCCAGCGGCAGTTGCAGTCTAAGTCGTACTAGTTGGACACGAATACGACTACGAATACAAACACGGGTCTGGGCACGGGCACACACCCTAGTTGGACATGCAGCGCACTCGTGCGTCATATTCAAATGTGGAGCTGAGATGTCGGGAGTCTGGGTAAGAGTCTGTAGATTGCGTTCGGACGATAAGACAGCGCCAGCCACTGTTTCTCTTGGCATTCTTTTAAAGGCCGTTTCTTCTACCGCAACTAGCGTTAACGGATTCAACCAGGAACCAAGGCATAACGAACGCACATACATGTATACACCACACTCTTATGTGTGTGTGTGTGTGTGTGTGTGTGTGAAAGAGTGTGTGTACATGCCAAAAATGGACGTTGCCTTAAAAAGTCAAATGTTTGGATAATAATTTTGATTTATTGCCAAAGTAAACCGACTACATGCTACAAGTTGAAAATGCTTAGTTACAATCTGAGCTAGATAACTCAATTCAGCTGACTATGTTTAGCTATTATCAGCTAAAAAACTAGCCGAAATCTGGCACTGCCTGACGAGGCGTGTGCTGTGAAGGGGCGTGTGCCAAACATGCTAATGAGCCAACATACAGTGGACCAATGGCTGCGCAGCTTGACTAATATACAAACAACACCAGCAACAACAACAGTGCCTACGTTAGCTAGTAATATGAGTTTTTGACTATTTATTGTTGTTGGTTTTTTCTTGTTTTGTTTTTTTTGGGTTTTTGTAGTTTTGCATCTTTAGCCATGTTTCTTCAAATGCCTGCTTGCATAATGCTTTGCGGTAGCTCGAACGAACCGCAAACATTTCCCGCTTAGCGTGCATTTTAATTATGAAACTCTGAGCTCGTGCCAAATGGAAATCATTAACTACTTGAATTAACATATGAACATAAAGAGTTCATATCTTATTTTAGTCAGAATACTGGGCTAGATGAATTGAATTAGGTAAGGACTTGGTGAAAATGTGCTCTTAGGATTGCTGATTGATTTATACGTTTGTTAAGGAATGTTATTATCTTGGAGGCATTTATTTTTAAACTTTATCGCCGAGTGTCTTTCTTTCTATTATCGTATGGTGAAAAGAAAGTCACTCGCAAATACTTTCTACCTCTGTTTTTAATCACAACTATCGTCTATCGCCCCAAGGCATTGCCAAGTCATTCATCTTGCTGTTGGAGGCTGTAAAGCAGATTAAGTTGTAAATAAATCCTCTGCTGGTCTGTCAATCTGTCAGCCAATGTCCTCACTCTCCACTACGATGCACATTTAATTGCATACACCAAAATCGCAGCTGACATTTATGCGCGCGCTCCATTTTAACAGATTTGTATGTCTGCCAATTGAATTGCCTTGGCCGGCTAATTGCTCAGAATGCCAAATGCTCTCTAACGGTGCTCCACCTCGGTAACAGCCGTGTGCCATCATTTCACAGAGTCTCCATGCAAATAGAGATGTTGCAGTTGCAGTTGTACGCACAATTAATGCTTGGCATGGTGTAGTAGTAGAGGCTGGGTACGGGGGAAACAACACTCAATGGCAATTAGGGTCGTGTCGGTCGTCGGTACTGACAAATCCATTGCCCAATTTAATCTGCGGTCTGCGTGCAACAAGTGTGCTCGTGGTTGGACATGCAACAGCTATGCAAATTGTAATTTATGTGACAAATTTTTATGTACCACTAGCGGAAATTTATTGAACATTTTTAGACTTGTTAAGAGGAGCCCCAATGGGGGTACATGGGTTCAACGTAACAGGTGTTTCAGGCTTATAATTTTTTGTAATGGTGTATTAAGCAAATTTAATCCTAAGCATCTGTACAACTCGAAGTGCCACATTGACTAGTTATTTGGCAGCATTTATGCCATGCTTAGACATTATTCATTCATTGATTTATTTCACAGACTCATGGTATTTTTGTCAAAGATTTTCATTGAGTCTCTCTCGCGCTCTCCGGCATGACGGAAGCAGCTCAACTCAAAGTGTTGACTCTTAACAGATGTACGCATAGCATAATCCATGTCATATTCTAAAGCCATTCATCATTTATGAGGCTTAAGTCAAATCATACCAAAAATACCTTTTGTCTAACAATTTGTCAATGATGCATGGCTATAATCGTAAGTTAAATACTCGAATCTATAAAATTTCACATGCCTCAGCTAAAGTCCAGAGTCATCGATTAATATCAGTCGAATTTCGGTTCGAGCTGCGTGTAGAAACTTGTTTCTCAGCACAGCGGTGCACCGCATCATCAAAATAGAAATCAATAAAAAATATTTAAAATAAGAAGAGTAAACCATATACTCGTGCATATAAGAAAGAAGCAACCTCACGCATTAGACTAATTAATATATACGAGTTTGTGGCGCGAGTAAATTCGATTTGCATTTAAAATCGATTCAGATATTCTCTACGCGGCTAACACTAAAAAAAAATCAAATACACCCCCACGCAGGTCAACCAGTTTAAAGACCAGGCTCATCAGTCATTCTGATAGCGTGTAGCTGGGTAGCAGAGCAGCCGGAATCGGATTTGGACTTGGAAACGCATTTTGAGCGTATTAAATTGATGTGTGATGAATCGAACTAAGCGAATAAGTATTTAAGTGCTCGTTTTAAGCATAAAATATAACTTACAGTCTATTACTGTGGTTTGCTGTTGTCGCTGATCCAGCTTAAGGTGATGACTCTGACATATTGCATAGGATGCTTACTGAAACAAACAAATTAATAAGACAGACATTTATTAGATTAGGCAGCAAAAAACATATACAATTTGCAGCTAAAAAAAGAAAAACAAACAAAATAAATAATTAAAAAGATTAAGAACAACAAACTAAAGGGTAGAAACAATAATAATAAACAAAAGGTCAAATCAAAAATAAAAAACCGGTTTGACAATTTAGCAAAACTCAAAATTAACTCATTTCTTTACGTCATTGACAAAGAAGAAGCAGAATCATTATAATAAAATTAAATTTATTAATTCTAGGCATTTCCTGCCCATGACAACTCAAAGAGCGAAAAAGCCCTACAAAGTTGTGACCTAATTTTTGCTACAAATTATTAAAGTAAACTTTTACGCAGGGGAAATTGATTGCGAAATGTTTTTCGCCCTGTCCCATTGTAATTTATTGCATGTTTCGCTCATTAAATTGATTTTTCTTCTGATTTTGAGTGCGAGTGTCAATGCCAGAGAAACTGACAAACAAGGAACCCAGAAGCACGAATGTCTCTCCTCGTTGTTTTTGCTGTTGTTTCAGCACGCTCGAGTTTCTTAAAAAATGCCAATTAAGCGTGAATATAAGTGCCAGATAATTTTTCAGACAGCAGCCAATGTAACCCAAATTGCCAAAAAACTGAAAAAAACTGATATAAGTCTTACAGCAATAAAAGTAGCCCCAACTGCAATACTAAGAGCACACGATAAAAAACAAAGTTCAAAACGAAAAACACAATTTCTGTGGAGTATGATGCTCTTTAATAGCAAGAAAAATTCATTTCTTTACAGAACTTGTAACACAATACAAATAATAATGAAATTTCTTTTGTTATAACAAAATGTTTCTATTTGATGATAATAAAACGTATTGAAGGCTTAAGAAGACCACCCTGGCATGCTCTTGAAATTCACGTGAAATCATCAAAGCTGCCGTCAACTATTAATAAGCCTCGCCTATTATTATACACCTGATACAGGCTGAGCTATAACCCATCTGCACATCAGAGCATTTGATATTCGTTTCAACTTTAGCGACTGACACAATAAGGCAGCTTTAAAAAATATTTACAACACTGAAGTGCATTTCAAGTGCTGGGCCAAGTCAGCGATATGGCCAAGTCCAACTTCATCTCACAGGCTGTCTGACCGTCTGGCAGGCTAAAACGAAGGCCCCCACATAAAGAATAATGATACAGAGTGTTTCTTCTTTTTTGATTTTTAAGTTTTCTGTTTTTATTTTGAACATTTTTCATTTAAAAGCGACAGCCAACTGATGTCGATGTCCACTTCCATTGCCAGCCAAATTGGACTCTTGGCTGACCGAGTTATGCGGTATGTGAATAGTTTTTGGTTCAGTTATTTCCACCACATAATGCGGGACTCGTCTCAATCTCAATTTCAATTTCAGTTTCAATGTGCCCCATACTCTTTAACTAGCTAAGATAAAGTGGTAATAAAAGCAATACAATGTCAAACGAAAACAAGCAAAATAATATAGCTAACTTAGTACAGAGTAAAAAAAACAATGACTATCATAATAAGTGACTATTTTTGAATACTCAAAATGTCAACAGTGCGCCAGATCTCAGGCATTTTTTTGTAGGTTTTGGGAGTTGATTGTTTATTGCCTTGCGATGCGGCTTTGATTTTGATAAATGTTTAATTAATTTTGTGCCTCAGTCAAACATTAAACTTGGCCATTTTCTGACTTAATGAACAAAAATTAACAACACACAGAGAAACCAACAGCTGTGCTCCAGCCACGCGGAAGATCTTCAAAGTGAGTTTTCGAATTTTTGTTTCTTAGTTTCTCGGCGTTTACATTATGCTGGCTTTGACTATGGCTTTGGCTTGTGTGGTTTAATATTATGAATGAATGTTTACATATGTGAAAAATGTTGTAATTAGTTTCTTCTTCTTCTTCTGCTCTTCTCAGCTCTGTACCTTCTACCGCGGCGCCCTCTCAGTGATTTTCAACAACGGGGGCTTTGAAACAACTGCAAATTACAAGTTATTATTAATGTTAACAAGCGAAATCGCCGTGTACTTATGTGAAAACTCATTTGGCAGGGGGTCTTAATGATTTATTTATCTATATAAATCTGTATGTACATATGTACATTAATGTCTGTTCTTGATTTATGTGAACATTGCTTTGTTATATTTATGTATGTATGTATATGCAGCCAACAGCTTGTAAGTAGGTCACTTGTCCCCTAGGTCAAGTGTGTACATATTGACGATTACTGGCAACCTTTCGTGCACATAAAACACATCTTGAAACTTTCAGTAGCTGCCAGCAGTACATAGAATTCAAATCAAAACATTCCACAGTAATTATGCAAGAGATTTTCAAAAAGTCCATTGCACAAGCACAGGCACGGCTTAAGCTTTCGTATGACTTCGTCAACGGTTACAGTTTAGGCCCATCACACAACCAACTGGCAACAACAACCACAACAACAAGAACTACAACAGTAACACGAACTCGTAAAATATGCAAAATGTGTGCCAGGCCATGCAGTCAACAGTCAGCGTCAGCAGTCCGCTAACGACTTGTGTCAATAAAAATCAAGCGAAGCACCGAAATGCATTGCTTTCATGGATGTACTCGTAAGTGTGTACATATTCTCCAGTTTAGAGCTGCCTCTGTTGCACTTGTTCTACTCATCTGTAGCTGCTGTTGCCATTGCTGTTGCTGTTGGTGTTGATGTTGCTGCAGCTGGCAGGAAAAATCGAAGAATGTCTAGACAGCAGACAGCCAAAGTCACTTCAAATTGCACATTGCTTCCTGACTGCCTCTAACGGACGACCGCTGCTTGTCTTGTCTTCATATGCAGCTGTATGTGTGTGTTGTTGCATGTGCATGTTGGTATAATAGGTATTGGCGGATTTAAAATAGTGCCAGCTGAAGCTTATAAATAGTGTTGGCAAACCACACGATAGACTGTAATCAGCTGTTGAAATTGGGCTCAAAGGGGCGTGGCAACACTGTACAATAGTCTGATGGCCTACAACAGTAATTATAAGTATTAATGGATTGTAGACTTTATTTTTGACAGAGTTCTCTATTAAAGACAAAAGACTTAGGCAACGAACTGCAATGTAAACAAAAGACGTTGGGAACAAACATTCTATCGATGACACTTAAAACAGCAATAAGCTATAAAAGAAATCAAAGTGTACCATTCCATAAGGTTGCGATTTAATGCAAATAAATAAAAGTGGTAAATCAAACAGAGCAAAAGTTCTCAGAGTGGCAGCAGATAATTTATGACACATGACGTTGTAGTGGTAGAAGCAACAACAGCAAGCACTACAACAGCAACGTTGTTGAAGACTGAAGTGTAACTTCCCACTGACCCAATTTACAAGCACTTAATGCCAAAAAGGAGAAGTTGTAGAAGAAATAAACAAAGACGAAAGCCAAGCTGGTAATGCATATCAAATAAAATTAAAGCAACAAAAGTAACAACAACAGTAACAAGAGCAACAGCAATGGAGCAGCAACAATGCGTGCCAACAAGACGACAAAAATTATGACCAAAATAGACAAATAAAAAATTTAAATTAAAAGCCAAAAACTCCCACACATAAAGTCGAGAAAGAAACTTGAAGAAAAAAAGGTCTGTCAAAATTAAATCATTTCGGTGGCACACAACATAAACCGATGGTTAAAAGTTGATAATGATGATGCTTGGATAACGCTCGTTATTACTTTGCCTCAAACTTGTTGTTGTTGTTATTGTTGAGATTGTTGCTGTTGTTATTGTCCAGTGCGTTGGTGGCTGGTACTGGCAGTGTAACAAATGCTATTTTGACAAAGTGTCTGACATGAGGAGCGTGGAAAAAGGCAACAAACATACAGAAACACACACATAAACGCTAAACATGCGAAAGTGAGAAAACCCGAGTGCAAAATGTGTTTCGTGCGTTGTATATAAATATTAAAATTTCTATTGCTACTGCTACTGCTACTGCGGCTGCTGGTACTACTACTACTACTACTACTACTACTGCTTCTACTGAGAAACTAAGCATGTGTACATCCGACCGTCTGTACGAACAACACTTTGAGTCCATTCCACTTGACGACCGTGCTTCCGGTTTCATTTGAGTGAAATTTTTCGCCTTCGGCAAATTTATGTGAGAAATCAACAACAAAATTCCGACACCAATACTAATACAATTACTAAAAAACTGGCAACATTTTTCATAGAAAATTATGAGCAAAACCGAACAAACATTAGAAATTTGCATATGACGCCTACAGCGTTTCAACACATATTAATATATCTGATTGTTATTTTTGAATAGAAAAGCACGGGACAGCCATCAAGCATTAATAATTAATATTAAATATTAGAAAAATCCATAAAAGGCAAATTAATCAGTTTGATTTCATAAGCTTAAGCGCGCGCCAGCAAATTAACAGCTTTTAATTTAGGCATTAGGTCTTAATTGTTATTTGGTCTTAATTTGAGCAAAATCATTCCATTGAATGGATAATTGAGATGCCAAACGTAATTTCATGAGATTAGCGAACAAACCGTAATACTGAAAAGAAATCGTCATAAAATGCTCTTGGGAAAGTTTGGGAAATATGTGTCAAGAGCTATTTGTCGGAATGTCATTCATTGATTTCTGTTCTTTTGTCTGAAAGTAATTTAATCTGATTTACCTAGTTTTTTGCATAAATTGCACATGGAATTTTTTATCATATATGTAGCAACTGCCAGTTTCTAATGCAGTATTAATTTAAATTAAATTACTGCATATGCTTAGTATTCATCGATTACTAATTTACTAGCAGCTGTCGTTATTCAATACAATTCATTATACAACTTGTAATTGAAACCTTATACTATATGATATAGGCGGTTGGTTAAGCTGGTCGTAGTTTGTTTGCTTAATTAAAAACATATAAAAAGCTTCATTGAAATTTAAGGTTTTCTTTTTTAATAAATATCTAGATCAGTTTTCTTGTCTTTTGAAAATATAATTTGATTTGCCAAGCTAGTGATTAGCAAGAAATATTTGGAGGAGACTTGAAACCAGATATATAAATGAAATCCATCATGAATCTGTTTTTCTATAAGACTATCTATCAATTTTTTGCAAATTCGTCACATGAGAAAAACAAAAGACAACTTTATAGCAAAATAATAAATTAACTATAGTATTGTTTCTAGTTTCGGCATTATAGTTAGAAACTGTATTTTATGCAAAAACATTTGACAAGTCTCTGGCAAATCGAAATTTTCAATTATGAAACCATTAATATTTACAGATACCAAAACCAAAAATAAGCGAACAAATTTGATTAATGGCTTTTGCAGCTTGTCCAGGGGTTTAGTCATGCCAGCTCTTTTCTATTTTCGCAAACATTTTTGCACAGAAGGTGTAGCCGGAAGATTTTAAAAGCTATAGCTATAGCTTTTCAGCTTTTGTTTTTTGTGGCTTTTGCTGCGCAGTTCTAATTAGCTAATTATACGCTAAATTAGTGTATAATTATTGTGAGCTAGGCGCGTGATCAGTGTGAGTGACTAATTTTTGGCTATGACGAGTGAATTTGTATAACCATTTTTGCCATTTTTTTTTTTGGCAGCCTATGAATAAGGTTATCATTCGTCAATATTATTGATAGTATATGCGAATTATATGCAGTTACTCGATCCGAATCATGATTTCTCTTTATTTGTGAACCCGTACAATATTCACTGATTTCTATCGGCTCTCATAAATATTATTTTTCTACCATATTTTCAGTTTGACAATAGGAACATAAGCATACAAGAGTAAACGAAAAACTGAAACAAAAGAAGAGCATTTAAAATTAATGAAACTAGCTAAACTCAGATAGCTATATCGGTGTTATTTCTACATACAAAGCGTTCAAGATAAAATCCAAATTTATGCTCACGATAAGACGTCAGTTTCCGATGCTGCTTTGTTTTGGAAATAGTTTTTTTTTAATACAATATATATAAAAATGATTTTTTTTTCTATTTTTGATCTATAGAAAATTCATAGCAGTTTTTTCCCCTACGTCGATTGGCTATTTTTATGTTTGTGTCAAACAAAAGAATTGGGCAACGAACTTGGCCAGACAGGCTTGCACTCACCAGTTGAAAGACGTAGGAAATTTTATCCAATTTGAATAGCTTAATAAATCCATATAAATGTGTTTGCGCGACTTCTTCTTTATTTTTAGAGTGTATATATATAAATATATAAATTTAGATGTAGAAATTGATAAGACAGGCGATTCTGTTGTTGTTTCAGCTTCACACTTTGCATTAGTTTCTCACATGGCTTCAACTCAACCCATAATGGGCATTATTTATTGCTTTCAATTGTTGGCCACACTCACACACAAATCATTATAAGTATTATCAACTTATCATACAATACATAATTCTTGCACTTTTCGTTCGCCGAGCTCATTAAAAATTCTGGAAAAACTAACAAATTTTGCTGGACAAGCCTCGTTAATTAAAACTACTGCAATAATCGCCGCTCGTTATCGCTGGCTTCGACTTCCGTTTGGCGGTTTCGGTTTCGAATTCGCTTTCGGTGGCGATGTGTGTCGGTCTCCGGTCTCCGGTTCCGTTGCGTTTACGTTTGGCGACAGGCGTTAAGTTGGCGACAGGAGCTGTGACGCCCACGACGATGATCGTGATTGAGATTTCGGCCGACGGCAAATTAACTATACGGAAGTCGATGCGACGAAGACGAAAATAACGACAACAACGACTACCAAAACGCTATAAAATCTCCGCTCTCCGCTTTGTGGCGCACGCAACGCACAAACACTTGAAACTGAACTAAATCTCGCCGGGCTCGGACCCGGGCCAGCAAGTCCAAGAAGTTGCTTGCTCTGCAGCAGCAGCGCGCGCTGCTGGCTTCGCAGTCTAAGCCAGTGTTGGTGTTGGTGCTTTTGATGTTGTTGCTGCTGCTGAGAGCATGACGGTAACACTGGAAGAGCGAAACATAAAGTTTTTTTCTCGTGCTTGAATTTTTGTGTGTTGTTTTGTACGGTGGACAAGCGGTAAATGATAATAAAAGCTGCCTAGGTTTTATTTTTGGTAGACGTCGCTGTTGGCGGCTCGGTCGACGTCGCCGTTGGCGTCGCAGTCAGCGAAAAATCAATGAAAAAGTTTCGATCTTTGTTGTGGATGTTATTTCTGTTGTTGTTGTGGTTGTCTTGGGGGGTTAGTCTTACCTTATGTATGCGCTCTTCGCGCTCTATTAGCTATTCTGATTTATATATGTATAATATATTTGTCAATTATTTTTATGTTTGTTCGTTTCCCAAGTCTTTTGTTTGGCGCAAAATCATTTTCGTTGTAGCATTTTTCATTATGGGCATTTTTTCATCTCAGTCTTCTTCTTCATCATTTGGTTTTTTGATTTGTAGTGCTTATTGTTGGAATCGTTGTAGGCACAGTGTGGTTTATTTTTGGAGCAGCTATTGAGATTATTTTGTGGGGGGATTTGCATAGATTGTCGTTTCACATAAGTGTGCATTTATAAAACTGTCAACATTTGTTACGTTGCTAATAAACTAGGCAATTTATGATTGGGGTTTTTTTTTTGTGAATGAACCAATTGTGGGTCGTGCAAAAATTCATATTCGCCAAGAAATACCTTTTGACCTTTAGAATTTCGAAAGGCCTGTATAATGGACACGCCCAAGCTCTCCAACTTTCCAATATGCACGATATTTTCTCACACAATTATGCTGCCCCATTGATAGTTTTTTCTTTCTTATACAATTTAGCGTTCATTGATGTGGTAGTATATAGTTTTGCTTCCATCTTGCTCGTTCGCGCTCTTTGTGAAACGGTGTGTCTCTTTCGTATAATTTATCAAAAGCTTTTAGTCAATGATTTCGAATTTACGATTTCGACTGGCTCGTTTGTGACGAGTTGCTTCAATGGTCCATTGATGTGGAACTGGCACTGGCACTGGCACTGGCTCTGCCACTGGCCCAGGCACCGGGGTCTCTTAAAAGCCTTTGACTGACTCCGGTAACAGTTCTTTGAGTGGTGCGCCGTCGCGACCCCCATAAGCGTTCACTAATTCATTTCACTTCCACTTATTAGCCATAACAGCTAAAAACAACAACAACAACCACATCGAAAACCACTTGCACCTGGCTCTTAGAGTTTTGCTCCATTTAAAACATTTCAACGTCAATCAATATGCATTTGAGCTCAATCTTCTGTTTCGATTTTTGAGCAGAGCAGAGCTGACCTGAGATTTCTTTCGTTTTGGCCATATCTATTTTTTTATGGCTTAATGCCGTTTTCTGGGCTTTTGAACACTTAACGCTACATTTCAGAGGGATCCATTGTGTTGCAGCTCGGCATTGGCATTAACCCTGCTTATTAGTTGTCATATCTCTGGTTATCTGTGGTCATCTACTATGTCTACTCTCTACCCGCCTCATTTGCATTTTACAGCGCATTTAAGCGACCATTCTGGCATGCTGCGTTTTTCTCACATTTCTCAGCGATGTGATGTTTTTCAATTTTGAGCATTTTTTATGAATTCTTAATAATATCTTTTATGTTTGATTTGACACCTAGCGATGAGCGTTTCCAATATTAACGGTTTTTTAATTACCTATGCGCCCCATCGGTTCTGCTCCCCGACTTTGCTGGCCAAGTCTTTTGTTTTGCGTTACGGCCAGCTAGCATGACAAGCTGACTCTTGATTGTACACCAATCTACATACAAATACATAAATACATACATACATGTACATATGTAGAAAAGTGAAATTGAAAATATATATAGACACATAAAAAAAACTGTAGTAGTAATAATAATAAGAATAACAATGGAGGCAGCTCATTAACTTGCCGCTTTCGTCAACTGTGGGACTGCCGAAATGCCAAATAGCGCCACGTCATGGACACTGCCCTGTAACTTCACCAACTGGTTGTGCTACCTGGAAAACACTGGACATGTATGTGTGTGTACCGAAACACTTGCCCCTTGCAAGTCCATCTGTGGCATGCAGCGCCCACTCAACCGCCGATCTCGAACCACTTTTTTTGGGTACTTTTTTTTTGGGCTGGTCCGCCGCCCCGCTTGACCCATTTTGTTTAGTCTTTGGCTGCTCTACTACTTTCCTGCTCTCCAATCTTCTCTGGCTCATTGTTAAGTGTAACTATTAGTTCGGCTGCTCTGTGTGCTACGTTTCCAGGTCAACGGGGCAATCAATCATATTACAGTGTAAGAAATTTGTTTACCGCTGCCGCACGACGCACATAAAATTCCGTACAACAAAATGTATCAATATACAAGTAAATAAGAAAGGTATTGATAAAATGCGACTACGGTATACCCTTCAAGACAGATGAAAATTGAAAATAATATGAAAAAGTCTAAAAATACATTTGAATTTTATTTTGAATAAATGCAAATTTAATATCGTTAACAAAATGTGGTCATTAAGGCAGTGAGTACAGAGAGCTACCACTTTTTGAGTCAACTTAACAAACAATAATCATAATTTATTTAATAATCTTTAAAAAAAGTGTACCTACGTAAGCAACATTCCAAACAATTTTTTGTTAGGAATAATCGCAGAAATATTCAAATACACAGGCCACACGCGGATTATTAATTTGATATTTCATAAATCATTTCTTCCACATGCAATCTTCAAATTTGTTATTCTCATTGATCCGAAGATACGAGTATCAATAACAGCAAGAATAACACCTCTTAATTTGTTATTTGCCTTTACATACACATCGGGGCAATGCACCTCGCAAAGCATATGCGAAATTCTTCCATATTATCTGATTTATATTTGTGTGAAAACATTTCAACTAAGTTTATTATTTCTTAGCATATTTCTAAACACTTGAGTGTAGAAATCAGCGCAGGAAGCACATGCCAGACAAGAAAAAAAAAACATATATAAAACTTGCACATTCATTACACTGGCCAACGAGTGAGTATGAAAATGAGTTCATTTTCGTTTATTTACTTTGAAAATGAACTTTTCCCCTGCGGTGTGATCTAGCTCTCCTTAGTGTTGCTGATGTTGCTGTTGCTGCTCTTGCTGCTGCTGCTGTTACCGTTGCTCTTGGGCGGATGTCGAGTGTTTAGCGGAAAGTGAAAAGTACTGCTTAAAATGGCTTAGTTTGCAGGTTTCGCCTTGCGGAAGTGGCCGCTAACAACGCTAACAAGTTGTCTATCATAGAAAAGCAATTTCCATGCCAATGATTTATGAGCCGCTTAACCGGCCCATTACAATCTTATCTTTGGGCTATTATGTACACCATTTGAGCTGACAAAATATATTGTGCTCGAATCTAAAGCTGGCGTTGCCACTGCCACTCTGACGCTGACATGTCACGCTTATCGCCGCAAAACTATCAACAGACACAACACACACACACACAACACACAACACATAGCAAACAAACACAAACTAGACACTCGACTTTAGACAGAAAACAAAGCAAAACTCTGAAATTGTAAGCAAACGACAAAAGGCTTATACGCTGCCACAGAGTACAGTGTTTCCCAATTGTTAGCCACCACGCACGCGCGCATTTACTTAAACCGAAGCAAGCTCAAGTTTCAGCCAAAGATTTGAGTGCAAGTCGCAACATGTGCCCACATTACCACTAGAGTGGTTGGGCTAGACTCAAAACTGAGAGAAAAACTGACTCGAACTCAGACTAAGTCTAGATCTCAGACCGAGTTGGAGTGTGCGTGTGGGGGTCTATGCAAATGCAGCTCAACTGATTGAATGACCCTCGTTAGGCCTACTGCGTGAGTTTGCCCATTTAACTGTCTGTCCGTCCGTTCGTCGGTCTGTCTGTATGTCTGTACTACTGCCTCGTCGCTGTACGTCAGTCACGCTTTGTTTGGGCTGTCAAGATGACAAGTGTTTGCTTTGGACGCAGCTTGCAGCTTGCTGCTTGCAACTTGCAACTTGCAGCTGGCGCTTCAGTGGAGTAAACTTGACATTTGATTGTATTTTAATTAAAAAAGTGTTTAAACAATAAAAAAAAAAAGAAAACCGACCAAAATTTATTGTGGCAAAAACAAAATTGTCAGTGCGTGGCCCAATGCTAAAAATTGGCTTGCTTCGACTTGTGTCCATATCGCAAAATTATTTCACGCAGAGTTATTATACGCCAGCGGGAGGTAAGCCCAAGCCCAAGGAGCAGAGGAGTGGGCAGTGGGTGACGGGGAGGGCTCTGTAGGCTAGTGGCATATGAACAGCGTCCGTGACCGTGTGGCAGACCAACAATGACGACGCCTAGCGAAATGAGGTCGAAATTATTTGCAATTTATTGAAGGCAATCATAATGCTTATGAAGCACAGTTTGTCTTTGTAGTTGTAGTTGTTGTGGTTGCTACGAATAGATGGCAAACGTGGTTTCTAAGCTGTCCATGGCGTTGCGTTAAAGTTGCTTAGTGGTGCAGCTGGTGTTGCCATTGAGGCATGAAATACGCTTTGCTGAACTTAATTAATATAAAAGTACTTGTATAGAAATAACTAAAGAATTTAGTTTATGGCATATTTTAGTAATGAATAAATATTTTAATGTATGTATTACTATGCTACTATGTATATAATAGAACTGAATTTCTTGTTAGAGTATTAGCCGGTCGTCTTATTGCAGTCTTCGCTTCATCAAGATTGTTTTGTTATTTCTATTTCCATTTGGCAGATTGAGTTGTTTTTTGTCTGGTAGCGGGTGGTTGATTATAACGGAAATGTTCTGTATTCAGTTTAATAATGTTTCACGTTTCTGTTTTTGGCAGCTCAAAGTCTGTCAGACAATGTCTGTTGTGTTGTGAAGTGGCAAAACTATTTGCATGTCTTAACAAATGCGATTACAAGTCACAATTCCTCTATTAGGCTAAAATGACAGGCAGCAGCAGCAGCAGCAGCAGCAGCAGCAGCAGCAGTATCTTAAATCAAGTCGAAATGTTTGCGCTTACTCATTAATTACATCATATTTATTTTGGCAATAGTTTGAACTGTTTTATGTTGACTGTCAGCTCTAAACAACACGGCAACTGTTGTAATGGCATGCAGATGACTACAGACATCCCATCCAACTGTTTGCTTTGTTGTTTCTCAGGCTCACAAACCCAGCAGCTGGTCTGAGGTTGTCAATTCTGGCAGGAGATTTGAATATGCTTTGAGCTCCAGAAGAGTAACAAATAAACGACTTCTTCGTCTTCGACTTCATCTACGTTGTCGACTTCTTTCATGCTTTTCATGTACACCGTGATCATTCAATGGCAACATTGTAGCCGTATCTCAGCCAGGTATAGATTTGTGTCTGCTGTGCATCTCCATCTCCGTCTTCATTTAAAGCGCAGGTGTTGGATAAATATCAAAATAGTGCAAAATCGTGCATACGAAATTTGTACGTGATGCCATGTTGTAGGTGTCGGTTTAAGGTTTCGGTTTCAGTTTCAGTTTTGAGCATCGGTTTTGGCTTTGGCTTCCATCTGAGCCCCGGCCGACAAAAAGAACTGTCGAAACAAAAGCAAAAGCTGTGGTATGGGTATGGGTATGGGGTATGGGGTATGGGGCATGTAACTAACCCAGAGTTGGTCCTCATTCGGGGGTACATGAAATGCGTGGCCCATTCAAATTGCTCAAGTCACACACACAGACACACGCACACAGTTACACACTGCGAGGCTCACATAAATACGTATAACACCGATGTCATTAAAAAACGTTTAAAATAAATTTTTGCGCTTTTATTAACTCTGACATTTGAACAAAGGCTTTTGTCAGCTTTGCTGCCTGTTGTCTATTATTATGATTAAAATATCTTAAAAAAAAGAAGTTTATTTTTTTTTTTATTTAACTCGATGCCGCTACATTTTTCATTATCTGAGCTCGCTGTTTGTTTAAGTAGCCAGTGCCAGCAGCCACCTCAGAGAAAGAAAAAAATAAATTTATTGTTGGTTTTTTGGGCCGCGCTTGTTATTTCATTGTTGTTTTCTTTACTGGGCTTTTCAAATCAAACTGCTCCACATTCAATATTGAACGCATTCAATGCTACACATGGCTTGATTTTCTGTTGTTTATTCTCATAATGTCTGCCGAATCGGGCTTTGGGACACACCTCAAAAACGAAACACAACAACAACAGCAGTTACCACTAATGTGGCCACCGTAGAGCCACCGACTTCGACTACGACTGACTCTGACTCCGTCTCCGTTGTCAGCTCCCGTATACCCGATCTCAGTTTAACACCAACGCGTCGTCGGCTTCTTTGGCAGCCCAAAACTATGCGCCATTTAAACATTTACGATTTGTTTTAAATAAAAGCAATCACATACCACAAAAGTATTAACAGTATTGAAGCACATAATCACAAAGGCGCAGCAGTGTCTGTCGATACGACAAACACTCCAACACATACACAAACATACTTATAAGTATCTCGAATATTGGCTTGACATTAAAATCTGTAAATAATTCGCGCCATTAAGCGTGCGACGATCTGTGCACCAGGCAGTTCGGCAGCTCCATTATCTGCCTCATAATAATACCTGCCCAAAATACGATCTCAAAGTGTTTGATTATTTATTTACTGTTGTTGTCCGACCTCTTGTTAATAATTTAAAAAATATTTTAGCTCGCTTATTTATGGCGCAATTTGCCTGATAATTTGCTGTTCAAAATGTGGCTTGTGGTGACGACATTTAAATAAAACATAAATATAAATTAAGTATATGGAAAATTTTTGTTTGGCAGATAAACTACACAGAAATTGCAAAGTATTTGTATTATATTCTGTGTATTTTCATCAAAGTATTAAAGTTCTCAGAGCGTTTTCATAATAATTCCAGTTTATTGTTAATACTTTTTAGTGTATATTTTAATACCCTGTCAAACTTGGCTCGCTCTAATACTTTAACCGAACAGGAAAGATATTTTCGCTTCTGTGCAGGGTATCTGTTGGTCTTGCATTACATTTGCTCTACATTCATCACTCTGAGTTTCGCTTATCTTATCATCAGAGTGATCCATATTGATGGAATTCTGTGAGGTTAAATTTAAAAGCGAAATTATACAAAACGAAACCCTTAGATTCAGAGGCAAGTTATCTTAAAGTTACAACCAATTAGTCGCTTTATTTGGACTTTAGCTGAGTGCAAAACATTTATCAAATTTTACATGATTGAGAATGGGGAAATATTTAAATGATGCGAATTAGCATACATCGGCCTAAACACACACGCAGATGTTCCCAACTAAAAAAATAAATTATATAAAATCTTTAGGGCTCGTTAATTTAATTAACATTAGCATTTTTAGCATGCATATTCATTCTCAATCAAAATGATGGGAGGCTGAGACTCCAATATTCTGGCTTATTTGGTATGCAACCCCCATTAAATGAATAAAAAAAAATACTTAAAGTATATATTTCTCGTTTCAGTTTATATGCTGTTGACCATGTCGGAAATGGGGCTGCAAGCTATTAAAAATGCTCAAATTTAAAATCAATTAAGCCAAATTTATGCTGACATGAGACAAATCTGAGGCAACGTTTTGCGTAGGCGGCCATAAAATGAATGAGACCCAACGAGATCAGACTTGACTTGACTTGACTCAAAATGAAACGAACTACAAGATGAGGCTCAACCCCGAAGTTGGTAGCCCATTACGAAGGCATAAACAAATCATTAGACGCTGTTTTGGCAAGCGCATTCTTGTTTATTTTTTGTTATTTGTTTTGTTTATTTCACTATTAGATTTTTATTATCATTATACTCCGCTGCTGATTTATACGACTGCTGCACGCGATCTAGAACAAGTTACTAGACTATAATGGTGGTAGAAGGACTTGGCGCAGGGACTGGCGAATGTTATTGTGATTGGTGGGCCACCTACGGCGTGATGAATAACAATTAGTGGCATAAATCAATGACAATCGGCAATCGAGCATCGTCGACTGTCTCAAAAGGCAAACAAGCGCATAAATAACACTCTGCCGCAGCCAATGGCCACAATGGTATCTACTTATCTATATACATACATATCTGTCAATGATTTTCGGCCTGACTCTCTGCACACCTGTCGTCTGCTTGGCTCTAATTGCTGCGCGTCAATGTTTACCAAGCTGTGGGTGTTCCACACACATACTGACTTATTGTTGACCGCTATACGAATATGATTTTCGGAATGTTTGCCTATTCTAATGAAGCATCACACCGACCCACACGGCGTATGCGCAACGTTTCCTTCCCTCCTTCTATGAAGGTGTATGTGTTTCTCACTCTCCCTATCTGTCTGTGTTGACTTTTGCATGCGCAATGCGGAATATGATCTCATGTAACTCAATTCACAAGATACATGTGCCTGCCAGCGTTAGCTGTGAGAAAAATGATTGAATTAAAAGATATTGTACATACTCGTACTTCGCATATTGACTGGGGGAGGTGTTGGAGCTGCTAGTGAGCTGCCAAGCTGGCAAAATGTGTAACTGTGCAGGAGTTCGATTTTAATCGCTTCATTTAAAATGCCGCTCGATACGCATCTGGTAGCCAAGTGCCTGCAGCAGCTGCAACCAATACACATTGCGTGCCACTTGCTGTGATCTCGTTTTGACCGAAATAAGCGCTGTTGGCCAAAACCAATTGGCTGCAGTTGCTCCGTTGCAGATTGCCAACACATTTCGCTTATGTATCTTTTTAATGGCAATGGCGAAATGGTTTAATTAAATTGTTTGGCTTGGCATAGCAGGACTTAATTGAATACGAAGATTAACGCAGGTTATCAAATGGGATTGCTTATAACCCCTCGGCTATCTATAGCACATATTCACATACCCACATATTCATATCTAAGCTCTATAAATATAATGTATCCAGTTCCATCCCAGCGATTGGAACACGTGTTTCTATTGCCTTTACCTTTGACTGTAAATCAAATTGCCTAATGATGCATTTAGCGCTTGAAATATGCCAATGCAGCCACACCGGGTCACTAACTTGGGATAATTTACGGCACCGGTGCAGGCGGCTGGCAATGGCAGTGGTCAGTGCCGGGCTGGGTGCCTTTAGCATTAAGATTGCTGTGCTTGTGCTTGGCGGCAATATGGCATTATGGCCTATCAAAGTCAAGGTGGATATTAAATGTTGAGAAATATGTGAGCTCAGCTGCTAATACCAGTTACATACTCTTACACATACATGCATGAGCATTTATAATTCTCACAGCCGGCATGGCAAAGAAATCAACACCAACACCAACACAAGCACACATATCATACTAATGATGCAAAATAACTTTAACGGCGCTTTTTTTTCGCTTTTCTGCTTTGGTAACAACAACTGCAACAAGGCCGGCAATGACAGGCCGCGGCTGGAAGCCCAGACAGATAGACATATAGCCAACTGGTTCTTTGCTCTCTCCCGCAATTGCTGTTCACCAAGTCTAGTTATCTAACTGCTTCTTCGTTGCATTAAAGGTCGACTAAGACAATCGGCTAAAAAAGCGAAATAGCTTCAGTTTACAGTTTGAGCAGAAACAAGTGTTTTTTGTTCACTTGCCAAACATATCAGATGTAGCTCGTTAAATGACAGAAATGATTGAGATTTATTGTTTAAGATTTCTGGTTTGGCATATGTATAAATTTTTGGTCATTTTGATATTCTTTTGATGTTGGAGACGAACCTAATTATGCAATATTGAATAGAACTAAATGCGATGATCTGTTGCTCTAGTTGTCAGACTGTTGGACCACAATAAATGATTTCTGAATCGGTATCGTTATACACTTAATAGAATTATTTATGCAAATCGAAAGCCATCAAACAAAACTACTCTATTTTAATATTGATTGGCACGCTGTTGCTGTTGCTGCTTCTGCTGGCGCCGTAAATAATCATAGTCAAAAGAAAGCTGACCCGACGTGTAGCTTTATTTATTTCCGCCTTCTCAAAGATTGGACAACACATGGCATTGCTCCAATTTGTTTTGCTTGCGTTTCGCTCACAATAAAGGCTAAGAAAGCGCTCTTAAATCAAATCGCTTAACAACGGAAGCTTTGGGTTTACCACAATCATGAGCTAGCCCGAAAAAAGTAATAATAGAAAAACATCCAGTCGGGAGCAACCGACAATAGTAGACCCTATGCTGTAGTTTCCGAATAGAATAGGCAATTGTACCGATAGACAGACGCCGATGGTAGTTCTGATCAAGAGTATATACACCTCAGATTCACAGTCTTAATAGACCCATTGTGTAACTTTTATATGCAGGGCATTATAAATAACCAAAGTAAGCAACAATGAAATCTTAAAGCAAATAAAAAGCTTGCCATTCCAAGAGACAGCATGAAATTGGGTCTAGATGGTGCAGAACACGGCTTTTGCCCCCGGCTAATTTGCAAATTGGAATGACCGAAGAAAGATGTGAGTGCGAGGGCAGATGATTGCTCCGTCTCCGTCTCACTTGCCACTTCGTAAGGGCGTCAACTATTTTGCTGCGTAATCTTCTGGCAATTTTAGATGCAGAGTCCGATGCTGATACGCTTCACAGACGAATCAAGTCTGGAAAGTAGAACAATCCGCTGTACCCCCACAAGCAACAATTGACCAAAAGAGACAACGAAATGTAAAGAGATAATAATAAATAAAAAAAAAGCTACAGTCGGATGCAACCGACAGTAGGAGACCCTGTACTTTCCTTTGCACACACACACGCTAACACTCATACAAGCACACATAGCGCAAAGTCGCATGCAACCACACATACGCTCGCGCTGCTCCCCCCTTACCTAGTACTGGGAATTGAATCTTGAATATCTCCGGTGTTTATTATCCGATTGAGCCACAATTTACAGCACGGATAAAGATTATCATAAGAATTTCGTATGCCAAAACACAAGTTTGTATCTTTAAAATTGTGGGCGTGGCAGTTTTTCGCGGTTTTTGGGGGAGGGGGGGGAGGTATCAAAAATCTAAAACAAACTTGATCTGCCTACACTATAGGGGCATCTAACTGCCAAATATGATGTCTCTAGCTCTTACAGTTTCCGAGATCTAGGTGTTCATACGGACGGACAGACGGACAGACGGACAGACGGACAGACGGACGGACGGACAGACGGACAGACGGACATGGCTAGATCGACTCAGCTCGTCGTCCTGATCAAGAATATATATACTTTATGGGGTCTGCCACGCCTCCTTCTGCCTGTTACATACATTTCGGACTTGCACAATCTTAATAGACCCTTTTGTACTTTTTTAAAGTACAGGGTCTAAATATTGAGCTATGAAAAGGCCAATTAATATGAATAACTCGTTTCAATGGAATGCCGGGCCTTATTACAGTTTTGCAGCTACGTCGAACTGAGACATTACTCATACGCACAGTTTGCCATGTACAAGATTTAGCGTGGTGCTGTCAAGCCAGCTACTGGCAGAGCATTTGCCACACAGCCGTTGACTATGGATAATATTTATGTTGACTTTTGTGGCTTTGGGGCAGGTAGCTGCGATGCCTCCGTTGCGACACGTTACGCATACGTCGCATTGGCCGCCGTTGAAAAGCTCATGCGAGAGCTCATAGTTTGTTTGTCGTGGCCATGATTGATATGCGCTCCCATAATATGATCGATCTCTTTTTTCATCATCAATTACACTTTGAATAGCTTATGGCCCGGCTCATTGTACACCTAGAGTATAGGGTACAAACGCCGTTAGCTTTTGATAGTTTTTCGAAAAATGTTAATAATAGCACACGTTGCTTTTTTTTGCACTCGAACTGGCCACAATCTTGTGGGTTAACTGCATATTAGTTACTGTTTGCTGTGTGCTCAGCCAGCACGGGCCACACACATGCCAAAGCCAAAAGCAAAGAAAAAAAAAAAACAAATCGGCAGTTGTAATGAGTTGAAATCACAAGACGTGTTATTAGCCTTAGACCCATTGAGTCATTAACAGTTTTTCGGACTTAGCATATATGAATGCGCAATGTACTAGTAGCAACTGAGTGGTAACGGTACCATTCAGTCCATTTAACGCCTGCATTTTAACCCACTTAAGTGTTAAGAGTTAAGAGAATTCGGCTCTGACGATCACTTCAGCTGATTATGCAAATGCTATGCATAAGATATTATTGTATCGCCTGGAAATGTTGTGCTTCAATCAAGAGCTGATGCCTTTCAGATATTCATTGATATTGCTGCTGCTGACTGACTGACTACCAGTCAAGTTTTATATTTTTGAAAAACTGTCGAGAAAATTTGCATAAATGATTTCTTTATCGAAATAGCCCAATCGTCTAGAGTTGCCTACGAGCAGGGGGCGTGGCATGACTAGCGAATGTGCGTGTCGATCGAGTTGTATTTACACAAAATTGACATGTCATACACTTTATATGCTCGATGAGAAATGAATCAGTTATCGGTGGGGCGTGGCGTAGCTTCCATGCTGTTTATACTATAAGTTTTGTTAGTTTTGAAATAAATTAAACTTCTCGTGCCTCGTGCCTTTTGCTAAATGATCAATGTGAAATTCTACGCTTTATTTGAAACTTTATGTTAATTTAATTTCAAGGCAACGCAAATTCTGTGTATTAAAATGGCAAATTCGTCATGCTGTGTTAGTAAATATTTATCTTAATTTATTGTTGTGTCTAATATTATTTTAAATCAGCAACAAGTGCTTGGTCCACATCAGCAGCCAAATGTTGATACCCAACTAATACTGAGGCCCACTTCCCCTACCTCCCATGCCAGTCCCAATTCCCTCCTCCGCCACCGTCTGCTTATCTATTGACTGGCCACGCCATTTGCATGCGCTGCTGACAGCGCAACATTTTGTTGCCTGGCTACCAATTCCGCAGTTGTGCTGTTGCTGTTGCAGTTGCAGTTGCCATCGTTGCTGGGGCAGACAACAAGGTGCTGTGCTATGTTGCACTTAGTTAGGTTGTAGCTGTAGCCTGGCATTAGTTGTAGCTCGTTTGGCTGCAGGTTGTTCTTGTTGCAGTCGCTTGTTGGTTGTCATGTACGAAAATTGTAGCGCGCATTGCTGCAGGAAATAGTTCAAACATATCAATTTTATTTTTATTTATGCTAATAAACCGTTAGGCCGCCTGAGTGAATTATTGGCCGCATATATGTATGTGTGGAGCAGTCCATACACATAAAGTCAGCGCTTGGGCACGACCCGTGGACGATAGCCGAACAGATACTAGCATCCAGGTGAAATCTATGCTTGCAGTTTGATTAATCAAATCAAATTAACGCCACATTCCCACACAAATCAATGCAATTTGTGGTGTTGCCTGTATGCCTATGCCTGTCTATAACCCAATTGGCGGTGGCTGTGGTGTGGTGTGGTGTTGGCGAAAGTGTTGAATCCGACACCCACCCAAATGTAGCGACAACCCAAAATGGCAGCCATGCCTGTACCTTGCCTGCCTGTACCAAATGGGCGCGGGCGTGCTGCAAATGCAAAGCAAGTGCAAAGTCCCAAAACAAACAAAATCAATCCACTTGGAATTGCCAGTCGGAGTTGCAGTCTCTGTCTATGTCTATGTCTCTGTCTCCGTCTGAGTGTTCAATTCAGATTGAGTTTCGGCTAGAGAGTCTGTTAAAGGCAACTGACAAACGGCAGCGAACGACAGGCTGGCTGGCTGCCGGCACAAAACTGGCATCGCCGGGTCTGTACCATTTTTGGGCAACCACCCCACGACGCGTCGTCATTATTTTTTTGGACACATAATTAAAATTGACTGCCGCATTGTCGCACCCAGTCGGTCGGTCGGTCGTCTAGTTCTCGACATCGACTTCAATTTCAATTTCAACTTCAACTTCAGGCAACGGAACAACTTCAATTGCAATGGAAAACTGCAACTGCATAAATTTCCAGCAGCAGCTGTTATTATTGTTGTTATATTGTAGTTGTTTGTGTAACAAATCACTGTCGAATTGTAAAATAAATGTTTATTGTTTTGTAAGTGCTGCAGCCCATGGAAAAAATCGCAAAATCGCATTTAATGCACGGCTATAGGCAATTTACGGTCGCCATTTTCGGCTATTTGACAGAAAGTCCCGCAATGGGCGTTAACTGTCAAAAGGGGTATTTACATGTGCATGTGTGTGTGTGTGTGTGTGCGTGTTGCAAAAGCCTCAGCTATTTTCGCCTATTAATTTACAACTTTCTGTAGCAATGTCCATAGCAAAAAGTATGTAATTTGTTTTAACCAAAAATGGCATACATTTTTTATTTACATTTTTTGTATACGTTTTTTTCTTGTATTTTATTTTTTTGCATAATTTTCTGGTTGTGGAAAAAATCTTATTTGAAGATAGCCAATCGCATAGGCTCAGCAACAGGTGCTACTACTGCTACTAGTGCTACCTACTGTGACTACTGTGACTACTGTTTACCTTTTACCATTTGCTACCTGCGCAATTAGCAAAGCAATTGCCACGTGTGTCTAACGGTGGCCAAGCACCAAATCTTCCACTTGTCTGCTTGTGTGTGGTCCACACGTTGGCCATATTTGCACTACGCATTAAGCACCTCGAATCGACAAGGTGTTAGGGTATCTGTTGACCTTGCCAATGGCTTAGTCAGTGTGGTTGAACGACTTGCAGTTGAATATAACAATCTGCGTATTGATTAATTTCAAATATATTGTTTTCTATACTTTCCATATTTATTTTTGAATTAAAACAGTTTTATTTAAAGTCAATCGTGGCAGTGTATAGTAGATTCGATATGCTAAAAGTTATTCATTTTTTGTTTGCCTTTCCTCTGGCTTTGGCTTTGGCCGGGGTTCAAAGTGTTTGCTCAATGCCAATGTGGCATTTAAAACTAATACGAGCGACAGCAGCGTTTACTTTTGCTGTTGCCTAGTTGCCACCAATATGGTATTGAAAACAGTCAACAGTCAAACAGTCAACAGTGGCCAGACTGCTTGGCGGCGATCTCAGGTCTCAGGTCTCAGGTCTTGGTGCCATATGCAGTGGCAGTCAAAGTTGCCGTCCAGTCAGTTTGTTGTTTGCGTTTGCCAAACAATTGACTCGGAAGCCAACCAAAGATACCACTATATGTCCCGTAACACATACATGTGTATACACACAGACTGTGTGGCATGTTCATATTACTGGCCATACCCCACTGGGCAGCTGTTACTCCTACCCATAGGCTGGCACTTGATATGAGGTTTGCGGATGCAATGACTACAGCACAACTCGGTCATCTTGGTCCACATGTGATCCACTTGCCACAGCGCACTCCTATGGCTTTTCTAACTGTTTATCTGCCTCAGCGCATCACCATTTTCCATGATGAGTTTTTCCATAACTGCAGAGGATTTGGCTGCACCTGCACATGAATAAATAGTCTACTCAGTTTGGTATTGCAAATTAATTTTGTTTTCATTAGCTTTGCCAGCATTTGCATACAAAGTGAAAAGCTGTGAATATCTGTGAAAATCATGACTAGCCCAGCAATATGTATCAGCATTAGGGTATCATGTAATATGATATTTACATATTTTTTTTTCATTTTCCATTTGGTATCTCTAATGAAGCTTGAAGTCGAGTAAATTTATATGAAGTTGTCATGCAGAGCAGAGAGATTTTAACAGGTTTTCGGCTTTTTTTCATGTTTTCAATATTCAACTCTCGTTGTCGTCAGGCGGTAAGTTCTGATATGTATGTTTGAGATATCTGCCGGGATATGTTGACAACGATTTAAACACGGGTAGTTGCTTGTCAGTCGACAAATGTTTAGCGACACGTTTTCTTCTGTTTATCAATAATAGTCAGGCTAAAGAGAAATATTATCAAAATACAGAACTAACTTGTCTCTTACACAACCTGTTTTTCATTTCTGTGGAAAAAATAACTCTAAGAGGCAATTATAAGTATTTAATAGCTGAGTCCTAAACATTTCTTTCTTCTTTTAAGTGAAAGCCTCGGACTTAAAAAGGAAACACATTTAAAGCTAACTCGCTTTAATTTACAACATGCAAAATGCGGCTTAGGCTTAGTCTCGAAATGAAATAGAATCGCCGCAGCACCGCACCACCACACCACCTAAACCACAATAACGCAGAGCAACATAGAGCTGAGAGCAGAGCTAAGGACACATGCTGTGCACAGGCAATTTATTGTGTGTTTGTTTTAAGCACACAACATACATAGATATAAGCACACATGTGCTCCCATGTATCTCCCAGATAGAGCTCTAGCTATAACTATTGAAACGGTGCCTAACTGCAAATGTGAGAAAAACACAATTAGCTTTTGGCGGCGGTGCAACAGGAGACCACCTGCTGCTCGCTCGCCTGGCTATGAAATCAAAATAAAAACTTTCAACACACGACGCGAAACCTACAAAAATAACGCACACACACACATACACACAGAAAAGAACATACAAACAAAATAAAAATAAA
The DNA here is from genome assembly GCA_035045005.1 of Liodrosophila aerea. Lineage (NCBI taxonomy): Eukaryota > Metazoa > Arthropoda > Insecta > Diptera > Drosophilidae > Liodrosophila > Liodrosophila aerea. The sequence continues at coordinate 792,475 of JAWNNL010000753.1, forward strand.
AAATATAAGGAGATTGATAGAGGGAAAAAACTTATATAGTAAAAACTAATTGCACATAGAAGCTGACTGACCGCTGCATAGTCAATTTGAATTTGTTATTTGCCATAACAAAGCCACACGGCAAGTTTAAGGTCAGTTTGTCGTGTGATATGCGACCGAGACATGGTTTGAAATCCCCCTGTAATTGTGGTATTGCTGAGGTTAAGGTTGTGTGTGTAGATGTGCCTCCAAGTGTGATTGAGTGTGTGTGTGTGTGGTTGTGGCTGTTTTTCAATAAAGCAGCGTGGACTTATATAAATATATGCAAAGGCAAGACAATAAAAGAGAGCAACAACAATGGAATACAACACCTATAACTATAGTATACAAATAGCAATAACAACATCAAAAAACAATAACAATAACAGCAAATTGAAACTAATCGAGTTTTGGCCAAAGGCAGCTATAAAACACAGCAGAAACAGAACAAACCAACGGTGCATAGATTGTAATAAAAACTCGGAAAGCTACAGTCGGATGCAACCGACAGTAGGAGACCCTGTACTTTCCTTTGCACACACACATGCTAACAAACACTTACACATGCACACATAGCGCAAAGTCGAATGCAACCACACATACGCTCGCGCTGCTCCCCCCTTACATAGTACAGGGAATTGAATCTTGAATATCTCCAGTGTTTATTATCCGATTGAGCCACAATTCACAGGACAGATAAAGATTATCATAAGAATTTCGTATGCCAAAACACAAGTTTGTATCTTTAAAATTGTGGGCGTGGCAGTTTTTCGCGGTTTTTGGGGGAGGGGGGGGAGGTATCAAAAATCTAAAACAAACTTGATCTGCCTACACTATAGGGGCATCTAACTGCCAAATATGATGTCTCTAGCTCTTACAGTTTCCGAGATCTAGGTGTTCATACGGACGGACAGACAGACGGACAGACAGACGGACAGACAGACGGACAGACGGACATGGCTAGATCGACTCAGCTCGTCGTCCTGATCAAGAATATATATACTTTATGGGGTCTGCCACGCCTCCTTCTGCCTGTTACATACATTTCGGGCTTGCACAATCTTAATAGACCCTTTTGTACTTTTTTAAAGTACAGGGTCTAAAAATCACTTTGAGTCTGTAGCATAGGTGTGGTCCTAATTACCGATATTAAAGCGGATCTATTTCATCTGGCTGCTTGGATTACTGCTGCAGATTCGATACGATTTGATTCAATCTGCCACGCGCACATCACGATCCCCACCAGCAAATGGAAAACAATATCATGGGCGCCAAGCTGACAGTCTCAGTCCCAGTCGCTTCTCTTACTGAATTTCAAGCTTTGGTTGATGGTGTTTGATTTTCCGGGCTGGCCTACTGTAAACGGCCACTGTTACAAACAATCAGCGACACAACGTCAGCTGAGATTTGTGTTAATAGCATCAAATATCAGTAATTTCACTTGGCAATTCAATGCAACAAATGCACTGCACTTCAGATTGCCCAGGGTCTGAGCAAGGAGTGACCTCAGCAGCCGCAGCAGGCTAAAAGCTTTTGGCCTATCGCTCTTATCAAGGCCGACAGTGATGTGGTTGCAGTTACTAAGGCAAGCCTCTGTTTTAATTAAATAGCGGCACACATAAAATACAATACACTTAAGCTGCAGCTTACAAACTAAAGCAGGAAGTGGTCGCCCCCAACGGAAAGGTGAGACAGGGTGAGGAGGAGTTGGGGTTTTGCCAACTTTCGTTGTATCAATTTCACTTGCCTAATGCGTGCGCTGGCGTAGTCCATCAGTGTCAGTCTATGTCAGTCTGTCAGTCTACCAGTACATCAGTCAGTTGGTCAGTCAGTCAATTTCAAACTCAAGCTCATGCTCAATCGCAATCTCAATCCAAAATTTGTATCGGAGTCTTGACCGTCTGTCAAAACGCACGCCCATTCATAAGTTGAGTTTTTACATTTAACGCTCAATTATTGTACACTTAATGAACTCATCACATGACAGCGCATCAAACAATAACTGCAAACTGTCAAAACATTTTTGGTGAGCTTGAAATGAGCTTGCCACAAAACAACAAATCAAATTGGAGCAGTTGTAGCTCTGCGTGGGAGACATACACAGAGTCAGACATGGTGCTAGAGGCAGAGTCCGAGTCCGAGTCGGAGGCAGAGGCAGAGTCAGCTGCCTCATCATAAAAGAAAGCAATTAACAATTTCAATTACTATCTGATTGTAAGTATTTTGACTTGGGGTGTGCCATTAGCTAAGACGACGTTAATCCAGCAATAGAAACTGTTTGGGATTCGCCAAGAAATGAGTAAATTTTCAAATCGTAAATGACCCAGAAAAAGTTTTAAAACACAAACCAATCTCTCAAGGACTCTTGGCCCAACTGCAGCTAAAACGAAAACTAATCAAATGTGGTGCAAGCACTAAATGTACCGTTAAACTGTGGAGCTGTAAATTTACAACCTCAACTGCTAAATTGGCAGTTACTACTGCTGATATGACAGCTTCCTCCCCAAATTGCAATCCGATGCGAAATGGATTCAATACGATATATGTAGTTACACGTACAAGCACGCCTTTCTCTTCAGTCCTGAGTCATGTGAAACGTCTAATAGTTGTATGTTAGTACTTATTACCGTTTCAGGGGGTCTAATTGATTGTTGTAGTTGTTGGCCGCCACCTACTGACCTTCACATTGAGCGACCGCAGCAGCAGCTGTATCTGTAGCTATAGCTGTAGCAGTAGCAATGGACAGTATCCGCAAACCAATCGATCCGGTAGACAAACGTCGCGTCGTCTAGCTCGTGCATATCATAGATAGCCTGAGCATATGCCGGACTGAGATTGAGACCGACCACACAATGGGCGCGTTAGATTGCTAATCGATTTGCTGCTCATTCGATTTTTATTACGTATTCAAATTGGAGCAATTACCACTTGAAACTTGTATGGCATAAAAGTGGGTGTGGCTCGGCAACAACAATAGTTACTCAACGTAATCAAAACCTACTACAACTACTACAACTACTACTACTTCTACTGCTAGCAGCATTATTGTTGTTATTTTGTTTTTGTGATAATTATAAATGTTGCTACAAGTGGACCCAACCACATTTAGTCTGTTATGTGCACTGAAATTTCTCTAGTGCTTAAATTACCTGCCGGATTTGAAGTACAAGACAATGGTGCTGGCTTGCACATGAAGCTGCAACAGCAGCAGCAGCAGCGGCAGCATCAGCGGTAGTTGAAGGTAACTGGATAGCTTCTTTCACAAGAGGAGCAACATGAACAAAAAATGATTTTCATTCAGTTATTGCCATGCCTTGTGCTTGGTATGCAGATATTTGTAACCGCAGCAGCAGCAGCAGCAACCACAGTGGGCAACACTTGCTGCCTGGTTGGCTACCACATCTACCGGGTACTGTAGCTCCTCTGACTTGTTGCCAATCACTCAATCAAAACGTCACTTGGCGTGGCAGTTTTGCGTGGCGTTTGTTGGAAAATTGAAATAGAAACGTCAGAATTTCTGCTCTAATTATAGAGCGGTATGTTTTACGTTGTACTAGCTAAGTTTCTTGACTTCTCTATCCGTTTGTCCGTGTATCCAACTGTCTGTTTGTATGTTTGTCTACCTGTATCTGTACGTTTGTCTGTCTGTCAGTTAGTCACACTGCCTCTGTCTGTGTCTGAGTTTTAGTTTTTTTTTCTTCAATGAATTGTTACAGTCTGAGCTAGAGCACTGCCCGTCTCTGTTGCAAGAAAATTATGCTTTGATGCACTCACGTTAAGCTCACTTTACAGTTACAATTATTGTTTAATATCTTGACTCGACTCTTAGCAAATACTCGTACTACAACCGACTACAGCTCAAAAACAAAAAAAAAAACTAAACGCAAAACAAAACCCAAAACCAAAAACAAAACCGCATTCGACTTTTGCATTTGCAACACTTGGCGCTCGGTTCAGCTTTTGCAATTCGAGTCGAGTTGGGTGGATTTTTTTGCACTGGTTTTTAATTTGCAATTATTATACATTAATTGTGGGTGGGATGTCTCGGATGTCGCCCGGGTATTCAACTACATCTGCGTCCAACTATGTGTGTCTCTGACTAGTGAGCTTACCAATTGCAACACCAACACACCACGACAACAACAATAGTTACTGCTTTAGAGCTGTGCAAATTGTTGTTGCCGAAAAACGAAACGCAAATTGTTTTAGATTGCCCAAAGCAGCCTAGGCCGTCTAGGCAATGGCAAATTACATGTAGTATGTTGCCACGTTTTGTGTCGCCGCTGATTATATAAATCGCTGCAGAAATTGCCAGTAAAATCAGGCAGCAAACGAAACCACCAACAATAGCACGACCACGACGTCGACGCGTCCGGAGCAGCCTATGGTCAATTGTGGTGCAGATTTAGTGCCAAGTGCCTCGTCGAATGGGTGCAAATGCAGCACGTGATTATAGTCAGGTGGAAGTTGAGATACAGATACAGGCAGAGATACAGATGCATAGATACAAGTATATACTATACAGAGACAATCATGCAAATACGCTGCAGTTCATGACTTGCTGAGGCAAGATGATAACATAAATCATAATGTTGTACGAAATGCAAATTTCACATATGTATTTCTCTCTAAATAAAAAATCGAAAACAAATGCAAACTCATAATTCAGGCACACTGCCATGATCTTTAGATTTTGTGCTGTAAATCGGTGTCTTTTAGATTTTTTAGATATGCATATTGAATTCTGTTTCTCTACTCTAAAATATATGTTTCTTAAATTACAATGAAACGTATTGTGCAAATACCCATAATTATAATTTATAACGATTTACGAATAGATAATTAATAATAAATATTTAATTTATACACATTTCTGTAGTGAAACTGTGATTTAGAAACAATAATACAAATATTTTCAACTGTATTTATTTATTTTTTAAATAACGAACAATATAATTATTCTCATTGTACATAACATATTTAAAAAAGTTTATAAACTGATTTGCTTTTAAAAAAATAAATTTAAATAAATTTAAACAATTTTTATTTTTTGAATTTTAATTAAATGAAAAACATTCCAAATTAAACTGCTTTATCTTAATTGAGTTGATATAATAACAATTATAATTTATAATTAAAATTAATATATGTTTCGATGTATAGATAGCGTAGTGTAGGGTATTTAAGTATCTATAAAGTTTCTTAGGCAAAAATTTACTATTTGCTGCACTTAATGCAGTGTTTGAATTTCTGATTAAGCATGCATCAACTGGCAATGCTATGTTCATGTTAAACGCTGCTGTTGTTGCTGTTTCTGTTGCTGTGGTAGCCACAGCAGCGGCGCTATTTGCCGCTGGTTAAAAAAATTTTGCGCGCTTTGCGAGCGTGTCAAAAAATTGGTCATTGTTCGTAATTATGAAAATTGCTTAATTGTTGCTTAACAGTAGTGGCAGGCAGCAGTGGTAACAACAGCAACAATATTTTCATTTTGTTGTAGTTGTAGTTGTTGTTACTGTTGCTGTAGCCGCAGTTGCAGTGAAGCGAATTCGGCAAGGATTGCAGGCATTTGGCGGGCGTTTAGCCCCAGAAAATGTTTATGTTTTGGCATCTGCCTAAACACTGGCTTTAATTGTAAATAATAAATGTGTTTTTGTTATAATTTTGTGTGTGTATGCGTGTGTGTGGAGTGCAAAGTTTTTATTGCCAAATTATTAATCGCAATAATATTTTGTGCATTACCGTGGCACTTTGGCACAACCGTGGGCCAAATTGCTGCGCCCATTTTACTGGGAGTTTATTGCCGCTTGACTAAGCAAATTTTTTGTCTATATCTGAGCATGTAGTGTGTGTGTACATGTGTGATTATAGCCCAGTTATTTTGTTATTGTATTGTGCAGCCACTTGGCTCAAAAATTGGTTTTTAATTATTATTATTGTTATTATTATTATGGCTACCATTTTTAGTAAGTGTTGGTGCTGGTGTTGCTGAAGTTGTTTTAGTTATTGTTGCTGTTATGTTTCTGCGTAATGACCGCGTAATGAGCAATTTCAGTTAAAAATTCTTTCAAGTGTTGCCCCTTGTTAAGCTCCATATATGCTACCATATGAGCATGCAATTAAATGTTACTCATACGACCCTGTGGCCGCCCGCAAATTAAGTCAAATTGAGGCAGGCAGCTTATTATAGCAGTAGCTGTAGCAGCAGCAGCAGAGCAAATTCAACAAAAATGGCTCACTATAATAAACCAATAATTATTCGCACCATATAGTAGTGTATTTGTCATATGATTTTTAATAAGTTTTGCATAGATTTATTGACTTAGCTACTTGGGTGCCAGAGCAGGAAGAATTTGCTCGCCGGAAATGCTCGCTAAACTGTAAAACGTTTAAGGCGAAACAATAAAACGTTATAATTAACACAAAGCACCACACACATTCATGTGTGTGTTAATAACTAGAGTGTATCTGTGTTTGTGGTATGGCCGGTATGCAGCGCTATTTTAATTAGACATAAATACGCACAACAACAGCGATGATGTCTACGATGACGATGACGATCGCAGCAGAAAGTGTTTAGTTGCCAATTACATAAAATAAGGAGCAGCTGGAGCAACTGGCTGCCATGTAATGGCTGCCTGGTCGCTTGTTTATGCTCTTTATGCAACGCACAGTGAATTAACATGTTCAACAGCAAAAAGCCAACGCGCTCCACGTCGCTGCCCAAGATGCTGTCATCAGACTTAGCCACAAGAAACAAGACACACGCACACGCAACACACACACACACACACCCATGTGGCGTGCCTTGCTCTGATTTCAGTCGGTGCAACAACAACAGCAACAGCAGTAGTGGCCACTGCAACAGGTGCTCGGCAACGCCCATTGCGTGCGGCCAAAGGCTGCGGCTAGAAAAAGTTGCTGATAAGTTGCAAGCCATGCCAAGTAGTTGCCACAGAGGCGTTGGTTGAAGCGGGGTCCTATTCAAGATATTTTACAGGCTCAAGGTATGAAACAAGTATTAATTAATGACGAAAATTATGTATGTATTTTGTTCTTTATTCATGTTTATTTTATTAAAATCACAAATTCTTGACCTATGTGATATAAGATTGAATACATTTTTCAAGTTTCCCAATTTTTATAAATGTTGAAATAAATAGTAATAAGAAATGATAACTTTAAATAATTATTGAAAAATTGTAATAAATTTTTAAGTAAAGTAGGTAATTACTCCTATCCATGCACAACATTTCTATTTTGTTATTTTTATTATTTTATGTGAATAACTTTGATTAGTTGCTATTCTATTTTAGTTTATTTTCGGCTCTTTGGAATAAAATAAAGCAATAATTATTAATTAAACCATGCTTAACTAAAAAACAACTCGACAAAATATTGATTTTAAAATTCAATAGCAGACAGTATTAATTTTAGACCTAATTTTTTTCCAGTGTACCTTCCACTTATGAATTAAATTCAATCTACAGCTTGATCCCTCATACTACAGCTCTGACTTTAGCTATTCAACCTACTCCACAACCTGCTCTTTGTCGGTGCGTCTGTCGTCGGTCTATCCGTCAGCCTATATCTACAGCCAGTGCAAAATCAGCGCCGTGGAAGATGCGTTTTGTGCGACGCTGGCGCTAAACGTTTTTGCCATATAAATGTCTTCATTGCGTATGAGTGATGAGGCAAGTATGGCTCTCGGAAAATACTAAATGGATGCCTGGACATCAACCGGACAGTCGAGAGTCTGGGTGTGCGTCTGTGAACGCACTTGGGTGTTAATTTATAATTTATGCGCTTTTAATGTGCGAGAAAACATGCATTTTAAGTGTATTTTATTGTGAATGAAAACCCAATCTTAATTAAGCGTACAATCAAGACAAAAGGCGAGCCGAATCCATTTGGAACCAAAGCGGCCAATCAGTTGTAATCGAGGGTGGGGCAATTATAAAGCCGGTAGGGAGGTAACACAGTGGCCAAGATTGCAGTTTAGTTGGCTGCAAAAATGTGCAAAAATTTGTCGCTGAGGGAATTGCTCAACTTGCAATTCACTGCCCACATCCTGGCTGAGGGAATTGGAGCGGTATCGGGAGGGGATAACTGGGGTCTCTGGGCACGGCATTTGCAACACCTTGGCACGCATGTGCGGCATTTTAATGTGTAAAGTGCAGCACCGACATCAAGAGCAGCACGCCCACTTTTTGCTGAGACTCTTTGAGATTTATTATATTGTATAATAGGCCATAAGTTTTTTTTTTATTTTTTTTATTTATTGCAACGCACGCCATGCACTGAAACTTCGCACAGAAATCAATTGAAAAGCTATAAAAACACTCGTTTATTTATTGTTGCATTCGTTTTCACATTTGCCTCATGTATTTTGTAAAGTGTTTCAACATTTTCATTGCTCGCATTGCACCAAATTGCCAAAATGGCAAAATAGTTTTTGCTTTGCCAATGGCTTGGGTTTGGTCTCTCGGATATACTTACTATGTATAAGTAGTACGGTGTGATTTGAAATTGTCTCCAAAGGGGAGACGTTATTAATGTTGCTGTCTGAGCTGACATGGCATGAGCGGAGTGAGAGATTTGAAAGTCAGCTTATAGTGAATTTTATGATTTGATTTCAACTCAAATATCAATGAGTGATACACTTTTAGCATTGGTAATTCAATAGGATATATAAATTATGTACATTTTAATTAGTCACGTTAAATACTTTCGTTTTAGCACTGGTCAAAGACACAAATTAAAAAGAATTTAATTAAATTTCTGCATAATTCGTTATAGGCTTTATGCCCAACAAGTTCATGAACGATTTCACTTTGCCAACAAGAGGCTTAGTTGTTCATTGCGAATCCACAATACAATACCGAGATACAACTAGATTCCCATCAAACACCTAAGCTTACAATCCTTTGTGTGCGGCTTAAAGTCTAACACATCATTTTATGTCTCTTCACACATTAACATGTTAGTTCCTTTCAAGCGGAAATGACACACCCAGTTGCCAACTTCTATCTGGCTTAAACGAAACCATTAGATATTTTACGATCGTTTATTGATATGCGGTTTATATAGTAGAATATTCAAAAAGTGTCAACACTTTTCTTAACTATAATGTCCATTATAATCGCCATATGCGATTGGGCCAAATGCGTGTAGGCCATAAAATTGGACAAGCCAGACAAGCGGATAGCATCGACGTCTCATAAACCACCCAAAAACATTTGGGGCTAAAGTGTAAAGCCGTAATTGTTGCTGCGGCTACACCTAAATAAAAGTGGACGAGAAGCTTGTCAATATATTGATGTATTATCTGTATATAAGTTCAGTATAAATCCCATTCACTTTTTGTTATGACGATTTCCTAATGCCACACACTCAATGCTCATAAATATATAAATATATACGGTGAGTGTATGCAGATGCCAAATGTTTTTAACGCATCTTTTAAGTTGCCATTGTCCAAGGCATTAAACGTAATGTATTTGTTATTGTTGTTGTTATTATTGTTATTACTATTACTATTGTTGTTGGCTTGACGGATGGCCCAAGCCTCTGATTGGCTGCCCTGCTTGCTTTGGCTGCGGCTACGGCTGTGGCTCTTGGGGCAACAAGTGGCATAATTTATGCTAATGCCACTTCAGCGGATCGCCAGAGATCGCTCTGCACTTGAGTGGCTGCATTTAAGTGCGCACAAAGTGAGCCAAATGTTGGAATGGTATATGTGTTTGTGTTTTTGTGTGTGTGTACTCTGCATAACAATAAACCACAAAGGCAAAAGGCCCAAAGAGCCAAGACTTTTGCATTTGAATGGCCCATAAGAATCTCACGGCCCGACGCGGGCAATTAGACGTATGAATGTGCCTCTTCCTCTGACTCTAACTCTACTCTGACTCCGCCTCTGCCTTGGACTGACTGAACGTCTGACTGACTCTGGCTACGGCTAGGTTTACGGCTGACATGTTGGGCGTACTTGGCTTTTGTGTTTAACGTTGCATATTTGCATAAACGATCCGCGGAGCGACACCTCTGAATGGGCCTCTGTGACCACGCATGAATGGAACCGACATGGAAACATAAAGCACACACACTCGGCATCGGCTCTAGTGTGGGGAGTGGGGTGTGCACTGGGTCGATCTGAGTGTGGGGTCTATTAGTGATTTATGCCTGGGAGCCTGTCTTTTGCTTGCATATCAAATTTATTAAAGTGGGAAACACATTTTGAAGTGCTACAGAAAAGAAAACGCATAATTTAATTAAACACAAGCTTTCGGCTGCGATGGGAACAGAAACTCGAAACACGTTGTAAGAATACTACCATAGACCTAATAGGTGTCTAATTTATGGCATATCCGAATGTTTCGCAAGAAATTTCTTATCGAGCATCAGTCGCTTCGTATTAAAATGAAGATAGTTTTGCTTAAAAGCGAATTGATGATTCAATTATTACTATCAGATATGCATAGGTAATTCGAACTAGTTTTTGTGTATATATGTACTACTAACTGAGTCAGCCTCATGCGGAAGAAACATTGCGCACTAACTTGCCCAAGGACGTTGTTCAAATTAACGCTTAATAAAGCAATCATTGGCTGGCTTGCAAATCAAATTGGTAGCACTGCCAGCACCAAAATTAAACAAAATGTGCTAAATTAACTAAGTTTTTTATTTTGTTTTTTTAGCAACACTAAAGCCAGACCAAGCCAAGAGTGGGAAAATAAATATACTACGCTAACAATGGCACATAGAAAAGAGCCGAGTTGCGAGTTGAGCTTAGTTGGGACTACGAGTCGGACAGGGTATGGCTTGATCTGCAATGGTTGCACTGGTAGCTTTGTGGGCGCAGTCGCTGTCCGTGTATGCCATAACTATTTATGAACAGTTAGTTAACTCAAATGCTAGGTGGCAATTAAATGGGCGTGGCTGCTCTGCCACAGTCACAGTCACAGATATACTAGCAACGAAGAAGGGGAGACAAACAGTGAAATAGGTAGAGATTAAAGCTGACTTCAGCCACAGCCATAACCACAGCTTCTTGTGTTTTGCCCGATTCATAACCTTGCCCTAGCCGCGGAGAGTATCAATGAGAGAGTTTCGGACGTACTCAGTAAGCATATAATTAGCATTTGCTTTTTGCAGACTCGGCAAACTGGCCGTCAGTCGGTACGGGACTCGCCCAGGTACACACCCCGAAAATGGCAAGCAGTCAATTTGTGGGTTCTTTGTTTTTAGTTTTGGCATCACTATAATGGCCAGCTTAGCTGATCACTAATTTGGCCAGCATTTAAGCAGCGCCACATGCCTTAATTAAAAAGTAACTCACTAATTGATAAATTAAACATAAAATAGAATTAAGTTCGACTGGCGTAGATCTGCTGTTCCTGCTGCATAGGTGTAAAGTTGTTAACACAAACATTGAACTTCAACTCGCTATGCTGTTTGGCTTAGTTCGGTTCGATGGATCCATTAATTTACGCCTGCGCCCCCAAACTGTAACAACAACAACTGCAATTGAAGTGCAAAGTTGAACTGCAATGTGGTCTGCATGGGATTAGATGGTTGTTGTTGTTGTTGTAGTTACAGCTGCCATGGCTGGCTTGGATGCGGAATGAGTCGCGCAACCTCGCCTTGTCTGGTGTGCAGCATTTTGTAGTCCTAGCCAATCTTGATCGCATTTTTTACGGCACATAAATATATGCCAAAACACTACAATGAAAATATTGTGCTATACGAAAATGTGGCAACAACAACAACAACAACAACAACAATAATAACTGAAACTGAAAAAAAGAACAGCAATAGCAACAGCGCTACAACTATGGCAAAATATGAAAACGTTTTCAATGAAAATTAATGGGCAACGCCGAAAATTTTGGGGTGCTCGCTGCGCATGCGCAAAAATGTTAAAATCGTGACCGCAGCAACAGCTAGAGCTGCGGCAACAACTACAGCTAGAGCTGGAGCTAGAGCTAGAGCTGGAGCAAGAGCTTCCAGCTACAACAACAACAACACAAGCTATATGGTACGGTATTGTCTTGTGGTTCTCTCGCTGTGGAGCGCGTGTGATTTAGCAAATATTTAGACCGTATATGGAGCACCCGCTGCTATAGCTGTCCATTGGTCAAGCAATGGAAACAATTTCCTGAGTTGCGAAAAAATCCACAACAATTCACAATTTTTCGTTGGTGTTGCTGGCGACGGTGATTGCAGGGGCGATGTCACCAGGGGCGGCACCATATTGATAATTCATAACGCGACCATTTTTGGTGAGCCATTTGAAATTAACGCGCCAACATGCGACAGCCTGTTGAAATGTCAACTCCAATTTGCCGTACCGCTAGCACTTTGATAAAAAGCAGTCGAAAATGTTGCCAATCTTCGCTGCAAGCGACTAGTATGTTGGCTGCTTGAGGCAATTAAAAATGCGCATACGCCGCGTAGTCGCAGTCTTAGACTCGGCTAAGTCTGCCAGGCAGAGTTAACATTTGGCGGCATAGTTGAAAGTGAAGTGAGGCTTGACAACGCGGAAACCAAATACTACAGGCATCATCTGGCATCTGGCAATAACAACTCATTTCCATTTTGATACTTCTTGTGAGTGGAGGCGGGGGCAAGGTGTCACATACGAAACTTTGATAAAGGACACAAAACATGATATTAATAAAATATGTGAAAATGTTGAAAAATTACAAGGAAAACGAAAATGTACAAGTGCGAATGTACCCCTGGCGAGTCACGCGAACGTATGACTGCATTCATTAGACTCATAAATCGTATTCGTATTTGTAGACGCTTTCGCATTCGTAATCATATGAATAGAGCGCTGTGAATATCATTATTCATTTCACGATTCGTTTATTGAGCACGCACTTTATTAAGTCATTATAGAAAATATATTGTTATTAGCTATGCTTCTAATTAGCTAACACTGTACCTGCCCGGCCAACATCAAATGGCTGTTCATTGACAAAATATTATTGCTTTTGCCCCGCATCAGATTGGCGTGTTTTAATGTGGGTACATAGTATATTTTGTTAATTAGAGTGCAGTTAATTTGAATGTTCATTAATATGTATGTTGGCCAGGTGTGAACAGAGCCAAAGCGTTTGCTATGAGCATAATCAATCAGCGTCATTTGTTGTGCCAAAAATATGGCAATCGTTGCGATTCCCACACACGCCCAAACTCAAAACTCTAACTCAACTAAAAACATGGACTAAGACTTCAATCCGCAGCAGAGAGTTAGGAAAATACTGAATGGCTAGAGCCTATGGCGTTAATAATGCCAATTGCAAGTTTTATGTGCCACAACGACGCCAATAACAATAATAAACTGCATATTATTAAGCGCTTTAAAGTATTTCCAACGTGCGACGCTTGTGTATAACTCAAAGGCCTCCGACTGATCGACAGACAGATGGAGCGACCGACCGACCAACCGACCGAACGACTGACAGAACGACCACAAAGCCGGATCTGTGGCTGGACGACCTCTCGCGGGGGCACACACGCTCTGCCCGACCAGACACGGCGACGTGGTCAGCCCCCAGTTCAATACTGTTGTAATCTCTGGCCAGTCGATGTAGCTGTTGCTCTCTTTCAGTGTATGTATGTATGAATGTTTTATTGCATTTCTGTGGCATTTGCTGTTTTTGGCATAGACTATTGCAAAATGATTGCAATTATAGAAGTACTGCAGCAGTTTGAGAGGCAGAGCAGCTATGGCTTCGGCTAATTGATTGATGGAACTGTTGGCACCTTCATGCTTAGCCGGCTAATGCTAATCAATTCCATAGAGATCTGTAAGCATAAGGCAAACGAACGAACAAATAATATTGAGCGTCTGCAACAAATTAATTAGTCGCTTAATAGTGACACTAAGCCCAAGCTGGCAGACCCAAAATGTACAAATTACCCAGGCATTAGCATAATAAAACGATGCAACCCAAACGATACTCATAAATTATGCATAGTTTTTGGACAAAACGAAACCGTTCGAGTCACTGTGATTGTGATTGCGGTGAATGCTGTGACTGCTGTGACTGCTACTCGTACCAGCAGCAGCACACAAAATTACAATAATAAAAGAAGGCGAGACGATGAAACTAAAGCTCTTTGCTGATAGTAGTGAGTAGTTGTAGTGGTAGTTGGGGGCATCGTCTGGCTTTCGCATATATTTCATTAATGGCGAATATGCGATTGGCGAAAACTAAACTGCACGCTAGATGGCGCTGCTGTGCAGCAAACTGGTTCACATTCGGCCATGCAGTCGGGTAGTCGAGTAGTCAGGCAGCTCTACGACTCAAACAGGATGATGCTGATGATGAAAATCGTTATTGACAACGGAAGACGTTGAGGCTGGAACAGACGCTGGACACAGATCAGCGTCAGAGCGTCAGCTGAGCGATTTCCATGCAAATGGCCATGAAATGGAATCTGCTCGTTTGCCTGCTCCCAGGCGATGGCAATGGCTCTGGCTATGGAAGGCGACTTATCTGCGACAAACGTACTTGAACCAGAAAACGAACGACACTTTAATGCAAGCCGACATTGAAACGTTGCAGTGGTTTCAGTTGCTGTTGTTGTTGGCTGTTGCCGTTTGCCTGTCATGGCCAGAAAGTGGCACACAGGCAAACAATGCGTAAAGGAAAGAGAAAAGTGCCGGCAGAGTAGTAAAATTAATTGAAATGTCCCGCGGAATGCGGTGCAGAAAAGTATTTTAAAATTTTTGATTTTTCAATTCTTTTTTTTTCATTTTGGGCATTGGCATTCGGCGATTGGCCGCTTTTCAATTAAACTGCAGCTAATTGCATTTGACAGCGGCGGCAAGCAATTTATATCAACACGCAGGAAGAAAGAAAAACAGAGCCAGGTTTGTTGCCTTAGTCTTTTGTTTGTGTGTCAACTGTGACGGGGTGGCCAAGCATACTGCCAAGCAAGATGCTGGCAATTTTGCAAAAAATATAATAATCATAAAATAAAAAGCTAGCAACAATCAAATGGCAGCAACAGCAACAGTAACAACAGCAACTTGTGCGATAAAAAAGAAATCTTTTTTGATTTCGCAAGCTCAAAGCATTGGGAAAAAGCAAGCACCGAAATCAAAGCAACCAACAGCAATTCCGACTGCAAAACTCCCCAGAGATTTTTATGACATTTTCACAGGCAGCCTGTTGATGCGCGGGCACATGGTGTGGAATGGGGGAGGAGGGGCGGTCTGTGCTAGCTACATGGCAGCCGTCTGACAGACGCGTCACTACGTGAGCGACGTGTTTAAAAGTTTAATGAGCCGCAAAATAATTGCAAATGCGGCGCATGTCGCCAAAACGTAGCACAGAGGCAGCCACAAAGGCTGGCAGCAGCAGCAGACGAAAGAAAGACCAAATAATCGGAAAAGCAGGCAACAGCAGGCGAATGCATGTAGACAGCCAACACCCCCCAGTGCACAGAAAGAAGGCTACTGCCACCTGTCGAGGGCAGCCGATTCGGTTGGGTTTGGTGTCGGTATCTTAGTTGGAGCTGGAGTTGGAGTTGGAGTCGGTGTCGGAGTTGATGTCGGTGTTGGGGGCACTTAATTGCCAAAAGCGTGACTTACATTTAAAAAAATCATAAAAGCCACAAGATCAGCGCATTGAGATGGCGGCCAGATAGGGATAGACGGATGCTAAGCGTTTGTCAATTTCGCAAATTAACGAAAAATGAAAAAAATGCTTAGGACGAGCTGTTGGCCAATTAGGAGCACTTATACTGTTGGCCAAAACGACAGGCAGACAGACAGACAAGACAGATGAATCGCCAACTGGTTGTCTTACTGTTGCTCTCGGCTTTATTGACTTTTAATTAGCGTCGTTTTAAAAGCTTTGACACATTTCTTTGAGTCAGCAAAAGTAATCAAAATTAAATAAAATATGGGAAATTCCAATTGCCAAATGACAAATCCCCTAAAATGTATTATATATACATATATATGAACATACATATATTTATGTGAGTGTGTACTCAATATTAGCGTCAGCTAGTGGGCGTAATTGCCTCAACACATTGTTTCATAGCTGGCGAGGGACTACGCACAAGAGAAAAAGCGCTTTTAACATAAATCATGGCCTAAAGTGTCATTGGGCTGACAGCAGAGCAGAGATACAATATCGGTTTGCCAGATTCCGATAGCAATTCCGATTCCAATACGGTTACAGCTACACAGATCTGGAGCAGTTGATAAAATATGTGCGAGTCGGACTGTATGACTCGTATTTAATAAACAATCGAGCCGAGAGTGGGAGACTTATATTCCAGCAGCGCTGCGAGGGGACAGACAAGGGGGAGCTGAGCTTACTACTCGTTTCGTTTTCATATGCCTTGCGCCCGCACTTTAGCAACTCGTGTTGTTGTTGTTGGTATCGTTGTCGTTGTCGTTGTTCGTTTGTCACTGCTCGTCCGTCGATTTATCAACGTTTACAATTTCTAAACATTTTAGCGCGTGCCTCACGCCGTCAGCTTAGCGTCCCCTCTGCTGCCAATGCCTGAGTGTTTGGTATCCCTCGCTAAGCACTAATCCCTTGGCCAACGTATTCATTTTGCAGAGTTGTTTTTTCTTCTATTTTTTGAGTATCGGATGGAGATACATTTGTAGCACTGGGATTAACGCGCCATTGACATTTTTTATTCGTAGCGGACGCACAGCAGGTGATGTGTAGTTGTTGTTATTATTATTAATATTACTGTTGTTGCCGTTGCCGTTGCTGTTGTTGTTCTCGTTGTTGTTGGCAGTGTTGCTAACGAAGCGGGCGGATTTGTAAGTCGAATCTCTTATAATCAAGTGTAGCCTGTTCATGCGATCGCGAGTCGCGTTTGATTTATTTGCTGGCTATTTTAATGGCTGTACAAGACTATCCGTTGTTTCATTAAACAATCATTGACTTCTAGTCGGGCCAGCGGACAGTTTCTGGTCTGTTTTTATGACCATCATATAAACATGCATAAAAATTCATCAGCAGTTGTGAGTTGATTTAAGTTATGTGCCCGTTTTCCGTTTTGCTTGCTTTTTATAGTCTCACTATTCTGGAACTGTTGTTACCGATAGTGTTGCTGGTGTTCGTTTCGGTGTTTTGTGCAGTTGCTGCTGCTGGGCTCTTGGTGTTCATTTTATTGGCCCAATTTGTAAATATAACCGAAAAGTGTCGAGCATAACAATGAGCTGGCTGCCCTGCGTTCTTGTTCGTGCCATTAAGTTTGTTGCCTAAGTCTTTCATATTGCTTCAATTGAATTCGATTCAATTTGACTTTAGCTTTAACTGCAAACATTTCGTGCTGCATGATTTGTTGTTTATTTGTCGTTTCTAATCAAAAACAAATCAAACACGCACCTACAGTCCCAGTGTGTAGAAATGCATATAAATTACAATTCTCAGACCAATGTGCGATAGCAACTCACAGCTTCGTACAAATCTGCATTAATGCATCAACTCCTAGTTGTTTTTCTGTTTTTTTCTCGAAATTTTTGATTTCATAAACAAACAGCGCTAAACTTACGCATTATTTATGATTGCAAGGCATGTAATTCGTATGCTAATTGATAAGTATCTTAAAATTTATTAACCAGCTAGGCGAAAATGCAACAGCAACAGCAACGGCAACTACAATAAATGCGTGCGTGCCGTGCGGCGTCAATTTTCAAGTACACAAATGCAAAAATTGAAATCTTGATATATATAAGGCAGCAACAACAACACATTGGCTGCTGCTGTTGTTGTTGTTGTTGTTAATGGCCAGCTGGTTCTCACGCACAGTTGTTGAGCGCAGCTGCATTCGGACAACGTCAGGCTTGCTGGTGACCCCGGCCCCCGACCTAGCCCGCCCCCTTGGCGTAGCCCATGACTTTTGTGTGTACCGCCACCAAAATCAAGTTCAAATATAAAGTTGCTATAGTTGCAACTCGATTTGCAAGGCAAATTTATTATGTGCATAGCTATAAGTTTGCCTGTTGGTGTTGTTTTTGTCAATAGCGCAAATATTTATGTAACCTAAAACCGACAACAGCAGCAGCAACAACAACAACAACATCAACTAAGACATAGGAGCGACAAGTGTAACAACCAACACAAGTTTACTCCCAAACGGCAAGTTTGTAACATGAAATCAAAGCAAATGCGACTAAAACCGAAGCAATCGTATCAACGACATTAATTATAACAGCAATGCAAGCCACCAACACACTAACAACAACAACAGCAACAACAACAACCATAACAACACGAGCTAACTAATATAGTGCGTTTAATATAGAAAATATCAATTACACTGCGCAAAACAAAGTGTTTTTCTTTGCCGCTAAGCCAGTCAATTATTTCGTTAATAGATTTCTGCAGATTTATGTGGAATTCCGCCATAATTGGAGTTTAATAGATGATTTGAATTATTTGTGGATATTTTATTACAGTGTTTTGGTAAATTTAAAATTATACGTTGTGTATTGATTTATTTTCATCGAGACTTAGTGCCCATTTATGCGTCTGATGTAATTCCTGTGCTGACGTCATAAATGATAATTAAATAAAGTCTACAACTATAGAAAAATAATTGAGTTGTGGTCAAAAGGGGTCGACGGGCATGCATTTTAGCTACAGATACATTGTAAGCTGCTATAGAGGACAACAAACAAAAATGATGTGTGTGTGTGTGTGTGTGTGTGTGTGTGCGTGTGTGCTGCGTGTCGATCAATAGCAACAACGCACGCTTGTCCCGTGTGTGTGCGCGACATTTTTGTACATTTTCGCCTTGATCTAGAATTTTTTTCCTATTAATTGATCTCATAATGACAGACACTTCAAAAGCGACATCACGACATTTATTAATTAATGCACGCAGCACTGCGAAACGCAACTGGCGAACTCGAATTTCAAACACGAAATCCTAATCGACTGCTTGCACGGTGCGTATACGTAACATAAGTTTTGCATGTGTTAATAACAAGCTGCAGCAGCAGCGGCAGCAGTAACAAGAACAACATACATAGTACGAGAATATTGCCGGCAGCTTAATTAGCATTTTAGATTAGTTTAGAGCAAGTGCGTAGCAAGAATTCACCTGAGCGATACCTGAGCTTATGAGGTTACATTGAAGGTCACAGCTAAAGTGCATTTATTTTAATTTAATAAGCAACTAACTAACTATAACTGAACTATGCTAATTACAGCTGACTGTCATAGCATTTCCCGTTTGACAATATACATACATCTATCTGTCTATCTATGCAGACATGGGTGGACGGAGAGACGGATGGACAGAAAGACTGTTGAGCGGCATCTCTTGTACATTAATTAAAGAGGCGTTATCAATTAGCTGGACGGGATGCGCGTTTCCATACAAGTCCAAGTAGCACTATAAGAGGCGAAGCTTCCCATGTCTGCTACAGCTCGTATCTGCAAATCATTGCGCAAATGCACGCAGCTCATGTTGAGACTCAATTGCAATTAAAAGTCAAAGAAAAGCGAGTCAATTGGCTGGCATCACTGCATGTGGCTCGTTAGCAGTTTTATATGCTATAATAGAAATTGCAAGCAGAGCCAAAAGTCCAATGAAGTCTGTGGCTGCTGCTGCTGACTAAATTGGCATTATCAAAGTGCTGTTCATTAGATATTTTTAGTAACATTTTCATAGGCACATAAACTGAAATGTAACAATGAAGAGCAGGGCATTACACGGGGCTAATCATGATTACTTATTGATATCTTTAAATATATTGTTAGTTACGATAATGGAAATTAGTGCTAGGCCGATTAATTGATTTCTGTGTTTGCTGATTGGATTCGAATTTGTTTGCTTTTGTTTTTTTTTCTGAGCGTATGCAAATTATTGCAAATTTGTCAAATTACGTGTAGGTGGCTCAAGTCGAGTGCTGGAAGTGTCGCTGTCACTGTCACCATGATCGTCGCAAGTGACGCCCCCAACCACATCCAGTCTCGTTCCACTGTGGCTGAGCAAGTTCATTGAACCACCTACGAGAAATATGCAAATCAAACATTGCAAAAAGTAAAAAGCGAATAAAATACAAAAACAATGAGCGAAACGAAAAGAAAACTAATTTTTGATTTAATTTTCATTGCCTTTGTCTAGCGTTACCGAAATTTGTATGCATGAATTTTGGCGAGCTGCTCGCATTATAATACCCTCTATCCAATCAACATTCAGTATAATAAAGATATAACAGATATCATGAGATCGTTAAATCTGTGAGGAGAAAACTTAACAAAAAATCCATATACTATAATGGACATAACTATCACAGGGTAACTGCTAGTTGTGCATGTTTTATGTTATTCATTTATTGTTAATGCAACATCGGATCCAAATTAATTGATGTCACCAAAAAATATGCTGAGGAATTTTTGTTGCTGCTGACATGAAGATTTATGCTTCTTACGTTTGTCAGCATTTTAAAATATTTACTTGAGATTCTGTGTAGCTGGTAACCTGCCGATATGTTTATCGATATTTATGTATATGGTAAGTATATAAATTATTTATAACTAAATTTAAAACATCGGCGGCCTGCCTTCAAACTTGTGTTCAAATTATGAATGCAAAGCGAAACTGAGTAAATTATTTGGTAAAACTTCCATTCAAATGATATAAGATGAATCTTGCCGCCAAGTCAAACAGCCAAGCAGCCAAGTCAAGCCAAAAATGGCTAATGAATATAAAGAAGCCGATTTGCGAGTATTTTTCACGGCTGACAATTAAGAGCTGTCGCAGTCATTGACACAAACGTATCCGTAAATGCAGTGAATTAGCTCGATGACATGTTCAGCAGTTTCCGATTAATCATTTCAATCTTATCAGTACCTGTATATTTATTGATAATTATAGAGCCCATAAACTAACCAGCCAAATGTTTAATTCATTAATCTGGGTTATTAACTAAAATAAATCGCATACTGGTAATATTTCCCAACAGCCTACGACCTCCTTTCGAATCACATATGGTGGCATCATCATTACACGTTTACTATTACTGTTATGACTAATATAGCCCATTTGATTATGATTTTGATTTTGATTTGGATTTCGATTTGGATTTTAATAGAAAATACTACGCCCATTTTCTGGTTTCTAGCTAAATTAAAAGTGCGGCCCTAAATGGCTAGAAAAATTCATTAGGCTCAGCTGAAAATGTACAAATTTCTCACTTGATTACAGACCAAGGCCCCGAATATAGTTGCCCTTTTTGGACTGTGTATTTCAAGGGTCGCCCCGACTGCCACATGCGGCGTAATTAAATTTTCTTTGTTGCTTGGGAATTCGCTACGATTTTAATTGTCGATTGGTGCTGAAGAGGCCTACGGCGCTGATGTAGGCCCTCTCTCATTTGGGGCAGTCTGGGCCTATTGGGTTGGGCCCTTCCGTACTGCCAATGCTACAATTAGCAATTTCATGCGTCGTTTTTTTTTGATGTTGTATTATATTTTATTGTTGTTGGGTGTTGTAATGTGTGAAATTGATTATGATTGGCAATCGGGCTTATAAACGGCGAGAGCTTTTCCCATTCTGCGCGGTTATTTTTACGCTGTTTATAGGCGTTTTTCTTTTGATGATGGGAAACAATTTTAATTATTATAAAAACTATAACTGTAACCAGTCTGTAGAATGACTTTACGGAATTGCAATTTACACATCTGCGAAGCAATTGAGTATGCTGCGTTCTCTTTGAAGTGGCTTTTATCAAAAACCGCTTCAATGTCACTGATGCCTGGCACCAGGCGTTGTACTCGGACTCGGATTCGGACTTGGACTCCAACACACACACACACTTACTCTCCAAGCTTGTAGGCATCATAGCACTCGTAATATAAGCAACAAGCACATTCAAATGACACTAACGGTTCTGTCTGTCTGACGTCCGTCTGTCTCAGTATCTGTGTGAGCGCCAGTAATCATGTTTTAACGACACTCACGCAAACATACTCATGCACATGAAACACTCATATGCAGACACACAGGCGCGTCATCTGTGAGTTCATATAGAAATCTTGTAATCTGATAGGCATGACAAGAAATATTTTGCCTGTCATTAAATTTACTTTTATTTATGCAGCATTGCTGATTGTTTGTTGCTGCCGTTGCTGTTGCTATTGCTGAAGTTTTATGTTGTTTCATTCGCGTGTTTTGTTTCGCAGTAACTCGAAATTAGTGAAAACTCTTCACATTTGTGGCATGAAGTTGGCTTAGCAGGCAAAATGTATGCATATTGTGTTGGCGCCTCCAAACCTCTGCCTAGCTCATCGATTTTGGCCACTGTTGTTGTTGTGTGTTTGGTTGCATAATAGACGAAATATTTGCGCATGGCTCATTACAGTTGGTTTGGTTGCCGTAATCGACGCAGGCGCTGTGTATACGAATAATTCAGGGAATTCCGTCGTGTGGCGAAACAAAAGACTTAGGCAACAAACTTGACTACTTAGAATTGCCAGCACCTGCGCTGCTTGCATGCTGCCGATCATTTAGCTAGAAGTGCGTGACATTTCAACTGCTGAGCATTGTAACTGGCAGCTGATGTCAACGATGACATCATAACGAGCATCAAATGTCAGCCAAGTGCGTCATCGATCATACTCATTAATGTGTTAACAAAGGGCAAAAGCATTTAGCAGGAATCTAATCAAAAGCATTTGCTGCTAAACGGCAGCACCCTAATAGGCAGACAGCCAGACTGACAGCTCCACTGACTAACTGACTGACTGACTGAATGACGGACGTGCAAATGATCAGCAAATGACAAAGACAGACAGGCAGACAGACAGACGGACAGTTAGACAGTCTGTCTGCCGCCAAGACAACATGTGTAATGACGCGAGTCCGTGCAAAAAACTGCGACAAAAAAGTGCAATAGCAACAATAGCAGGCATAATGAGCACAATTACAGGCAAAGCAAATCAAATGCAACGCGTTACTGGCGCGAGCGAGCTGTAATACTTTGAATCAGTCACAATAATTGCAGTGGCAAAATAAAAAAAAGTTAATAAATTATGGCAGCAGAAAAAAGTATTAATTAAAAAAGCATTGCGAGAAAAACTTGCAACGGTAACAACCGCAGCAACAATAACAAAAGTATATGAGAGAAAAAAATGCAGCCAGACAGCTATTAAGAAAATTTCTTGTTGACTCATCCATCCAGGCAAGCGGCCGGCCCACAATTAACAACCCAGGCCATAACCGAGGCAGCTACCAAGAAACTGGAAACATTTCTTGAACTCATTTGCTGCGTTTTGTATCAACGCTCGGCAATTTCTTTGTCAGCGTTGCAATTAAACAATTGCCGACTTTTGTTGTTGTTATTCTTATTAATGTTACAACGTTGTTCCTACCGCTGCTGTTGCTGTGCTGATGTTACTCATGTTGTTGCTGACAATAAATTTAATTTAATTCGCTTTATGTGTACACGCCCAATTGGATCTGGCTCTGGATCTCGTGACTTGCGTTTCGCAATTGTGAGAATTAAATAATTCTTTGCATATTTATTTGCAGCTTTGCCTTTTTATGTAATTTCCTTAATACTGATTTATTTTTGCTCAGTATCTTGCTTTAATTGGTGCATATTAATTTGTTAAAAAAAAACGACAGAGTAAAATGCGAAATACAAATGCGCACTGTTAACCCTAGACTAACCGCAGTGGGAGTTAAAACTGGCTGTATTCGAAATGACTTGTTATTAGAAAAAACAGTAATAAGTTAGTTAGTGGAAAGTTATATGCAATTGCGGCTCATTTTATGCTCGTTTTTATATCCCATCATGTAATCTTTAATAGTATTGGAACTATAAAATAAAAATGTATATTTAATTATAAAGAAGTCAAGCTGTGCGTGCAGAGCATATTTAAAATTAATTTCATTTAAACATGGCAGTTAAAACGTTTTTCCAATAAATTGCAACATCAGACTTTAAGCAATTAACCAAGTCTGGAAGTGAGGCAGACAGTCGGATAGTGGGACTGACAGTAAGACGGCTGCTGTTGCTGCTGGGGACGTTGATTCGTCTATTGTTAAAGTGTTGAAGTGTTTTTATTTAAATTGCTCAACTGAACTTGTAATTATAGCGTACTCTCTTATGGTCGTTGTGGTTGATATTGGCTATTTGGATTTTACATAAAGCTAGGAAATAGATGAACCGTAGTCTTAAGAGCCAAGTGGCCCGTTTGAAGTTGATGTTTTCTCTCAAATCACTGCAATTAATTGTTGTGGCAAACTTTTAACTAACGGTTTTATGGCCGAACGCACCACCACCAACACCAACACCACCAACAACAGCAGTAAGACAATCAACAAATACAGCAGCTGTTTTGTCTGTTTGCTGTTAATTGTAATTGAAATGGTTGCGTCTGTTAATTGATGAATCTGATGATGTAGCTATAGCTCTGTTTTAAGTTATTCGGAGTCAAAGCTGTGCGTCTGCTTAATGACTGCTTTGCATCTAGTTAGTTTCGTAGTGGTGATGCTGCACATAAAGTGCAATTAAAGACGCATTAAACTATACCAAATAGGGGGACTAAATAAATACTATGAAAACAATTACACTTACCCCAGTCAAAGTCTCTTTTAGCTCGATTCAAGCCAGAATCAATTAACGCAATGCAGGCTGGTTTTATTTTAATTTAAGTATTATTTAAATTTGTCTGGCACTGAGGATTCTTCAAGAGGGACACACATACACATACACGCACACAGGCACAGTCAAACACTTGCCACAACAGAGCTAGGCGAGTCTGAAATCTTTGAAACGCGGATGTGACCGTTGTCAATGCATGCAAAAAGCAGCAGCACGTGAAATATTTATGTTAATTTATTTGGCTTTTTTCGTGGCAGTAAAATGCAGTGGAAAACATTAAGAGACACACTTTGTTGCAATTGTTGCTGCTGTGTTGCTGTTGCTGTTGCTGTGAGTCTGTGATTTGATTAAAGTTTGAAGTCAGTCGACGAGCTGTCCGGCGATTGTTTTCTATTTTCTGTTTATATTTTCGCGTTGTTGCTTGTGTTTGTTTTCATTTTTTGCTGCTTGTTTTGTGGCTGTTTGTTTGTGGCAGGCAGGATTTGACTTGTCAATTAGTCGTCGTTGTAGTTGTTGTTGTGTTTGTTGTGGTGTTTGCTGTTATTGTCTATTGATATTGCTGCTATCAATCGAAACACCGTTATCTGGCGCAACTGCTTGCAGGTTGCAGCTCAGCTCAGTGCTGCGCTTAACACTCGATGCCCGAGAGCGAGTAATGAAATGCTTAAACGGCAGCAAGTTCGTTGCCTAAGTCTTTGTTTTGTTAGCGCGCCTGTTGGGTTATCGCTTCTGTTGTTTCTTTTGGTTTGTTTGTGGTATATACTAAATATAAATAAATTTTTTATATTTAAATCGTAAACTTTTATCGCATCATGTTTTTTTTCTATATACAATATAATTAATTTGCTGATATTTTTGTTTTTACTACACGCTTTTTATGTGATCTTTTGGCGGCAATTAAAATTAATTTAATTTAATTTGTTTTATATTTGTTGCTGCCGCGGAGCCGTTGATGGAAACAAGTTTGTCTTTTTGATTATACTACCACACACTCACACATACAGGTATAATGCATACATATATATCAACACTATACACTTCTTTCTGGTAGCTTTACGAAGGGCATATCCATGTACATACTTCATTACATACACATATCCACGTTTGTTTAGATGTGTATTAATTTGATTTTATGGCAGCTCCGAATTGCTTTTTACTGTTGCTTGCTTGGCCGTTTGGCCGCTTTAATGAACGATTTGGCTTAGAGCAGCCACAGATGGCTAAACATAAAAGATTTTCAACTTTCAATGCAGCTGCCTCCTCACACAACCATCATATGCATAATTTTCCAGCCGATGCGAGTGCAGTCTGATAGCCCAAATGTCTTGCGCACGCTAAAATAGACGCACACAAATCGCATTTTCTGCAACGCGCGCAACCGCAAAAAGTTCAAACAGTCCCGCAAGAAAGTCGCACAGAAACTGCAAGAGGATGAAAATTGCAAGCAGCTCCAGCTCGAGCTTGAGCTGGCAGCATAGCCGAAGTCGCCGTTTCATGCTGCGCAGCAGCAGTCGCGGCAGCAGTTGAGTGCAATTGCCGTTGCCGTTGCCGGTGCAGCAGCAGCAGCAACAGCAACAACTACAACAGTTGCAAAACACCAACGAAGCGCAGCGAGTAAAAATCGCAAAGCAACAAAAAAAGTGGCAAAATAGCAACAACCTCTCAAAGACCGACTGACCGAGTAATACAGTCCAGCAACAGCAGCAACTTTAACAACAACAACAACAGCATCAATATAAACCAAACAGGCAACAGGCTGCCGCAGCGACAGCGGTTTACGATTGTGGAGCCGAACTCCCATACGAACCAACGAGCGGGAGCAACGGCAAAAAAAAGCCGCTAAAACGCAAAAAACCTGTTGAGCTGGCTGCGCTGTCGCTGCTTGTGGCTCTCTGCCAGCGTCGTACGTTGCTTCGTTTATCGCCGATCGACGACGCTCTTGCGTGTGCTCTCACGATGGCCCTCTCAAGTTGTTGTGCTCTCTGTGCGTTGTTGAGTTTTGGTGGTGTTTTGTTGTTGATTTTCCAGTGAGGCTTGCTGCTGCCTGCTGGCTGACCTAGCGGTTCATTTCCAACGTAGCTGCGCTATCAGTTGCCGATCAGCTTTTGACCAATAAAAAGAGGTTTAGTCGACGTCACTGGAAAGCTAAGCAGCGGCAGCGGCAGCGACAGCGATGTATGCAGAGAGCCAAAACAAAGACTCGAAGAGAATATGTATGTGGTGAGATTTGGTCGAAGAGTTAAGAGAATCGTTTGGGCCTTAAACTCGCTTAGCCTCGTGGCAATTTGTCTGATAAGAAATTGAATAAAATTATATGAATTTTATTAGCCGAAACGCGTCAAGTTTTTGTTTTTATTTTATGGCATAATTTCGCTCAACTGGCTCAACTTCACAACGCCTCTCGACAAGTTCGTACTGAATCATATCAAGGCTCATTTATCAGCGAAGCGGCGCACACAAAAAAATTGCCAATTTTCTTGTGAGAAACTTGACTGTTGGCCAGCAGCAACACCAGCAACAACAACAACAAATTTAAAAGAACGAAAAAAAAGAAATAAAATAAAGCTGTTGCTGTTGAAGTGAGGTGATTAAAATCATAATTGAAAAGTTCCCCTGACTATAGGTGCCTCACAGCAGACAAACAGACAACGGGCGAGTAGAAACAACAGCTACAACAGCAGCAAACAACAGCATCGACAATGACAACAACTGCAGCGGCAACACAGCGACAACAACTTTGACACTTGCCACGCGTCAATGTCAAAGGCCTGCGCTTGACAATTTAATTGTCACACGCCCGCCGCTTTTGGTCAGCAGCAACAGCAGTGGCAGCAGCAGCAACAGCACACGAACTTGCCGCCGAGGTCCGAACTCGAACTCTATTAACGATGCCAATTGACGGACACTTGAATGCAGCAGCGCTGTCAGTGTTGGGGGATCGAGGAGAATGGCTCGATCTCTTGGCATTAACATAAAGCGAGTTGGGCAGCAGCAGCAGAGCAGGCGTTGCAAGGGAAGCTGCAACAGCAACAGCAACGACAACAACTGCAACATCTTGAACATTGTCATAAATAACGCGCCAATGACAACTTGTTTGGCTCTCTGGATGGGATTGGGATCGCTGCTCGAATTGGGACTGGGACTGGGTCTGGACTGCTGAGACAGTGACTGTGACTTGGACTGGGGATTGCAACTGCAACAGAGACTGGGACTGGGAGTGGGACAACGAGTGTCGTCTAATGCAGCAATTGACGTGCGGCGTTTGCACCTACCAAGCATTTGATGCATCCGCTGCAGCAGCAGCAGCAGCTCCCCAGGCGGAGGCCACATAAAAGTGGCGCGGCAATTGCCAACTTTGGTCAATGTCGGCGACAAGTGTAAAACGACTGTCGATGGCGGCAACTGCCTCAGCAACAGCAACAGCACCAGCACCAGCAACAGCAATAGCAATATCAAAAACAGTATCATCTATAGCCTGCTGACTCCTCTGGCTCGGACCAGACTCCTTTCGGCCTGAGTCAGCTCAGTTGGTTGGACACGTTGACGGCGTGTTTGTGTGTTTATGGCAGCTGCCGTTTGATACTCATTCAAGTGCCGCCTAACATGATTTCGGTGTCATCTGCTTTTCAGGTTTAATATCGACTGTTTAATGTGACATTTCGTAGCTGCATGTGGCTGCATGCATTATTTATGAGTTGTGAAATGTGGCAAACATTTCCCCATGCAGGAATCTTAAATGTTTTATAATTTAGTGATGATTGATGTCTTGTCCATGTTGCCTTGACATCGACACAACGACACACACTCGATCACACACAAGCCTAGATCATGTTGCATGTGGCAAGTGCCTGTGGGGATACGCAGTTAATGTTGCGCACTTACAGTCAGCACAAAAGTCAATTAAGCCGCGATTTAAATGCAGGCAGGGTCAATGTCAGGTTGCTGACTAGAAAGGAGTGCCGTGCCTCAGAATGCATAGCCAGATTTGGATGCCTAATGCTCTTTCCGCTACGTGCTGGCCATTGTGCCCCATTTGACCTGATTTTATTTGCAGTATTTTACTTTTATTGCTCACTGTGCTGCGGTGCACGTTGCACGGTAAGATCGGTGAGCTCGGTGCTCAGTGGCTGGCAATGATGCGGAACTGAATTCGAAATGAAATTGCAACCACAAATTGCCAGTTGGGCCCATCGACAATTTCATTTTTCTCAATGCTGTCGAGTTCAAAAGGTTTGCTAAATTATAAATTAAAAGTAAATCGAATCGAATGCGCACCCATTTGTCTTTGAACTTGAAAGTGCCTATTCCATTTGGTAGCTTGTGAAAGTCAGCTTTGGGGTCAGCCGCAGTCGGAGCAGCAGCAGCATTAACCGGAGCAGCATCAGCAGCAGGTGCATGCCAAATCCGTTTGTCAGCGCTGTCAGGCCTCGTGTGTTTTTCCAGCTTGTTCTAATTTGCATGCAAACGGAACTGAAGCCGGACTGGCACTGATGCTGGGTACTACGTCCGCCACATGCCATGACGAATTACTTGACACTAGCACTAAAGCACATAGACTGACAGATCGACAAGCTCACATATGTTTTTAGCCAGTTTCTGGCGTCGTGTGGGCGTACTCAGTGGCATGCCAGAGCGATCTCGATGCCGATTGCAGCAATCTCAATTCATAACGATTATGCCGGTCATTAGCAGGTGAACATCAACAGCAACTATAACAACAGCAGCAGCAACAGCAGGAATTGCACCAGCAACAGCAGCAGTAACAACATCAACCCGCTCCATTACTAATTACAATTGCCTGACAACGGTATCTGTTGACTTTAACGAGGACATTGGCAATGGCTTGGCTGGTGCTGATGCTGATGCTGGAGCTGCTGCTGCAGCTGATTTATGCCCACGCATTGCCATTGGTCATCGCCATTGGACATTTGGCTGTCAGTTTTTAGTGCGTGCATCACTCATTGTTACTGTTAGAGAGTTGGCGGCTCTAATTTAATTTAAATGAAACTCCAACTGTGGCCCAAAACACCCGCGCGCTCAAGCCGCACGCTAAACATTTATCTGCCAGCGGCGGCAGCTTCAACTGGGACTAGGACATGGCAGAACTGGGCAAGCGGATCTTGCTCCACATCCACTCGGCTGTCCGACAACAGCTGCTGCAACTTTTCAGGTGTGTGTGTGTGTTGGAGGTAGGTGAAATTTTGAGCTGATGTGGGCGTCGCAATATTTTCGTTTTTATGGCCGCCGTTTCGATGCACTTCAATTGCTGTCGCTCGACAGGCAAACATGGTAAAACTGGCACTGTCATTAACCCATTAAATTGTACCTGTGTGCCCAGACATCCAGCTGGGCAACACAGGCTCGAATCAGTTTCAAGCGCTGCTCCACTCATTGAACAGAACATACAGATTGCCAAATTTATATGGCAAAATCTATTACAGTTTCGTTAGACAGTTTGCAAATCGGTTTGTAAGTTTTCGTTAATTGAAAATTAATTCGAAAAATACTAGATGCTAATGGCAGTCTGTTGCCAACTTGAGATCGTCAGCAGCTTGATCATCAGCCACAATTTAGTATCAGTAATTGTCATTGTCATGCTCAGTCTCAGTCTCATTGCTGTTAATTCATTTTGCTAGCGCTTATCAGCAGCGCCATCAGCACAAAAGCGAACATTTGTTAAACACTAAATGCACTTATTTGTTTTGTGGCAGTGGCGTTGGCAGTGGCATTGGCAGTGGCATCCACATCCGTAGCCGCAGTTGCGGCAAAAGAATGCAATCAACGGCGGCCACACAGCGGCGACGACGACTAACTGACTGACAGTAGTTGGGAGCTACGACTTGGCCGCACAGTGGGGAAGCTACTAAAATGAGCAGCCAAGTCAGAGTAGGCCCCATGGCGGCATCAACTCCGACTCCAACTCCAACTCCAACGACTTCAACTACGACTCCGACTTTGACTCCCACGTTTGAGCAGGCGCATTGCACAAATTGCATTATTTGCACGCCGCGCAGTTGTCTGCCAGTTAGTGTTGCTGTTGCTGTTGTTGTGCCTGATGTTGTTTTGTTGACTGTTGTTGTTACTATTATCATCAACATTGTTCTTGTTTGGGTTTGAGTTTGGGTTTGGGTTTGGGCTGCTTGGTGCGCAAATTTTCTAACGTTTTGCTGCTCGGTGCATGACGGCAGCGGCACTTGACGCCACGAGAACATAAACATAAAAATGCTTTTCAGCACTCACACTCACACTCACGCTCATACTAGTATTCGTATTAGTACCAGTACTCGAAACGATGACGACGCTGCAGCTAAACTACTCCAGTCAAAATAGCATTTTAATAGACGCAGCTAAAGAAACAGCAACAGCAACAGTAACATCAGCAGCGGCAGCAGCAACAGCAACAGCAACAACAAGGGCAATGTTGCTGCCGACACGACGACCTGGCCCCGGCTTTATGACGCTGCAACATGTGAAAATACTTGAGCTGAAGAAATTACAAGCACACGCTTTTCTAATCTAAGAACCTTTTGCTGCATGTCCAAAATTTTGACAGCGGGTTGCGGGCGAATGGATGGACTGTTGGTCGTTCGGTGGTTGGACACAAAACTTTATTTTGTGTTTTATGTTAGCGGCGCATCCAGTTAGCTTCCTTTGGCTCAAAGCAAAAGCAAATAGCACTTGCAACGCCCCGTTTGGCGGCTCTAAAGCTGAGTATTGTTGTTGTTGTTGCTGGTGTTGCTGTAGATGTTTACTCTGCTGCTGAGGTGCTGAGCTTATGCTCATTTAGCTCAACGCTTAGCTTACCTTTACCCCATTTATTTTGGGTGGGTGTTTGTGTAATGAGCAACTGTTTATTGCTGTCTGAAGTTGGCAAGTGAAGTGCTCATCATGACAGCTGTAAATTTGCCAAGGCAAGGCGAAGATGATTTATAATTGTCATAGACTTCCTGGTTTTGTTATTCAAACAGCTGAGTGAAAAGCACTGCAAACGGCAAAACGCAAACTGTTGCCTGCATACAGATACTCATACTCATACTCATAATCACACTCGTATTCATAACCATACCCATGCTCATAATCATTGTGCTCGTAATCGCTCATGGCATATACATTTCAGCCGCTTGGCAGCTGTTGGCATCATGACCTGGTCCAAAGCAAACAAACACCGTATATGTGCGAGCACTTAGCACTGAGAAGAGCTAGATTTGTTCATATCATTGAGTATTATAATTGTTAAGTTGCGCTAGTATAGTATGTATTCATCAAATCATTCCTTGGACAAATTTGGAATCAAAGCGGCTTTAAAGTCAAATGGAAATTTACAAGGAATTTATTATAGAATTCCGAAAATGTAAAAATAAATATCAAGAATCAACTATGGTCAAAATAGAAATATTTACAAAATTAAGTTTAATATCGAGTAGGAGAAATAGTACACAAAGTTTGTTGTAACTTTAACTTGATAGGTTTTATAATATTATAGAATATTTATAGTATTGATAGATCTATTTGTAACTATTATTTACATACATATGTAAAGACATACTCCAAATACTCAAGTATGTTTATGTGTCTGAATACACCGGGTATCATAAAAAGTATGATTAAGTGAATTATGTAATGCCAGACTGCCCAGAGGCAGTCAGTGGCAATTAATTTAATTACAACTGCATGAAAACACACCACGCCCGGTAGTATTTTAATTAGTTTAAAATGGGCAGCATTACAACAGACAGTCAGTCGAGGCGAATCAGTGAAGCGTTGCTCCCATCTCGTCGTCCCCTCACTCCCACTCCCGCTGCAAAAAATGTGATGAAAAAAGTACAGCTTAACGAGGGCCATTTATAATTTTATTGACTACTTGTCGACAGTCAATTGATGGTGGGTTCTGGGGCAAAAGTTTCGAAATTTGGCGCAGCAGAATCGCCAGGGGCGCAGACATGTGCGATTTAACTTTGGCATGGGGAGTATGGAGTAGCCAGGTCCAAGCTGGGGCTACATTTTTCAACATTAGTTTGCAATTTGATGGCCCAGAGCTGTCACGCCGGAAAGCAGCAGCAACAGCCGCAGCAGCAGCAGCAGAGGAGGAAAAAATGTAAGGCAGCAACACATTTGAAGCATTTTGACTTCTCGTCAAAAGTGACTTTTCCGCTGCACACAGTCAAATGTTTGCTAAGCAGGCACACGTCGAGCCACCGAGTAGAGTAGAGTAGAGTAGATTAGTGTAGTGGTGTGTTCAGTTGGGGTCCAAAACTCAGCCTCTGACATATTCCTTGTTGACGGCGCACGACTTGGCTAAGGACGGATGCCGTCTGAACGTCTTAACGTCTGACTGGCACAGATTGAGGGCATCATTATGATGTGACTATGACTGTGACTGCGACTGCGACTGTTACTGTTACTGTGACTATGCCTATGACTGTAGCGAAAATTGCGATGGTTACGGCGGTGACGGCAGCATTTCGGGAGGGGCACAACATAAACATTTTCATTTTCGTTTGGCATAGAAACGTCGCTGCTTGGCACATTTATCAAAAAATGCCTCACTGACATTTGCAAACCACTTGAAGTGGGTTAGCGGTGCAACAGATTTGTTGTGATTGCTGTTGTTGTTATTCTTGTTGTTGTCCAGCTCTAAGCTCATTAATTTCATTTGTTACCAAGTTAGATTGTTATGAGCACATAGCTGCCTTTGGGCGTCTCATGGCATAGCGTGGCGATTTCTCAATACGCAATTTTATAGACATTTATTTAATTGTGAAACAGGCTGAGATTTTGCTACCCAAAAATACCTCAATTAGAGCACTACAACATCAAAGGGCGGCCCTCTAATGATATCTAGTCGAATCTGGACATCAATAAAGTTTTAAACGATTTGTTTGCAACAAACTGGTCACTAAATCAATTAACGCCTGCAGCCAACAAACAGGCCAAGATAACAAGCTTAAACTAAAAGCAAATTATTTTGACATTTGCAACCGCAATACGCCCGAACCACCGAATACCCCTTCCACTTCCCCTGCTCACCCGGCCGTCTAGCCGTTGTCTCTTGCACTAATCATGGACTGGCATCGGGCTGTACTGAAATATGTTTTATCGCATATATTATCAGCTGCACAAAATCGTCTATAATTGAAAAACTGTTAACTAGATTAGCAGCCATTAGAGACGAACGCGTTTTGGCCCGCTTTGCTCCAGTCGGCAACAGCAGTTAAGCTAAACGGCGGGCGTTGCATATTGCAGCCAGTTTATTGGCTCACCAGATAAGTCATTCATTCATTCACTCATTCATTCAGTTAGACATTCATTCGTTCACTTACCAAAATGGCGATTTTGGTAGACACCAGTCAAATAAATCAACTGAAGCTGCCCCGAAGGGACATGCTCTCCATTTTGTTTCTGATTTTGTTTATTTAAGTGCATTCAAATAAGCCTTTTTACTCCATCAATCTAATTAAGTTGTTTAAATGGAATTTGTGGCCATAAAATTATGCAAATATTGTCGAGAGTCATTCGCTCTATGCATTTTTGCATTGCTAATTTGCGCTGTGTCGCCCTCGGGGGACATGGGGGATCGTAAATCAGAGAATGAGTAAAGTTTATCATCTCTGTTTACCATCAGCTCTACTATCCACTATCAAGCGAGGGTGGCACCTTTAGTTTGTTTGTATTAAATATTAATTCCTAAAGCAAATAAATTGTCGTCAAGATTTGTTTTGCTCTGCATTACTTAATAATATAATGAATATATTTAAGAGGCTTGAGCTAATTGGTTCAAGTTTTCGAATTTGGATTACCGTTAGTGCATGTGCGGAGGTGCTACATAAAAACAGTTCTCATGATCATTAAAATGTGCATCATGAATGTTTAATTGTCATCAATGACATCAGATTCTACACGCATTGGTTTATTTGATTTTTATGATGGCTCCTTCGTAGTTCGTGGTCAGCTATGCTAACTGCCATGCCAACTGCCAACTGGCAACTGTCGATAATGAAAAACATGATCATAATGATGACGATAATGACGCTGGGTTTGTTTGCTTGTTTAGTGCCCACACACGCACATAAAGATGTCAACGCTTAACTTATCAAGCAAGTGAAGTAACCGGCAGCAGATGGCAGTAGACAGAAGATGGTAGATGGTGGATGGTTGAGGTGGAAGGCAGATGACGACGCCAACGATGCTGACGTTAATACAATAAAACTACAATAATTTCTTGTTTGAGTTTTATTTGCGTGCCGTTTGCTGGACACACAAAATACAAGTAGCGCCCACCGTTGCTCGTTTATCAAACAACAATAAACTGTAATTTATGAAAAATGCTTGTAAAATGACGATAAAACAAGTGCCAGCCAGCCAACCAGCCAACCAGCCCGGCCAAGACCGAGCCGGACAGACAGACTGCAGCCGATGCAGCAGCCATCGAGACTACAAACACGATGACAATGATGATGATGACATGTACACACGGACATTTGCTGCTCGTCTTGTATTGAGGCAAAAGCTTAAGCTAAAGGTATAGTCAGAGTCGGAGTTAGAGCCATAGCCACAGCCATGTGGGTGTCTCTCTTTATCTGTGTGGTTGTGGGATTCATTGTATGCAAGTGTCTCCTGGTCGTGGCTTGAGGTCTGCGATCTCAGCTGCATCTTCACTTTGGCCTGCACATTTGACCATTGTCGACACGCTTACATTGTTCAGTGTGGTAGTGTGGCCCCAAGCAAATGGTCAGCCACTCTGTGGGCCAGTCTGGTGACAGGTCAACAGCTACAGACCAAACAGCAATTGCCCAAGTCAAAACTTTTGCTTTCCTATCCTTTGTCTAATTGCACTACCAAAACGTAAACCAAATCCGTAGTAAACTTGCAAGTCAGCCCTTAAAAATGCTGATGCCACAGTTTTGTTACCCTTAGTTTGCCAGATAATATTTTTCAATTAGTTAGTAATGTATGAGACTGATTATTCCTGCAGAAGTAGAATCTCATATCAAATCCTGACATTTGGAGTAGTAATAGGGCAAGGTCAAAGTAAATTTCTTTGGTTCGTATGGTTCTGCCAACTCATTATTTCTAGTGCTTGACAAGTATGAATATTAATAGTATTAAAAGCTTTAACTAAGAGCATCAAAGTTAGTGCAATCAAATAGATTTAAAATAATGATATTCATTTTCTCCATCCGAGCAGTACACTGCCACATATTCTATGGGGCTCAAGGTTTATAGATCTCTCTTTTTGCCTTCCTAAATAAATTATTATACAAAGTTTTGCAGTAATAAAAAGCGATACAAAAAAATATAGACATGACCATTGTTTAAACACATCTGTAGATATATTATCATATTACTCATTGTATTAACTTCTTAGAATATTGAACAAAGACATATGACTTGTGTACTTATTGGGCTGCCATTAGACAATTGGCGTGTTGAGGGAAAATAATGAAAAAACAATTTATGGCGCCACGATTTGTTGACAAATTTCTCACAACACGATCTATAAATTATGTGGCCGTGACCGTGAGCTGCCATTGGAAAAGTTAACCTAGAGATGGCAGAATAGCTGATCCACCAAACACCAACCGCACGACATGTGAGACAATTTGGAATCGGAATCGTAATCGTGCGCTTGGTGTCACTGTGGACTGCCGACACTATTTCTCTCTGGCCAAACACTTATAATTTGCTGCAAAATTATTTAAAAACTCTTTTTGATGTCGCAAAGGACAGGATGGCAAGAAATCTTTAGCAAAATTTGCTTGCTGACCTCAAAATTGAATTTTTTTGGCATTTAGTGAAGAGGGAGCGGTCCATGTATACACATACACATAACTTTCTCTCTGTGCTTGGTTGACCCTAAGGCATGCGCGGGTGCTGACGTAGTCATGTAAGATCAACAGCTACGACGCGACGTTCATTAAATTTTATTGCACACATAAAGAACGCCGCATGAACTCTGACATCCAGCGAGCAAGATGAAAACAAGACTTGTTGAAAAATATTTTTGCTTGAAATTCTACAGTTGTTGCCCAAAGACACGTGCTTGCCGGTGGTCGCAACACAAAAAAAAAAACAAAAATAAATAAATAAAAAGACATTCTGCCTAAATTGCCTCTAATTGTACTCACTTGCTGCTATACCCTAGCAATTATCTAATGTGCGATGAGGTCGATAAATAAGTAGCAGTAAACAATAGAAAATGATAGGCATTTTTCTCGCTGAGGTTTACTCTGTACTCTGGTTCTCACAGTCAGTTGCAAGAGTTGGTCCTTATCATGTGGTTTCATACGGAAAATAATGACAAGTACAGCGTAGAATTTTACCATTTCTACGCATTGGTACTGCAGCTTATAGGGGATACGAGTATATTCTTTTATAATCCGAATGGACTGGAATGCAGCTGGCATTGGTTACACCAACACAACCTTAGCAGTCGGCCTCACTGGATGTGGAATAGCCAAGTGCCCTACTCTTCACTGAAGCACCAACACAACAGCGACCTGTTTGTCCTGGCTTGCCTCTCTCAGGAATTAGTCATAGAGGATCTAACTGGGCTATCGACAAGCCTCAAGCGATTAAAAAGTGTACGGATACTTATTGAAATGGCCAGCAATGAGAATCCTGAAAATAAATCTCTACAGTTGGCTACGATCATTCTGTCGTATTTTATGCAAAGAAATGTGATAAATGTGGCACTGTTGTTCCCCAATAAGATACGCTCTTTAACTATCTACAGCTTTGACGCTTTTCCCAAGTTTAAAATTAATAAGTTCGGATTTACCAGCTCAGGACTTGGAGGGTTATTTACCAACCAGCTGAAGGACCTCAAAGGCTACACGTTGAAAGCCATGCATGATTATTCCGAACCGAATACGATACTCTATTATGATGTCAGCGGAAAAAAACATGTATCAGGATACCTGTGGCATTTCGTAGAGACGTTCGCTGCCAGTGTTGGTGCCAGGATTAAGCCAGTACATCCAGCATGGCCTGCAGGACGTTTGCTGTCGGAACCACATATGCTTGAGTTCACAAAGAACGGAAGTGTGGACTTTGCCCTACTCACTGTAGAGATGTCTAACAAGTACTCCGGTCGGTAAGGAAATTATAAACATATTCCATACACACTTAATTGAATATTGTATCAACTATTCACAGAGCAACCCAGTATTCATATCCGTTATTATTTGCCAGTTGGTGCGTCATGTTGCCGTTAGAGCAACCTGTCGACAAAGGTAAAGTATTTGGGCACATTTTGGAGATTAAGGCGCTTCTCTGGCTGCTCGGCTTTGGTTGCTGTTGTGGCAGTTTAAGAATCGGGATACGCTACCTTCCCAAATGGGTTCGTTATGGTTGGAATTGTTTGCGTTTAATACCCAAATTGATAGTACTTGTTATGTTGACTACCTGTCTGGCAAAGCTGTGCCAGCTGCTAATTGTGTCCCCAAAGCAAACTCCCATTAAGAGTTTCGAAGATTTGATAGCATCCCATCGGCACATCTTTGGTTTACGCGCAGAGTTTGATATTTTAAGGTCTGACTTTCGAGCCCGATACGCGGATGCCTTTAGGCTCACTGGTAATCTGAGCGAGTTCTACTGGATGCGATACACTTTCAATACTAGCTTCGCCTACAGCGTCACCACAGTCAAGTGGATCATTATGCAAGAACAGCAGCGGCGATTTGAACGTCCTCTTTTTCGTTATTCGGATTTGTGTTTCAATGGAATTATGGGTCAGAGTATCTTGCTGGGCGAGGATTCACTCTATCGGGAACCACTCAAGCTCTATATCATGAAGATTTTTCAGGCAGGTTTACTTGATCATTGGATGCACAGAAGTTACTATGAAATGGTCCAAGCGGGTCGCATGGAGCTAAAGGATTACAGTACACCCATTGTATTGCAGCCTCTAGGAGTCCAGGATCTACAGCTGGCTTGGTGGTGTTGTGGTTCCGGATTACTTATAGCACTCTTTGTGTTTGTAGCTGAACTGCTGCGGTTCTACGTGAATGTATGTTTGGATTTATTATAAATCTGACGGAATAGAAAACCAAATGCAAATTGACTGACAGACAGAAGCTACCGCAACATCACGACGAACTGCACGAAAACTCATTTCAGCCATAGAATGGAAGTGCAACCACAAGAAAAACAAGTAAATTATGCAAAGCAGCATCGAATTAAGGCCTAAAACTAAACAACACCTGTAGCCAGGTTCTGTCAGTTGGAAGTTGGAAGTAACAGGAAAGTTGCAAATTTCTATACATATTTTAAGCTTGTCTGCTGTCTAGTATGAAATGTGTTTAATAAAACAAAATATTTATTTGTTTCTTCAGCTTGTGTATCTTTTCACAGTACTTAAACAAAGCATTCGCTCCCATTTTGGTATGTAGGAATGTGGTTAAACTCTTAAATAAGTGATATGCAAAAGGTTCGCCTTTACCTTGGAACCAATCGCATGACTCACTGTCAGACGCTGACCGCCCAGCGTTCGGGCCGCGTCATCGTGCGGATAGTCGTCCAGGTGTTCAATTAAACACTGACGTTGACCTTAATACTCGAGTCGCTGCAAAATGCTGCCAGAATTTTTGACAAATTGTCGCTGAATGTGCGCAGAAATCAAGTTTATGGTCAATTTGCTTGAGCAACTTTTAAAAAATTATTTACACACATTCGCACACACATGCATATGTATATATACAACATATATAGCCCATAATCCAAAAAGTTGGAAGCCAACTTTTCGACTTGAGCTCTATCAGTGGTGTTTGGCTCGTGTAGAAAGTTGCACAAAGCTGGCATTAAAATACCAAAAATAGTCAACGGTCGATGCAACCGCCAATTCCAAGGTGTTAAAATACTAACGTATACATTAAAATTGCTGATGAAGCGTCTTGTAGTCTGGCCGACTTGCTGACTGAATGGTAGGATTACCAAATATTTGCGATTGCTGCCAAAAGTCAAAAGAAATCAAT
Source organism: Liodrosophila aerea (assembly GCA_035045005.1). Taxonomy (NCBI): domain Eukaryota; kingdom Metazoa; phylum Arthropoda; class Insecta; order Diptera; family Drosophilidae; genus Liodrosophila; species Liodrosophila aerea. The sequence continues at coordinate 832,075 of JAWNNL010000753.1, forward strand.
CAAAATGCCACAATCAGCAACAATAGCAGCAGCAGCAGCAGCAGCAGCAACTTGCAACAAAGGCAACTGCAACTGCAACTGCGGCAACACACGCCACAGACAGAAGCGACAGTCTGACGTGTGCCTAAGACGCTTAGTGGCTGCCAGCCAGACGATAGTGCAGCAGTCTTAGACAGGCAGACGGACAGCCCCTCGTCTCTAAGTGGACAACAAAACGCCTCCAACACTTTTGGGCGCGAAAAATGTGTTGCCATTGCCGGCAATGTTGCTGTTGCTGTTGCTGCTGCTGCAGTTGCTGTTGGTGTTGTTGTTGTTGCAATTGTTGCATTAAGTTTGCCAAGCCAAGTGTGTTTGCCAAGTGCTTTCAGCCTCAGCTTGAGCTACATGTGACTGCTGCTATTGCAGTTGCAGTTTGGTGTTGCTGTTGCTGTTGCAGGGGCGTAACGGCTTTTGTACTGAGACTCGAAGCGAAAACTGAGACTCATGTGATGCATATAAAATAAATAAGCCAACGTTGATCTTCATTTGTTGTTGTCAAGAAGTTGACATGACTCTGCCATTGCCATCGGCCTGTGGCTTTTGCAACTTGACACATATTTGCATAGTTTTGTGCAGAACAAAATGGCAGCGCCAAAATGTTGACAAGTGTCAGTCAGGCAAACGATTCGTGGAGATGCAACTGAAGCTGGAGCTGGTGCTGAAGTTTGTGCTGATGCTGCAGCTTGGGCTGCCTCGTGTCGTGTATAAATTTGCATGTGGTCTCATCTCACGCTTTAGTCAAATGATTTCGAATACATTTTGTGGCTGTGCCAGAGAAATTTTGTCTATTTTTCCAAGTTTTTGCGATTCTTTTTGTTGTTGTCGACTTTGTGAGCGCACCTTTATGGTCTATTATATTAACGGGAATGCCCCAAGAGCTAGCTGATCGGTCGTTTGTTCCGTCGGTCGTCGACATCGGCAATAATAAGTAAACTGATTGAAATGTGCGATATCATGTTAGCCGCAATTGAACGGAAATGGCCAACCTCGATCCACCCCGATCCAATGGCCATAGTCCATACAATTTTTGTGGTAGCGCATTCAATGTCGATTTCATTTTGCACCCGAGGCACAGATACGCAACCAACGATAGACGTCTCCTATGGTACTCTGCGAGTGGGGTTGGGTCAGTTGGCACTGCCACGCAAGAGGGGTGCGGCCAAGACCGCACGCCCAAACGCCCACCCAGCTAGCCCAGCGGGCAATCAGTTAAGGTCGGGGTCGGGCATCCACAATGCTGGCGATATGCCTTAAATAAATCATTAGCACCATGTGTACGACTTCAAACGGTTGCCATTGCGTTAGCGTGTAGAGTTCCTTATGTCTACCAGTACTTTGAAGTGAAATGTAATTGAATTGAGTTGACGGTCATTTCCAAAAAACACACAAGTAATTTATTCAAAAACGCAGAACAGTCGAAGGAAGTCGACAGAATTATAAATCAGATTAGCTATAGAGCTTTTACGTAGAACATAAAACAAATTTTGTTTAACTCATACATTGCCTATCAAATTTTACGCAAAAAATAAAGTGAAATATCAATATATCACCGTGTGGAAAATTTAATTATATAACTTATCAAAAACTGATATCCATTTCGTTGACAAAGTTTTTACAGTTTTTATTTTTTGTGGCGCATACAACAAAAAACGAGCTGCAACAATTTGCAACGGCAGCAGCAACCGCAGCAGCCACTTGGTGACATGTTGCTGGCGTGTAATTAGCATGCTAACTGGCCGGGTTACAGCGAAATCTTGCGCTGTTGCGCACCTGCTGCACCTGCTGCACCTGCCGCTTCCTCTGCCTCTGGCTCTGACTCTGTCGCCGTCATCGCGGTCTGTGGCACAGTCACCATCATCTCAAATGATCTCATAAAATGCTACTTAACATGTCGTTGCTGCTGGCCGGCCATTCAGTTGCAATGATAACTCTTTGGCTCGTGTGAACGTCTCGCTGTCGCTTTTTATTGAGTTTTCATTGATTGCCGACAAAAATAAAAGTACTACGAGACAACGAAAATAAAAAACAAAATCTGTTCCAAAATAAATTCTTTTTAACGTTGCCGGCCTTTTGACACATGCGTAATTAAAGCACTGTAAAAAAAGTTGCGAATTATATTAACCAGTTGCCGTTGTATTTTGTTGGTTGTTGCGTGCATGGACAATTCACCTTTTTATATTCCAAATGCGAGCTGATGTAATACTCTTTAATGTACTCAGGCAAATACGAATTTGAATACTTTTTCGAGTACTCATTGCATTCGTTTTTTTACCCAAAACACTTAATGGAGTCTATTTTTATGCACATGCAAATATATGGTTTCCTGTCTAAGACTTCGACAACAGCAACAACAACAAGTGCAACTGCAACAACGGCAACAACAAAACGCTATAGCCCATAAATAGGCAATTTTCGCTTGGCCGTTTAACGCCAACACCGAAATTGGCGCTGGCACAACCCAAAAACTTCTGAGCTGGTTTCCAATCGAGTCGAATCGATTATCGTGCACTTAACACCAAGCAGCTCTTTAACCTGTGCACTGCATTGGGCCAAGTTGTTAGTGTTGTAGTGTTATACCCTTTAAGGTTTTTCTGTAACAATTTTCCAAAATATTTTCAATCAAAAACTAGGCGGTAACTGAGTGCAGCATGTAGTGCTGTAGCGTTGATTGCCCCTCTGCACTCGAGCATGATTGAAACACTGCCTCGATCAGACCTCGGACCAGAGCCACAATCAAGGCCAAGCATTGCCATCATTATCAGTGTTCAGGTATAGCTTAAGATTGAGCTCCGGCATTGGCATCGACATCGACATAGACATCGGCATCGGTATCGGCATCAGCTTCGTGCTGATTATCACCATGTGCACTGCACTGGCTGCCCGACGACGACGTCGCTGCATGTGCTTTTGCCCTCGATCCATAGATCAAGATCATAAATAGCAATAAGCTTGGCCAGACAATGTCTGCTAACTGTTTCAGGCAATCAATCAATCCATCTAGCCAAGGCAGCGCAGTCGCTGCTCAGTCGACGCCGACAGCATGAAGCTAGCTGCAGTGCAGTGCACGCTGCATTTGGAAAGTTCATTCAGTTGCGCTTCAGTTTTTCCTTATTTCCACAACTTTTCTCCATCTCTCTCTATCTCCTACTGTGTGTCTCTCTCGCGCTCGCTTGCTGACAAACGTAGACTGCTGAAGCACTATAAAACGTGATCGATTGATTTGTGTGATCGCCGCGGAGGCAACGGCAGCAGCGACGCGACGGCAGCTTCAACTGCAGCTGGAGCGCCGGTTGCAAGTTCAACGAGCCGATTGACTGACTGACTGCTGACTAGATAATTGTGGCGTTCTGCCGCTGATGCTGTAGCTGACGATAGGTTGGTGTTGTTGTTTTTGTTTTTTCCATTGCGCTAAACAGCTGGAGCAGCAAAAGCTGGCTGGCCACATAGCTTAGGCATGCAGCGCATTCCACTTGGCTTGGCCAGCTTCTTCTCCTTGTGCTTCCTGCTCTCGCTGAAAGCGGCCAATCTGTCAGACTGACAGTTGGCCCAGTCACAGAATTCTGCTAGCTGCTGTCGGCATTGCATTTGATGATTGATGATTGTTGAAACGCGAACAAAATTATGATTAAATAAGTAATTGTAGTTAAACAAAACGGCAACGACGACGATGACGACCACAAGCACGATTGAGCCAAGCAGCAGAAAAAAAAGAAGAAACCAAACAAGATGAAATATAATGCTAAGCAGCTGACAATTGACGATGACAATATTAAACATGTGAAATACTGAATTTGGTAGCAGTCTAACTAACTGGCTAATTAGTGCAAGGTCTTGGTCTAGGCTAGCCTTCACCACGTCACTCAGGTGGTCTGCTTCTTATCTTAAGGTCAAAAACTGTTATAAAACAATTTACACATTAGCACATACTCACGATCGATAACACACACATCGACACACACACACACACACACACACACACACAAACAGATAAATGGCACGAAATGTGCAGCAAATGAAATAACTTAGCACTTATAATAAATTCAAACGCTCAGCAATTAAATCGTAAATTTTTACAACTACAAATTTACAGTTATTAAAAACATAATTTGTTGTTGCTGGTTTGCTATTATTAATTACTACAACAGTTTGGTGTCACGCTGCAGAAACAACAATAATAATAGGCAATGCTATTTATGGCAGGGGGATGGGGGCTGGCTGGGGGACGCGGCTCTGTTGCATTTGTTAAATAAGTAGTCGAACGAAATAACTTAGGCAACGAACTTGAGTTCAATCAACAATTTCAATTGAAAAGCATTTGTTGCAGCCATGTGCTCCGCAAGACATTGGGTGCACTGGCACGTTTTTGTTATGTGTGCAGCGAGGGAGGTTCCAAAAGTTGTTCAACTACTGCAGTTACATTCTATGTGAGAAGGTATAGACGTGCCTGTGGTAATAATTGTGTAAATGTGTTTTTATTGGGGCTGGAGTTTAGCACAACTTTATGGGCAGACTGTGGCGCACGTGTTCCCCCAATAATGCCCCATTGCTAATCACCCATATTTACCAATGTCATTTGTTCATTGGCGATGTTTATCGGTAAATGTGTTGAATGCTTGCCGAGTGCGCAGTTGTTGCAAAAAATTAATTAGAACAAAATACAAAACTCGAAAATATTCACAATAATGGGCGTGCCAGCTTGAAAGAGTTTGTGTATTTGTTTTGGCAAACAATTGGCAACAATTTGTGGCAACAACTGCCAGTCAGAGTCAGAGCCAGACTCACAGTCACAATGCTCAGACAGGCATGACGATGTGGCTGCCATGGCGCTATCGCGATTTATGTTTCTATGAATTATTTGTTAAATTGGCTGCCCGCACATGTGTCTAAGCTATTGACGAAAGGTTTGCAGCCCAATCAAAGCGCTGCCATAGGCAGTGGCAGTGGCAGAGCCCCTGTTGCCTGGATTTCACATAGAATATGGGCAAATGCATGGGCAAACCAGTTATTTCAGTAAGATTTGCAACTAATTAGGCGTGGTGGCTTTTAATCAAAACGATTAAAATGCTTTCCGACAATATTTTTCCACGCCTAATCAAAGACTTTATGCCATTTTTTGCATTGCGCTCATGACAGCTGCAATAACCTGAACCTGATGCTGATGCTGTTGCCGAGGGGACAGGGTGGTCGGGTGTGGCGTTGCCATATCAAATTGTGCTACAATTTATTAAAAACGAAATATGTGCGACTCCGGGTGAGCCGGGCGACGGTACCACACGAACGATAACAAGTTGTCGAACCAGATGTCAAAGCGATTTGCAAATATTTGACAAGCGCAAAACACCGACACCGAAAAACGGACTAAAAAATAAAAATAAAAAAAGGAAATGAAATGAAATGAAGCAGCACAACGAATCTGGGAAATACCAACATGCTGATATGGCAGAAAAATACTTATGATAGGTCTTCAAAGAGCAGCTCGTTTTCATAGACAGATGTGACTATTACTGAGACTGATTTGACAATCATTATCCTTTCATTATCTACTACAGTAATTGAGATAAATTTCCTATTAAAAATATAAGGAGTTCATTGCATATTTACTCTACTGGGACATTAAAAACCAACTGCTCTTATCACATCAATCTTTCTTGAGGCTCAGCCTGCGTCAGTGCGGCGTCAACATAATAATAACATAAAAATTTATTTTATTTTTATTTTCAATTTAATTTTATTGAAAATCATAAAAAAGAATCATGTTCAAGCAACAAAATAAAAACTGAGACGCGTGGCCTGCAAAGGGCAGGAGTGTGGGGGAAAGTTTTTTTTGTTTTGCAAAAATCAAAAGAATAACAAAATTTAATACAACACACGACAGCAGCAGCAGCAGCGGCAGTGGCAGCAGCAGCAGTACGCATTAAAACCGCAAGAGAACCGGCATGATATTACCCCTGCCCCACTCTGATAACCTTCGCGGTTTTTGCCACCGGGACGGACCTGGGCCTGGGCCGGGCACTTTTCGGCCATTGTCAGCTTCGAAAAATCTGATAAGTCGCATTATAAGAACATAAAAACACCCAAGCCAGAAAACGTAAGCGAAACATACACGAGGGAGAGAAAATAATTTCAGCCTGTCTGCAACAGCAACAACAACCACAGCAACAACAACAAGGCCAAAACCAAAATATGCAACATGCATGTTGTTATTGTTGTTGCAGTTGTTGTTGTTGTTACTTATGTTGTGGTCGCCAATGCAAAACCGAATCGAAGCGAAAATATTTGGGGCCATGCCACGAAATGAAGTTGCAACAAGATACTGTACTTTACTTAAGGGCAAGTAGATGCACAACTGATACACGAACACACTACACTATAAGACTTGATTTCGCCTTTATGGGTATTTCTACAGCTGCTCGCATCGTTCGCTGTTTAATTTCTTGTGCAAACTTCGAGCCACTTGATGGGGCGTGTTAAGCCATACGTCTTACAGAATTGCCTCATGCCCTCATTAAGTTCGACAAGGATGCCAGGAGGAGGACATGACGTGAATACATGCAACATGGAACATCAGGATTGCCATTGTTTTGCCTGTAAATCTACATTACGTGCGCATCATTTTGAGGTGTTCAATTAAAGGCCAAGTCAATGCAATCCGACCGCACTTAAAGCTCGTGTGGCATTTAATTACATTCGCTACAGATTGAACGCAGTGTGAAGCCAATTTGGGCTCCTTTGATGCCATAATATGAATATTGTATTCCAATCAGGGGCTAAGCTCATGCCACAGAGAGCGAAGCAGAGACAAAGCTTATGCTCCGTCTATTCAATTAAAATCATAATTCTATTATTATACCAAGTTTTCAGTGAGCACTCGTTAAATTGTTTATTATTAACTTGATTTTTGGTTGCAAGCTGTTTATGTGGCTTATTTACTTGACTATTTGTTTATTTATAGCTAAGCACATATGGTTTGCCCTCTCGGTGAAACTGTAAAACGCCTTTGGCCTCGTCGTATAGTGCCCCACAACCACCTCCACCATCGACTGAATCTCCATCGACCATCTTCATCTCCATCTCCATCTACCAGTCTGATTGATGGCGTCGGCCACAATAACAATAACAAGCCCAAGCCATTTGGCTTGATTTATTTTTAGCTGAATTACGTATTCGTTATTTGCTTTGATCAAGCGGCAGAAGGCCCACCACCATCCACGTGATAAAGCAGGTTGAAGTGCATTTGAAAATCGTTGAAAATTTCTGAGCTAAGATCGAGCACTTTTGAATGTTAATCAATTAAGTCGATTTGTTTGGCTCAAGCCAGGCATTTAGGCCTAATAACCAGCTATGCGGAACCGCAAGCCTACCCAAATTTTTTTGCCAGTAGACTAATTACTTTGGCACTCAGTCAACAGAGAGCACTTACTGCTAAACAACTCGGCGTGCTTTCATCTAGCTGCAACCGAATGTGTTTCTAGCTGTGGGTCAGCGACAAACAAGCCAAACGTACCGACGGACAGGCTGACAGACGGACGGTCAGCTGTCTGGTCAACCTACTTTGGCAGCACGCCACTAAGTTAGGCTGAAGCCACAAAAGGTGATGATGAGGTTGATTACATGCCTTGCACTTGGACTTGGAGTTGGACTTGGACTGCGACTGCGACTCAAAGTGGAATTGGCGACTTTCCTTCTAATTTGAGCTGTACAAATAATCAAAATTTTTAGCACTCGCTTTGTAGCATTTAATTTGATTTTCAGCACGTTTCGGATTTAATTGAAAACGATTTTCGGACGCCATTTCTAGCGCGGAGCGAGTGCGGATCTATTGCGAGTCCGAGTGCACTATGGGTGTCAAAATGGGCTCACGTTTTTCGGTCAACTTTCTCCCATTTCGTAGGCGTTGGCTAGGGCAATAGCTCATTAAATTACCCCAACACAGAGAGCAAAGTATACAAAAATTGCAATACTGAAAACCACTCAAATACTTCAGTATAATATTGTTATTTTTCATGTTTACTTTGGTTGCTAAGGGAATGATGTTTTTGTGTAATTTCAAACTGCATTTAATATGCATAGTATGAATTTTTAAATTGAATTTTCTGGCTCATCACCGGTATAATAATTTATTGTGATATGTAGACAAGCCATGGAAACCCTACTAAGTAAAAAAAAGCGGTGTTAAATCATCAAAAGATGCATGCGCCACGCGCCATCATCAACAACAACATCGTTGTTGGTGTCTGGTGTCCGCCGTCTGCTGTCAGCACTTGACCCAATGCGAAGACAATGGCTTTAATTTCTGGCTGTCCGATTGTAGTTTCGTTTTGATCTGCGTTGCGGGTGTGGCGCATCTTTTTCTCCTATTTTTATTATTTATTGTTATTTTGTTGTAGTTGTTTTGCCTGTTGTTTTGTTTTTTCTCTGTTTTGGTTGTGTTTTGTTTTGATCTTTGCGCGTTGGAAAACAATAAAACCTTACAAGCAAATTGTCTGGCAGCCCCACCACGATCAAGCTGTATAACCCAAGTGCGGACCTCGGACTATTGATGGCCTGGTCAAAATGTTTGATGCCCTTACAAATGGCGCTTTTTGATTTCGTTTTCGTTTTCATTTCAACGGCATCGATGGCGGCGTCGACGTTATTGGCGTGGGTCACCTTTCGGGCGTCTTGACCTGGCTTAAATGAAAAACCATATTTCTCTGATGCAGGCCCCAGTTTTTGACGTGCGATCGATTGCGCCTGTCCGGGTGCTGCTGCAGCGAAAATTTGTTGTGTCTTGGGCGTCTCTGGTCTGCCCTGGCCTGGCCTGGTGTGTTGACCTGATTTCGGTTTTAGGTTGGGCAGCAAAAGTCATGCACTTGCCGAGACCAAAAGACAAAACCAAATCCGAAGTTGATATCCGAAGCAATTCGCAATGGAGTCGGATGTCTATAGGTATTGCCATTGGAAATTGCCTTCTAATTAAGTGCATTTCATTTAATTAATTTAAACTAACTGTAAATTGGGCGCGGTGGCGTCGTCCGCAGACCAATAGCAATAGATCTAGCCATTCGCCAGGCCCAACAGCAGCCGAATCGAACTGCAACAAGCTCGTTAAGACGACCAAATCGAGGGCCAAAGACGACGACCAAGTTTATTAGTTCGTGCCTTCATTTCGTAATTACTTCAATTGATTTTGCGCTGCTGATGGCTTTGCCACGGCTGTGGCAGAGGCAGAGCCAGAGCTCTGACCGAAGGGGCAGTGCCAAGGGAGTAGAAGCCAACGGGATCTAACAAACGAATTGAACGGAACTAAACCGAAACTGAACTCGGCTGAAACTTCATTGCGACTCTTTGCGCGCTTCGTTGGCTTTGATTGTAAATCAGTTTACTTTGCCATTTAGAAGCATTTGTGTTGCAGTTGCTGTTGTTGTTGTTGTTGTTGTTGCTGCTGTGCTAGTGGTTGTTGTGGTGTTGCTAGTTGCAAGTTGCAAGTTGCCGTTTGGCTGCCTTGGTTCGCCTTGTACAAAAGGTGAAATCACGATTTTCAAGTGCATCGCCATCGATATACAATGAGTACAAGCCAGGAACTGCCTGGCCGTTGCAAATTGTAACTCTAACTGTACAACAGGTTCAAAGTATCTTTTAACAGGTACGCCTGACAATGCTCTAGCCCCAAAAGGAGGCCCCCGAGTCTTTGCCAGCCAGAGTATAGCATTTCGTCGTTTGGCTTTAATTATCGCCAAGTATTTCAACGATTTCCTGCAGACAAAGCAAATAAATTTCAAACTCACCCGTACCCTGTGCCAAACAAAAAAGTTAATTAGTTTTTTCGGCTGAAGACAATTCAAATTCGAATCCAAATTGAGAGCTGATGCATTCAAGAAATCACTCAATTAGATCAAGCAGCGAAAGGCTGCCAGAATGTGGCAATAACTTGCAGTTAACAGGCCCAAATTGCCTCATTGGCCAGACTGAAAAACAATGGTCAACAACTGGCCAGAAACAGGCCACAAACTGGCCATAAAAACGAACACCGTGTGAGGTCAAACGTGGCACAAGCAACTCACGTGATAATCATGTGAAAATACTTTGATTTAATAAAGTAGCCAACATTGGCAGCCGTGGCAGCCCTGGCAGCCAACTATAACAATAATTTTACAGCCTTAATCGCATCTAAACGCTGCGGCTAAAGCACAGCTGCGAACCAAATGGGTTCCCCTGTCGGTCGGGTCAAAAGGCATTCGGCAAAGTTCGGCGGCATCAACACCTCGGCTGTGGCTGAAGATGGAGATGCAGCCTGGTTATAGCAAGGCTGCTGACCCATGGCTGGCTAATTGACAGTATCGTGACTAAAATCAATTTGTTGTGTGCAGCAAAAGCAACAAATTTCAGGTTGTTGCTGTTGCTGCTGCTGCCGCTGCAGCAGCTGATCCCTCTATGAATGATTTACGATGCGTCGTACTAGCTGCTATGACCCCAAACCCCAAAGTTCGCCGTTGTTGAAACATCAACAAAAGCTAACATCATCCCAGCCGCAGCTTCAGCTCCAGCCCCAACCCCAACCCCAGCCTCAGTCCTGTACCGATGCCACTATTAACCGCAGTCGTATAAGCATTATGTGTTTGCCAGTGACGCCCGCTCATAATCAGCAGCACATAAACAACAACATCGCTGACCACCGCATTGATCAAGCGCGGCAGATCGAAGATGTTCGAAGATCGCCAACTATTTTCACCACAGCTATACAGACATTGCCCCAGACGAACATAATCAACAGTGGGTGTCCAGCAGTGAATGGGTATGGGTTTGGGCACGGGGAAGGGTGCGGGAATGGGTTTGAATATGGGCATGGCTTTATGGCTATTTGGCTGCAAAGACTACAACTACTATACAAGTTTAGCAGGCCGTAGTTTGGTTTGTTTCGCATCAGCACGATCATCAACATGATCATTACTTTTGTTTATTGGCGAAAATATAGAAATTTATTACTCATTTGTTATTACGACTGAAAAGTCAAAGGAGTTCTCACACTTTGTACTTTGGCAGGTAAATAGCCCTAAGATTTTCCCTCCCCCCAATCACTCCCACTGCTCTGTCCCAATCTCTGTACATCAGTCACCCACGTCTTAAGTATATTAAATGTGCATTAGCCAGACATTATCAGCAATCAGCGGTCGACTGTCTTTACAGCATTATAGCAAATTACACAGATCAGCTCGTTACGAGTGGAAAACTTTGGTGTATTGAACAGTTGATTAAATTTCTTCATCTTTTTACTCATTGTTGCAGCTGCTGGAGCTTGTATTTTAATTAGAATAACTGATTGAAAATTAAATAACACTCTGTGTACGTGCTCTGGCTGATTTATGGGCTTGACCTCAAATTCAAATTCAGATATGCGTTAACTGATATTACCCTTATGAATATAAAATTACCTGAATTCCTGTTCTAATAGATAATGTGAATAAAGTAACGTTTCTTCGATATTATTATGTCAATTAAACATAGTCGGCAGAAGAGTATAAAACTATTAGGGGCTTCGAGAAAAAATTAGATCGATCGCTGTCTTACCATTTGACTGTGCGTTCATGATTAATAGTTGAGTCAGTAAGGACAAACTACTCTGTATAGATTAAAATTGGATTTCAAGTTATATTTATTGTATTGTGAAATTTAATAAAAATAATAATTTACATAGTAATTACAAATTTAATATTTTAACTGCAGGGAACCTAATTGAATTAGCAATAAATAGTTAGTAACAATATTCCAATAACTGAGATAAAATATAAGATTTACTTTAAGTCTTACTTCTTTTTAAACTATTTTGCACAATCTCAATTTAATCACATGTTTTCTACCGAGTGATCAGAGCCGTCCTCCACTGTCATATCGTGGAATGACGTGATAAAGTCACGTAATTAAAATATGAACAGCGTTCATCTGTTGGCCCAGCAGTTAGCTCCATTTGCCGTGGTAAAGAGTTGTGCTCTATTTTAAATAAATGTTTTGTGGCAAGCAAAAAGTTATTTGTATTAGCTCAAGGATAGAAACCAGCAGCGGCAGCCACCACACGATGCGCCACTCTCACGGATGCCACTGCAACTGCTATCAGTAACTGAGCTGGCTGTGGGGCCAACACATGCTTCGGATGCACCACCTCCAGCTCGCTTCTTCCTGCCTGCCTGCCTGCCAGAGCTGCGGGAGCTAATAAATTTTTAGTCGACTGTTGTCTGTTTGCCTGCCGCTATTGATCGTTAAGTAAATTGTCTGCAATTATGCCAAAAGGGAAAATAATAGAAATTATAACGAAAATGCTGTTGACTTTGTGTGCCGAACGGATGGAATTGTGGGAAGGTCCCGCCGCAAAACCTCCTGCTGCCTCGGCTCAATATATTTTACCACACTTCAGTTCAGTTCAGTTCAGTTCACTACACTTCAGTTCAGTTTGCAGCGTCTCGATGTGAATCGGTTGACTTCGGCTTGGATCGGTTCAGTTCAGTTGCCATTTGTGCATAAGTGAAGTGACGCGTTAGATGTTGTTGTTGTTGTTGTAGTTGATTTTATTGTCTATCGTTTGTATGCTGGAAATGCTGGTGCTCATAATTTTCTCTTAGGTGGCAAATTGCTGGCAGTTGCTGCAGTTCCATGTGGGTCAAAATGCACACGAATAACACAGCTCAAGTCGGATCTGGGTTTTTGCATCTTGACATTCATATTTATAACTCGTGCAAATTTATTTAATTGTTTGCTGATAAGTGAAACTTACAATGCCTCCAACATTGGCCCACATACGGCCAAAACGCTTTTCCCGCCAACTACTCTCTGCAGGCGAATATCGGACTAACTGACTGACTGACAACTGGCTGGACCGCTAGCTGTAGTTTTGGCATGGACTTGTTTTCGGGCGACTATCGACATGTTACATCCGCGATCAATTAACATGGCCAGCAAAATCAATTAAGTAATTGCCATGCGATGCTAATAATAATCGTGCCACGCCCCATAGACATCGCCGGCCTTTCAGAACCTCAGGCTGTCACTCAAGCTGAGAGTTCCGATTGACTCTACGGTGGCTGCACAACAATTTGCATTTGGGCTGAACGGACAAACGATTATGCGAGGGCTGCTTAATCAGCTGTAAACTGCTGCATGCCGCCATTAATTATGTTCTGAGGGGACATAATGTTGTCAGATATAGTACACATATATATGGATATCGATATAAAAAATGCAACTCTACAGATTTCAGGGCAATTTTAGATAACTGTTTTTGCTATTTATATAAAGTCGCCCTCGCAATAATTGTTGCATGCCTTGTGTCACTGACTGACTGACTGACTGACTGACAGACAGACTGACCAACTGACTGTTTGTCCTGCAGACATTTGATTGATGCATGTTGCACCGCACATACGGACAAACTGCTTAATTGGCGCATATTCATGACATGCCACGGACAGAGAGCCAGAGCACGAAATATGCAGATTACATAAACGTCTAGAGGTTGACAAATGTTTAGGCAGGACTTTGATCCTGTTTTCACACATTGTGCAACACGCCCAGTTTGACAACTGGGACAACTGGACAGTGTGTGTTGCCTCGCCCGCACATTGTCACACTTTGAAGCCCAATTGAAAATCGCAACGTGTAAAAATATTTGTGTAAGAAACTTTGATTTTTTTATTGAATTCATTCATTTTTTTTTTACATTTTTGTTTTTGTTTGTTTCTGTTTCTGATTGCTGCCGTTGATGCATTTCAAATGAGTTGATTTATGGCAACATTTTGGCTTTGGTTTTTGAATGAGTGACGGACTGACTGACTGACAAACCGACTGGCTGACTTAGTGACTGACTGAATTTGCTAACTGGCTAACTACCTAGCCTGGCTGGTTGCCTGGTTGCCTAGTTCCCTGGCTGACTGTCGCAGCGCATGAATGAAGGCTTGTTGATGTTGTGACAGCTCCAAAAACTGGCCAGCTCGCAGTCAAAAGACATGTTAAACTGCTTTAATTACTCAGCCAACAAATGTACAACAGAGCAATAGTACAAATGCTCAATTATACATGTGTACAAGTATATTTTGGGGGCATATCTGCATATTTTGAGGCCAAAGATTTATGAGAATTAATGCCTCGCCCAGTTTGCTGTTACAGTTCGACCGACCGGCCGCCCGGCCCTTAGCCGAAAGGAAAGTTGTTGGACATGCGACGACTTATCTTAACTGACCTGCAGATAGTTTTGTTTTGTATACAAACAAACAACATTTGACTCCCACGCGACAGTGCAAATAGAGCAACACGAATTGAAACCCAAATGGCACACATGCTGCCCCCAGTGGGTGCCTCCGCTTTGGCCTCGTCTCTCAGTGGAGCAGTCTGCGCGAGCGACTTTGATAAATTCCGCAGAAACACACGAGCATTTGAATAATGAAGCGGGGGCTTCGTCTTGTATATAGCCTGAGGACTGCGGTCTGTGGACATGGGCTCAGACTTCGACTCAGAGTCAGCCACTGCGGCTTGCAGGCAAAGTTAGGCAAGCCGATGCCCAGGCGGCTGTTGGGGGCATCAATCTGTCAACGCCGTCGCGTTTGTTGCATGCGCGTGCGCACAGTTTGAGTTCGATGGGTTTTGTGCCACTGGCGGCCTGGCAAAAGCTAACAGTCAACAGCTACAGCAGCAACAACAACAGTTAAATCGCGTGCCGCATGGCTGGCGCAGCGCATGGACGACGGCGTGGGTCGTCTATCAATTAAACAAAGCGGCTGCTGCAATATCAAATGCAAGGCCGGCATGACGGCCACCCAAAACGCTGCTCCAGATGCCTTTTGTGGCATCACAGCATTGGCATGGCAAACGTTGTCGCTTCCGCTCTGAGCACTTAACCAGTTTGTCCCTGCCAACCTCTCTCCCCCTTCCCCCTCTCTCTTGTACTCCTCTGGTCCAGGATCTTTGCCGACATGGCGCATTATTTAACGACACAATTCGTGCAACTCCCACGCATGCGCAAACTGAAAGCGAAAAATGCGCACAGAGCATGCCGCTTATTGTTGTTGTTGCTGTTGCTGTTGCTGTTGCTGAAGTTGCTGTTGCTGTTGCAGTGTTGCAGTTGCTTAACTGATGCCCCATCGACCGAAATTGGCGCAAAAATGTCACCAGGTTGCACTCCCTGGATATGCATCGATCATCGCAGCGAAATGTCAAATTGGCGGCGCGTTTATCGACCCACAAAAGCAGCTTTAATGTCAGTTTAGCAATTTGACAAATGACTTGAGATAGCAACAACAAGTATTGCACAAAACGCTGAAAGCAGCATCGAATGAGACCCACCCGAGCGAGATGAGAGAACCGCATATAGACACAGATACCCATGGTACAGGTAGAGCTGTAAATTGGGGTTATCGACTGGGTCTAATCGCCGATATATACTCGTAAATATGTACTGCCTGCATGTAAGATCGCTTGTTGACGATCCTGCCTCGATCCGAGCAAATCGATGTCATCGTGCGACATTCATAAATACGGCGATTAGGAGCACTCGCAAAAATGCAAACATATCGCATTTCAACGGCAGCAACTGCCACTGCCACAAATTACACGCAGCCCGGCGACAACAAGCATTAATAATTGGCAAACTAAACGCAATATCAAAGCAAGCTGGCAAGCGTTATCAATAAGAAACAACTGTTCAACAGCCACGCCCTCACACGCACTGGGAGCAGTATGGAGCAGCCGACCGGCAACTGGCTGGATGGATGACAAATTGCGCAAATCCATGAGATACTTTTGCTGGACATTGGCAATTGCATAATATGCAGCTTAGATTTGTATCTTTTGCATGCGGCAACGAGTGCGCCATGTTGTTGACTCAAAACGCTGTCAAAATGGCAATGCAAAAATGATTCGTGAGATAAAAAGACTGGGCGCACAAAAAGCCACCGAGACACCACCACGAGACAACATGAAACAACCAACAAACAAATGAACACTCTGGCCAAAAGCTGGCCCAGAGCTGGGCTAGGCCTGGCCCCTCTGGTCAGCCATGAGCATTTAATAAACAATTTTGCACCATTTTTTAAGACAGGCGGCAACTGCAATGTTGCTGCTATGGCTGCAGCAATAGTTGCTGCTGTTTGCTGCTCTTAATTGCCATCGTTAGCTGGTCATCTGCAGCCGAGGCCTATCAATTATCAGAACTGGCCAGATCGATGGCAATTAGCTAGGCTAAGCGTCTAATTAAGTTGCCCCTGCCGTTTGCATCCTCTGCACATGCGACTTCTGATCGATGATGGTGTTAGTGGCATGTTAGTGGCCAACAATTTGGCTTCGGAGTAGTAGATGAAGACGAAATCAGCATGTGGATAAGCTGTATTTCAGTTTACGAATTAAATTGGTACTATTTGAAAAAGCAAATAGCTTTAGGCTAATATTCAATGATTAAGAACTCAAAGTGTAGGCCAAGTCAAAAGCAAACTTAGTAATTTTGAGCATACTCCGGAGGATTTAATTCAATACAAAGTAAAAAAGTAAATATATATGTGTAATAAGAGAGTAAGACGAGATAATATTGAAGAAGCATACATACCAGAGACTTGCATCATTAAGTGAAGATCTATTCGAGTATCCGCTCAATTCTCCTTAGCCAGGATGAAAGAAATTTTTCCCTACTCGGAAGCACTTTTTTTTGAATAAGGGTAATGGAGTAAGGGAATTAAAAACCACCTTCTTTTCGGTTTAACGGAAGTGTATTAAGACAATTGTTTAAATACAATTTTCTGTTTTAAATAAATGTTTTTGTTTGGTAAGGAAAGCGTATGCATAGTGATTCTAAGAAAAACCTAGTGTGTCAACATTGCCATACATACAAATCATACATTCCCAAATTAATATTCAACAGTCCATTCAAACGCCTGGCAATCCATGTCTCTGCTGCCTACGATGTGGCCGTCGTACCTCATCATATAGATCCGCAAATAGACAGAGCTCCTGTTCCGTGAGAGTCAATATTAAAGTGTCATCTAGTATATCAAAGTCGGGGACATGAAGAAATTCAGCGGGCGGCATATCATTAATTGAGGAAGGGGGTGCGACGACAGGCGTATCTGGAGCTGTTGTACTGGAGCTGTCATTCGATGCTGCAGCGGAAAGGGCAGCGCTCACCTGAAACACGCGACGACACAGTGGGCAACGCGGATCCGCGCTCACTTCTATATAGCGGTCTAAACAGTCTGAACAAAACGAATGACGACACGGCAAAAATCGAGGACGTTGCTGCTCATCTAAACAGAATATGCATGGGTTAGAGATCATAGTCTTCATATTAATTGAAATCACTCAAGAACGCACTACAATCACAATATAAATTATCACTTTTCAGACTTTATAAACGACTTCAACAATGCCTTCAGCAATAATGATAGTTCATTGGGATGATGTCAACATTATCTGTGTCTACTCGATTCCAATATAAGGATACTGGGATTAATTTAATTGGTAAAATTGCTACTTTAAACCATATCGATATCAAAAACAACAGTAGGATTGAAGCATATCGATAATATTGACAGTATATAAAAAGGTAACATCAAAGGAAGTTTTAAATAATTACTCCAATCTTTTGTTGTGGGGATTCTTTGTACAAAATTTGTTTTATCTCTCGCCGGTATCCGAGAAGGGAAAGTCTATAGATGAAAAGAATATTGTGGACAAGAAACAAAATGATCTAGCCGCAGAGATTGAAGTTGACTGATATCACGCGGAATAATAAAGAAGGTCCATATCAACTCAATTATTAATTTAATTTTTAGAAAGAATTTTTAATAATACTCATATTTAATCATCAGCTATTGCCATTGAACTATTTCTGGTTTCAATGCCATAAAATTGCCGTGAAATATCAAAATTATAGTTTAATCATATATTATGTACATTTGACAGTCTTTTCTTAAGCAAAGACTGCTGGGAATATTCTGTTGAGTAATTTCGTTAAATCTTGGCCAAAGTTTATGGCAATTTGCAATCGACTGGCGACGATACTGCACCCGTTGCCATTGTTGTTGCTGTTATTGTTGTTGTTGCTGTTGCGCCTGCTCCACTCATTCAAATTGTATTCAAATCAATTACATTCGAACTAAACATAATTCATGTGGTATGGGTTAATACAACAAATTACAACTGACATTTAAACAGAAACATGAAACGGACAATTTAACATGAGCCACAACCGCAGTCGTAGCCGCAGCCGCAGCCGCAGCAAAACAAAGGCTACAACATGCCCGCTGCTAGGCATCATATGGGGCAATGGGCAAAGGCAAGAATCGAGAAATCGAAATCGAAAAGCCAAAAAGCCAAAATGATACGAAAACAAAATTCAGAAACAAAACCAAAAATAAAGGCGCATATATTGTAAAATCGGAGCCACTCAGGCGAACCAGCAACGACCGATCAAGGCAATTTGACCTTCAGTGGCCACAATATACTGCAGCCCCACACAGCCTGAGCAACGTCAGGGCAAAGAAAAAATACAATAAAATTCTTTTCTCACGATTGTTGACTTTAACACTTACAGCGTCGAAAAGTTACGAGCCATATTCACTGTCATTGCCTGCAGTGCTCCACCAGAAATTAAGCTTGACAGCATGCACTCGTATGAAACTCTGTACCTCAATAATAAGAGCAGCAGCAGCAACAACAGCAACATTAAATGGAAATACTTAAGCTACTGTATTGGAGACAAATTTCCAAGCAACAAGTTGGCAAGCAGGAAGACTCGTGGCAGCCAAAATTTCAATGGAATCGAGAGAGTAAGAGATAAAATGTTCTTGGCCCAGGTCAGAAGAGGGGATAAGCGCTGGCCATTGCAATTTTTGCTTAATTTTATGTGCTTTGCATATTTGCAGTGCGATGGCATTAAAATTTTAGCAGCGTGTTGAACTCATTTATTTGTACTGTTTTTTTTCTTCCATCGATTTAATGCATTTTGTAGTTGTCCAACTGCCAGGCTTTAAATCTGTATCTGTTTTAACTGTTGGCATTGTTTTTGCAATTAAGTGAAATTTATGTTACTGCAAGTTCGTCGCTTAGGTCTTTTGTTTGCGAGTCGCGCGTCGTGGCACGTAAATTGCCGAAAAAGATATTTCCTACTTAGCTGCGTGGGTCGGTATCAACTACTACTTTTGTCCCCTTCTGGGTACGTTGTATCTCTCTCTCTGGGTTAGCTTGTACGTACATACATATCTCTCTGGCTTACTTCTGTCAAGCTGAGCTGGAGCTGGAACCGCAGCTTGAGCTGGAGTTGTCCTGGCAGTAGCTTATTTTAATCCGCCGCGTTGGTGGCGTGCATACATAATACATAATTACCGGTTTCACTTTTGCCTGCCTGTGATTATCGTGGCATTTCTTGACGTTTTTATTTTTTTCTTTCGTTTTCTTTTTGCACTTTTTGCGGTTTTTAGCCCCTCGCTGTTGCTGTTGTTGGTTTTGTTTATGTGGCGGTGCATCGTATGGTTTCTTAATTTTTAATTTTTATGATGTGTTAATGGATATTTTTGTGACATGACCTCCTGCCGTGCTGTTGTTACGGCCGTAGTAAACCCGCCTACTTGATGAGTTCTGCAGCGCCTGCCAGTTCGATTTATGTTGTAAAATCAAGTCTGTAGCTAGAGAGAAACCAAGCATTCCACACATTATGCAATCCTAAGCATGTCGACATGAAGTGCGCAATAATTGAAGCTATTTAAAGCTTGTTAAATGGCAAGGACAAGCTGGGCACAAGGCTGTACCCTTGCCCGATTACTTCCTGTCCCCTCCGGCAATTGAACGGGTTGCCAATCAATTTGACGGCTTATGCGAAGGCAGCTGAAGACAATCTGCTAGCGATTAGTATCTTAATAGAGTTTGGCGGCGCTAGATGGCGCCAGTGTACAGCCCACCTAACATATTCGCCAGATCATCAGACTTAAGTGAATTTCACATCAAAATGTGACCCAGTTTCCTATCAAGATGCAGCATATTTTTATATTTTATGCTTGGCATATTCATCTGCAGTTCCACAAAGTGGAGAACAAACTGGGGAGCTCTACAGAGTTGCAGTTCGAGTTGGAGTTGAAGCTGGAGTGGGGTCCAGTTGTCGCTCAAATTACACGCACACTGCTCGGCTAAAAGCTGATTACAGGCCCCAAGGCATGCAATTTGCATCAATAAAACTCGAAGCCTGGTTCGGCATTGTATGTTGTTCCTACTGCTGTAGGTCAGTTTGTGATGTGATTCCCTGTCCCTGAATGCTGCCCTTAAATACAGTTCATCTTGCTCAAGCCGGCGTTGATTTGTTGACTGCTTCTGCATTTGCGTTTACCTTAGCCTTTGCTTTTGCCTCTGCCGGTCACGGACTTCAATCAAGTGACGATGGGCGCAAACGAGGCACAGGACGGATTCCAGGCCCAACCTAACGCACGCCCCATTTACTTTCATCTTGTGAGCAAATGCCGACGTGTTATCCACAGCGGCTCTCTTATCGGATAAGAGTCTGCATGATGGTGTCTGGCCACTTGACCAGCCAATAATTACTTTCTCCATCTTGAGTGGGCAACGACTGTTATTGATTTCTGATTGCGGGCATAATTTTATTATGCATCATTAAGCCGATAAAGTCTCACTGACTGCTTGTACTCGTTCATCGAAAAACAACGTACATTTTCAACCATTTGCAAATTGAAGAACCTCCGTAAGATGCCATGAATTCATGAAATCAGAGATCATTTTCATGATCATAAAACTTTCCAAAAATTATGTGTAAATGTGAAAGGTTCATGGCAAAGTGGAATTTTGAATCAGAAATACAATTCTGGGCGGGGGTCAAGTCATTTGCATGTGAAAAAGCTGCTGGTTTTATTTTTTATTACCACTCGTGATTAATAAACGTGGACTAATGGTTCGCCAACCAATACAGACCCTAATAGAGATGTAAGACTACTATATTTAAAACAAAAAGAGCTAAAGCCACCCAATGTTAAAACTCATAACTGTTTTTTTATATTGCACAACATTGTCAAAGCTCTTCGTTACGTCTATACTACGGTTATTAGTCGATCACTCTTTGGTCTGATTAATGTTCGTGGTCATCATTGATTGTGTACAAAATCTTACAAAGCGAAACAGCCCATCAAAAAGCTCTTATTTTTGCCAAAGGGCCCTTTTGTTATATTTATCTGTGTATCATTGTGCAGTTTCTTTTGTGGCAGTTGAGGTTCGCTAAATTAACTTCACTTCAGATCAAAAGCCGACAACAACAACCAACTGCAGTGCCAAAAAAAAAACTGCAGCTTCTCCACAGTGCTCAAGTGTTATTTTTGACAGTTCAGACATCCACTTCAATGTGAGATCTGTCATAAAAGCGACCTGTGCCGCTCTTGATTGTGATTTTGATTTTGTTTCTGTTTTTGATTTTGATTTTGACGAGGACAGGCAGACGGCCCATCTGCCATTTCAAAATGCAACTGCCCAAAAATGTATGCAGATTTTAAATTAAACCGCGTTATCATCAACAAAAACATACAGAACCGGTTACCCGATAGCCAATTTGGTGTGCGTCTCAGTCTCGGGTATGGTTGATGGGTTTACTGTTTTTTATTCTCATGTGTTTTCTTTTTGTGTGGAGTGGAGTGGCACTTCCTTAATTGGAGCAGGCATTGCAACAAGTGCAGCGCTAATTTATTATGTTATTTAATAAATATAATTAATGAATAACAGGAAAACAAAACGACACCGAACCACATAAAAAATTACTTAATAATTTCGATCAAAACTAATTAATTTCAATATTATTCAGGCAAAGGCAAAAGCCGCCCCAGGGCACTCGTCAAGCGTACAATACAAGACGAAAGACGACACTTGCAACGACAACGACAACGGCAACGGCAACTGAGGGTATTGCAACATCAACATCATCGGCATCGACGTGTTAAGCATATTCTCTTGCACTTAACCCTTTTCGCCGACTTTACGCTGTTGAATATTGTTGTTGCAGCATAAAAATGCTTATTACTGGCATGCAGAACATGAACCAAGCCTAAAGGCGATTTACATTTATTATATATACATACATATGTAGATAATATATATATGCATGTGTGTGTGTGTGTGTGTGTGTATAGCAGACATCGCTGCCTCTCGCTTGAGTTGCGTCTGTCTTATTTACTCCTGCACAGTTAATGGGCTTTTGGGGGTAACTAAAATCAATTGCTGCATATTGCGGATCCGTAGCTGAAGCTGTGACCTACGTCTCCATCTTTCATACTGTGCCTTCCCTGCGTTCGCTGCGCTTGAGTAATTTCATTTTTGGCAGCTTTGTCCTTACTGGCAAATGACTTGAGTCTCGGTCTCGGCTTCCTGGCAAGCTTTTATGGCACTTATGCTACTTATGCAGCGTCTGCTGCTGCTGATGCTGCTGCTGCTGCCGGTTCTTCAGTGCAGCCAAAATGACCGTAATTAATCAATTTGAGCAAAGTGGCAGCAACGGGACTCGGGCAGGGCGTACGGTCAACGGCAATGTCCGTGTAATAACAATGAAAACACAGCGTGTGTTGTACTGGGGACACAGTGACTGGGTCTGGGACTGGGACTGAGGTAGTGGTACTTGGTACTTGGTACTCATGTATATCTGCACACCATAAATTATGTTCGCACAGGGTTAAGCGCATTATTTAAGCATTCATCACGAGCTGTGGCCCAGTCCCAGTCCCGTGTAACCCTCTGGGAGCCCATGGCTGTGTTACTGGCAGCTCTCATCTGTTGCCGTGTAATAATTTTTGAAATTTATGTAAACAGTGTTGATTATGGATGAGTTATGTTGCATGTTCTACCTTTTGTTGCCATTTCCATTTTCGCGCTGCGAACGCAGTTAATTTTAAGCTTGTTTCGGGAGGAACCTGGCCTTAGCCTGTATCCGAGCCGTAGTCTGAGTCTGTCTTGAGTCATCGCCCAATTGATGTCTTTATTAGGCTACCCGCCAGTCGCCTGCTAAATACCAAGCGTATACAATATTTTCGCTTGCCACAATAAAATGCCAACTAGTAAACGACTCTGACTCCGCGTCTGAGTCTTGCTCTTGGCCTGAGTGTGCCGACAGCTTAAGTTTAAGGCGTGTTCGAGCACTTAGCAAAGCTATGGGAAGCCAAATGTCGATCACGGAGTTATTGAGCATCAAGAGTCAAAGATATATCACACACACACACACACACACACACACATAGTCGAATTTGTATGTGGTACATAAAAATGACATGAACAATTATTTTCATTGTTGATACCACACACAAGCACACATACACACATACTCGTTGTAACACACTCGTATATTATTTTGGTAAAATATGAATTTCCGACTCTAAAGCCAGAGGTAAGATCGTTTGGGTGGCGCTTTTGTCTTAGCAACGTGCTCATGCTCGTGCCACATGCAGCGCACGCTGCCTGCAACAATTCAAGCGCTAATAATATTTTAATTTTTTATATTTTCCTTCATTCGATATGTCATGCACGCCAAGCCACGTAGCCACCCAACAGACACGGGCACGTTTAGCGGGGACAATCACTTGATGTGCCCCGGAACGCATGTCACCTGAGGCCCAGCTTCTGCCCGGGCAGCCCCAACAGTTGCAACTTATGGACACCCCACCTAATGGCCTGCGGTTGAAGCTTTTAAACATTTGTGCTGATAAGCACGACAAACATTTAACAAGTAATTAAACATACTCTGTCTCAAGCTCAGACTCGGACTCCGGCTTGGTCTTTGCCTGGGCGGACGGACGGTGGTTCTGTTTGGCAAAAGTGGGTTAAGGACGCACAGCACTCAGCGGTCGCCGCCCCTTGCCGTTGGCAGTCAATGTTCATTTTGTTTTCGCTTTGGATATTTGGTGGATTTGTAGTAATAGAGTTGCTGAAATTTGGCATTGTATTTATTTGCACACACCACACCACAGCACTCCACACAACACCCAGATGTCTGACCCACACCCACATTTCATTAGCTGCAGTCGCTGGGCGCAGTGATAAATGTGATAATAAATATTCGAGTTGTTTGTGAGTGTTATAATTTAGTGTTGATTAGTTTGCGCAAATAAGAGTTATTGATTCAATTTCAATTAAAAGGATATGAATGTTTTGCGTTAGCGCCATTCCCTGTTCCCCGTTTCCCCTTCACTATTTATGAACCACATCAATTCCATCGCCTACAAATGTTTCAAAAGACTTGAACAGCGAACTAGTTACGGGTGTTCACTGTGTTCGTGTGACACATAGTGTAATGTTGCTTATTTTTTGGCACCTTTGCATTGATAATTCCGGATTCCGATTATTAATGATACCTAATGAGTGGGCTGGGCCGCATTGCAACTGCAATCGCAACAAAATACCATTTCATGGGAGCAAAGCGGCAATTATGTGTCATTTATATGAGCCGCTGACCGTGTAATTTGTGTAAACTAAAAGCTCAAACATTTATTAACTTAATTTCGTAAGAGGGAAGGAAGTAAACAAGTAGTCACAAGATTCATGTGTCGATAGAACAGCCTCTCTGCAAGGGCACCAACAGCTGCCAGCGCTGTCGACGCATCTGTCGGTGGTTACTGGAGCAGGACTTGTATCTGGAACTGTTGGAACACGTTGACGCTGAAACATGAGAGTCTCGTGTTAAAGCCACTGTGTCAGTAACAAATTAAACAACTTACTTGCAAGGCTGGTGTGATTGATTGAACGGGAATAACGAAGTACAAACTATGTATAGCAACAAATAGAAGGACAAAACACTGGACGAAACAGAAGCTTATGAAGCCTGATCGGATTGATTGTTGGAGAGCTGACGCATAGTGAAGGTTGTCTCTGCAGTCACATTGAACAAAAAGCAATATGTTTATTCTTAAATTTACTCTGAATTCAGTTGTGTACCTGGTGTGCGGAAACCCTCCTGTATCTTGTAGATCTCATTCAGCTCCCGGGCGCTGCATAGAGGCGTATCCACTTGCGTTGTCTCATTGAAGCGGCCATAGTCAATCTCATATGCCTGCAGATTCTTGTTGTACAAGACGACTGGATCAAAGCGATGACCCCAGAGTATCTCTGTGTTAATGTAGCTCGATCGGGCCTGTGTAGACTGACCCGTGGACTCCACTGTGCCCTCTAGTATTACAATAATTTCAAACTTATCCTGCAACATGTCTGTGGCATTCATATTGTACAGCGGCGAGTTCTCGTCGATGCGGTGCTCAATCACCATGGGCCAGATGAAGAACAAATCGGAACCAGACTCGTCTGTGCCGATCTGCAACTCTGTAAAGTGCTGCGTCATCACCTCGCCCTCCTTCGTGTTGCGCGTCCTGATTAGCTGGGCACGCACGCCGGCGCCAATGATATGCGACTTTCGCATATCCCCGACGCGGAACATTAAGGACAGACTGCCGTCCCGCTGGCAAACCACCGCGTGCTTGGAGAAGAGCAGAGTCTGGGCCCGCTGCTTAGCGCGTGTCATTTTGGCAAAAACAATGCCGGCCATAAAGGCCGAAGACATTACCCCATATATGGACTGGAAGCACATCATAAAAATCGCCTCAGGGCACTCGGGCGATGTGGTGCGCACGCCATAGCCAATGGTGTGCTGTGTCTCAATGGAGAACAGAAAACAGGAGGTGAACCCGTCAATAGCAGAAACGCAAGGCGCCCAACCAGAATCCTCTATAAGATACCAAACTGTCAATCTAATTCCATAACAGACCCACTATCAAATACTCACCCTGATTGTGGGGCATATGCAGTTCTTCCAGATCGCCATGAGTGTACATGATAAGCCACCAGATCAGTGCGAAGAATAACCATGACAATATAAAGCTAAGTGCAAAGGCTAGCAGAGTCCAGCGCCACTGCCAGTCCACCATTGTGGTGTACATATCCTGCAGGAAGCGCACTCGTCTCCGCTGCAAGTTTTTTTGCACCACGTTGCAATCTCCATTCTTGAAAACGGCACGCCGACGCACACGTCGCATGCTGCCCGGTCGGAAGTTGCGCGATCTGAGAACAGAAAAGGGAAGAAAATATGATAATTTGCAATGTATTTCTTTTAAATATCAGCCAAAAAGTATGCAAAACTTTCTTATTCATTGATAAAAAACTGTTTCGTTGATCAAGTACTTCTATCTACTTTGATAATTTTAAATGTAATGACAACTTTTTCAATTGTTGCAAAGAAACATTAATATATTTATCCTTGACACTTTATTTGTATATATACTATAACTTATCTTTAAGTATGCAATGTGTGCATTAATATTCAGTCTTGAATTACTTGTCGAGACATGCATCAGGCCTTGGCTAATTGTCTTACTTAAGTGTGCATATATTAACCAAATGCCGTAAGCTTTGTGTAAGTCCCTAATCAGCTGATAAAGCTAAAAACGTTTATGTGAATAATTGATGGGAATCAAATGACATCACTCCACTCTCGGCAAAAAATGCAATTTTAACCAAATGCCGTAAGCTTTGTACAAGTAATTCTGTAACCTATAGTTAGTTTGGGTTTTAAGCTACTCCAACGTTAATAATAAATAAACAAATTAGTAAATGAAAATTCCATAATCAGTTGATACATCTGAAATCGTGTATGTGAATAATTGATGTTAATCAAATATATCAGTCTCGGCAAATAATTGCCACAAATTGTCACTACAAGATTTAACTTCAGCTCCCACATGAGGGAAACCCACACGCTGCTCGTTGCAATTCTCAGTTGCAATTGACATAATTTGAACTCAGTTAGCACTCTGAGCTTGAACAATTAATTGACATTGTGCTGGTTCCATAAATAACCGTTAATCGAATCTAACGCACAACTCTATAAAAATATGTAATAGTAAAAGCGAACAAATGAGTGCGCGCTTGTGGCAGGGCCATCAAATGATTCACATTTGCTTTGTAGTACAGCCGCAGCCACTTAATGCTTAATTGCTCTTATTCTCTTATTATATTGTGGAAAACAATGTAGCCGCCAACGCAGCCAAAAACAGTTTCAATCCCGCATGGAACCCCAGGCAGTGTGTGTGGCTGCAAGCGGAAATGATTTCATAATCTCTCACTTGTTGAGATATTGTGCTAGAACTGATTGGAAATGATAAGGCTGAACTTGAGACCAATCGTTTAATGATTGACAAATATCACCGAGTGTATAAAATAGAGCTCATTTCAGTTTGACAGTTGAATAAGATGCTTAATATGCGAAATTTCAATGGACCACCTAATGAGTTGCTGGCGCGTGCAACAGCAAACATTTCAGCGACATCTCATTTAGATAATGCTCGTAACTCATGCAAAGTGCAACAGGCTGAGCTGAAACTGAAACAGCGTGGGCGGTTGTATGAGTATAATTTACAACCGCAAACACTGCACGGAGCACTTAAAACCAAATCAGCGTCGCACTGCTAATCAGCAAAGCAAATCGTGCTCTAAGACACAAGTTCGTGTATCTGTGAGATACGAACACACACACGCGTATCTCAACTGCCCCATTCGATTTGACAAGCAACAAGTTCAAGTTGAATGTCAACCAATTGAGTCTTATGTAATGTCTATACGAATATATCGCACCCCTTGGCCAGCGAGTGGCTGGATCCCTTTAGTGCCTCATAGTAGACGCCAGCCTGTGAGGGTGTATGTGAGATCCCCCTCATATACTGCCGCTTCCACTCCTTCATATGCGCGAAGGTTTCATCCTTATCGATAGCCCCGTTCTCTGCTTCGGTTGGATCCTGCAGCACCTGCACATCGCTTAAAGGCACTTGCATACTGCTAATCTTATCGCTAGTATTAGTACCGGACCCGAGCGCGGATAAAACTCAACTAACAGCGAACTAACGTATCTGATCCCAAGCCAACGTCAATGCTGACAGTATTTATCTTTAAAATTAGAGCAGCACTAATCACTAATCATCTATTGGCACTACCACTTAGCCAAGAGCCAAAACATGGCCAAACAGTTCCCTAATGGTTAGGCCCGCACTCCTTCACACCTGCTCGACACTCACCTGTAAGTGGGCTGCTGATACGCCTTGCCATTTGAAGTGAGTCCATAGAAACTGGCCGGACGATTGGGTACTATAGTTATGGGATACGACTGTGGATTGCTGATCACACTGTCAAGCGAGTCGGGGTCCTCCTCGATGGTAGCTGGTCTATTGAGTGACTGTCTGGCCTTCTCTTTGAATCCCGCACTTGTCGAAGTTCCGGACGCAGTTGTTGTCGCCGTTGTCGAGTGGCTCGAGAAATTGAAACGCATCTGTGGATTTCAGTTGAACAGTTGAAGAAGTCGCTCAATGTACTCATTTTTCATGAGGTATTGTTACTGTATCGTTGTTGTTGTGTGTGATGTGTGCCACTTGTTGCAATAGGAGTGGCAAGAGCAGAGACGAGGTGCGAAAAGTGTATGGCATATAATAGATTTGCATTTGTTGACTATGGATGAGCAAGTGAACATGCATAAAACAAAACACTTTTATCAGTCCAGATATATTAATAATAATATTTGCAGTGCACACTGCTACAACAACATTTACTAAAGTTACATATGTGTAGAATTTGTCACTCTCGTATCGCTGTGTTTACTTTAAGGTAATGCGAAGTATTTCTTTGTTAGAAAAAGCCATAAAATGTAGTAAATCAGAATGCAAACTATGGGAGAAGCCACTGTAAATCGAATTATAGCTACGTTTGTTTACATAATACGAGTAGCTTCCGTCTTTACACAAACTCACAAAAGCCGTATTTATCTAATCCTATTATGGCACTAAAAATGTTCGTCCAGTTAAAAATACATAAAAAGTTTTTAACAGGCACACCTTTTTAATCGAGCGCAATTATATTCTTTTCGGACCGGTTGAGATTAAATATTTTTAGCACCTTTTTACGAGCACACAATTTTCAATTAATTGGCACCTTTAAAACGAGCATTAGGCGGTTTTTTGTTATGCTAAAGACTTTAACACATGTTTAACAATTTAGCCACATAATAGTATTATTAATATGAATAATATATGTCAGGCGAAAACCGCTGAAATTTCGCTTTGTTTTGTGTACGGCCGTCGCTCCAGAAATGACTAGAGAGATCACTGGGAAACTGCACGCAGAGCAAACAGAAACTAAAACAGAAACAGAAACAGAGACCGAAGCACAGTAATCCGAACACAACGCCACAGAAGCTAGACTGTTAAGTCAGTACAACGGATTAAATAACAGCTGACTGACTGACAGTGACAGTGAGAGTAACAGCAGCGGCGATACCGACAGCGATAGCGATATCTACACCGAGTGTGACAGTGTCAGAAAGAAAATTTGTAAGCTAAACAAAAGTAGCGGACAAAAGGCGGCTCACTGTAAATGAGCTCAGTTACGCACACATGCACAGGCACTCAGATATAACAGATGGATGCTCTCTTCTTCACTGATACAAATACAGTTACAGTTACACACACAGATACATACAGCTGCACAAGAAGATAAAACTGTCGCGTTGATACGAGAAAAGTTCAATTGAAACGATTTTTAAATTGAAAATGAGGCGGAAGATAAGCACGATAAGTACAGCTTATCTATATTTGATGTTTGTACGGGCCAGAGAAATTTAAAAGCTGATACTTTCAGTGTATACGACCTTGAGTCGCAAGGTTTTGTGCCAAGGGTGCAAGCAGTCAACGTGGTAATCTTCGAGATTCTGTCTGATTGCACTCATTGCAAAAATATCAAAGAATGCAAAAGTAAATCTGTATATTCTCTTTAAAACTGTTGAATACAGCAGAACTCTGTCTGTTTGCCGCTCCATACAAATAAATAATTCCTCTTCAGCGAGTACAGTAAATCTCACAGACCCATGTCATGTCGGATGTAACAGAGTCAGTTACGCGTCATAAATTTGTCATTCATTCATTCCCAATTAAACACAGAACCTTTAGCAATATATCAAATCATTTATGAATGTGGTTTGTTTTCTTGCAAAATGGATGTTTACAAATTTCAGATGCCGCTAGTCTTTGTTGCGGCACTGGAACTAATAGCGAATTTAGAAGATGCATCGCCTCTACACTAACATCCCGTTCGAAATCTAGTGCGATGTTCAGAGAATAGGATGAAACGTTATCATTATAATCAATGGTTTCACTTGAACCAATGTCCTCAGTGGGTAGTGCTTGAAAAAGTAAATTAAATAATGTAATACCCAGTGACCAGCAATCTACAAGGTAGTCGTAACCAGATTTGTGAACTACTTCTGGGGCCATGTATCGTGGAGTTCCGCATTTATAGTACTGATATTCTCCTGTGTAAAATGAGGACAATCCAAAGTCGGATATCTTGACTACAAGTATATTTAATGTTTTAGTGCATTGACCCAACTTCACTAGCAGATTCTCTGGCTTTATATCCCGATGGATTACTTTGCGTGAATGAATGTACTTCAGTCCTTTGCCTACATTAACCATAACGATTTTTATCAAACTCTCAGGAAGAGGCGAGAATATCTCAATCAATTGGAACAGATCACTGTCCAATCGTTCAGTCACAATAAAGGAGTACTTGATCTGCTCCACTGAATAGATAAGGTCAACCACGTTCGGATGATGCTGTAAACTACGCATCAATTCGCTTTCACAGTATGTTTCATTAGCATTCTGGTGTATACGCTCCTTGTTGACCACTTTAATTACATAGAATTTATTGCGCGTAAGCCTGCCACATCCCCCGAATATAACAGAGGAATTATTCCTAAACAGAGGCGCCGTTACTTTTATGTATAGACGGATGGACTTTGGCAATTCGTCAGGGCTAATATTGGCCAGGGATTGCACACATGTATCGCTACCGCTTTCGCTTTCCGGATACAACTTCTTGTGTTTGCGAATCAAAGAGTCCAAAAAGTTCATGTAGTTATTGCCGATGTTGTACGTCTCATCGATGAAAGGCTCGTACTTGCAGCAACATACAACTATATCAGCATCGTAGATTTCAGCCACTGACTTAATGCGTGCTCCATCAATTCGATAGATACGTATAACAGCCGAGTTCAGAATAACATAGGGCCGTAGTACCTCTGTAACTGCCTCTAGCAGCTGCTTCATGGCTTTAAATTTCTTTTCTGAGAGAGTGAATAGAACACCATCAAAATGCTTATTGCCATTGCGTAAGAGACAAATACGCTTAGCCTTAACAGGCAATCGATCCGTAGTTCGACAGAGGTCTTTAGTATTTGTCTTATTTTCAAAATTTTGTGAAGTATAATGTTGTGCCATTGTATAATTTCCTTATGTGTATATGTATACTCCGAGAGAAAATATAATAATGTGATTATTCAAGGCAAACTAAAGTCAATCTACAGTGTCAAGAAAATAAAAAGTTAGGAAATATCTCTGCTTTACTTCTTATTCCTTTTCAATTTTAATCAGCAGCTTAAAATAGGTGATAATACATTTGACCTGTGTGTATCGGTGCGGAAAACCGTCAGTTTCCATGCGGCAGTCATACAGTTTTAAATATTGTTCCGTCACAATAGGAAGAGACCTGGGGGTACCCACCTCCCGCCCACCTCACTATATAATGATAACAACTACATAAATTATGTCACGCTCAATTGTGAATGGCAGTAGTAGTAGCAGCAACACCAGCTGACATGATGAAGAGCGCTCAAGCAGCTGTGATAATTGAATAATCAGCTATATTACGCAGCTTGACAATGAGCGACCCCAAGATATGCACTGCCGCAATGCGTTCACATACACACACATACATACATGGCACATCTGTATGTAGGCATACACTCACACGCCTCCCCGTTGATAGCTGCCAGTTTGTATGATCTGATATCGTCAAGTGCAAATTTGTAGGCAATCATTGGCCACTTTATGAGCCTGACAGACGGGAGGGGTGTTAATTCGATTTTAATGCATTGAATGGCAACGATTTGCGCCTATTTTTAAACTGAAGTGAAGCCGGCTCTTCCATTTGTCTTTATGGTTATCATGTTTTTGAGACTTGTGCACATTTTGTTAAGTTATTACATATTGTATTATTATACAACTTCACCCAAGTGTAATATTTGTATTATTGATTCACGGCGTAAGTATGCAAAAAAATAAATATGTTTGCTGTTATTTCATATGAAATACATATACTCAACAAATCAATACTTTTTCAACTAAAATCTATGACATTTGCACTTATTTAAAAATTAAACAAATACCATAAACTCAATAATCGGGAGACTATATTCTATATCAGCTTTTTTATAGCTTCTTCACATGCGGGCATGTTTGCCACAGTGTGCTCAAAGTGGTGTATTTTTTGCTCTTGGTGTCAATCAAAATATATTTATCCAATTAGTTCAGATTTGCTTTATAAAACATAACATAATATATCTTTTAAGGTATAATGATAGTTAAATTGTAGATTTATTTAACTGAAGATATAGAAGATGAAAATGTTGGTTTGCTTTTAATGAAATTTATTTATAATTCTTGTTTTCGGTGTAATCCATTTTTGTCAGGTGCTGATTAAAGATACCCCTTATATTATGTCACAGTTTTAATAAGAATGAATACATTTGGCTCAATAGTGTAGCATACTTTAAGGGATATATTTATTTAAGTTGTAAATGCATACTTTTGAGGAATCAGTTAATTTGAAATATTTTGTGAGTTTATTCGACACTATTAGCTAATTGGAATGCTGTGACTGTGAGAAATGAATAGACCGATCACTGACACTAATGTCGCTGTAAGCTTAAGGTAAATCTAGCAGAAAGCTAAATGCCAAGACCATCTGCACATTGAATAAAAATACTTTTGACTCTCTAACGTAAAATACAAAACACATGTCATGTTAACAGGTTTTTATTTTGAGTCTTCGATAAACGAAGGATACACAATGAATATTGGACTCTTTTAACTTTGACTATTTACACCTATATTGTATATAAGGTAAGGAAAAGGTTGTTGGCTTTGGGTAGGCTATAAGTAAAGTACTAAAACTACGTATTTTTGTGATTTGTTATTGGTACATGTCCGTGTGTTAGTATGTGGATGTGTGTGTGTGTGTGAGTGTAAATGCTGCAAAACTTACGTACAACTAAATGCTAAATATTATAACTACTATATTACTATATTCTACGATAATTTTACAATGAATTTTGCATTAAATATTCCTTCTGCTCACTCTCTCACAAAATGGCAAAATCTTTTCGAATTATGTATGTGTGTGTGTAAGTATGTGTGAGCTATGTGCTATATGATGCCTATATATATTTCTCTGCACTTATTACATAGCCGCCCCGTTGTAATGTTGATACATTTCATCCCAGAAACGCTGACGCTCTGGCTCTGGATTCGTCTTCATATTCAACTCATGTGAAATGTCCAAGTAGTTCAGACTGCCCATAACATTTGTGGCATCAATTGGCGTCCATTTTGTAGTTAGCAGCGGATCATCAACGTTTGGTGTGGGTGTACTACAAATCAAGAACAATATAAATTCGATTCATTTCGAGAAGTCTTCACATCTTACCCGTATTTGGCAAAATTTGTCCACATGCGCACCATGCGATTCTTGACCATGACCTCCATTGACTTTGGGTCCAAGCTCAAGTTGAAGAACCCGAATTTGAACAGGTATCCCATCTCATCACCATGGCACACACCAGGCCGAGGAATACCCAACATGCGCTTATATAAGCCCAAGGCTCCATCGAAGGAGAAGCGATACATATAGATGGGTGCATTGCCAAACATTGCATGGTTACGAGCGGTACGACGAATTCCCTGCAAGAACATCAGATCCGTAAGCAGCTGTGAAAAAGAAAAAACTTGTTATTTAGGCACAATTCGAATTTCAGCAAGTTGGACTTACTGCAATCATCTCATCCACTGACTCGAGGCCCACATGCTTGTTGCCTATGTAGAAGGAGCGTATTTCTCGGGTAACTCTATCGTGCTCATTGGTGACATTCAGATCATGTGGCACGAGACGTCCAAAATCATTGTCGATAATTTGTAGTAGCTGAGGATTCTTCCGAAGCCCTAGAATAAGTAATTAATTTGAATACGCTGAAGAATACTTATAATGTTAGATACCCACTTCTAATGAAGAGCATGGCTTCGTGTGTGTTGTACCCCGTCATATAGGGCACATCGCCATTGAAATTGTGTACATCGTACATGTCACTTGGATGCTCGGTAATGAAAGGCTGTTCCAAGAACTCCTCCTCTTGGGAGTTCTTATTCCAGTAACCCTCCACAACGGGCACAAATGGCAGGCCAATATTATTGCGCTGGTCCTCGGCTGTTAATGTCGTGGGAGCTGCTTCAACTAGCTTCATGGCTGGCACACGCCTCAAGAAGTCTAAGATCTCCTCAGTGTCATTGGAGCCGACATAACCAAGGTTTGCTGCTAATCGAGCTGCTCTCACACTAGAACTAGCTGACATAGACCAAGGATTCAAGGCAGATCCACTCTCCGAAATGGCCCGTTGAAATAGACCCTTCGCAAGCGGAGAGAGGAGCAGCAGTTGTACCGAAGAACCACCAGCAGACTCACCAAAGACTGTCACCTGCTCAGGATCTCCACCGAAGGCAGCAATATTATTACGCACCCACTTAAGAGCAAGCACCTGATCCTTCAGTCCTTGATTACCAGGCGCATCTGGTCCAGCTGTTAAAAACCCGAGTGGACCAAGACGATAGTTCATGGTCACCAGGACAATGTCTTCAGCCACCAAATAGTCAGGGCCATAGAGAAATGAGTTACCAGAGCCAAAAGAGAAGCCGCCGCCATGCAGCCAAACCATGACGGGAAGTTTTGGCTGTAAGCTATAAATACATTGACATTGTCAATTCTTTGAGAATATCTTACGTTGAGGCAAATGCTTACTCATCCTCCTTGGGCATGCGAGTGGTAAAGACATTCAGAAACAGACAGTCTTCGTCGCCCTTGAAGGTGTCTAATATCATGTTCTTGTGGGGACAACTGTGACCCTCTCTTGAGGCATCTCTTACGCCCGACCAAGGTTTCTCTGGGTCTGCAGCTCGGAATCTGTAATTAGAAATCCATGTGGTTACAATGACTTGCAGTGGGTTCACTGCATTTTACACCCACCTACGCGAACCAGTGGGTGCTGCTCCATAGCGCATGCCCTTGAAGCTGTAGTAGCCACCCCTCTCACCAGACCGATATTTTTGGTAGCGACCTCGCACCTTGCCCAGTGTTGTGCTGGCCACAATTTCGCGCTCCTTCTGCAAACATTGAGGTAAACAATAATAAATTTAATGCATATTTGAAGCCAGTCTAAAACTTGATCGTGTGAACCGCTAAAATAAACGAAAATTAAGAACCAACTGCAACTCAAATATTTCTAATTTTCGCGTTATGCTAAAGTATCTGCGAGGTTGCATACGAGTATGTATAAGTCTTGCGCAATCGCTGTAAGAATTTGCAAGTATTAATTTTGGCCAGCGTTGGAGTACAGAACCAGGCCATGGTGCACATATTTCGCAATCGCCCTGACCAATGGCCAATGGTGAATGAGCCGGTTCTTGCTCGATTGAAATATGTAATTAAATTTGAGCATGGAACTCTTTCTTTGTTCTTGAAGTCGCGGCTTATTTGGACAGCTTTGGCTTGGGCATAGACTTGACCTCGGCCACAAGTTGCAGCTGTGGACATCCAAACATGGCCATCTGGCACTCAGGCTGCCATAACTTGACTGAATCTCACAGAGAATCTTACAAATTTGGCATTTATGCGCCAAGTTGGCCGTGTGCTTGTTGCAGGTAATTTGTGCTGCTGATTGGCGAATGGTTTGATGGTTTGATAGCAGCATACTTTGATGTTTTAATGTGTGCTTACCCGCAGTGATCTCACCACCTCCTGCACCACTCGCATGGCCCGCGATGGCAGCAATTGCACCAGCGAATTGGGATGCGAGGTCAACGTTTTCCATGCCGTCGTCTCCTGCAATTACAAAGGTCATTCATATATTTTTAATTGAATCAACAGCAAATTGCAAACATGCCATATGCCATAAGGCTTATGCGCGCCTTGTGCAAACGCCATACTCAAGTTCACCACTAACTGTTAAGTACTCTGTACTCAGCACTCACTGCCCAGTACTTACACTGGGCTCTTCGCTCAGGCTGTTGCATTAATGTTGACAATTTAGTTATTGTACTCGTATCTGTGCCTGTCTGAGCTGCCCACTTTTAATGATGTTAACGGGCAACCTTGCCGCCAAGCAAATTTCGTTTAATTGAAATGCCATTTGCATAATACCAAATACAAACACACATGTACATGAGTGTATATACATATGTAGACAATATAATGAAAATGAAAACACTTTGCTTGAGGCGGCAAGAGTCACAACAGTTAAGTGGCAACAACAATAGCAAGAGTCACGTGCAGCCAACACTTAATAGTTAGATTCAGACCCATATATACACACACACACACTTCTGTGTCCACAAATGTCTGTTGGCTGTCATATTAGCCGGCGTGTGCCCCCAGCTGAAATGTATCTGTAACTGCGTCAGTCTCTTTGGCTCGAAGTGAATCATGACACAGTTGGGCTATGTCTTTACCGCACCAAATAAACATCGTTGAATAGTTTCAAGTTCACATTTTATAACACTTTATGCTAATTTATATTTCTTTCTTTCAGTATGTTCAATTTGTATCTCAGTCTTTAATTTGTGTGTGTCTGCTAGCTAAACACTTGACCCGCTATATGCGTGGGTCTTTTATAGCCTTTAGCTTGCATCTGTATCTCTGCAGCTTTATCGCTGGCATTATGCTAATGTGGGTGTAGCCGGTTATAAAACAGTTTTCAAGTTGCCTGAGCTTTATTTAAATTGATTTCTTGACTTCATTTGCTTGACATGATATTTATAACTGTTTTTCATATTGTTGATTTGAAGATATGAATTTAATTAAATTGCACTGACTTAAGCGTAGCAAAAAGCTCATCTAAAGTGGGTCACTATTTGGGTCTTAAGCATATGCGTAATAAAATAGCTGTTATTGATGTTATAAAAGAGACATAAGAAATAAAACGCCTGAGAATTGGTGAACTAATCACTTATGCCTTTGTTAACTATACTAAGTGATATTGAACTGAATGTATAAACTTAAGTAATTAATTAGTGAATTAGTATTTAACTTTCAAATCGTCTTGTAAATTATAAATTATGAGTAATTAGTAAATAATTATTACCTGGAATGGTTGTCAAAATAAATATGCTTTTGTTAATTTTTAGTAGAGACCATTTGGACAGAGGGATCTTAAGTAACTCTACTGCAGATGCAGCTGACAATTTAAACCATTAGCTGCAAGCTGCAAGCAATTAAGAGTGCACAGCCAGAGAGGCAGAGAGGAAGAGAGCCTCGAGTACTTGCACACAATGATGCCACTTATAATGCATATATTGCATAATAGCAAAGACAACAGCAACAATAACAATAACAACGGCAGATGGGCGCTTTCACGCTACGCTCGAAATATAAAAATAAATACAACAAAAATAAATGCAGTCCGGCAGATCGCCAACAGCACAGCGCAACAGTGGAAAGTTGCAGCTACAATAATAGCAACAATAAATGCAGCAATGATTGCATAAATACTCAGTTATTATTTAGGCAAAACAAACCTCAGTAGTGCTGCTCCCAGAATATTCCATATCCATATGGGGTGTATCAAGTGTGGACCCGGAACTGGTCTCCTCTGTGGGTGACATAGTTGTGGTGGTGCCAACAAGCAATAAGGCTTCTGGCAGATCGCCAGGTAAGTCACTGTCATTGTAATAGCTCTCAATAGGTGGATCGTTTCTCTGGAAATTCAACACATTCATCGGCTCTGAGGTTCTTTGTATGAAGAGAGCGAAACCTATAAGAGCTAGGGACAGCAGAAGCGCTGCACTGGCCAGTGCATACGGCAGATAAGAACGGCAGGCCATGGCTATTGGATCTGGGCTAGGCCTTGGTTTTATGCAACTGCAATACAGGCGTTGACAATTTGCCAACTTCCAACTGTAAACTATAAACTGTTAACTGTAAATTGTAAATGAAAAACGTACAACATACAACAACAGTTGCAGTTGCAGTTGCAGCACGTTGTGGCACGCGTTGCAATGCGAAACACTAAACTTTGATTTATTGAACAATGTTGTCTTTGTTTCGCCAGTGTCTCAGTATCTTAGTTTAGGCCAAAGGCACATTGGCACACTGCAATGTCTATCAACACACACATAAACACACACACCGACACACTTGGGGACCGAGCTTAGCATCCGTTATTGTTGCACTCGCGGCCACAGTCTACGGGCTTTTGAGCCCAGCTCCAGCAAGTGCTTCAAATATAATTCAAGCCAGCTTTTTGCCTGCACTTGTTGTGGAGTTTTTTTATTTCAGCTAGTAATCGTTTTAACTTTAATACCCTGTACTAATTAAAACTAAAGCAAGGCACATAATAAAGTTTTGCAAAATGTTTGTTACAGCTGTGTCCCATCGCATAGTCGAAATGCGATTCCCTTGACATTTGGAAAACGATTCTTCTGTTGGTCAACAATGTATACAATCTAGACAGGGCATCTACAAGTCGCCCATGCCTGATACACTTATGTACCGCACGCCATGGTAGAGTGCAGACACTATCATTGCCGTTGATGTTGATGTTGTTGCTTTTGGACTAGTTCACTTGTTAAGCTTGTTGCTTGCATTTCATATTAAATTATTATATGAGTATCTTTCAATGTTATCGCCGAATTAACGGAAATGTTTCGCTCGTAATTAAGTTATTATTTAACTATTATTATAATTGTATTAGCTACATAAATTTGTAATTAAATTTCTATATGTTAGCCGTGCTTAAAATAAATTGCTCGCATATATACAGGCTGTAATTAATTTAACATTAAAATTACCAACTAATTAAGCAAAGGGCACTCAGAGTGGTGTTCTTGATGCAGGGAAAACTTCAAGTGCAAACGGCTTAAATTAAGTACTTAATTAAATTTACATTAACACAAAATATAAGGGAAGTTGTTAACTCTGTTAGATAAGGTTAAAATCCATATGTATAAAGAGGCCTTATATCAATTTTAGTTTTATCTACTGTATGACATTCTTGTAGCCTAAATCATTTAGTCAAGAAAAGCATTAGATATGTATATACACATTGTTAAGTAAGCATTAAACAAGCATCTTTAATTTAAAGTACACAAATGCTATTGACACACATATTCACACATAGACACCCCGTAAATATAGAATGACTAATTCGTTCAGCTCACCTGACATACATCATCAACTACCATACATATAATCTGCAGCAAAGTAGATACTTTATAATGCCCTCTAGT
This sequence comes from Liodrosophila aerea, assembly GCA_035045005.1. Classification (NCBI taxonomy): domain Eukaryota; kingdom Metazoa; phylum Arthropoda; class Insecta; order Diptera; family Drosophilidae; genus Liodrosophila; species Liodrosophila aerea. The sequence continues at coordinate 871,512 of JAWNNL010000753.1, forward strand.
AAAATCATACACCTACGAATTGCGAAAAGGTTATAGTATAAAGATACAAAGTAACACTTCTATCTTTTATGTTCACATCAGCATAAATAGTTATTAATATTAATTAAAGTTTATCACAGATGCAAAGTCAAATTCACATAATGTATTCATGTAATGTGGATTGTTCGGATTGAGTGCAGATATCAATGGCATTGATAATGTAATCCAAGATCAGATTGCACGATGCAAACTCATGTGTCATTCACGCGCATTGGCCACAGATTCTAAGAGCCATGGCCAAAAACCAATTGAATACCACTGACAACGTTTGTATTTTGTGCGGGTCGTAAACCACGGCAATGGCGAATTGAGAATGCCTCTGAGTGAATCTTTATCTGCTACGGCTGGTTATGTGTACACAACTCTACACGTCCATAAAATCCATTAACAGTCACCTGTAAATGCAGTCTCTAGTATTTCCATTGAGCCACAAAAGCGATAACTTAGAGTCTTGGGGTCTGCGCACAATAACCAGAGGTTCATTCCAGCTACTTGTACAGGTAGCTCGAGTGTTGGATTACTTTTGAAACAGCAACAAATTTGCGACATGTTGTCAAAGCCATACACCACAATCGGACAGACGGAGAGACAGCAGACAGACAGACAGACAGACGTAGAGACTGACGCTGTGGCTTTGATTTAAAACTAAAAGCGTTGTAAGCAAATTTTTGGCTCTGGCACGCTTCGTGTGTTGTCAATTGTAGCTGTTTCTTTGTACATAAACGCACACACATACTCAATTTCAAGCTGTATTATCATTGGACTTACCTTTAATGTATTGGAAAGCTTTCCAGCTCGAGCTATAGCTGTGCCAAATGTTGAGGGCGCAATGGCAATGGAGTCTGTCTCATGGCAGAGCTGCAGGGCGAGGAGTAGCAGCAGCAGCGGGAGCAATAGTACCGGACACGAGTGTCTTGTGCGTATCATATTGAGTTTGATCTTGGACTGCGACTAAGCAAATAAAAGCGAATAATGCATTAGTCGATTGTCTTTAACGATTCTCGTAATGTGTTTGCCATCAACAAACTAAACCCGAACCGCACCGCACTACACCGCACCGAGTCGAGCTGAACTGAACTGAACTCACAGCGAGACGACGCTTCTCAGACTACTTCTTGGTCAGGGCCAAGCTGCGAATGTCAACAGCAGCAGCAGCAAAGTAAGAGCAGCAGCAGCAGCAGCAGCTGCAGTCCAACTGAGCTTGAACCACTGCGAACTACTCAAGTCACTTTTCCGGCGAGTATCGCAGCGGTGTCTTACATTTAATTGGCTGATATTATTTTCGCATTTGTTGGCTCTTGCCGGCCGTCGACAGTCGGCAGTCGGCAGTTATTGTTGTTTTGTGTAGTTCAGTGTTAGTATGAGACTAATTCAGACATTATTCAATTTTGCTTTGCTTTGGCTCTGGCTGCTGCTTTGAGGTCATTGAGCGCACTTGGCAGCATCGATAAGGCTGCGGCTAAATATTTGCATGTTCATGGGGCGTATGATTAATTAGTTATGCATACGGTGTCGTTTTAGCCTGTATTGTCGGACTCTGTCCAATGACAAAGACCCATGGCGTGGCTTAATCAAGTCTCGGTCAGCGGAAAAATCATAATTTAATGCGGAAAACAAAGGGGAAGGCTATCGACACATAGATAAGACACACTCAACTCATTTAGCAATGTTCTAATTATGACAAGCCAGCAGACTACAGAATATGCTAATTTCTTGTTAGCAGTTAGTCCACTTCCTAAGTTTAACTTGTATTAAGAGAATCACTCTGTCATCTGATCGATTCTTTGCTAGATAATTTGGCAAAGGCATCCGAGACTTGGGCAACAAACTCGTTTTAAATTAACAACTGTACAGCAATGAGCCGATGCTTTATTTCTATTGAAACAAATTTGCTGCTGCATCATAGTAATACCTCTACTATAATAATAAATACCAACAATCATAATAAGCATTTGGCGCTGTGTGGCACGCCCACTGTTTAAAGTCAGGCAACGACGACAACGCTTCATCGCACAATGCAAACCACATACGACTACGTGTGTGTGTGTAAGTGTGTGTGTGCAGCGGGCGGCGATAGGGGGGTAAACCAGTAACCCACTTCCTACTTGAGGCAAACACGGTCTCAAGTGCGACGACATTGCCGTCCGTTGTTGTGGCCTATACATAGACGATCATTTGGCCTATAGCTGCTGCTATTGGTGGCCAGCAATGCTAAGGAAAGAGACACTTGCACTTTCATGGAAAGTTGTTTGGTCACTTCGCCGAGAGAAATATGAATGGAGAAATATGAGAGAGACTGAGCTGCGATCAGCTGTGCCTAGTACCGCATACAAATGCGCAGTTGTGCGGGATATAGGCAAATAATTTATATAGTCGAAAAATCATATGCAAATGAGCTTGAGCAACAAAAGGCATTTCAATTGGTAGCAAAGCGAACAGACCACAGAATGCGCCCATTTTGCAATGAGCATGTATAAAAGGAGTGAGAAACAGAGAAATAGCGAGAGAGCGAGATCAGTTCAGGCTGCCAATTAACAGTGATCAAACAAGAAAGCAGGTGTGTGTCTGTGCCAGAGAGAGGCACTGAGCACCAGGAGGAGAGCCAGTTGTGCGATTGAATTGGCAACGCAATGGGACTCACACTGGGAGTCGAAAAGTGGGAGCTTGGCTGTTAAAACTCGGTCAGGCTGAGAGCAGAGACTGAACACCGCCATGCAATGCGTTACGTAAGCTGCGATCAAAACAAAAAAGGTAAATATTGGAGATAAAAAATAAATAAATAAGTCAAACATGTTGAAGAGCTGAAGCCAACACAAAACACAACGCAAAGCAACAGCAGCTGTAAAATGAGCTGCTAAAAAGCAGAGAAACAGAGAGATTGGAAGAGAGAAAGAGTCGCATAAACAGGGTGAAAGATAGAGAGTGGGGGAGAGACTGCGTGCAGAGAAATGCCGCTGAACTGTTGCCAGGTTGATGGCGTGCATAGACTCAGTTTTTGGCAGTTTAGCCAAGCATTTAATTTATGCATGTCTACAAATTGAAACGATACGCTAAATTTCGCTTGACCCCTTTATGTAAGCCGGCAGGCAGCCTGCAAAACGGAACTAATATGTGCGATCTATGCAGATAAACTGGGCATTGCAGAGACCTGAGAGCGTGTCCGCTTACGGCACGAGTGTACGGAATAGGCAAATATTACAGTACAGTATCACTTGACGGACAAATAAAATCAAATTTGACACACATATGCAGACACTTTGGGATTTATGACTCAACGGACTCCACTCGACTCGACTCGACTCGGCTGCGGCAAATGTTTTGGATGTGCAAAAACACGTCGAAACATTTTCCATGTTTTCAATGACATCGAAAAAACCGTTAACAGTTTAGCAAATAACGGTTAGCTCTTAGCGCTCACAGTTTTCGATTACCGATTATTAGTTTGGCACATAAACACACACGATATACAGGTATACTGGAAAGCACACAAATTCAAAATAATGCACTGCACACGTTGGACAAGTTCAAGTTTGTCGCCCAAGTCTTTCGTTTGCCTTGCAATAGGCGCACTTCTCCTTCTGTTACTTGGCAACAAAATTAGTTGATCGCTGCGTACCTCGGAATTATTCGTGCTTCACGTTTGACTGTCGCCGTCGAACTGAGTCTGTGGCTGGCCAACGGTGCGCTTAAGCGTCAAATTGCTCTTTTCATACGTGCCGCATCGCTTCGTCTCGCGGGCTTGCAGCTGGCACTGATGTTGGAGCTCAGACGACTGCGAGAGAGGGGGAGAGTAGTGACAGAGAGACGGCTGGGGGGGACATCCTAACAGCCTAACAGTCGGCTTATCTATTTCGTTTTCTATTTCTGCCAGCAATATGAAAAACAAAGAGTGATGGCAAAAACTAATTTTGCCAAGACACTGCGACAGCAAGTCACGCATAAATTATGCAAAAGTGTTATTTTATTTTTATTATATATTTCTATTTGGTAATTTGTATGTACAATGCAAAAGGTAGTCAATTACTCTGGTATTCTTGGACGAGAGAGAAACGCTTGTAGCCACTCTGCCAAGTCGTTAAGCACGTACAATAGTTAAGGGCTCGGAGCCAAGTCCGAATCATTTGTAACTGTTCACTTGAGTTCAAGGATAACACATGTGTAGCAATTGTCACTTGGAGCTTACATCCTACAGCTAACACACAGCCAGAATGCAAGAGTAAATGACATTGAAATGACATTATGACATTGAGAAAAGTACGAATATTTAATTAACTGCCTATGACAATTAAGTACTCACTATCTGCCGAAATCATTGTGTAAGCGATTTGTTTTGGGGAGGGGGAAATCTTTAGTCACACTCCATCGTAATTCCCATTACCGTTAATTCTCATTCTACAGCCCATGTGACCCTGTTCGGGGATTACCCGCAGCATCTGCACTTGACTAAACATAGAAATTCAAGTAAACCTCGTATATGATTCGAAGCATGCTGGCTTTCGGCATTTATGAATCCATATTGTGCATTCAGCGCGCAATCTGTTTGCTCTGCTGTGTGGAAAGTGTGTCACCATATTGTTCTATACAAATATTATATTTGCCTGTTCGTAAATTACACAAAATATGTGCGCATAAAATAACAAACACCGCTTCCCGGGCAGCATCGGCAAAACTTTGCATCGCTTGAGCAAACAAGAATTTCGAAAGCGACCCGGTAGTTGACTTCGCATTAAACTGATGCATGCTCCCCATAGAGATAAGCCCTGGGATTGCCCACAGCAGTGTGGACGAGCCTACTTAAGGGATCTTAATAAGGTAAAACAACAAACACAAGTTGCAGTCCCGTTGCAATCGTTCGTCTCTCAGGGTCAACTGCAAGTCCATGTATGCACTTTGCTGACGTCAGAAGTGTTCTTAACGACATTTCAAATTATGACTTTGCCTTTCCCTTGTACATACAGGACGAGCTGTTAACATGATAATTAAAATTAAATCTGAGTCTTAATTTGCCACTATGATTGACATTATATTATTACTTGTACACTCTACTGTTGTTGATTTTAACTGTATGCCTTAATATCAGCCAATCAATTACCACTTTACTTGCCAGGAGGCTTTAGTAGCAAATGTTCGTCAATCTCATTACATTGAATAGGGATGGGGAGTTATTCATTCAAATTGGTGTATGTAGTATGTGCGCCTTTCTAGATACTGTATCTAACTAATAAATACCACGTACTAAATTTCAAAAAAGCCATCTATTGACTTCTAGTTGCTTCAAAATTTTTGCATTTTGCCGACAGATGGCGCTAATCAGCGCGAAAACATATACGTTAAATAGATGACGCGCTTCATTTTTGACTGGCGCCACCTATTGTTCGTCAACTGTTGCGTTGAAAAATGAAAACGAGATTAGTTATGATATCTCAGATATAGTCAGGTTCAAACTTAACGAAATATTTTCAAACTTTGAAATTCAAAGTGAGTTAGTTCGCCAAAAATGTAAGATTATATAAATGTCCACTCTTTTATTGCAATATTCAAACCCAACTTGCTTATATATGACGAGAGATTTCAATTCTTTAAAGATTGTATTTAGTCGAATACATTTAAGTTAACTTTTGTATAAAATATCATTTTTAAGTGGTTAAGTGGTTTCTCGGCCGTTTTTGTCAAGCTTATGTTCGATTTTCACTCTATATTAATTTGATATTGCGTTAAACTGCACAATTCTTATAACTGGCATACTTGTTTCTCTCTGAAACTCCCTTAATACAAAATGAACAATCATGGATGCTAAACCGATTAATATTAATAAAGATAATCCAATACGCCCGAATAACATTGATAATATGTTAAAACACATGTTCTGTTCTTCCAGGCGCATATGAGGCGCTCCCTTGTGTCTTAATACATACTCCGTCCACCAGACCGCTGTCTCTATCGGACTTAGGGGTTGGTCCCGAAAACGTCTGGATAATTCATTAGCTCGATTGGTATAGCATGGATTTTGAAGTATCTCCCTGATGGTCTGCGTTAATTCCTGAACAGTAAAAGTGTCGATGTTTAAATTTAATGCCACGCCCAACTTTTTCATTCTATCCATATTATCGAACTGATCAAAGTACATTGGTAACCCAAGCATAGGAACGCCTGAATATGCTGCTTCGATAATGCTGAGCAAACCTCCCTGTGTGATAAAGAGCTTGGTGTTAGGATGCTCCAGCAGCTCTCGTTGTGCCGCCATGGGACTTAAATAAATATTATCCGATTTGTTGGCAAGCGTTCCCAATTCGTGTTTCCAAACTACGCGCTGGTCCAGTCGGGAAAACGTTTCCAGAAGCTTTTCCACTGCTTGTGCAGGCAAATATCTGTTCATAATTTCTATTCCCAATGAGAAATATATCACTCCATTCTCAGCCTCATCTAGAAAACGTTTCAGTTCCGAATCCAGAGGTACGCTTGGTTGGGCCAAATGCATGCCGGCCACTTCGACAACATTGGGCACGTTTGATCTCACTTGGCCCAAACTAAAGTGCTGATTGATCAATATCAACGAGAAGTTCCTGCGTCGGTGGTACAGTCTGTCAGTTGGATATGGGAAATACTTGCGATACAATTGCAGTTGAGCGGGAAGAAACACAAATTGCTCCAACAGCCATTCCTCTGCTATGACTATCCAATTGTTCCACTTATCAATTAATGTGACACTACGAGAGTAACCCTTACGCAATACGGGTGTATAAATACTGGGTGCAGAATTTCCAGCCATGTAGTCCGTCATCCAGGAGGAACGAAAGGCTGACAACCCAACGTTAACTGCATCGAAGTGTTCTGCGATTCCAAATAGAGCATATGTATGCATGGGCTCTTGTATTACCATGTCGAAGTGCTCATTTTCATCTTGAAGCAGAGACCTCACGTTTGGGTCAGTCAGGATAAGCTGCGTAGCATTAAAGTGGAATGTGGCTCCTATTTCAGCTTCACTCCAATTGTCAACCGAAAATCTTAAATGGAAGACATTATTCATAACATCTGAAATTAGAATTAGCATTAGTTTGCAATACTTGGATTGAAAGCATATTGATTCGAGTCGTATAAAAAAGTCTATTACTCTGAAATGACAGAGATAACAAAAGTAAATATTGACTGATAAGTTTTACGAGCTTTAGCAACATTCTGAAATCGTATGAGGGCGCTGATAGCTAAAACGCATATAATCAAAAATTGAAACTTACGATAAATCAATTTATCCAGAGTAGGAACACGTATGTGTCGAACGCCCTCAATATCCTCCAAGAAGCCCACAGATGTAATCATTGTCACATTATGTCCTTTGTCACGAAGTGCTTTCATAAATGGTGTTACAATCAAGTACGGTGTACTGAAGGCGTATGTGAATATGCCTAATATATTGGCACACTCGGTTAGTCGCGTGCACCACACCAGCAATACCAGCACACCGACACCAAATGCTGTATGGTTCATAGTATTGTACACCCGCTCATGGCGATATCCGATGGTCAACTAACCAGACGAAACTTAGTCTGATAAGGGCGCAGTACAAATGCTCTCCACTTTGAATGTTGAGCTTTCAGTAATCTTATCACTTCTACTTGATAAGAGCAGTCTATACACGAGCCACAAAGTACATATTCCGAAGTGTTTGTTTGCGAGAGCGTTTATTCCGACACAGTCATAACACTAATGCCAAATCAATAAACAAGAAAACTCGAAAAGCTACAGTCGCCTGCAGCCGACAGTAGGAGACCTTGTGCTACTGTTCACACAGACGGACAGACAGACGCACATAACTATATCGACTCAGCTCGTCGTCTTGATCAAGAATATTTATACTTTGTGGGGTCTGCCACGCATTCTTCTACCAGTTACATTCATACTCTTCTAAGTTGGATAAACTTAATAGACTTTTTTGATAATAATAATAATTTATGATTGAACAAAGTAACATAAACCGCTCTTTCGGAAATTATTTAGATTAGATATTACATCAAATTGTTTAAATTTTTGCGCCAACTTTGCTGATGCACAATATACATTTCTCTTTTGCTCAACGTAATTGCAATATATTTGCCTCACTCTTGCAACTGACGCCCTCTAACGACAATAGAAAATTCTCGCTAGAAAATGTCTGTGGAGACTTTTAACAACGCGCCCTCTATGTTGCTGACAAAGTATTACAGGATGTTGAAAGGATATGTTTGCAAAGGGTAATTCATGAGCCAAAAAAACCACCAAGGCATTTTTAAGTGCTAAAAAATATAAATAAAATACTGTTTTAGAACATGGTTTGTTTCTTGGATAAATGCGTATATATAATAGCAAAAATTGAACTATAATTCAGTATATACATATGTACATAAATACACATATTCTGGATCAGTACGTTTAGCTGAGAGTCGGTATAGCTGCGTTCCTGAGTCTGTCTAAAAGAGACTAAAAATTATCATTAAAATACTCTGAATTTCAATATTACATATTTAAATTATTATTATTTACAAATGTAATTAATTGAACTTATTAAATTTAATGGGGTCAGTTTATGCTTAACAATTTGAAATGCGCACTGTAGCAGCTTATGATGGCTATTGAAACTATGTTAACTATTTGTTTTGTATTGTTTTATTATTTTTAATTAATTGCAATATACCCAGTTTATTACCAGACTGCAGACTCAAAGCGAACCCAATCATAATTATCCCCAGTGCCTACAGGGAACTTTGTTTGCAAGTGCAAAAGGCTATCTGTTTTCATTCACCTCACATGCACACACTACTATATACTATAAATGAAACTGTGCGTTTTATATTTTGACTATAACTCAAAGCGCAATTCTGGGCCAGGACAACCTGAATGACTGTGTGTGTTGTGTGAGTGTGTGAGTGTTACAGTGTTCGTGTGAGCGTGTGTGTCGGGCTCCCATATAAAACATGCATGAACAGGAGCAACATGAACAGACCCGAAAAAAGTGAAGTAGCGGAGGGTGGGTGCCGTGAGAGATGCAAATGCAGCTGCAGTGCAGCATCCCTGGCAGCTCAAATTAACTTAACACTCATAAATCAGCGTTAAGAGCGACCGCAAAAGCGTTGCATAAAAAATAGTTATGACGCTTATACTATAATTTTTGTTGTTTTACTTGTACACTGAAACCGAAACCGTAACCCCCACAGAAACCGAAACTGAAACTGAAACAGTTACTGAAACTGGGTTGCACTTTGTCAGTCAGCGATTCGCATGCCAAATAAACGATACTCATAAAACGCCTGCGTTTGCAGTGCCAACTTGATGGATCTCACATTTTTTTGATATGTCTACCGCCCGTCTTCCACGCCTCCCGCCGACACTTTCACGCCTCTTCGGCTGTCAATGGAACGACCCGGCAATTTCGTTTGCCGGCAAAATGGCTGCTGTCATGGCGGGTAATCAAATTGTAGTGCGCAATTTGACTTTTTGTGCTTTGATACATTTTCGCTTATTTTTTGTAGCACAGTGTCCAGTGTTGCATAGATGGAATACAGCCATCATTTTTTATTCAACGTTCGCGCCAGCCGTGAGTAATGCGGATAATTGAGTAAATCGTGTAATCGGTCAGTAAATGAAAATCGTTAACCCAACGTTTTAAATGTCAATTGCAGTTTAAAATCACGGCAATATTTAAAACTAAATTAATTACCCGCTTGAAAGATGTGCCACCAATTACGGGGATACCATGGATATGCGTGTTTCGGTTTAATTGATAAACATAATGTGGCTTTTGCGAAAAATGCATAACTATTTAAGCCTCTGGCGATGTTTAGCTAACTCCTCTTAATTCTTTTAATTATGCTAATGCTTTCCATGAACTCTGAGCACAACGTAATTCATGGGGTATAAGGTGGGCTGAGCCACCTCGCATGAAAAGCAAAACATTGTCAACTTGCAGGTGTCGCCGGCGTGATAATGTCAACAGAGGAAACAATAAAAGCCACAGTTGTCTTTTACTTTTGCTGCGGGATACGTGGCATGTCAGGATGCGCGCGAGCTGCCGTTTAATGAAGGCAGCGGTTGGGTGTAAAGAAAGTAGAAAGCAAAAGGATGCTTCGAAATGTTACATGTGTCGTTGTCCTTTGTGCTCATTTTCCCATTTTAATGTGTGAGATATGCAATAAAGCAAATGTAAAGAATATTCCATATCATTTACAGGAGTTTTTATGAAATTAATGTGAGTGTTCTAGGCAAGGGTATTCAGGAGTCCATCTTGATATTTATTTATTTGTATACTGCGGTCATTAGCACTTTCTATAGACTTCACTTTTATCATTCAGTGTGATACTTGAACTATACAAATCGCTTTTTCAAACTCCAATCGCATTCATCAATTTTATGGTATACTGTTTTATTTTTTTTCGCAAAGTGCTGTCAGGTGTCAGACTTAATAAATTACATTCAAATTTGGCGTCTGCTTGTCTATGGCTTCATAAATTGGCCCTCTCTGATGGCCTTGAATGGAGTCTCTGCTGAGTCCTTGGCTATTTGAATATAACAATAGGATACAGCTGCGCTGTGTGGGTGGCCACAGAATTCCACTTTGCGAAAACAGTTGTGGGAGAAATTAAAATTTATGTGTCAAGTATGTGAAGTAGAAAAGTTGTGGTGCAACTCTGCGGCATGAGGTCAGAGTATGAGCACAGCAGCTAACTTTGTGCCACATTGGGTACAATAACACACCCAGCAACGGCAATTTCACGCAGCAACAACAACAACAACCACATCTGAGAAGGAGTGGCTGAGGCTGAGGCTGTGTCTGCATAGAGGCAGCCTCAACTGGCACAAGGCTAATGCAAACTAATGCAAAATTCACCACAGGAAAGCTGAGTACTACCAGCTGGCTTAGAGTGAGAATCAAATTCAGAATCAGAATCAAAATCCTACTCCTACTCCGACTACGAAACGAACCTAGTGCCTGTGGTTAGGTCTCCCAGTGGTGTACTTGACTGTTGTTATGTTGCATGCTCGACAAATGCAAATGTGATCTCTAACGGGTTAAGAGTGTCAGTTGCGGCTGGCTAACATGCCCGTTTGGGCTGCCAACTTTTTAATTGTCAGAAACAAATTCTCATCAGCAACCCAAAGTCTTTGAAGCCGCTTGTAAGTAACCCTAATGACCAGGTCAGCAGCAGGGTATTAAAGCGATTGAAATGCTTGAACAAAGTTGGATTGCGTTCCACTTTTAGAAGCGAAAATAAACTCAATACGACGTTCAATTTGAGACGATTATGGTGCCTGGTTCGTTAAGTAGCTCCGGGCAATGCAGCTGCCAAAAGTAAAAGAGCAACAAATGGCGGAAAGCTGGCTTTCACCTTGGGTTCTAGCAATGATCCCTTCCAGCTTTTAAGCGTTCAAATATTTATGAAGCGAAAAATGTTATGTTTACACGCTGCTGGTCGTTTAGTGGTGGAGACGAAGCTTGAGTTAAGTGCTGCAAATGAGTGCAAATGCAAAGTAAAAGAGCGCGAGTGACTCTAAACGGGCAAGGTAAGAGCTATACAGAGCTTGTAATGCTACCCAAGTGTGGCATATGCAATCAGTCATTTCACATCTCTCATTACCCTCAAACCATAATCTCTCTGCTGCACCAACTGCGCTTCATCAATAAGGAACAACGGGCATTACGCATACGACGCGTTGTCTTGCTCCCTTGCATTTAAATGCACGCATGCACTGTTTGCCTTGGCAACTAACTGTCTACGGGTATAGACAGTGACAGCATTGCGGCATTAAGACCTCAGCTGAAATGATTACATGCCTGTTTAGATTTGTCAGTTGACGGCAGCGGCTTCTCTTTTGATTTACTGCCATGGCTGGCGTGCCGAGTCGGGGCTGATGTCGAGCAACGTAACGTTGGGGTTGGCGCTGCCAGCTCATGTATTTTACACTTGATAAATGATCAAATTAGGCAAGCAAAGCGGCGACTTGCATATGTATATAAGTATACTAGTTCTATACTATATAGCTTTATATATTATGCGAGGACTCTCTCCAGCTGCCTTGTTGATGTTGCAGCTTCAGGCGGTGTCTCCTGCACATTGCCACAACGTCTGTTGCACGATATTCTCTTGTCTAGCAGCCGCCGAGTACGGAAGGCTTTGCTGCTTTATATGCGTTGCATGTCTTGCACTTTTGCTGCTGTTGCAGCTGCAGACTCGCTCTGCGGCTACTTGCGGATGCCGTGCTATACTTTCCTGAGTGTGTGTGTGTGTGGGGCGTGTGTACCTACGAAATAAAGCGCATCGTATTGCATGGCTCTCAACTATTTGAAAACATCATGCACGTTTTCATTTAGCTGAGTGCATGCAACTGCCTGAAACAGCTCGATTGAACATTCAACTAGAAGCAGATGCCCCAGTGTGGCGCAATTCGGACTTGGCGTTGTGTTTCTTTGGTAAATGCAAATACTGCTGGAATTTAATTGAAATATTTTATGCACTCATTTCCGATACAACTATTTTAATTGTGGTTGCCCCAGGGCACAGGCTAAGCTATTCACATCAGGGGCTGATAACACTGTGTGTTGTCTACATCTATAGCCAATTAAGTGTGTGTTGTACAGATTTAAGCATTTTGCCTGAACAATGTGAGTGCATCTGCTCGAATTACCTTCAATATTTCATGTCTAATTGTTTTGTGGCAAGGATATTGCCCAACCTGACTGCTGGCTTTGTTACAGGTCAGTAATTTCCACTTGGCCTGCAGAATTAATTGCAATAATAATGCTTAAATTATTCGAGCTAGTCGGCAAACTGACCTTGCAATTATAATCAGCACTACTCTCTAGGCAAACACACATTAAGGTAATTGCATGAAGTAGATTGCTAAATAAACAAACGCAGTACAGCACTTGTTCACTTTTAATGTTGGAATCAATTACAACATTCCACAGATATATTTACCTTTGCTCCGGTCTGTTTTAGATAACAAATTCAAGCTGTACAATTCAGAGAACAGGTGAAAAAAGATATAAAGATACCGATACCTGCTGTTGACTCCTTTTGCGGTTGACTCCGCCCACTCAGCATGTGTTTCATTTAAGGCTTTTATTGTTGTTGACAGGTCTTACTGTTGAATTTTATGCGTTTAAATGTGCAGCATAAATTTAATCTAGAACTGAAAATAATTTTTAGTTTTTTTTCTGGTCTATTAGTCAGCGCAGCGAGCGAAAAGTTGCACATTATAAAAACAATTTTGGCAAGTTTTGCCAAGTTTTGAAATGATTCAATTTTGTTGAGCGAAACTTTGCCAGGTACCAGCTGCTGCACTACGAGACTATCCTGGCTACAGCGAGTCCTTAATAGCTTCTGGCAGCCCACAAACAGAAGCTCGCAGGCAATTAGTTGCTGCTGCTATACAGGAAGCCATGGATACGGTCCAGCTTTAGCAATTTAATTTGGTTGTTTTTTATGGGAAACATAAAGAAGCTATAGAAATGATAAGTACACTTAGATTAATAAGCTGTTGTTTTTTTGTTAAAACTGATTTATAAATTTACTTATACTATTACAGTTTTAGTAATGTCATATTTTGTTGAACCAGTAAATAATGGACTTTATTGACATTTGCACACCTCTCTGGTACATAGTCAAGATACTCCGAGCGTTATGCATGCCATTGTCTGTCATGACTTCCTGTGGCGTCTGTGACTCCCTCGCTAATATGGTTCTGGAATTCCACTTGGAATACCGCTCACTGCAGTACATAAGCAATCCTTCTCTTGGTGTGGTCGTTAGCATAGCATTCAATGCGTATTTAAAGCCCGTGTCTTACTGCAGATTGACTCTGACAATAAATAGAGGATATAGAAGAAGCATTATTATTTGGCCACAATATGCTTATGCAATACTTATGCTTTTGTTTTGAGCAAAAGTTATTTGAAAATTGAAAGCTAAAATTCGATTAAATGCTTTTCAAAGAAGCCTAAGTAGATTAAAGCTTAAATTGTTGACTAATTTTATGACAAAGTCAAAAAGGAATTCCGTATCTATGATATGAGCAGCGCAGCTAACAGATACCCTGCTTAATATGTGCTGATAAAACATATATTTTATTAAATATAATGGAAAATACCCTGTTTATACCTTTGTTTTATATAGGGTATACTCATGTACACAAACATACACACAAGCACATAATTCATGGCGTTTGCCATAGAGCTTCCTACTTAGTCTCCACTCTGAAGTGACTCTGCACATGGGGTTGCGTGTACGGGTGTGTGTGTGTGTGTGTGTGCGTGTGTTTTGGTGTGTGCTACTTGGGACTGTGCTGTGCAGTTAAGTTGAGCAGTGTCACTCACTTTAGTGCGCCAGCCAGGGCAACACCATCACTCACCCAAAACCGAGAGTTGCTACTTAAGCTCGGTATACATACTTATATGAAAAGCGGCAGGCGGCACGTCCCCAACGAGAAACATTAAATTTAATTTGTGTTGTGCTATGGAAACTCGTATTCATAATGCGGTGGGAAAATGGGTTACTAGTTTAAGGATCAGCGACAACAACAATTTGAAATTATATGTACGCTGCAAGGCAACCGTTATTTGTACAGCTCGAGTGCTTACTTATCGTATCTGTTTGCATTCCCAGACTGAGAAAACTAATAGTGCCTTATTTTAGGAATTGTGTTTTAAGTTGTCAAACAGCGTCCCAGGATGGATGTTGAGGATGCATTGAGTATTTGTATTACCACACCAAATATTATACGTACATTTCACAATTCGTAAATTCTTATTTAAAGTGGCATTTGGACTATGAAAAATAGAAAAGTTCGACACAAAATCAATAAAAGCAATTGGTACTTTACCCAGGGGTAACTCCTAGCTAAGGGAAGCTCACAAATTGAATGACTGACAAATGCACTTATATTGGTCTAAGCATTGCATAAAGATGATGTTGGGCAAAACTCTCGGGATTTGCATACGCAACAAAAACTGAAGCCACAACAAAGGCACAAGTAAAACACAAGACGAAGCATTCCTGAAAGCTATTCAATGTTTGCCAAGCACACACACACACCCACACACATACACTCACGCACACGTTTTTGTTGCTAGAAAAATGTACATATAAGCTGGTATGTATGTTTTTACTGCCAATAACCCTACAAACTCCGCTGACCCCACTTTACATCATCAAAGCTCCAACCAATATTTCCGTATAAGTGGTAGGTGTTAGCTTGCTTTATGTTGTATAAAAAAAGAAATATTTTAAATCTCTTATTGGCATTCGACAATCGAATCGCTTTAAATATTAATTAAATTTAATAGATTTATTTATATAGCAAATTAGCAGAATTTATTTTCAAATAATTGCACACTGTTAATTGAAAAATGTAAAGGGAATTGCACAAGTTCGTTGCTGTGTTAAGTAATTATTTACTTATTAAAAATGCAGTTGCCACATCTGGCTTTAGGCCAAGTGAACAACAATACATATTGCAAAAAGACCCCCAAGCCGCAATGTGCATTATTTATGGTATGTGTGTGTGGGTGTGTATTACGAGTGTGTGCGTGTGGAGGCAAGATAATAATAAGAAATAGTTTGAAAAGAAGTTTTGCACATAATAAATAACTACAAAATAAAAGCAATACAGCATGAGGACACTGTGAAAAGGGCACAGAATGTACAGAAGCAAGAGCTAGTATTTTTAATAAAAGCAAATAAACAGCAAAATGACCATAAAAGCTTTTGAGGACACCACGACTACGTACAGTGTTGGCAATATTAAAGCAGAGCCCAGAAATCAAGCCAGGCACCCACTAAACAGCTCTAGCTGAGCTGAGCTCGACTGGCAACTGGCAACTGGCCGGCGGGCAGGCCAAGAAAAATGAGGAAAAAATACAATAAAAATTACTGAACCGAATGCATCATAATGTTTACGTCAAAACTAAACAACATAAAAAAGCTGCTAGCCCAAGCAATCTCCAGCTGGCCAGCAAACCAGACAGCCAGCAAAGATGCAGTCCCCAGGCAGCTGGGCCATAGCTGGAGCATGTTGTGCTCTTTGTTCCAAGAATGAAGAAACCAGCACAGCCTGTGCTGATATTCTTAGGAAAACAGTAAGGGAAAATGTGCAACGTATACATACTTCACATAATTGTAAAGGCTGTTGTGGCCTTTGTTGTTGCTGTTGCGGTGTGGAATCATCTAAATTGATTATGAGCAGCAGGACCACCCGAGGTGGGTTGTACTCTACCAAAAGTCAAAATGAGCCGAGCCACTTTATCGCCCTGTGTATTTTTATATTACATATTGTACTTAGAGGTATGAAATTTAATACATGTTAAAGTGATAGGGTTAATTTGCTAAAGAGAGTTAAAGATTACAGGTGAATGAATCGACACTGTAAGCTAGAGCAGTTTTTAAGCATAATTAGCTACAGTAAGTTTAATAAGGGATCAGCTTAATCTGATAGACATTTTACCTTTAGCTCTTTCTGTTAGCATTTATTCTCAGAAAAGTTAGCTGTCTCTGCAGTTTATAGCAGGATTTGAGCATTTCTTTCTGCGAACAGTTTGATCCCACAAAACACTTGGTATAGGTAGGCAAAAGTTTAAGAATAGTAAACATAAAGCAGATCCTGGAAATGGCTTTTAATGTCACCGCTGTATAAGTGGCTTTCAACCAGCCAGTGGGTAAAGTTTTAAATGCGCTAAAGCCTAAGCATTTCTGAAGCGACACAACAACAACAACAACTGCCACTTGAAGTTTGCAGCTGCGGCTTTAGTGTTTGCCTTGAAAATTTGTTGCCTGCTGCTGCTGCACTTGACTGGCAACTGCAGTAACAACAACAACAGCAAGTACAACAACTACACTGAGACTCGACATTTAGCTGCTAAAAATGGCATAACATAATTATGAACTGCCATTAGGCGAGTACCCTGCCTACACACACATGCAACCTGCCTCTAACAGACGACCATCACATGGTCGCCACAAAGTGTCACAGAGAAATGTAAAAACATTTCGAGTGACATTCCCGTTCTTTTTTTTTTGCTCCTTTCTTTTTTTGTGTGTGTCAACTCCAAAATGTCGCAAAACGCCCAAGTGCTCACTTCATTCACACTCTATGCATTTGCAAGGGTGGGGCATGTGTCGCCAGGGGATGACAGTTTTGCCTTCCTGGCAAACAGTTAAACCGACTGTTGTTTTATGGCAAAATATTTACGATTCGGTATGTAAAGTGGCGTTTCTTGTGCGCTTTTCCGCTGCTTTCCCGTGTGTGCCATGTGCCGTGCGCCGTTTACTTGTACCTACTACGTTTTAAAAGCCTCTTGGGCTTTTGTTTGCACTTACCTACACAAAGACACGCCCACAACCACACTCACACTCACACACACTAACATACACTTTGAGTTAGCAAGCCTTTTTTCATGTCCTGTCAAGTGTTGAGCACAGCCAGAACAGAAGCAGCAGCAGCGCCTACGTTGAGTGTAATGCCCGATGATTCGTTACCTATAAGTCTGTTAAAATTTTTATTCATTCTGTTTTTTCGCTTTGCCATTTATTCGATTGAACAGATTCATTGTTTGCCTAGCAATCCTATTTATTCCCATGCAAAATTCCACCAACTCAGCTTTCCAGTTGGCAAGCTTGTTAAGCGTTGCCTACGCTGTGTCCTTGCCGTCGCTCTTCTCCAGTGATTTGATGCTTGCGCTCAGCTGTCAATTTGTCTTTTCATTTTTTCCACTTATTTCCTGTCACGGGCGCACTGAATGCATTTTTAATTGGCTTCAAATTTCCGGCCGTGCCAGATGAAGTGAAGCCTCGGCAGAGGGAATGAAATTGAATTTTATTATTATGCAGAGGGCTAGGCTTGAGTATATAATGGTATTTTTATTGGCTGCATTACAATATATGTCAAGGATACGCGATGCAGTTGTTATAAACTTTAGATAGTCTAATGAAAATATAATGGCGTATAATCCAATCAAGTTTTATGGGAATATAAAACTAAAATTTCAATCAAAGTAGTAGAATTTATATGGTATCCTAAATGTAATAGGTGTAATCGTTATTGAAGCATCTCTTGTTGTTTATGCATTATTATAATGAACTCAACTGTCGTAATGAATGTCATTCTCTGAAGTGGAATATTTTATACGGCTTTTGGGGGAAAATATTTAATTAAAATGCAATGATGACAGTGGTTACTCAGCCAAATCGCACTTAATCCATCTGCAGTTTAGATCTGCCTCTAGTCCTGCACTCTTGGGGTAATAAATTCTGACCCAACTGTGCTCACTCTTCAAGCAAACTACTCCTAACTAACGCTCCACATACCAACAATACACAGTAGGACACACCACTGAGTGGCGCCTGCAGCTGATCTTCTGAGGCAGCTGCCGCTCGTGTGCTGCCACCATCCATTCCTCCTGCTGCAACTGCAACTGACTTTCTGACTACGCTCCACATTTTTGTTACGAAGATTTTAACTGTCAGCAAGTTGGGAGACTTAATTTGAATTTACGGCGCCATGAGGAGCCATGGAGTTCTGCTGCTGCCATGAGTCCTACTCGGCTATTATTTCGCACAAACACCATTAAATACTGAGTGCCGCTTCTAATGTGTTTATTGTTGTTGCCGTCCTTTGGTCGGGGTCTGTCCAGGGCATAAGCTCCATACTCAGTGTGTGTGTGTGTATGTGTGTGTGTGTGCGAGTGAGTGTAAGTGTTCGCGACAATAATATTCAAATGCTACAGCATGGCTTGACTGTGTTGCAGTATTTTTACTGCTGCTGCTGCTTGCGTGTGACTGTGTGTGTGTGTGTGTGTTTGGTGTGGTGTGTGGGCGTGGCATGGCGCTTTTTCACTCAGTAGTCAGCGCCTAGGTGTTCACTTTTCGCCAGGCTATCCTGGTTATACGAGCATTCACACTCGTACTCACTCACCCTAGCTCTAGCACTCCTGCAGCTCAGTGCATACTCGAGTCCCGCCTGCATTTTCATATTTATGTGTCTCTAGATAGCGCCATACTAGTCAAAAGTTTTTCGTTCACACTTGCCGCACACACAGCACGTCCTGGTGTGTGTGTCTGTGTGTGTGTGTGTGTGTGTATGTTTATATGCTAATATTTTAGCACACATGCAGAGCGCTATTATCGCGGCTGCCACTTGGGCGTCGAACTTCCGTTTGCCTGCAGTTGGATCTCAAGGCAATCTCATAGCATTGCCATTTCGGTTTGAGTTCGGTGTCTGTAGTAAAATGAATTTTACTTCATTTTGATATGTTTTCCCAGCTGGCTTTAGTACTGGGCACATAAATATATCTGTGATGTGCATAGATGTGCAGGGCGTTTTGTTTGTTTGTTGTTTTACTTCTCTCGGCTGCACTATCGCAATGATAATAAATTTTATTAATCTCACTGTCGCAAATACACACACAGAGCCATATACATGGCAAGCGGATGTACATATGTCTCTCGCCCGCGCTGATCAAGTGCTCAACTAAGTACTCAAACTTCCAAACGTGGCCCAGCACCCAGATCCGCCATTAGCGACGAGCACGACGGAAGCCCAAAAACCCAGCACGCGACCAAGTTGCAATTTATTTTCATTTCTGGATGCAACAAGAGCCAACTTTTACATACACACACATACACACACGTACATGAACCCGAGCTGCTGTGGAATTTATTGTGTAATTATTATTGTGTACACTCCAAATGTGTGACTTATTTATTTACAAGTAAAATACTATACAACTAAAATGGTTACGAGGTGGAAAGAGCTGAGCTTGGCTTGATTTTACATAATTTATGGTAATGTGTATATACCCAATTTATTATTTATAATATTTACACTAACAAATATATATCTCTTTGGCAAATAACACTCTTCAAATCCCAGCAAAGCACTCAGCACTCAGCCAAGCCAATTTCCAAAGGCAACCGCAATATAGCATCAAAAACACATACAAAATGAGCTAATCAAAAATTTATTTAATCTCTGAAGCAATAGAAGGCTGACCAAGTGAAAGCGCCTGACAGACCCCCAGTGGGGGTCAAAGAGAATTCCCCAGGAATGTGGCTGCAATTAAAGCTTTAGAGTACGAGAGTACGAGATTTAGCTGTCGCTAGTTTCTGGCATTGACTATGCGGACTGTGGTCAAGTCTTCTCTGCTGGTGATGGAGGACGCTTGGCGAATGTTAAGCAGCAAATTTGATGATGCCAACACACTCCGAGCTATATCGTCTATTTAATCCGCTGTCTGTCACCGTCTGCTCCAATTGCTTTGGGCTGCAGGAAATGCAGTCTAAAACCAACAAACCCCGGAAATGCGCTGCTGTCGTTGCGATTAAACTTTCTGCATTAAAAATTGAGCCAGGCAACTGGTTTGCAACTGACTCTCTGTTCTCGTTTGAAGCATGTGGCTCGGGGCCTGGTTGCAGTTATTCGCGAATGTTGCGGCTGCTTTTTAACAAATCTAATTGCAAATTTTATGTAGTTGCCGCTACGAATCGCCCACTCGACCAGTGGGCACACAATGTGACAGCTGGCACTAGTTCTGGTTATGCCGCAAACTGTTTCAGGGTTGAAAATTTGTGTTAACTTCCTGCTGCCTGTGGGCGCCAAGTATCCTGTGAGATGTTTCCTGTTTAACTGCAGTAAATCAGAAATTTTGAAAAATAATTTAGCTAATGCCAAACCAAACAATTTAAAAGTTGTTCCCCTTATCCGTGTCTCCCCAAGGAATGTAGGCATTAATTTAGATGTTGTTTATAATTTGGTTTTGTTGGCTAAACTCATTGACAAAGCCTCAAAGAATGCACGCGCCGTTGAGAAATTCTATTTCTGATTTCATTAAAACTAATTGAAACTTTTGTCTCTACTTTTCCCACTGCTCTGCTCTGCTCTGCTCTGCTCCACTCTGCTCTGATGTGCTGGCGGCAGCTCAGTCGAGCAGCAGTCAATCTTGCAATTTGAGCCACACCAAGAAGAAGCCAGAAAATGATTTTTGGCCAAATAAACGACAGAGACTTCTGTCCTGGGAGAGCATGGCCCATAAGGACAACAGTAGCAGGCATGCCAAGCGCTTGCCTGACATTTTGGCAATTCTGGCAAAACTCAATAGGGGCCCGGAAGTGTGAGGAGCTGCAGCATCCTGTACACTGTCCAGCTATGCGGGCAGAGCTGGTTGACTCTCTGAGCAAAGTTTAAAAATCGAGCTCAAAGTAAAAAAGGGAGCTGAGAAAAAGTTTAAAGCACTTTTGCCACAATTAAGCAAACATGCCTCACCCCCTCACCTTAAGCCCTGCTCTGCAGGTTGTTTCGAAAATAAGCACTGAAAGTGCGACAATTTCGTGGCAGGTAAAGCGCAAGTAGCAATTAGGCGCCTCAATTAAGCAACCCTGCCCTATAATAGTCACAGTGAAACTCGGTTGAAGTTTCAGCCAAGTGAAGTAATAATAAGAAGGAAAAACAAATCGTAAAATTTGATGAGAACAAAGAAGTGGAGAAATTTGCTGCAGCTTTTTATTTATTAGGAAATATATACTTAAACTCAATCAACTGCAAAACTTGAGTGTGTTTTTTTGGTGTCAATTAGATATTGATAATTTTAATTCGCTAAAGGTATGAGAGCTAAGAACGGTAGTAAATTAGTTGGGTCTATAGCGCTAATCCGGCTTATTTTCGAGTAATCGAAATCGATCCACAATCTATATAAGGTTCAACATTTTGATCTACAAAATGTGTAGGAGTGGCTATTGGTTGCAGACTACAGTTAGATTTGCCTGCTCTTGGTGCGATGGTCACCAGGTACGAATAAACTTCATCTGTTTCCTCATCTTTTGGAAGTTGCATGAGAAGGTCGCCGATCTGATTAATAATACTTAGCGAATCATTTGAAAACAGTGTATTGGAGGATGGTATGACTTGGCTACTTCCACTGAAGGATCCTCCACTTGTCACAGACGATTTAGTGAAAGATCTGTCACTTGTTAAACTTGTCTGAGAACTATGTGGAGACTTGTCATCCCTATTAACTTCAAATGTATCCTGGCGATATAATTTCGGTGGCCCTGTTTGAATTTCGCCTTGAGTCATACGTTTCTCTTCCCTTTGTCGCAATTCCGTCAGCTGATTCCGAATTCTCTCTAATCTGTCATTATTCTGTTGCAATTCCTCAGTATCACACACGCTCGAAAGGGGTGATGAGTTTTCTGTAGTCTGAAGGTCTTCCTCCTTTTCCCCTAATAGACGCTTGTCTAGACTCAACAGTTTGAGATCTTCCTGAAAGTCTAATTCTTCTTGAGCTTCCTTAAAAGATTGCGATGTGTCCGTTAATAATTTAGCTTCTTTTGTATATTTAAGTAATGGTAGCGCGCTACATTCCCTTACTATGTTCTTCATGCGTGTTTTCTCGACCTTGGTCAATGCCACATGCAGTTCTTGGCGAGTTCGTACAGATACTCCATCCACGACCATGAAAGGCATGCCCCAATTGTTGATTATGTCTTCAGTACTATTATTATTTATATCATTGGGAATCTTAGTGCCGTTTTTTTCTGCTGCAGACCCAACATCGGATCGCAGTTTTCTGTAACTCATTGTGTCTACTGCCATTAGAAGCAGGAAAAGAGAGGTTAGATGGTAAATCATTTGCCCTTTAGCTGTCAAATACAAATCAAATTCAAGCTCGGTTGATTCGCCAAATGACACATGTGACAAATGGCTTATGGCTTCTAAGCCAGCTGTCATTCGATACATTTGATTTGCATTTAATTGCTGCGGAAGTAATATGGCATATGTCTAGACGGTATCATCCGCTAAATTTGGGGACTCACCTGAGAGGATAGTTGCTGTAACAGCTTAAATCCTTGAAAAGCACTTCGGCCGAAATCAAATTGAAAGGGATATAAAAGTTTACAATAGGAAAAGAACGGAAGAAATAAAGAAATTGTGCTTTAAGTCCTCGGGCGTCCCTTGGGCACAGCGCGCACTTGTGGCTTCAGATTTGCTTTTGCTTTTGTTGGTTTGTCGAAGTGGCGCAATCCGTATGGCGAAACTTTATTTTGTTCTGATAAAAACTTAAATGTTGCTGCTGCCGCCGCTGGCTGGCTGTATGGTTGCGATTCGTAAATGCTTGATATCCCCAAAAGGTTAACAATTTCAGCTGCTGTTTCCGCTTTTGTTTTATTTTTCTTTGACTACGACTTTTTCAGTTTTTTTCTTTCCTTCAGGAACTCTGCGCTTCACGGAATGAAACCACAACGTTAGAAGCACTCATCATAATACATAGACCGACCAGTATAGCCATTCATGTATAGATGCGGGTGTATTATATGTGTGTCTCTCTGTGGTTTTTTTCTGTCGTCTGTAAAATAAAAAAGCGTATAAATTTGGCCGAGTTAAAAATCGAAAAGATTTTATACAAATATATATATTGGAGTCTACCGGTATAATAAATAATGTTGTGTTGACAATCTTTTCTCAGTTGTTTTAAAATAGCATTTTATTTAGTTTCCTTGATGTAAGCCAACAACTTGTTATAGTAACTTGAAAGTCTATGCCCCGCACTCCCCGTGCCTTTGATCCTTATCGTATGCTACTCTTAATTCTGATTACGTTCTCTTAAGGTAGTTACGGTACCCAAAGCTCAGTGTACTAAAAAGCTCACGAATTGTCAGCCGACAGGCGCTGAGCAACACGAGGACAATGACGAGCAGTTGCCGATTAACAGTCGGAAAAACAGTAAAACAGTAAACTGTGCCCATGCCCAGGTCCGCTCAGTCGAAATCGGTTAGAACTGCGGAACGGACGTAGCAGCGGCTAGTCGAAAGCAGTGCATTAAAGGCGGGATTCGTGCGGGTCACGAGTATAGCGTTAAACGTGTGTGAATTTAAGTCAGTCTGGAGTTTACAACAATATCAACTTGTATTTATCAAGTTAGTGGAATAACGTCTGTGCCATTAGGTCCTCTCACTAAATATATTGAGGCGGGCTACTGCAGCTAAGGTGTGAAATTTATCAGTACGCAATTGTTTTGTATGTGCGCGGGCAATTAAAGTTTCAGACTCGCTGACGAGTGAAGTTTGAAGGATGCCTGACGGTTGATTGGCCGCATGAGTCGTAAGTCAGGGCGTAAATTGCATGTCGCGGTAGTTACATGACATGAAACATACACACAAGTGACGGTTGCAGCATGAGTGTAAGAATGTTTAAAAGTGTTGACTATGCAACAAATTCTATGCTCAACACAAATACTGAACCTGTGTACAGTTCAACTAATGGAAAAGTTTGAGTGGCAACAATAGCCACAATTACGGCTACGTCAGAATACGGCAAGTAGAATTAAATTTGCATATTTGTATGACATTAATCACTGAACCGGAAAATGAGAAAAATAATATTCAATGTATTATTATAAAATTCAATTAAAACAAATACATAATTATGTGAATATTTAATTTATATTAAAGGCGAATTTATCCAGCGGAACCATGTGTCAGGAATAATTAATACTTATATAATTACCCGGAAGAGTACTAGTCTCTTCAACTATGCTTAAGGAGACAGTAAAATATGAAAATTACTCTAAAATATGCACAATTTACGAAGTTCGTGACCTACGAGTTGAAACCAAAACAATGGCAAACCGTGTGAAGCCCTAGAGAGTCACCCACTGCCCCCAAGGCAATTAATAAACATTGTTACGACCGCCACCCTTGACAGCCCCCATGGGCTAGTGGCAGGGCTTACAGGAATAAGAGTATTGGGCACACAATGCACACCATTTTCTAGGAGGCAATTTATTTGGTACCATACCCGCACCAACCCCTGGCACACAGTTCAAACAATGGACGATAGTCAGCAGTACAAAGCCAAACAGTTTAGCGCCTCGTCATAAATTCAATTAAAATTCAATCGAAAATATATGCAAATTAAACAATGGCATAAATCATGGGGTTTGCTCCCCATAAAATATGTGTATGTAATACAAACAATGGCGCAATGCCAGCCATAAAATCGAAATCAATACATCTATGTATCTACGTTATAAATGAATCGCTGGGTGTGTATGTGTGTGTGTACATGTACACGAAAGTATGCCATAAGAATGATAATTATATATACTGACTATACGCACATACATACATATGTACGTACATATATCAACGTGATTTTTTATTGGCTGCCTTTTAAAGAAAAATTGCCATTTCCAGAATACCATAAATATTTGAACGTCTGGCGTCGGCAGAAGTTCATATTTGGTTGTTCTGTCCCAATAAAGTTAATATCTCTTGCGCGAAACTTAAATATTTTTTCACACTTTCCATTGGCGAAACTTTTCGAATTATGTGTCACTTTTTTCCCAAGGAGTCGCGTTTCAGGCATTTTACTTCAACGTTCACATTTTTCCTGGCTGTTTGTGGCAAGCAAAAAGTTTTTATCGTTCAGAATTATGCGGACGCTGCCATCTCATATGATTGGGGGTCTCGCTTAAAACTTTTACCAGAAAAAACGTTATCAAAGAGGAAACACTATTAAGTGAGTTTCTTTGAGTTGGTTTTATGGTATTTCATTTAAGCCCTTCCTCCTTTCAATTTAAACATGCGTATAAATATGACTTAATAAACAAGTTTCAGCTCTATTTCAAAACTAAAGACATTCACAAACCTAATGCTGAAGTATTAATTGGACGAATACATCACCGCAACTTATTCTATCCGTTTACTAATGTGATAACATTTGCTTCTATGATTCCATTTTAATTATATTAGCTTGGGTTTATTTGCCTTGAATTATGCTACACATATTCATAAATATTTATTTATTCAACTGAAGTAATTTCCACTCATCGCACTCAACGCAACTAAAAGAAAATACACGTTATTCCACTTTAGTACATTAAGGCGAACTTCCTTTTGATTGTGCGCTTAATTTCCGGCTCAGACAATTTGTAGTAGCCTGACAAAGCGACAAGCGACCATATTTCTCATACATATTTTGCCAGCCGTTTTTCATTAAATATGAAATTGGTGCGCCAGTTGGAATGCCGCCAACCGAATGGGATGTGGGATGTGGCACGGGCTGATGCCACAAGTGGAACGAGAACAGAGTGCTTTTAATTTTAAAAATAACTGTGTTTCTGCTTATATCAACCTATGCTATATATGCAGATGTTTTTGTTTATGTGATACAATATTTCCGGCAGGCTTTACGTTAAAATTATATAAACAAAAATAATCGCAAACATTACTCATACGCAGTGTAGGCGTAATGTGTGAACAGCAATCTCACGCTCTACGCACAAGATGGCAGTATGTTTTTTACACTTCTTTTTTACTCAGAACCAACAAATCTTGCGTATAGCAGTTAATTTTTTGACTTCACGTGACATCCACGCGTCTCGGTTACCTTGTGGAGTGGGAGGCGAATGCAGAGGAGGTCCTTGGCTTTGAAAGTGTGCGAATGTGTGTGAATGTGTGCCTGCGGTTAGCAAGCAGCAATAGGAGGAAACGCGCCAGCTTCTGCCACAGCCACAAAATGTTGGCATTGCAACGCCAAAACTCGTTCGTATGGAGAAATGTCTGCTGTGAGTGTGTGGGGTGTGTGGGAGTGTGGCTGTGGGAGTCTGTGTGGGTATGTGCGAGTGCGATGGCAGAACTATTTATAGACCTGAGAGTTATGCTTATTTTAAGATGTGTTAAGCATCTTCCCACCAAGAGCACTTTAACCTCATATGGAAAGTATTTGTGGTATTTGTGTGACGGATGAATCGAGGAAATGAATTAATTTGCGTGATTACTTCATCACAAATTTATGTTAACTGAATTAATACCTCATCAGGACGAGTTGGTAAGGAATTTCCTGTTAAAAGTATGTACTTCCTTAACACAAAGTATATTTTTACGTCCCATTATTTGAAATCCATATTTTTAAGCGTTTGTCACGCTTTCAAAATCCGATATTCTCAATTGGTTCAAGACAAGTTTGAGCCTTTAAAAGTCCTTGCCTGTTTTTCTTTTCTAAAGAATACGGCGTATTTTATTTACCATAAAAATTGTGAGAAGTTACACGCCTGGCTGGCTAAATACGGTAGATTGCAACTCCTGTTTCCCCTCATAAGCCGCACAATTGTGGCCAAACACGGCATACTACTATGTCTGGCTCTGGCTGAACTCAAGTTTGTCAAGTTGCTTTGTGCTGTTGTCGCCGTTGTTGCTGTCGTTTTCTTCAGTGTGCTCATTTATTTTTTATGTGCCTTGCACCTGAAACACCACAGAAACGTACAGAGGAAGGAAAACTCATATGACGACGTTGGTATTAAAAATTAAAGTTTTTTGTCAATGAATGTCATTTCATGTTTTTTCTTTTTCCGCTGTTTTTCTTTCCTTCCTACTTCGCCTCTTCATTTTCATCTTGATGTTGATTTAATTTTGTCCTAGTACGAGCATAAACCCAAAATAGTCCATAGCACATTTCCATTTAACGAGGGAAATTTTAATTTTTAGTTTTTATGCCCAAGGCAAGCACTTAAACAAAATGAATAACTATAAAATTTTAAATAGGCAAACAGCGGTAAAGGAGGCTGGCTGTTGAGTACGTGCCTAAACACCTGCTTATTAGCCCTCACACAGGTGTATAATGATAATTTATTTATAATGGTTAGTTTAGGCCTAGCTAATTCTTACCGTGGACGCACCATGAAAAAGCAATAAACACTTTGCGCACCCATCGTAGGTTCTATTATATATGTCGTGCATATAACTGAATGAAAAGTTTTTTTATGCACTCGTAAACTGGTTTTATTTTGCAAGCGTGATATTTATCAACTCAAACGTTAAAATATGTACATGCGAGTACACATTCATGTTTATTTCAGTCCCCTCTGTGTCGCACACTCACACTCATACACACACATCTGAGTGTTTGTATCTTTTATGAGTCTGCCACTCTATTCAAAGGCTGTTAAGGTTCACAGTTTCAAGGGACTCGGCCAAGCGCCAACTATAAAAATAAAATAAATGCCTTATATTCACAAATATACTTTATATGTATGTGTGTCTGTGTGTGAGTGTGTGTGTGCACATCTAACTCAAATTTCTCTGTTTCTGCACTGCCAATCACATTTCAATAGGCCATCATAAATTGGAAACGCTGCGGATAGCAACAGCTGTTCCATTTGTTTCAGAATCCAACTGAATTTTTTATGGGAAAACAAAGCAGAGTTTCTAGGTCTAAAACTGAACTAGTAACTTCATGCTGACAAATATTTGCAAATACAATAAAAGATATGAGATACCTATGTCTGTTTGTTGAACTAGATCAACATTTAAATGATATTTAAGGCAAGTTTTTGTCATGGTAAACATGTACGTGGCAATAAAAAAGTTGTTTTAAACTTTTCGTACCCCTATTTAGGTTTTCGTAGTTAGTTTCGAAAAGATTCTGATGGTCAGCCGTTGATAATTAAATTCTCTTTTAACCATCATAATTTATTTTCAGCATTTTGTGTTAGTTTCAACACAACCAGTAATAATCGGTTTTTATAGCAGGCTTTATCGTTATTTTAAATAAGCGTAAACGCTTTAATTTTTCTATGACGGCGAATGTAATATTTATTTTTAAATTGGATTATGTGTCAAACAGTTTGACTTGTGCCAACAGCCATTCCCAACATTGAATTTTAATGTGATTTTTGGTAATGCAGACCAACCGCAGGTGCAACTCCAACAACTGCACGCACTCACACTACAATAATCTCCATAATGCATACGCAGTGTGCATGTTTGTGTGTGTGTGCGTAAATGTGTATGAATGTTTGTCAATTAGTTAATTTTGGTATGGGTCCCCAGTCGTGTGTCAAACCAAAAATCAATATTTTACGCAAATAGGCAGCAGCTTGACATCTGGTCAGTCAGGGCAAATGGGATTTCGTGGGTCAGGCTATAAATTTAATTTGTCAGCCCGTAGCTGTTTGCACAGCAAATTATAAATAATTTACGCAAAGTATACGTGGCGTATGCGTGATATATGGAAGTGCTTAAATTAATTGCTATTTTTGGCTGTCACATAGTAGGAACGCCATAAATGATAAGCCGAATCAGCAAAAACTCAAACTCAAACACATGACCCTAAAAAGTTGCAACAACGAAACTATAAGATAAACAACTGTAAACTCAACGACAAGCCAAAGACACAAGTTGATCACGTTGTTGTTGTTATTGTTGCTTGTATCCCAATAATAAAGTGTGGCTGCAGCTTTAATAACTTGTGCTTGTACAGCCACAACAAAGTTGTTGCTGGAGAGATAGAAATGTGGAGAACAGACAAATGGCGTAAAGAGGAGAGGAAACACAGAACACAGAACAGACACAGTACAGTACAGCACAATCGCAGTCATTTCTAGGAAGAAAGATGTATTCGCATTTCAACTACGCGTCGGGTCTAGGGACAGTTAAAACCAGCAAAGTTTGAGAAAAGCCGCAAATATGCGGCAGGGGCATCGGGGGTTCAAATACTGGTTGTTGGTGAACTGAAATTGCCAAATCTCAGCGGAATACTGAAGACGAATTACATTTGTCGCGCAATGTTTGCACATATTTAAGCAAGTTAAAAATTAGCCAACTTTGTTGGAAAATGCAGCGGAAAAATGCTGCCAGCTGCATCAGTTTAGACTTCTAGTACGAGAACACGAAGAGAAAGAGAAAAATTAGCTCTCCTTTTTCCTATACTGTTTATCGCACTATCTGCTTTGGCTCCAACTGCCTTCAGTCATGCCGTCAATTCAAAAACTTTCATCGCGTCGCCCATCGAGCAACCCAATTTGAGTTTCGCGCGCTTTGCAATGCAAAATGGCGAAGCAAGGAAAGTTTTTGCTGCATAATCGCAGGCGCAGCGCTTTCAGCTCACAGATAACAAGAGCATTTCGACCAGGATTGCAATGGAACAGGAAAAAATAAACTCCACAAGACTCTAGAAACTCTCAAACTCTCAACTTTGCGAAAACTGCGCATAATGTCGCGTCAGGGCAGAAATAGGAGCACAACTGAACTGAAACAGACAAATTCATCTGCCACCATGGACAAAAAGTATCAAAAAGTTTCAGTTGCGAAATGCGAAAAGAATGACTCGAATCAAGGGGAAAGAGACCTGCTGGCAGCATCGTCACAGTTTTCTTGACGTTTACATTTGCCCTGGTGCGCCACATTTTTTTATGATTTCCTCTGATTCGTATTTCATTAAAAGCAAAGCCGCACCAAATGTTTCCTCTTTTAGGACTGAGCAGCCGCTTGGATTTATGCACATTTCATGAGCCTCTGGGACAGCCGCACAGCACACAAGGCCAGAGAGCGTTTAAATTCATCTTTCCTTCTGGTATACGTGAATTTAATGTTATTTATGTTTTAAGACTATTTTCGGCTTTTGTTGTGCTTTGATTTTCCTATCCGCTTCACTGCAGAATGTCTAAGTTTAATGATTTTTTAATGCTTTATGAAATATGTATGTGACACTCAAAGTTCACATGAGTGTGGCAAAAGTTTATTTTGGACATAATCTAAGCTCGGCCACAAGGCGGTCGATTTCTCTTCACACCAACTGTTCGACTCGAGCCATATTGTATTGCGTGTCCCATTTCAGTTAGATGCCCGTCCACCCGCAATCGGCTTTACTATAGGACTTTGGTATTTACTAGTTTATTTTTAGGCAAATCGCATTTAATCAACTTAGTTTTGATTGAAGCATTGTCAATCGCAACGATAACTAAATCATATAAATGTAATATTTACGTGTAACCGTAATTATATGTACGTAGACTTGGGTTGTAATGAGTTGTCACTTCAGTTGAAATTGTCAAGCCAAAGTGTTTGTTGCTCATTGACAGGGAAACAATTGCTTATATACTTGAACAGAACAGCACAGAAAAATCGATAGCAGTCACTCTGCTCGTGGCCAAAAATCACAAAGAAAAATGATAAAATGAATTTTATACCAGTTTAATTCTATTATCATGTGTACTGCGCTGATAATACAAAAATATCATAAAAGAAATTTCCAGCTCAGCTGAAATGGTAATAAGTTTTATGCTCTTGAATTATTGATTGATTTCATGAGTATATTTTTATTGTACAAGTACTGTATCACATAAACTAAGACAAGAAGTATATGAATTTCTTAGCATAAATTATACACTATAAGACTTACTTCTGGCACTTGAGTTTTATTAAAATCCATTTGTATTTTTGTTTTATTTTTTGCAGACTTCAACGCACATTTAATGAGCCTGATGCAGTGCATACATATGGGACTCGAGATCCAACTATGCCAGACTCTCTACTTAGCCAACTGTAAACGGCAACAGGCCGAAATTTATGCGAAAAGTTGCAGAAAGTAATAAGCAAACAAAAAACAAAACGAAGTTTCAAAGCGAAACGAAACGAAGAGAAACAAAAGTAAACCGAAATGCCAACAAAAGCTATAAACAAAACGCACAAAAACTAAACCGAGAAACTATCCAAAAGGAAATGAGAAAATCACTTAAATCGGCAAGAAAAACAGCTCACAAAGAATCACAAGGACGCACAAAACTTTAACGCCAATACAATCCAATTTCTGCTGCAAACCGAAGCTGCCACGCCCACAACTGGGGCGTCATATCATTAGCTCGGCGTATGGGATTATTATGCAATAACTATGAAACACATAAACGATATATGCATCATTCTACTCATTTGCTGTTTGCTACAAGGTGAGTACCAAAATTTCCAAATAATGCGAATGAGGAGGGGAGAGGATTGTGTAGATAAAGGGGAGTGAGGTGCGATGTTTGCGACTGACTGCGCAACACGGGTGTCGGCACCTTCCAAGTCAATAAAAAGCAAATTGTAACTGCCGAACAAAGTCACTTGTGGCGTTTTAACACCTCAATACACATACTCATAGAGCCGCACACATTCCCATTCCCATTCCCATCCGACTGTCTCTCTGTCTCTATGGCATGTGAAACTTTTTGGCTGCGTGCGTGCAGCCAATCCCTAGTGGCACCCACACCTCTATTTGCCACAACGCAAGCCCGTTTCGCTTATTTCGGATATTTTTCCTGTGTGCGGCATGAGGCACGCGGTACGCGGCACGCATACAAATAAGCCCGGATACAGTATCCCGGATTGCTGCTCACCTGTCTGGCAATTTCGGTTTATTTTAAATAAAACATGATAAATTTTAATAGAATTTGGTGGCAGTGCTGGGCCGCCTGCCGCCTGTTGAGCGAGAGCTGTCAGTTCGAGTTGTAAGTTGGCTCAATTGAAACACGATTCTTATAAATAGTGCAGCCAACGAAGCAGAGTGAAGCTGGCGCCTGGACCACTGCCTGTTAGCGTCATTCTGCCATCATGCTGCAGTTGACATTTGTGGCAACTCCCTGAGGAAATCAGGCATATGAACCCATGCATATGCACATCAAACGCATGCTGTGGCTATGCGGCGTCATGCACTACAATGGGGAGCTGTTGCAGCTGGAGTTTCAGTTGCATTGGCAGTGGCACAAATTCCATTTCATTTCGCAAATATGTAATCGTACTTAAAGTGCGCACAAAGCACACACGCAGCACAAATCAGTCAAACAAATAGAGAGACCAGCAGATCGAAGAAGCTAAACTAGGAGTGGGGAGAGCTTGCAACTGCTGCTGGTACAAGGTACAAGGTACAAGGTTCACCCTTAGCAAACTAGTAACACAAGCGTTTGTTATTTTCTGCAACGTCAGCAAATTGTTTGTCGAACGTGTGGCGGGTGTACTAGTACTACATAGTGGCCAGTGCCCACTGCCCTGTTCAATTTGCGGAACAAAACTCTTGTGTTCCATGTTGCAGGTTGTACAGAGCACCTGAGTGCATTATTTAATTTCAAATTGCTTTAAATAGTAGTTCGCCTATGCAGCCATAGCTACAGTCGAGACTTAGCATTACTCATATACTGTATGGAAGAAAGCAGAGCTAACATTTCAGTGCCACTGTTCTTGTTATTGTTATTACTTTTTCAATTACGAGTCAGCTTAACAGCAATTCAAGTTCCCCCCTCCCCACCAGACTCCGCAAATAATATTTCTGTAATTTGGCTTTTAATTTCAACTCTCGCTTCTCGCCTGTCGCATTCGCTGCCGCTGTAGCTCGTTTCTGTCACTGTTACTATTTTATTCATAAATGTTGTGCTAGAAGTCATGAGTGTTTCTTCTACTGCCACTCACACACACATATCCCTACACACATACACATTCACCCGGCAGAGGGACGCTCACTTTCATGCATATTTGCGTCGCCCGTCATGTCAGAGCCGTTTAAAGTTGCATTGTCGCTGTAGTTTTTTGTTTGTGTGCGGATTTGCGCCAGATTTGTGTCAACTTGAATACATCAGAAGCGTTTGCACAGATTTGCTAGTTTGCTGTTGTTTTTGTGCTGCCGCTATAGTTGTTGCTTTAGTTGTTCTTGTTGTTTCTGCTGGCTCTAAACAAAAATGCACACGCAATCGCGTTGCAACAGGGCGTATGAGTATCGTGTGCTATTGTGTTGCCTTTGAACCAGTAGCACGCCTCAAAACTGTTGCACACTTTTTGTTGTTGCTGTTGCTGTTGTTGTTGTTGCTGTAGTTGTTTCTCACAAACAGCTCACCACACGTCTCTGTGGAATTTGTGCGGTCTAGGCAAAGCCTTTGTTGCTGCCCGGGCAACTAACCCAAAGGCTTTTTCATTACAATTCTCGGCTCAGCTTTCTAGTTACAATTCTCTCTTGCCCTTCAGCTTTCATATATATATTTTTTTAATAGAATTCTTTGCCTATTTAGCACAAGGCCAAACGCAGCGCGTAATGAAGATCAGTTGTTGTTTGTTTTCGCGGCCGCAAACTTTTGCCATCATTTAAATGCTTTTCACCTTGAGAAACAAACGACAGAAGGGTAAAACCGTCACATTAATTGTTTTTTAAACGCATATAATATAGTCCTAAGCGAGGACAAATGAGAAATGTCAATACTTCATAATTATGCATAAGTAACAGAAACATTTTAATGAAGTCTAGACATTGTAGCACCAACACCCAGTTCAAGGGAACCTTAATGAGCTGCTTCTCCAATTGCGTGGCATTGGACTCTTCGGGACGGATATTGTTGCTCTGTTGGGTTGGGTTGGAATCCATTTGACAGTTTTCGGAAACTTTTTACCGATACGCAGCCAAACAGACCATTGTCTCCAGCAAGTTGGCCCAGAAAAGTGTGCTAAACGTTTTGCCAGATAACAAAGTTTTCCATCCCGTCTAGGGGCCGCATAATTGCTGTGAAGGCACAGAACTCATTAGTGGTGTAATGCTGAGTCCCCTTCATGACACCCACTCATATCAGATACAATGTCCAACAAAGCCTTTTCGATAGATTTCTGGCCTGTTTTATCTTCTAATGGCGGCCTTCATTATGCGCTATTTGGTGGAGCAGGCCAGGCTCTATCTAATGGAAATTGATGCTATTCACTGCTGGTGTTGCTTGCTCCTTGTTGTTCGTGTTGTTGTTGTTGTTCTCTCGTTGCCCTCTCGATTTAACCTATTTCACGGTACTCAGTTCTCTTTCCTCTTTTATATTTCATCTATGCTAGGTGCTCGGTACTCGTAATCTACTTCCCTTGTGTTGCGCTTCTGTTTGCTTTTTTACTTGTCTACCGTTCGTTCGCTTTGTTTGCCAATTTTATCGAATTATGCTAAACGTCCAATTTTAAACAAGGTATTTTCAAGAGCTCCGAGTGCCAAAAGGAACCCAGCCAACCGCAGGACAGGTAGTCCGTTGGGAATAGCTTGTTTAAATATGCGTTAATGAAAGAAATTATCATGCATACTTAATGATCTTACTTCATCCAACAACATCTCGCATCTCGCTCCCCTGCTGCTCATTTCGATTATGCATATTCAATTTACTAAAAATGTGACGCGCTGGGCACAATTTCCATAAATTCGAGAGTGGGGAAAAGCGCGCAGAAAAAAATCAATTGAGTTTCCGGCGTCTTTCTGGGCTTTGAGCAGTCACAAGCGCAGAAAGCTACAGTTCCTGGCAGCACAGTGGAACCAAAGTCTAAGGAAAATTTAGAGACATTTTTAAAAATCTACAGACACAACATTCCCTTAAAAAATACAGTCACATTATCAAATTAAAGCTTTAAATCGTTGCAGCAGCATTCTTTTTAATCAGTTACTCGCTGACTTTGTCCCATTGTGCTC
This sequence comes from Liodrosophila aerea, assembly GCA_035045005.1. Lineage (NCBI taxonomy): Eukaryota > Metazoa > Arthropoda > Insecta > Diptera > Drosophilidae > Liodrosophila > Liodrosophila aerea. The sequence goes on from JAWNNL010000753.1 coordinate 906,795, forward strand.
GTGCCTCGTGCTTATTGTCCCTATCTCTGCTTTTGTCCTTTGCGCTGACTTGGTTGGTGTTGTTTTTGTTTCGGGTTTACTTTCCTTTTGTACTTACTGCTGTTGTTTTCTGCTCTGTTTTGCTGTTTCCCTTGGTGTGGGATGCGTGCAAGCTTTGCTGCTTTTAATTAATATTAAGACACATTGTAATGTAGCCAAAATGACATGTGTTGGCATTGTCAGCGCCGTTGCCTTATGTTTGTATATGAATATAAGTACAAACATACTATATGTGTATGTATGTACCACAAATGGCAGCTGCTGCTTGCCACCATGCAAACTCGCACATCAGTTGTACTCTCAGCTTGTGCTTTTCACTCTGCCACTTGTATTGTGCCACACGGACGAGCCGTATAATTTTATTAAAATTACCCAGCTGACTTTGAAGTCGGACGGACTGGTCGTGAGGCATTAAAACAGGCTTTACCAGCTCATTCTTAGCTATTCAAATTATCAATTTAATTACCTATTCTGCCATAAAAGTCCCACGCAAATAATGTTAATTGTTGTCATAAATATGCACGTTGCTTATTAATGTCCAATCTAATTATTCCAATGCGAATTTTAGCTGACTTAAGCTCAGGCATTTCACAACTGAAAATAAGACAAATTTCGTTAGTATTACGCAAGTTTTGCCAGCCCTTGGTTGATACCAGAGAAATTAAGTTAGCTTAAGTTTAATACTGTTTTTAATAGTCGTCCAGTTTTGTTGGCTTTTCCAATATTTATATTAAAGACTAAATGGTGAGCTGGTTTTCCAATTTAACGCTGTATGAGCACGCCCACAAATAAACTAAGGCAGCTGCAGCTACTCTCTGCTGAGGGAGGATGTGAGGCAATATCCTGATGGCTGTCTACGTAATTTGTGGCCAGGATGTGCGACGTGGCAACCGGCGTCATAATTTTACAAAGGATTAAGCCCGATTACGCACTCATTTATGAATATTTACGAGCTTCGCTGCTATTGGATAATAAAACAAGAGAAGTCCGTTGGTTGAATTAAAAGTCCCCAACATGTCTCCCACTCCAAGCAATCTTTTACGCGCACTTTAATCATAAATAATCCATTGAATGCAATGAAAATTCAGTTTAACAAAGAAAGTATTGATTTCTTTTCATACCAAACTTACTCTACTGTTGTTACTCTATTCCAACTGAATTAAACATATTCGTACGCCTCTCATCTGCAGGTTTCGCAGTGGGCTTACGCATGGTCAAGGTCTCCATACCCACATACAAGATGCGCGGAGAGTCAGCGTTCCTTGAATGTCAATACGAACTGAATCGCACACATGGACCGCAAGTGACTAGCGATGGCCACAGAGAACGTGATCGTTATCCATATGGCGGAAGCGATGCGCACTATGTCGACGCAGAAGTCGAACGACAGCCCTACAGACGAATGCATCAGAATCAGCGACAGCATTCCCAGCATCGTCAACAGCATCAGCCAATGGCACTGAGGCAGTATCAAAGTCAGACTGAGGGCCACAGCCCGGCGCTGCCTCAGCAATCGCCGTACGGGCACAGTGTGTATCGTGGGAGTGCTGCTTCCGGTTATCTGGGTGGCCGTGTGGGAGCCAGCATACACAATGGAGGCACAGCTGGAAGCAGCAGTAGTAGTAGCTCCAGCGGTTCGGTTGCCTATGTGCCCGAGTTTGAGCGCGACGATAGATACGAGGAGAGTGAAGAGGAGGTGGAACAGCCGCAGGAGGAGGGCGAGGCGCTGTATGCCATTAAATGGTACAAGGATAGCGAGGAGTTCTATCGCTATGTGCCAAAGGCGCGTCCACCCAAGACCAGCTATCGCGTCGATGGCGTTCGCGTGATTGTAAGTATACGAAACGCCTACCAAATGTTTAACCCATTCCCACTGACAAGGTCCACTGTGCTTTAATCCCTTGCAGGAAGAATTATCCGATGCCAGTCGTGTGCTGCTGCGGGGTCTTACGCTCAATTCCACTGGCCTCTATCGCTGCGAAATCTCCGCCGAAGCGCCTAATTTCTCATCCGTACAAGGCGAGGGTCGCATGGATATTGTTTGTAAGTCACACCCACTCCATTCCATTTACAGATATTGCACACTATCCGTCCCAAGTATCAAGCAAATATTTGCATAAAAATTCCACTGCAATTACAGGCCAATATTGAATTGGTAAACAAATGCACACACACATAAATTTATATACTATAAAAAGACTGTACTTGTAAAAGAGATTAAATCACACCCTATTTGCATTGGTTAACCCTGTTTGGATTGCTTTATTTGTCTGATTCCACTTTTTGCTTGTTTTCACATTACGTGGACTATTCAATTTGTTTTTACTTTGTTTATTTTCTCTTTTAAAGTTTAATCAATTTATTTGATGTCCTGCTGATAATTATGCTTTTCATCATGAAATAATATTTTATTTAAGCATATTTAATTTATCAGGAATAAAATGGGGAAACAGTTTGCTTTATTTATAGTCTATTGTAGCTCATAGTATACATATTTATTTTTCGTATTGTAATCGCATGTCCTCGAAAGGGTATTTGGCCGTCGAACCTATTGTAGTTTCTAACCAGATTACATTTGGGGGGAACACACACATACGGATGTGCCCATTGTGAAAATGAAGCTCAGTTTTACAGTTTCTGTTTCTGTCGTTGGTTTAATGCGGCTTCCTGAGCTGTTTGTGCTGCGTTTGGAATGCTTTTAAAAAGCCATTTATAAGCTTTAGTTCTATAACAGTGTTTTACCGTAATTCCCCGCCTGTGTATTTTTATCGTTTATCGCTTTCAGTTTTTTGCCCCCACACTGTGCATGTATGAGTGAGTGTATGTTTATTCATGTAGGAGTACATTTATATATATGCAAGAGTGTGTTTGTTAAAACCGAGCGGACATCTGCAGTTGCAAAGGGAATACGTAAATTTCCAAGCGGCTTGCAAAGTTACAATGGGTATGGCAATATTTTTGATATGGCAGCGGACGGCAGCGGCAGCTACGGCCATTGGTACAAGCCAGCGATTTATAAGTTGAAACGCCATTTTAATGGATATTTCCGCCGCCTGACCGTGTACAACATATTTTGTGTAGTGTTAGTGTTTTTGCCACTTGTGTGCACTTTCGATACACCCTGAAAGTTTTTGTTGATTTTGTGAAGTTATTACTCTTTAGAAAAAAACTCGGAAAATGTATAAATGAACACAATGGTACTTCAAATGGAATCGTGTTTGCTGTATTTGTTCAAGAGGGTTTTACAAATATTTTCACGCTTTTGTGTTCGGAACCAACAAGCTCCCAATACAGTTGAGTGCAATCTGTTTGTCACTCCAAATACAAATTTTTTACCATAAGAGTTTTCATATGAATTTAATTTTTTTTACAGTATTTAAAAACTGAAACAATTACAAATAATTGAAATTCTAAATATATGCGAAAACTCCATTGCTCTTGCAGTTCTACCACGTGATGGCCCCCATATACGCGGACAACAGTATCAGTATCAAATCGGTGAATATTTAAGCTTAAATTGCACATCAGGGAAATCACATCCAGCTTCGCAACTACAGTGGTTCGTCAATGAGCAACCGGTAAGTCGCCTCTTAACACGGTCATCTGTCTAACAGAAAAATCATATTTTTTAAACCACCTTTCTTTGTTAGGTGTTTGTTGTTTATCGTTTCTGTTGTTGCTGTTGCTGTGGCTCGTTTTATACCTTTTTACGCTCAAACGCGTCTGCACTAATCAACCCTGTCCTGCCTACAGAAGTTGGCCCAACAAAAAATGTTAAAATTATGCATACAGTAAATATTTAAGCACCTAACAACGCAGCAAACAATGGACCGCGGCAGCATGGGAGAACAAGAGGCATGTCCGAATCCCTGGCACAGCTGCCAATGTAGGTGGCAGAAATTATTTCATGAGCAAAAATCATGTAACCGGCCAGGCTTTCGGTCTTACCGGCCTTCCGACCGACCGACCTTCCAACATCCCCTCCCTTGGCGGACAAAGCGGAGCGGCAAAGCCTTGGCATGGTTTATGGCATGTTGTTAGTTGTCTGTAGGTGTAGCTGGGCCATCCATCTGGCTGAAAGCTCGTTACACGTTTGCCGTAGCCGGAACACGAAACGGTTGCCGAGTTACTAGAATGAGAAGAGAATGAGAACTGGGAACTTTGGGACTGGGCACTTACTGCATTTTATAGTCAACGACTACATGGTACTCAAATTGTGTGAATCGAGGCGTTAAGGTACGAGTTAGTTCATTCTACCATGCCTCTGCTGAGCCCCCCCGTGCTGCGTAGGCCGCCGTCCTGTGACCACTTTGTATAAATACTCGTACAAGAAAAATCAATAAGTGCGATTAGGCACGTTTCCCGGTTTATTTGCCCAACGACAATGGGGATACTTTTCTCTCGGCTCAATAAAACAACATTTGTCTGCTTGTTTCTTGTTTTTTTCCCATCAACATTCGATAAAATATTATTTATATTCATTTTATATTTTTATATCCGGTACGCTCTGCTGTAGTTTTTCAGAGCGAGTAGAGGGGAAGCTAAAGTGGCTGTTTGTGTAATTTGTAATAAATGCCCAACCTGACGAGGGAATATTTTGCAATTTTGGAAAACTTATAATATTTGCCTTGCTCTTCATAGTCTTGGTCTTTCGGCCACAAAATGCCTTGGATACTTTTATTTAACATTCGTACTCGATCTCTTTCTCATTCCCGGCATTGTCTTGGAATGCGATAGGCATTTTAAATGCCCTCGATTTGCAGGATCTGCCTTGTTGCTGCTTGTCCTTGTGTCAGGACACCGGACAGCCGTTGGCATTTGCAGCATGTTTGCTCTGTCCGCCTGCCACAAACACAAGCACAGGCAGAAGGCAAAAGCCGAGAAATAGTAGTAACAGTAACAGTGAGGGAAGCAATTGCGAGCAGGACCCGTGCCAGCCCGTTTAATTTATGCCTTTAAACTTGCTTTCAAGTTTGGAATTCAAGAGCTTTGTAATTTTTATGGACACCATAAAGAATGGTGAACCAATCGCATAACAAATGGCAACAATTTCGCTCACAAAGTGCCAGAACTGCTACCCGAATTCAGTTCAATCCAAACTCAATTCAAATCCAATATAGCTGCAAAAAGTTCAAGCTATTTATTTGAGCATTTCACATTTTGTATCTGCACACCGTATTTTTCTTATTTATGGCGACGGGGCCAACGTAAATGACTTCATTTTTCTCTCAGCATACGCTTCATAATGCCACCGAGTAAACCTAAAGCTAAAGTGCAAAGTGTGCGTCATTCCATCTACCAGCCAACCATGCTGCCACGCTGCCTCGCCTACAAATTTGCTGACAGCAGCAACATTAAAAGGGAGGAATTATAAAGCGGCTGCCTGAACTGGTAATTGTAACCTTCAGTTCTGACACCTCCATCTCCACCTTGCTTCCTTCCTCGATGGGAGGAGGGTCAGGGTTCCTGGCATACAAAAGAACCATTTGCTTTTAGCTCAGCCCTTGAGCGTTTACCAGACACGTCTGACACACCCCAGCGCATCTTTGTTGTCGTTACTCATACGCCATGTGTGTCATACGAAGGTTTAATAATAAAATGCAGTACGGGCACACAACGTGAAATGCCGTTTAACTTTCAGCTGAGCAGAAACAGCGACAGACACAGACACAGACAGAGACAGAAAGATAGATGTAGATGACGAGAGGTAGAGATAAGGTCAGACACATACATATTTCCATACTAAACGCTTTTTACATGTCTGGCCATTCCTTGCAGATACTGGACGAGCACTTCCTGCACAAATACAACGATATCGTGCACAAACACGGGCTAATCACCTCAACGCTGGGTCTGCAGCTGGAGCTGGAGCCACGACACTTTCACGATGGCGACATGCGAGTCAAGTGCTTGGCCAGCATATCACCCGTGCTGTGGAAAGGTGGCAAGGAGAGCGTGCTGCAGCGTCGCCCTGGCTTTATTGACAATCGCGAGACCATGCTGCTAGGTAATTGAATATTTTCTATCTTTTGGAGGCGGCCGAATTGAATTGCCTCTCATTTCATATACTATGTATGTATGTATCCTTTGTCCATCCACAGTGCGCAGTGCGGCTGGCCAGACTCAATGCAATCTGCTGCGCTTGTTGACCATCACCATCATACTGGCGCGCATCGGACAATGGCTCGCCCGACCTGAGCTCACCTAGAGGAACTTGCAATGGGTGGAAAGGAAGAAAAATGATTTTCAATTCAATTCAATTGCAATTGCAGAGCATAAATGGTGATTTTGTATACTTTAAGTGTAATATCTTTAGTTGTTAAGCGATAACCGAAACTGAAAACAGGAAACTCCCCGGCAACCCCTCAATAACCGATGGCCCAATCAAAAAATCAAATCCACAAGCAAAAACTCTCAAATGCAACAGAGCGGTGTCAACTTTAGAAAAATGTGGTAATCTAGTGCAAATACACACATATACGAAAGCAGAGTTTATACCTTGCGTGCGAAGCCATATGTATTATTAACTGTTAACTTTCGGGCAGGAGGCAACCAGAAGACAGAGGACTCACAGCGAACACGAATATATAAATAAAGTATACAGATAGTACATTTAAATGTTTGCTTCATGTGTGTGTGTTCCTGGCAAAACGAAAACGAAATCCAATTAGTAACATTCTGCGTGACAAAAACAGCAGCGCAATCCTTTCAGACAGTTAAAGGATAGTTGAGCATAGTTTCTGTGTAAATAATTGAACGAATCCAAAGGACAGTGCAAATTTCGAATCTAAACATGGACACACATATACACATACATACATACATACATGCATACGTACGATCCCAAATGTCATTCGAGTCAATTCCAATTTCAATTTCAATTTGGATAGTCATGTCTGTATTTACATTAGTAAAAATAAGTTTACTTAGTCAAAGGTGTCGAAAGTTTTAAACAACATTTTTATAATATTGCATTCTGTTTGAACCTATTACATATGTATGTACATTTAAGCAGGAAAATGATTTTGAATGAAAATTAAGTTTACGGTTAGAAAATTCTGTTTACCTTCGAGCTTTTGGTTAGCATAAATATTGCAATGTTGTGTAAATTTCTAGTTTTATACCACCTTCGATTCAGTTCGTCAATAAACTTAGTAGGACTTAAGGAATAATCAAGAATGTTATATGAGTAAATTAGATTCTAAGCGATTTTATTTGTAGTTGAATGAGTGAGTCTATTCATTTCATTCAGAATACAAAATCAATTGACTTGTTTGTAGTTATTAACATAAGCTATGATATGCCAAAATTGGCAGTTATATCAACTATGATGAGACATCATAAACACACAACCAGAACAGCAGACAGAAACACACACAGTCACACACATTGTGTCTCTTTTGAGTGTTTATAATATAAATGTGAAAGCGAACTCTGTGCCGTTTTTTACTGGGTACTCTGGGGCTTTTTAATTCATTTGCACTTGTGAGTGTGTGTGTGTATTTGTTTTATACACAGCAGACACGCATTCTGGCTAAATAACAAACATTAACACCTGCAAAACCGCAACTAACTTTACACACAGGTGTTGAGCTCAGCAGTGCTGTGTGTGTGTGTGAGTGCTGCACCTGCTTCTTTGCTCGCCTAAAGGACACAGGCATTAACCGAGCACAAAAAGGAGCACCAGTAAAATACCACGTACAAATGTTGTATGCAAACAAACCGCAAACGCGCGGCACCCTTTCACACAAACACATAGACGGATACAGACGGATACACAGACACGGACACATGCATGGGGCAATGGCACGTACCAAATGGTGGAGACCAGACTGCAAATGAAAAAATTGCGTGCATCCTTTTGGGTGAGAGCGTAAAAATAACAAAAAGTGAAAAGGAAACAAAAATTCAACTTCTCTCTGTTTATTTGCCGCACAGGCGGTCCCATTGCGGGTCCCCCATTTTGATGGCGCACTAAACTTTATGCCATGCACATAAATAGAAATGCACGCAAAAACTTTTCCAAAGGCCGCGACACAAATACCCCGCGGGGCAAGGGACAGGGGCGAGATGCTAAAGTGAATGAAAAGAACAACACGCAAGCGCGTTCAAATATAGTACCAGTCCAGAGGCTAAGTTCGTGCGTGACCCGAGTTAGTCGCCTGAGACTGCCTCTTCCGGCGATAGGTCGGCGGCAGTTAATCTGTTCCTGCACCTTAGTAGACTGCTTAAGATTTATGTTTGCATTGCATTGCATAAGCGGCGCCATTTAAATGCCGTTGGCTGTCGGATCTCAGCCAAACCCGTACCCGGATTCAATCGGGTTCTGCCTTGGCCAATGCCAGGAAGACGGTAAAAATTTATTGCCAATGATTGCATAGCTGATAAATTTATTTCGCCAGCGCTATTTGCAATTATGACTCGCCTATATACAACATACATACATGCATGTGCGTGTGGGTGTGACCAAATATGGGCGTATGTGTGTGAGTGTGTGTATCATCCGGCGGAAGCGTCGGACTAAATTGCAGCAGTGCAACAACAATTGCTTTTAATTTAAGTTGCATTAAATTAGTTTTGAACAGCTCTGATTAATGAGCATGCCACACTTTTGACACTTGGGCTGCGCACAACTATATACAACCAGAATATTATTTTAAATATACTTACACTACCCGTTAACTCCATATGAAACTCATCTAAATTGTGGCCAACTCGCAAATCGAATTTCCACAGAATCTATGTAGATTTAAAAGATTGTAATAAATAAGTAAGCTGTTCAGCCTTGTGCAAGCGGTTCAATAAACTCTATATAGAGTAAGGAGTGGTAAAATGCAGTTTATATTTATATGAGTATTCTTTTAAAATCTGTCCATGCATTCACATGCATAATTTATGAGCCTGAAAGGTCTGTGCTGCACTCGATGATTCAGTCGCTCTCCTACTGAATTTTACCCATTAGTGGCAAATCAAAATGCATTTTTATTGTACAACGAACTGAGGCAACATAAAAAAACGGCGACGATTGATAAAGTGAAATGAAGCGGTGTATGTGGAGACAGTAGCCAAAGTCATAGTCATAGTCATATGGGACAAACGGCGTGAGTTCTTTTTACCTTTTCTATTTGCATAATATTGATTCAACTTCCATTTGCCACGTCCAAGCACGTAATGTCCTTTGAAAGCCATTCATCGTTATTGGCATGGCATGGATTGTATAAATCAATCCGGACTATTGTACTGCATTGAATTGAACCAATGAGGGGTATATCAGATCGCTCTTTACTGAAAATGTATCTACATTTCAGCCAATGCTCCCTTTGTTTCAGGGGTTAAAGGCTTTGGGAAACAATCAGTCCTCGGTAACTGCCCCAAAATCTCTATTAATAGGCGCATCTTTTCGCCGCATGGTAATTAGAAGAATCATGTCCTGGCTCAACGATAAATGCAGAAATGAAAAACGTCAATAAAACTGCATTTCAATGAAGTTATGCTTCTCCAGCGCCTGCGGCTGCATAATATTGCTGGCCGGGATGCTACCATTTGTGGCCAGATGGAACCTTATGCTGCCACCAAAATTGTTCGAAATAACATTTTCCATGCCTATCTGATATTCACTATCGAAGGCCTTGTGGTGGTCGCTTAGCTGTTGTGTCATTGGCATAATGAAATTGGTATAGCTGTGACTGCTGTGGGCTCTGTTTCGCCCAAATTTGCATGCAAAACTATGCTCGTTATGTTATGAACGCCAAAGTCCAAGCTGGACAACCTCGACGAGCTCTAGCCAAATTGGCAACTGGATGATACAGTTTCTGGCAATAGCCTTTTGGTCGTTTGGCATTTTCAAATTGTGGTATGCTGCCGCGGATATTAAGTGGCTCCGTTCAGCTCAGTTCAGTTCAGTTTGGCTTAATGCTCATCACTTTTCATCCCACCAAGTGCTAATAGCTTCAACTACGCAGTCTGAATTTCACTCAACTGACCCAGTTTATCAAAAAACGTCTCGCTAGTAGTAGGGCCAATTGCCTGAGTGGCACTTTGAATGAAGTAGATCTATGCAGTTGTGGCAAGTATGTATGTTGCAATTAGCATTTAACTACACATAGAAAAAAGAGGAAAAGTTACATTTCAATCTTGATATCTCACGAAGAAACAAAATACTGAAAGCGAGACAATATTAATCTAATCAAAATTAGCACAAAATTCTTAAAATGAGTAGGTTTTCCATTTGTTCTTGATAAATTTGTATATCAGTGATTCGACTGGTACAGGGGCCCGTCCACACATGCGGTATTATATTATTTAAATTTCGCAAGATTATTGATAGGGAGAACGGGCAAAGCACGGGGCGTCAAGATATTCGCGACAATTTCCATGAGCAGGTTCAATTGTTTACTCAGCAGCAACAACGTTTCGATGTTGAGGGTGAGCGAAGAACGGCATAGAAAAGCGATGCCCGATGCGCTCCATTTTCGTATGTCATTTTCGAAGAGCAGATGCACCTAGGTTAGGTTAGGTTGAGTGGTAGCTAAGGAGTGAACTTCAGCTCACTTAGGTCAAAAGAGGCCCATTGTGGTACCGCATGGACAAATTTAAAAATTTCCAACTACAACGTTCAAGACCAGCCTGAGGCTTTAATGAACCGTCTCAGATTCCTTGGCTTTACCTATTTGAGCAAGGTCTGTCAGGTCTGTTAAATAGTAGACTCCCAGGTAGAAAAACCTGGTTCTACATAGGGGAGGTCAGGAACAGAGGAGGTGATGTACTGTTTCCTCTTCTCCTTCGTCACGACAGCTTCTGCAAAAGTCGTTGAGGGAGGCCTGGAGTCTAGCAGCACCTAGATGCACCTAAACAACAACTAAATCTGCGATTGCAAATGTTTTAAATATTTGTATATATAGTGGCGAACGAAGCACGGCATAGAAAAGCGAAGCCCGGCGCGCTCAGATTTCGAATCATTCAGAACCGAATTCCGAAGGGCAGATACAGCTAAACAACAACCAAATCTGCGATTGCAAATGTTTTATATAGTTGTATACTATATATAGTGGCGAGCGAAGCACGGCATAGAAAAGCCATGCCCGATGCGCTCCATTTTCGAATGTCTTTTTGTTCAAATGTTTACGAAAGCTAGAACCCATTTTCGGAGAGCAGATGCAGCTAAACAAGAACCAAATCTGCGATTGCAAATGTTTTATATATTTGTATATATAGTGGCGGGCGAAGCACGGCATAGAAAAGCGAGGCCCGGCACGCTCAGATTTCGAATCGTTCAAAACCCAATTCCGAAGAGCAGATTGTAAATGTTTTATTTATTTGTATATATAGTGTTGTATAGAAACTCACTTACTAACTAGCTTTAGACACTGACAATTATATTGAAGTCATTTATAAATTGAACAAATTTATAATTTATATTTATATTGTTATAATAGTACGGTCTTGAGCGATTTCAATTTATATGAAGACTATGAATTCTTACCCATGCATGATCTGTTTAGATAAACAGCAAAGGCCTCTATATTTACCGTGCCGTCATTCATTTTGTTCAGACTGTTTAAATCGCTATATTGAAGTGAGCACTGATCCCCGTTGCCCACTGTGTCGTCGCGTATATCAGTTGAACGCTGGCCGCTCTGCTGCTGCTGCATCGAATGTCAGCTCCAGTAGTACAGGCCCAGATACGTCTGTCGTTGCACCCCCTACCTCAAATAATGATATGTCGCCCGCTGAATTCATGTATGCCCCTGACTTTGATATGCTAAGTGACACATTAATATTGACTCTTACGGAAGAGGAGGATCAGCAATTTGCTGATCTTTCCGATGAGTTCATTTGAATATTGTTGAATATTGCTTTACTGTATGATGAATGATTAATGTATATGTATAATGTTTGTTTTGTTTTTTTTTTTTTTATTTGTAAAAAAATACCCCTTTAAGTGTAAGAATTGAACTTGCAACTTTATGCACAACACACTGCAGTGCAATGGAATCTTAACCACCTCGACCACTATGCATTACTGTTTGCGGCTCGACAATTGCCTTAATGAATATCAAGATTACTTATACTTGTTGGGAATTCCAACATACAGAGTAGTTTGCTATTCTAAGCCAAAGCTTTTAACCCTAGCTTGTCTATCCAAGTTTTAAACCCGATTTATCAATCCTATTTATTCAAGAACCTAAAGCTTGTTGAAACTAATGCAATTCAATGTAATAATGTAAAATTGCAATTCTCTGTAACTGATTACACGTTTGTTCTAAAATGTAGTTCTTTTTAAATTTATTTTAGAACGCCATATGTGAACGCCATCTGTGTCTGAGAATTGCATTGTCTAAACTGTCATATGCATTTACATTATTTCATAATGAACATACAGTTGCGAGTATCTTAAATGCTTTTGCTGATATTCACCCATTAACCTTTGAAAAGTTCGGCGTGCTCTTTTGTATAGCTCGAAATGTGCCACTAAACCGATAAGTTTGTTTTGCAAACTTTCGCATTTCTTTGCAGCTTCGTGGCATTGTTTTTAGCGTCAAATAACTTTGAGCATATTCCCTGCCACAAGGCAGTTCATTAGCATGCCCCAGCTAGCAGCTACCAGCCATAGGAGGATAGGAGAGCCAGGCAGGCATCTTGACTGGCATTGGCAGCACCGAACCGACTTGGTATTATCTGGCAGCCCTTATCTAGAATACATAAATTCCTGCCTAGACTCGCGTCGGGAAAGTTTCTTGCGGTTCGATGTGTGGGGGCGCTAATTAAGACACGCAAAAAGCGGCAGCAAGACAAATGTTTTTGTGGCACGTAACCGGCGCGTCAATCTTAAAGTCGGGCTCTGTGGGTCTAGCAACGCCTCCGACTAAGCATTTTGCAGGGCGTCTGAGCATATTGTATTTTATTTTCCTTTATTTGTTGTTCTCATTTTATTTAATTTTACTTTTGTATTTGGTTGTTTTTCCAAAAGTTTGAGCAGCCACAATTCACCGCCTCATAAAAAATGTCAATGAAGTGATTTATAAAAACTTTGCGAATAGGAAAATATGCTAATGTGCCTCGGTTAATCAGGGTGCCGCGTGATCAACTGGGCTGGTCAGCTTATTGGCCAGTCTGTTATTTGGCCCAACAAACTGCCCGGCAATTTGTATTCCACATTCTAATAATGTCTTCATACACTGCGCCCACAGTTTGTGCTTGTGCTTGTGTTAGTGTTCTCTTTATATTTTTCGAAATTTTTTTTGCGTGCGCAGGGTCGCACATTAAGTTTTAATGCCATATTTTATGCCAGCAAAATGTCCATAAATTTATTCACTGGCCAGCCGAGCTGTGTTGTGGCTGTAGGATAATCAAATCAAAAGCGAGAGACCACCCACACCGCACGGCCACTGAGCCACTGAACCACTGAATACGAGTTGCGAGAATACGAGTAGCAATCCATGAATTACTAAGCAGACATGCAAAGTTTTTCAACCACCTCAGGAGTTAAAACTAAGCAAAAGTTATGCTTACACACACTGATATAATAAGTGTGCATGTGTGTCTGTGTGCGTGTGTGTGTGGGTCGTAAAAAGAAGAGCAGACGTGCTGCCTTTGCCCCACTGCAGACGCTGGCTGAACGCCAAAGTTGCTGCTAAACACAAACAGGGAGCAGGCAAGCAACACACAACACACAATCATATACTTAGTTCAAACAACAACCACAACAAAATCGACTAGAGCAACAGCAAGTCGCATTGTTTTTGTTGTTTTTGGGGCAACTCCCGTAGGAAGTCGTTTCTAGGAAGGCGCATGTATAATTAGAGCTATGAAGCATGTCCGGTGAAGTTTGCCATTGAAATGCAACAACAATGCAACAACAGCAACACACGCACACACACACTAACCCAAACATTCAAATTCCCGTTTTATGCAACGTTAAAGTTTGAATTGGACAAAAAAGTTGCGCATGGCTGCGATATTATTGCAATGACTTTGCTTTTAGCTATTGTTGTATTTGCAGTTGCTGTTGCTGTTGTTGCCGACGACCAGATATATTTTATAATGCCACATGCAAGCATCACAAGAATTTTACATATGTATGAATTCGTGTGGCGGCTCTACTATATGTTGTACACACATACATAGCTTAGCTACTGCACCTCAACATGCTAAGGTTAACCCGGCGCAGTAACAACAACAACCACCACAACAACAATACATAAAAGCAGCAGGAACACCTGCATCCTGGCCTAAGTCGAGGCGAGAGTCGGAGGCAAGTTTATATGCAAGTTTATCCCTTGATTTATAGAATAATAAACATAAATGTGCACACAACTTTCTTTTGACCTGCCTAGGGTAAAAATACCGAAAAGTCTGACTTAACTAAAACTACAAAAAATATAAAAAATTGCCTGTGGTGCTATGGCTATCAAGAGAAGTTATAAATTGCTTGATTTTTGCTATCTTCAATTGTTTATCATAAATTTTGCATAAAAACATACATATAAAATAATCATACTTTTACTCAGCCCGAAAGTCAAATTTCACATTTACAACTTACTTTAATTTGGAACGCGATTTGGGTAAACTCGTTGGAATCCTTAGCCAGCTGCAGCCAAATGAAAGGTACAACTATTTGCACCTGTCCTTAAAGAAATGCAATGAAACACGCGAAATCCAGAGCCTTACCCTTTGGCAGAGTCACAAATGTTGCCAACATTTAATTTTATTGAGGGCCGCGCTTGTTTCTGGCAGTGCCGCTGATGATGCCCTGCCATTGGCTTCTGGGCGCCATTTTGGGTGCGGTGTTGCAAATGGCGTCAATGTTGTGCACATTACGGTTAACACCGCTTAAACGCCGCACCACACCACACCAAGCCGAAGTAGAAGAACTTTAAAGCGCAAGTTTATCGCTCTCTGCATGCAATGGCTGTGCAGTGCGAGCATCGTAATATATGCGACTGGCAGCAGTTGCAGGCGTCGCGTAATAATGTTAAATGTCAGGTGCAATGCAGTTGCCACTGCAGTTGCAATCGAAGTCGAAGTCGAAGCCAGCAGCTAATTAAGTTGCCTCAAACTCTCTACCTTGCCATAAAATATGCGCAGAGTCGCTCCACGATTTCGATTCGATTGGGTTTGGGTTTGAGTTTTGGTGGGGTGTGGTGTGTTTGCCAGCAAGCACTTGGCTTTAGACCGAGTAAGCGTTTATTGCCAGCAGTTGCATTGAGCCACGTGTACTTAATGGCACTGGCCAAGTAATGTAGAATGTAGAATGTAAAAAGTCGATTCGAGTCATGAAGTTTTCATTTGTTTTTTCCTTTCAAATTTACACACAACACGCTACGCAAACGGACATGCTCTGCTCTGCTCTGGGAGTGGGGGGCGTGGGTTAGACGTTAGACGGAAGTTCTGTCTAGTATATTAATGTCTTACTTACGTTGCAAGTGGCAGCTTTAAGCAGAAAACCAGCTCATTCATATGTCAGCTCAATGAAGCTTAAGACACTCGTACATTCATATATGTATGTATGTACACACTTGTATGTACACATATACTACTCCAAGACCGCCCATTGCACATTAGCAAAATGTGTTTGCATTTCCGGCAACAAATTGTGCCTGCAGCTGCAATTACACTTCAAGCTGTTGTCTGCTTTGACTAAGCTTGGCACTTTAAGTTGAAATGTGTGAAGAAATTTACCAAATACAGGTAATGTTGAATCAAATAATAAAAACTAAATCTCTGAAATGGAATTTATTTTATCGACCACCGGAAAGCTTTTCTTCGGCTCAACTGAATTTTATGCCTGCAAGATTTCATTTTCATATTCGTATTTATGGCCATATATTTTTTAATTAAAAGCTGTAACATACCCATAGTCTACCTTGGCACCGCCTTCTGGAAATTTATCATATTAACCCGGGTTTTAGAGCGCATTTTCCCCAATAACTTTGTAGGCATTAGCTCATCATCAATTTGTTGCTTTATGAAATTGGCAGCAATCACGTTATGTTCACTCAGACACTCCCACACTTATACACCCATTGGCATTCATAAAAGCAACCACACATACGTACATACATACCTATGTATGTATGAATGTACATACTCGTACATACCGACACTAGGCTAGCTCGTTTATTTGTGTAATTTTCAAAGTGAGTTTGTTCGCATGACTTATAGGTAGTCCGCCTCCATCCTTTCATATCCTTTCAACCGCACTCCTTGGCGCTTGGTCTGTCGCTCGCTAACTCTCTGAGTCATTCATTTCCTTTCTCGTTGATTAAATACCAAAATTGTTTGACTTTATTTACGCGCATGCAATTAATTAAATTACCGGCGAACAGAAAGCCATCAGCCAAGTAATTTCCATACATCAAATAAAATGTAAAGCGTTTCAAAGCAAATAGAGCACATATAAAAATGATAGAGCAGCCTTTTGATTTCCGCAGATTGAATAATCATTTAAGCAGGCGCCACTTAATGCAAATTTCAATTTATGCAGCGCCAAATAGGCTTTGTGTCCTGGAGTTCCTATATTCAGTTTATGTTTAGTTCAAAGTTTACGACTTTCTTTCATGTCTGGTTGTCATTTAAGTGTGTAACACGCCAGTGTTAGCATAATGACGAAATTGCGTTTTTAGTTCGCTTCACTCGCCATGAAAGCTGCCTTTTTCGTATCCCATACATCATGTATTTTCTATAATATAAAACACATTAAGTCTGTCAGGTTGTGGCACGTGCCGCCAAACGGCGCGACGCTGCCAATAAAGTTAAAGCCCCTAATATAAATAGCGCAATATACATACAGACATAGTAAATATGCTAACGACCATAAAAATGGGGAAATTTACTCTGAAAATGTCCGGCTGGGCTCAAAACCATTTTATTCAATTGCAAATGTCAGGCGTGTAAATTTATAATTAAATTACTTTAAGTTTAACTACATATTGCGAATGCATTCCCACTTAAATAATTGATTATAACAAATTAATTTTGTTAAATAGTCAGCCTAAGTGCGTGTCGCATAATTAAATTCCCCTCGTTACTGTGATAATTAGCTTGGATTGCAATTAACTGTGAAAAACACGCATTTGTAGCACAAGTCCTTCTGAATATTTTATAGCCAATTTAAAAAAATTGAGTTTTTAACAAAAAAAATCAAGAACTTCACGTTTTAACTGACACAAAAAAATCTATACTTAGTTGTAGTAATTAAAAAAAAAAAAAAGTTTTGTCAGAAGTGGGATTCGAACCCACGCCCTCAGAGAGGACCAGAACACTCACTCATCAACCTTTCTGTGAAAGGCAAGACTATTACTGCCTTGAGTCTGGCGCCTTAGACCGCTCGGCCATCCTGACACGTTGAGCTGCCGTTGCCAAAGTGTTGTTATCAACCCTCTCTGATCAAAGCACGTCAAACGCAAACTTAAATTTATTTTTAGAACAATAACTGATGCCCCTCTCTAGCTAACTTCAGCCAATAGCAACAACAAACACACGCGTCAGTTTCAGCGTCGACGTCAACGTAAGCGTCACGAGCGACGCGTCGCATGTCCGCTGGTTATTTTTAGACGTGCCATGTGCTTCGTTCTCGTTCTCGTTTTCGTTCTCATTCTCCCGTTCTCACTCTCCGAAAGCTTGCGTGTGTGCTTTGGGAGCGCTGTGAACTTTAATTGTTGCATTGTTAAGCACTAAGTGGTGCATACTTTTGGCCATTCAATTTGTGAAACTACTGAATGAATGTTGGAATTTAAATTATACTTTTAGGATGAGTTCTTAGTAAATGGCACAGGGTGTACATGCCCACAGGTTCCAAATCAGTTCTGTTATAATTCCAACGTTAAAAATACTGTAAACAAGTAAAATTAAAAAAAAAATTCGCTAAAAATATACCACAATGAACAAATTTTACAAAATTCAATACACGCTGAGACTTATGCTGCAAATTTGTTTTGTAAAAGATGCCTTGGAAATATACACAGTTGACAAAGTATTGCATATTTTTGGAGCAGAATATAGCCCCAAATAAACAAACCAAACTAAAATCAGACGGAAAGAACCGCATAAAATATTTATTTCTGATAATTGAGAAGAATTTACAATTTAAAAAATCCGCAATCTGGGTATAAAAATGCTAAGCTGGGAGCACTGATCAAAATGGATTGTGCCTGAAAAGTTTGGCAAATTACGTTCATTTTGTGATTTCACTATTATTGACTCTACACTTGGAATGATGGTACATTAATCGCTCGCACAGGCAGCGCCAGGGGAGCTAGGGTGAGGAATTGTCTGAGCGACTATCACGCAGTCAATTCGATTTCAATTTATCAAATGCTTCAGCAAGTTCTCTAATTGAATTTCATCTTGGCATAATTCACAAAATATAACATTTCAATGCGAAGTGTAGCACAAAAGACATTTTACACAAAAATTCTTTCCTCTTTTCATACAATTCAGTCAGCCAAAATACTCAAATCTATTATATGTTGCTCGATTTGCTCCACTGTTGTGATACCGGGCTTGTGCTGATGCTATACATTGGTCGCTGTCGCAATCTCATTCAGCAGATTCCCAGCCACATCAACGCGATAAGTTCGCTTATAAATCACAAACGCCCGACGGCAGAGAAGGAGCTAGCCAAGGATGCCAGCTCCAGCTGTAGCCAGAGCTCAAGCCGAGCCGGCGCTTGCTTTTAAATCGATGAGCATCGCAAAATTGACAATGATTTTTTAAAAATAATTTTATTACTTCATTCAGTGGGGCATTCATGCAGACGGACGCATATACAGCAATGGGAGCAGAGCCGGCAGTAGTCCATCAGGATTGGCAGGCCGCTTGTCCTGTGATTGGGTGCAGTCATGCGCGAATGTAAACGCAGCCTCGAACCACTCAAGAAGCACTAATACTTATACATGTTGGCCAGTGTTTGCTCTGGCTTTTAATTAAATGACCAAAATAAAATAAATTTTAATTATTTCAATTATCGGCTTTCGGATCTCTCCTCCAGATTCCGATTTGCCGTTTGTTTATTTTAAGTCTTTGTTATCAGTAGGTATGATGTTGGTGTCCAGTTCAGGGCCAGCGTTCATCGTACTGCTTGATAACATAAGTAAGCTTCTTGATGGCCAGTTCTATCTGCTCGTCATTCACCTGATGATACAGCACTAGGCGCATAAATTCCCAGTTGCGTGCGCTGGCTTTCAGTTCAATTCCCGCACCATTTTTGTCCGTGACTCCGGCTGCAATTTCCTCAGGCTCTACCAGTGCCAATCTCTCAGCAAACTGTGTAGAGTTGAGCTTGGGCTGTTTAATCTGCACTAATAGTATGTTCGTTTGCACTGTGGCCAAATCCACGACTATGTTGGGACTGTGCAACTGATCAATGGCTGAGGGAGATGACGTCGAATATTGAGATTGCAAAATTGAAAATGAAAACGTTTGTCTAAACAGTTTACCTATTGCAATGAGCTTAGTACGCTCATGATCTTTTCCCAGCAACGGCACCACCTGCTCCAGTCCCACCAGGCCAGCGGCGGCCAATATGCCCGCCTGCCTCATGCCACCTCCCAATGCCTTGCGAAGGCGATGGGCTCTGCAAAATACTGCACATTAGAAGGTCAGCTCAGTGTCAGCCCTGGGCTAGATTACTAACTCTTTAATGAAGGCGTTGGAGCCAACCAGTACAGAGCCCACAGGCGCCGACAAACCCTTGCTGAGGCACACGGACACCGAGTCAAAGTCACGTGTAATGCGCTCCACACTGACACCCAAAGCTTCAGCCGCATTAAAGATTCTGGCACCGTCCATGTGCAGGGCAATGCGACCAATGCCAATGCCTGGTCCGCGTACTAATGCGACCAGTTCGTCCAGGAAGGAGAGTGGAATCACCTTTCCGCCACAGATGTTGTGGGTGTTCTCTACCACTACCAGGGATGTAATAGGCTCATGGCAGTCCTCATAGTGCCGTATCTTATTGCGCAGCTCAGCCAGACTAAAGGTGCCATCTGGCTGATTCCTAATAGTGGCTAATTGGACACCGGCCAAATGTGCAGCACCACCTAAACGGCAAAAGGGCAAAAGGGATGAACTGCATCCACTTAAATATGTTGTTGGTATTTATTGCCAAGACTTACCTTGTTCATACAAAAAGACGTGCGATAAATCGCCCACAATGGCTTCCGAGCCACGTCGACTGCAATGAACCATGGCTGTAAGATGAAGAAGAAGAATTCAAGGAGAGTTTAAGTGCTTAGCTGGCACGGTTAGAGGCGGAGAAGTTATGAGTCAAGAGGTACTCGGTACTCGGTACTCAGTGCTTTTAATAAAATGGAAATTCCATTAGAAATATTAATTCGAGTGGGCGCATAAATTGTCACGAGCCCAACTTCACAATGCATCTGCCAGTGCCGCTGGCCGGGCACACGTCCAATATTGAAGTACATAAAAATTAATGTTATGTATATGGTCGCCCTTAACCTTTACGATTATGAGCCTGATGCATGATATGAACGTTGTTTTCTTGGTCTCTCTTTTGGCATTTGTTTTTACACCTTTCCACCGGCTGGCGTTTGCTTCAGGTTTCACATTTCTCAGTGGCGCCATAGCCTCACTTTAAGCTAATAAACATTAGCGAGATAGAGCCGGGAGTCATTTTAAACTAATATATACATTGGCGAGCTTCGAGCGAATGGCACGATTTATTAAAGATTCAGAGCTCAAACTGCTGAGCAATGTTATTTATGTGCACGTCGTGCCACTTACTTGCCAGTAGATTTCCCATGGTGCCGCTGGGCACAAATAGGCCCGCCTCCTTGCCGAATAAAGCAGCCATTTTGGTCTCTAGTTCATTGATGGTGGGATCCTCACCATACACATTGTCCCCCACCACAGCCTCAGCCATGCGTGTCCTCATCTCGACTGTCGGCAGACTCACAGTGTCCGAGCGCATGTCAACAACGGTGTTCGACATTCTGTATATGTTACTGCTGAGGATTGTGGGTTGCGGAAGTTAGTTATACACTAATACTTGTGCTACTACTGCTACTACTGCTACTTGTATCAATTCGAGAATTGGGTTGCCAAGCCAAAAGTCAATTCAATTACTCGAATTTGCATAACTAGTTGATGCCAGTTGTCTAGCGGTAACTGAAGTGAAATTGTGGTTCTCGCCATGAATGAAATTGAAACAAAAAATATGCTCATTTGCATTGGCATTTGAATATTGATAAGGTCAAACTGACGTGTATATTACTGGTGATAGTACTAGAGTTCTATAGCCTCATCGACAAACACTCATCAAATTATTGATAACAGTTCACTATCTACAATATAAATCAACTCGTTTATTAGTGTCCAATTATACTAGATCCACATAAACTTCGATTTGCCGGCAAGAGCAACACACACGTGCTATTTATAAATAACTTGGACAACAACAAAACAAGTAGCGATAATCCACAAAAAAGAGTAATTGAAGAATATCAAGTTCGTTGTGTACAAAAACACTCACAAAGGCAGATACTAATTGACGGAGACCCACACACAACTTGCTATGTACAAAGCAGAGAAAAAACTAAATTGGAATCGCTGAAAGCATACCGCAAGTTCTATTCGAGAATCCAGCTGAGTAAATGTCCCAAGAGCACAAAAGAAACGGTTGTACTCAGTTGACTGAGCGGCGATCCGTTGTAGTGCACAGTGGGACAACTAGGGTTTGGCATGGGGTAGAAAATAAATTTGTGAAAGAATATACTTACGCAAAGCACTCAATTTACGATAGACTTTTTTATATTTCTTTGGTATTTTTTATTCAATGCTTCTGAAATTGTCACTAAAATTGTTCTACTTCTAACAGTTGTTTCATTAAGTTTCTTCTCGTTACTTTTAGTTTCTTTGCATTTCACACTTCTGAATTGGCCAACAAACAAATTGCAATGCAATGCATTGTGTCGCTTTTAACTACATTAGGTACGAGTTACAAATGTACATTAAAAACAATCGAAATTAACTATGTTTATACTCAATAATAATAGTAATAATAATGATAATAATAATTAGTAATTAACAGTAGTTTGACAACTCTTGAAGTACATCTTTTAATGCTGGAACTAATCCGACTAACTAAAGGGACAATAAACTCAACATGTGCCCACTGTCAGAACAGTGGGCAACAGTGGTACACATTATGATAAAGCTACATCTGATATTATGGATCGTATAGGTCTGTTATCTTACCAACTAAATTTGCAACAAATCTTCATATTTTGTTTTGTTTTGTGTTGGGCCGGCATCTCAGCACATGCATAAAATTACATAGATAAATATACATACATACATACATTTTTGATGTCTTGTAAAATTTATGAAACGATTATAAATAAATATTTAGCAAATAGTTGTTGGTTATAGTCTTTTCAAGAAGTTTTCACTCGAGTGCATGTAAAATTTAGCTTAGGCTTACTCTCAATTTAAGTTCACATTAACTATGCACATTATGCTATTATGCTATGTAGTTTGTTTGTGTGTGTGTGTGTTGTTTTGCTTTTGGCACCCACTGTAGCGATTGCTACATATAATTTAGCTGCTCAGGAATAGGTAAGTGTATATTCGTCTATGTTGGGTGTGCTGAAGGTACTTCACTCTGAATCAAGCAGGTTCGATTCAAACGATTCGATACTATCCACCTCTTGGCTAACTCGGTTAGATGCAAAAACAAAATGAACCAAAAAATGCACACGATTTACAATGATTTGTTTGGTTGCTCTTAGTGGTTTTCTTTTGGTTTTTTTGGTATGGGCAGGCAGAGCTGCAAGGATATCGCTGGGCAGCGCGACCTTTTACAAAGGTCCCTGTAACGATTTTAACGCTTACTTCTAGACAGTACACAAGACACTCAATTAATAGCTAAGTTAAGACTCTAGTTCAGTAATTTGTGGGCCTAGCGCTATGACGACACGTCCGTGTCGGAGCCATCAAGTTCGCCAGGTGGGTTGCGTTTGATGCAGTCCCGTATGCTTTGTAGTATGATGCCAACTCGTCTATCTAGCGCCTCCAGATGTGGCTCCCAGAGCACCGGGGTGATTGGATCGTAGCTGAGTGATTCACGCATCACCTGAGACAGCGGTCTGGCTCCGTTGTGGAATCTACCGATAAATAAACCAAGCAATAAGCAATTGTCTCTAAACATAAGCACATTACGTTGGGGTTTACTCACTCCAGGAGCTTTGTTATTGTCGGTTTGCGTATCAGGCAGCACTGCAGCACTGGCGCCAATATGGATAGCTCATCGTGAAATGGACGCCCAAAGCCGCGCCCATGGTCCAAATGCAAGGGAAACGTCTCGTTGCCATATATTCTGAAACGATAGAGCAAGTGTTACCTTCAACTTGTGTAAACGCCCCATGTGCAACCCAGGTATAAGCATAATTGCCAGCAAATGTGATTAGAGCCAAACCCTAGGGATTGGCTTTGCGATTGCCTTAACATGGTCGCAGGGGACACAACAGGGGTGTTAGCGATGACAACACTGTGTGTGCTCAACAAACGCTTTTGCATAACAAACAGTGCAGAAGGCAAGCTACCTGGCAGCGTCTGGAATGCTGCCTTCATGAGCTGCAGACAGATGCTGTTGGATTTTGCATGTGTGCATGAAAATATCTTTCCGAAGCATTGACTGCTACCGCTTAACATGCACCAGCATATCCTTGCCAAATGCTAGCTGCAGCTCTGCCAGTAAGTGGCATCAGTGGCAGCAGCAGCAGCAGCAGGAGTAGCAGCATGGGCATATGGAGCGAATACATAAGGTAATGTAGGCATGAAGCCAACAACGCCATTTATGCGGAAATAAGGCAATCACATTATGGCTCATGCCAAGAATCCATTTGTGCAGCTCTCCGTTTACCCCCATCTGGGTCAATACTCACTTGAACGTCTCATAATGATGACGATCCATGTTGCCGGTGAGAAAATCAAATACAGCCATATCCATTAGGTCCAACAGACGTCGGCCATCGTCGTAGGGTGGTATATCGCGCACCTAGGAGACAATCAAATGTAAAATGTAAAATTAAATTGCAGTCCGGAAGAGAATGTGCAAAAGGAAACAATGTTGAGCAGAGAATGTCTTAATTAAGTCCGAGGCGATTGCCTGCACAATGGTATCAGTGGCTGCTCGAGCAGAAGTAACAAATAAAAACATTTGCATTCCGTTCGAGCTAAAATGCAAATTAAGTTAAAGTAACCGCAGCAGCAGTAGCAGCAGCAGGAAATGCTGCAGACAAAGCATGGAGAGGACAACCGGAAGTGGAAATGAAAATGGCACACAGAATTGGAGTTACCAAAGCAACCCGAACCCATGCTCCCCCATTCCGTTTGCCTTCGCCCATAAGGAGCCAGCTGAGCTACTCGTTTACTTACCAGAGCACAATAATTGGCATCTGTCTCCCATTGAGCCTTCTTTCGTTTGTGATAGGAACGTCGCCAAGGATGCCGCCAGAGCTGAAGAAGAGAGTGAGGAATGGCATAAGTAAAGAGAGAAACCAAAATCAATATCAATTTTAGCTGCTAAATATATAAAAATTCAAAGCATTGCTGAGTATCATTAATATGCCACCCAAGTGTGCGGGTGACCAGCAGTGGCACCAGTGGCAGCAGTGGCTCAAACACATTTTCTTCTCATCTCGCAATACGACAATATTATTTTTTTATTCCGCTCGCTTTCTCTAAGAAGCAACAACACTACAAGCGAAATTAATTTTGCTTAAATAAAATTATTTGCGAGGCTGCCACGGAGAAGCAATAAAACTTGCTCTGCCACTTCGCTTGGCCTCTCTCTCGTCATCCATTCCTTCCTAGGCCCTACTTACCTTTCGTCCCTATGCAATTGGCAATGGCAAAGCGCGCGTTTGGGTTGAGGGGGAGCATTTTGGGAGCGTGGGGGACAACAACAAGAACAGTAACCAAAAATATGTAGAAGAATTAAAAAATAACGTTGAGAAAGAAAAAATCACAATAATAAAAGCGCTGCGCGTTAGCTTTTGCATGGTTAGGGCGATGGTGGGTGGTGGCGTGAGGCGTGGGGCGTGGCAGGTCCGTGTAATGACCGGAAGCTAGCACAGGCCACAGAATGCAGTAAGCAGGAGGCGTAAAGTAAATGGAAAGCGGCAGGCGAAAAAAACTGCAAACTGCCGCAGCAGCAGCAGCATCAGCATCAGAAAGCAAACACAAAGCCAACACATAAAAGCTAGGTAAGTTAACGGTAACATAGCGAGGATGGGAGGAACAGAAATATTTGCATAAAAAGCAGACCACCCCATAAACTGCATAAATCAAGCAAAATTAAATTCCCGCTAAAAGACAACAGTGTGCAAAAGAAGCTAAAGCTGCAACAAGCCAAAAAGGAAAAATATAGTATGACCCACAATGTTGCAAGCATGAGGTGAATTCTACTTTTTGATTTGTGTTTGCGTTAAAAAAATGCCTGAAAAATCATCAGAAATTCAAGGCAAAGACATGAACATGATGAATTAAAATGACCTTTACGTAAATCTGAAATGCTTTTAAGCTTGGTTAATATTAAATGAAATGAAAGCACAATTTAATTAACAGTTACACAATTATGTGTTTTCTTTAACTGCAATTTCGCTCAGTGTATTGTTATGGTAGAGAAATTAACAAGCGTGCAAATCATATTTGCAACTTAATTAAAATTCTGCATTGTTGGACGATTGTTTGTTATTTTTCTATTACTGCTGCCCTCCGGCTTCCAAATACGAGTAGTTAAGTAACAAAAGTGAATAAAACCCAGTGGAAAGAATAACATGAACAACACCTCTGTATTTTCTTCTTTTTTTCTCCCGCTAACGATACTAAAGAAAAATGATCTCTTGTGCATAATTTACAGTTTTGCCTTACGCTAAATCTCAAGTATACACTTAACCATTTTCTACTTGTTAACTGTAAGAGGGCGAGCTAAAAGCAAGCCAAAAAAACTAGCTATATAAAGATGTTCGACTAAGGGATATCCTCTGATCAGATCTAGAGTAATGTGACGCCTCGAGTAAGTAAGTCACACTGCAGTCCGCTAAGCTCTTTATCCTAGTTTACACTCACAGTTGAAGTTTATGTGCTGACTGTTACACAACTTGATTAGACCCAATTTACTACTTATAGAGGGTATAGAAATTATTCCTTTGAGGCACAAGACCGAAATAAAAAAAAAATACTAAAAGAAAAATGTTTTAGCTGCGGCAAATCTGTCTGCAAAATGCTAGGGGACATGGTCAAAGGGATAAACCCTTTTCCACGCGTCTAAGGAAGCCGCGGAGGCTGACTGACTGGGCATGTTGCAAGCTGATAGAGTTGGGTTTTGGTTTAAATTTTCAGTTATTTGCATTTAAAAGCCGTTGCCTCTGTCCGCTTTTGATGGAGTGGACTCTAGAATTTATTAACGTCCGTCCGGGACATTGCATTTATATTTCATTTTACGCTTTACGAGCCGCTGAAGAACTGATACAATATTTTTGTTTTTAATTCAAGCGCCAGGCGGCAAAATGAATGAATGACTGAGTGAATGAATGAAATTGCCAAGTGGCAACGCAAACAAAGGATACAAAATAAAAAATTATGCAAATTAAAAGCGAGTTTTTGGGGCAGCAATGAAGCGATGAAGTGCCCTCCTCCAAGTAACTAGTTAAAATTCTCTCTCATTTTTCCTTTCTCTTCTCTCTCACTGTGAACTCCACCAAAATAAGCTGCTCACCCACTCACCCACGCACTCAGTGGGGCAGCATTTAGCTTAAATCAGAGCTTACACAGCTTATTTTGGGCAACGCTGCCAGACAGTCAGCTTACCTGTTGCAGGTCAGATGCCACATACATACTACATGCCACGAGTAAGTAAATAATGTGATTTGTTATTTAGTTTGACCAAGCGCACGAAATTAGTAATGAAAGCGGGTAGAGCATATAAATTGTAATCTGGCGGTGCGTTGAGAGTTTGCCATGCATTAATCAAATACCACTTAGTTGGACCCGGCAAAGGACCCACTACATGTGCCACTACAGGCTGACCACCATGAGCTTCATTTATGTGTGCGTGTGTGAGAGTTAAGAGTTGTGCGTTGTGTGTATGTGTGTGCGTGTGTGTGTGGTGACATACCTTGCGGTTGGAAGAATCCAGGCTGGGCAAAAAGGCGGCAAAGGATCCCTCGAGCATGTCCGGATTGCCACAAATAGCATGCGAGGTGTCACAATAGTACGAACACTTGCCATGGAAGCATAAATTAAGCGATGGTGAAACAAAGAACGTCTTCAATAAATTTTCGTCGGCCTTTTGATATATTTCGGTCGTAATGTTCAGCGTCCGACCTGCCACAGGCATTGCGCGACGAAAGCCCAGTATTCTGCAATAGAGGAGGGGAAATAAGCGATGAGAATCGAGCGAAATATAAGCGGTAAATAAAATGCCACAAAACAAAAGAAAGTACGTATAAGATACACAATTCGCTGGTATGCGACTTGATGATGCTCTATCTATTTATAAGTATTGTTTAATCTCTCTTATAATTTGATTTATGACAAAACTTTTTCCTCTTACTATTTACTTTTCCTAAATACGAATAACATTCTAACAACTCAAAACTAAATATTTGCCTGTGTTATAAAAAACGACTTCTGTTTGCCCACATGAAGAATGTTTATTATCTGTAAAGTGACGCCTCCGGTTATCAGTAAAATGCCATTATTTTATTTTGTGCTTGGCCTACGTCAGCAACTTTCTGTTTTGTTGTATGACCAACAAGTTGGTCCTTTATCAAGTTGAAAATTTTTCAAACAGTGATTTAATTGTACGTGCGTGTGACCACAACAATTACACAACTTATGATCCCTATCTTGATACAAAAATGCCTTGATGTGGTCTGGACTACGGGGTGGTGGGAGAAATAGGCAAATTTCTGTCAAAAACAAGCGGTTTCCAACTATGCAGACAATTTGAGTCTAAATTACGGTAAAACATGGCAGGTCGCCTGGTCAAGTGTTGGGGACAGTTAATTAGCCATAAAAGAGATGTCCAACCTTAGATTTTTAAGTGGAACCCTGAGTTTTTATTTTTCCTTTTATAGTAAAAAAAAAAATTAAGCTTAAAGAACGTATTATAAAACTGTCGGAATATGTGGGAGTTTCTGTGAAAGGGAAACGTAAATCATTTTATTGCTGGCCATCATAAATAATAAACATAAATTGATGGCACTCTTAGTCCCCGTAGTCCCTTACGGCTCTATACGGATTAGTGCTCAACCTCTAATCGCACAAAGCCAGTCACAGGGTTCGACTCGTAAAAGTTATCTACATAGCAAATAGTTTGTGGCATGAATTGAAATGATGAGCATAGAAGAATTTGTTAATTTGATTACTGTGAAGCATGAATACATAAAGCAGAATCGTATTCAAATTTTTCAGTAAAGTATGGGTGTTTGCTGTTGATATCAATCGATTACCCATAGCTGTTGAATTTGTTTTATTTGCATTTTTTACTTGCACAAATATTTACCTTTGAACCATTAAATGCAATTAAAAATAAAATTTAAAATAAATATATACATGTGGTAAATTTATATTATAAATATAAATGCAGGAAAGAGTTAAGCAAAGATTTTGGTTGCGCAAATTGCAACAGCATTTTTGTCCGGTTCAGTACATTTTTGAATTGGAATTCACAGAGTAAATCATGACGATCATGGTGATGGGCGGAAACTCACCTGTCCAAATGAAAAGCGGCAATCTCGGCATTATGGCGTTCATAGTCCGTGAAGTAGAAATGATTGGGCAACGTTTGCTGGTCCCGTGGAAACCTGAGAAACAGATGCAGAAATACAGCAGGTGAAGAAGCGTAATGTAATGAATTGGATTTAAAGTGCGGGTGCCAATTGAATGCATTTGCATTTGCAGGACAAGAGCGGAATGCAGCAGTGGAAATATAGAACAAATAGACCGTCAGACGGACAGACAGACGGACAGACACAAAGAAGGCGTGATAGGGCGGACGTGGTTGCTCGATTGCTACGTGCCAGCTTAATTACTTACACGGCGACACCGCAGTGTAATTCAAAAAACGTTTCATTTAAATTGCAAATGAAGAACATTAAAAGGACACTTTACACTTTGGCAGCTGCTGCGGTTACTCAGCTGTGGGCTGGACTGTACTGTGCTGGGCTGGGCACAAATGGAAAAAGGCCAAACACCGCGTTTTAAATCTCATTAAAAAGCGTATAAATGTTTTAAATTACGAGCTGCCTCAAGTGCCATGCCAAGGCCCAATAGCAATGCATTTTAAGCGCATTGCAGTACGACTCTATAAAAATTCACTGAATCGTCCATTTTGTTGGCCACAGAGAAGTCAGCAGCATTGGTGAATTATATTTACTCAGCCCAAAAGTGCTGGCAAAAACAACAATAAGCAATGGAGCTTCAACAATTATTTTTACGTATATAGTATATATACATATTTTTTTTTTATTTATTCCAATCCTTTCTTTACACTTACCGCATGGGCTTCATTAGTGCCTTGATATCATTCGGATACTCAATAATCAGTTTCAGTTGTGTGCCTCCCTCCTTTTGCACTGCAAATAAACGAGGAGAGAGTATTACATAAAATAATTTAAGATAAAAAATACGTTTTTTGCTTTGGCATACTCGAAATTTAATTGATGTAAAACTCGACCAGACCAAAATGTACACATCGTTGCACAAATATTTTGGGCCACAGAAGCAGCAGCAACAGCATGAGTAGCGGTTGCTTCAGATATTGCAATCATTGAAATTGCATTAAGTGAAAGTGCATGCACAAATTACACTTGACTAAATTGCAATTAAAATGCATAAAGCTTACAAAAATATTGGTCTCAACCAAAGAACCAAAGACCCTGATGTTTTTCTCGGCCTATCCACTCAACTGTACAATACTAGCACATAATTTGGCATGCCAAACGCATATTTGTTTATCTTTATCGTAATTAAATAAATGGATACCAGGATAAGTACTATACAAAACTAATATTGTTTGAATGAATCCAACACAAAAGCATTTAACCTCAAAAGAAACCCACAAACATTTCCAAACTTCAGAGTTTGATTCGTTATGTTGATTCATTATTTATCTAGCAAATAAATAACTTGCTAATTCTGGTTGCTTCTCTTAATTATTAAAACTCATTTTATGGAAGTAATATTATTATTTTTTTGGTTTCCTTCCGAAAAAGTTTTTTTTACTTTCTTCAGCAATTTAATGATTATGCATTCTCTTCTTTTTGTCGTATTGTTTCGTGCTCCGGTTAAAAAAGTTTATTATTAATAAATTATATCCGTAGTAAACTTTCAAATGAAAATAGTTTCGCCACCCACCTTGGCGGATCCCTATAATCCAAGTAACTTTTTTTGCTACCTCTTTGCATAATTAAGTCAAATGTGCAGCCAGCCAAAGGGCAAATAAGTTGTTCAAGTTTTTCAGCTCAACTTAAATGCAGGCACGACTGGCAAGGCTGCTTTGGTATTTATGGATTTGCAGTATAGTATGTTGAAATTCTGTTTTTTGGGCTGGAATAACACTTACCCACATGCTCGATTGGCAGGTTGATCATGTCACGTAGCACCGCATCGACCAGTGTATCCTGTTCGCTGTAGAGCTCCTTCTTCGTGATGCGCAATTGGAAGCGCTCCAAATTGCTGGCGTTTGCTCTGCAAAGCAAGTGAGAAATAAAAGAAATTTTTAACCATCTATCCTTTGTTCATCGTCTGCATAAGGGCTCACAATCAGCCAACTGGGAAGTACAGTGGCAGCGCTGAAAAGTATGCTACGATAATGCTTTGGGCCACATACGAGTATGTATCAAGTTGGCGTAATGATTGTCACATTGATTTGTCAAAGACAGCCACCAACTGGCATTCGACAACCGGCAGCTGGCACAGGAAATCTCTGACTTTCCCAGGCATTGCCAACTCCGTTTCAGGCTTTGTATCTTTGCACTGGCAATTTGGTTTTCAAATGCATTCGCCTTCCTCTATCTACATCAATCGACATGCAGACAAGAGCACGCATTTTTTCGATTCCTATTTCTACAGCCTTAAAGGAAACGATTTCTTTTGAGGAATTTCCTGCAGCTGCTGTTGCCCGGTTTTCTCTGTTTCTGTTGCCCAAGCAAAAAAGTCGCAGCGACTTTTACAATTCCCAAACCCAAGTGCATATGTGTAGTCACTCAGGTTTTTGTCTTTGATTTTTACTGTTCACATCTCAAACAGTTTATTTAAGCAGTTTTTATAGTCGCCTTTTAGTTTTGCCATCTAAGCATTAAATCGGATTGGGAATTGCAGTTTAAATGTTCTGCAAAGTATTTGAATCTGTATTTTCTGGTATTGCATACTTTTTGGCTTTGCTAGAACTGCTGACAAACGAGGAAAAAACGTAAACAAACACAGGGAAAAATATGCGAATGACAAATTGAATTGCTACAATTTGTAGTGGAAACGGCAGCTGTTGCTGGTCAGTCCAGTTGGTAAAAGAAAAAAAGATGTTGAAAAGCGTAAAGGGTTTCCAGTTCACAGCATGAGCAATGCCAACTGTCTGCGGCATTGTCCAGCATGTTTATCACGATAATGTAGTCACCATTTGCCTTACTCTATGCCATTCGCTAACACAATGCTTGGCTGAGCTCACGTAACTCCCATGGCCATATAACTCGTCATCGTCCTGCTCCTCGCCCTCGCTTCATCACTCGTTTTCCTCGTTGACATTGTCATTACTGCCAGTACAATGATAGCTGCTGCTCTCTGCCTGTCTTTCTGTCCTTCTGTCTGTCTGTGTTGCTGGTGCTGTTGGTGTTGTTGGGCCAAAGTCAACTCAGTGGAATCCTTTTCATAATTTGCTTGATGACGTCTGTGATAC
The DNA here is from genome assembly GCA_035045005.1 of Liodrosophila aerea. Lineage (NCBI taxonomy): Eukaryota > Metazoa > Arthropoda > Insecta > Diptera > Drosophilidae > Liodrosophila > Liodrosophila aerea. The sequence goes on from JAWNNL010000753.1 coordinate 938,758, forward strand.
TGTACGCAGAGCAATGCTTTAATGCCGCCCCTTCCGCTTTTGCTGCTGTTTGCAAACCTTTTGTCGCCACTTGCCGTACTCCGTGCGGCAGGCAGGAAGGAAACAAATGTCTGAGAGCCAAGCCCCTTGTGCAACGACCGGCGCAAAATGACTTTCAATATTTTAACTTTTTATGGAAATGGCGACAACTTCCTGACTACCTGAACTGCCTTGTAATGAGCGAGCTAGGCTAACTGGCCAGACTCTGATAAATGTGCAAACTGCATGCAGCATTTAACGAGTAAATCTTTAAAGCTTCAGCCTAGTGAAGCCCGCAATTAACATCAGTCCAGTGGACGACGCTATGGAAATTGTCATGAACTGGGCTAAGAAATTGACAAGGGTTCGCATTTAGGGTTGCAAACGCAGCTGTTAAGTGCGGTCGACGCTTCTCAACCTCAGTCGGAGAAGCATCATACTTCATTTCAAATTTTGTGCTACTACATTCACCAGCGAACCGTGGCTAGTCTGAATCCAATTTCAGCGCATGTTTCATTTGTCAAATGCCACAGGGGGCAATGGGGCAGCGGTAGCACTGCGTAATTGATGAAGCAGCTCGTTTAGACATTGACTAAGCATTGGACGCTGTCCAACAGGCAATATGTTGAGGTTGGCGGCTTGTTAAAATATTTTACCAATGCTTTACAAGTAATAATACTCTGCTGTAGAGTACAGCTGTTGGCTGTTCTACCGAAGCAAAGCAGGGCTCCCTAATTGAATCACGCTACACAGTTGCAGTTTATTATGTTGGCAACAATTTGAAGGACAACATTGACGGAAATTAGCATAGAGATCCATCAGCCACACAGACGCCACACACAAAAACATCAGGTAACATGACAACCACACACAACAGTCACAGTTACAGTCACAGTCACAGTCACAGTCACACACCCATTCACATGTCCTCGCACCTGCGTTATCAGCAGTGTCGACCCATGTAAACTTGATTATGCAAAACGCTGACAAGCTGCTGACAGTCACAGCAACACAAAACTAAAACTAAAAACCTCTTTGATATTCTTATACAATTGGGGTAGGGTATAGACCCCGGAATCGTGATAAGAGCGATGAATGAGTTATCCTTTATTTGCGAATACTAATTTGACTAATTAATGGCATAATGGAATGTTGCTAACAAATACCTTAGCTGTAACAGCTAATGGAATTATAATTTTTAAACTTTCTCAGCTTTAAGTGAATTTTATCGAGTGTTACATAAACAAAGGCTTAACAAGTAAATTTTGGCAAATATTTATAAAGTTATTTAATGCCTTAACCCATTGTAAGCACAAAACCTTTAAGTTTTAAACAAACATTTCGGTCAAACAAAATTTTAACAAAATTCCAACTTTCACTTGAGGTTTATGTTCTTATCTTGTTTTTTTTATTCTGTGATTGCAAATGCTCAGCTTTCGAAGTATGTAGGTACTATAATAACAGCTGTCAGTCGGCGTGTCTTGAGTCTCTTCTAAGCCTGTCCAAGACTCAAAACTCCACCCCATAATTGTTTCAGCAAAAGAAAATGTCAGTAAACTTTGCCACCGTCGATTCCCTTTGCAGCTGCGCCACTTCTAGGGTTTCGTGTGCTTAGAAAGTGAAAAACTTTGTGCGTGTGAAATTGTGGCAAGCAGACAACCAAAGAATGGCCCAACAAACCCAACCGCGAACCAGAATCCAGCGACGACAGCCGAAGGAGAGCCAGAGGACAGGGAACAGGGGACAGAGGACAGACGACTGGCGGACGGAAGGTTACATTGAAGTGAGTTACAGAAACAACGCACACAAGACTGAAATTAAACTTATATTGTTGCGTTTCGCCGGTCTACAAGGATAAACTTCAGAATCAGCGGCGAGAGAGCGCGAACATTAAAACCACTGACAGTGCAGCAGCAGAAGTAGCAGCAGCTGCAGCTGCGATTTAACTCTGAGTTGAAAGCATTCGTGTTAGTCTTAGTTGGCAAAATGTCAGCGTACTTTAGTTTTACACACTCGCCGACATTGAGCATAGTCTTTTATTACGCGGCGTCTGTAGCAACCGCATTGCTATCCGGAGGAGTCGGATCCGGGTCGGAGTGGGGCAACAACAGCTGCTAAACTTGCAGTTGGGCCCGTCATTTTGGTTTGCTGCTTTTCCTTTTCTTTTTGGTTGTATTATATTTGTTTTACTTGGCTGTAATTCGCTGGAAATAAGATTGCTGTCCTAGCTCAACGCGGTCGCAATTGCAGGCTAATTAAAAATTTGTCATACTAATTAAACGCACGCCACGAGGACGAGAGACAAGACGAGAGCGACGTGATGGGAGCACGACAGCAGGACACTGCGGCTTTTGGTAAATCAGTGCCAGTGACAAGATACCATACCGCAACCTGAAAGCGCTGATGTAACAAGTAGAAATTTTTGTAATTATATTTTAGCTAATGCAGAGCACGGTTTACACATATAGTACATATCTTCTTGCAGTAACCTTTTCACTCTACTCGTTGTCATATTTCATATTGTAATTTTAGGCGCATCTGCAGTTTTTTATAAGCTGCATTTTTTCCCTTTCAAAGCTACCTGAGCTACGTTGCATGCTTTGCGAGGCTAGCAGAAAAGTGCTGACATTGCTGCTGCCACACCCGCGTAGCCAGGCCAAGACAAAAGACGGCCTAAACCACACGACACGAGCAAGGCACGCGTCTGATGTGGCTGCCAACAATAGCAGGCAAAGAGACGACAGAATTTTAATGAGATATCTCTGATGGTGGCGTAGCGGTAACGGCAGCAGCCACGCCTTGATCCAATTTTAGCCATATTCTCAGCGTAGACTAAGGCTACTTGATATTGCTATTAAGCCTGTTCACTATACATTGTAAAGTTTATACATATGTGACGATTCACACCTGTGTGTGGGTAAGTTAGACACAACATCGAGTTACAATATTTTATATTTTCAAAAGAATGATGTCCACATATACAAAACTATTAAAGTTGAATTTAGAAATGAATGTTATCAGAATGTTCACGTTTATTCGAATAATAAATCACTCAATTTTGAACTTTTAATTATAATACCTAAATCGAATAACATCGGTTAACCCATATACTTCATTAAAAATATATTTCTAAAAACTTCAGCTATCAATTGCCTTCAGAATTAAAGTTTGTAATTATTTTACAAGGTTTTAGATATTTATGCTCTCAATCTCAACTTTAAGCAGGAGTTTTGTATTTTCTTTAAATGTATTCCCCATCATTTAAATATTTTAAAGAATTTTAAATAAAGTGTTAAGAGTTTCGACTATTGATAGTGAAGTCTGCATGACTCTAGTAAGTGTATTCTTACTTTCCCATGTCACATGTGTTCTGGCTGCTGCTTGTTTTTTTCTTTCTTTTTTACACATTTACTGCTAGCAATTTCGCTTGTTAATGAAATTTGCATTTGTGCTACGTGCAGCGCAAAAACATTTGGCTCCGTTTCGGTGATGTGCGATAAATTAGAAAATCAAGCATTTTATGCTAATGCCAACGCCCACACACACCGCCTACAACAACATACTATTTTCAGTTTGACAAGTTTTTACCACTTTGCATTTTCGTCGTTTGCCTTTTATTATTATTATTTTTATACTCTTTGATGCAGCACAGGAGAGAGTGTGTGTGTATGTGTGTGTGTGTGGTGCGGTAACTATTCGAGCAAATGAAATTACTCATACGCTACGTTTTCAATTTTGATAAAGACAGCCAAACAATTTCGAAGCAGCATCAAATACTACTATACTTCAACGAGTATGTCTTCACACTGGAATGGATGGAGTGGAAGGCAACCTAAGCAGATTACTGTGCAAGGAAATCAAATGAGTTCTCAGCGAAATAAATTTCATTGCTGCCTTAACTTGGAGCAGAGTGGAGTGGAAGTAGATCCGGTATAGGAGATTTTGGCTAGAGTACGAATTCGAATCCGCATTGATTTCTTTATTGCAGTTTTATTTGATTGCGCTCATATGAAATTACGTATACGCCATGTTGAGACAAGCACTGTTACGGAGCGCTAAACTCTCATCAGCTTTATCAGCGAGTGGCATCAGACTGGCATTGCAATGCCAACGACAGCAATAGCAACAACGATAACAACAGACAGTGGAAACAACACAAGCCGAAGCGAAGCGGCAGGCATCAGCAGCAACCGCAGCAACAACAATCATGCCACACTTACAGATACACGAACCGAGAAGGAATGAGCGAGCTCGGGAGTGTGAGTGATAGCGATAGCGTTGGCGTTAGCGAGAGGGTAAAGACGTAAATGTTCACGTTAAAGCAAATATCTAAAACGTAAATGTGTCACGTAAATGGAGCGTAAATTTCAATAAAAATCATTTCAATTTCACCAAAAGCCAAAAGGACCCGTAACTGCTTCACTCGAATACCCCCCTCCCCCATACCGACTAAAAGTTTAGATGTTGCGGCAGGTTGAGGTGGGCTGAGGCTGAGGCTGTGGCTGCTGCCCCCACAATTACAATCGTCAGTGCGCGTGCCTGACTTTGTAAGTGAAACTGTAGCACAGGAAAGTAAAACACTAAGCGTTATACCTTCCGCTTAAGGGAAATTGAATTTTTCGTCCAGCTTCCGTTCATCTGGCATTAACAATCGCACTTTAACTGCTCAATAAGTACGATATTACGATATTACTAGCACACTCACCCCACTTGCCGATGCAGCATCTCTCCCAGCGTCGGATTGTTCACTGTCACATCTGGTTCATCGTCCACGATGACATGTACGTATTCATCGCTCAGCAGCAGCTTCTGAAGATCCAAGTAGCGATCGTGTGGCGTTGGCTTACGTGTGGAGAGCGGCGAACCAGCAACAACAGCATCCTGTCCACCACTTGTGGTGCCACCCATCTGACTGCCCGAGGCCTGAGCCTGAGTGGACGCCTCCTTTGATCCTGACGAGTTACTGCAAGAAAGTGTGTTTGATAATTGCTATAATTAGTTTGACTTCAAGATACACTCGCCTACAGGTTAAGTACTTATTCTTAATTGCAAGCCCACAAGCACCAAGCATTCCCTTTATGCCGAGCAGGAGTCGAGTGCACATTTAAGGACATGCCGCAAAAGGTAAGTTGAAACTTTGCCCTAGCTGACTAAGCTATGTGTGTAAGGCTCGTCGCATTCCTACAAAATGACTGACATGCTGCACCCACACACGTCCACACACTTACAGATGTGACTTGCCTGCAGTAGACCAAAATTATAAGCACTTTCGAAGGAAAAGAGAAAAAATGCCGCATAGTTCATACTGCAGTGGAAAGGATTTGCAACGTCTTTGCTTTAACTAACAACAACTAAAGTATATTTATATATTTTTCAAATATTTATAAAGCTAACTTTTATTTTGTCCCACTGTGTGTGGGCCTCAATTCGACACTGACTAAGTCTAAATTAAAGTACTTTCTTTGCTCTCCATATGATACTTATGTGCATACTAGAAAACTTTAACTAAACTGTAGCCGCCCGCCTCACCTTAACCTTGTCCAGGTTGGACTGAGCAAATTGTAGCTGCTCGTTAGCACATCACACTGGATGTGCTTCTCGGCAATCGTAATTTAAGTGTTGCTCTCTTTGGTCATTAAAATGAATTTCAAATATGCCTACGACAAGTTGTTCAGGCCAGTGTTGCATCATTAAGTGAGAACGACAGAGCACAGGGAAAATGCGAGAGGAGCGAGTAGGGAGGAGAGTTACCTCGCATCGAGTCGGACAAATTGCTCAGTCTCCGACACAAAACTTTGTACATTGTCGTTTAAATTTTTAATTGTTGCTCAAAGTCTGCAACAATTTTGAGGTGCGTAAGACACACACACCTTCTGACGATAGGTATTAAGGGGTAGCTCAAGTTGGATGTCTCTGTTATGCGCTTGTCTCTGCATGTCACTCAAAAGGTGCGCACATGTGCAGCACGCCAGGTAAGTGCGAAACTTTTTCAATTAACAGTTGCCAGCGAAGCTTTAAACTTTACAGCCGCAACAGAGCATCAGCATCAGATTCTGCTCTCTGCGGCTGTTCGCTTTGCCACAGGGCTTATTACGAATATCTCATAACGAGCTTTTGCAGATTTTGCGTTTTTAATACCATCACACATATACAACAATATCCATGCATACCGCATAATGCCATTTTATGTGGCAATAAGAATCAAGGGCTTACTTTGTTAGACATAAAGGCATAACGGACAAATCTGCCCTTGCCCAGCCTACGTTTATATATTTATGCAATATGCTAAATTGATTCTGTGACCAGTGTAGATTTCATGATAGCTAGCAAGCCAACAAGCCACGTGCCAGCTTATGCACTACCGTTGTTTAACAGTAAGCAACGCTAGAGCATGATGCAACATGGCAACAAATTCGCTTTTGGTATTAACTACTCTCACTACGATAGGAGTAGTACACGCTACTCTGCCACGTGTGCAGTTAAGTGCACTTAATTGGGCCCGATGCAACTTTGCTCATTAAACTGTCACGGGACATGCGTACAACAGATGACACTGTCCTGTCTTTTCTCAGGATGCACTCTGCACATACGCGGTACATTAAGCAATTTCGCAATTGACTGGTAATATTGCATGACGATGGCGTCAAGTGCAGCAGACGTTACTCCCAGACGTTACTGCCACCTATATAAACTATTTCCAGCAAATTGCAATTCATCAAATAGTTTGATGTCAGCGCAAGCAACTTTGAAATAATGCAACCCGTCCGTTTTATAACGGTAATTCTCGGTATTGATTTATTCGATTAACACTATGGCATCGATATAGTTACACTGTGAATCACATTGGTTATCATGGTTAACTAAGCTGATTGCTGGTATTCAGGTCTAAAAAAAAAAAACTGAATGTACTTAACTCTATGTACGAGGAGTATGACCAAGATTCAGATCCGAGATTTTCAGAAATAATCCCCCGTTTCCACAAACTGTGTCCAGCACTTACTGTCCAAGAAGTGTTTTATGTTTGGAGAATTAGTGGCATGATCCTCACTCCATTGGTGGCATCTTTTAGGACTGGTCAGGTCTACTTTGTTATGCATTATCACATTTCAGTAAGTAAGAATTCTTCAAGAATGATCAAAATTACAGATTTAGTATAGTTTCTTTGAGTTTCAATGAAACACGAGGTCTTTGAACGTGAGGCTACAGAACTGCTGATGCATATTGCACAGTGGCATCAAAACTATTTACAGTGAATAGAAACTCACTTAAGGTATACTATATATGTATGTTAAAATTTATTTCGGTGTCTTTATAGATTCATCGCTTAATGCAACGATTTACATTTAGTACATTAAGTGCGTGTATTCTGATGATGGCATTCGCTATACTCGAAGTTTATTACTATATATTATTATACAAAAATGTCGATGGCCTTAGACGCTAGCACTTTCTTTATTAGTTATTATATTATGTTTTTCTATGTATAATAATTCATCATGGTTTACTACTAGAAGAATCTGTAAGTAAATGGGACAGAGTTTACTTCTCTTATGATTCGAAATGATTCTTCGTCATCCTGCTGAATGATGATGAAGGAAATGTATAATATTTAGTTCTACAATCTATATGTTTACCAAAAGAACTTCATTCTTTTCATGTTTATGAAGATTATTCTTTAAGTGCTGCCTTTGTCTGTAAGCTCAGCTTTAGTGTTTAGACATAAGTGCATATCACTAATATTCAAAACAAACTTCTAGCCAGATATTTTTTTTTTTTTTTTTTTTTTTTTTTGGGTTGAGGGGGGAAAATGCCTTGAGCATCATCACACTGCCGTCGCAAATGTGGTATGTGGGGCTTGCACCCACTAAAAACCCCTCCTCTCATAAGGCCTATCTCCACTCTGGAAAGCCAGATAGTATACAAAGAGTATTTACAGCATCACCATGATGATGATGAATTTCTTAGTAGAGCAATTAATTATGAAAAATAATTATAAACCGAAAGAACAGCAGAGTATTAGACGCTTAAATAGAATTTATTACGCTTCACTTGCACACCATATTGCCCGGACTTACTGAATGAATCATAATTTTGCATTTGCTATAGTTACTACATGCCACTGGGACGGGCAGATGTGGAACGAACAAACAGAAAACAAGAGAGAATGGGGACCGGAAATGTGGCAAGCGTTTTACAGGCAACACCAAACGACTTATGAATTAATTAAATATTTACTAGCAAAATATTGGCGTTTTATGTTCTCTTGCAGGCTGCCTGGTGGCTGGTGGCTGGAGATGCGGAGCAACCCCTGCTGCACCTGAAACTCTGCGGCCTGACTGCCTCACTGCCTCACTCGTGGCGGGCTCAGCCGGTTGCTGTCTTGGCAGTGTGTCTTGCGTCTTGCTGCGTCATTTTTGTGTTTTATGACTTAACTTCCGCCTGCCAGCGGCCGCACAAAATGGTGGTGCTCCCACACACACACACACCTACACATCACGCCACATTTACTAAACATATAAACGCAGCTAGTGAGCGAGGAGCAACAACTCGACGTCATCATAAAAAGCGCAAATGCAAACCAAGTTGGCCCGTTAGTTGGGGCAGCATAACGAACGTGGATAGCATGGGAGGGGGGAGCATTAGCGTGGCGTGCAGCAGTTTGCTGTCGCTACCCGCGCTCTTTTTGCAATTACAAGTACGAGTTGCAGTACAGTCGAGCTTCCCTGCCAGCAACGCTTGTGGTAGTACTACTGTAACGACTTTTAAATTTCCCTGTTTGAAATAGATAAGTTAAACTGTTCTCTTAGTTTCCCTCGAACATCTTAACTGTGAGCTGACACAAACTGCTTCTTTCTAGTTACAGCAAACTACACTTTAATGCCACTCGTATAATTTTTGTTGCAAATTCTAAATTGAATTATACGGTAAGTGGTGTGTACAAACACACAGAGAGATAAGCATAATATTTTGAATAATTTTATAGTTTTATATTTGTACTCACATCTTCAACTAAACTTTGTATAAGCATTGTCATAATGCTTTTAGAATGATTGAAATTAATATATTTTTTAATTTAATACTTTCATTAAAACCCTATTAGAAATCCATGACTTCTGTACCTAATATTTCAGCAGTAAGTATTTCATATAGGCTCTCATTAAATATAACTTTAATTAGAAATAAATGCAATACGTTTCACATTAAAGTTCACTCATAAAGAAGTGTAAATAGTATCATTTCAATCAGCTCTTTCAACTGTTGCAGACCTTTTAGTTAATTACCCGCTTCTAAAGTATTTTCACTAGCTCAAAAGAGCCTTTTACTAGTTACATTCATTCGCAGTACTCACCTCTTCTGTAGGAATTTGCGTTTGAACTCATGCAGTATTCCGCCAGCACCAGCAGTGCCCACTTCGTTGTAGTCATTATTGCTGCCAATGCGTAGCTTTTGATGCTGTGGCTGCAGCAGATGTCGATTCGCTACACCAAAGTCCATTTGCACATCTACAATGAGCAGAAGCGTGAGCAGCACAAGCGTCGCACCCAGACTAATTGCTAGGCGCTCTTTAAGCTTCATAGTACGCAGGACGGCCATAATGGGATTAGTATTGGGATTGCGAATGCAATCAAGATTCTGATTAGCTTCCCGATTGCCCTTCTTCGTTTCTATTTCACTGCCACTGCGTGCTGGTGATGTGTGTTGGGCTCCAGAACAAAAATCTCGCAGTCTGGATAACCAATCGACGTGGCGCTTCTCTGTTGAAACAGACCCAACCTCGTGTCTGCCAGGCGAAGTTGATATTTGGTTTGGAGTACGGGTACGCGAGGAGCGCACAATACGACGCTTGATGAGCACACGTCGTCGTGGCACGGATTCCTCCTCCGCGACGTCACTATGTTGCAATTCAAACTGTGCTCTTAGCTCGTCTAATGCATCAGTTGAGCAACGTTTGATGCCATCAACTATGGTTGCCGGACTGGTGCATTGAGCTGCGGTTTGTAAATGGCTGTTGCTACGCCTATGAAAATTTGCAACGGGTATTTGTTCAGCTGATAAATCGTTGTCGTCGATATCAGCGCTATTGTAACGCTGTTGTCGCTGCCTGAATCGCTGCAGGCGTTCTGCTAGCGGCGCAGACTGCGCACAGCTGCAAATAGAGAAAAACATTTCATTAGTACAAGTCAGTGACTGCTGTAGATATACCATACTTCAAAACTATTATGCAATAGGTTTAAATGTGTTGCAAGAAATCAAAAATTTTAAGGAGGATGATTTTTTAAAAATACAAAGAAATCTCAAAAAAGAAAGTTATTACATTTTATTTTATAAATTAAAGCTTGGCACTGCTAATATGAGTATTAACAGCTGGATTAAGAGATGCTAAATCTATGCACAGATACCCCCAAAATTATAACTGCTTTTTCTTGCCAAACCACACTTTAAACGAAATCTTAAATGAATCTTTCAGTATTCGCTTTTTGAATGAAAATCTTTAATAGGTACTTTGCTCAAAATAAATTTCAGTTAAGCTGATTACTTTAAGCCAAGGTGGTAAATAATAATCTAAGCTCGGCATTAACTTTACACTGCATGTTGGGATTTAGATGTCATTGCTCTGGTGATATAGAAACAATTCATAGGTCACTCTCCTAGCAACAGAGGCTCCTTAAAAAAGTTATAAAACTTGCCTTTGTTCCAGCTATAACAACGGAAACGAGCGTCAAAAAATATGAACAGACAAACTAGTAGTTCGTTCTCTCTTTTTTTGTGGGCTGAGCATAAAGCGGCGTCACGAGCAACCGCCATGTTGACTGCTGCCGGAAATGCGACAGAGTCCATTTTTTTGCGCCGTCGTGGTTGTTTTCTATTGTCTGGCACATTTTTTGTGTAGCACGAAGCATATTTTTTCATTTCGGGAATTATTATTTTCTTTTTTCTCTTTATGTGTAGATAGTAGGGATTTGAACTATAACTACAGCAGGGGCTTATGGCATAGTTGTTGTGTTAGCATTGTTGTACCTTGTTGATAGGCAGGTCAAAGTTAACGAAGCTTGTTGCTTACCCACATGTTGATGCCAAACAGATAGCATTACTCGACTACAGCATTTAAAAACACTATAGCAGCACTGCATACATATGAGTGTAAGCATCGTAAGTGCAAATTGAAGACGCTGCACATTTATTAGCAGGTTCAGATTGTTAAAGGGAACTTGTGTAGACCCGCATATGAACGTACTGCTGACATGACATAACGAAGCTAGCTGTCGACTGACAGACAGACAGATAGACAGACAAAGTTGCAATCGTAATGCCAATTTGATGGCAGCTTATTGCCGATTAGAGCGATGCACAGCAGATAACACGACAAAGGCGCAGTCTGATTGCCAAAGGAATCAACTGAACTCAACTCCACAGCCAACTCAAGCGGTTCCATGTCAAACAAATCAAACAACGTGCCAATTGCCAATTGCCAATGCAGCCTATCAAAGTTGCATATCGTATCATGACGCGACAATTTGACAGCACCACATCTAGACGGAAGCAACTGAATAGAGTAGAAGAGGGCTGATATCATACAATTATGTATGTATCTGTGAGTGTATATGTAGTTATGGTAGCTGCATTGGCTGCAACAATCAAATCAACTGCAGACATCGACGTTGCCAGTTAAAATGGTGGCCCTCAGTCAGCAGCAACGTGACCTGGAGGAGTTCAAAGGCGCAGTACATACTCATACATACTTATACTATATATGTACATACATACATTTATCTGATGTCGTCGACGTCGACGGCTGATAAGCGACAGCAGCAACAACAACAACAACAGGAACAACAACAGTGTGCCTGCAAGTGAAAAGTGTGAAGTGAGGGAGCAGAGTTTGAGGCGTGTGTATAGCAATTGCTATCGCTGCATGTTGTTGTTGCTGCTGCTGGTTGATGAAATTGCTGCGTTGCATTAAATTAAACTGATGCGGTGTATTAATGATGGAACACTACACAGCCAGGCAACGTCGACAACAGCTAACGCTGATGACGTCGGCGTCGCTTTAATGCAATTGCCGGCAACACAACAGCAACAGCTAGAGCCAGCGACAACAATACTGCCAGTGAGTGACAGCAACTTCCCTTCCAATTTGCGCTCTGTTTTATATTAATCACACAGTGCCAGAGAGAAAACAATAAAGCAAGACCCAAATGAGTTAAGGGCAAAAGAGTTCAATTTATGTATGGGGAACGTGCGAAAGATTCCGATCGATGTCATATCGATAAAGGGAGTGGAAATATACCCAATAGTAGCCGCAATATCATAAACAAAATCTTATCTTAGTTACAAATACCTTACGGAACAACATTTCTGGGGAAAACTATTCTATAATTGAATTGCCAGCACATTTCGTTTGATTTAAGGGGCCAAACTGAACTGGCCTCATTATCGAGCTCGTCGTATAAATCAAATTCACTTTCAATCAAATGACAAATTGCTTTCCGCTACCTTTCTCTCTGCTCAATTAGCCGCAGTCAGTGAACTCGTCAGTGTCGACAACAAGATTATGCATTTTCCCCCTCCACGCCAACTCGAATCAGCTCAGTGGCCCCACTCTACGCATGATTGATTTTCGGATAACTAAGCCCCCATCCCTTTTGCTGGAAATTTGCTTGCCACTCGGCGATGCTTGCATCGCTTTTGTTGCAAGTAAGTGTCGATAAGTGTAAGCGTAACCCGCAGTATCTCAACTCAAATCAAATCATTGGCGATTGTGCAACAGCAGTGGCAACTGCTAAAAATGACACGCTTAATGCATTCACTGACACGCCCTTCTACCTACATAGTAGGTCGCTTTTATTGCATGCCACGCATCAGTGAGGTGGAAGAATGCCATACATTCTGTGTTGCTGTCGATATGGCAAACAAATCGAGAGTAGCTGGCAAAAGACTTATCGATTTTATGGGATTGTTGTCACTGGTTGCACTTGAGCTGCTTACGACAACACCAACTGCAACTGTGGAACAGTAAAAGCAGCAACATGCCACAGAACCGCAGCAACAACTGGTATTTGCCTTATCGTCCAATCGAGCGGGCAAATCAAAGCATTGGCAAATGGCAATCCGATATGCAAATGGCTGACAAACTGTTGCTGTTGCTGTTGCAATTGCTGCACGTTTCGCCAGAGGGTGTCAAGGTTAGCTCGTCTGACACTTTGAACCACTTCTTAGAGGGTTTCCCAACCCACCAACACTTAATTTGCCACCGAAGCCATTAAGCCTGAACAAATTACTGAAGTATAGCGAAAAGAAAACTTCTGCAACGAAATATATAGCTATGGATACTCTCTTCCACTTTTTCTATTTCAACCCACAAACATGCTTTAACTTTCCACTACTTTATTGATTCGTTCTGTAATCTGCAGCGTAATCTTTCAACTTTAAGCTTAAGTAATGAGTTTTCCCATTAATGGATTTTCACTTTAATGTTTTACTTGAAAAACGATGGAAATTTAAGTCTCCCAACAGCTTGTGCTATTACTTTTGCCATTCTATCTTCGCGCTTTGTCAATTTACCTTTCGCTCTGCACACTTCCCTGCTGCTGCAACTCATCCTCCGCATAATTGTAAGCTGCATACATTTCTTGTTTTTGGTCCATAGAATAGCAGTAGTCGTGGGGTGATTCCAGGTGATTCAATGGCTGCGATTTCTCTGTAGCAGTGCCCCAGGTCATTTCATTACCAAAGTCAACACTGTTGTTGGGACAGTGCCCAGCCAGCTTTAACTCCAGCATCTCCTGCGGCTGCTGTTTTTGCATGCTACTGTTAATATAATTTTCCGACTGGCTCGTTGCCTGCCAGTTCTTGCGTCGGGGTGGTGCTACAACGGACTGATGCCCTTGCCGTTGCTGCTGCTGCTGCTGCATCTGCCCTGTAGCCAATTCAACTGTGCTCTGGTGCCAGCCATTGTTGTTCTTGTTAGGGAAATCGTTCAGTGCGTGGTCGTCGTAGTTATTGTCCTGGTCGCAATTGCGTCCCATTGAATGGTTGTTAACGCCATTGTATTGTTTTATTGTTGATTGATTCCTAGTCATTGGCAATTGATTTATGCCTGGCCTATCGCTCCCTGGGCACTTGCTTGGCTCGTAATCATCGTTGTTTCCATTGTTGCTGGCAATTTGTCCCATGGAACGTCTTAGCACTTGGTTGCTCTGCGATAGGGCATGTCCCCGTTGGGCATCCTCTACCCGTTGCTCCGACTGGCCCCGATCCAGGCAGACGGTACTTTGACTCCGCTGTCTGGCCGCCTTCCGTTTTGCCAGTGCCGCCGGAGAGGGAGCAAACAAATTCCGTATGTTGGCATTGCGTTGGCTGGCGTTGACTTTGCTGCCGTTGCCGCTGCCAGCGTCGCTGCTCTGCTTAACCTGAATAATTGTGAAATGTTTGCAATTGGGTTTTCATTGCTTTCGTGTTTTTTTCTTTTCGGGCAACGAACGGCTTTGTTCTCGGCCGTTTAACATTGTTAATTGGACTGGTTCTGGGAACACCGTGATGCTCAAGGCAATTCATGCTCAAGGAAGTTTTAGCAAGAAACTGGAAGTTAGTAGAAAACACAACAACGTTGGAACGGTGGTAATGGCAATCATAATGATAACGATAACAATTGTTATAAACACGCTCACAAGCCAACTAGCGAACTGGCGAACTGGGCAAGGGATACGTGAAAGAAGCTAATGCAACTTGGGTCAACTCAATGCTCAGACGTAATCGGATGAGTTATTTGAGGAACATTTTAAGCAGCAGCGGAAACGGAAGTACTTACACTGCTTGCCAGCGATATCCTTGAGGCAAGTGACATTGAACCCAACGTAAGTAAGAACCAACAATTCAGAGGGTCATCAAGTACCTCGTAGATGGATGGACGGGTGGATGGATGGATGTTTCAAATTCTCAATGCTCCTCCTGTGCTCTCGGAGCCGGCTCAGTCTGTTCGACCGTGAAACACTACCACACAGCAAAAATGGACAAAAATTGAGTCACAACAGAGTGAAGATAGAATAGAAGAAAGAAAGAGAAAATTTGAAACGTAAGACAGATTAGCATAAGCGGATAATTCCCGGGTAGCAACAATATAAGGAGCAATGCTGCCATCACAAAAAAATAGCAAATGCAACACAATTCGTCTGACCAACTGTGGTATTAGGGCACATAGCACATAGCATGTGTGAAACGTCTAAGTGCTGATACTAAGTAATTCTTCAAATGCACAGCAAACAATGCAGAGCACTACATGTATGTGCCAAAAGAAATATCCACTTATAATGGAATGATTCACCCAGGATCAGCACTTTTTGCGAACTACTTGAGTGTACAAAGCTCATAATGGCAACAGCCGCAACAATAAGCTATGAAACATTAAGCTTCATTTACAAAAAAAAGCATTTTTATTTTCTCTGAGCAAAAAAAGCTTTTAAGGTAATTACATATGCAAGTATGTTGAAAGTTTCTTGAATTTTTAAAATTTAACCTTACACTTCTCAGATTTTATCAAAACACTTACTGATAGTTTATAGTACGCAGCAATTCCGTTATGATATTCTATTACAACTTGCCTGAACTTCGCTGAAGTTTAGCTAAACAAACGTGGGAAATACGCTCGCACATCTCGGGTTTAGTGTGCCAATCATTGTATATTTAACCAAGTATTATCCAGCCACGTTGGCACTTGTGCCTGCTCTTGGCATTTTTCACTTGCCTGTACTCTGAGATACGCTTGCTTACGGTATGGCAAAATAATCAGAAGTGGGACAAGCTAGCGACATATGTACCCACACACACACACACACACACACACGCACAGAGAGATATGTGACACACACAAGAGCCAGCATAGTAAATTCGAATCGGGCTGTGGCGCTCTATCTGATGCAGCTTTACATCTGTTTGTTTGATCCGGAGCTGCTGCCGGGATGCAGCAAAGAGTACACAAAAAATTGCACGTCAAGTGAAATTACTCGTTTGCTGTGGCAACAAATGGGTGAGGGCACGATTGGACCAGAAGCAGCAGCAGTAGTAGCATCAGCTTCACCTACGCACATGTCTCTCTATGTCCTATGTGGCACTGTGATATACGCAGACGACGCTTCGATCTGCTCGGATATGCGGCTAAGAGCGATAAATTGAGATGAATGTCTGGCATGCAGTTCGAGAGTGGGTGGTATGTATGTATCTACGTTTTCTGTCAATGTATCTGGCAGTTTTTCTAACATTTGTCTCTGCCATATGCTTGGTTTCGACTTGAGTAGATTTGCCTGCTCAGTGTCTATCGCCTTGTCCTTTCGAATTAAGCTGGCCCCTGGCAAACAATTTTGTCACCCCTCCAGGCGAAGCTGAGTGTGTGGCTTAAAGATGCCCAGCAATTGAACTGGGTGAGGTCGATAAATATTTTATTGTGCACTTCATTGCATGCGTCATAAAAAAAGCCCCACGCCGAGTGGGGAGTGCTGTAACAGCGAACACCCATTAAAATGCAACACGCATACGACGCGTTGCAATTGCATTGCATAATTTAAGGCGTTCGCGCACGCAGTCAACTGAAACAATCAGGAACAAGCCGCATGCAACGTTCCCAACGTTATTTTCAGCGCCGAGCATAAAATATTCATTTAAAATTCAACATGCAACACTTTGCATGATGCATTTAACATATTCACAAGGCACTCGCCCACTCCGTCCGTCCCCCACTCCCCCACTCACCCACCCCCACCACATATTCAACAAATTATTGCGGGTGTCACATGCAAATGTCAGACCTATAAATGTTGCATGCCGTTGACAGCCTCAACCGGACAACTGGACAGCCCAATAGAGAGTATTGTTAACCATAGTCCGATAATCAACAAATTCTAACCCGTGGCGCCGTGGAGGGAGGGAGTGTGGCATTTTTATCAATTTGTGATAACAAGCGTTATAAAACCAAGCAAACAAATGGAAAAACACAAACTAAAAGCAAATGGATGGACTTACCTAAACAAGCTGCAGCCACTGTCGATGGAGTGATGGGACTCTGCGCTCTGTTCTCGTTAATGGAAATAGACCCAAACACCAACAACTGTAAATAGAAACACACAATTTAATTAGCATGCGAGTTATTCAGGCTGAGACAAATCTCTATTAAATCTGTGACTCCAGTTTCATATGATTACTAACTGATGCACATACTACTGCATAATCAATTTACGTTTCATTTATGTAAATTCATTACACCATTAAGCATACCAATTTAAAACAAATGACAAGCTCTCCATTGAAATGTTAGCCAAAACCAAACCTCAAAGGTACTTAGCAACACAATAAGTCAGCAAATTATAGTACTAAATACGTATGTCATCTGTCATTGCCACATTTCATTTCAATTCACTTGTAATTATCTATTCCCAGATGCGATTTGATATTGCTTTAACTAACATTGCTGCACACACACACAGTATTTGCATTGTATTACAGTAGTTGTCGTTGTTGTTGGCTCTTTGGCATCTATAAACAATGCTGATATTGCAAATTTAGCTAGGCCCAATGACAGGTGCCTCCCGAGCAGCCCACACACAGAGTAATGCACAACAGTTGTTTGGCAAGAAAGACCCATACATATGCATGGCTGAAGTCAGTTACCTGATATAATGGGTCGCATATTAACATTGCTTCTGTAAAAGCAATATCACGTAAGATTTCAGTTGACCATACATTAAATGATGTAGGGAGCTGACTTCGGTATAGGAGTACAAAGTATAGTATGTAGTTAAGCTGCAGGAAACTGCACGGAGCCCATGAGACAAGCCTGGCCAGTTATAGTCCAAGCAATTATCCAATTCACTCAAACGTAGCATCACAGTGTTTTTTCTTTTTCTTTGTCGTCAACGTTGAGTGTTTTCTGTAAACGCAACTTTATGGTTTAAGTGCCCATTGGCTTTAGCTAATTATGCTATGGCAATACATAGATCGAGAGCCTACCAAGTTAGATAGCCAGATTCAGGCATCGATTCACGATGCTCACGTTTTATTCGCCGTGATCATGGGCCTTAGATTATGAGCACATTTAAAGTCTCTGCCGGCAATGCACGTTTTCCAACAACAACAACAGCAACATCGATGCAAAAACGAAAACTAAAAGGGAAAATTTCATGGTGCTCACGTAATTGAATTGCAGGCAGCTAAATTGGCATTTATTATAATAAAAGCAAATATGCAATTTCACTTTTCTAAACCCATAAAAAAAACACCAGCTACAGCTGTAGTAGCTACTACACCAACAACAATGAGGAAGCAGACAAAATGCAAACTGCAGACTGAAGTCTGAAGAGAGTGCAAACTGAGTGCTGTAACTTGTTTGAACTGGGAGCATGTGTTGAAGGCGCTTCGAAAGGTAAGCGGATAAGCCAAAGAGAAGTCAAGCAAAACGACGTGTCAAATAAGCATTTGATTATAGTGATAATGCGACAGTATTTTAATGGCAATCAATCGCACTAACTACGCATTAATAGTGAAACTCAGTCTCTGCTCTTAATCAGCTTATGAGAAAGTAAAGTTGTCAAATCACCGCTCGCTTTACAAAATTACGACTGTCATTCATTGCCATTGTTGTAATCCTCTTACAGAGTCTATATTCGCTGACATATTTTTAATTAAACGGATATTAAATCACAAAGTGCTTTTAATGCTCAGAAATTTCAGAAGTTTTAAATTCTGTTTTAATCTTCTTGATGTTGACATAAGTACAGACTATAATCTTTTATAAACAAAGGAGCATCCATAGTAAAATATAGATATTTTGGAGAATAGACATTGAGATGGTGTCACATTACTCCTCTGATGAACCCAATTTCTCCAAGCTGATTTAAGTAATTATATTCTGAACGATTTTTTAGTGCATTTAGCTTACAAACCTAACCACAATTCGATCACAGCTTGACGCTATATAATAAATAATTTAACTGCTCACCACAAATAAAATAAAAATAATCTTACATAAATGCAACTCATTGAAAATGCGCACATAAATCGCATTAATATTTCAAATGACAGCGTCACAAAATAATTAAAAGCAAAACAAATTCAAAATTTAGATATTTAATGAAATTAATTTATGCATAAGCTGATATTAGTTAAATGCATCTATTTTTGTCGTTTATTCTTTTTTGCCATTTTAATTCGATTATGAGGCCTACAATAATTCATTTAATGGGATTTATAAAGCGCACTACATCTCTTTCCAAATGCCATACTTTGTGGCATTAAATGGAAAATAAATCGCACTGTGAACTGAATGAATATTTGTTAAGCCAAACTTCTTTCCATACATGAATGTGGAGAGCAGCAATTTGCGATATGCATTTATTTATCAATTTTCAAATTACGCATGCGGTCGCCCAATTTTCCTATATTGAAAGCAATTTTGCCAAATAATTGAGAAATTTTGTGGTGTGCGTGCTGCAAGTACGTGGCACCATCAAGTGCTTCGATTCAGCTCTAGAAAAATAATAGAACGAACGAACGAGTGTACACTCTTACAGGACAGCCAAGTTAACTATATAATTTAATATAATATAATGTATCTTTATTTCAAACAATTATATTAGTTTTGGCTAGATTATGGTATAGATTTTTCTTAAAGCATCTCAGTAGAATTTGAAATGAATATTATACACTGATAAAAAAATTAAAATCTTAAATTAAGAATTTGAGCAATCTTAAATTTTTAATCCCGAAAAAGCTTGAAAAATAACCATAAATCTAATAATGAGAATTCGAATGTCATTTTCAAGATTTAAAAATCTTCTTATTAGAACTTGTTTGTGTCAAAATGTCCGTCTCATTCGCACACCCAGGCGAAGTCAGAATAAAGAGAGATGAAGCGAAATTTTAAATTAAACAAAAAAATACAAAAATAAAAAAACTTAGTTCTCTGCCTGGACTTGAACCCGAGTCGTCCGCATTCTGCATTCTTTGCAATCTGTTCATAAGAATTGTATTTGGTATTTGGGATGTGCAAACTGTGAAAGCTTTGTGGCGCAAGGGTCTAAGTCGACAGTGAACAGCGTTGCGTGTGTCAAGCAAGGGAGGAGTCGTGAGTTCAAATCGCGAAGCCGGACAAGTAAATTTGGTATGTAAAATTAAAGATATAATCAAATTTAATAGATGTAAAAAAAATTTATAAAATATAAAGATGAATTTATATAAAAAAAAAAATTATAATAATATTAAAAATGTGCATCACATGTAATTTAGCGGTTAATCTAATGAGAGGAAAAAATCATGATTTAAGATTTTTGTAAATCTAAATTTGAGATTATGGTCGTGATTTTAGATTTTTTAGCATCTTATTTTAAGCTGGTTCATACTTGAAGTAATCTCTATAAAATCTTGAAATAGAACCAATAAATCTTAAATATAGATTTTTCAGGCTTAATTAAAAAAAATCTTGATTTGAGCTTGGAAATCTAAAATCAAGATTGCATAGAGATTACCCTACTTTCGTCACCAAATGGTCTTGATTTTATGACCAAAAATCTTCATTTTAGCTCGTTTTTTTTTTGAGTGTAGGAAAAGGGAACTTAAATTGTATTGAAATGAGTTTTCCATTGCGTCAAACAATTTCCGCACTTAATTTCATTAATTATATGCGGGGATTTAGGTCCCCTTCAGCACTTCACGCTGCGATGTTAAAGCCGCTGTAGCTATTATTTTGTAACTCGCAGCTCGCAGCTCTTTTGCAACATTGAACTTGAAAGTGTTGCAAATTGCTAAATGGCTTGTTGCCACAATTAGTTGCTCTTTTGTGGGCTGGCAACACCCAACAACACTTTCATGCTCTGCCAATTGAACGCTGTTGCATGTACAACGCGCGTGTCTTTTTGATGTTGTTGTCAACAACGTTAACGCTTTGGCAAATTGTTATAATTGCGCCAACTGTCTGTCTGTCCGTCTGTCTATCCGTCTGTGTGACTGAGTTTCTGACTGGCCGGCCGGCAACTGTGTATCGTATGAGAATTAAGCAAAATCCATTAACTCATAATTTTCTGCTATGCTGCACTCAACATCGCATCGGCTCTCTCGGCAATGCAAACAACATTGTCGACAATTGAGCGTTCAGTTTGTTAAGCCAAAAGGCAAAAATTGTGCGCAATTTAACGCCAGAGCGCGCTTTGCCACACCAACAAAAGCGATGCGCACGTATCCGTGAAATATTGTGAAAATACTCACAGTAGTTGTTGCTGCTCCAACAACAACAACAACAACAATATTCTCATACTCCCACTCCCACTTCGACTCCGACTCCGACTTGGATGCAGAGCCCAACTCTGAGTACTCTCAGTTAAGTGCAGCGCAATTGTGGCAAACGAGAAATCTTCCAAATAAAAGTTGAGGGAAAAATTCACACGACGTTGCCGTTGTTGTTGATTATGGGAACCACTCAAAACGAGTTTGATTGTTATTATTGTTGTTGTTGCAGCTGTTGTTGCTGTTGTCGTAATTTGACTGTTGCAAGTTAGTTGCATTGTGTGTGTGCCATATGTTTGCATGCATTATACTACTAGTAGGCACATCAACCAGCGTGTGTGAGCCTATATTTCTTGCTCCAGTGATTTACCTTTGATATTTCGTATTGTCTATAATAAATGAGTTACTTATTAAGCTACAGTATCAATGGGACCTGAATAATAATAATTGAGTATATAGTAATAAATTCTATAAAAATAAAAAAAAACTAGTATGTAATCATATTCATACAATTTGTAAGTATGGTTAGAAAATGTTATTAATCCGCTCAATAAAAGCTGAGTTTAATAAATTCTATAAAAATAAAACAAAAACTTGTTTTTATTCATATACAATTTAATAGCAAAGGTGTGAATTATTACTAAGCCACTCACACTGTACAATATAAAATTAAAATAATAAATAAGTAAAAACTATTTTATGAACAACTTTAATATAATACGTTTTTCCTGCTGTACATTGTGGTACTTTTCGCCTCTTTTTCTACCGGAATTAATTGAATTTGTCTACCGTTTACTTTATGCATGTTTTTTATTAACTATAAATTGGTAAATTAAAGGCAATTATATAATTTCATAACATAATTTCCCATGCCAGCCATATGCGCACTTTGTCAGACAATTTCATTAGCAGCAATTGCCGTTGGGTAACAAATGTGCACAACAATGCTTCGATTCCATGGGCCAAACAATTTTATTAAAAGTTCTGAGATTCACTCCCGGAGCATACACACGAGTATGTTGCGCATAGTATAATACTTTTCTCATTGACCCAACAGCCCATAACAACAATAACAAATCGTTAGCAACTTGGAGCTCTGGGAAAAAATAAAATAAAACTTTTTCGGGTTTGTTACTGAGTGTACGCAATATTGTCATCGGTGGAGACGGATATGGAGACAGAGATGTAGATGGAGACGATGTCACCGCCGCTGCTGATGCCGACCGGAAACTAGCGGAAATCATTAGACCCTGCACAAAATGACTCCAAGTGCTGTTGCTTTTACTAGTGTAGCTTTAAGCAGTTGCTTGTACAATGGAAAGAAATGGACAAATTTTACAGTAACAATTTCGAAATTATTAATTTTATCTTGAACGTGGCATGAATTAAGCCTTTATAGAGAAAGTCATACAGTTGGAATATTATATTATTCATATTTTTTATTGGCCATCAGTGCGCATATTTCCACTGTACATTTGAGCATTCTTTGTTCTGGCCAGATTCCATTGTCGCTTGCTGCCCACACAGAAAAGGCAAGATGTGACCCAAGAGGCATTACTGTTATTGTTGTTGTTGTTAGTTAGTTGTTGCTGGTAGTTGGCAGCTTATGCTCGAAACTACTCAAATATCCGGAATCATTATTATAAGAATGTACCAAGCAGCGGATGCACTGGGCCAGGAAGTAATTAGAGCAATGCACATAATTGGTAAATTATTTGCAAAAGCCCATTAAACTCCATAATGCCAAAGCAAATAAGCTAAGAGCTGGCCAGTTACGAGCTAAGGTAACATTAATTATTCTAAGACAGCAGGGGTTGCTTAACGATACGTCACGGGAAACAAGAACAGAGTGAAAAGGAATGTAGGCAGCAACCTTTAAAAAATGACTCCTAATAAAATCAGCAGCACAGACAGCGGGGCGTATGCGCGATGTGCAAACGAGATGCCAGGTTGCCAACTGGCGCCAGTAAAAAATAAAAAGCAGATAAAAATCAAATTAACAAACGAAGTGAGCACACGAAAAAAGTTCGCACAAGTAAATAAAACTGCCCCAACAGAGCGAAGTCATCTGATAAAAGACGAAAGGTCTACGATGATGCTGCGCTGCTGCAACACACCTGAAGCAGAGCAGGTGGGCAGCGAGAAAGAGGGCGAGCAGAGTGTAGAGCAGGATACCATAAGTCTCTAGCTTGGTAGCACCAATTTATATTTATGTATATGCAAACATTTGTTGTGGGTCATGTTGTTGTTGTTGTTGTTGCTGATTGCGAGCGAAATGAATTCAACTGTTGAGAAATGAGTGCGGAATACACTCGGCATGCTGGCCGAGTGGACTGACAGTGCTGATAGAGCTGGCTGGGTGCGTGAGTCGCATTTGGCAATATAAAAACCCAATTTAACAATGACCAAAAGGACATTTGCAGGAGCAAAATTTAATGATATTGCTGCCCGTCCCGAAACGAGAGATAAAAAAGCCAAAAAAAAACAGAAGAGGGGAAAAACGAAGTCAGGTGAATTAAATGAACAAACCAGAGAAGACGAGGCTGGCGAAAAGTGTCCTTAATCTGTTTAAAAGCACAGCGTTGCCACCATGGAGGGCATCAAAATTAACGACAAGGAATTTAAAATGTAATTGACAGGCCAACTGACGGCAGCTCCGGCGGCAGTTATTAAAACACACATTGCGTATACGCAACGTAGATACGGAAATGCAACATTAAATGAAAATAAAGCTGAAAGCAGGCCAGCCAACGAGCGTGGGCCACAACGGATACAAGGACACAAGGATACGGGGACACATTCGCCTCTTGCTCTGTCAGCCGACTCTTGGCTGTTAATATCGGTCCTCGCTCACTGCGTAATTGCTCTCCATGGAGGGCTTAGCATGCTTGCCATTTCTCGTAATTGTGGTGTGTTTGTGTGCGAGTATATGCGAGTGTGTGTATGTGTGTGTGTGACAATGCGAACTGTTGTCAATGCTTTATTTGCGTTTATCGCGATCATTTCTCTGGTCCTGTTAATATGCCAATTTACATTTACATTATTTTTATTACACAACCGTCGACAGCGAATCGCCACAAAATATTTGTCATATTCAGCGTGTCCGCTTGTCAAGCGTATTCCGTATTTTGTATTTTTCGCATTTTCACATTTTCTCCCTTATCGCATAATTGCATTGCACTCAAGTGGTGCACAAAGTTAAATTTAAATGCTGCCACAAAATGGCAGTTGGGTCGAGAAGCCTCAAAGCCATAACAATTAGAAGCAATTGCTACTCTGCGCTACTACTCAGCGCGCTCCTAGCAATTTCACTTTTCACGTGCAACTTGTCACTGAAGTGACGACAAGCAGCGACGAGTGGCAGCGACGAGTGGCAAAGACTGACGACAGCCCAGCCTTACTGTAGTCATGGCAGCGTGGCAGCGTGG
Source organism: Liodrosophila aerea (assembly GCA_035045005.1). NCBI lineage: Eukaryota > Metazoa > Arthropoda > Insecta > Diptera > Drosophilidae > Liodrosophila > Liodrosophila aerea. The sequence continues at coordinate 963,468 of JAWNNL010000753.1, forward strand.
CAACGTGGCTACATTGCAGCCTGCCAGCAATGTGGCATTGTGGCATCGTGGCATCATTGCAAAGGTAAACATTAAACGTAAATCTCATGGCTGCTGCAGCTGAGCACTGAGCACTGCTCTCTCAGCAAAGCAAAATCCGGAAGCATAACGCATGTGAAAATTTCACTTTCAAGCTTTGTTTCTATATACACTTCAGCTACACATGTATATCTGTTTATCTGTATGTATAGGTATGTACATAAGTTACAACAACAATGACAATAAGTGTTGTCACAACAATGCGTTGGCGATAAGCAACGCGAGTGCAGCGACAAATGCAGCTAAAACAACAAATCTCAAGTTACCTGCACTGCAGCATGTGCGCACTAGACACTAGACACCTCGGCCTGGCGTTGGGCCATGGCTCTAGGTATGGGAGTTATGTGACAGGCAGGAGGATGCTGTCATATATCTGTTCGCTGAGAAAGATCCAACTAGTAGCTGCCTGCATGCGACACAGTCTGTCCACTTAAAGTAAACATGCAACAATGCCAACAGTTACGACACAAGCACCGTGCAACTTGCAACTTGCAGCAGAGCTTAATTGCAAGATGTGAAATGTCAAGAGTGAAATATGGCTTAAGGTAGATTATAAAATATTTTTGATAAAAAAAAAATTTATTAAAAATACTATACTACTACTATCACAAAATATAATATGATATATTTAAAGCAGCAGGTTACTACCTTAAAGTGAATTCTAATTGTCTGTAGTACGTCATAGATTTGATTATTGATTTGATGTACAGCAGCAATTTGTGCTACATGTAGTACAACTTTACCTTTAGTTTAGTCTACTATGTGGTAAGACAAAAGTTCAAATTAATTTGCCAACGGGTCGCAGCATTTGCAGCGAATCACACTTACACTGTGCTCAGTGGTAACACAAAACACCACCAGGAACAAACAAACAACAACAACTGCAATCAATTGCATCTTGTGTCGCATGAATGCTTCACTGAATTGGAGCACATTGCTTCCACTCATACATACATACATACATATGCATGTAGAGTGTATGTGTGCGTAGGGAGACAACCGCAGGGAGATCTTTTTCATATTCCCCCCTCTCAGTCCGTGGGCGTGGCAGTAATAAATAGCTGCAAAAACTTTTCATTTTGCAGCAGTTGAAGTACACTGTTTTGACGGTTTGACTGAGTGAAAGGTTGGCATGCATGCGTGGACTCCATGTCCAGGGTCCAGCTGTTGGCTGCTATGGTAGGCAAGGGCGGGATCTCAACTATACTACTATAAATGCGAAAACTGACCCAACAGCAGCCGCAGAAACTAGAGTTACAACTACATCGCAAATGGTTGTTAGGCTGACAGGCGACGAATGCAAATCACACAGCTCTCACTCAGTCGCTACGCGCTTGAGTTGAATTACAATCGAGACTTTTACTTTGCCACAGCCCTGGGCCATGGCGATGATATTGATTTGCTGTCATTATTGTTAGTTTTTGTGGCATGGCGGAGGACTTTTACGCCTTTTACGAGCGCCACAAGTTGACTGCTACGCCTAAAGGCAGACAACACAAAACTCTCAACGCGCTGGGCACGTGTGGAAATAGTATTGTCCTTTGGCCTGCCCCAGGGATTGCGGCAGCAAAATTTGAATTTACGCTATGCTCGATTCGCGAAATTGAAATTGTTATTTGTTGTGAGCCAGGGTATTCCATAAAAAAACTTACTCGCCTGAAGCAGCTCGAGTAACAATTTAAACTTCAATATCTATGTATATACACATGTTTGTATATTTGCGGAGGCACTTGACTGTTTTTTCAGTTGTTTTTCCCTGGCAGTAATTGACTTTGGCCAATGCAATTTGCATGCTGATCGTAGTACATGCAGCAGCTGCATTTTAATTGTATTGCTCGAATTGGAGTAACACAAGCTGTGCCTGATGGTCCACAAACCGAAGTCGTTTAGCTGCCAAGCTGCCACACTGCCCAAAAGTAAAAGCAAACGAAATCAATTGTCAGGTCATCTGTCAATTTGTTTGTTGTCTGGCTGCAGCACGACAGCTGTCAAGGGAAAGGGCTCCGATTGGGTGTGAATAGAAGAGGGTATGGGAATGAGTCCGGGGCTGGGATTGGGACTCGGACTCGGACTGAGACTGGGATGCAGCTGGGGTTGGCAGGTGGAAAAGGTAAACATGCCAAAACACAAAATGCTTTTAATGTGACGCGCAAGTTGCAATGAAATTGCAGTTGCCATTGCTAAAATTGAGACAGGCAAGAGCGCAGTAGTAGACTCAAGGACAGACATGCTGACTGAATGGCAGACTGAATGCTTGACTGACTGACTGACAGTCGACGACTCAAGTCGCGGAAAAGTTCAAAAGTTCGTTGTCGCTTGTGTAAACAAATTATTTGTTTAAGCTGCTTTTCCTGCCAAGTAATTGGCCACGCGAGGCAGCCAACTCAGCCTCAACACATGCAACAAAATTAACTTTTGCAATACCCTGTAAAACGAAGTCAAAAGGTCTGGCCTGGCCCACTTTGAATTGTGATAAACTCGGCAAATTACTCACAATACCAAATGAAATCAAGTTTATGCAATACATTTTACAAAATTTAATTTCGCATTTATAGGGCATCTCTCCATTGAACACTTTGATTGAATGCCTCACCATGTTTGCTCAACGTTTGCCATTTATTTGATCAGGCAAATTATCGACTTGTAGTTGGGCTATTGTTATGTAACAGTTCCATTTTTAGTCTAATTAAAGATATAAATCACGCACTTTGCATGCATTGTATGTAGTTGGCTTGCCGCAATTAGTTAACAATCAAATTCTATAGACGGCCACAGATTGACATCTGCCAAGCCAGTTAACTACCGAAATTACATGCACAAAATGGCAACAATTAATAAAGCACTCGAAAATCAAGCCTCAGGCCTGAAACAAAGGCTGAGTATCTATACAGCTCAGTTCACACTTCACCATTAATCAATTTAATTGAAATTGATGATATACCTTTTGTGAAAACGGCCAAGTCTCTTGTTTGAGTGCTTCCTTTCAAACTGTGAGTACTTAGAGCAAATGTTTGTAGCACTCGGATTAACAGCCGAGCGTTCATTACAGCCAAATAATAATAAAAATGAGAGCATTTAAAGTACCTCCTGTGGCCTAGCCCTTTTGGTCTACCAATTATTTTAGCTTACTTCAATGTGATCCCTTTTCGAACCCCTGTAAGCCGTAGCTATATCAGAAGCGTAGGACTTTTGTACCATTCGCTGTGATGTTAAATAAATTACGAAAATTATATCTCGCACACTCTTAAATTCCGTTTCAGAGTTCTATAATTAATATAATAAATTACAACCGGTTGACTTCGATGCGAGCCTATGCATAATCAAAAATCCGTGCCCCTTTTCAGGACATTTTGTTGCGAGTGGCAAGTGTCAGTCGCAGGCGTTGAAAAATTAATGTAATTCATACATTTGCCGAGTGCGGTTATTGCCGGAATGACCACAGTTTTTGGAGTCGTCAAATATTTGACTCATTAAAATGATTGAATAAGGCCATGCTGAGCTTTAACAAATGAGCCAAACGCTTAGCTGTGTAAAAAGCAAATAGACTGGCAGATATGAATGTACGAGTGTGAATGTGAATGAATGAATGAAACTCTTGTTGCCTGGCTATAGGCCTTAACGTGGTCATTACATTTATGGCAGCCCATGAATAATGTATGTATATAGCCGGCAAACAGATTTTTAGCGTGTCAAATACTTTACGCATATTTACAGGGAATTAAATTGTATGCAAACTGAAAATCACATTCAAATTCATATGTATTATGAATGGCATATTGAATGCGTAACTAACGCACAGTTAGTTAGGCTTCGACCCATGCGAACCTAGAGGGCGTGGGCGGATCGAAGCATTTTCCAATCAATTGAACTCCAATTTGCATAATTTTCGGAATGTCAACGTAATGTGCATATATGAAATTCGATTATTTTCCATTGAATTGAACTGGAGACATTGAAAGTGGACTACGAGTGGACAAAGCCTGGACGACACGACCGAAACCGGACGATGGATGAAGGACAAAACGTTCAGTCAGTTTGCTTTACCAATGGATCTGCACACGCATACAAAACACACACGCGCACACACACACACACACACACACACACACACACACACACACACACACAAATATGCAAACATACACTCTACAGTGGGTGTGTCATGGAGAGAACAAACATTTTTTTCTCTTTCATATTTGTATATTTTTATGTGGAGCAGACGGAGCAGAGCTGCACGGGAAACAGAGTGACCCCAAACTAACCTAAAACTCAAAAACGTATAAAATGCTAACAAAATGTGAATATGCAGCTGGGGTTGGGGGTCTGGTGGTCTGGAGTTAAAGCGGGAATGTTGAAGCATAACAGCAAAGCAATAAAATGCTTGGCAATGAAATTCTCGCATCGGTTCGGTTCGTTTTACTTCTGAAATACTAACACAATACAGTAAAGGGGAAAATAAAGGCAAAGTCGAACTGCACATACCCTAAAACACATTTTGGTACAATCAAACACTTAAATCTAATCAGATCTATTAAAAATGTACAAGTCTTGAATTATACTATTATTGCCGATAAACTCACTACTGTTTAATTTTGAGTAAATCCCTCATCAATTGATGAACTGTAGCCGAGTGGAGTATTTATTTTCGTATTTGTATATACCCAATAAAAAAAGTATTATAAAACATACCCTTTTGTCACAGAACAATATGCGTGTCCTTTTTGTGCATTTTCCACACCCACGTGCCAGTGCTTTTTCTCTTCTTTTTTGCAGAAAAGGGTAAAATGTATTTACTTTCCTCTTTGTCGTTATTTTCTCTAGTTTTTTGATCATTTCTTGCTTGAGAAATGTACAAAACACGCAAAGCAGTCCGCAGATAGTGGGAAAGGCTACATCGCTGTCCTTGTCCAGGCTTGGGGCCCAAGCCCAAGCCCAAGCCCAGCCCATTTAGATATATAGTAAGTTTGCGGTGGCCACAAAAAGGCAAGTCACAAACTTCAATTTCGAGCATTGGCCATTGAGGGTTTCTGGTTTAGTGGGCGCGCGTGTCATAAAAATTTAATTAAAAAATTATTTTGCTAACAATAAAAATCAACACTTCGCGAGCCTTGAGCCAAATAATGATTAGGCATACGCTCGAGTGACAGGCGAAAAGACACTCTCACAAAGCGAACTCCTCTAGCTGCCTGCCACGCCCATTAGCCATGGTAAAATGTGCGAATAATGTGCATGGACAACGGGCATTTATGGCCCATTACTCCCTCCAGGCTGTCGCTTATGTGTCAAGCCAACAAAATTATGATGACGACTTTTATTGGACGGACAGCCATTGTCTGGCATTGTCCTTACCAGGACCGTGGCTAGGGCTAGGGCTGGAGCTGACGCCTAAGTGGTCTCAGTCTCTGTCTGTTGTCTGGTTGGCGCTGTGACTGCGACTGCTTGGGCAAGTCAATAAAAATTCAGTAAACCTCTGTCGACATAGGCTCAAGGATTATTATTGCTACTTTATGACGGTTTATGTTTGTGTGCCAACACAGATTCAAAAGGATAAATACACAAACTGTAGCAGCTTCAACAGAATCAGGAGTGAGATGTCATATCCAAGAGAAGTATACTAAATGCAAATTGGCTCCATGAGATAATAGAATGTGCACTGATAAGGTGTGGCAGAGTAAACCTGGTAAGCATGCCTATACGAAAACATTTCTATGTCAGTACAGATTAAGTAAAAGACCGACTAGAGTCATTTAAGTCACGACAAAGGTTGAAACAACTTTATTTCCATTAGAGTTAACAAGCATCAAACGCCGAAAAACATCTTGCTGCCCACTCAATTTCAATGTTAATAAAAAGAAACTCGACAAAAATTAGCAAAACACTGAAAAAAGAGCAAGAAAAATGCAACAAAATTCTCACGCTAATTATGCTAGGAAAAAGAAACAAGAACCAAATGACTTCTACAATCCCAATGTTAATGAAGACGCGGGTTTTGGCTTTCAGCTGAAACCTCAAGTTTGAGCTCTTGGCTCAATTATGGCCCCGTTTCAATGCCAGCCTATAAAATTAGCATATTTCCCCCCACTTCTTGTCGCTTTTCATGTTTCGGAAAATTCGACATGGTAAAATACGTTGACACCTTTTTGGGAAGCGCCAAACAGAAAACAAAAGCAAATAAAAAACTAAGCAAAAAAATGTTTGTTGCTAATTGCAAGAGGGCGGCTCAACAACGGCTTAATTACGTTGTTGTTTGTGCTTGTAGTTGACCTTTTGCCACGGCATGGCTCAAATTCCATTTGCATAATTTGCGTCGATTTAATTTTTGTACATTCCAGTGCCAATTTTCACGTAACATTTGCATAAAGAAAATTTCATCAATGCTGCGCCAGCAGTCCCATCAATTCCAAATAACATATTGCGCTAAAGTGCACAGAATCAGTGCAACTTTTGGGCAACATTAAAACAAATATTAGTTATACGAGAACTACAACAACAACAACAACTACTATGTATTATAACAACAAACAACAGCAAGCTGGGAGTTTGAGGAAAAAGAAGTGCCACAAGCAAAGTTTTTACGAGCGATATTTGCGCATCAAATTAGTTTTCTCGCACACGTTTTCAATTTTTTGGCGCTGTAAAAGTTTGTTACCAGCGAAAAAAGGGGAAAGAAACAAACAGAGGGGGCCCATCGAGCGATATGGGCAGAGCTAAAGCAGTCAGAATAGGCCAGGAGTTTGCTGCCAACGTCCTACATAAATGGCATCGATAAAGTGGGTCGATTTTCGTGAAAAGTGTACACAATTTAAATTTTTCCAGGGAATAATAAAATAAAAATAATGTACACATTTAATATACAATATTCTATACACTGATGGTAATAACAAGCAACATGTCAGAATTATCTCAGCTTCACACATTCGCAGTTAAACATACATTTTGTATCTTACAGCCAGAGCCCACACGTCAGATTAGTTTCAGCCCACGCTACGTATGTGTAATATTGTTGTGACTGTGCAAATATGTATAAATATTTACTTATTTATCTTAGCTGCTGGTGGTAACGATAAACTGACGAAACGTTTGCCAAGCGAATTACGATTGTTTACCTTTGATTTCTATTAGTTTTCAATTTCGGTGACGTAATTTGTTGCATTGCATTAAATTAAATTAAAATCATTCTAACCCAATGATAGCGTAGTTTAGCGTTTAGCTAATTGCTAGAATTAAATGGGTATTTATTGCACAAATTGTGGTCTCATTATCGAGGGATAAACACATTTATAGGCCAAATGAATGACATTAACTGCGTAAGGGAAATGTTTTTAAATTTAACCACAATAAAAAAAGAAGTGGAATTGTGTAATGTAAATGTATTTGCCCTACTATCAATTTGCTTAACACTTCTGTATCGCATAAGAAATATGTAAACACAGAGGTGGCTTCGCCTCTATCTTTTGTCAATATTTACGAAATTATTTATTGATTCCCTCTAGCAAAGTTCTCTTGTTTATTTGCACAATTCGAAAAAAAAAAATATTTTGTTGTGCTCCATATGTAAAATTAGGTAAAAATTCTAATGGCACGACTTCAAGGGAAAGACCTACATATATGTACATAAGTATATGCCAGCTGAAAAATTGCAAACTTGAGGCAGACAAATATTGAACTAAGTTATTTAAATGTATTTGCTAAACACATCTGTGTATCTGGGCGCAGTCATAGGTATAAGTATATTTGTTCCTTTTCTCCAACTTTTCTTTCAATGTCCATGCGCAGTTTTTTATCTGCCCCTGACATGCTAATGCCTGCGCTGATACGGAAAGACCTAGCGAATATATGCGACCCAGACCCGGACTTAGACCCCGCAAATAACAAATACATATATTTGCTAGTTAAATGATAAAAAAGCTTTTATAGCAACCATGCAAATCAAGAGCAACACATACTATATACGCCACACAACAATGCAATTCTATTTTTATAGCATTGTGGCTGCTATCTAATTATCAGCTGGTTGCTTATTTAATAAAGAGTGTGAATCAAGAGGCAAATAGTAGTGACAACAAAAGCTGCCACTTGAGCTACACGTTAGTTCCTCTGTGTAGATAAGGTTCCACAATTAAGAGAACTGCCGCACTTGCTACATGTGATATCTCAGCATTAGATACAAGCTTGTAGATAACAAAACAAATGTGGGAACTATTCAAACTGCGACTTACGGCCATGTACATACATATGATGATGATAAGTCTGACAAAAATACCTGACGTCAATTCTATGGCTACATGTATGACTACATGTGTTTGATAAGCGTTGCAAAACTGTTGCCTGCTCATGGCGGATAGCTGTTCACAGCATTGTTGGGCCGTTGCCTTGTCGCTTTTACTCACCCACTTTCCTCCACTGACTATTCAACGATTGTCTGTAAAGAGAGCAAAAAGTAAACTTGATTAATATGCTAATGCTTGGCAATTTGATTAAATACTCAACCCAGTTTCTGGATACCGCTAAACAAAAGCAAACAAAACACTTTACGGCCATAAAACTTGCTTAAAGCACCTGACGTGACTCAGACTTGAAACAAGTTGGAAATGTGCACAAGACTTTTGGCTAAATCTGTCAAGAAGTCAGAGACAAGAGACAAGTCAAGAGCGAGCAGCCAGTTGGTATAAGCCCCCAATGGTGCCGGTAAATAATGGTAATAGTTTTGCTGGTTTTATCAACTCTCCTCGACTTGCTCATGTCACAATCGCCTTAATGGCCAATTGCTCAATCTACAGACGTGTGCAAATGTTTAAAGTGCAATGCACAATATGCTTTGACGTTTGATATATGCGCCTAACTAATTAAGACACTGCATATACATATGTTGGTGGTTGAGTAGAGTGACGAGTTATGGGTCAACCTTTTGAGTTTGAGCTACTCGAAGCCACACCACTAACCACATACATATGTCGAGGTGTGTATGTGTTTCCACACACACACACACATGAGTGTATTTGTATGCACATAAGAGAGCACTACTACTGTGGGCACTTAATGTTAAGCTGCTTAGTTGTTAATTGAATTAGTTTACGAGCGAGGCAAGGCATTCGCCTTTGGGTCTGTGGATTGCTTATTGGCGCATAAAATGCACTTGCTCACACACACACACACACACCCATGCTCGCACACCCACACGCCCACAGACACCCCATCATGCGATTGCGCACTCACACCCACAATTACATTTGCACTTGATGTACAATTAGATTCTTTGTTGTTGCTGCAGCCGCAGCAAAGCCAAACAATTTTCACTCTTTGTTCAGCTGCTGCTTCTTTTAATCGTCTAGTGTTATTCTTTTTGCCTTAGTTTTTAATGAACATTTAATTGTTTGCATCTTGAGTCAGTGCTACACTTGAGCTGCCTGCAGCTGCTTACATAATTGAACTATCTTGAAACTCTGAGTAAATTGTTTAATTAAGTCATTAAAATGCCATAATTATAATTAGCAGGCCTAGACGGAAGTTAGAGGCTGCTGGGTGGCGTCTAGGTAACTAAATGGGCAACAGTTCAAATGGCGTTTGACATGCGACTTGTCTCATGCCTTTAATGAGCTCAAACTACACACCACAGCAAGGTTAAAGTTAAGCAATTTAGGAGCGTTCGTTTGAGTAACACAAATTATAATTTGTCAGCCACATATTGCTCAGTTCTATACATACACAGAATATATGTTAAGAATTTAATGAAGACACCAGCTTGATTAACTATTAATTCTGATAGTGCTGAGTGATGTTAAAGCTGCTTTTGATCAACACATTGCTGACTAGCATACTTAACTTAATCAATAAGCCAACTTAGAAACTGTATTAACTAATCGCACGGCAACCTGCTGGCAGTGAACAAAGTGTCGCAAAAACCCAGCCAATGTGTGGCCAACAAAGTGTCATTAATAATGACAGAAACATCAACCGACAACAAAGCCGATAGAAACAAAAACAACATCAACCATACCCTGTCACGGTGACGATAAATGATTACAATATCATTAATTCAAATAAGCCACAGCAACAAGAATCCATTGCAAAATCTAACTGAATAACACTGAACTTAATATTAAAGTTAAGCTGGAATTTATCTGAACAATTTTCCAACAATTTCAATGTGCTTTAGTGTGAAATTTATTAAATGATATTTGTGTTCAAATGGAAATAATTAATTTGATTTCTCCCATCACTAAATGTTAATAGTATTTTCATTAAACAATAATGTCACTCACAAAGGCACAAGTTTTTATGGTCATACTTGCTTGTTATGTTTTTAATAACTTGATGCATTCACTTTAATTAAATTTTAATAGTGCCAGTAATTTATATGACTTTTGTCACAATCACAAAAAAAAGAGAAATTTTGAGCAAAAAACTGAAAAAAGTGAAAAATAATACCACCAGAATCGTTTCTCCATTTTACGCTTTTAAATGGGATACAATCAAAAACAAAACAAGCAATAAATAAAATAAAATCGAGACAGCGAAAAACGGTTTAAACCAAAATAATTCGATACGAAATGTCATCTGATTGCGGAAAATAACACAAAAATTTAATCGATTCAAATTGGAATTGTCGAATAAAATCTGTAAAAAGAATCAGACACGGCAATTATATACAGAACTTATAAAATTTCTATTTTGCGCCTGCAACTGATTTAATGTTCAAATTATAATTTTATTTTTTATTTATATAATATCAACTAAGTGCAGTTGATGTAAAAATTAAATTAAAATTAAAAAAATTAATATGGTTTGGCAATATCAGAAAATCAATACTAAATCGTAGACAAACCCATACAAAATCAATATAAGTGTAGTTAGGAATTATATACCAGTAGCAATTTAATTTGTATATACAACAACCCCAATGCACATATATCAAATATTAATTTTACCATACGACGTGTATGCCAGACCGTTCAGCCAAAACAATTAAAACCAGAAACATTCGAAAAAATTGATAATAAAAATCTGTACACAAAAACGTAAAAAAAAAACCCCGAAGCGCTACAGTCGGACGCAACCAATATTAAGAGACTCCATACTCATCGCATATACATAGACTTCTACACAACAACACATAGCAAGTGACTCGAAAACTGTACTTGGTGTGTCGTGAGAGTAAGGAAGAGGAGATATCAAGAAGTAGCAATAAACTTTACCTGATTATGCAATACGCAAATAGTTAGCGAGATCTCAGACTGACGAACTAAGCTATATAAGTATTTTAAGGGGTCGACCATCTGCCTGTTCCACACAAATCTCAATTGCACAATCTTTATAGACCCTTTTGTACGTTTTTAAAGTACAGGGTCTAAAAACGGAAATAAAAAAATGAAAATAGCATCAGTTGAATCAATTAAAAAAGCAGAATCCCCAGCGAATACTTGCATTCCCACACGTGAAGTGTGGTCAACTTTTTGATTATATTTTCCCAGGATGCAACAGAAATTGAAGTGTCAATCATGGATTTTTTTTAGCGGGTATGGAATAGAGGTCAATATGAAGCATGTTATTTGAATTGTTTACAAAGTGTTTGTGTAACTGGTTTAATCAATTAAATTAAATTCTGATTAAACATGTCACAGTTTTACCGATGACAACATCTCATTCTCATCTCAATTTAGATTAAAATCATGAATTTGAAATGATTTAGTTCAGTTTAAATGCAAGGCTTGATCTCTTTTTGTACTGTATGCAGATAAGACACAACAAATGCTGTATTCCGAATTCAATCAGCAAGACCGGACAGGAGAAACGACATTCAAGCAGTGTATGACAGAGTCGTGAGTCTTTGATATATGCACATAATTTGCATTTCATGTACTGTACTTGCATCACTTCCTGGACTGTTTTGCATCCAAATTTAGATACACAAACAAGCCTCTGGTACTGAAGGGAGTCGTAAGGAGATACTGATTCAGCTACGTCTGGTAAGTTGTACGAGTATTTATGCAAATAATGCAGAAACTGAAAGTATTTACTTAACTTTCTGCCTGGACTACTGGCCGGTTCGAAGTCGAACCACTCTGACGTCGGAGTCTACGGATTTAATGGAAAAGAATCTAGACCGGTGGAAAAAGTATTTTACCTGAACAATAAACAATAAACAATAAACAAAATATTATTGATCTCAGCCATGCCCACTTTCGACTTGAAAAGTTTCATGCCGCCCAATGCCAGCCCAATGATGTCAAATCAAATAATAAACTCTTTCAATAGACAAACGAGTAAACTATCTACCAGCTCCAACTCCAAGCCCAACTCTCACCCATTTTCCCTCCTATTGCGTCAACTTTCGCTCAGTGCACACGCTAATTGAACTTTCAATGAAACTCAAGTCTCATTAGAAAGTAAGAGCAGAAAGAACCGACGAGTGATGTAGAAATCTAAGCTGCTTGCTGCTTGAAAATGAAATTACAGAATAACAGACGCAAGCGAATCCAAGATGTAGTAGTAAATACTTAGTTTGCAGCGTTTCGCTTTTGCTTCAACTTCCACGCTCAATTGAAATCAAATTAAATTAAATGCAATTATTTTATCATCATTTGGCCAACTAACTAATTGGGTTAAGTGCGCTCCCGCTTATCAGCTCGGCCTGCCTCAGAACGTAGTCGTTGACGCTGACGCTGACGTTGACTAATCAATGAATAACGGTATTGTTTATAGCATGCACTTCAAATTAATTAGCTGAGGCAGCGATCGTCTCGCAATTGTTGGTCTAATTTAATTACCATGGAGCGCGAATCTATTTTTCTTTGCCGCGATAAAATGAATGTACACATGCCGAAGAGCGTGGACAATTTTCAGTCTGTGCGCTATGCTGAGAGTGGGAGTGGCACAGGGGCAGAGAGACTACTCAAATTCCCCAAAAACTTTACACAAATATTTGTGGCTCTCCGGCTCTCTTCTCTTCTCTCTCAACGCGACTGTCGCTGTTGTCGACGTTGTAGCCAGGTAGCCAACAGCTACAACCACAAAAACAACACCACAGGCAATGCCTCACACTCCCAGCGGCCAAAGGTGTGAAGACAGAGAGACGAAAACAAACACTGGCCAACTGCCCAACTTGTGTATTGGTATACGTCTGTGTGTGTGTGTGTGTATGTATATTTAATGCAGCTTAACTAAAAAAACAAACAAACAAAAAGGCGAAGGCGAAAAAGTTGCAAAAGGCAAAGGTCAATATTGAAAATTGATAAACAGGCAGCATCGTCGGAAAAGTACCAACAGCAACAGCAACAACAACAATAACTGTGGTAAGAGCAACATTACCTAAAAACAATCCAGGGTTATCAGGCCATTTTCCTTGTCGGTCAACGTTGCGGTTTTATAATTAAAAGTAAACAATTGCGACACTCTAAATTAAATTTCAACAAAATTCATTTCCCATTAAATGTTTAACTAGAAATAAATACATCAACATCAAGTGAGCAGCACAGCAACGAAATTAGAGCATTATAAATAGAGGTGTCTATTTTTATAATGCCTCTGAGCGAACAGCTAAACAGACAAATGGGCTCTGGGTCCGACTCTCCTAATTTGATTGAAAACAATTACAACTGTCTGCATCACTAGGGAACATGTAGGGGACGCTAAGAGGCAATTAGAACTTAGGAAACAAGAACAGCAATTAAGATATTTTAATGTAAATTTGGCTAAAATGTGAAGGCTACCCAAAACTTACTACATTCTTAATATGTATGTGGGTCTAGCGAATAGGGACGCATACTATTTATAGTTTACAGTGCTCGAGATAAATATATGCTTAAAAGTATATTCAACTGATGAAATCTCTGTTGAATAATTTTACATATTTTTAGAGTTAATTATTCTAAGTAATAATATTTAATTTTTTCATTTCAACAGCTTGCAATTATTGAAATTGTTTTATTTAATTTTGTTTGATTTGTTTGGAATTCGTGCATGAAAATTAATTTGCAGCTTGTTTCAGGCAACACATTCACACCACTAATGCAAGTCCAATGCTCTCAATTAACCTCAGTACAAATAGTTTTTATTTCCTTTTTTTAGCTATCCGCTCTATGAATGTAATAATTTCGAAACTGCCATTTCATGCCCCAGCAAACAAATAACAAAACCACTTCCAGCTGTATTTATGTACATACTACATACATATAAATATACTATATCCCTACACTGCCTACTACATACTCCTATGTACAGCACATCTTTTTGACTATAGAAAAATTGTTGCCATTCAATTCAAGGCACAACTTCAAGCTATTTTTATCTGTAGAATGAAATTTATATCGCTGAAAAAGCTTAAGATATTTCGCAATTCTTTTCTAGATCAAAGTGATGAGCTATTCTAACAGACAAACTGCTCATACCAAATCGAACTATCGAAAACAATGGTATGAATCAATTTATAAATTCTGTACACAGCTATGAGAAGTTGCAATAGAATACATATATAAATATTGGTATATATAATTAGACATCTTGATGGTGACGGTAAGGTTATCTGTTCGATGAGATTGCAAAAAAATTTAATATTCATCAAGTAAATTGTGCTAATTGTTTATAAATTGGCAAAGGCCGAATTAACACTTCGGCTATGAAATTATGCAATTCTGAAATTAAGTTTATAGTATTTTGAGTATAATCAATATGCATTCATCCGTCATTCCAAATTATGCACAAAATTGAGCTTAATGGCAGTGCTAACATAATAATAAAGTAAAATAAAAGTAAATAAAATCCATACTAAAGAACTGTAGAATGTACCATATGGAAACTTCCACCAGACTTTAAAAAAAACCCCACTTTGAAGTTGTTGACGTCCATCTCAATTTGGAGACTACAAAACTCAGAGTGTCAACAGTGTTTAAATTGAACAATGTGCGTCATCAAGATACAATTAAGTAAAATGTAAAATAAATAGATAAATACGAGTATCAAGCCATTTCGAGATGAAAACAGCAGACACAGCACACACAGTTTTCATTTCCCTACGACTCGTAATCAAATCTAAAAAGAGGGAAACACAACTGAAATCAATCGGTTACTGCACCAACAACAACAACAACAGCAATAACAAAATCCAAATCAAGAACTTGTTGAGGGCTGGAAAATGCCATACGAGATGTTAGAATTCAAATTCTTTGTTGCAAAGGTCTAGCCCCAAGCCGTAAGCAAAGTCGACTCACATTGCGACACATTCGGATATGAGCAAGAGGTGGTTCCAGATGGCGGGAGTACAGCCACGCCCACTGTCACTGGTAAGCGATTTGAGTGTTTTAAGGTTGGGCTTGGGCCGTAGCGCATTTGGTTGCGGTTCGTCTGCTACCTTTTCAAGTATATTTTTCTACGAGTATTTCACATCGAAAATGCTAAGCCCGAAAAAAAAGAACCGTAAGCACACAGCTTTGGCAGCCAACTCAAGCATGGCCAATGTAGCTGTAGTTGTAGATGTTGCTGTTGATGTTGCAAGACGAAGCACGGCAATTTAGTTACTTTATTTTGGTATCCAGTATTCTATAAGATTTAATTACGGCGCCCTCTTTCACCTGCCCTAGCCAAGCAAAGCAGAAAAGTTACCCAAAACAGAAAAAAGAGACCAAGAGAATAAACGAGACGAGAGAAAAGAAAAACAGTTACGCTTTGTATTTGCAGCTTTTGCTGCCTAAATGCTGCCCCGTTTGCTGGCCCCCATTTAGGTATTGTTCTGTTCATGAGCTTTGCACTTTTGTAAAATGTTTGACACAGTTTCTGGGTCGTTTCGCAGTCAGTGGCACTGCTGCTGCTGCTGCTGAGATTGAGACTTTTCGCTCGGCTCTTTAAATAAATGCTATTATAGTTCTGCTCCTAATGCTGCTCAGCAGAAGCTGGCGTGAAATTCTAAGAGGCTCTTTTCCCCCAAAAATGAAAGCAAGCCCAAAATAGCCAAGTCATGTTCTGGAAAGCGGAACAAAAGCCGTCAAGCAAAAAAGCTAAAAGAAAACTCGAGCTATAGCTGTATCTGTATCTGTAAATGTATCTGCTGTATCTGCCTGCCAGCCAGACTACTTAAACTAAATTATCTATGACATATGAAATTTTCAGACACACACACACACACACATGAGCATAAAGAGATTTTAATAATGCGTATCGTTTTCACCGAGTGGCATAAGTTTTATAACTCATTAACCTTTTCGAACCGAGAGCATTTTCGAGTTGCCAGCATATTCTGTCTGACTGTCTGACATCTACAGTATCTCCACGTGGGTTGTGAGTCTGTCAATGTTTGTACTATCTGTATTGTTGTTGTAGTGTTTGTTTTCGTGTTTATGCTGTTTGTGTTTGTGCTTGCCTTTGCCTTTGCCTCTCGCTTCTGTGTCACTGGCACAGCAAAGCTGTAAGTATCTGAAAGATACTCAACACATTTGAGCTTCGTTTAATGCGCTTCATTAGCCTGAGACAGCTGATGGGGCTATATCAACACTTGGGGCGACTTGTGAGTCTTCTGAGTCTCGCAATGATTTTCACAATTTAGCAGCAACAATTAAAATTCTATTTTTTTTGATAACTCATGCAGTTTAATGGCATAAACAACAATATAACAACAAGATCGACAAACAAGAGCAACAAACTTGTTTTAATTTTCTTAAGAAAAGAATCATAATCAACACTGTCTATTCTAATAAAAATGCTCAAGTTGCAAGACTTGAACATTGTACCACTAACGGTACATGTACTTGATAGCCTAACGGCAGTTATGCAGTTATGACAAAAACGGAGAGAGCGAAAGGGCAACGACCGATTAAAATAGTATCGTTAAATGCAACGGAAATGTTTACAGTTTATAATAAAAATCATAATCCAGAGAAAGCCCATCCTAACTGTTGACAATCAAAACAAACCACAACTGCACTATGATACAACAAATGTAACAAGCCCACTCCTAAGGCATACCAAATAGCATAAAGCTTCGAAACGCTTGGCATGTGCGGCGTCTTCCTGGTCTCCGGAGTGCGCTCCGTCGTGTTGCTTTGCATACTAATAGGTAGAAGATATAATATCTAAAATAACTAACTTAGAATTGCGTAGCCAGATGGGTGCTCAATCGAAAAAGACTGACGTTGCCGACTAGTCCGACTAGTTTTGAGCCATATCGAAGCATTTGAGTGTAAAAACAAACTCAAAATGCTACAAGCTAATTGTTTGAATAATCGTAGATACTCGCTCGGCGCTAGCCCATTGAAACCTCAGTGTTGGGAGGTCGCCAATGAAAATAAACAAGTTTGTGAATCACAAGCAAAAGACCATATGACCAGCATAAGGTCGACTAGCTGATGCTCTTATCTGAGTGAATTATTGGAATTGCCAAGATAAACTTTAATCTCTTCTCTATGTTCTCCACTGCAGCAGAAATGCCGCTGGAAATACAATTCCAGATAACTAGGCGCGGTCTGTGTGACAGGAAGAGTATTGTAGTAGTCGTCATCGTTATCGTCTCAGTGGCAGTTGGATGGCCTGAGTATTGCAATTTAATGCACGAAAATTTCATTGACACAGTTTTTAGGTTTTTATTTTTTTCCTCAGCTGCTTTTTTTACATTTCGATGTCAGAGCTGCAAACTTGTCGCAACAGTAAAATACAAAAAGTTTGGCATCTTGGACATTCAGTTTGCTTTAAGCATATGCAAATTTATGTAGAATGCTTTAAAACAAAAAGTTACCGACTGATGGTGTCTGCAAAAGCAGTTCAGAGCCGTCAACCGGTTTCATTGTGGAAACACTAAAAGAGATTCTTTCACGCTGACGATCAATGACTTCACATCATATCGAAAGATACTCGGATTACTATTAAATTAGTTGAAACCATTAAAAGAAAATATGTCAACGACATTTCAAGAACTTTCTCAGGCACAATAACAAATCACTGCTAATAAATCAGTTTGAATCGAGAGTATAAAACATAGTCTAATATAATCTATATTGTAGTTTATATATAGTAATATATTAGTATGTATCGCCCGCTCTCATTGAGATTCTATGCAAATATCGAATCGCACGTTTCTGTGTAGTTTACATTTTGCAGTCATTGTTTGTTTATATATGTTGTTGTTGTTGTTGTTGTTGTACGTTGTTTTGATGTCACGTCATTTATTTTCGATTCGAATTGAGTTTTATATCGTTTGCAATTTTTAATTTCCTGCTGCAGTGCAACAACTAACATTTTTTGCCCAGCTTTTGGGCATCACACAAATTGGCAATATTGCTTCAATTGTTTAATGAGATTTTACTATTTAATCTTTCATTGTGAATTGCAGTTACATAAACGTGACAGTTGTTTCATTTGTTTCTCTTGCTTATTACGTATTACTTATTGTTTTTAACTTTTTTTATTTCAGCTTCAGTGTTTGTTGTTGCCGCTCACGTTCGCAGCCCACGCCACGGTGCGACTACAAAGTAAAGTATGAATCTGTACATACATATGTAAGACACATTCACTCGTACATATTCACAACGCACCAGTGCAATTGAGTGCAGCTGTTGGCTCCCAGTATTCAGGTTGCTTATCAGCTAATCAGGCCAGTGATAAGATAAGAAACTGCAGACGCTGTGCTGATGTGAGCACATGCAACAAGTGCTGGCAGAGCTTTTTGTAATGCTAAGCCTGTCAAAGCTCTAAACACACGACAGCGCCATCTGTCTGAAATCCTGTGCAACTAACCTTGAGCTTTTGCCTTTAAGTAAACTTAGGCATTACCCACGTGCCGTATGAAACACACGAATAAAAGATATAATTAACAAAAAATAAAACCGCAAAGTAATGACAAAAAATGCAAACTGTAATTCGAGGCGTTCACGAAAAATGAACAAAATAACGGAGCATTCGTATGCTATAAGCATTTAATGTGCTTTCTGGAATTGTATAATTCTGCGTGCTTGCATTTTTAACTTAAAAACGCAAAGGAAAACAGTTAAATTTAAGCAAATGAAGAAGAAGTTTGAGGTTATGTTGCGACCATCTCGGCAGGGAGGCGGTATCAATCAGTTAACAGTAAACGGAACCCTCATGTGACAGTGACAAGGACAGGTATTAAACGTCAATGTCAGAAAAACATTTCACTAGCAAATCGCATGATATATGAATTTGTACGTTTTAGTATATTATTTTATATTTATAGAGTGCTGTGTTGTGTTGCTTTGCCTCTGTGGAGTTTCCACTTTTAATGCCGTATGAAATTTTCCAGCAAAAGTCGCTGGCAGCTCGTCAATTTTTAATGCAATCAAAAGCTGGCAAATAACATTATATTAAAATTGATCAAAATGAAATTCGTCGGCAATTACCGTCAGATTCCATGCGATAACGATGATATATGGCGGATGCCCGACACCCGAGACACCCGCACTTCGCGTGACCCCAAATTGGCAACTTACTATATACATATATATAAATCGAATACCGCTTGAGATACATTTAAACAGTAATTATTTGAATTAATACGAAATTGCATCAGCTTACTCTAGAAATGTTTAATATAACGAATTAATAGCCCGTTTAGTAGCAACTAGTAGCCACTATTAAGGGAATAGTTAAAACAAGCTTAAGCTTCGCATTAACTAATTAATGAGAAGTTAGTTAGTTAGTTAGTTACTTATTCATTATTGTTAATTACAGCAGCAGTGATAGCTCATTAGTTGTAATATGATCGTTAATACTAACTAACTTCTAGACGTAGCTGAACTTCCTGTAGAATTTTAGGCCCTTCTAGCATCATTTACATACTTAAAATGCCAATTGATTATTTTATTAAGGTGACTTTAAGCCTATTGAATCTTAAACAGCTGAGATAACAACAAATACCCCCCATCCCATTAGAGTTGTAGTTGCCAGAGGCAACAGACCACACCACCTCAAACACTTCAATATGTAAAGCTCGAGTTGGTTTTGTTGTTCCAGTTGTTGTTGTAAATAAATAGGAATTGTTTACGTTTTGGCGCTACGATTTGGTCATCTATGTGTGGCAAGTTTTTTTTGCGGTTATAAACAAAGGCGAATGTACAATAATATGCTGAAAACGTGCTGATTAATGCTCAGACCACTACAAATGCCATAGGTCAGTTACACTAATTGAAATAGAATGTTTGCTGGACAGTGTAGAGTAGTGTTGTGGTTGGTTTCGTCTTTCAGCCACGACCAGGCATATGTATGAGTGTGTGTGTGGGCTATTTGAAGTTCGAACTTATGAAAGATACACGCTCAAATTTCAATGAGTTTGTTTCTTTTTTTGGAGTACTATTGTGAATGGCAAGAGTCGTTACCAACTATTTTGTCGTTAGGCAACATTTAGAAAGCAGCAAAGTGACCATCATCTTCCACTCATAAGCGGTTCCATTCACTTTAGAATGCGAGCACGGCGAGTGAAAGTGCAACAGGCTGAAAATCATATGCCAAGTGGCAAACACACGTACAAATGGGCGGGCTTGAGGCCCAGGTGAATGTTGCCGAGAATAACGGCAGTTTGCATGCACAAATGTATGAAGTACCTGTATGTACAGTTCACTTCAGCTGGGAAGTACACTGAGTCAATACACAATTCACTAAAAGTAATTATAATGCTGCACTTTGAGTACTATTTTCAATCTTTATTAACCCATTTCCAGTTTGAATAGTTTTGCTCTGATCATTCGTTAAAAGTGCGATTATATTATTATTGTACATATGTATATAAAACTGTATGTACATCTAAATCTAGGTATTACTAATTGACTCTGTAAACTCTATAAGAGCAATGCATTTACTACTAGAAGTGACATCAACAAGTGGTCACAACAACATAAGCAGGGAAAAGCTCTGCAGGATGCATGGTAACTGTCGTAAAAGCTCTGCACTGAGCTTTTAATGCCTTGGAGCTTAATAACGAAAGGCAAAGTACAGCTGACTGCGAAGCATGTGAAAATCACGTGATTGCAAACGAGAGAGAGCCGCAGAGAGAGAGAGAGCGTCTAAGCGAGGATGTGCTATTCGCATGCGTTGCTTATGTCAAAACAAGTCAAGTACTCGATTGTTGCTGTTTCTAATGTTGTTGTAGCTACTGTGTTTGTTCTGGTGTGGAGTGGGTTTGTTTTTGAATGCTGCCCTGATTAGACGAGGGCACTGTGACACACACACAGGCGTACACACGCACATGAATACAGAGTGCAACTGCCACAATGATGGACATGATGAAGTAGCAAATGCAGCACTTGAGATCAGAGCGTTCGCTGCCCACTTAGCCCAGCGCACCATGTGGGCCTGGGAATGGCAGCAGAAGTAAACGGCTTGTGGCAAGTATCTCATGTGTAACCAACATTGCGTCTCGTCGTCTGCGTCTGGGGACAATCTAATAAGACGCCAGCAATGCCGTGCCTAGTCATAGAGCACCCACGCCCCCCACACAACACCCGCCACACCCCTAGACACGGCGCAAGGCGCGCCAAGGTTATGCGATAGGATACGGATATTCTGCGGGGGTGGGGGCACAGTGGTTGGAGGTCATTTTGTCAGCAACTTGTGCAATCAGCTGTTGCTAATGAAGAGCGTCAGCACCCCGAGGGTGCCAAAAGCAGAGGGACGCACACACACACACACACACACCTATGGACACTTAGATGCCTTTGCATTGACTGTGTTAAAAGTCAACTTTTATCGATTTTCTAGCGGTTTTTTATGGGTGTGAGTGTGGGCGCAGGGAATTAATTTGTAGGAAGCAACAATGGGGCTCTTTTACTATATAAGATAAAGCGCTCAATTAGCTAATTAGTGATTAAACTTACCACTCGATTTGGTAGCAGCGTTGAGTATGCCGTTTAGCTCTTTTTACTTAATGTTTTCCTTTATTTGTTTCGCTTTACGGCTTATGGTATTTAACTGTACAGATATATGTACATCAGTATGTAAAGCTTTATATTTTTTATTATTGTAACAAACTGTTATTTGTTGTTGCATTTATCGTATGTGCACCAGTATTTCCGCTTTGAAATTAATTGCAATTAAAAATACATACTATAATCATTTATATTTATTTATGCACTCGCGTTTGTTTTCTTCTGCTTTTCTTTGCGCCGCTTCATATTTTATTATTACGACTTTTCATATGCACACGAGCGTCTCATCAAGACAAAACGGTTTGCCAAACGGCGACAGTGAAAATTTGCGACTATCACACACGCGAATAATCCGCAATCAAGTCTCTCTAACACACATATGCGGACAAGCAAATGTACGTACATACATACATACATACATACATACACTCATACATAAATATTATTCAAATGACCGGTGTTGGGTCGTCGGGGGTCAGTGAGAGAGATAAGTTTGTGGAGAGTGAGGCGAGCAATAGAGACGGGGGAGGAGCAGTGTTTGTTATCTGTGTTATCAGCGCCAAATGCTGACGATGGAGATAGACAGCGAGATATGGTTCAAATTGAACAACAATGCAATCAACAAAACAACAACAGCAACATCGTGTACTACACGATTGTATACCGTTCATCACTAGAAACAGGCAGATGTACATACATACATACATATGTATATGTAGATCTGTCTCTCCATTCATTCATAAGCACGCTGTTTAAATGATAATGATAACAGACAGAGAGACAGACAGTCTGAACTAATGCCGAAAAAGCTAGCGTACCGGCAGACAGACAGTATCACACACACTTTACACTGAAATGTACATGTATGTACATACATAGGTAAGCATGTACATATGTACGCACATGTACAGAACATTCATAGATTCACAAAACGCAATAAGCTCATTGATTTCAAGTTATAAACAATTCCATCGAGTCAAATAATTTCACTTTGCGCAAATACACACAAAAATGTTGTTTTGACAACCAAAGAACAACAACAACGCAACAACGGCAACGGCAATGTCCAAATCCGTGAACTTGAAGAAATTTTGATTTCTCTTTATGAATTGATTATTATAAAGTACACTTGTATGTATGTATGTAAGTTTGCTGGTTTGTTGGTAAATTGAATTCGCATTGACAGGGCAACTTAATAGAGATTATTAAGCGGTATTTTTAAATATATGCACATAGTATATTTGCACTGCACACAGTACGATTAGCTGGTATTTTGTTAATTTATAAATATTCCGATGCAGCCAAAAAACAAATAAGCAACTATAGAATATTTTATTTTTATGATGTCAAGAGAGCGCGCGTGGGAGATGTAAGCTGACGTGCAGAGAGTGTAGAGAGAGAGAGAGAGAGACTGGCGCGCGAACAGTAAACGAAAGAAGAGTGTGTGGTAAGGCAGGCAATCCAAGACCAGAACCGCCGACGGACCAACCAGACCCAAACAGACTAACCAATAACCCACCAGCAAAACGAAACACTCCGAACCGAACCGTGCGCGTCTACGTTTCGGACATGACAGCGGCAGCAAGTTCCGATAACAACTGACTGCGGCACAGTGTCGGGCCTCTGAGTTTTGTTTGTTGTCTGTGCTTTGGCTTTGGCTCTGCTTTGCTTTGCTTTGCTTTACACTGCGATGTTTCTTTCCACTACTACGCGCTGTCTGTCTGTGTACATGTAGTTGTAGTTTGTCAATGTATTGGTGATGTGTGTGTGTTGTTGTTGCTGCTGCTGGAGCTGGCGCTCAATCAATTGGCAAAGGTTTTGCAGGGGACTCAGCTTTCCGTTACAACGCGCGCTCTCACGTGCGCTCATGCTCTCTCGCGTACTGGCGCTCTTGCGTGCTGCCTCTCACACTCTCTTTCGCTCACTGGCTGGCAGAAACAGCTGTTTGGCTTTGTAGAAAATGTAAACAGACTGTGAAAAAGCTCTTGCTTTGGCAGTGGTTCTCTCTCACAATTTAATTGAAAATAATTGTAATCAACAGCAACAAAATCAAAGCCAAGGTAGACAGGCAGACGGAAACGAGTTTCCAATGCAAGGGGCCGATAGATGACCCCTAAATTACTATGCTATCCCGCAGAGTACGCTGCCTCCAATCACACTCTAGTTCACAGAGTCGTCACTTGGCAGACGCCAGCAAATCGTAATTTACTTTTCGCCAGCCCAAAGACCCCAAAATTTGTGTCACACACCAACCGAAAAGGCAGCCAAAATAGACGCCAAAGAATTTCTCAGTTGGCTGCACACTGAGTCTTTAACCGCAGGCGAGGCGACCTAGACCCACATACAGGTACAAACTCACATACAGACAGGTACATACACACATTCTTAGCGCTCAAAGCACCGCCACCGCACTGTGTATTCTAACGGAAGCCTGAGACATTACGTATTTTATTTACGTATTCGTATGCAGATTCGTATGGACAATTGCACATCTCGCCGGGCCGTAAGCGTTATAAATCTTGCGCAACGGCTCATTGGCTCGGGCTGGGAACACCTTTAAGCCGGTTCAAGACAAGAGACAATGGACTTGCCAGGGTATTAAATACGTACAGAACCGCATAGTTATGGCCGGATTGTGAACGTTCATTCTAATAGCCCATTGTTGGTCAGTGTGCTAATGTGATTAGAACCTAACGCTGACTTGACCACTTGTTGCTGAACGCTTCAACGCCGCTTCAACCTTGCCAAAAGAAGCCAGCGGTTGGTCACTGCTCGTAAATTTTTACCTGGCGTTTCCGCTTCTTTGCCTAGCTGATGTATTCATTCTATTCTAAAAAAAAACCTTCGACTCAATACGTTGGCAAAAAACTTTCTCAGCCATTCCGCTACTTTGTGTTGTTCTCTGCTTATAGATCATAGTTGGATTTAGAATATTTCAAACGAAGACTCAGTGCATATTGAAATATTCTTTGCTTTATTAGGAATGTGTTGGGTTAGGTAGCAGTAGGATGATTTGTTGTAAGAAAGATGATTTAGTATATTCATTGTTAGAGTGCACTGAAAGAAATAAAGATAATTGTAGAAAAAAATCAAATAAAAAGCATAAACTAACTAACAAACTACCTAGTGGGTTTCGGGTAACCCTGGTATCCCTGGAAACGAAATAACTGATTAACTACCTAAGGCTGGGTCCGACTCTCCTCTCATCTACCCTGAGCTCTTTTATCAAAAATGAGAGATATCAATTCTGGCTAATATCTCAGGGGAAGGGGAAAACCTATAGGCTCGTCCCTCCATTTCATAACAACAAATCAATTGGTCTTCCTAGTTGATTTTAATTAGAGTCAGTAAATACAGTACGCTGCAGTAAAATGAAGTACAAGCCGTACTTGAATGTAATCTCTATAAAGTACACTTCTATATCTAAAATCCATTATCCGTTTATTTGAAACTGCTTCGTTCTACCTTTTTCTGGGTGCAGATAAAAGAAACTAGTAAAAGCCATTAGTTGTCTATGGCCTTTTATTCGGTCAGACTGAATTTGCATACACACAAATGTACACACTACTGGCACATTCTTATGCCATTGTATCTTGTAGTTCGTCGAGCTGAAAATCCAATTAAAAACAACAGCAAAGAGCAAACGAACGACGAGCGACACGAGTGCCCTACTAAAGTCACGGCGATATCTGTCGGCGTCACTCGATTAGGTTTCTGTGGTCTCAATTTGACTCAGTTGCTATTTCTGATGTGCTGCACTCAAGCAGCAAGAGAATCACACAATTATGTGACAATTATAAATAATTACGCCCGTATCACACAAGTCCTATACTAACTATACTATGTACTGGCTGGTTTACAGCCAAATGGGCCAAATGCCTTGCGTCAGTTAGCCCAGTTTAGGGCGCTTAGCTCACACACAATTCATACAACACAACTCGCTTGCTATCTGGACAGTCGAAAATAAAATAATAATATATGACTGCAGTTGTCGTAGACGGTATAAATAGATATATGTCACGTAGTGGAGTGGGGCTTGGTTGATCCAGGTTATTGGCTTCGGAACTAACTGTTTTCACTGCGATTGCGCCGTTGTGTCCAGTAACAAGTGGCATGAAAAATGCAGATGCCTCACGTAACGTGGCCAAAGATGTAAATGGCACTTAACCGCAAAACGAAAGACATGAGAACCAGTTTTCCACTTTTTCTTCTGCCTCTGTCGCAGTCGCAGTCGCAGTCTCCGTCTCCATCTCTGACATTTGCTCTGAAATTCTCAAAAAGAGATTCGTGTTGAACGGCGAAGCGATTAAGTTACTTAAGTGGAGCGTGCATATTTTTATGAAATTCCCTAAGAGTTGTAAAAACTTGACGCTAACGAAATCTTTAATGACTGCTGTCCAGCCTTAGCCGCTCTGAATGTCAAAGTTGACTTTCAGCCCAGCCCCAAAACCAGGCCAGACCAGTCCAGCCCAACTCAATACACTGCAATTGTTTTGAGAGAGACGTCAACAGCTGCATATGGAAAATGCATATTGATCCAAAGTATGGAGTCATTTTTTTTGGCCACAGTGTTGCCAAGTTTTGCCATTTTCCCGACAGAAAATATGAATAATTTTCAATTTAATTCTACTAATCATTTGACAGCAACAATATTGCTCATTAATATTAAAATTAATCTAATTTTGTTTATTTCACTTCGTGCTTTAGAATTTCAGCTTGAAATGTTTTAGCGTTTGCCATATTTTAGCCTAATATTGTAG
Organism: Liodrosophila aerea; assembly: GCA_035045005.1. Lineage (NCBI taxonomy): Eukaryota > Metazoa > Arthropoda > Insecta > Diptera > Drosophilidae > Liodrosophila > Liodrosophila aerea. Next base: position 990,163 of record JAWNNL010000753.1, read on the forward strand.
ACCATATTGTAGACCATTATTCAGCGTTCAGGCCATGTCCAATACCATAAAGTCCCCCGTGACCAAGGTAATATGCATAAATTTAGCATCTAAAACAGGTATTTGCTTTAATTTCTTCAAATTTGTCTAGCTTGATTTGGCCGAAGAGGTGGACAGCACTAGCACTGGTTTGGCCAAATGATGCGCTGCACGACGGACAATTCAATTTTGAAACCAGTTTGTAACCGACAAGCGTCGACACACTGTTACCAATTGATGAGGTAAATAATGTTTATTTTAGACAATTTATGCATTCCGAACGGTATTCTACTCCCAACTGACAAGACAGTTTGCTCCGGCATTAATCATCTTGGGTAAGACACGATTACAGCGTATCTAAGAGTCAAATACCTGAACAATCAAATGCATACTCTTGCAATTTATAAGAGCTTAGCACGCAAACCCCAGTCCATACTCTACAGTCCCCACTCCACGCCTCAGCACCACCGCACCACTGCCAGTCATCATGTAACACCCAAGAAATGTGGCGATGAGGCAAGCCTGAGTTATGCCAGTGTGTCTCTAATAAGTCTTCACACTCACGGTTGCGAGTTTGGCTGCCATAGAGAATCTGAAATCAGAAATTGACAATGCAGCTGAATCAGCGGAAATTAGGCATTTAAGCAGAGCTCATCATACGATTCTGTATAGTACGCTCATCATTTGCATAAGACGCACTCTACACTCTATCTCATGCCCTGGCACGTCTTGCTACGTGGACTGGCTGCAGCGAGAGCAGATCATGTCCATACACCGCTAACCCTCTAAGCATATAACGGTCATTGCTATCGGATATTTTGAGAATTCAACTTACTTAATCCGATTCGATGCAGTGGTATATAATGACAGATATGTATGTTGATTTGTCTGTTTGTATGTCGACTTTGTGTCTGTGCTGCTCCAAATTATATGCACAGCGGCAAATTTCTTCCTGCCAAACGGAAACTGGTCCACCGTGACCCACAAACAGCCGCATGCAACGCTGCTCAGAGTTGACTTTAACACCTAGGTGGCCATGGGGCGTAAACGAGCACATTACATTTCAGTGGGAGCTATTAAAATAACTATTATTTTATCTTCTTTTATATAGCAACTTAATATTCAATGCAGCAAACTAAAACTGGTAACTAGGATACTAATAACAATAGCAACAAATTCCAATAAATAAAAATTAAATAATTGTGAAAAAAGAGTAAATCAGATTTTCTGTTTTTTGTTTACACACAAAAAAAAAAATAAAATAAAATAAAATAATTTACATGAATTAACATATTTTTAAGCGTACGTATTATCTAAGTACTTTATGTTCCAGAGCGAAAAAGATGTAATTGCTGAATTACTCAGAGCTAACTCATATTATTCAGACAGTTTATTTTATCACCAACAAATTACATGACTAAAACACTGGGAGTAACAGCGAGCAAGCGAAGGTACAATATATTTTGGGAATATTAAGTTACTTTTATGCAGAAAAGGAAAGCGATGAATGTATCGATGAGTTGCAAGTATTAAAGTGGGTCACACTTTCAACTGAATGCATACTTCCATGTACACAAGGGTTAAGCTGCGCAGAACACGCATTTTTGGCAACTTGCACAAGATCAGCAAAAACAAAAAGTTGCCTTTAAGCAAACACACCAAGAGCTAAGGCAAGATATACTAATATACTATAGCGAAGAGTAAATACACTACGTGAAGAGGGACATACTAAAAGTGATTTAACCAAATATATTTATTATTTTAATAAAGAAATTTATTTAGAAATGCGCCTAATAAAAATACATTTCAGTTCTCATTTCATACATCAATTATTCTACACATCAAGCCGAATACCCTTTGTTAGGGTATAGCCATAGAATTACGGCACTTAAAATCAAGAAAAAACGATTTGAGCCAGAGCTGAAATGCAAATTGGATTTGGAAACTCTAGAAGAGTTTATAACGACTAGCAAAATAGTACTAGAAACTGGCACACAGACTACAATAAAAGAGATAAAGCGAAAATCGTGAGTTTGCCTGCAGCCAGTACTCCGCCTCTACCTCTGCCTCTGCTGCTGCCTCCGTCTCTGCCTCTGCCTGGGCGTGCTGTTGGAGTTGACGCCCAATTGGCCAGTGAAACTCAATTTGGGTTAATTGTCGCAGTGACGCATTTGGTGCAGAGTGAATCATGGTTGCACTCTGCATTAATAAGTTGCCAATTATACGAGGAGCATCATAGGCCACTGTCACTTTTTGCAGCGAGTTGCAAGTTGCAAGTAGGCAGTAGCCAGTAGCCAGAGTTGCAACATAATTAGCTTGCCCCGCCGGATGGCATTCTTGTGCGCAAAGCCTTGACCATGAGACATGCAACACCATAAATGCCGCTGTCAGCCATTTAAAGAATTTCAATGGCAATTACTCGTTAAGCCATTGCAAATTGCTTAGAAACTGAAATCGCTCAAATCCTCTAGCAGCTGGTCAATGGCACTCGACGATGGCAGCGATAGTTGCTCCTAGTTACACACATGCTTATGTGCTTATGTGTGGTGCTGCATGTGTGTGTTCCTCATTGTTATATTCGCATCTAGTTCGACTGGTTTTTCCTTTTGTTGTCGCTGAAACCGTTGTTTGGGCCTCCGCTACCAAAATGGAGTTGTCTGTCAATTAGCGCCGACTCGACATGACAGTGCACTGAACTTGCTTTTGCTGTGTTGCAGATCTTCATTGTTTATGATTTGTTAATGTCAACCGACACACACACACACACACACACTCGCACACTCACTCGATTCGGCATGTATGAATATGTATAAGCGCTCCCCAGACACCACACGAAATTAACCCATTAACAACCAGCAATGAGTGCAATCCCGTCGAAAATGTTTGTTTGCACAAGAGTTGACAAATTTCGACATCATCAGTAAATTCATCTATGAAAGTCGAGTACATACTGTCTGACCGGATGCGCCTCTACTCATCCGCACTGCTTTATCATACTATATATTTGATAAATTAACCCCCTAACGACAAATAAGATATTTAAATTTGCTTAGTAGAGCTGATTATATTTTTAGTTATTTTATTTATAAACTTAATCATCACTCATCACAATAAATAAACAACATTCTCTCACGGGTTAATGGGAATACTTTTAATGTGCGCACACACACACATACAATTGAATTTATTTTTGTAGATAACAAACACAAAAATGTGTACCATGCGTAGTTTGCATAGCACTGAGAGAGCTACCATACCCATTGAAGTGGGACACAACACACAGTTCGTTCTCATATGTGAAGCTGTTTGGTATGCGGCAACGGTCTCTGCAATGGATTATAAATTGTTGATACTGAATCTGAATCTGGTGCTGTTTGCACTGCTGATAAGCAGAGTAGCTGCCCAAATAGAATCAGCTGATGGCATCGATGCTGTAGCATCCACCCCCAAATATCCCAAACTGCAATTGGCCATACACTATGAGGCACTCTGCCCAGATAGCATGTACTTCATACGACGACGCCTTCACGATGCTCTGACCGATAACGATTGGTGGCCACGCACTGATCTCAAGTTGTATCCATTTGGAAAGGCCAATGTAAGTGTACAAAACTAGAGTATAGTTAGTAACTCTGACTAATATATCGCTATAGTTCTACAACAACACAGAGATCGGGGAAGTTCAAGTCTTTTGCCAGCATGGTGAACCGGAATGCCAATTAAACGCCCTACACGCCTGCGTCATAGAGCATTTGGAGCTGAGACAGGCATTTGAGCTGATCAACTGCATGCTGAGATCCTATAGGAACAATATCGATGAATGCGCTAATCACCTAAGCCTGGATGTGTCCGCTGCCAAGGAGTGCAAACGCCAGCGCAAGACTGCGGAAATACTGTTACCCTACGGCCAGGAAACACTAGCACTACAGATTTCTTTTGTGCCTACCATTGTCTTTGATAATGTAAGTCAAGTTTTGAGCCGAAATACGTTAATATTTTATTAACTCTTCCTCTATTTTGCAGCACTTTGAGCCTTATGAGCAGAGCAGCATACGCTATCATTTTGAGCGGCATTTCTGCAGTCAGTACGAAAGCATGTTTCAAATAAAACTGCCAACCTGTAAATAAGTAGTATATACACTGCAACAAACTTATTAAAACAATTAAAATTGTATGAAAGTTTAATGTATATACAGTTAACAACCATGCTTACCACTTGATAACATAATAAAAAGCAACAAAATTTAATAATAATAAATAATTAAATTTTTAAAATAAAAGAGACACCAATAAATTTATTTTGTGTGGCGCCATGAGCGGCATGCGAAAATAACCATGTGGCGCCATCTATCCAACTTGTACTGGAACCAACTTGTTTGCTGCTTTCGTCGCACCAAATAACAGAATGTTTTGTGCAGCGTCACTGGCGGAAATATTATGCTCAACAATGAACAATAGATGGCGATGTTTATTAACAATCTGCGTCCGCTAGCTGGCGCTACTAATTAATTCCACGAGCCAACAAAGACACAAACCGCGAGGGAATTATAAGACCAGCAAGAAATTCCCGCGAATATCGTAAGTGCTAAAACCCATTATTTCAACAAGTGTACATCACAGATGGCGCTGTAACGCAAATGCAGAGCAGCTAGCTTTTAAATGTGCTTGTTGTTTACAACAAAAGCTGACAGCTGCAGAAATGAAATTTTATAATGTGGCAACGCTTGATTGTATGGCAGCCTCGTTGGATAAAAGTAACTGAAATTTCGTAACGGAAATTGGCGCATGGTTGAAATTATTTTTAGAGTTGACATTTAAGTTGAATTTAATTAACAAAAAGTTTGTACCATTTGTGTTTAATGTAAATTAGTTTATTTAAAAATATAACGTGAAAGGTTAACTGCATAATGAGCTGCTAACAAGAAGCTGCCTGATCGTGCTGACGATAAAATTGTTATTTATGAAATATCAAATTTCCAACGCCCCCTGCATTCCGACACATCAATATTTTGCAATCTGAGGAACAACACCTCAGGCCAGCCATTCAACATGGCCATAAAAGGGGCAATACATAATAATTTGCCAATCGATTTGTGCGCCAACCAGTTTAGGGCGAGACGAGTCTTTGCCTAGGTCCAACAAAAGGGGAATCAATGGGAATCAGTGGGGACGTGGGGGACATGGCTCTGTACAATGGAAAGAGCATGTGTTGTAGGGGCATTTGTCAGCTAGTTCTTTTAAACAATTGCGCTGAGTGGAGCGTAGATGAGGCTGCAGGGGGCATAGAGCCCTGCACTTGGGTCGCAATCCGATAGTCAATCGATTCACTGTATGCGTTGAGCACTTACGCAATTTGTTGCTCACGGCTACGTCTATGTGTGTGTGTGTGTGTGTGTGTGTGGAATGCCCAGCGGGGCAGGTTTCCAGCGCGTGTCAGCAGCAGTAGTAAATGATGTTCACTACATCCGAACATGGAGACACACGCAGAAAGACCACCACCGGGGCAGTGGGCTTAGGTCGCGGGGTCAGCCAATGGGCGTGTTAGCAGTAAATGCATGACAGAGTGCCTAGACAAGCGGACAGGGGGACAGACGGACAACCGGACTGTCGGACCGCCTGCTGTGCTTTGATTTCGAGTTATTGCCAGTTATTTTAGTGGATGTCGCTGTGCGATTGCAGATGCAACAGCAGCAACAGCATCAACAACTGCAACAGCCATGTAATCCGAATCTCAGTTGGCCAAAAGCGGCGAAAAAAATTTAATTTGCACACAGAACAAGTTTAAGTGGCGGCCAAAGTGTGAGCATACTGCCAAGGGGTAGGAGGGGGGATGCCTACTAGCAATAGCTTGCGTGTTGCCCTAAACGACTGCAACACCAGCTGCCGCCCACTTGGTATCCTTGCGGCTATTGGCGCACTGTGTATGCCAGAAACTCGTTTTCAAATGCAACAAAAACAAAAACTGTTGCATTTCTAAAGGCAAACAAAAACAGCGGCAGCAGCAGCAACAGCAGCAACAATAACAGCAGCAATTTCTACTTGCAACAACAGCAACATCAATGGAAGAGCAGAAGAAAAATAGCAAACAAATTTACTGCCAATTTGCTGCTCATTTCGTTTAGAAGGTGACATGGCCATGCTGCATGCGTGGCATCTGCGGCAGCCAGACCCAGACGGCATGTGGCAAGGTCTGCGGCAAGTGGGAGGGGGAGGGAGTCGAATGCAGCATGTTAGGAACTGTGTGTGCACTTTGAACGTATGTGTTTCGCATTTTTACACTTAATTGCTTCGCTTTGCTCCAAATTGAACGGCCTGGACGTGGGGCATGGGGCGTGGGGCGTGAGGCGAGTGTGTGGTGGAGGGGCGGGGCAGACTAGACCAAAAACTCGAGTTGTGCAACAAAAAGCGCAACTGCAACTGCAACTTTTGGCAGGCAATGGGCACAACAAGCATACACATAGGGCTTAGAACACACACACACACACACTTACGTGTTCGATAGTTTTAGTTTTAGAGTTTTTGGGGTTAGTTGTCGATAACGTTTAAAATGCGCATGGACCCCGCCAAAAACGTTGCACAAACAAAACTAACAAATTTTGTTGTTGTTTTTCCCTTCTTTTTCTAGCGCGTTTATCGCCGTCAATTGCAATGCATTTACCGTTACCTTTTGCCGAATTGCGCAATTTGCGGCAAACTTTTGTGAAACATAATTTCTGTGGCAATTTATTGCGTGCCTCATGTGGGCGGGTTGAACAACAACCCCATCCCACCCACACCCTGGACTACTGCCCCACTTGCAGGCAGCACATCACACAGACGCTGAACGCTCATCATCATCATCAGCTGGCCATTGAGGAAACGAGCTGGGACCATCCCAACATTCAAATTTATGCGCTAAAACTTCCGTTCATTTGAAGTAGAAAAATTGCATGCAATTTGATTTGGCATCGGGGGAGAAGGGGAGAACGGGAGAAAGGGGCGTGGGAGAAGGGTGAAAAAGTGGTTGGGTTATTCATTTAAATTATAAATGCATTCGGAATGTTTAATTTTTGAATAGTGTGGCCAACAGAGAGCACTTCTAGCCACGCACACACACACACACACACACACACACTCACACACAGACACACACATAGTTTGACGGCCACATTTACAGAGGCAGCACATTCGATTCGCATTAATCTTCATTTGTTTCAGTATAGACTGGAGTTGCTGCTACTACTACTACTACTACCACTACTTCTACTTTTGCTTCTGCTGCCAGCTGCAAAGAGGACAAATACAAATCTAAAGCACAAAATGTCGACGGCATTCGATGAGACGGCGACAGAGAGCAAGAAAACGCAACGAACAGAAAAGCCATAGGTCATAAATTAGATTTTCCATTAAGCATATAAAAGCACCTTTTGGTTATCCTCAAATGCGTTTTGCTCGTCCTGCCATAGCTCCTGATAAAAGGCAAAATCCAACTGTGCTGCAAAATCGAAGAAAAGCATTGAATACACGAATGAGCCGATGAATAGCCAAGGTGCACAGGCGGCACACTGGGACTTTGACTGTGCCTCCGAGAGGGTATAGAGGGGCAGGGCAGGGGCAGGGACAGAGCAACAGCAGCAGCAGTTCCTTCGGAGAATGTAAGTCCAAGGTGTGCTGAAGTGAGCAGCAGCAGCAATAGTATACAGTTCAAGAAAATAGTTTAATATCCTGTTTAGGATTACGAATAGTATCACAACTATAAATGACGGTAGAAGTATAAGAATGAATGATTGAATATAAGAATGAAATTCAAGTCAATAAAAGTTAAGAATGCACAGAGTTAATGTTAACGTTATTTATTTTTAATTTTTAGACCCTGTACTTTAAAAAAGTACAAAAGGGTCTATTAAGATTGTGCAAGCCCGAAATGTATGTAACAGGCAGAAGGAGGCGTGGCAGACCCCATAAAGTATATATATTCTTGATCAGGACGACGAGCTGAGTCGATCTAGCCATGTCCGTCTGTCCGTCTGTCTGTCCGTCTGTCTGTCCGTCTGTCTGTCCGTCTGTCCGTCTGTCCGTCTGTCCGTCTGTATGAACACCTAGATCTCAGAAACTGTAAGAGCTAGAGACATCATATTTGGCAGTTAGATGCCCCTATAGTGCAAGCAGATCAAGTTTGTTAGATTAGATTAGATTACCTTAGATACCTCCCCCCCCTCCCCCAAAAACCGCGAAAAACTGCCACACCCACAATTTACACAATACAAACTTGTGATTTGGCATACGATAATCTTATGATAATCTTTATCTGTTCTGTGAATTGTGGCTCAATCGGATAATAAACACCGGAGATATTCAAGATTCAATTCCCTGCATTAGGTAAGGGGGGAGCAGCGCGAGCGTATGTGTTGTTGCGTGCGACTTAACGATGCATGTGTGAGTGTTTGTTAGTGTGTGTGTGTGTGTGTGCGAAGGAAAGTACAGGGTCTCCTACTGTCGGTTGCATCCGACTGTAGCTTTCCGAGTTTTTTTTTATTTATTTATTTATCGCCAACTGATAGCAGTTGGCGTAAAATTTAAAATTTACAACTAAAATAAATGAAAACTGCTTTTATTTTTTTTGTATTATTAAACTAACTGCAACTCTGAGAATAAACAAAGAAAGTTTAAAAATCTATGTAGTTAAAAAATGGATATTTAAATAAATAAATATATTTTCTTTAAGCCCAGTAAAACAATCAGTATAAATTTGCAAATAAGCAGATAAATTGAAATAAATCAAAATTAAATTAATTGACACAGAGGACAGGTTGTTAATCTAACAACAAATATAGCCGAAGGTATATCATCCTATCAGCTTCATCTCTTCAACTACTCTACTAACTACTCAGTTAGTTAACTTTAGCAATAACAATAATACATTTAATTCATTCATTTTCTTTGCAGTGTATCCTGGTGCAGCGTCAACGGCAGCGGCAGCCATATTGAATGGATTTGCACAAACGTGCAGAAAACTTTCTGCTGGCACAAAGAGTGCAAAAAGGTGCGAGGCGCAGCAGGAGAGCCCTTGAGCCAACTCGGACAAAAGTAGATTTGCTCCAGTATTTTTACATAGAAATCATCCAAATATATGTATCTATATATGTGCTAATATATGTAGGTATGTACACTATAAATAAATGGCCATGCATTAAGTTGAAACTGGAATATTCGGAATATTCGGTTGGTCATGAGCTTAAGAGTTATTGCGGCGAATTGCCTTAATCAGCGGTCGAATGAGGCGAAAATGGCGCATTGAAATACCGTAAATGTAATGAGCCTTTTTGGCAGCCCATAAAAAGTCATATAAACATTTCAATTAACGTGGTGCACACGTAGCACCAACACTGGCCCCATTCGAACGACAGATTCTAACCAAACCGCAGAGCTGCCACTTGCCACTTGACGCTTGCCTCTTGCCACCTGCCACACCTGGCACCTGGCACCTGCCAATAGCAATTCCACCTGACAGTCAACAACGACGACGAATGAGCCATGGCTTTGATAAATTGAAGCAACAGAGCCAAGACACACAGGCAGCCTCAGTGGCTATGGCTCTGGCTATGGCTATGGCAACTGTAGCTTCAGCTGGTCGGTCGTTTCGTTTCAATTCATGCCATTGCCTGGCTAATTTAGTGAGGAAATGGACACAGCCACAAGGGCAACAGGACGACAACAGGGCAACAACAACAACAACAACAACAACAACATCAATGCTGGCGACGACACAAATGTGTCGTATTCAAGGTCATAAAACGTGCGACACAACCGGTAATCAAAGCATGAAATTAATTTCCAATTGATTTTGGACCCTGTCGTTGGCCATTGCCGCATTCCCAATCTCTGCAGGAAGTTGACCAACGGAAGTGCGAAACGATAAACAGCAACGAGACTCGCAAAAGGCAACAGCAGCAGCAGCAGCAGCAGCAGCAACAGTAACAGTAACCAAAGCCCCAGCACATTCTTCAGTCAGAGCAGCTGCTGCCTGAGAGGGTGGGATGGAGTGCGGGCGAGTCAGTATGGGGCATTAAACGATCAAGCGTTTAATGACACCCGGCCAGCCATTGATTTGCCAAATACATGCGAGAACTGAAACAGGAGAGGAAGACAGTTTCCCAAGCACTTGGACTATGTTGAGTCAACATTGCCACAGGGACAACAGTCAATAGACGTCGCCGGTCAGTCAAAGGACACGCGAGGGTTGACATAGATGCTTTAAAATAAAAAGTACCCGAACGCGAGCGTTCGTAAAATCGTAAAATCAACGAAGTGTGACGCCTGTCCGTGTGGGAGCATCAACTGTGCGTGAGAGAGCAGCACTGCAAAGCAAAACGCACATGTGATAGGAATTATGAATTTTGGGCACCATTATGCAATACATTATTTGCAGGTTGTTGGCGGTATTCATGAACATTAACTGCAATTACACACAAAATTTCATAACGTTCGAATGCTAAACACAGACGTTATGCAAGAAGCACTTGAAAGAGCTAATGATTAGTGTATATATTAAAATAATTTATTCAATTTTAGTCTTCATTTAGTCTTTAACTTTTCTGTAAAAAAAAACTCGCTTCATTCAATTGAACTCATTTTGAATACAATTTAGTTTCAGTTTCAATGCTCCATCTTTTACTCTAATTCCAAAACTAAGCTACTTTTCTTACTGTGTACATTTGTGCATAATTCTAGTAGTAGTCTCTATTCTAATACTCATCGCACTGCCCTCGCGTGGTCATAAAATTGACGTTGCCACAGCCAGGCTCTGGCTGCGTTTAGATTTTTGGGGCTATGACCATCAATATGAGACGAATGCCAATGTCCCACTCATAGAGCAGCTGGCAATGGTCAGACGAGCACACTTGGCTACCCACCACAGACACACAAACAACTGAAGCGGGGCATTTAATGTCGCTCTGCCTGTCATCACCAAAATCGAAAACAAAACAAAACAAACCAAAACGAAGACGAAAAGGAAAAAAAAGTGACAGACGAACCAAAAAAAAATTTCTGTATATGTGTGTCTGTGTGTGTGTGTGTGTGGCAAAGCATCCTTGGCGTTTGTTCGCTCGTTGACGCCCGAGTCCGAGTCGAAAAGAAATGCTTTCTGCTCTGCACCCAGGGCTGGATGGGCAGGGATGGAGATGGAGCGAGTGGGCCACGGCCGAGATGTGTTCATGTCTAATGTCGAAATGGTTAGTTTCACTTTTTGCGTCAGAAATCGTAAAATTGGATATAAAATTTTACGAGCGTGTGCCCTGGCTCGGTGCTCAACCTCAGCCTCTGCCCCAGCCCCAGCTCCAGCCTCAACCATGTCCATGTCGACATCCTCGTCCTCGTCCTCATCTCGAGTGCTCTGTTTTCTGTTTGACGATGACGATGACATTGGTGGTAGCTGCTGCTGCTGCTGTTGCCACACACAAATTTGTCCTGCGCCTGTATTTGGTCACGGCGCAAATTTTGATGCTTAACTAGAAATGGCAGCTGAAGTGGCAGCAACAGCCACATTGAGGCATGCTGCTTGTGGCAATAAATCATTTATGCTAGTTGCTGTTGTTGCCATTTGCGTTGAAATAGAAATTCAACCGAAATTTGTCTAACATTTTGGCTAGTTAAAAATTTAAGCCTGAGGGAGGTGTGTGGGAGGTGTGTGTCTGTTTGGGGTCTTATAATATGCCATAATCTGAGATATGGCGTACATATGTTCATATGCATATTCATGTGCAGTATATATATTTCACAAGCATCATTGTGCATATTGGATAAAAATAAGCTTAAAATACAAAAATATTTCGATACTCTGTGGCAGGCAGTAAAAGCAATCAGACGCCAGCCAAGAGCCGAGAGCAGCCACCAGGCGCTAGACAAGTGCTCCAGCAGCAGGGAAGACCAACTCAGGCATTGTGCCAAATGCTTAGCAGAGCTCGAAACATCCTTTTAAAATTGTACCACGCTTGAGGGGGGAGGAGGGTGTGTGACAAGGATCAGACTGTGTCTACATACATACATACTATATGGAATGTATTTGTAAGTCTATTGTAAGAGCTATATGAGAGATGTGTGTGCGGGTGTGGGTGTGTGTGTGTGTGTGTGGCAGCAACAAAATATTTACAAAATTGTAATGGAATATCAACAGATCATAAAATCATGCACATTTTATTTGTCATAGTCGTAAAAGAAAATAGCAAAAAGCTCAAAATGAAAAGGAATGAAACCATACGATACCATTCGAAGGGAAAGTAGTATATTGAAAATAAAATGAGAATACTTTATGGGCATTACAATGGCAATGGTGAGCCAATATACATGTCGGAAAATTGTGGTATTTATTGAATGGCTTTTACTCTCCCCAGAACCCGCACAGTGTCCCTTTATCCTATCCATATCCTTTGGTTGCCTCTAGGCAGAACTTAAAGGCTTTCAGTTGCTAAGTTTAAGTAGCAAACCCACAAGGAAGTGGTCAATTTGCTGATAGGTCTGGGGGTTGGTCTGGGCCAGGCACAGTGGGCAAGCTACTTAAAATTTAATTTGAAAATTAGGCTGACCACAACAACATCAGACACGACAACAACAATGACAGCAACTTAAACAAATGTCGCTTCTGAGTTTGTTTGCTGAAAGTTTTCAGCTAATTTTTGATTTTAACGAGAATTTTCAAGTAGCTCCAGCTCACACCCAAGCCATGGATTTGGTTTGCTCCAAGTCCAGCCAGGCACGAGTCCAAGTATCAAGCTGCCGATGTGGACATGGACAGCGTCCAAATAACTTGAAAGCTAGCAGCTAACGAGAAAATGGCTGGCAAACACTTAAAACTTTACGATGAGATGCAGTCGAAGGCGCTGCACTGTGGTGACAAGACACGATTTTTAGTATGAAAAACATAATATATATATATGAAGGTTAGTTAATTTAAAATGAGATATATTTTAAACTAGGAATAGCAAATTGTTTTCTCTAGTAAAGTCTTTAAGTATTTTAATTATATTAAGGAAAACTTGCCTCACTGTTTAGTATTCTCAACTTGACTTGTCTGCCTGACGTTGTCTCTGACTTTGGGGCTGTTGCCTGATCCCCACGGTTTACTTACCCTCTGTCCAATAAGGTCCAATCTAAGCGCGTTTAAAAACAAAACTCTTGACAGACCGTAGACAATTCAGAGAGAGTAGAGACAGTAGCAGTATCTGCATTAAATTTGCACTTGAATACGAGTATAGCCTAAGCTCTAACTATAAAATTAAAGCTAATTATAGGCCGAGCTCGGTGTAGTATCTGTCTGGACAGAGTGTACTATACTACTGTAATTTTTTGGCAATTGTCAATGCTGACAATTTTACTTTACTGTCCATTTTATGTGGCCCTAACCACTAACTGTACTGGCCTGGCCTAAAAGGCAGGGAAGATAATAAAAAAGTAAAAAAAACATAATAGAGAAAACAACAGAGCAGCTCAGGAGCAAACTCTATGAAATTGAACACGGCTGACAGTAGTAATAACCAGACAGAGGCAGTCAAGCAACTCATGGCTCTGCTCCCAGGTCCCAGGAACAAGACCAGTACGGACTAAAGAAGCGATAAAGACGAGATAAAACGCTTAAACCGAGGAGACAGCACCCCTCCCCAAAAACAGAAAAAAATGTTACTATGGCCGCAACGCAACTGAAGTGAATAGTCTTGTTTTATGGTTTATTTAAAAGTCAGCCACGGGGTGGCCAGGCCAGCACATCCAGTAGAGCGATAAACAAGACAAACCCACTAGCCCAACAGCCCAGCAACCCATCAAACCTATCTGCAGAGCAACTCAACAGCCAGGTAGACCGTCAGCCGTCAGTTGGCCAAGTTGGTCAATTGAACACTACAACAGCAACTACAGCTAGAACTACAGCAGCTATGGCTACTAAAGCTGGCAAAACGATTAAGTGCAGACAGAGTACGGCCGGGGCACGGCACGGCACGGCACGGCACGGCACGGCACGGCACGGCAACTCATCTCCGCGTCAACCCCAAAAAGCCAGAAATTCATTTGGCTGAAATTACAAATTACGGCACTTGCAACAACAACAGCAAGTACGCACTAACACCGAGGTGGCAAGCAACTATTAACTCAACAAGCATAAAATGAAGCAGGCCAAGAAGCAGCTCCAGTGGCTGACTGTGCCACAGCCAGAGCCAGAGCCAGAGCCTGTGCCTGGGACGTAGTGGCACTTCAGCTGGCATTCATATATAGCAGACTGAGCTGGCAAATAAGCCGACAGCAGATATTGTCAACGTGTGACGCCAGTGACGCACTCCCTGGGAATGGGCAAGGGCAAAGGGTATGGGCATGGACATGACTATGGGAATGGGAATGGCACTGAAATGAAAGCAGGCGCACACGTACCTGTGGGCGAGAGAGTTCAGATTACGTTGTTGCCATCGGGCAGGGTTGTTGTTACCTTCTGCATGTGCTTCATAATTCAAAGCCGTCAACACTTTACACTCGGAGCACAGCACAAAGAGAGAGGAAAAAAACTTACTACAAGTCCAACGGAGCCGCAATTATGACAAAAGTATGGCTGGCATAAATTTAGCACTTGCTTATTGTTTGCACTGATGCCTTTGCTCCACGATGTGATCCGGCTGCTGGATGGATGGTGGAGGGGCACTGGGGTCTGTTGTTATGACATTTGTTTGCAGCGAAATAAAGCGCCGCATTAAAGTTAATGACGCCCAGGAAGGTGGCTTAAAGTGCCAGTCACTCAAAGGGCCACCTCAGGCTTCACAACTCTCTGGGCAACCACAGGCAGCAGGCAGCAGGCATCAGGCATAGCCACGCAAGCATTGAGGCAGTCCGTCCTCCACTCATACTCAATTTAAATTCCCCGCTCCTCTGCCCCGCTCAGGTCACAAGCTGAGGCGGAAATTAGAAATTAAGTCGCTCGCTGTTTGAATATAAATTTAATTAATGTTACACAAATGCTTAAAAGCCTGCATAGTTTGTTTGCCCTAGACCACCGCCATAACAACACCAGCACCAACACCACCACAAACAACAACAACAACAATTGGCCAGGACACCCAGCTCCAGCTCTGACAGGCAACAGCACGCGCCATCCGACCCCTCTTTCCGCTTCAGCTATGTGAACTTTTGGACGCTGTTTAATAGTTTTCAAATGCTTGTCTAACTGACGCCTTCCGTCACTACATTGTGTACATATAAGCGAAGGCAACGTGGGTTGATCAGTGAGTTCATTAAACAAGTTGATGGCCTTAATGAATCCAGCCGTCATGGACATAATCAGTCAAGCTGGCGAGAAGAATTAGCTTAACTTACGACATGAATGAGATATCGGTATATTCCACGACTAAGCTAAGATCGGTATATTAATAAGGATGTACCTCAGGTTTCCGATTTACAAATAATAATGCTTGGCATAGTTTGTATGTATGTATGTATTGATAGCTGAAAATTCCCTCGAGCATACCCAAGCACAATCTTATATACTACATCATCTTATTGCAGCCATAACTCTAATAACTTTACTTCGTGGCAAAGTTGAGCAAAACTTTGATGTTCCAATGTAAACTTTACATTAAAATAAACATCAAAAACCGCAAGCATAATTATACAAATTTAATAAAGTGACCCTCTCTCCGGCGGTACTCGCTCGAGGACAGCATAAAATTGGGGGTCTGAGAGGGAGGAGGGCCTCTCAAACTGGTCAGCCCTGTTGACTAATAAAGGCGGAAGTGTATCCGTAGTGCTTGGTTGCGTCATGTGTCCGATGAGTTGGCTTGTTGGAGTGGCAAGCTCTGCTGCAGTTCATTAATTATTTGACCCACAGCGGGTGGTCGACTTGGCGAGAGAGAAAGAACTGCTCGCAGTGGTATTTTCTACTGCTTTTTTTTGGTGTTTGATAAAAGGAAGTCGCTTAATTAGTTTTACTACTCTGACGCTGGTAGTTGAAGTTTATTATTAGCGCAAACTTTGACATCGATAACAACACAATGTCATTTGCATTTGCATTTCCACGCTCCACGTTCCATCTCTCCATACTACCCCCTTTGGACAAATTTGTACTCTAAGCCAATCCTGGTGGACAATGTCAATGCAACTACATGACAATGCTTTTAATGACATTGCTCTTCTTTTTCACTGACGTATAAGCCAAATAACATTTAGCCAATGTGATTTGCATCTTACAGCGGATCGACAGCAGAGTTTCGCATTTGAATTTGGCCATGCAGAGCTCCATGGCAGCCCCCGCAGCGATGTCATTAAATCATGCTAAATGTCACTGACTGTTGCTGTCACTCAGGGAGTGTGGGCCAACACACATACACACACACCGCGAATGACTGCGGGCTGTTGGCCAACACTCCAACACTGAATTGCTGGTCTCCCTTTGGCACCCCCCCTCACTTATTTTAACTGCGGTCGCAAATGCAAATAGCAACAGCCCCACTAGCAGCAGTAACAGCAGCAGCAACAGCAGCAGCAACAGCAGCTACAATAACAACATTTCCATGGAATTAGTTAACGTTTACCAACCAAATGCAGCAATAACAACTACTACTACCCCAGCAACTCAGCGACTCAGAGCTGGACAACAAATTGACAGTGTTAAATTAATTTGAAAATACATGCAACTGTAGTCCTATTACTACACTCAGAGAAATAGGTCTTCTAATGACTTAAAATTTATACTAGAGGTTTCTTAAGAAAGCAAAGTACTAATGATTCAACATATTTCATTTAGACTAACGAAGAGAAAATAAATCAACATATAGCAAATGCAATAGTTCCTAATAATTTGCAATACAAACATAAAGAATTGCAAAAATAAATATAGTATTATCATAAAGTCTTTATAAAATCAACGAAGCGTGACACCTTCGATGTTTGAGAGCATCGACTGTACGTTTGAAAACAGCAATGCAAAGTAAAACGCACCACACTTTAAATTTATACTAGAGGTTTTTTAAAAAAAACATTTGATTAGACTAACAAAGACAAGATAAATCAACATACAATAATTCCTAATAATTTGCAACACGAACATAAACAGTTGCAAAAATAAATAAAGCACTTTCATAAAGTAAAGATTGTAAATCCTTTAATGCACTTTGCTTCCTAAGTAATTAATAAGCATAAGTTTTGCAAATTTATTCTATGGGTGGTTAAGCTTTTTTCCGAGTGTAACTGAAGCTCCATTTCCATTTGCATTCCCAATTCCATTACCATAGCTTGGCCTAGGTAAATTCAAATGCACAACCAAGCAGCAGCAGCAGCACAGCCCAGGGCAATGAGTAGTAGTGCTGTCCAGACTGCAGACAACAGACAGACAGCATTGTCAGCTAGATGCGTTTCACTGATTTTAATTAATTCATCTGTCAAATAAGATTAGTTTTATGGTTTACATTGTACACATTCCCAGTGAACCAAAAGTTCGTAAAAGATATCGCTAACGAAAAATGCGCGAAACAAAAACGGACAAAACATTCGCGAAAACCCTCGTTTACGATCAGAAAACTACTCGCTCGTCGCTCAGTTTGTGGCAGTGAAAGTTTCGAACGCGAATGCTCGTAAACGATTCGTTAGCGAGCATTTTTCGGATGTTTTTGCGAATCATTTGAGAAGTCGTTTGCGAGCCATTTTTAATATCTTTTGCGAATCACATGAGAAGTCGTTTGCGAACATTTATCGATATCTTTTGCGAATCATATGTGAAGTCGTTTGCGAGCCGTTATAGATATCTTTTGCGACTCATTTCTAATATCGCTTACGGATTCAATAAATACTAAATATAGTTTTAAATTTGATTTTTTATTTGCTAAACATAATGTCTTATTTTATCTTATATCTATAAAGTTATTTGCCGCCAGGAGCTACGAACCAATTTGCCGCAAGACACATTTTTGAACACTTTAAAAGAACCGCAATCTGTATAAAGAGACAGTAAAAAAATAATTAAAATACATATGCGAGATAAATATATTATATTATTATTAGAATACATACAACATTCTTCAAAACGCCTTCTTTCTGCAGGGTATGCTATAAGAGAATTAAATAAATATATCAGGACAGCGTTAATCAAAAGCACTAAATTTATTTCTTACCGTCGAATTGATAGAAATTTTAAGCACTGCCACTTTTTCACTCCACCGTCAATTTGCGTCGTCACAAGAGAAAAGAAAGTTCTCGATTCCGAGCGAGAACAATAACGCATCAGTTGCCGTTTTGAGCGACCAAAAAAGGAACAAGCGAGAGAACGACAACTGAAAAACAACAACTACGCATCAGCTGCCGTTGAGCGACCAAAAAGGAACAAGCGAGAGAACGGCAAGCAAAATACAACAACAACGTATCGGTTGCATTTTTTTGTTGGTTTATGCGTCGTACACGAAACAATATCATTTTTCTTTCGATTTTAGTTTCGTTTTCGAGCTCGAATGCGATAGTTTTGCGAAACTCTCGCTCGACATTCGCGTCGTGGTACACTGGGTTGCTCTGGTTGCAGTTGTTGCTGTTGATTTAGGCACTTGTGGTGCCTCCATCTCCATCGCAACGTTGTCAGCTGTTAAAAATAACTAATTTATGGCAAATACCTTGCAATTGGACACAGTGCACACACCTGAGCTAAGGCAATTCCATTGCTCTGATCAGTTGCAGCTTAATCACATTTTGGCAGCGCCATTAATGAAGCTTAATAATTCAATAAACTAGAGGCAATATAAATGAACCTGTTGCCGCATGTTGTTCATCTGCCAGTAAAATACACAAATTTCATTTTGACATGCACACACAGAGACAGACAGGCAGACAGATAGACAGACAGACAGACAGACAGACAGACAGACATATAGGCATACATTTACTTTAGCGCATATCCTGCAATGCTGCTCACTCCAGGCAGTCATATGGCCCATTAGGCACAGATTTTGTAAATTATGTCAATAATTCAATACAGAAATGCCAACGCTGCTGACATTTGGTACATGCCCCAACTCACCCACTACTATTAGCCACCTTAATGACAACAACTACAACAACAAGAACCACAGCAGGAGCGACGTCAACGTCGACGCTGACGTCGACTGCGTGTCAAATTTGTGCGCTGCTTCATTGTTAATCGCCGGGCCATAAACCCGAAAACAATTAACTTAATCAAATGCAATTGAGCAATGTCATTTGTGATTGTGATGGCCCTTGCCTGGCTATGGGCACAGGACTCAGAGGATTCAATGCTGCTCGCCCTGAGCATAACCTTAACTCATATTGTTTATGCTCGACTCGCGATCTATGTAGTATATATATGTATATAGACTCTGCTTGCTACGGCTGTTGTTGATGTGGTTGATGTTGCTGCTGCGATTGTTGTTGTTGTTATTAATAGGATTGTCAATCGCAAATTGTGCCTGTGTGTCTCTGTGTGTCAGCAACGGCTTCAGCTCCTTACTACCATTCCTTTGGCAACCAATCGCTGACACCATACTCTGCTCTGTGCCTGTGTCTGTCTCGGTCTCTGTGTCTGGGCGTTGTCATCATCATCAACAACATTGTCCTCGTAGTCGTTCGCTTTTTGAGCCTGAGTCTGCTTGCCTTGGTATTGTGGCTGAAAATTATTATAGCGGTTATTATTCACAGTCAATTACATTGCCACAGCGACAGAGACTCACACACACACAGCAATCGTGGGGCCGGTAAGACAGCGAGCGACATTTTGACAGGCACAACTATCCATCTATGTATTGCACATAATGACAATTATAATGGCAGCCACAATTATGAATGCCTAGCGATTAATAACGCCAAGCCAGGCGCTAAGCAACGCCAACAACAGCAGCAGCAGCAGCCGCAGCAGTAGGAGTCGCAATAACAACAATGCGGCATTAAGTTTAGCTCTTGGTATTCCTCCTCTGTTGTAATATAGCCGAAAAATGTTTTAGAGTGTATTAAAATTGGCTGTCCGGGTTTAATGCCCTGTCAATTTAACATCGCTTAATTTCTCATTTTGCCAGCATCATTTTAAGTCATAATTGAAGTCTGGGTCTCTCACAGTTCTCGGTACTCCGGGGTTGATGGACTTAGCCGATTGCCTGGTAATGCCATATGCTCTTTATTTTATCAAAAAGCTAAATATGCTGCTGATAGAATACAGTGTAACAGCTTACAGGGTCGTTCATCTTCCGTTGTATTGACGTCAATGCATAAGCAATTAAATAAATAGATAGCCCAAGGATTGCAATGAGCTGCTTGCAGCTGAATCTATAGTTCTCTGAGTTTGCCTCATCGTTTCAATTAATGCCATGTACTTTCACTGTGTGCAAAGGGTATATTCAGTTTGTGGAGCAGACTTAGTTATAGTCTTGACTCTATGTTGTTCAGTATATCAGTTAGTCAGTTCATCAGTAGGTGTAAACCTGTCGACAGCACTCGACTGTTCCGCAAAGCTTAAATTGTTACTCGAGTCTAGAATTTCCGCACAAAGTTGTTGCTGCTGCTGCTTCTGCTTACTACTTGTTGTTGTTGTTGTATTCGCTGTATGCGCGCCAAATCGTTAGCGCATTTTAATTAAACTCTAAATTAGTCATTTTCATTGGCCTTTGGCTCAAAGCGCAAGTGCCCCTCGAATCCCTAAAGTTTTTGGCTGCCTCTTGCATTTCTTTGAGCAACTGACTGCCGCATTGCGTTGCACTGGTATGTGTCTGTGCCTCGCCCCTTCTGCCCCTCCCCTGTCGCCATGCTTTGTTCTACTATTTTCATTTCATTGAAGCGACAGTTGCTATAGCTCCTTTCCTGCAGTGCGTTTCCTCTCTGCATCTCTCATTATCTCTTTCTCGGGCTAACTGTCAAGCCACTAGAGTAAGAGTTTCGCAAACTAAATTAGGGTTAAGATTGCAAATAAAATGTATTACCCATTGCCGTACACCCTGCGTCTCATTTGAATTGCATAAACAACTGACAAAAGCAAAAAGTTCAACGACTGTCGCTATTTATCTCTTTTAGCTCAGCGCTGTCTAATGACACGCCCACCATGCACCACGGCACACGCAACGCCATGCCATGCCATGCCACGAGGAGGCGCAACAGTGAGTGAGATGAATGGAGAGTAAAATTCATGGGAAGACGCCAAAGTGACCGCAATTTAAGCCTAAATGCTGTGCGTTTAAACAACGTTAGGCCAACGGCAATGGATGTGCTGTGGATGTGGATATGAATGTTTGTCAGCATGCAATATACCTACAGCTCCACCACCAGCCCCAGACCCAGACCCAGTCCAAGTCTCATAGTCAGCTGCTGCTGCAGCTGCAATTGTAGCAATAACAACTTCGGTTTCAGCTCTTGTTAGAAAAGAACAAAATTTGCTCGCAGGCTAAAACTTGAACGACCTCTCGGTCTCTTCCTTCTCTGTGCCTAGTTTTGTGTGCTTGTCTGTTCCTTTTCTCCGAACATGCTGCCTGTCAGCACGCCTCGAGCTGTGGGCTGCGCCCGTCCAACACGTCGTATGCGCAATGTGTGCAGCCGCAAGTGCACTAAATTTAACTACTGTTAAATAAATTTCATGAAATTAGTAATATTTATGCTACATTATTACACTGACGGCGACTACAAATAAGAGGAACAGCAGTGCAGCAGTGTAGCAGTGCAGCAGCAGCAACCACAACAATAAAACTGGCGTGTGCCTAAGTAACCACTCTTTATCTCTTTCAATAACGAGTCTAACGACATCAGACACAGCCACAGCCACAGCAACTACAACAATGGCAACAATAACTAAAGTTAGTAGTACTAGTACTAGTAGAACTGGAACTATGCGATTCGCTCCTCAGCTCAACATTATTGTTTGCTACGCTTTTGTTGTCGCTCAACTTGAATGAATGACATAATGGTGGAAGACCACAATTTCAAAAGCATACTTAACAAATATTACGAAATACTGGCAAAAGTGCATGCAACAAAAGAATAACAAGCCAAGCAGGCCAGTGTAGTGTAGGGCAGACCAGTGCAGTGGCCACTCGACCAGCCGCCTAGGTGAACCAGACAAAGGGACAAAACAATGCAAACGACGCGCCATGGACAGCAAACGCCAAGAAGGCCTGGCCCCAGCTTAGCTCAGATGACAGCGTGATTGAGTCGTGAGTAAGTTTGAATCTGATATTTCTAAGTTATAAAGAGTACATAAATTGTGCTCTGAGATTATAGATCAAGATGAAATTGCTGACTCTAGTTACTTTTTTACCTATTAAGAAGAGGCAAAAGGTGCCTCAGTGAATGATAATCCTCCTTTATCATTTCTCTTTTATATTTATATATTACTTGTAGTAATTTGTAAAGACAACTATTAATAGCTTTTATTTGATTATTGACAAGTATTCATACTTAATATATGTATGTATACTATTTTTAATGCAAACGACGCGCCAAAGGCTGGCCTCAGCTTAGCTCAGATGACAGCGTGATTGAGTCGTGAGTAAGTCTGAATCTGATATTTCTAAATTATAAATTGTACATAAATTGATCTCTGAGATTATAGATCAAGTTGAAATTACTGACTCTTGTTACTTCTTACCTATTAAGAATTGGCATAGCTGCCCCAGTGGCCGATAATCCTTATTCATCGAAATTAAAATAAAAAATTAAAGTAAAATTAGATTATTAAATTATGTATTACTATATATATATTATAAAAAGTATATACACACCTGATCATATTAACACATCAACTCAGACTTTAAGATAACAGAAAACAATTTTATTCATCATTTTAAACTTAAAATTTGGTCTCATTGGCTCTTTAACTATTTCTTTTTAATAAAATAAACTTAATTGAAACATAGAATAATAATATAAAAGAAAGGAGATCATTTTGTGTCTTAGATACGTTTTCAGCCTGATCATAATAATAGGTACACTTCATGTGTTGGTAAGAAACATAATTTTAATTTCTATTTTATGTTCTTTTTTTGCTAAATAAATATTTACTAACTTAGTATCCAGTGTATCCACCTCTATTTTTGGTCACTTCTCCTATTCTTTTTGGCATACTTTTAATAAGAGCCTGGCAGGTTTCTACTGGTGTATTATTATATATTACTAATAGTAAGTCATAACTAATAATTTATTTGATTTTTGACAACTTCTAATACTTAATTTAATTCGACAGCTACTTTGACTCTCAATTAAATATAAATAGGAAAGGGTTTGGATAAATAAAAACTGTACTCAAATATCGTCAGGCAGCTGTCACGTGCTCAACACTGGAACTATGCTGCAACTGTTGCCGCTGTGACTGGTGTTGTCTGTGCTGTGTTGTTGCATTAAATAATAATAATCATAATAAGTAATGTAGGTAGATGAAGAGCAACGGAGCAGCAGTAGCACCAGCAGCAGCAGCACTTGGGCCAGCTAAACGTCATGCAAAGTGCGCCAAAAGGACACTACAGGATGCTGTCGCTGATGTTACACATCCTGCATGTCTGCCTGTCTGTCTGTCTGCCTTGGCAAGCAGGCGACCTGCGTTGCTTGTTCATTTAGCAGCTCGTGCTGCCTGCCTGCTTGCCTGCCTGCCCGTTGGCTTTGTTACTCTAAATTCCTTAGCTGTTGTGGCGTTTAGTTGTTAGTATCCTAGTGGCTCCATCTCCACTCATCAGTGGCTGTTGTTCTCGACCTCGTCAGCACGTCCCTTTAAATCCTTTAACAGTGGCCCCGTGTATTGTTGTTGCTGCTCTGCCTGCAGGTCGCTCGCATTGTTTATACGGTGTACGTATGTATGTGTGTACAGATAGAGCAGGCGACTAGTTGCCATGTCCTGGCCTATCCTGGCACTAGGCTGCGCTTTAACTATGGCTTAGCCTACTGCAGACAAATACTTTGTGATTCACATGCTCTCAGGTAGCTTATACACTAGGCAGCAGCAACAGCAACAGCAGCAGCATCATCATCATCATAATCATTATCAACATCATCATCATCATTTTCATCGTCATCGTCAGTTGTGAAAAGAAGAAAAACAAAACAATAGCTCCTCAGTTAGTTTACGCAGATTTTGCATTTTGGCTTTGCCTTTGCGGTTGCGTTAGACTGTTGCCTCTACTGAATTAACCTGAAATGATTTAATGAGCATGTTTTACCTCAAAATGTAGTAATTGTCACGTATTACGTGCTCAGCCTGAAGATTTCATACGCATAGCAGACAAATAGCTAAATCTTTGCCTAGGCAACCTAGAGAATATGTATATTTGCATATGTAATTTTATGGTAATACTCGTTAAAAAATATATGAATAGCGGCATATAACAAGCAAAGAAATGTACGTGTGCTCGACTAGTTAGTTGGCTTATGAAGCTTCCACAATCTCTGTATGTATGTATGTATGTGTGTGTGTGTGTGTTTGTGTGTGTGTGTTTGTACCAAATTAGAGCCTTGGCTTTAGCTCTGAGCAGCTCAGAAGCCAACGCACGTGGCAAACGGAAATGCTGCTGCTACTGTTTGTTGCTGTGAAACTCTTGGCGAACAAATTTTCGTGCTGAGTGCATAAAAGACTCTAAAAAATTCATATAAAACCAAAGAACGCACTTTACACGCTTCGTCACACACACACACACACACACACACGCTCATACACAAGGAGGGGGGCGAGACATTCACGTATGAGTGACATGTAATAAAAACGAAACAATATTGCATGATAAAGTATACGCCCAGTGGGCAAAAGGTTTCGGTAGCATAGTACTTGTATATGCACACACACACATACTCAAATAGATATATGAAAACTGAATTAAACGAACTACGAATGGGACCATAATAACAACAAGAAAAAACCCTAAAAGAAGGACAACAACATTGCAAAAAACATGGCAGAAAAAAAAACAAAAGCAGCACACTGCCACAACACAATGGCCGAGCAATGAGACCAACAAAAGCAATAACCAAAAGATAATAACAACAACAACAACCATAACGACGACGACAACAAGTAGTAGTAAGCAGCCGCAGAAGACAAAAAGCAGCAACAACAATAAGAATGCACAGCATAAACAGGAAGCACAATAGAGTCAACTTTCGAGGAGGTCACCGACAACCAACGACGATTGCAGGTCTTACGGTCGTCACTTAATAGCATAGATGTTGCTGCTGCTGCTGCTGTTGCTGCTGCTTCACTTTTGAGCTTGCTGCTCTCTACTGTTGTTGTTGTTGTGGCCAAGCAGCATACTTTATTTGATGGTCATAACTTTTTCATTAGAACAAAAATATATATTCGAGCACAATATGTCCCGCAGCGCCGTAAACTATAAGTATATAAATAAGTACGGTACTACGAGCAGAGAGCAGCAGTTCATATAATGTCACATGTGTATACATGAGTGCGTGTGTGTGTGTGTGCCACTCCATGACTGCTCTGCGTGGCATCGAGAACAACGGAATAACAAGAGCAATAGCCTGAGTTGTCATACTTTTTGGATGACCATAAAAGTTGCTGTGAAGTTGCACGCTTTACATTGCCATTGCAGCTACTTAAACAAGGGGTCCAGCAATAACTGAACTGAACTGAACTGAACCGAAACGAACTGAACTGAACTCAAGAGAACAGGACTAAACTCAACTCATCTGAACTGAGCTGAGCTGGGGCCTGCTCCGATGCGAGAAAGTTAGCTCACTGGGGAGCTAGCATGGCTGCTGAAAGTCTGGAGGAGTAGCAAATAAGTCAAGTTTAAAGATAAACAAAAAAAACTCGGAAAGCTACAGTCGGATGCAACCGACAGTAGAAGACCCTGTACTTTCCTTTGCACACACACACGCTAACACTCACACAAGCACACATAGCGCAAAGTCGCATGCAACCACACATACGCTCGCGCTGCTCCCCCCTTACCAAGTACAGGGAATTGATTCTTGAATATCTCCGGTGTTTATTATCCGATTGAGCCACAATTCACAGCACAGATAAAGATTATCATAAGAATTTTGTATGCCAAAACACAAAATTGTATCTTTAAAATTGTGGGTGTGGCAGTTTTTCGCGGTTTTTGGGGGAGGGGGGGGAGGTATCAAAAATCTAAAACAAACTTGATCTGCCTACACTATAGGGGCATCTAACTGCCAAATATGATGTCTCTAGCTCTTACAGTTTCCGAGATCTAGGTGTTCATACGGACGGACAGACGGACAGACGGACAGACGGACGGACGGACGGACGGACGGACGGACAGACAGACAGACGGACATGGCTAGATCGACTCAGCTCGTCGTCCTGATCAAGAATATATATACTTTGTGGGGTCTGCCACGCCTCCTTCTGCCTGTTACATACATTTCGGGCTTGCACAATCTTAATAGACCCTTTTGTACTTTTTTAAAGTACAGGGTCTAATGAAAAAGCTAAAATCATTCCCAAACTGCCAATTGGGGCACAGTGCAGCGTTTTATAACTTTCGAATTCGGACAATGCCCCTCAGCTCACACCTAATA
This sequence comes from Liodrosophila aerea, assembly GCA_035045005.1. NCBI lineage: Eukaryota > Metazoa > Arthropoda > Insecta > Diptera > Drosophilidae > Liodrosophila > Liodrosophila aerea. Next base: position 1,016,653 of record JAWNNL010000753.1, read on the forward strand.
CACGTTCTTTATACACTATGGACTTGGTTCAAGTGGTAACTTCGACACCTGCATGCATACGAGTAAGTGCTGTCATTAGGTTATAAATTATTTACTAAACTTTGAGCTCTGTCTACTAGAAATGTGTTATCTGCAGAGCATGCAGAGCAGAGCTAATGGGTAAGTACTTGTCGACCATTGTTTCAGTTGTTTCAGCTGCAGTGAAATGCACTGCAATAGCACTATATTTCGTTTTTTAACGCTGTCTATTAAAAGCATCTTGAAGTTGTAAAATTCCAGGCAGCTCTAGTCTGCATGGAGGTTCGATATTTTTTAAACTCAAGTTGCAACTAAGGTAGTATTCAGAGCAGAGTGCAACGGCTTAAGCCCAACGATGCTATGATGCCTGGGTTGAATATTGTGTTCGCGCTCTCTGCTTGAGTCTCTTCTTTACCCTGCATTGTTACCCAACTTTTGAATTCCAATATCAAAATCAACAATTTACCGCTGTTGTTAGCGTTGTCGGCGCATACTTCTGTTGTTTTCTGTTCTGTAAACGACGCACAGGACTCAGCAGGCGGCCTGAGTTTTGGCTTGGCATCCTGTACGGTTGTGTGTGTTTGTTTGCTGCCGCTGTAAAGCCAACGAAACTTTTGTCCTCAGTTGCACAAATACGACTCTGCACAACAAATACAAATACACTCGTACACACACACACACACACACAAAGAGAAGTGTACAAACACTAGTGGTAAAAGATTGCCTTGGGAAATAAAACGTCGTCTCATACAGTTGAATACCCCAGAGAGAGCTTACTAAACTATTATGCTCTCGCGCAGTTGTTGCAACAGCAGCGCCTAACCGAGGCAGCAACAATGGCAATAGCAACAAAAGCACCAACACTAACAATAACACCACTAATAACATCAAAAACAACAAGAAGAGCAAAGCAGAGCAGCAGCAACAGCAACAGCAGAAGCAGCAGCGGCAACAACTCACATATCATAAGAGTATCATGGCAATTTCAGTACTAACTGCAAATTCAAAAGCCAAAAGCTGGTGTACACAGCTGCAAGCTCTGGCACACATACACACAAGCACTCACACACACACACACACACACTTATACCCACAAACTCATACAAGGATAAAAGAGCTTGCTGTCCACTTATGTGCAGCTCCTCGGTTGCCCATCAGAGACAAAAGGCAGCAAGCACACTACAAAAATCAGGCACTAAGTATACCCCTAAGATATTTGCAACATGTACATTTTTTTGTTGTTTTTAATTTGGTTGTTTGTCATGCTCGTTGCTGCTGCTGTTGCTGTTGCTGTCGTGCTCATATTGCTCTGCTGTGCCGTTGACAAATACATTCAAATGACTGCCACTCGCCGGGATATTGCTGAAATGGACATGAAAATGAGAAATGCGTTCAACGAACCAGTTAAGCAGCTAAAAGCTACCCCTACCCCCATATGAATTGTATTTGAGTATATGATTATGTGTATCTATGTATGCTTACTCCTGCATCACTAACTAATACTAACAAGAAAGTATGACTCATATGACTTCGGCCTTAACTGTAACGTACAAAACTCATCACCATCATCAACACAATGCTTACACAACGACAACACCAGCAGCAGCAACTATTGTAGCTGCAGTGGCAGTTCCTGTGGCTGTGGCATTATCATCAGCCTCAACCTGCAGCCGCAGCCCTGGCGGAGACAGTCCGTGGTAGTAGTATGTTGTACTTACATTGTTTTAAGCTGCAGTTTGCATCAAACTTGGCGACGCAATCGTACTATGTCTGACTAATGCACGACTAATGCTCCATGTGTCATACACATACATACGTATGTATGTATGTAATAATAGCACTCACAAACATGCATGAGGATAATCCAAGCTTAGAACTATTTGAAAGTCCCAATCCTTAGCTCTACATATGATTTAAGCGAGAGTTAAATAAACTACTAAAAAATATGCTGGAAATACTTTTATACTACCAGGCCAACTTATTTTAAACAATATATTATAAATAGTATAAATACTATATGTGTGTACATTTATTGCGTCATACCTGTGAATGGACAGATTGCCGAATGATTCCAGATATTCTATTTTGTAGTTTGAATGCGAATAAAACTCATATGTGTATTTATGTCAATCGCGTTGCACAATCTAAATAAAAGATGCGTTTTATATGTTTCTTTCTTTACCAGAATTAAACACATTATTATTAATCAATTCATCGCCATAGCAGTTGCAGCTTAATTCAATTTCACAATACACACAAATTATTTTGACTCAATCCCGTTTAACAGGGAGGCCAACTTATTCAATAAACATAGAAATGGTCACACCGAAATGTGTCATCGATAGTTTTCAATAAAATTCAAATATAATTGGCGCGTAATATGGATAATTTGAAACAATATATAATTAAGTAGTAAAAAATATAAAATAGCTTTGAGGTGCATAAAATATTTCAAGATGAATAGTGATCAGTGAAGTTAAGAGATATATATTTGAATTAAAAAATATGTAATATTTTAATGTATTATATTATAACTTGTTAAACGGAAAATTCTCTAAAAATAAGCTAATTATAGGTACATTTATATATATACATATAGCGTAAACATAATTCTCGTTTTGCAGAATAAAGAATACAATAATATATGCACTTTCGCATAGAATCAGTGCAATCAGAGTCAGAACTGTATGAAATTCAAGTAAATGTCAAATGCACACATCAAACAAGGGCAAATAGGGGCAACTAAGGGCAGCTTGGAAAGACAAGAGAGAAATCTCATATCTAATGGGGATATGTGTGCTTTTCTGCAGGCATCACGTAATCATTGCACAACTACGTAAAAGACAGCCATTATTATTTGAATGTGAATGCGAATGCGTATGTGAATGCGAGACTGTTGTGCGAGTAACAGAAAATTACAAGCAAAAGATGTTGGCATTTACGATAAAAGCCTTGGTAATGTTCTACTTACGACACAGCAAGGCTTCCAAGGCTTCCAATGGGCCAAGAGCGTACATGCAGAGCCAGAGATACGGACTGAGACTGAGACAAAGACGCAGGATTGAGACAGATGCTAAGCCAAAGTGAACTTTGTTGATTTGCTTTCGGCTGCAAGTAGCAAATATCTGTCTAGCTCTGTGTCTGTCTGTGTGGCTGCGTGTCTCTCTGAATTTGTCGAATTTTCAATAATGCGGATTGGCACGCATGCGAATGGCGGATTGCTCTTTGTCTGACATTGTTTGCAATTAATTTCTTTAATGAATGCATAATTGCATTTTTGTGCGCGCCTTGAAGCCATTTTCCAAAAGAATTCAAATGAAAATAAATTAACGTAAAGCAAAAACTCATTAAAATGTGCCAGACGAAAGCCAAAAGGAAAACGTATAACGCACCAAACTCACACACACCCAGTCACACACACACTCACACACACACATGTATAAAACAAATATATGTGCATTATTTTATTTCATTTGTTTGTGGATATGTTCCTCTGTTTCTTTTTTTTATGTATTTGTATTTCCGCATTTTGCAATCGTCCGAATAATGAATTTAATGAACCATTAAGATGCTCGCCCAGTGATAAATTTCAATGTGGTGCATAAATTAAATGAACCCTGCTACGTGGTCCATGAGTTCAGTTACTTTGATTGCACTGCCTGAGCAAGCAAATTGATGTAACACATAAAAAACAAACAACATCACAACAATGTGTTCTTTCATTTATTTACCACACTATAAGCTGCAGTCTGTATATTTCGATAAATATTTCCTTTTTTTGCAATTTTAATTTGTATAATTGCACTACAAATAAGCGCAATTACTTCCTCCCCTTTTCATATGACTTTTGCCAACTTTCAAATGCGGCTTAAGTCTGCTGCTGCTGATGTTGCAGCAAAAAACAAGACACTGAACAAATTTTCTGACAAATTGCTGCAACAATACTTTTTGCCCCATCTCCTTTCGCTCCCTACTGACTTGGGGCGTAACAAAAGTGTTTTACATGCCAACAGATTCATGGTATTTGTACGCACGCAGCTTAATGTCGCAGCCAGCAGCAGCAGCTTCAGCACCCAGCAGCCAATCTGCCACCCAGCACCTACTAACAACCTGATCTCTTGGAGCACCGTACTTTAACCCTACCACGCCCATGCTATACCATCTCACAACCGCCACACATCAGCATTTGTCTGTTTGTCTGGCTCTGTGGTAAAACTTTTCTTATATGCAGCCTCAAAAGGAGGAGGAGGAAGCCTTTCCTGTTACACACTTGCATACTTTTCAGGTTGCGTGTACACTGAGAGCAAAAAAAAGTTCGTAAGCTACTTTAATGGGTTTGTGCGTAAGCCTGTGTGTCTGTGGCTCTGTCTCTGCCTGCGTCAAGTTCAAGCCGTTGGAAGTGCTTTTAAAGTCGCAGCCTTCATCACAAATATACACACAAGTTCACACACACACACACACACTCAGCACTCGAGAAATAAATAAATAAGTAAAGTTAATAAAAATAAAAGCAAAAGTTTGCATTTCAACTTTAATTACATTCTGTTTCAGGTGTGTACAGGTGTCTGTCTGTGCGTGTGTGCGTGTGTAGCTGTGTGTGCGCCGCTTGTCTGTATGTCAATGCTTATTTAGAAGCACTTGCTTCAACGCTGGCAATAAACAGCACAAAAAGCAGCACATGCCTAAGAGCAAAGTACGAAAGAAAACAAACGAGGAGAAATGCGAATTTAGTTGTTGCCACTGCCAGTGGCAGGTTGGTTCTGTGCTGCCACCGCCTTCATAATGACTTCATTCAAATGCCAACAAACTTGAAATGCCAAATGAAATAACTTGCGCCTGGGCAGAAGCATTTGAACCGGCAGCAACAACAAGTTGAGTTATGAGTTGGCATATGACTTTCATTTTGAAAAACCAACGCACACACACTAATGTTACACACAAAGACACACACACACACATACACAGCGGAAGAGAGAAATGCTGCTACCATTTTCGAGCTGCGTTCACACATAAAGTGTGAGCCGGCTGCTGCTGCTGCGGCTGCTGCTGTTTCTGCCCCCGATTGTTGCCTCATCCACAGCCCGCAAATGTTTGCATTTTTGCACATTTCTCCTGTCTCATTATGCTAAATACATTTGCATTGTTTGCCGTTGTTTTTCTAGCTCTTTTGATGCATATGTGTTGCCATCTCCGTCCGTTCTCCGTTCTCTGTTTTATACATATACATATGGCATAGTAGTATATGTCTCATTTTGACTTTGGTTCTGCTGCATGTGGCCCTGACTCTCTCGTCGTCGTCGTCTGGACTGTATTGTGAGTGCGTGGCGCTGCTGCCTTGGCTTTATGGTTGTTTGCTTCCGCTTTTGGTTATTACGCATTCATGTCTTGCCAAGTGCGCTTCAAAAACTTTGCAACGCTGCCATCGCAGGCTAAAAAAGCCAAAAGCAACAAATACCAGATTTTCAACATCATGCAAGCATAGTAGTAATAGTAGTGGTAGTAGCTGCTGCTGCTGCTGCAGTAACAACAGTTGCTGTAGCACGTCATCGCAGACTGTATGTGTGCAGTTTTGCATATGAAGTGCCGACTCAACAATCGAAAATTTGTGCAACAGACGCGTTAAGTGGGCGCTTGCATTGAGCTCAAGACTGAAGCATACTTTTCAGCTAAATTTATGCAACTTCCTAATGAGGCAGCCGCTGACTTTAAAATGAATTTGTCTAAAATTGCAAGCCACAGAATCAACTAAATGTATAAATACGCAGAGACTACTTAAGGCACTAACACGTTGCCATAGAAATGGGAACATTCGAAGCTCTTAAGCTTGGCTCCTTATCAACTTTGACTTCGTTTTTGGCTAATTTATGCATTACAGTTATAAATAGCATAGACTAAAAACGCTATATACACGCACACACAGGTACACACACACACACACACACAGAGAGAGAGCTATTATGCGCAGTTAGCAGCAGCTGCAGCCTGCTGCTCCTGCCAACGGTATTAGCAGGACAATCTACATAACAATAAGCGACGATTAAAAGCTTTACGAGTCCAGCATAGGCCAATTCACATGCCTGGCGCATATTATCTATTAAAAATTTATAGCCAGACAGCAGACATGCCACCAAAAACAGCGTGGCACGCCTGCAGCCAAACAAAAGCCAACAAGTATGCACCAATTTAAAATGCTGCCCCAACAACAACAACAGCGTGCTCGGCAATAACAACAAAAAGCGACGACAACGTCAACGATAGAAAAAAGGAAAACAACGCAAAACACAACAACAACAACAACAACAAGAATAACTACAACGATGGCAGCCGAAAAACCAAACGCAAGAAAATTTTCAAATAAAATTCACAAGCATGAAAGCGCTATTATATACTGGCTGAAAGACACAGTTGGAGAGCCCTCGCGCTCTATCTCTGTGTGTGATGCTCTATCGCACTCATTCTCTCTGTTTCTCTATATCCTCGTCTCTCTTGCGCCAGCTAGCCACATAAAACAAGCAAAGCCCACAAAACCCACGAAAAAACAAAACAGCTTCTAATCATTTTTAATGAAATTCCAAATAAACACGTAAAAGCCAATGAATGTCATTTCAAAAAGGTAAAAGCTTGTGGCATGCGGCATGTTGTGTATGTGTGTGTGTGTGTAAATGTATGTGGAGAGCAGAACGTGCTGCAGAAGCAACAAGGTGAACCTGCGCCCAGGATGTGCGATACTTGCCGTATGAATAACAACAGCAACAACAACGGCAACCAATTGCCGCTGGGCAGCAACAACAAGAGCGGCGTAAATTGAGTGGCAGACGGGGTGGCAGGCGAAACAAGTGCCACAACAACGAGCAACAAAATTTATTAGTCCGCACAATTTGACTACTTTTAGGCGCAACAACCACAGGACACAGGACGAAACAGAACAGGACACACGGTCGCCGGATGAGGCTGAGGGCTGAGGAAGATGGCCACAGCAGCATTGCTGAGCTTCAGCTTCAGCTTTCGGCTTTCGGTTTCAGCGTGTGACATTCGCTTGGCTACAAGGAAATATGTTTAGCCACAAGGAAAGCAAAAATAAAAAACAAAATAGAATACAAAAAGGGCGCAACAACAGCAATAGAAGCCGCATACAAATAAACAAATTTATGGCGTAAACTGGAGAAATATTGTTAGGGCAGACAGACGGCAGGCCAGGCTATACGGATAAAGCTAGAATGCGCACGGGCTCTCTGACCAAGACAAACAAGCCAAGTTGAATAAGCGTTAAAGTAAGTTGAAATTTATTAATTTCGTGATAAGGTAAACAAGCTACACCACCGACTTCACACAGCACTGAGTAATGTCAGTTCCTGGGGACCGACTCGACGTGCCATTGACATTAAAATGCGGAAAAATAAAATGTCTAATTTAAGTTACGCTACAGTTGCACAACATTTTCATTGTAACTGTAAGTGCCTCAGTCGGACTCTACGTACGTGCTGCTAACAATTGAGCAGGCCAACGATGATGCCTTTACTTCCCTACAATTGAAAAAGTTACCTTACCAGCAAAAAGATTTTAAACAATTTTTAATGTAGTATTATTTAAATACTGTACTTCAAATTATTAATATTAATACCAGACATTTAAAAATTATGATTAATTATGTAAAGAATTGAACATAACTATTTGACTTTCCCTGATCTTGCAATATTCTTTCTTCTTATTTTATTTAATCGAAATATCGATTGACTATAGCTTTCGTATTACACTGTGAATCAAGTGTGTACACACTAGTTAGGGATTATTACGAAGGGCAAACTGGTCACACTGAAAGCGCTGCCCTTGTCACATTATTAAAATAGATGACAAATTGCTGGAATTTAAAGCAAATACAAAAAAAAGAATGTAAGCTGAATCGACAACATATTCAAAAGTGCAGATAAAGTTGCAAACATTATCACAAAGTGCTTCTACCCGTAATCAGGGCAGCAGTATTTACGGAATGATGTACTCGTATATCTGTGCCGTGCCGTAGGCTGGACAGTGATGATTGAAGGGCGGAACTGGAAATGAAGACAAAGTTAAAGTCAAAGTAAGCTGCATGCGTTTTACTGTAATTTAAATATGCCAGACTGTTTCAATCATTTTTGCCTGGTTGGGCATGGGCCAAAGTTTTTCATAAGTATTTTATTTGCGGGCAGCGATCTGCTGTGCGAGCACACACACACTTTTGAAAAGGTGTTTGACCGGCAATAAGTCAATTTTGTTTGCGTTTTATTCACGCCAAGCCTGAGCTCTGGCGGGACTCACTTCAGATCTCTGGGGAGTTGGCCACCAAAAATTCAATGATTAATGTGCGTTGGTTGGTTGGAGTTTACCGAAGTGGAGGCTCGCTGCGAATGGGTTGGTGTACACATTGGGGATGGGGTTGAGGATGCGGTTGAGTATGGGCATGGCCATAGCCATGGCAACGAGTATAAGGATATTGAAATCATGGATCTGTACTCTGGCCGTAACGACAACGACGCAAATACTGAATGGAAATGGGGAATGGCGGCATCGCTGCTCAATGACCTCAGCGTATTTCAAAAGTTTATTAATTTATTGGATTTATGAAGTCATTGGGCATTATGCGTGGGGAATCGCATTTCCGCTCAATATCGTATTGTTGGGTAGAGGATATTCATTTAGCAAAAAGTATTCAATTTCGTGGCTTTTGTATCAGCGAACAAAGCGTAGGCGGAAAGGTAATTTGATTTTACAGCGATTGGGGGCCAAAATCGACTGCAGCCCATATCAATTTCTCTATTTGCATAGTTTACATCAATTGCTTTCATATCGCTCGGAATTTGCAATTTTGCTATAGTTACCATAACACATAAACTATTTCTGTTTGCGTGTGTGTTGAGGCAATTAGAAAATCAATGGCAATAATTATTAAAGCTGTCAAATGATTTAAATTGCGTGAATGCGTGCATATTTGTTTTTAGTCGTTAGTGAAATTTGAAAGCAATTTGAACAAGCATTAAATAAACACAGATAATGTTTAAGAGCTTCAACTAGTGATTATGTCTTAATTATACTCCCCTTTTGCATGGCTTGAACTATGTTTGGTTCAGGAAACTTGAGACATATTCCTAATAAAGGAAATAATAATTAACCCTTTAGAGTGGCTTTTGTCTAATGTTCAAAATGCCAATTGTTTAGGATTAAGCAGTGTTCGCCTTTTTGGCTTTTTGGTAAATATGTAAATATGTAATTGTCACAAAGGATGACAACATGCAGGCTCCCTGTGTGTGTGCTAAAGCCGGAGCAATTATTCCATTAATTAATTCTATACATGGCAAACACAGAGACAAATGTAATCAAATAATCGAATTACCAAAACATCGACCTTACTCAATCTGAATTTGTGGACTGAACATGGAACTAATCAATATTATAAACACATTTAAATTTTATCACAATCATATATCACATATGTTTGGTACGTGTTGCGTGTGTTGTGGTATTAAATTGACTTAAATTACATAGTATTTACCAATACAGAACGAAACGAACGAAAAAAAACGACAATTAAAATTTACGTAGTATTTTAATAGCAAAACTTTTCCCTTAAATGCTTATTTGGCTTGTTTTGTTGTTACTGTGGTATGTTCATTTTTTGTTACCTATTTTTTGCCGCATTTCATTAAACAAAACTTTACCCGCAACACCAGCAGCCAGAGATAGAGCTACTAGAGTGGAGGAGAGCCAGAGGAAGAACGTTGAGAATTTAATAGCTACACCTAAAGCTGTAATACTTTCTCTGGTATGTAGTTAGTTACAACCTGTGGCCCGGCGACAAACGGACGGACCGGCGGACGCACGGACAATGGACAACACAGACCATTTCCACTGCCTTCCACAAAATGCCATCAAAAGTGCCAACCTTGAGCACTTGGTTATTAAAATGCATTCAACCAAAATCTAAAAACTGCCAAACTAAAAACTAAAAAAAAAAGCTGCAAAATAATAATAACGAGTACGACGATGCTGCTAAAAACTAAACAACTTTTTCAACCAGTTTCAGGCAGTTAGAGAGGGGGAAAAAGAGTGTAAAAAGGCTGCAGCTATTTGGCCATTGTTGGCAGCCGCCGTGAGGCAAAGGGATGTCAGCGTATGCCACCCACATTTTTGTCGTTACACTTTCCAAGGTGGCTTTCCTCTATACGCTGTGGCTGGCGGTGGCTGCCTTGCGAAAAATAATTAATTTGCATAATCCTTTGTACCACTTTGCTTCATTCATGCCCAGCACGTTGGCTGCGACGACGACGACGACGACGACATCGTTGCCTTGGCCAAGCTCTGCAAATTCTGCAATGCAAATTACCTTAAGTGCGGGCCACACAACACATCACCCACAAAATAAAAAACACACATTCAAATAAGGCATAGTAGCAGAAGCAGTAGAAAAAGCTAAGCATCGCAGAAGGCTGCATTGTACACGACACTAAACAACCTGAAATCCTCGCAGATCTTAAATAATGTACACACGCACAACGCCAACGTGTAGCTATGTGTGTGTGCGTGTGTGAGTGCAAATGTACGCTTTTCTAGTGGCAAAACGAAGGTCGGACTAGCAGCCAATGCAGCTGTCTTCTTTCACATCGCGAGACAAGCTAAGAAATGTGTAAAAAACACCTGCTGCCAGTTACTTACTCGCATTTAAGCAGACCATGGAAGAAGCTGGCAGCTTGTTATGACGCGGGTGGTACATGGCCTGCCTGACTGCCAGCCTGACTGCCAGCCTGACTGCCTGCACTTCATCATACAAGTCGCCAACAAGAGCACGAACCTGCAGCAGCCTCAGCCTGAACCTGAACCTGTAGCCCTTCAGGGGCAATAGTAACACCCATCCACTTGGCTGCAACCATTTGGTTAACACGAATTTTTCTTACCGCCACTGATTTGTGTCCGTACACTGTTACACTCTTGCTCTGTGTTGTCTGTGTTGTCTTAGCTTCGCTTTTTGCAGCTGCAGGCGCATCAATCTGGCTCACTTTGGCTTTGGTGAGAGATCTACAGATGAGGATAAGCATGAGATGAGGATGAGCGAATGTCTTGGCAAATTAGTGCAGCGTCCAAATTTGTCTGCTGTCAGTTTGTAGCCTGAGCTGGTCGCTGATTTATGCGGCATGTAGCAAACAAAAAAGAGGCGCAAGCACTAGCATATGCAGTGGCAGGGTGTAGAGACCACAGTCCAGAGACCAGAGACCAGCAGCCTCCGATTGTGTTCTTCGTATTCGTTGTCGTTGCTTTTTTTTTGGCCATATTGTGGCCAGTGTGCATGGTGTGTTACATAACTCAACTACGCTCACGACTTGCGGCTATTGCCAGAGTTTCTTAGTGGCCGAGTTACTCAATTTGCCATATATAACCACACAGTCTGGCCAATGCAGCGGCGGGCATCAGCTTGGACTTCAATTTTTAGTGTTGCTTTCTTCTTTCTTAACTATTTTTCAAAAATGTCCTACACCCTCTCCTCCCGGCCATGAGGTGAAGTAATGAAGCCAACGCTTGTAGTTTCGTGGGTGCTGCTTCATTAAGTATGCCAGAGTGCTGTACCTGGTTGGTAAGTATTTACACTTACATAGGTACTCGTATATACATATATGTACATATATAAGTATATGATGATAGCTCTGCAGCTCTCTCCCACTATGTCTGTAGGTACAGGTTCATAGACCTGAGACCTGCACTATAAAATTTATGCTAGGATACCCGCTTGTCCTTGCTGCGGCGTCTGCCTGGGCCCCAAGTCTTTCCCTTTCCATCGCTGGCACTCTCCATCTCTCCGGTAGAGTAAAGTAAAGTAAGTATTTTTGGGTATTTGCATAAATTTTCTTAAGTGCATCAGGCAGTAAATTGCAATCGATGTTGTCGTTGTTGTTTTTGTTGTCGGCGCCGCCAGCGCTGCTCTGCTAGTATGTCGTGTTGTTGCTCTTGTCTTCTTTTCCCCTCTTTTATTCGCCTACTGCACGCTTTCTATTCTTTGCCACGCTGTTGTTGTTGTTGTGCTGGGGTAGCATGCTGCAAATTATATAGCACACTTTCCACACCTGGACAGGTCTGGTCTGTCCAGGTAGGTCTCTGTCGCTGGCCACGCTGGCTGAAGGAACAGCTCAAGAGCCGTACGTTTGGCTAGCTTCCGGCTCGCACACTTGGCCACCTTTCAACATGAGCCTTGGTGTCTGGCAAATTGTTTTCAAGGAACATGCAAAGCGCAAGTATTTAATTAATTTTTGCATATTTTATCTGTTTGAATTTGTTGAAGCATGTAAGGAGTGCTGCCCGCCCACAAGTCACTCCCCACAACAATCGTCTTCGCTCGGTCTGTATCTTAACTTTTGCTTGTGTTGAAATGCTTAAGCCATTGATTGCATCTGAAGTGGCGGTATTTATACGTTCGGGCTCATTTAAATAAATTCTAAATAAAGCACGAGGAACGACCACCGACCACAGAGACTACTACTAATACCACTACTACTTACTACCACTACTATTTTACAACACTTGGCCAATTAAGTTTGCGCACGACAGCATGTAAATGACGCTTTGACCTATCACAAATGACCTTTTGAATGGAACTTTGTGCATTTGAAGGGTCGCCCTTTGAGATATGCACAACTCTTGTATGGATTTTTCAATGGAGAATCTCTCATTTAATTCCATAAAGACACTTTAACTTAAGTTACAATAAATACTCCATCAAAAGCAAAAGCATACTTTTTGTAGCAGGATGATAGTGCAAATTAATCCAAATATAAGTGGAAAAATTGCTTGTGGTTGCTTGAATTTTTAATGCAATTTGAAAATTTGAAATCTTTTTCGTAAAATCTCAAGTGAGCTTTTACATAAAAATAAGTATGAGCTTATAAAATGTTGTTCAAAGTTTACAAAGTGCAAGCCAAACCAAAGTAGTTTTGCGTGTTGTTTTGTTGTCCGCAAACTTTGTTGGCCAACTGTTAGCACACTTCTACCTACTACTATGTGTGTGTAGGTGTTTACAGGCATATACCACTTGCATTGATATTGTAAATATGTGTGTGTATTGGTTTGTATGTATGTTGCCAGTTCATAAATTGCTTCTCGTGTTGCTGTGCTTGTAGCTTATATTGCTTTGCCTTTTGTTCGAAAATCAATTATGCTGTCATTGTCATGCTTTCCAGCCCCCATCCCTCTCCACACTCCACACTCCCCCTCTTTACTCAACACCCGCAGTCAACATCAGCTCAATCTGTATACTTGGAGTAGGAGAAGACAGCAACGACGAGGTCTAAGGGCTGACCACAACTGTTATCACACCTAACGCTTTTTAAAAACACGTTGCTCAAACATTGACTGTTGGCACCCCTGACAGACGACCGGACGGAGGGGCGGAGGGAGGGATGAATGAAGGGTCCGCTTATTGGAACACAGGGGCTGGTAACGGGACTGCCACTATATTGTAGGTCGTAGCGTGAGCCACACTCACTCTACGGTTTACGTGCCCATAATGGACCCTCATCAGTCTCATTATTTATGCGACGTGCGGTTTCTTTGGATTTTGTTAGATTAAAAAGTGCCTGAGGGTTTTGCCGAGTGGCCGAGTGGCTTGAACGTCACCGCACGGTCAACGTGGTCAATGTAGCCTCCAAAAGGTAAAACAGGTCAGACCGGTCAGGTATTGTCCCTGGTTGTCCCTGGCCCTGGCCCTAGGCTCTAGTCCAGCTTGTTTATGGCCCTTGGCACAAGCCCCTTTTTAGTCAGTCGACTATTTGTTAAATTTCTAAAATAAAATACACTCAGAAAGCACAAGCACAAGCACTGCGGCACTGCTGATGGGATGGCACTGACCAGGCTAAGAGATTGGCATTAGCAATGATTTTTTTTACGACTGCGTCCTGGCCCTTTGCACTGTGTTTAAAGATTAATGTGACAGGCATTGAATATTTATTAGTTGTTACTTTGCATATAATTTGTGGCCCTTGCTAACTGCCATTGATTTGGCCAGTCTGCATATTTAAATGTGCCACAGCAGTCAAGCTGTTGACTCTGTGGTTTTAATTTGTCAAAGTGCGCTAATACGAAATTAATTTGCCCCAGTCAGGCCAACTCACTCCACCACTCCACTCCACTCCACTCCACCAGCCAGCCAAGGCAAGGCGTTCGTCCAGTTGCCGGCCAAGACAAATGGCGTCTGCTGTTGAAATATTAAAAAAAAGGCAACACACATACACAAAGCAGAAAAAAAACCAAAAAATGTGTTGCTGGTGTTGCTGATGTTGCTGATGTCTGCTTGCTTGCGCCATGTGGCGCAACCTCAACTCCGGCCCAACTCCGTATCTCTGTTGCTGTATCTGTATCTGTATATGTGTCCGAGTACAAGTGTAGAAGCAATTACGTTAAATAAAACAAAAATAAAAGCAAGCAAATAAACAAAAGACCAGCAAAATACACACGCTAAGACAAATTGTTGCAGCAGCTGCATATTGTTGCTGCAGTAAGCAAAACAAAAGCAAAAGCAAATCAGTTTAAGCCTGAATTGTAACAATATGAAAACCAAATTAAATAAAATAAAGCAAACTACTGCAAACAGAGTGAAAACCAAATAATGCGAATATTGCATTAGTTTCTGACCATTGGCAATGCCCGGGGCGAAACATTGGAGACACTGTGTCTCAGAACTGCATGTTTGTGAATTGGCTAAAAGCATTAGCCGCACTGACATTACAACAACCAACTAGCTGGTTGCACACATGTAGCCAAACATGTAGCACACAGATACAGATACAGAGAGACGCAGGGACACAGTGGCACTTGACTTGCAGCGGCCAAGGCTGTAGCTGGCGACACGCTTCCACTGTGGCGACAACATGCTGCAACAGCATGGGGATTGCTTGCCCAAAAGTGAAATGTTTTTACACTTAAAGACAAAACCAGAGATTCAGTCAGAGCACAACACTCTCCCACCCCCCATTCATAGAAATCTTTTAGCCCACTCACGCAACCGAATGCCAAGTGCTCTACTGTCCCGTGCACTGAAACGTTTGCGGCTGCGGTTTGCACTTTTTGCTCTTTGAAGTTGTGCAACTGTAGTTGTAGCTGTATTAGTGTGTCTCTAGTATATGTATATCTGTGTGTGTGTGTGTGCGTGAGTGTATTACAACAACACTATCTACAAGCTGTTGTCGCTTTCGTTCTCATGTTGCATTGACAGAAGATTAGTGCGAAGCAACAATGTGAAAACAGCGCACTGCAGGGGTGCATGGTGAATGCCACCAACACAACAACACACTCACTCACACACACACACAGAGTGCCGCAATAGCGGAAATGGATGGCAGGGCGCCGCAGCAGACATTTTTATTGCGGCGCGCTTTGCTTTTTAAGTTGTTCCGAATTGCATTTGAAATTGTCGCTGTGGCTGTGTGGCTTGGGTTGCTGCGCAACTATTGCTCAAGAATTACGTAATTTAATGAAATTTAATAAACATCAAGAGCAACTGTGCAGTCGTTGGCATTGTGTGTGTGTGTGTGTGTGTGAGTGTGAGGGCTCCTTTCTTATGGAAGGACCAAAGGACCAGCCAATGCCAGCAACTTGAGCTTTATTAAATTTCACGCATGCTACGCTTCTCGACAAACCTGAAAATGAATGCACATGCTGGCAGTGCCAGCACTTACACTACTACCCCCTGTCCCCCTGTCTCAGAGTCGTCCATGCTCGCCTAGACGAAGTGACTGTTGCTGCTTGTGTTGTCGACGCGAATAGGGTGCAAAATGTTTGCACATCTGCATATAAATTCCTCTTAGTTCTGCTAGCATCCAGTCAGGCGGCAGCTTACACACTCACTCACACACACACACTATATATTTTTTTGCTCGATGTTGCCAATATTTGCATTTGCGTACTATTTCGCGTTTTTTCTTTGCTTTTTTTCGTCTATTGCCATTGTCGTGGCTGATGCTGCTGCTGCTGTTGTTGTTCACTTACGCTGTTTACATAAACATTTTTTCGACACAACACATTTCGTTGCACAAATTTACATTTAAATTAAATTTTAAGTGCATTCTGAAATAAACTAAGCTCCTACCTGTGTGGGTGACTCTACTCTACTGTACTGTATGTGTGCGAGGCAATCAGTACTCAATGCGTGCACTTTACGTTTATGAGCATGAATGCAGTGGCAAGCGGAATAGGACCAGGCCAAAACTGACAATGACAGGCTAAGCGCCAACAAACATCGGCACTGCTGTGTGTGTGTGTGTGTATGCCTTATACTATAGTACTATAGTATGTATGTCTGGAACTGTTCGACAGCCAGTACGCCTGCACATGTCCATATTGATTGTAATCAATTTTGGTTATTACTCGACAAAGCACATGCAATTTTCACAGCGATTTTTCACTAGTACAGTTTTAATACATATTTTAACCAATCACCCACAGACACACACACACACACATACTAGATTGTGTGTTAGGTGTATAAAGCTGGCTTTTAAAATTTTCAATATACCTATATTGTTTTAGTTTTACTATTTGCAAAATCAATATTTATGCATGGTGAGTGGCGAATAAAGTGATTTAAATAAATATAAATTAGTTATTTATTAGTTGGAACACATCTGAGTAAACAAAAATCAATGATTCAAATAAGTAAACAAATACCCAGCGCTCATACTTCGCTTTAGGAATTTTTATAAATAATAAAAAAATGTTTTAACTAGTTTTTTATTCATATGCAAATAGAAAGCTTTTCAAGTGGCGAAAAAGTTGTTGAAATATTGTCAAATAGTTGCAATAACGACGAGATATAGCATACAAGGAAAATAATAGTCGGACGCTATTTTCAGCAGTACTAAAAGATTGTTAAGATATACGCATAGTTATTAAAAATGGCATTCAGAAAATGCGAATTAGCAAAAATTTATGCAGTCTTTTTGAACTGAGGATATACATATGTATTATATTATAACTGGAAAATATTATGGCCAACATAAGTAAAACTGAGTATGAAGATAGATGGACTTAAAAAGTTAAGGCTTTTAGTTTCATTTTTTATACATGTACATAAATTTATAGATTCGATTTTTATTTGGAGCTGAATATAAAATCGAACTGATAAATGAGATTTGTAAAAGGGGAGCTGTACATATTATTTGAAACACAATGCACAACATACTGAATAACACCCACAAAGCATACAAATATGAATTGGCAATCCAACTGCATTTAGTTTTCTCTTGTATTTCATGTAACTAAAATAAATATTATCAAATGCATTTTTTATGTCAAAAATAATGCATTAAGAGCCGTGTCGTACTTGAAATTTGAATTTCTTTTGATATTCGAATTTATTCAAGAGATTTAAAGATTTAATAAAGCAACAGAAAGCTTAAAAGGAAACTGAAAAGAGTTAAGCTCGCAATTGCATAATTAAATCAGTCTCAGAAATAAATTTAAAGCTAAAAGCGAGAGAACGCCAATAAGAAGAAATGGGATGACTGTCATCAGGAACCAAGCGGCTGGACAAACGAAAATTAATGACAAATTTTAATGGACACTGTGAGTAAATGTGTGTGTGTACAGACAGACAGTGTGTTTATACCCACTTAAGTACGCACCAGAGAAACACACTCACATTAAAGCTTACGCTTTCAATCTACTGTGTGTACTGTACACACAAACATATAAATAATACTCGTATATATTATATGACACGGGAAATTATATGTGGTGTTGGAAGATGGAAGAAATATGTAAGCCAACTGTAAAATACATAACACATATTTTACGCACTGTGCAATTCAGGTTTTTTAACTGATGCTGCTGAAAAGCGAAATGCGCTTAATGAGTTGCTACTTATCCCTATTAAATCTTCAACTGGAAGATAATTAAAACATGGAAGCATTTAGTGCAATGCTTTATAACAAACTCCCCTTTGCTAAAAATTTAATTTCTAAGCAGCTTTCGTTTACTTAATACTATAATATCTGAAAATGCAAAACACTTTACCTACTTCGTCGTGGGGCAGAAGGTGGCGCTTTAAGTTCTCAAAACTTTCAGCTCATTAAGTTGAAAACTCAAAACGCACTTAAGTTAGATCTTATGACTTACGGCAAAGCAAACGCCTTGAACTGTACTATGCTTAAGGCTCCTGCTTCCAACGTAATGTGGCATGCAACAACAACACCTTGCCACAGCATGCATGAACGTTAGGAGCTACAACCTGAGTATACCGTTGTTGTTCTTGTTGTTGTTCTTATTTTGCTGAGCACTTATGTATGAGAAGAAAAATAACAAAAAAAAAAAACACCACAACGTTTTTAATTTACTACAGAAATTGCAAACAAGCGCTGGATGCAGTTGCTTGTGGCATGAGGCAGAACAGCAGCGACTGCGTGAGAAAATATATATGTATGTTTTTTTACTTCTTAAAACGAAGAAAAACATTCAGCGGCAGCAGGCAAAGGAAATACATGAAAATATAAATAAATAAACCGAGGTCGAATTCACCCATTCATGTGAGTTGCTGTTGCCGCAGTACTCATACCTCTTTCCCCAATCCCCCAGCACTCCAACTGCATTCACTCTGGCTGCGAAGTCAGTTTGTCATGCCGAGTGGAGCAGCAGCAGCTAAAGCCGGAGCCCAGCTCACACACATTTGCATGACGTCAGAAGTCGCTGCAGCTGGAGGTAAAGAGTAGAGAGTCTGCATCGGGTTATGGGCTGTAAACTGTGGGTAACGGGCTGCAGGGTGCAGGCACGGCGGACTGCAATATTTTCCTGCGTTCGCAGCCTTATTTTTTGCTAGGGATTGCCAGAACCAACAATCTTGTTGGTTTTGTGCTGGCAGCGTGTATATTTAATTAAAACAGGATTAATCTAGCAGAAACAATACTTCACTTAATGCAGCTCCTGCAAAGGCTGGATGCTGGAGCTGATGCTGATGCTGTTGCTGTTGCTGTGGATGTAGCCATGGCTGGTACTGGTACTGCTCCTGTCTGCGGCTGCGGGTTGGCTAACAGACTCGTTGACTTGGCTGGCAGGCGAGGCCAGAGGTCATGGCAGGGTGGCATGTTGCCTGGAAGCGGCCTGGCCAAGACTCCACACAAACAATGGCGTTAAATGTTCCAATACACACACACACACACGCTTCACACCCATGTATGCGTGTATAACGTTCTGCAGTGTGGCTCCAAAAAGTATGCTACGCCTTTTTAATATGTTATGCATATCCTTGGACTCCGACAGCTTAGCGCTCGCTTTCAATCATTCCACATGCCAATCAAGGAAATTGCGTGCTCACATGTCAAACAGCAGCGGAGAGCAGAGGAGAGCCAGTAGAGCAAGGGAGCAAAGAAAAACAGTCGAATAAAACGCTTTTTGGCCATTTACTATCGACTTTAATTAATATTTACCTTTCGATAGCTATGCTGCTTTACCAACTATTAGCCACGGCAAACAGTTTTAACAGCTTTGAATGTTTTAGCTTTTAGACCCATCAAAAAAAAGGAAAGAAAAAAGAATAATAATAAAACAACAACAACGAGAACTTGACTACTTACACCGAGTGGCAGTTGGAGCTGAGGGCAAATAAACAAAATATACGTTAGAGCCGCAGCAAATTTTCATTTATTTCTTTTTAATATTTTGGCAAAAACGAACAACAACAGCAACTACAACATAAACATAAACAAAAACAAAAACAAAAACCAAATAGAGCCAAAAAGCCAAGGAGCCAAGGAGCAGAACAAGCGGCAAACCTAGCAAAAATCTACACCAGGAAGTGCTATACACAGGCACAACAACAGCAACTGTAACATGAGTCGAAATTGTAGTTGTACAAACACGTCAGCTTTTAAATTACTTGGCCTAAAGGTAAATTGAGCGGAAGTTAAAATGTTGGAAAAACAGCATGAACAAAAAGAAAACACAACGAATCCAAGCCAAAACACAGGCAAGAGCTGCTGCTTCTGCTGCTCCTCCTGCCCAAAAACGGAACACGACGCCAAACGAGTGGAGCTGCTGTTGCTGCTGCTGCTGATGTTGCTGCTACTACTTGTGGTACTGTCCATAGTAGCAGCAGCAACAGCAACAACTACAACAACAGACGGGTAAAGCGGCACACGGCAGAATTTGCTGGGAGTAAACGCAAGAATAATAACAACCGAAAGCTAGTTTTTTCTTCTTTTTTTCTTAAGTTGTTGTTGTTGTTGCTGCTGCTGCTATGAAATTCAGTGGCATACAAAACGTAATTTCAACTAAACGAACCAACAAACAAAACTAAAAAAAAAAAATGAAAGCAAAACAAACAAAGCAAAACAACTGCAATTGCAACGAAATATTATTTTAGCTTTGCTCGCATCCTTCCTGCTGCCTCGAGGCAGAGCAGAGCACCACACCTAGCCAGATCCCATCCCTATCCCCCCCATCCTCGCAAGATGCACATGCACACAACGGGATAAGTTCGCAGAATTTTGCAATAATAAAATATTTGCAATGTACTCGAAGCGATGGGGCGGAGAGGGGAAATGCAATGGCATTGGGGAAACTGCATTTTCATAAAGTGCAGCTCATAAAGCCAGCGTATTGTTGTTGCTGTAGCTGTAGCTGTTGCTGCAGCTGCAGGCGGCAACGGTGTGCTAGCTGCAGGGTCAAAATAAAACTCTAAATAAATATGAGGCAGCAGCAGCAACAACAACACGACTCCAGTAAACAACAATAGCAGTACGAGTATAAATAAAAAATTCAAAAACAAACAGCAAAATAACAAAAAAGAAAAAAAAGAAAAAAAGGGAGAAATGGTAATAATAAAAACCCGCGAAAATATTTGCAGCGGGCGTTGAGAAATGTTGAGCAATAAAAATTGCATTTTTATGCTGATGTTTGAATTTTGCATGCAAATGAAAAACGAAGAGCGAGGACTGTGGACGCGTTGGCAACAAAATGGCTTGGAAACAAAAGGCCAGCCAGGCAGGAGGCAACCCGGCGGGGCTTTATGGGGATCACTCTCACTCAGCCTCAAACTAAACTCTCACGCTACGTCTCACTCCATGCCCCGCTCTCTCACTCTCTCTCTGGCTTGCTCTTTGTCACTCTTGTGGCACAGGAAGTGCTGGCACTGTCAGTGGCAGCGCCTGGTTTGCAGCTTAGCTGCGACTTTGCGCCCACGCTGCACGTGTTTATGACTTTGAATTGCAACTTCATCCGCCGGGTTGGCCAACAAACGTTCCCAACCGTTGCAACCGTTGGCGGCATGTTGCTGTTGCTGTTGCTGCTGCTGCTGTTGCTGCTGTCGAGTGCAATGATGGCGGCGCATAGCGCGCATTGTGACGCGAAATGGCGTCGAGTTGAATAATCCAACATGGCGTTTTGCCGCCGTAACGACCGCTAAGGTTTATTTGTGTAAGCGCATGTATGTGTGTACTGTGTTGTCTGCTTCCGGCAGCCGGATAAAAAACTTGGCGTTAAAGTGTTAATATTTTGAGTTTTGAGAGCAGTGCATGCAAATACTGGCAAGTAGTATACAACGGCGAGTACAACTGGCATATCAGGCACACAGTACACAGAGTCGGGTAAATGGGGGCCAAAGGCTTTCGACTGGAACGTTCTTTTCCCTTGACGCTGACACTTGTTCAATTCAAATAGCATGCCATACCGACGACATTGATGTGCCGGCACGGCATCCGCCGGACTGCAATATTCAACTACATCAGCAGACTGCTGCAACACCAATTGCAACTGCAACTGCAACTGGGACCCAGACTGGCAGCCAGGCAGCCAGCCAGCCTTTCAGCCTGGCATATGGCGTGCCGTATGCGGTGTCAGACTCGGCACATTTATGTTATCTTTAATTTTCGTTACAAAAATTGGTCGTGGGAGTGCAATTCCAATTGCCAGTTTGCCAATTCACAAGTACATTTATATTGTATTTATTTTTTATTACTCGACTCCAATGGGAGCTGTCATTAAGTAGAGCCCACCAAGTGCCAGTTCGAATTACTATGAGACGTTTTCATTACACTTTAAAATATACTATACTCAAGTGTAAGGAATTTCGTACACAAAATAAATATTGAAAGATAACAATAAAATACAACTGATGTGAATTAAAGTAAATATTGGCAGGAATGTATACTCAGCAGAAAAGCGAATCTGTCATGGTCAGCAGTCTACTATTTGATATATGATAAGACATTTTTTCAGAAGACTGCAGTCGAACACAACGGAAAACTGGATACTCTATTCAACGGAATCAAACCAGGTAGAAATCAGGGATGGAAATAGTCAAAAACAAATTTATCCTGCTCAGCTTAGTATCTGAACTATTATACTAAATCTGTGTCAAATATAAGTTTATGCATAGAGTCTTTTTAATATTTGAAGTCCATGGTATACAAAGTAAACAATTTCTAGGCATGTTTCCGTATTTATTTAGTTTAATGCAAGTTGCAATGATTTGTCGTAGTAAGATTCATTATTAAAAGAGAAAGAGGAATTAAATTGTGGTAAAGACAACTAAATAGAAGTGGTTAATATCGTTAAATTAACTAAACAAAAGATGTGTTAATTATTTAGAAATTTGATGGGGCGGTTATAAATTAAAGGCTAATAAATATTTACGGCTAACAAGCTAAAATATTATAGTAGTATATAACATAACAGGCAAATATTAATGCAATGCAAACGGTCGTCTTTGCCAGGTTTTTGTTTTAAACTCTTTATTTGTCTGCAAATCACATTCAATATGTTTTCCATTGAAATGTCTTGGAAATGAACCTCTACTAATTGGGACATTTTGAATCTGAATGCACTGCACGCAACACGTCTAATTGTCAATTTGACTTGCAAACTAATTATCAGCATGTTGCATTTTGTTGCCAAATAGACTCTCTACAGTCAGTCTGTCTTGGTCATGTCACATTAAGCATACGCACTGTGTGCCGGCATTAAGAGCCAAGCAGCCGCAGTCAGAGCCACAGACAGCCTGGCCAGGCAACTTAAATTGTCAGGTTGGCGTTTAAAACTCGTTCTCGTCAATTCCAACGGGCGGGCATATGCTTAACTTTACTTGCGGTGATTTTCCACTTTGGTCGGCAAAGTTCCAGGTAGTTGCTGGATAGTTGACTATTTGCCAGTTTCCCTGCCGGCTTCGAGAGTTGCTACAGTGGAGTGCTTTGCACATTGACAGCGTTAATTAACTTTTAATTTAATTTCGCGTAAATGAGTTTTTACTGTCAGCAAACTCTGTTGCATGCAAGTCGACGCTGACGACAGACCGAATAGCCGCGCATACGGACGCTGATGATGCTTTCAAGCGCGGTTTTTAAATGTGGCTGCAGTCGCAGTCACAGTCGCTGTATGCCAGATGAGACGGCGACTGCGACTGCGACGCCAGTGTCAATTTATGCCACCAAAGTGAAAATCCAAACTGAAAGATTTATGTATGCGTTGTGGTATATGCACACCAGTACGTGTACGCATATGCATATTCATACTACATACATACATATGCATGTATATGTACCTATGTACATGTACAATTTATTATATTTTTCGTTGGTAAATGTGATTTATACGAAAATCTCAGCATCAACATCGACGTCTCTGCTGCTCTGCGTGCGTGTGAAATATTTTGCATCGTTTGAGATTTTTAAATTCAATTTCCAACACCAACTTCAACCTCTGGTCCCCCCCTCCCATGGCAATTCCACTGCCACTGCCAATGCCAATGCCAATGGTAGCATCCAGCAGTCGCGTAAATAAGTGCTTTAGACCACTGTGCAGTCAGCACAGCGACATTGAGTGAATGGAGCGAGGGGGAAGGGAGGGGGAGTGTAGTTAAGGGAAAGCTAAAAGAGCGATGGGCATGTGTGCTCCACAGAAGGTGTGTGTTTTATTAATTGCCAGAGCCGTTGCCGTTGATGCTTATGCTGATGCCGCAACAGCCACTGCCACTGCCACTGCCACCGCAGCAGCCAGGCAGAGAGAAGAGAAATATTCCAGCAACGCACGCATGCGGTTCGTTTTCCTTTTTTTTTTGTTGGTTTTTATTCAACTGGTTTTTTTTGCCTTGCTCAAGTCTGTCCAGAAGTGCGGCATATCGTTAATGAAAACTGATTCTAGTGCCATTAACGTACGAGCTCTTCAGACCAATGGCAACACGTTCAAGCGCAACCCGCTCGCGCTCTGAGTGCCCTCCTCATGTTGACAGCTGCCTCGCGGACTGATTGCGTCCTGGCGCTGCCCCACGGCTGCTGGTTTTCCAGTTTCAGTTGTGCATCTCGTTACACATACACACACTCCCCTCCAGACAGGCTGGTTGCTTGTTGTGCCCGCTGACGACTTAATGACAGGCATACAAAATATAACAAGGGCGTGAAAACTGCACCATGCTCCGCTCCGCTGTATTCGATGATTACCTTTTAATGCAAAATATATACGCGAGTATATGAAATAAAAAACCAGTACAGAGTCAACAGCAAGAGCGAGAGCTGCTGCACTGGAATCTGGACCAAGCTCTGTCATGGCATGGCATGTGTAAATGACGCTTAAAATTGAAAAATTAAATGAGAAATTATTATGTGTGGCAGCAGGATGGACTCAGCCAGAGCCCCAGTGTAAGCTCCCAACGGGACACATACACATCAAACATATATATATTACATGTGTGTGTGTATATATGTGTGTGTGTGTGCGAGGTGTCGCGTCATTAAATTAATTTGTCAAATATGTATAAAATAATAAATTACCTTTTTGTCAGTTACTCGTTTATTAATTTGTACATGGCAACAACTTTTCGGCCCCTGGTGCTGTTCCCTACAAAATGAATGACTGCAAAAAAGGTGTCGAAAAAAAGGCAGCAGCAGCAGCAGCAGCAGCAGCAGCAGCAGCAACAGCAAGAGCGGCCAAAAGTCAACTAGCATAAAAAATTATGATGTGTAAAAAGCGAGCATATAAAACGAGCCACATGTGTAAGGGCGAGTGTGTGTGTGTGTGAGTGTGTGTGTGTATAAGCAGCATGTTCGCAGGCGGGTCGTGGGCGTGGCAGAAAATTGGCGCAACCTGCGTTGTATCATTTAATAGAAACGTGGCAATGGCAACCATCAACCGCTGCTGCTCAACGTCACATGTTTGCTGGGCAGACCTACATAATATACTACATGGCGAGGGCGGGGGTGAGGGAGAGGTAGGTTTCATATTTTTATTGTATGCCAAAAAGCTGAATGATTTATGTTTTATTCAATGAAATGACGGGCAATTTGTATGAGTATCAGAGCGGCTGTTTGTCTGTTAAATTATTTTTTAATAGCTCTATTAAAAAAACTCAACAGCTGCAACAACAAATGACTCTCGGCCGAACTGCAAGAGCAACAGCAACAGCATCAACACCAAGACCTATATGTAGTATAGGCAATGCCATCAGCAGCAGCAGCAGCAGGAGCAGACCATGGCTTAACATGCCGCCTGCCGTGTTGGGGATTTGGTGCCGGCATTAACATGAGCCAATACAAATGGCATGCCAAATTGTTGTGGATGAACAAATTTTGGCACTGCATATGCCACAAGCGCGATGGCACAACAATAAAAACTAGTGGAGCTAAAGCCGTATGCGATTTGGTGGGGCATTTGTTTTAAATTACCCTGGCGTGTAAGTGATGAACAAGTAAATAGACCCGACATAAAAGCAACAACAAACACTAACAACAATAAAAACATACGAATTGAGCAGTCGACATAAAACAACAAACAAATGTACTTACTTACATATATCTGAATCTGTGTGTGTGTGTGTGTGTGTGTGTGTGTGTGTGTGTGTGTGTGTGATAGAGTCAAGTGTGGGCAACAAACTGGAGCATTGAACTGACTCAAGATGATTGGATTTGAGCTCGGTTTTGCTCTGGTTTGGGGGATTAGATACTGGCCCAACAATGATGGGCCATAAAACTATTGTGGTCTATTGTCTTTGAGCAAAATCACATTTGGGATTTACACTGGCTTTTGGCATAAAGGCTAAAACAGCAAGGAACAGCCATGTTTAAGACTACGTAGTTTATGCTCTTTGCCGATATATGATAAGTAGACAGAATTATCTGATAAGTTTTATTAAGTTTGCTATACCACAGGCGTAGTTTAAACACAAATTATGCAACAATCGACATATATATTTTCGCTTAAAGAGTTGACACATTCAAGAAATTAATTTATGAATTAAACATTTAGTATTATTGCAACAAACTCCTAATCATAATCGCATTAAACTCCCCCTCCACACCTTCTGTAAGTGGCTCAAATAAAAGCAAAACGCTAAAAGCCAATTAAATTAAACCCACACACGACAATTAAATATATAAAGAGGTCAGCACTTGAAGCAGAGAACATTTTAAACACTTGCAAGCACTCTAGTAAATATATGCATATTTTACAAGTTAGTACTCAGATTATGCACTCATACTATATACTTAACAATGGCACTCAGACTGCATTTAATTTTAATATATGTATTTACACTGAGGAACTGAAGCTAGGTTTTACAGATGAACACACTGCATTGAAGAAGTCAGTTCTTAATTCAATTTGCCGGCTATAGAGTGGAAACAATGAATCGAAAAAGAATTGATTTAAGAGTAAAATAGGATTCGAGAAATCAAGTATTTTCATTCTTGGGTTAGGAATGTCCGGGATTATCTCGATTTCAATCCCGGTTTGGATAAAATTCGGCTATTTCACTCCGTTTTTTCTTTGTGTACATGCTGCCGCTATAGACGCCCAAGACTTCTCTTTGCTTTACGTAGCCTTAATTGGGACAACTCTCTCCCTATCTATCGCTGGACCACTTAAACATACTCTCGTTTTGTATGTCAACGCCCAGAAGAATAAAAAAAAGACAAATCAAAGTACGGGGTCTTTTACTGTCAGTTGCGTGCGACTATAGCTTACCGGGATTTTTTAATTATTTATTTTTTAAATGTATTTGTTTCTCTGCTTCCATTTTCTTCTGTAACAGTTTTTATTTGAAACCGTTTATCTCAGTGTAGCTATTGTACCTACATACATGTAATTCTCAGGAAAAAGTTATACAAATGAAAACCCCAATACTATTACTCCATTACACATTACAAATCTATCATGAATCAACTTTGACACTTTGAAGTCCATCCGCTTCAATGTTTCCGTTCAAATTGACAAAGCAAACGAAAATTAGAAGTGAATTCAAATGTTCAAAGCATTGACACAAGCCAAAATGTTAACTCTAATGGTCGAGCGGAAAAGTCGATTAGCCAAGTAACCTGCTTGGGATGGGTAACACACACACGCACACACACACACACACAATTACGAGTCGTTGTTGCTTTTACCCGTTCACTTCATTACTGCGTCCATCAGGGTTTCCAATACTCAACGGGTAATTAAAACTGATCACATGAAATATTTTGAAGTGTCAGCAACTGATACGCTTGCACATGTTTAGTGTACTAGTTCAGGTACACAGGTAAATTAAAATATTCTCATTAAGTGAGACCCAAACAATGGATGTCAACTATAATTAAGCACAACGAACGTGTGCTTGTCCTGCTGTGGATACTTTTTCAGTTACTGTTTCA
Source organism: Liodrosophila aerea (assembly GCA_035045005.1). Taxonomy (NCBI): domain Eukaryota; kingdom Metazoa; phylum Arthropoda; class Insecta; order Diptera; family Drosophilidae; genus Liodrosophila; species Liodrosophila aerea. The sequence goes on from JAWNNL010000753.1 coordinate 1,044,288, forward strand.
TTTTTGGCAAACATGTGATGTATTAATTTAGAGAAACCAGCAGCAACCGCAGCAGCAACACCAACGGCAACAGCAACAACTGTAACTGTGGCTGGCAGCAACATCATGGTGACAATGGTAATGGCCGCTGCATGGGAGCAAAACAATTTCATAGCTAAAAATGCTATTATGCGTTTGTATTAGCACACACACACACACACAGTGATATATGCACGTGCAGGTAACTAACACACATAGGTGAGCAACATTCTAGCATTAACAAGCACGTCGCATGCAAACCTAACTATGCCATTCGAGCAGAAATATCACTGATACGAATCATATGCGGCAGCGCCAAAAACGCAGAACACCAGCGAGATAGTTAGGTAACCCACACTCACAGAGAGACACAGAGCTGCCACAACGAGGGCTGGCTAAAGAGTTCTAGTCTTAAATAAGTTACAGTTTTATTCACCACGTTCTAGGTAGGTAAAGTATCTTAAAGAGTTTCCATTTCCACAACGAGGGTTTGCTAATGAGTTCTGCTTATATAGAGTGGGGAATCGAGAGATAAAGACTACACTTTATATACTTACTTTCGTTGTTACATTTTGCTCTTTTGGGATTTATTAACTGGTTTCATATTTGAAGTAGAAAACGTGCCTCACGTATTAAGCAGTTTACTAGCATAACTCTGGGCGTAGTGCAACTAATTCAATTGTAGAAGAAACCCACGTGGATGGCTGTGTGTGTGTTTGTGTGTGTGTGGCATGCGTGCAGCTTCAACGTACGCTAAATAGTTTGCGAATATTAGATACAAAGCGTCCTTTGTTGCTTTTAGATATACGCACACACACATACACACACACACGTAGATACAAGCCGAGATACACATGCAGATGAGTGCTTGCATACCTGTGTGGCACGCTGGCAAAAGTTAGTTACGAGTACCAAACAATGACATTACGTAAAATATTTTGAAATTGCTGCTGTTGTCTCTGCAGTAGACTAGATCTGCCCCCACCCACACCCACACCCACACGCACACCCTTTTTCTCACTGTGTGGGTAAGGTTGTTGTCTGTGGGGGCGTGGCATAGCGGTCTTGGGATTGCGGCCATGTGGCATGTGACAGCAAAGCGTTTGCTGACTCCGCCCCAGCACCTTTTGTCGTAATTGTGTGGCACATGACCCCATCAGTGTGCCCCGTGTAAGTGTGGCACCCTTTGGAACTGGGCCAGCACAACGAGTGGGTGTAGCAATGCCAGCAATAACCACAATTTCACTTGCTCTGGGAGAATGGAGCATGGAGCTTGGCGCTTGGAGCAGTCAGCTTGGCAGCCAGCAAAGGTGTCCAGGCAGCCAGGCAGCCCTTGTCCCATAGAGTCGTAGCGTAAGCTCATTACGTTTTGGCTTTGTTTTGGACTAATTAAATTTGAATGACTATTTTCACTTAAAAAGTTTTCGCCAGCCTTGTTGCTGTTGCTGTTGCTATTGCTATTGCTATTGCTGTAGATGTTGTTACCATTGCTGTTGTGGGGCATGGCCATGGACGGTTGGACGTGCAAAACTCTTGAGTGAGATATAAACACAAGCAAAGCAGCAAAGCGAACCCAAAAAACCTAGACACTCCACTCCACACTGGGTGGAAAATGCCAAAGTGTCGCACGGTTGTCACACAAAATATTAGAAATAATACTTAACCATAGAATTGCACAGAGTGGAGATTGGGATTGGGGGAGTAAAGTGGTTCATTGTTCGGCAGTCGCACCACAGGCAAACAATTTTTTGTGCACTTGCTCTCACTCTTGCTCTGGCTGCTCCCCAGCGAGTGCTTTAAATGTCAACTGTGAAATTAGCAACGGAAGCAAATGGCAAACCGGAAACGTGCCGCAAACCGGATATAAGCAACACTGGCTGCAGCAACAGTCAACAGCCAGCAAAAAAGGGAAAACAATTAGTTTGTATATTTGAAAGTTGTCATCAAATTCGTTTTGTGATGTAAATACATCGGAATGCCCGATATTCGATACCCGATACCCGATGCCCACACTTATTATTTAAAGAGAATTTAAATTAAATGCATTTCACTCACATTCGATGCCGAATAAATGGTAAACGGTCTTTAGGGATAATAGATATTAATGGATTTTGCGTCATGCAACAAACATGCAGCCAATAATAATATGTATCAGGAAAACGAAAAAAAAAAACCAAAACAGGCAAATAAATAAATATACAGCAACAAGCGAATGTTGCATAAATAAATAATAACATGTCGATGGCATTTTCCCCAATGGGAGGAAGGGGCAATTGAGTGAGGCAAACAACAAAAGCCACTTGGCTGTGGCATAAAAATATTTAATTGTGTTGAAATCAAATGAAATGAATTGAGGGCCTGTATTTGAAATTGTACTTGTATCACTGTTGTTGTGGTTGTTCTCGTCGTTGTTGTTGTTGTTGTTGCTGTTTTATCTGCATGCCAAATAGTTGGCCAAGTTGCAGCCTCAAAAACCACAGCAAACCGCTCAAATCAATTAAGCGCACAATTTCATAAATGTGCAACAAATTTTAAGTAAATACGGGTTTAATTAAATTACACACGGCCCAACGACTATACACACACTCTGCACAGATAGTACTATGTAGTACGATCCACAGCCCGACTGTGCATAATCCCTGCTCATGCATAATAGCTGGCAAATATTTGAAAATCATTTAACTTTTCTAATATGCCCAAATGTTTCAAATACCAAACTTATCGCCTGTTTTATGGAAACAGATTATAAAATCATACTGAACGAACGTATGGTTCTAAATTTTGGCAAATAATAAATGTGTAATATTCCATGCCTTGTAAATACTTTTCTTTTTATTTGATGGTGTTTATATCTAAATATATATAAATATAGAATAATATAATAATAATATGCCTTGTAAATAATTTATTTTTTTAATGGTATTTACATCTATTCAAGATATAAATATAAAATAATAAATATATATTATTCTATGCCTTGTAAATAATTTATTTTTTTTAATGGTATTTACATCTATTTAAGATATAAATAAAAAATAATAAATATATAATATTCTATGCCATGTAAATAATTTATTTTTCTTTTAAAAGTAATTACATCTTCTTAAAAAATAATTAACAAACAATCTACCTACTATAGATATTTAACTGCATAGTTAATTGTATTCCATATGCTAATAGTACATTAATATGCCAACAGTTAATAAAACTCTCATTTTGTTTACTTTTGATGGGTAACAATGATTTGAATTAAATTCAAGGAATCGAAAATTAAAATGCTTTTTCTCTATACTTTTTTTTCTTTTTTGTGATTGTTTTTTAACTTGTTTTTATGCATATACATAATTATTTCTGTCTATTTTATAATTAATTTATATTTTAATGATTAATTTATCTTTTTGGTGCGCTTTGCCACTTGTCAGAGGCTTCAGTTACAGCCACATTTGTCGGCTGAGCTGGGCCAGGGCGTATTAGTAACGGTAACAGTAAGCCAAACCCTGTTAAAATAAACACAACTGTGTGGTAATTGGCTGCGAGTTGAAAAATTATACAATCATTTTCGCTGTGGGGGTTGCAGCAAACGCAAAGTTTGTTTTTGACAAACTAAAACAAATGCCTTCTGTGCGGGAGTCTGTGTTAGAGCTAATGCACATTAACAGGTTCAATTGTGACCAAATCCGCGGGCCTGATTAAAATGAAATATGAACATTAACCGCATTTGTTTAAATATACACACACAGGCTCACATGGGCGGGTGTGGCAGTGGGGATGATAGACAAACTGTTTTACACAAGAAAATTTAATAATGAAATTGAATTTACAATTATTTTTGTTTTGTTTACGCATAGATACACACACGCACACGCACACATGCAAACAAGCATAAGCACTTAGGTACATAGACAAACAATGTGTGTGGGTAGTGTGTGTGTGTGTGTGTGTGTGTGTGTGTATAGGGGAAAGGGTTTTCGTAAATATTTGAACTGAGTTAAGCGTTGAGTTAAGAGCCACATCAAAGCAACTTGTCACAGCAACAATGCCGAGTTGAAGAGTCGACGAGATGAAGAGGAGGCGAGTGGTTTGGTTTGTTGTTGTCTAAAATGTAATTAAAAGCCCTTTTGTTTGTTTGCATGTTATCGGCGGCCAATTACATATCAATTAATGCAGAATTAAAGCTGCAGGTATCTCCACATAAACAATGCAATCAACAGAAACTGAACTGATCCCAGTCTGTAGCCCGAATGGCTGAATCAAGTAATCCAATGCTCAATTAACGAGAACAGTAAAATCTTAAGTAATTGCAATAAAAAAGACTACCTGAAGTACATATTTTATAAAGTTCCTTCTCGCCCAATAACCCCCTTTCCACAATCTACCTCTACTACCTCGGCTGCCAAGCAAATATGCCATAAAATCAGCGCCGAGGCAGCTAAAGGCACTGCCGCCAGGATAAAGATGAGAGCGTTGACGACGAGGTAAGTCAAGCAGTGTGGCAGTAAGACAGCCTGGACGATGGTGACTGGGGGTGTGGGTGGCACCACCCTTATCGGCGCCTCAAATGAAGAGCTTTCACATGTCTGGCACATAAAAATGGAACGCCGTTAAACGCCCCATGGGGACTGGTCTGTGCTGTGGTGCGGCAAGGTGGTATACAGCTCTCGTGTGGGTGTGGGTGGGGGTATGGTGTGGGTGCATGAGTGAGTGGGTGTCTAGGTGGCAAGAATTGGGAGTAAAGTGTACTGAACTGGAGGCGGCAAGTCGCGCAAAAGTTGTTTGGTGTCGATGTCTAAAAGCAGCACAAAAATTGCTTATGTTTTCATAAAATGAAGCGCAAACATTTTTTGACTGAAAAGCATAATAAAAAGCAAGCAACAAGGGCAACAAGGAGTAAGCAGCAGGAGTAGGGATGAGCAGAAACGCAAAATTCTTTGCCTTGAACTCGAAGCGCGCTGTAATCTGATTTTATTATAATTTTGATTTTGCTTTCTTTTCATAAATTTTATAAGAAACTCGCAGCAGTAGCAGCAGCACCCACAAAAACAATGCTTAGTCAAAAACCACCGCCAATAATAATAATAATAATAAGAATAATAATAACAACAACAACAATGGGGACTCCAACTGAGTTGAACTTTTGGGGAGCGTCTTCTATATACATACATACATACATATACATATATATCTTTGTCAGTCGGCAAGCAGGCGTAAAATAATAAACGCGAAATAAAGTGGAAGCCCACAAACAGGAAACCACACACACACACACACACACACAGTGCTAAGCTCTACATATGTGTGTGTGGCGCTAAGCCAAGTGCTACACGTGGTGTTGGCTGCTTGAGTCGTGCCTCTGCCTCTGCCTCTGCCTGCGCCTGCTTGCCGAAGCGTTTACACTGATTTTCGCTTTCAGTCAATTTTAAAGACAACTTCAAGCCGCATAGCTAACCAGAGTGAAACAAACAACAACAACAACGACAGCAAGAAGCGCAGCCCATTTCCTTTCTGTTACATTTTTAATGAGATTAAAATAGGCTTACGCAACACGACAGCAGCACACTCACACTCACACACACACATATACACTTAATGTGTGTAGGTGCGTACTTAATGGCAATTTGGGGAGTTGTATTTGGTTTTTTTCTGCTGTTGTTTTAAAGAGTTTGTTCTCCCCTCATACGCAAAAAGGTTAAAGAGGTTTAGTGTGTGCGCCTTTGGGCTAACTGCTTGGCCACTCATTAATCTACAAGGCATTAATTTCTCACCGCAAAATCCAATCTAAATTGCATAAATCAACAAGCCGTAACGAAGGATGTACCAGCCGTACCACTGTGCATGAGTGTGCGGGTATTAGTGTGTGTGTGCGGGTGTAGCCCCATCGTAATTGGGTCACTTGTATGCGAAAAAGCAGCGAACTGTTGCATGTAAATGTAGGCAACTCTCTCGACTGTCGAATGATGGCAGTCGCATGGCAAATGCGATGCAATCTAACAGCTACTTTGTCAAGCGGCAGCTGCTGCAATAACTGCTGCAACAACAGCAACAGCAGCAGCAACAGCAGCAGCAACAACAACTGCATTCAGGGTGCTACTGCGCAATTCGATATGCCGTTGTCGATTGTGCACTCTCTGGGCAGATTTGTGCGCCCTAATTAATTAATTGAAATTCATGAATTGCACATGCCACTGACGCTTGAAGTATGGCGTCACGCACACACACACACCCGCACACACACAGCTCCAGTTCGAGCACTGGGAGTTGCCGCCAACGATGCTGCATTTTAATTGCAATCAATGCTCAATGGGCAGCTACCAGTTGCCTCTCCAAACTTCATAAACGTTTAGCGTTAAAACTAAAAAACTAAAAAAAAAAAAAGATAAAAAAGAAAATGAAATGAAATATAAAATCGAATGAAAAAGCTAAGCGAAAGCCGCTTAGGCACCGAGGCGTGTTTTAATTTATTAATGGGACTTTATCGAACGGCGACAAGCAGCAGCAGCAGCAGCAGCCGTAGCGACAGTTACAATTTTTTCTCTTGATCCCCTTTGAACCTGGCAAGAATGCTGACTGCTGCACAGCTACAGTCGGATGCTACCGAAAGAAAGGTACATATGTCCGTGCAAAAAAGGAAGTTGAACCCAAGTGTAGTAATATCAAAATCTATTGCAAGTGCTTTCATCTGCTTGATATTCTAAATAATTTTTTACGATTATTTATATATGTTTTTATATAGATCAAAGAATTTTACAACATTTATTGCTCTTTTCGTTCTAAAAGTTAGAAGATAAATTAAAATCCAACCATTCGAATGCTGCCTTTTAACACTCATCTTTAACAAATTGTTGCTCTTTTCATCTATCAATAATTCATAGTAATCTAAGACAGTTATTCCATTAGATTGTCAAACTCTCTCCACTAAAAACATTTTTCTTCTCTTCAGTCTATTTTTCATTTTTATTACTTCTTCCTTAACTTCTGCGCAAATGTCATATACCCTCTCTAACACAACCATATTAACTAGTACGGAAATATTTTTGAAAAATGTCAAACGCCCCATTTGACCTACTACTGCTAATACTACTACTTCAACTTCAGCTTCATATGCGGCTTATCTATGCGTCGCGTAATGCGGATTATTAAGTGGCACTTAATTTAGTAGGCGTGTGCATTGCCTTTTCCCAAATCGACAAAATATTGAAATTGACAGCGTGCCGCATGAGCTGGCGCTGTCGCTGTCGCTGTTGATGACGTTGAAATCCAAATCCAAAACCAAAACCCAACACCGATTCGAACAGGTTCAGGTTGCTTAATTTCTGGTTTTCTATTAGACAGCGATTGGCCTCTACCGGCCATTAGGGAAATGCCAGTAGCTGACGCATATCGATTAAGAAATTCATGATATATTTGTATCACTTAAGCAAGCGAAAGGTTTTCTCACTGACCACATACATATCGAGAAAATGGATTGAAAACTTGCTCACTAGTGTTAGGAGAATGAATTTATGACAGTTGGAAAGTGTCTTTAAGCACTTTTGAGGATTGAAAGTACCATATTATATATTTTTTTTGCAGCATATTTTTATAGTATCTTTTTCACTCATTCATTCATTAATGTTGAACTTTGCTTAATTAAATCTAGAGTTTTGTGAAGTTAAAAAAAAATTATTTATTTTTCTAAAATAATATCGAAATAATAAATATTTATATAATCTCTTTCAAATATTTTCTATATTTTTAATTCATTATATTAACTTCATGTTAACGATAAAGAACACTTACAATTTTGCATGCTTTGAAAATTAAGAAAATAAATGTTTCATAAATTTTTTTTTGATCACTTTTCTAGGATATTTTTTGTAAGAAACTACTTTGCAAAAAACCATTGCTAAAAATAAATATGAGAGCTATAAATATTGTATAATTTTGACTAATACTTAACAAGCCTACCCCAAATAAAAAATACTTAACTAGCAAGTATATATATACTTCAATTCGTAATTTAATCAAATAAATTCCAATTTATGAAATTTAAAAGTTATGTAAGCATGCCATCTAAACACACAGACAGGCACAGTTAAGTTGGCAAATGTTGTGCCAATCAGTGGGCAATATTTTCAAAACATTGCGGCGGACTCATCGTGCTCTTGTGGGAGGACGCAACGCAACTCTAACTACGTGCAACAACTAGATAAACAACACCCGAAACAAAAACAATGAGTCGGATGTCCCACTGAGAAACATTTCGAACTTGACTCTCTGTGAACGCTCTCTTTAGGAGCGAATATCGTAAATTTTCGAACTTTTAAGGCAGGTCGCCAAAGCTTAAGAGAGCTTCGAACTTAAGAGAGCTCCAATTTCGAAGAGCGAATTCGAAAATGCGACAGAGACGGCGTGGGAGAAGTTTACGATTCTATTGCTGTTGTTGTTCTGCTTGCTGTTATTTGTTGTTGTTGTCGTCATCCTCGTCGTTGGCATTATTGTCGAAAGTCACGAACGTTTGCATTCGCACAAAAAATATGTATGTGAGTGTGTGTGAGAATGTGCTGGTGTGAGGAGGCTCGTGTGTCGGCATGTGCGAAAATCGCAGTTGTAGATGTAGGCCAATGGGTAGTCGACGACGACAACGACAACAAGTACACGAGCAAGCTCACAGAGGACTACAAAGGCAGCAGCAGCAACGACAAGAACAAGAACAACAGCTGAAAGAGCGGCATAGTATGCCACACAAATGTTGAATAGTTGCGGAAGGTTATGAATTTCCGTGAGAAATTACTACAAGTAATATGTGAGTGCATACATACGTAGCGCATATGCGATTATGTGTATATGTGTCACACATACCTACACGTACTACCGTCCATGTGTGTGTGTGAGTGTATGTGTGCATGCCTGATTGCGGATACCGCTGGAGCTGGAGCTAGAGCTGGAATTTGAATTGGTTTAAGGATTGGGCTTATGGGCATGGGCTGTTCGCTCGTGTGTGACCACGTTAGAGCCAGAGTGTCGGAGGCGTTGTTCACCCCCAACCCCCGAACCCAAACGCCTATGAGGCAGACCATGTATGTGTGTGTGCTCATGTGTGCATGCTGATAACAATGTTGCACTTGCTAATGCATTAATTTTAATGCATTTTCGGCTACCAACCAGCCCACGTTGGCCGTTTAAATTTCCGTTCCTGCACACACACATACACACATACACACCCACTCATACACACATTCCACACTCGCACAGTTGACAAGCTCCAGTTCCAGTTCACTTAATTATGTGAATACTGTTAAGCTGGGCAAAAGTCAGAGCCAAGACTCAAGTTATCCATCTTAGTTCTGAGGTGCCTTGGCCTGTCCCTATACTTATTCTTATCCCTTATCTTATCTTTTATCCGCCCCCCAGTTCCTGTCCTTGTCCTTCAGTTCCCTCTTCTCAATCCATGTCCTTTTGGCTTTTGCTTTGCCATTGCCGTTGCTTGTGATCAAAACTGTGGCAAAGTGTCGTCCTCATCATTATCGCTTTTGTTTCAAGCTTTTGCCGCTACTGTTTCTGCTGCTGCTGCTGCTGCTGCTGCTATGGCAGAGCGAATCCTTTAGGTCCTTTGGCGCCGGCCTGACACTTTTCTGACATTGTGCAAATGAATAATTGTGCTTTTCTTTTGCCGGCAGTGCAGCCTGCCGCCCAGCCCGACCACAACAACTGCACATCCGTTCCACATCGCTCGCTCAATGTCTCATCATCATCATCGTCGCCGTCGTAGTTGTCGTCAGTCTCGTTGTTCATTCGCTTCGTTGTCACCAGCAACAACATGAGCAGCAGCAGCAACATCATCATCATTATCACCATTATCACCGTCATCGTCATCATCATGATGAGCTTTATCAACATTCTCATTCGAATTGGCATCCGCATGAGACTCGCCTGCCTGGCCTGGCCTGGCCTGCCTCGGCTTCGGCTCTGTCTAACCGCAGTCAAACAAGCAGCTAAACAGTCGCTTAGGCCAGGCCAAGCCAGCACAGGCTGACTACTGACCCCTTTTCAATGGGCATCCGCTGGATATACGCTCCACGCTGGCAACTGGACGCTGGATGCTGGACACTGGACACTGGACCACTGCCATCCTTTACACTATGCTGTTTGCCCATTCATTTTGTTTCTGTTTGCGCTTTGATTGACGGAGCTACGCTGCTGCTGTTGCTGCTGCTGTTGCTGTTACTCTTTACTGTTACCCGTTGCTTGTCCTTGCGCTTGTCCTTTGGCAAGCCAATGGCATTGCGCTTTCCCAGCGTTATTAATGATTTCTCCAAAGTTTTCGCTACATTTTATGCTACATCTTCTGTCCGGCTTTGCTCCGGATACTCTTGTTGTTTATTCTCGTTGCTGTTGTTGCTGCTATTGTTGTTGTTGTTGTTGTTGTTGGCGTATTGTTGATTGTTCTTTTATCTCGTCTCTGTCAATTCGCTGCGTTATATTGCTGCGTTCCATTTGACTTTGGGTTTTGAATTTCCGCCAGCTCCCATGGGCAGCAGCAGCAGCAGCAGTCGCTTTCATTTCGGCATTCACCTCCACTGTGTCCCCCCTGCTACTCCACCCCCCGCTCACAGCAAAGTTTCCGCATCCATTTATGACCAAGGTTTTACGCTCAACTGCCGGGTTCGATACCGAGTCCGGGTCCGGGTTTTGGGTTACCCACGTTGCCCGTTGCTCAACAGCTTTTTGCAGTTTTGTTTTTTCCTCATTTCCCGCCAGATAAATACTTGTCAATCAGTTATTAATTGCTTTTCAAAATTTATTGAATTTGTGGCTGCAGCTCGTTTCCCAGCTGAATCATAGTTACTATCATTGACAGGCGAGTGCACCAGCCTTGCCTCATGGCACGTATGGTTCATGACATTTTGTTTATGGGAGCATCAAGGTATTCAACCTCAAACATATTGTACAGTTACAGCTCTAAAAACATCGCTTTGTACACATTTTGATTTAATAACAAATTACAATTCCGAGTTCAATCAATATCCGAAAAGTAGTTGAAGATTGTTGATTAGACAAGTACCATAATACGGTATGAGTATATTGTACTCTGTAATTGTATTGTATTGTATATTGTAAAATTGAATATATAGATGAACGGTGGGCATATGTTTTAAGTTGGGAGTAATACCGTTAGGTGACTGCAACACAGACACACAATAAATAAAAGTTAGTTTCGGATTATGCGTACATTTTGCCGCGCTTAAGATATAAGGGAAAGAGCTGAGACTGCTCCCAGAGCATTGGTGTGCCCATCTATATTGTAGATTAAACGAAAATAGTACGAACTATCGATTCATCGTCTTGTAAAATAAAGCAATTTTTCACCAACTTACTAATATCGATGTTCGCTTCATTCTCACAAAAAATGCGTTTATCAGCATTAGTTTAGTTTCTTTAAAGTGAGTAATGAGAAAAGCGATTGATTGAGTCTTCTGAAATGAAAGTAGTCTACAATGTATGTACGAGTATATACTCCTAACAATTCTTAAATATATATAAACCAAGACAACAAACTGACCACTAGACTATTTATAACCTGAAGTTGCAATCTGGGTGCTATAATTTCTTTGAATATCTTGCAATACCTGCAATCATAGCTGTAATCTGTTTATACCCAAGTTTGATTTACGTTAAGTTCGATAAAATTGTAATAAAACTTAATTTAGTGGCTGCTTGGGTCTTAATGCCATGCTATTATCCACTATTGATACTCACTAACTATCGCTAATCAAGAGATTTATGAACTTGGTAGTTGAAGCCATGACCCGTTTCTTTGATACCACAATTTAATTACATTTCTTCGCGTAGACAGTGACATTCGTCGTGTCAGTCAGCACAGACAAGAGACGGGAAAAGGAGTGACATTAGCCCCAGGTGACGTGTGTGTGGCAAGCAAAGACAAATAGACAGAAAGATGTATGCAAATGTGTGAATGCAACCCAGAACTAACGCTGTACATGAAAGGTGTACAGCCACTAAGCTGCAAGCATGTATGAGCATGTATCAGATAGGTATAAGTGTGTGTGTGGTGTGTGTGTGTGTATGCATATGTGCAGCTAACCTGCAACAGCGAAATGCAATTAGAAAATAGATGTGGCCAGTAGCTGCTCATTCTGATGCTGCTCTCGTTGTTATTGCAGCTAGTATGCAGAGTAGCAACCACAATGAGAAGACCACACCGCCTGTGCACCACTACCACTACTACTCAGCCGGAGTGAGTGAGCTTCACTCTCCATTTCATTAAATGCACTGCAATGTTTATTAGAATGCATGAAATACTTTTAAAAACAATGCATGCTCGGGTTAGCACTTTGTTGCACTGATGTTTATGAGACAGCTGCTGCGGCAACAGCAACAACAACAGCAGCAGCATCCAGCACATCTGAAAGTAATTGACTCTGCCCCATGCTCACAAAGCATGCTATCGCCTTAGTTATAGCCATATAGTACTAGCCACAGCCTTGCATGGAGTTGCAAGCACTCCAGCAGCAGTTGAGATGAGGGAGAAGAATGGATGGGGGATGGAGACTTTAGTCTTTGCTTTGGTTTGGTGTTATGTTTTGGTTTGCTTTAGTTCTGCTTGCAACATGCATATGCAGATGGCCTCATTGTTGCCGTTGCCGTTGCTGTTGCTGTTGCCATTACTATTGCTGTTCGCGCATCTGGCAACATCTTGTTGAGCTGTCAAAATATGCTTGTTAACAACATTTGTTGCACCGCAACAACAGCTAGAAACAGCTTGAACAAGCTGAAAGGCTCAGTCTGAGCTTCAGCCTCAGTCTTTGGTCTTGGTCCCAGTGCCAGTGGCTGGCCTGGCCATGCATTAGACTAAACATGTTTACAAGACATCAGCAAGTTTTTAGCGTGCAGGCTTTTAGGAGCTGCTTTCCATTTAATTTCTGACAGCCGCAGTTTTTCTTCTCCTTCTGTTTCTTTTGCTTAGTTAAAAGCGACAAAAATAATCATAAAAATTGCCGTTGTTTTCATATTTAGCTCGCATGTTGTTCAACTTTATCTCGGAGTAAACTTTCCATAAATAGCCAAACCCAGTTCATGCCATGCAACTGATATGTGAGTGAGTGAGCTGCTGCTGCTGCCTTGGGCGTGCGTTTGTCTAATAGATCAGCATCAACAGCAGCAGCAGCAGCAACAGCAGCAGCGACGCAGCAGAATTAGCAGCAACTACTGCGACTCAAATGTGCTTTTAGGCCATTTATCATTTTGGCCGCTGTCTGCAATTTCAGCGACTGGGCGTTCATGTTGCAGCCACAACAGCAGCAGCAGCAGCAGTTGGCATTGCCTCTGCCTCAGTCTAAGCATGAAATTCAAGCAGCGTGCGCGCACAAGGTGTCTGCATTTCAACGCCTCACATCCAGACCCAGACCCAGACTCAGCCTCCATCTCGTTGGATGCGTGGCGACCCCCACGGTTCCTGGACTAACCGCTAATGTTACCGGCAAGACGCCAGGCAACAGGCCTGACCAGCTTGGCTTTGGTTCATTTACACTGAAATTATTCAGCATAAATCATTTTAATGTTGCGTGATTTTTAGTCGGCCATTTAGCGGCCCGTGAATGTCACTTAAAATCTGACACATTAAAAAGCCAAGACAGACGACAGGACAAGATATAGCGAGGGTTGCCTCAAGAGTTCAATTAAAAAGCAATCGATTTAACTTTAATTTTAAGCCATCAACAATGCACATTTTTGGCATTCTGCTATTTTTTTAAGAATTACAAAAAATATTTCAAGTTCTTGGCATTAAATTCTTATGCGGCTTTAAGCTTAATTTTCCAAACGAATCAATTTCATTCATTTCCCAACATATTTCGAGTAACACAGCGCTAAGGCAAAACTTTTGCTGTTTGCTTCTTAAAGCAGAACATTCCATATTCAAATTATGATGCCGCCACCAGCTGTTGCCAGTCAAGAGACAGCTACGCACTTACTACATAATTCGAGTACACATTATAATTACAGACGATGTGATGTGGCATCAACATAAACTTTTGACCGTGCTTAAAACCATCAGACAGTTTCAAATTAAACAGATCAAAGTGTGTGTGTGTGTATGTTTATATACTATGTATCCTAAGTATGTTTGACATGTATGTGTGTGTGTGTGTGCGTCTTCTCCTCACTTTAGCTTGGAGTTGGCATTCGCAGGAATCACGTCTTTTACGTCGCAGCACAAATAATACTGTATGAAAGATATGGAGAAAAAAAACATGTATATAGTTTTATCAGGCGACTGATATATGTGTGTTTGCATCAGTCTAATGACTTTTCCAACTTACACCATCAACTTTGGGCCTGCAGCGTGATCTCTGCAGGAAACGCATTATGGTAGGCGGCATGTGCTCCTTGTACATGGCATATTGCCCCAATACGAAGCGGCAGGAGCTGAAGTGCACACATTGGCCATCGTTTTTGTCGGGAGTCTGACAGCTGTGCTCTGCAGGCAGAAGAGATATATATATACTATGTATATATTTGTGTATATGTTCTATATACTATGCATGCTTCACTGAGAAAAGAGTCAAGTGTTTTACAATTCAGTTCCTAATTCAAGTATCTTGTTATTCACTTTGGATATCCTAAATACCTTGAAAAATAATTGAAATATTCTTACACATAAGTGACTCTATTTTATTGAAATTTAGGAAACACCAAACGGATTGATGGACAGACAGACAAAGAAACCTAGATCGACTCAGTTCATCATGATGACCAAGATTATCTACACTTTATAGCGTCTGCTAAGCCTCCCGATACATGTTCACAAACCTCCTAGATACATTTCCACAAACACTTTTACTTTTAGTTTAACTTTTCTCAGTGTATGAACCAGTATGTGTGAACCATAATCAATGACTGGCTTACGTGTGTGGCTCAAAGTTGGCAACAAGATGACGAGGCAACAGCACAAGAAAATCAATCGAAATGTGTGCCGCATTTTGAATTTGAAAATTTTCGAAAGCACCAGCAGCAGCAGGCACTAGTTGATGATGTATTAAAGTCGCGTTAAAGTCTTATACGCTTTAAGCGTACTTTCCAACACACAAACTGAACGGGAACTAAAGCTGAAGCTGAAGCTGGGCAGCAGATTGTTGCTCAAGTAAACAGCTTGGGCTTGTGCTTGGGCAACATTTGATAAGCGAGCAAACTGAGCTGAGCTGAGGCAGGGGCTGCTTATCAGCACCGAGTGCAAAACAAGAGGCCAAAAAAATATGTACATAATATGTAAACAAAGGCACACACACACACAACTAACTATACATAGCTATAGCTCTGGCATCCATAAACACATGTTTAAGGCGGCGCGTACCAGTATGAACCTATGCCTGCTTCTGGCGGCATACTCCAGAGGCTTCTTGCATGATGCGGATGGGTGGGCGTTGCCAGCAAAAGGCAAATGGAAATTTATTATACATATATGTAGATATATTGCCAAGTTGAAAATGAATTCAAAGCGTGAGCGGGAGCAGCAGCATCTGCTCTGTCGCCTAACAAGTCTGAGGGGCCGGAGTATTTGCTGATGAAATTAGCCAGGCTATTGCCTATAACAACAGCAAGCAGGCTTACCAAAAGTCTGGCTAACAAATTTTGATTTTTATTACGACTGTTTCAGCTAATAATTCATGCTCGTTTAACTTTGCAATCTCCACACACACACACACCAGGTGAAAAATTATACACTTAAAGCAGCCTCAACATCTTTAACTGATACTGGCCAAAATATAGTCATTACTCGTATACCTAATTGAATATTGTATATCGAGTGTAGTTCCTATGCAAATACACAATATCAAAATAAAGCTGAAATTTAATTTCCCACACACACAACACCACATGCGAGTGCAAGTGTGTGTGCGTGCGTGTATTGGTAGTTTTCTTGGCAAATTTTAATAAAAATGCAAATTTTTGTAGTAGCCTAAGGGGTTGCTGGCACCGACACCGGCACATGCGAAACCAATAAAAATATATTGCTCGTTATGAACTTGACGGCAGTTACCAAGAGGTGCACACAATGGCGAAAAAAACAACCTCAAGCATCGAGAATCAAGTAAGTTTTTTAGACCCTGTACTTTAAAAAAGTACAAAGGGTCTACTAGGTTTGTGCAAATGACATTTGTGTGTAACAGGCAGAAGGAGGCGTGGCAGACCCCATAAAGTATATATATTCTTGATCAGGACGACGAGCTGAGTCGATATAGCCATGTCCGTCTGTCCGTCTGTCCGTCTGTCCGTCTGTATGAACACCGAGATCTCGGAAACTATAAGAGCTAGAGACTTAATTTTTTTTTTGTTTGGTTCGTGTATTACATAGGCAGGCCAAGTTTATGTTTTTAATTTGATATCTCATCCCCCTCCCCCTCAAATTTACAAAAATGTTCTTAGTATATACAGTTTTTAGAGTCACTGGATTCATTTTTTGCACGATTTAAGCTTTAGATGCTTTGCATGTTTGGTGCGAGTTGCAGCCCAATCGGATAAGAAACACCGGAGATATTAGACAAACAATTCTCAGTACCAGGCATTTGGTTAGGGGAGGGGGGAAGCCATAGTGTACGCGGCTACTAGGGCGTATTTATATGTAGAAGTTTATGTGTGTGTGTGTATAAGTGCATGTGTATGTGTATGTGAGTATGTTCATATATGCTGCTGCTATTATAGACTCCCAGGGCAAATCAAAGTACAGGGTCACCTACTGTCGGTTGCGTCCGACTGTAGCTTTGCGTCCGACTGTAGCTTTCCCTACTTTTTGGGTTTATTATAGGGCAACTTTAGAGTTTCACTGGCAAATGTCATATCAATTTAGTAACTTCAACTACTGCGAATTGGAAACTTGAGAATGACCCTAGCGCTGGGCAACTGATATAAAAAAAAGTGATAACCATACAGGGGATATCTACTAGCTGTTGACTAAAGTTATCTATAACTACACTGAAGGAGAAAGAGTCAATCTATGTATAGAATTGTGTTTGAATTTGGAAATAGCAAACTTGTGACGGTATTCTGACATAATTATGGTTTACAAAAATATAGAATAAAAAACCTTTTCACTTTACGTATTTTATTGTTAACTGCATACTTCAACCTTGATTTTTTCCTAGAAATACTTTCCCTTTTTTCAGTGTACGCCCAATGGTATTCTTTTAGAACTGAAAGTTCAGCGGACTCTTGTACATTTGGACAGCTGAGTCATAGCACAACAATCCCTCTAAAACTTGTGTTAAACATTTAAGTATACATGTTTAAATGCTCTTAAATTTATCAATTAAAATATGTAACTAACTCCACTCGGATTCTGTGGTTAATACAAGCCTAATGGCTTCATGCATTAACAGTACCAAGCAGAAATTTATCCTTAATTGATATTTTGTATTTTGTAGAGTAAGGTGTAATTGAAACTGTTCTAAAAAGCCTGAATCCAAGTTTGAAATCGTATCTTTTAGTTTCCCCTGAATACAGAAATAGCTGACAGCTCTATACACAAATAATTGGTTTCCCTATAATTCCAATTGCACACGCAAGTCAAAAAGGCATCGATTTCACAAGTTCAATTGAAATACAGTTAACATGGTACTGTTAAACCATAACTTTCTATCGATACTAAAAACCATAATGTGCAGAGGAAATGATGACTGATTTAATGGACATCGAACCATTATCGAAGCCATTGCAAAATACAGTGAAAATGAAATGCTGAAAGACGCATTGTTTGCTCATAAAACGCGTGCATCATTAAATTTTTCCAATTCTACTCCCCTCTGAGTACACCCTCAGCTTAGATCATACGATCTCTCGGGCCATGTTGACATTCACATATGTAAACGTTTAAGTACGATATTTAGATATGTGTACAAAACATGCCGGAACCGAAGCATAAAAACCGAAATGCGCATAATAAAAAGTCATCATCATAGGCATCACATACGTATAGAGGGGTCATCGTCATCCAATGGGTGTGTACATGTCCCAAAGTTCCACAGCCAGCCAGCCCTTTTACAGATGTGCGATAAAACAAACGGACTACGGACTAAAGGGGCAAAACGAAAATATGAGAGACAAAAGCATAAAATAAAACACTTCGAACTTCAAGTTGACAATTTGAAGACGTCAATAAAGTTTTCCATGTCATCCCCATTGTTGTTGTTGTTGTCGCTGGCATCGTTTGCGTTTTCGCTTTCTTCGTTTTTCTCAATAAAAATTCTTTAGAAATCATTTAGAAAACGCATGCATGCACATCATGTGCACACCCACGCCCCCGCCCCGCCCCGCCTTCCTCTTGGCCCAGACTCCACATCTCCCGGATAGATAACACGCGTGTCAGACACGACAGCGCCATGGATCATGTGTCAAATTGTGACTTGCACTTGCAGCCGCATTACGAGTAGCAGCAGTGGCAGCATTGCCAGCAGCAACAGCAGATATCAGTGGCAACAGCAACTAGTAACCAGCTAGCAGTTTACCTGCCATACCAACAGATCGAGTATCTGCTGCCAGCTGCAGCAATTGGAGACAAGGACACGAGCTCCATCGAGTTCTTAGTACTTCGCTCCAGGCAAATGGCAAACGGCAAACGGCGCACGCAAATGCATTTTTTGTGATTGCCTTTGGCAGCTCTTATCTATCGCTCAGCATGTCTCGCTCTTATGAATACCAAACTGTGTATGAGTGTGTGTGTGTGTATGCCACACAATCAGACTATTTCGATTGTGTTGTTGCATTGTCGTTTTATTTGATGTTCGGGTAAAAGCTTTTATCAAAAATCGTATTGCATGCAAATTAGATTCCTCTCAGATCTTTTACCCTACATAGCACTATAGTCGACGCCTTGACTGTCGCTTTGAGGCAGAAGAGAAGAGGAGAAGGCAAGCGTAGATAGAATAGACAAAAAATATACACGTTGCCTTTTTTAGAGTATAGATGATGGCATTGTCGTTGATGTTGCAGCTGTCTCTGCTACTTACAACTACTATAGCTGAAGCTGTTGCTGTTGCTGCTGCTGTTGCTGCCGCTTCTGCTGCTGCTGATGCTGCGGGCCTGCTGATAAAGACACCGACGACAATGCTGCCAAACGCTGATGATTCAGACATTGCAGCTCAAGCTTATTCTGCTGCTGCTGCTGCTGCTGCTGCTGCTACGCTTTGGTCTTTTGTCGCAGGTCTCAATTGACTTGATAAACTTCTTCCTACAATTTTTTCAATTCCGTCGTACGCTTTTGCTTGTTAACGTCAACTGACTACACACAGATACAGATACACACATACGCATACACAAAAGGGAAATGCAGGCGTAAAATGAGTTCGCTTTTTCTTTGGACTCTATCGAGCACGTCTTATCTGTAGTCGCATTCGTATATGGCCCATGACAGCGGAGGCTGCGACTAAGGCGCTGGCAGAGAGGGCAAGTGTGGCAGCGTGGCAGCGTAACGCCGGCTTAAACACACTCGAATGCATTTCCATTTCATGGCTATGGCTTCATTGCCGCCAAACGTCGTTGTCGTTGTCGTTGTCGTCTGCCGCTTTGTCTAGTGGCTATGCGCCAAGTCGCCATACACAAAGCATACACACACACACATACACATACAGTGACGTCGCTGCCGCAGTCAGCGTAGCCTCAGTGCCTCAGTCCCAATGCAGTCGCTGCGCTGCCGGCAGTTGGTGTAATAGCGTTCATCGAAGCTTAAGGTGTATAAATCACACACAATGCGGTCTTTTGTAGTTTCAGGCGACACACACACACATCTCTACACACACACAGCATATCATGACCAACTGATGCTGCAGTGAAAAAGTGCGCAGCGTTTAGATTTTTCGGATCTAAATTATAGCCAGGTCGTTCCGTTTATTTTAAAGCTGCTCGGGCTCGGCGTTTTGGGGCATCTGTTCACAGTTTCCGCTTAGCATTTAAATAATAATAGAATTATAATTTATTTTTAACAATTTGTTGCACTGTCTGTAATCATTTGTTAACTGTCACTGCACTGTGGACTGACTGTGCAGGCGTTTAAGCCGCTTAACGAAAATGAAGATAAAAAATCAACTTCAAGTTGAATGGCAGCCACTTGAGCTGCTGCTGGGCGAAGTGGAATGGAGTGGAGTGGAGTGCTGGCTGCCCTAATGCCCTCTGATGAATAGCCAAAATATTTAAGAGCTATATTTAAAATCAAATAAACACATCTGCCAACAATCAAATGTTATACTCCGACTGTAAATCGAGCTTAGTTTCACTTTATTTAAGATTCAAATGCCGACGGCATTCACATGGAAAATGCTGGCAAACTGCAGTGCAGTGCAGGAAGCACTCAAGTGCAAGTTCAGCGCCATGCCTGAGGCAAACAGCTTAGCCTGGCTTCAATTGGAATTTGTTTATGGCCAACTGCAACCTGCAACAGTGTGGCATGCCATGGCGTTGCGTACGTATGCATGTATGTATGTGCGAACGTACAACATGCAACGAGATGGAATGGTACGGGAAGCAGAGCTCTGTGGCGTTATGGCGCCATGGAAACAAATTTGTACACATGTTTCTGTCATTTTATGGAATTATGTGTGCAACGCAAACGACAAACGAAATAAAATCATTTTCCTGCTTCATAGACCAGACGTATTCTTTTCCACAACATTTGCCCCAGCCAAGTTACTGTGGAGCAAATCTTTGAAATACATAATAAATACCTAAGGAGACATCCATTTGAAAAATTTGTTTTTTTTAAAGGATAATTCTTTAATATAAACTCAAGATACATACAATAAGTGATGCAATAAGTTTTCATTATTATAATATATATCTCTACAACGTAACATATGAACTTTAGATAAGTAAAAACAAGTACTTCCTATTAAAAGAAAATGTATACTGAACTTTGAGAATATAATACATATTAATACATAATATTGTCCACACATAAAGTATGGTATTTATCAACAAAATTTATGAATCATATCAGAAATTTAAATCGAAATAAAAAAGGTTACATATAATCGGGTACGAATAAGCGAAATTGAAACAAATACCTATTATATTCTTCGGAATTTAATAAAAAAAAATAAACACTGACAAGTACTCGAAACTAGAGGTGGGCGCGGGCCTGTATTTTGAGGCCCGGGCCCGCACGAACACGAACTCTTTTTTAAGAGGCCCGGCCCGCACGAACACGAAACTTTTTTACCAAGGCCCGGGCCCGGCCCGGCCCGCACGAAACTTATTTACACATATAACGAAATTTAAAAGACATGCAATTTATAGGTATATCTAAGTATTTATTAAGGTATACATACATGAATAATGTTATGTATTTAAAAAAAAAAACAAATCATGTCATATTTTTATTTAAAAATACAATTTTTTCTAAATTTGTGCTTTTTAGCCTAGTGCGTTTTTCATTTAAAACATGGCCCGATGTTGAAAAAAGCCAGAATGGTCCGAGCTAATTTAGAAAGGTATTTTAAGTCCACTGCATTTTTCCAGAACTCTAAAATATGTGTGCCTATTTCGGGCTTTTACGGGCCGGGCCTTTTTTTTAAGGCCCGGGCCCGCACGAAGCCTGCACGAATCTTAATTTTAAGGCCCGGGCCCGCTCCGGGCCTGTGTAAGCCCGAAGGCCACGAAAAAAGCCCTGCCCGCGCCCACCTCTACTCGAAACTTTACTATAATAAACTCATTCAATGTTTTCACTGTAAACGCAACTATTAAATTACTATTGAACAGGCATACTGGCCATCGAAACTCATCATTTAAATCTGTATAATAAAGTATTTATGTAGTATAACAAATTGAAAATTTACCGTAACAAATTGAAATGCAAAAAGTCATTTAACACTCAGCTGTCAATCGATCGATGTGCGATACTAAATTCTCGATACCCGAAATACGTGCCTGCTACAGCATAATACATAAATCAGCGCTGTTAAAGTATTATTTTACAATCAGAGGCATAGTTCAAGAGGTTACAGAACTTCTGCTTGCCAAACATAAATTTTCAACCATTGTGCAGAGCAGACACATTTGCCGCGGGTCCAACTCTGTTTATCGTTAACTCCAGCAATGACAGGTGCAGCTGCCAGTGGCATACAATCGAAATATATCTATATAGTATTTGGGTGTTTGTGTGTGCGGGTGTGTATCTATAAGTTTGTGTAGCTAAGAGTGCGTGCGTTTGTTTATGGAATTTGAACTTTTAGCTGGCCCAGAAATGTGACTGTCTTACTGCCTGAATGACTGAATGACTGAGTGACTGACTGACAAACTGTTCAGCTGTCAAATCTGGCTCACCCGCTCACTCACTTAGTCGAGCAGCTGCTCTGGCTGATTGCTCGATGCTGCTGCTGACTGTTTACGAGTATGTTGTTAAATGCAAAAATGATTTCCTATCAAAATAAACAAACAAACAGCCGGCCTAGCAGGCAGGCAGTCAGACAGACGGACATACAGACAAAGAAATAGCGAGGCTCACGTAGCAAAAGGCGCCGTCGACTCTTGGTTTAAAATGCAATAACCAATCAAATAAATTGCCAAAACAAAATGATTCAAGCATTAAGCCAACGCGTTGCCAACATTTGTATTATATTCCCAATATTTTTTGTATTTTTTTTTTTGTACATTTCTTCCATTGTTTGTTGTTGCTCTTATTATTTGTATTTGGTTTTTTTTTGTCGCAAATGTGTCTCATTATTGCGTGATATTTATTTAGGTTATGACTTAAGTTGTGTCACGTTCGCTTGAATTTATATCCAATATGTTGGCCATCAGTCGCACCAACGCCGACAAAAAAAAAGCCAAATTCACGGCCAACTTTAGATCCCCCCAAATGATGCCCACAGATCTGGCACACTGATGTCTGTTTGCTCTGTGAGTGTGAGGGTGTATTCGGCGTGGCTTGTGCCCCGTGCCTCGTGTCTCGTTAGACCTCCGTTGTGGCATATACATAGAAAATTGATATGCAAATATTCAATGCACGTTTGTGCGCATTGCATTCCGTAGTCACAGCTTCAGTTTCAGCTCCGGCACGCCACTAATTGGACTCAGCGGTATACCATCGTGATCGCATTTAAATGTGCTGATCAATTTGGTTAAATGTTAATAGCGCCCTGGGCGAGCCAGCACACCAACGCGGCCAAGACTTTCAGTTCAGAGATTCGTTGTTTGATGCGGGTCAACCTGCGGGTTACCTTTCGTTTCAGTACTACTATAAACATATAAAGTTTAGGTACATATGTATATATGGCATATATAAACTGAAATTAGCTGCCAATTTGTGAAACGCTGGCTTTGTTTCAGTTCAGCTCAGCTCAACTTTGTTGATTGGTTGTTGCATGTGGATTGTTTTATATTTATTTGGCGGCATTAAGCCATTAAAATACAAAAGACGACATAAAATATACAAAATTACAATAAGCTATCAAGCAGCGTAAAGAAGCATGTAGCATGCCACGTTGGCTTGTGATTGTGCTCCCCACTACTCACTCCTCACTCCACTCTCTCTCCACGCTCGCTGTAATCAAATCAAATTTGTTTGTCTTTTTACAGTGCAGCCTAAAAGCATGCCACACATTTTTCACAACAGCTTAAGCTTTTGCAGCCAAATCCGCTGCACTTTTTCATTGGCTTCAAGTTTTTTGTCTATGTCTAAACTTATTATCATGCCAGCTATTTATTTTATTCCGCACACTCACACACACACACACACACGCAGACAATGAGAGCTGCTACAATTGTTTTCACATGCAAATGGCAGCGCTCCTTCCAGTTCCCTCGCCAACACTATCAAACATTTATATGCAAATAGATCGCATGAGTCCCGCTGCCTTTTCCATAGCGAGTGACACACTCAAAAAGAGATTTCCACTAAAAGACAAATGCTACAATATTACGGGGCACTCACAGTACGCCAAGCGTACCTTGAGTGGTTGCTGCAAATGTTGGAGGGTCTGAATCAAAGTCCTGACACTGAATCAGAGTCTGGGTCTGGATCTGACTACCTTCTGCTCGTCTGCCTTGCTACGCGCTCAAGTGGCAAAAAAATCGCTGAAGTCGCAAAAATTATTGCAGTTGGCAACTTGAAGCTGACATTTCACACTCACGCACACACACACTCACACACAGATAAAGTGAGTGTGCGATAAAAATAAAGTGACAGCAAAAACAATTGCAAACTTGTGCAATTAATTAAGTGAAAAGTGTGCATTGCTGTGATGCAGCATTAGAAATTGAGTTGCCAACTGCTTTAAGAATCCCCCAAAAGTCCCCCCAATCCAATGACAATGTTCTCACACGTGTTGTCACTTAAATATTTAAATATGCTACTGCTGCTGCTGCTGCTACTGTTGCTGATGGCAGCAGCGGCGTTGACAACGCCAACAGTTGCTGCTGTTTGAAGTTTTTGCATGTTTTGCTGTCTGTGTTAAACCGAAAACCAAACTGTTACTCTGACAGATTCAGTTGGAGCGCTGACACAGAATAAAAAAATCATATCACACACACCTCCACACACAAACACATACACACACACACAGAGTAGGAGAAGCATGCACAGGGCTGAGTTGATATTTTTTCTTCGTTCGTTTTCTGCTGCTTCTTGCAGCATCTTCTTTTATCAGACAAACTAAGCGCAAAATTAGTTTTTGAACTTTTTAAATTGGTTTATTTCATGGAGTTTTGATTTTTAGCACATTGCGTAACGAGCCTGAGAACTGAGAGCTGCGCGTTCGCCTAATTGGCTGCTCGTGCCCCCCGGAATGTGGCAACGTTTCCAGCTTGCTTAGCGTCCTCATTAGCTAGTGAATGGTGTGCGTGTCTATGTGTGTGTGTGTGTATAAGTGTATGAGTAACTACTCAATTTGCCAGGCGACTTAAGGCGAAATCATTTTTTCAACATCTTTTGACTACACAATTTTGCAATTATTGTAATATGCAGCAGCGACACTCGACAGGCGTGTGTCCTCCATCCCCCATCCCCACATGCCCCAGTCCTTTTCACCTGCACGTATATAGGTATACAATATTTTATGACATTTTTTCGCTGCCTGGCACACACAGACACACGCTCTCTCTATATATGACTTTGTTTGAGAGTGGGGAGGGGGGAGTCGACTACGTGCCCATGCCAGTAGCACTTAATACCTTATAATTTGCTGTGAGTCGTTCCTTTCATAAAATATACTTTATGAACAATAATTCATATGCGCGTGTGTGTGTGTAAAAGTGTTTGTGTGTGTATGCGGAAAGTGCATAAAAATCAATTTTTGCGCATGAAATGAAAAAACTGGCAAGGCGGCGAAATAAAACAACAGCAACAAAGTCGCGTATACGACATCAGCTCAGCAACAGTGAATGCAACAGCACAAGCAAAAGCAGAAGCAGAAGCAGAAGCGTTGTTGCATACTCCTCAGATGACAACCCATGGGCGTTGGTGGTTTGAGGGGTGGGGCGGGGGGTTAAGGATACGAAAGGAGCTACAAAATAGCTTTCTTGTGCTGGCACTGGTACTGGTATAAACCTGCTGCAGCACATACTACTTGAAACTGATTACATGCACAATTTTGCCCCGCTCTTTGTTCGGCAATTCGCACTGGCTGTAGCAGTGGCAGTGCAGCGACAGGACATTGCCGCAGCAATTGTTACCCGCTTTGCATGTGTATTGGTGTTCGTGTGTGCGGACATGCATATAGATCAGTGTATATATGTGTGTGTGTGTGTGTGTGGATGTGGCATGCATTGTTATATGTGTTCCTGCGGTCGTTCTCTGCTGCCGGACAAGCTGCGCTGGCTGGTTGCCTCCGATTGCTGTTTCCTTGCAACCTCCACCCTTGATGCCCCCCTTCATGCAATTATTTCAACAAATTTAAACCTCAGCGAAATAATAAACAATTCGTTTTCAGATTAAAATGCAATTTTCATAACTTTTGTGTACAAGGCACTTCTTCTGCATATCCTCAGCTCCTTCTCCTCCTCCCATCGAGCTAACCCCGGTCAGCCACAATTACTACTTATTTTATTTATACTCCTACGTAAGCTGGCGCATTAATATTTCACAAGGTAGTTGTTGCTGCTGCTGCTGCTGTTGCTGTAATTTTCTTTACTTCTCTGTGGCCTGCCATTTATCAAGCAATTCCCCATTTTACTTATTTATGTAAATATTTTATATTTTATTGCGCAACGAGCACAGAATATTCCCCTGATTAAATCAACTTTTGTTTCACGCTCGGGGCAGCAGAAGAAAATGCGACCAATACTCGCATAATTAGCACGAAGAGTTATTTCATTACGTTGCGATTGAACTGAATTAATGAATTAAGGCAAGGTATCCACAGCCAAAGTGGAACGCCATCTGATCTGACAGCTTATTGATGAGATGAGCGCTTAACACGTTCCTGCTCGGACTATTGAATCAGGTGTTGGTATGGACCAGATGGCAGCCACACTGTATGGCACACATAATGTCCTGCATATTTTAAGGCCATATGGCGTACACTTGAATGACATTTTAATGGCTGTTGGTTAGCTAATTGGGCTTACAATTAGCAAGTGAATGTCAAATGAGTACACTCATACTCACACAATTCCAACGACCAACGGCGACCAGCAGCTGGGCCGACATCTGCATATATTTGACTAGGATATCAAAGGAGTAAATACACATGCTTCCCCACTCTCGCTCTCTGCTCTCTCGTCTTGGAATTGATATTTCACTCACAGTTTTGGCTTTAAAGTCCTTCCGCAGGGCAAACACTCAACATTTATTGACATGGCTTCCTGCTATGATAATGTGATATACGTCAACGTCAATTGGATTGGATGCTTTCAAAGCCAATAAGCTGCTATTCAGTGGGGATACACCCACACCCACACCCACTCCCACACTCGACCATGATTTATTGCCGGAAAAACAAAGACACCCCTTGACTTGAGCTAGTGAACTTCGAAATGTACTGAGACTACTTAATGGCTGACTAAATTCTGTCTATGACAATGGCAATGGCAGTGTCAGCAATTTCAGAGTGCACTTGAATATCGACATTTACGAGTTATCTTAGGGAATTACCCTGACAAAATATCAAATTTTATTGTAGGCATTAACGTATAAAAACTTGATGCAGATTGTACTAGTATTCCGCAAGAGATTGAAGTTTGAAAGCAATCAAAAAGCATAGCAAATAATGTGTCATGCATGGGCTAAAATTGTCAATTTTAAATTATTGAACAAAGCCTCAAATGGGTAAGAATCTATGTATATTGTAAGCACCCTTCTAATATTAGAGAGCTTTTCATTTTTGTATTTCAATTTTCCACCTCCCAACTGCCTGCCAACTTTACATATTCAGCACAGAGCTTCACAGGAATACATTAATCCGTCTAGCCCATTAATATAACAATTTGCTCTTATCGAACACATTAATAAAATGTAAAAAAAATAAATACATCAATTGCTCAATTTTCACCTGGCTCACGGTCGTAAATTGGCAAAGTGCCAACGATGATAGTCCAATCACCAAGGCACATAATAGATTTTTCACCTCTGAACACTGGCATAAAAAATCAACGCTTAACGTAAAGTGTGTAAGTATGTGTAAATAACCATGTAGATAAATATTTGGCTCTCTATATGTACATAGTCAAATATGTATGTATGCAGATTACAGAGGCCATGTCCTCGATCTCTGTAATAAGTAATGTGTGCAAAGAGGGGTTAATTTATGCACTTTAATGTTAATGCGTTTCATCTGCGATGGCAAAATCCTTTTATCAGATTTATATACATACACTATATGCATATGAATGAATGTATACATGTGTACCGCGTGTTTTATAATTTTCTTTAATTTCAATTTTAAACCATTTGGCGCACATTTGTGCATTTCTGCATTAAAATTCATAATAATAATTTTCATGCAACGACTGAATTTATATACTTTTAATTGCATTCCATGGCTATTTCATAATGCAATAGCATCAACTAATTACGTTTATGACTAGATTGGGTGTTAATATGGAGGAAAATTACTGAATTTTTTTTATCCTATACCCTAATAGAAGGGTTAGTTAGTAGATGAAACAGTGGGATAGTATAGAACTTGTATACACATATGAAATCTGGGAATCCATTGGTATAATTTTGTTAAAGTAAAACACTGTGTAAACAGAGATATACATTTGCTTGTTTCACACATATTTTAATATACTTTTACAACTTAAAATGTGCCTCATCCAATCAGCATATGTATTCCTATGGAGAGCAGAGAGCACTAAGAGTATTTTATCATCGGTTAGTGCAAGTCAACTAGATTTGCTGATTATATTTAATATATCCGCAACACAATAGCCAATTGCTAATGACCGTATATATGTATATATGTGAAATTATAGCCAAAAAATGCGTCAAACCAATTAATTAATCCGATGCAGCCATCTAATTAGTCGTATTTGCCAGCCAGCAATCGCATTTGGCCCTGGCTAATGCGCCATGCAAATTGGTATGAGTCAGCAAATTGGCTCAATTGATAATTTCATTGAAACACTCAATCAACAACTGGCAAATGGTTATACATAAATTTGAATGACTGTCGATAGTCTACTTCTCTCCGTTGGAATTGATGTCGCATTCTTCTTACGGTTTGCCCTTTAGAAATGTCTGTATTTATGTTTAAATGACACTTTTCTTAAAAGGCTTAGGCACACACACACACACAACATCAGGGAAAACACACACACAACATACATATAAAGATACTTGAATTGCTCTGCTCCTTGACTGACATTCGCATAGACAGGCTGCCAATACGTGCAGCCGTTGTGCATAAAACTAAAGGAGTCAGCACTACGGCATAGACCCAACACACACACACACGGTCACACACAGAAAACATTGAAAAACCCAAAAACGAGCAAATTTTTGTTATTGCATTTGAAAATGACAGGCGTGGCCGGGGCGTGCACATTTGGGGCGTATTGCCGAGCCCATACATAGGATTGGAAACCGTTATTCTATACCCTACACACACACATAAAATACTCAAAAAAGGGATAGGGTTAATAGCTGCAGGCTGAAGAGCTGCTGTACCCACAGAACGATCGCATTTAAGCTCATAACAATAAAATTTTAATTAAACATTCAAAAAGATTTTCTTTTACTTCAAGTTAAAATTTATTCAAGCAGAAAATAAAAGTTTTTCCCTAAGTAATTTATGTATTACGTTAGAGGTTATGGTTTAGTCGAGTTTTGTTTAGAGTACTCAGGCGAGGTTTCTGTTCTTGTTTTGCAGTTGTTTGCTGCTTTTGTTGTATTCCTTTCTCTTGGCTACCGTTTTTTGCTCTGGCAATGGCAATTGAATGGCCAAATTTCGTAAAATGCAGTTCGAGCTCACGTTTGAGACACACACACATATAGAATGACAATAACAACTTGCCTTCAAGTCTCTTCTATCTGTTCAAACTGTCTGCACGCCTGCCAATAGAGATGGCCAATATACAGCTCACGTTAACCAAATTGATTAAATTTGAACGGAAAAAAACACAACAAAGCTTTCAAAACTAAACCCATTAGTGTGTTTTCAACTAATTAAGTTTGTTTTGCGATATGAATTTATGAGTTTTAATGTGTTTTGTGCAAAATATGCACTCATTTATCAAAATAAATAAAAAGGTTGGGCAACAGGCATTTAATTAAAAATCCTGTACTCAAAATGCATATTGAGTTTATTTAACTTGCAGATGAGAAAGTGAGATGGATAGGAATATAATGAACATAGTGGAGTGAATGTATGTGAATACCGCAGGATATATGTTATGTGTTTATGCATTAAAAGAATGCACGAATTACGTCAATTACGTCCAACTATAACCTACCCATGTTTGAGTTACCTTTGAATTGGCTTTTACTATTTATTATGCTTTCAAACTACAATATATATGATATATATTAATGCATTAAAAAAATACTCTAATTGTCAATTACGTCCGACTATAGCCTACTCATGTTTGGGTTGCAATTGAATTTGCTTTTATTTAATTATGCTTTCAAACTCATTTTAGTCTGTTATAAAAAAAAGACAGTTATACACAACATATTGAATAATTTATTCCGTTTATTAATTATTAATTGCTATTTGTTATTGAAATAGCCAACAACAGCCCAGGGCTACATGCAAACATGCCAATGCCCAATGCTACAAGCAAACATCCGTTATGTCTACACTAATCAAAGTCAAACAATTCATTTTCAGTTGTATCATCTCTAGTTGCTCTGCTATATATAGAGAGGCCTTAGCCTATGGCCCTTTTTTTTGCTTTTTTGCTTTTGTTCTTGATGTTTGTAGTTTTGGCTTTGTATTGTGTGATTTTTTGGTTGACTATGATGGGCGGACAGAACGAAATGGGGCGTGCCGGTCGATTGCTGCAGTGGCAGTGCCAAACTACTCGTTTGCTTAGGGGCAACGAGCGTGCAACAAAATGAACAGCAGCCCAAGCCAAAGCCAGTAGGCAACGCACAGGCAAACAAACAGTAATACACAACCACACTCAACAGCTGAGTATAGCGTATACACCTGGTGTACAGTATGGGACAGTGCATAGCTCATACGCTGCGTTGTACACGTTGCTGGTCAGCTCAACGTACAGGTCGATAGAGTTACCTGGAAAATTCTCATGTACTCGTGCTCAGTGTACTCAGCACGGGACGTCCAACAAGTCAGACAAGCAAATCACATGCCACAGTAGACGACCTGCATGTTCCGTCCGAGTTGGAGTTGGAATTGTGTTTTGCAATTTGCAGCAGATCATAGCCAGGTCAGCCGTACAAACTGTCAAAGTCAGCTCCAGCACAATTACCGCAAATTTTTGCGAATTCTCTCTGCTTAATATGGGTACTCGTCACGGGATGCACGAAGAGAGCTAATTAAAAAGGCAACGGTTAATATTCTATTTTGTGTTGCCAGACATTTGAAAACTTTTTTCCGTTTTGCCCTAGACGGTTCTACATCTATGTGTGTGTGTGTGTGCTTCTGTCTGGGCCAGTGTCATGCACAGGCTGTAGCCGCAAAGCTTAACAAGTTGTTTGTGCAGTCCAATGGGCAGTCAGTTAAATGCTCGTCATTTCGCTTGTTTATTGTGCGCAATGATTGCAAGGCCCTTAAAACTGCTGTGATTGCGAACAGGATTTGACTGGGCCCAAGTCAGACTTGGCCCTGGCTTGACTCTCTCACAAATAGTATATATGGTTTGGTATGTGCCCTGAGGCATATGTGCAAATCGTTGGCAACAAAAATCAGATATTGTGCACACGTACGTTAGCTTAGGCCCAGAGACCAGCCAGCCAGCCCAGAGTTCTACTCCCAGTCGGACGAATGTGTATCTGCTGCTCTGCTGGTCTGGGTCTGAGCATCGCATGCCATGCACTTTTTTTTTGCAGGTAACAAAATGAATTGCCTGATGGGCAGCAGCGTCTGCTTCTACTCCGACTGTGGCTGACAGTGTCGCATGCTCAATGCGCACTATTTGCTATTATTCCAGTGATATTTTGAGAGTGCCACCGGTCAGGTCGGTGTGGCATGGGACTCGCTGCAACAACCCAATCGTTTATACGTATAGATGAGTGCAATTTACCGCTAACAATGCCATGCACCGGTAGTTACAACAAATGTTAGACGCAGCCAACAACCAACAACCAATAGCCGCAGCCAGTTGCACAGTTGCACAGTTGCACAGTTGCAGCGCGATGCAGCTAACTACTTGGTGCTGCAACAACTACATAGTACTACTCGTAGTAGTAGTGCTTGTACTAGCTATAACTACCGGTACCGTTAGGTAAGCTAGCACACACAGCTACATATGTTGACCATGGAAATGCATAAATAATGCGACACAGTATGGGGCACCAGCATGGCCTATGACCAGCACTAGCAGCAGCAGCAACTGATGTTGCTCATGTGTGTTGTTGTTGTTGTCGTTGCTGTTGCTGTTGCTGGTGTTGGCAGTGGTGCCAGTAGGCATGTTGCAGGCAAAAACCCTTGACCATTCGCTTGGCTCTTGTTGTTTGCCATATTCGAACATTCACATCAGGATTTCCCGCTATTGTACTTTTTGGCTTTTGTTTATTTACAGTCAGCGCAAAAATGTTTGTTGTGGGCCACCGTACGGACATGGATGTACATGTGTGTATCTAGCTGGATTTAGGCTAAGTAAGCCACATACACCTGTCCACGCACACACACACAGAAACAACACAAACACAACCGCATGAGCGACCAATTTAATACATGATGGCATGACCGGGCTTTCAATATTTGACTGCCATTGTTAAAGCTGTTGCTGTTGCTGTTGCTGTTGTTGCTGCTGTGCATCTGCTTAAACAAATGTCACGCGCGGACTTGCCTCCAATTATTCATGTGGCGAACGTTATTAATTTGAAAGCATATTTATCACAAACGAAATCTACGCCACATGCCGTAATAAATCAAGAAACGTTTTTGGCCTGACACACACCAATATACCAAAACATATTTAAATCACGAGCACACACATCCCTTACACACACACGCACACACCTGTAGGTGTATTGGGTGCGTCTAGTTTAAGCTACACGGCTGAAGCGTGGCCACAGACCAAGCCGAGCGTGCGGTTAAGTTTTACACAGAGAGAGAAATTGCGAGCTTAAAGTTAGTGTAAAATTGCTTAAAGTAAGTCTGAATTCTTAAGATTCAAACCCCACTTTATTTAAAATATGAAACAGCTTTGTTTGTATGAAATCTAAATCCAAACCAAGCTCAATTAAGATGTGCCAAAACCTGCTCCATATCAAATGATAAATCTACACTTGATTGGAGCACAGACGTCTTAATATATTCTCCCAGTGTATTGCAGACTATCCTAGGGGGAGAGAGTGTGAGTAAGTCACTGGCAGCTCGCTGTGTCATATCCACATTTAAGCACGCTAAGCTGGTAGTGGAGTCAGCTCCATATCGTCGAACCATGTGACAGTCAGTCAAGTCTCAAAATACAAAACACTCAAGGTGATATGAACCTTTTAGCCATGCTTAACGTCCTCTTTTGGCGGCGGCGTCCTTCGCCTCAATTGGTGTGCCAACAGCAACGGCAACAACACAGACCGTGACGACGATAAATACATAAATTCCCAGACCCATCATCCAGAGCAACGTTGACAATGCGTCATTGTATGTCAGACATTTTGGCTTCGACTTCAAAAAGCGAACCCCAAAACTGGAGGCAACGAGGCGACGAGCAAATTTCAAAGTGAAATTCCAATTGTTTGTGGGCGTTGTTTGACGTTGTGCTTTTTTCATTCTGGCCAAATCCAATTGCAATATTAAAATCATGCCTACTCGCACACACACACACACACATCGAGCGAGAGTGGAAAAAAAACACACGCCCATTGGCGTTGAGAGAAAAAGTTTTGCGATTTGCGTTTTGCAAAAAACCAAGCAGGCAACTTTGCGGCTTTACGGTGCACGCTAAGCTGACTACCAGGACGCGCCATGTCAATGGCAGCATCAGCAGCTCCAGCTCCCTTCAATATGGCACAAAGCCAAAAGGGACACCGACACGTTCAAGGACACGTTCAGCGGTAGACGCAGCGTTCTATATAGCATAATGTTTGATCCTTATGCTACTTACGCGTTAAGAATTTTCCGAAAATGTCATTTACCGCCGCAATATACTTAGACACATACCAATCATACATATATACAAATTCGATATGTACATACAGTATATTTATTTTTGGAACTGTGTGCGGGGGCTTGTTTGCTCAAATTGCCCAAACATGATACATCATATCAATAGAACAAGGCTACAATGGTAACAAATGGATATTGTTACAGATTTAGATACAGTTACAGATATAGGATACAGATATAGCTGCAAATATAAATAGATATACATTAAATTATAATCATAAATATATTTGTCATATTCATAAATAAGTGCACTGAGCTGCAGACTGCACAACTTTGTATTCCTTTTGTGCGGCTCAAGTACAGGATTATTTTAAGACTATTAAGGTCGACAGTCAATCAATAGTTTTGGTATTGTAAGCTCTTATCATACACAAGCACAACTATTATCTGTTTAAGTATGTAAGCTTATTTATGCACACAGTTAATTCCACTATTTTATCCATTTGCTCCACTGTACAGATCAGCCCACGCCACGATTTCGCATTAAATTTTTAAACGCATCAGAGGAAAAATGAAACCACGGGCCAAATGTGTGACTGAGAAACTGACGAACTGATTGACTGACTAACTGAATATTTGAGTGTCTGTCTGTCCGTCTGTCTGTCTGTTTGACAGTACAGCAATTGCCTTTACAACACTTGGCGACGACACTTCCATGCAATTGTACGCCGCTTCTGGGTTCCGGCCTGTGCGGCCTGAGAGTACGCCACATTTTTATTGGCCGTATGCGTGTTGTCAGGCAATGTATGAATATTTGTGGCAATTCTTATGAATTTTCAGGCACGTCTACATAGCGCATATACATATACAATATTCGTACATACATACATATGAGGGGGCTATAGTAAGGCCAGAGTGCGCTGGCAGCACACCGGAACAGGACGTAAGGACGACTCCATTTGTTGTATGCGACGTTATTATGGCAATTTTACCACATGATGATGCGCTTGGTTATTTGGTTATTTGGGCAAATCAAGCAATTTATTCGCAATTGTCGTCGACACCGCCATTCACTGCAATTGTGTGGAAATCGATATGCGTTGTTATTTTAACCGTTCATTTCCTTCATTGCCATTACACATTACACACTCACACCCAGTGGTACAACACTCATATTTAGAGTCACCCACAGAAAGAAGAATTGCCTTCGCTGGCAAAATTTGATTTATGCATATTTCCATATGATTTATTTCATTAGCATCATTCCGAAACCCAACATCGACTGTTGCCTTTGACTATGCTTCTCGGCATTTACCTTTTCCTCTCGTAGCCAAGTTCCTTTTATTATATTTTTATTATATTTTTTTTTTTTAGTTTTTTTTTTTAATATTTATTTAAACATTTGTTGCAGCTTCCGTTCCATTTTCATTTCTCGTCCGTTACATTTGAGTGATTCAAACTTGACGGTTGCCTTTGTATACATTTTTTTCCACCTCATTTGATCCAAAGAATGAAAAGTTCTCATGCACCACCATTCCCGCTGTAAACTACCAACTCACCGAAAAAAATATATTAAAATAAAAAAAAAGGCAAAAGTCTCGCACAAAACGCAAAACTTTTGTTAAGAAAATATGAATTTGAAATGAAAATATGCTAGAAATGAATTGAAACCGTAACGGTTTGAGTGGGCCAAACGAGCCGTGCACGAGCGAACATCGAAAAAATGCCAATCCCCCAATCTCCAGGACCCCTTGCCCCCTTGCCGCACACAATGTTGCAAATAAAACAGCGCATAAGAAACAATATACGATAAAAAGCAAAGGGAGCTCAAGCTGAAGCTGGCAACTGGAGCAGGAATTGGAGCTGGAGTAGGAGATGGAGCTGGAGCATTTTGGCTGGTTGGCAGATGGAAATGAAAGGCAAACACGATTCAGTTAACGAGTGACGAACGCTATTGCTAACTGGGAGCTGGGAACTGGGAACTGAAAACTCCTTTGTCCATGCCACCACTATGGAAGTGTGCGACCTAGCAACGTCTATTGAAAATGTTAACTGGCTGGCTCCACCCCACCCCTCCTTCATCGACTGCCCTCTACTATCAAAGTCTGAAGATGGACCTGGCAACGGATGGACGAAAACGTGGCAGCTCAGCTCAGATGGCTGGACGCTGGCTGAATGATTGCCTTACTTGCCGTACTGACTGACTAACCAATGAACGGCTCACAAAATGAATGACTGAATGAATGAATAAATGAACGGATGAGCGCTCCTCTACAGTTGGTTGCATTCGCAAACACACACATACATATAGGCAGGCAGACAGACAGACAGACAGCACACACAGCCTGAGTCTGAGTCGGAGTCCTGCGCTCGCTCTATCTATTGAACTTACTGTTCGGCTCGGTCAATACAATAAAGTTAGTTTTCCAAATCGGCTACTTTATTGAGCGTAAGTCTCCAGGACCAAACCAAACCATATTATTTGATGTGGCTTGTTGGTTCATAATCATGAAGTCAAGCTCTATGCTGGAGTACATTCACTATATATGTATTTCTACATCAACGGCCGATAAAATTAACTATTTCAGCACAGAGCACGTAATGGGCGCATCATTTGTGCGTCTCTACAGACAACGGACAGACAGACAGACAAGCAGACAGACAGACAGGCAGGCAGACAGACAAATAGGCACTCGCTCTCATTTCGTTTGCTATTTGAAGTGCTTTAAATTGCCATAAAAATATCGCCATCTACTGCCATCATTTCTGTCTGTTGTTGGTGTTGTTGTTGTTGTCACATTTCTACACTCAATTTGTACAAATTTAATTGTCTGCTGCCTGTGGCAATTGCCCGTTGGCTGTTGGCGTTGCTTTTTTACATTATTTTATATATTTTTATTTATTTTTGCCAAATGGCATTGTTGTTGCTGTTGCTGTTGTTTTGATTATTTGTTGCTTTGCTCGGTCAATGGCTGTCGAGGCAGTGTCCGCTTGGGGAACCTTTTATGGCATTTTATTTATTTACGATGCGCCCTTTAAATCAATGAAGCATACTCTCAGACGCTGTCGCTTAAATTCACGCACCACAGTCAAGTTTAGTCCGTAGAATAAGTTTCTTTTATTTCATTTTCTCGCTTTGTTTTTTGTACTCCTTCCGTACAGTGTTTTTTGTTGTGCTCGGTGCGCTAACAACAATCAGCTAGTAAATCGAATTTCTTGCCTAAAACAACAACAAGGACATCGCAAGTGGCAGGGCAACAAAGCGTAGCAGCAACATCAACATCAACAAAAATAAATACAAATACAAAACAGAGCAGAGCAGATCAGGGCTGAGCTGTGCTGAGCAAAGCTGAGTAGAGCAGGGCACTGCTGGACGCTGGTCTAACTAAACAGTGCGTTTGTTTTAGCAGCTTCCTGTTTCCTGTTGGCAGCAGGACGCACTCATCCATCCCCATCTATCCACATAAGGGGGCGAAACGAACTAACCAACAACTAAACATACGCATGGCCATCCATCTACAATCAACCATTCATCCATCCATCTATCCAACTATTGAAGCAAACGTCCAGTCACCGCTCCTTTGACAAGCGCCGAAGCTTCCTGTCCCCCCTGAACTGTTGCTCCCCCATCCCCAGCTCCTCCTCATCTACACCGTTTACACTCCCTGATGCTCTGCCAGCTCGTAGCTAAACGCATTTGTTCGAAGCTTGTTTAGTTTAACTTTAATTGAATTTTGTGAATTTTGCTTCGTTCCCTTTGCCAATATACTGACTGGACTGGTCAGGCCATGCCTTTTCTTTCATCCATTTCAATGGTCTGTTGCTGTTACTTGTTCGTTGTTTTAGTTGTTGTTGCTGTTGCTGTTAGAACAGTTTTCTTACAGCTTTTTTATTTGCTGGCCCTTTGGCCACTCGTCCGGCGGGCAGCTGGTGCCACTTTTATATGGCTGAATTTATTATGGACAATAACAAAAACTGTAGAAAACTGTTGCCCAGCCCCCACTAGAAACGAGTCGAATCGAGTTCAGAGACGAGTTAGGCCGCCAGTTGCTCGCTTATCCTGCAATCCTGCAGGAATTGCGCTCACCTTCACCATATGGTCAATGGCACGAGTTTTTCTCGTAAAATGGCTTATATAAGTCGACCTCGGCCACCGTTTGTTCGTTCGGCTTACCTTTTTGCCAAGCAACTGTGAAATTGTCTTGTTTTGCTAGCAACCCTTTATTGTTGATTCTTAACTAAGGCCTACAACAAATGCGCCAGACAAAGGCGTACGCTTAGGCGTAGGCGTCGGTGTTAGCGTGAGCGTGGGCGTGGGCATGGGCATAGGGGAGTTGGAATACAAAATTGCGAATTCAATTTTTATGTCGAGCATTTTAAATAATTTGTGTGATTTAATTTTTGGCTTTGAGCCAATAAAATGGCCCACAAAAAGGGAAAAGAAATGGCATACAAACGTGCTCATACGGTTGATTGCCGTTGAGATGAATCGACGAATCCTTACTCCTCCGATAGGCCATGTTGGCGTATACATAATGCCAGTCTATGCCCACGTTGTTATCGAGCGATGACAACATAAGCCGGCTTTGGCTTTTCTGATTGTCAAAGTCAAATATGGCATTATACATAGCGGCAGTAGGAGCAAATACACTCGGCAATAAAAGTATGCATACGAGAACAAATCAAACGATATGGAATAGGAATATTTCATTATTTACTAACTATGAACTTATGTAAAAAGATTTCTACAGTAAAGTAATGTAATGTAATATATTTCACGGAATATACATTCAATGTACGTAAACATTTGTGACTCAGTTTTAATCACAGTGAGCGATTAGCTGCCATACATTATGCTCTTTGTGTTGCTGTATAAATTATGTGTTAAGCTGCTGCCTATCGATGCGGTTTACCATCAGCATGTATGAATAGAGAATAGAAATTTATCTAAAGCCAAATAAATTTAATCAACCGCAATCGGAAGTATTCGAATAATAACACAATAAACAACGGCAATTAAAATATCAAACATAAATCATTTACAAATTTACAACAATTGTCATGAAAGCAAAACAACAGAAACTGCATGCAATGCAAGACACAATTCAAATATGCATGCGAATGTGTGTGTGTGTGTGTAGTGTCTGTGTGTGACTATGTATGTATGTGTGTGTGCTTTTGTGGTCTAACAAGCCATAAAAAGCGTGCAAATAACCAGGCATGTACTAGACCTTTGTGCTAAGTCACGCTCTCTCTCATTCTCTCACTGTGTTTCTCTCGCTCTCTATGGCAAATCAAACAGACAGACAAATGTGCCACGCCCACACCCACGCCCACGCCTACGGTCGGGCGTCTGCATAAATTTGTACTACGCATAAAATCAAATCAAAATTCAACGGCATGTGACAATTTTATGTCCACAAAATTATGTATTTGTTGAAAACACACAACAGCAACAACAACAACAACAATCGAACATGGCAAAACAACAATAACGCAAAGCAATGAAAATAACCACAACGTCAACAAAAACAACAACAACCACACAACAACAACAACATTGTCGACTAAGGGCGGCCAACGAGGACATAAGCAATAACAGCAACAGCTAAAATAGCAACATGAGCAGATTATAATGAACAACATATTCGCACGGCCGCACCCAGCACACACACAGCCACACACACACACATACATACAAAAGCTGCCTCCTTCAGCTCGCCCACCCACACACACACACTCACACTCTCAGGCAGCTACAACAAAGCGACACGCAACAATTTACGTGTTTTGACACTAATACAAAAGCCATTACAATACACGCAGGTATAAATACAAACATACACACACACACACACGCACACACACACACGACGACTAGCTACCACTTAGGTATGTTGTTAGGGGTCTAGTAAAAAAGTTTATATGCTACTACAACGTTTACATGCTCCATGTGCGTTAAGTTGCTTTACCCACTTTAAAGGTGACCACGGCAGAGGCAGGCAGTTCATAAAAAGCTCGAATGAAACGAAAAGATACTTCTAAGGTACAACACACCAGCTACGCTCTACGCTATGCTCCAAGTGAAAGTTTCGAAATGGCCTTAGGCACATATTTAACTAGCTACACAAGGAAAGACTGAACCGAAAAAAAGGGCATGGTTCAGGGCGTTTTCTATGGTGCCACACCTCAACTTTGAGACAGTTTCGATGGCTATGCCAGGCTTTTATCTTTGACCAATGGGCGAACTGGCGAGCAAGACAATGTCAAAGGTTGCTCTGGGAAATGGCCTCGACCTGTGGTGGTGCTGGCGGTGGTGGTGGTCTTTAATGATGAATTGTGGGCCAGAGTCCGTATACGTTAGATTTGACATTGACATATTTTGCATCGCATAAATGTAAGCTATATATTTTGTATATCATTTATTTCCAAGTCCCCAAGGAACATGATATATACTAGAATGAATCTTTAATAAAGTGAAAAGCAATTTCAGAGCAGATAAAATTCAGATAAAATTGTTCAAAGAATTTGAAAGTTAACTCAAATTACTGCCAACAATTTTCATAAAGTTTATTATAATAAATATGTGTCTGTCATTCTCTTTTCAAATACGAAACAATTTTAAATCTATCTCTTGATTCGTACATCTCCAGCTGACCAT
Organism: Liodrosophila aerea; assembly: GCA_035045005.1. Taxonomy (NCBI): domain Eukaryota; kingdom Metazoa; phylum Arthropoda; class Insecta; order Diptera; family Drosophilidae; genus Liodrosophila; species Liodrosophila aerea. The sequence continues at coordinate 1,084,629 of JAWNNL010000753.1, forward strand.
CATGTACATACATACTCGTACTGCATAAGCCCAGCTTAATTATTACAAAACCATGAGCTGATTACACATCCTACTCCATGTGAAGTGGAGCACACTCGAATTTAATTAGCTGTGCTTAACAACAGCTCCATTTCGGCACTCCAGTTTCGACTCCGAAATCGACTAACTGCTCACTTCACAAGTGTTTAACTTTAGTAAGAGTTACGAGTGCTAGCTGCAAACTGTACTTCAATGAAAATGCTCACTTCTGCCATTAGATGCAAAGTTTATCTAAGCAAATATGCCGAAACGAACAGCAAAATTAGTTTAAAGTTTTATACCCTTAGGTATGCTGAAACGGTGCATCATTTGATGTTTAAATTTTGCTATTCAATGCAAATAATAAACGCCTACTCAGACAGATACACGCACGGACAAATTATTTTAATTAAGCGCTGTATCTAAGAACAAAGATAAATAAATGCGGGCGGTGGAAAGGGATTGGGACTGAGAGTGTGTGTGTGTGTATGGGGTTAACCACAGCGGGCAAGAGTCGATTTTGCAGTCGCTGCAGTTTGTGGGCTTGTCCCTGCTCTTTGTGTTTGCATGGCTGTGTTGGTTTATGTAAGTGTGTGTAATCATGTGTGCAACCATTCATATGTATATTGACAGATTGAAGGATTATCTAATGCCTTTTAGAGCCGACTCGACTCCTCTGCTTGCTGTGAACTTTAAGCTCTTCAGTTATTTGGCTGCACTGTAATCACTATCACACATACACACACACATATATGGACATAATCACATTCTGAAAGCACGCATTGACGGTTTGGAGATGATGAGCACTGCCTGAATTGGCCGCAGTATGTAAATATATTTGCAGTATATTTTGTGGATTTCCGGTTGCAGACAAATCAAAATTTCTGCTCAAATGCGCAAAATGACAGCCAGCAAATGAATGGAATGGAAATTTCTATTATACGTATGTATAATAATAATGCACTTCTCCCCCTGTGTCAATGCGACAATAGGCGAAGCCATACAACTCAAAACGCTGCACAATGAATTCAACTTCGAGGATTATTCATCCACACATACGGACATATAAATAATAGTTTCAATTTTGTGAAACCAATACTAGTGAGTTTTATTGCAAAGGCTTCGAGAGGCAATATAATGCTGTCAATTTGACTAAAAAAGACTTGATACATATTTTTCTGTATTTCCTAAAATAGCTGCTGCAACATAAATTTAATCGATAATTGAACGGGTTAAAAAACATGCAAAGATATTATAAATTGTGGGGAATTGTAATTTAGTAAAAACGACTAACGTTTGTAATTGATGAAGCTCTCAAATAAAATTGTAGAAAAAATTCTTGAATATAAAGTATACGAAAATCTTTTTAGAGTTCTTTCTATATTCTAGACAACATTCATCATATTTTTGAATACTTTAAAAATAGAGAAAAACTCACAAGTCGACAACTTTTACCAAACTTTGAAGCTATGATTGAACATGATCGGTAAAACAGCATATTTAAGTAGAATTTGGAGTTTTCTGTGAAATTTTAACATCCATAAGTAAATCCGTCTGTGTTGTTCAACGCTCTTTTTACATTAGAAGTTGAGTAGCGTAAAGAGCTGTTTGGACAGTAAAAAGAAAGGACAAAATGTGGCCTATACATAAGCATATTGCATGTTTTCAATTTTTGATACATTGAAATATTAATGCATAAAGTGCTGGCAAAACAAACTTTCTGCAATGCGGAATAAACCGAATCGGATTAGGAACAGTAAACAAAGCTCAAAAACATAAAGCAAACCAAAACAAACCGAGCCGATGAACTGAAATAAGAGTAACTTCCAATGTTGCTACATATTTCAGCACTTTAAGCAAGCCAATTCCATAACAACAAACATGCCACACAGCCCCACCACCCACCAAAGGCCGGCATGTGGCAGGCAGGCAGGCTTGAAGCAAGTTTATTAGCTACGCTCGATACAACATTGATGATTGGCTGCTTAGCTGCTTTGATAAGCACCAAGGCATTAAGCTGACAAAAACTGTAGCAAAGGAAAATGAGAAAATGCTACGGAAGCGATAGCAAAAGCTAAGAGAGAGCGACCAGCGAATGCGAAAATCCTTTAACACGAAATTAAGACACATAATCCTTGACAAGCAGTAATGGCAATCAAATATGCTAACGCTTGCATTTTCGACAACTAAGTCCGACATCGACGATTGACAACTACAATTCAAAGGCGGTGCCGTTGTGGGCGTGGCATAAGCTTACAGTCAGATAGAGTCAGATACAGTCAGACAACGTGGGACACAGCATTTTGTTGTTAAGCCTTTGGGGCATTTGCTTATCTCTCGCTGGCAAGCAAAAAGCAGCGCATACTTACTAATTTATGGGTGTGCTTCTTTGGGCAACTGAAAAATGAGCTTCAGCTGGCATTAAACAAATTAAATCGTATCAAAATCCCATCGCTTAGGTAAATCTATCACTTTAATTGGAATTAGGTACGCACAATGACTGCCTGTGACCGTTAAATAATTACGAGTATAACCTGGCCATTGTGCATAGCCGCAAAAGGTTTGAATGAACGAGCGAATGGCAACAGCAACGGCAATGGCAATGGAAATGGAAATGGAAATAGAAAATTGTAATTACATTTTCAGCACATTGCAGATTGCTGTTTTCTATAAATTAAATTTCATTTCCCGTTTTACTGAATGCTTGACTCGTTGCCTGCCTGGTTAGCTACGGTGGTTGCTGCTGCTGCTGGCTGCTGGTTGCTCTATGACGGCTGCCTGCCAGTGGCATAATGTTCGAGCATGAGACCTACCGGCTTTGCATGCGCAGCAGCGCCATTAAACAGCAGTTTCCGGTTTACGCGCTTTGAGTTTCCGCTTCAAACACCAACAACACCAACAACAACAAAGCACAGTGGTTGATTGTTGCTGGTCGAGTGGTGCTTACGCTGCAGCTGTTGCCGTGGTTATTGTGTGCGCCTTTGTTAGAATTCCTGTTATTATTTCGACACACAACAATGCCGCCATTGCGGTCTCAGTCAACATCGTCTTGCAACATCTTTAATATAAGATTCAATTCAGCATAAAGGCCGCACTGTGTTGCTACGACTAGTCCGAATTCTCCTTTGTGCCGACTTGGAAATCAGTGGCATACTCTAACTCCTACGTACGCTTTACTACTAGTATATACTACTGCTGCACAGTGAACACAATCCAATACTACGCAATCTAGGACAACGCAACGACAGCAGCAACAACTACAACAACTGCCACAACAATTACAGCAACACAGCAGAAAAGCAATAACCAAGTAACATTTCTATTGCATGCCAGCATCGCCAGCAACAAACACACACACACACACACCCACACACATATACACATTTATATATATTTTTAATTAAACGCAAATCCCTTTGGCGCCACCAACACGCAAAGCGCACCACCATCACGCGCAATTGGGGCAACTGTGGCAAGTGGGGCAAGTGCGCTCGCTGCCTGCAAATCTCGACGACAGCTTCAAGGTTAAGTCATTGACTCTATCGTGCACTCAGAGAGTTTTATGTTTTGCGCTAAACTGAAATTTGACGATTCTAAACATTAAACATTGGCTAAGTAACTTTCGCGAAAATTTAAACAAAATCGCGAATTTCAAATAAAATTTAAAGGCAGCTTCTATAATTCTGACTGGAATATTACATTACAAAGAATTATGATCGTATTAAATAACTCATTACTGCAATGCTCCACCCCATTTAAAAATGTAACTCGAATTTTATATTCTTCCGCATAACCTCATATGAGATTGCTTAAATCTATCAGTTTAAAGATAGATAAGGCTATCTCCCAATTTAGATATAAGCTGTCAAAAATATTAGGCAATCAAAATTTACTTAGTTCCTGTCAATTGTATTCAAATTGTGGGAAAATTCTGATGGCAGTCAGTTTGATTGTCCGACATCTCGTGTCAGGGCCAGAAATGGTCGTCCCTTTAATGATGCTATGCCAGTACTAGCTGAAGTTCGCTTCCGTCGACATTGAGCAGATTATAAGGCACGTCTGGCACCGCTGGCAGAGTTTATGTTCGGAATGGTATGAAAGCCCAATTAATATTTCATAAAGAAGCACGTATCCGTCGCTTACATACATACGTATGCACGGACATAGCGCACAAAAATCCCTCAATCACTGCCAATTAATGTCAGACACAGGCACTCATATCTGCCAACCAACCAGCTATACAGCTATCCAGAGAGCCAAGCCCAGGCCAGGCTAGGCTAGGCCAGGCCAGACCAGACCAGACCGAACAAGTTGCCCAGTCAAGGCAGCTCGAAACGTCATACATAAAAACAATAAATGATTTATACATGAAAACAAAAAGCATACGCGTAAAAGCCACAAAAATAAAAATCACACATACTGTCGTAGAAGCAGACGAGCAGACGGACGAACGGACGGACATACAGACCGCAGCAGGCAGTACAGGCAACAGGATATGGCGAAACGTGAATTTTGTGAATTTTACTGACATATTTCTAGTACAATTGTATATTTTATTATACGCCTCAAATCAAAGCAAAAGAAACGAAAAAAGGGAATCGTAGCAAAACAATGAAAGCAGCAGTTCATTCGTCTCTCTATCTCTGTACGTCCGTCTGTCTGTCCGTCCGTCTGTCCGTCCGTCCGTCTGTCTGTCCGTCTGTCTGTCTAACTGCCTGTCTGACTGTCTGTCTCAATAATAAAAAGCGGCATAAAAGGCAACATTCAGGCACATGAGAGCATATAAATGCGAATGTATTCTATGTATGTAGGCTTGTGCGAGAGCGAAATCAGGCAATCGCGCGTACTGGCACTCCGGATCTAAGCCATTGATAGAGCAATAGGCATCAGGCAAAATGAAGTCTTTTATTTTATATAATGCTCATATGTGTTGCATGCATTACGGAACAGCTAATTGGCAGTTGAAATTACGTTGTGCGTTCTGATTCTGATTTCACCATTGAAGGCATTACTTCAAAAGAGAGATGTATTCATTTAAATTGTATGGGGTCTGGCACAGACTAATTGCTGGTTTTATCAATGGTAGAGTTTTTATATCGACCAGAAGCCAACAAATTAATTTGCATTTCTATTATTTTCATAAATAACAGGGATTCGCTGTGCAGTCATGTTAGAGCCACTTGTCCGTTACTGCCAAAATCAGTGCAACTGGAAAAACAATGACGGTTTTTCTTTTTGTTTTTTGGTTTGGTTTCCTAAAAATAAACAATTTAAGTCAATTTAAATTTCTGATGATTTGCAACTGTCAGACAGGCCAACGGGGCTGGCCGAGCGACGTGGCAGCTGCACGAAAAAAGAATCAACTAACTCACCACACTATCAGTCACACTTAGTGCACGTTGCACAGTTTCCATTTTGATGAGCACAGCTTGTTGGCAGTCGGAAATAACTAAAGTCAGAACAGAAAAAATAGTTGCTGCCACAAGAAAATTTGACGCTGAAAAAAATAATATATACATAGTGTACATATATGCATATATACATATGTACAAATATGTATGTTATATATGCAACTAGCTGGCGGAAGTGTGGCTGGAGTGCGGGGGGGCAGACCAGTAAAACAAATGCTCAGAGTGCAAACATTTGCACGCACGCACAAATCAAAACATCAACAACGAACAAAACAACAAACGAAAATTCTTTTGGCAAAAAAACCAACATCACGTAGTACCCCCTCTAGGCCCCGCTAGTGACTCCACTGTTTGCATAAAAAAGTCTCGGCAACAATGTACGTATTTGACATTTTAAACGGGCCACTCGCCACTTGTCAATCTTTGTTCAAGTTCGCATTTCACATACATATTTCCGATTTGCTTTAGCCTTTGTTTTGATTTGCTGTATGTATGTGTATATGTGTGTGTGTACTTTCATAAAAATTCTTTTTATTTTTGCGCCGCTTTTTGCTCGTCATGCTCATGACATTTTTTTGGTCTATGTGTTTTTTTTTGTTTTGCTGGCAAATGGCTTTCCAAACGGCGACGAAGTCAGCCTAAAAGTATGCAAATAAAATACGCGCTCTTATCTGTTTGGCATGGGCTGTTGGCGACTCTGCCCCTTTGGCCATCGTGCCACACCAACTGACCGTTAACATGCAGGGCTATAGCTGTTAGCTGCGGCTTGCTACTGAACAGCAGGAAAAAGCGTTGCCAAAACAATGTTTTAAAATGCATTTGGGCATACTTTGCACTCGGCCTGGCATATGGTATGTATAAGCCGGATCGAGCTATAGTAACCATTTACACGCTTCGGCCCATGCAACAGTCTGTCTTTCTGTCTGTCTGCTGTCCGTCCGTCCGACCGTCTGTCCTTCCACTCGCATCGTTGGCACAAACAGTTGCAATCAACAAAATTGAAATCGTTTGTTGTTGCTTCTACTGTTGCCTGACATGCTGCCAGTTGCGGCTCATGTGTCCTGGCAAAAATGTTACTTTTATTTCTGTGACTCAACCAGCTTGCACAAAAAAAGAAAATAAACTAACCACTTGCATGGTTTGACAGGCTTTGCCATATATTTTTCTAAAGTGTGTTTCAAATCATGGCCAAAATGGATACCAGTCAAAGTGATCCAAAGTGTTTTAGTCTCCAGTTTCATAACAATTAAAACGCTTCAACCTGATTCTAACTATGTTTTATGAATTATTTGTAAATAACTTTAACTAGAATAAATTTAGAATTAGGTCAATTTCAGTTATGTAATTTTGGATATTCAATAAAATAGTTTAGTTTTTACCAGTAAATAAATTCAAGCTTACTGTCAGAAAGATTACAAACTTTCAACTCTGAGTTGCTCTCTGTTCGTTCTGTCTAGAATTGCCGATTAATTAAAATAATGGGTACATATAGTTTTCTTCCAAGTAATTCCAGTGTTTCTCTTAAAGATTTGATTGATTTCAAGTTCTGTTTAAAAGCGTACTATCAGAAACAACTATGACAAGAATTCTAGTCAGAAATTATGATGCACACATAAATACAAACGATTATTTGTAACTTTGTCTGCATTGTTCGCTGCTGCTGTCATATGCACTTACTTCTTAAATAATTGAAAAGATATTGCTACACAAAAGGAGCCACAAAAGCTCAACTGGCCCGCATCAGGAGTGTCTAGAAAATGGGTTTAGTATATAGATATCTTAACTCATAGAGAGAGTACATCCGAGTTGAACAGAAGGCTGTTTGTAAAATCAAGTACTCGCTCGTATGTTAGCTTTATGGTGCCATTTTGTTAATTTATTTCACTTGCTTGACAGTTTGTTTGCAATTTTTTTTTATTTAGATTGTTGATGCACGGGTTCGAGTTTTTGCTTTTGTCTTTTGCTCTGAAACGAGTAAAGCGTTCTTTTTTTCGCATTCCTTTTTAGTGGATCGCATTTTTTGGTGTGTCTGGGTTATTGCCACTGTGGTTTTGACATAAAGTGCGCTTATAAAAAACCACCAAGTTAGAAACGCGCTAGAAAAATTTTTTGATGAATGTAACGCTACAACTAGCCAAAAAAAAATAGCATAAAAATAGCTGATAAATTTTTGCGCCAAAAACAAATGGTTAAAGTTTGAAAATAAAATTGGGACAAAAGGCAATGGCACTGCGAATACTGCAAACTGTAAAAGTACAGCGTCGTCAGCACTTTGAGTTGATACAAAATAGAAAATAAAATCCGACAAAAAATGTATATATTAAATACATATCTCAATCAAAAACGACAATGGAGCAGAAGAAAAGAGCTCTGCATGCTGCAGGCAAATATGACAACAAGTAAAAACCCAAATGAATATGAAGCGTTGTTTTCTATTTGCCGTTTATTATTGTTTTTCCTCTATTCTTTTTTTTTTGTCGTAATAAAACAAAGACAAGATGAAAAAGCGTTGGCCAGATTAAAAATCTAAATAAAAAACTCGACAAATACGTAAATGGATTGGTAGTAAGGTATGTAAGCACTAAAGAATCTCTAGATACATACATACATACGAAATAGGTATAAGCTGCTTTCATTTTGCAGCATCAAAGATTTTCTAGATGTTGAGATAAAGCAAGCGACTAAATAAAAACCACACACAGACACATTGAGCATGGGATGAAGAGAAATAGGGATAGCCAGAGTAAGGCAGTTTGGTGTGAGCGAGGGAGCCACACGTACAAGTGCAGGTCCATTTATCTTCTGTCACTGTACGAGTGTTTCCGTTTTTGTAATGAATGTCCAGCTGTGTGCATTGCCAATGCCCCGCGGGGTTGAAGGAGGAGGCCACAGTCGAAACAAACTCAACTCAACTCAACTAAACTAAAACCAAGCCAAAACCCACTCAGTACAATTGTCGTTGAGAGCGTTCACGCTGGACGCTGAATGCAGGACACTTGCTGAAAGGCGTCTTTTATGTCGCTTGATAAGATAAGCCATGCTTAAAATATACGTCTCTATATGTATGTACTATAGCCCGAATAGTACTACTGCCACTATATATACTATGTATTGTAAAAGATACTGCAGCGCGCCAAGTTACATCTACGGAGAGGTCTTGAAACAAAGGCGAATGTGCAACTTGTATTTGCAGCATTCTTAATCCAGAGTTTTGCCATTACGCCTTCCCACACTCTTTATATCCGGTTTGCTTACAGATTTGCCTTAAAAAGCACAAGCTCTTACTATAATACCCTCCCTTACTCACTTTTAGCACTAGCCACTGGAATTAGGCAGTTTTGTTTGTGTCTAAATTAAAATCATGGAAATGAATTTAGAAATATTTACAAGACTGTTCTTAAATTCAAGATTAGCTCAAAGTAGTTTTTCAATATTTTTGAAATTAATTTTAAGTGAACACAAATTATATTTAAAATAAAAAAGAAGGTATTTTGATTCGTGTAATACAATTTTTAGATTAAAATGATATTAATTACATTTCATTAAAAATATTTACTAAATGGTATCGAGAATTATCAATGGTTTGTATTAATCAATTTAAAAAGAACAGTTTCACTGCAACTAAAATAATGGCAATAGCCTTAAATATTTTAATACGTCTTCAATTCAATTTACATCAAATTGCACTTAATGCCCATAAAACACTTAAAGCATTTTCATATTTTCAGCTATGTGTGTGGTGTATCTGGCCCTTTGTGTTGCGATTCCCTTAGGTGGACAAATAATTTGATTTCGTAGCAGGATAGATATTCTACACAAACACACTAAACGTATACATATTCATCCATTAAATGTGCCACCAAGCAGCAAAACAATTCCCTCAACTACGCAAATTGATCAATTTCAATTCAGTGCAAATATCATGGGCGTGATTTTGTTGGGTCGCAATCGTAATGTCACTTCTGTAATGTTGGTAATATAAACTTTTTATTTTACTTCTGTACGTTTTGTCTTCCACGTACCAGGACTTCAATACCAAACTCCAACGTAAACGAAGTACGAAGTACAGCAGCAGACAACACCTCGACACTACAAAAATTTGTCAAAGTTTGCAAGTGAATTTGGGATATAAAAAGCAAAGTTGACAGTTAAGATTTGGGCGTCAACTGCGAGTGTATTTGTTTTTTAGCTGTAGACCTTTATAAAAAGAAAATCGTACAGCACACATGCCATTTGATTTTCTATTCTTCTCTGTGTTCCATACGCTGCACGTGCACGTGCTGAATTGAATTGTTTGAGAGAAATTGGCATAGCTTTATGTGTACTTGATGAAGCGACAGCTTCAGTCTTCTTTTACTGCAATTCTTATGCTGTTGCTAAGATACAGTTTAATATATAGTGCATAATTAAGCTGCGATTGCGTTAGTGCTACAAATTATCCACTTAAGGCAAACGAACCGCAAGCAAATGAAATTTAATGTGCTCCTTTTTTAGTTCGCAATGCGGCCAGTTGGAATTTCGAAATCGCATTCGCATTCGCTTTTAGTGTGCACAATTACACTTGAAGAAATCCCGGGGATTTCAGGCGAAAATCCATTTGTCACAATGCAGAGTACGTGAGCAGCGCTGACTGCTGCAGTCACACGGCCAGCAGTGCGTATAAATGTGTCGCTTGGGTCCTTTGCGAGTCCTGCGGCGAATCCTGTGAGTCTCTGCTATTGCTATTGCTGCTGCTGCTACTGCTGCTACTGCTGCAGTGCATTGCTGCACAGCTGCATTGCCGCGGCTCTATCACAATGACACTTCATTTCTGTTGGCCTCGACTGCAAAGCACATGAAGCAATGCCAAAATATATATATATTTAGTACCTTATATATATATATGTAAGTACATATGTTGGATCTGCTTCTATGGCTTGTGGCAATTGCGGTTTATTTGAATCAACCTAATGCGTATATTTAATGCCGCACTAGAGCGAGGGCAACTCAAGCAGTACAATATCCAACTCTGCACTTCCATATTAATACTTTTTGAAATATTAAAGTTACATTGCATTCTACTTTAAAATGATAATATAGAAATGCAGTACAGCTTACATTTCCAACATGCATCTCCAATTTATATTGTAGATATTTCTTTCACAATTAGTAATATATATTAGACTCTCTTATCATTATTACACCATGCTTTATTTTGGTTAGCAATTAAAGGTTGGCTTATCCCTGTCTGAGTCCTGGCTACTCTCAAAACCTCTAGAGCTGCTCTCGCCCGTGCAAAGTCTACACAATTCTTTACCGCCTTAAGTATTGTTTATCGGATTGCGAAAAATTCTAAGTGCATTACGGCATTTAAGGCGAGTCTCTAAGCGAAGCTGAGTGTAGCAACATGATATTATTATCTACGTTAAGGAGCATTAAATGTTGCAAAAATACACAAACTGTCTTTAGGTTGCCTGGCAACCCTGCTGAAAATACAGGTACAGGTGTCGTGGCGTAGTATAATTCCAGTAAGTAGATAACAGATGACAGTGTTATTGTGCGCTTGTTTGTCCTTGTTAATGTTATTCATATTTGTGTAACTTTTTAATCAGAGTCACATAATAGAATTACATGCATGTTGAGCGCATTAACTTTTATTGAAAACTATTTTTAATTAATAAAATGTCAGCACTTGACCCAGCTTAATTGCAAGTAGGCATTAAATTGTTTTTTCCCCCACTTTACAGCAACAACAGCACAATATCAACAGCAGTAAATACAATTACAATATAAAATGCAGAGCTAACAAATAAAGCGCAGGGGAATAAAAAACATACCATATATACACATCAATGAAATATCCGACCACAGAAAAAGGTTAATTGACCAACAAATAACTTAATTAAATCAAATGAAAATTAAATAATTCAATTTTTAATGAGCTTCGCCGGTGTTGACCTTGTTTGAGTTATGAATAACAAGATTGACACTAGGTCGCTTGATAGTTGGGCCCTCTCAATTGTGTCATGCCTATAAGGTCGTTTCAGTCAGCTGTCAACTGATGATAGGGCTATGTTTAACAATGCATTTCCAATAATTAACTGTGAAGTGAGAGTTAAAATCTGTCAACACTTCAATCTGAAACAATCTAAAAATGTATGCTAAACAAGAGTGAAACTATAAATGAAAATGTAATGAATTTAATATCTGAAATTAAGATTATTGCAATTAAAAAGGGTTTTTCGTAAATAATAGTTACATTGTGAAAATGTTATTTAAATAAAAACCAAAATTTATAAAAGCTAAATGACTAAATATACACAATTCCAATTCGGATAATGAAGAACTTGAAAGTGCAATTGAGATAACTAAAAAAACATAATTGGCAATTGTAACTGAGAGAACTTTCGAGTTGTTCTTGTAGCTTTTCAAGGGGCCTATTGTATTTATTGATTACCAAATCAACAAAACCAATAAAACAACAAAATAAATAATTGAAACAACTACTTAAAACAACAACACGCAAATGAAAACCATTAACAGCTTAAAAATATTTAATTACCAGCTCTGACCACCCCCAGCGATTGGTGTAATGGGCTCCTCCCCTGAGTTGGGTAAACACAGGGCGTATGGGTGGAACGGATTGAGGGGTTTGAGGTCGCCGAGCTGCCACCAAATTGCAATTAATCTTCTTTTAACAGCAAACTTTTGATCCGCTTTATTTGCATTTCACTGCGGCGCAAACACAAACAGAAAATGGCAAAACCAAAAAAAAAAAAATGAAAGAAAATAACAACAACACGAGGGGGAGAAGAAGATGAAGGGAAAATAACGAAAATGCTTGTCATAAAAATTTATCAAGGGTTAAAAATTATGTTACGCGTTTCGTTTTGGTGGCTGTGAAATGATTTATGCAAAATCTGTGCCCTAACCAAAACGAACCACCGCCAACAACAAGAACACCAACAAAAATGAATATAAATTGTGCAATTTCATGTTTTTGCTTTAATTTTTCTCTTTTTTGTTCTCTTTATGCTTTCTTTTTGTTTCTCCGCTCAACTTTTTATGTCCGGCAAATTAATTTAAAACTGTCTTATAATAAGAATAACAACCAAAGGGTCAGCACATTGCACATTATTTATAATCTCACATTGAACTGGCATTAACCATGCACAAACTTGCACCTTTTCTTCAGCCGTAGATGACTTTCTGATAACCAAAGGCGCCCGGATAGTACCCAGTTCCGTATCCATAACCACTGTAGTAGGGCGCACTATAGTAATAGTTGGGGTAGCCGTAGCCATAGCCGTAACCTCCCCAACCACCGCCAATCCAGGCAGGACCAGCGCCTAGTCCAAAGAGAAAGGAACGTCTGTTGCGTTCGACTTGCTCGACTTGCTCTCTTGCCGCTGCCGGATTGCCGCCAATTTCCTGCTCCAATGACAGCAAATCCGTTTTTACAACACCAACTGGTGCCACTTCCTTGTCAACATCTGCGATGACGCCGACACTCTTGACAGACGCCGCCCCAGTCAAGTGCGTGCCTTGCAGCAAAAGTAGAAGAACTGCCAGTGACATGTACACAGTATGCATATTTATGTAGTATCAATTCCCGTTTAAAATATGATATTTAAATTTAATATCAATTGCAGATGAGTTAAGCGCAATGTTTACCACACAACTGTCACATCAACTGACAAGCACTCTCGGTATTTATATGTAAACTCCCATCAATATTAGAGTTCAACTCTTTTAAAGCCTGCTAATTTTAGGCTACGCAAATTGTTTTAATTAAAACATAGTATACGACACAGAACAACAATTGTGTGTGCTAACCAATGTTAGCAGCAATCAACGAGGGTAGACCCACCAAATAAAATTGAATGAAAGCCAAACAACAACGCGCGGAATTTTTCTGGTATTGGGCAACGAAAGTGTCATGCTCTAACTGAAATAACAAAATTTTTATTTTCGAATGAAACTAACTGAAAATTGCTACCATTTTCTGCTCAATATTGAATGAAAAATATAAAAATATGAGTAAACTTTTTATACAAGTTTTTAAAGCTGAAACCAGAGAATATTTTTGTACAATTTAAGTTAAATCAATTCATTCAATGTTGTATCGTAGAGTGCTAGTACTAGATAAGGCGACAAAACGTCTGTTTTCCACATTACGCATTCTCTTATTGCCTAGTATCTTCTTGTTAATCCAATACTCTTACTTTTAAGCTGTAAAAACGACTTGATTTATATATTATAAAAGCATGTCAATATATCTCATATTTTCATACCACATTGTGCACAGAACGACCTTTTTACAGGTTACGCTTACACCACGTAGTCTGGCGTCTGACTGATGGTATTGCTCTCCTCGTTGGTTGCCAATTGACACATTTCATGTTCAAATATGCGTGAATAACAATTATTGTAATTTTTCTCAACGCCAGCAGCGAGACAATGCGCAGACTTGTGACAATATATCCACAAATGCCAAGACATATGGGGAGTAGGAGTAGGAGCAACCTTAACATTGTGCGAACCTTGAACTTGAGTGACAGTGGCAAGTGGCAAGTGGCAGCTGCGGCATGGCAACAATGTGTGCCGATGTGTCAACGGTTTAGATTGCGTTGCATGATTGGCAAGAAAAATGAAGACAATAGTTGATTTTTACACTTTCCACTCGACTCCATGTCACTGTATGCCAACACCAACAAAAAGAAAAACTGGCAGAGCCAAATGCCGAGGCAGAGGCAGAGGCAGAGGCAAAGTCAAAGCCAAAGGCAATAGTAGCAATGAACAACAACAAGTTGCGTTGTCAGCATGTCACGCGATTTACTGGTTTGAACAAGCATGAAATGAATATATTTGTCATACTCGCATTCGTACTCGTTTACGTACTGGCAAAAGCAAAATTATGACGCCGAGCATTGTCGTCAAGTTCTTTTCCCCCATTAGCAACTCTATGAGAAGCCGTAAATGGGAAACAAAAAACCCCCTCAGTCAGGAAATTGGGTTAAGACATTTGCGTTTTAATTCTATTTGCAAATTTAAGTAAAACGCACAAATGCCACTTCGTTTGCTTCACTTCTCCTCTCCACTCTGCAGCGATAACCGATGGCAACATGAAATTGCGACTCACTCCAAAACGTCACTAAACTTTTGCGCCTTGCGAATGTTCTTTGTGTGTAAGATTGTGTGTGTGTTTGTGTGACTGTGTTCAAGTGAGTCTGTGTGTCAACAAATGGTTTGAATGAAATTTATAAGCAAAGTTACAAAAGTGCAGTGGCGCAAGTTGATAAGGGTTCGCCCAGTGCTTGCTTATAGGTTTCTGACTAACTCTCTGATGGCCACACCAGATACGATATGGCCTATCATGGCATAGTTGTGGCTTCTCTCTTAAGCTCTCTCTCTCAACTTATAAAATAGGCCAATAATAGACCATTGCAAACAGGGCAAATGTATTCATTTCGAAAAGAGAAACTGAACTTTGAGTTAATTAAATGTTATGCCAAACAAAAACTATCTATGAAAGTGGGTTGGAAAAATTAAGGACACGTCAATTTTGTTCTAAAAATAAAAGAGACAGAGCAGTTATTACTGAAATTCTAACAAATTTACTATGAAGATAAACCTGAAAAAGTTACATATACTCTCGTGTTATTTTCGACAGGAAACTATAGTCTTGACTTAATTATAGCATCATTTATTAGTAGACCATGTAATTACCATGCTTCAAAGATTAATGATGCAAAAACACCGACGGAGAAGCAAATATATAGTCTATTAGTCAAATTACCTTAATAGAGCAAAAGTCAACCTTTCTGAAACTATTTTACACAGAAGAAGTCCAGCAGAAGTTAGAGTAAAAAAAAACAAATTAATAATCTTTCTAAATATCTCATTTTGAAATAATTGAAGAGAAAGTTCAGTAATTGCAGATGTAATTAATAAACATGCATTTCAACTCAGTAGAACATATTATATTTGCGCTGTTTATTAAAATGACATTATTGTGTAATTCTCTTTCTCCACAGACGATGACAGCTACAACAGGGAAAGGAATTAAAGAAAAGCGAGGAAAAACCTGAGCACTCCATTCGCATGTCAATGGCAAAAAGTTTTGTGTAGCCAACTTTGACATTTAATGGGAAAATTGTATTTTATTGGAGTATTAAAGGCAATTTTATTAGAACTGTCAGTGGAGTTCTGGAGTTCATGGCGCTGTTATTTATGCAGACGATGACAACCCCCCGTAGCAACTACGGCCATGTCGGGACGGCAATTTTTATTTAATTATCGTTGATTTACGCTGAAAAAGTGAAAATAATAATGATAAGAGAGAGACCAAGTGCGAAAGCATTTCGTATATTACTTATCCACATACAACTTATCTGAGATCTATAATATCACACAAGGCATTTTGCTAAGTCATCATTACCGTGTGTACGCTCACACCATGGCTAAACCTACACTGGCAGAAAAGTAACTTTTTCAATTTGATATCGCTTAATTATTATTGCAGTTGTTGTTGTTGTTATTGTTATGACAGGGCACTCTGCGTTGCCATTGTCAGTGTCTCACTGTCATTGCCAAGGACTTGTAGCTAATGTGGCAATGGTGTCTGCTGCTGCGGTTGTTCCAGGGGGTTCTCCAATAATGATACTTTTTATGATTTTTATGACATCGCTGCCAAGCAATAAATATAGCTCAGACTTCTATTGGCAAGGCTTACTGCATTGATTTTTAGTCCCCCCCACCCCCAGCTCTTTATCACAGCCATAGGATCGTGTTCCAAAACAAATGCCAAAGTAATCAGTTTGGTGTGCTGTGTGTAAAAAGTCACAAAACCAGTTTGGCACCGTGTGGCAGCTTTAAATTCCTCTAGTCAGCATATATACTAACTCACACACACACACATAAGTAGTATAAAGATTGCAACCTCCTATTCCGGCGTATATCCCACACACACACTCGCACACACACACTCGAAACAACTTAACTCTTGAAACACATGCCGCCAGCAGGCACATGGAGGAGAAACTTTTGTGACGACTACACAGGACAGCAACAATGAAGACGACGACAGAAACTTGCACTCCACACACACACAGGCACACACAGACTCACGCACACACACTTTGCCAGTAGTAGACCAGACAAATTTAAAACAATGGGCACCAGAGTGAAAGCCATTAGCTTAAAACAGGTAAAACCATATGCGAATTAGGATAACAAATGTCATATAAATTTAAATTTAATTCGAAATATACATATGTACATAACGGTACATCTAGTTGGGAAATGTGCGAAATTTATTATGCCTTTTTCGCAAATCCTGGTACAAGTGGCAAACTTTGGTTCCGGTTACTATTTTAAGAATTTATTGTTACATCAAAGGAAAAGTGAATTGAATTTAAATCCATAATTCAGATAATACAATATAAACAGAAGGGAATGTAGAGTCACATCCACCTATAATCCAAATTGACGCTTGAAGAGTTCTTCCTGTTGCTGAAAATATTACCAAATATCAATCAAAATGTAAAGAAATCAATCCATCAATTACTATGTCAAATTTCAGCATTCAATATTTATTTGCAATGGATTGGAAACTCATCCACTGTGCGCAGATCCATTGCGATGCTGTGCTGTGTAATTAGCCGTATTGAATTTTTGGTATAGAAATACACAAAAGAATGGCCAACAACTTTGTTTTGTGCGCTCTGTGGCAGTCAGAGAATTTACCCAAGTTGTCAAATTTAACGTTGCACCCATTTCCCTTGGGACACCCAGACAAACACACAGACACACACACTGACACAGTCACCCACACAGGCGCCACAAAGTGCCACAACGCTGTTTGTCGGTTTGTCGGTCTGTTGGTCTGTTAGTCTGTTGCCCTTGGTGTTGGTCAGTCATTCAGTCAGTAGTTTACTGCCCATTTAGAACCCACCCGCTCTATACATTTGTGCTACGTGACTGGCCACACTGTGCACAGTGTGCTCTTGATGGTGAGTGTGAGCGTGTTGAAGGGGCAGGGCGAGTTAGGTAAATATCACTCTGGGGTTATGTTGCCCACTAAACAACCAAATCGCATCAAATGTACAATTTGCTGCTTCAAAATTGATTTGGCTTAATTTGTGCAAATTTTAAATTAACTAAACATACGTTAGTATGTGTGTGTGTGTGGGTGTGGGTGTGTGCATATGAATCACAAATAGTCCTGGTCGCTGGCAGCATCCCTTGGGCGCATTTAGATCAAAAGTGGCATTTAAAATATTTACACAGTGCCTGCAAAAACTATACGCTCGCATACTGCTCATTATAGATGGTAAATACTTAAGTGCACACACACCCAGCCAAGTGTGTGTTCGCGCGGGTGCGTGTGTGTGTAAGTGGGCAAACATGTGCATATTCATAGTTAAGTTTTGTTATTTGTATTAATGATGGTTAAATGCGCAAAAACTAATAGAAAACTTCTTTAATATGAAACATCAAAACTACTTAAAAAGTTTCATACGCCAGCCATATCACTAGATGGAGCCATGCCAAGCACGGAGCCACGGCAATCCTAATGAAGAGTTGCCGTTGGGATGACGGGAAGAGGTGGAGCGGGGGGAAGAGTGAGCCAAAGCAAATAGCTAACAACAAGCAAATCCCTTGATGAGTTATTAAATCATTTTAAGCCACTTACAACTAAAAACAAATTGAAATATCACGCAATACCTTTGAGAGCAGCGCGAACCTAGCCCACGCGATGTAGTTGTAGTTGGTGTTGTTGTTGTTGGTTGTGGGTTGTTGGTGTCGGTTGGCGTTGTTGCTGTTGCTGCTGCTGCTGCTTGTAGCAGGCCAAACGTAACAACTTAATAACGTACTAAGCCTCAAACACAAATATGAATAGCAAGCAAGTTGCCGCAAACTCCTCGCTTGGCAGCGTTCGCATTTTTGGTCTCACCTCAGCCACAGCAATTGGAAAGAGACCAAAAGAGAAATGGAGAGAGATACACTCACTATAAAGAGGAAGCGGCATAGTAATGCGCTATGCTAGCTGCTGCCCCCAAAACGCTAATAACTTTTAAGCTGCGCCCAAAAGTTGCTTTTTTTTGTTGGCCTATGCTCCAGCTGTCTGCCTTAGTGGCTCCTCCTGCGTTTGGTGGCTTGGTGGGTTGGTGGCTGTGGTGCCTGACGACGCAACTTCCGCTTTTACCCCATTCAGCTTAATTTCGCAGCACTGTGGGAGTTTTGGTTGGCCAACGATGCCTGTTGAAAACATGCTCAATAGTTCGTTCTACTATTGCCTACATGTGTACATACGCATAGAAGAACTAAGTGTGCCAGGAGAGTGTGTGTGCCTGTGTGTGTGCGTGTGTGTGGCAACTTGACTCGAAGCCTAAAAGTCAGTCAGCAAAATCAGCGACGCATAGCAAAAGCGGCAGACGACAGGAAGCGACGTGTTTGCTGCGCAAGCAAAACTTTTCATTTAACTTCTATTGGGTGGGCAGCAGCCTCTGGCAAGATAAAACCTAGGCTCTACTGACTCCAACACTCCACATGCCATTGCCATTGCCACGCTGCCATGCCATTGTATACCCTGTGGGAGAGTCAGCAACTACTACTGCTACCAGCATTAATATTGTTTTGTGTGAGAAAAAGCAGCCAAAATTACGACACTTGAGTGTGTTAAAAGTTGAGCGCGTTACACACACACAAACACACCCGCACATACACACAAATCGAAAAGTGAAGGCAAAGAAAAAGTGAAAAGTGGCAGAAACTTGTGCCGAAGGAGCACGCAAAACAGCAAAAGACAGCAGAAAACTTGCCAAGACACTGGCAACGGTGTCGAAAGACATCCTGGTTGCCAACTCTAACGAAGAAGACCAAAAACAACACCAACAATACCATCTTTAACACCAACCAGCCAGTGTCTCTCTCATATGCCAAGGCAAAGCCTGTTTGATGGCACTGTTGAGCTGCTTCTCTGCGCTCCAGCTCCACCTTCATGTTGCTGCTGCCTTACAGTTAGTTGCTTTTGCTTTTGCTACTTTTGCCAGTTTACACGCACCGCTGGGATTGCACAGTGGAAAAAGGCGAAAAAGTTACCATGATCCATTAACGTTAATTGTTTGGCGGCGGCGTCAGGCGGCAGGCGGGTTGAAACAACTTGCCTGGGATTTACACGACACGCTGCCTGCAGCCAAGCAGCCATAGAGCCAGGCATCCACACTGCCTTCAACTCCAGCAACAGCAGCAAAACAATGAACCACCAATAAGGGGCGGGCGGGCAGCAAGTCTGATAAGGTGTGTATTACAATGACAGCGTGAAAGTTTTTCGACAGTCGACAATCGAGTGCAGACAGTGGCAGGGAAAACAGACAGAGAGATACACCCCACACGCACACACAGTGATAGTTTACTAAATTCAATTAGAGCTGCTCAAATTGGCATGCGCACACCTGTCATTGGGCTTGATAATGATGCATGTGGTGCGCAGGCCACCAACAACAAAAAAAACTTTTTGCGGCAGCAGCAACTTTGTCCTGCATTGTCACGACTCTTAAATCCGGCCAAAACTTGCGCTAATTTTTAAGTCAAACCTCCTCGACACTTTGGCTTGCCATTTTTAAGTAATTGAATACTTGGGGAGTGGAGAGTGGAGCGGAAGCGTAAGGAACTAAATCAATTAAAGTTATTCAAGCAGAATGAAACTTCCCCGCAACAAGATACAAAATAATAAAATTAAATGAAATAAAAATAAGCGCATGGAGTGCGATCCAAGCAGCCAAACGGCTTTTCACACTTGTTAATCACATTTTCGCGTCTTAAGTAAATAGCAGTCAGAGCAGACCCCCCGTAGGCCCAACTCATTGTAATTAAGCGGCTTAGGCATTTCCAAGGTCTCGCAAGTAACAATAGCATTGCCTGCTTTTAGGCGCTGCCTCAACACAAACCTCGGCTCCATTGTCATCGGCGTTGACGGCATGGGCGTCTTCTGAGGCCAGTTTATCGAATTAAAAAAAACTGAGGGAAAAACTGTGGAAGAGCAACACACACACAGAGTACACTTCATTGTGTGTCAGGAGGCATACAATAAAACTGAAGTGGCAATGGGGGATGCTGCCCCACAGCCCCAAACCGAACTTCTGTGTATATACACACACATAAATATCCATATATATGTGTGTGTGTGTGTGCTGTGGTGTGGTGTGAATGCCACAGAGCTGGCCAAAGTTGGCATAATTATTTCATTAACACTTAACAAGTGGCCCGGCCAAGTTCTAGACGGAGAATGGGACGCAAAAAACTTTCACATTACGCATTTGTGTGCAATTTTCAAATTAACAATTGTTAAATTTTTTTTTCCTTCACTTTCTGCTTTGCCGTTTTGTTTCATTCAAAAAAAAAAAATGC
The DNA here is from genome assembly GCA_035045005.1 of Liodrosophila aerea. Lineage (NCBI taxonomy): Eukaryota > Metazoa > Arthropoda > Insecta > Diptera > Drosophilidae > Liodrosophila > Liodrosophila aerea. Next base: position 1,105,451 of record JAWNNL010000753.1, read on the forward strand.
TGACCATTTGCCTTTATAAATACATTTTTTCTTTTTTGGAACTGTGTTTTTTTTTTGTGCTTGCGTTCATCCGTTGCTTGGTCTTTTTCGTTAATTTTTTCTTACCAACTTTTTATTGCGTGTTTAGCATAATTTTTTAATAATTACATTTTTGTGTGTTTGACCAAAAAGTGAAAATAATAAGCAACAAGCGTTCTACAGAATGAGAGCCACGGGCAAGCAGTGGGCGGAGGGGCGGAGGAAACTCTGGGGGCGTTGGAAGGGGCGGAAAATGTTCGACTTTGTGCGGAGGCAACGGAAAAGTTGAACAAAGTTTATTTGCATTACTGACAAACTGTTTAATTAGGGATTTTTTCTAGATTTTTCAATGGCAAACTTTTTCTGTATGCGAAATGTACGTGCGTTTGTTTCTGTTGCTGTACTTTTCAGTTATGACTTTACCGTTCACTCTCTGCATCTCTCCTGTTTTTTGTGGTAAATAAACTTAAATACAATATAAGCATCTAACTAAATGTAAGCTGTAAATGTGTTCTTTATGAAATTTGCAGTTAATGGACTAATGTGCAACATGCATGGAATGTTTAAGGTGGAGTTACTCAACTAAAAAATATTACAAAAATGCTTTTAGCTGAATTTGTATTGGTTACATGCTAATTAGAATTTACAAGAGCTGGTGAGCCGTTTAATTCAATAATTTATGCCATTCAGATACAAGAACTATCTCTTCTCATTCTCAGTAATTTTAATATGTTTGATTATTAAATTAAGTTTTTAGACCCTTTACTTTAAAAAATTACAAAAGGGTCTATTAGGTTTGTGCAACTCAGAAATATATGTAACAGGCAGAAGGAGGCGTGGTAGACCCCTTAAAAAATATATATTCTTGATCAGAACGACTAGCTGAGTCGCTATAGCCATGTCCATCTGTCCGTCCGTATGAACACCTAGATCTAGTAAAGTGTAAGAGCTAGATCTCCCACCCCACAAACCACAGAAAACCACCACAGCCAAAATTTTAAATATACAAACTTGAGCTTTAGCATACAAAGAGCCTATGGTAACCTTAACCTGTGCTGTGAATTGTGGCCCAATCGGATAATAAACACCCGAGATATTCTAGACATAATTTCCTGTACTTGGTAAGGGGGGAGCAGCGCAAGCGTATGCTTCGTTGCATGTGACTTTGCGATATGTGTGCATGTGTGAGTGTCTGTTAGCGTGTGTGTGTGCATAGGAAAGTACAGGTCCCCTACTGTCGATTGCATCCGACTGTAGATTTCCGAGTTTTTATCAATCGGGTTGCAGTTGATAGACACTCTTCCACGTGTCTACTCTGGCTCTAATTGGATTAAGACTATCAACTACACGTGATATTCATTTCTAACGATCGAAAATATTAATCCATGCATTTTTTATAACATATTTACGTAAGCCAGATATGCTTTCAATTATGCAAGAAATGTGGCTCAATGGTGTTTATCGAATTTGTAAAATAATTGCATGACATGCAATACGTTGCGTGGACAAACCACATTATATTATATATTATGCTAGTTAAATGAAATATTGTGCAGAAATAAAGCAAATAAATTGTAAATTTGTAATATGAAAGAGCAGAAAGCTTTATTTCCGTATTTATTGGGGCATAAAGATGAAAATAAATTGACGAGTCTGTGTCTGCACATTACGAATGTTGCCACAGCCGCAGACAGACAGGCAGAGAGGCAGCCAGACAGATAGACAGATAGGCAGACAGACATTCATGCTGATAACAGCTGACGGTCAATCAAGCTCTGCGTTAACCATTCAAGCATACATACATACTGACTGACCCAGCTGTTTCAAGCTGCCTATTTGGTTCTCATCATTGTAATTGTTAATTACTTGCTACGAAATTTCTATGCTACACTACCCCCCTTGCCATCAGTTGTTGTGGTATCGGGCATTAGGCAACTGCCAACAGGCAACACGCACGCACAGGCAAAAATTGTATTGGCCGTAGTAGGGAGTAACGTTTTTGGCCAGCTGCTGTCAGCTGCTTTGTGCATATTTATTCTCTTAGCTAAAATCTTGTACGTCGTGCTCCTGTTGCTGCTGCTGCTGGCACGCTGATTTGGTCCGCACCCGACAGCCAGGATTGTCAGTGAGAAGAGCAGTGAGAGCAGCCCGTCAACGCCAAACAACGTTGTCATGCCGTTTGGCATTGGGTTTCTCTGATGGCATCAAGTTGGGTTCGGTAGTGGGAGTGGGAGTGGGAGTGCTGGCAGCTCAACCAGAATGAGCCACGTCAAGTGAGTTCACAATTTTGCGTGCTACCATTTTTCTTTCCACTTGTGTTGCCAGCATCTCTGCTTCTTACCCTTGTCCTGTCTCCTTGCCACAGATAATCCTTGGCATGCAACGCCTTTATCCTGTTATGCTTGTGTTCTGCTTTGCTTGCCACTGCTCAGTGCTCTATTGCTTTACACAACTTTATTATACCCTTAACTTATCAGTAGGTAAAGAAAGTTTCACAAGCAAGAAGCAGCAGCTGCATTAGTCTCCAGACTTAAGGTTCTTCAAGCGCAGCAGCATCAACATCATCTACAATATTAAATGTGGGTTAAACCCACTTATAGAGCATGTCATTGTTGAGCACACTCGACTGCAGTCGTCGTCTTATGTGTTTTATTTTTCTTTGTTTACCTTTTTTTTTGTTTCGCCCGCTGATTTCGCTACTTAATTTTTTCCTCTCTTTTTGCTTGCCATCTGTGTATCTGTATCTGTATCTGTGTCTCCATCTCCATCTGTATCTGTATCTCCTCTTGGTCTGTGTATCGCGTCGCTTCCGCTCTTGCTGCGCTGATTGGGCGTATTTTGTTATTTTCATGTAGCTGCAACACCGCCTGCTTGCTTTCGCTGTCAGTCAAGCCAAGTCAGTAGACACATCCAACCAGCGCGTTCTTGTCTATTTTGGTTCGTTCCCTTTTTCATTCATTTCTAGTAATTTTTTTTTTTGTACCACGTAATTAAAACTTGAAACGCATATGAATTAGAAAAAATACAGCATAGCGACCCGGAACAGAAGCGTTTTATGGCTCAGGCCAGCATCCAAGGATTCTAACATCCTTATCACTCACCCCGCCTCACATCGTTAACATTGCTGATTAAGTTTCTTGTCCTGTGTCACTCAACGTGATTTGAAATAAAAATTAAGCAGCGCCCGCAGCTCGAGGCAAATCTTAACCCCAACATTAACCCGTTTTTATCTCGCTTGTGTTTCAATTTATTATATTGTCATTGTTTTTACTTTAAGTTCAATATTACGATGTTTTCTGAGCAAGAATAACCAATGATTCGAATAATAATTCCAGAACATTAGCCACTGCGAGGACAGTCTCCACGATGGCAGTATCTCTCATTTTCCCGGCAATCCCTGTGAGAGCAGCGCGGACATTCAGTAGGATCACAGTGTGTAACTTCACGTCTCCTGCATTGTCTTCTACTACAGGGACAGCGTCTACGGTCGCAGTGATTAGCGTTTTCACGGCATTCTTTATCGGAACAGCGGCTACGTCCTCCACCGGAATTACCACCTCGACCGGAATTACCACCTCGACCGGAATTGCCACCTCCACCGGAATTACCACCTCCAGCGGTATTATCTACACGTATGTTATTCAATCCAATCGCTATTGCTTGCCTAGCCATTCGCTCAGCACCATTTTCGGACCCTGGATTGTCCGCCTCCATGATTTGCTCCGACTCGAGAGCCTCTGACTGGGATGCATCCTCCGTTGCAACTCCTACGGAGAGTACACAGATCGCCAAAAGCAGGCAAGTGAAAGCGCGCATATTCTAGAGTGTTCTCTGCTGTTCGAGTGCTGCAAGATGACAGTGCAAAATCTGTATGAACTTACGAGTATTTATACCAGTTAAGATCTACACGGATTACATGCTTAGTACAAACAAGTTTAAGATTTGGCTAATTGTAAAAGCTGTTTTGTATTGTCAGTTAAGAGGTCATAATTTCTGATCTTATCATGAACATTAAATTGCTATCATTTAGCCAAAAAATCCAAAGAGTTGCCGATTGAAACCAGGGCCTCCAAAACGTCGTCCGCCACCACCGAAACGTTGCCTGCCACCCAGGAAACGTCCACCACCGCCGCCTCCAAATGGTCCACCACCAAATGGTCCACCACCGAATTGTCCACCTGGTCTAAAGAATCGGCCGCGGCCGCCTCCCAGCTGTCTGACCAAGCGCACAGCCGGCATCTCTTGCTGCTCCGTTGCCTGATTTACATCCGCCAGAGTCAGTTGTTTCATTTCCGCTGATGGCTCTGTCGCAGTACCCGCAGTACGTGTGGCAGCCAGCATCGAGAGCAGGGCACTTAACACTATTAGATACAAAACAGAGCGCATTTCTTTTCACTATCCTCGGGAATCTAACTCTGGAATACTAAAATGAAACGTATACTCAACATGACTCTTTATATAGCGAAAAGCAGCGGAATGGCAGTTAATTCTTAACGAGCTACTGACCCTTTCGAGCAATTAAATTTCCTGAGCATAATCAAATGGCCAAGAAAAATCCCCACCAATAGCCCCGGGCTTATTACTGTTCTTTCTGTTGTTTTGTTCGGTTCCCAGAGTCAACAACAAAACAAGCCTTGCCCCATGACAGAACTAACCTGTTCGGGGACTCACAGTTGTTGCTAATTATGTCGTTGAAACAGCAACAATAACAGTAGAAGATGGAGTAAAGCACATACATAGAACCACTAATCCAATTATACTTACGTATACGTAATTTCATTGTCAGCATTATGCCAATTCTAATGCTCATTAAGAGATTTCGTGAGCACAGGCCACATGTGAGTTGTTTACAATTTGGAAAGCCAAAGCTACCCCGACTCCCACCCGCACCAAAAATGCCCCCGAAACGCAAATTATACATGCTTACAAACAGAGACGCGTACTCGTATTTATAAGCCATAAATAACGTGTAAACAAAAAGCTGCCACAACAAGCATACGCCCTGTGGGCGACACCAGTCCGTTGTCGCTGCCACAACAACAGCAGCAGCAACAACATTTGCAGTAGCTACTACAGCATCGCGGCCAAATTATAAGCCTATAAAAGGCAATAAAAAACTTTGCGATATCAAATTACAACGCCCTCATAAAGTTATAAAAGTTTCAAGCGTATCCCCAACAGCAGCACGTCTCTCTGCCTGCCCTCGAAATATTGCTACTCAAGTTTTGCTCCCAATTTCTGAGCAGGCCTAATATTTTCAATAACAAATCAATCAGCTGCTGCCACTCCACTCCCATCCACTCCACTCCAGCCACTTCTTTAGATCCTTACAAAACCATTTCGGTCAACAGGGATAATCCGTTAGAGCGGCGTTTGGCTGATGATGCTGATGCTGATGCCAGATGGCAGCTGCCTGGGCGTTACCATGGCACCGTCCTATTACGAACACACAGAGGTGCTGTAGATTTATTGAGACACGCATTCGATAAGAAATAACATGACTGAATAAGAAAGTAAGGCCACTGATACACTTGAACGCCCTTTGCCAAGCTATATTTACTTGTACAGGCTTGTTTTCTATCAACTTTTGATGTCGTTCGTGAAATGTTCTTTTCTTTCACAGTTCGAGTAAACATTTATTTTTTTGAGAAACTTTTCGAAATTGTTGCCAGCATAACTTTAGTAAGAGTATCCAGAAAATTGTCTGCTCTTTGGTTCGATATAAGGGCATTTTATTTTCTTTTAAAGCCTGAAAACTTTTGCCAAATGTGGGCGTAACTGAGTGAGCGTACGTGAGCCTGGTGTCCCGTCCGTCCACCCGCCATCCGTTCGTGCTAAGGTCAAGGGATAACAAAAGGCGTAAATTTAAAGCCAAGTTAATTTTTTAACAATGAAATCCGCTTGTCAAAAGAGAAATTTTATAGCAGGCGTTTAATCTTTATCGACATACGGCTACTAAAAACATTAAGTAAGGTTGGCAATTTAGCTCTGAAGGGCGTCTGGGTGGCACTTGAGATAAGGTGCAATTCATTTCTTTTGTTATAAATAGACACATTTATTAAATTGTAAAGCACTTGAAGGCCTTTCACAGCATAATTGTCTCGAATATGTTTTAAGTTCTCTTATCAGCACAGTTAACTGCCATAGAACAGTCAATTGAGCTGATACCTGGAATTGGTAATTGTATATTGCAAATAAAATACACATTTAATTCTTTACATTTTGCTTTATGCCATTCCTTAAATCACACACACCCGCTCAAAACAATCGATACTAGAGGTTGGCTTGGATTGTTTCGGCAAGTTGTAATGGCCACAAAGTTTGCGCTGCTTTCAGAGTAAGACCAGTTTATATGAATTCAGTAACACTCTGACTAAGCGGTAGGAACCCATAAAACTAGAAGTACTTTAACAGAGGACTACGACTGACAACAGTGCTGGGACAGGAAACTGGGGATGCGAATGAGTAAACTTTGAGGGCAGGCATCAAATTTGCAGTTGCTTCCAAATGAAATGTATACGCCGAGCAGAGAGTTTTTGTTATTAACTGTCTAACTAAGCGTAAACAACAACAATCGCATGGTCTATAATAATAAAGGAAACTTATTAGACAGCTAGACAAGCTGCTTCAGCTGTCCCAGGATACCAAGCACAGCTGGTCAAGTGGCTGTTGAACTGGCTGCTCCCTTTTCGTATAAAGTTCTACACAGTATGTATATAGATACATGCACTTGTACGTAACCTATACAGAATGTAAACAAAATAATTCATTTATTCAATTCAATTTATTATATTGTCATTGTTTTTACTTTAAATTGAATATTACGATGTTATCTGAGCAAGAATAACCAACGATTCGAATAATAACTCCACAACATTAGCCAATGCGAGGACATTCTCCAGGATGACAGTATCTACCATTTGGCCGGCAATCTATAAGAGTGCAGTGCGGACATACTCTAGGATCACAGTGTGTAACTTCACGTCTCCTGCATTGTGTGGTACTACAGGGGCTTGCTTGCCTAGCTATTCGCTCAGCACCATTTTCGGACCCTGGATTGTCCGCCTCCATGATTTTCTCTGACTCGAGAGCCTCTGGCTGGGATGCATCCTCCGTTGCAACTCCTACGGAGAGTACACAGATCGCCAAAAGCAGGCAAATGAAAGCGCGCATCTTCTAGAGTGTTCTCTGCTGTTCGAGTGCAGCAAGATGACAGTGCAAAATCTGTATGAACTTACGAGTATTTATACCAGTTAAGATCTACACGGATTACATGCTTAGTACAAACAAGTTTAAGATTTGGCTAATTGTAAAAGCTGTTTTGTATTGTCAGTTAAGAGGTCATAATTTCTGATCTTATCAACTGTCCCAGGATACCAAGCACTGCTGGTCAAGTGGCTGTTGAACTGGCTGCTCCCTTTTCGTATAAAGTTCTACACAGTATGCATATAGATACTTGCACTTGTACGTAACATATACAGAATGTAAACAAAATAATTCATATTTTTATTCAAATCTCCATACGAAATATCTTGTTCAAATTAGAAACCAGTTTCAATTACTTTAATTGCCATATTAACTGTGCAAATTTTTATTATTTACCTTTTTTTTTTTTATTCTAGCCAAATTTTTTAACATTAAGCAAAGTATTTTGTACCCAAAAGCTAATTTTGTTTTACTTAAAGTTGAATGAATTTTAACAGTCTTTCGTTCAAGTGTTAGGTGTTCAACAGAATTTGTTACACTGAAACGATGTCATAGACTTAAAAGATGTTAGAGATTAAGATAGGTTGAAATAAATCTGCATAGAATTTTGTCTATCCCAGAAATTGATCTCTGTGTGTAGTGTTTAATGCACTTTAACATCAAAAACTCTAATGAACTAATTTATTCACTACTCAATATCTCATTTTTAAAGTTAAATTATTGCAATATATTGTGGACATAATATTTTAAAGCCCTCGGCAATATTTGTATGCAATCGCATGTATCTTTTTTATCATTCTTTTAAATATATTTTAATATATGCGAAAAAATTTTTTTGCTTGGACCAGGCGATAATTTATGCAGCGTTTGTATGTTTTTCGTTGGGTAAGGGAAGTAAACTATAACTGACTGCGATAATAAGCCCCTAGTCTCTGTTAAATTGACCTATATTTCGAACTGGCTTAAACCTTTTCAATTTAAATAATTGACACTGGAGCGAACATAAAATTTTGCAGAACTGACTACACTAGGTAACATCTAGATTGCATCATGGTCACAAAAAGTTGGATTTTGTTGCCTTGTTTAATTAATGATGCGGCAGTGGCTTGGAATTTAAACTCTAGAATTTAGCTAAGAGCGTTGCAAATGCCACATGCGACATATGCCACAGAGAGAGGAGGCATAGATGATATAGAGCCATCAAGCATTGTTAATGGTCAGGTCGCGTATAAAACAAACAGCAAGCCAAACAAAAACAAACAGCGCAAACAAACTGGCAAATAGGCAAACAACAACAACAACAATAATAACAACAGCAACACGGGCAAACAACAACAACAAACAAACAATAAACAGCAATTCACACTTACGCACCCAAAGTTGAAGCTTATGACGTGTGCGTGCGGCGAGAAGAGAGAGCCAAGCATTTTGGTATAGGCCTAGGGGTCTTGGCCTGGTCAATAGCATAACTAACCTTCAAATGAAATTAGCACATTTGCACAGCTTACCTGACCGCAGGCCCCCAGCCCCCTTGGGCGGCAATGGCATCGGGTAAATGAAGTTAGCCATCTCTGGCCATTGGGCGCAAAGTGAAATGTTTTGCTCTTTAAACATCCAGTGGGCCATTCGATTTCATGAACGCCACTTAGCGTGCGACTTAATGGCATTGGGTGATTCGCAGCCAGAAAACTGGCCACAAAACTGGTGGCGATATGAATTGGCTTTTTGTTTTGCGCCCACTGCGCCGCACTTGGCATATTTAAATAGTTTGTTTTATGACGTTTACATTAGCGTCTCATTTTGCTAACAAGCAAAAAAGAAACAAAAGTTTCTATTTTATGCACAAAGTTCTAAGGCTATAAATGGCTAAAACGCTGACTCGCCAGGTCACAGTTGGCTGAACGGCACCACACCATCGAGACACGCACCACCACGTCGTCGTTGTCGTCGTATACATAACTACTATTACTACTAGTAGTACCACTACGACTACTAGTAATACGGCTCTAATACAAATACAAATACAAATTGAAGCAAGTCGCATAGGTAAACAGCTCAGGGAGTCTCGACACGATGCGGAACTGCGCCTTATTTGGATTATATGCGCTGCTAATCGTCGCCTGTCACTTGGGCGCAACAGTTGGCCAACCGCTTAAGCCGGATGAGGGGCAGTTGGAGGCACCTAAGGCTGTGGCAACAACAACTGCTGCACGCGTAACGAGACAACTTGGCTATGGCTATGGCGGCTACCCATCCTACGGCAGTGGGTATGGAAATTATGGCAGCATCCTTGGCGGCATTGGAGGCATTGGATATGGCGGAATGGGTGGAATTGGTGGCTATGGAGGCTATGGTGGCTATGGCGGCTATGGAGGCTATGGAGGTATTGGAGGCTATGGGGGTTATGGAGGAATTGGAAACTATGGTGGCTATGGTGGCTATGGAGGTTATGGTGGCATGCGTTATCCATTAGGTGGTATTTACGGCAATCCTTATAATCGCCTTGGTTATAGTGGTTATGGTTATGGCGGATATCCGATATCTGGCATGCCGTATTATTAAGGTTAAAATGTCAAACGAGAAAAAGAAAATAAAGCTTTCATTAAGAGTAAAAGAGCTTTTATAGTTGAGATGTTTAACTTTTATAACATTTCACTGGCGTATTTATTCAATGTCCAGCACGTTGCATCCTTTATGCGCTATCCTGTATCCGGAATCTTGTTCCTTTGACACGCTTAATTGCTGTGCAATTCAAAACGATTATCGCTTTCGTTCATTAAAAGCTCGTGTGGCGCACCTCATTATTTGCTTACCTCGACGTTAACAAGTGCACTCAGTTGTGCAACAGACTTACACACACACACATATACACACATACACACACACTCAGAGATGTGGCACACAGCTAGTGATAACTACAGCTTAAGCAAATACCACTGAGTGCCAGCAGTTGGCTGAGAGAACAAGGATAAAGCAGTAAGCAATGACTGGAGCGGCTAAAGCGATAGACAGACAGACAGACAGACAGATGGACAGAGAGACAGACAGACGAGGAGACTGGAGAAACTGCACGCTTTTTAGATTTTAATTACCGATACTGCGGCACCACACTGTCAGCAAAGCACCATCAGAGCATCATTACCCGTGTCCAACTCCAACGAGAAGCACCATTTAATTAGTGTGACTTTAAACAAGTGCATACGCATTCCCATTCCCTTTCCCATTCCACTCTCAACTCTTCACTCGCCACTCTCTACTCTCTGTCATGTGTCTCCCAGTGCAGGTAAACAAACATAGACAGTCAGTCCGATTGGCATCAAAGTAAGTGGAATTCTGATAAGCAACAGCTTGTGAGCATACACAATGCTTTGATGCCCTAAAGGAGATAGTCTTTTGATACAACTTGTTTAAGGCTCTTCGCTTTGCTTTCTGTAATTTGAATAACCTATAAAAATGCACTCTACACAGATTGCAGCTCTTAAGATAACATAGTGAGAAATGAGAGCTATTTGTTACAGTAAAATAATACTTATGCTAATAATTCTACTATAGCTAAACAAGTAAAATTAGGTAACTATAAACAATGCATCGGACTGAAGAATACTTATCCTTGGTTATAAAAAGCGGGTCGTATACAAAAACAAATTAGCTTCGCAAAGCTCAGTCAGATTATCTTTCGTTTGCAAAATAAATAGAAATTTATTATACATACTATATCGCACAGGTTACTATTTTTGCTTTTATTATAGAACATCAAATATCAAATAATAATCTGTAGTATAGTATTTTAAACTCTTATCCATACAAAATAATTCATACAAAATTTGTCGTATTCAATGTGCTGTATACACAGATAAATGCGATAAAACTGAAAATACTTAGAACTTGCATTTATTTGCACTTTTTCTCTCTATTTCGCTACTTCAATTGCAAATGTTGTACAGTTTGTTTCATTTTTCTTTATGAGCACAGCCAACCCGTTCTCTGTCCGGTGAATAGCCCATTCATGTGATTTAACTTTTTATGTGAACGTATTTGTTTTTCACGGCTTTCAAACGCCTCGTCGGCAGCTCTGTGCTGCCCTGCTCCACTCGCTCTCTGTTTAAAATAGCAATCAGATAACACCTTTTTTCTATTCAATGCTGGAGAGCCTGAGCGGTCTATTTTGTATGCCAGTTGCTGTGGACTCTGATTCCATTGAATTTCAATTTTTTTTTTACAATTTCTTCTTTTTTTTTGCATTTCTCGACAGGAAGCTGAAAGCCGAGCAATGTTAAGCTAGCATTGCGTGATTTCTATAGCACACATTGGTAAAAGGGGAATGAGCTGCTAGGCAACATAAGCTTTATGCATTTTTACGCTTTGTGGCCTCCGGATAACGCCTGTGGCCGGTGTGTGTTTACATGTAAATTTGCTCAAAGTAGCGTTAAGTTAAAAGCATTGGCACTCGAGATCTAAACCCTTCGCTGTTTACTGTTACATAGTTCATTTTAGGAAAAAAAAGGTTCCCACTAGAATCGACTAAAGCAACAACTTATGCGCCTAACAAATCCTTAGCAAACTGTTTAGGCTAAAGACAAACAAAGTTCTTCTATGGAAAGATATATGAAAATATGAAATATTGAGCTAGCCTATAACTAAATTTTAATTCAGAAAGCTTGTCAAACCCTTTTTAAGTATCCAGAATGCAGGGTATTTAAAAGATTGGACACTTAATGATGCCAAGATAGGCAGGTTAAGATGGAAAGCAGAATGTATAGTCGCTAAAAAAAAACAAAAACAAAAATAAACCCCAGCATCCTTTGAGTTTCTATAGTAAGCAAGTGCACAAGCAACAGTTGTGTTTAGTTTAGTTTTGAAAAGGGCTGACCAAGGAGCTGATTGCTCCTACAAAGACAGCCCGCAAGTCCTAGCCAAACAGTTTAAAGCGCATTAAATTTATCTGATGGCAATGTGTAGAGATACAGCCTGAGGCTGGCGGATGAGAGCTACTATAGTCCTGGGCTGGGCACTTGGCTTATCAATGCATTTTAAACGAGCTGCTTGTAAGCTGCTGTCGTTGAAATTAATGACAAATTAATATTAACAAAGCAATCTGTTGTGGCACCCGAAACCAAACAAACAGCAATTTACCCATAACAGGCCAACGATTTGGCTTGAATGTTACTTAATTGGAACTTAATGTGCATGGAATTGTTTACAAGCCCAAAATAAAACACTGACACTGTACATTGTGGCAGTAGCATCTCAGTGCCATCTTCAGCCTTACCAGGACCCTATAGATAAGCAGAGTGACGACAGCTTTGAGTAACACTTCAAACAGGGCCATGGCGAGTGAAAGAAAAATGCGTTTTAAAGTGACAGTTGATGTAGGTAATGCGACAGCGTAACAAGCCAAACAAAAGGAATACAATAAAAATAAAATAAAGCGAAACGAAATGAAATAAAATAGTCAAGAGGTTTGCCCAAACGACGAATTTTATGGGACTAGACAATGCTCTGCCATAAAACAAATACAAATTTTTCAAATTTCAATTTTAATTTTTAATGTATATATACTCAAATTGTTTGGCATTGGTCGGATAAAAACTGAAAGTGCTTTAATTCGTTTTTATCTGCTTTTTGATAAAAAAATTTTTTATACTTCAAACAAATTGCTTAATTGATAATAAATATGGAAATTTCTTGAATGATATTAAAGCAAGTCAGACTGATATACGAGTATCATACCAACCAATATGACCAGCACTATAGGGCATTAATGGCACTGGACACCGCATTGTTGTGCGCCTTTTCTTATAAATACCCAGTATATACTAAATGCACGAATACAGTGGGTATGACCAACTTTAAAGAGACTTAAGACACTTTAAACTAAAACAAACTATTTAGAGAAAAAAATGTCTGCATACATATGTTGAAGGAGAGAAAACCTTTGTGATCAATAAAATTTGAAATATTATTTATATACAAAAAAGACAAAATTATTTACAAAAAATTGTTTAAAAAAAACGCAAAGCAAATAGAACTACTTTGCAATATCTTTACAAATTGCATTCCATGGACAGCTAAATTAATTTTCAGAAAATTGCCCTTCCAAAGTTTTTGCTGAGCTCCTTAAGCTAGCGAGGTCTATACTTAAGACGCAGACGGCTTTTAGAATAATGCTTATCCACAAGTCGAGCAATCTCATCTGAAGAATTTTTAGTGGATTTTCTCTTTTGGACTACCCCATACAATAGCAGACTGGGGCTTTAATTTGCACGAGATGCTCGCACTCATCAGTCGAGCAGAGAATACAAGGGGGATACATTATCTTAAGAGCTGCTCCTCGTTTGCTGTTACAATAAGTCCTGCGCCGCTGCTCAGTCAACGTCGCAGTCGCCGTCACCGTCGCTGTCCAGCGTTGACAGCTGTTACAGCTGCAGAAATATGCAAATTGGAAGGCGTTTTAATAGATAAAGAGCAGCGTGCCACAGCAAACCCAGCGCAAAACATAAGACGAAAAAAGGACACCCAAACACAATGGTGGAAACTGTGGAAAAAATGCCAAAAACGTAAGGAATAAGTTGTGAATTTATGTATAAAATTGTATGCGTGTGTGTGTTCTTTAAATAGCAGCAAAGTAGCCATCATAATGTCTTTATTGCACATTGTTAAGTGAAGTGTTTAAAGCTCATAATCTCATTTGCCCTGAATGCCTGAGCGAACATCATCAACGGCACAGAATTTAAAAAAGATTAACGAGCGCATTTTTTCAATTATTGATAATTTTTAATGTAATTAATATCGCAGAACACTACAGTAAATATTCCAATAGACAACAATATTTCATTTTCAAACATTATTTCAAAACATTTTTTTAATTTTTTTTTTAATTTGGCTTGAATTTAATCAACTATATGAGATATTTATACCATTGTGGTCCATTCAGCCCCATCCACACGCATGGAGATGTATGTGAACGTGTGGGTGTGTTTCTGGATCTCTTTTTTATTAGTCGTCTGCTCTGGGCTGTTTTGGGTCTTCTAACACTGACTGAGTGCCGTTGACACTACGCTCAGCACGCAGGCGGCAAATCAACTTAAAATGCAAAATAAAAATGCTAACTTTCGGTCGTTTGTTATTTACGCCGAGCGCCAACTGTAGTTAGTTGCGTTGTGCGTTGTCATGGCAGGGTATGGCCAGTCAGCCAGCCAGCCAGCCAGCCTGGCAGTCCAGCCCTCGTCCAGGTTCACGCCTGGAAACCCGTGCCTGTGTCCGTGCCCAGGTCCGTGTCCCAATCCTGTTGCGCTCTTTACGCTCTACAGCTCCTTTTTTGAGGCACGTTGTTGTTTTGGGGCGCTCGCTTGGTTGCCATTTTTTCGCTTTTCACATACTTTTTCGCTTTTTTGTTTTGTGTTGTGTTGTTATTGTTGTTGCTGTGCCTTAACACTAAATTGACTTTTAATGCAAAATAAACCAAAATAATGTATTGCGTAATTTTCTTTAAAGAATTTTTACATTAGCATTTCAAAAGAGATTTCCCTGTGTTGCTTTTACCCTCTCTGCTCTACGCTGTTGTTGTCTTCGTTACCTTCTATTACCCGCCCTTGTCCTTGTTCTTGTTCTTATTCCTATTCTGGTTCTTGTCCTTGCCCTTTTTACTGTTCTTGATTTCAGTTGTCCATTTTGTGCGCTGGCAACGCAAAGGCTGAGGCAAAGGCACCTTTCTTGTTGCCTTGCTGCCTGTCGCCTGGCTAAACGCGACATTTAATGTTGCGTGAGGATAATCCAATCTGCTTGACATGAATTTTAATTTGCATTGAGTAATTAGCCGGACTCCATTTTGGCCGTGCATAGGACACAGACCTACCTACAGGAGGGGATTTCAAAATAAAAGTCCAGTTAGCCATCGTCACTGCCGTCGACGTTATTCTGCAAAATGCTAAATAGAATTAGTCTGCAGCAGGGATGGAAGCGTGCAGAAATTTCAAACATGATTCGTCTACATGCCGTGGTTAGTAATATCCATACCAACATGAAACTAGGCGCTGAAAATCCTATATACTAATTAGGGCAAATTGTAATTAAGGCAGTTATTTTAATGTAATCATGAGGTGTAATTGAAGAATAGTTTTCGTTAATTATATGGTCGGAATGAATTTATTCCAGCTAATAGAATAATTCTAATTGAAAAATAGCCTCAAAACATTTCGTATTTAATGCAATTATTTTAATTCAGTAATGTACTACAGTTGCTTTAATTTAAATCTCTTCTTTTCCTGCTGTTTTCCTTGCTTCCACTTTTCTCCTTTTAATCAATAGCAAGACAGCATTTATCCCATTTACTATAATGGCTCTAATTGAGTCTGTCTATATCGTGTCACTATGCCATCACTGAAATCCCCATCTTTTACACGCTCTACCTTTCCTTTCGTCTCCTATTTCTGTGTTGTCTACATACAGACAGACTACTGACATACACACAAACAAGTACATACAACCATTTGCTTGATTTCGTACAAATTGAACTAATTTCGCTTTTTGGGGCCAAAACCTGAAATTTGCTCGTCGGTTGGCACATTTGCTGATTACGTTCATCCTGCTCGAGTCGTGAGTCCTGCTCGTCCTGCTCGTCAGTGAGGCAATTGAAACAAACAATAAAACGTGCGCTTTCCTTAATTCAAAACAGCCGGAGTACGAAAATAAAGGGACTTTTAAGCTGACTGAAAAAAAATAAAATAAAAGAAAATTTAAATGAAAGGAAAAAAAAAGACCGGAACAATCACCAAATAAGAGATTGAATTTCTGCTTGCCTGAACTTTAATTTGCGTGCTGCAACGTTGAAAATACTAAAAACTCACGTACGTAAGGCAAAACGAATTCAAAAATCACGCATACGCCACGTTGTGTTGTCAAAGAGACACACACAAAACACACTCGCAGGCGCACACACACACATAAACAAAACGCAATCAACGCAATAATATTTCACAGAACAGCAGGAAAATAATAAATAAATTCATAATGGTTTGCAAATGACAAAATATTGCATCGCCAATCGGCAAAATATTAACACACAACACACATGTGACGCAAGCGCATCAACTGCCACATTTCATTCAGCCAAAGCCAAAGCCAGAGTTGTAGCTGGCGTGGCGCTGGAGGCGCTACCAAAAACCCGTTACCCACACTAAGCGCAATAACTAAGCCATAGTCGTGACAAATCATTGCATTTCATACCGCAAAATTTCATAAAACGGAAACGCAATCAAGCCTTGCTTATGCACCCGACCGCATTGTTTGCATCCCCCTGGGCACTCGTCTGCATTTAAATATGCGTGTGTGTCTGTGTGTGTGTGGGGGGGAGGAGTGTTAGATAAAACGAAAATGAAAAGCCGCAATATCATGCGTTTATGCGTTGACGATTTCCAATGAACTGTGCAGAGAAAATTAAGTCAATTTCGGTACGATTTGATGATGATTTGATTGTACAACAGTTTGCCCGTCCGCTTGCCTCGCTGCCCCACTGTCTGCTGCATTACAACAAGAATGGACCCATATTGTCGGTCGAAGAAAACAGACATTGCATACATTTAGGCGCGCATTGTAAGAGTATTACAACACCAGCCTAACGCTTAACAATTGTCCAGCATACCACATCCCGTATTTCTGTATGTGTAACTACATATCTATACATATGTACATGCATAAATGTATGTATATTGTATGTATCCAAAACTAGGATACATTCCGGCAGCCAGACCAGACCAAACCAGACCACTCAATGCCATGCCGCGGAATAGGAAAATTACGTGGCAAATGCATGCTAATGGGAAATGGTAATGAACGTTTACAAGTTGTACAAGCGCTACACATACTTGTAAATGAATAAACAGCTAAATGATGACTGTGCAAATTTCAAAACCTGTCACTAACAACAACCAGTGCAGCCAAGTAACTGGCAGCCTCTGCTCAACTGACAGAGCAACTGCTCAAAGCCAATTATAATTAGCACACGGTGAGAAAGAATATTCGGTTCATGAATTGAGGAAATTAGAACTTTGAAGTACATAAACAATAAATACACCAATCAATTGGGAGAACTACGATCGGATGATACCTACAGCAACATTTAAATTGATATAAATAGATTAGAAAATTTAAAACATAAAATAAGTTTATTTACCAAAACCAAATCCATGCAGCAAATGCTGGACCAGTCACTTTTAATCTTTTTTTATTTTAGTGCCCAGATTATGAATTTTAATTTTAATTTTAATTTCGTTCACTTTAAACTTTTATTTTTTAAAATTTTATGTTTAAATATTATTAATACAGTAGAATCCGGTTATAACGACTTTCAAGGGACCGACGATTTTACGTCGTTATACCCGGAAGACGCATTAACCAAAAGGAGCAAAAACAATTTTTTTTTTGTTTATTTTAGGGTTGGAATGTTTGTAATAGGTTTTAAAATAAAACATATTAATTTTTTAATCAAAACAAAAAATTTAATAAATTCAATTCAATAACATAGGTTTTTAGTCGTATACATATGCATTATTCAGAAGCTCACTATGGCGCATTTTGCGCATTAACTCACATTTGGTGAATTTACGCATTCAGTTTTAATTGAAAAAAATCAGATAAAACTAGAAATATAATGGGACATCTCATGGAATAGGCTATGAGGTCTGCACACGCACGCTGTAATTGTGTGACGTCGGTATTGCACTTCGACTCTCTCTCTCTCTTTCTCTCAGCAGCGTTGCTAAGGCGACAACTAAAACTGAGAGAGAGTAGAGTCGCTGCTACACACACAAGCAAGGGTGCCGATCACTGATAGATACATACATTTTTAACAGCGTCGTTTGATGCTTAAATTTGTTGGCATTATTTCGCTGTATTTTTTTTCGGCACGTCGCAATATCCGGTTGAATTGTGAAAAATCTCGTCTGTATAAGCGGTTTGTCGCTAAAAGCGGAAACGTACTAAGCGGAGTCCCTTTCATATAAGTTTGTATGGGGACCAACCAAGCCATCGAGTTTTCGTCACAATAACCGGACGGACGCTTTAAGCAGAGTCGTTATAACCGGATTCTACTGTATTTTAATTTAAAAATTTAATTTTAATTTTTAATTTTATTTTAATTTTTACATCAACTGCACGTAGTTGATATTAAATAAATAAATAAATAAAAAAAATAGATTAAATGCTTTTTGGGGTCAGTAATTCAAAATCTGAAGCTCGCATTGCTCCAAATAACTTAATTTAGAGTTAATTATAAATATGTTAATATTATCAATTTGAAATAAATGTCATTTTCAACATTGAAAAAGAGTTCTTTTAATGAATGAATATTGAAAACTGAGCGTAATTATTTGTGCACAAAACAAGAAAAATATTACCCAGAAGTCAGCTTATTATCTCGCTGTGCACATAAATCAAGTATGCTTTTTACGCAGTTTATTTACAGAGTACTTGGTATTTCAATTATACTTACTTGATGCTCTTAATATATTAATAAATAAGGATGCTGTTCAGGTCCATACTAATTGGTATATATTACACATATTTACCAGCACTGAATGTTTAATGAAAATGTCTTAATTAATATGAAGCTACGACTCGCAAGTGTAAAAGTATTAAATCACACAGTTGTATTTAGGAATTTAATTGCAGTTGCAGTTGCAACATTTTTAGCTACGCTTAAGAGAATTTAATACTTATACATATGTAGTACAAGACAATTTAAAGCGTTGTGTGTGTGACTTGTGAATCCTTTAATCTCATGTGAACTAAGCATAAAATACGAGCATTGCCTCGAGCTAAAGCAATAACAGCAGCAGCTGTTGCTGTTGATATTTGATGGATATATTATTTTACTTTGTTATTCTTGTTGCTGCTGTGGTAAACATTGTTATTGCTACTGCACTTCATTGTCCATAGGCATTTTGCCTGCCGCAAAAGGCAAATAATTCAATTAAAAAATTTCTGCGTGTACGCAATTTGGAAAGCAAAAGCAAATCAATTTAATTAAAGTGCCGGTTTAATTGTATTAACAGTCTTTTTGTTTGTGTACTAGTACAGTTATAATGTTGTTTATAACATTTATTGATAGACTTTTAAGCTGGCCATATTCTGCAACATTTAAATCAGCTTATAAGTTGTTGTTGTTGTTGCTTGGTAATTAAATTGCAAGTCAACATCAAATGACATTTTCTATGCAAGCTCTATGCGGGTTGGAGCAAATTGAACAGCAACAGCAACAGCAATTGCAATTGCAGCAGCAGAAGCAGCAGCAAGAGCAACAAAATCGTTGTTGATGACACTAAATAAAAGATTTTACAGTGTTGATTTTTGCGCTTTTTTGGAACTTTGCACGTTGCATTGCACTTGATCTGTGTGCCAAACGTTACAACGACACTTCAACAGCTAAGGCAGCAGCAGCCTTGGAGCCAGAGTCACTGCTGCAACTAGGTCTGTAGCTGGAACTGCTGGCAGCAGCTGCACTTGTTTGTAGCATACAATCAGCTCGTTTCATTTTATTGCCAACGTCGTCATAGTATGGCACCAACACAGTCAGCCAGGGTTGCCTATGTTTCTACTTTTCCATCTACATTTACTTCCACTTCCACATCCACTTCCACTTCCATTGCTTGCTCAACGCCTCATTGCTGTCGACTAGACACAAGACTTGACAGCAAAGCAAAATTGTATTTACATTCAATTAGTGCCAACAAAATTGTCTTTGGCTGCTTGTCGTCGACTGCGCCTAGTTTTAACCCTAAGACAAGCAGGCCCAAGCTCAGGCTCAGGCTGAGTCTAAGGACTTAGTTTTTCTCTAACTCGACTGAGCGTAAATTACTTTCTGCTGGTATGACCCAGTGTTTGTTTGTTGTCTTTAGTTGCAGCTAAGTAATGTAAAATTTATTTTAAATAAACTGAAAATATGTTTTCGTCTCTTCCTGTTGCCTGCTTATTTCTTACCAAGCATTTTATTTATGCATAACAAAGCACCACTTAAATCTGCTCAGTTTTTTTTTTTTTTGTATGTTGTTGCAGTTGATAGTAGATGCTGCTGCTGCTGCTAGAGTTGTTGTTGTTGCTGCCGTTGCTGCTTTTCGAAACTTTGCAATCTGCATGCCAAGTTGCCGGCATTTTCACACAAACCGTAGGAAAAGTGGCTGGCAGGAGGAGGTATGGAGGCTGGAACTGATGCTGGGGCACCAACCTGGTAAAGGGGGGAGGGAAGGGGCAAATGAAAGAGCATTGGTGCGACAGGCAAACCGTGCACAGAGTGCAAGTGCCTGCGCGTTTATAACTTCTCAACTGTTGTATGAAATTTTACAAATTAGATTCATTTCTATGCATTGAAATACATTTGCAAACTTTGCTGCAGAAAGTTGCTCCAATATTTGCACACATGGCAAAGGCAACTCCTGAATGGAATGGAAATGTTGTAAGCGTTGTTGCACTGTAGCAGTGTGGCAGTGTGGCACTGTGGCAGGTTGTGCTGCAGCTATGTAGTTGCAAACGTCAGACTAAGAGACTAACAGGCTAAGGGACAGACACAGAGACAGACAGAGGGACTGACAGACAGACAATCCGAGAAGCTGACAAACTAACAGAACTCTGTTCTGGCAGTATAGCGACCATGTGACAGACAGACAAGCAGTCAGTGACTCAACATGCCAAAACTCAGTCTATTAGTTTGACAGTTTATAAAGAAACATGTACGAAACTTTTACATAGTATTTGCAATTTCATTAATACAAAACTTATTTGAAGAACCAAACAACGCCCCAACGTCTTTTAGCACCATTTTTGTTAATTTCAACTTTGACACACACACACACACACACATAGTTAGAAAGTTGCTCAGAAAAAAAAAAGTTAACTGCGAAATACCAAAAATTGAAATGTGGAAACTCAAACATTCCAATGATAAAGCAGCAGAAATAAAAATAAAATTAAACCTCAACTCGAACATCATTTGCAGCGTCAAAGAACGCCAAAAAAATAAACTCAACGCCAACAGTGCTGCAAATGGATTGCGGAGCGGAGGGCTGATAACACTCCCGGAGTGGTACTAGAATGCTGTGCACACTACGACATCATCATAATTAATTAAAAAAGTTTTTTAAATCAATTTTGAAATGTCCCAATGACTGGATATTTGATGAACCATGGCATAAAGCCAGCTGCATGAACTTCTAAAGACATGCGATGGGGATGAAAAGCAGCTAATCCCCAATATACTCTACACAATGCGAATATTTTCCATTTATAAATTAAATAATTTTACACGTAGACTTTAGCCTTGCCAAATTAGGTTATTAATTAAATAAAAAAAATATAGAAGAACTCTAGATAAGAATACTATTATGGTTCATCATAGTGTAGGATGATTTGGTTTGAATTTAAAAAATGATATTCAATTTTCATAAAATGAAAGTTATAATAAAATAATAATTAAAATGTGTCTTAATTTAATACACAATTATTTTAACTATATTTAACTAACATTGTATTTCAGTACTACCTATACTAACCCTTGTTTATACTAAAAGACATTAAAGTAAATTAGAGTGTGTTAAATTCACAAAAATGCCCTTAAGGAATAAATGTAATTTAATACAACACACATTTTTTACCACACTTTCCCAACAGTATATAATCTGAGACAAAATCCTTTCTCAACTTGAATGAGGAACTGCCAAATGTCAAGAAAGCAATTTTAATTATTTAAGGCAGATAATGTTGAATCTCTGTCAAAGCGAATTCATGTTTTATCATCATTCAAAAACACAAATTGACTGGCAAAATGCTTCAAATGCAAATTAAATAATGAAAATTGCAAAATATTTTGAATACAGTCCGTAGACTGCAGACACTGCTGCAATGAACTAGACTCCGTTGCCAAACGAGACGAAAAACTTTACAACGGCTGCAGCCAATGACATAATACATAGATATTCCTATAAAACACATACATACATATAGTACATATACTATAACTATATCCAAATATAATGGCAGAACTCTGCAATAAACTTGAGCACTGAATATGCTCGTAAAATGGCAGCAGCAGCAGCAGCAGCAGCATCAGTAACAACAGCAGCAGTTGCTGCTGTGCCATTATAAAAATTGAAAATGCATCCTTTATGCAGCTAGAGGCAGCACACTCTTATTAACGATATTTCTATATACCCTGTACCTATAAGTTTTCCAGCAGCGCAGTGGAGTAAAGTAGACTACTATAACTACCTAATATGTATGTATTTCACATATCAATATGTGCATTCAGCTAACCAGCTATTCAGCTCTACACTCTTCAGCATAAAGGATTTTTGTATGATTTAAATGTCTAATGGGTAACGTTGACATTAAGTAGTAGACCAATTGCCAGATTTCTTAACTGAAAAGCTTATTATTTCGCTCTATTCTTTTCCATAAATATAATTTCTAAAAGTTCAATATCACATTAACTAAATTTTTTAAAGGCTCTGTGAATAAATTTGTAAGACACATTTTATATTATATTTAAGTCAGTTCTATAGTATGAATTTATTGAGAAAACTTGTCTGATTTTGGTTGAACAAATTTAGTAAGAAAAATAAAATTACCTACAGGGTATTTTCCACTCCAGCACTCTTTCGCTAGCGCGTACTTATTTGTTATTGTTGGAGCTGTCATGTGTGGTTTAGTGCGAACATAGAAGTGCTTGCGGTCCTAGAGCAAACGAGTGTGTGTGCGTGTGTGTGCGAGTGCATCAAATCAAAAACCCAAGCATAGAGGCAATGCATTTTAATTTAACCCCCGCTGAAAAACAAACCAACGTGCTGAGTACCACAACAAGATACCCATTGCTCAGCAGCATATGTTAGGTATTTCCGTTCAATTGGATTTCCAGCTTAATATTTATGCAGAATATGTTCTATAACATCAATATAGAATGCAAATAAAATAAACTTGAATCCGCAAATAATATACCCTAGGGTATTGAGTATCGAGTACACACTATTGCAGCGGCAGCAAAGGGAGACTGAGTACGTAAATAAATACTTGAATCAACAATTTTTTTTACAACTTTGGCGTAGAATTATAAGCAGCGCCCGAAAGTATGCACTACAAAAAGAATGCAGCAGAGCAGGCAACTCACACCTGTTTGCATCTACATAGCATGTGTGTGTGTGTGCATGTGGATGTGTGTGTGTTCAAGTGCGCATAAAACGCGCCGCAGCAGAAGTGAACAGCATTTTTATTTATTTTCTGCGGCGTAGTTTCGCCTTTTTCTTGTTGTTGCTGTTGCCCTGCCGCCAAATATGTATTTCTCAAATTCCCATTCGAAGTGTGGAATGAGTATGAACACAACGACTGCAACGAGGTGGGCGTGGCACAGGCAGGCAGTTCAGATAAGGTGGCATTGCCTCGTTTGTAGCTATGCAAGTGCGAGTTTGTTTGGCAAAGCGCCTGTTTAACACTTAAGATATCGTATTTCTTATAGAACACACACATGCACGCATACAAATAGTGAGCAGCTCTAGTGCCATGGCTTTGGTTCTGGCTCTGGCGCTGGCTCTGACTCTAAAGATAAATATGCATGCGGTTGAATTTTATAAGGCATGGCAAAGGTGCATTACGTATACGTAGAGTCTTACGTATAGGAATACGTATTGCACATACATACGTCAGCCATTTCAACAGACGCGCCTCCTTTGCGCCGCCTTTCGCACATTTGCATGCAATAAAGATGGCGGGCGATAACTAGGTTGCCTGCCATTGTTTGCCTTTTTCCCATATTTCTACTTATGTATATATACATTTGTGTGTGTGCGTGTGTGTGTGTGTGTGTGTGTGGCTGTGTGCGTGTGAAACTTGCCATCCAAAAAGCAGCTAGTGCCAGACAAGCGGAGCTTACCAGACAACCAGGCACTAAAATAAAAGGCAATGTACGCCAAGTGGCGTCACCTGCCGCCGCCTTCTGCCATCTATTATGCAGATGTACAGCAGGTTCATGAATATATGCCAGCATTTTGTCTATGTTTCTCTCTTTCTCCTACTCTGTCTCACTCAACCTTTAAAAAAAAGTGTAAAAAAACCATATGTACGTACTGCAAAGTCGGACTGACAAAACGCCATATGTTTCTGCACGATAAGCGAAGGTGGGCTGCCCTCCATTATTCTTGAATTTACAATTGTTGTTTTTCTCTCGGAATTGAAGGAGTGAAAACTATAATTTTAAATTAGCCATGCATACAATCATATCAACAAAGTAACGCCAAAGCCCAAGCCAATCCGCACAATCCCCAATCCCGGCCAGCGCCAAAGCAAATACCGTGCTGAGTAAATCAAAAATGCGCCATAAAAATTGCAATATAAAATGCAGCAGAGTTGAATTGAAGCTTCAACCCGGTTAGCTTGGCTACCTACGAGTACCTGGCTAACTGGCTGCTCGACTTGGCTCGGCTAGGCTACCTGTCTGCTTGGTTACTTTGCTGGCTGCAAAACTCATCTAAGCGACGATAATGATTGCAATACATTTTTATGACCTCACTAAGCGGTTGGGCATTACAATTTTGAAGTGCAATTTGGCACGCATCAATGACGATTATCGAGGGAATATGTATTTAAGTGAGCGGAAAGTGACCGCAAATCGTTTGAGGTGTATCATAATTTTCGGCTTAAAAAGTAGTTAAAATAAATTCGAATTTTTTCAGTTAATAAAAAGTAAAGAAAACGCAGAAAAAGTCGATATATGTGTATACGTCTACATTCTTGGTTCCGTCTGATATGCTAAGCGAATGATTTGGACATAGGCAATGGGTTGTTTTATAATAATTTCAATCATTATTATTTGCAGCTTATAATATACACTACATTGCAAATTATGCTGGTATTTCCATACACTAACTAGACTGGGTACAAACACAGCAAGTCTGAGTCCAACCAGAGACAATGGAAAGAAGTACTGCAACTTGTGGAAAGGAAGTGTGGAAACAAAGCAAGTACATGCACAAGTGGTAAAGCAATTAAATAACCACAATAATAATAATAGACAATTTATAAACCCCCTGCGACTTTGTTGTTATTTAATAATCACTTGACAAAAGAATATTTCTAATAAACTATAGACTGGATCACCGTTTGCCAATAATAAGCTAACTCAATAAACAATGCCTGCATGGCAGAGTAAACATTACTTATCTATTGGAGTTACTGACTCTGCAGGTGACTTCAGCTGCTGTCGTTGCCAATCATCCTTAACCAGATGTAGTACTTGTGGCTGGGAGTCCCGCTGGCAATGGCAGTGACTTCTGGGTTACAAACGCTGCTTTGGTTAGTTGGCCAGTGATTTTTCAATAAAGTGAAATTGCATTTGATGATGCCAGAATGATTTTTTTTCTTTTCTGCGCAATCGAATGAGTTTTTCCTTTTTTTACCCACTCCATCTTGTGTCATTTATAGAAAATTGAATAAAAGTGCTGGTGGCATTGCGACAAACTGGACGATGAATGGAACGCGTGATTGCATGACGTCAATGATGGCGTTGTGCTGTGGCCTGGTCAGCAGATCATCGTTGAACTCTGAGAAGGAAGTGGAAGTGATTAGTGCTTGTTGACAGATTCCATTGTAAACAAAAAGCAAACAGAATGCGCTGCGCACAGAATGTCAATTTGTAACTTAACCCGGTTAAGCTACTGTTTTTATTGTTACCTCATGACATACAGCAGACTGCAGATTGTTTTATTTATTTAAAAATTTCTTAATAAAAAAAAACTGGGTTAATAAATTTTAAAACAGTATGCATTCAACCAAAATAAAGGAGGGCGATGAACGGGTAGGTTATCCCTGTAACATGTGCCTGCATCATTAAAGGTGGTCAACTAAAACTCCTCCCTCTCCCCTCTACAGGAGGAAATGGAGCTCAATCAAATCTGGCGTGCGTGTCGTAAAATTCAAGGCGCCATTTTTCGTTATGACTTTGACATCTGTGCCGATTTAAAGCAATATGATCCCGAATGCTCTGGCTATGTATCGGGTGAGTGGCAATCCTTCACAGCATTTCAATAAACTCGTCCATATTTATAACCTCTTTTATTACCCCGACAGAATCCATATTTACCGCGGTGCTGGGAAAGTATCGCAAGGTCGCTGGCCTGTCCGAGTTTGAGCTGAGAGATGTATGCGATTATTTTCAGATTCGTGATGGTCGCGTGGCTTATCGGCAATTTTGCAAGGTTGTCTGCAATGAAAGTAAGTTCCCTTGTATTACTTAAATGAACTTCTGTTGCCTGAAACATCGTTTTCCTAAGACCTACAAAAGAGCGCCACCAAAGAATTGGCCAGTGGTCTGGAATGGAATGATCCCTATCATTTGAATGTATTGGCACAACCAGAAGATCGTCGCAAGTTATGTTTGATATTATTGAAAATAGCGCAGGAGACTCACTTGCCACTAATGCCGTACTTTCAGGATTATGAACTGGTCTGTAGAGGATTTAACTTGCTATTCCCGGTTTTTATTTTTCCCCGACTCTTTACAGGTAGCCCACAATGTGGGCGTGGTGACCGTATCGCACTTTTCGCGCGTACTGCATTTTATGAAAATCCCCCTATCCGAATCCGACTTTCTGCTGCTGCTCAAGCGGTACATGAAAGATGGCTATTTGGTCAACTATGTGGCATTCATCAAACACCTTGAGAACATCATGGACTATTTGAAGCAACACAATCTTTTGGATAATTCTGGCGTAAACTTTAGCTAAGATCATGCTAATATCTTCCTATTAATCGTGGGTTTTTGCAGTATCTGGTAGAGAATTTTCCAGGTCGTCTGATTGATTTAGATCTGTCACAATTGCCACCAATCGATGGCTGCCAAATGATACATCCCATATTCCCGGATACCTGCAATCATCCCAAAAAGAACCGCGGCGAATGCGACATAGTCCACTGCATACAGAGCTATATTTATAAGAACCGCGTGCGCACCTGTGAGTTCCTGGAGAGATACGATTCGCTACATGTGGGTAGCATCACAAAGAATCAATTCGAGCGCGGGCTTTGGAATATGGGTGTGGGCAAACACTTGTCGCAGCGTGAAATGGAACTCCTCTGTGTTCGTTATTTGGACCCATTGGACATCAATCGCGTACGCTGGCGGAATTTTGTGGATGAAATTGATACTGGTAAAGTCTACCCATACCAGACAAAAATACATCTCTAATATGCCTGCTACTATACCATAGTGTTCACTATCAAGAACTTGGACAAAATGCCACAGTGCGTGGTCGAGTCACCGCTGGCCCACATCAAAGAGCTGCCCAGACCGGGCACCTTGGACTGGCAGGCAGCACCACAAGATATACGGGAGCTATGCGAGGAAGCCATGTCCAAGATACGTATACGCATACGCAATCGTCGTCTGTATTTGCATCCCTTCTTCCGCAACTACGACAAGTAAGCGCATGCCTACAGCATGGTAGGCAGCTTTTTATTCTACTCAATTTTGTTCCCTTTTACAACAGACTGAACAGTGGCCATGTCAATTGTCACCAGGCTAATCAAATCTTTCGCGTCAATGGTATATTACTGTCGAATCAAGAAACGGATGCTGTCTTCCATCGTTATGGCAACGAATTGGGCTTCTACTACAGCAAATTCATGGATGATGTGGACCCGGCCGAGTACGCCATGCCCCAAATGGTGGGCAAGCAAGCGCTTGAGGAATGCCCGCAATTCCACCGTGACAAGGCTGAAAAGGAGTTGGACAGCGAAGAGAATGTGATGCGCATACTATCCTGCGCCAAACGACAAGCACTTACCAAAGGTGCTTCTGTCATTGATTTCCTCTCCGACTACGATCGTCATCGTGAAGGCGAGATACTGGAGACGGACTTCAAGCGTGCCCTCGACAATGCCTTGGTCATACTTCCCGAAGAGGAAGCCAACGTCTTGTGTGATGTGTAAGTAAAGTACTCTATTTATTTGAAATGCCATTTCAATCCATGTCCTTAATAGCTTTCGCTCACAAACGCGACGCTGCTGCGTGCGCTATAAGGACTTTTGTAAAGCTCTGGATGAAATCTTTATACAATATGAATCAAACATGGGTGATAATATCGTCACGACTGTGCCTCTGCTGCACTTGCCCAATTTGGATTGCATCGAATGTTTCCTCAACTTTGATGAACGCACCACTTGTTCCCGTGCTCTAATGAAACTGGCTCGCCGACCCGATGAGATCTCCAATCTCAGTCAAGTCTTCAAGGACTTTGATCGACAGAATTGCGGCACAGTGACCACGAATCAATTCCTACGTGGCATCACACTACGGGATATGCATAATATGCTTAGCAGCCGTGAGTTTGAAGCGATTTGCAAATGCTTTAGCGTTAAGCGTGGCATTAACTTGGACATTAACTATCGTGAATTCCTCAACATACTGGAAGTGCTCTATGCCACTGGCCAGATGAAACGAAATTATTAAAACAATAATTATCAAAATTGTGAAAATGTGAAAATTTCAAATTTCCTTTAAGGTGTGTAACTTACTCTTTTCGACTTTACATGTTTGGATTAAATCATTAATTAAATATTCTGAAATGATTTTGTTGTCTTTGTTTCTTTAATTGAATCGTGTTGCATCATTTTTTTTTAATATTTATAATTATTAAATGTGAAAAGAAACACTCGCTCGAGCTGCTACGCTTATGAACCGTATAGATTGGAAAATTGCAATGCTATATCCCTGCTTTCAAAGACCGTTAAACTCCATAGTAGCCACAGGTCGGACGTTACTTTTACCACTCGGAAAGGGTATTACATTAACGTTTCCATTCTGTTTTATAGTATTTGTATAGTTTTCTTCATTTTAATACATGAATTTTTATATATATGCCTATTTATTTAACAAATATTTCGTATTTTGTTTTATTTTATGCATAAGTCTTTAAAAATTATACATCATGTAGTTGAGTTTTGTTCGCATGTTTTATTATTATATTATAGAGCCCTTGAGACACAATGCTTGTTCTGGTGTTTTCAACTTTTTGTTCTGTTGTCAGGCTGCAATTAGACTTTTATTAAAATATAAAATTCTCTTTTAATTTGTATATATGTATGTATATATAGATATCTATAGATGTATATAGACTATGAATGAGCGCAATTACATACACAATAGAAAAAAACGCGTTTATATCGGAAAAATTATATATGTATATGTATTTCTTTTGTTATTTGTATTTTGGTGGATTTGTTTTTCTTGTTGTAGTTTCAAGCGGACTTGGACGACGGCGCGACCCCTATGAGTTGGCCTGCTCCCAAAGACAGCCCGTCCGCAGCATTAGCTGTCTAGCGTTAATGGTAATCATTATGCATTACACGAATACAGTATTAAATTAATTAAGTTTAAACAATTACTTAATGACTATTGTAATTAATATATGAATTAACTGTTGCTATTACTCAACGTTTTTCTTTTTGCTGCATTGTTTTTTATTTGTATATATATAAATATATATATATATGTATATTCATGTCTCTGTGTGTGTGACCCTGCTTACAGTTAAAGAAATTACCTCGCATAATGTATGAGCATACATTGCAAAAACAAATTAGTTTCGCCTGACACACACACACTCACACACATTGACAGATACAATTACAATTACAGCAAGTAGGTGTGTTGTGTGCGTGTGTGTGTGGGCGTGGGTGTGGGTGTTGTAATGTGTGAATTTCTTGGTGGGGCTAACGAGCGTGTGGCTATGAAAAATTAGCCACTTGCTGAAAAATTACACTTCCTTCCCTCATTCCAAGCCTAAGTCTCTATATCGTATAGTATTCTCTCTCTATATATATCTTTCTCTGTGTATGCCTGTGTGTGTGTGTGTAAGTGATGCGTTGGACATTGGCCAACATTGTTGTAGTTGCCGCTGCTGTTGATGTAGAGTTGGAATGGTGCTACACACACTGGTTGTGCGTGTGTGTGTGGTTCAAGATGTCTGCTCCTGCCTTATGCCATGAGTATACATGATGAGGTCTGCTTTCAGTTGCTATATAGAAGATTATGTATTGGAGTATGTAAATGTATTTGAATGAGTGTGTGTATGTGTTGTATTGTAGAATGCTGCAAAGACAAGTGGCATTGATTAAAATGAAGTTCGACAACAGCAAATCACAACATGGCTTACCATAACAAACTAAACTTAGTAAAAATTCAAATAGTTTGCAGTTATAAGTAAATGTTTGGGAGGAGGGGAGCGAACTCGCCCACTTAGTACGGCTGATGTCGAGGCTGGCGTCCAGTGCCGCGTTGCTTGCCGCCATTGAAGCCGCCACCGCCACCACCACCACCACCGCCGCCTGTTGCAATAAAGAGAGAGCAAAAAGAAATTAGTATATTAATTAGATAAGCCAAATGATTAGCATGCACATCTGAGTTGCATATTGAACGATGTTTTTATTTTGTGAAGGATATTTACTACAACGCCAAACGATTCAAGCGACTGTTGGAAATTTTGACCAAATCTAAGGATAACCAATGTCTAGTTAAAAGAATTTCTTGGGCTCTCGAAATTAAAGACAAGGAAAGATTAGATTAGTTAAATTACAATAAGAAAACTATAACAAATGCTCAAAATAGTTGCAGAGTTCTTGGGAATGATAGTACACAGAAACAGTGATGGATGGGGAAACAATTTAGTCTTGGATCGGTTCTTGGTTTTTGGTTACGGTCATGTGTTGTTTTGGATATTGTGTATACCTTTAGGACCGCCGCGCGGACCTCCGGTACCGCGCCCGCCAGCGCCGCCACCACCGCCGCCGTTGCCGTAGCCATTACCACCGCCAAAGCCACCATCAAAGCCGCCATTATAACCGTAGTCTTTGTTTGTATTGAGAGTCGATTTGATATTGATATATATATATTTGTATAAAGGGGTTTATAAACACAAAAATTTGATGAGCAGAAAACAAGACTTAGATTAAGTATAGCAATTTTATATTAACCTCTAACTGTTCGATTTAAGATTGAATTTCAAGTTATCTGATCTCTGCTTGGTTTTGGTCAAAATTTACTTGAACTTATTGGGTGAATGGGAGGAAGTAGGGACAGACTAGGCGGCAACACCATGCTGAGGGGAGACAATTCAAATGCACACCATAGATAGAGCTGGAAAAGGAATTTCACACTAAAAAACACAGAAATGATAGCGATTTTTGTTTTTTCGTTTCTTTTATTTGCTCATTTCTCGATTTTGCGAAATTTTTGATTATAAGATTGATTTGCTGTTATGGTGTTGTTGTACAATATGATATTTATTGTAGTTGTTGATGTTGCTGTTGCTCTTTCTGCCGCTGATGTTGCTGCTGTTGCTGTTGTTGTTGTTGTTGTTGTTGCTGCTGCTGCTGTTGTTACTGGCATTACAAATTGTCGTTTTTTTTAGAACATAATAAGAATATCAAACACATTTCTATCTCTTTTAGTTTCTCTCGTTGTCTCTTTGTTCATCTTATCTTTATCTATCTTTAGGCGCAAAGCGGCGCTCACACAAACATTCGCGGTTCAATTTTATGTAACTGTTGATATTGTTGTTCAAGATATTATTGTTGTAGTTGTTGTTAGTTAGTAGTTCACTTTCGACTTATAAACATGTTTCACAAATGCATTTCTCATATTTTGACGCACTCTCTCTTTATGCATTTTAATTGCTCTAATTTTTACCTCATTTTCCACACAACAATTTCAGCATATCATTTTCTTTTTTAGATTTTTTTATCATTTTTGATTGAATGGCCAAAAATAATTGATTAAATCTGCTGCTCTTGTGTGTGTGTTTTTGAATGTCTCACCTCAGCAAAAAGTTATCAAATTTGTATTATAATTTGTATTGAAATATATTTGACTTCAATACGAATAGAATATATCAAGGGACTCTCGGGTGGTGGGGGTGGGTGTTGGGAAGTTCGTGTCGCAAAATTTTAGTGTTGTAAAAAACGTCTTGCGAAAAACAAAAACAAATGCAAATTGTCAGCAAATTTACTTGATACGAGTTAATATTTATATTATTATTATAATTTACTCTTAGTGTTGATTGTATAGTAATTTGTTGCTGTTGTTAAAAACAAGAAAACTGTTCATATTTATATTTTAAAAATTTCCATTTCAGAAAACTACTTGCCAAGTATTTCTTTTAAATTACTTTAAGCATATAATTATTTTATATATTTTTCGTAAATATTTTCCAATTCATTTTTAATTAAAAACAGTTATTAATTACGCTAAAATTACTTGTAATATATATAAGCTTTAAATGTAATAAAAAGGAGTAAGAAAAGAAAAAGAAACGTTACATTTAAGCGGAAGAAAATAATTGTAGCTTGTGTAGTTGTTGCTGGTAGTTGGGTGTATTGCGTCTGTCTATAAGATGGTATATGGTGCACAGACAGGACAGTTAACCGGACACCCGGACACACCAGAAGGTTGAAGATTGACTTGCGATCGTTTTGGATATTTTCATGGGTGGTTGTAGTCGTATTTTGATTTTGTATTTTTACTCTAAGTTTTTTTTTTTTTTTGTATTTTTTTAGTTTTTTTTTTTTTGTGAGGCGAAACATCGGAAAATTCGGTATTACAATTTATATCCATAATATGTAAATATATAACACGTATATATGTTCAGAAATCATAAAAAAATAACATTATATATATATGTATGTATAATAATTAATAAAAATAGTACACATCTTAAACTGTTAACTGAACTTTGGAGTTTTTAATGGGGTCCATAACATTGGCAGCTACTAGTATTATCGTTAACATTGCAATATCTGTTAGTTAACATTGCCCGCACACTGTTATGGCCCCCATGTTGTTGTTATTGATAATGTTAGTTAAAGAAATTATAAAGAGAAAAGTAGAAATGTTTTGTATATAGTTTTTAGATGTAATGATTATTTTTAAGTGGGCCCAAAATATTGCTATAAAGTATACAAAAAAGCTGGTTGGATAAATGTATGTTTGTTTGTAAAAAAGTGATTTGCACAGTTAAAACATCATTATCATAATTGCATGGTATGTATAATATATAATATAATTTTGTATAATAAATGTGGCATATTAATATTAAGGTATTTTTTTTAATATATATATTTTTTTTCTTTTTTTTGTTTGTATACAGACAACTTGCTAAAAACATTGAGAAACATGCAAATTTAAAAATAATTTACTCAAGTTTATGCACATGTAAGCTTTGCATTATTTCAATATACTTGTGTTTTACATTCAAGAAAATTATAAGAGATATATATGTTGTAAATTGATGTAAGTTGATTGTACTTAATATTTAAAAATTAATGAAGAACAATAAGAAAATAAAGTAATATGTAATAAATTGTATGGATTAAAATTACTAAAATTGACGAAGTGTGTTTTTCTACATTTAGTTTACGCTTTTTATTAAACTCTTCATGTTGTTATTACTGTTGTTGTTATTGAATTCGTTCAGTTTGCTCTTCTCATAGTAGTTGGTGTTGGTAATCAACGTACGAATGTGTCAAATGCCGCATTGCGCGTCTCATTTAAAATCAAGTATGTGAAATGAATGTGTTTGTTGACTGATTTTACGATTGTAACATTGTACGTTAATACTTTTCTATTTCTCTCTGCCTCTCAGTGTCTGTCTGTCGCTCTTCTCTGTTGTCAGCAAATGCATAATGGTCAAGAAAGTAAAGCAGAAATGCAAATAAAGCAAATAAAAGAATCAATGGCCACATTACAAATATGGGCGGCTGTAGATGACTAGCATCTGGGCGTGACTGGCACGCCCAACAGCCTCCGGCCTCGAAAGGTTCATGTTGTTGGTATTGTTGTTCATGTTGTTGTTCCTACAATTTTGATTTGCCTTAAATAATACTATCAAAAATAGTACCGTTTTATTATGCATAAATATGTATATAATATGTATATAACATTTGTATATATATAAAGCTATATACACATCTGATATTATAGTGTATACATATATGGTAGCTTGACGTGCATACGAAAACATATGCATTGCAAAAATGATATTATCCCGCTGCCGAGATAATAATATATATCTAAAAATATACTTATGTATGTTAAATATATATTATATATGTATGTTTGTTTGTTTTATTTGTTGTTGTTGTGTTTGGTTTAGTGTTTTGTTTAACAAAACAAAAGGAGAAATTATATAAATAACTATTGATGGGTGTTTGCAACTATGTATGGAGTTGGTACTCGTGTGTGCGTGTGTGTGTGGGTGTGTGATGGGGTGAATGAGGGGAAGGGAGATGCGTGGGTGAATGTGACTGTATGCATGTATGTTTGTGTGTGTGTGTGGGTGTATGTCAACAGCTTTTGGTTTCAGTTTTTTCAAACAATAACAGTAGTTTAGTTAACAATAATATAAAGGCACAAGTTGCAATTATGCAAAAGGCCAAAACGCTGGCGATTCACACAGTTTCACATAATTGGCACATGATCTTGTTATAATCGTTCTTGTTCTTGTTCTAGTTGTTGTTGTTGTGTGTGCAGTTAACAGTTTTTCTCTTCTAATGATTGTTGCTGCCTTTGCGTTTGAGGTATTTGTCATCTTTGGAAAGTCTGTTCTTATTAAGCGGACCGCACTTCAGGTCGCTTTCGCTTTAGCTGTAATTGTTGATGTTGATGTTGGTCTAGTCTGGTGTATATATATTTATGTATACATATATATATATATATATATAAATTTAATAGGTTTTAATGCATGAAACTTGAACGTTTTGTCTACTCATCGTTGTTGTTTTCGTCGTTCCCTTCCTCTTAAACAACACAATATTAATATACACTCTTCGTCAGTTTTATCTAGTATTATTATATGCTAAACAACTAATTGATTATAGATTTTTCAAATGAATTCTTTGCTTTAAAATTACGCTTTAAAATTTAAAAATCAAATAGGCATTTATTTACGATTTGTTTTTAAATTAAATTGTAGAATAAAAAATGTATTGATTTAAAATGAAAAATATGTTTCTTAGCAACATAAATTTGTATGTAGTATATGTACTATATATAATAATTCTTGCAATATTAAAATGAGTTTTAAAATTTATATTATAAGCATTAAAAAATAATAATTCTATTATTTTTCAATTTAAAAAGTTTTCTTGTTTTTAGCGACGTTGTTGTTGTTGTTGTTGTTCTTGTGTTTCTAGTTGTTATGTAGAATTGCAGCAAAACGTTTTTGTTTTTGTTTTTCTCTCCGTTTTGATATTGTTTTCTTGTTTGTTTTTGTTTTCATTCATCTCTCTTTTGCTAACGGCAAACAACAATTTGTATAAATTTGTTTGAAAAATTGTTTCAAAATAATATAATGGCATTTTGTTTTGTCTATTGTTATTGTTGTTTATGTTGTTGTTGCTGTTGCTGATTGTTTGTTTGTTGCTACTTTAGAACTGCTGATAGTTGTTGCTATTGTTCTTGTTTTGATGATAATTACTTGACGTTGTGTTATTGTAATAATTGTTATGAGCATTATTTTGTTGTTTGTTGTATTTACCATAACCATAGTCATATCCATTATAGTAGCCACCGGCATAGTAATCGGCAAAACCACCGGAACCATAACCGCCATAGCCGCCATAGTTCGAATACGAACCCTGGCTATCCCATTGGTTGCCATAACCTGTTGTGGTATCAAATGGGACAGCTTAAATAACAATATATTCAATTTGTATAGAATTCAATTTTACTAACCACCACGACCATATCCACCACGACCACCGCGCATGCCTCCTCGACCACCACCACGCATGGCCATCATTTGATTTTCTGGTTTTGGCGTGGCACGCTTGACATCAACTTCCTTGCCGGAGATTTTCTGTTTGGGTGTTTTCAACAGATCCGTAACCACCTGCTCGGAATCGAAGGTAATGAAGCAGAATCCCTTGCGGTGTGACTTTTGCTTATCGAATGGCATCTCAACCTCAACAATCTGTAAATGATAATAGCATTCTTAGTACACCAACTGGTATTCGTTGCCATTGACTACTTACGTTGCCAAACTGACTAAAGTAGGTTTTGATTTCCTCATCGCTTATTTCTGTGGTCAGGCCACCCACAAAGATCTTGCCATGGCGAGCCTTGGCCTTTTTGGGATCAACCTTCTTGCTGTTAATAATGTGCTCTTCAGCGGCGCTCACTTGATCAATTGCCTCCGTGTTGGTGAACACAATAAAGGCAAAGCCTCGGGATCGTCCCGTCTGTGGATCTGTCTTCACATTAATGCTTTCGATTTCACCGAATTTGCCAAAATGATCTCGCAGTTCCTCTGCAAATGTGCAAAAACAAAAATAATTGTTAATCAAAAATTCCTATTTCAGCGGCATTGGTGGTTTCTACTTACTTTCAGTCGTTTCCCAGCTGAGGCCGCCAACGAAAAGTTTTCTGTGAAAGTTGAGAAAAGGTTGTTTATTATAACAATTTAACAATAATTACATTAAATCATATGGACTAATGAAGCTACAAAGAAAATTCTGGTTTCTGGAAATCATTAAGTGGAAAAATAATGGCACAATATTTGCATAATTTTTAGTTTTTGAACGTTATTGTGTGTAAATCTTTTAAATTTGTTTTCTGCCCACAAAATTGTTACTTTACTATTGTTTTTATTGCTGCAAACAGTTTTGAAGACGGAGCAAAACGAATGACAAAAAAACTCACCAAATTTAAGAGCTTATAATTACTGTACTTTAGTTTTAAATTAACTTTCAATCAAGATTCGAAATGTGCATCGAAAAACTGAGCGAAAGAGTACGGCGAGGGAGTAGGCACAAAACGAGCGAAATATACGTAAAAATAAATATGTACATATGCAAAGAGTGAACTATTAATTTAAGTACAAAAATTCGGTTTTAGTTTATTTAGTTTTCTTTTTTTTTTCTTTAATACATTGCAAGGAACTTGTTTATATTACTAATACAAAATGAGGAAAAAGGCAAGATTTTTATGCTGCTTTTTTGAATTCGATAGTTGCTTTATTAGGACTGAAAGTTTATAAAAGAATCACTTAAAATATTGTATTTTTTATATTTTAAATTCATTTGTTGTACGTTACTGGAAAAAGTTGTTTATCTGCGGGGTTTATGCAATTTTGGAACAATCTCATCACGGCGGCAGAATTTAGAGTGTTGGAATCGCGTGTTGGCATTTTATTAAACGTGTTTTCGTTAGCAATTCGATAGTTTTGGGATCGTGATATCGTTACGTTACATTCATCGGCTGCGCTTCTTTATGTAGGCAAAAACAAACAAAAAATGCGAGTCTTTCTCTCACTCTCTGTCTCTCTCTCTCTCTCTTCTTTATCTCTTTAATTTTATTCTTTTGTAAACAATAAAATGCGTTATACGTTTGACACATAATATATATAGCATGTATTATATAGGATCCAATTGAATTTGATATAATTTGTTGATAATTTTGTGTGTACAAAGTTTTTTGTTTTGTTTTGTTTTTATTTTGGTTAGATAAATACCATCAACAACAACGCCGGCGTCATCCGTTGCGCATGCTGCATCCTTTGGGCAAACTTCTTTGGGCCTCGGCTGCTTGAGAATAGCTTTATCTTTGGCTTTTAACTTCTCTCAAGACCTGCCGGAGAGGAACAAGGTTAGTTCGCTCAAACACAACAGGATAAGCTATGAATTGATTTGGTTTATTGTATTTATTTTCTGTTCACTCATGATACGGCGGCTCCATCATTTTACATTTTCTTTTTTGGCTTCTTCCATATTTATAATTATTATTTAAATTTTTTCTTATATACAACATTTAGCCTTGACTTAAAAATAGCTTACATTTTAATTATGCAATTCAATGAGTATTAAATCAAATCTCCAACCTAAACCAATCAAGAACTGAAAAAACAACCAACTACAATACAATTCTTATTTACCAAGTTGAACTTAACTAACCAAAACAAAAAATCATACATTTCATTTAAGTAGTTTTTGAATTGCCACGGCAACACTGCCGGTATAATGACGGCCTCAGCAACAGAGCGCGAAACCGGCAAGCAAAATGGAATATGAAAAAACGAAGAAAAAACTACGAACATTCCACATTATAGCTGTATGTATGTATGTATGTGTAAATGTATATATACGCACGAAGCGCGAAGGCACAGAAACCGCCATTTTGGCTACAAAACTGGAAGAGCACGAAAGCGAATGAACACAAAATATCAACGAATGGCAGCACAAAAGAATGCAAAAAAAAAAAATATAACAAACACAAACAAAACTTTTTACAAGTGAAAGGTGGGCAGCTGTGGGGCCGACATGGGGACTGAGAGCGGGAGTAGCACACTTTGCGCTTTTCTGCGTATACATATATATGTTTGTATGTATACACGCACACACACGCATGCACATCTTCATATAAATGTAGGAACATTGTATGTGTCTAGTGGACATAACCTCACAACTGGGGAAATGTGCTTAAATTGCCTTTGTTGGGACTGGAATTTTGTGCTTACTTTAATTGCAAATATCATACAGACATGTACATATTATATATAGATAAATATATATGTATGTACATACACAGTTGCACTAATACGCAGCAATATTGGACGTGAAATTAAATGAGAGAACTAAGCAAAAATTGAACATAATTTTAAGATATCGCTGAATGTCTGCAAATTTAACAGATTTTACTAGAGGCAACCAAAAATTTTCCAACCGCATCTATTATTATAATTCTAAATGGTCGTGGCGTTGTGCGAAGTACAGTCGCACACAAGCACGCGCGCAAATGTTGAAGGGGTCAGCGGTAGCGGCGTGCTGTGACTCCCGATGCCGCTCCGTCGAACACCATTTTTTACACTCGACGACGTTAGCTTTGCTTTTACGTAATAGAGTAGGTGGTAATCAAAAAAAAAAACGTCGTTAGGCACATGATTGCAATAATTTTCGACTTCTCAAGTGTGGGCCTGTCGGATGTTGGCAGTCAAATTTTTAACTTAAAATACCTGTCGTCATCGCGCTGGTTGCTTGCAGCAGCGCCTGTATTTTCAGTACTGCCATTTGCAGCGCCGGCATTGGAGGCCGTCGAATCACCATTTTCAGAACTGGGCGCCACATCATTGGTGGTAACATCCTTAGTGAAATCCTCGCCGTTCATTTCGGTGTCGACTTGTTTGTCTGCCATCTTAATTAGTTGTATATATGTGTTTCTATTGTCAATTAAAACTTAATTAAATAGCACTATTAAGCGATTTTCTTTTTCTATATTTTCTTAACACACTAGCCAAAACTCGCACGTACTGATGACGACCGGAAAATGAAAAATGTAGTGCTGACAAAACATCGATGTCAATATCGACATCATTGCTCGGAAATTTGGTCCAATGCCGATATATGTCTCAGATGTAATGGTCGTAGAGAAACTATGATTAATGGTAAAGAATTACCATAATTTGTAACTTTTAGTATTGATAAACGTATTAGTGATATTTATTATTTGCTTCAAACACATTAAAACGAAATTAAAAATAAAAATTTTAAAATATCGATGTTTGAAAAATGAATATTAGCAATATCGAAGTTTTGTCACCTCTAGCCACTGTGTATCCGTAAAGGCGTTGCCACTAGATTGCACTTTAGTTATGTATTTTTAAACAAAATAAGATTATTTTTATTATATTCAGTTATTTCTTTTGCTTTGATAATTTCCATAGGTGACAGGACACATTTCTGATATGAACGGATATAATTCGAGTTGTTATAAATAACGCTACAGT
This sequence comes from Liodrosophila aerea, assembly GCA_035045005.1. Classification (NCBI taxonomy): domain Eukaryota; kingdom Metazoa; phylum Arthropoda; class Insecta; order Diptera; family Drosophilidae; genus Liodrosophila; species Liodrosophila aerea. The sequence goes on from JAWNNL010000753.1 coordinate 1,145,479, forward strand.
ATGTGTTTGCAATCGATAGAAAAATATAATTTGGCAACGTTGTGTTACCGTGTTTGGTGAATGCCACATTTTTATAAATAATTTATTTATGTAATAAATATAAATTATTGAAATTTGTATATGTGTTATTCTATTCATTCTTTAATTAAACTGAAGTTGTAGTGATAATTTTTGGTATTGTGCTACTAAATATGCATTTATTTTGGCAGTTTCCCCTATCGATAAGTAATTTAACGTTGTCGAAAATATCGATACAGTCCCAGCTCTAGTGCGACATCGCCGCCATCATACAAGCTCACATACACAAACGCAAATGCACCGAGAATAAAACAGGCAAAAGAGGAACGTCGGTTCTTTCTCAATTCAACACTTGTTCAATTTCATTGCGGTTGCGATTCTTTTTTACATCAATCAAACAAATACAACGCATCCAAACTTAAATAGTTAACAACTGTGATCGAAAACATCTAAAATACTAAGAAAGTAATATGCGAAAAGAATTGCCAAATTTGTAATTTTTTAATACAAGAAAAAAATTGCAACAAAGCAGACGGAAAAAGAAGAAGAAGCAGACCAAAGCGGCCGCTCGAAACCAACAAGCTTCGCGAGTGAGTGTGTGTGCATATGTGCGTGCGTGCGTTCATATAAATATTAAATTGCAGTTTCAACTGATTTTTATAAATCGGCACATACACATATATTTTTCAGCATTTCAACAGCTACAGCTAAAATCCGTTCACCATACACAATAGGAAACCTGCGAGAGAAATCATTCTAAAACAAAACCCCAATTCAACCGAATTACTCGACCTGACAAACCCATAAGCAATATATTTGTGCATTAAAAAGGCCAAACAGCCCATCGCTGAGGTAAGTCTCAGTGCCGGCGTTGTCCCCATGCGGCTATCGAACATTTGTTGTACGCAGTAAAAAAAAATACCATTTCAGTTGGGGTGGCAAATAGACGAACGAACAACCAGAAACTGTCGTTCTACAAATACATAGTCAACGGCGTTCTAGTTTCTTTTGGTATCAATTTTCGCTTTAGCGGCATTTTTTTATCGCTTGTGTTTGGCCACTCATAACCTAAAAATTTCTTTGCTCATTTTGTTTTTGTAAGTTTGTTTAAACATTGCTCTTTTATCGGTTTCTTTGTTCTGACCCACACGCGGTTCACGCACACCGGTACACGCGTGTTTGGCGCTGCTTTTGTCTCTGCGCGTTTCATTTCGTTTCGTTTGGTGTCTGTTTCGCGGCTGTCAATTATTTTTATCGGTAAAAAACAATGTGTGAATAATTTGTAGTCTGACGGAGTTAATATATGCAAATCGAATCTGCACACAAATTTATCGACTCAGCTCACTATACATACATCGGCATGGTTTCCAGTCCGTCCTTATTGTGAATGTGTGTATTTTGGCCTTTGTTGCGAAATCGCAGCAGGCGAACAGCGTAGGCTGCGAATCTCGAGTTCAATGAAATGCGGCTACCTGAGACACACACATGCACACATGTACACTGATATGCCTGTAGGTGTGTGGGATATATGTAGTTTTCGTCCCTGTCCTCTGTGCTGTGCGACACAACCTTGAAGTGGAAACATAACCTAAAACTACTTTACATGGTTTGCGTTCTTTGCTTGTTTCTGCTGCGCCGCTGCCAGCGTTACCGCTGCTGTTGTTGCTTCTCATTATTGTTATTACTGTGCATGAGGTCATTTACTTAGCAAGTAAATAACATCAAGTCCTTAAATCTATGGCAATAAATACTCAAATGCAAGCTAGGGTGGTAAGGCAGGGGGAGAGCCCGACAGCTGCCTTTTTGTCTTGTTTGTGTTTTACACCAAATTTACCCCTTTTATGCATTTTCGGTGTTTGTTTGTGTGCGTGCGGTGCCTGTGCCTGCGCCTTTGCGTGTGTGTATGTGTGTGTGAGCGAGTATTTACTCGAATGAAAGTGGGTCAAATTGCAACTGCATTGGATCTTTTTGTCCGTACTGCGGCAAAATGTGCTCCTTATATTTGCTTGTATATATGTACATACATACTGAAGAACATATGTGTTGTGCTCCAAAGAGTTCGTTTAAATAGTTATCTGATACCGATCTTGGGTCACAACATTTATCGGTGCCAGAGCCTTGTAAATTGTATTTAAAAAAATATATAAATTATGAACACTTATTCAACGCGGGTGTTCGGTTCCCGACTTAGTAGACTTTATCAAAAACAAAGCAATCCTTGATTTGACTTAAGATATTTTTGTCATTTGTAACTACAGATATTAAAAATACATATGTATATTCTTTTACAGACCAGAACTAAACAAAAATTGTAAATCAAACTCGTCACTGGAAGTAACAACGTTCACCGCTTAGCCAAACCGCTTCCAACTCTAGCTAGCAATGGTCATGGATGCGACTCAATCGCAACAGCCTTCGCCGCAGTCGGTGGGACGCGAATTTGTGCGTCAGTATTACACGCTGCTGAATAAGGCACCGAATCATTTGCATCGCTTTTACAACAACAACTCGTCGTTCATCCATGGCGAATCGACTCTGGTTGTGGGTCAGCGTGAGATACATAATCGCATACAGCAACTGAACTTCAACGATTGCCATGCCAAGATTAGTCAGGTCGATGCTCAGGCCACGCTCGGTAATGGTGTTGTCGTCCAGGTAACTGGAGAACTTTCGAATGATGGACAGCCGATGCGTCGCTTTACGCAAACTTTTGTGCTGGCTGCCCAATCGCCCAAGAAGTACTACGTGCACAATGACATCTTTCGCTATCAGGATTTGTACATCGATGACGAGCAGGATGGCGAGTCTCGTTCCGAAAACGATGAGGAGCATGACGTTCAGGTGCAGGTGGTTGACCAAGCCGTCCAGGTTGTAGGTGATGGTGCTCAGCAGCCACAGCAGCAGCTGGTGAATCAGGTGCCCCAACCCGTGGTTTCGGTTGCTGCCACTGCTGGTGCTGCTTCTGCTGGGCCGCAAATCTTCTATTCACTGCCAGCTAGTGCTGCTACTGGACGCCCTGTGGCTGTGCTACCTGCAGCACCTCAGGCTGCTGCTGTGCCATTGCCCGCACAGTTCTCCAACCCGCCGCCGCCAATCCAGAATGGAGTTGTGCCGCACGAGGAGCTGCCGCCACAGCAGCAGCAACAAGCTCCACCTCAGGCTTTAGTGCAAGCAAACGTCTCACCTTTGGTACAGCAGCAGCAGAGTGCTCCAGTTATGTCCAATGTTGGCATTGTGCAGCCAATACCAATGCAGCCCGCGGCAGCCTTCCAGCACTCGCCGCTAGTGACAGCACCACCCCAGCTACTGCCACAGCAGCATCAACAACAGCAGCAGCATCAACAGCCACCCCAAGCTATGCAGCAGCAATTGGAGCCAGAGGAGCCAATCATAAGCGAATCATCAAGCGGTCATGTTCAGAGTGCTCCCACTCCAGTGGATGACTTCAAGACCATTCATGAACAGCAACAGCAGGAGAAGTACGAGGCAGCCAAGCAGCAGCACAACGAACCCAAGACCTATGCCAATCTCTTCAAATCGACATCGTCTTCGCCCAGTGGATTCGTAAATGCTGCACTGCAACAGCAGCAACAATTGCAGCAGCAACAGCAACAATCGCATGGCAATGCTTACAACTCAACCTCAGCTAGCGGTGGACAGGCCAGCTACTCCACAACAGCGTCCTCTTCGTATAATAACAATAGTAGCACCAATAGCAGCAGCAGCAACAACAACAATAACACCACCACCACTAGCAACACCAGCAATAATACCAACAACAATCCGCGTCTTGACAACGGCGGCGGTCCACTGCCGCAGCGCAACAATTCGATCCGAAACAAAGGTGAGTCGCAGCAGGGTTTAGTTGTAAATGATTTAGATATTATGACACTATTATGACAAAATTTCCTCACAGATTTTGAGCAACGTCGTCCAAGCAATTCGCAACAGTTTGGCGACAATCAGCAACTGTTCCTGGGCAATATACCACACCATGCCTCCGAGGAGGATCTTCGTCAACTGTTTTCACGTTTCGGCAATGTTATCGAATTGCGCATCCTATCCAAGGCCAACAGCAAGGTGATGCCAGGCATGCGTAGTCCGTTGAACTACGGTTTTATCACCTACGATGAACCCGAAGCTGTGCAGAAATGCCTTTCTAATTGTGTATGTATTTCTCGCGCATTTCACTTAATATTCTTACCAACTACTATCTCTCCCGTTTTGTGCGCAGCCCTTGTACTACCCGGAGAACTCGCCCGATGCCCAGAAACTGAATGTTGAGGAGAAGAAGCCACGTATGCGCAATGACTTGGCACCACGTCAAGCTATTGGCGGCAATAATATGAATAACATGGGTCGCAGTAATATGCGCTCTGGCGGCGCCAACAATGGACCACGTATGGGAGGCAATGGTGGATCAAGCTTTGGCCAGCGTAATGATAGCCGCAGCAGCGGCGGCGGTGGCGGTAGTCAGTCGAATGGACCGCTGCGCGGTGCCGGTAATGGTCAGAGCGGTGGCGGTAATTATGGACGTCGTTAAAAATAGCAACGAAATGTAGAACAGGCAGGCCTGACATTGGATCGACCCGCCCAAAGCAGCAGCAATAACAAGAAAAACAACAACCCAACGTTCAGAGCATCGATTTCTTCCATAATGCAATCAATCAATTACCATCAACGTGCAGCATTCGAACACACACACATAAAAACACACACGCACGCATACACACAGAAACATCAGCAGCAGCGTGGAAATAAACGAATTCAAAGAAACAAAAAATATAATTAAATTAAAGAAAAGAGTTCCTTTGAGCGCAAAATATCCACTTTAAACGATGACACCCATTCTTTGGAGGCATCGTGCTGCAATGACAACACAGACAAACAAACAAACTAACAATTATAACAACAATTATGCCTTTAGTTAAGCCCGGTTATGTGCAGTTTGTTTTTTGTTTAACTTCAGTCAGCTCGTGCCAAAAAGCAAAATTCTGTGCAAATTTTCTATGTAAATTTAATAAAGAACGAAACTGCAGCACGTGCTCCAGGAAAGGAAACAAACGCAAACAGCAACATACATGTAAATCTATTTTAAGTCTCAAACATGCAGCCCACCATCTACACACACACACACACATGCACACACACTCATACACTCACAAAAGAATCAGGCTCATTCATTCATACGAATACACTCATACAGTGTCACAGAACTTAGTGTAAATGGAATAATTTTATTTTCAACGGTCGTTTAAATTAATAATTTTCAAAATTTTAACTATAAGTTTAAAACAAGAAGAGAAAAGAAAAAAGGAAACGATTAATGCAAATGTTTTTGTTTATTTTAATTTAATTACAAATTTACTTAAGCACCTAATAAATAAAATAAAATTAAATTTAAAGTAAAAGAAAACTTAGCTAAAAACTAAACAAAAGTAAAACATGCAAAAAAAAGAAAAATACTTATAAAAACAAAAAATGCAATAAAAAAAGCAAAACAAAGACTTAAACCAGTAATCTAACAGAAAAGCATTAAAATGAAACCGAAAAAAAGAAACTATGTAAAGCCCCAACTAAATCATGTAGCAGAAGTCTTCAAACACACAGCAAAAGGAAAAACCTATTCAGAGCAGCAACGCAACGTCGACAAAGGCGTCGCATTTTCTCAAGCCTCCTCCTATGACAACATTGCCATTTCAGTTGATTTTGCCAGCACATAAATTATTTTTGCCTAGCTAGTCTATATACTATTATACATGATGTACAAGATGTGGAACTAATGAATAATGTTTCAAAACTGGAAAAATGAAAATGCGGCGCCGCAGCGTACATAATCAATCAATCGATGATAACTCGGCGGTTAGCGTCGTTTTCAAGTTCGTAACCAAACTAAGTCAAGCAACTTAAGCGATTTGGTGTTTCCAACACAGTTGAGAACTAAAATTTAGTACATATTTTTTAAATAAAAACTAAGAAAATGTAAAAAAAAAACAAAAGAAAGTCGGAAAAAATTACAAGCTACTACATTTTTTCTCAAGGTAAATCAAGCAGAACACATGTTACAAGCAGTATATATAAAAATGCTATATATACATAGATATATGACGACAACTCATAAAATGTAATGTTAACTTTTAGACCTAACACTCATACACAGACACACATATATATGTACATATATGCGGCAACATAAACAGTTTCAAACAGCAACTAAAATCCACATCTAAATATAATTTTCTTGTATGTATTAATTTATCGAAAAAAAACGTTCAAATCAAACAATATTGTTTAATCTCGATTAGTGAATTTCACTTTTGTTTTAGTTTTCAAGACATATCATTTTAGTTTTTGCGTCCGAATCTTGGTTTTTTAGTCTATTTAATTTAAATACACGATACTATTTTTTGCCAGCTGACTTAGCACTGTTAACGGGGCTTTAAGCAATTTTTAGAACATTTTTTTTAAATTAAGCCACAAAATGTTAGTGTTCAAATTTTAGCTCAAAGAAAACAGTGTTAAAAATGCTTGGAAAACTGAATGATGAAGCGAAATAAATAAATTAATAATACAGAAAATACAAAACAAATTGAATTAAATAATCGAAACTGAAGAACGTTCATGCTCATTTAAACAAAAAAGAAAAAGTAATTAAACAATTTGTATAAAACAAAAAACGCTATTTAATTTCTAGGTATTACGTCTAGTTGTAAATCAATTTTTGGGCGTTTTCGACTCGAAAAGTTCTCTTTCATAACCCATTCGAAAGTTTCTCAGCTCTAAAAAAAATTAGTGAAAAGCAACACCAAGAACTAATGCAACTAAATAAAAGCTATTTATTTTTAACAAAACCAAAACATTTTCATGTTTAGTTTCTCATTTTTGATCTATATAAATTAGCATTTATATGAAATTGAGGCGCACAAAAGGCAAACGCTACAAGTTTGCTAAACTTGATAAACCGTTTTCAAAACTAAAAAATAATAATAAACAAAAAAAAAAAAACAATTCAGTGGTGCGTTTTATAGCTTTTCTGGGTATAAAACATTACGCGTTTAAACTAAAATCAATAATATTATGTTCAAAAATACAAAAATAAAATAGTTTATGAATTAAAAGTCTACTAAAAAGTCAACATTTTATTTTTGAGTTAGAGAAGTATTTAATAAAACTGAATGAAAACATTCTAAATACACTTGGAGTATCAATCACTGATAGGATATTTATAATAAATACTATTCCGTTTGTTGTATAGCACTTGGGGGAAGATTGCAAACATCTTAAATGCCTGGAAGAAAGAAATTCTATAAGAAAATGGAAACGGTGTGGTGGGTGATTATATACCATAGGCGGGTGCTGAGCCTTCCTTGGCCATGGAGCTTATGTGATTGGCCTGTGGAGAGCCAAAGTTGTATCTGCCGGACGGTTTGAACACCTTGTACTCATTGGCTAGCCACTTTTTCTCCACATCCACAGTGGCATCAGTCTGCATGGTTTCGCCAATTGGTGATGGCACTTTTGCTTTTCCAGCTTCTTCGGCCTGCACAGACTTGTAATCATTCCTGGGGCGTTCAGTGGCAATATGGTGGACAGTCTTTTGAACAGTCTTAGCTTGCCACATTAATGGATTGTAATTGGTCACAGGCCAATCGGAAGTAGTGCGCGACGACATGCCATACTGCAAACCACCACGTGTATAGCTCGATATCTGAGCAGGTTGTTGCGGATAGCGCACATAGTTGGATGCCACATTGGGTGCTACACTGGGTGCCACATAGGAAGCCCAGCCATTGAAGAAAGCTGACGGTGGCAAAGATGTTTGTGCTTGATATGGATTATAGTTGGGATTGTAAACAAAATTATCCATTATAGTCGGCTGTGGTGGAGCATAGCCTGCGCACGCGGCTCCGCCGATGGGCATACGTAGGCGCTTGCTATTATCAGAAACTTGAGTGGACTTCTTCACCTCTACAGTTACCATGTTTATCGAGTGCTTGCCTTTGGCTGTGATAAAATAGATGAATAGAATTTAATTTTATTTTAAACATAAACATATATGATGCATATTACCTAATGCACGTACAGCGCTGGCTGTATCCTCGAATTCCAAAAAACCAAAACCTCGCTTACGACCTGTCTCTTTATCCAGTAGCACCTTGACCCCAGCCACCTTGCCGAATTGTCCGAAGTACTCGCGTAGGCAATTATCATCGTGACAATCTTTTAGACCACCAAGGAAAATCTTATTGGTCTTAATATCGGTCCACTGACCAACAGCCCGGTTGAATTCGTGGCGTGGAAAGGCACGTTTGGTATCCACAGTTCTAAGATTAAAGGAGAATACAGATTGTTACCCAAAGTCCTCATTCCCCATACTTACTTGCAATCAATGATGTGCGGACGCGAACGTTGCACATTCTCTACGGATTCCGGATCAGTATAGGTAACAAAACCAAAGCCCCTAGAGCGATTGGAGATGGGATCACGCATCACCACAGCATCAGCGAGTTCCCCAAATTGGCTAAAGAAAGTACGCATGGTATCTGCCGTGGTATTAATGGACAAACCACCCACAAAAATTTTACGCAAATGCTCATTGTTATCAACAGCAAAGGCTCCGTTAGTTAGCCCATTCGGTTTAGCCATCTCCTTGCCAGTAGACATTTTGCCAGTATTACGATTAACAGGTTTGCGCTTCTGCAAAAAATGTCGCACATTTTTTTAGCATGAGTTTTGATTTTTATTATACTAGATTTTGTTTTCGACTGCACTCACCTCTTGGTAGAATGGCGCATTAACAACTGAGTTATTCACCATTTTCGGCATGAAAATTAATTTATATTTTCTGCTAAACACTGAATGAAGCACAAAAACTGGCAAGAAATTAAATGAGAACAGAACGACAGAGCCGGAACAATTTTTAAACGTCAATGATAGAGTTACCGTATCTTCAGATTCACATGCACTCGCTATGGCAACCCTGATTTAGCTTTACTCGTCATTTCAATATTTGTTATCGGCTTTTGTCGGTTATTTTTTAAAATTTTAATCGACAGCATTTCAACGAATTTGAATAGGCTCATTGTGGCTTTGCGCTTAGGCCTCCAAACCTATTTATTTTATAGATTGAGCCCCAAATGGCGAAAGCTCATTTCAAATATTCTTCAGTAGAGTTTGTAAAATTTGGTTGTATCTTTTTAGTTTGTTTTTTAGAAGTGACTATTACTCGTGATTTTTATGAGATTTATATGGCGACCCTACCGAAATTTCAAATACAGACATGCTTTAAATTTGATTTTAAATTTGTGTCGAAATAATTTGATTTGTTCCGCATTTTAGCTTATAAATCAATTTGCTTTACTTGTGTTCATATTTTCGGAAGTTATTTAAGTAAATGGCGAAATGAAAATGCAACTCTGATATTGCAGCCATTTTGTAATTTTGTCGGTCTAGAAAATTCTGAAATCTTGACTATGGTTTAAAATGCAAGGTCACCCCTTTAACATGGAAATTCAAATAAAAATATATAGGTACTTAATATAAAAATTTACATACAACAAAGTTTAATCTTTTTTTTTGCCATGCCTGTATCACAAAAGTAGTTAAATTCAATCCAAGAACCAGTAAGCTTCCACGTTCTCATACCTAGCTCCACAGCAGCCTATGATTTGAGTGAAGTGTGCCTCTTTTTGGGCCTAGCAGAACTTTCTGTTCATTTACAACCTTTATTCGTATAACTTATTGGAGTAAAATTTTGGGCGTTGATTAATTGTTTGGATTAGGCAAGTCTGAGGACATTCAAATGGTATCATCATACATCAGCTGCATACATCATTTATCAATTTTGAGCGGATACTCGCTGCTTCGACTCGTCGTTATCAAAAGGATACATCCAATAAGGATTTTCTTAAACGGGTATTCCATTAACATCTATATTTCCTACTCCGCTGTTGAATACAAACCTGTAGAATTCATTTCCATATACCCATGAAAGGCCAAATCCCCGACTTAATTGTTATTTCCAGCAAAATGATAAAACCAATTGTTTTTTATTGTAATTAATGGTCAAGTTTATTGAAATTGCAAATCCGTAAACAACAAATAACACAAGAACACTGTTTTGTGCCATTTACCTAGACTTACCTTGGACTTGCTCAACCAACAAGAGCTCCAGCTGTTTTGTTCAGAACCAACCAAAAGTGCAGCCACAATGAGCTCGAGCTCCTTGGGAACCAGGAGCTGCATATAGATTCAGCATCCAGCACTTCAGCCAGTCTTGTAAAGAAATACGTAGTGCATTAGTAAGCTGAGTATCCATTTGTGTTATTGGTTTAAAACTTGACGCGAAGTGCGGTAATGCTATCGTCTACACAAGCGATTCGATTACTTCTTCTGGGTTAATATTAGTGTGGTTTATTTTAGAGGGGAGAGGGTGTTTACCTGCTGTCTGCCTTTAGAGAACTTACTATTTATATATCATACATTGTATATTTTTATTTCTTTTTGTTTTATTGTAGTGTCAGAGAGACTCCTCATGCTGTCGGGTGGGATTTGGTATTCATATTGATCTTTGCTCTGAAGTCACATGTCGTGGGTGGGTAACATATAGTTTTATTTTCTTATAGCTTTCATTTATCGCTTTTTACCTCGTAATGTACTTCTACACTATGTTAGGTTACATACGTCTCTTATGCACTAACAGAATTTGTATGTAAATGGTAATGCAATTTTTGTTTAGTTTCTCGACAGTTATTGTAATCATAGTGCCGCTTTTGCTGCATTAACAGATTTTGCATTTTTGATTGTGTGGAGGGTTGGTTTCTCAGTTAAAGATAAAAGTAAACCATACGTTATAAAGCTTAATAATACAAAAATTTATTACAAAATAGTTTTCTATATGTGTTCACTTAAATTTTGCTGATTTTCTATAAAATTAATTGTGGAAAGTACGACAAATGCAATGTATAAAATGAGCATCGTGGTCTACGAGCCAAATTCAATAATAGTTCAAGGTGAGCCACCTGATTATATCGAAGGCGTTTAATATGCAGCCTCAATATCCAGATGAACATTGAATAATCCATTCTCATTGGGAAATTATTGCAATTTTTTTCTTTTTAAACGTCAATTTTATAATTATAAATTATATAAATTTAGTATAAATTTCGGATGTGTGTGTTGGATTATTTTTCTTCTTCGTTTCTTTTCTTTACTGTTTTTTCTTGGTTTTAGTTTATATATATATAGATATATTTTGTGTTAATTTAGTTAAAACTATGCGTTCAAGGTTCTTAATATCCTAAACACGAATCAATCATAAAAATTAGGTGTGGTGTATAATTGAGACAAGACATTAGCAGTTCAATGTTGGTATTGTTGGTGTTGTAGAAGTGAGTGAGTAATTTTTTCTGGTTTTCTTATCAAACGTAATTTTAGTTTTTTTTTCTTTTGGTTAGTTAGTTGATAAGGCTGGTCTTGAGGGCACACAATGTAGGTTGCCTGATACTCGATACTGCATACTCGATACTGCATTTTCTGTATAGCTGCTGATTAATTGTTTATTTTTCTGAACTTGTCTGCCTGACTGCCTCTGCTCTGCTCTGCTCTTCTTTGCCTCTCACTGTCATTGCTTGCCTGCCTGTCTCTGCCTCTGCCTGCGCTTAGACTGATTGTTTGTCTAGCTTGAACTGATTCTGTAAGTGTTTACCTATATTTGCGAGAAAGGAGAAAATTTCCATTAGCACTTTTTAAAACATATTACATAGTATCAATTGGTTCGTTAGTTTACACTTAAACTACATATTCACGTTCGCTACAAAGCTCAAATTGTCCGAACGCGTTATAAGATTTATATATGGATATATTTAGAGATGAAGACGAACATAATAGCAAATGTTGTGGTGTACACATTATAGTTACCTTGCTTAATAACGTCTATTGCCGCCCATATTGCCACCTTGGCTAGTGTTATAGTTGTTGCCACCTCCAAAGCCGCCCTGGCCACTGCTTCCTCCTTGTCCACCTGCAGACACATCTTCATTATAAGTTTATTATATATGATCAACTTCATAAGCTATTTTTCAATTACCTTTGTTAAAGCCGCCTCCTTGGTTGTAAGGAGCTGGCCGATTGTTGCCAAAGTTACTATTACGCTGTGGTCCTCCGCCGTAGCTCTGCTGATAATCATTGCTGAAACTACCGCCGTTGTTGCCACCGCCCCAGTTGCCATTGCTGTTGGCAGTGGTGTTGTTGTAGCCGCCGCCGTTATTCCAGCCACCGCCGCCACCACCGCCTTGGTTGCCACCTTGATTGTTCCAGGGGCCACTTTGTTGGTTCCAGCCCCCAGAGCTACCTTGATTGCCACCAAAATTGCCATTATTACCAAATCCGCCGCCACCGGAGCCCCAGTTACCGCTACCATTCTGGCGATTGTTACCCCAACCGCCGCCTTGTCCGCCACGATCGCCACCACGACCACCCATACGGCCGCCAGGACCACCACGGCCACCACCACCGCCGCCTCCACCACCACCACCACCTTGGCGATCCATATCCTGCTTAGCAATAGCTTTTTTAACATCAAGTGTCTTATTCTTAATGTTGTGTGTCTTCTGTAGAATAATTTTATCAACAGGATCGTAGTCGTCAAATTCGATGAACGCAAAACCACGCTTCTTTCCAGTGTCTTTATCGGATACAATATTTACGCCTACAATCTGACCGAAATCCTTGAAATATTCGCGCAGGCACTCTTCGTCATGATCATCACGCAGACCGCCCACAAACAGTTTCTTTACCGTAGCACCGGCATTGGGAGCATCAATCTCTTGCCTCGGCACAGCGCGTTTTGGCTCAACGGTTCGTCCATCAATTTTATGAGGGCGCGCATTCTGTGCGTTGTCAATCATATACGACTGCGAGTACGTGATAAAGCCGAATCCGCGAGAACGTTTTGTTTTAGGATCCTTCATAACCACGACATCCACTATGTTGCCCCATTTCTCGAAATGAGCTTTAAGACCCTCATCTGTGGTTCGGTAGTCCAAACCGCCGATAAACAACTTACGAAGCTGCTCTGGCTCTGAAATTTGCTGGAGAACCAAAATAAACAACAAAGTACAGTTAGTAACAAGTGAATTTGTACCGAAAAAAAGCCGCCCGCCATTTTTAATTTTATATTTGCACTGCGTACGTGGTGCTTTTTGAAATGTTTTCATAATAAATTAAAGAGGAAGGAAAACATATACACATTCTTAAGAGTGTGGAATAGCTTGTGATTTTCATTTGAAATTGATTTGTAATGTAATTTAGTTTTTATTTTTCAATATGTCGGCAACCGGGATGTGTGGGTAATCTATAATATGTATGTACATATGTATGTACATCCAAATATATGGAACTGGGAATATAAGGTAAATACTCACCTCTTCATTATCGTCGTAATTTCCGTTAGAATCGTTTAAATCAGCCATTGTATTTTGTGTTTCTTTGCAATCAAAATAAAACCTTTTAACAATAAAAAACGTTTTTTCACAGCAAACGCCTAGCTCACTTACACGTACAGCACGAGAAAATGTATCCAAGTATGAGAAATCAAAAAATGGCGTCCAAAGACTAGTGCTTGCACGCCTGCCACACTTGGCGTTTTGCGCTAAAATTGGCGCTTTTTACGTGTTGGCCCAATGAGACTTTTTTCTTAAATTGGCATTTTACTAAACTTGAGTTAAAATCAATTTCAAACAATACATAAATAATATAATTTCTTCTGTTGAGCACACAAGCAGATTTAATTGCCATCTGAATGCTATTGAACAAGATATTTAGGGTGATATTGTAACGCCTATTCGGGGTTGTGGCATGCACTAAGGTTGTGAATTTGGCTAACTTGGGTTGTGCACTTGGCTATTATGTTTGCTCTACGTTCGATGCACATTGCTTTGTTTACCTTATTTGCGCGCCAAAAAGTCTTATTGGTCAAGCGAATTGCCCTCTATAAAGAATTTTAATGCACTTTTCCAAGAGATTAATAATGGTGTTAAGAAATATATTGCTAGACGGACTCAGCAGGTCATCCTGATCAAAAATAAATATACTTTGTGCGGTCTACCACTTTCATTTGTGATAAAGGGCCGGTTTCGCATTTCAATTCAAAAGTTTTGTTGGGTGCTCTGTGATTGACATATTCGCGTGTGCACTGAAACACTCAGACTTGTTGCAAGCGTAGGTTGCGGGACATTTTCTCTTCTTTTTATGTTATTAAAAGAGTGCGCTAATGGCAAAATTCAAACGCAAGTTTTGTTAGAGAATGTGTCTTTATAAGAACTACATTTATTTATAACGATGCTTATTGTTTAAATATTATTTATAACAATGTCTTGGCGTTTTTTCTAGTCTATTGGCCTATTTTTATTCAAATTAATTTTTTACCCTATTAATTAACCCTGAGTGCTATAAAACATCGATTCGATGTTTATATGTTTAACATCGATATTTTTCAACACTTTAATCGACCAGGGCTACATTGACTTCTATATAGATGTGATGACGCCGTATTGAGGCGGCAAGGAGTTTTGAGTTCAGTGTCATTTCCGTAGAATTTGCGTTGAGGTTGAGTTTGCATTATTTTTCGTGTGACTTGCAGTGCGTAAGAAATAAAAAAGGATTGTTTTAATACAACAAATTGAATATTTTTTAATAAATAATTAATAAACGGTATGTATAGTCGATTATAATCGTATTTAATATTAAACTTCTACAAATATTCGCTGTGTATCTGAATGAATAAGTCGGTGAAAAGTTCTCTACCCGGTAGACAACGTTTATATCGGCAAAGCCGCCATCTTGGCAAATACACACAAACTAAGCACACACATACTCATGTGCAATATTTTCATTTTTATAGCAAACGTATACTAAAGAAAAACTGATAAGAAATTATTATCTTGCAACAATTTTGCAGCATATAGCATCAAACAAATATGGTTGGATCACGCGTTTATGTAGGCGGTTTGCCATACGGCGTGCGTGAGCGCGATTTAGAACGTTTCTTTAAGGGCTATGGACGTACTCGCGACATTCTCATCAAGAATGGCTATGGCTTCGTGGTAAGTTGACAAAATCAATAAAATTTGATAAATCGATAAAATAGCCTAATAATGCCGCAATGATTTGCAGGAGTTTGAAGATTATCGCGATGCAGACGACGCCGTTTACGAATTAAATGGGAAAGAACTACTTGGTGAACGGTAATAAATACATATCTATTGCAACTATAAAGCAGCAACTAACTAACTTTATTAATTTCCACAGTGTGGTTGTGGAGCCAGCCAGAGGCACAGCTCGCGGTAGTAATCGGGACCGTTACGATGATCGCTATGGCGGACGTCGTGGTGGTACAGGCGGGCGCTACAACGATAAGTAAGTAGTACAGCCACAGAAATTACTACATCACTATGCTATATGCTATTCCAAATCGTTGAAAAGATGACGTAATGCAGTAGAACCTCGTACCAAGTATAATTGCAATTTGCATAGGGCATTGTACTTTAGACCCAAATCCAGTTGCTCATTTCACACTAAAGTTCTTCTATTGCGTTTTCTCAAGGGATTACTACTGCCCACTCGCTAAAGACACTGACATGCTGTTATATATATGCATATATATATACAAGTTAATGTTAAATTATCTGTTCTGCTAATATTGAAACTGATATTTTTATGTTTTGCCTGCACGTGTTGTATTAATACCTATTTGTTGTCCGTCCCCATCCACCGTTTTCGAAAATTCATAACTGCTTGTAAATGCCAGAGGGGGAGTAGCATTTGCAATTATCACAATATGTACATGTATATATATATATAACTCTTTTGAGCAGCAGTGCAGTGTCAATACTAATTGAAAATTCATTAAATTATTCACCAGAAACAAAAATTCCAGATCATCCTCTCGTTACGGGCCGCCATTGCGCACAGAGTATCGTTTGATTGTGGAGAATTTATCCAGTCGCGTCAGCTGGCAGGTAAGTTCTATCATACATTATTTCAAAAACTATACAGTTATATTGAGAATGATTTTTGATAGATTTTAACATAGTGTAGCCTTTACATTTATTAACTATACTTAATCCTCTAACTGTTTCGGCGTCAGTTGGGCGCTACAGTGGCAATGCTAATCGTCTATAATCTACTTGTATAACTATGTATAAAAGCAACCCACCCTTTTCTTTTTATGATTTCAATTTCTCCTACTAAGTTTGGTGCTTTTCCCCTGAAACATTTTATTTATTTTTATTATTCCTAATAAGTAGTTTATTATTATTTTTCCTATTTATTTGAAAGAGCTAAGAAACTAAACGATTGTATCCACCCAACGATTGCTTTTGATATCATATACTATGTCGAGAGGGAAGACTCGTTTGATTTGTTGGCTCTTTATTCTATATAGTTATATAGCGTAATCTTAAGCTGTACAGTTGACTTAGGTTTAAGCAAACACGTATAAAATGCAATTCAACGTTTTTAACTCTGGTACTGATCGGAGCAATCCCAACAATTGTTTTTCTCACACCAACCAAAAAGAGTTTGATGGGTATCTGTTACTGAACCGGTCCAGAGCTTAGAAGAGAGTGACCATACAATAAACAAAACAGGCAGTGTTTATGAGCGAGAATCAATACCGAACTGAGCTGAGCTGATAAACCACCAAAGCCAATACCATGCCATACTATTACCAAATGCCATGTGTCAAATCGATGATAATGTTTAAATAGTCATCGTCTGTGTTGTCGTCGATAATTGAAGGAAATGCCAAAACGAGAGACTAACTAAACACGCACGCATCCATCCGTAAAGAGAAACGACGCCTGACAGCATCTCCCACACGTTATTGTTGATTGCTTTGAGGTCTTCGCTCTGGGTTATAAGAAACTAAAACCATATATTCCCCTAACACTTCCCGAAACACCTGATCGTCTACGCGCCGTCGCCGTCGTCGTCGAAGCATCGTCATCCAGGCCAAAAAAAAGAACAAAATAATACTGATGAATTTGAAAGATGTGATGGGCAGCCCGGTGACCAAATTTCAGCGATTTGTTTGGGGTAACAAAAGGCCAGCCTACGCCCAATGTCCAAATGCGAAAAATGTCGAGAAAATGCTATGAGCCACGAGAGATGGTGGCATTGCGTAGGTTTGCCTTTTGTACGCATCGCATCGGCTTAGGTATTTAAATGTTTAAACATTCACAACTTAATTACAAAATTATATAAAGAATTGTAAAATTCCTTATAGCGTTTGTGTGAGTTTTGAGGTTAGAGGCAATCAGATGTATAATATGAGAGCATGAGCCAATGATGACATGATGATGATGATGATGATGCTATTGATGCTGGCCGACTCTTTGAAACGCGATTACTTAAACTTCGGTTAGATACGCTGTACATCGAATTGTGTATGTCTCTCTGTGTTCTCCCCCCTTGGTGGCCTGAACCCTGGCTCTGGTCTTGCTTCGCCTGGCATGGCATGACTCGCTCTGGCAACTACCGACTAGAACCTCTAGGAGCAGCTTAACGCGTCGTCTTCACCAACATCCGGGCCTTTAGAGCCGACCCAAACGTATTTCTTATTTTTACAGTTCTTTATGTGAGGCCATGGGAGAGATGCCGCCGCGCCTGGGCTTGGTTGCGTGCTGTGTACCTATTGCATACCGTATAACTGCATACTCTGATGCTCTGCCAATGTGCCCACTGTGTATTCTGGTGTGCTGCCTCTTGCAACTGCAACCGCTACTCGAACTTGATCTTACATCCACAAATCCCGACTGTGTGGTTAATTCTGGCTGTCCGGCAACTGTTAGTGACTGTGCGCTTTTTGGGTCCGCGCTACCATGATAAAAACAACAAAATATTTTATTATAAAACTATGTAGCACTTGCAAACAGACAAACAAAAACATACAAAAAAAAAAAGAAGAAAAAAAAAAACAAAAAATTACATTTCCTTGCTCGATTTGCCCAACTGACTGACTGAATGTGTGCGCGCATTATCTGGTTGATGGCCTGACCAGAAATATTGATGTAGAGATGTTGTGGAGCTAACAATAACGCTAACTGCTCTATCGATGAGGTCGAGGTCTTGCGGTCCTTCAGCTGAAGGTTGAGCTCGTTGGCCGGCATTAACTAGGCAGACAAAGATAACTACTCCTCTCGGCTCTCGGTCTCTGTTGTGCGATTAAAGCGATGTGTGTGTCCTCTCTGAAAGCGCATTTAAGTAAGAACTCATTTACAATTTTTGTTTTATTATCATTTTGATCAAGAAACAAAAAGCAAATGATATTAATTATAATATCTATATATGAAAATGTTATATGTATAATTATTATGCTTACGTTTTTGTACTGCGTGCAGCAAACACAAGCAATGAATATTACATCCGAACTGGCCCCTGCTGTGTGTGTGTGTGCATGCGTGTGGGTGTGTGAGCTGGCGCTGACACTGACACTGCCAACGGCACTGGCACTTGTACTTGCACTTCTTCCCAAACTACCCCCACACACGATGCGAGTTATCAGGCTTAGGCAGGCGAAGCCACGATTGATGTGAGAGGCAGGATTGACAGAAGGCAGATCTTTGGTTAGGATGCCTATTCCGCATAAGATTTCAATGGCGCTATACCATTTGCTATGCAGCAGCGATTCCAGCTCGGACATATATATTCAAACTGCTTGATCTGCACGCTGTATTTAATTTGCCTAGCGAGTACAAGACCCTATTGTCAAATGCATTACTAACTTTCAATTGTTTTCGTATTTGTGCGCTATCCACAGGATCTGAAGGACTATATGCGCCAGGCAGGCGAAGTCACCTATGCTGATGCCCATAAGCAGCGTCGCAATGAGGGGTAAGTGGACAATGCAATCTTGGGCATTTAATTTACATTGTACTAATCAATTATCTATTACAGTGTGGTTGAGTTCGCCTCATTGTCGGACATGAAGACTGCGATTGAGAAGCTCGATGATACTGAGCTCAATGGTCGTCGTGTACGTTTGGTTGAGGATCGCCGTGGAGGACGCAGCGGCGGTGGTGGTGGCGGCGGTGGCGGTGGACGGGGACGTTCCCGTTCATCTAGCTCTCGTTCACGCTCCCGTTCGCGCAGGCGATCACGCTCTCATCGCTCATCCCATTCGCGATCCAAGTCGCGCAGTCGCTCCAAGTCCCGTGGAGGTCGCTCCAAGTCAAAGTCGCCAGTCAAGTCGCGCTCTCGCTCGCGTTCTCGCTCAAAGTAAGTCACGATTGTCCCATTGTAATGTTATGTCATTACGTTTATAATAATCTTGTTAAATTGTAGCAAATCGCGTGATGTGTCCAAGTCAAAGTCAAAGTCCCGCTCGCATTCTCGTTCCCGTTCCATCAAGCGTGAGTCACACTCTCGTTCACGCTCCAACTCAAAGCGTGAATCGCGCTCCCGTTCTCGCTCCAAGTCAAATCGTCGCGACTCGCGTTCACGGTAAGTCGTCGAAATGTGATTCCTCTGTTTATGTGTTCTTTATGTGACTTTTGCATTCTTTTTGTGCTTTCTTTAATTTTGTTGGGATGCACAGAGCGTGCTTGGTGGCTCCAAAACAATTGATTGAACATATGAAATGAATTGACACATATTTTCCAAATCTCCTTTACAGCGATCGCTCTGCATCGGCTGACAACAAGTCACGTTCAAGGTCTCGTTCACGTTCTGCATCGCCCAAGAATGGAAATGCTTCACCGGATCGCAACAATGAAAGCATGGACGCATTAGATTAGTTAGCTGTCCCATTAATTATAAACACTATTCGATTACGTACTCTAGAGTAAACCCAATACACACAGACACGATCCACCAAAACTAATACTTGAAAAGCAGCGGCAAATCTTTACTCCACTACAAGCAAGCATCGTAAACATTTTTTAATATTTAAAAAATTATGTTTAAGATTTTCGTTTCGATGTACAAAAATGTGTGTGTATGGCCAGCTATCATAGCGGTTATGGCTGTATACATAAATACAATGATATGTCGAATATTTCCACGGATTATTTCATGTGCAAAGGCAACAGATGCATGCATTGAGAACATTGTGTTTAAACCAAAACTATCTTATACAATTATTTCAATAAAAACGGAAAGAAACATTGAATTTTTAAACATTAATTGTGACTGTGGTTTGTCTTATCAATCATATATATGTATTTGTAAAAGTATCAAAAGTGGGTTTAATTCAGGGATATGAACGAAATCCTTTGATGTTGAAGATGCGTAACTAATTCCCTTCATCAGAATCAGTATTCCATTTACGGTGAAACAGGCTGGCTGTAGGTAATGATCTCTCCTTGAGCTTATATGGAATGGTAGCACAGCTCACCTAGATTGCTCGATTAGTGCTGGTGCTTAAGCCTAAAACATACTTGATCGAAAATGAAGAAATAATACGAACAAGAAGTTTAATGGAACTCGTATCCTTATTCCTTTGTCACTCACCAGCATTTGTCCCATTTCATACGGCATTAATGAAACTCGTAGATTTGTTTTTATTTTCGATTTCGAATATACCCAAATATTTGTGTATACACAAAGTCTTGAATCGTTTAACTTATGAATTAAAATTACAATTGGTTTTATTTGTTTCATTTAGAATTGTGTAGCTAAATTTCATATTTGTGAAATTGTTTAAACACATACATTATACGATATCTACTGAAAAATGTGAAATAAATTTCATATATTAAAAAGTCAAGTCGTACATTATATCATTTGATAATACGGAATTGAATACATAACTATGCTGATTCGTAACTGCGTTAGTTTCACTTTTCCTAACAATATTTTGTTAAACTATATATGTATAATTATAATCAAATATTTACAAAGCACAATAGGATATTTTGAAAGCGATATCTAACGAGTGAGCAAGGGTTCGACTTAAATCTTAATAATATTAAGAAATTATTTAATACAATGTCTATATCTTAACTGGAAGAATTTCATTCTCTTAAATTTGCATACATATCTAAGACGGGAAATCAAAATCAAATGCAATCGTTTTGCCTAAATGCGGCTAAGGGTTTGGGTTTAATGATGACTCGAGATACTCGTGTATAAGTACAGTAGATATTATTTCGGCTGGTCGCAGACAGTTGAAGATTACATAGTGCTAGTCACTATCTATCTTTCACTATGTATTTATTTGGCACACTGGAGACAATTGCGCACTGACTAACACAAGCTAGTCAGTCGGCTATAATCATTTAATTTGTTTAGTTTGGCGTTTTAGATGCATCTACGAGCTATGTAGTACTATATTAAGTATAATATCCTGTTCTTTTCATTAAATACAATACATAATGCATAATCATAAGAAATACATAAATATTCGAATAAAACGGACTATATACTAATTAAAATACTCAAGCAACATTAGATATTTACAAATTTGAATTTGACACGTTTCAATCTGTTTTAACTTAGTAGAGCAGGTAGTTGGTGCACTCAGAAAAAAACCCATTCTAAAAGCATAAGTCGATATGAATTTAATAAATCTTAAAAGACGTGTAAATGCGATAATTGTTTCTAAATACCTAAAATATCTTCAAATTGGAACTACTCTTTAAATGGAAATAAGAGCTAGTAATTAAGAACAGATTTTTCTCCGAGTGTGAGAAGCTGCCATGACAAAGGCAGTTCTTGTTAAATGTTTCTCTCTATAACATTGATGCAGTGTAGTATTTTGTTTAAAATATAGTATGTATAGTTTGACAGAATGAGATTTGGCTTGTGACTGTTTCTATCGTTCGGAAATGGCAGTGGCTCAGATCAATTTTCATAGTGCCCTAAATTCAGTAATGTAGTTAAATTTCTATATACGTGTACATAGAAGTAGTTAGGTTTTGTTCTTTTTTAACACTATAATGCTTACTAAATATGCTTGTATATATGTAAGTATATGTATAATGTGTATTTATGCACTAATTTACATTGTAAATGCACATAAATATTACCTAAACTCGCAAACGCACTTCACTTGGGCGCATTTCCATTTCAGTTTAGTTTTTCTTTTTATATTGTAGTTTGCAAATTCTTTTAGGTTTAATGTAGTATGTACTATGTATCAGAGACAGTTTATCACTTGAATTTGTAAGTCGTTTTGTGGAGGGCAGGTCAAAGGTCCTCGTCATTCGTTGTTCCTGCTGCTACAACTTTTGCACCAGTGTTGCTCCTAAATGCGAAAGGATAAAAGTGACACATTTCGCTTCAGCAATTTCTGTGGATGCTTTAACGGCGATCGATTGGCCGTATCATCCACGACATCCAGACCCATGCCCATATGACTGCCACTCATAATTCCACTCCCGTTCAGTGCTCCAATCGTGTGCATGCTCTGTGTGTCATAGTTGAGGTCCTGCATGGGCACCACTTCCGGCAGCAGATGACGTATATGAGTGGGCGAGCGGCGCAGCTTATACTGCTGTCTATTGGGCGAAAAAAATTTGGTATTTTCAGTACATATTCAATGACCAAAACAAACAAACTATGCAGCAAATAATACAAACATTAAGTAGTAGAATTTAAAATCTTACTCTGTCATATTGTCGTTGCTATATCTGTACCCAGATTGTACAGATGGGAAAGACATATAACACGGTACACAGACACACAGAGACAGATCATCAATAGCAAGCGAAATCCACATAAAAATTATAACGTAAATAAAATATTACACATATGTTTAAAAATATGGATTTACATTAAGGAGTATAAAAAACATTCACATGAAAAATTAATTATTAAAGTAGAAGAAAATAGACGACAACAGCAACACTCACAAACATACCCGTAAACACAAACTTATAACTACTTAAACACTCGTCCCACTTCACATATAGCCAGTGACAGCTCAAAGAGTTTAATTCATCCCACTGAAAGGCAGCTCTGTGTGTACGCTGCATTTGACTCTTGCGTACTCTCACAGCGAACTCACAAACACACACACCTATGCGCAATGTACTTTCTACTTAACTCCGCTACCGGCTGCCGCCAATACTCAGCCCCTCTGTGTGTTTGTGTGCTCGCTGTGTTTCTGAGTCTGTCTTCTACAGAGTTTATAGAAACAATATAAAGTTAGAATCTTTTAAAAATTTTTACCATGTATCATGTAATAACTTTCTAAAAGAACTGTAATAAATTTCTAAAAATCGAAATGAATGCCTTGATTCAATCTTGTATATTAATTTAACATTTTTTGTATAAAAAATATACTAAGTAGTTATAACGCACACAAAATCTTAAACCTTTCCCACTTAATAGTATAGAACTTTTAATATAGTATATTCGAATGTAGGCAAAGTTTTCATAAAATTCTCTTTTGAACAGGTTTCTAATTGATGATAATGATGGCCATACGATACACATCTTCCTTAAGCAGGACGCGGAAGTAGTACAAGTACACACATGCTGACATACAGAAATATACATACACAACACCGAGTCGAAGTACAAAAGCGACACTAATTGGCCTATGCCTTTAAGCCTTTATATCTGGTGCTTATATCTAATATCAAAGTGCAGGATTACATACTTTTTATGCCGGTTTCCATTGAGACAAATACAACGGCAAGAGCACATGGAGGATGTATTTGTGCCATTGAGAGATTGGCCATCGTGTCCTTCGTAGCCGCTCAGTATGGAACCATTGGATGTTATCACATCGCCCTCTAGTTTGACAGCCACTTGGAGTGCCTATAATGTCACAATACATGCAGTTAGTTAATTGAACAATTTAATATGTATAGAAATGGAGTTTTGTGAATGGAAATTGTGTTGTTGTTGTTACTGTTATTGTTATTGTTATGGTTAAAATAGTAGTTCTAGTAGTAGTAGAGCAGAGAGGGGTTTATTGAGTTGTGTTTTGAGATTGGGAGTGTAATCAAGTTTGTTAGACTGCTGCGAGGCAGTAATAGAGGCACAGGTATTAAGTAGTTAGTCATATGTATTGTATATGTTTTTAGGCTCAAAAAACCGCAATCACCTCGTTGGTCCATAAAGTGGACTTGGTCATAAACTAAGCGCGCGTTTGCATTTGTTTCATATCGTTTCATAAGTCAAAAGCAACCGAAAATATGCCAAAAAAGACAAAAAATATATAAATATATGTATATATTCGATTTTATTTATTCAATTTCTTCGGTACTCTGAACTGCATGGATGAATTTATTACTTGAAGATAATTAATTGCTTTACAAATTGTAAAAATAAACTGAAGGTGCTCTTAAGTTAATAAAAAATAGGTGCAAAAAAGTTAGCAAGCATAAATATATGTAATTAAGTACAAAAAATTGGCCGAAATTACTCGAATAAGCAAAAGTGGATTAAATGATTAAAGCCGGATTGATCAAGTATTACGAATTACTGTAAAATAGATAGGTAGATAAACGCTTCAGTTAGATGTCAGTTAACAAAATTTGTAGACGCAGTGAGACTATTAGATATAAAGCTTAAGTTTTTAGGGAAAATTGGTCAACTTGTTAAATGTACGAGTATTAAAAAACATTCGGAACAGTCCGCAAGTCTACAGGAATACAAATATATATACTATATGGAAAATATTGATGGATACGAAAGATATTACAATAGATAATTGAGCTCACCTGCATGGCTTGGGCCTCGTCACGT
This sequence comes from Liodrosophila aerea, assembly GCA_035045005.1. Lineage (NCBI taxonomy): Eukaryota > Metazoa > Arthropoda > Insecta > Diptera > Drosophilidae > Liodrosophila > Liodrosophila aerea. The sequence continues at coordinate 1,170,196 of JAWNNL010000753.1, forward strand.
CTCTCATCCTCGGTATTCATTGTAACAAACCTAAGTACTAACAAGTTCAGTGAGGCGGCAACAATTGCCAATCCGAATAGTATGAATATCAGTGCGAACATAACGTATTCGGGTTTTCTATTTAGTGCATTGTCTTTCTGTAAAGCTACCATATCGCCAAAGCCTAAAACAATAAAAGGAATTAAGTTGACAACAATATAAACGCACTTTCGTGCCATCTTACCTATTGTGGTTAAAGTAATAAAACAGTAATATACTGAATCAAAGTAACTCCAGCCCTCAAATCTTGAAAAAGCCGCAGCACCACCTGCTATCGTCAGTGAACTGAGAGTCGTGACAACGCATATAAGATCCACCTCTGAGGCAACGGTTCGTTTGCAGCGTAGCGATGTTCGCACCGCTTTGATAACATAACTTTATATGGATAGTAAAAGGATTACAATTAATTGACGAATGGTATTACATTTGCATATATTTATAGTGACTGTCCCACCTGCTCAGTCTATTCACTCTTTCTCCGATACTCTGAAACATGACGAGACCTAAGGGTATGCCAACAATGGCGTAACACATTGTAAACAGTTTTCCTCCACGTGTCGTTGGCGTTGAGTGTCCATAGCCTGTAATTTGGATGATGAGAATGTTATGAGTTAGTTTTAACAAAGAAGTAAACGATATAAATATGTGCAACAGTCAAATGTACAGTAGAGTAAAGCATCCTTTTCTTTGCCCTTTTATAATAAAAAATTCTGGTTAGCTTGGGCCAAGACAGACTTTTTAAACAGATATGTATATAGATCCAAAACTAATAATTCACTCTGTTTTAGGTTTTCTGAATTGTAAACAGGTAAGCAAGCGCAATCGAAACATAGTTAACTATATGTATAAAGTTCAGCCTCCTGACTGACTGACTGATCAATATCGTACAGTCGAAATGGTAAGACATAGCGACCTAATTTTTTCTCAAGCTGATACATTATGTGTCCTAGATCTTCCCTAAGTTCGTGAATTTGTGAATCTCAAAACTAAAATCTACTTTTGTTAAACTTCCACAAAAAATTCTATTGAAGTTCAACTTAAAAATGTTCATTAAATATGTAAAATTACCAATCGTTGTTAGCACTGTTGTTGCATAATAGAATGCGCCAGTGAACTTCCATTGCTGGCCAGCCTTGTGTGGTTCCGATTTGAGTACCACCGTCTCCATGACTTTAAAATCTTCTTGTGATATATTATATTTTCGTATTATACGATCCTCGACAGCTGACCGAATGAAATGAAGAGTGTGAATTATAAAACATATACATAATAGAATGTAATTAATATATATGTGTGTTCTTACCCTGCAACGCCTCCCAACGCCGTTTCTCCGTCTCCGATTCGAGGGCATCAAAGACGGCGGCACCCACTAGTAAATATGTAAATGTACACACGATCAGGGATATCGTGCGCACATTTTGTTTCTTCATGCTTCATTTAGGCGAGGGTATTGTTAATAAACATTTATACACATTTCATGGCACACACACACTATCACTCTGCTAGTGTCTGCTTGTTTTTCTGTTTCTGCTGACGTCGTCTTCGCTTGCGGTTGTAGGTTTTGCTGTCTGCCATATGTACATCGTGTGTTTGCGTATGTGTGTCTGTGTGTGTGTGTGTGTGTGTGTGTGTGTGTGTGTAAGGACAAACTTTTTGTTTTTTAAATCAGGTTAAGCGCAGTTTACCAACAGCCACTTGACACTTGACACCTTGGCAAGTTGGCGCACCTTGGTCACTTGTCACTATCTCTTGTTTAGTGTTGGTTTTTAGTTTTCTGTTGCCTATTTTTTGGCGCATGTAGCAATTAACTGGCAAATTCACTTAGTTTTGTTTGTTAGTTTTTTTGAATTATTTTTCCAGTATTGCCAGTAAAAACTCTACAAATTCAGCACTAACATTTATGCACACGCCAAAAAGTGTACTGCAATTCACTTGTTCATGCAGCACTTGAGTGCAATTGCATTATATATGATATCACACACAGCACTGAGCACACACACACATGTACTGTGTGTGTGTACTTCTATTTTAATAACACTTGTACGCTGTTGCTGTTGCTCTTGCATTTATTTCTGTCGCACACTTGCTGTTGCTGTTGTTATTGTTGTCCTCGCGTTCGTTGCGCCCATGCGAGTCCTTGTGTTATTTATAACAGTCCAGTTGCATTTGTAGCTGCATCATTATCATCATCATCATCATCACTTTCGCCATCATCATGTTGTTCGCTCTACTTCATCAGTTGCTGGCGGCCAAGGAACCGTAACCAGCCGCTGTGCTCCTTGTGCAGCTACTATGGCTGCTGCTGTTGCTGGCATCAGCAATCTCAAGGCTGTTGATGCTGCTGCTGTTGCTGATGCTGGCAAACGAAATTGCAATCGTTTCGTATAGCGGCATTTCGTTGTTGTTTACTATGTCCTTCGGCTTCAGTTACGCATCTACATGCATTCTGGGGAGATGGATTTCAAATGACATAAATTAGATTTTTATAGCTGTTTTCAAGCTAAAAATAGCTGCATATAGAAAGCTACGCCTAATGATCCATAATACTCAATCTGTCATCGTCAAAAAGCAGCAACAACTAAACTGTACAAGGACTACGTAACATGACACACACATTCGTGTGAGTATGCATGATTCGACATGCACGTGCATGTCCGTATGTCTTGCTGGTAAATTGGCTACATAATGAAATATTCATTTGTATGCGTGTGTTAAGATTTTTATTCTCTTGTTGTTGTTGTTGTTGGCTGCTGAATTGGGCCAAAGTGTAAACCTGTAAGCAATTTTCAGATTTGGCGGTAACGGTAGTTCTGAATTATTCAAAAAACACAACCGCCACGCGAAGCTTAACGGAATAATGAGATGAAGAGTGCCAGCAACAATGCTCTCATACACACACAACAAATAATAAGCGCGGTACTACGCGATTGGGATTGACTGCAAAATACCCTATTACAATTATGAATTGTATTTAATGCGTGCTTTACTTGATAAATTATAGTCCAATGAATAAGAAAATGTTTCAAATTTTAAGAACCTTTGCTGTGAATGACTTTCAATTTGATCTTATGAACAAGATCAATCAAGTGTTTCATATAATGATTTCAACCTATGTTTAGCATGACCTAAGACCTCGATAATTAACCTTGTTTTAAAAGGAAAGTACTCGAAGAGCTTTAACTCTTGTATGATATGTCAGTCTATCATGAAGATAACTGACAGATTATGAAGATATATTCTGCATTCCAAAAATAAGATTGCTAATTTGATGACCTTTTCATGCATTTGGTGTGTCGAGTGTATTCAGGCCACAGGGTATAAGAGCACAGCTCTTTTGTGTGTGTGTGGATGGGATGTCCTGCAGTTCGGTTGTTTGCAAGCAAATTTAAAGGCATATTATTGTTAAGAAAAGGAATACTATGTTTTCTTGCTGCTTTTCAATTTGGCTAACAAGCAGGCAGCATTGCAGTACCACTGAATTATTCATGCTTCAGTATTTGTGTATAAATTTAAGTATGCCTGTGTGCGTGTATGCTGTAGTATGTGTGAATGTGGGTGTGTGTGCGCATCAAACTGTCTACAGTACGTTAACATTGCGCGTTGAAGCGTACATCACACAACACACACTCACACACACGCACACACAGATACACGCACAAGAATCCACATGCTTTGGTTTTTTTTTATAATTTATTGAGCCAAGCCACAACGTAAGCAGAAATTTGTCCAGTGAGCGAGGGTGGTTTAACGTTAAGGATGCCACAACACACAACTTCTGCGGCCTGTGGAGCCTGTCGAAATTTCTGCAGTAGCATCAACAGTAGCAGACACTGTCATTGAAGGTGGAATGCCAACCGCCCTTAGTTAACTTTTTGTTAGTTTCCCTATGTTACGGCTACGCTCATTTTTTTCCTTTGCTGCCGTGCTTTCGTCTTTTTTTTTTGTTCCTTTCTGCCACATTATTTGTTGCGCCACCCGCAATCGTAATCGCGCAGCCTCCTGAGTTTCTATTGTATTTGTTCTGTCGTTGACATTTGCTGTGCACTGGCAATGACTGTGACACTACTAAGTAGCAAGAATCCTCTGGCTGTCTGTCTGTCTGTCTTGCGTCTCTTTAACTGTCTGATGTATGCGCCTAATTCGTCTTTCCCCCCTTCCCCACTGACAACATGTTTGCACAAAAAAAAACTGAAGGAAAATTCATGCCAGCATCAAAAAAACGAAGCGTATCTTCATTATATAAATTAAAAAAAGCAGCGAGCACATACACAATAATTAGTTCTTTATCCTAATTAGTTGCTGTAGAATGTTGTCATTCCCTGGAAATTTGCATAAGCATCCTTGTAATTTGACATTTGCTTTGGTCCTTTATCTTCTTAATTACACAAATTTTCACTACAATAATTTCATCTCTTTTAATTTCTCTTTGACACGTCTTTCCGTTCGCAATGCACGCACATTCGATTGTATTTCTCAACTGGCACGGCAACGGCGCACAAAGGACAGGCTGCTGGATCCTATGTGGCATTAGGGTTGAGCATCCAACAGCATTGTGTGAGTAGGCAGGCGCGCACCAGGGCTGCCAACTTGCGAAAGCTTTCGCAAATGGCGCGTGTTTCAATTTAAGGAACGCAAGAAAAGTGTAGGAATCTTCTACCTTAGCAGTAGACACAAAATTATTTATATATAAAAAATTCCTTTTGTGACTGGCAACTTTTAATAAGTCTAAAACCCAAGTAAATGTCCCCAAAGAATTCTCAAATCTTATTGCCAGCATTTTCTAGTCCAGTATAAATTGGCATCATTGACGTCATTCGCTGGCATACTTATGCAGTAACCGTTACGGACTGTCGCTTTAATGTTCTACCTGCAATTGAACTGACAAAGTGCTTTGACTCTATAAATATGTAGGCCGAAAGAAAAAATAGTAAATAATTTCATTGAAATTTAATAAATACGGAAACCTCGTTTTTATATTTAATGTATGTGACCTTAAAAATTGATATATGTTAATGCTCCATTTGCTCGGGAGGAAGTACAATATTGCAGCCCAATAGACCTCGACCACTCCATGTCTTGGGTACTAATATCAAATCAAGCAACTGCTCATCCCGTTTAATCTTCAATTGAACATTCTGGTTTTGCATGTTGCGGACAACCTCGCCAATTTGTGCCAGACTATCCTTAAAATTTTGCCCATTAATGGAGCCAAATCCCATAATCTTGTCACCCACACGTAAACCCTGAAAAAAATAAATGAAAACTAAAATCTTTGACATTTGAATAACTTGAGCTGTTACGAACCGCTTCTTCTGCTGGTGAGTTGGGGCTCACTAGGTTAACCAGCACAAGGACACGTGTGAACAGAGTATTGAGGGCTGCACCACCTGTTCCTCTGACATTATTTAGTTCCAAAGCAGAAGCACGGTTCACAAGTTCAGGATCAGTGGTAGCAATCTCAGCATGGTATTGATTGAGCTGGGTTTGTATCTGATTCATCAGCTCTTTGTGATCGTTTTGTAGGCAAATAATGGTCTGACGTGCTTGACGCACTTGGTATACGTCAATGTCGTTACGCGGAAATCCCTCGGCATCCACAAGTGGTCCGTTCATTCCTACGTTATCATTCTGAAAGGAACATTTAGGAATTAATTCAAATGAATGCCAATTTAATAATCTGCAAACACAAGGTGATATTTTCCGATGTCTAATTTAGCTTATTAGTCCCTTGTACACGGATTAAACTCAAATATGCAGTGTGAAATCTACTGGCATTCATGACGTCAAACAAACGCTTTTCGCGTTACCTTGATCTATACCACCTTGTCTTAATATACACAAGTGTTTACCGCGGCCAATATTTGTCCATTTCTATTGATTTGCTCCTCCAGCTGCGACTTTGCAGTCATCAGTCTTTCAAGACGAGCTTTTGTTGTAGTTTCCGCTGCCATGACTTGCATTAATCTTTTTGAGGAATCCTCGACAGCAATTATTAAGAATATAAGCAATGTTTACTGTCGGCCGATAAATTCAGCTAGCGATGACTTTCGGATAGCGATATACTGCCATTAGAGGTACTCCTAGCCTTATATTGGCAAAATAAGTTATTTTCCTCTGGATTGCGGGTGGAAAATAATTATAGAAATTTTTTAGCAATTAATTTTTAAGGCACAATTAAATATTTGTCATTAATTATATTGCTTATCGATAAGTATTTTGTAAGTTTCTGATAAGAAGACACATCGAACAGCTGACTTTCTATCGATAATTCCGTCAATGTCAACTTATATCGACAGACAATAAATGAAAAAATATGGTTGATATCGATATTATATCAACAATTGACATACACATACAACTAAAACAACATATTCACAGTCAAAAGTAAACACGAAATTTATAGCATTAGAGCCATAACTAGCCAAAAGTGTATTGCTAATAAGTATTGCTTCAGTCTCCGAGTGAAACAGGCTGAAGGTCCGCATATAGTCTGCCATTAGAAATGTGAACTGTGCGCTGTGGGCTGTTCGAAGGTTTATGCAATGTTCTAGTTCGGCCCACGAGCAAAATTAAGGAGAGCGGAGAGACAAACGGCAACGTTAACGCCAGCAGCAACAATATTGATATAATAAATAGGTGTACATACAAGTCGCGTGTTGATCTGCGCCACGGAATCCAACGTAACGCATCCAAATGACTGTTACTGTGGCCAGCACGCATGTAATGGAGGCACAGGTCAAAGCAACACATCTTCAGACGGGTGGAGGCGGTGGCGGCGGCGGTGAACAGCAGGAAGTGGAGTTTTATGAACCGCCAGACGATGAAATGACAGTTTTGATTACAAATAAAAATTTTCACATTGATGCGACATCCGATTTGGAAGATGCATTCGTGGAAGTAAATGGCAAAGATAATGATGGAGATGCTGCTATGGGTGCTGAAGGCGCACACTATTCACCACAAGAGCCTGAGCCTCCGCAGGTCACATGGCTGGACGATGATGAAATCGACACACTGGATCGAGTTACTTTGGACATTGGCAACATGTTCTTTAACCGGGTCGACAGCCAAGATATTATCTATCAACAAAAGAAAAAGAACATTAAAATGGTTGGCAAATACGTAATGGGCGATGTACTTGGAGAAGGCTCTTATGGAAAAGTTAAGGAGGCAATGAACTCCGAGAATCTTTGTCGATTGGCCGTCAAGATACTTACCAAGCGCAAGCTACGGCGAATACCCAACGGCGAGCAGAATGTGACGCGGGAAATCCATTTGCTTAAGCAACTGAAGCATCATAATGTCGTGCAGTTGGTCGATGTGCTATACAACGAGGAGAAACAGAAGATGTACTTGGTCATGGAGTATTGCATTGGAGGCTTACAGGAGATGCTGGATCATGCACCTGATAAGAAGATGCCACTTTATCAGGCTCATAGGTACTTCAAGCAGTTGGTAAATGGTCTAGAATATCTGCACAGTTGTCGAGTTATTCACAAGGACATTAAGCCTGGCAATCTGCTCCTTACACTCGATCAGACGCTCAAAATATCTGACTTCGGCGTAGCTGAGCAGTTGGATCTCTTTGCGCCAGACGACACATGCACCACGGGACAGGGTTCGCCAGCATTTCAACCGCCAGAAATTGCCAATGGTCATGAAACGTTCGCTGGTTTTAAAGTGGATATTTGGAGCAGTGGCGTGACACTGTAAGTGCCAATCAATATAATCATATTAATATGCACTTACGAGCACTTTTTAATTTATAGTTACAATCTGGTAACGGGTCTATATCCATTTGAGGGCGACAATATTTATCGGTTGTTGGAGAATATTGGCCGTAGTCAATGGGTTGCTCCCGACTGGCTATACACAATTGATGAAGCTTTTGCGAAATTAATATTAGGAATGCTTCAAGCCGATCCTAGTGCGAGGCTTTCGCTTCAGCAGATAAGAAAAGATACGTAAGTCGCTTGACTGTAGAAACATTCAATATTCTGGACATTGCAATGCATTTTCTTTTGTAGTTGGTTCCTGTCCGCACCAGCGGTGACTGGCCCACCGATACCCATTCCTCAACTTAAGGACGATAGATTTGGACGTTCCTCTGTACTGCCTTACCTAGAAGCTTACCATTACGGCACTGAACAGGATCAGGAAGAGGTTTACTTTACGGAGCACGATGTCAACCGTACGTCAATTTCATTTTATTATTCCAAGTAAATTTATATATTTTATAATTAATAATTATATTTATGCTTCTTCTTTATTTAGAAGAGTTGGCGCGCCGAGCTCAATCTGCGGCAGCGGAAATACGTGCCAATAAATCAGCTGCTGCTACTGCCGCGTGCCATTTGTACGAGCCATCCACAAGTGCTGAAGCTGCTGCAGAAGCTATGGTCAATGGTTCCAGGGAGGTGACGGCGGTCAAGAAAAAGGGTTCAACGCTTAAGCGACGCGCCAAAAAACTTGTATCCTGCATCTCTGTGCGTAAATTAAGCCATTGTCGCACATCGTAGACGATCCGATCCGTACCCATCCCCTAGTTACTAGAGTAATATGGAAAAGTAATATCTTTGTTAACAAATTGTGAGCAACTTTTTGGTTTTTGTTTTCGTTTTAATTTTTTTATTTTGTTGTCCTTCGTTCTCCAAGTATTTATTAAGATAAAGAGAAGAAAGAATACGAGATAGTGTGAATTATTTAGGTGACTCTGAGTTAGCTTAGAAAATGGGTAGGGAGCAGAATGCAAGTTAAATCCAAGTGACAATACAGTGTATTATATGAAGGAGAGAGGAGAGAAGAGCAATCTATTAAGATCGTTATGTATTTAATATAAAGAACAAATACGTTGAATAATTGCAATTAGCAAAGATCCGTTAAAGTAAACAAATGCAAACACACAATAAGTAAAATGTTCAAATGCAACTCTTGTTGGCTTTAATATCTTCTAAATCAATGCAATTTACAGGCGCCAACAAACCCCAAACTGCTGGACAGTATTTGCAATGGAAAATGTATGAGATTAACAATAAAGCAAAACTCCATTGAAGTATATTAATATATAAAAATTGCATTTACTAAACATCGATATAAATATAAGTATACATCCTTGGTAAGTTTACTAAGCTCGGAATTTGTTGAAAGTTTATATTCAATTGCGTTTGTTGTCTTATTATATTTGTGTCTGGATGAGATACAATGAACAATGAAATATAATTTTTCTGTTTACCGATGACGTCTATTCATAACTTATATTTATACTTAAGCGATAGATGATTTATGTCTACTAATGGTTAATTGTCTATCATTTCAATTCGACGACTTCGACGCCAGATTTAGGCATCGCTGCAGTTGGCTCTGCTATTGCAGGAGGGGGAGTAACATGCAAATCGCTCATTATGAACATTTGATGGTAATGTGGGCCCAGTACACTAAGCTTCTTTTGCATGAGCTGACGCAACGTGTCCACATATTGTGGTGCCACTTTTGCTTGGCTTGTATTGCGCCAGTGAAGACCATTATTGTGGACGTGAAAGAGCGCAGGCGAAGGCACATGATCCTTTAAATAATTCCAGATGCACTCACGTAGCAACACTGCAATCTACGAATTGAAATACTAAATGAGAATGGACATAAAAGTAAATGTATTTTAAAACGAACCTCTGGTGCTTCAAAGTGCTCTATAATTCTATGCAGGTTGGCAAGCGGAGGTGGTATTAGCTGGCTCATAGCAAGCAACTGTAACAGCTTTTTGGTACAAAGCATAAGCTCATCATTGGCAAGTGTAGGCTGAAATTTATTAACTATAAAGGGATAATTGAAATTAAACAATAATGCTTAATCAGTGTCATAAAATAAATACCATTCTTGCCACGCCAATGATGTAAACATGTCGCGCATAGTGCACGCAACAACACGGAGGAGTAGCACAATGCGGGTCTATGTGTTGATATCAAGCCGAGTACTGCCCAGAGTACAGGTGAGGTTATAAAGGCACGTCTTATTTGCATATCCCGCTCCATGGTGGCACGAGTAAACTCCTCATCGGGAAATGGTAAGCCGTTGTACATAACATCCGTTGATACCAGTTCCACAAGCGTTAGTGACACCAAAGAGTAACCCTCAACGTTGTAAGGCTTTTCCTGGTAAGATGCAAAAATATGGTGTTAGAATCTATAATGTAATTACTTCCAATATTTGTTACCAGATCAATGCAACACGCATTCAGTGCTTTTAGATATAACCCCTGTCTTTCTGCATCGCAGCTTCTGTTATTTATGGGCAGCACAGGCCGCAGTCCACGGCCAATTATGCCTGAATGTAGTACAGAACGATTCGAATTTGTCCCGGAGTTGGTATGTAAATTTTGTACAATTAACAACTCATGCTCAGGTATTTGCAGTTCATCTAGCTCGTATTCTTCTAGTTGTCCCAACAAATGTCCATGATAGAACAACGCGCTCTCTATCAGCTCTCGCAGGCAAACCGTACGTGCAATTTTTCGTGCTGAACACTGTCGTTGTAGCAGCGTAAAGGCGCGATGAGCGGCAAAAGCGCGACGAATAACAGCTTAAAAAATATGCAGAAATTAGTCGATTATCTGAACAATATCAGTTAGACTTACTCATCTCGGTGAGACTCACAAAAAAGTACTTTACAGAAAGCACTGCCAGCTTAAGTACTAACGGTGTACGCAGCACATTCGTTTTTGCGCCTGCTTCAATATTGTTCAACAAGTCAACAATCAAATGAGCCAAACGCATGCGTGGATTATCATGTTTTTCTTTCGATTTGTCTGCTTCATCTGATTCTAGTTTGAGGCGCTTTATGGAGTTATCACCATTGTACATATCTTGCATTGATTCGCCATTGTTATTGTTGGCTTGCTGTTCCTTAAACCGTTTAGCACTCTGTTCAGCGGCTGTTTTATCCATACTCAAAACCAATTTCTGCACTGTACAGTCGAGTATTTGTATAATTTTGGGCAGACATTCGTTTAATGATTCCGTCAGCACCTGAGATTTGATGTGTGGAAAATGGTTCTTCTTATGCATTCTACAAATAGACAAACATATGATAAAAAGCTGATAGGAGCAAACATTTAAACTTGATTTACTTGGTCAACAGATTGAGATTGTGAAAAGTATTGTATGCTTCTGATGTATTCCCAGGCTCTACGGGTAGCCGATGGTTAACCTGCTCCTGCAGCGTTATATCTTCTAGCACCATTTTCAAACCCTGAGTAATACTGGGGAAATTCAACACACCGCTTTGACCACCTAGCAGCCGCATTAGCGCGCCAATGGTGCTGGGATGTTGAGCATAAGATTTGCGCAGCAATTGAGAAATGGTTTGGTAGTAAATATGTGGATGTTGTGAAGCTATAAAAGATATGTTTATCAGCAAATATTTCCTGGATTGTAGTCAATTTTACTTACACACCACGAGCAGCAAACGTACTGCCGTTTGTTGCTCTAGTATGTTGGTGCTCAGGCAGCTTTTCCAGAGCATGTACTTGGTCTCTTCAAATGCCAAGTCGGCAAGTAGTGGAAAATTACGCATGTTCAGCACCCACTGCTCCAATTCCTGCATAGAAGTATCCAAAAATTCCTGACACCACATATACTTCTCAGCCATCTTGGCAACCATTATAAGTAGCTTGGCACCGTGCTGATTTAGTCGGAGTACAGCATTATTCAGGGATGGCTGCATATCTGCAAACATTTTGTTGCTAAGCCAAAGTGGAGCTTTCTGAACGATTGCCAGGCACATATCATCGGTGTCTGCAAAAATAAACATGTCAAACAATCTGAATAGTTAAAATATTGATATGCACTTACACATTTCTATGAACACATTAACCAAACTCTGTAGAATAGCGTCCGAATAATTGGTTGTAATCACCAAAAATGGCACTATGGCCACATCGAGTGGCTTTTTGGGAGCCAGACCATCTTTAAGTAATTCACGAAATGCTGCACACAACTGTTGCTCATGGCACGACGTCATATAATCCAGTATACCAGCTTCTGAATCCAAATGACAACGATAATCTTCAACAAATCGCTTTATGCCACATTGCAGGATTTGCATAATGATTTTGTAAGGAAAACAACCGCCCAATCGAGCAACAATCCAGTCGAATGTCACGGAATACCGATGAAACGCATTCAGCATAGTCTCCACACATGACTCAGCTTCCGTGTTATTCAGCTTGCGAAAACAACTGTTGATCAGTGTGAGTAGGCCGTGCATAGCACTGCATTCCAGCCAGTAGGTGCATGATGCAGTTATGGTCATGCGACGCTGTGTATACTTTTCCGAGAGTTTAGCAACCAGTTCTAGGCTCCAGTTAGCTATGAGTGGCGGCCACGCAGGTGGACCTTTCCACACCAAGTTCTGTAGCGACGTTTGCACCATGTTGAAACTTTCATACTCCTCTGCACGCAACTGCTGCTGTCGGTTGCCACCTTGCTTGATTTGTGATACCGGCATGCCCGTTTTTTGGTCAATCATTTCAGGAGATACATATAATTGCACTCCGATTTCGGCCAAAATGCCAAAGTAATCAAACACAATGTCGCGAGTGGCCGGCACTTCATCGAGGAAACCCAACCTGCATTATAAAGAGGGTATAACTATTTGTAAAGTCTCAGAAACGGCAATATACTTACGCAACTTTGATAAGCGAGGGTTTTGTTAATAACTGTGGATTATTGTGTCCATTACTAACTGTTTCTATAAACTGTTTTAACTGGTCTAAAATATTTTGCTCCATTTTCAGTCAATTGTTTGTTTTATGTTCTGCACAGCCAGTCGGTGCAAGAGGCCATTTATCGATAGAATTATCGTGTCGTTTCTTACCGATAGTGTGGTACACAAGTGCGATAACACTTTGTTGAGAGCACATCGGATAGACGAATTCATTTCATATCGATAAATTGAAACTCGTAACGGGTAAATAAATATTTAAATAACAAAGTGATAAATGCAACAGAAGCTGCTTCATTATCGATTAAATTTGTAGCTGCAACTGGTGGAGCAACTGTTTGTTTTACTGATTATATTATTATTAATGAATATCTAACAGATTTTAATAATCTCTGCTGTTGCAACTGGCAAAACAACAAACGTTTTCACCGAAATCAATCAAGATACATACATAATTTAAAATATTTTGATTATCCATTGAAAATGCATTTTTAATCCGTTAGCTAAATAACGAATCACATTTTCATTCATTTTGTTCATTTATAAACTAATAGCACAATTTGCATATAAGATAAAAAGCGGAACTTAAAATTTATAAATTCTTATTCAAATGTTTAAATAACTTATGCCGAACTGCAGAAATATGTATTTCTGTGCATTTTGTGCTAATTGATATAATTGTTCAAGTTGATATCAATACAATGACCAATTAATATTATTTAGCTGATTCGTTAGGTTTTTGTGTCAACCTGCTGACCTTGATATCATTTCCACCATTGCCGATGTTAAAATAACTTGCGTAATTTCTAATACCTCTGTTGATTTTTATGTGTGTACTAAACCCCAGCCAGTGGTCATCAACTTCATCATGGCTGATGATCATTATCATGATCCATCGACTGCTATATACATACTTCGCATTCACATTTACAATCACACTTTTGAGCCAAGAGGCTGTGGTGGCTGCTGCGACTGCTGCTATTGCTACTGCTGTTGATAGATTTGCTTTGAACTTGTTTGGGCTGTTGACAAATGTTTTTTAAAATGGGCGCGCAGCACGTTTTTCGTAGTTTCTTTTGATAGTATATGGAAAGTCCAGTTACCGTGTTAATTCAATGTTTTATTGTTTTTCGATATTTTGGCAAGGCATAAACAGGTTTCTTTTATCTCTCGTACTCAATGTACTTGTACTTTTATTATTCTTGTTTGCTTTCAGCCTATTTTTTGTATAGACTTTCAATTGCATTGCCCAACGTAAATGCCACATGCACATACATACATACATACACAAATGTGAGAATGATTTGCAGAATGAGAAAATGGCGCTTGACTTAACCGTTATTTAATAAACATAACAATAATGATGGCTGCAGCAAGTGCAATAGCAACAGCCACAACCACAACAGCAACAACAGCAACGCCTATGTTGCTGCAATGTTGGCTGTTGGCTGTAGCCTGTTGTCGACGTTGGGTCTTGCTGCTCCGACTGCCTTTGTCTTTGAATTTGAAGCTTGGAGAGCTATTGAGGCTCTTGCAACGCCAAATCAACGCATCAATCATTGGATGTTGCACAATGCCGGTTAAAGGGGAGGCCCTCAGTGCCAGTTAATGCAATGTATGTATACAGTTGTGTGAGTCGTAGTTGCTTATTATTATAATCGCCATTAGTTATGATGATGTGATACTCATTAGCAAAGAATCTATAGCCCTTTGAGTTTTACCTTTTGCACGCGTTGCGCTATTTTTTGGGCATTTTGTCAACATAAAAAAAACGCGCAAAAGCTCCCAGACCTTGAACTCCACATGGCTAGTTTGCCTATTTTTTTCAAGTTACTATCTTGTAGATGTTTAAATAAGGTTAATGATACTAACGTGTTTACAATAAACAAACAAAAGAAAAACAATCCCAAAAACAAAAAAATTATACGCCAATACTTACAGACGCGTCTATTTGTGTATCTTCAACGCATGCGACACCCACAAAACCTATCCAAAGATGGGCTGACGGCCTTAGGCACATCCAAAGTCTCAACTCTGCTTAAATTCGATCCATACTTGACCAGTCACTTGTCTGTATGCTTCTGAAGGTTATGCAATTAAATCTATAGCTTGTGAACTCCAAAATCTATTTTTTTCCTTTATTAAAGAAACGATAGGTAATCTATAGAGTAGAATTAACCCGTAGCTAAGGTTGAAGTAGTTTTTGCTATTTTAAACGTCATTGTGCCATTGTGCCTTAATGATTACTGCTGCCGCGCCGGAAGTGGAGCATACAAACACACACACGTACACACACGTTAAATACTGATCGGGGGAGGCAGCGGGTTTACAACAGTTTTTTAGTAACCATTTGAAAATACCTTAAAAACTCAAAAATGCACTGTGTACTAGAATTTTTCAGTTTCTACTTAATTAATATTTAATACATGTTATAAGAATGCAACTAATGCTGTTATTAACTGTACAATCAAAGGCTAGAGCTTGGCCAAGTTTTACTTTTGGCTTTGAAATAATAAGAACAGATCAGTCAAGGTGTAGCCAGTGAGTATAGTCGAATGCAACAGACATTACAAATACCTGGTGCTTAGCCTTTCCATCAGGGGTCGAGAGCAGCTGAGACATTAGCAATAAATAAGGTTCTAAAAGTGCTAAGTACATTAATTTTCTGAGATGTAATTGGCGTTGTTGCCAATTGCAAATTGCAATGTAGATTAAAGAAGCTGATGAGTATGATTATATTTAATAATAAATTTGCCAAGATCTATGAAATTATACACATATTCAGACATATGTATATGTACATACAAACACCCTTTATTATATTATTAGTTGAGATCTCTGAACATTAAAAAAGGTTTATTAAATTTTACACTTGCTTGAAATTAGTTTTCGCTTATTCGAATTTGATTCTATAATTAACAATTATTTTGCAGCGTAACTTTCAATCATTGCACAACAGTGTTTCAAGCTAACTGAAATCAATTGAAAGTACAACCATGAGTTAATATTTACTATATGTGAGATATTCCACGACTATTGGCAATGGTGCGAATGACAGACTTCTAGTTTGTTAGCAAGTCAATATGATAGACTACTACAAAGTACGTAATGGACTTTCCTGAAACACTTTAAATAGCTATGCAGTTGACACGTGTGATGTGTGAGCTAATCACAGATATTGGACTCTGACAGTGCGACCGAATCTGCTGATATGCGATGATATTAGACTTTTAAAACACCCGCCGGGGCTTGCCTAGAAAATTGGTCATTAGAGCGCAAGGCAGTTGCTTTATGATTGAGGAAGCCAAGCCAACAAGAGTTGACCATCGATGCTAGCTGGCGGTTCTAATTCTGTCACAGCAGCAGCACATGCCAACTTCAATAAGCGCTAGCCATTGTTTGATAGTTTTTTTTTCTTCATTTTGTTCACAAGTTCGTCGTGAGCGTTTCCGTCGTCGCGGTCATCGTGGTGGCCGAAAAAAAAACCCATACTCTTGCACACAAAATAAACAATAGAAAAATGCGGCCAGCGACACATGTTGAAGTTTTAGTTTTAGTCTGAGTCTACTATATCAGGCATATTAAATGAGCCACCGAGACTCTAAACTGGTTTCTACTCATTATTATTTTTCATCAATATCCAATATTCAATATCTTCGAATCGAAAAGCTGTCTGTGTATCTCTCAAATAGTTTGAGTTTTTGCAAACATTTTCCGTATTCAGATTTAGTCAGATTGCTTAAATATACTTAATAATATTCGCATTAATATGCAGCTCTGCTCTAAAGTCAAATGCATTTGCTTTGAAGAGTGCGGAGTGGTGTCATCATGGGTAATTATCGGTTTTCCACGAGCTTTCAAAGAACTTTGCCCTCTGCTCTCATCATCATTGGAAAAAGTACAATACGCGTACTTGATAATAACTAAGTAAATAATTAGCACCGTCCACTACGTGGGTGCAAAGGCATAAGGTGAAGAGCGACCGCGGGAAATGAGAAAACAAAAGGGCCCTAGCCAATTGCAAAGCTTAACCAAAAAATCAACAGTCAAAGTCGACTGCAGCATCCTTGCTTCACACCTTAAGCGCGACAAGCAAAGTGAGAGCGCAACGAATACACCACGTACACCAACACAAGCGATCTCTCTCACCTCACACATACGCTCACACACATGCTCACTGGTAACCTGTATGGAGGGCTTATGTGTAAATAAAGAGTCGAAGCTGCGCTCAGAATTTATCAAAAAGCTTCGCTTCGCTCACCAAAAAATACGCCAGCGTCGGCGTCAGCGCTGACGTTGACGTCGCAGCTCGCGTATATGCCTCGGTATAAAAGTAAAGCGACAGCGTGAAATCAAACTTATTTCAGTGTTTTTGATTTGAATGGTAAAACGTACGCTCACTCAGTCCCGGCCGAGTTCAACTCAGACCTGACACAGAGACACTGAGACACCCAGACGGACAGTAGTAAAAAATAATAAAAAAAAGACGACATCCAGCAGTTAACAGTTGGTCAGTCAGTTGGCCAGTGGCAGCAGCGGAAGTTATCGAGCGGATTTGTTGCAGATATGACTGTGATTTCATTAACAACATAGTATGTTGTGGCAAATTAATTAAATAATTAATAAACGCATATAATAAATTGTTGTGACTGGTGCGCGTGTTAATTGCAATAACTGTACAAGTAATCAAGTCCAATGCGAATTGAAGGATAATCAATAATAGTGTATAAATTAGTGCAAGTGATTTAGTGCAAATTTCTTATACATTTTTGGAACATCTTTCTTTGGAGTTCAATTATTATTAACAAAATGGTGAGTGACAGCAAATTTGAATTCAAATTTACATTTCAAATAAAAAATGTCTATAAAGCAAACAGCTTCAAATTGTCATTGCGTACATTTTTTAGAGAGTCATCATCTGTTTGCAAAATGTTAAATATTCTAGAAAACAGGAATTTTTATTGCTATTTATTTCAAGAGACTATATTTCTTTTGTGTTTTGAGTGACTTATGCCAATAAACAAATTTTTGCATAATATTAGCAAATGCGAAGAGAGTTCGTTTTTTAGCACAATTTCTATGGAAATCTTTTGATAATGTGAAATTCTCATTGGGTCTTGAGATATTTCTCAAGTACTACTAGAAAGTAGTTATTAAACCTTAGTAACACATAGTTAGTTGTTGTGAATAACCTTCAAAGCGAGTGATTCGTGTTTTTCCCCAGTGTCAAGTGCTTGCTTTCATTCGTTTTCTCTCCATTCGCTGTTCTCTCGTTCTTCACCCCTCCCTCCCTCTTCAGATCTTTCTTTTCTGCAGAATCAGAGAATAACTCAAAGTTTATTTTTACAAAAGTTTTCAATGTCTTTGCTTTCAAAATATTGCAGTGCACATTCATTTTACAATTTAATTTTTTTATTCATATTTTTATTTTTCGCTTTTGCGAGTTTTATTTTTGCTTTCTTCGCGACTTTGACTTATTCTAAATGGTTTTGCTTTAGAAGGTGTCTTGTGTCCAGAAATTGTTGGTAGTTCTGTTTTGATCAAGCCATTCGCACTTGAACTTTTGCTACAAGTGCACATGCATGTGTGTGTGTGTGTGTGAATAGTAACAGTAAATCGCCTGCACTGCAGCATATATTGTTTTTAGTGTATTACGAGTGTTGGCCCAGTGAAGGCCGAGGCTGACGAGGCAGTGGAAACTTTGTAGATTCCGAAGTGGTTGCTGGCTGGCTTGACCACATTTCACAAGGAAATGCATCCCAGCCAGGCCTGACCTTGAATTTTAACTGTTTAACTGGATAACTGGCTAAGTTGTTGCTGCTGCTGCTGCTGCGGCTGTTGCCATATTTGTGGGCAAAGCTTTTAAACTGTTGGCTTTATTACACGCATTTCGCAGGTGATTGGCAATTGGAGTTGCAGATGGAGATGGAGATCGGAGATAGTCGATTGCCGATGGTAAGTGAAATGGATATGGTTTCATGGTCATCAACGTGGGACATTCGATTGCAGCAGCAACAAGTGATTGCCTTAATTGTTGCTGATGTTGCATTGTTTTTGCTCTGCGTTTTGCTTTGCTTATTCGTTTTTTACTCATCATCGCATCGAAGTGTAGAAATCCCATGATTTTTATATTCATTCAGCAATGAAGCTGCAAATTCGAGAGAAATAAAAGAAAGACAACAAAATGCGTCTTTTTGGTTAACCAATCGCTGCCGGCTAATGATCCAAGCGCGCCCATTGCACCACATTAAAAATAATAAATTAAAAAAAATAAAAAATAAAGATAAAAAATGTATTCAAATCGTTTACTCGTGTTTTCGATTTTTGTTAACTCTGCGCGATTGCACAATGGTTATTACAACTCTATTTTTTATATGTACATACTTACGTACATACATATGTATGTACATACACAGCGTACGGCATATTTTCTTGCTTCTTGCATTGCGCTTTTGACACTGAAAACTGCAAATTATTAAGACGCTGACGGCGCTGGTTGTTTGGCCGTATACTAGACTGCGCTATTTACTAGGCCAGTAGCCCCAAAGTGTCAATAATCATAATAAAAAATTTGATTTTAATCAAGCGATTTGCTTGCAGCTGCTGTAAGCGTCAGAGTCTACCCCAGTGCCGCATCAGCGAGAGAGCGCGAGCAACCTGGCATAGCTATTGGCGTTGGAGTTGACGTCGACGTCGACAGCGGCGGCGCAGTCAGTGCTAACTCAGCTGTTGGCTGAGAGAGTGAGCGTGCGATAAGCGTGTTGTTTTTGTTGCCCGTGTTTTGGGGCCAGTCACATGTGAATCGATCGTTTGCCCTGCTAGTAGTATAACGCGGCGTATGCGCGATACTGCATTGTGCCAAACCGACTAAACACACACACAATCACACGCACACATACACACATTTGTACTAGGAGCTGCATGTTGCAATAACAGTGCAATTTGTCCAAAGGTTTATTGTCTAACATTGAATTTTAATATATCCAAATATTATCAAGAGTTTCCCCTGTCTGTGTGTGCGTGTGTGTATCCAAACTGTTAACTCTTGTTCGTGCTGCTCGTGTATTTGTGTAGAGACTGTGCTCCACTGCGGCCTCTGCCCCTATAAATCGCGTTCAAGTGCTAAACACTGATAAAACTTTTGTTATTGTTTCTCTTTTGTCGTTGTTTCTTGTGCTCTTTTTCTCTCCGTTTGCGCTAATATGACGCTCGCATTGACTTCTTATCGTGCTGTGATTGAAGTAAGTGCCGCTTTTTTTTTAACCCACTCTAAACAATTATGGCTAATTTAAGATTAGGTTAGATATGACTTTACCTTTCGATTAAGAGTCCAAATTCTGCTGTAGATTGACTGTTATTATATACATGTGCCATTTTTAATGTTTTTCTGTCTGAATAATTTACATATACAATTTAATAAGGTAATTATTTTTGAATATTAATTAAGTGTGCAACGCTCCTTAAAATTTGTTCGCATTATTTATACTAATTTAAGAAAGTGTTTCAAGCCATAAAATATTCGATATTATTGTATTGAACTTTTGTACGTAAGCGATATGAATAAATTTTATACCCTAACATTGTAAGCGTACGGAGGCATATAGCCTATTTAAATAACTTTCTTATTTTTATAGACGTCTTAAATAAACTCGTCAGTTAGGTATATAAAAATATAAAAAATATTTCAATTAAATTTTTTAAGTATCAGAAAACATTCGTCGATTCTTTACCCATTACTGTCTTTTTTAAATCTGTTTTAATTGCATATATTTTTGCATGATGCAATAGAGTATTTGAATTGCGGCTTTAACAAAAAAAACCTTTTTGTTTTTTAAAATATTGTTCAAGTATTTAGTAGCTGCAGGCAATAAACCGATGCTGAATTAATACAGGTTGTTGCCATTTGTTCTGGGATTTTTTAATGTTACATGCTTTACGTATGTATAAATACATATGTATATATAGAAAGTATATGAGCCTTAATATATGAACAAATGCATTAAGCATTTAAACAAAACTTCAGTTAAGTACAAGCAGAATGAGAGAATGACCGCTTATTACGAAATACATAATTTAGGAAAGCTTTTCCCGCTGACAGTGCTGACAGACTTGTATAAATTATTGTATTAATTTAAAACAAATAAATAAATAAATTTGAAAAAAAAGTCATTGCTCTTACACATGTTTCTAAATGTGTCGAAATTCTAAAATAAGCAGAGTGCAATGAAATGGCAGTCTGAGTTCCAGTCGATGCCACTTGAACATCATTGTAAACAAATTAGTGGCCAGAATGTAAAAATAAAACAAATACATATGGTTTGTTGTTTGACAACAGCTAGGCACACGCAAACATATCTACAAACATATATACACACATCCAACTAGAGAAGTGATGTATGTGATGTTTGTAAAGCAAAAAATGGATTTATTTTCTGATACAATAATTTGGCTTACGCACCGACTGACAACTTGCACCTGTGCACTTGACTATTAACTGTAATTTACAGTTTTCAGCAACTGGCCGCCGCATGCAACTTGAAACGCGACTAAAACGCGTGAGCGGAAAAAACGAATTGCCAAAAGCAACAACATTATCAACAAGAACAACAATGCGAAGCGAAACAACTATGAGGGTCTTGCACCAGTTATTTGTGGCATTTTAGGCCGAAAAAAGAAACACACTGCATAGACGTTCAAGTCCGTTCAAAGCAAAAGATTGCACAAATTACCACGATTTAGTTGCTCTAAAAGTCGCGCGACCGCGCTCTCAGTCTTCTTTAACTAGTCAGCAAAACAAGATATGCAGCTTCAACTGATATATCTACATACATATGTATTACACACATAATACATCAACACTCGGACTCTGACATGTTGTGTTTTTGGGTGTATCACCTGCGGCAAGTGCAACAAGGCGATGCTGATGAAATCGCCTGGTGTACTTAATGCGTGCGTTTTAAGTCGCGTGCAAGTCGCTTGCTACTTTATGTCTCTGCTATTCGAATGCAAGCGAATGTGTGAATGTGAATGTTGTGTATATCGCATTGCATTTTCAACTTGACCCACAATGCAACTGCAACATCAACAAAATACTAAAAATACACACAAAAAACACCGTAAAATGAGCTGAATGCATTTAATTTAAATCTTTCATGTTTATTACTTCAATCTTTGTCCAAATTAATGGGAAGCTAATTGCATTTGGCTAAAGCTAACTGTATGAGTGTGTGTGTGTGTGTGTATTGGTCCATTCGTGGTTGCATAATTCGTCTTATTAGACAAGATGCCGCTGCCGCAGTAAAAGTCTCAAGCTGAACCTGAATTTTCGACTCCAAAAGCATCACGCACACACGCAGACGCTGTTGTATGTGTATGTGCATGTGTATGTGTGCGTGTGTGCGCTGCGCTCAACTTGACCTATAAATTGATTTTTATGTTGTGCAGGTTCCACAATTCATTTTTTCTTTTCCCTTTTCTTTGCTTTACTTTGGACTGTGTGTGTGTGCCAGTGTGTGTTGTTTTTTGCGTCTATTGAAAGCATTTTTTCATTTGTTTTTGTATTTTGCTTAAATAACCAAAAATCACCAAGTGCGCTGGTATCAATCGGGTGTAGTTTTAAACCAGTTTCCGGCGCTGCCCTTTTGCTTGTAGCTCTTGTTGTTAGTGTTTTGTTGATGTTTTGGGGGGGAGGGAAAGTAAAAGTGTTGAGCTGCACAATTATACGGATTTACAAATTGTGAATTCATATTTTTATAGCACAACAAATTGCTTAGTGCCGCCCCATGGCAGATGACACTTTGGCTTATATAAAGACTTGCCGCCGCTTCATTAAAATGAATCAAATTTAAATTGAACCGAATACCGAAATGTGTATATACATACCTGTATCTTTAGACAACGGACAATCCATCGCCATTCGCCATCTCAGACTGAGAGTCTGTGCCTGAGATACTTAGTGTCTGCCTCAGAGTTGCAAAAACAAAAGCATAAAAAGATCTCTCAAAAAATAAAAGCCAGTCCAACTGCCTGGTGGCCTTGCGGAGAAATATGCGTACTTTGGTGCGGGTATAATATACTACTACGGGTATAATGCGAACTGTCCATGTTGCCTCATCACTTCCAGCTTCAACACCTTTTTATCATGTTGTCTGTTCCAGCTGCTCTTGCTATCTTCCCAGTTTTGCATTTGAAACTTGTTATTGTTGTGGTTTTGAGTTGGATTGGATTATTATTATGGCCGGGACTGTTCAGTTTTTGAGTGTCTTGATTTAATTAATTGCCAAGATGTTGTAAATTGTTAATAACAATATTGTTGTCAGATTGTTGCTGGCATTGTTTCATTTGTTTATTTTGGTGTTTTTTGCTTTTGTTTGTTTTTATTTTATTTTTTGGTAATTTTGGCATTTTATCGATAAAATAATTGCTTTTGTTGACTTTCTGTAAGCAGAAACAAAATAAAAAAGTTTCAGTCTCTTTGTTGCTGTTTAGTTTAACAATTTAAAACAATCAAATGATTTGGTTACCTTTGTCAATTTCCCATATGAATATTTATTGGCGCACAGATGAAGGAATCAGCTGAGCGACACATCGATTACCATTTACAGTTACTTTTTGTTTCCAGTGTGACCTGAATGCGTAAATGCCAAAGACCAGAGGTGCTATTTTCCATTGGCGGGATTCCATTAAGTCTAAAGTTTAAATTCGACAATGCTCAAAAATTTTGTAGATGAAAGAGAATATTGCGAGAACTATTGTTGTTAGATTATAAAATATTTTCAAAGGTTGCATCGCTACATTTACAGAATATATATATAGAATCTAATAAACATAAAGATCATATTACTATTAGTTAAGCCCAATTATGTTTAATTAATGTTAACAGATTGCCATTAATGGCAATTACCAACAGCAATTCACTTTTTACTTAACACGTCAATTTAGATGGTGGTGGACACCCGCTATTAGGATAAATATAATTTAGGCAAAGGCTTATTTATGGTCACACCGATATTGGCGCTGCTGATAAAAAGCAACGTGACTTTTTAAACCATGTTAAACGCACAAAACGTGTGTTTGGAAAACACTGCAGTGCATATTCGCAGACATTTACCTGCACTTAATGCACAGCCGGTGAAAATGAAGACTATCACTGAAGGCACAACATATATTGGAGGCAAGTTGCATAGCAAGAAACACAAAGGCAAGAAGCTACAGCAAATTATAACTTTTTAATACTTTCGATATGTACATAGATGATGAACTTGCTGAGAATGTTATTGCGGAGCTACACATAAGCGACAGTTCTAGTAGTCAGCGAATAGCGTTGTTGCCAAGTCCATTTAATGCATTTCTTGCCGGATTGGACAATCCTCAGCCGGAGGAAAAAGAGGAACACAGCAAAGTTTTGCTAGACGACGACAGTGACGACGAAGAGCCATCATTCACCATGGGTACCAATCCTTTTCATTATGGCACTGATGAGCATGCAGTAGCGCCGTCAACGACAGATTTGGAGCTTAGCGCTGAATGCAAAATGAATAATTTTATTCATCGCATACAATCCCGTAGCGCAGTGCCTGAATATGCGTTATCGCATGATGTGTTCTGTGTGGACAAGCCCAAGGAAGCGCTCGATCTAGACACCGATCTGCCTCTAAAATCATTATCAAATGACTTTGCCGTGGGAACCATAATTCAGCTATACGTATGCGATGTATACAGTCCGTTCCAGTTCTGGTTTCAGGTTGTGGGTGACTCTAAAGGGCTGCCGGATCTGAACATTAATCTAATCAACTTTTATTCGAATAAAGTGGAAACAAATTGGCAAATGCCTAAATACTTCATGAAGCCCGGCATTATATGTGCCGTATTCCATGAGTATTGTTGGCGACGTGCACGTATTGTAGCCGAACTCGATACGGATTGCTCACATGTAAACGTGTATTTGGTGGACTATGGCAAAGGAGCCGAGTTGCTCAACACGGATGTATATTTTCTGCATGAATCTTTTGCTGAACTTCCCGCATTGGCTATGCGTGGCACTCTGACCGATGTCTATATGCTGGATTACCATTGGCCATCAGAGGCAACACTACATTTCGAGCAACTGGTGCATGCCTGTGAGGTGTATGCATCTATCAAAGAGATCGATGCCGATGAGCGTATACTTTTTGTGGATCTCTGCTATAAGAACGACTTCAAAGATACCATCAGCTCTCAAATGGTCAAAGCCAAAATGGCCGGACATAATAACTACTATACGAATGAGCTACGTGCCGAATACTGTGGGCGACGTGTGCGCTACCTGCGTGAGCGATTGCCAACCTTTGATATGCTTGAAATGCAGCTGTTTCCTAGAGATTTGCCTGAATTTGAGGAGAAGTTCGATAATATCATTTATATGCCACAGTTCTTTCAACAATTCCAGCCCCCGAAGCTCACAAATCCATTTCGTTGCGGTTTACAAGATGCATTAATTGATTGGCAGGATAAATTCAAACCCATAGAGTTGGGCTGGCGTCAGTTGCTCAAGGAGAAACGCCGCAAGCTGAAGGAAGAGCAACAGCACGGACTGCAACGGTACCTCAAAAGGCATCCAAACTTTTTGGATTAAAATGAAAGACTCTGAGCTAAACAGATGACGAATGAGTCTCTTAATACTTAGATATAGTTAATTATATAATATTCAACACAGTGTCATGAAATTGTATATTAATTTTTTTTATTATTCGAGTGCAACTCAGAGCGTATAGAACAGATCAATTATTTTGTAATCAATCAATCTACTAAGCTTATTAAGTTGCACTTATATTCAGTTGATTTATCATATTATAAAATAAGCAATTTTATATGTACTAGAATAATAAGAGCTATTGACGTTAAGAATAATAATCTGAATTTTATTAACTCAGACAGTGTGTAACGTTTATACTTCGTGGAGTGTGATGTCAAGAGTGAGAAAATCTTCCACATCCCTATGTACACACATGTGTTTCCTAAGGGGCAACTAGCTAGAGTTGAGTTTTATAAATTTACTGTGATTTATGAAGACGTTTATTATAATGTGAACAGAGTTGAAATGACACTTCCATGAGCATTAAATAGTCATAAAGTACTGATTAAGGCACGCTGACTAAACACACACACATACTCACATATAAGTAAATGGACTTATTAGCGAAACAATTAGTTGCAGCCAAGGCGAGTGGCAGACAAAAATGCCATTGTGCTGACCATTTCAAGTGGGGATTTGTTAGTCATGGATTGCGCTTTTGGGTTAGGCCCAGCTGGATGAATTGTCGCTGATGTCGCTGATGTCGCCACTGGCAAACAATGAGGCTGATGAATGGTCATTATCAGCCGTACCACCAGCATCAGTCTCAATAATTGACATAGTAAATTTTTAGCTGTTTGTTAGGGGCCACTTTGTGGAGCTCTGTGCGCTGATGGCGCATAATGAAGCGTTAAAATGTAACGCGCAACAGCAGCAGCAGCCGCCAACAGCAGCAGCAATAACCACAACAACAATTACAAATAGCTTTTTACACTTGCCGCTGCTGACGGAAGCATTTTTGTGGGCATTTTGGGAAAGCATTTGGCGCTGCCAGCGCGTGTGAACCAAAGAAAGCGAAAAAAAGGGTCAGACAAGAGATGCTGCGGCCGCTTACGCAAACAACACTACGCTGGACAGTGTCTTGCTTTATGTAACACCAACACCAGCACATCAACAGCCAGCAGCAGCAGTAACAACAGCAACAACAACAATAATATATAATAAAAGTAAAATAAAAATTACATTTATAACTGGCATATTTGCGGGTCCAAAGTCCATGACAATGGTGCGATTGGCAAAATTCTGACAAATTCAATTCCCTCCGCATCAGCATGAAATGGCAAATTCATAATATCGTTTACGCCTTGACTAAAACTTAATTAATACAACTTTAACAGTGGATCGATGAGGCCAGAACCTGACGAGAAGTTTGCTGAAAATTTCCATGAGTTTCGCGTTCAAACTCATATATTAGGTATAATTAAATTTAAGCATTAGTAGCCGATATTTTTTTAAATACCGGTTTTAGTCTATCGCAGTCTGCAGTGGTTTTATTTTATTTTATTTTTTCTCCCCTTTTCTTTATTGATTTTTTTGTTAGGCTTGAGACAAGTTCAACAAACCGCATACAGAGCGCATCAATACACTTTGGACAGAAATTATAAACAAATAAAATTAACCTGCTTTGCTTACTAATTGGCTAGTTACTGGCATTATCGTGTGTTTTTTAGTACCGTTGCCCACCCAGGCAACAAATGTATTTATTAAATGAAAAATACATTAAAAAATTGCGCAATATTCTAGAGCAGCCGAAGAACAGCAAAAACTTCGATTTGCAGTAAATGTCTATATACGTGTGCTAGGCATTTGTAATTGCCTCATTAGGAGGCTGATATGGCTGCCACATACATACATACATACACACGGATGTACAACAAACAAGCAATGCACTCGGAAAGTTTGCCAAGTGTAACGACAAGTGCGAACATGTGCGATCAATTAATACTGCTGTTTATTAAAGAAATGTAAAACGATACACGCACACACACACACACACTTACGAATATGACTTGCGCTTTGCTTGCTGTTGTTTGAGTTAACGGCAAAATATATTTTGAAAGAAAATCACAAACAAACCCACGCCTTAAACTTTTTAATCAGCGTGGCCATAGCAAGTTTGTGTCTGAAGTCTTTTGTTTTGGGGGGCTTATGCGCTCTACATGTGTCGATGGTAGCGATAAGGCAAGTCGTTGCTTTGACAAATTGTTGTTAAATACTTATGTACAACTAAGTATATGATTGATTAACTGTAATGTGCCATTTCCGCTATATACTAGTTCACTTTGAACGCGCCTAAACTTGGCTTCAATCAGAGCGGCAAATTTAGCACTTGGCTGATCGAATTGACTAACTGACAGCATGGCAATCGTATACTTACTAAACTGTGCAAAGCAAACAATTTAATTTAATTGCACTTAGTGATTGGCGTTGTAGTTAATATGCGTTAAATGTATATTATTTCAGACTTAATGTAATGTGATGACAATTGCTGCAAGTGTGAAGGAAAAACTGGTTTAACTTCTGTCTAGAATACTCGTATTGTCGGTGATTTTCCTCAATCAAAGTGACATGAATTATGTGAATATATTTGTAATGCAGCTGTCACTGACCTGCGTCAGCTGCATAAATGTGCATATATCTTAATTATAGTATGACAACAATGTCGCTATAGTTCTAGAACCTCTAGAGTCTAGACAAATGAGAAATGGAAATTTTTGCGTTCAAAGACGCCTTGTGAAAGTGTTTTTACCGGAAACACCTATTATCAAATTTTGTGTTATAAAATTATTATTATATTTTTTTTGTTGGATGTAATTTGAAATTCAATTACACGCAGCTATAAAAAGTGAAAATCCCTAGGCGTAATTAGATGTAATGAGTGGCAGCATTGTTAAGATGATGGCAACTTTAATCGCACTCTGTCCCGGTCTTGGTCTCAGTCTCAGCCTCTTGACATGAGTCATAAACACCGAGCTGAGCAACGGTGACAATTCGATAATACGCCTCACTAGACTCTGGCATTGCGTCATATGGAAATACGTACGAGTACGAAACAGTTTCAGCTTGTTTTATGCCAGTCATGCTCTGAGCTGTCACACTGTGCGTATGCGTGATATGCGCGATGTAATGCGGACAACGGATCCTCCCACTAGAAGTTGAGTGTGTAATAAATAAAATGGCAGCCATTAAGTCGAGCCACAGACTGGGCACACACACCACCACACTGACAATAAAAAAATCACCGTATTGCAGTTTTTGTTGTTTTTCGGGCTAGCTGGTTCTCCAACCCGTAATTACAGCTACTTCTCTGCGCTCTCAGCCACACCCGCACTCATCACGACAGCCTGCAGCTGGAGCTCTGTACACTGCCTAATAGCAGAGACTGTGCTTTAATGAAGCAAGTAAACGTCATGACTCGAGACGTCGACTGCTAAATACATGTAGACAAGGCGACAAATAGGCATTGTATTACATGATGGACAGACGGACAGATAGACAGACTGGCCGACTGATCACCCAGTGGCTGCGCGCTCCAAATACTTGCCACTGCATGACATGCAGATGAATGAGCCCACAGGTGTTGCTGCCGCCAAAAAGGCTAAATGAGGCAACAATCATCTGACACGTGGACAAAGTGCAACATAAACACACAGCTAATGGCTGGCATATTTATTAAGTGTCGAAATTGGTATCAAAAGTTAATTTTCAGCTGTCGCAACTTCTACAAATGACTGTAAAAAAATGTGCAAAAAAACCTAGAAAGAAACAAACAAAATTAGTATCAGTATAAGCTCACGGTATTTATTTCAATAAAGAATTTTTGGACTGCAAAAAAAATCATTAAGCTATAAAAGATATAAACATTGCTAAGCTTATAGAAAATATAAATAATAATCTATTTTAATTTATTTAAATTTGTAGTGTTTTCAACTGATGAAAGAAAATAATCTAAAATGAACTTATCACGGAAGTAATAGATTTTCAGTATTCAGTTAAGAAGTTCAGTCAAACAACTTTTTTAAACAACTACTAACTAATTTTTATTAGCTGTAATTGTATAGAAAACTTTTATAAATCGATTAGAGCAATTTTCGGCCATTAGAAAAGAAATTTAAAAAGCTCAAATTTCACCGAAAACAATTCAATTTTCTTAAACCCCAAATCTGGCTCAGAGAAACTGCCACATTCAATTAAACTATAGTATGCTTGGTGTTGCATCATGTAAGTGAATGTTATTAAACAATAAAAAGTAATTCTTATGTTGTTTAATTATGTTCGTGCATATGGTAAATTGTAATTTCTCATTTCCTGTATAGAAAATTTCTCTATGAAGTCGTGAGATTCGGTTACATTTCTTCTGCATGGAGATTTGCAATTTATAATTGCAGCTGTGGTAAATGTATTTGCCTTGAAGCAAATCATATATGCCCATAACGGATTAAGCAAAATTACTTATTGATTACAGACCAACTCAGCGGGAATAACAATACCTACCTGCATGTATGTAGATGGCTGGGTTATAAGTACAATTCCAGTTTGGCATTAAGGAAATCACGAGGTATTGCATTGATGATGCTTCTGCAATTTACAGCTAATTAGCTTAGCCCCTGCCATGCCTTGCTGTTGCTGTAATTGCACACAGGTTGATTATTGAAACAAATGATTGGCATTAGCATAACTTGTTTAATTTTTTCTTTTGACTAATTACTCGTATAATTCAAATTGCAACAATTCTAGAAAATAAAGAATAATAATAATAAATATCATATATCTCTATTAGTTCCGAGTCTTGGCGGAGATATTAACATATGTAAGACCTTACCACATACGAGTGGCACTCATATACAACCACATTTATCGTTATAGTATATCAAATTAAGCATACGACTGTTTGCCCCAAGGCTGTAGACCAGTTTGATTTGGCTATTTTTCTTACATTTTGAGCGCTAATCGCCAAAACGTAACAATTATTATAGGAAAACATGAGGTCGCCGCTGTAACTGCATACGGAAACTCACTGAGAATGTTGTTTTCCGCGCACTACACTAATCTTTCTGGCTGGTTTCAGTTGTTTCTCTTTGGCAAATTTACTTTATGGGGCCGTAGATTAGTGTAGCTATACAGCTGCCAGTATTAATTATATCGTTAAACACATGCAGAGTGCATAAGTCCGCCTTGCTTTTTGGTGGGGATGTCTATAATCCATTCGATCATGGTCATAAGCTGTGATGTATTTGTTAGATTTTGATTGCTCAAGCAGCTATTCGACATTATTATGTTGCAATTTAGACATTTAATCTTGCATGCTTTGACATTTGAACCTTTTGCGTCAAGGCTGTTCAAGTGCTTAACTAATAATTTACATTCTTTTTTTTTAGGAATACCTCTCACAGTTTTACGATGGCTGGCGGGATCTTATGGACAACAAATCAGATCCGCGCACCAGAGACTACCCGCTCATGGATTCGCCGTTTCCAACGATAGCCATCAGCTTGACATATGCGTACTTTGTAAAGGTAAGTAAGATGGGGGATTCACCTCGGTCTACATACATTTCTACTAGACATACTCAGCCTATAATTAGCGTAGAATGATTCTGTTGAGGGAAAAACCCCAAATGAATACGCACTTAAGTGGAACTTGACTGCCAATCAATGGCAATGCTTATTAAGTTTTATTTTTATTTTCGTTTTTCCCTTCTGGCTCTCTGACTAGCATCTAGTTATCAATATACAGTGTATATACTTTGTCTATAGCCACAACGAAAAGGCGGATGCATTTCTTAGCTCGGTTAATGTCCTGCAAAACTAGTTTCGATTTTTAATGGGAATTGCAAAAAATAAGTTCAGGGCCAGTAGATACATTCCAAATCCGAAGCCAATCAGCGGCATGTTGAAACTGTGACCCAAGTAGGCCAAAATTACATATGCAAAAACCAAGAAAAATAAAACAGATAAAAGTCCCAACAAAAAACGAAAAATCGATTTCTATTTAGGTTTCCAGCTTACATTCGTCTATACATATGCATGTAATCATTTAAATGGCTTTCACACAGCCACAGTCCAAAGCGAGCAGCCGAGAGAAGAAAAAAAAACCGCACAAACAAAAGACTTGGGCAACGAACTTGTCCCAAAAACCAACAGACAACCGACAGACAAATAGACGACAGACGACCGACAACAGCCTCCGATTGATTTGATAATTGCAGCATCGCACCTTTGTTTGAACATGTATATTAAATGGGCAGCTGTAATTAAAAGCAGTGCGCACCACGCGATGTGGAAATGAAATTACTTTAACAACAACAGCAGCAGCAGCAAATAGCAGTAGCAGCATGACTAAAGAGACTAGCTTAAAGATCAAGGCTATGGAAAGGTTTTGCACCGTATCGAAACTAATTTTCCGCATGCCCATAAACCAAATGTGTGGTATTGAAATGGCAGCAACATTAGTGATTATATCCCGCAAGCTAGCTAAATGGGGTGTAATAGGCAGATGATGGCCTGTATAAACTTGAGCTTACTAACTATTGGAGCTACAGATATCAAATTTTATATGTAGATAGGATCTCCGTCAGCCCTTTTTTCATCTTTAGTTCCTCTTACTTATGTATATCGTACTGATATAAACAGTATAGAAAGCATTCCACAAATCTATACCTTAAGTCTTCTTAGTCAACAACTTAAATTTTTACTCAAGTTGATATTAACCCAAAGGTGAGCAATAGGAAATGTGGCAAACTTACGCAATCTCTTACGGATACAAAAACTTAGTACCTAACACGATAGTTGTTAAAAATCTGTTGACTATTGTTCTTGTTGTCTCATTAGAATAACACTTGGGTTTGGCAAGAGTGTAATTAACAGATTATATAGGAATAAATAACTCGCATCATTATATATGTAATCGGTAAATTCAATCAACTGGCAACCGGCTGCAGCTTATCATGCTTGAAAATATCACAATAAAATGAAGTATTTATTACTTTTAACCAAAACTCGTAAATATCTGCTAATTTGGTTTTTAGGTACTTGGGCCTAAACTTATGGAAAACAGAAAACCATTCGAGCTGCGCAAAGTTCTGATTGTCTACAATGCGGCACAGGTGCTTTTCAGCATGTGGCTGTTCTACGAAGTAAGTGAGAATCCAATCCGAATACTCCTTTCATCGGCAATATAATTTAAAATTTATTTTTATTACATATTTACAGTCTTGCCTAGGCGGATGGCTGAATGGCTATAACCTGAGATGCGAGCCCGTTGATTATTCCAACTCGCCGCGTGCGATACGTGTGAGTCTTTACATAGGCGAATGCTAAAGATATTCCCTATACATGTATATATTTTATTATAGTATACTATCTTGTGATGGTGGCAAATTTTATAATTCAGCGAATTCCGAATGAAATCAATGTTTGTTCAGTGTGCCAGTTTCAGGCACAATATGTATTAAGGCAACCAGTTCCAGGTTATTTTTTTCCTTTTTATTTCATCTCTTGGCTTAAACCTGGCACTCTAACGGCAACTGGTTCTTATGCTAATCAATTTCGATGACAAATACTGATGCCGGCCGGCATTATTGACAGATTGAAGGCTCACGTGTGTCGCCAAGCGTTGCCACAACCAATGACCATTAGCAAGAACCAAAAAATCGTTGAACGCCAATGATAGCAATTTGCATAACATCGCCAAAATATTGACCAGGGAATGCACGTGTGCCGTTAACTCGATTCAGAGTCTATATATAAGACTCTAACGTCACTGAGCGAATATATTAAACAGTAAAGATATAAGCTGAAATTTGCCTAATAGTTCTCTATTAAAATATAGTATAGAAAGAAGCAAATAGGAAATGTGAAGAAATTCGTAATAGGAATTATATTATATTTATTATTCGTTTAATATAATTCAAATTCAATTTCAGGTACCTTCAAAACAATTGAAATAAATTAGCTAAAGTAAGATGCAATTTTTTATAAGGGGAAGGTTGCCAAAGACTTAGACTATAAGGGAAAATCTTTCCTTGTACTATATAGAAAATTTTGAAAGGTTGAAGAAGGTTACTATAATACAATTAAAATAATTATTTATGAAAATGTGTGCCTGCTTCTTTTCCTTTCAATAGAATCGCAAGAAGGCTGGCGGACACATATCAAATAATAATGATTAAATTATAATTTGTAGGATAGTAATCTACACATTAAAATCTGATTTAAAATCCGGACTTCAAAGAAGGGAAAGTACAGGGAAAGTTACTTAAATCATCTTTGTAGGTTGATTTACTTCAGTAAAAATCTTTTCAGACTCAATACAAGCGCATTCAACTGTTTAAATTGTCATACTGATAATAATCTCTCTTCTTTTTTTACAGACTGCTAAAGGTTGCTGGTGGTACTATTTCTCCAAGTTCACCGAGTTCTTTGACACATTCTTCTTTGTGATGCGCAAGCGTTACGATCAGGTGTCCACACTGCATGTGATCCATCATGGCATAATGCCCGTGTCCGTCTGGTGGGGCGTCAAGTTCACACCTGGTGGCCACTCGACATTCTTTGGCTTCCTCAACACCTTCGTGCATATCTTTATGTATGCGTATTATATGCTGGCTGCCATGGGACCCAAGGTGCAGCGTTACTTGTGGTGGAAGAAATATTTGACAGTGATGCAGATGATACAGTTCGTGCTGGTCATGGTGCACTCATTCCAGCTGTTCTTCAAGAATGATTGCAACTATCCCATTGGATTTGCCTACTTCATTGGCGCCCACGCAGTCATGTTCTACTTCCTCTTCTCCAACTTCTATAAGCGTGCCTATGTGAAACGTGATGGAAAGGTATGTATATAATGATTAGATAAAGTATAATCAAATTAACTTAACTTGCCTTTTTTTTATTTAAAGGACAAGTCGGCTGTCAAGGCCAATGGTCATGCCAATGGCGCTGTGAAGCAGCACAAGGATGGCGGCGATGTGACGCCACGTAATGGCCATCTGAATGGCGGCGTCAATAGATTCCAAAATACCTTTTCCAAATTCACAACTGAAATGTGCAATCCGGCGCTCAATACGACGCGACAGCGTGTCCTTGTCAATGGGGGCAACAATTGAAGCCGTAGTAGCTAGACCAGCAGCCAAGCAGCCAGCCAGCCAGCCAGCCAGCCAGCCAGCCAACCAATAAACAAAGCATAAATTAATTAATTAATTACTTATGATGTAACAATTACCATTACATTAATTACATTACGTAACATTAAATTAATTATAAGCATAGGGAGTCCAAGTGTAATTCTAAGCCAAAACGAAAATTATCGAAAATCTACGCACATGGAATAAACGAAAGGAAAAAAAACATATTGTCATAGAAATCCAATTGATAGCAATTTGCACGTATGTATGTATGTATAGGCCAAGCTATTGTATCTATCTTTATCTGAATGTATCTAGGCAAATGTATCTGCATCAAGTAACTCTCGCTTGCACAACAGAGAAATACTTCCTTCATAACTTTTATCTACACTCATCGTACACTACATATTTGTATATATATCTGTCTATATATTTGTACTTACATATGTAATATATGTCTGTGGAAATAGCTAACGCTAGATGTCTGACAATGTCATCGCTGTCAACGCCAGTTGCATCTACTTGAAGCTATTCTTTGTTTTATTATTATTTCGATCGTATTTTTGGTAATGCAAGCAATTATTTATATACGTGTTTATTATTTTGTTGGATTTTTTTGAACAACAGATATGTGTTTTTTATTTTATAAATAAATTCGAGATTGAAAGAGACACTGCGGTACAGTTGGTTTCATTACTTAATTGAAGAACCTACTCCAAGTACGGAAAACTGGCCGGGGGACTTCATTATTGGCTATGAAGTAATATCATTCAAAAGCTGTTGTCAGCGTGATTAAGCATTTATTAGAAGCATAAATGAAAACTTATTGATTAGTAGACGCTGACTTGGCATTTTAAAATCAATTAAACTATGCAGTATTCTAGTGTTTGGCTAAGTGATTAAAAATCTTTAAACACAAACAACCAAAGGTAATACCAATAGTTTCACGTCCTCTCCGTTTACCCTCATTTTAAATTTGGCGCTCACAATTTGGCATATTAACATTTTATCAAGTGGCAACGCTTGACTTACTCATTTTGGCACATGTTCGAAGTGACGCTACGGTGGCGCCACGTAATTTTGAATGGACTAGAGATGGCAAAAAAACATCGATATTTATGGTATATCGAAGGTGAAGTACGCGCGAGCACATTACGACGTCACAAATTCTTATTTATGAGAAGTCAATATACAAACCAGCTGTATTAAGCAGATAAAAAAACTATTAGTATTTATTTTATATTTATGAGCACATTAATTGTACAATAAACTATACTATAGCGTGGTGCGGTATGCTGAGAGACGCTTAGCGCAACCTCTTCATTTACTTGCCCATGCCTATTCTTGCTGACTTTCATCGTTTTCCTTTTGGTTTTTGTTTTTGTTTCCCGCTCAGTTCCATTTCAGACTTTCTTGTGCATGGTTGTTGCCGTTGTTGCGTGCGTTTTCTTTTCGGATATAATTTGTTAGATTCGATCCCTTCGCGTGGGTGTGTGTATGTGAGTGTTTGTTTCCGCGTGTTAATTTAAAGTTAAAATATTGCTTTCAGTGTCAGCATCATCTTAGCGCAGCGGCAAATAACCATAGCTAAATAAACTTAACGCACAAACATTTCCTAAATGTTCGCTTCCCGCGTCGATCAGTTCCATTAACAGACAAGTGCGCCTGTGTTTGTTCATATATGTGTGTACATGTGTATTCGTCCATGTGTGTGTGAAATTCTTTAAATTTAAGCAAAATTCCTCTTCGCCTGCACATTTACTCTCGCAGTTCGCCGGCCTAATATCCAATTGGCGGTGAGTTAACATCGATTTTCTGTTAGCAACTTGTTGGGCACACTCACATTATGCGTACATACTACATTGAGAAAAATTAGTCATCGTAGTAGTTGTAGTTGCTGCGTGGATTTAATTAAAAAAAATAGAAAAAAAACGGTCTCCTGTTTCCCGCCGCGCCCAGCAACGCGTCGTAAGAGACGTCAGAAACAGCAACAAATTTAAGAGAGGAAGAGAGTACACGTGCATACGCTCTACAGCTCGCTGGGTGTCTGTGTGCGAGTGTGTGCATAAGCATGGACGTGCGGACGCGGCTTGCTCTTTAAGTGGGGGTTCATTGCTTAATATGTTGGTGAGACCCGCATTTGTTGCGGTTCATTAATAATTCTGACGAGCTTTAAGCTTTATTCGAGTTAAAAATTTAGTGTATGGAAATAAATATTTAGTTAGTCAATTTAACCAAATTTAATTAGATTTTGTAAAACGTTAAACATAGTGCTATTTATTATACAGTCCACTCGATTTATGGACTAGCTTTAAATATATGTATGAATTTCAGTCGGAGATTTAACACTACCTGCCTTGATTGACTGCCAATTGGGTTGGTACACATTTCGGTTATGTCAATTCAAATTTTTTTGTTGCATCACACCCAGCACCGCATTTAAATCCAAATTCCCCAAGTCAAAGTCAACTTGACAACTCGTGTGTGTACGTGTGTGTAGGTATGAGCTGTGCGCGCCTGCGCAGCCCTGCGTTGCATTTATAGTCGATAAAAAAAACAAAACAAAACAAAATAAAAATTTCACCTGGCAGCAATGCGGAAACGTCACTACGCGACGACGCGCCGTCAGTCGTCAGTCTGCTGTCGACAAGCGACGATTATCGAAATCGCAATTGAGTTCATGCAGTAAATACAGAAGGTCGACTAGGTCCGCCTAAATGAGCCCACAGATTGAGCAAACAATGAAAGCTTCGTCTATAGCTTTTCGAGCGAAGCTTTCACAAGTGTATTTACAGCTAAAGAGTAGCGATATTTTTGCAAATAACTTTAACCCTTGCCTTTAGTGCGTACTCATTAGCCTGTACAAATGCCAATCGCTAATTGAATTCTCAACACCTTGCCCCCCCACCCGTCTGGCACTTGCGTCATGTTGTATCAATATAAAAGTAATTAATTGACTAAGCATATGCATACATAGATATTTAACTGTGTAATAAGACAACAAAATGCGAAGATCGTTTTATCAAATGCCTCAAGGTTCAAGTTCGAATAAATTCGACTCAGCGACGAGAGTATTTTCAATGCACTGCAAATTCGGAGAGCGTTAAAAATACTACACTACGTTATTTTTGTATTAATGTATGGAGTGTGTGTGTGTGTATCGTATCATATAGAAATTTCATTTTAGCACCAGAGCGATCAAAGTCCACACTTGATTGTGCTATACATACACACACACATACATATTTATATATGTATATGCATACCTATGTATGTGGGTCTTGGCGTGGTCTGCTTTGATGATGTTTGATGCCATCGTACGACTGTGTGTAAAATGTATCTCAGTGTGTGTATCGCATTTATGTAGGTCTTAGCATCTCATGCTTGATAAGCACTCTTTGGCACTGTTATTAGCTACGAAGTTCTTTCAACCGGTTTGCCCACAGCAAAAGTACTTGGCCACGAAAACCAGATACCCTGCAAATCACGAGTAAACCCAATTAAATTGATCAATCAAATAAAAAGCAAAGACCGACATAATTGACTAACCTGTTCATGCCTATCACGTGCCACTCTATGTGTCGAAATTAATTGCAAAATTTTTATTATATTCTCGCGGCGTTTTCATCACTTTTACATAGGGTATACGATTAAAATATATGCATATATGTATAGTTATTGAAATCAATACAATACTGTGCAGGCACGTCTTTACAGTTATTGTGTTTGACCACAAACATTTGAATAGCACCACAAGACTGCGGCAACAGAACTGCCTTAACAGCCACCTGTTGCCTCCGCCATGAATACAAAAGATGCCGTTATCTGTTTGTGGCTGCCACAGCACTTGAGAGTTTTCGTTGATGAGAGAAATTTCGTGTTGCCAAGCTGTGAGCTGCGGTATCTCATACTATTCCATATATTATAGGCAATATCTGTCAGATGCTTCTTGGCCTCTCTTATGCTCTAGCACGGGGCTTCTTTTAGTAATACGAGTAATACTCTGGCTATTATACAATCGAAGAGCTCTCTACGTAAAAGGCAAAAAAGTTGAGCGTGTGCTTGGCACTTTGGAGCTGTTGCCCTTATAAGTAACAGATGCTACGTTTTTTTTTTACTTATTTGTTTATGGAAAATTGAAGAATGAATATAGACATAAATTATTATACTGCTGACATAATCTTTTTAAGCTCATAATAAGTTTTGTGTATCTTTGAAATCGTTGTAGCTTTTGTAGTAGTTATTTTAGGCTGTTTTGTTTTATTTATTTTAATGTCTTTTATTCCTATCCCTTCATTATTAAGCTTTAAAATAACGTATCATATGTTTTGTGGCCCATATTCGTTTTGTAAATGTAGTCAAAAGCAAACCGGTTGAAACACCGAAGCATCTGGAAGTTTTTTGCATCATTTATTTTGCACTTTTTTTATGCTTTCATTAAAAACTTAATACCATTGACTTCATTTCATATTTTTCGCACATAAATTATGCGACCTTGATTTCGCTCAGACATACCTGTACCTTAATCTGCATATTTTTTTAGAGGCAAGATTAGCTTATATATATGGTCGCTGTCTGGCCAAAGGTCTTGTGCAAGTTCCCCTCTAGAAAGTAAATCCACCAGTCGGGAGTATACTATATAAACACAAACACAATTTATATTTAGTGCATAATTTACAATTTAATAAGTGAAACTTTGCAGATCAATCGCATTTTGACGGAACACATCAACAATATGTTCATACTATATTAAAAGGGCTCGTACAACTTGCGCTTTCGATGCAACAGCAGTTGAAACCTGTCTCAGAAGTAATAGTCGGATGCAACGGACAGTAGAAGACGTTGAACTTAGTCTTTGAGTTACGACTTTTTAAATGAAATTCAACTTAAATGGAATGTGTGTACTAGTCAAGCGCAGACTACAGTCTCAGATGTAGCAGTCGGATGCCAGTAGAAGACTCCATAATCAATCTTTGAATTATGAGTTGACTATTGAGTGTTAGTTGCACAAACACAGCAGACCCTCTTATAAGAGAATCAGTGACGAATCGAACCATTGCTGCATGAATCCATTGGGGGCTGTTGTTGCCTTTATTTAACTATGGAATGCCAAGTATTTAACCACATTTTGGGCCGGCTGTAAGTCTCTTTCACGAACTGGCCCAGTCACGCACCTCAGCTGAGTTTTGGGCGTTGAGCCACTTTCGGCCCGTTTAGGTTTAATTTTTCGCTGTGTCTACTTTTCGGTTTCTGCTTTATTTTTTTGCACGCTTACTTTGCGGCCTCTTTCTACCATAAAAGAGATGCACGAATCAAAAACAAAATGTACAAACATTTATTGGGTGATTCGATGTAGTATTTCACTTTTCACCTGTGTAGTAGTATACTCAATGAGTGAGCTAATGAAGGGGTATCATGTGGTTATGCAAATGTTGACACTGCACAAATGAAATCCATTAACAATTAGATAATTAGAAAAGCTAAAGGGGACTGCCAAGTCCAATATTTAGATTCTAAAAATCCGCACTTCAAGTGTGTCTCCAAAGAAAAGTGCTAACTGCATCCGTAACTGTGCCTTTTGAACTTGGTACTCACTCGGCACGTGCTCTCAAACACTAGACAACATAGTATATGAGTATGGTATGTACTATTACACTTGTTACATCACCAACGAAATCGTAGGACAACGCACATTCTGTGGTAATTTCTAGTTCATCAAAAATTAATAGAGTTTATTATTTCTGTGTTTGTGCGTGTGTTTAGTCTGGAATTTCAGGTGTTTTATCGACCTTCATATGCCCAAGCTCATTCACAAACTGCAGGGTCTATCACGATCAGAGTCCACACATGCTTTGGCCATTCCCTGAATACGATCCACAACATCCACATGGATATGGCTGGTGCGCCATTTTGTTTGCATTTCAAATCAGCGCCATCTAGCGCTAATGAACCGAGCACACACGCACACACTCACACACTTAAAGGCGTATTAATAGTATTAAATAATAATAATAATAACAAGTCAAAGTCAAAACAGTTGAGGGTCAACAGTTTTTACATCTATTGCTCATCCCAATTGAAAGATATA
The DNA here is from genome assembly GCA_035045005.1 of Liodrosophila aerea. Taxonomy (NCBI): domain Eukaryota; kingdom Metazoa; phylum Arthropoda; class Insecta; order Diptera; family Drosophilidae; genus Liodrosophila; species Liodrosophila aerea. The sequence goes on from JAWNNL010000753.1 coordinate 1,210,774, forward strand.
CATACATACATACTATATGTATGTATATCTTTTTCAGCATTTGCCATAATCCGCAATCTGACCATGAAAACCATTTGCTACGTGTTGTTGTTTCCGTTTTGTAAGAAAGCCAATTTGCCTTTTTTAATTGTTGTTGTTGTTGGTATTTTGCTATTTTGTTTGTTTTTTGTAATTTTTTTGATGTGTCTTCAGTTTCTTCTGTTCGAGTTGTGTGTGCAATAATTTCGCACTTGCCCCCAAAAAGTTCAACAAAGTATTTATACGTTTCTGACTTTGACCCGATTCGCGTGCCATATTTAATTGTGTGTCATTTACAGGTGGGCGTAAACTACAGAGACCATCAAAACAACAAAAATTGCAAGTGGGTTATGCAGAGTATGCGACCAATAGATACTCAGTACATGTGTTTAAAGTGATGAAAACCCAATGTTAATGATGATTGTTTAAAAAGGAAATTTAAACAGTTTACAATATAAGCAACCCTATACCCCTTACTCTGATTTCCCGATATAAGCATACCCTTTAGCCTACTTTTCGCTTACGGGGTATTTAATCAATGTCAGCAATAACATTTTTATGAGCAGGCAGGTCATTGCTGATGGGTATTGATTGATTACCCATTTAGCGACTGCACTGAACCTAGTATGACCACGCAATTGTCGGTGCATGTTGGAAATGCTCTAATAAATATATATTAATTTAAAAAAAAAACAAAAAACAATACAAATTATTGTATTTCAATAACGAAACAAAGTTTTATATAAAAAAAATGCATATTATTATATTATTATTATTATAGTATAATCAAAAGGAAGAGAGAAAAACAAATATATTTAAAACACCATTGTACCAATAGCAAATAAACACATCACTTTTAGCAAAATGGTGCGAAATATGACGTGTTTATATTCCACACTGTATTAGCTCAAAAGAGTGAACAAATTATACCTTATGCATCTACAATTGTTTTTATTAACTTTGACTAAAGTTTGCGTAAACCGAAACTCAATCTATCATATAGATTTGCCATTAATTCGAATCTATAAAATGTAGTCAAATCTTTGAGATTTTCAAATCGATAAGTCCGTTGGCAGTATGTAGTAATTAACTCTGTACACAATGCAATAACACGTGCCGGGTTAACAACATTGGTTTTTGTGTTCATTTACGTAAACAAAGCAACAAAAACATGCAGCTAACACCCGTAACTGGAAACGCCCAAATAATAAAAAAAGCAGAAGTACATAATTTATATGAATTTGCATTTGTATTTGCATCAGCATTCTATCAAAGAACTGATTAACAAATGAAAAGAAAGCAGAATGCGATAAGTATATAATGCTCTTTCCAGTTAGACAAGTCTTGGGAACTGGGGACCTGGAGACTTTGGAACCTGTAACGCCGCAGCCACAACGACAGTCGGAGTCGGAGTCGGAGTCAGCACGTAGAACTCAGATGGAGTAGCGAATAGCAGACTGTCTCCCCACCTCTCTACACTCCAGCTCTCCCCGTTGGTCAGCTAACAAATTAGACCTTCACTATATGCAAGTAACGGTTATTGTTGTTTTTGTTTTGTTGCTGCTTCTGTTTCTGTCCGAACGAGTTCAACAGTCTGCCACTAACACATAGATACTCGATTGTGCTTACTTGCATTCTGTTTGGATGTCTGCTCTGTTGCGGTATTTGTTGCAGCCTTTTTCGCACACCTGTTGCTGCATGTGGCACAGTTATTCAATTGTACATAATTATTTATGTACACAAGTACATAGGTGTGTGTGCAGGTGTGTATGTATGTATGTGTGTATGTAGTACATACTACGTCCGTCACAGTCATAAGCCGGAAAGCGAAAGTGATTTTGTTGGCCTCAAGCGAATCACTGGGCAAAACGAATGCTTAGACAAATGGCCAGCAAAACGGCCGTTACATCAACAGAGATAATGTATTGCCGCCACAGAAGATAGCAGCAGCAGCAGTAGTGCTTGCCACAAATGTCTCAATTCACATGCATGCATGTAATACTGTGTGTGTGTGTGTGTGTGAGTTAAGCAAAAATTTCTTCTCTTTCAGCTGATGGTGATGGTGCTTTTGCAATGCAAGCACAACTCAGCGTATTGAGGGTAGCTCGACTGACCAATGCTTTTGCCGTGCCGCTGTGGCTCAGTTGTATTTTTGGCACGCTGGCCAACGGTTCAACTAGCGGTTAATCTGCGCCGTTGGCTTTGCCTTCGCATCGAACCACTCGTAACTCGTAACTCTTCACGCGCCACACACTACACTCCACACTCCACGCCCTCTCTTCAGTCAACGATTGGCAAACACAAGCGATAAACGGTCACTTACACTTTGTCTCTTCAATATTGATTTTCGAGTTCGAGTTTTGCTGAAGGGCGTGCGGTCACGCACACACACACACACACACGCACGTTTACTCGCTCTCTCAGTGCGCGTGCGTTCGTCTGTTCTCGCCATTCTCACTGGGCTTATTATCCAGCACTAAGACGAAAGCTCGTTAGGGCATGATTCACCGTTAAGCCGTGTAATCGCTTTGCTCGTGCGCGGACTGATCATCGCAATCGATTCAGGGTTCGCCCGGCTGGCTGTTCGCTCTCTCGTCGCGTTGCTCTCTCTCTCAGACTGCGTCGCATTCGCAGTCGCTGTCGTTGCCTGATAAGGTTCACAGGCGCATCCAGCGAGTCGTCAGTTGGCTGTAAAACGTGCAAGGCGAAGCATCGGGTTGACGAAACGGTACGAAGCGGTAAACAGTTAATGCTAACAGCAAAAGTGTCAAGTGTATTTGCTGTTGTTGCCGTTGTCTCTATTGTGTGTCTAGCCAATGTTGTTGTGATTATCTAATCGTCATAAAGACAACAAAATCAGACATAATTAAAAAAGCCAAGCCAACGCCAAAAATACTAGCAATTTTGCAGACGCAAAGAAAAGCGAAGCACTTTCCAAAAGGGAAACAACACAAAAAATACATAGTTAAAACATAAAAAGAAACAAAAAGTGTAACGAACGCACAACAACAAAGGGTAGCAGGTGCGTGGTCAAACCAACGAACTTTGTAAACAGCTCTGTAGCTGTCTGCTCCCCATGTGTCGCTCCCCATCTCCATCTCCATCTCCATATATAAAATTCGCATTGTATAATCGCACCAAAAACGCAAACGTGATTCGCCTGCAAAAATAACCGAGATTAGGGCCTGTAAATACACTGGAAAAAAGGCAGCATGCACTGAATCAACTTCCTCTTGAGGATAACATTTGCTGTTAGTCAACCGCGGCGCTTATCAACTTGATTAAAAAACGAGAACGAAAAGAAAAAGAACCGCTAAATGAAGAAATAATTAATTAAGCTTAGCTGTGTGTGCGGGTATGCTCGTATATGTGATCGGTCAATTGGCATTGATATGTGCCGATTGTAACCAATTATAGCGCCGCTTGCTTCAAGGGAATAAAAATTCTTTTTACACACCTGACTCAGCTAGTCGAACAGGTGAACATAAAACTGGCATTGATAAGCGTGTGGGCTCAATTTGATTACCGAATATTCAGCGAAATTTATTATTGGTATTGGGCTTATCTTTATGCTCATTCTTGGACGTCTTGTGACTCAACTATTTCCACGTTTCGCGATTAACTGATAAACGTAATGCGTCATACACTCGTCTGGCAATTGCAATGGCCACTCGAGCACGCCCCTCTTCAGTCAAATCTGCATTGATTTTGCGGTCAATTAAGTTTTCTAAGCGAACGATAATCGCAGATAAGCCAAAACACACAAACTAGACGAAGAGTGGGGGTTGGCCCTTTTAACCGCCAATTCACTGTTTCCCCTTTCTCCCAAGCTTTATGCGCGATTAAATCAGTTAACTGCAAACTAACATAAAATATTTCAGTTTGCGTTTTAAGCGCTGTGTGTTGTGGGCGTTCGTGTTTGCTCTAGTTAATAAGCAACAACAACAAGCAGGGCTAAGGCCACTCTTTCCACTGCTCATACTACTACTCTCTTGCTACTCATAATGCACAGCGAAAAAATCGTCAGGAAACCATGAACTTCAATCTAAATATCGCGAGAATAAAAGTTCTACTTTGTCTTGACACTATTATGACAGTTCTTATTTCAGACCGACTTTTTCCCCTTTGTGTAGTATTTGTGCTACTACTATTACTACTACTATGTATTGCTACTACTAAACACGTTAGCATTCGCGTGCCCCTTTGCACCCTTTGCTGCCACTCTCAAGTGCAACACCTATGCAATACTCGACTGAGGCTCAGCCGGAAGCAACAGGCGTCTACTGTGATAGACTGGGGGAGTGTTAGAGCGCAGAGAGGGGGTGTGTGTTGAGTGTGTTGTTCTCCAGTTGCATGGCTCATTGATTGTTTACTTGGGTGCAGACTCTGTTGCTGACGCCACTCGCTCAGTGACACAGCAAATGTGCAAAAACTTGGAGAAAAAACACAGAATGCGTGCGTTGGGCAGATACCCTGTAATTACAGTAATTGTCAGCTTACTAAGTAACAAGTGTGTATCATCATAGACTACAGTCGTGCGCCACCTCCTTTACTGAGTGCACAAGAAGTGCTAAATATAGTTCTTTATTTGAGCTAACTCTGTTAGTTTGCCTTGAGCCAGGGTATGGCACGGCGACATCCACACCCATTCGCAATGTTTGCCAATTTTTATTTGCTCCACTTTGAGTTGTAATTCTTCTTTCGACTGATTATATAAGTAAAGTACAGTTGTTGTAGGCTTGTTGTTGCTGTGGTTAGTACACATGTTACCTACTGCGATTTATGGTGCCACAGTCCAATGAGATGGTGTGTGTGTGTGTGTGTGTTTACCTTGACAATTCGAATTGTCAACAGGGCATGGGGCGAGAGTGAAGCGACTTAAACGAACTGTGACGTGAACTGGCCGTGCCCATCAATTCCGCGTTTCGTCAATATTTCATAATATATACTATGTGTGTATGTATTTCAGTGTTTATGCAAAAAGCAAGAGACAAGCCACAGATTTACTGACTTGTCTGTTGCACATACATATGTACAATACAGTGCGCCAGTCGGACCCATAAAAGTTGCCACTGACCCACACAACAGCAACAGCAACAGTAAATTCCAACAACTGCTCAACTTGCTGCGGTAATTGCAGACCGAGATGAAGACTTAGATAGCGCTTGAGATTGAGACAGACTCGGAGACGGAGACGGAGACCGAGTCTTAGATTGCGGCAATAAAATGAAAAAACAACTACCAAAAAATAGAGAAAAAGAAACTGCTACAACGGCCACAATTTTGTCAACAATTTGTGGCGATTGAGCAAGTTGTAGCTGCGTCTCCGTCCCAGCCTTTGTCTGCACCAAGAGCTATAGATACATTGGGTCTATGGCATTGCCAGTCATTGTTCATGACATTCAAAACATACTTCGAGTGGCCACAACTCGCGGCGAGTACATTGCCATCAGACGCAGACCTGGGTCATGGGACTGCGGCGCCTCTAGGAAGGTCGTCGTAGCATGTGCAAAATATTATGTCGACAAATTCTAATGTAAATGTATGCGTGTGTGTGTGTGTGTGTGGGTGTCACGTGTGTCACTTAGTAAGTTAATCAATAGGCTAAAGTGGTTCGTAGAGTGAATGTTGCAACTATACTCATAATACCGAGTGTGTAATATATTTCCTATAAACTCATTACCTTACAAATTAGCTAGAATTCTGCTATAATATGCTAAATATACATACTATTAGTCTGCCAGGAAACAGACGGGTGTTTACCGTTAACATTAGCGTTTTATTAACTGTGAATTCCGTTTTAGTTAATGACTGTACCATAATTTACGTACCCCACACTCGCAATTCGATAGAATGAACTCGTAAAATCGAAATTAAATTCACTATTTTAATTTGCATAAATAAATTAGTTGGCAGCATAAAAACTAAATCAGATCAAAATGTTGATAAACATTGTTTATATATTGTCAGCATTTGTTCTTTTTATGCTTTTAATTGTGGTAACTATAGAAGTCTGTCCTATAGTGAATGGGAAATTGTGTCCCCTCCTAATGAACGACACTGAGGTCACAGTTTCCGCTGCACACAAAGTGCATTCTTTGTCCAGCCGTTGGAATTTTAATGAGCTTTACTACAACAAATAGCAACTACATATGTATTATGCAATTTTTTTCAAGTGCATTACATATTGATACTCGTAGTCGTACTTTGTATACGCCGTAATTGCAAAAGTGTTGATTGGGTTTGGCTTTGCTTAATTGCATCAATCACGTTCAAATTTGTATATGCAGTTCCTTACTTATTCTGTTAATTGCGTCTAACAGCCACTTTTAGTTGTTAACACTAGCTACTAATCATAGTGATTTGTACTTACGTTTCTACTACAAGTTTCTCTGTAAGTTTGCTGGGTATCCAATTCAGAATTTCAAGCAGTAACACACCGAACACTATGTTTAAAGTTTTTATTTAAAATATACCTCTAATCTGTTTTTACCTTTGTTTAATTGCAGCTACACTAATACAGATTCAAGAACAACAGTGAAACTAAATCAAAAGTATGGATGGACTAGTGCAAGATGCGGTACATTGGTACCACGACCTCATGGACAATAAAAGCGGTAAAAGATTCGAGCTTAAAAACTGTTTAAACTACCTAATACTAATTAAGTTCTTGTTTACCATTTTCAGACCCGCGTGTTAACAACTTCTTTCTGCTATCCTCGCCGCTGCCCACGCTTTGCATGTGCTTATTCTATGCATACTTTAGCAAATCTCTCGGACCTCGGCTTATGGCCAATCGCAAACCAATGAATTTACGCAAGGTGTTAGTCTACTACAATGCGATACAGACCATATTCAGTGCGTGGATTTTCTATGAGGTAACTTCAACTAGGAATAAAACCTGCAGTTCAAACTAATCTGTATTTTCTTTGGCAGTACTTAATGAGCGGCTGGTGGGGTCACTATAGTTTCAAGTGTCAACCTGTTGACTATAGCAACAGTCCAATGGCCATGCGAGTAGGTTCATCAAATTTTGATATATTTATCAAATAATGATTTGTCAATTTCCTTTCTAGATGGTCAATATCTGCTGGTGGTACTACATATCAAAGTTTACGGAATTCTTTGACACACTCTTCTTCATCTTACGCAAGAAGAACGAGCACGTTTCAACGTTGCATGTCATTCATCATGGCTGTATGCCGTTCTCGGTATGGATGGGCCTGAAGTTTGCACCGGGTATGTGAATACAATCATTCATATTAGTTGATAATAATAATTAATCCGTTTATTTGAACAAAATCAATTGTATTTAATTTAAATTCGAATTTCATTAATTATTTATTCATTGGTTCCATTCATCTAGGCGGACACAGCACATTCTTTGCCCTGCTCAACTCGTTTGTACATATTGTAATGTATTTCTACTATATGATTGCTGCTATGGGTCCAGCGTATCAGAAGTTCATCTGGTGGAAGAAATATCTTACCACCTTTCAAATGGTAAATGGAGAGCGGGAAGCGAGCGGAATCATTTATGGCAATTGCTTTAATTGTTTTTGTCTTTCAACTTGTTCAACAGGTGCAATTCGTGGCCATATTTACGCATCAGTTCCAGTTGGTGCTCCGCGACTGTGACTATCCCAAGGGATTTATGGTCTGGATTGGACTGCATGGCGTTATGTTCCTATTTCTATTCTCTGACTTCTACAAAGCCAAATATCTGAGTGTTCAGCGTCGACGCCGTGAAGCACTCAAAGCCAATGGCCACACGAATGGTGTTCATACGAATGGCAAGGCCAAGTATTTGGGCAACGACGTTTCGGAGCTAGGCAATGGCGACAATAAGGGAGCTTGCATGGTAAGTAGGGGCCAACTGTATCAAAAGGCAAATCGCAATCGAATTTAACTAGTTAGTAGTAATGTTAAATCAAGTAGCCCTTGAAAGTTATTAGCCGTGGCTAAACAAACGTAACGAATCGCCACATGGAGGCCTCCACTCAACACTCAACTCGTCTCAACTATAGTTGCTGTAGTACTATGTGTGTGCATGTAGTCTGTATGTATATTTTTCATCAACTTAAAAATTCTAACTAGCTTAGTTAAACAAACAAACAGCACATGCACACACACACACCCAACACACACATCCATCTGCGCAGTACTTGCAAACTCTCAATTGTTGCGCGGGGGACGATTCAATTAGCGTTCACATGTGAAGCCGGATGCGAAGGTCCAATCATATTGACTGGCTAGCTGCTGGTCACAGCGCTTTGAACTTTACTTTTTGAATGAATTACGCGCTTATGGAGACGCATGCACGTGTGCTGCCCCGCCACGCCCTTTTTAATATTTAATGTTTAATAAATAAATAATAATTTGTATTTTTGTATTATTTTGCAGCCCGTATTGGAGGACGAATATGTAAAGAGTAACGGGCATGCGAATGTCTTTGGGGATGGCTACTTCAAGGAGGGTGTATTGTCCAGCAATGATGCCATCTTGAACCCGGACAGCAGTAGCTCTAGTCTGCATCAGCGCAAAGTCAAATAACTACTACTAAGAAGTACTACGATGATATTCATTATGTTTACTATTAAGTGTTTAGCATGTAACTAAATCGATGAGCAGAGGGCATGGCTAATTCTAGTAGAATAGCATAGTATATATACATAAATAATATATGTTAGTGTATATATATTAGGCAGTTCATACATAGTTGGAAGAACAATCACAGAAAACATTCATTGCTTTTCGGTAATTTATGATTTAACTATAAAGTAAAACTAAAACAGGCATGCCAGATGTTAGTGGACATTAAGAAACAAGAACCAGGGAACCCTAACTCCCTCCACCATAACTAACCATAACCACCATTACCAGTACTACAATACACAAGACAAGACCAAATGCATCTATCAGCACCACTGAAGCCCTAGTTGAAGCCGTCAAAGTTGTTGATGTGGTTCCACAGTATACACAGATATCCAACTTAGTTCTTTGTAATACTATATGCAGGCTCAAACTGCATTTCTCAACTTGTGGCGTGCTCTCAGCTGACAGGCATCAGCTATCATTAACGTTTATCAATATATAATATCTATACACATATACATACCTACATTTATACACATAAACTAAGTGTAAACTTTTATATGGCTATTTTGGATAACAGAAAGAAAACGAAAAAAAGGAAACAAAACAAAATGGAGACGTCAACCTAACGATAAATGATAACAAATATGCTCTTAAGCCTGCTTTAAACTTAAACGTTAAACTATTTGTAGCTTGTTTAATATTTTTTGTATATTGAGTGAAAGAGAGTGAAGTGATTGTTGCAATATTTTGTAAAAGTCTAATAGTAAAACCTTACAATGTTGTTTGTAGTTAGCTAGCCAATTGAAACAAATCTAAAGAAAACACACACAAAGAACACAACAACAAATTCTAGCACAAAAACAACAAAACATATTAAAAGTTTTAGACTTTAAGTGCAACCAGCAGACAATCAGTTTGAATAGAAGAGAACAGTAAATAAAGAAAAAGAAAGAAATTGAAGAGTATTTAAAAAAAAAGAAATTGCTAACAATATTTGTACACAACAAAATGTAAATTGTTTTAAATCCTTGCTGTGGCTTATCTGCATATTTTAATTCGTTATTCTTTATTGTTTTACACTGCACTACTTTTTTATTATTTTTGTTTGGGTTTTGTAAATGTTAAAATGATTTTTATATTACTGAAAAGGATTATAGTTATTTGTACTATTGTGTGTTAATCTGTGCATTGGTTACTTTGTTAAGTTGTGGTTTAAGCTGACAAGTTCAAAAACAATAAAAAAAAAACATGAGTAAAGAAAGCTTATTAATTTATATTAAAAAAATATAAAAAAACAAATTGTGTTTTTAATTATTTGGAAAACAGGTAAAGGCAAAGACTATGAAAAAAGAGCAGAAGCAGTTTTTCGTCCGAATTGTTGAATTACACCAACGATTGTTGCAGATAACACTAAAACATTACGTCGAAAATGAAGTTTTTGTTTGCTAATTTTTGCCTTGTAAACATATGTTGGATGATTTCATTATAACATCTGTCAAAAGAGCTCGTGTGTCAAAACAGACCTAAATTTCACTAAAGATATTGCCTCCCAAGGGTATCTCAACTGCGGTATATTAAACTATTTCATTTTTGGAAATCGAAATTTTAGTTAATTTTTAAAGCATATTTTTAGGCGTCAATATTAAAGACTAGATATAGGCTTATCGAAAATTCGATGCATGCTTCAAATTTAAGATTACGTAGCTTATTTTAGTTAGAAACCTTTACATACTGCCAATATTATCTGCCAATTAAAAACGCAAGTAAAATTTGTTTGTTTTTCCGATGTACAACGGTATACCTTGAAACTTTTCCATAAAACTAACATATGTACATATTTGCACCTGCACAAATTGATTGCAATTACACGAATGCATACAATTAAATTTTGATCCCTATGTCAAGCACTCAAAGTTCCATGTTTTGTTTTCAAGGAATTTCACAAAATTTGAATATAAATTTCTCTTCATCGACTTGGAAGCACTTGTACATTGCAACTGAAGGTATCCCGGGGGCAGGTGTCAACGAGTCGGGTAGATAAACAAAGCAATTAACACGGTAGTTAATGAAATGGGGAATATGAATAAATATTTATGCGATTACACAGGAATCGGGTAATCAAGAGCAAACTGCAATTGGTTTGTGTACTAATAATAATACGCTTTACCTAATTAAAAAATAATATTAAGTGAAGGTTGTTGTTGCCGCTTGGCTGACCAAAAGTAAAGGAGCTTCAATTAAGTAAAAGTTAATAGCAATAATTAACAATTACTTCAGCAACTAATTATTGGGAAACAATAGTGCAACCGACAGGCAGACAGACGGGCGGACGGGGACCGCATGCTAGGTAAATATTTGGCATCCTCTTGACCTTGACTAAGTGCAGTCAAGTTAGTCAGTCAGTCAATTAATCGGTCAGCCTCTTGTTTGCCCAGTTAACAACGCCTAATGATCATGAGGAGTTAGCATTGCATATTTGTCACTTCAAGTCAATTAGATAACATCTACAGTGTTGCCGGCAAACGACGAGTCGTTCCAGCTACGCCTGGCGCATGCCAGTGTTAATGTGTGCTAACTAAACACTAGAGAGTGAAAAATAAAAACAGGGTATAAATGTTACGTAGGTCACACACATGTAACTACATACGAGTACTTAGCCTGTGCGAGTGAGTACTTGAACTTCAGAACAGGAGCGTTGCCTGTGCCTAGGGCAATTAGTTTGTTTGCTAAGTACAGCACGCACTTAACCCCAAAACACTGTTTATGGAGCAGGGGAAGCAGGGGGTGTAACAGCGGAAAGTACAGGCAAACAGTTGAACGGAAAGTTTTCATTTATGTACACACTTGCATATTGTTTTGTAGTATGTAGTATTATGTATAGTAGTAGTATTGCAGTTAAGCTTGCGAATTGTTGTTGTTGTTGTTGTTGCTGCTGCTGTCGCTGTTGCTTTGACGTAAGATTCCACTCAGTCCAGAAGCTTTTAAAGTTCGACTTTTAAGTTCTGCGCCTGCTCGGCTGCGCAGCTTTACTCGCCGCTGCTTGCGTCGCTGTTGAAGCGCAGTGGCGTCGCTGTTGCGTCGTCGCAATGCGCGTTTAACAGCCGTACAGCACAATTTGCGCTCAGTTTCATTCAGAAGTTAAGCTTAAACGCGTCTTGCGCCCGCTCGCTCGGTCTTGAGTCTCTTTGCCTGCTGTTAATTAGGCAATTGCGAAAATATTTTTGATTTTTACAAAGTTCTTGTGAAATATAGTGTGTGTGTATTCACATACTCACACACACACACTCACAGACACATATACTGCCCAGTCGCGTTTAGCGTGCATTATTTGTGTTGTGATTTTAGCGGTTTTCAGTTCCAGTTTGAAATTGATTGCAGGAGCAACACCACTAGCACCACCACCACCGCCACCGCCACTGGCAATAGTAGTAGCAGCAAATTGTTGGTAAGTTTTGTTTTCCTCACATACGTTTTGTGCTATTTTACTTCTTTTGCAACTGTTTTTTGTTGTTGTCGAGTCGAACAGGCTGGCAACACTGCCCCCCGCACATAACGTAATAGTAGCACAAGAAAATATAAACAAAGCACACATGGAAATAGATCAAAAAACTCGGCATTGTGATTATTATAAATTATAATTTCAGATGTTGCCTCATACAATGTATAGTATGTACATTTTTTTCTTGACTTTGGCTTGATATATGCTAACATTTCACATTTTGATCTCTTTTTGCAATAATTACTGAGGCAATTAATCTTTGCTCTATTCTGCTCGCTCGCAGCTGATCTTTGTTTACCTGCTGACGCAGGCCAGGGCTGCATTGATGAAAGTTCTGCATGCTGAGCTTATTTAACAGTTAGACTCATACTACACTCAGCTGCAGTCTTTAAGGCAATTAAGTAATCTGTATGGCAGCTTGTCATAATTAACAGCTTACTGTTGAGTTCATGTTGTAGCATGCAAGACAAAAGAAAATGTTCACAAATTGCCCCCCACCATGAAAATAACCTGAGCTGGCGTACATAACCTTGGACTTGACTCATGGCACTGGCAGGCCAGTGCCTGGGGTTTTACCAGTCTGCCAAAACCACCCTTGTCACATTATGGCCTGAAATGATGAGCTGCTGCTACGCCTTTTGTTGTAGTTCCCCCCATTATAAACAACTTTTGGAAACAACTTTCAAGATGCTATTATGGAGAGCAGATTTTGTATTCCATTTTATTTTATGGCTGCATCCTCCCATCGCATGCACGCCGATGATAATGATGATGATTCCTTGCTCCCTATGAGCAATATCAATCAGATAAAATTATTTTTAGTTTGATGTTCACTTCCGTATGGCTAAATGCGGAATCGATTGAACTCGTTAATGGCTAGTTAAGTTCATTTAAGATTCTGATTCAGATTCAGTTCCTGGATGCCAGAAAGTTCTCTTTATTTCCAATTGTGAATAATGCGAGTATGCTGGAATTTTCGCTTTCGGTTATTACATGTGTGCATGGAGTCTATTCCGTGTTGAGGGCTTGGGTTCTTAGAATGCCATGCACGTAGAGCACATTTCATGCGAATTACATACAGGCTTACCCCCTTTGACTACTGACTACTGACAAACAGATCGTCTCTCAAAGATCTAAAGCTTACGCTCAGATCTGAGAAAAAATAACACTCCAACATCAACACGAGTGTGCGGTCAATGTGCTTAGGCAAGAGTCTATCTAAAATTCCCCAAACATAAAAATTGCTCAACACTTGATGGAGCTGCAGGTGGAGGCGGGTACAGACACTCTCTATAAATAAATCAGACTCACGTTTGCCAAGAACAGGATCCGTGTTTTCGCCGCCCATTGATCAATGCGGTAGGCCTAGCAGAGCGGGGAGGGGTAGCGAGGGGAGTAGGGAGAGCTCTCTTACCTGGCATGCTAATTTATAAGCATAACAATGACTTGACATTGACAGCCAACTGTGATTTCGGGCTCAGTAGATACAATCGTGCATTCGTTAGAAGAAGCTAAATCATGGATGAATCTTTAAAATGTTTTAGTATATTCGAAAAAAATATTGCAAAAATATTGTAATTAAAATCAAAACCTGCTTCTGCTTCTGCAAGTACAAAAAAGTGCGCAGTTCATTCGACTTTTTTGCGAATTCACGCTGTATTTGCCAAACATTACGCATGCGTACTGTGTGACGCGACAGTGAACGAAACATGAACTTTGGCCCAATGATACGTTGTGAAATTGGCTAATAGGTAGCTTTGTAAACAGTTTTTTGTTCGTATTTGTAGCTGGAATTCAGCCAAGCTAAAGTTTCCGTCATGATGATATACATACATTCTGCAAATCAATGATTCTAAGTAGTGTTTTGTTTTTGTATTCGTTCGACTGTTCCTTGTTATGACTAATGAAAACAATTAACAGTGTTTTTATCTCTGTGACAGCGACGTGCACAGCATATCTGATCATCAAATATTATCACGACTAGTCAGCTGACAGATATTGCCAAGCAGTTGCTAAATTATTATCCTTTCTCGCACAGACTGCTTAAGTAGTTAGTGCTCACTGGTTGTGGGAGCTTCTCTAGCTCTTTGAACTTTATCCGTTATCGAATTCCTTTACGCCTTACAGAGAGATCTACAAAATGAAAACAAATGTGCGATAGATGGCAAAATGAAATCATGGTTAGATATTAGCCGTTAATTGTTGTAATTAGTACGCTTAATACACAACAATAATGTGCAACCACTACAACTGCAACTGCAACAGCAACAACAACCACGACTGCAGCTACAGTTACAACTACAACTGTAAACCGCAACAGATTCGTTTCAAAATCAGGCATAAATACCATATATGTATGAGAATTGAGCTCAACCGCACAGTCCAAAGCCGAGACGGTCAGTATGTTAGTCAGTTACTAATTTGGCCAATTAATTGGCTAACCTCTGACATGCTTAAGGCATGTAAATTTCCGCTCAACTTTAGGCTTACTGTTAAGTCAAGCTCATTAACTTTAGTGCCCGCTTTATACACCTGCCATACATTGTTTATAAGTAGTACTCAACAGTTTATTATCGAAACATTAAACATAATAAGTTGGCTATAAGGAAAACATCTGTCATACGGTTTAAACTAATTTAAACATGTATCCCAGCGAATAGGAAGCTGATCAAGTTGATCCCAATGCAATAAATAACAGTGATAAAACTCCATATACGATGTGACACTCACTTACCATATAAAACCTGTATAACTTCTTTGCCTTTATGGACTATGATTAGACAGACTGTAATGGACATAACTGGATCAACTTTCTTTGTAGGTGCCGAACCAGAACCCTAACTTAGCCTTCAAATAAAAATAAAGCTTACATAACTTCTAAAATCGAGCCAAACCACATTTGTTTCATATTTGGTAATGAATATTTGCATCGCATTATATTATTATTCGCGTATGCTCTGACGCAATTCATAAATTGTGGCTAATCTAAGCTACTACGTTTCGATTTTAAATAGAAATTTCCTAACGAACTCTTTATTTGGAGAGATTTGATGATTAGAATAATTTATGCAAAGTAGCATACTATTATATACCCAACTCTTTAATGTTCTGGTCTAAGTGGATATTCCTGTTGAATAGCAACGTCCTTGATGGCGATTGTATTACTCTAAAAACAATCGTTAGACTTGCTTGTTATTATTATTTTTGCTCTATGCTCAAAATGAGAAAGTTCACAGACTTTGGTTTGTTTTTGTTATAAATTATTTATCATTATTAAGGCGGTATGCAAAAATTTCCAAGTGCATTTGTAGTGTTAATTATTTCCGTTTGCGTTTCACTCTCGAGACAAGTAAACAATTTGCAATGAATTAATTAGGTAAATATAAGTACAAGTTCAATAAACAAAAGATTACATTATGCACTGGTGAAATTATATTGAATTTACATTTGTCATTATTGCATTGTATAATTGATTCTACTACCGTAATTTTTGTTATTACTTCTGCGAGTGAAAATGCCAAAGGTCAATGGATTCAACGGGCTTTCAAATGTGGTAGATTCCATCAAAAGATTTGCATACAGCAGGTACGATAGGAAAGAGGCATGCTTTAGGATGTACTGTCTGGAGACATCTTTCTGGTATACGGCAATGGATTTCTATAAAATATCCAGCCTTAATTGTCTTTATCTTAACGTTAAACACAATACTTCAGCCATCAAAAAACAATTGTACACAATCGCACAATAAGATGGACATTCGTTTTTATATACACATGTACCATATAATACTCGTATTCATCCACGTATATGTTCAAAAATATGAGTGCTTAGTCAAGTATCTTTGCTCGTTTGCGCCTACCTTTTAGCTTGCTATAAAACTGTCAACATGTAGATGAAAAAATAAAAAAAAAAACAACTGAATAACAAATGAAAACTTCTCTTTTGAGTAGAATGGCATTGAGATTCGGCAAAAGTCGAAGACCACATCGAGCGACGTTGATGAAGTTGTTAAAAAGCAACAAAAGCAATGGAACATCCATAAGATACATTTTCTACCCATATAGTACTACATCTGACTTGACATTGTCTTTGGCTCATGTCTCTGTCAATGTTTTGTGGTTTATGGGGTTTTGTTTCACTATTGGATACAGAGTAAGTATCATATTAAATCGTAATTTGCTGCTATATGCCCCGTTGCTGTGACAGACTTTGCACAAAGATTAGTAACTTATTAGCCATTGCCTTGAGATAAATATGGATGATGCTCCGTGTTAACCTGTAGAGCTGGCCTCAAACACTTGCACTGTTTAACAGTTTTAATTAGCCAAAAAAATAAAAACATGAGGCGAAACCTTCACTTTGTCCAACCTGCCTGCACGTTTAATGAACATTTCTTTTGACATTCACCTTGCCGGGCAAGGCTTAAGCGTAATTTGTATTTATAATTGTGCAATTCAATGAGTTTCAATAGTAGTATTATTATTGACACGTTGGATGATATGCAGGTTCTGGGTATTCTTATTACGGCATTACACAAATTCGTCATGCTGAGTTTCAAGTGTTGTTTTTTCCTAATTGCATTTGCATTTGTTTATTACCAGATTTAACACTATATAAATTAGCTACAAATTTATTGAGTATGATTGAAAAAAATACAAATATTTGCGCTATAATTTTCTGGATTAATTATTGCTGAATTGCATGTGCGGATATTAGATAAACATATTGTAAAATTAGTTATGCCAAAGTTCGATGTGGAAAACTATCAGCGAATTACATAAGCTTACATCTGACAACTTTAAAACTTTAATTTGCAATTTAATGAATAAATATAAGCAGCTAATCGAGCTTAGCTTAAACTGTTTGGATTTTCACCCCATACTTTAGCTTAAATTAGCGGTAAAGACAAGGTAATTAGCTGTATGTGTTTTTATAATCACGACCAACTAATCAATATCTTTCCACTGTCAATGTGTTACTTTCCTTATAGGAGTTTACTTATAACTTAGCTTATAATTGTCAAATATACTACGTTACTATTAAGTACATACCAAATGTGTTACTTGAACTTTTCCTTCAATCCATATATCCGTATCTGTTTTTTTTTTTATTTTCTAGTAGCTGAACAAAAAGTAGATCAATATTTGTGTTGAAGGTCCACTACAGTGTGCAAATATGTATCTTGTAGATACAAATATAGACTATAGATTGAAGTGAACTCGGCATAATACAAGGCAAAGTACGTTTGCTGCTTTGTTTACGTATTGAACTGTTCAGGTAAATAAAATAAGAATTGCGCTTTGTGTGGGCCCAAGATTCCTCTTTTAATTATTCTTGAAAGGAATTGAATTAAAATTCACACGCCTCAGCATACATATTTGTTTCCAAAATAAAAACACTATACTCGTATCTTTGAGATACTTGTATGCAAATCTGTAAGTTGATGCCCTATAAAATATTAAGTAGCCAACCTGTTGACCAGGAACTGAGTTCATGTGTTGCCCTGAGAATGTTTTTTTTCCTTTGTAGATCTATGCGATTTTATTTACTTGGCAATTGCGAAATCGTAACGCTTGAGCGCATTTTATTTCCAGTATGTGCGACGCAACTTTAGATGTTTGCAGTTGATGTCCGCCAATTGGGCAAACAGCTGGCCCATTTCGAGGCGTGTCTCTCAAATAACAACATACAAAAAATGCTTAAATATATAAGTAACTATATACATACATGTATGTATATCTATGTATCTATGTACGTATTTATGTATTAGGTATTTAAGCCAGTTAGTACATGTGGTCATTGTGTTTCTCATTATCATTAGGCAGCGCACATTTTGGGCAAATTTCACGCGTCTGCTAAAAACTTAGAACTCGTATTCGTAGTATGTATGTAGTATGTACATCTACCTGTATGTATGAACAGGTAGCTTAGATCGCTTGACAAATATTTGACGGCTCAAGCTGGATTTGAGTTTGCTACCAAGCATTTATTACCTGTCTCTCAGGGTCTACCGCTCTCTAATGAGCTGTGCGTAGTTGAGAAAGCTGTTGCCTTTCAGCACTTTCGATTCGAATTCCCAGCGTTGGGCTGAGGGCTCGAGCAGAGATTTCAGTTGTTGGCCAAGCTTAATCATAATGATTACCACACATTAACTAACTGAACTAAACCTTCAATTTGAAAGGTGTCTACGTCAACGTCTTTGTCTTTGTCTGAGCCATTGTGCAATTGCAATTGCCCCTGTCCATGCCAGGTGTACCTATACCCACTGTCACCTTTACCGTTACCGTTACCATTACCTTTACCGCCCCGGCCCCAGATCAAAACAGAAAACAGGGGATCGACTTCAATTTAAATAGTTTTCGTTTGTCTTTAGCCGTCAGCGTTTGTCTTTGGCTTTGTTTACAGTTGGGCTGCATACATAATTTAATTTATAGTCGCACTCCGTCACTATGGCCCTCACACAATCACAGTTTTGTGGCCGTAACAGTAAACTGCACTCCCAAATATCGCAGCACTTAATGAGAGAGCCTTGAAGTTAATCATTCCGCCTCTTCTGGTGCATGAAACCTTTGATTAACTCCCAATCTGCCAACACATTCAGCTAACTCACTTTCTAAGGCATTTTTTAGAAAGGGCAAATGTTAAGTAATGAAGTTGGTAAGTCAGCAGATCTTGCGTAGTTTTCCAGTGTTTCTAAAGATAGATTTTGTCTTAACGAAAGATACAGCTATTGCTGCCTAAATTCAAATGAAAGTTTAATTACATTCCAGATTGATAGATAGGCGAAGAGATTGATTAGATAGTTGATAAATATGTCTATGGACAAGATGGATATATTTATCAACTTATCTAACTATAGATAGAAGCATGACTAGGTAGAATTTAGAGAGATTATATCAGAAGGGATAGATATGTAGACAGATAGGCTGATTAATAGATAGCTCCCTAGAAAGATACTTAGATTAGATCATTAGAAACTTGAAAGAATGTATAGTTGTTTTGTTAGATATATATTTGTAGATGTTTGAGGGTATAAATATGATTAGAAAAATCAATATATATATTCATTAATTCATTTGATAGAAATACTTTCCAAAAAAAAATATATACAATTATCTACACATTTTATATATCTTTTTGTTCAGCGAAGTATACGTCTTTCAATTCGTCATAGGGAAGTTAAGATACATTTTTTAGAGGCAAACTATATTGAAAGACGTATAGACATATATCTGTATTGTTTGATGTTTAAATGTACTTTTCAGACAAGTAGTATACGCATTACATTTCTATTTTACGACTTTTGAAAAGATCTATTTTGTTTCGAATTAGTTATGCACTGGCGCATGCCGTTCACAACTTTTCACCTTCAATAACACTTTGTATTATTATACTTAATAGCTGCAATAACTAACAGTTTTGTGTGTTCGGCAAACTATTGACTATTATTGAGTGTCTGCTACTCCAACGTGTTGCACAGTCAAGTGACTCGGCACATAAGTCATGAAAACTTAACCATTAACTAGAATGTATGTCTAACCGTAATAAAATGAGCATAAGCTTGAATCGAGTACGTATAGTTATGGTGTCAGATTTATCAATTTAGATAAAATGTTGCACAAGCCACACAGCCACAGCCACACGTCTACCTGTTCAGCCAAGAATTCACTGTGGCAGCCACAATATAATTGAATTAGATATTACAACATTTGGCAAACATTTGAATTCGTTAAGGAAAGCGTATGGAAACAACAAGCATTTACATTTACATACGAAATTTCATTTGTTCGTTTGATTTTGACATACTTTAATATATAATTTTTGTTAGTTATTGACTCTAGGCGAAAACAAAGTCAATTGTTTGGCCTCTGGCACGCCTACCCCGTGGGGCAGGGGGCTGCCTGTTGGGTGTACGCGGCTGTTGTACCAAAAAACGAAAAGAAAAAAAAACATTGTGGGCTTTTGTCTACGTGTTGGCTCTGTAATTTTTTATTGTCAACACGCTGCCAACACGCGGCAGCCGCCCTTGACTCAATTACTTGGCCTGGCCGTGGCGCATGCGCAGAATGCATAGATACGTCAAGTGGCTAAAAGCAACCCAGGCTGCTCTCCACGTATTAGCCTGGGTCAATGCAGACACCGTTTAGGGATTGCTACCAGGTTTTAATTAACACTTAATTGGCCGACGCCCACGTGCAGCTGGGGTCAATGCAGTTGCTAATTAAATTACAAAAATTAAGCCACAACTTAATTGAGACTGCAGTTGGACAATTGTACGATGTGTTGATGTGGATGTGGCTGTGGATGTTGCGCAGTCAGCGCAGCAATTGTCATTTGTCTGTTTGGGTAACCGCCGCGATGCGTCGCTTTGCGTCGCTGTCGGCGTCGCTGCTGCTGTCGCTGCCGCTGCCGCAGCTAGCGCTGATAATGGGATTTCATTTACGAAATTTATGAATCGATTTATATGCGCCGGCACACAAGCAAAACCGATCGCAGTAATACTTGGACAGTTTCTTTGCAGCACACAGATACACACACACACACACACACACAGTTGAAGCTACAGATACATGTGTGTATGCGGGCTCAAGGTGAGATGTAAACGTGTGGTGTGTGAGCGTGTGTGTGTGATTAATATATACCGTTAGCGTTTGTGCCACGATGATGATGACATGACAGCAACAGCAACACCAACAGCAAAAGCAACAGCAACAAATGGTAGCGCGCTTGACACGTTTAGTTTTGACATTGTCATACCATAGAATATTGGCCACTAGCCAAGTCCCAGTCACCGCCCGCTCTTCCCACTCTCGCACTCCACACACCCATGGCCCTCTCATTTCATTTGTCTCTCGAACCACTCGAGAGTCACCTGTCGCAATAGCGAAGAAAACATTTGCGCATGCGTATCGATTTGAGTTTTATTATTACACACTTTTTTGTGTAGTGTGTGTGTGTGTGTGTGTCTATGTTTGTTTTGTTTGTTGTGTTTTAAAGTGCGTAGTCCGTTGCTGTTGCTGTTGATGGCATTTATTGTGCAACTTGGCCATATTAATTAGTAATAAAATAGTTTATTCTGCTAGTAATACTATTACTATTATTGTTGCCTTTGCCACGCCCACTACAGCAGGCCGACAATTTTTATTTGTATGTCAAAGTTGACAAGTCTCTAACTGGGTAATTACTTTGGCACCTGTAAGCCACACTTGCCACTTGCAACTGTTTGCACAGACTTATGCTGACGCCTGGGTTGTAAATTTTACACAAATGTTAATAAGCCGCAAATCTTTACCAAACAAATATCATAAATTAATTTAGCTTCTACTGCAGTAAGAGAGTTCAATACACTATGCAGATAAACAGCAATTCAAATTGCAACAAGGTGTCATAAACTGAGAAATCAGCTGAAGCAGATGTAGAAGAAGAAGTAGAAGTAGAAAAGTAGTAGTAGAAAAGGAATCGCAATTTCCTTAATTCATGTGTTTAACTTACATGTTCAACCGACTTGAACTAAACTATATATTTATTTTAGACTCTAAAATTGTATGGAAATGTTTATAACCTTCTCGATCATGTTTCTATAGATCATGCTGGACAATCTCTAATAGGGCGCTTCAACTTTGTTTTTCGTCTTTTAAATCGTTACATCTCTAGTTAAAAATGCATGGAGTTTCAGCTTTACTTTTCTGTTTTTCTTTTATTGAGTATTCGTTCACTATAATTTGATTTTTCCATATTTTTATCCCTTCAATCGACATCGTTTATACACCCTTTTTTGCCAGTTGGATATGCGACATTTAATCGGATTAAGTTTAAATTGAATTGCCAAGCTTTTTTGGCAAATTTCACCGGATTACCAGTTTAATAATTGAGTCCAGTTGCCTTTCGGCATGGATATGGTATGGTAGGCTTTGGAAGAACCATATGTATATACATATATAAACACAAAGTTCACTAACTAAATGGGGTACAATTATTTCCGTTTAATTTCCGCACACCCCGTACTAAGTGCGGCCGCTTCTATCTGTGTGTGTCTGTAAGTGTGGCAACTGAGCCATGTCCTGCTGCTGTCGTGCCAAAGGGGTGGCTGAACTACACACAACAAATTGAGGAGAATAATACAGAGAAATCCATGCAACATCCATAAAGCAAAATTAACTTAAAGAATAACTACAACTACAACAGGCAGAACCAAAAGCGGCAGGCCTCTCTCAACTTGGATGACATAATGCCAAATGGAGTATGTATCTAAATATGTATATACTGTGCACACACATGTGTGTCTCTAGATATATATGTGTGTGTATGTTTATCATGTATGTACTACCCGTTGTCGTATTTGCAGCTTTAGCTTACGCTTACTACGCTTAGAGCTGGGCTACTCATATTTATTTTGCGGCATGTGCGTTTGCGACCGAATTACACTGTTAAACAAAAAACATAAAAAAATAAAGGCGACAACCCTCGACAAGCGGGAGCGAAAAAAGCACCATGGATACACGCTGGCAAAGAGAGTATCACCTTATCGCAGAGTGAACTCTGCGAGAGCACCAAACTGCGTGAGAGACGGGGCGATGAATTGAGAGAGTGACTGAGAATGTGGCCGGTTGGCAGCCGGCCTTTTTGCGCCACATTCACATCCGAATTTGTGCCTGTCGGGCTCGCTGAATGTATCTGACAGTTACGGAGAGCGGTCGCTTGTGTATGTGCGCTACAGTGTTGTCAGTTTAGCCTATTTAAGGCTAGATCCAGCGTATGTTAGAATGTAGTATTATAAATATAGGGAAAACTCTATAATAAAGGTTCGTCGTAGATAAATGTATAAGGGGGTGTCCGCTTAAGGGAGATTTTGCTGTATTTATTTGTGTATTGTTCTTATAAACCATTGCAACAACTTCGCTTTGACATTAAAGCATATAAATAAAAGAAAAAACCATTTTCAAAATCAAATAATACGTAGGGTAATGAAGGTCGTGATTGACTTAGTACAATCCCTTTTAATTTTAAGTAAACACAATAATAATCAATAGTTATTTAATGTTAATCATATATAGTTCAATTTTAGATATTTTTAGCTATTTTTGAATTCACATCTAGTTTATTTAGACACTCTAAGCCTGCCAGCACTGCTGCGCTATGTATCTGGCGTATCTGTAGTTGTAGTTGTGGCTGTTGTGTCTGAGTTGGCGAGTGACGCAACGTGTAGCAAACGCGAATGTTGCCCGCGGCTTGTCTTCTTCTTCTACTTCTGCTTCTGCTGCTGCTACTGCTACTGCTGCTTCTTGTTCAACATGAGGCGTGCTGTGTCTGCTTCTTACCGCTTGCCAGCCATAAGATACAGATACACAGCACCTGGCAGTCAGCACTCACTGAGTCAGACGGTCATTCAGTCATTCAGTCAGCACTAGTAAGTGCGAGTACTCTCTCTGTACTAGATATGCTCTCTTCAACACACAGAGCACCCTCTCTCTCAGTGTCACTCTCTCTCTCTCAATAGCCCTGTGAATGTCTCTCACTCTCTTTCAGTAGCGCATTCACATTTCTCGGGGGTTCGCACGCTCTTCGCCCAATACGTATGCCTCAGTTTGCATTTCGCTTTGGGTTGTGTCTCGTCTGGTACGCTTTTGGGTCAGGCCAGACTACTATTACTAAAAAAAAACTAAAAAGTAAAGAAAATATTAAGTGTAAAATTCGCATTCAATTCACAATCAGACACAAATTAATTCCTAGGCTGCCTGCCCAACTGCTGCTACAACGAATTCAGATACAAGTAAATTGCTAATAAAGAAATTAACATAAAATATAGAAAGAAAAAATAACGCTGAAAAATTCTTCAATTACACGTGACATCTAAGCAGAGGAGAAAAAGAAGAAACAGCGTGTGTTACATACGTGATAACTTCTGATACTAGTCTAGTGTAATCCTCTCGTGCCGCGATACACGTAATATCTGCTCACTCAGCCAGTTAAATGTTCAAGTGTCAGTTTCCGCCTACAATAAAAAGCATAAACCGTATGGAAATAAAAAGAAAGAAATCGTCTAATGTGCACCGTTTTGTAAATCGTCTCGATAACTGAATGCTAACAAAGTTAATGCCGACGCAGGGCCCTCATTCCTCCCTTCGACAACACGAGCAACAACTACAACTACAAGTGCAGTTCATGTATAGTTCACGTGTAGTTCATGCATAACTGCATAACCAGACGCCCCCACTTGAATGGCTGGGCATCATGCGCTCAATTAGCTCGCCTCTGATCACCTAAGCCCCGCCCCTGCCCAACCTCTGTACCCGCGCTCATTCAGCATTAATTGAAGCGTAACGCTCAATTGTCAGCGTTTACTCGGTGGTCAAAACGATCAAATGTCGCATTGTCACCTGCCAGCTATCAGTTATCAGTCTTGCCAGCATTTTGTGCAGCTAATTAATCATGAATGATAACAACACTCCAAATTGTCCAACAACAACAACGAGAACAACATCATCCACACGTTTTTTTGGTTTGCATGTGTGTGGCATTGGAAAGATATGACATAATTCCAAGACATTCACTTGCCTCAAAATATCAAATAAACTAAAAGAAACGAGCCAGAAAAAAAGGAAAATAAACGTCTGTCAAAGAGCGCGAGCGAACACTCTCTCTTTGCGACACACACACTCGCACAGTCGCGCACCAACTAAAAGAGAGTCGTGTGGAGAGAGGGGGGCTGCAAAGAGCGTATCAGGTGCGCGGCGACCAATGATCCGAATCTGTATACAAAAACCGAAGAACAACAAAAGCAACAACAAGTCAAAGACTGAGCTAAATCTTGTCAGATTACGCTTGCAATTTCAATACTTAATATAAACTGTTTAGCGGAAATATACACACTTGCATACATACAAACAAACAAACATATGATACTCTGCTCCCCCTCCCTCCTCACCACCTAGGCATCCTAGTCCAAAACTCTCTTGAGACGCCCACGCGAAAAGCTAATTGAAATGCATGCCGACGCTGTTGATTGCTAGGGCTCTTCATATATATTAATAATTTATACAAATTTACAAATATTTATATGTACGTATGTGCGTGCGTGTGTCTGTGTGAGTGTCTGCGTGTGTGTGTGTATAAAAATATATATTTCAAGCGAAACGTGGGGGTTAGAAAACCAAAAATGTGATCGCTTATTATTACGAAATTGCATTCTGCGCTGGTCGACCCAATAAATAAATTAATACATGCATACATACGTACACAGAAAACACAAACTTGCACACACACACACACACTAACATACTAACATACTATACAGGTGCATAGTAGATAAGGAGCAACAACAAAAATTAGGTGATTGCGACAAACGACCGCGGCGCGTCTTAATTTCCATTTCGTCAAGTTTACCTGTTTGCTTTTGCTGCCACTTTCGGTGTTGTTGTTGTTGCTGTTGTTGTTGTTATTGCTTTTGCTTCAACTTTCGTTGTTGTTGTTATTGGCGACACACATTGCTGTTTTGACCATGAATTCGATTTTAATGCAAAAGTCCCAAAAACGTGAAATTTTTCGGTTTTTGGGGAGAGAGAAAAATCCAAAAAAAAAAAGCGAAACCTATTAAAAAACCCACAGAGCAATACATGTATTGTTAACCTGAGTGTGTGTGTGTGTGTGTGTGCGTGTTTGTATGTTTGTGTGTGAAATGCCGTAATAATTAATTGATCGACAAGTGCGCAGCTTTGGTTTGGTATGCGTGCTGCGTCCAGTTGCCGAATTCGACATCGAAATCGATCTGAACGCCTCAGCCTCAGACAAAGCGGCTCGGCCATTGGCGCTCGCGAATGCTGCTGTTGCTGCTGTTGCTGCTATTGCTGTTGTTGCCTTTATTTTTGGTGGAACCCTTGCAACATCGCACCAAAGCCAAGCAGCGACTGAGCTTGCGACAGCGCAGTTGGCGTCGCTGCCAGCGTATGTACCTGTTGTTGCCATCGCTCTTGTTGTTGGGCGTTGCAATTTACATATCTATGGAGTTTATTGTAATTCACTAGATAAATTTTGACCAAAACAAAAACACCTACACACATACGACTCTTGCGATGCTGCATTGAAATTATCAAACTTTATTAATTTGTAACCAAAAGCGACTGCAATAGTACCAACAGCGACGACAACAGCAGCAGCAGAGGTAGCAGCGGTAGCAGCGGCGTCGACGCTGTCATCGAAGTCGGCGTTGAAAGCGCTTTATTCGCGACTGTGGCTTTACTACCGACAGCAACAGCAACAGCGACGGCGACGGCGACGTTGACGTCCACGTCAGCAGAGGCTTCAACGGTGTCTCCAGCCTTAGTTAGTCAGCCGTTGCGGCTGTCAGTTAGTCGTGCTTTGCTAGTCGCTGCCTGCGGTTTTGCCTCTCCCGGTCTCTCGGTCTATTCCATTTCTCGATTTCGATTTCGGTTTTGTTTTCGGACTTTTGCAGCCACCACACCACAACACACCACACCTCTCGCCATACGCCTAGTGCCACTACATAGTGTCGAGCGTAGCGTCGTGTTGCCTGTGCCGAGTTTGTTTACTCGCAAGGACTCGCGTTGCAGACGTACAAGTTCAATTATACTTATAAATAATTCAATATATTATGCATTATTTATATAATATGTAATAAAAGTGTGATAAGTAAACGGCACAGAGCACAGTTAATGGTGTCTACCTACATCGATTGCACTGCAGTCTGTGCAGTACGCTCGGCGGCCAAACGAGTAATTGATAACAATAACAATTGTAATAATAATAAACGAACGAATATCCTTAATGCAATCGAATCAAAGCAAATCACAAGTAAAACACACATTCATAACTATAATGAATCCGACGAATTTGAACTAAATGTAACTGGTTTTCCTCCCAATTTTTGTTAGCCACTGGCAATTTGTTCACTCACAAACCAAAAACTGCAGACGTGTAAACATTAATACTGAGTTTTTAATTAAAAAAGTTATACGGAATTTTCCATAGAGACAGACTACAAAGAAACTGCATTTCGCAGTAACACTACCGAAACAAGGTAAATTGGAATAAGAATATTAATGTTGTATTACTCAATCTTGGGTACAAGTTAATTAATTATTTTAATTTGAAGTGTCAACAAAAATATTGAACATGAATCACGTTATTAAATTGCAAACATGTATTTAAAATTAATTTCTAAAAATTGCATATTCAGCTTCCCATTGATTGCTAGCCATTCAAATTGTCTGATGAAATTAATTAATATCCTACAAACTCTTAATTAACTCGCTCTTAAGTCAAGCAGCCTGACCAATTTCAATTCGGGTTGTCTCTAATGAGATTAATTTAAACAAATGCTAAACAAACACGGCTAAATAAACAATTCACTCCAAAAGTCGGTTATTGATCCTGAAAGTATATAAATTGATTATATATGCAGAGTCTGAAAAGTTTTACAAGTTGGCAAATTCAATAAAAACTTTAAGTTTTGCTAGTTAGGCGACATTCTCTCAGTTTAAGCCCGGCCGAAATTTACCGTATTCTTGTCGAGATGTTGTTTACCCTTAACTTGTGTTTTCCTGGAAAGAGTGGGACTGTCGTCTGTTTCATTGCGATGTTGATTACATCATCGGCCAAACAATTGTGCACATTGCCAGATTTCAGCTCAGTCAACCATACTCACTGTTACTATACTCTTTTCTAGCATCGCCAAAATACACATATCATTATATATTTTTTTTTTTATTTCGCTGTTCTGCTTTGGTTAATACCAAACATTAGTTATCGCAACATCTAGCTTAATCAGATGCAAATTAAAACTGATTCTCGCTTCATCAATATTTTATTTTAGCAGACGCAAAAAGTGCCGTTAATTTGACACAATTTTTAGGGAGAATTTATAACGATGCAGAGCATGGGACAACAGGTCGTATGTGATCCATTAATAGTGATCCATTAAAGCTGTCAGACGTCCTATTGCTAAATATAACCAATTCGAAGTTATTGCTTGGACTTTGGCAATTCGAAAATGTGAAAAAACATACACATTCTCTTCAACCAGTTTGTGAGCATCAAGAAATCATTCATTGTCTAAGACATAATAATACGTGTATCTTTAGTGTCTGTCGTCTTCATGGTATAAATTAGAATTTGAATCCGAAATTGCAGAAATAAATTGGCCCATAAAAAGACACACTTGAGTCTTTATTGTAAGAAAAGCCTTCGAACACTTGTTGTTGCCATGATTATGGCGTCTGCTGACTTACAGATACTACATGTATCTCATGGATGCACGTAACGGCTGCCAGGGCTAATGGCGTTAAACTGGATTGGTAATTGCTTAAGATTCACTCGTATGCATCAAAACACTCTAGATAATTGCCTGTGAGAGGCAACCTATTGGCCCATTCATTGACCTGACCACATCGAGCATGTCAACACTTGGCAACTGCTGCCAAGTTGTTGCCATACAAAAATCGATAGCAAATTGAAAACGCGAGCTGCTTAACCAACATGCCCCGCACCCAGCGCCCGCACGCTTGCCCCATCCTGAGACGCACGTGACACCTTTTGCAGGGCGAGAATTGAGGCGAGGCTGAACACCTCCCCGATTGATGTAGCCCCTGCCCCCGACATGAGCTTTGGACTGACATAATACTGAGCACCACCACCACACACACGTTAATAACAACAACAACAGCCACAACAACTGTGAAGAGCCACGCGTCTTTTAGGCGTCATTCATGGCGTGTTGGCTGCACATTAAACGCGTTTGCTTTAGCCGCTTTCTGTTGGCCAAAAACAGAGCGCAACAAAGAGGGGTTGGTTGGCTGAAACAGGAGCCGTGAGTCACACCAGCCACACGGCACCCATGTTCGCTCGCTCTCATTGCCCAGTTTCATTCAAGAAATTCACAACGAGACTCTGCGCAAGAGCAGCGAAAAAGAGTCCAAAGAGAAACCTTAGCAAGCCAAAGCAATAGGTTAGGGTTACACGAGCAATGGGCCGATGGGGCGATGGGGCGACAGGGTGATAGGGCGCTAGGGTTTTTCTTCTTTCTTCTGGGGGAGGAGGGTGTTACAGCAGCAGAGTCGTTATCACGTGATGTGTGTGTGTGCGTGTGTGTGTGTGACAACGTGGCGCCGGTTAAGCGGCATGTTGCTGTCTGTATGGCGAGGGAGGAGGAGGGGGTATAAAGACACACACACACGTTCGGGTTTAGGATTGGGGGTACGACACGATTTGGTTTGGGTTTGGCTTTGACTGTGGCTTGCTGTACGTTTCGGGTTTATTTTTGGGGTGTCGACTAACATGCTCATGTGCATTGTTGCTTCATGCTTTGGCTATTGTGTGGGTTTACATGGTGCTCACAACAGCAGCAGCAGCAGCAGCAGCAACAGCAACTGTGAAATCAGGTCAATGAAATAGCAATATTTGGCACGGCTTTAAGCCGTCGTCGTATTTTGTTAGCTGCTTCTTCGGCTGCGCGAAGGTGAGCCCCAGCCAAGGGCTCCGCTACGCTGCTGCAATGGTTCATTTCGCCTCTCACCCTCCCTTCCCCCTTGGGGTTGCGCTTTCAAATCAGGAAAAGCCAGAAAGCAAGCCAAAGACAATGAAACCGTTTGCGTTTCTCTTTTGCCTCGTTGACAGCATTTTCCGTTCGCCCACCTTTGAGCAGTGTTTGTTTTTGTTGAGCCTTAATGTTTCTATTATCAGTTATCCGTTTCTTGCTCTTTCGCTTGTTTCTTGTGGCTTTGAATGAATTTGAATTTAGACTTCTGCTGTCAGACGTGGTAACAGTTGTTTGAACCGTTATTACCGCCGTTATTACCACCAGTCATTCCTGCTTTGACTTGGTTCTCTAATGAATATCAATGGCAGTTATTTGCTGTCTGTGGCCAGGCTTAGGTTCTTAGGTCAATAGCAATTATATAGGATTTATGAGAATGGCATTCCATTGCTTAAGAAATGTCCATTCACATTCCAAGCAACAGCGCAATACACTGAGGAAAAGCCATACAACTTATTATCATTAATCTAGTCATTAATAATTCAATAATTCCGCTGATAATTCACTTAAATTATGCCATCAGTTGACATGTACGTTTACTTACATATATTCCGAGTGTAACGGCCATAAGCCACTGAGCTCTGACCACAGCTGAGAAAGCCATCCATGTCCATGCCTTTGCCCTGACCCACACATGCCAACAGCCACAGTGATGTAAGCAATTAGACACGAGATTCCTTTGAGCGCTATTATTAAATATTTACCGTAGCACGGGGCGTATGAGTAATGCTTATTATGGTACGACTGTATGGGTATGAGTGTGCCAAGGGGCATCTATGGTGTGTGTATGGATATATGACGTCAACAATTGCTAAGCATACGAATATGGAGCCACATATTTATTTATATTGTACACACACACACACACATGCAGAGGGCTGACAATAACCTAACTTGGCTAAATGAAGTGAGGTGTACTCTCCGTTTTTGGGTAAATTACTTTGCCAAATGCATTTCTTAAAGAGCAGCTGAAGTGTGCCGACAGGCAGGAAGAAATGAAAATGCTGAAAATGCTATGTCAGCAGCTGTGTCGGGCTATTGCACTTTTCCATTGCCAAATTGTGTTTGTTTTGAGAGTGTGGGTGTGTGAGTGTGCGAATGTGTGTGTGTGTGGGGGTTTGTTTGTGCTCATGTTGTCAGTCTGTCCGTTTGTTTGTTTGTCTATTCGTCTGTCCTTGAACTTTTTGCTTGCACTTTTGCAAGTCCAAAACATATGTACTTAGTATTTACTTGTGCCTCAAACTTTTGCCATATTACTCATACGCCGCTTGGTGCAAATAGCCCGCCCCTCTCTTGGCCTTTGGGTTAAAAGTTTATTTTTCTGTTTTGCTATCGATATCGATTGAATGCTTATCTTGTGCTTGATTGTGCTGCCATACCGTATCATATCTTTTCGTTTGGGGGGAAGCTCAAAGTCTGCACTTATCGAATAAAAAATGCCGCTAGCCAGAAATGAGAACATCAAATTATAAACAACATGTAAATGTGCCGATAAAATGCTGACTTTGCACATTTCGGGTTTAGTTTATTAACCCAGTTTTATTGGGGCTGTTGGCATTTAGTACAAGCTTACCTCTCCACATATATATATATGTATTTCGATGAATTTTAAACGTAATGGAAATCACGTGCCACACATGGGCTATAAATAAATAATTTATGTACTCTGCGTATTATAATTGGCGCTTATTTATAACATTTGAAATGTGTTTAATTTATAATTAAATTTTATTTTCTCTTTTCAGCATTGCAATAAATGCATTCAGCTTATAAACAGCTCTAAAGACACGCAGCGCCAAGCAGAAGAAGAAACAAAAGCAGAAGAAGCAAATAAACAAATAAGAATCACATAATACAATACACACACATACCACACACACCATACATCACACACACACAGCAACAAAATGGCCTTAATTATGAAATACATCGAGAGCATAAACAGATATATGGACTCACATAGTGGTAAGTTGGCTAAACACTTGGAGAGCGGAGTGGGTATAAATTGAGCAGGAATTGAGCACGCCATGCATATCTGAGATATGTTTGTATCTCTGCGTATGTTAGGCCTGCTAATTTATGTAACCTTGATGTTGTTGCTGCTGTTGTTGCTCTTCTTTCTCACATTTCTCTGCAAAACGGCACAGGTTTAGCAAATGATTGAGTAATTTTTAACACCAGCTCACTAATTGGCCAAGACAGAGGGGCAAGGAGCGGGGTGGCCAACAGCTGCTGTCTGTCTGTCTAGCACGCTTATGATTGCCACTACGTGTGGTAGTCAACTCTCCGCCCAAAGGTTAGACCGCACTTCAATGTCAGATTCAAAAACAATGAACGTGCTTGTCTTGAGCTGCTCACGTTTGATCCTTTATCAGCACATAAAGTCAAGCTATATACTGCTATATATAGTTTCTATATGGTATATAGCTTATTTGTTTAATCCATTAGGGGCCAAGAGCCGCCGCTATTGACAAATGTTTAGCAATTTCAAGCGCTAAATTTATGTTTCAACATGCACATTATGTACTCACCTATATGACTGTATATAGCGTGTATCTGTGTGTATATACTCATAGCCAGGTTTGCCCCTGCGTGACAAACTGTGAGTGTTTGTTTGTAAATGTGTTTATTTTCAGGGCGCACATGCCAATATTTTGACTTATTGCCCATATATCGGAAGTAAAGTAAGTCAAGATTAAGTTGAATCAACTAGCTTGACACTGACACTAAGTAGCCAACTGTCTCAGGCAGTTGGCAGAGCAAAAAGATACAATTTTATTAGCTGGAGGAAACATGAATATACATAAATCTATATATGATATCAATCTTTATACTAAACTGAAGAATTATACTATCAATCCGCATTAGTATTTCAATTTTTTTAATTCAAGCTAATCTATAAATCAGGAGCTCTAACAAAAAGTGGTTTATATTACTAATGATTGTTTGGTTTCTGGATCCACTTCAGTTTCCACTCGAACTAATTTGCACCGATTGCGATTAGCTTATGCGATAAGCTGATGGTTTACCCTGCACTTTCGCAATCCCATTCATATTTCAGCAATCTTTTCACTTACCACACTTTTTGTTTTTCAATCAAGTTCGAAATTGTGATTAATTAATTTTCGTTCATAATTTTTTGCACTTTTTTTGTGTTGATTTAATTATCCATTCATCAAAACTGCGTCAGTGAGAGCTCATCAATATCTGTTTATTTTTATTGTTATTATTATTTTGTTATCTTTTTTCAACATTTTTATAACATTTGCTTATATATTTAATAATTATTATTGATTTTTGGTTTCGGTTCGTTTGGTAATCTGTATTCGCATTTCATAAGTTATGCATGAGTTAAATGCCTTAATGAAATTTACGCATTTATTTTTTATTTTTTACGACATTTATCACTGAACTGAATGCCAAATGAAGCCGCTTAAGAAATACATATATAATCATAACAGAGCTCATATAGTTTTTCTTTCGTATTTATGTATGTGTTTTTACACTTGGTAGCAGTACATTAAGCAGGATGAACTGCACGTCTCAGACTCATTATCATAATGATAATCATTATCATTATCATTAGTTTAGTTGACGATCTTATGGCTCTGGTGACATTGTCTCACGGCTTGAACGTGAGACAGATCAGGGCCAATGCCCAATGCTAATGATGTTCAAGTGATAAGGGTTTGCGCGTTTTTTGCGTTTTCTTATCTAATAGATACACTTAACACAAGTGGGTAAACAACAGCAAACAACTGCAGCAACAACAACAATATATTGACATTGCTTAAAAGTAACATTAACTACTTCAATTTCTTTGTAAAAACTAGACTCAAGGACAAAAGGCTGGCCCATGATGTCTTCACCCTTTCCCACATTGGCTGTCTGCCTCACATACGTCTACCTGGTTAAGGTGAGTTAAATGCAACAGGTGTTCACTTTTTTGGGTTTCAAGTGTCCAGTTGATACACGGATTTGGGTCACATGTGTTTTAGTGTCTGTCGCTCTTAATCTCAAGTACTATTCCTATGCGGAAATCGCCCGACGTCTACTTTATCACTGATAGCGTCTAAAACTTTTCTTTAACTTGAGCAGGTTCTTGTGTGTTATTTATATGATTCAGAGACACACCCACACACACATATAGAAATATAATAAAATTTTAATCATAAGACTGTTCTGCTAACCTAATCAACGTTGTGATAAGAACACTGTCTGAACAGTGAGTCAAAAACAAAATATGTGTGAAGCGATAGACGAGTAACGAAATTTCAAATTAAAGTTGAGAAACTATAATTCAAACAGTAGACGGCTAAAGTTCACTTTCATTCACTTACATAAGGCTTAAATAAGAGCCTATAGTCCGTCTAAACCCTATGGTAATATGCCTTCACTTGTCAAGCACAAGTGGTCTATTAGATTTGTAGCTGACAGTCAATTGTTGGCATGGCATAGCCCCCACAGGGTAGCTATTCAATCGATATAGTCATGCTTGTCTGTAATCTGTCTTTCTGTCTATCTCGACTATAGCATACTTACAAGAAGTGTCGCCAGTTGAAGACGTGGCATGGCTACTGAAATGTATGTTTCTACCCATAATATGAACAGCCGAGTCCCTAAAATCAAACTCGACTGTAGTCTTTTCAGCAATTGTATGCATTTCCTTTGAATTATTTCTAAAATTGTGTAAATTTCTTATTCAAATCTTTCTCTAGGTGCTTGGGCCGCGATTAATGGAGAATCGAAAGCCGCTGCAACTACAGAGTTTCCTGGTCACTTACAATGCGTTACAGGTTGTATTTAGTGCGTGGCTCTTCTATGAGGTATGTAGTACACTCACACACACACACACACACAGTCACAGTCACAGACAACGACACAGACACACACAAACACACAATTCCATTAATATCAACATCAACACATCCCCGCTGGCATCGCGTCGTCGTTGTTTTGGCTGCTTACAATTGTCCCGGAAAACGCTTGAGGAAAACCCAACAACTACAACAACAACAGAAACTAAAGCTGAAGCTGAAGCTGAGCTGAGCTGAACTGCTTTTTAATGTGCACTTTATTTTTCGTTTAATTTATATGTTTTTCTTACGTTCTCCTCCATCCATGCTCCTCTCTCTATGTATTCTCCATCTATTTTACTTTTATTGTTTGTTTCTTTCTTTCTTTCTTTCTCTGTTTTTGCCATTAATCTGATTTTGTTTTTAGTGTTTAATGGGCGGCTGGTGGGGTTCGTACAGCTTCCGTTGTCAGCCGGTGGACTATACCGATAGTGCCACATCTAGGAGAGTAAGTGCCTGCACATATAAACGCTATTACGTGTAAACTTTTACGAATAAATGTGTGTAGAAATGGCCCCTAGAGAGTGAAAGTAGCGCCCAGAAGTTCGACTTAGTTTAAGTGCTGGTAGGGACTATAAAGATCTTCAGATTACCCCCAGTTTTTCATAAATTACTTTTACTACAGTTGTAGGCATACTCTGTTCAGATATACTATATATTTTAGTTGCTATTATAATTTTTTATAATTTATTATTTCTAATTATATGAAACGCTTTTTGCTCTGACATTGATTAACCGCCAACGCTTTACATTGATTATATATTTATTTATATTACTATCATGATTTTTAGTACTACACGCGGCGAGCAATTGTGTAGCTTGCTTCAAATTTAAAAACAAACTATATACCATAGACAAGTTTAAAGTGGCGACAATTCACCAATTGTTTATTGTATATAAACTGGTAATTAAACAACAACAAAAATAGTAATAATAATGGCATTAATTCATTACAATTTATGCTTCTCAATTAATATTTATATGCTGTCTACTAACCAAACAACCAAATAAAGAATGACTATTGTATCTCTGCACATGTGTAAATAGCACTCAGCTTGCACTGCGTGTCTCTGTGTGTGTATGTGTGTGTGCTTTTCTCCGTGTGTGTATGTGTGTGCCATGCAAATTCTTTACAGGACGACCAACAGCAAGATGCCCAGACGAAGCCGAAACAAAACAAAAATTCCGCACTCACACATCACAAATTGATAACTCGAACACAGACTAGATCGATACACTACTATATATACAATGATCGTATATATAATAGAAATTTTGTTTTTACACACTCTACATTTGCAGATAGGAATTTCCGGTTGGCTAACAGGACATTATAGCTTCCGATGTCAGCCAGTCGACTATAGTAATAATCCTAGAACGTTAAGGGTATGTGTTAACCTCAAACCGAGCCGTATGATAACGCTATTGATAACGATAGACGATAAACAATCAAATCTGTTTACCTAGTTGATAAAGTATGCTTTACTTTGGTGTGTGTGCGTGTGTATGCTTGAATACTTTTATTGGTTCTGGATTGATATATAATTTATATATTATAGTACTAGTATAGTGTATTGGGAGAACAGTTGATGGTTTCACACGAGTTAATCATTCATTTTAAGCAATAACTATTACTATACTATATCTATCTATACCAACTAATACTAACCCCAATGAAGATTTCAGCATGTGTATGCCGTTTCAACCTTATCTAATGTCACTAAATCAATGTGAGACACCTCCTACTGTCGCCCCTCCCAATTGTTGATATCTCTTGCAGATTTTATAGCATACTGGGCCCCATCTCCAATAATAAACAAATATTGTAAAAAAAGAAATATATTTTATCTAATCCAGGAATCTTTGAGACTTCCCCTCACTTCTCTTTCTACTCTATCGATGCATTTTGAATTAATATAATTACTACAATAGTCTTAATTGATTTGAATTTATTGAGCCTAAAGCGAGTGCATGAATGTTTTCGAATTGAATTAAATTGAAAACGAATTTGATTATGATTTAATATTGTTCTTAACCAACTCAATCAATTTGACTCTTTGATTTGAGTGAGCAATATTGCGTATGAATGATATGCCAAGGCAGCGGCAATGCCGTACTTGCTGGATACCCTATACCAAGAGATATATGTATGTTAACTATTCTCCTTGGCATAGTGTATGCAACTGTTTATGAAACTCAACCGTATAGATTGATTGATTGCACGAACAAAGTTTTAATTGAAATGACGTAACATAACCGCGCTAATATAACACTTTATTCTCTCCTCCTCCTCCTCCTGCCCAATCAGATGGTCCATGCCTGCTGGTGGTATTACTTCTCAAAGTTCACTGAATTCATGGATACGGTGAGTGGCACAAGAAAACCCAAAAACAAAAACAAAAACAAAAAGAGATAAAGTGAAACCGCCACGAATTGGCAACAATATTCATAAATTACATGCATAAATCATCACACACCATGTATGAACCTGTCCCTTTTTCTTACCTACTTAATGTCATGGCTGTTACAGATTTTCTTCGTGTTGCGCAAGAAGACCAGCCAGGTGACCACGCTACATGTCATACATCACGGCTGCATGCCCATGTCGGTGTGGTTCGGCGTTAAATTCACACCAGGTGCGTAACTCCCATAACAACAACAACATAAACAAAAACAAAAAACCAGCCTATTATCAATGCCACCGTGTTAACCCAATTCTCTGCCTGTCTTGTGTGTTCCATAGGTGGTCACAGCACCTTCTTTGGCCTGCTCAATACCTTTGTGCACATTGTGATGTATACGTACTACATGTTCTCCGCCATGGGTCCACAGTACCAGAAGTATCTCTGGTGGAAGAAGTACCTGACAACGCTGCAAATGGTAAGGAAACATTCTGATATATTATCTAGTGACCAGATTCTAGTTTTTTCCCTTCTTTGCGAACTAAATAATTAAATTGCAATGGTATGAGAAAAAATTCCTTATACTGAGGATAACCAAGTCAAGAGATACTAACGTATTTAGAGATTAAAAGCGTTCCCAAGAGCTATACGGACTAGCTGGGACATCTTGGCCCTGGTTAGAGGCCTAATCATACATTGACTCCCATGCTGATCCCTTTCTACGACTTTTAAAGAAGTTGTCGCGACTAGGAGGAAGAGGAGACATTTACCTTTTGCCTCTGGGTGTCTGGGTGTCTACTACCCATCAGACTTGTCAGACATCAGTCCGTGATCAATCATCCATTAGGGAAAATCTAGAATAGTATTTATTTCAAGATAAACATTTCGAGGTTTTTTGTAAACCAAGATAATAGAAATATTATTGTATATACATATACATATGTATCGAGCACACAAAAGTTAAGGTCTGCCACTAACTCAAAATTATACACAATAAACATAAGTTTAATCCACATTTTTTGTCATTCACAGGTTCAGTTCATTCTAATCATGGTGCACGCCTTCCAATTGCTCTTCATCGATTGCAATTACCCGAAGGCCTTTGTCTGGTGGATCGGCATGCATGCCGTTATGTTCTTCTTCCTGTTCAATGAGTTCTACAAGGCAGCCTACAAAAACCGCCTAATGGTAAGTGGTCCATTTAATGGGTACAATTTGAAGTCAGCTTAATAGAGTTAGAGTTAGCTTCTCACGTCGTGCGTATGCCTATGATGGGAGATGGGGCCTAGCTCAGAGCTTCCCACGTTGCTAAAAAGTCATTTAAAGCCACAAATGACACTCATAAAGTGCGTTCAGCATTTCTTTATGTGTGTGTGTGTATGTGTGTGTCGAGTCAGATTCCGGATTGAGTTAATGAAAACGAAAACCCAACTGTGAGCTCTTATATCATATGGCAAAAGGCGATACGAGACGAGCCGACTCGAGTTCAGACAACGGACAATGGGTTACGGTTACAGTTACGGCTACGGGTATTTATAACCGATGTCAGCACCTTGCGGCCAGATCGGACCACCTCTTGCATAGTAACTGTGTCTCTGCTCTAAATTCATTAACGAAATTTCGTCAAGTATGTAGGTCTCGGGGTATTGAGGTGCCGAATTCCGATTGCCGCACAAAAGCAACCACATAAAAAATACAAAAATACAAAAATAAAAAACGTTAAATGACGTCGTTTAATGATCGCTTACGACGCCGGCGACCCACAGCATCCAACCATTGAGAGTGAAAGTTGAATGAAAAAGCGACAGAAAACACGAACGAAGAGGAAAAATAATAATAAACAAAATAAAAATAAAAATAATAAACAAACGCTGACAAAGCATCTCTCGGCTTATTGCATAATACTATACGCTTTTGGCCTTTTGTAGGGCAAATCAAAAAATACGAAATCCAAAAAAAAGAAACAAGGCGAAATGCGAGCGTTGCGCATGTGCAATAGCAAATATCATACGATCCGTTATCCCATTACTCATAATATGTTTTGTCCAATTCTTATTTTCACAGAAGAAGAACGCACTGTTAGCCAATGGACATGCCAAGCCCAATGGCTACTGCAAGAG
Organism: Liodrosophila aerea; assembly: GCA_035045005.1. Classification (NCBI taxonomy): domain Eukaryota; kingdom Metazoa; phylum Arthropoda; class Insecta; order Diptera; family Drosophilidae; genus Liodrosophila; species Liodrosophila aerea. The sequence goes on from JAWNNL010000753.1 coordinate 1,249,815, forward strand.
CATCAATGCCCACGACGATCTGTTCATGCCAGAACCTGCGATAACGCCAGCGACAGCGACCGCTGCAACCACAGAGTCCGCACCCAAGGCCAATGGCAGTGCCACACTGATCAATGGCCATGCCAATGGCCTCAAGAATGGCTATAAGCCAGTGGCCAATGGCAATGCTGCGACGCCCACGGCCAATGGCAGTGCGCACAAGTCAAACGGCCTGCTCCTAGCAAATGGCTATGGCAATGGCACTGGCTATGCCACAAAGCTCCTGGACGATGTGAACCAGGAGCTGACGCACCGGAAGACACAAAAATAATATCGGGGTAAAGCGGGTCGGCGCCAATATAGAGCTTAAAGTGAAGATAGAGAGAGGATTATAGGAGCAGAGCAGCACAGCAGAGCGCCAGGGGCAATCATTAGCTCCAAGAGTCATAAGCACACACACACACCTACATTTACATCTACATCTACAACCACACACATACACATACACCGACACATACGCATACACATACTATATAAATTCGCATAAGCATATAGTACATACATACACTATATAAAACGGAAATTGTATTGACATTGACATTACTTTTAGTGGTAAAAGAAATGTAATTATTAAAGAATTGTAATTAATACTAATTGTAGTAACTATTATTATTATTATTATTGTAATACTGGTACATGATAATAGTTATGTATGTATGTATGTTTCCAGCAAGTGATTCCAGCTGCATTTGCCTTGCATACGCGTATTTCTACTGCACACATGTTTGCATGTATGTATGTATGTATGCCTGTACATGTATATATGTAGCATATGTGTGTGTATGTATGTATATATATGTATGTGCATTGCTGAAGCATCCACTATGATAAAATACACATATTATTTGTTGCTTTTTTCTCTTTTTAACTACTTTAGTTGTACAAAGCTTTGTATAGACAAAAACAAAAACAAAACAAAAGAAAACAAAAAAATCAATCAAAAACAAAAGGAAAATAACAAGAAGCATAAACAATTTATTAATTGAGCCTAAATGCTTATTAAATTTAATTGTGTGTGAGCAAGGAATTAATCTATGTATTTAAGCATAGAATTTAATTTATATATACTTACAGATATATATATATATATATATATATTATACATACTGATATATCTATTGTAGATATACACAATAAATATACAAAACAAATGGCAAATTAGTTGGTTCAGCATAAGTCAGGCAATTTTGTAAATGTATAAAGCATAAAAAAGTAAAATATATGAAATAAATCGTATTTGTAATTTAACATTAGTCGCAATAATTGTTGAGGAATTTAATACAAAAGTCACACAATAACAAAAAACAAAAACAGTCACAACTATTTAAGTCAAGCAACAAATACATAACTACAAGAAACAAAAACACAGATATTAAAACCCAACCACTTTGTGCTGCGTTTCAATCATAGCGACCACAGATAGAAAACAAAACCAACCCACATGTTTCACTAATTTATTATGAATAAATTATGCCGCTAAACTTCAATACGAAAAGAAATTCATAAAAAATACGCAACTTTTGCTATTTGATATGGTTACATGCAAAATACAACAACTACTACAAGGAAAACCCCACACAATATATAATATATATATGTACATATATACTATATATACATAGGATGAAATCAACTATAAATCCGCAAGAAACATTGATTGCAACAGACAGATTTGTTGCAAGCAACAACAGAATAAACTTTAAGTCCCATACACACTCTAGGTTCTATAGGTATTCCAATTGCAATACATTTTGTATGCGTAGTAGCCATTTTTGTGGATCTGGAGCAGTATGTAACACTATGTATGTAATTGTAATTAATATTATTACTATAAAGAAAACAAACACAACAAAACAAAAAACAAACAAAAATTGTGTAGAAAATTAGGCGAAAATGGAGTGGAGCATTTTTTCAATAAAACACTAAAAAAACATGTTCGCTTATGTAACCTAACGGCTTTTAATCTTTTCATGTCAAGAACTGGTGGAGAATTGGTGAAATTCCGTTAAAGCACAGTACTGTTTAGGTTCTCTATATGCTTTTTATTAACATTTATAATTCGGATGTGTGTTAGATTTTACATATTTGCCGTAGAATACACCTTAAGCAGCGTACTATCTGATTGTGGTCTATAAATGTAACTTAGATTTAGACTTCATTTGCTACGAGCTAAGCGTGATAAGCTGTATATAAGCGGTAGGCTGAAAGTTAAATGTAGAACACAGAAGTCAACTACTTAAGTGGTAGACGATTTTATATTGTTTTTGCTTATTGGGTTTTTTTTTTTTGTATGACAAATACAACAGAAATTCTCAATTAATAGTAAACAGAACAGCGAACTGTAGTCAATTGTACTTATTGTAGAATAATCTTGGCCACAAACAGGCTTACATATCATAGAACTTAATCGGTTGTCTATAGATGTATGTGTGTGTATGTCTGTAGGTGTGCTAAATGAGAATGTTGGCCTGTGAGAGGTTATCTATGTGAGTAAGCAGCCAACGGCCATATGCCTATTAGAACTGTAGATTAGAGATTTAAAAACCACTTAAGTCTATATACGCCCGGGCAATGATCTCAGTTTCTACGGGCTCGTCGACGTGCATTACCGGCAAAGGGCGTAGCATTGGGTGCGCCTGGATGCTGTCCACTGTATAAATTATCCAGAAATTCATGTAATGTGGCCTCACTGCAATAAATAACAGAGTAATTTTATTTTGAACTGAAGTGAGAATCGCTTAGATGCACTCACCTAACACCACTGGCTGGACCACCCGGATGATGGCCATGTGGTTGGGGCTGTTGCTGATGTGTATGTTGCTGCTGCTGCTGCTGTTGCTGCTGTTGTTGCTGTTGCTGCTGTTGAGCGCCACGCACAATGCGATATTGCACCACATGCGAATTGGGTTCCAAGTGTGACAATGCACCCTTTTGACAATTTGCCCACTCCGTGATATCATAGACTTTGCCATCCATTAATGCCAAATACTTCCAACGTAAACCGAGCAGGCTCGTTTCGGCCCATATATCCCCCTGCAATACCAATCGTAATGTTAGTATCCATATACATATATATAATGTGTACACTTACATCCTTGGCCGAATGGCGTATCTTACAGGAAGCGCATTCACGCGCCGCATAATGAGGACGTTCGGTTAGTTTACGAGGATGTCGCTGTGCACATGTGCTGCATCTGTTGGTAAGCGATAACAAAGGCGGTTAGTTTTATTATTAAGTTATCTATTAAGTGCTGTTTACCTTATAGTATTGGCCGCTTCGGTCATTTTGTTTTGCAACTGTGAGAGCAAATCGTGCAGCTCTGTCCACGCTTTTTCCGCATGCAGCGCCTCGGCAATGCTTTGGTCATAGGCGAGACGGTTCTCCTGTAGGAATAAAAACAAAAATAAAAGGTAAGACACATTGCATAAGGTCATATTTCGGTCACTTACTGGTTCACCGACTAATTCAAAAGCGCGTTGCAACACTTTGAATGCCTCTTCGGCACCAGCTTGCTTGTTCTTGTCTGGATGCACCAGCACGGCAATTTTCTTATAGTGCTTACGTATCTGCTCTTGGGGACTATCCGGCGGTACACCCAATATACTAAAAGCAAAATGTAAGCATAAAACTGGTAGGGTATTGTCAATAGAGTATGGACATACCTATACGCATCCTTGCCTTTACAATTTAACAGCGAGTACATGGCCTCTTCTCCCGTCTGCGGTAAACGACCCGTCTTGAACGCCTCCGAACTGGCCTCAGGTGGTTTCCGTTTATAGAAACGCCTCCAAAACGCCCATCGTGAATTCTTGTTGAAGCGTGCATCGAATCGTCGCCAATAGTTGCGCCACCAAATGCTCGGCTTACCCGAGTTCTGCTTCAGTTCCTTGTGCAGCTGACGGGCATAGGCCACACCTGCCACATATGCTGTAGTTAAACGATCGTATGCCATGCTGCAGCCGAGCACAACAATATCATATACCAAATAGAACAGCCAGGTGAGCAGCTTTAGCGTTAATTTCCACCACGTATGCAATATCCGCTTGGCCAGCTCATAGTTACGATTCGATGTAATCGCATGAGCTGGTGAATTGGATGAACCATAACCACTGCTACGATTGCGTTTCGATGAGTACGAATACGAACCGGAATTGGAGCTTAAATTGGCATTCGAGGATGCAGAGTAACGTTTCGAAGTGGATGTATTTGAATTACTGTTGGCATTGTTGTTACCACTATTGTTGCTGCTGCTGTGGTTGTTGTTGCTAACAACTGATGAGCTATTGGAATTGCCATTCGAGTAGTTGGTATTGGAGTTGGTGCTGTTACGGTTGCTGTTGTTGTTGCCGTTGTTACTCTTCCGAGTTGAGAAATTCTGACTACTGCTGCTGCTAATACCGCCAACGCTGCTGCTGCTAATGTTGTTCCCGTTGCTGGTTGCCTTGCTGTCGGTGGCCTTGGCTGCATAACCGTTTAAATTGTTGCTGCTGCTGTTGGAGCTGTTATTAAGCTTTAGCTGAACGGGACGCTTCTTTTCCTGATTAGGTTTGCTGGATTTGTTGGTTGCCTGTGATTGCAGCTGCTGTTGTTGCTGCATTTGCTGTTTTACAAAAGAAAATATTTAACTAGAGGACTATCTTTAAATAATACAATTGGAGTAGTTACCATTTGTGGTTGCTTTTGCATTGTCTGATTGGACTGTTGCCTTTTTTTGCCACGGTGCCCCGTGGCATTGCCTGTCGTTGCTGATACATCTTTGATCTCATGCAGTGGCGATCGTTTAACATTGGAGCGCAACTCGTGATTACTACGTCCATTGCCATTGGCGTCCTCCTTGCCTTGGCGTCTCTGCGTCACATGTCCATTTTCCAAATTGTTGGCATTGCGCGTTTCGCCACCAATGTTGCTATTCGTGTGGATGCCTCCAGTGTTATTCCGCAAAGTGCTTCCCTTGCTCAGTACATCCGAATAAGACATGGGCATTGGTTTGACCTCAGCAACAATACGTTTCTTGCCTTCTGACAAACCGGGAACCACTATGTTTGACTTTTTCGTGGCAGTTATACCTGGTGCTGTAGCTGGTACTGGTGCTGCTGATGATGCAGTTGGTGTTATTGGATTGATGCTAGATTCTTTAATATTAACCTCCACGGATTTGGACGTTAAAACTTTGCCAGGATACTCAACTGGCATTTGCTGCTGCTGTTGCGGCACCTTAACTGGCGAATGCGGTTGGGTTGGCGTCACTACTGGAGCTGGCGGCGGAACATGTGTTGTTGCTGGTGTTGCTGGGCCTTCCTTATAGTTTTTGGTCTTCTCTTGCGCTTCGCCACCAAACTGAATGTAACTAGCTCCCGTCAGATTGGGTGACCAATTATTCACCAGGTTATTAATAAACATATTGGCGCTGTTGTTAACTGTGCTCACTGAAGAGACGCCAGCAGCACACGATTCATCAAATTGATGGAATTGTACTGTTTGCTGTTGTTGTTGCTGTTGTTGTTGCTGTTGTTGTTGCTGTTGTTGTTGCTGCTGTTGTTGCTGCTGCTGCACCCCCATATTTACTTCGGCCTGTGGCAGTAGTGGTTTAGCAGCAAATAGCTCATAAAGTTGCGTTTGCATTGGTGCTGTTTGCTGTGCTGGAGCAGGTGCTGCAGCTTGTGACTGTGCTTGAACCTGAGCGGCCTGTGACTGCGCCGCTGAGGCAGCCGCTTGATGATGTTGATGCTGATGTTGGTTCATTGATGCCATGTTGATATGAGAGTAGTTAGCAGCGGCCGCAGCTTGCTGAGCATAAGCATCATTTACAGCGTTCTCCGCACAGTGATAAACCTTAAGAAAGTTGCCATGGCCCACTGGCAGAACAGAGTACGTTTCGGGTTGACCAGGTGGGCCCGCGTATGCCAGATTGTAAAGGTATTCGTTATACACGTGAGGCGACTGCGCTGCTTGTGGCTGCGGTTGCGGTTGGTGCTGATGTGGATGAGCATGGGAGTGGGGATGGGCATGGGGATGATGCGGTGGAAATTGAACACCTAAATGCGCTGGTGGTAGTGGTGGTGCTGCTGTTGGTGGCCACATCATAGGCCCTGACTGGCCCTGTTGCTGTTGTTGCTGATGCAGCAAATGATGTTGTTGTTGTTGCTGCTGATGTGCCAGAAAGTTTGCCAGATCCGGATTGTGAGGCGACATGTTATGGTAGGAGGCAGCAGCAGCAGCAATTGCTTCATCCTCGACCATGCCACCAGAGCATATACGCTCATCCTGACGTGTCCGTGTCGTCATATCCCGCAACACTACGGGAGCAGCCCTGTGCCTGTTTTAATGCCAGCGCGTTTTTTTCTTCTCGCTGACGCTGAGCCCTCTTGAATTTCATGTAATTGTCTGATTTATGAGCTTTATCATTTGTTTGCAGCACGCTTTTAGATTTCTTTTCGAAGTGTTAGAAAACGAAACACATAATAAATAAATACGTTGCTACACTTCTTTTTTGCAATAACTTTTAACACAAATAATATATTATGCGCGAGTGTGTGAGTGTGACATGACCACGGCAGCCACACTTGGCGCTTTGGCGCCATAATTGGCGCTTTTATGATATATTGGCGCAATGTCATTTTCTTTTTTCTTAAATAGACGTTTTACGTCGCTTAGGCTGCCTTAAACTCGAATTAAAATCAATTTTTAGCAATGTATATGTAATACAATGGAATTCTTATTCTTTTGTTGTTCTGTCAAGTAAATTTATTTGCCATCTGGCGGCCATTCTTTGCAGACCTACCGGCAAGGTGTTGAACTAGATATTTGGACCGCCCTCTAGCGGTTGTTAGAAAAGAATATGTTCAGTAGTTTGAATAACGACAAAAACTCTAATAAGACTTATTTTCGAAACGACGTGGCGCACTCTGTTAATTTACATAATAAGGAAGAAGAAGAAATGTACCGCGACCAACGCTTGCAACAAGTCCGTGCATTCCGGTGCGCATGCGTACAAGTCCAGAATCTTAAAAATCTTATTCAATAGCCTTTAGATGACAAAGAAATCTGTCTGTGAGGTCAACAGAAAAATGTATATTATTATATAGCTTGAAATTGATTTTAATCCAAGTTAAACTTATCTTAGCAACGTTATGGGCCTATTTATGAAAAAATGTGCCATTGCTCCAAAACATAGAAAAGTGCCAATTTTGTCGCAAAAACGCCAATTGTGGCAGTCGTGGTTACTCGTGCCCACCAAAAAGTAAACAAAACAACAATGGCTACGTTAAACCCGTTAGTTACTGTGGTACGCGCAGGCCGCCTTTGCTACACAGCAGGTGCACAACTACAGCAAAAGCTGGCGAAACAGAATGCGTCAGAGTTTAGTAAATTTAGTAATTACCTTGTAGTTTTGGAGCATGACCCGGTGTACACAATAGGAATTCGTACAAAAGGTTATACAGAAGAGGACGAAAATCGATTACGCAAACTAGGTGCAGATTTTCATCGAACAGACCGTGGCGGACTGATAACTTTCCATGGTCCTGGTCAATTGGTTGCCTACCCAATCATTCACCTACGCCAATTCCAGCCGAGCATACGTTGGTATGTGTGTGCGCTGGAGAAAATGATTATCGATGTCTGTCGGCAAATGGGCTTACCAGATGCTACTACCACAAAGGATACGGGTATTTGGGTAAACGATCGAAAGATTTGTGCAATTGGTGTGCACGGCTCTCGTTATGTAACAACACATGGTATTGGCTTAAATTGTTCGACTGATCTGAAGTGGTTTGAGCACATCGTACCTTGTGGCATTGAAGGCAAAGGCGTTACTTCTCTAAGTCATGAACTAAACCGACAAGTCAGTGTGTCTGAAGCTACTGAAGTATTGTTAGACAGCTTCTCCAAGACCTTCAACTGCCACATACAAGAACAACAAGAGGCACGCGCTAATAACTAATAGACTAATATAAAATTTAATGTACCATCGTCGTATGTTATAAGATTCAACTAGTAAATTATTTAAAACGAGCTTTGTTTAAGTCACATTTTTTAAGGCGAACATCGGTAAGAACCTTGCCTCGCATCTCCGCCTCAAGTCGCCCTTGCTCACGCTCCGCTGCCTTGCGCATGCGACGATCTTGGCGGGACTCGAGTGTGCCGTTAGTGTTAAAGTAACGTTCTCTAAAGTCTTGCCCGGTCTCAGCTGCGATCAGTATTTCAGCACTGTCTTCATTAGTATACTCCAAATGCTTTTCATAGGTTAGCAGGCGGCGCGCTGTGTTGCCGGCAAGAGGCTGCTCTGAGTTAGCTACCAGCCTCAAATGCGTATGTTGAGGCAGGAGTGATTCGTTGTAGTCCTCCCTATGATTACATTTTTCAATTAAAGCTAAATTCTGGGTTGTACATTTTACTCACCGGTGAAAGGGCAGCCAGCAGACCAGGCGACCACCAAGCCTCAAATGTTTTGCAGAGAACTGTAATAGATCTGAATACAAATGCTGCAAGGAATAGTGTGAGGTTGATGGATAATGCGCCATATCCGCTGTGCGGGTATCTTCCTTGGCGTAAACTTTGTTCTCCACTTTCTCAGTCGCCTCACGTATGCCGTACGGAGCTAATAATAATTAATTTTACATATGACATCGATTATATGACTGACAATACTATGTATAAAAGCGGTACCTACGATCGGTGATGATGCAATCGAAGTAAACGCGTGGGTGCCACAGCGGATTGGAAAAGTCAGCAACAAGTACATCCATATAACGATTGTCACATCCATACTGTTTTAGATTTGCGCGAATGCTCTCGTCCTTATCCCGCACCTTTTGGCTTATGCGACTGGGTCGGCAACGTGCGTGTACCATCATGAAATCAATGTCTGCACCCAGTACATAGCCTCCAAATTTAGCAGCACTAACTAGAAGTGAGCCAGTCCCCACAAAGGGATCAAAAACTAGGTCACCATCGCTTACCATTGCCTGATTTGCCATTAGCAGACTAAGCTGAGCATCCATGCTGGTATTTCCAATGAATTTTCTCTGCTTTAATGAAAGTTCATTAATCAAATGTCGCTGGCCTTGGGCTAGCATTCGCCCGAAAAGTATATCTTCTGGTTCGTCAGGTACTGCAGTGGGATCTAATCCCCAAAATTCCAAATACCACCATTCGACCTGTGGATTCTTCAAATTAACATTTCCTTCAATGGGCAAATAGTCCATTGTCTCGATTTTCTCAACTTTTTCCTGCTGACTGAAGTGTTTGTTGTATGTCTCTACGGTAATTTTAAAACTATCCGCTTTAAGATGCTTGCTAAGGTGTTCCTGATTTTGATGGACGTGATCCCGCAACCTTTTATGGAATTCCGCACTTGAATTACCATGCGAATATAGCTCTATGATGGATCGCAGTGCCACGGAGCGGGAAGCATATTGTAGCGCAGTTTCATCGTTGGGAAATTCCACTAACCAGAATGGGTTCTATAAAAATAATTGCGTATAAATAAATATACATATACTAGTAGGCTGCCATAATTGATTACCAATTGATTTTCTGAATAATGTCGAAATTCTATATTAAATAATTTAACAAGTGATTGAAACTCAGCAACACGAAAGTCAACGTGTTCTTGTGCAAACCAAAGTATATATTTCTTCCAAAACTTGGTCATTGTCAAAATTTAAAATATTGCAAATAGCATTTAGCATGTGCATGCGATTATTTACGTCGTTTAACTGTCAAGCTAACGATATATGCGTTTGAAGTATCGATATAAGAAATTGCGTGCAACTCTGTAAATCATCAACTCGTTCATTTCGCATAAATTTCCGAGGCACACACGTAGGCAGGCCGAAGATTTTTATAAATTTTCAGCTGCAGCAAGACGCTAAGCTGTTGAATTACAGTGGAAAAACGAAGTTAAAGTATCAGTGCATTAATATTCAATCAAGTGAAAATGGCACGTTATACTCAACGCCCGGAAAATGCTCTTAAACGAGCCAATGGTAAGTCAATGAAAAAATTTTCCATGCGGCTACGAATGAGCTGCACAAAGCAGAATGTCAAAACATGGCAATCGCACAATTGATGTCGTCGTACCATTGTGAATGTCAATTAACATTTTTCCCTTTCTCCGTTTGCTGTTTACAGAGTTTATTGAGGTTGGCAAACCATTGCGCGCCTTGGATACTTTGCAAGAAGTATTCCGGAACAAAAGGTGGAACTATGCCTACTCGGAAACGGTCATCGAGCCCCTCATGTTCAAGTACTTGTACTTGTGCGTGGAGCTCAAGAAGTCGCATATTGCCAAGGAGGGTCTTTTCCAGTACCGGAATATGTTCCAATTGGTTAATGTGAATTCCTTGGAGAATGTTATACGCGGCTACCTGAAAATGGCAGAGGAGCATACCGAAGCGGCTCAGGCTCAATCTTCAGCTGCTGTTGCAGTCTTGGAGCTGGATGATCTGGACAACATTGCAACTCCGGAAAGTATTCTGATGAGCGCTGTTTGTGGCGAGGATGCTCAGGATCGTTCTGATCGCACCATTTTGTTGCCGTGGGTAAAATTCCTGTGGGAATCATACTGCCAGTGTCTAGAGCTGTTGCGTGTGAACACCCACTGTGAGGCTTTGTATCATGACATTGCCCGTATGGCCTTCCAGTTCTGCTTGAAGTATAATCGCAAGAATGAGTTCCGTCGTTTATGCGACAAGCTGCGTAAGCATCTGGAAGACATCTGCAAGAGCAGTAATCAAACCACTGGTGTGTCCATTAACAAGGTGGAAACGCAGCAATTGTGCTTGGACACCAGGCTCTACTTGCTTGATTCGGCTATTCAGATGGAACTGTGGCAGGAAGCCTATAGGGCCATTGAGGATATTCACGGTTTGATGGCCATGTCTAAGAAGACACCTGTGCCCAAAACCATGGCTAATTATTATCAGAAGTTGGCTATGGTCTTCAGTAAGGCAGGCAATCAGCTTTTCCATGCCGCTGCTTTGTTGAAATTGTTCCAGTTAACGCGTGAGCTTAAGAAGAATCTCACCAAGGACGATTTGCAGCGCATGGCAGCTCATGTTTTGCTGGCTACGCTCTCTATTCCACTTCCATCGGCTCACCCGGAATTCGATCGTTTCATTGAGGCCGACAAGAGTCCTTTGGAGAAGGCTCAGAAACTGGCTGTGGTGTTGGGCCTTCCCCAGCCACCAACACGTGTTTCTCTTATTCGCGAAGTGGTAAGTAAAAACAGAAATATTTATAAATAACATGAGATTATATTTACTCTATTCGTCTATAGGTTCGTTTAAATGTGCCCAATCTGGTTTCGGAGGAGTTCCGCAACTTGTACAACTGGCTAGAGGTTGATTTTAATCCCATGAATCTTTGCAAGCGTATTCAGTCCGTTGTGGATACCATTGAAGGCGGTGAAACAGAGAACACGCTGCTAACGCCATACATTCAATCGCTGAAAGATCTCACCGTCATGCGGTTGATCCGACAAATCTCTCAGGTTTATGAGAGTATTGAGTTCAAAAGATTGCTTGAGCTAGCGCCATTTTGTAACATCTTTGAACTGGAAAAGCTACTGGTAGAATCGGTACGTCATAATGATATGCAGATTCGCATAGATCATCAACGCCATTGCATTTACTTTGGTACGGATCTTACCGAGAGCCAACGAGAGTATCGTCCCGATGGACCCAGTCTACAGTCGATGCCCTCGGAGCAGATTCGCTCGCAGCTTGTTAACATGTCGACAGTATTGACACGGGCTGTATCTATTGTGTATCCGAATCGGGAGCGTGATCAAAGAGCCAAATTGCGTACCCAGATGGTGCATCACTACCATGAGATCAAGGACCGTGAACATCAACGTATTCTGCAGCGCCAGAAAATTATCGAGGATCGTAAGGAGTTTATTGAGAAGCAGAACAATGCACGCGAAGAGGAGGAAGCGCGTCGTCACGAAGAGGAGTCGCGAAAGGCTAAGCTGGCCGAGCAAAAGCGCCTGGAACAAGAACAGGAGGAACGCGAACGTAAGCGCCATGAAAACGAAATCCAAGCTATTAAGGAGAAGAGTCTGAAGGAGAAAGTGCAGCAGATATCTCAAACAGCTCATGGCAAGAAAATGCTATCCAAGCTGGACGAGGAAGGCATTAAGAAACTCGATGCTGAACAAATCGCTATGCGTGAGAGCGAGGAACTGCAGCGTGAACGCAAGGAACTGCAGTCGAAGCTTAAGTCGCAAGAAAAGAAAATTGATTACTTTGAGCGTGCCAAACGCCTGGAGGAGATTCCACTGTTTGAAAAGTATCTCACCGAGAAAAATGTCAAGGACAAGGAATTCTGGGAAGCTACAGAAGAAACACGTATCGAGAATGCTATTACTGAGCGTAAGGATGCTGTTTGTCAGCAGGATCGTCTTAAGCGTATGTATCCTGATCGCGATGAATTCCTTGAGGCACTTAAGAAAGAACGAGCTTCCCTCTACGTTGAGAAGCTAAAGAAGTTCGAGATTGCTTTGACCGAAGAGCGCAAAAAGCGCTTGGCTGATCGTGTGGTACGCCGTCGCGAGGAACGCCGTCAGGCCTTTTTGCGCGCTAAAGAAGAGGAACGCTTCCGTAAGGAAGAGGAGATTCGTCTTGCTCGTGAAGCTGAGGAACGTGCCGCAGCTGAGGCTCGTCGCTTGGAACGCGAGGCTGAGGATGAGAAACGTCGCCTGCAATATGAGAAACAACGTGCCAAGGAAGAGGAGGCCGAACGTAAGATTCAGGAAGATCGCGAACGTCTTGCCCGCGAAGTTGCAGTGGAACGTGAGCGAAGTGAAAAGGAACGTGATGGTGGCTGGCGTCCACGTGGCGATCGGTCAGACAGACCATCAGCTGCAGCTGGTGGTGCAAGTGAATGGCGTCGTAATGCTCCAACTGATCGCAACGAACGTAACGAACGCAATGAGCGTAGCGATCGCAATGATCGTGAGCGTACCGATCGCAATGATCGCGATCGTAACGAACGTAATGATCGTATTGAACGTACTGATCGGAATGATCGTATTGAGCGTGGCGAGCGCAAAGACAATGATGGTGACTCCTCTTGGCGTGTACGTCGTGAGCCGGATTCTCAACGTGGAGCTGGTATGGAACGTGGAGCTGGTTTGGAACGTGGAGCTGGTATGGAACGGGGCAATCGCGACAATCGCGACGACCGTGAGCGAGGCGAGCGGGGTGGGGCTCCATCTGGTCGGGATGACAAATGGCGTCGTGGCGGTGATCGTGAACGCCTTGGAGGTGATCGTGATCGCGATCGGGAGCGTGACTCTTTCCGTCGTAACGATGGACCTCGTCGTGATGATGATCGTGGTGGTTTCCGTCGCGATGAGCAGTCACAGCGTGACACAGGCAGCAATTGGCGTGATGCACCACGTCAGAGCGATCGCGATAACCGTCGCCCCGGTGGGGACAGGCGTGATAACCGTGGTGGTGGTGGTGCCGCACCTAAAGAAGGTGGTGGAAGCGGCGGCAGTGGTGGCAACTGGCGCACTGCTCCACCCCCACGTGAGGAAAAACCTGCACCCAAACGTGAACAACCTCAAGATAAGGGTTAGTATAGGAGGATTGTATTTTGAAATTATACCTTAATATCTAAATCATTCTTCTCTTGCAGAAAATAAGGCCGCCGATGACGGAGAATGGACAAGCGTTAAACGGCGTTAAATATTTATCTATCTTCCGCATTATCTAAATACAAAATGTAATCGTACACCTTTTTATATACATACTACATATATAATAACACCATGAATTGTACTTGATTCGAAATATGAGCTCACATTCGCTCGCATAAACAACTGTTGCGCCTGGTCAGCCACTCTAAAATATATATTCTGGCAGCTTATTTATGCTTGTCTTTGGGGGCTGTCAGCAGTGAATAATTGAGTACACACAAATAAAATTCTTTAAAATAAAGTCGCTCCATATGGTTTATTTATATTTACATCCAGGTAATTTTTTTAATGAAATATGTAATTCATCTAGTTTAGGGTGCAATATCGAATAGTAGAAAAAAATTGATGCTTTCACCGGGCACCGGCATCTTGTTCATTAAGGTCTGCTTGTGCTAATCGGTTGAGAGATGCAGTCTGAGCAAGTTGCATCGATCATCGAGCAAGTTTCGCGAGAATACACAGGCAACTTCATGTTAGTTAGTGGTAAATCAAGTTATGTTAATTAACAGATTGCGCCAATGTACTAAATTCAATTGCAAACATATAAAATATATCGTTGTAAAAATTACTATTTTGTATATATCAATGTTTTGCTTAAATATTACTTATAATATATTTATTGTTTGTTTTCTTATCATTTCATTTTTGGTGCACATGGTCACATTCGTTTAATTTTTCAAAAATACCGCTTTTACAACTGTTGTTATATTGTTGACAAATAATTATCAATAAAAAAATAGTAAAAAAAATAAAAGAGTCATATGTATATGTATGTATGTACATATGTAAGCGTGTATGTATGTATGATTTTTTTATGAAACGACTGTTTCTCCATATTTCAATTAAACCGTTAGTGATTCCCACAGCCCCGAACAGTCGCTACAATAGTCCCTTAAATACTATGTTCAAGGGCCTTTAAACAACAAATAAATTTTGTTTTTGAGCTCAAAAGAAAATATTATAATAGAAACTTTTTTAACAAGTTTAAGGCTTAAGCTAATTAGCACGTAAAGAGGCAATTTAAGAAAAAAATGTGCCATTGCGCCAACACATAAAAAAGTTCCAAAATTGGCCCAAAAACGCCAAGTGTGGCAACCGTGTTGACATCAATGTTGCACAAATTAGTTCCCCGCGCGTCCACGTGAACACATTTCAGCAATGTGATTCATAAAATATTAATAAAAGACAAATAGTATATAACATAAAACTTATAATAGCATTGCAGAATCGTATATATATTCAATCAAAAAACGAAAATAATCAAAATTCATTGTCTTTGATAATTTAAAAATTGTGCGTTGGCGTTGCAGACACGGCGCTCAACATGTGAGGTTAAAACGGACAAATAGTCAACAGAAACAAGTTAATTTGAACATTTAAACAGTGACGAGCATAATAAACATTAAGCCGAAAGTGTAGTGTAATATTTCATTAAGGTAATTGCATAGATTTTCAGAATCAAGCAATATCTCCCACAGGTGCTTCTACCGCCTGCAAGTGAAGCAAGTGATATACGAGATGTAAAAAAAAAATTCACCCGAAATTGTTCGCAATATCAGACTCTTGTATTTCGTGGCGGCTTTTCCTTCCCCTTTAATTTCTATAAAACCCGCTTTCTAAACAAAAGGTGCGTGAATGTGAGTGTGAAATGTGATAGTAGAGTGGAACACAACGTGAATGGAGATTGTTGTTAAGCATTAGCTTACATATATATTAATGTATATGCCCATGTATTATATATATATACACACTATTTAACAAGAAAGCACATGGTGCCGCGGCGGCACGCATACACACGTGGTTGCGTGCGTGAGAAGTGGTGTGTGTGTGTGTGTGTGCGCATATACATAGGTTTTCATATGTATGTGTGTTTAGTGTTTGTTGTTATTGCTTCCATTGCTGAAGACTGGCCAAAATTGATTTGTAATTTTATTGTCTATTCTTAAATATTATTGTGTTCTTTTACTATAAATCCTAAAATACGGTTTGTTTGTTAGTTCAAGCGGCATCACACATTATGCGGCATGGGCAAACGAAAAAAACAGCATGTTGCTCGGAAAAAACGTGCCACGCTGCTTTTGTCGTTTTCTTTTGTTACTCATTCGGTGCATTTTTGGCGTTGCCAACTTTTCGAAATAGGCGCGCAAATTTTGGAATGTTATCGATTTTTAATTCGCATGCACGTGTATAGAAATAATTAACGTTTCAACTAAAAAAGTACTTTCAATTAAATAGTAATGAATTATTCGATATTATATATGATTCATTTTATTTTATTTAATATTGGTTAAGTAGTTGGCTTAACTTTCCTCGTTCGCTTAATTCTTTTGGTGCGGCGATGGGCCAGAGTACTATGCATGGAGTAGGTGCGCTCCAAAATTTGGCGTCGGTTTCTTTCCAGCTCATTTAGCTGCATTTCTACCTTGTCGGTGACACCAGGTTCAAGCAGGACACAATACTCTATGGGAGCTGCTAAGCAATTAAGCTGGGCATTCAATTGGGCATCGGTACCAGTTAGTATAAAATATCCGGTGTTGCCAATGAACTGAACTGGAGACGCATTTATAGGCGCCTCTGTAACCCGTTCAATTTCATTCATAAAACTCAGCATCTTTGAAGACATTGGTTTTGGTAGGGGCGGTTGAGTTCCTGAATCCACAACAGGTTCTGCGGGAAATTTCAAATGTGTTGAATGATTAATGTTCAGGGTTTCCAGTGGTTGCTCAGTTTCAAATGATGATGGTTGTTCTACTTGTAGCTGCCCGGCATTCTTTGGGGTTTGATTTTCATCAATAATTGTTGTCATAGTCGTGTTTTGTTGAGCAGTTGCAGATTTGGTAGTCCTTTTCTTTTCTTTGTTATCCAATCGTCTTTTATTTTCCTCCTCTATATGCTTCTCCCCCTCCCTTATCATATTCCAAAGGCGATCCAAAACGGGATCACCCGTTATGAAAGTTGCGTGCGTACCACCATCGGTTCCTTCACAATTGTCCTTGTCAGTTTGATGGTGTATATATGTGCATTTTTTTGAATCCAAAACAAGTTTCTTGCTTGTTAATAGTGGATTAGAGATTAGCTTACAAAATTCGCAGCTGCAGCTATTGCAATTTTTAGTTGCTGGTCCATTGGGTTCATTAGTTGATGAATTAGCTGGCTCCACTATCTGTATGTTGCTAAGTTTTCTATTGAAAACTTTTGACAACTTCTGAATTTTGGTATACGTTGCCACTGCTTTCCGGGAAAAGCTAAATCCCTGATTTGGAAGAGCAGCAGGCAAACTTGTTGTGGCATTGTTGTCATTCATTTTAGAGTTCTTAGTAACCTTGTTTTTATGCTGCATTGGGCCTTTTTTCATACACTTTTGTTTGTCTGCTTCAGTGACGGAATTTGTAGCTGCGTGTTCCTTGTCTTTGGCTTGCGAAGGGTCTTGTGGCTTAACACCGCTGGTGGTCATTGGATCACCCGCTCCGTTGAGTAAACCGACTGTAAAATTAATGCGATCTTCCTGGAACTGGCGCAATAGTTCAGCTGCTTTGCGCTGACGCCGAGTAATTACCTTTTTAGGCATTGTAGTTTTGAAAATTATTGTCAAAGGTGAACAATTTACATGCAGTTCCACGTGGATTAATTTGTCTTTTCACGTTTACAGCTCGATGTTAATTAAAAAATAAATGTAAGTTTTTACATGACAAAAGAATCTCAAATAACAAAGGCTTCCTAAGTTGAATAAATTCATTCCGATGTTATCTCAACTCGGATTAAACATATGTTTGTGCGATTTTAGATATATACAGTCTTTTCCTATGATTAATACAATGCCCCCAAAAAATCGATTATTACTATTTGATTGACATACATATATAATTTATCGATTTTATTTTCCGTTATAGTTACTTCAAATAAACTAGGATTATGGATTCACGAATGCTGAATGTGTTTCACGAGGATCCTTTCGAGGGGAACTATACTAAATATGAATCAGACCCAAATTTTTGGACTACAAATGATGGGTACGTGTCATATACCTATATACATAACTGAAGTGCATTAAAATGTCATCTATTCACAGTCTACAGCTTACGGATACGCTGAATGGTATACTGCCTATTTCGCCTACTGATGATGCGCTGCTTAGTTCAAAGGAAGTAGAAGATCAACTTCAAAACAGTAAAAACTTGGTGAGCTCTTGAGCTTTCTCAGGAACTAAAACAATTTCATTGACTATTCGTTACATTTGTAGCTCATGTACAATGATTTTGTGGATCAGCAGCTAAGTGATGCTGCTTATGTGCACAATGGAAAGGTCTACAGGGCAATTACAGAAAGTGAGGCTGAAGAATATGGAGAGGAGTTGCACTTGGACGAATTGATAGACTCTGATGACGCTGATGGGGAGATTCATGATGATGTACGAAGTCAGTGCAGTAATTCAACATTTCGCACACGTACCGATAGCTCATCTATTGGAGATTACGAATCGCATTCTAGCGACTATGAAGATGATGTTGATAGAGCTTCATATGTTGACAATCGATTACTGTGTTCCGATGCAATTGAGTTGCAACAGGATCGGAAAAACCGTACACTAAGTACCAATACAATTTGCTCTGAAGCTGATGCCCTAGGGCTAAATATTGATGTAAATAATTTTGATTTGGCTGATTTTATAACAAAAGATGATCTTGCGGATAATTTAAATACCATGCGAGCCAATGGGACGCAAGCTAAAGAAGCTGTAGTACCTCCAGCAATAACAATCGCAGTAACATCAACTGCTGGTAAGAAAATAGTTAAGGAGATCGACTCTCAAGGAGTAGCAACGACTGCATCGTTGCCTAAGCCTATCGTTATATCATCAAAAAGGCGTGATTCAGACTATGATTCGGATTCCATCATTGATGTAGAAACTGTTGATATAATCGATGTGGATGAGTCTATCTGGGCAGCGAAACAAGTGGAAGATTCTATGGTTCCAGATGATCTTTGCTATGTGGACAATGTAAAAGACGATCCCTCCTGGTGCCCCAAGCAACCCAAGCGATTGCCTGCTGCAGAGGTGAGTACGAAGAGGATATTCCAATGTTATATTTATACAATAATATGTTCTCATTCAGCAGAAGTTACCAACGAGCAGCAGTCAAACGGTAGCCAAAGGAACGAATTTTTCCACAAAAGTGCCAGAAGCTGCAGCAGTGACCACATTGAAACAAAAGGGAAGCCATAACATTTGTTTGGTGCCCAACAAGAAGCAGTGCGACATTTTGAAAAGGAAAATGAGCGTTAAAACAACAAGTCCAGGCAACACCAACAAGAGCAAGATATCGGCAAAGAAAATTCAAGAGGCTATCAAATCTTCACCTGGACAAAAGCTGTCGTTGCCGAAAGCAGTCGGGCCAATTGCCACGGGTCTAGGTGTTGGTGGCAAGAATCTGGCGTTGCTTAAGCATGGACACGACGCGGTTGGTGCTACGACTAGTACTGCTGTGGTACCTCCGCCCAAACGCAAACTTAACTTGGAGGAATACAAGCAGCGGCGATGTGGAGCAGTGGTGCCCAAAAAAGATCTGACAAATATGAGTGCGACACCTGCCAAGCAACCAAAATTAGACTGCAGTAAATTGAAGCAACCAATTCCTGTACAAAAGACGGTTCCATCTCCACATAAGGCGGTCATAAGTAACATCGTCAGTAGTCTAAAAAATGCGGAAAGCAACCAAACAGCACCTCTCACAGATCCCATAACTGTGGCCAAAAACAAAGTACTTCGCATGTTGGAGATGAAGCGAGCCCAGCAACTGAAGATTATCGATTCACGTATATCCGCCAAGGTTCCACGCGTCACAAAACTTCCGACGCTCAAGGATATTGTTAAAGATACATACTGCATGGAGACTGAACCAGAGACAACTGCTGGGGCAGTTGTGGCCAAAGTGCACCCGGACTATGAAGAGATTATCATTGTTTCAGCTAGTTGTAATACTGATATTACAATACCACCGCATCACGCAAGCTTTGCACTCAGAGACAACAAAACTTTACCGTCGTCACGCTCTTTGTTGAAGTCCTCCGTGCTGCTATACAACATGTCCAACAGCAACGACACAGGGAAAGATCTGAGCCAATCTCTCATTGCTAGCATCCAAAGCGAGGTGGTGAAGCAAACAGGTACTGTGGCATTGTCCCCTCCTATAATGAGTGCAGCGACAACGCCAGGAGATAAAAATGATCAGCATGGAGAAGATAAGGTCATAATGCATTTGGCCAAGAATCGCATACGCAAGCGTATGGTGTCAATGGGCACACAAACTGAACTGCAACCAGAATTTCCAATGCTGACGCTACCTATCACACGTCAATCGCGTGAGCGTACGCGTCGCAATTATCGCAAGCGTCGCGTGGTTGAGTCCATGACAAACGATACCAGCTGCAGTTCCTCATCCTCAACATGTAGCAGCTTGGCATCCTATCACTCTCGTTCCAATTCAAATTCAACAGAGCGTCTGCGTCACTCGGACGCTACAGCAGCAGGTAGCAGTAGCATTGGTTGCGGTGGCTACTCATCTCGCAGTACACGCCGTCATCGCAGCTCGGTTAGTTCCTCATCCTTGTCTGATGCTGAAAAATATGAACGTCAACAGCGACAACGACAACGTCGGACTAGTTACAATAAGCGACGTTCGAAAAATGCAATACGTGGAAATTGTTCCACTGATTCGGGATCGGAATACAATGATCGAGACCGCAGTCGTAGTCCGCAACGACGCTCACGTTCCCCGTCTAAATCTCCCACGCGCTATGGCAGCAATAGCAACAAGAATCGCCGTGGATATGTAGATTGTAATGTCTCTCAGCCAGCAGTAGAGGAACGTCGTATCGTATATGTGGGACGAATTGAACAAGAGACTACAAAAGAGATGCTGCGTAGAAAATTTGTAGCCTACGGCAGCATCAGACAAATAACCATTCACTATAAGGAGAATGGGTATGTAAAGTATCTTAATTTGTAATGCAAATTACAAATTACATTAACATTTCGCTTTGTATGCAGCATGAAGTATGGCTTTGTGACCTTTGAAAGAGCGCAGGACGCCTTCACAGCCATCGATACGAGTTCAAAGGATGCACAAATCAACATGTACGACATTAGCTTCGGTGGCCGACGAGCTTTTTGCCGCGCGTCTTATGCTGATTTAGGTAAGTTGCACTTAATATATGAAATTTTAAAGACTTATTAATTGCTTAATTTACAGACAATGCTGGCATCAACAACTATCACTCCTATGTGTTTCCCAAGTGTGCACCGGCGGCAACACAGCCAGAGGATTCGTTTGAGGCTTTACTACTTAAAGTGAAAGCAAAGATGAATGCAGGCAAACCTACTGGCGGTCACGTAACACCGTCAACAGCAGTATCAACTGAGACAAGAGCAACTGGAACTGAGGAAAACAGTAGCCAGAACAATAACCAGATTTGACAGATTTGCTGTAGATTTCAAATTAATGTTTTTTTCTTATGATTTAAATTTTAAAGTTCATAGTTGAGTGTTCGAAATTATTTATGTATAGACCATGAAGTTACTAGCCGTACAACCAAAAGCCTGATACAATTTTTTTTAATTTATTTTGAAATAGTTGACAATAGCATTGAGAAAGTAAACACATACTAAATACAACTGGTTCAATTTACACTGGGAAAAACACAAATTAGTTTAGTGCAAACACGACGAATTATAAACAAAACAAACGGAATGGAAATTAACAAATGAAATTGTGATAAACACGTAATGAATACAAAGTCATTGATTGATTCTGAGCCACTGACAGCGCAGTTAGTAAATATTGTAAAAACTATAACAAGAAATACCTATAACAGAATGCAACCATAGAGAACTAATAATATAGCCATAATGTAACAATTTAAACAGAGATCAGACCAAAACAGACGGCAAATAGCAAGAAAAATATCAATGCAACAGATAGAATTGTTATAATATAGTATGCTTATGTGTATTAAGTGTATAGTACTATACAGAGAGGTCAAAGGCGCGCGCATGCTGCATGCGACGGTCACAAATTAAACTGTTGATAACTAAACTTTGATATTAGTTTGTAAAATGAATATTTTGTACGTACGTAATCTTAGTTTACTGATACGATTTAATTTGCACTGAAAGGACAGGTAAATACATTACTACAAACCATACAGAGATCGACAGCTATAGAAAAAAGAGTACATTCAATTAAACCCATGATAATGGGTACTTATAAAATATGGGTTCGCATACTCTGCAGAAACTAGCTGGCTATTCAGCCATAGATCAGCTACTACACTACACTCATGTACCCTCAATTAGTTAATTGCAACCCTTAAGCTAAAATGTTTTTGTTAAACCCTAAGTAAAAAGATGAACATTTGTTTTACATACATATATACATAGCGAACTTCAAAACTATATACTAAGCAGAAAATGATTTGTTTTAAGTTTTTGTACTACTTTTGAATAATTTAAATAAAAACGCTAAATGCAGCGAATGCAAGTAAAAACTATTTATTTTAATGTACCGTATAGTCGTTAGAAATGTTATTAAATTGAGACACAAATGTTTTTCACATTTTCCAGTTTAAAATTCTAAGCACGCAGGACAGTCGCGCACTCTTAAGGCTCTTAGTCAGTTGCGAATAATTTTATGCAAATCGTGGCGCTATTCGCATTTTCAAATTATCTCTTGCTGTGTGACATTAATACAGGCAAAAGAAGAAAATTGAACATCCTGCTATGCTGAAGATCAGATACTCTGTCAAAGATGTGATGCCGGTTAAGTTATATGGAAACTTAAAACAATTTCCCTGAACTAGATATAGAATTTCAAATGAACTGATTTGGAATACGAGTTAGTGAATGAGCAATGACAACAGCTCATCAGTATGTAGCTTTTAGGCAGATTTTGCTTTTGCTAGTTTGCATCTGCATTGTACTAATATAACCTCTCATCTTGGTCCTTATTCTGGTCCTTGGCTGGTCACTAGCCGTTGGCTATTGGACGATTTGTGTCAGCATGTGGCATGTGAACACACAAAAGTTTGCGCTTCAAAAAGCAAATCGTTTACCAAGTTGAACAGTATGTCATGTGACTATTCGTACACTTATGTACATATGTATGTCTAAGGCCTCTGTTTAGTGGTGCCCCTTGGCTTTGCTTTTCAACGAATTTCCTGATAATTTAAAGCTCTTAGTGCTGAGTTTAAAGCAAGCACATATGTATGTACCTCATGCTGATAATCTCGAATAAGTGTTATGCTTCACATAAATATTTATGTGTACACCTATATGTATACATATATTTAATACTTTTCCGATATGCTCTTTGAATTTTACTTTACTTTACCAGTTACTTTCGCTGCTGTTGTACATACTGTATTTATGTTATAAAATAAATATTTACAATGGGGATATTCGACTTGCTGGTTCAGTGGAAATGCATTAAATTCGACACCGGAAAATGTGCTCATTAATTTCGTTATAAAATATCCGTTCTGATGATTGAAGATTATACTTGAATTGCTAGCAATAATACTTAAACTTATACGTATACATAAGAAAGCATTTCAGATCTTTCCTTGAAGTGAACAGAGAAGCAAAGGTATAGCGCGCCTGGAGATTCCATTTCGTATTCGAGTGTTTTGCCATCCTTAGCTGACAGCCAGTCGCAGCCAAAATCGATAAAAAATCATATTCAGTCGACCAAAAGATATATCAGCCAAATGGCAACTGTTCTTGGCGCCAGTCAGTGTCCTCTTACCTCCCGCCCCCCGCTATTCAGCTGCCAATCCGGACTCCCCCATCCACCCAACGCGCATTTGCATATTTAATTTGAAATGTCAAAGAAATCTCAGCGCAGCGTGGAGCCCCCTAAGGTTAAATTATATCAAGTTCATATTGAATATTCATCTTGAAGCGACTTCTGATGATTTCAATTAAGACAATCAGTTCGAAAATTTATTAAACAGTGTGAGTGTCGATAAATATGTACGTACCTTGTCTCTTCTATTTAATTAAAATGAATTTGACTTCAAGGACGATTGTTATTTGAGCTCACCTCAGTGGCAATGTCACAGACCGTGGATTGTTGCCAACTTCACTCTCAATATACCCCACATCACGTACAATTGTTGACGCTATCTCGCTACGATGTCATCTGTCTCTTGTTCTCAATTGGCAGCTGGGATATGGTGACGGGCCTTGCCAAATTGAACAATAGTCATAAGTAATACATTGAACAAAAGTAAATAGTAATATATCTGAACTGAATGTGTATATGACTTCACACTAGTGCTTTAGCGTCTCCAACTAATTTACAAGAAAATAAAAATAATAATTGCATACCAAATCACTTCATAAGACTGTAATGTGGCATCTAAAAAATGACATAAAATAGTAAATATAGAATAAATAAAAAAACAAATAAAGACAAGATTGAGGCAACTTTGTCTCCTTTTGTTTGTTCTGCTCGACTGTAGCCCTTCCATTATCCATTAGCTAATTTCCTTATAATAGCTGATTTAGTTATCTACTATTTTTATTGTGCCTTTTAATCGCATCTGCTAGCCTTTAAAAGGAATAAATACACGTATTTACATGTGTTTAAGGACTAATCCTATTTATAGCATTATTCTGTAAATTTCCGTTACATTTCGCAGTTGACGAAAGTGAACGTCTGTCTCCCTTTGAATAAACTTCAAAGGCTTAAAGAGCTCTCTTACCTCTATTCTCTATTCCAATGTTGTTGTTGTTGATTAGCGCTCCGCTGCTACAGCCACATTCACAATAAAATAAAAAGGAACTAAGGCAACAGCAAAGCCACACATATGCATACACCCTCACGCACACACATATATTTATATATGTATGTGTATATACGTATGTGTGCTTATCGTACATGTAGTAAGAGCAAAGTTAGATGCATGCGCCGACCTTAATGCTAAAGGAACCGCTTACTCCTCGCTTTTAGCTTTTAACAGTGTGGCCAATAGCATGTAGGATGGTGTTATGACCTGCCTATGCCCTACCTCCCTCTGTCGCCTATCGAGTTCCAACTGTACAGGTTGGCTTTGTAAGCTCTTTTCGTGTATGCGGATTGCTTTTGATATGTCCTGTCACTGGCTGTGGCTGTGGTAAGCGTTCATGTATCGTGTGTTATTATTGTCAGCTTTTAAGCACGCCCAGTCAACAAATAACACAAAAACACCACAATAAACAAGAAAGAGTAGGGTTTATTAAAGTGCAAGACTAATAACTACCCTACAACTGAGCTGACAGTAAGACTTTGACAAGAGCGATACTTTAAGCTCATGTTAGATTCAGTTTGATTATATATAATATGTATACCATGTTTAGTAATATACATTATTAACATATTACATTATACATATATTTTACAATTAAAAATGTAGAGTTTTTTCTTAAAATAGTATTGTTAAACACCCATATACCCTTTGCCCACTTTTTAGTTGTAGGTCTAACAAGCCTGCTAATGATAATAATCCTAATGATGATAATAATGATGACTGTAGATTACACAAAACGCGCCAGGTTAAAGGCTTCGTTTGTCAATGGAGGTTTTTTGGCTTAAAGTGAAATGAGGCGTGTCGTCCTTTTTGCTATTTGCCTCGATTAAAACTAATGACAGCTGAGTCAATTACTAAACCAAATACAAGGAACCAGTAGAATGTAGACATATTCGTAATACAATACCTAAATCATGTAATATATATCGATACGGTATGGACTTATATGTATGTAGGTACACGTGTAACAATAAATACGACTTTGCAGACCTTCGGGCATTCTGTGTAGTACCTACGTGTTCTCTAGTGATTGTATATGCAAAATCGCAAAAAACAGCTGTTGCAATTCACAATGCGGTTTACAAATGCGAAGCCCTTCTCAGACCCCTTTTATCTGTGACGCATGTGTTTGCTTTTATAATTGACATTTCAATTGTAAAATGTCAGCTGAACGCTGGAAAAGTAAATGGTGCAACAATGGCTTTTACTGTGACCACACTAAAACAATCTAATTGCATTTGTATCGCTACAACAAATAAACAATGCACACAGATTCACATACACGCCCTGCAGGCTATTGAATCCTATGGTGCGTGGAATTGAATTCGGTTGCAACCGCAGTGTACTGAAACTAATTCTCTTAATTTAAAATCAGTTTTATCAAATATTAACGATTGAAAAGGTTCAAAACCGAATTACACATATGTATACTCTAAGGAATTTCTTTCTCTCAAATGAATCGAAAAAATATCGTCGAATACTTCTTCCTGCTTAAATAAATAGTAAACGATATTAATAGTGCAAAAACGGCAAAAATGCCAACGAAAAATATGCTAGATGAATGATTAAATAATTATTTGAAAACTCTATAAAAACAAAACTCTGAACCGAATCAAAACAGTTATGCCCACGCCAAAAAGTATTCTGTAATTTTTAGCTGGGCCATGAACTATGTATGTATTGTAAAAGTGCCAGTGGAAAAGTGTAGCATACTTTTAAGCGAAAATTTATTGCAAGAAAACTAACGTTATACATAAATATTTGAATGGATGTCGAAAACAAAGAGTATATAAATCATCCCAGTAACCATTCACCTATTTTTAATGAATTATTTATTTATTATAAATTGGCCATTTACGAATAAAAACATAAATATTTGAATATTGTTGGCCAATTAAATAGTACAATGCACATAAAAACTCACACCTATATAAAAGTGTAGAAAGATACTTTTTAAATGCATACCAAATACATTGATATAAAAAATATTAAGGTAAGATTTGTACCTATTTATTAAATACAAAATTCACACTGAACGCTGAAAACTTTAGTATGAATTTTAAAAAGTTTTCCATATACATATCTATAATTTATCCCTTTGTCAAGGCCATTCGATTCAATGAAAACATATATACATACACATATACATATGTATGTGCCACAATTTGACAATATGTTACTGTAACTTGCCTCTGGCAGCATAATAACGGGCTATATCAACAGGAGTTGGAAGTTCTTGGAACAGTTTCCCTTTTGTTAAGACAGTGGGAGCAGTAAGTGTACAAAAAGACAAAACGGAAAAACAATGTAAGATTCTTGTTGACTGGCACAAAATTTTCAGACGGTTGCAATTTCTGCTGCTGGCATTAAGCTACGACACTAAGCGTTGCCAGCTGCCCCACCCAGTCTGAAAGCAACCCACTGTTGCATAGCTACGCTGTGCTTTTGTCCCACTGTCCCACTACTGCTTCAGTGTTTACACAAAGACCAAATTGAAGCCGCTCTTTCGCTGCCCAAAAAGCGCCTGCGCATGCTAGCGTCTCGCGAATGTTGTAGCCTGCTTTTAACATTGGTTTCAGTACGGTTTTGGCCATTGGACGCTGTGGTGGTGCCCGAAAGTTGGCGCAGAGAGTTGGTGTCGTGGTGTTTGTCGTTCATTCATTATTTAAATTCGCAAAAAGACGTCGCGTGGTTTCTCAAGTTTAATATATTGAGTGTTCAACTGAGCGTGTGTGAGTGTGTGTGTATGATTGTGTGGGTGTTTGTGTGTCTCAGACACTGGCGCCAGCCAGCAATGTGCAAATAAATATCACTTACACACATAAACATCAATCGAGAGCCGGAGGACTTAAGGCATCGCCTGGCGCCGCATTGCATGTTAAAGTGACTTCGGCTTCTATCAAAAGTGAGTACATATGTGTGGGTGTGTGTGAATGTGTGTATGCATACAAATAGAATAGCCAAAGCAATTGCTGTTGGCATAAATAATGCCAATCTGTGGTGTTCTGATAAGCGCCGCAAATACAAGTCCAAATGTTTGCCCAAATTTGGTCCAGGTAAATTGCCTCAATTTAAAAGTGCGTGTGCTCTAGTGATTCAAAGTGTGTTTGTGTGTGTGTGTGTGTGCACATTGTAGAGTATGTGTCAAGTCTTGGCAAATTTTTAGCAGCTCTTAGCTGCTTGTTCTGCAATTCAATTAATGCCCAAAGCAGCACAAAAGTGTTTAGAACTTGGCAGAAAGTGAACTTTTGGGCTGAGGAGGAGGAGGAGAAATGAGCACTTTCACTGTGCACTAATTGAATTTGTCCATGCAGAAAAGACGCTCACTGAAATTAAATAATGATTTATGCAGATGCTCAGTATAGGCATGGTTGCCATCAAAACAATAAGTAACAAAAAACAGCAAATGATTGACAGCAGTGGGGGAATTTTATACCCTTGTCTGTGCTATAGATGTTGTTGAATTTCATTAAAAATTTTGAAAACTGTCATTACATCTGTTGCATATAAAGTAAATGAGAATGTGTGAATTTTATTTGATTTATAACTTAATACTTTAAGCAGAAATTTCTCATCATGTTACATACATTATCAAAAACTGCGATTTTTCTGTAATCCAATCTATGTCAGTATTCTCATGTTTAGCATTAATATATTAATATCTATACATACTCGTATGTGTATATGTGCTAACAAGAAGCAGTATCAAAGAGCTGAACATTAATCAAGTTACACACATTAAAAGTTAGTATGAATACATAGAAAATAGTTGAGCAGAACTATGAGATACCCTATGCTGATTAAAATAGAAAAACAGTTGAATTTAATATAATAAAATAAATTTGAAATATAAATTACAAAACACTTACAAACAATTTATATTGAAGATAAGAACAATTCTTTACGTTAATCTCTTTACTCATATACCATACTTATAGCATACCCTTTCTAGTTCAACAAGTGCGTCGTATAGAAAGGTTCTAAATGTACACACAGTTTTCTTTTTTGATTAATGGACGCCATTAGTTTAAGCTGGCGGCAAGTTT
Organism: Liodrosophila aerea; assembly: GCA_035045005.1. Lineage (NCBI taxonomy): Eukaryota > Metazoa > Arthropoda > Insecta > Diptera > Drosophilidae > Liodrosophila > Liodrosophila aerea. Next base: position 1,278,454 of record JAWNNL010000753.1, read on the forward strand.
TAAAAAAAAGTGTAGCATGCTTTAAGCAGTTGAACGAAAACCCTGAAATCTGAGTGAAAAACTCATTTCCCGTCGTTTCGTGGGGCAAATTGCAAATTGAATAAGACCACGGTTGTCCAGGACTGCGTGCGGTTAACTTTTGACTAGCCCACCAACAGGATATTGTTTCTGCTGGCACTCGGTCTAGTAGGCATCGAGTCCGTGTAAAGGGAAATTAGCATTTAATGTAGATTTACATAGCAGGGGCAATTTAATATGGTCAAAATGTCTGTGATGGCTTTGAAGTTGTTGGCCAGCTACACAAGTAAAAGCACAAGCGACCCAATGTTTTTGACAGTTTAATTATCATGGAAAGGGACTCTCCGGCATCGCTCAGGGTTTCGTTTTAAATAAATGAAATGTTACTGCATTCAAAAAAGGTTGAATTGCCATTGTTTTGCGCTCCGACAAGTCAAGTCGGATAAACAAACAAAAGTGAAATATTTACGCCTACGTTTTGGTATGCATGCCGACCTTATAACTATGCAAATAGTACTTCAACTTTGACAGAGAGCTCTGTGAACCGACTTATTTGCAGCATCGCGAGTCGGGATTAGTAAGTGGGAGGGGGATACCTCCCCAACATTTTAAGTTGTGGACGCACGTGACCCAACTGTTGGACGTGTCCCATCACTTGAGCTAAGCCACTACGCGAGAGGCCAAAGGACTTGTACCATTAAATGAAATACGAGCTTGCCACGTGGCGATCGTTTTATGCCCCATATGAATGTACATTGAATTTGATATGTTTCGAATTTAATGGGCGCCATTCGATTCCCTGATAGCGCACGTTGAAGCATGTTCTTTGCCTTAAATAGTTACAGGCGTGCTTGGTAATAAAAGACTGGCAACAAGTTGTGGCCAAAGCCAGTGGAAAAGTAACTTGAAAGTTTTTGGGGTCGCTTTAAGCTGTGAGTTCTAATTACAAACATCTTAAGACTGAAGCCCAAGTGATTTCATTCACAAAATACCACAAAAGAAAAAAGTAAATACCGTTGGAAAAGTTTCTATTGCAATTCATACCAAAGCTGATAGGCAAATAGCCAAAGTGAAAGTTTTCTAGTCTATTTGTCAGGTTTTATTGCCGCAAAATGCGGTTTAAAGGTTTGCCGTATTATCTACTACATTTATTAAAGGCAAAGGTTGTTACAATTCCAACAAATATTTGCCAGCACTTAGGACGACCTTTTGTCCTGCTGTCTCTGCTGTCTCTTGTTGATCTGGTTGAAATGTCAGACATGCCATAACTCAATTGTTGGCATTATGTTGCCTTGGTCACAAACTACGATAACTGCACGCAAAATAGAGTGAGGGGAAACCTTTTGTTAATGTTATCTAACTGAAATTAGATTCGTCTAGATGAAATGTCAAAGTTTACTGAACTGCCACTAATCGGGTTACGGCTAGCACTATATTCACATATTTCACCTTAAAATGCATAATATGGCAGACTGTCAACGGTTATCTATCCCAATACAAACTAACATCTGTTATGCATCTGCTGTACATGTTTTTACACCCATTCCATGGTTTCAATGCCCTCCACTTGACATAATAATTAGCTTAGCTGTCACGTACATGAAACGTAATGAGGACCTCGACTCTATTAAGCCATAAAAGGACCTGCTGAAGTGCCGCCTTCCCCATCCGCTGTTCACGTTGCTCATTAATATTTGCAAAATATCTACATTATGCTCTTTGCTGGCTCACATACACCCACTCACACACACGCATATAGACCAACGCGAGCGTGTTTACATTAAAATTAATCCGAGAATGTTCAGGCGGTGGAAGGGGGAATTGAATTGGTTTGACGCCGTTGAACATTGCACTTTGGCAGCTCGATGATTCTTCAGGATGCAAATCCAAAGAACACAAAGAGCTCGGAGCACTCAGTTTCATTTGAGCTCTAAGTTTTTACATGATTAAGTATAATACGATAGTTTTCATTTTACTGCAATGAATTTAAGTTATTTATTTTCATTCCCCTTATACTGTTGATTAAATAGTTGTCTAACAACACAATACAGACATACTTTGTCCTATTACTAAAATTCCAATTTAAATTTCAGCTTTAAAATTGCAAAATTTAAAATATCAGAGAATTTTACTCTGAATACGTATGCAAATAATTTCATTATGTTCGCCTAGTATTATTCAACACTCATGAATAATCCTCACTTCAGCTGAAATACAGCCAGCTAATTTTTAAAACAAACAAACCCAAACAAAAAGCAATTTAAAGGCCGCCTAGAACAATATTGATACAAGTTAAAATTAATTTTGCAAGTAGCATAAAAATGTTATTTAATTATATTCCAGCTTGTCTTTGGAGCATAAGCTTCTCCTTTGTGTCAATGTGAGCACTTAATCAGACTAGTTCAGTTAGATGCTGCTCTGTTATTTACTTAGTCAGCTCAAGGGCTTCTATCTACAGAGAGGAGAGGTGGGAGGTGGAAGTGGAGGTGACAATGACAGTGGCTGTGACTGTGAGTGTGAGTATTGTCAATGTGATGGGCTCATTCTGCTTCCTCCTGTCACCTGTGAGTGTTTAAAAGGATGCTGGAGTATAAACTCGGATGTGCTTTGTCGTTTGCCGAAGCGAAAACTTGTAGGTCCTGCAAACAGTTACAGACACATACGCAGCGCATTTTATATGAATAAGTGTGCTTGAGCCTGGAAACATTTTTAAGTTGCCTGCTCCTTATTGACTTTTGTGACTAGCAAATACATTTCACATTTAACATTTTACATCTGAGCATGCTGTCTCATAAGTGGTTGACTCGAGCTGGGACCTGATACAGACAGCAACGTTAATCTTATTCCAGCATAGGACTGTTTACTCTTTGCCTTTTTGCCTTGTGAGTTGAGCTCTTGACTGTTGGCTTCTTTGCTCAAGCAAGAAGCAGCAGCAATTCGGAGAGATGTGAGAAAGGAGTAAGAGAAATGGTGGGAGTGTGTTTGTATGTGAACGCATGACATCACGTTCGAGTGTTTTGTTATTTTAGTTCCAGACAGAGCACAACAAGTTTGATTGGCACTGTCGCACTCGTATCGAAGTGGATGGCATTCGGAGTAGTACTCATAGTACTCATAGATCATTAGAGCGGTGCATAGTTAACCTAGAAATTGGCTTGGGGCGACAATTACACACTTCACTGGTTTGATGCTTGTGCACTTCATTAGATCCTGTTGCTGTTTGCCTCAAGCTCTGCATTTAATTTCCATTCGGGCGCGGTGGCGTATACGTAATCCCAAACATAACGTATTACGTGAGTGGGCATGAGTACAATTATAACGTAAGCTGTACAAGTATTCTTCCAACCGCAGCTTTAACGAGCATAAACTTTAATCCCAACTTATATTTATTGCCACTAACTATGGCTACTTATTTATTTTCATAATTGCCTTAAACTTTTACCAACACCACAACTGGATAATTTCTGTGTAAAATTTGTACAGTGCTTTGTGGTAATTTCAATGCAGAAATTCTGTGAAACTTGAAGCCATTGCACAATGTGCTATAAACTAACGAGGACTGCTGCTTGGCAAAAGATATAATATATACTATATACATATTGTATTTTGTAATAGATGCTATCTAGCAAACTTTAAATTCTCACTAAATTTGATATAAGAAAATATTTTGAATTACTGCATGCTCAAAAACCTCATAAAGCTTATCTCCCAAATTCATTTAGCATGCTAGTGTATGCTTGTTGAGCACACTCGACTAAAGCACTCTCAGCATATTTTCTTTGGCTTTGTTGACTTTGTTGGAATTGCTTTTTCTGTTGCGTACTCCTCTGCACTACACAATAGAACATTGCGTACTCGTACTCGCACTCGCACTTACAATTAAGAGGTCTTCTGCAACTTTTTTACAATGAAGCCAACAATGTTCGCACTCACACAGGCACTCACCCACTAACACCTATGTACGTACATGCATAATATAGCCATTGTCCGGCTGCATGCAACAGTTTGCTTCAGCACAGCAAATAAATATTTAACTGTTACGTGTTGTATACCGAAAGCCTTACAAATTCCTAGCTTTTGGTATGCCCACTCAAAGAGCCAATCCATTATCGCATCAAATAGAGGCCTAAGATGAATTCCGTATTTACTCGAGTACGTGTGGGCAGGCAAACCTGTAGAGGCTTTACTTACGTATAAACGGGTTGCTAATTAGTGCAATACCCCTAATAATCCTCTATTCCAACTACACAACTAATCCTCTATTCCTTAACAGTTATCGCACTGCTAATTAAAATAGAAAATAAACAATTAGTTCTTAACTGAATTTAAACACTTAAATATAAGCATTCGATTCAGTTATGTTTTTCTTCGTTTATTGTGCTCAGTCCTTGCCAAATCCAGTTCTGGTAATTTAAGTAATTAACTTATTTCTCCCACTTATTTTAAGCAATTTCCGAGAATATTATCACAAGTTCCTTAGGCTGAGGGTAAGTAATAGCTAAAGTATTTAGTAATCGATCAAATTCAGTTGCTGGTAACGAAATTAAGTATTTATAACAATTACGACGTAATAAATACCCAACCAGGATACACCACCAGAGCAACAACAATAGCAACAATAGCAGTAATGTGGTGTATGCTTGACTTTTGGATATGCTGCACTTTTGTGCAACAATGGAAATTATTTCCCGTTAGTTGGCTTACAATATTTATTCTGAATGTACCCTCTTTACTGAAATTCCTTTGACAGGGTATGCGAAACACCACTATTCGGGAGTGGGTCGTTGGCTTTTCAATTATGTATGTCATAGAGTGTGTGGGCACTGCGTGTTTGTGGCCCAGGTTCTGCCCCTAACCTTGGCACTGCCCATTCAATGTGGTCAAGTTCTGCATCACAGATAGACTTAAACGATAATTGTCTTTAAAGACAAAGCAGTTAGATAACAAGGCAGCAAGATGAGCCCATAAATGCCATTCAATGTGCGCCATTGTCTCTGTACAGATGATACATGAGAAATTCATAGACATAGGCACACAGTAAGGTTTAGATTCATGTTGAATTTGGCAACGATAAATGCATTAAAGCAGTCTGCAAATGAACAGCCAGACGATGAAATGGCCCAGGCTCAGGGCCCAAGCATTCTGCGGGCACATTCACTTTTATTATCAAACTTTGTATCGCTCTTTATGACTGTTTATTGTTGTTACTGTTGCCAGCGGTGGATTATTATTGCATACGTTTGTTTGTGTGTTATGACATGTGTTTGCTACTTCTCCCCAACTCCCAGTACATTCCATGGTGCGAAGAAGATAACATAATAACAGCATGGTCATAAAAAGGTTTGTTTGCTCCTAACAAACTGCCACCCACAATTTATTGTCAATGGACCTGGGCCTGACACATATCCAGGGTCCACAAAGCATGTTCACGTGACCGTTGGCAATCCCCACTGTGTCTCTCACTCTGTCGCTGGATCCTTTTTGCTGTTTTCAAACAAAGACAACACAATTTTCAATCACTTTTCCTCCTTTTTGCTTTTTTTTGGCTACAAGTATAATGAAGCTACCATTTGGCCAAAAGTGCCACAATATGTGGGGATCCTCTGGGGACAGAGGCAAGCCAGTAAAATTGTTTATTTCAGTGTGCAGTTACTAGGTAGGGTTTCGTTGGCAGATACCCTTTTATAAGAATGCAGCATTTTAATATCAATTAAAAATTTTAAAGAGTACCTTATTATAAATCTAAATTAGCTAAATTGCAGAAATACACCCTATTTCGTCTTCACATATACAGTTTGCAGCTCTGCTTAATCCTTGAATAAAAGCTAAACGGAAAATGTTTATATTTTCTGGAAATAATTAAAAATATGTCAATAATAATTTAACAAATTCAATATGACTAAAAGCTTTATAATACTTTCATCAGCTTAATGCCAACATTTTAAAATTAGGAAAAAAAAAAACAAGAATGAAACATAATGTTTATTTTGTTAACTGAATATGGAAACCTGCGTGGTTTTATATAAAGTTTGGAATATCGCATGAGCATGTTATTATTTTGATTACATTTACCATGCATTACATTTTAAAGGCATCTAAACTTTAGATTCTAAAGCACATAATGTGAGTGGTGGTTGGAAATATTTCAATGAAATTGAAGTATTAGAGATAGTTGAGGGCAACTGCTTTTCCACTCAGGTACAAAATTACTCAAGAAATTCTTTGTATGTTGTTTGCTTTTCAGCTCAACGACTGTTTCTAGAGCTTAGAAACTGACTTATACTTATATGAGTGCTCTTTCCAAGAAATGTTGAGCAAATGCTTTAACTTGTTGTACAGTGTAATAGATGGGACAATCGTAAGTGGGGTTATTCATTCAGATAATGCGAATGACTCGATTACCTGTACTGTGCTGCTGAATAATGTAGTGCAATTAGCTTAACGACAGTTCATTTAACACTTGAGAGCAAATTACACAAACTGTCAAAGAATTCCATGCGCGGGTTTTAATTGGATTCGCTGAATAATTGCTACATTGCTGTCACATGTTATAATACTATTGGGAATTGAATGTAAAAGATATAAACAAAAAGTGGCTTCAACTCCCATACATTTGACTTTTCTGATCCCTTTGAACGATTAAATCATAAAAATGAAATTAAATGTTTATGCGAACTTAATTATGAACATTTTCAAAGCAAATAATTTATGCAGGACTTTAATATACATTTGTATCTACACGTATGTATGCTTGTAGGCAGAAAGTAAATCTGCCATCTAATTTTCATAAACTTTTTTATGGGTTCATGGCGCAGAAAAAGTATAAAAAAATGTTATAACTTTTAATTAGTCTGGCACACACAGAGAAAAAAACGAATACATCAAATTGAATACAGAATTACATGTTTGTGCGTGTGAGTGAGGCTGTTTGTGTTTTTTATGTGTATATATATTTATGTATGTGTGCAATTGCTCCTCACATCTGGCAATAAATGTATTTCACTGTCACGTCACAAATGTTTTATTGTATTCCCAACGACATGGCGAGTTGTTTCGCTTCAGAGTTGTCAATTGTGTTATTTTTTTCCTCCGTGTAAAGTGTTTTTAATGTGCATTTGGCGAACATCCTGTCTCATGGGACAGCCAAAGTTATGGAATTATTAAACTTTTCATTCCAGTTGCAACATTTGCTTAAAACTTTGCTATTCCCATTGAAACTATGTTCGTGCTCTATTTTGGAAACCATATATGTACATATATTTTCCAGGATTTGTGTAATACAATACCTTTCACAACATTTTTTGTAGATGTATAAACATTTTTAAACTTAGCAGAATATGTTTTCCCTGAACAATCAAAATTGCATACATTTTCTTCAGATTAAAAAGAAATTGATATTATTTGCATTTTTGATGTCGAGTGGTGCACTGACAGCACTTTTCAATTTGATTTGAATGCTTTTCCTGTAGATTTCATTCCATTCAATTGCAGGGCATCTGCTCCATTCAAATGGGATACAAGTATGATCCTGCGTTGGGAAAATAAAGTGCAACTGTTTTTGATGTGGCCGCAGCACCAAAAGCACTCGACGCGCCATCCTCCCCCTTGAGCTGAGTTGGGCAATACACTTGATGTTGCATCAGAAAAACTTTCTCTGGCAATTTAAAAATAACATGAAACCTAATTGGGTTTTTACTCTTGCTGTTGGTGTTTTCGCTTACGCCCGTATTCCTGTTTTTTTGCCTGCTTTTGTTGTTTTCTTTTGTGGCTGCCGCTCAAAGCATGCAACACTTTTATGCAGCATTTAATAAAGCATGAATATCATTGCATCATGTCGTATTATACACAAGAACTTAAGATATTTGTTTTCATTTTTAAAATTGCAAATGAATGCTTTAAAAATATCTGTATTCAGTTGCTTTAAGTTATATTAAACAATGCTCTCAAGCCTTTTTCTTTCCCAGTTCCTTCACATTCCATCTCTGAATGCCTAAGTAATTGCCTGACTTTTGTCGACTGCTGTTCAACGGTATCAGCAAATACCTCGTTGTAGTTATGTCGCTCTGCCACAGCACACTGAAGCTCAATGCAAATAAGTCCTTTTTGCAATGTGGTTCCCTGTGGTGAAATCAAACTGCACTCTGGAAGTCAAGTAGATCAAAGAGAATAAAAATTAAATATTATAGATGCCACAGTACTAGCTAAGCAAATTCTGTCTTCCAGAAACTACTGCATATTTTGAAATTGAATTATTATTGCTTTGGGTTACTTTCACAGAAAAAACATCATATACAGCCTGTGTTGGCTCTGCGAGCGACATAAAAACAAAAGAACCAACACCCACAGCCTAAATCAGCTCAACTTACAGTAGAAAAAACACTTAAAAGTGTATTAGAGTCTACGAGTTGAATACTCTGGAGTCTAGTCAGACTCATAGCAATGACTTATTTATAATCAAAAGCTTTAGAAAACGGTTCATAAATTTGAAATACCCGCCGCAAAGGGTATACAGGCTGACGAAACAAAAGCTAGCAAAGGCTAACAAACGAAGGCAGCCACTTGGACGGGCTTAGAGGATGCTGTGTTAAGGCCTTTGTTGACACACTCACACATAATACATACAGACACACGCACAAACACACAGGCACTGACACTTAGATGCCCAGAGCGGCTGTAAGCGCTTTAACCACATTGGATTATTGGGTTTGTTGCGCATCAGACAAACCATTTTTGACTTAACCGAATTTAAATTGTCTTTAAAGCACGTAAATGAAAGGGAAAGCGGACAGAGGGCATCTCACTTTTAAGGTTGCTTTTGATTGTCTGCAAATTCGCTTTTTTCTTCTCTTGCACCGAGGCATTATCAGGAAAATCAACAATGGAATTTATGTAAACAATGTGAGCTGCGCACAAAAGTATGCTACTATAATACAATACAAAAAATATGCTGCACACTCTAGCACACACACACACACAAACACACACACACGCTCAAACAATTCAAAATGAGAACAGGGGCTTGAGTCCAGGTGTGATGAGAGCACACACTCAGTCGTACGCATCAAAATATTTATACAGCAAATAGAGCTTAGAGCAGCTTAACAATAACATTAGCATAAGCACAAATCCAGCGGAAATATCAGACGTAGATGTATAAAAATATATAGTATGTACATATAATATGCATATGTATAAATATACATCCATGTGAATGTTGCTCATGTGTTGCCATTTAGTATAATCCACCTACAATAAGGCATGTGACAAAATGTCGTAAAATGTGTAAGCAATCAATTTGCGTTTAAGTTTGGACACAGCCTCAGCTAGCACAATTTGTGAGCCAGCCTAATCATAGTCATTATAATAATAATAATAATGACAATAAAGCATAGCCAGCCAGTCAGCCATCCAGACAGCCAACCTGGCTAATTGGCGCTCATTCATAACGCGCGAATTTCTCTCTCGTGCTCTCTTTACACTTTTAACATTTGCCGGCGCCTTACGCTCTTGCACTTACGCTCTCTCAGTGACAGAGCTAAGAGTCTGCGTGCTAAGCTAGCACTGCGCTCTGGCCGTAGTCTGGCAACGCTGGCAGTCATAATAAATAAACAGTCTACGTAGCCACAACAGTTGTTAGCCGATTTAGTTGAGTGTTTGCAGTGCCAGCAGACGGTTGTCATACGCACAGCCTGTGTTCATACGAGTTTAAATAGATTCACGTGAGTTAACGGTAACAACAGCTAAATGTGGCCACACGATTTGTACACATGTGTGTGTGCTTATCCCCACAATCGCGTGACTTTTGCCGGCATTACGACCGCTTGATAAGAGTTCAAACCGAAATAGCCGGAATACCTAGTTTGGATTCGCCAACATGCAACACACTCGTATTTCCGGCCATTAAAATATGCATGTGTATGTGTGTGTTTGTGTGACAACAGGCAACAACAATAACAGCAATATTGCTCCCATTGCAATTTGAATAACTTAAGTTCTACAATTAGAGCTTGCCTGTTAATAAGCATACATATACCGTAGTACTCGCATGTTCCGTTATGACTTGACTTGACTTGACTTGAAGCGACGGCAATCGATAAATTCCAAAGGCAAGTGTCCTAGCCACCCATTCCCGCATTCCCGATGAAACATTTACCCTGCTCATAACACTAAGTTTCAGCGAGGAAACAGCAAGAATTTTATGAGTGCTCTTTCCCCTTCAAAAATATAGCTATCAAGTGCGATGCTGACTTAACAAATTTTTGCGTGTTTCCATACAAATAATAATACTTATTCCCATATACATATATAAATGTAAATCTTTCTCTCCTCCTATCTATTTCTCTTTGTGGGTATGCGTATGCGTGTGTGTGTGTCAATGAACCCACTACCGTATTTGGGGGTCACAAGCATTTCTAGAATGTCTGTCAGCTCTGCCCCGGGGTTGCTCCAGTTTCCTATTAGGGTTGCTTTCTCTAATCCTTGTTGTGATTTTGATGTTTGTCCTATTGACATGTGTCCAACATATATGAACATCTTCAGCCATTGTTCGTCAGAGAATACTGCTGTATGTTATCTTTAAGCTAATTTAAATTTGCAACCCAAGCAAATGGAGTTCTTAAGCATCTCTTCATATACGAGTACTTCGAATGATTGAGTCATACTAGGCTAAAAAGAATTTACAAAAAATGTAGACTCTTTAAAGAACTCAATTAAATTTCAATTTGAAACTAATTTATTATGTGCATTAACAATAATCGTTCGCCTTTTTAATGATTAAAGCGGTAAAAACCAGTTCATTAATTATGCATTTTTAAACGGACTGTAATCGCAGTTCAATTTCGCGGAAAAAGTTCTCAACGCCCCTTACTCATTAAAAATGTACGAAAATGTTCAAATAAGGTTAGCGAGAGTACATATATGATGTACATATATTATATGATTAAATTGAATTAAATGCAGAATAAATTAGGCGAAATCCACGCTATCTAGAAACATTTTTATAGCGATGAATATACATATCAAATAGTAAAAGCAATAATAATGAAACTATTGATGATGTTGTTCTGCACTTTGATTGACGCACATGGTTTCACACAAATCCTGAAAGAAGCGAACCTATCGAAGCGAGTTTATCCATCTTAAGATATATGCGACCCGTACTCAGGCATTCATCTCAAGAGCGACAAACAATAATATGACTGCCACAATATTTGAGGCTCAACCATAAACGGGAAACTGTCATAAAACGTAGCTGTTTACGAGCGCATTATGGACTTTCCGCGGCCCTGTCAAAGATGGCCTTTAATGTGTTGTAAAACGAGCGAATCTGCAGGCTTGCCGAGACCGAGGTACATCAATGAGTTATGAATAAGTAAAAAGCGCTGAGTGAGTATTAGTGAACTCGTGGAAAATAAGATATAAAGTGAGCTTACTTTTAGCTAGAGATGAGTGCCCATAAATACTGAATGATTCGCATCATTTTTATCAGTAGGGATTCCTAAAACTATGTCTCAAATCTCGCTTTAATCAACTTGCGATTTAAGCGTGAATTGTCGGTTGCGTACGACTGTAGACTGTTCATCTGCTTAAATAGCTGCGAATATATTGCAATACATCTACAGCGGATTCAGCCGAAGAACGCATTGAATATAGTTTGAATTCTTGTTACTTTTCGAAATTTATGCCTGATATATGTACATATATTCATTCATTAGGGCATCCCAATGGAGATGTCAAGCCCGTCGAACCTGTCAGACCAAATGCAAATTTTCAATGGGGATTTGCTGTTTTTGACTTCGCCCCGCCCATTATAAAGGGTACGGCACGCTTCGCTGGTTACAACTTAAACTGGCAGCTGTTTCTGTGCTGGTATTGGTATTGGTATTGGAATAACTGCTGTTGCTGCTGCTGGCGCCAACAGGCGTTTAATTAGTTTTTCCGGCCGGAGCAACAGATTTTTACTCCCTGGTGTTAAAGTAAACATGCAAAAAAAATGTGCAAGCAGCCATTAATTAAGGGTCGCTTTTAATTTGAACAGGCCGAATGATAAACAGGCAGCGAGTGGGAAGTGGGAAGTGGGAAGTGAGAAGTGAGTGGGGAAAGTGAACGGCGAGAAGAGCAAAACACAAACAACAACAAGCAGTGGGAGAAGCGAATTGTGCCGTCATTTTGATTGATGCGCTGTCATTTGCTGGGGGCATGGCACAGCAGCTAAATGGTCGAGAGTCTTTATTTGTTGTTAGCATTTAGATCTATATAGAATTTTTTTTTTGTTTATCGTGGGCTCGTAATCTTTGATTAATGAAGCATACTATATTGATAATGAATTGGTATTAAACCACTGTCCCACAGATAAACATAAACTTCATCTCTTAATGCGAAAGCTATGGTGACTGAAATAGAACCTACGCCTCCTGACACCACAAGCTGCTTTATTATTTATGCACTAATTGCACCGCATAACATCATTTTCGGCAGGAGTTATTGTCTACCAGATCCACCCAAGCAGTGTAATTGACCTACTATTATGAAGGTTCCCAAATCACGCGAATGTTAATTATGTAAAATCAATAGGCCAACCACAGAATGGATGGCCCAACAAAGGCCCCATAAAGCCCAAGTTAGACACTTCTCTGCGCTGGCAATTTCGGCTTTATTGAAGGGGGCTGTCCATTGATTTTTGGCAAGCACTGTGGCGTGAAACATGATGGTGAATGTGAATTTGAATTGTGTACCTGGCTTAAAGCGATTCCACTGTAATCCAGCCAAGTTGAAAGTCTAGGCATAACTTGAAACGGAAATTGTATTATATATTTACTCACATGCACGTAAAAATTCCACTCGCTACGTAAGAGAAAAGCAAATATAAGAAATACCTAAGACACAGTTTGTTGGGGTTGGGTTCGGGTTAAAGGCAGCCCCAAAATGAAATGTGTTTTGTTTTCAATAACGAAAGCGAAGAGCTAAAAGCACACGGCATCATCCTTTGCTGAAAAGACCATCCAGGCGAGAGTTTTGGTTAGATGTTTAGCTGCAAGGTGGCGAATGTGAAATAGTAGATGTGTGTGGTGTCAATGGACCAAGACTCAAATGAAATTCCTTTTACTTTGCTTTTGTAGTTCATTCATTCGTGTCTGTATGTTGAGCTATACTTGGAGTTTCTTTACTCAGGGTTTTTTCTTCTCTTCTAGGTGAAATCAGTTTTATGTGCTACTGAAAGCATAAATTCTTTTTATTAGTCCTAGGGGAGATTACTTGTAGCTTCACACCTGAGCTATTATTTTTCGGAACATGTGCGCAAAAGGATTTGCATGTACTCAGCTCTAACGCTTGGAATGTACACACACTGAGAAAACAAAATTCAATCTAAGTAGATAAAAAAGTAGGGAAAGCTACAGTCGGACGCAAAGCTACAGTCGGACGCAACCGACAGTAGGAGACCCTGTACTTTGGTTTGCCCTGGGCGTCGGTAACAGCAGCAGCATATATGAACATACTCACATACACATATACATGCACTTATACATACACACATACACACAAACACATATACATACAATTATTCGCTCAAATACAAACAATAACCAATACTCATACATACATTCATACTCACAATCAAAAATCACGCATACGCCCTAGTGGCCGCGTACACTGTGGCTTCCCCCTCCCCCACCCAAATGCTCAGTACAGAAAATTGTTTGTCAAATATCTCTGGTGTTTATTATCCGATTGGGTTGCAACTCGCACCAAACATGCAAAGCACCCTAAATGAAAACAGTGACTCTAAAACTGTACATGCTGGGAATATTTTTGCGAAATTGAGGGGGAGGGGGATGACTTTTCAAAAATTTGAAATAAACTTGACCTGCCTATGTAACACACAAACCAAACAAAAAAAGAATTAAGTCTCTAGCTCTTATAGTTTCCGAGATCTAGGTGTTCATACAGACAGACAGACAGACGGACAGACAGACGGACAGACAGACGGACAGACGGACAGACAGACAGGGCTATATCGACTCAGCTCGTCGTCCTGATCAAGAATATATACTTTATGGGGTCTGCCACGCCTCCTTCTGCCTGTTACACACAAATGTCATTTGCACAAACCTAATAGACCCTTTGTACTTTTTTAAAGTACAGGGTCTAAAAAGCCCATCGCTTATACTCTTATACCAAAGAAGGTAGATGTATCAACTAATTTCTGCCAGTGTATGGCCAATAGCTGTTTGTCATAAATTTAACCCCGGTTATATTCTTGTTTACCTTTAATAAAGAGAAACCTACTTAAAGCACATCGCTCCCTAGGGTGAGGTGAGGCACTATTATTTATATACGCTTTGACAAAATGGCAAATGACGCACATCACTCTGCCATGGACTTTAACTGTTTTCCTGTTTATCTGAAACAGCAACTTGTTACGCTGCCCGGACGTGCCACGGATACAGTTGCGGATGCGTCAAAGGCAACTCCGGCTGCCGTGGTTACAGTCCCCGTCGGGCAGCCGCAAGCCACAGGCCACAGCAAAGTTGCGGAAATGACAACTCATGTAACTCAATAAAAGATTTGTAATTTAAATAATAGCAGTTGGCATCAACAGTCTGACAACATGACAACCAAGCATCCAGGCATCCAGACATCCAGACAACCAAGCAAATCAACTGTCCACAAACTCAACCACAGCAACGCCAGTTAACAACCCAAGGTGACACTTGGCATCTAGTAGCAGGAACAGAACAGAACCAAGTGGAGCACTCTGCTTCTTGCCTGGGCAATCACATTAAGCAAGTGCTGCTGGGTTAATGCTGTTGCCGCTGCTGTTGCCTGTCTGCTGGTGTTACTTTGGCATTTTCATAAAATATTTAAATGCAAAAAATGAGCATTAAGACAGTGAGCAATGTGTAAATGCTGTGTATCTGTCCGTTTGTGTTGTGTGTATGTATAGTATCTGTGTACATTGCCCCTAATGAAGCAACTTAAACTCTGCAGCTGCCGTCTCGACGCTGCCGGACATTTTGTTTCCGCGCCATTTTGTCGCCAAAGTCACATCCCCCAGGATGCTCTCAGCTAATGTTTACTTTCTGTTTTGTTACAAGTTACTTGAGCACTCAAATGCCATCACTGCTAAAATTTCCATGTACCAAGGTTAGTCAAGAACACAGAGCGTATAGAATTGAGACTAAGAATAGTCAGACTATTCACAAGTGGATATTACAAAAATTAAGAAAATTTTTAAAGCAATACTACAATCGAATGAAATACGTGAAAGACTTCTTACAGCGAGGAGGAGACGGGGTAGGCTCCACAAAAAGTGTGTCTTAATCAAAGTTAAAATATTCCTTTAAACTGAAATAAAAAGCAAACCGATGCCATGTTGTAAAGCAAATCAAAGAAAAATTACCATATACATAGCCAATACGCATTTCCATAACTGTTAGCATAAAATATGTATGTATGCATATGCATACAAGAATGTATGGTATGCCAAGTATACTATACTATACATATACGTATCGACAGATTGTCAAGGTATTGGTCGTAAAAAAATAAATAAAAATAAATTGTGATATGTTTGTAATAAAACACAATTGCCGTTGGGATATTGTGGCATGCGTTGCTGATAGAAACTGTCAGGTGAGAGCCTTAGAGGCTATTGGAGCATTGATGGATGGCTGAAAGGATGGCCAAGCAATGCCTGCGCCAATGGCAATGGAAGTGACAACAAACCCATTATAAAGAATTCCTCAGCCTGACAAACCTCTGTCCATCAATCATAAAAAGAAATTGCGCCTGGATTTAGATTTGCCACTGACATTGATGGAAAATTGTGACATCAAAACTAGAAACAAACCAAACACCAATCGTGCCTTTGAGGAACGGCTTTACATATATTAAAAGATTATATTCATTTTTAAAAGAGTTAAATAAAAAACAAATTAAGCCGCAGTTTGTTTCTACTTAATACGATATTAAATACATTAAAGTCGGAAACGGGCAAACAACAAAGGGATTAATAACAGATACAGATTAATTCATTAAATCTTTAACAGAATTCGACCCCTTTACTAATAACCGTAACAATTTTATTTCCCACGTGTTAAAAAATAAATGATGGCGACGTTTGAGCATTTTTAATGCTATTGCTATTGCCATTGATTGATTCAATGGATCAGACGATACACAGTCAGTACGCGAAAACAAGTTAAACATTATAATTTAAATCGAGTAGTTGTGGAATTTGTGTTTCATTTGGATTAGTGTAATAGTATATTAGCGGTTCCACTGCTCCAACAGTTTAACGGCCGATTCTACATCTCCGTAAGACATTAGCAGAGCGCATATATTGCGCCGGAGATCATTGTGACCCAAGGTGCCAAGTTCAAGTAGTTCAGATTGGAAATGTTGCTCCCAGCGACTGTCATTGCTAGACATAAAGTCAAAGAGGTTAAGGGTTGATGGAGAAGTGCCCATAAAATTGCCTGCTGAACCCTTACGTAACTGTACCTCACGGTATGTACAATCTGCCAGGTGATTAAGTGATTTAGCCTCCTCCATAGTCTTGTCCAAATCGCCCTGCTCTACAAATTTCATCATACGATCGCATTTCCGCCTCAGATCGCTGATCATACTTTGCGCGCGTGTAGCGAAATCACCTCTGCCTTTGGCTGGACGTGGATCCCAGGGGTTTGGTAGTGGCAAATTGTTTTCACGTCCACGTTGAGGATTGGCGTCATCGCGATTGGTTCCGGCAGACTTAATGTTCTTAAAGGTCGATGCCACGTTCTCCTCATGAGCCGCACGCAGATGATAATTAAATCTGCTCAACATACTGTAGCCTCCGGGCATCGACTCCAGACGCTTCATGCAAATGTCGCGTTTGCGACATAGTTCTTGCAGCTTGGCTGGGTTGAGAGCGGTTGATATCAGCTCACGTAAATTGCCATCGCTGGCCATGAAGTGTCGCAGCGTGGGAGTCTTATTCAGAATTGTCTTGAACCTAGGAATTTTCATCAGCATATCTCGCAACGGTTCAAGATCATTCAGCAGCGGTTTACAGCAATCGATATTCCTCAAGAAAAGCTTACAGGTGCGTGGAAATTTATTTGGAATGGCACCACTGTCACTGTTCTGCTCATGATGTAGTGCAGGTATTGCACGCGATTGCCGAAACACCACGTGTACAGTTACGCCGGAGGTGATACCATGGCGATCAATAGTCCCAATATCGGCGAGCACCTGTCCTCCAAATACCAACACAATAATGTCTATGGCTTGCTCAAATTTAACAGCCACCAAAGCTCGAAGATTACTGATGAGCTCGTTCTGACGGATCGAGACAATGGCCGAATCGCCAGGTGACTTGGCTGTTATATCGATGTTCTTCACGCATTTGGCCATTACGGGTGCCTGTAAAATTCAGTCCGACGTTAAGCAGTATTCTTAGGTATTGTTTATTGTACATATATGAAAATAATTGTATAAGTGATTTAGTTTTCCTGCAAAAATATTCTTGTTATATTTGGAAGAGGTAACTGAGCTTGATTCCTGTCAGATATGTGACATGTGATTCTAACTTACAATTTCAATAAAGCTGTATGACAGTCAAATGGATTTAAGCACGGTTGCCACGTTCCCCTATCAATTTACTGAAATCAGTGAATACATTTCACGGATCAAGGGGGCATAACCTAAGACCACTGTTTTTACATAGAGCCAGCTTCTTTTTAGCAAGCAATATCTGAGGCAAGAGTAAGACTAGTAGTATGTAAGATTACTTACCGCATTGGCTTTGCTTTGGTTGATTTCTGTGCTCTTAGTCATAATTGTGGATACTTTCTTCATGTTGGAGAGGAGCGTTTTGTTAATTTTAAGTATAGCGTCTGAAAAGAGATGCCCAAGCTTTTAATTTTATAAACTATTAAAGCAATAATGTACTTATAATATTACAACACAATTGGAAGAACGCTCTATGACTATCAATGGTCTTTGCTCTTTCTTCCAGGTGCAGCGCAATGAGTTATCATAACATAAACAACTTTGGCAGCCATAATGGCAATCACGATGAGCAACAAGAACTAGTAAGCTAGTCGACAAAGAGACGTCAATCAACATTCTTCTTCAGTGCTCAACACGACAGCAAATCAATTGAATTCAATCAAATTGCCACAAAACGATACACAGAAGGTGGCAAGAGCGTGCGGCAGGCATAGACAGAGGCGAATACACAACGGAAGCAGCAACATCAACAACAAAATACCCAATAAACGTCGCCCGCAAGGCGGCACATTAATGTAGCTACAAAATGGGCGCCAACTCGTCGAGCAGATCCGACGCAAGTCTGCTCCAGGACGATGATGGTAAGTTTTAGTTTAGGAATGTACGAAATATCGATATACATACATACATCGGCAATATTGATTTTAGATAATTTCTTTTTCTAAAATATTCGATATAATTTGAGCTCTTGATGTATCGATATATCGACGACGGGGATATTTTTGTGAAAAGCGTTTATCGGTAATCAGCTGATTAATCGAGCATTGACTAAAAACAATCTTGTTCTCAAATCAGAGACAGTACTTATGTATTAGAACAAATCGTCAACTTTTTATAAAAACTAATATTTATATTAAACAAACAAATATGGTATCAAAATTGTAAGCTCCATACCAATTGATGGCCTCCACTCTGATTCCTCAGCACTAACTATCGCTCGGGGCAGGAAATAAGCGATAACAATGAGTGGTCCATCCCTAGCGTACATTGGCCAATAATTGGCGAACTGAGAAGCACGTGGAGTACATGTTTAAATCAGTTATTATTCTTAACAGCTGCTCAACCAGAATTACAAGATGTTCGCCATCGATGTCCTGGATGATGGATGTCTGCAACTGATTCTATCGTTTCTGCCATTGGCCGACCAGCTAGCCTTGGCGGCGTGCGATGACCGTTGTTACAGTTTGCTGGGCAGCTTGTGGAGGCGCCAGTTGACCGAGATTGAGGTTAATTTTCTGGATATGCCCATCAGCACTGAAGTCTTTGAAAATATGCTGAGAAATGCCTGTGGAGTGCTGCGTACGATTAATATCAGCAACTTTGATAATGAGAAATTGAGAGTGATGGTCAAGTATTGCTATCCGCAATTGGTGGATGTCCAGATCAATATGATTCCACCCAATTACATCAGTCCGCTACAAATTGAGAAATTGAATCGCATTTACTATGTAAAGGAACCTGAACCCAAACCATCATTCAATACTAATTCATATGCGCGAAGCATGTAATTTCAATTAACAAATTTGTTTAGATTACAAATAAAGAATTTTTATAAATGGTTGAGCATGTGGCATAGTTTTAATTATATTTAATAACAAACACGAAAAGACCCTTTGGGTTATTAAATATAAAATATGCATTTCATTTTTATATTCCAGTCAACTTTGACCATTTTCAAATACTCAGAGCCATTGGCAAAGGCAGCTTTGGCAAGGTAAGTGCCATGAAAGAGTCTTGGATAGATCCTAAGTTAAGTTCTTATTCTTGAATCGTTTCAGGTTTGCATCGTGCAGAAACGTGATAGCGGTACTCTATATGCCATGAAATATGTTAGCCGCTCGGTTTGCGAGTCGCGCGGCGCTTTGGGCGGTGTGATCAAAGAGGTGGAGCTCTTATCCTCATTGGAGCATCCATTTCTTGTCAATTTATGGTTCTCGTTTCAAGGTAAGTTAACGCACACACACTCGCACTTATACATATGTAAATGTAGCTGCTACCTGTATGTGTGTGGTGTGGAGTGGCAGCCATCGCTGCTGATTGGCAATCAAAATGCAAATGAACTATGTGCATTTCTTTTGATGCCAGACCATTCACGTGTGCCTCTTCTGTCTTATGCTTTTTCTTATTCTCTGTTTCTTGTTGCTCTTTTATCTTTTATCGCTCTCACCTGGCACAGATGAGGAAGATTTATTCATGGTGTGCGACCTGTTGACGGGCGGTGATTTAAGATACCATTTACAGAACCGAGTAAGTGCGGAAATCGCGACAAATTTACGATTCCCTGCTTATCATTCTCTACCTTTTGCTTTTATCTTTTGCAGGTGGAGTTCTCAGAACAGAGTGTGGCCTTATTAGTGTGCGAGCTGGGCAGTGCCTTGGAGTATCTGCAGACACAGCGAGTGATCCATAGGGACATCAAGCCAGATAATATTCTATTGGATGATGCCGGTAGGTGAACTATGTACTATACATCCTAATGTGTGTGTACATATATACTTGCCAGCCAATTTCAAGACATGTCCAAGTTTTGCCAAAAAGAACGTCCATAATTTATTATAATTTGCTCAAACCATGTTCAAAAATTTATTGATTTCCTTTTTGCGCAAGCAAGCAAAAAGTTTTTAGACCCAAGTGTATACCAAACAAAACACGTCAAAAATTATTCATACGTAGTATATGCTTCTACGCTTCTGTTGGTGTTACCTAAGTGATTCCAGACTCACTCAGTATATGTACTTAAGTACTTATCGCATTTATATTAATGCAGTGCTAAATTAATGGTTGCATGGGCACACAGCAGAATCACACACACGTATGTGCACATACCACAGTGGTCCAGCCCGTAGGCCAAAAATAAAAAAACCAAATTCCAAATTTTGACTTAAAATGTACCAATTCTTATTTATAATTGGTCTAGCTATTTGAATTTATTCATCTTTTTATTTTGCTCTGTCTGTCCGCTTCAAGAATAGCATCGAAAGAGATAGCATGATATTCATTGTGTATTGCAGCGTAAGCAACGTGCAAGGGAAGCTCTCCGCAAAAAATTTGTTAAACATAATTAAAACAAGTATTTGTGCCATGGAAGTGATTAATATTTTAAAGAAAGGTATTAACTTTCTTTTTACAATAAAAAGTATATGTAGTATTTGTTGTGTTTTGTGTAAATCATTGTTGTATTTAGTACATAATTGTGAACGTTCTTAGTTTGTCTTTTCTGTGTTTGGTTAGAGTTTTAGTTGTGATGGCACTATTTGGCATTCACAAATCTTTTTGTATAATATTCTTAAGCATTTTAAGAATATAAGAAAGTTTAGTTCAAGGGCCGTAAGGTGCCGTGCGGCTTGCAAAATACAAAAAGGTAACCTAACCTCAATTTGAAAAAAAGCACGTGCTTCTGCTGTGTGTTGTTGTGTGTAAGCAAATAAATTAAAAATTGATTTATTTTATGTTCGTTTTTGTTAATTACATTTATAATTTCTGTCATTATTATTTTAAGGCGAAATAGTTTCCCGGCGAAAACTCTTTTTAGGCTGATTGTTCCTATGGCAGCTATAACCTATAGTATCCAGATTTTTTCTGAAGTTTCCCAGGTTATATACGAAAATGTCCAAAGTATTGTTGCATCAAAATAAAAAACAATAGTTTTTCATATAAAAACTGAATATCAGACCGATTGTTCATATGGCAGCTATATGATATAGTTGCCCGATCTGGCTGATTTTTACATATTATTTTAGGATAAATATAAAAAAATGTTGTGCAAAGTTTCAAGTCCCTACTTCAACTAGAAGTATTTTTGGCCGCTCTCCCCATACAAGCCGGACCACTGTGCATACCCATGTACAATTTACTTATGAACTGGCGTAGCCATCTGAAAACTTGCAGCATACTTTTAGGCATTTCTTTAATTTTGAACGATAAAATAAAAAAAAATTCAAATTAGCGCAATTATAAGTATATTATGTAATAAACAAAAACTAAAAATCTGTGTAAATAAAAAAATATTATGTGAAGTAATAACAAACTGGCAATATAACCGCAGTTTAGTTCGTTGAGTTTTTAACTCCGTTATTAATAATATAACTAATATTCAATTGAACCGTGTTTCTAGTATTCACTTTAATTTGCATATAAGTTTAACCCGACTTTTTTTGTATATTGTAATATAAACTTAACATCAAATTTTTTTAACTACATAAAGCTCGAGATGCATTAAAAGCATTTTAATTTACTATATTAAAACAATTTTACTCTGTGCTGCTGCACTAAATGTTCTTCAACATTTTTTAACAGATGAGAAACTAAAATAAATGAACTCAAAAAATACATGTCGGTATTGGCAAAAGAAAAAAAATTATAATTGCAGCAAAAGCTTAAATTGCAATTAAATGAGTGCATAGAAAAGGCAGAAATAATAACTGCACACCCACTCACACTCAGTAACTGACACACACACAAACACACCCACACACAGTTTTATACGGGTAACTGAGTAATTGGAAACCAATTATGTGCGCTTAATTTCAGGACACGCTCATTTGACTGATTTTAATATTGCAACGAGGTTGCAGAAGGACTCGCTCGCCTGCAGCATGTCGGGCACGAAGCCATACATGGCGCCAGAAGTGTTTATGTGCGCACTAGAAGAAGTTGGTAAGTGAATGCTACGAACCGATAGGGGTGTACTCGCCAGCAGTCAGCAGACCCATGGCAAATCAAATTATGACAGCAACTGCAGTGAAAGCAGTAGGAGCTACGAAAATAAGCTTAATTGAATGTTTCCGGTCTGCACCGGGCAATCTAATTTTCAGCTGGCTATAGCTATCCAGTCGACTGGTGGTCCTTGGGCGTTGTGGCCTATGAGATGAGGTCCAATGCACGGCCATTTGTACTACACTCGCACACGCCGCTGGTGGAGATTAAGAACGTGCTTAACACATCGGTGCATTATCCGCATCACTGGAGTCATAACTTTATCGATCTGCTGCAGAAGGTATGTACTGCAAGCAAAGCAACGGGAATTTAAAAAATGATAACAAATTGTTTCTTCTTTAAAGCTGCTATGCGTACACCCGGGCGCAAGGATTAGCACACAGCAGGAGCTCCATCAGACACCGCTGCTGAGACAAACAGATTTTCAGGTGGTGCTGGAGAAGAAAACGAAACCACTATTCAAGCCACCTGAGGATCATCTTAATTGCGATCCCTGCTTAGAGCTGGAAGAGATGATAGTCGAGACCCGTCCGCTGCACAAAAAGAAGAAACGTTTGGCCAAACAACGTTCGGCGCAGCGTGACAGTGATCCCGAAACGACACTTATTAAAGAGTTCATCGTGTATAATCGTTTCAAGGAGCTCAAGCGCAAGGCCATGGAACAAAAGGAGAGCGATTGGCAGCGCGAGCTGGAGCTAGCTATGGCCAATTCTATAGTCAATAGCCTGGCACCCATACAGGAGAAGCCCACAACGTCACTTGCCACAGCCACAACTGCAGTTTCAGGCGCACCTACGGCAACGGCTCTGAACGCCTGTGCCAGGTGCACGACCACACCGAAGCAACCTAAAGATAGTGATAGCATTGAATTTATAGATCGCACACCATCACCACAAGCCGCTGTGACGCCCACGCCTCGCAGATTCTGCTGTAAGGCAACGAGCACAGTTCGGGATTAGACTAAGTAGACAACGCCCGATTAATAGATCCACCTACACGCTGCACAAGTAGTAATAGTAGCAACAGAAATTACTAAGTAATATCACAGGTTTCACGTTCAACACATTCACATTCTATACAATAAGAAAACCACATCGAGCTACCGAAACCTACTGCAACAAGGACGCAATCAAATATTTTTCGAGCAGACCATTGCATTAGTACACTCGACACCAGTCAAGAATCCAGAGCAACATGCTGAATCGCACCTTTGTATATATACGAAAATGTATATAATTTTATAACATTTGTGCTGGCCAAGTTGCCCACGTTTCAAAATGTATATATACAACAATTATGTATGTATTTCTTTATACATGTACCTTTTTTTAGATGTTAGCTGAAAATCAAAATAAATGGTAATGTCCCCAACACAACAAAAGTATCTATGTATTCTTGGCTAATTAGCGGCAGCAATTAAAAAGCAGCGTTGGGCAATTCGATTTTTTTGAAGTTTTTATTTCAAGTTATATTTTCATTCATGTTTCACATAAGTTTTTTTAATGCTTTTTCTTTGTATAAAAAAGAGTAAATAATTACGGTTTGTATGTATAAGTTTGTTGTTTTTCACAAATTTGTTGTTCTTGTGTTCTTGTTAAAATATATATAATATTAATTGGGGATGGTATAGGTGTTTTGTTGTTGTTTGTGTATGAGGGGAGGGCAAAACACTAACCGAAATACAATTATAATTATGTTTTATTGATCGTTTTTCGTTCATATCTTGATTTGATTCAGCAAAACATGCAACGTGTTAATATAGTTTGTTAATTTATTTCATTTATCCACAATATTCTTTTCCATTCCATTTTATTTTTTTTTTTAGTTTTTTTCTGGTTTTTGTTGTGGTTATCAATTATTTACGAATATCCACATTCCTTTCACAAAAGCCCCATTCCACTCTCGTACCACCCACTGAGGAAGTGTGCTCCCTGCGGTCGCAGCTCAACTGATTCCGGGGAGGCGCACCTTCTTAGCGTGTGGTTAGGCGAGTGTTGGGTGCCATGTGCCAAAGTTTGGAGGGGAGAAAAATGTTTAGTAAATCGTAAAATGTAAAATTATTTTATAATTTCTCTTGTCCGAGGCAGAATGGGACAAGATAGAGCAAAGAGAAGAAAGAATGATTACTTAGAATGAAATGATGATCAACTTGCAAAATGTAGAACGAGTATTTTATGAATAATTTTTTCATTGTTTTTCATTACGTTTAATGAATTATTTTGTCGTATTATTTCATTTTTATGCAAAAACAAATGCATTTTTTTTTTTTAGAAAAGCGTCAGTAATCCTGTTCAAATATCCAATTTCATACTGTCGCTTGTGACTTGTGTTTGTTTTGTTTGTTTGTTTGTTAAAAAGAGCGAATGAGAAGAAATTACAAGCTGTAAATAATAATGTAAAAATGTGTTTGTGTGAATGAATTTTTGTTTGCGTGTTTTTGGAGCTCACTTCGGTTTGTGTTTTCTTGTTTCTGCTTGTAAGTTTGTTTGTTTGTGTGTTACTTTTCGTTTGTTTCTAAACAAAATGTTACTCTTTTTCGTTGAACTCCACACGTGACACTGGCGGCGGACATCCGCCGTGGTCGTTTGGTGGCAGCGCTTTCGTATTGATCATACTATACTGTGGTTGTGTCCACAGACTCAATACGCGAAGCGTTTCCCTCACCAGAAGCTCCATTCAGCGAGGTGATATTAGTGTTTCCCTCCTCGCCCGAATTGGCATTGCCAGAGTTCTTTTTGGAACCAAAGTTAAGGAGCTCCACATTGACATTAATGGTTTTCGTTTGCACTGGAGCATTGGCGTTCTCGGCAGGCGGCTCTTCGGCTCCTGCGGCCGGTGCTGACTCTCCACCGGTTTTAATGGTCAACGAGAGATCGTTCAGCGATTTAAGCACCTTATCAACATCCTCCTGGGTGCTTGGATTGCCATTGC
Organism: Liodrosophila aerea; assembly: GCA_035045005.1. NCBI lineage: Eukaryota > Metazoa > Arthropoda > Insecta > Diptera > Drosophilidae > Liodrosophila > Liodrosophila aerea. The sequence continues at coordinate 1,303,894 of JAWNNL010000753.1, forward strand.
GATTGCCAAAGTGCAAGAAACACTTTCCAAAATGACCTGAGGGACGACACCAAATGGCAGTCAATAAATATGCTCTGAATTGCATCGAGAATGATAAATACCTTTCCATGTAATCGACAGTGGATTACATTCGCGTTTGCGCAGCTCTGTTTTCAGATCCTTGACGCGAATGTCGCGTGTCAAATTTGTCAATTTTACACAGAAATCACGCGGAGGGCGATTCTTCTTCTTCGGGCGGCGCTCGCCCGTACCGGCCTCATCAAATTTACGATCTTCACTCTTAACACCAGCCTCTACACCAGACTGATCGCCCTCAGACTGCAAACGAAAAAGGATAACAAAATTATCAGCATATGCCGAAAAACCCTATTCAAAGCATTTAATTACCTTGTTTGTACGTCTGCGACGGTTAACAAAACGACCTTTACGGCGAGATCCGCGCTTCTGCGCATTTTCCTGCAGAAAAAGATATGATTTATAATACAACTCGACTTGAATTTCTTATTTAACATACGCCTTGCTGTTCGTTGTCAGTCTGTGAGGTGGTGCGTCCTGGGTTTCCTCGTTGGAAGCGACGACGCAACGGTCCACGACGGCGTCTATTATTCTGATGCTGCTCAACATCGGTATCTTCTTCCTTCAGGGCGATAGTTTTGCCCGATGTCTCCAGCTGCTCCTTCAATTGCTGCAGCACAGGCAATATCTTTAAGCGACGCTCGGACAATAGTTCCCAGAAAACTCCATTGGGACGTGGCAAACGTTTGTCCACGCGTATCACCTCAGTGGGTGTTACAATAATGTCCACTGGAGTATCATATTTCTGGAACAGATTAGTGGGCAAAGTGTCTACCACCTGCACATCATGCACAATTGTGACAATGGCCGTTTCCGGTGTTATGGCGCCAAGCTCGATGAGCAAGCCAATGTCCAAATCTGCAAAGCCATTGCCGCGTCCAATGCGATATCCTTCCCGTGAAACTACCACCGAACCTATAACTACCATATCGAGCTTCAATTTGCTGTCGAGACCAATTTCCGAGCGGAATTTCTGTATGTCCTGGACGCGCAATGACTCCTTCTTCTGCTCATCAGTAGCGTCGGTTGCCACATCAACCTTAAGACAGAGGGCGGATGAGTCCCGAGTACTGGGCAAATATACCGCTTTGTCAGCTAACAGCGCTAGCTCCTTGAAATCATGCAAGGCGCGATCAATGTGTACTTTGATGTGCTCTATAAAATTAGCAGGACACCCAATTAATAAATCACGTTCAACTTCAATTTCAGACGAGAGAAGTTTGTCATCAACTTACGTGCTTTCTTGAACTCCTCCTCCTCAATGAGCAAAGCTGCGGCCTTATCGGCATCAATAAAAGCCGGAATACGGTTAAATATTCCATTGAAGCCGATTCCCACCTTGCCCTCCTGGATTTTCTTCCAGGTCTGAACGCGCAGGGAGCGCTTTGTCGGCTCCGCTGGCTGAGCTGTTAAATGTAAATTATTGTTAATAATTATAAATATTGTGTAAGAAAACAAATTAATTGCGAGCAGGTAGAGGGCTCATAGTTCAAAAATATTTTAATTATCGCAACATTTAATTCGGTGGACAACCTCACAGATTTTTAATGTATAGTACACACTCCATAAACACATACATATACATATGTGCAAAAGTGTGTGTGCACTACAGCGTATTAGTTTGTACGCTGCTATCGTTGCTCATGGATGGCGTTTGAGGAGCTAAAAATAAACACAAACAAACGCGGTGGCCGGAGATTGCTGCTGCTGTCAAGAGAGTATTACAGAGAGAGTGGGAATGAGAGCAAAAGCACGTAGATTAGGGAAGGAGGGCCGAGAACTGCATGATCTAGCATTACCGGCAACAAAATCATTTTGATTTGTCAGCAGTCGCTTTTCATTCTTATCAATGACCCATGATTAACGCATGCACGTACGTTATCAAACCAGGTCCATGTTTGACAAAGTATTTCTATAACTGATAAACCGGTTTTCACGCCCAGCTAAAATAAAAACACTGTTCACAGATATATATACATATAAGCCACAAAATAGCTAAACAAACTACGGCATAAAACACCGGATGGCCATTGAAAATATACACTGAGGTTGCCACCTGTCCGCCTATTCCAAATTAACCTACATAAATATGCACACTTTAATAGAAATGTAAATGAAAATGATGGCAGTAATTAGAATAGCAGAGAGCAGTAAAAATATGAGTGTGCGTGTCCAAAAATTAAATGGAGAAGCATTAAAAATATCGATATTGACGTATGACCAATAAGTTGGCAACGCTACGGCAACTTATACTCTCGCACACAAACACAACCGTCAGTTCTCTACACATACACACATATGTACGCATATACAGCATTTCTCAGCGATGAGCGCATCAAGACGCGCGAATTTTTCAATTAATATGTATGTACATTTGTAAGTGTGTAGTTAGATGTGCTGCTTTTGCAGGAGTAATGTACGCATATATGGCTGTATGTGTGATGAGTATAGTTTAACAATGACAGCACGAGCGAAAAAACATCATTCAAATGGGCCAAGAACAACTAAAACGGTGTCCGAAATGATTCATTGTATACTATTTCGGAGTTCAACTTAGTAATTGCAACATTTGAACATAAACATGCGCGACCCGATGACGTAATTAATAGGAGAAACACAAAAAGAATTGTCGGTCTAACAATATAAGCGCTACATACACACATACATGTACACAATTTACTTATACACATGCATGCGCATACACATTTGCAATTTGTTGTTCCTGCTGTACTTCTTTCTACTTCTCTGCTCTTTTCGCGTTTTACAGTTTTTAATTGCAAAATGATAGCCGCATAGACAGCGTTGCGTCAACTCTATTTACCGCAAGAATCAATCATGAAAAAATAGAAAGAAATATGGCGGCAATTTGACAACTTTGCGACTACAAAAAAAATGGCCGTACAAAAAAAAAAGCACGAGCCTTTGCCCTTGATCTAATTTCTGAAGCCCACGAAAAAAAATGCAATCACAACACATTGCAGATATTTTGCAAGCCATTTTGAAGCCCGGCAAAAAAGTGTACATACATATGTATACGTTTACATGTATCAACTATATTTATATACTTGTATTATCTATGCATGCAAATATTTTCTCACAAACAGAAAATCGTTGCCCTCACCCCGATGAGCACTTACTTGTAGACGATACCTCCGCGGCGGCGGCAGCGGCAACGGGAGTTTCGTTGCTTTGATTTTCCATCGTATTTCGTTTATAAATTGTGTATTTAAACTGTTCTTATTTAATTCTCTTTTTTTAACAATTTTCTTTTTTCACAAATTTACACAAGTTACAGAGCAACGTCTACCTTCTCCGGCTGCTTCCAACAAACCACGTTTCTCACCCGATGAAATTCACTTATGTCGATTACTTTGTGCGTATATCGAAAAAATGCGATAAATCCACGACAGGAGTGATTTTTGGTAAATTCTATTTCGATAACCGATAATAATATGATATCACAATAAAAAAAATAAAATCTTTAAATTAATTTGTAAAACGACTAAGTGATGTTTTATAAATACTAACACTTACTCTGATGTTATGCCAACTCGATAGAATTCTTACTAAACCGTTTTCGACAAGAATCCCAATGGGGTTTGTGTTTAAATTTTGAATTTATTTGAATATTGTAGTACCATAGTATTCCGAAAGGTGGCGGCCCAAGCGATTCGGTGTTGATGCAATAAATTTCTGTGTTCGTCTAGTTTTTTTTAAATAACTTTTTTGAAACAAATACCCAAATTTTTCGTTGTTATTAGCGCTTAACTGTTGGCAAGAGTCATATTTTACGAAAAGCGGTTTTTAGACCCTGTACTTTAAAAAAGTACAAAGGGTCTATTAGGTTTGTGCAAATGACATTTGTGTGTAACAGGCAGAAGGAGGCGTGGCAGACCCCATAAAGTATATATATTCTTGATCAGGACGACGAGCTGAGTCGATATAGCCCTGTCTGTCTGTCCGTCTGTCCGTCTGTCCGTCTGTCCGTCTGTCCGTCTGTCCGTCTGTCCGTCTGTCTGTCTGTCTGTATGAACACCTAGATCTCGCAAACTATAAGAGCTAGAGACTTAATTCTTTTTTTGTTAGGTTCGTGTATTACATAGGCAGGTCAAGTTTATTTCAAATGTTTGAAAAGTCATCCCCCTCCCCCTCAAATTCGCAAAAATATTCCCAGCATGTACAGTTTTAGAGTCACTGTTTTCCATTTTTGCATGAATAAAGCTTTAGGTGCTTTGCATGTTTGGTGCGAGTTGCAGCCCAATCGGATAATAAACACCAGAGATATTTGACAAACAATTTTCTGTACTTAGCATGTTGGATGGGGAGGGGGAAGCCACAGTGTACGGGGCCACTAGGGCGTATGCGTGATTTTTGATTGTGAGTATGAATGTATGTATGAGTATTGGTTATTGTTTGTATTTGAGCGAATAATTGTATGTATATGTGTTTGTGTGTATGTGTGTATGTATAAGTGCATGTATATGTGTATGTGAGTATGTTCATATATGCTGCTGCTGTTACCGACGCCCAGGGCAAACCAAAGTACAGGGTCTCCTACTGTCGGTTGCATCCGACTGTAGCTTTGCGTCCGACTGTAGCTTTCCCTACTTTTTTTTTTTAAAACTTGCCGCCAGCTTAAACTAATGGCGTCCATTAATCAAAAAAGAAAACTGTGTGTACACTTAGAACCTTTCTATACGACGCACTTGTTGAACTAGAAAGGGTATGCTATAAGTATGGTATATGGGTAAAAAGATTAACGTAAAGAATTGTTCTTATCTTCAATATAAATTGTTTGTAAAGTTTTGTAATTTATATTTCAAATTTTTATTATTCGTGCATCGGTTTTCCAACACTGACATAAAAAAAACCGCGAAGTGGGAACAGCTACCGCTTACCTAATGACACACCAACAATGAATAAAGAACACCACTCTTAGCGAAATTGTTAAGCGAATTGTGGCAACTGTGGTCACAGCTGTTTTAAACGCAACGTGTAGCGGTAGGCCCCACTAAGACTTAATTTTTTGAATTTGTTCAATTAAAAATAAGTCGGTGCCTGCTCGATGCAGAACTCGAAGTATTATGCAATTGCCACGGGCAGACGCCTGTTCTGCGCACTGCGATTAAGAGCCGGAGTTGATTCGTTCGCACGTTGCTTACACCGTGCTACACTCGACTTTTCACGAAATCGAAAACATGAAACCAATGTATCGGCATTGTTTAAACCGGTGCAGGTGCAGGCTAATATTGAGGATGAGGATGTGGGCTCGGAGCTGGTTGGAAAATTGGAAAAGTCCGAAGTTCTTAAAATCCTAAACAAATTTGCTCAACGTCGTGAAATCAAGGCGCTGTGCACTGAGAATGGATTGGATTGTTAGTAACAATGATGAATATATTTATTTTTATAGATTTGATTATTATGGATTAATAACCTTTGTACAGCTTATTTGCAGCAACAAGCATTTGGATCGTTCCGTCGCTTTTGTATTGAGGCCGAAAATCTTCCGGTTGATGTGCATATAATTTTTAGCGATATTATGCAAGGGGCAGGCCACATAGATGACATCTTTCCCTACTTTCTTAGGCATGCCAAGACCGTGTTTCCGCATCTTGACTGTATGGATGATTTGAAAAAGATATCAGATCTCCGACAGCCGGCTAACTGGTATACCAATGCCCGTGCTATAACACGTAAGATAATTTTCCATTCAGGGCCCACAAACTCTGGTAAAACATATCATGCTATGGAGAGATATTTGGGTGCAAAGTCTGGAGTCTATTGTGGACCATTAAAACTCCTCGCCACTGAAGTATACAACAAAGCCAATGAGCGTGGCACACCCTGCGATCTTGTCACTGGAGAGGAACGTAAATTTGGAATTAATGAGAATTCCCCATCGAATCATGTGGCATGCACAGTTGAGATGACTTCAGTAAACACACCATGTAAGCAGAGTCTTTAATTTATTCCACCAGTTTCGAATTACATTCTAGTTTTGATCTAAATAGATGAAGTCGCGGTCATCGATGAAATTCAACAGATACGAGATCCTCAAAGGGGTTGGGCTTGGACAAGAGCATTTCTCGGACTGATAGCCGATGAGGTTCACGTTTGCGGTGAAGCAGGAGCATTGGAATTGCTGGAAAAAATATGTGAAACTACTGGTGAAACGGTTGAAGTGCGTCGATACGATCGTCTCACGGAGCTTACGGTCGAAAATTCAGCTTTAGGATCCCTGGATAACGTCATGCCTGGGGATTGTATTGTTTGTTTCAGCAAACATGATATTTATACTGTGTCCCGAGAAATTGAAGCACGGTAAATACTTACTATTCAAATATATATTGTATCAAATATTTAAGTATTATTGTTTTTTAGAGGCAAGGAAGTGGCTGTTATTTATGGTGGTCTACCTCCTGGCACAAAGCTGGCACAAGCTGCCAAGTTTAATGATCCTGAAAACAGCTGCAAAGTAATGGTGGCTACTGATGCCATTGGCATGGGGTTAAATCTGTAAGTGTTCTTCCATCCTTTGCTAGAATTAAATTTGAATTTATCTGACAATTTCAGGAGCATTCGTCGGATTATATTCTACTCTTTGGTAAAGCCCACTATGAATGAACGCGGAGAACGGGAAATTGACACAATTTCCGTATCTTCAGCACTTCAAATTGCAGGTCGTGCTGGTAGGTATCGCACGCAATGGGAACATGGCTATGTGACCGCGTTTAAAGGGGAAGACCTGAACACACTGCAACGTTTATTGAACCAAACTCCGGAGCCTTTAAAGCAGGCTGGCTTGCATCCCACTGCTGATCAAATTGAACTGTATGCTTACCATTTACCAAATTCATCCCTGAGCAATCTGATGGACATTTTTGTGAATCTTTGCACTGTGGATGATTCATTATACTTTATGTGCAATATCGAGGATTTTAAGTTCCTTGCGGAAATGATACAGCATGTGCCTCTGCCTCTACGCGCTCGTTATGTGTTCTGCTGTGCTCCTATCAATCGAAAGATGCCTTTTGTCTGTTCCATGTTCCTAAAGATAGCACGTCAATATAGCCGAAATGAACCTATCACCTTTGATTTCATTAAGAGGAACTGTGGCTTCCCTTTTAAACTGCCTAAGACAATTCTAGATCTGGTACATCTAGAAGCTGTGTTTGATGTAATGGACTTGTATTTGTGGCTGAGGTGAGTCATTGTGTTCATTATGATAGATTGCTTGAATATTTTTGTTTACATTTATGCAGCTACCGCTTTATGGATCTCTTTCCTGAGGCAGGCAGCGTACGCGAAGCTCAAAAAGAGCTGGACGAAATTATACAGCAAGGCGTGTTCCAGATAACGCGCTTGCTTAAAAATACAGAAGCTGGCCAAGATGGTGAAGTTTCCTCATATAATATACGTCGCGCCACATACACCAAAGACCCACGCCTTCCCAGCTCATCTCGTGGCCGTTTAACAGAAAGGCTGCTTGCTCAAGGCTTACTGACGCCAGGAATGCTCAGCGAGCTTCGCAAGGAGTGGGATGCCCAACAACATACACAGCCAAACACATCATTATCAGGTGTTAGAGATACTCAGGAATATGGTTCTGACAGCGATGATGATGATAATTACACGGAGAACTTTAAAAAGACAAGAAGAAAGCGAAGGAAATAGACGATTGAGGAGATATTTTTAGCTAAACATGGAGCCATTGGCTCTACGTAGCTGTTGTTAATGTTATCATTTTATTTTAAGTCACAATTATGTAATATTAAAATTATTATTTTAATAATCAACAATGACAATTTAATTGCTTTAAATTGAAAAGTAGAAATGTGTAATCTATTCCAGGAAAATCCAATCACTTCATTCGTACACATATTTGTTTCTTCGTTTTTACTTCATTTTAATGGAGGGAGTTTCTACAAAGAGGCTGAAGTACTATACAAATAAACTTGATCATTTAATTGCAAGACTCTTCACTGTTGTATCATATTAAATTGTTTAAAGTTACATAGCACACATAGAAGCTTATAGAATAAAGATGATTTATAAAAATGACTTGTCAAGATCTTAAGTGTTCTTGTTTCTTTATTTTTCTCTCTTAGTTCTTCAACGTGAGTTCCTCAGCTGTTTTCTAACCTCCAAAATCTCGTTCTAAAATTAAATTGAGATTCACTGTTTATATAGCAACATGAACACATATTCAATTTGAATTGTGATTATAAAATATTTGACATCCAAAACATAGAGATTTGTTAAAAAGATACAAATTTAAATATACAATATATAATATATGTATGTAATAAAATATTATATTTAAACTATTTTAAGATTTTGCATATGAGCTTTTAGTACATGCTTTAATACTTGCTTGATTAAGACATTCGACAATTGAGTAAAAAATCAATTAAGTTCCAACGTTTATTAAAGCTTTCCATTTTCTCCGTATAATTAGTTTAGCCTACTTCATCATATATTTTCAAGGTAAATGCGCCTGCCTCTGCCAACTTCTTCTGCACTAGATAGTAGATAGTTTAAACGCCAGCGTTCTGAGCCAGTTTCGAAATACTTTGTAATGCTCTACACAACTTTTCAATAATACTCGTACAATTTCAATTAGTTTATCTTGTTGTAGATCAACATTAAATGTTGTTATCTTTTCTTATTTAAATATTTTCCAAGCCAAGTGGGGCTGGAATACCAAACATCATACATATTCTTCGTCAATTTTAATATCATTCAACTCTCAACTCAACTCAACGTCCTCTTAGTTGTACATTCGATTTTTGTGCGTATTTAATTTAAATCCTAAAGTTCTATTATGTTTATTGTTATATGCATATAAAAAACTGGAACAATGCGCATGATTTGGTTTTTGGTAAAAATGTCTTGAGTTTGTAGTAATCCTTGATATAAGGTTTGTATGTAGTATGTAGTATGCGTTGGCTCTTGCTGTTAATTTGCGATACTTTAAGCTGAACATTTTGATATGTGATACGAGAAACGATAAAGGAAATTATTATTCATGTACATAGTAGGAATCGAGCGTATAATGAGGAAAAAGGCATTCCATGAACCAATCATTCCTACTCGTATCACATTTCAAACTTCTGGCCAACACGTTTAACAATGTTAATAGTTGTATATTCTTTGTTTTTTTTTTAATATTTAATTTTATGGTAATAAAAAGTGCTAGTCTTGTGAGACCATCAAACCTTTGCGGTTAAATCTTTGCTGAGATGCGGAGAAATATTAATTACAAAATACGACATGTACTATCCCTTTAGTTACGTCCTCGACATGTCTCTCTTCTTTGCTTCCAATCGAAACGTATATTTTATCACAAACAATTATAAAGTTCAAATTTGTAGTAATTATTTTCTTTAAATATATCGCTGTTGCATTCAGTTGCGTATAAAAGTTTAATATTCCTAGGTAATTGTTTTTGTTTTATTCACATTTTATATAAAATGTGTGCCAAATTTTGTTTGTTTCTTTTTTTTTCAAAATACAAATATGTTTTGAGCCCGTATGGGGGCTCCGATCTGGTTTATCAATCACCAGATGTTCCAAAAATTACAATATATATGGGCGAGTGCCCACTGATACGATCATTGATCGAAATCGTTTAGTGCTCCATAAAAAACCAACCCTAAAGCTTAAGCTGATCAATTTTAGACAAAGTCTAGTTCCAAACCTGGCTCAATGTCGACTGCAACTGCATTGTCTGCAGGGAATTGAACTTCATCCGACTCCTTTGATGGTTTATCCTTGGACTTGTCCTTGAACGCAGCAAAGCTCAATTTCTTGAACGTTTTATTGCTTCGCCCTGAGGACTGGCCCAACTGCTCGAATCAGGAATCCACCAGAACATGCCATCGTGCCAATATCTCACCCTTGGGCAGTTCACACACATCTGCCCAATGTGCACATTCCTCCGGTCCGGATGAGTTTAGGCCCATGCTAAACCAGCCGACCATCTCATTCTTCTTCATGTGCCGCTTGGCATACACTGAGATCATAAGTGTGACATCGTTCAGTTGGAATAGTGCCACCTGGAACGCAAAGGTCTCTTTGAAAAGTGGATTGGGTCCTCGACGGATGGATGTTTTGGCTCGCGAGATTTCCTGGCCAATGCTGCTAACCATGCAGAGCTTAACATACGTATCGGGTGCCTTGTTCAAGGTTAAACTGCGAAATTGGCTACCCTTGATAATTTCCACGCTAAGACGACCCGTCACCCCGTTGTAACTCAGTCCTAAAAGTAGCTCCGTTACTCCTCCATGTTGCATTGAGGTTGTCGAGCCAGCACTATCTGATCTGGCTAAGCTTAGCAGATCACTAGTTGATCCCAAAAGCGACGATGTGTTCCGTGGCTCAAGTGGCAGCCACAGGTTAGTCTCTAGCTCCAAGTCGACTGTTGCAAAACTCACATAGGCCTCGCCTATCAGACGCTCCTTACGCAGCCGTTCACATCCATACAGACGCACCCTAAGGCCCATGTTGTTGACATCCTCGGGATTAACACGATGCAATAGAAAACTTTCCATGTACTGAGGATTCTCGCCACTTCGAATCTTTGTCTTGTGCTTTTGCTTTTTATTAGGCAGCATCAACATGCGCACCTGCAAAACGTATGGAATGAATGATCTGAAACATCAATTGACCTTCTGACTCACCTGGGTATGCGTCTGCTGGCCATTGGGCAGAGGGGGCAGGCTCTTAGCCTGCATCACGTGCACCGTCATTTTACGCATGGGTGCGTCATACAGTAAAGACAACTCCAGTTCGATGGGTCCACGTGGAGCTGCGTTTTTCGGATCGATAACCACAACATCATCCGACTTAATAGACCGCAAGTCGCTCGTGTCGAATAGAGGTTCCTATTAGAATTAAAAATTTAAATTCAAATTATTTATAGCAATGGCCTTAAATTAAAACTACAGAATACTTCTCTAAAGCATTCCAATACTTAGAGCTGAGTGACCACTGTATCAATTACTTATGTTTGTATTCTCAGTACTTACATCATCGTTGTTGTTGTTATTATTATTATTATTACTGTTGCTGTTGCTGGTGTGGTTATTATTTGCTGTAGTGTTATTATTATTGTTGTTGCTGCTGCTATTATTATTAAAATTAGTAATTGGCACCACCACCACGCTATCCCTATCCTTTTCGGTCCTCTGAGGCAACACGTCAACTTTATGTGGATATCTTTGTGACTTTCCATACGATTGCCTCAACGTCGACACCGGCACTGCTGTGGAACCATATGAATAGTGAGTGGAGAGGGGTAAGTAGTGCATAGCATATGAATCAACTTGAATTACAATCAATCAATTATTCATACCTCTACTTTCCCCAGACAATATGCCCGTGTGACTGTCGACAGACGCCTCAATGGAATCATTTGAACTGCACTCACTGTGCGATGATGGTATGCCGACCTTGCCCCTTTCAGCAATTGCCAAAGGGTCACGTGTCACAGTGACCCTTTGCAAGTCAGCTTGATGATAATTGAAGGTGTGCCCTGTCAAGGGGTTCAGCTGATCAACTCCCATCCCGTAACCCACAAATTTGCCATTGGGCAGTAGGTTATTATTCTGCTGATGCCACCGCAGACGTCGTAGCATGTCCTCTTCAGAATCGGAGCTGGTATTTTCATACCGGCGCTTTCGTGCTGTACGAGTGTGATTTATTGTATATACAAATGTGCTAATGGGCAGACATCGATTACTTACTGATCTTTTGTACACATTTGGCTGCCAGGTGTCGCTCGTCACAGCAGTTAAGGCCATGTCTATGGTGAAAACAGCATCTGCGACTAATGTATAGGAATAGCAGGAGCAGGAGGACTAACACGCCAAAAAACACACCCAAGAGAGTTGTAACTTCAACCGTACCTAAGGGATAAACACAAACACAAATGTTCATATTTGTATGGTCAACATTTCTAGTGATTAAACTAGAGTTACATATGTAGTACTGTAAAATATTAAGATAGAAATAAAGAGCTTACATATTAATACTATCTTTCACTTATTCCATACACAGAAAGACACACTACTCTGTATAAATCTTTAAATAATTCCAAGATAGTTTATACTAGTAGAACATTCTACTCAGTATGTACATTGAGTATTAGCATAAATAAGAACCCATTTCTACATTCAACATATTGGGAGTTATCGGACTACGCATGTTAAACCTACCCCACCATACCAACATGTGAGTATTGCGTCTTCGAGTAAACAACTAATAAAATGTGACATTGACAACGTACCTAGAGAAGCAGTGCTATCCACACCAGATGAAACAATCATGTTGGTTCATGCGTAGATTCGTAGTTATTTGCAGTTTTCGTTTTTAAATCTATTTTAATTTACACATTTACCAATTAACACAATGAATTCAAAAGAAATTGTGTTCAATATTTTTAGAACTAAACAGAGTATAAAAGCTTTTGATATGACAGAACGCAGTGTACCACGGCGTAAAACAATCGATTTTTCACAGGACAATGAATATTTTGTTGACCGAGAACTGAATTACCGTTCCTTTGTATGTATATGTCGTCAATTAAATTTAAAATGCTCGAACAGAGTTAACTGCTATGATTAAATTATATTTTTATATATATTTTATTATATGTTTTACGAATTAAAAATTTTAAATTCACTACTAATTTTTTTAAAGATTTTTATAAACATTTATTTCTGTGTAACGGGTGCTCGAATAAAGTATCGTGCGGCACGGACTATAGTTAAATTTAAAATAAGTTAGTACTAGCTATTCGAGCATTTGTACTGTATTCACGTGAATATCCATCGCGCACACTGTAGGAAATATATCTGAAAGGATATGAAAGCTTTCCTGCACTTCGTGTGTATAGTAGTATTCGTGAAAGCTTCAATTTGACAAATGCGTTTTCAAAACAACTGTTGCTTTTTTATATTAAAATACACGCAATATTCAATAATTATAACGAGAATTATTATAGAAGCTTACAAATATTAATAAAATAAAAAGAAAGACGCTTACAATATTTGGTTTTAATTATTTTAAACGAGTTTTGCCGTTTTATATATCGATATACGCGATGTCGAGGCTATCGATATTTTATTTGCATTGGAGTATCGATACAGAAAACTCTGAACAGCCAGTCGCAGCGTGGGAAGGAAAATTTTGTTTGTCCAACGAAAGATAATTTAAAACATGAAATAATGGCAATGAATAAATCAACAGTGTATTTGGGATACGACGATGAAGAAATTCCGGTGAAACAGGCAGGATTCCTTAATAGCTGCACCAATAAAATAGGTGGTATTCCAGTAAGTACAAGTGATGAGCGTTAAAAGGGTGATTTTCATATAGACTGTGTGACAGTGAAAAATTGATTAAATAGTTTTACATATGTATACTATTTATATAAACAACAGTTAAAGTGATGGAAAAGTAGTTTGAAAGTATTTAAATTTGTAAACACTCCCTGCTTTTCTGGGAGTTGTAACTGATATCCTTGAGAACTGTCTCAGGTATATGTACACACACATATGAATTTCCAACTCTGCTGAGAGAACACACACACATCCATACAAACAAAGCGTCGTTAGGGACTTCGCTGAAACACTACATAATTAAAATTGATTTTTTACCAATAGAATTGGCCGAGACATGAAGTTACCGTTCCGACCTGTCCCGTCTGCGGCATGGTGCGCCCTTTGATTGTTCAAATGTATGCTCCTTTGGAGCATTCACAGTTTCATCGTAATCTCTATGTATTTGGATGCGTGGGCCCATCCTGTTCGGAGAATCAGAAAAGCTGGGTTTGCGTGCGTACCCAGCACCTAGATAACCAGTTCGATGTCATTAGTGAGCAATCGCCCAAGTTGACTCACAAACAGCAAAAGAAAAAGAACAAGTCGAGTGGTGTGCAAAAAGTCAATTGGTGCACCGGAGCTGATGATTGGGGCTGGGGTGAGCCGGACATTGTGACCGACGAGGCAATGGATCTGACTGGTGACGATGACCAGAATGAGCGGAATGGCAATTTAAGACCAAATGTACTCCAATATGCTAAACTGGAGGACGATTTTGAAACTTCGGGATCAGGGTCTGCAGTACATGATATTGGCATAAAGGGCGAGAATGACGATGATGATGATGAGAGCACCTCTGCTGAAAATGATTTGGTTGGTGGCTTTGGTCAAATCGAAATGAGCTCGCCGGATAAAGCTGGCGAGGATCCGAATGCGAACTGTGCTGCTGCTGCTATACCTACGGCGGCAAGTGGTGATGGAGCTGGAGCAGGAGCTACGGCAACTATTTCCTCCGAAATCGAATTGCCTGAGACCGATGTTGTTCTAGTCGATACCCCAAAGAGACCAGAGCAAAACCTAATTGCATTACTCAAGAACTCCTCATTGCCGGCCACCATAGGTCCACTGTCTCAATTAGAGGACGTCTCTCTAAAATCGTTCTACATTGCAGTGGATGTGGAAAGCAATGTTATGCAAGAGGATTACGAAGGCTATGGTGGTTCGCTTTCAATAGATCACATACGCGATCTATACCAAGAGTACAAGGTGCAGGACAAGACTCCAGCTCGCTCGCCTGTTGCAGGCCCATCAGCTGCTGGGGGCGGGATTGATGCAGGGGATGACCTGGAGGGATACGAGAAAGCAAAGCCCGCCCATGGTGATGTCTTGTTTCACAATTTTATCACAACCATTCAACAAAATCCCGGCCAGGTGTTGAGGTATTACAGCTTGACATAAATTGAAGTGCTTAAACTAATTACAACTGTTTTCTAGATATTCGAGAGATGCTTATCCGCTGCTGGTCAGGGCACTGAACGAGCCGTTGCCCAAGTGTCAAAACTGCAAGGGTGAAACCATCTGTGAGGTGCAGCTGTTGCCAACATTGATACCCAAGCTAAGATTTCAACAAAATTCCTACAATGCGCCAATTGAGTACGGGACTGTGTTAATTTTTACATGCCTCAAGAGCTGTTGGGATACACCCGATCAGATGCGCTACGAGCATGTTATTGTGCAGCCTGAAACATAGATCAAATTCAGGAATGTTATAGTCCTACAAGAATACATACATATGTATATGTGTCGTATACGTATGTAATATTGTCCGTAGCAAGATTTACATATATATATCTATTTTATTCGCCAATTAGAAAATGACAAAGCTAAGCTTTCTCACTTGTCCTAGGATGATTTTATGCTCTAGTTGATAAGAACGTTGTACGCTTTTAGACAGCAAATATGCTATTGCGATTATAATGCATAGTTAAGCTACTGACTCGTTATTTCCATTCACAAAACCAAAACTAAAACTTTTAACTAGAGAAACGCTATGTCATTCGTTTTATTTATATACATATATAGTTCACCATTGTTTTTTTCTTAGCCCAAGGGCGCATCAGCATCCAGGTGATAGCTTTTCACAGCCGAGAACCACAGCGGCGGATACTTAGCGGCTGTCAAATCAAACTCAGAGCTGACTTCGACCTTATTGCGCTTCTGCACTAGCCTGTAGTTGCACCACACCAGTTGAGCAAACCGTCGCTTGGGTGAATTCATAATACGCAACTCTATCACATATTGCGTGTTGTTAGCATCTTCGTCGCCGGGCATAATGCTGCCACGTCGCTGGTGCCGAACTGGCTTGAACTGCGCCTTCTGGAGCACAAGAGTAACAGTGGTGCCAAAGAGCCTGTATCGACCTTTCAGTACATCGGGACGCGTATTGTAAGCCTGCTTCAGTTTTGTAACTCCCTGAGCTGGCTCATCGGCACTGGTCATCATTAGCACCTTGCCGTCCGGCAAGAAGCGTATATAGCGATAATATTCAACTAATTGCAATGGACGATAAAATTGATCTTGGAAGCTATTTTCTCCCATGCGTAGGTAAGTTGTCTTACTGATATAGCAGCCACTAAATAGCACACGTTCACGCCGAATGAACATGTCGCGCCAAGTCTCGTAGATGTTGCCATCATCCTTCGCATCCAACGTGCCCACATTGTGGCCCCACACCCTGTAAAGAATTAATCAATGTTATGGAATCTGTTACCAGTAGTCTACAATATTCATTACTTAACACAGGCCAAACGCCAAAGCTCCTCGTCACGAGCATATATATAGAAACCTTTACAAACAGCCGAGAACTGTTCCAGCGATCGCATATCCAGCTGCGAGGATACCACCCAACGCAGAATGTGCATCAGCATCTCTGGCGGCAGATCGGAAATGTGCAGGTTACTGCCAGTTGTCAGTATGCCAGCATCCCGACTGTTTAGTAAAATCTTGCCACCATAGGTTTCCTCGCAACAAAGATCGCGCTGAAACTTCTCGTATAAGCTATCAATCGGCTCGATCACTTCATTTGATTCTGTGTCCTGATTTAGATCAAGTTGCTTGCTAAAATCGTTGGGCAGATTATGGTACTTTTTGTTAACATCGTAGTTAAGTTTTTGCTGCTCGTAAAATCTAAATTCAATGTCAGGTACTATCTGGGTGGCTTTGCGATAGAAAGCTAAAGCATCGTACACCTTGCCTCGCTGTTCCAGATCTACGGCGGTGCGATAAAGATTCTCAGCCTTGGCCTGCGCCTCAATATCTTCTAATCCAGGAGGTGCTTCCCCTGGTTGAGGTTCGTTCTGACTTTGCAGCTCCCTCTGCCAATTCACACGGAATTCATCAAGATCAAGATTTGGAAATTCTGGTGAGCCTTTCTCGTTAGCCATGTTCCACTCAAGTTTACGCCAACAAGACGTCCTGGCGCAGGCTCTAGCTACGATGGATAAATTGTATATGACACATGCTTCTGATTTGTTATCTTATCTGACGCAATTTCTAACCTGTAATTAACGAACTGTTTGTCTAGTTACTTGCTCGCTCTAGCTTTGGAGACAGATCCATGGAAAAGTCAAAGACGTTGAAAACTATAATGAATGGACGTGCGAATTGTTGATAACGGACGCCGGCTTCTTTACCCATGGACTTTACAGTATTTTCCACTTGCATGGGCGAATGAAATTGAAAGTCAAATAGCTATTTGCCACGGAAAAGCTTCAATTTGTTTTGCTGCGCAATGTTTTTAATACCACTATGTGGGACACGTTCAACTATTGTTATTAGTTGAAAGTTTTCTAAACAATGTTATCGATAACACACAGTTGATTTTGTTTGCTACTACGACAGCAAAACAGCAATACATTAGCAAATATTTAACAATATGCTTAATATAGTTAAAAATCATATTAAAAATTGCATATTTATTTATAAACGCATGCTACTAAGTCACTACTTTAATATTTAAATGTGAGCGTGTCCGATGAGTAAACATGTGGTAAATTCAATGCAGTTTATAACACTGAAATATCTCAACTTATCGATATATTGTATGAAAATCGCGTTCACATTGGCCGTCTGCCGGCTGATTTGTTTATTTTGTATTTGTACTTAGAGTTTCTACTAAAGTTTAATCAATAAACATAAATATAGCTAAAGATGTCTGCTGACTACGCGCACTTGTGCTCGGCCATAGTGGAGCAATGCTTTGGCAAAGTAGTGCAGTCTGTTGCGGATTGTCTATTTTCGGCCACCACGCGCACATTGATGCAAATTGTAAGCAGCACCAATTTATCCCGGAAGGAAGTGGGTTTCGCTTTGGCAGTGCTTATCAAATTCCGCCTGGTTACCTTTGAGCCCGCTAAGACCAATCCGTTTCTGCCAGAGTATGCTCTAAAGCGCGGAGATATTATTTGCCTGTTGCGTTACTCCCGGTAGGATTAAAATAAATGATAGGTGTACACAGATAAACAATTAAGGCTTAAATTTATATATTTTAGTTACATACACCTTGTTCACACCAAGTATGGAAATGTTGGCACGTCCATTGCAGAGGAGCTGCTAAATTCTGGTTCGGAAACGGCAACAAGTCTGTTGCTGAAATGTTTGACGGAGAATGAAAATAAGACGGAAAGTGCGGAAGTTTACCGGGAGACATTCATTAAAATGATAACAGATCATTACATAATTAAAACCCCTGAGTTGATTGCTGGCGAGGAGCAGGATGAGATTGTCCCCAAGTTTCAGAGGAACGAATGCGATTTCTTTGTCCCGCCACACATCGATTTGCAACTGTTGGCACAGATTCGTAGTGGAGAGGCGACACTTGCAGAAGCCAAGGACGGAGGCATGGTCTGGAATCTAAATTATGATAGATTCCATCAGGAGTTTCGCGATGACATTATGAATATGGCAATAGAACGCAAGTTGGGGGAAAATGCAGCAGAATGCTTTCGTTTTGTACTAAACCTAATTTATAATACCACAGATCCATGGCAGCGAGTAAGTCTGTTGAAATTTATTATATGTATGCCTAAGTTATCAAATTTCTTTCCTTTGGCAGAAAGCATCAAACCATGTTACGTTTGTCGAGATAAAACAAGCAATTGAACGTAAATCAAACAATCTTGACTTGATGAAACACTTGGATCAGTACATCTCCTTGATAAGTACGCCTATTGTAATAGGATAATCTCATCAGGTCGATATAAATTTATTTTTTTGTACAGCCGATGATTCACTTGGTTTCCTGCGCCGAGTCGGTGACATGGGTGGTGGCCAGTATGTTGTGGATATGGAGAGTGCATTCGCATCATTGGCCTTTGCTTGTGTTGAATCTGTAATAACAGAGCGATTCGGATCGAAAGCAGCGCGTATTTTCCGTGTGATTCGTTTCAAAAAATACATCGAACAGGAGGATCTCCAAAAGGAGGCTATGATACCTGCCAAAGAAGCCAAATCTCTGGCGTATAATCTGTTCCAAGAACAGTTTATACATGTTAAAGTCATTAAGAAACCTGGTGGCGGGGGTAACGGTCCTGCCAAGGCGTTTTATCTCTTTCAGATCAAGGAAAAAGATGTAAGCTTAAATTCGCAAGTTTAAAATATTTTTAATTTATTTACTTTACTGTAGACGGTGCGAATGCTGTTAGATGTATGCTTCAAGGCTTTATACAACACCATTAGGCGCTCCAACTTTGAAAAGACCGAACACAAAGGGCTAATTGAGAAATCTCAGAGACTGGACAGCATTGTGGAAACAATGAAAGAGCGCGGCGAATCGGATGATTATATCGCAGAGGTTGTATTTTAACAGAGTTTTTTGTAATCTAATAGTCATCACATATTCTTTTAAAGATTGTGGAAACCTTTACACCTCCCGAATGTGAAATCCTTAACAAGGTCAAAAATCGCATCAAGACCTTGTCCAAGGCTGAACTTACGCTGGACGATACGATATTTCTGCTCCAGATGTATCAGCATCATTGCACGACTTTGCCCACGGGCATCCAAAAATTTAAATAAAATTAGTTATGACAAACGTAAAGTTTATGCTGTTTGTATTATTTTATTTCTTTATTAAAACAAATATACTTTGTGCGGTCTGCACTTGCACTTGCGATTCGTCAGTTTAGCGCTTTTATTTAAAAAATTTGTTCTGTGTTGGTAACGCTCTGCAACTCATTTTATTTACCGACCGGGTTGCAAGCAAACAAATTTAAAAAAAATAGCGTTTGAAACATAGATGGCGCTAGCAGAAGCGACTCGCAATTGAAAAAAGTACCACCGCGGACTTGAACCGTGTATAAGATATAATACTTCTTTAGTACAACCTGTATTTTAACGATATTCGCTTCCGTTGTATGATTTTAGCACGCATTTCAGCTTTTGTTTAGCACGCTCTTTTTTTATAACAGTGAGCTTTTGTTACGATACTTCTGAATACTTTATATTGCAAAACGGGTGGCAGCACTGTCTACAATTTAAATTCGAATTTGAAATAATAATTTGTAGACAATGTGGGAGGTATTTATATTCACAGACTTAATTCGGTTTTCCAATAAAGTTAGCTTGCTGAAAATGGTAAAAATATGTAGCACATGCTATATATATGTATGCATATATATAGCCAATAGGAAATGTAGTTGATTTCAATTCAAAGTAATTCAGAATTAAATGCAACATACATATATACATAGGTCCCGCATACGCACAAAGAACCCAACTTATGTGGCGTCAACAAGTTAACAAGTGTTTGATTTACTTATATTTATTTCATTTTTTATTTTTGTACATATGACCCCTGACATAATCTCGCTTTGATATGGGTAGCGGCAGCAACTCCGACCGCAGTCGACAGCCACATATGCCCTGCTCAACGAAAAGTGCTGACTGAAAGGCAAGAACACCAATAAAAGCGTAAATTAATTAACAATATATCGTATTTCCATACGCCGTAAGCCGTATGCCGTACGCCGTACACCGAGTAGTTGTACGGGCATAAGTCAAGACTCGGGGCCAACGCAGCGAACGCCGTAACGCCCACTCGCACACCCTATGTTTATTTGCATAAGTAGCTCCATATTCGGGCTCGAGCCCAGTGTGCCCAGTGGTAGTTGGCAAGGGGGTATATTTCTACATATGTGTACAAATTAGGGGCGAAAAGAAATTCTTTTGCGGCCAGCTCAACTGGTTGAATGATGTCCTTCATAATGACGGAGCAAAGTAGAACCTTAAATAAACATGGACACGGACACGGACACGGCAAGTGGAAAATGGACAAAGCCTATCGTTTCCTTTGCCATTATCATTTCAGTAGTATCTGTTGCTGTTGCTGTTGCTTTTCCTGTGTCTGTTTCTGTTTCTGTTGCTGTTTCTTCTGCTGTTGCTCTTCCTGTTTCCTAAGCTACTTCTCATGACGTGTAAGCGGAAATATTTGTTTTCAGACAGTTTTATCATGCGAGGGGGTGGAGGGCGCAAGTCAAATCATGTGTCATCTTTAACGTATTTTTTATGCTATCTGTCCGTCTGTCTGTCTGTGTGTGTTGCTGTACGACTGTCCGGGACAGGTGGACAGATGGCTGCCTGATGCCGGGGAAAGCATTATTAACAAAGTTTGCAGCTCCATCGGCAGTTGGCAGTGGATATTGTGGTTGGGTTTATGTTAATCACGGCCCAAACTCCATCCGTCTAACGCAAATTTGACAAATTGCTCAAGGCGTATGTAAGAGTGTGTGTGATGCTGCCAAAGGAGTGTGTGATTTATGTGGATATAAGAGTGGTTGGTGGTTGGAGTGGGACTGCAGATTGGGGTTTGGCATTCGGCGTTAACCTTTGGCGATAAAGGTTGAGGCAATTAGTGCCACGGCACTGCACTGGTGTCGCCTACTCCCTACGCCCCTCCCTCACATGTAGTTCAGCACGTACAAACGTGTTGCAACCTAATTAAGAATTAAAATTAACTAAAATAAAAAACAGTAGGAGTTCAAGTCCTTGACACGAACAGCCCGCCCGTCGACGCCAACATTGTCGCTGAGAATGAGGCTGAGGCTGAGTGCAACGCGTCATACAAAGTCAAATCCGTGGCAGCCCAAAGCCAAATGCCACTCAAACCTTTCAGCCACGAGCGTAGCTCATCTGTTAGAGTCTGTGATATGGGGGTATCCACACTAAATTGCCAAGGGTCGAGTCACTGTTCCCTTTCCCCTACCCAGTCCCATTCCCATTGCCAGTGTTATTCCTCTGTCAGCTGCACGCAGCATGAATGGTGGTTGCGGCAACCTCTCCTGTTGTATGCACTTAATCTGCGGGTAAGGGTAAGCCGCATTGCCTTAATGCGGCTTCCACATGGGAGTTGCACGAGTCTCGCTCATATATCCATGCCTGCATTTTGCAACATACACTTTGACAGCAACTTGGCCACGGTAAGAGGACACACATCTACTTGGGAGTGAAAGTACAAGAATGCCCCATAAGATACAGGGTATATGCCAATAAGTATGTTTTGCTGGGAATAATAATAGTTACTGCTTATCTACATACTCTATATCGATATAACTTTCAATCTATCAAGCACAAATTGCTTTTTGAGGGTAACTGAACCGATGCCATTGTCGTTGTCGTACCCATTGCCGTTTTGTCTGATGCTCTCTGATGCCCCCTCCCCCACCCCTCCACCCATTGCCCCTTCACTCCTTCTCCTGCTCTGGGTCGTATTGTAGTTAGGTGTTTGCCCACTCCTACGATTACAATCAATATAAATCACATTTACCCAAAGCGAAAATGTTTTCTACTTCAGTGGAGAAGCCAAAAAATTCATACGCAACAGGGGAATTCGCTACTTTTCCCATACCCTGTAGCTGATATTATATTAATGGGAGTATAAGTCGATGTAAAATACTTGCTGGATTAAGTAGACAAAACCCTGTATCAAGTCTTCTACATATATCATTCTTCTACTGTTTACTTCTGTTTATTACTTAGTATATAATCTTAGTATAACTACCTGCTGTCCTCTATTAGTCGCGCACACTCGACTGGCGCGTTCTTAGCGATTTTTACATACACACGCCTTGCTACAACCTATAACTGCAGATACATGCGACGACGCACAAACTGCCAGGTTCCAGCTTCCAGCTCCTGCTCCTCGTCCACCGTTCCTCCTGGCTTCTGGCTTCTGGCTCCTACCTCCTGCTGCCTTCAGGCTACACAGCTGGCATTGTGACTGGTTACTCTTGCTGCTGCTGGTGCTCCATGCGGCCTTCTAGCGAGCACGTCTATTTTTTTCCATTTGGCCAAAAAAGGGCAACCAGGCAGGATGGCAGCATGGAGGCGTGGGGTGAGGGGGCGGCGTAGGGCAGGCAAATATGCAACAAATTCTTATTCAAAACACGCACGCAAATTTCTCCAATTCGCATGCATAGGAAAGTCGTTGGCGAAGCGAAACCGAAACCGAAACCGAGGCAGTGGCAGTGGCAGGAAGAGCATGTGGAACGGAAACTGAAACCGAATACGAAACCGAACCTAAGTGTAATAGAATGAGGATCGAAAAGTGTACAACAAAAGGATGGCATAATAATAAAAAATTTAAGATGTGTAAAAAACATAAAAAGAAAATTCATTTGCGCCAAATTTGTGGATTTCACCTTAATCTTTGTATATATGTGTATCCCTGTACCCACACCCACTCCGACCTCCACTGCCACGCCCACGTCCACGCCCACACCCATACTCGTTAGGGCAAATGACGGCAACCCGTCGACAACAATGTATGCGAAAATCGATGTACTCCAATGAGTGGATTCCTCGCAAGGATGCTCCTAAAGCCTGGCCCATCCTTCAGCCCCTTTTTGGCAAGGGTTTAACCCAAGCCAAGTCGTTCCATTTTATAGGTTTGCGGTGAAAGCGCCACGTTTAAAACTCTTATTTGTAGATGCAGATGCCTATGACTATGTGTGTGCGTGAGTGTGAGTGTGTGTGTGTGTGTGTGGATAGCCATCAAAGCTATTTAAGTTGACTTGCCCCGGACTTGAGTTTTACAATCGCTTACGTGCCCCATGTACGCTCTACTCACTCTCCTATGTACAACGCCTATTAAATCATGTATGCGCCGTAATAAGGAAGCCGCAACTCGTAGTCGTAGTCGTATTCATAGTCGTAGTCATCGCTTAATTCCGAGAGAATCTCGACACGGTCGCATTCACACTAGAGACGTCCACAACGACCAAATTAATGCCGTACTCGATCCTCACACGAGTGGCACTACTTAAGTATTTGATTTCGTTCAATTGAATTAATTGAAATTCTTCTACTCAACTAACTAAAATATAAGCAAGTATCGCATTATATACATTTATACTATATACATATGAGTATACATGTGTGTGTGTCCCTATCATATCCATATTTATATTATATGCTCAAGTGAGCTTGGTGTTATTACATGGCATGTGCATACCCTGGGAAATTATGCCATTAGCTGAAGACATAACTTCTCTGAGTTGACTTTAAATCATGAGTTTAATATAAATTTAGTTTATTGCAAGATGTATCTTAATCAATTTATTCTATACATAAACCAATTGTAAAAGATGACTTTTTGATGGCTATTCGGTAGGTAATAATCGAATTGATTGAGCATATACGGAATGAAAGACGAAATGCAGTAATAATAATATTTAACCCCTCTACACATATTCTTCGAGTTTAAAAGTCAAATATAGTTATCAGATTTTACGTTATTGAAATTAATAATTGTATGTGTAAAAGTAACGAAATATGACATGAAAATATACATGCACATATATATGAATACATACGAATATACATATACATATGTATACTATCTGTAACCTACACCTACACACGAACCTATACACCTTAGACGAAACAAACCGGATAAAATCTGATGTTTCATATTTATTGATTTAGATAGTTTTAGAATCTTTATTTAATTTGCATAAATATATAGAAAATGCTTCTCGAACTTTACATAAAACAC
Organism: Liodrosophila aerea; assembly: GCA_035045005.1. Classification (NCBI taxonomy): domain Eukaryota; kingdom Metazoa; phylum Arthropoda; class Insecta; order Diptera; family Drosophilidae; genus Liodrosophila; species Liodrosophila aerea. The sequence continues at coordinate 1,328,344 of JAWNNL010000753.1, forward strand.
TTACAACATTTAGAACTCTGCTAGTAAATATTTAGAAAGTCAATTTCTGTTTTAATACGGTAAACCAATAGAATCTTTACTCTAATTCTTTTTTTCTGTATTATAACAATATGCTGATTTCGTGCCCCGATGAAACTGAAGAAAACTCCCTTCCAGTTGGAATTGAATTATTATTTATTCCAACATATTTACTGCTCTATTCACAGCAAGCGCAATTGTTATAAAATTAAATTAAAATTTAATTTAATTCTTTTCCTTATCATTAATTGAGCATAAGTGTCTGACCATAAATTTTGGGTGTTTCCGATTGACCCTCATGTGGTGTCAGTCGAAAAGTGCATAATGTTGAAACCACACATCACACACATCACACGTCAAGGGACAGGAGGGACACGAGGTGCTGGGCGCTGACCAGAAAGTGGCCAAGGGCTGGCTTAGAGTATTCCTAATGCCATAGTGTGTGTGTGTATACAAACCGTATGTATGTATGTACATATGTATGTAGAGGAGGGTTTTCGCACTTGGGTCCAGCCTAATCTATTATGTATACATACAGACAATCTGAATCTGACTGAATCTGGGCATGGGTGTGATGCTAAGTGTGTCTGTGTGAAAAGCCGGCACTGATGGTGATTTAAGATTGAAAAAATTGTAACAAGCTGCATTGAGATAAAATAATCTCATATGGAAAAGAGGGGACCGGCCACGAGTATTTCGACTACTTCTATAATACAGATGCGGGACATTTGCCGGGCTTAGTTAATAATCAACTACAACGGCTGCTGCTGCTGCGGGGATGGAGGATGGGGGATGGGGGATGGGTTAGGGGTATGGGCTGGTCCGAGTTGCTCGATCTTTTTGTGTTGCGGAATTGAAGTTGATGTACTACATCATCAGACATACTTATACGTGCATGCATATGTACATACATGAGGGCGGCGTGTCGCACAGCTATTCACAGTCCACTCAGTCACACACACACACACTCAGACACACACACTCCGGCACTCACACTCGCACTCACACTAACACAGAGAGCGAGGCGAGTTGCCGTAATGAATTGATGGTTATTTTCAAAAATCCAATGACTGTCCGAGCGATCGCTGCACAAATCAGTTGAAGAATCGCACTCGAGGCGTCATGTTCTCTGCGTTCGCGTTCTCGTTCACAATACTCGTACCCGGCGCGTTTCATTATATTCGGATACGGACTTATGATACGGCAGCGTTTAGAAATTAATTTGATATTAAATTTCATTAAAAAGTACTCAGCATTGTGATTTAGTTTAGGCAGAAAGTGTATTTCGAAATGTGGCAGAGAGTGTGAAGAAATTGAAACTTAGACTAAATTCGTGGCATCTGACGTGTTCACTCTTTCGAGCACATTGTCTATTAGCTGACCCTACAATATTTGTTATTTGCAGTGTTCATTCCAACGAGTCTTCACTGTATATGTTTAAATAAAGTATATTTATATACTATAGTCAAATATACTACAAGACCGAGGCACGAGCAGCCGTTGCTCCAACGGCTGGTCAATTCTCCGTGCGGGGTTAAGACCCTTCGAAGACGCGATAATCATAATCGGCAGCTCGTTGTCGTCGACAGCTTGGGAACTGTGCTCTCACTCTCACCGAGTCTCTCTCCTGCTTATTCTCCCTTCACTTTCCACTCTCTCTCCCTATCTGTCACTAGCGGGTGGCTGCTGCTAATCTCTCTCGCTGTGTCTTACATTCTTAAGATACTCTTGCAAATTTAATAAAACGATGAAACTACTATGTAGAGTGAAATTGCACTCTATATGTATACGTGGATAATTTGTAAGGAATTTACAACTATTTATAGAAATATTTGCAATTGACTTCAATGTGTCTGCAATTGTTCAATTTAGAGTGTCAGCTGGTAATAGAATTCGCTTTAATTTAATTAGCATTTGCTTTATCTTAATGTAATTTATGCACAACCAAAATGAAACTTTGCTTTTGCTTTGTGTGTGTGGAATTGACAGGAAATGCAGTTACTCATCAGCATAAGAATGCTATCAATTGACGTACTCTCGACTCAGCTCGACTTGACTCGACTCATTCGACTTGTATACTTATTAATCTATACTTTAATTATAATTTATTCGATAAATGCAGCGACAATTTGTTGCATATTTTTGGACAAGCTCTCAATCAAATGGAGGCAACAACAATAAGATTCCTCCGGCCACAGCCTCAATACACATATTGTACTCGTATGTAGTTTTATTCGTTTAAATTCAATTGACTTTGAATGCTCCACAATGAAGGCAAACAAGCAAACACACACACATAGATACACACACGAACGCACACACACATAGATACACTCAAGTGAAGCTGAATATCGTCGTTGTCTGGCATGAAGCGCAACGGAAAACGAATGAGGGTCAATTAAGCCAATTTAAATTTAATAAACTTATGTATTATGTGCAAGAGGTTACTAGCCACAGTCACAGCTACAGCTACAGCTACACTTACAGTCATAGCTATAAATGTAGATACACACACATGCGAACACACACATAGAGCGGCTACTGCTTGTAGGGGCAATAAATAAATGTTTTATTTTTCGGGGGTGGCAAACGAGACATGAAATATTAAAAAACATACACACAGCAACACACACAAGGAGACGTATGACACAGCTGTACATGAGGTTAAGTATATAAGTATTAATAACTCGAAAACTATTTGAAGTGCATAGTTCATACATTACACTATTAACATTGCGTATTTCATAGATACACCAGATGAATGGAATGCTTCAAGCTGTCATGAGTGAACCCAAAATGTCTAGCATCTGGCACACACACAGAGTAAGCTACAAGATTCAGATTCATACATCGTTAGTGGATACATACTTACCTGCACTGTGACTACATACTACGTGGCGTATTGCTTTCCTAAGTACTAGTGCCGCAGGAGTTAGATTTGTGTCCGCAATTCCTCCTGCTGCCCAAGTGCTTATCAAAGCGACGAGTTTGCCAGCTGAGAAGTGAAACAACTAAATTAAGTTTTCATATTTCAATTATTTGTTTTTTTAATTATTTCATAGTGGTTTCCTTAAATTTCTTCTGAATAGTTATAAAAACTATTTTGGTTGACAATTTATACTAATCTTTGCAGTTACTTCGTTTTGCTTTCAGCTTAAGATTACCATACATATTTCTTGGCAGAAATTGTCTAAATTACACATACATACACACGTAACATAAGTAATTAACTAAGTATTTAAGCTAAACTGTGTCGCCAACAACAGTGCGTGTGTGTGTGTTTCCCTTCGAATACGAAGCGTATTGTATGTATATATAATGTATAATTAGGAAGTCTGTCTATAAATATGTATTCAGAGAATGCCAATCTCAGCTTAATACGAGTTCATCATTTGTGCTGAGGACACAGTTAGTCGAGTATCCACTTGTATGCAATTCTATATATCGTATGTACTTGTATCGTTTCATATACTTTTGTATCTTAAATGGCCCTACTACATATTGAAGCAGTTATCTTGTCTGTACTTTACTTTATTTACAATGCGATTTGAATTAGGCTCTATGTACGGTTAAATAAATTCCAGGAAAACATACATACATTCTATGTGAAGACAGTTCTTGACATTCAATGACACTTAAGCCGGCTAATCACTCTATATATATATACTATGTACTATATACTATATACAGGTATTGTACTATGCCTTACAGTTAGATATGCCTAGTTATACATAGGTATTTAACACATATGTGGATAATAGTTCAACTCCTTCACTTATGCTATCAACAATTCTTTGAAATAATAGATAAATCAATTGGTAATACTTTCAGAGAGTTCGAGATTATGATATACGGATATGGTTACTCAGAAATGGGACTCGCGTAGTCCTCTTTTAGGTCTGGTTGAGTGCAGGTCCTGTTTACGATTAAATTGGATATGGAGGGGATTGAAATTAGTTTGAAAAATTCTCTTAACTGTATTATATACTTTTTACAACATCGGATAAAAGCATTAATTTGGAATTAAAGCAAAACGTTAGATATGATTACAAGGTGTTTGGATATCTGATACGATAGAACAGTTATGTGGAAAGTATGCCTGTTCTCTCAGCTCACATGGGATTAGGGAGAGCGTATTAGACTTAAGTAGTTGTTACAACAAATGACAACGATTGTGTTAAATGCTATTTACATAACGAATTCGAATTTGTATCGAGTGTATTGCAGTTGAATTGCGGGTACTCGCACACTTTTGGCATTGTTACCTAGATTAATGCAACAATTACACTGAAAAACGCTTACAATTTAAAGAAGTCTTGCCTCAAACCATGCGAATATAATTACGATTACGAATATGTATACAATATGTCTAGTTGCTGGGTTATTACTCGATTAATCCACACATCCACACATTCATTCGCACACTCAATCAGGCATAAGTACATTGATTTACACACACTCTGTATTATTCTATTATTACTATCATTTAGGCTTTAATTGTAGTATGGATGAAGCTTCTTTATATACAACTTTCCTGTATGCGATTCGAAGTGGTGACTACCTCGGGTCGAAATCGGTATTCACTCAATGACGATGTCACCGATGCATTATTCGGACTGAGCAAGCTGACCTCCATTGGCTGCGGTGTTAAATGATATGATGATGATGAGGGCGTCGATGTGCTTACATTGTAGGTCAACGACCCCAGCGGAGGACTACAGGTGGTTATGCCCTTCTTATTGAGAGTTGCATAGCTCTGTGGCAAGTACAGTTACAAGCAGATAGTGAAAGTACCAAATACATTATTATAGCATATCCCAGAAGCAAATTCGATTGCCATCATACGATACTCACAATTTGTTTACTTGGCCGGAACGTATAGTGTAGCACTTCGTTGCCTGAGTTGCTCAAGAGGCCAATGCTGCTGGCCTCTGTGCCTCCACTTAGCCCAGACCCCACGCCCAAACCCAGCATACTGTCCGAGTTGTTTTTCAGATGCTCCGCATCCCGGCTACTCAGATAGTCCCGCTGCATGAGTCGCGTTGAGGGACTAGCATAGCCTGGTGATGCTACCAGCGCTTTTAGTGGACGTTTTTCTAATGATTCGATTATAATTGAAATGGATTACATTTAGAATACTTATTATTTGCTTGCAACTAACTCACCATACTGATTGGGTATAACATCGGGATCGGTGTCATCTATATCAGCCTGATCGCCCAGCATCTGCGGGCTGGGTCGTGTGCGCGCTGTGGAACGCAAAGTGTCACTGGCCATAGCCAAGGCCAGGCCATGCCCACTTGGTGATGTTCTTGTGCCACCATCGATGGTCACTTCGCCCAAGTTGCCGCAGTCGACCGCATTTCGATTATCACAATTAATCGGCAGCAGGCTGTGGTGAGACTGCTCATGATGCCCCTGCCCCCCATGTCCTTGCCCATGGCCCTGACTCTGGCCATTTGGATGCAACGGATCTAGCTGGCAATCTGCTGGTATCGCTAATTGCGTGTGCTTCACAGCTTTCAGATTATTATCGTTGCGGCTGCAATTCAAATGGTCGCATTAAGCACCAGCCAAGTGGCCATTAGAGGTTCATTAAACGTACCGATTCGAGAAGCGTCTGTATATGGCAGCCAGTATTATGCAGGATATGGCAAATAGCAGTCCACAGAAGAGCGTTAAACCTGCCAGAAATGGCGACAGCGGCATGGACAGAGTCGTTGTGCTTCCTGTAAGAATATATGATGAAGAACATTAGTCCTGCAGAGCATAAAACACTTTAACGGCATTGTGTATTACAAACACAGGGCTTTAATCGATGATTGCGAAAATCTAAGCTCGGTTTATTTAAAAATATCGATTTAAATCCAATAAATTGATGTTGGCCCAATAAATTTTCCAACGATATGCTTATGATTTTAAAATTCTCGCTTCTATGCTGTGCGATATTTTAAAAACATCGATACATCGATTAATACACCGGTCTCAGTTCAGTTCAAGTGAACCAGTCAGTCGTTCGATTTGTTAAGTGATTCTTAATTAGTAATGTTGGCATTGTTCCGTTCAATAGAACTTGTCTTGGACGATTCCGTGTTACTACAACATAAGTTGATAAACAATTAATTACCTGTTAGTTTGGCCACGCCTTTAAAGTTGATGTCATCAATGATAATTGGCTCGGAGCGTCCCTTCACATTCACTGCGAATATGATCATGCGATAGGTGGCAGCCTGATCCAGGTTCTCAATCAGAAAGGTAACCGGTGTATGCTAAATGCGTAAATCATAATTAAATCTCAAATCAAGCAGTTAACTAATTGACTTGAGTTGGTTCACTTACAGATACTGTGATATTTCTGGCCAAACGCAGGGAATTCAACTCGACCAGTTCAAGCATAAAACTCTGGGGTAGACCACCATCGAATCCCTCGATGCAGTCCACTTGCAGTGAGTCGACGGACTGGTTGCTCACCGTACAGTTTTGCAGTGGAAATGGTCGACCTAATGGGCAGTGGGAGTGGAGATGAGTGGAGAAGTGTGTCAGGTGTCAGGTGCATTACAGTTAGTTAAGAGAAAATATTTCAGAAATTTTGTGCAAATTTTTGCAATTGCTGGTAAGATAGAGGGGAGGAAGGGAGTAAGTAGCCTACCTGCTGCCACAATTTGGAATACGCAGGGGCTCTTCTGCAGTCCAATTGAGTTTTTGCCCCAACAGGAAATTGTGCCGTAGTCCAGGTCCGAGCTGGGCGTGTAATTAAGGCGTGACATGCCCGTCTGCAATGGCAGTTGGTCAACATTTAGTTCACTTGACATTCCAACACTTGGCAATAGATCAAATTAACTTTAACTTAAGCTCGAAACTTGCAACTTTGAATGGAAACAGTTGCAGCTCGAATGACTTCATTGAGTTAAATTACTTTGGATAGGCTTCATCATGCAATTATATACACTGATCTTACCTCGCTGGAGTGCAGGCGGGCGGGCAGCTCTGTTTGTTCTCCGGATGAGTTGAACGTCCAATGGAAGGACTCAGCGGGGGGTGAGGCGTCCACTTCGCACTTGAGTGGCAGTGTCTCATGTTTGAGGGCACCCAGCAGCTCCTCGTGGTCGATGGCACAGATGGGCGCGTCTATGGTCAAATAAATAATTAAAGCATTTATTGAAATATTTAATACCCTGTTAAGATGGCTTAAATAAACCACAGACAAATACAAACACAATAACGTTTACGAGCATGAATACTAGAATGAGTACCAGAATGAGTGTGAGTGTCAGAGTCTGACTTCGGTTCGAGGTCTTTAAAACTTCTATGAATTAATTTCAACTTTGGCAAGTGCAATGTTGCCGTTCCCGTTGCTCTGCGTCTCCAGCTGCTCGGTTGGAATCTCATTCGAGTGTTGCTGTTGGGGATAGTGGGAGTGGATGGGTTGGAACTGCCAAGGCAATGCATTCATTGCGCCATAATCTTGGTCATTAACGTGGGGTCGTTTAAAGAGTCATGGGGACGATTGAGGAAGTGGTATGACGCCCACTTGGCTCTGGCTCTGGTGTTTGGAGTGTAGCCAAAGCAGCAATGAAACCCCTTAGGCAAATGCATTAAGAGCCATCCAAGCTCAAGGATTAAATTGTAAATTACATAGACGGCAGTCAATGCCAAATTGTGGTCCAGTCTCAGAGTTAAATTCCGGGTTTTGTAGTCGGTATGTGATTCAGTTCGGTTCACAGATTGTCGTCTGGCCATTTACTTACAGCGTATGCGCAATGTTACCGGATTACTGAGGCCTTTGCCCTCTGAGTTGACAGCCAGGCAGGTATAGTCCCCGGCCGAGGCCCGTGAGACGCTCTGCAGCACCAGCGATTGATCCGACAGTATGATGCCCACAGAGATATTATGCTGCAGTTCCTTGCCCTAAATTGCCAGGGAGAGAGGTTCGTAAAGTTCAATAATTCTCAAATTGGTTGGGCCAATAATTATTGCTTACGTTGTGAAACCAAGACATCTTGTACGGTTTCGGATTTGATTGGACAAGGCACTCGAAATAGGCATCGTCACCTTCCTTGATGTCATCCGGGTTTAAGGAGGAGCCCATCTTCAGCACCGTCGTTGGCTGGACTGTAATTGTACACAGAGATGGTGAGTATATGTATTTATTTGCTGGATCAGAGGTAATTAGAATTGGCTTTCTTTACTCGACTACTTTTTCAATCACTATCTCACTATCCAATCTGTGGCTGTCTATCTCCTTCAGCTACTTACAGTGCACGATGAGGCGCCATTTGTCCTCGATGGAGCTGCCATCGATGAATTGATTTTCTGCTCGACATGTTAAATATTTGCCATCGTCCTCGCGGGTGGGTGTAAACGTCAGTATACTTAGGGATTGATTGTCTGGCTCATTAAACTAAAAAAGAAGCGCAAACAGAGTCCATTAGGAAATGAATAATGAAAAGCGAACAGCGAAACGAAAGCGAATAGCGAAAGTGAAAATAACAGCAATTATAAGCACCGCACATCCTTTACACATCCTTACATCCATCCTTACATCCGAACCAAGAACCAATCAATAAATAACTTTCCTACATATACATTGTGTAAACTAAGTAAACTTTGTCTTAAATTAGCAACAGCAAACGGGTAATGCTTGTTAAGCAGTATTTGTACTTATGCTTTGCATCCTCTGCTGTTTAATCCTTTAACTGAGGAGAGCTCGAGCTGAATAGTAACGTCAGCAGAGAGTTACTAAACTTGCCGATAGGATATTCTTAATAAATTGTTCGTAAACTATTGCAGTAAACAATACATTACTTAATCGATTACAGGTATCAATTATGTAGGTACATATTAGTTAAATGTGAGCTAATCGATCAACTAAATATAGTGCAATTAATTTAGCTGTATTTGAAAATGAAAATGGGAACATAATATATCTTACGATGGTTAAATATTTTATAGGAATTTTATTCTTCCCATATCGAGTGTGACACAACTTACGTTCTTTGTGAGCTTCTTCAGCTGCTTGTTGGCCTTCCACCAGGTGAGAAGTGCTGGTGGCTTGGAGCCAGAACTTTTGCATTCAATGTCATAGGTGCGATCAGCGGACACAAATCGATCCTTGGTGAGTATGTGCACGGCAATGGGTTTAACTGTAAAGGAGTACTCATTAATTAACGTCTTTCTAGGCTATTCCCAGGAGAACGTACGATTCACATCCAATATGACAACTTTATTGTTGGGTGGCGTCAGATTCGTATTGCTGGCCACGCACACGAGTCGAGCATTGAGATGCTGTCGCCCAATGTTTGGATAGGATAAATGGTTAATGGTTTTGCCATCGGGACGCTGGTCGAAGGACTCATCGATGACCGTGTTATCCAAATACCAGGTAACATTGGGCCTTGGTCGACCTGCAGTAAGAACATAATAGTATCAATATTTGCCAAGTGGAACAAGCGGGTAGGGTGTATCTTACCGCCAGATACCTCACAGGCTAATACGATATCATTGCCTTCATTGAAGGACTCCACATTATTGGTTTTATCATGCCTATTGGGTTCGTAGATAATGGGTCTATCTGGGGGCACAATTACGGTTAGGTTTATCTTTAGATTGCGGGTGGGTGAGTTACGAAAATCCACACGGCATCGATAGACGCCCTCATCCTCAATCCGCACATTGTCGATTTTCAACTGTGCCGGATGCGATGTACTGCTGAAGTGGGCTCGTGTGCCAAAGGCCAACGGCGAGGACCATAGACGCGCCTGGCCAAACTGACGACCTCTCACATCGAAACTGCAAATAAGTTTTGGTCAAATTGTGCTTTATGCCAAATCGATAATTACAATCAACTGCTGGGCTCACTCACTTGTAGATGGGCTCGCCATCGCCCTCGCGAAACCAGAGCACCATATAGACGGCATCATCACGTTCCAGCGGCGTTATGTCGCAAGGCAACATCGCCTGCCTGCCCAGCACACCTTGCACCGATGTCAGGGGCACCGGTCGGTCCAGTTCGTGAATGAGCTCATCCGGCTCCAGGTATGAGCCATGCCCGTGTTTGCAATTAGCCAATAGTAGGAAAATTCCCAAAAACCAGGATGCCAAGTACAGCGAAATCATACTTCCTCTCCTGTAGCTCTGATAGCTAAAGTGCTGCTGCTGTTGCTGGTGACTCTGATGCTGATTCTGATTGAGTTGCTCTAGCTTCTGTCTCTGCCTCTGCCTCTGCTCCTGCCGCTGCCTCTGCCCTTGCCTCTGCTCCAGGTCCTGTTGTTGCCACTGTTTCGGCACAATCTGCAGCTGGCAATTGAAATGGACTGTGGCCTCGGGATGCATTCTGTCAGTTTGCTCGTTAACTTTGTTACTTTTGTTACTGGAAGCTGTCGCTTTTTATGTCGTCTGTTTCTCTCATATTCATTGGCATTAACTCCTCACTGCAGAAGTTCTTGTTGCATCCACTTGGCCAGTTGCCTCGTTGAACTTGCTGCCCATCTTCCCACGACTGTGGCAGTGAGTGGGGCCTGAACAGTGAGCTGAGCTGTATGGCTGTAGGCAGAGTAAAATGTGCATTCATTTTTTGGCATTGACATGTGGAAATTACGTGCTTAAATGGCTAACAATTAATTAAGAAAAGGTACAGTTTCTGAGTATGAAAACTGCCTCAAGAGAACTCTCCAAGCGAGTTTAAAATTTGTTTCAAAAACTATTTCATTTCAATTAAGTTGGCCTTTATAACATGGCCTAATGCGTCTTTGTTAGAATCAGTGAATATGTGTTTTATGTCATTCAAAACCACATGAACTCATGCAACATACTTTCCGGAATAATTGAAAACCTGTCGCAATTAATTACATTCACAAAGAAGCCATGTGTTTGACTTTTATTTAATCTGTTTGCTTACGTTTCAAAGAAATTACAAACAGTATTGAATAATGAATAAATATAATATTAAACAATAATACCCAACGACCATATACTCTGTAATTATTGATTTAAATACCACAAACAAGTTTGCCAATATAAAATTAACTGAAATATATGACTGAAATATAAATTTAGTCAAATTGGCTCTAATGCGATGTTCTTTTTGAAGATATATTTATAACAACCAGTTTGAGATCGTTTACTAACGTTGACTTTAGGTAAGGGTATACTCTTGGCACTCATATCAAAGAGTATAGAGTACAGAGTGTAATAAATTACTTGCTGCTTCCGTTGCTGTCTATTATTTGTATTTACAAAGGTTTTTTATAGACTGCATAAACAAATAGTGAAATAATGAAATATCCGACATATTTACAAATGTGTAATGCATAAAGTTTGTAAATAAAATAGTGAAAAAAGAAACGTTAAACAGCTCATTACGCCATAATTGAAAATTTAGTAGAGTGCTTAATTCGCAATAAATAATACCTGGAATTAATTCCCTTTGTAACAATCATTACATTTAGAATTTTCAACAGTATTAAATGACTTATTAAATGCTAGAGTTTCCCAAATTTGAAAGTCCAATCGAGAACGTATCCAATTGTATAATTATACTATACACAAATATTGTTGTGAGATGTATGAGTTCATGGTTAAGCTGAAATGCATGACGCTATTGTGGTCAATTGGTCAACACCTATTGGTGAAATATTCTCTTCGACTGCGTATTGGAATTCGGGCAGTATTCATAGTACTCGTACTCGTATTCATAGGTGCTCCCGCACACTCAATCTAAACTGTCAACATAATATCTTTAAAAATGTGAAGCCATTTATTTGGCAAGCGACAAGAACAAGTCTGACAGCAGCTCACACACCAAATAACTTTGTTATACTCATAGTCAAACTCAAATTCAGAATCAGACTCAGACTCGTGGTGTATGAGTATATATAGTAGTAGTAGTAGTAGGAAAGTAAGCTTGATTGAGTCGCTGTGGCATCTCGGCCATAAATTCTGTGTGGAACAGCTTGTGACACACGTTGTGGTTAAGCGAGAGCAAAAATTCAACAAAAATCAAAATCAAAAGCCCCTTATATGATTTAAGATCTTAGATGATAACAATAAGAGTTATGACTGTCCGTCCACACAGAGATTTTGTTTAATTCTAGCCAATTCCAATCAAGCACGGCTCATGATCATATATCCACAAGCACTCAAAGTTATGGCCATAATTCCCCTTTATGGACATTTAATATTATAACTTAATTAATTATTACGATATTCCATCCACAAAAGACCTAAAAAAAAATGAAAAAATGCTGAAAAAAATCAAAACTATCTGCTGCTCGTAAATATGCATGCCGTTCACAATTTGCCTATGAATGTGCCCTACAAAAAAATGTGTTGCTGCTGCTGAAGTTCCATCTATCTATCTCAATATCTATGACAAAGGGCATTTTTGCCCAGTTTTTTATTTGTTGTAGTTTTTCAAAACAAATATTTAGTTGAAATGAGCTCGGAGTGTCTGACCAGTGGTCCATTTGTCCAGGTCTATCGGACTTAACCGGTTGTGGGAAATGCAAATCATACATCAATGAACTTGAATCTTGCTCATTGAAAATTCATTAGGTTTTATCTGTTTTTATTGCCGCAAAGAGTGAAACGAATATAAAACAATAGATGCGTTGATTTATTATTAATTTTTTCCTCTGTTTGGTAAATTATTTTGCCATTGTAAACAATTATCATAATGGGCGCAATTTTCCATTAGTTTTATTTTATTATTTTAACGCAAACACACTTTTTGTTTAACACAATCGTACAAATTAGTTGAATTCTAATGGATATCCAACTGAACTTTGGTATTTGCGGTTAACGCAATGCCAGAAATAAAAGGGAATTTATGTAAATCCCACTCACACAGCCACTTACTCTATACATGTGTGTAATTAAATATTTTTGCTGTGAATGGGCATCTTAAACAGTGCTAAGCGTTTTCTAATGGAAGCAATTAAAACGCTTCCTCTCACACTCGCCCATAAAACATCATTTTAAGTGTTCTACTCAGCGGAGGTGAGTGCTTAGGGGGAGTGGGGAGTGGGAGCCGCAGCTGCTCACATCAAGGTGCGAATTGGTTTCTGCATGAGGGCAGATCAAAAGATATTTGCATTTAAGGCATGGCCATAGCCAGAGGTGCCAACACTCTTTAATAAGAACATGAGCAACAACAACAACGAATATGTTGTTCCTTGGGGAGTGCTTGCCCCATGCCTGACCACATAACTAAATGCATAATTAATACATGTTTATACACAGTACATGTGTGTGTATGCATGTGCATATGTGCAAGTTGTTGGTACTCGAGCTTCTTGAGGGGGCAGCCGGTTATAAGCAGGCGTGTCGGGCACTTTGACCACAGTTTCAGTTTGTTCAAATCAATGTTGTTTATTTGCTGGCCATTTTCAACAAAACACCTCGGCATCAGTACAAAAATTATGATGCAAACCGGTTTCCGTTTCAAATTTCTTGTTGTCTGTGTTGTTGTTGTTGTTGTGTTTTTTTCTTATGAAAATTGTACACGACGCTTAAAATGCTAAAAGATGTTTTTGGTTTGAGTGCTGGCGCTGCGCCTCAGTCCAGTGGCCAGTCATCAAGTTAGCAGTCTTCAACAGTCCGCAGTCCCCATCACCAATCACAAGTTTCTGCCCCCTTGCTTCATCTTTCTTTGGTCTCTGTGGTGTTGCTAATTAAGATTACAGACATCGATACTTTTTGGTACGCAGTGGCACGTTTCAGATCCCAACGAAATATGTATATAGATACTTTAGCATGTATGTATGTATCTGTAGCTGTATCTGTGTATCTGTGTATATGTATCTAGAAAGGTTTATGTGCTGTACGACAGTGCCACTTGATGGCATACTAAGGTGCTACATCAAGCGACTCGCCCGTTCAGTGGCATCGAGATTTTCCTGCCTTATTAATTATGTAGCTTAATTTGCGATTATGCAGATATGAGCATAAATTTTCAAGAGTAGCATAAGCTGCCTGATAACTCACCAGCTAATATATGTGCATAAACCGAATGGTTGTTGTTCATTCAATATTCCATGTTGTTTTTATTGTTATGGGTCCAACTGGAATTGACTTGGACTTGGCTTAATGGATGAACTGTTTTGTTTTGGCTTTGGATTTGGATTTGGTTTTGGATTTGAGACTTTGTTTTACTACCTGCTGTTCAGTTTATAAGATCAATGAGCCGACACGCCGTCTGTGCTGATCTGCATTTAAAATATGTATGTAAGTATAGTATATGTATATACCACACATATGTATGTATGTACATATATTATTATTTATGTATATATGGTTGCTTTAATGAGACACTTCTTAACGAGCACACACACACTTAATTGGCCAAGATTTACGGTCACACTTTTGGCATTCGCATTCCCACTCTCATTCACATTCACATTCTTAATCCGAATCTCCTTTTCATGCTGCTTCTCAATCACACTTTGCACTATTCACTGTAGGAGCCGCAGTAGAATTCATTCATTTATCATATGCCGCTGCAGAGTGCAATCAAGTGCCACTAAAGATCTCTCGAATCTCTCTCGTTTTGACAGACCAAGTGAACCACACGGGCCAATACAAGCCGGCAATTCGCCATCCGCAAACGACAACGGCAGAACGGCAAAAAAAATAATATTTACACGGCATCGACTAGGGGGCGGCGTGTCAGTAGGCGGGGCTGTTTAGCAAATACTGGCAGTGGGAGGAGGAGGAGGCCAATGCCAAGCAGCCACTGTTACTGTTACCGTTACCGTTAACCGTTACCGTCAGCGTCACCAAACAATTCCCGCAGCGACAAGGACGAGAACGAGGACGAGGACGAGGAAGAGGAACGTGCACATAAACGAGAAGTATAGACAGGAGCTGAAAGCTGAAAGACTCCGGCCACGTTTACGGGCCGTGCTTGTTGGCTTATCCTCCTGCTGTCTGTATTCTCCACTTTTTATGCCACAGTCGTAAATTCCAATTATCGACGAAGTCGTAGCACGGCAGCAACTACAGCCCTCAGTCCCAACGAGTCCGAGTCCGCGTCCGCCTGCCTCACTTGCTAAAGCCGGCTTCGAGCCGAGCCAAGCCAAGCCATGTGAAGTGGAGCGATTTTCAAAGTCAGCAGCGGCACACGGCACACGAGCACGAACGAAACGTTGTTGTTGTTGTTGCTGCTACTGCTGCTGCTGCTGCTATTTTAGTCACTGTTTTGTTTCGTTTTCATTAATATATTTAAATTTCAGTAATCCTGGCTATGTGGCAGTAGGTAATGCAATTTGCCTGGTATTCTTAAAGAGCACACACACTTTAAGCCAAGTGTAAAGAACGAGCTTAATAATAAATCAATGGCAAATCTATTACTATTGTTATTATTATTATTATACTTTTGTTATTTCTATTAGAAATACTCGTATTACTTTTATTGGTAATTCTTGAAGCACTGGTGCCAACTTGAGACGATGCTTGGCGTTACGAAGTCACAAATATTTCACCAAATATCTTTACAGTCCCACAAGCACAACACATGGATACAAAATAATTTACACTTGTAGTTGTGAGCCCGTATATCTGTGTGTGTATGTATGTGCTTTAAACGGATACCCTAAAGCGAACGCATTTGGGTCTACATTTCAGCGCACGATTGCGTCGTAGTCCGTTAGCAACATGTGTACCGTTATAGCTTCGCGTATCTACTGGATTCACGACTTCACTCACAGTCGCACTCAGCAGTCGTCGTTGCGCCAGTCGCAATGTCTGCCCATGCCACTGCTTTGATTTTTCGAACTTCGAAACTCGAATTCGACTCGAGCGCTGACCCAAAGAGAAATGCCAACACATGCAGCAGCAACAGCGGCGGCCTAAGAGAGCGCAGCTGAAATGTGTGCTTAAGTTTTGGAATTAGTTTTTGGCGGGCATACTATATAATCTGAAGCATAATAAAGAAATTAAAATTAAGTAATAAAATGAAGAAAAAATATAAAAAATTTATAATATTTATAACTTGATAAACGCATATCTCAAATACTTATAAACTATAGCTGAAATGATATTTTGTTCTATGCTACTATTACTGTACTTATAATAAAGCTTCAAAGAAATATTGATATAGTTTCATATAGTTTCAGTAAAATAAGAGCTAATTTAATTAAGATGTTTACATTTTTAATACTATTCTTACAAAAACTTTATCACTGACATTCTAATTAAGTTACTTAAGTTATGTTACTTCAATAACTTCTAACACAATATAAATAAGAACAGAATTAATTCAACAACTTCAGCTGATATCACAATATCTTCTATGCTCAACTGTTAAAAAAGTAAAAGCAATGTTTTGATTTTTCGAATTTGGGCTAAGAGCAAGAAACTGACAAGCAAAGCCAAAACAATAAAGAGAAAATGAAATTTACGATATTCGCAGTCAATATCGTAAACTCTTAAGAGAAACCCCTTAATAAGAGAAGAAAAATATGACTTTTAGAAATTAAATCAAACCAACTAATTTTGGCTTCATATAAATATAAGAGAGGATATTTCTTTCAGATAATTTAGCAAAAAAACATGCAGTTTGTTATTATTTATAAATTTCAAAATTATTTTTGCCAAATTTCGCTTTTAAAGTTAATTAGAAGTCCATGTTACAAAAACATAAATCGAAGCGCAAACAATTTGCGTGATGTGCTAATAGATGTGAAATAATTCATGAATTAATTTAATATAAATACACGCTTTTATAGGCTATACATGTGAATTAATGGACAGTATAATTGCATTACCTCAGGTCGTACTAAATTTAATAATATATTCACATCTCAGTGAATTGTGCTAAATAGTCAAACAAAACGCTTGTCCTTGGAATTGAATGAAGTGCATCATCAGTTTGATCATTGAATGGACTCTATGCTTCGATATCAATCAATAATTTGAGCTGGCTGTATAAACACAAATACGAATTGATTCTGAAGTAGATTTTCACATTTAATTTTCGTTGCATGTTTTCGTTTTCATTTTCATTTTTGTTTTTGTGGTTTTTCCCATTTTGCAGAAAACAATTCACTTTGATACGAGCAGCTGTTATTCATCATGTGGCTTTGTTGTGCTTTATCGAGTGATTGATGCGCCATATTCACACGATTTGATATCGAAAGGAAGTAGTAAAGAAGCGCAGGCAATTTACGAGTACAAACACATTGGCCTTCTAGACATATAAATGAGTACAATATGAACTCACTTTAAAGAGCATTATGGGCCACCCGAAAACATACGATACGTAAATCGAATAAATGGACGAGAGTGCAATCACCTGGTCTGGTCCACAATCGAACTGGGTGCATTAAATCGTTATAGTAACATATACAAATTAATGCAAACAAATACTCGTACACATTACACGCGCTGGCCCCACAGCAATACTTCTTTCTACTTTGTTTCAGTGTTTCGACCCTCGGTGCTGCTGTTGTTGTTTTAGGTTGGCGGGAATGCATCCAATCTTGTCAATAGTTACGACTTTCTGATGTGCCATGGAATGCTAAACAGATCAAAAGCACGAGCCGGAGCCCCCTCACGCCATCCCCCTTCCCTACTCCCCCGTTGCACCTCTGACAGGGATGAGGTGTGAGAAATCTCAAGTGAGCTGGCCATGCACTCACAATGAGGCAGCCCCATTTGATTCCCAGTTCGATGCGGAATATGCAGGAGCGCCTTGGCTTTTATTTTGGACTTAGCACTGGGGATTTGTGGTTTATTTTTGGGCATCGTCTGATGCCGATACTGATGCTGATGTGCCAGTGGTGCTAGTGTTGGTGGTGCTGTTGCGAGCTCATAAAATAGGTGTGGTCATACTATGATCAATAAATATTCTTTGGCTGTTCAATAAAAAGAAGAGCAACGAGCAAATTAGCTAGAAAAATACGAAAATGTTTAGAATTGAAAGAAGTTATGTGCGCTGCAATGTAAAAATAGCAACGTCAATGGCATAAGTATGTAAACAATGTGTGTGTGTGTGTATCTGTGTGTGTGCGCGTGAGTGTAGTATCTGCATCTGCTTGCAGGGAAAGGGAAACTCGAGACTTTTGCTCTGATCACTGAGCATAAACGGGCGAACAAATGAGCATTTTCCAGGAAACCCCAAGTCCCATTGTAGATTCCATTCATTTGCATTTGTTACGGGCATCATCAGGCACATTTTCACTACATTGTGTGCACGGGTGTGTGTGTGTGTGTGTGAGTGTGTGTATATGCAAAACTGTAGCTGCTGTTTAACAGCCAGAGTTGAAGCATTTAAAAGCTCATTTCAACATGCGTTACATGTGTTTCTTTCAGCTCGAACATTTATTATGCCCATCGCCAAAGGAGTGCCCCTACTCAGAGTGTTGCTCTGTTCGACTGGAATTGAAATCTCTAGCTGAATCTGTAACTAAAACTGAACTTAGACCGAGACTCTCAGTCGCAGTCAGAGTCAGAGTCTTTGTCTAAACAATTTGCATATCGAACATGTTCTGCTTGCTGCTTGTTGTAGTTGTTCATTTTTGTCTTTTTTTTATCATCTTTTTGGTTGGGGGTTTTAACGAATTGCTTGTCAAACAGCAATTAATAGCAGCTGGCAGCCAAATTAGACGCAGCATCGTTGGCCGACAGATGACTTAATGACAACTTCCTAATAAAAGCTCGAGAATTTAACAAATTTATTAAATTTACAATGGGCCGTCGACTCAACTGAAAGATATGCTCGATTATTCGATTATTTGGCCATAAACATTTGCATATGAATGCCCGAAATGTCGTTTAGACATATATATGCTATATTATATAATATATATTCAACGTCTTCTAAATGCCGTGTGCTTGGCCATTAAGCTGCGTTTATTAGAAACGGATGATAAACAATGATTTTTTTCTCCCCATTCTGCTTCTTCTTCTTTTTGGGCCTGGTCATGTGCATGTCTCTGGGTGACTCGCAAATCTATACATTTATCGATATGCCTCACACTCACACAGAAACCACACACACATGTGCTTAATACGTGCTTAAATGTTAACATTTCAATTTGCAATTTGGTCTGTCTGTCCGTTTGTCTCTCTGTCTGTCTGTCCGTCTCTTCGTCTGTCTGTCTGTCCGTTTGTTTGCCTCTGTGTCTGCTGTATATCGCATGGTCTGTCTACGCGTTACGCGCTCGCCACGCCCAGCCTGCTAAAATGTATTCCAAACATGCAAAGATCATTTGCACACACACACGCACACGCACACGCACACTCGAACTGACCCAGGGCTGAGCGAAAACCCTTTGACATGTTTCTGAGTGGCAGACCCAGACCCAGTTACAGATACAGATACAATACACATGTAGATTCTTAATACATATGTATAATCAGAATTCAAAGGCACGCATTATTGAATAAGCTTCGCCCCTCCCACTCCTGCTCTCACTCCCCCAAACCCCTACTCATAGCTACGAAAAACACCGAAAAAGAGCAGAAAACACATCGTGTTGTTGCCATATGCGAACGGGCTATGAGCGTATCCGTATCCGTAGCCATCGCCCGCTGAATGTGTGCTTCCCAGATAAGATACTTTATTGACATTGCGTGTCTAAACACTTTACCGCTACGTTAGTATATCGTGTTGTTCTTGTTGTTGTTGCTGTTGCTTTTGATTGTGATTGTGCGCTTTAAGCTTATTTGCATACCCATAATTCTTAATTCAGTAAGGTGTGCGTATGCGTGTGCGTGTGTATTGTTGTTTGGCGTGAGCATCACGGCATACACTCATAGCTACACATGTAACTATTTATCTATCTATCTATCTATCAGAAACAGACACAATTTTAATCAAAAAATACTAGTTATTCTGAATTGACTTGACTGTATGTATTTACATACAATTTTGTGCCTTGCATTAGGCTAACAGCTCAACTAACTGGGACCAATTAATTGGCTTAAGTTTCCTTTCAAATGCATACAGAATGCACTGCAAGAAAGTTGTGTAAGACAGTGACAAGTAATGTGAAAAAGGAGTGAAAACGAAAGAGAAGAGCTGTTGATATATGAGAATGTTGATTAACACGGTTTTTTATGAGTTGAAATGAAACAATTTACCTACAAGATATTATAAATATTTAACACAAGGTAACGAATGTTATAAAGATATAAATATAGAATTATTTATTTAATTATTAAACGTCGTTAAATTAAATTTAAATAAATCTGGGGATGAAAATAAAAATGAAGGGTATTTGATGCATAGATTGCGGAAAACCCAGAAAAAATTAAGAAACTTTTTTCATATCAAAACACTCATTATATTAACATATATATATTTATGTTATAATTTTTAGAATACTTTGACTCTCTTTATTGTCTCTATAATATACTAGATTACTTTGTAGACTTCATATCTTCGGGTTTCCTTCTATGGCAAACTAAATTCTATATATTGCAATTATTTCAATTTATTTCTTCGAGTGTACACGCACATACCGTATCGTATGGTATTCAATGCAAATTAGTTGGCTGAAGCACTTGCTTAAGGATTGCATCTTGTGCTGAGACGGACGGACACAAGGCACAAGTGACTGGCGATGATGAGGCTATGGCAGTTGTAGCTGTGGCTAGGGTTGTATCTGTCAGCATGTTGTGGTTGGCCTGGAATCATTAATTTCACAAAACGTGACTTTTTTGCCATATTTTGAATTCTAATTCCACTCATTAGGCGGCGCACTGTCGCCGCACTCTAGCCATTCTAAACATAACTTCAAAAGGTGCAGACTGCACTTGTGACACGTTTCGTAATCTCTTGGCTGCTTGGCTGCTTCACTAGGCAAAAGGCTTTTTCGCTTTCGCATTTTCCATAAGCAGGCACACACCCACACACTCACACCCACACAGAGATATACATGCAACTGCCAAGATGCTGTACAGCTACAGAGATACAGATACAAATAAAGATGCTTACGCTAACCTGCATCTAAGTACACCTGCCAGTCGAGGTGTGTGTTCTGCCAGTTGGCCTGGAGTGGTGGTGGTGGTGGGGGAGGGGGCATTATAAGCTCAAGTACAAGCTATTTCCGCAACGGAAGGCAACACATTTGAGTTTACCTTTTATGCCAGAGCCGGTTCAGGCGGCACCAGCAGCAGCAGCAGCAGCAGCGACCCAACTCGAGTCTAATTAAAATAAGCATGAATGCTCGCTAGAAAAGGTCGACATCTCGTAGATACTATTGTATCTACTAGATGGGTGTGTGTGTGTGAGTGTGTGAGGGTATTTATGTGCTGTTTGCTCATGTAGTGGTTGGCTTGTAGTTTTGGGGTTCTACCACACGGATTTGGCTGTAGCTGTGGCCGTGTTGCAGTTGCAAACACGTTGCATAATTGGCCATTTCTGTGTGCAGTTGCCGCACATCATCCTCAATCTTAATTAACAAATATACAAGAAATAAAAAGTGGAGCCATACAGCTGTAGCTGTAGCTGGAGCGCAGCGTAAAGATGCGACATAAAATGCAATTTACGACTTGTCATAAAGGGAGACCCGCCATATAGTAAATCATTTTTTATGTAGCCGCTGCTAAAAGAGCCGAGGACAGCGAGTACGAGTAGCGCTGCCCCTCCCCCCACCTCTACTGCTCTGCTACTAACAACGCAAATAAGCCACGGTTAGGCCGAACATAAAATCCTTTAGCACCTTTAAAACGCCAAACTCCAGCTCCAACTCCAAGTCTAAAGTCCAAAGCCAAAGCCAAAAAAAAGGGCCATTCGACAGACGGAGGACAGACGACAAATGCGACTGCTAAACAGCGAAATTTACACAATCAACAAATGACATAAAATTGTTGCTGAACAACGCACAAAAAATACTCACACACACACATATACAGCACAACAAAAACAACAACAGTGGGAGGGGGGAAAAATAAATTGCATGACAAATTCCTGTCGAGGGTCGAAGTCGAATAAGGATGCCAAGAAATGATGGACGATGATTATATGAGACACACACAGTGCCACACACACTTATCCCTGTGTCTGTGTGTGTGTGTGTGGGCACCTTATGCATGGACCTCAGCGAAACAACAATTTAAGTCCTCAAATTCCAGCATGTGAAGCAATAATAATAATTTTATTGTTTTAACAAAGGTAACAAACAGAAAGTTATTTCAGCCACAGCTGAGCGGCTTTTAAAAACAAATCGCAAAGGCAGCCGGGGCTTGGTTACAGCCACAGCACTCAGGACACAGCCAGCAGCCAGCGGGCAGGACAAGACAGACGCAGAGTCAGCGACTGCCACAGCGACAGCGACAGAGCCAACGCCGGCAAGGATAAGCGCCAGGCAAGCGTAAAGATACATATAAAAGAGGTTTTTCCTGCCTGCAAGGTGTACGGTGTACGCAAACAAACCAATACCTGCCTTTACTCATACACTCACACACACTCGCACACACGCACACTTATACATAACTTGAAGAAGAAACAAATAAAAATGGCGAAATAAAGCAGAATAAGATCTGCAGCGAAAATATTTTTATTGCCTTTTTGGCAACATACAAAAGCTACGTGGGTGTGCCACAGCCTCTGACTGTGCGTGCGTGTGTGTGTGTGTCTTTTAGCTTGTTTGTGCAACGCTTTTCTCCTTTGCCATATAACCAGTCAGACAGACAGACAGACAGACGTACATACACATATAACCCAGCATAATTTACGCGCCCATAATTTGTCATAAAAATCTTCCAGTAATAATTTAATGTTGAAATGCAAATTTTTAATATATTTTTATACCCTATACACAGTCGGCCGTAAAGCATGTCTCGTATGCATTTCCCTTAAGATTAAAACTTGAGTGGTTTTTATTTTAATAATATATGTATGTGTTAACTATCTGATAATTAAAACTCTGCACTCTGCTGTAATGGCTTTTTTTTTAACTATTTGTTATAAATTAAAAGTTGGCCAAGTAGTTTCCACAAAGGGCAAATGGCCAAGACCAACGAATATACTTTACAATATGCTGTATCTAAGTTCCGAAATTCTGATTGTATCTGCTTTATACAAGGAGTATCTGAGTGCATTCTTTGACTTCTTTCCACCGTTTGTTCTATAAATTTGCTCACACATATTTTATACCAATGTGGTGCAGCTGGGGTATCTATATATTATGGGTGAATTTAACTGAAACATGCCGTAGTATTGTCTCTTTGTCTCCTGATTTAAGCGCCTAAGCTGCAGCAATTGAGTGGAAGCAGTTAAATCTGTATCTTCATTACATGGAAACTGGACGTTTTTGCAAATTTTCAGTGATTAAGAGAGCTAAAAAGAGGCACACACACAAATTGTAAATTCACTTTTTAGAGAAAAGCATTTGGTTTGTTTAGTTACTGAAGAAGAGATTTACATATATATCGCTGGGGGTGGGGTAGGTTACGGTATTGTATGTACAAGTATTTGGTATTTCTTCAACTGCTGTCTTCTCAATTGCCACACATGATTATGTTGTAAACATTTTATGTACCCGTACGTAGCAAATATTTAAAGAACTTTACCCATGATATGTGAGCTGCATGAGAGTTTTATGGCCTCACGGGTGCAGGGTGCTGCTTGGCGGGTGCAAAAGTAGAGACAGTTACTTCACTCTTGTTTAATCTTTATGGCGCCCCCAAAACGCCAGCAGTGCCAACTGGAACACTGGAACAATAACGAACCGCTACCAGTAACTGAGTGAGTACTGAGTGCTAGAACCAGATCTAGATCCAGAACCTGAACTAAATCATAATCATAGACAACAACAACAACAACAATGCTGCGTGTCATTTGAGCGCACACATCATAAAGCAGCAATTAAGACAATGTTAAAATCGTAAGCGTCAAAAAGGCCATAGAAAACTCCTCGTCGCACAATAAAAAGAAAAACTGTCATAAAAGAAAACACACACACACACACACATACACACACACACACACACAGAGCAATAGCAAGGCGAGATAGACTCCAGTCAAGTCGGGGCAAGACTGGGATTGGGAGAGACATACCCAATTTAAGTACAAGTCGAAAGTCTCGCAGTCATTGGCAACGCTGCTAATTGCCTGTCAAAATTCTATGCGCAGTAAAAAGATGAGATAAATACGTAGTAACCACGTTAAATACATGGATAGCAGTTCCAAGTATGAGCTGGGTGGGATGGGATGTCATCTGGTACAAATAAAATTCACAAAATTATCTTGTTTCAATTGCGAAAGAAGCACTTTATTACATGATATGGCTGCAAATTCTTTGACTCTGATTCCCCTTCGAATAATATACTTATACTACTTAAATGTACTGCGTTCAATCTAATTGATTTTTATTGCTGTCATCAGAAGTTATTGTTGCTTTCTAATAAATTTTACAGATTTTAACACTAAAACACACTTTACAGGGCCTGTAAATGCTCTTGGCTAAATCGCTTGCTATTAACGGCATTTAATATCCGTCATCAGCGTAAGTTGTGCTATCTTTCAGGTGCCTTAAGACATCTAGTAGAACATGTTAAGAGCGAACAGAGTTTGCTTAGTTTTAAAGTGATTTAAGAGGATAGAGTTAACTATGTATATATAGTAGTATCTTTCTATCTTTTGTATATCTTATATGAATTCATTTAAAGATATTTTATATTTAAGCCACCTAAAGAAATTTATATATACTCGACTATAAGCTCTGTATGTAAATACGGTTGGCCAAATCTCTGTCTAAATCGTTTAGTTTATCGAGTTACTCTTGTATTTAGATGCATTGGTCGAACGAAGTGAACAAATCTCAACGATGGCCACAAAAACCGCACACATCAAATGTATGAAAAACTGTCGCTGTCACCTCACATCGAACAGGCGATAGGGATATCTGATATGTAATAGTGGGAGTGTGAAAGTGGATCTACGAGTCGATTTAAGGGGTATATATAGGAAACGGAAATGACTCTTAGAAGCAGGAAGAGGTGCTGGAGCTGGAACAGGCCGTAGCCAATAGCCGTAGTTGAAGCCAAACCGTTCACTGAACTAATGCCGACCTAAGGCAAATATAATTGCAAGTGTGAGTGTGTGTGAGAGAGGGCGGGGAGGGGGACGTTGTTTTCTGAACAATGTTACGAGACATTTGCATGCAGGCGTCATCTGGTCTGGGTTTGGGCTCTGGGTCTAGGTATGGCTATGGGTTTTTCGGTTTTGTGGTAAGCATGTGGCCAGAAAGACAACGCCAAGCATTCGACAATTGTGCTGAGTCCGAGTGTTGGTCACTCCATTCCTCCATTCTCTCATCTCCCTCTCGCTTTCAGTCTCTTTCTCTGTCTGTTTGCGCCCACTAGTTCAGGGATTTCCACTAGTGGTTCGACTGCTGTTATTGCTGCTGCATACGTGCCCAACAAAATATTGATTTAAATGAGTTTCAGTTTCGGTTTTCATTTCCTATCGCAAATTCCAACAATCAGCAAATTGTGCTGCTCAATGGACTACTTTTTCCTCGAGCACTTTTAGTGCCACAATTCGTTAGAGATGCTTTTCCCAGCCAAAATGCATGATAAGCAAAATATTGCACATTGATGATGAGCTACGTTTCCCTTCTCTCTCACACTCCCACTCCCTCCTCTCTCCCCTCTGGCTCACGGCCAGCTAGAGCCTAACTATGCGTATCTAGTTACGAATCAAGGAGCATCAAGCAGTCTGATTTATATGGGATTCATGCAAAATACCCCCACCCAAAAAATATGCTGCAAGTCTCCTTGGCCAAGTGCTTACACATACACTTGGTCTTTACGGTTTGCCGTCTAATTATGAAAAGTTGGGCTCAGTTGGCTGGCCAGCAAGCAGGCAAGCAAGCAAAAAACACATCAATAATATAAACTACAATTTAAAGTTGATAGTTTTATTGTTGCCACGTCCCAAGGGTAGAATCTTGCCAAAAACTAAAGCCAAACTCTTCTTTGCCTTCTGCCAAAAGTATTATGATTCCAAAAACATATGTATGCGTGTGTAAGTATACGTGTGTGTGTGTGTGTGTGTGTATGTACGTAGAGATACTTGTATGTCCGAATCGAGTGTAAATAGCCCGAAAACCTTTCAACTTTCTTTCGGCTTGGGCTAAAGTCATTTGAAGTCATTTCAGAGTCTCAGTCACCCGAAAAAGCCGCAGACAGTCAAGCAAAAAGCACCGTAACCGTTGCGTTACGAAAACTTTTGCTTTAGTTTCTACCTACTGGCATAGAATACAACAAAAACAACAAAAACAAAGAAAAAGAAGCAAAAAAAATAGAATGAAGAAGAGGAAAATACTTATACTTATATTTGAATATAATTCTCATTTGCATATTGTTTGAGTTTCGTGTTATATAAGAAAGCAGGCAGCATCCAAGCGGCATTCAAGCTCTTCAAGTTAATAGCAAGTTTTTGGCCTGGTCAGGTCCAGGTTCTGTTTCTGACTCATACTCCACGCTGGACTCGGACTCTCGGTCTCTTAGTATTTACATTCTTTGAGCATTGGGTAAGATTGCAGCTAGAAAAGCTCTTAAAGTAATTAGTGGTATAAATTAAATCTCCTGGCCAAATAACAATGGCCAATTGTTTCAATGACCCTTGTGCCACTTTTAATTGTTGCAATGCTGTGAAAGTTTTCAGCCTAGCGATGAGACCATACTACGGCCATACTACGGACTCTAAGCCACGGACTACGCAATCGCCCCACTGTCCCGTCTGTCTAACGTCTCTTGTCCCTCGTTCCACAGTCCTTGGCCTGTTTTAAAGCTTCAGTTATGCTAAAAGAGTTGAAAAAATGAAGCTGCACTTGAACAAATTATTGTTGTGAAAATTGAGATGGAAATTTTCACATCATCTACAAAAGATATTATTTAAGATATTAGTAATGTGCGTTCATTCCATAACTTTATAAAGAACTTAATAACATTACATTGAATATGGTATTATATTTTTTCAAGCGTAGATTTCCTTAGTTTTTTTTTATTACGCCACAGTAGAAAGGCTTAGGCATGGGAGGAACAGCTAGAACTGGCAGAGGGTGTGGGAAGGGATAGCTGTGGTCACTAAGCACCAACACCAACATCACCAACATCACCACCAACACCCAAACGGCGTTGCAACAAAAGCTACCCCAGGGCATAAATAACTTTTTGTACATGTCATATGTTTTTATGGAAGGTCGCAAAGAGCGCAAAAAAGTTGACACTTTTTAAATTGTATATGAAATAAAATAAATTGTGCATAATTTTATATATTTTTTTTGCCGTCGCCGCCGCCGCTGTTGTTGTTGTTGTGGTACACCTACATACACACACACACCCGCAAATGATAGCGCAGCTTAAACTAATTATTTGTGAGTTAAGGGATAGTTGGTGTGGCTGGGGTGTGGGCGGGCAGGCTGCGTGTTAAGTATTTGCAACATTGATTTTCAATTGATTTTGGCTTTTGTCGCCTCTCGTCATAAAAATACTCATCGAAAATTACACGCCAGAATAAAACAAGCTGTTGACTTGCCAAATAGCCGTGAATTATTCCCTCAGGGCGTAGGTGAGCAGGTAACGGCAATCGCTTCGTTTACCCGAGAAAAAGAACATAAACGTGAGAACGGGGAATGGGAATGAGAATTCGCTGAGACAACAAATGTTGTTGTACAGCCTGCCACCTATCTACCGTCCTCCCTCCTCTGGCCAGGCGATGTCATCCCGCACGGCTTCATATCCTGCGCTGTCCCTTTGGCCGACAATAACGAGCCGAGTGGGCCGAGGCCGAGCAGCAAGAGGGAGCGCAGCGGCAGGATATCGTAAAGCGACACACAATCACACATAAAATTTTACAACACGAGGATGTTTTTTATTGCAATCATCCCCCTTCCTCGCCCTGCAGCCCAATGGCTTCCCCTTTTTCATACACAACCCCGCTCGCTCATTGTCATCCGCGCTCTTGTCCACGTTCACGTCCTCATCGATGTCCGTACCAATCGAGAACTTAAGTAGCCAATTACTGGAAAGTTCGAATTCTTTGCTATGGATATCACTCCTTCGCCTGGCATTTGATGGCCAAGGAGATGGTGCCGGCACTGGCAATGGCAATGGCGTTAGTGTTGGACAGTTTGTTAGCGTGCAGCGAGTAAACAACAACAAGCAAAACATTTTTCTATTTAATTAAAATGAATTTACCTTTTCGGTTGCCTTGGCGACGAGTGCTGGAGAGGATGCGACGCATCGCGAGGCTGAGACTGATTTATGGATGGCGACCAATAAATTTGCACGACGCCTCAGTCGAAGCAATTTAAATCACGAGCTGCGGTTTTAATTAAATGGAATTTATTTAGCACTCGACTGCAGATAAATGCACAGTCAACCAGAGCACACAGAGCGCATAGTAGTTACCTTCACACAAATATTTACACACCTGTCACACACTCACACACATATTCACACATTGCGGGCCAAAAATACTATACACATTTGGCCATTAGCGTTGAAATAATACAAATTGACATTAGACAAAACCCCTGCGCAAACAATTCTATTTAAGGCCGCAATGGCCGCTGTCTTCATTGAGTCCCCCACTCGTCCCCTTCTGTCTTGGATTGTAGTATCATAATTACAGCCTACGCTAGATCTGTTTGCCACTGCTCCGACTTGAACGCTTTGTTATTACAAATGAATCTGATGAGGATGCTGTCCATGTTGTCATGGTAATGGCAACGGGTATTCATGGATCGGGTTTCCTTATTAGCAGGCAATTAATCATGCATCAAGCTATAAAAGCTGCCAACGTGTAATTATGCTGTCATATCTCAAATGCATTTCATCTTCGGGTAAATGCATATCAGCCAAGGCTCTGAGTGAAAATTGATAGCCAATAATAGTAGATTAATCATGCAATTGCGCATGAATAGTTTACGCTTTTAGCAAATCTATAAAAAAAGATTCTATAAACACAGCTAAAGCCAGGCAACTTCTCAGGGGCCCACTAAAAGCTCGATATAAACATGGCCAACAACTAAGGAGGCGCAATCAACTACACATAGCAGATATACACACTTACACATGCACATACGGAAATTGTCGGCGATAAATCTACCATTTACCTTTAAACTCAAAATACTGCGACCAATGTGAGGGAGTGTGGTGCTGGCTGACTCCGTTGGCTACAGTTATTCTAGCTACAACTACCGCTACAGCTACTACAGCCCTAAATCCACTAACAAATAAAGGAATAAATTGCCCATAAAAAGGATTTTGCAAATGCCGGTTGCAACTACAAGCCCTTGTGTGCTTCGTATTTACAGCCATGGTGGGAATGTTGTAACGGTAACTTAACTGATAGTTTCCTTTGGGTTCAAACAAAAGTTAAATAAAATAACTGCAAAGGAAGCTATAAAATTGCCAAAATATTGCGATGCTGATGTGTTCAAATTTTACAGCATTGTGTTTGTATTTTAGGCTATTTTAAAATTTGTTTTTACGATCCCCTAAAATATTCACATAAATACAATAATGACTGTATACACATATTAATAAAAACAGACATTCTAATTATAAAGGCGCCATATTTTAAAAGTCGATACTTATCGGTTATTGCAAAAGTGTTGGTAAACGTTAGCAAAGCTTGGTTCACCAACACTTGTTGGACGCGACTAAGATAAAGATAAACAAAGCAAGAGTACATAACAGAATTTTTTAATTGAAGCGCGCACCAGAACCATTGTCACAAATGCAAGGGGTAGACCGCACAAATATATATATATATATATTTAATCAGAATGACCAGCTGAGTCGATATAGCCATATACTTCTTAATTATTGATCTTCATTATTAATCTTTTCGGAAAATTGCATTAAAATCTTTAACAGAGTGCAATTTTTTTGACATAGGCAACCAATAAATCGTTTTGGCGCGCAAAATAGATTATATTGCTAGAAATTCGTTTTAACTCATGGTAAGGCTATCTTAGCGGAGTAAAGAACCAATTTAAGAAAAATGGTGCCATTGCGTCAACACATAAAAAGTGCTAATTTTGGCGCAAAAACGCCAAGTGTGGCAACCGTGGCTCTAGCTCATCGTCGCGTAAAAGTCTGATAGTAGTACAGCAAATGTAACAATTTGACGGTAGCATAATAAATAATTTTATACAATTTCGCTTATAACTCATTCCCACTAAGTGTTAAAATACCTCGCGTAAATGAAATAATCATTATTTAAAGAAATATTGCATGAAAAGCAATCGTGTTCTACGGAAGGAACGAAAGGAAAGGAACGTGTTTGGGGCGGACTTGTTTTCTGTGCCAGTGCAAAAAGGGGACGCCGCTGTAAGCTAACTGTGATTTGGGGAAAAATAGCCGCGCGGCCACAGGAGCGCCCAGTCACAGCCCAAGCTCCAGCTCAACCCGATTCATGTAGCGTAGACCAAGTGAACGGGGGGCGTTGGTATATGTGTGTGTGTGTGTGAGTTTCTTGTACAAGAACAAGTTGCAGCGCACTTGTGTTGGTGTTTGGGCCTTTTGCGCTTGTGTGTGTTGCAGGTGTGCGTGTGTCAGTGTTGTCTGTATACACTGCGCTATGCTATGCTGTGGTCTTGATGTCTGCGCTTTTTCCCAGCCGACGAAGACGTGAGCACACAGGTGAATTATTGGTGCAATACGCTGCCTTGGCGCCGCGGTCGCTGCTACTGTGGTGTTGGCAACAAAGCCAAAGTTAAACCCAACGAAAGACAACAACTGACATCGAATAGAACAATACCAACAAAAACACCAACACCAACAACGCGACAAAAACAACATCAGAAAACGGATTGAAAAATGCTGCGTTTTCTAAGTCGTCGAAAGGTGCGCAACAACTATGTGGATAATGCGAGCGGCGTACGGGGTGGCGGTGCTGGTGGGGTTGGCGGTGCCGTCATTGCAAGCAGCAGCGGGTCACAGATTAAGCCCCAGCGCATTGTGGTAAACAAAAATAAAATCGACTGCCGTGTTATACTACTGGACAACACTGACCTCTCCATCGAATTATCGGTGAGTATAGAATTACGCGTCTCTTATCTCCAGGGACACTCATTGAAGGGTTCGGCGGGAGGGTTTGGTTTGTTTGCATTCCATGATTGCGTGTTTGTATTTGTGTGTTTGTGTTTGTGTTTGTGCGTGCATGTGATAAACACAAATTTCACTACTGATCAGTTAACATGATATCAGAAGCTAAAAAAAAAGAAAAAGCAAACAAAAACAATAACAGGCTAGAACAAACGTGATTAGTTCAGGGCCAATTTGATACTTTGCATGCACTGGCATGTACAGTGCACACTCAGTAATAAGAAAATACTCTAAAAATAAAAGAAGAAAATATTTTTAGCCCACAAACCAGTTTTCGTATTAATAAATTTTAATGAATACTTTATTATTTCACACATTAATTTTAATTTTGTTGCCTTGCCGTTTGCAGAAAAAAGCGCTTGGGAGTTTCCTCTATGAACAAGTCTTCTATGCCTTGGATATAATTGAAAAGGATTACTTTGGACTACAGTTTACAGATGCTAATCATGTCAAGCACTGGCTGGACCCCACCAAGCCCATCAAGAAGCAAGTGAAAAGTAATTACTTTCCTTTAAATGAAACGTACTGTGTATTCCATTAATATGTTGTTATACTTTGCAGTTGGCCCACCCTATACATTCCGATTGAAGGTGAAATTTTACTCCTCGGAGCCGAATACGTTGCGAGAGGAACTGACGCGTTATTTGTTCTTTTTGCAACTGAAACAAGACTTGCTTGAGGGTCGTCTCGACTGTCCGGATGACAAATCTGCCGAACTCTGTGCGCTGGCCTTGCAATGTACGTGATTCTTGTTGAGTTCTCAGCTGACGATTGTGCGAAAATGTCTTAAGTTATAAACAATGAAACTGTAAGAGACGAATGGCCACCCTAGTTGTGACCTTTGACGTTGAATTCGGCTAGACGATCTTACATGCTTCAAAAGCAGTTTCGAAATTTTTTATGACTGCATTCGCTACTTCTATTTAATGAGTAATTTTTTTTTCAATTTGTGTTTGTATCTACAGCTGAGCTGGGTGATTATGATGACCAGGTGCATTCAGCAGCCACCGTTTCCGAGTTTCGTTTTGTGCCAGAGCAAACAGAAGATCTGGAAATCGCCATATTGGAGGAGTACAAGACATGCCGTGGATTAACACCAGCTCAGGCTGAGACAGCATTCCTTAACAAGGCTAAATGGCTGGATATGTATGGCGTGGACATGCACACGGTGCTTGGCAAGGATAGTTGCGAGTATCACTTGGGCTTAACACCCACCGGTATTCTAGTATTTGAACGGGATCAAAAAATTGGTCTCTTCTTCTGGCCGAAGATAAGCAAGTTGGATTTTAAGAAGAAGAAACTGACTCTGATTGTTATTGAAGATGACGATGAGGGACGGGAACAGGAGCACACTTTCGTTTTTCGGCTGTACAACGAGAAAGCATGCAAACATTTATGGAAGTGTGCCGTAGAGCATCACACATTCTTCCGTCTGCGTGCGCCTGTTAAGGGACCCTCGGCTCGTCAGAACTTCTTCCGCATGGGCTCACGCTTTCGTTACTCGGGTCGTACTGAATTTCAGACCACGCAACAAAGCCGTGCTCGACGCACCGTGCAGTTTGAGCGCCGGCCATCGCAAAGATTTGCCAGTCGACAGTCGCATCTTTTGCGGGAACGTCAGAAGGCCTCTCAGGAATCGGCAGCTGCTGCTGTGGCCACGGTCAATGCTCGTGCAGCAGCTGCTGCTGCTGCTGCCGCAGCTGCAGCTAACAGTAACGCTGCTCCAGCCCAAGTGACAGCTGCAGTTCAGCCAGTGGAGAACAACAATGATACCTTCGACTCGCTCATTTCTGTAGATCAATTTGTACCCGTAACTCCTTCACCCTCCGTGCTGACTGTTATACAAAACTCAGCCATTATAGAACCGGATGCAGCATGCAGTGGCTCCATTAGCTCGTCATCACAGGCAGCTGCTGCTTGCCCTTCATTGGGGCGCAGTTCACTGAAATCCAACTTTAGTAATGATGATCCGGCTTACAGTAAAATTGGTTCCATTGGCAAGGCGGCGGGTCTCTCTGTAAAGTAAGTAAACTCATGCCCTAGAGACGTGTTAAAATGGCTAATATCTGTTACGCTTTCTTTTCTAGATTGGAGCCGGAGTACACGCCTCCCTACTCACCGAATGCCACTAAGAACTTTGACGAAACGAATCCGTTTAGAAGTGCGGCTACCTCGCATCATGGCAGCTTTGGCAAGGCTTCAATTAGCTCGGGTCAGCTCAGGTGAGGGCGAAACTTTTTACGTCTATTCTTTTACTGTTCTATATGTATTGCTTTCCTCTTTAACTAAATCGCATTGTGATGTGTGTAATATTCCGTATTCTGTGTATATCATTGTGCAGTGTTAGGAGCGGCTTATCGGATAAAGATAGAGAGCTAGATTCATTACTTAAATCCATTGTTAAAGATCCATCCCCATCAGTGCTTGCAAACGAAGCCATTAATGATGCTAACAGTATCAGGTAGCGTAAATAATATATACCACTATCGTAGCTGTTCTACTACAGGGTATATAACATTTAATATTTTCATTTATATTATCCCCAGGGTAACTATAAACAAGACCTTTGACATGGACCACAACACGGAGACACTGAAGAGGCTTTCAAATACAAATGAGAAGCCCAATAATCAAGTGAAACTGGCTAATGTGGGAGCCGCAGCGTTGCCTCCTGGCAATATCAAGTGCAATATACTGAAGGGTAAGGTTGTGCTCTTACACCCCACATACATATGTCTCATACCTGATCTGCTCTACAGCTCGCGTGGAGGAAGAGATGGGGGCTACTGGCAATGCGAAGCTGACAAACCAAATGTTTGTGCCCGCCGCCCACACCAGCAACTGCAACACCAACAGCAGCAGCAGCAACATGCATGTAAACAACAACAACATCATTGGTGGCAGCGATGGACCGGATTCCTTGAATGCCACCTACATATCAGTGGTGAGTTTAATCTTAAAAACCAAACCAGTTATGCCCATGGCTTTGCACTTATTTCATGCTTTCTGTACATTTATTTATTTTTATTTACATTCGTTTGTGTGCACTTTGTGTTTTCTGTGTGCTTCTTGTTGTCGTTTTTGTGGCTGTTGTTGTTGTTTGTACACATAAACCAACAGGGCGGCGATAAGCTGACGCTCAGCATACCGGAACAGAAGCCGAGCAGTGGCAGTGGCAACGGCAGCGGCAGCAGCAGTTCGAGCACTTTAAATGCCCAAGCCAGCAGCAGTTCACCCTTCAGCAATGCCACATTTGTGTCTGGCTACACTGGGCCACCAACACCGCCTTCGTCGTTGCCAGCGACAATAAACAATACGAGCAGCAACAACAGCATGGCCACCACCAGTGTGACCAACATAAGCACGTCGAACAGTGCGTCTGCTAGTGTTAATGTGACTGCCCCTAATGTCAGCAATAGTACTGTCACGGAGCTCACCCCCACTACGAGTGGTAGTGGCAGCTCTTCAACTCCTCTGCTGAGCAATGCTTCGGCAGCTGAAATACTCATTAATGAAATATTCATAAACAATATCATAAATAATAACACCAATGCGAACAAATCTGAGGCAAGAACTAAGTCCTTAACTACGTCAACGTCAGCATCAGCGTCAGCCACTACGCCCAGTGCTGGCACTTTGCTCTTCTCTACGCTCAGCGAACAGGAGCGTTTGGAAGCGCAGAAGGCGAGCCAGCAAACGGGCCAGAGCGAAGTCGATGCGGTCTTCCCAATGCACACGGAAAAGGTTTGGATTTATTCGTGTTACACTCTCTGTCCTTGCCAACTAACATTTTCTTTCATTTTAAATTGCACGTCAATAACAACAAAATGAATATAGTGTTTGTTCTATTTGATCGAATACTAATACTCATTTCTTTATTTCTCTCTACAGAAGGATAACAATCGTATTCCAAACAACAATAGCAAGGATATATCACCCTGGCTGGTCTCATCCGAAATCGTTTCAGCACCGAAGGGACGAGAACCGACAATTATACGCAAATCCGTTATTACAACACAGTTGTAATTATTGTTTAACTTAATTTCTAAACTCTTAACTTAAAGATATCATTTTATTAGTTTGTAAGATTAAATGTTCGTATTTATATAAGTTGAATTTAGCTATGACAACCTTAGACAACTTCCTTTTAAGCATTCCATGAAGCAGACTAACTGAGAGTAAACGAAAAGACATTGAGAGAGCAGGTCCAATCAAAATGAAATGTTAACTGTCCATTAAATGTGCCTTAAATTATATTTACTATTTACATATATGTACGAAATGTGCTTAAAGAAACCGTGTACTTAAACCATGCAGCATATTACGATTAAAACTAAATATTAAGTGTATAGACTGGATTTTTATAACAAGCAAAGTGATGTCTTTCTGCTTAATATATACAACGCTCTATATTATTAGCGAATGAAGAAATATAATATGTTCTTAAACTGCAGTATTCAAATTAATCCCGAGAGAAAGAGAACAACGAATGTCACATGCCAGACTTGGATTTACATATATGTTAGATCAAATTTAAATCTTATGTGATGCTCACGCAAATTGGCACCTAATAACTGATTAATAACTCATATATACATATACAATTTACACTATATATAATATATATACCATATATCATGTAAACATGTATCAATTGTCAAGTGCAAAGAAGGCATTTCCATTTATTTTTGTATACAATCGAATGCATTTCTATATTTAAATGTATAATACAAAAAATCAATTACAATAAATGCATATACAAAAATAATTTCTGGGGTAGTTTCTGTTGGTTTTCCAATTAGGATCGCACTATTCCAGGAAGCAACCAGCTGCCATGTGACCCGCAATACATGTATTCAAGTACACAGACCACATGTAAGTGAGTGTGAATGCGTTAGTGTGTGTGTACTTGAAATTCCAAGAGATATTTTTGCAGCCCCCGAGGGTCGAGTCGTGGCACTGCAATTAAAAAGACACCCGGCAGAGGCAAAGCCAAAGCAATTGCCAGAGCCAAAGGCGATGTTTAAATGTTGTTGCTTCCAAAACGCGTCGACGCTGGTAATATCCGTCTATCTGTCCGTGTGTCTGTATGAATTTCAATTGCGAGAACACATTTGTTGATGTTGCTGCTCAGTTGTGCTGTTCTTTTCTTAGGATTATTTTTAGCCGCGCCGAGGATGCCAATGAGGGGGACGAGTCTGTACTTTTTTGGAAAAATGCATACACATGCGGACATACTTACAAATATGCGCCATAGCGTAGATACATATATGTATGTATCTAAAGAATCTGTGCATCTGCACAGATCTAAATTCATATCTCACCTTTTGCACGCTGTGCGAGAAATTAGCATGATTTCCTGCCAAGACTATAAATAATTGCCTGACTAATTGCAGCCAGCAGGAAGAACAAGAAAGGTATTGATATTGATATCGATATTTGTTTAATTAAAATGGATGCTATTTATTTGTAAGACTGTAAAATTTAGATCTCTTATATAGTTCAATCTCGATTAACTCTCCTTTCGTCATCTGTGACACTCCAATAAATATTAATATAGTATAAGTATATAATACATGCCGTTTGCTGTCTGATTGGATCTAGTGATAGTGATTAGATTAGCGTTTATCATTAACTGATTGTTTGTCCGTCTGGTTTGGCAGGGCAGCAAGAGGTTTCAACTTAAAATTAATAAACATTAATTAAGCTCTAGGCGCCGGGTGAGCGACACCATTTGTTTTGCTTTGTTGTGTTGTGTTGTATTGTGTTGTTGTGCGCGTGTGTGTGTGCATGTTTAGGTGTCCATTTAGAAGCACTTGCGGTGCACAATGCCTGGGCCGGACTCGTCGTATTCCTGCTTGGAGATCCACATCTGCTGGAAGGTGGACAGGGAGGCCAGAATGGAGCCACCGATCCAGACGGAGTATTTACGCTCTGGTGGGGCAATGATCTTAATCTTGATGGTGGATGGCGCCAGGGCAGTGATTTCCTTCTGCATACGATCGGCAATACCTGGGTACATGGTGGTGCCGCCAGACATGACAATGTTGGCATACAGATCCTTACGGATATCCACGTCGCACTTCATGATCGAGTTGTAGACAGTCTCATGAATACCGCACGATTCCATACCCAAGAACGAGGGCTGGAACAGAGATTCGGGGCAGCGGAAGCGCTCATTGCCAATGGTGATCACCTGACCATCAGGCAATTCGTACGATTTCTCCAGAGATGTGGATGCAGCAGCAGTGGCCATTTCCTGTTCGAAGTCCAGGGCGACATAGCAGAGCTTCTCCTTGATGTCACGGACAATTTCACGCTCAGCGGTGGTGGTGAAAGAGTAGCCACGCTCGGTGAGGATCTTCATGAGGTAATCGGTTAAATCGCGACCAGCCAAGTCGAGACGCAGGATGGCATGGGGCAGGGCATAACCTTCATAGATGGGCACAGTGTGGGAGACACCATCACCAGAGTCTAGAACAATACCGGTGGTACGGCCGGAAGCGTACAGGGAGAGCACGGCCTGAATGGCCACATACATGGCGGGAGCATTGAAGGTCTCAAACATGATCTGGGTCATCTTCTCACGATTGGCCTTGGGATTGAGTGGGGCTTCAGTGAGCAGCACGGGGTGCTCCTCGGGTGCGACACGCAATTCA
Source organism: Liodrosophila aerea (assembly GCA_035045005.1). NCBI lineage: Eukaryota > Metazoa > Arthropoda > Insecta > Diptera > Drosophilidae > Liodrosophila > Liodrosophila aerea. The sequence goes on from JAWNNL010000753.1 coordinate 1,366,092, forward strand.
TTGTAGAAAGTGTGATGCCAGATCTTCTCCATGTCGTCCCAGTTGGTAATGATGCCATGCTCAATGGGATATTTCAGTGTGAGGATACCTCTCTTGGACTGCGCCTCATCGCCCACATAGGAATCCTTCTGGCCCATACCGACCATCACACCCTGATGACGTGGGCGACCCACAATCGATGGGAACACAGCACGTGGTGCGTCGTCGCCGGCAAAGCCAGCCTTGCACATACCGGAACCATTGTCCACGACTAATGCGGCAACTTCATCATCACACATCTTGGCTGCACTGGACGGTACTACTAGAAACAAAAGGTACAGCAAACAGGCGCGATTAGTGTGCGAAAGGATGCAAGAGTTTGAAACGAGTCAAGACTACAAAAATTTAGATCAAAATAAAATATTGTACTGATATGTACTGACAGATGCTACTAAACTGACAAACTATATAACAAATTCAGTTTGAGCAGAACACTAACCGTTTCAGAGATAAGGAAAAAACTGTAAAATTGTATAGCAACACTTTCGCTGTAGAACTGCGAGTGGCTGCTGGATTGTAAAGAGCTAATATTTATACCATTCGTTGAAGCAGATTTTCCTCACAGATACAAGCAGAAGCCACAGATACATTTACAGATACAGAACGCTTCTCAGGCATATGCAGCACATGGATGCACATTTGGCTGAAAAGGGGAAATTTTTGAATATCTTTAAAAATAATTTCGTTCGTTTCTGTTGCTTCTTCCTCTTCTTCTCTTTTCATAATTTCCGAGCGGCCAGAAAGCGATCGTCACTGAGCATAGGGTAAACAAAAATTGCTCACACACACACAGATGTAGATACAATTCACACACCGACAATCCTTCGTGGAGGCATCGTAGGCGTTCCGCTGTTCTCTGCGTGTGTGTGCGTGTACATGTGTGTTTATTTTTTGTTTTGTCTAATTTTTAATCAACATTTGCACGTTGGTCCAATCCATACATGGGGATGGATGGAAGTTTGCTCTCAGCAGCGCACGCAAAGAGCGCCACTCGTAATTAGAAAAAAGAATTTCAAAACAAAACAAAAACAAGCCAAAAATTAAGTATCTCAACTACTTGTGCATTCTCTGAGTGTGGGTGTGGGTGGGTGGTGGTGGTGCCGTAATCACAAGCCGAAAATTGCTAATAGATTTTATATTGCAACTATAGCTAATGCATGTGGCTCATCATTAATTACATAAAAATCAAAACCGATAATTAAATTAAATTAATTGATTCTGAGCTTGTATCTACTATATACATCCGGTTAGAATTTAATATTTCTTTATCCCCCAAAAATAAATAATAAAATAACAATAAAATGTTTGTTGTTTATGCAAGCGTTTTTCTTTTTTTTCCTAAAGTATAATTATGTGTGGGAGAAAGAAAAAGCAAAATAAAAAGCAAAAACAAATTTCGTACGCTCTCACGTTTTTCTTTTATGAGTTTTTTTTTGCGGTAGATTTTTTAGTGTTGACTCGCACATACTACGAATGGAATTCTAATTTTAGGCAAAGAGATTTTTTAAAAGTTTTTATTTAAAGCCCAGGTGCAAATACCATAATGGTGTTTAACGACTTGCGAATACCCTATGGAACACTTAGTTATTGGTTAAAAAATTAGCTCAAGCAGTCCTTGATAGAAGTTTTAATTAATAAATATTAATATTAATATTGAATGTCATTTATTTATACTTGACAATGACAAGTCTTTTTATTACATTAATCATATCATATTATTTGAACATTTACTTTTGTGAAGGGCATTGTGTGGTCAGGCACAAGTAATTTGCAGGAATTTATGGGTTGTAAAAAATATTTACAAAGGTTGTTATATTTCCTCATAATTTATAATGAATTACAACAATTGAAGCAATAGTTATGGTAAATATGAAGACAGTGGAGTGTATACTATTTATTAAAGATTTATATCGAAAAATACAAGTACACCTCATACTTCATTTTTTTTTCTCTTTCTTACTGTCTTTTTCAGTTGTTCAAATACTTATATCCAATCAACCATTAAGCTGTAATTGCTTAAGTACATAATGCCAAGAAATTTTGGCATTTCATTAAACTGAAAACTTGTTCTTTCAAGGCCTTCTTTGTGGTATAGTAGGTATTATTATAAGATACAAAATTACGCTTTAGGCATGACTAACTAATTCAATTCATACTAAACTAAATTTCAATGAATGTACATATGCTAGTATATACATACATATACATATGTACTATCGAAAATCTCATTCAGTCAAGCACAACGCTCACGCTTGTTTTAGCCACAAAACTCGAGCAGCTGATTGAATTGTGTTGTGTTTGTTGGCCAGCAACAAGAAAAATATGCCAATTTGATGATACCACAACAAATGTGTGTAAATCTAAAAATATTTATTTTATACAAAATTCTTCATACTATATACATATGTAGATATATGTACCTATTTAATACATATACATTGTTTGTGTGTACGAGCCAGCCGGCGCAGTAGGCCAGCACCTTTTAAGGATGCACCAGCCACGGAGGTGGCGACTGCCGTGCACAGTGGCATAAAATATATTTTATGGCAATACAAATTTTTTATGAAAAGAAAGAAAGAATATAAGAAGCTATAGTTTTATTAATAATTAATTGATTAAAATTTGTATATAATAAATATTTTATAGCCTCAATTATGACAAATATTCTAGCTTATACATTTGAAATTAATTTCTATATGTATTTTTGATTTGCAATTTAATTTGTGTTTCGATTTCCTTGTTTCATGGCGCCACAGTGAAGCGTCGACAACTGCTTGGATTATGACAAGCAGCCGCAACGGCAACGGCATGCATTCCACGGCATATTGCAATCTTGTATTTATAAATTGAATAATGTGCCAAGAAAATATGAAAAACATATTTTTATATATATGTAAATTTATAATTTTTATAGAATCTTATTCCCAATTCGTTCTGTCATCGAGCGGCGCACTTATGTGCGAGCAAAGCGCCGATGCAAGCAGCGAATGGGCCTTAGGCGCGTGCGTCGTTTGATGACCAGCCAGTGGACAAGGCATTCTAAAAGAAAGACCCCACTAGCAACCAATAGAAAGACACTGGCGAAGGCAAAGGAACCCTGGAACTCGGCCACTGTCAGTGGCCTGAATGTATCATCGTCTTGCCCACGTGCGAACTTCTCGTGTATCAGTCGCACCATGTCCAGATCCCGTGACCATTTCTGCATGTGTCCCGACTCAATGACAGCATGTATTATTCCATTGATTTGATGCAACAGCTGATACTGTCTGGGCAGCAGCATGACAACAGGATACACATACAGGGACTCCCGGCGGTCAAAGCAAAAGAGCTTATCTCGCTGAATCCGCTCGTTGTAGAAGGCATGCTGGCGGGATACGGATACGGCGATGTCTTCGTTATCCACTGCTTGATTCAGGCAATCCACAATGTTGTAGCAAATTTCAAACTTTTCGCGTATATATTTAAAGATCTATGGGGTGAAATTTTATGTTAATAGTAAATAGATTACTAGGAGTACTTTCTACCCACCTCTCCCTCCTTGGCCAGATGGCGTACATTGTCCGAGCTCACCATAATGGTCATACGATTGCCATAGATCTCCTCTAGGTGACTAATCTGTATCTGAGTCGTTGGAGTGGTCAGTGTACTGATGAGCACACTCTGATAGGTATTGCTGAAAAAGAAGGCCATAAAGAATGCCTGAATAAACAGTACTTTCAGCACCATCGGCCATCCTTGGGCATTGATATTGATGGCTTGAGTGACCAGTATACCCAACACGCGTATGTAAATCGATAGATAGTTATGCAGACCCGGCAATCGATACCCGCTGACCCGTTGTGCTGCCCCCACAGCCAGAGAAGTGGCCAGTACGAAGAGGAATATTAAGATCCAGGAGTAAGTACTGAAGCTGGCCAAGAAGTTGAAGAAATTGTGCTTCCGTTTCGCCTTTGCCACACACCAAGTCAACTCATCCTGGTGATAGGACGTGGAGCTGGTCACATACTTACTGATGCTGGGGTCCTCATCGATGCCACCCACGATCATTTCAACTTGACTGTAAGGAATAAGTTCATTACAGAGAATTAGTAATGTGTTTGTAAAGCTCACCCTTCAATCATTTGCTGGAACAGATGGAACGCATTGGTACTCTGGCTTTTGAAGTCAATGGTTACATGTAACTGTTCGGCTATAGTTTGTACCAGTTGGTACTCTATACCTTTTAGATTTGCCTTACTAAATGTACTTTCGGCCTGGTCTGTTCTGGTGTCTTCCAAATTGTAACCGTCTCCTTCCTCAGTGGCATCGCCATAGTTTATTGAGGTATCGTTAGCATCTGTGGGTTGATCGTAGTATTCAGTTAGAGGTGTCTCCTGGCTGCTGGTCTCAGCGCCCATAAATATGTAGGGTTCCCAAGGACCTCGATACGCTGCTCTAATAGGACACCCACTGAGATCATGCGGGAACTTATCCTCGAGTTTGGCACGCATATACTCCTCGATTGTGGTGACAGGTCCATTAGCATTGGAGTCATTCTCCTGTACGTCCGTTTCATCACTGTTATCGGTTGATAACATAGTTTCCATAGCTAAGCTCTCGAGCGGAATAGAGGAGTCAAAATTGCTGACTGTAGTAACGTCTACTCCAACTTCATGACTTTGAACATCATTCTCAGTTTCCTCCTCGTCCTCCTCTTCACGATCCTCAAAGCTACAGGCATCGAGGAGATCTACGGCTATAACACGGTTTCCACAATTGTTGTCTGGATGATAGGGGAATACAGTCTTGGAATAGAAGAAACTATTCTCCTCACTCTGTCCGATTACATTCACATTGTACAGCTTATTGTTCATAAAGGTAAGCAACAGTTCGGACATCAGATCTGTCATCTCCTCATCCGTTTCCTCGACTGAGGCCAAGTAGACGACAAACTGGGCAAATGGATTCCAGTTAGGCATACGCTTCCAATATACAAAAATTTCATCCATATCCCCATCGTCCAGACTCTCCACAACAGAAAAGTAACACTGTGGTTTCTCATGCATGAACTGAGGGTCCAAATCGGGCCTCCGCTGACCATGTGGCTTGATTGTAAACAGGCTCCAACGATAGTCCTCATTGAAGGCCTCTAAGAGCTGCTCTTGCACATCCCGAGCATATGGAGTTATGCTCATACAGAGAACCGCACCGGACAGTAAATCGCCAGACTTAAAATACTTTTCAAGCAGAGCCAAAGTGCATGCCACGTGGTATTTATCCTCCGTACTCACCTGCATCAGGTTGATACCAAAGCCACTGCTCGTGGTTACGGTCAGCAGCTGGAGCAGCAATAGCCCAAGCATTCCACTGGCAACTTGCTGTGGTACTCTCGACATGTCAGCGACAAATGAATGAGACACGCCCACAGTTATGGCCTAGTGAGAGGGCTGGGCCAGTCATGCTTAGTCGGTAAACGCACTCTGCAATCTCAAGGGAGCCCGGGGCCTCTGTTATTATTTTCTAATTACGTATGCTAATTTTCAATTCAGATACGGACTAAGCCTCGGGTTGGGTGTTATACCAGTGTGATTATTTCCACATTTTGATTTATTTTTTGTTCTTTGTGTTTATTTATGGCGTCTAGTTCAGAAATATTTGACTTTAACACAAAGTTGTCCCAGCGATAAAGTACTATCCGTCGCATAAGTCACACAGTCTGCCCCTCCCCAAAATGGTCATAGAAAAGTAACTGTAACTGAATATTGTGATGAAAAATGTGGAAAATGCGTGTGTTCAAGGAAATTCAAACTCTAAACTAGCGACAGGTCTCTGTGGGCCAGTGCTGCCATTTTAGCAATTTAGTTGCTAGATCTAGCAACTTTTAAAATTATTTGCAACTTTTTTTTTGAAAATGCTATTAGCTACAAATATAGCAATTTTTTGTTTTTCTTTAGCAATTTTTAGCAACTTTGTTAAAAAACTAGGAATTTTCAATTTTGTCGAAGCATTTTTGCTTTTATTTACTTATTTTTGCAATTGATTGCAAAAATTTCGATTAATAATAGTTCGCAAAGATATCGGAACTTGTTTTGTTCGATTATATGAACAACTTGAAATTATTAGTGAATTAGGTCACTATGTTAATGGTGTTCCTTGTGATCGGATTAAAATGCCAAAAATGTACAAACAAAAGTTCGGGACGCCTGGCTCCAAGATGAAGAGTTTAAGCAATGGATTCGCAAGGATAGCACTGATCCAGAAAGAGCGTATTGTACGTATTGTAAATGCACAATAGGGGCAAAGCTCTTTGACATCAACCACCACACCACCTCTAAAAATCTGAAGATAACATTTTAAGTATTCTTTCATTGAGTGTTTAGGTAATTGCTTACGATATGAAATTATGTTCCTTTTTAATTTACAGTTTCTTCCTAATTACACACAAATATTCGTTAAAAACGAACATTTTAATACTTTAGCAATTTTTTAGCAATTTTTACCCCCAAATCTAGCTATTTTTGCTCTGGAGATTCTGGCAGCACTGCTGTGGGCTGACATAATTTTTGACAATATTTCATTTACGCAAAATGTGTTGCAACATATCGAGCGAATTATTTTTTATTTTATGCGTATGTAACAATGCGGTTTCACAGTATACGCCTAGCAGATACTGTGTACCTGTTGGATAGTTTATGTTTATGTTTATGTTTATTACATAAATGCAATTTCAATAGTTGCATGCTATGTTTCAGCTAATCGAAAAACCATTCATAATAATGTCAAATAAATACAACTCCATATTGTTTTATTTGATTGTTATTGTGCAACTACAACTCCTAAAACAAGATATGCAAAATTGAAAAAACCATCACGAAACATTTCGCATTGATAAAATGTTGCTTTTATATTTTATGTTTATTTTTATCTTGTGCTCGAATTGGGTTTTTAGTTGATAGTTTTGCTGGTAAAAGTGCAGCCGGTTTGCACTGTGGTCATGGGCTATGAAGTATACTCAGTAAAAACAATGGTATGGGCATATTAGTTGCAGTATTGTGTAGACAAATTCATTATCTTTGGTTTTTGTTATGCTAAATGTTTGTAGCCAAATAGGATTAGTTAATAAGGTAAATGACTTTCAACTTTGATGAGCTCGTGCTGAGCATTAAGCCTAAGGAACAAAGGGATTATTTATACATTTTTATATTGTTTCATATTTTTAGATTTTTGCGAACGATTAGTGTGTATACACGTGTCTATTCATTGTTGTTGAATAGAAAAATGCCAGTTGCATTTCCACTCCACTGTGTGGGCCAGAGCACCTCATAATGTCACGGGTGCTGCTTGGTTTGGCCTGACTTGGTGCTGGCCTTCATTCAAGAGAATATAAGCTTGTTTGTGTATTATATAATAGGTATATATACATATATATGTGTGTTAATCTATATGTATCTGTAGTTTGATTTATGGTAGTCAAAAGGAGAGCAGATACACTCACACACACAACCTCAGTCGCGTTACCACAAACGTTTAGGTGCAACACTTTAATTGTATTCAATACGAATACATACGAATACGTTGTGAATGTTTGCGCCTGTCTGCCGAGCAGTATCAATAATCTGTCTGCTCTGGAAATTGAAAGTATAATAAGCCTGCAAATTTATAGTATATACTCGTCAGTAACTGTATCCGTCTGCTAGATAAACCGGCTATGGGCACACCTTCTGCGGAGGTGGAGCCTTCTAATTGGCAAAAATTATTTTAATAGCTCACTCTTATAGTGATCTGATGGCAAACACTTTAGAGCCATATTAGAAGCTAATCCCATACATCATATTAGTTAATTGGGTTTCTCAGCCAGATTTGGCAACTAAGAATCTGAGCAGAAAAAGAAACACGCCAGAAATGTTTACCAAATTCAAGACCTTGTCAACACTTTGAAGCCGTCAATGAAACACTGTCAAGCGGACCAAATGGGTGGCCACTGGCCGTACCATTAATAACGGATTGCGGTGCGAATGCAGAATGAAATGAAGCAATTGCATGATGATTAAGTTATAGCAATGACTGGCCACAAACATCTGGAGAATGCACATATGTAGACAGGGGGACAGGCAGACTGACAGACTCTGACAGCCAGACGAATAATGCATATATAAAGTCTCTTTCGTAAGGGCCATACGATACGAGTGGCTTCCACTATGAAACGAATATGCCGCGAGTGTATTCACGTTAAGTGAGTGTTAACGGCTATTAATCTTCAACTGTGCACAAGTATAGTGTATAGAGTCGAGACATCGGCAGAGCCGGAGTCACAGTTAAAGTGAGACTGGGCATACTATTGGTTTGCCCAGATTTGGATCGGGTTTCGCTATAAATTGGTTACTTTCGAAACACAAAACGGCTAATGAACGACTTTTGAGGGCACTTTTGAGTTGTTGTGAAAGGAAAATAGATACTACACTGTATGGACATGCCTCCGGGCGATGCCGCCTACACCTGCCACTACACCCAAGTCTCTCTATGTCTTAAGCTCCATTTCAGTTCGCAGCTCTAAGCTCTGTTTCATGTCGTAATCATTATCTTGTAATGGTCAAGTGCAGAAAGCAAGTGACATAAGTCTAATAAGATACCAAGCATCTTGAACCACGAATTCATGTACCGCATAGACCAAAGCCAACCTTGACTTTTGCTTTGTTTTTGAGTAAACATACTATGTCTAAGTACTTGTACATATATGCATAAAAATTAACTCAATTAAGCGGCAAATAGAAAATAAAACTAAAAAAATGAATGTTGACTGAAAACTTGAAAGAGTTTGAGATGAACTTGGCGGGAATACGTTCTGGCCAAAATACAATCCAGTTGTGATTCATACTGACAACAATTCCAAACCAAACACTATGCTCCACACAGGTCCTAAGTCTCAAGAGCCGCAACTTGGCTAATTCTGGCTGGAAACCAGTTTAAATGTCGCTGCTGTTGTTGCTATTGTTACTCTTGTGGCTGCAATTGGATTTTGTTTTGTTTTTTTTCGCTTTGCATAACCTCTTTTTCGGCTAACGCTTTTCACATATTTGGGTTAGCTAATAGTACCATTTTAATGCGGTTTTCCGAAGAACACCATGAGAGTTGTTACACAAATTAACCCACCTAAAAATAGAGACCGAAAGTCGAGCAGTTGTCTCTTTATGGCTTTAACTTTCCTTTTCGTTTTTTGACTATTTTTCGGTTGTCAATTTCGAGTTGGAATAGACAAACGAGTCTTGGGCTGTCTGGTCTTGAGCTTACCCCAGTAGCACAGGCTCTGACCAGGCTTTCACTATGCCACACGGGTGAGTTTAATGCAAGGGGCACAGATGTATATCCGTGTTATGAAATCTACTAACTAGCATTTGGCTTGTTGGCCTCGACTATGGCTGAAGTACTGTACCTGTTTATCGAATTCAAACTCAAGTTAATCATGCAGATTTTTTATCTTAAGATATAAATTATTGCAGTTTAAATATTGAATGAGTTATTAGAATGTTCAGTTATAAATAGATAATTAATGTAGTCAATTGAACAGTAATTACTCTAGTCGGCCCACCCAGAAATGATACAAATTGCGAACTTGAATTAATTCGCAAAATCAAAAGAATTGAATTCATCAATACAATGTGATTCATTAATTATCTTATCAGCTTATTAACACCAGTTTATGGATTTTGGCATATACCGAGAGGTACGAACATATTTAGAGCCATAACTTCGTCACTTGTTGTTTTCCCCATTAATATTTTATCATTTCACCGATAAATAAAGCCAAAGCCACCTGATGAATCAATTACAATTAATTACATGTTTAGGTGTACGAATATGCTTAAACTAATAAATACTAATTACCTCCAGCGATTTGTTGACGGTGTCAATACTCTTGATGATTCTAGACAGATTTGCATGAGCAGTTTATAATTTTAAGTGAAACTGGTTTATCACCTCGAGTATTTTGAGTCTTTGCTGGCGGCGCACTTTTCGAGAAACAAACAAACATGCTTCAGTCGAGAGGGCTTACCCCTTGGATACCCAATAATCTGCTTTGGAGCACACTAATCATATACTTGTATCTCTTAGTCAGAGCTGGTTCTACAGAAATTAAATTGATAATTAAATACACAGAGCAACTATGTTAGATAAACTGTCGTTGATTGGTATGTTAAACACCTTTACACTATACCCTTTCAAAAATACATTAACCCTAGGGTATACTGTGAAAAATAATATAATTTTGTTTTGAGCTTGTTTAGCTTGTTTATCACAATATCACGACTTAATTTATTTTATTGTAATTCTTCGTTTTTATTGGACAATGTATTTTAATTTAATCCACATGCTGATACGCCTGTACGAAAGGTTAATTCTATTCTCAAAACTCCAAATAGCTACTTGTTTATCTAAAGGCATATGATTGCGATAATGAACTTGTAAAATCCAATTACATGCCACAAAACAATCAAATGCAAAATAATAAAACTTGTTGCACACACACACACTCACAGACTTTAGTCGTCATGCAAATTCACGGAAGATGTGACGCTGCTAAGCTAGAGTTTAAAGTAAAAGCGCGGGCCAACAGAGCGTATGAATAATCGCCGTGTCAGCACGTATAAGAGCGCCAACCTGCGGCTGCAGTTTGCGCTTCGAGACTGCCGTTTTCTCACTGTCTGCCGATACTGCCTATACTCCTTAAGAGACCTGCCTACCGGGTATATGCGACTGCTTACAGTTCAACTCATTTAAATCTCTTTTTTCAAGTGTTTTTCAAGAACTTAAATGAAGTACAAGTAATTAAAGTAAAATAAAATGAGGCAAGCTTAAGTGGCAGAAACAGATTATGAATATAAGCAATGGTTAATTGTTTGCCAAATTATTGTAGAGAACTTGGATTTGGTTAACCTTTCTTACCTGTGAATTGGTACCCTTTTAATTATTGAGCTCAATTATTGTTGATCTGATATCAGTATTAGAGGTATAAAAATCTTTCCACTAATTAATATTAATTGTTGATATTTGTTTAAAAAAACACTACAATAACAGCTGCTGTTAAACAGCAATGTAAAAAAATTAAATAAAATATCTTGCAAAAATAGTCAGATTACGAGCATACTCCTTTTCTCACCTAGCAGCTCAATCTTGTAAATAAAATGAACTAATATCTGATTATCTGTAGTTCAATAGACTCGACCTTAGGCTTTTAACTGTTCATTTAAGTACGGCTCTTATGGTATCATGCACGTCGATCACACTTTCTTGGCTGCAATCTGACTTGATACAATTTTAAAGCTCTTATAAAATTCGGTGTGGCTGTGATACGAGCGCAGTCGCAAAGCGGCAACCGCAACGCTTAGACGTGTCGCGTACAATAAAAATCCGCTATAACAGCAGCAGCAGCAGTAACGAATGTAAGCTAATGTCAAATGGAAAAGCGCTAACAAATTGCCTGGGCAAAACAAAAGACTTGGGCAACGAACACAAATGCAGTCGTCAGACAGTGTGTGTGGCACGGGGCGCGTCGCTGCAGCTGTCGCTGCGATTTTTAACGGTTAAAGTGCCAATTGCTATGCTACTCGTTAAGTGCAGCAGTTCCGCTGTGGCATGGCAACGGTGCTCTGCGGTTCGTTTGTGGTGCGGTTCACTTTTTATATTTATGAGTTGAATCGCTCGAGTTTGGTTCGATTCACTCGAGTGTCCCAGTGAATATCGTAAATCAGCAAACGATTGCTGCAACTATTAGACAAATATCTAATTAAGTTAACCATATCCAAGGGTATGCTCATGCAGTTGGCCAACAACGAACGGACTAATGATTAAATGGCCAAAAGTGCTCGCACTTGTGCTTCTACCGTGCCCAAATGAAGAACTGTGTTAATTGCAACTTGCAGCGTGCAACGCGTCTTTTTGCTGCTCGATCGCAGCTCTGTTTTATTTTGGCATTTACTGTATAATACATATGTGTGTGTGAGTGTGGTGTGTGTGAATGTGTGCATTGTACGTCATAAGGAAACCGAACGGTTGATCATCACGTTTGGCCTTTGCAGTTTTGCCATTTTGCTGTTAATTCGGAATTGGCAACATTTTGCAGCTATGTGTTAATTAGCGACTCTAGCTGTTCGGAAATTATAAACAAAATTAATTAATTGCAATCAAATTACAATACGATTTCCATACACCCACACCTACACACAGTAATTCACACAATACACATACTATATAGTTGTTATATATCTGCCAACACTTGCATATATCCGCTTAACACACTGCTCCAGTTTGGGGCAATTAAACCTTTGTTGACTCTCCGTCCGTCCGTCGTCCGTTCGTCTGTATGTTCGCCTGTCTGCATTGTGCAACGCGTGAGAACACGTACGCGAACAAGACACAAAATGTTGCAGATAAGGCCAGGAGAGTACAGACTACAGGCACAGTCACAGAGGCCACATTCATAATCACCTCCAGCGGTGTCTGTCTGTCGGTATGTCTGCCTGTCAGTTGTCATGTTGTGCGCTCGAAAATAGTTGAATTCAATTTAACTGCAGCTTACTTACATGTAATTCAATTTGCAACGCTCTCCAGGGAGCCCCATTGAAAACATAAACAAAAAGATATTTATGCGCCATGGAAGGTTATCGACCCAAGGTGCTCTTGTAAAGGGTATATTGGAAAACTATGGACACGGTTTATAATATCGACAATATCTGTCTATTTTGGCATCGATCTATTGCTTTTGGAAATGGCGTGGACATACCTATATACAGCTTAAAAATGTCAACAAATCAGCAACACAATGTTTTAATTAATCCTGTAATTATTTCAAAATACGATTTCAACCTTATTTTGAATCAGGTTTTTATTTGCCAGAGAATTAAGCCACTCTCTCATTAAGTTGTGAACTTGTTTGATTAAAATGCTTTTAGCCTTGTTATAGAAGCCAAAACTTATCTGTAATTTTTTTATTTGATTGCACAACTTAGGGTATTTAACATGATGGTAACTCGACATTCTAATCTTAGCAAAACGATTACAAACTAGTTGTCCCATTGACCAAGGAAAAAACTCAAAACGTTGGTAGGGTTTATCTTTTAATTACATCCACTTTGCCTGCTTATAAATACTACAACTATATATAGTCCTAAAAATAGACGAATTAATAGCTGGGAATTTCCGGCATTCAAATGTATTGCAAATAAATATAGTAACATTTCTGTCACTACGGCAGGCATTATATAAGTTTATTATAATTAGTTACGAGCTAAAGTTAAGCAAAGCTCACTAATATTATTTCCTATTGAAAGTCATAAACTAATTTTAAAGAAATTATTGCGCATACGCTCGACAATGAAAGGCAGCAGAAATACGCATTGTATTAGGCATTAAAAGTTTAATTTATAAAAAAAGACAATGTTTATTGTGTTAGAAAATCATATGAAATGCGACAGCGAAAGAAAGGGAGATGACAGGAGAGATAGCGAGAGGAAGGGAGTGGCTGATTGTCAGCAGTCTCGCTATTATGGAATTATCTGTTGGCTCAGCCACTGTCATCAAGAGGCAGTGGCACATCATAAACCTTTAGAGGCCGCGGCTCATAAATTACCCGAGTTGGCAAAAGGCCTAATTCAACAGTCTGCCCAATGTCAACCTGAGGTAGTTTGCTTTACTCATTAATAGGGCGCAGGGACTGACAAATTGTTCACATTTCCGCTATGTGCAATATACAACTTACATAAAGCATAATAATGTGTATAAATATGTGGCAATGCAGGCTGGCTTACAGGCCTTGGCATCTGGCATGATATCTGGCATTTATGTAATTTAATAAATTCGTGCACTTCAAAACGAATTCAATTACTCCGACGGCTTATCATGTGATCAAGCCGAGCGTGTGCCACAGACGCAATTATCCATGCCAAAGAAAGTGATGGTAATAATTTGTTAGACAAGTGGTTGGTCTCGTTTAGTTTCGCTTGACACATGTGTGTATGTAGATAGAGTAACTGTTCCACCGATAAAAGATTATAATTAACACAACTTTTTGACTGTTTAATAATACTATAAACTTATGCAAATGCCAACTTCAGACAGTTTTCTAAAAGCCTCTAGGAGTGCACATAGAAATAACTTTAACTTCGTGACCAGTAACTAGATTTTATAGTATACCAACAGCAAGACTTGGAGTTAATCTAACTCTCAGCCACTGTGTTGAGTCTGAAGTTGCAAGTCTTTGTCTGGTTGATACCGATTGGCAACTATGTAAGCCAGATTAGTTATTAAGACGACTTGGCTAACTGCTTCATTTGCACACAATGCCAGCACAAATTGCAATGATATTGACACAACAATAAATATAATGTACATATAGTCGTATATTTATTAGGAAAGGGCAGCTGCCTTGCATAAATTTGTATCTTCATAAGGTTTGACTTACTACAATTAAAAGCGATACTATAAAAAGGGAACTTGAACTCGTTGTTAATTTATATATTTAAATTAGATTCATAACAAAATATATATTAAATAAATATATAATTGTACTTTATACAAGTTCAAACAGCGAAGACTTTCAAGGAATAGTTTGTACTCATTACATTAGTAGTTCCCACTAAATGCTGACTTTAGTAACGCTTGAATAGCTGTACAATAGATATTTTTTTCTGTCTGTGGAGTCAACCATATGCATGGTTTAACCCACAAAATAATCCCAGTGCATCTACAATAGCATATAATTATTTTTATTGCACTTTTTATTACATTTTAATCGAAACCATTTGTTGGAAATACCAAACGATTCATAGTATGCCATTTTATTTACGACAACAATATACTAAGTAGTAAATGTGCATTAAATTGTTTTATAACTGCGTTCATATTCAGCTGGAAGCGAGTTATTATAATTTGCCTTACACTCTGTCACTTTCAATTCGTCTTTGCAGTTCTCACTCGCCATGCTTCGCATCCTGTCCAGCATCGTCTGCGTGCTGCTCTGGCAATGCAGTTCCATTTCTGCACACACCCAATCACCTGGCCTGCAGGTGTCCAAGCAGTGGAAGCTGTTGGGTTACAACTTTCCCTCCGGATCGCGTATAAGTGATGCCAACTTTTACAGTCCGAACAATGTGTTGATTACGGGAATTGCCGTGACGGCGGATCGCATCTTTATAGCCACGCCCAAGCTGTTCTCAGGTGTCTCGTCCACTGTGAGCTGGGTACCCAAGGCGAAGATTGGAGACTCCCCTGTACTGCAGGCCTATCCGGATTGGTCGTTTTCCAATACGGCTCGCACAAACTTCAACTGCAGTGATCTGATTCTGACCTCAGTCTATCGTTTGCGCCTTGATAGTTGCAATCGATTGTGGCTGCTCGATGCAGGTGTCTCACGTTCGCTTGAGGATTACGAGATCACCTGTCCACCAAAGATACTTGTGGTGGATCTGAATACGGATCGTGTAGTGCGTCGCATCGATTTCCCACCTGAAGTACTGCGTGGTGAAACACTTTTCACCAACATGGTCATTGATGAGACGACGGCCAAGAACTGTGACGACGTCTTTGTGTACATAACGGATACAGTGGAGCCGGGCATCATTGTCTACGACAGCAGCAAGGATGTCACCTGGCGACTCTCTCATCCAGGTATAATGAAAACATATCTACTTGTGGAAATATGCTAATAAACTATCAATCTACAGCCATGTACCCTGATCCGGACTTTGCCCAATCAGAGATTCAAAACGATCGATTTGTACTGATGGACGGCGTTGTGGGTTTGACATTTGATGAACGAAATGGCATTGTTTACTTCCAGCCACTGGCCACGGATCGGTAAGTGCAAGCTCAACTGCCATTTGTACTCCTTATGCTGACTCATGTCACTTGATTCCAGTGTCTTCTCCGTGCATAAGAATGTGCTACGCGCAGGACCATTAGCCAATGGTCAGATGCTAGATGTTAAGCTGGTTGGCAAGAAGTCATCACAGGGCATTGGCTTGGCCGTTTCACCCTATGATAGCAGCTTGATTTTCAGTCCACTCACAGAGACGGCTATCGCCTCTTGGAATCCGGCCACTAATCAGCAATCCGTACTGGCCCAAGATCGCGATCGTTTGCAATTCATTGCGGACATCACCACAACTCGCTCAGAGCCGGGAGTTATCTATGCCATAGCTTCGAAGTTCCATCGCTTCTTCTTGAAGAACCTTAATCCCAACGAGATCAACAATCGGATTGTACGTCTGGAGTTGCCACAAGCACGACAGAACACCATCAAGAGTCCAGTGCTGGGACACACGCTGACCCTGCCCACGGCACCCGCCCACAATAGTTTGCTGCACTACGGTGTATACAATACACACGCCCACACACACGCCTACACGGCACAGACTACAGCAAATGCTTTGCAGACCTACTTTACGAGCCCGGCATTGACCACGCCACTCACTACAAAAACACCGTATAAATTCGAGAATAACGGATTTGTCAATTACGGACTGCGTAGTCCCTTCACTGCTCTCAACCAGGGCGAAGCGTTCCCTCCGAGCAAGGCCAATCGGGACATCTATCAGCGTTCCTATCTAGACACACTAGTTAGTAGTCCACCAACGGCTCCGGCCGCGCACACGCCGTTTACGACACGTCATAGCGGATTTTACGGCTATCACTGAGAGTATTTTTAAATTTAAATCTGCAATGCATGTTATTCTATACGAAATTCTGTGTAAATATTTATTTTAATTTCAAATATTTGTGTACATATTCTAATATACGTAAATTCTTCAGTGTATTTTCCTATAAATATAAACGCAGTACCTACACCTTTCACCATTCTTAAATTTTCATTCGAGTGGGCTTAAAGTGTTAGTAATTTGATTAAACAAATTTAACTACATAATTAAACTACAAAATCTGACAAGTTCAACACGGCTGCACTTACAGCTGACATTAATGAGCCATGAAATGACTCGACTGCATAACCAGTTTTCGAATTATATTTTGCCAGTGTTTTTTGCCATTTGGCCAAATCCACAAGTGGCTTTTGTGTTTGCGGTTTTAATTCTAAGCTCTTGGCACGCTCTTTGCGTAGTTTCTTTTTTTGTTCGTGCATTAATTTAATATAGTAATAAATAAAATAATTGAAAAATAGTTGAAGTTAATTCGAAAATATTTTGCGGAAACTTACTTAATCTAATTTATCTTGCTTGTCATTCATATACACTAAGCAACAACTTGTCTAAAACAAAATATATTCAATCATTTACAGATTACTTTTCTATATGAGACATCTGTCAAGAACTGTTTAAACTCATCCCCCACAGCTGTAAAACTATTTGAAATTGTTAGTTATGTTAGTTATTATATACAGGCCGCCAGGAGCAGGAGAATGGCTAACAAGCAACGCACTGCCAACCAGAGAAGAGCCACGCTGTTGGGGCGACGAACTGATTAAGATCTGAGATAAAAGAAATTAAAACATAAATTGTCATTTTTGCAATCTGTTTTTAATTAAAATTCATTTGCCAAAATGTGCCAAAAAACCTAATGGGTTTCATACGCTAATTTCTGCATTTGTATATCTCTATTGGCATTGACACTGACTCCAATTCCCTTTATGGCATAAGCCAAATGATATTAACACTTCAGCTTATACAGAGTGCTTTATTTATTATCTTGAGCTTAAAACCATGATAGAAAACCAATAGCAAAGCATAACAGACAACGATTAAACATAAATATAAACATTAAACCTCCAATATAAATGCCGGCTTGGCTTATGCACCCAAAACTGGCCTGGTCTGGCTTTAATGTCACCAGTTCTGGGTGTGCGCTGAGCGGTCTGTGGCTGCGCTCAAGTTGCCTGGGCGACAGCATTTTCCGGCATAGAGCGAGATCAATTATCGCGTGCAACGTTTGTTGTCATGCTGCGTGGCAAAGTGGCGGCAGAGAGACTGACTGAGAAGTAGGGAGAGACATGAAGTGTGCGGGCTCTTAAGTCTATGTAAATAATGTTGAAGCCTCTTTGGAAAGGTGTCTATAAATCTCAACGTATTAAACGGCAGTAAACTCTGACATGTTGCTGCCCATTCTCATTTCTCTGAGAACTCGCCGTGTGTACCTGTGCCGCGGCCATCCTTTGTTTGTGCTCTCGACTCAACGTTGGTCAATTAGGTTTTGTTAGCACCACAGCGGCAACACCTTAGCCTAAACCTTACCTGTCGATGGACCGATCTACCTGCACCTGCGTCTGTCAGTGTCGAAATCAGTGCTTACGCATCGCCTGAACGGTGCAGACGAACTTCTTTCGTGTTCTCGAATTCTCGTCGAATGTCGGCATGTCTTGGCTCGTTCCTTTCATTTGCATCCTGCTTATAAGCTCCATCACCTATGGCCAGCAGTTGCGGATGAAGCAGCTTCGCACGCTGCACAAGTGGAGCGATCTCAACCTTAGCGGATTGGACACTGCTCTGCCAAAGAATAGTCACTTTCTGCCCGTGGATATAGATATTGAGTATGGAGATGAGGGACGTCATCGTACGTTTCTAACGATTCCAAGACTAAGCGCTGCTACGCCTTTCACGCTGGCGTCTGTATTGTCCAGCGACAATGAGGTGCTGGAAAATCCTCGTCTTGAAGCTTATCCCAACAAGGAGTGGCATTCGTCCACCAACAACTGCACTGGCATTACCTCGGCTATTAGAACTTATGTGAGTCATGCTCTGAAGTACTACATTTCCAATTAAATCCAATGTTTCTGACTTCAGATTGATGAATGCTGGCGACTGTGGGTGGTGGATTCGGGTCAGGTGAACTCGATGCAGTTGTGTGCTCCACAGATACTGATCTTTGATTTAGTCAAGGATGAGCTGGTACAGCGTTATCCCATGCCAGCGCAATTGTACACGCCCAGCATATCTATATTTACGGCAATGGTGGTGGATCTGTCGGAGACTGATGCGGTCAGCAAGTGCCTGGGAGGCAAGGCATACATTGCCGATGCCTGGGGCTATGGTTTAATTGTTTTTGATGCGCTGACAGGCAAGTCATGGCGCATAGAGCACGAGTCTATGCAGCCGTCCTTGGGAGTGCGTCGCTTTGGAAGCGCTTATGCTGGCATATTCACCGTAAGTCTCAGTCCAATTGGAGCAGCAGGTGAGTCGAACGTAGGCGTTTATCAGATGAACCACCATAAACCAATCGCTTTTATTATAGAGCGCTCTTTGTACTTCCACACGCTGAATAGCTTCTTCGAGATAGCCATTCCACTTAGACTGGTGAACAATGCGACCATTTGGCAGACGCCTTCAGTGGACAAGATCAGCAAACACTTTCGCATACTTGGCACACGTGGCGTTCAGTGTGAATCCGAGGTTATGGACAATAATGGTAATCTCTACTGCAGTCTGATCAGTCTTGGCGCATTGATAAGTTGGAATGAGGAGTCCAATTACACCGCCGAGGCAATTCGAGCAGTGGCTTACAATCCGCAGCAATTAAAATTTGTGACTGGTCTTAAAATCAATCAAAACTCAAAGGGAGAGAATGAGTTATGGGCACTCAGCAGTGATCCCAAACTGTTTGTAGGCGGCTCATTGAAAGAGAATGAAGTTAAATTTCAAATAATCGGTTGCCGCACGGCTGATCTTTTAGCCAACACACCCTGTACGGTTGGCGCTTTGGAGGGAAGAGATATAAATAAGGTTTGAATTAATAATTCAATGTAAAATTGCAGCTGGTATTGTAAAATGCTCACCTTTAATATGTATGTAACTGAAACTAAAACCAGTGCTGCAATTGTGCACACTTTAAAATATACATATACTTATTAAAATAATTTCATTTACCGCACTTTCTCACACATAATTTAAATGTACAAATAATCTAAACAATTCCACTTTGAGTTTAGCCCGCACTGGCGCACAGATGTGCGATTGTCAATATATCGATATACACGATAATTTACTCAAAAGGGTAACTTGACTGCTGTAGCAGGCAGCTTTTAGTAGCATGTCGAATGTAGCGTGCGGAACGCAACGTTACTATTTGAATTTGTATGCAGCCAAATTAAGCAAATAAAATGCATAGAATTTATTAGTTAAAATTTGTAGATTTTACTTTTTTTATTTAGGCATATCCTGGTTTATGATTATTGGTGTTGGCAGATTGTAACGTTAGGTGTTTTTGCTTAGTAATTTGTATCACAGTTCGAAGAATTAATATAAAAGAATTGATTAATTTTATATATGCAGTTGGGTTTTTATTAGTGCTGCTTTTTCATGCTTTATTTAAGAGGCTGTTTATGTTGTGATAGCATCTAGTTTAAAGTCAATATTAAAAGATAGGAACTTAAACAATTATCAAAAGTTACAATTAAATTATTATACTTAATTGAGAAATAAAGGGGATCTCAGCTACAAATTACAATGTCTTCCCTATAGCAATCTGAGGAAACTTATAAAACAGGTAGCAATAACTCTTTTCGCGCATCTTGCGTGACTGCAATTAGTATTACTAAACCAGTAATAGAAAAATATGTGTAAAAATATGCACAAGTCAAATGTGTATAATATTCAATCAACGTATGGTTACTGTGCAGTAAATCTGAAATCTATAATTGTATGGTGTGGAAGAAGAACAGGTCGGAGACTGCAACGATTCTGTTGAAAACCGAGAGCAGATCGTGAACATGGGGGAAATGATGTCAATTAGAAGAGTCAACGGACAGAAGCGGAAAAACGAGCATTGGAAGAGTTTTCGCACACGCAAGGAAAGAGAATAAAAACGTTAATGTTAAAATATTGCGTTTGTGTTAGCTGATTTCCAATTTATTGCAAATATGTTATGTAATTGGAGTGTGGAATGTTGGACGTTGATTTGTTCTAATGTCACGCATAGTCTGATAGTTGCTTAAGTTGGATATTATAGCGATATTATGGTGTGGACATTTTGATAAGGTATGTCGATTGATCAATTCATTGAATTCTCTCTACATGACGTAATTAACGAACTGAAAATTCAACTGAAATTCAACAAGTGTTAGCAAAAGCATGCATATTAATTTACGAGTATAGGGTCGTTTCCTGTAGAGTAATAAAGTCACAGGTAGTCAACCGTAATTTAGATAACAAGAAGAAGAAGCTTTAAATATAATAATAATAATAAAAATGCCCAGCGCGCTGTAAATGCCGTAGAGTTACCCACAATACTTTTATTCATTTTAGCTGCAGTCTGCAAATAATTGGGCTGCATGGGGCGCTTTTAGAGGTCTAATATAAAGAGATTTATGTTATTTCCATTAAGACCCACTAATGATTAGCGCACGAGATATTTAGTATAAAATTACTTAGTGCAAGATAGCCATAATCGTAATAGTAGTAGTAGTAGCAGCAGCTGCTCCAGCTGATATGCAGTCAAACGCCGTAACGGTCGCTTGACTGGCCAAGCTCCATCTGCGGATCTGCGAATCTCTGGAGTCTAAGCAATTGCCAGGCGGAAATGCAAGTCTGGAATTTTATGATTGGAGCTCGTCTTATTGAATTAGCGTTATAAACTTCTGTCAGGCACCTCTGCGATCGCTACAGAAATAGTCTGAGGAAGGAGAGAGCGAAAGAGTGATTCTTATAAAATTGTGCAAAACACGCAACACTTTTAGAGGCAGAAATTTGACGAAAGCCTTTTTGCTGTTAGCGATTATTTTGTAATGGCTTAGGTCAGTGTTTTATGGCATAATAAAATAAACAGTTGCTCGTGTATAACTGTCGGTATTAGTTTACAATATCATTAGTTTATTACGAGCAGTATGCATATAATTTAGCTTTAATTAAATTTCTGGATAATTTAGTCATGGTATGTCGAAGATACGAACTCATGCTTTACGTATTCATTTGCATGGGCGGCAAAAACTGTATCAAAAGACCACATTCACAAGTTGAAGTATACCATTTAGAAAACAAAAACAACTAACAGTATATCGTATCAACAACTGTCTGATGGGAATAAGAATTCAAAATTAATTTGCATTTGACTTGACCTATAAATTTAAAAATCAAACACCGTTTGCTACGTTTCATGATTTGCATACCTGACACAGTTATTTTTAGAGTTCAGTCATCGGCCAATGGCGCCTACATACTGAACTTTTGGTAGAACTTGCTACTAATGCCAATAACCATTAGCTTAAAGTGGTATCAACTATTGTTTTTACTACCAATGCTTTTATTAGTGTAGTTGAGATTAAGGAAATCGGAACCAAAACAATGTCACTTAAAAACTTATCTTCTTATGGCTCTTTATGGGTAATAAACCAGAAAACTTAATAGATAGATGGTACTTAAAGATGCCAGTCAGAGAAACTGGGTAAATATGCTAATTTGATAGCCAGCCCACGGAGTCGGTTTTCTACAGTAAAAGAGTTAAGAAACGAAATGAAGATCGCAGGCGGTCTCACGCAGTAAAACGCCCAGTTAACATCAGTGAAAGTGAAAAGTTCATAATAATAAAGTGTACAACGGTAATCGAGTTACATACACCATACACCATACACCAAACGACATTACTATACTGAGCATTATCGAGCGGCCTCTTCAGCCGGGCCGAGTTCGCTGCCTAAGTCTTTTGTTACACAAAGCGCACTTCGTTAGCATGAAAATACGCAGAGGAGTGTAAAGAGACACCCAAACATACAGCTATGCGTAAGTTCATGAGCGTGCTCTGCCCGGTATAAATTACCACAAAAGACATAAAAGTAAGAGAAAGAGAGCGAGAGCTGGGGCTGGGGAGAGAGAGAACTCATATATATAACAGGTGTACATTCAGCATCGTACATTGACCGCTTTAGAAATTTCTACTCTTAAGTCAAGTTACAGTGCGGACAAGTTCGAGTTGCCTAGTGGAGAGATTTGAGTTGGTAAACATTTATCCAACTATTCATACAATTTCTTTTTCAATTATCATTCTCTTTTATGTTCTCTTTTGTGTGTGCATTAGTCGGCGCTCTTCTCGGCAGATATTGCCATATGACTCTGTCGCTGATCTTGCTGCTTTCAGCTTCTTGTGGCAGCAACAGCAACAGCAAAAGCGGCAGCGGCAGCAGAGCAAGCTGCGTCTGCAGAACTTCTTTATCTAACTTTTATAACAAGTGAGCTGGCTCCGGGAATGACTTTAGTTCTGCGTCAACCACTGAGTGGATAAGTTCGGCCTTCCCAATTGTTGTGGATGAAAGTGCAAAAGTGTAGCAAGCGCTGTGAAAAGTTGATCGTTGATCGTGGTGATTAAACAAATTATATTGCTAAAAGACATTGAAATATTCATCAAGAAGTACATACATCTAAATAGCAGTAGTCACACATATAAGGTAAGTCGAGCACTCACGCTAACTAGAAGGAAATAATTGTGGGCAATTTGTTCTGCAATAGTTCAATTATTTATGCATGCAATTTAAAGTCAAGTCAAGAATTTGTTTACATTGCATATTAATCATACAGACTGGCCCATGACAGGCCTCTAGCAACTGCTTTGCATACAGCTATAATTTCTTTAGTACGCAGGTTTGATCTTTAATATGTTGTACATATGGACCGCAAACACTGGCGGCTACACACAAAAAAAGAATAAAATAAAGCACACACAAAACACAAAATAAAAAAAATCATTACACTAACTGAAGAATGACTAAGAAAAATCACAAAAAAATGTTAACCGGTTTGTTCGAACCGCAGCGACAACGGCGTCAGAAGACGGCTATTGGTAGTACCACATAAATGTGGCAAAGCAGAAGATTCTGTAAGAAACAGAACTGTGGGACTCAGACTGCAGATTGAAGACTGCAGACTTGGGACTGCAGACTTGAGACTGCAGACTCCAGACTATAGGCTACACACTGCGTAGCATCGAGCGGCATGTGGCAAGTGGGAAAAGTAGCAGTAGCATCCAATGAGAAAGACATAAAACATTGCAGCACTCTATGATTTTGTACCAAATGGCCAAGAACTTCCGTCAAAACTTTAACGGACGGTAGCCCATTGCAGTTAAATTGCACAGTTCTCTGCTCTCTGGCATTAGGTTTTATTTAAGAGCTGCCCTCTGGAAATATCAAGCCATGTCGATACGCAGATGTTACAATACCACTAATGTGGTGCCATAATAAATCAGCTGAGAGACGTGCGCCTGTTAGATGACAGAGGGGTAAGTGGGGTGAGAGTAAAAGGATCATTTTCATGAAAATGAAAATGAAGTGCTATGTACACTATGCTCTAACGATTTAAAGCACACCTTTTGTTATGGCTTTTGAAAGTAAAGTTTAACGACTTGTTAGCTCCATTTATTAACTGCATAGTTGCATGGAAGGGGTTGGCCACACCATGTGATACCTCTTAATGATCTTACTGACTGTGAAGCGCATATGAGTTTGTAAGTATCGATTTTGACGCATGTGCATCTTGCATATGATACAAAAGAATGTTCAACAGTTGGAGTTACTCGAGTTAGACTCCCTCATTCGAAAAGTGTTCCTTAAACTCTCTCTCTATAACTATCCATTTATACATATGGAAATCTTTCGTTTGCCATCATTAAAGGCATCAATCAGTTAGCCAACACTCAGAGTTTTGCCATTTCCGCTCGTAAACCGAAACTTCCTATGATTAATCACCGATATTAACTAAGAGTTAATATATGTACGCACATATATCACACACATACTTTAACGAAATTTGGGTTTCGGCTGTTAAAAGAACAAATTTTGATGTATTAAAGTGGGTCAAACTGACGGGTTTTGAGTTTTGGTTAAAGGTAAAGGTAACTGTGGGCTGGGCTACACTTCTGATTTTCTTTCTCTCTGATTCCTACAATAAATTAGCTCTATAATTAACCGCTAACACCAACGGCAGC
Source organism: Liodrosophila aerea (assembly GCA_035045005.1). Classification (NCBI taxonomy): domain Eukaryota; kingdom Metazoa; phylum Arthropoda; class Insecta; order Diptera; family Drosophilidae; genus Liodrosophila; species Liodrosophila aerea. The sequence goes on from JAWNNL010000753.1 coordinate 1,391,016, forward strand.
AGAGCAACTAAATACTAAATGTGTCAAGCCATGGAATGCGTCTGACTATCCAAAATAACCTATGAGAGCTTTAGATTCTGTGTCTATAGGTATTTGTGCTTTTTATTAGTATTTGAATTTGGTGGCCCTGGTTAACGGCAAATTGCCAACTACATATTTCAAGCAGATCGAGGTATATTGTGTACACAAGACCTGTTGATTTTCTATTCTCATTAGAAAGACCCATGGACAGGGGGATGGGGGACTAAATCCGAGAGCTTTGATGTATGATAAACGCCCATAGAAAATTCAAACTACATCACGACACAAATACGAATAATCGCTGAAATTCGAACTTAAGTTGGAGTCTCAATGCGAATGAACAGATTCAGTTGGGCCTTCGCAGCATGCAGAATGGAGAAAGTTCTTTTGTCTGTGTGTGTGTATATTTATATTTGTTTTTTATTTTTTTCTTTTATTGATTTTTTTTGCTGTGGCGTCTACTTCTGTGTGAAATGACATCACGCGCTTAGCTTAGAAGATTGAAAATTAATCATCAGATTTTCTAATCCCCAGCATTAGCCATGGAGAAGGCGGCAAAGCCAATTAGAACAGCTGGTCAAATATTTAGCACTTGTGCAACTTGTGTACAATGAAATGCTTATAAATAAATTATATTAATGTTATTGTAAATGCATTGTGTTCATTCACAAAATGTGGATCAAAGTGAAAAGCATACATTTGGCCTTACACTAGAATTGTTGCCATACAAAAAGCCGTACAGAAAGCAATGAAAAGAGAGAATGAATGGAGAGAAAAAATGCCAAACAAACAGACAATTCCAGCATTACAATCAACGCTGGCCGACACCTTGTTCATGTGGGCAACGGATACGAGTACCATAAGATACGATACTATACGATACCCATACGATACTGTGCGATACGATCAGTGGCATACTTAGAGACAGTGTCATGCCCTCTTGCCACTTGGCCCCTCGCCTCTTGGCCTAGACCTGTCTGGCTAGCCTGGAGGCCTGGATATATTGTACTTACTACTCGCAGAGGCCTGCCATGAAATTTTATGCAACCGCCAACACACACACACACACACACATAGAGTCACATACTCACACACTCGCACACATATCGAATGTGCTCCCCTGATTGGCGATGACTACTTCGCTTCTGTAATCATTGACCTCATTATTCCCTGGCTTTCTAAGCATTTCTCACAAAAAACGAGAAGTACTTAGTGGTGAAACTGAACAAGTGAATTTTTTTCTATTTTTCTTTTTTATTCGCTGCATACCAAATTCAAATGCTCTTGAGCACAAGGCAATTATAATATATTTGCATATTGTTTGCCGTTGGCGCAAATACGTATAGCTCAAATTACAAATAATTTTGTGAATATTTTAGAAAACTCCTCTAGAGCTCTGAAGAACGCTTTAGGTTTTGTTTTAATCTTTCACCACAAGCAAATACTTCAAATAAATTAAGTCATCTTGAATGTCTGATGATAGATTCATGCATAGCCCTAAGCAGAAATCAAAAGGTCTCAATAACCTATACAACAAATTAATACAAAAATGTTTCACTTGAGTTTATAGTCTAATAGATATATAATACATAGTTTGACTTAAAAATAATAATAGGTATTTGCTTTTGCCTTAAATTCAGTCCAAAATATTCAAGTCTTATAAGAAACTGCCTACTAGTTGAGGATTATTGCCAAATTGGTTCCCAAGAAACAATCAACGAGACTAAAGAAAGTCTTCTCAATGCCGTTGAGTACTAACCAATCAGTAATTATAAAAAATCATTCAATAAAGTGAAATTTTGCCATTGACTAATAATGAAATAATTATTTTCCTAATTTCAATATAATTATTTAGCTGAGTTTCTGCAAACTCTCAACGCGGAAACGAGGAAAACTTTTCGAGATTTTCGATTAAAATGTGAAATTCTTATGTATTGTAGTTGGGATGCTGGCATGGCATCCGCACAAAACACGCACTGAGAAATTATAATATCGCTTCAAGAATTTAATGACGAGTGGAGGGAGAGCGGTTGGGATGGAGGGGGATAAGATGCTGTTTTAAGATGAAGCCGGTTTGTTTTTGGGTGAAATTGTTATGGCCGTGTGGTAGGTGTGCATCGCTAGTTAAAGCTTGAGCTTGAGTTGGAGTCGGTGTGTATCAAATACCGTTGCTTTAAGCTGCGTCGACATTGTTGCCAATGAAGATTAGGGTGCATGGCATTCTGGCCATGGGGCTCGGGCTTTTGTCGAGTCAGCGGCAGCAGCAAGAGCACCAGCAGCAACAGGCAGCAGGCGGCAACAAAGCAGCAGCAGCAGCAGCAGCTCGCATCTTGCAGCATGCAATTTTCATGTTTAGACTGCACGAAGTAGGCGCTACACACTGATACACACATACTTAACTATTTATATATGCACACACACACATACATATACGCACATAGAGCCAGGCGAAAATTCACTGTTAGAATAACAAGTTTTTCGACCTGTGAGTTCTATTTTTAGTGAATACTACGCGCGGTGGGTTTTTTGAGGAAGAAAATACTCGTAGTAGTTGTTACTAGTCAGTGACCAGTCGTCGCGCTTGGTGTACTCTGCTAATTGGAAGTGAGACGGTCCACAACAAAAAAGAAAATCTACTTAATGTTGCATATATGTATCTCATAGACACACACACACACAGACACGCACATAGATTTAGTCATTTATTAACCACTGTGGGCAGGTAGTTGCCCGCATAGGCCCCCATCTAGCCGAAGCCGATCTGAATCGGAGCAGCTGATCTGTGTTAAGTTGGGTATACTTTGGACACCTGTGTTATCACAATAATAAGACAAATCGGCTTCGAATGTTATGCTCTTTAAGGGGTCTTACGAGAAAGTGAAATTACCCGTACCCATACCCATACCTGTACCAGACAAATGCCACACTTTTTTCCCCAATTGCTTGAAAGATGCCGCTTTCTAAGCTGTTGAAAACATTTGCCAAATTGGACACACGATTCCCGAAAACTGTGCGGGACTGGGACTTGTGCTTGTGCTAATGTGAACTCTGATTTTCAGTTTTAATTATGCACGAAAAGTCTGTGAGTGAATGAATATGCTCGCACGATGGCCATTAAAAAATATACATATAACAAGTTCATTTAACTTGCTTGCCTAAAAGAAAGAGATTGTATATTTAAGTTAATTTTATACCGATATAAAATGTGAGGAGACATGAAAGTTCACGACCTTTTTATTATCTGAACATCGCAACAATCCAACATAAATGTCGGCCATTAACTCAGCAGTCGCTCCAGAATTTAACTCAGCGAACCAGAACAAACGCCAGGCCCTCAGTATGGGCCCGGGCCTCGGGCCTGGGTCTGGGCCTGGGCCTTGTCTTGGGCTTGGTCTGGGTCTTGGGCCACTCACTCCCCCAAAAGAGGTAATTGACTTGGCCAGTACTCAAAGTACTCAATAGTGCATGAGGTCATCGACGTGCGGTGCTGAACTGTTTATGGAATACTTATAAGCATACTGATATCTGTGGAGTGCACAGCGGAACTGCCACAGTTAATATCATGGCTAGAATGAATACTTTGAATCATACGAACACTGCCCGCCCATTGGCAAATAGAGTGAAGTGTGCTGTATGGAGAAAGGTTTTCCATCAGTGCTCTATAACTGTAATTATTTCACAAAGTGTAATATGAGCCAGAGCAAGACATTATGTCTTTGGTTGAATGCAGTAAAGCAAATACAGCTAGATCTACTGTTGAAATTGAGTATATACTTGATTACATATGAATCATTTATTTCTGCTCTTCCTCCAGCTGTAGTCACAATGACTAGACACTTGCTAATCCAACATATTGCCATAGGCATTTTACTGCTGTGCCTGACACAAGCCCAAGAACTAACCCCGGCCAACAAATTGGGCGCAGATGCAGAGCCAGAACCAGTGGCAACCACCAGCAAAGATATGCCTGATATGATCGAGCAGACAACCACCGAGATACCAACGATAATGGAAACCACAACAGACATTCCAGCCGCAGCACAAATAGTTCCAGCTAATGCCACCGAGCATCGTAATGCTGGCTTCGATCTATCGGCAGCATCCGACTCCGAGTCCAAGGAAAGCGCTGCACTGTTTGATGATAGCGAGCTCCATTACGGCAATGAGAATTGCGAAGCTGATCTAATTGGATTCGAAATTGTTACAGGGTAGGCTAAACAAAGTCTTATTAGTTTTCAATTATATTTTTCTTAACTACAAACTAAATAACAAGCAGAACAAAAGTGATAATTGAACTGCGTACTGTTCTTAATTACTATAACAAAATGCAAGCTAACAGAAAGAGTTCATAAGTATGGAACTTAACTCCATTTCTTAAATTTCTTTACTCTTAAAGCTATGTATTTTCGGCACCTGGTAAGCTGATGGATTCGCTGCCCGGTACACTAATGCTGACTGACTGCCTCAGTACATGTCTGAAGAACAGCAGCTGTCAGTCCGTGAACTACGAGACAGGTCTCTGTGTGCTCTTCTCCGCACATGCTGATCAACTGCCAGGTAATGTAGCATACAGTCGGAAGTGCTCGACAGTCGAGTCGGAGACCCTTAACATACATCACGTCTATAACTTGCATTTCAATAGGGGCCCTGACCAAATCCCAGTTCCCTGTGTTCACCATCTATGCACAGAAATCGTGTCTGTCCGTTAAGCCATGTGGCCGCTCTTGGTACGTGGATCGTGTGCAGAACTATAAACTCAAATCCGAGGTTAAACGTAGCGAATCGGTAACATCACGTCGTGAATGCTTTGAGCTTTGTCTGAGTGAAACTGAATTCACCTGCAGGTATGCCTATATAGAGCATAGAGTACTACTTAAGCTAAGCTAATTAAATCTTTGTGTAATACAGATCAGCCAACTATAGAAGAGACACTGGCGCCTGTGAGCTCAGCGAAATGGATCGCTCTACCTTGGCTGGCACGAATGCGTTCCAGGCAAAGGAGGGCACTGATTACCTGGAGAACCATTGCATTGAGGAACCAAATAAACTCTGTGAGTTCAAGCGTTTGCCCGGACGCATACTGAAGACAGTGGATTCGGTCTATCAAGAAGTGAGCAGCGTCGACGAGTGCCGCGAATTGTGTCTAAATTCTCCCTATAGGTGAGCATAATTGCTACTTAGACAGACTGAGAGTGTTTACACGCCTCCATTGCAGATGCCACTCCTACGACTACAACGATACTGGCGACATGGTCTGCCGCCTATCCCATCACAGCCGGGCCACTCTCTCCGACGTTCAGGATCCCTACCTGGAGGTGCCCGAGGCATCGACATACGAACTGGCTTCCTGCTACAATGTGACCATTGAATGTGGTGGGGGCGATATGCTGGCGAGGATTCGCACCTCCAAACTGTTCAGCGGCAAGGTCTATGCCAAGGGGTCGCCTCGGTCTTGTGCTGTTGATGTGAGGAGTGCCCTGGACTTTGAGCTGCGCATGAACTATCATGACCTGGAGTGTAATGTGCGTCAGAGTCAAGCGGGTCGCTATGTCAATGACATTATCATACAGCATCATGACATGATTGTCACCTCATCTGACTTGGGTCTGGCTCTGGCCTGTCAATATGACCTTAGCAACAAGTCAGTCACCAATGGCGTGAACTTGGATGTGCGTGGCGATCTGACACCAGCTCTGTCTGAAGAGGTTATTGTGGACTCACCCAATGTCATTATGCGTATTACCTCACGAGATGGCAGCGATATGATGCGTTCTGCCGAGGTGGGTGATCCCCTGGCACTCAAGTTCCAGATCATGGACGAGCAGAGCCCCTACGAGATCTTTGTGCGCGAACTGGTTGCTCTGGACGGCGTAGACAACTCAGAGATTACGCTGATTGATTCCAATGGCTGTCCCACAGACCACTTCATCATGGGCCCCATATACAAGAACGGCATCACTGGCAAGATCTTGCTCTCTAACTTTGACGCTTTCAAGTTCCCCTCCAGCGAAGTGGTACAGTTCCGTGCTCTGGTTACGCCCTGCATGCCCAGCTGTGAGCCCGTGCAATGTGACCAGGAGGACACCAGCGGAGAGTATAGATCACTGTTGTCCTATGGTCGCAAGCGTCGATCGCTAAATGATACAGGTATGACCTCATTATATTTGGCATAATTTTATATGCTCTGTCATTATTCCCATTTCTCATTCAGTCGAACTCGATTCTCGCGAGAAGCGTGAGACATCGATGAAATCTCGTGCTGAGGAAATGCTGCTGGTGCAGTCCATACAGATAACCGATAAGTTTGGCTTTGAGGAGCAGAAGAGTCGCAAGTCCAACATCGGGGAATATTATGAGGGCAACGAGACCACGTTTACGGCTGCCGAGGGACATGGTTTCTGTGTGAATGCCTTTGGTGAGTCAGAGATCAATTTATAGCAACAATATCGCATCGAGTAGTAGTTATAAATAAATAGAACTAGATCGATGAACTTGGCCGGGAGCAAAGACAAAACTTTCGACTTTTATTAGTATACAAATATACTCTTGCCATTCGCTATCTTAGATCTTTTTAAGTCTCTCTTATTTCACAGTAAATTAAGAATATAAATGTATATTTGCTTTTGTCTTTAATACTTTCTCTTTTGCCCGACACTTTCTATTACTCACAGGTCTCATCACAGCCGCCACAATTTTCTTGCTGACGCAATTGGCCATAATTGGTATTTGGACCTTCTGCTATCAGCGCCGACAGAAGCTGCAGGCCTATCAGCATTCTTACTAAGCCCAGTGCTGGGTTGCATCCTTGGAATGTGAGGATCAAGATGATATATACAATATATACCAGGTGCAAACAACGATTACGCAATACAATACATAGCTTGGCTGCCTACGCTATTTGTCTTGTCTAGTCACTGCTCGAATTCAGAGAAATGGATAAATAGATAAATAAATGCCGCGGTTTGTTTGTTGGTTAATGGATACATACCACTGCAATAGTGCATAATTAAGTATATCACACACACACACCTACACACATACACCCACACACACACATATCGTTTATACCCTAACAATTACTTTCCACACTTATAAAGGTAGTTTGACACGCGAGTTGAACTCCCTTTGTGACTTCGGAAATGGGCTCTTAGTCGCTGAACTTTGTAAATTATATTAAATTAATATTTTTACAATTAATCACAGTTATTACTAACTACAATTTATCGATTAGCTTAGACAAATGACGATACAATTTCATTAAGTTTAGTGCAACTCTACGACATCAAATTAAGTTTATTTTTCTGATACATAATATTTATTTGAAATAAAAACAATATTGAAATATCCACTTGAAGACTTTTACTCCAGAGGGGTGTGGAATGAGAAAAAGAACGGATACAGATTTAAAAAATAGTTACATTAAAAAAGTAAACCAAACCATTAATCTACAAAAGTACATGCCACACCATGTTAAGATCAATGTAATCAGGTGGAGCTGTCTCCTAGCGCCCGCTGCACCTAAATGGAACTCGATACGGATCCAGTTTTAATTGCCAGCAGATAAACCGGTCAAATTGGGTCATTGTCAAAGAACTTGGATAAAGAACAAGTTATACTGAATGGAAGTCAAGTCGAACGCTAGCAGAATTTCAAATTTACAAACAAAGCAGAGAAATTGTTATGAATAGCGTTTAAATTTTTATGCATTCCCCAATTAGTTTTAGTTGTTGTTTTATTTACACCTCGATTTAGCACATAGTTATTCGCCAGCATAACTGCAAATCGAAACATAAAGTTTAATTTTATCGCTTTGCATGTTGGTTTTAATGAAGAGACTTTTCTAATTTTCCAGTTGGCCATATGGCATGTAGTACTGGACACTGACAATGTGCCAGAGTGTACGCTGTTCCATCATTAATTGCATCAAACTGCTGCAGTCAATGCGGCATTCTTGTCGCTGTTGTTGCTGCTGTTGCTGTTGTTGTTTTTGCTGTGTAAGTAAATTAATTGAGATGAATGCACTTAACTGTGTGAGGGAGCGGACGGGTGGCCAACGACCAGCAGCAGCCGCAGCAGCAGCAGCAGTTAGTTTCTTGAATGTGTTCGTTCTTCTGCCAGATAAAGATACAAATCTGCACGAAGCCTGTTTCCTGTTGCACTGAGGGTGCATTTATTTGCATGATGCACACCATGCACACACACACACACACACACACAGCCTCAGCCTGCATCTCCTTCCAATGCCACTTACATAGCTGTTCATGACTCAAGCAGGTGCGCAACTAAATGTGGCAGTCGCGCACTCAGTCCATGTGGATAATGGCTGGCAGCGGCGCAATGTGTTGGAACTTCAGCCTACCCACATCTAAAAGTGAATCGTTGTTTGCATCATCGCTAGGTGTCACCAATAATGATGCTGCAGCAGACCGACAGACAGTCAGACAGACGGACACACAGTAAACTAAAGTTTTTCGGTTAACTTCAAGTGGGCGTTCGCACTCGCATTCGCATTTTGCGTTCCAGGAAGCTCTTCAATTTCCATTTACAGTTGATTTTTCCTTCTTTTTTTTGCAGCTTCGTACTTCGTTATTTTAGAAATGTAAATAGTTTTAAATTACACCGAATTCTTGGAGGCATTGCAATTATTTGTCTATGGCTACCGCTTACCACTTGGCACTACTCCACCTGTAGTCTAACCACTGTCCGTCCGTCCGCCTGTCGCTGACCAACACGTGTATTTAACTTAATGAACCCTTACCTGGCGACATTTAAGTTTAGTTGACAAGTGTCTAATAATTAAATGAAAACACTTGTCATGCAGGTTGAGCTCACGTTCTGTGCCACTCTTTCTGATGCGAGTTTTTCCTTTTTTGAAAAGTGGCGCATTTTGAGAATACTTAGCACCTGTTGCCAACAGGTTGGATTAGTTTTGGAACGCGTTATCTAATTAAGATGATATGTATACATAATCTGCAACGGGACGAAACTAGGCTACATACATAAAACAAGTGTTAAAGATTAGAATTTTAAAAATACTTTACTATAGCAATTATGATTATAAAAATAAACTTGCTGCATAATGAGTGCAACGGTACAATTTTTGATCACAATCGGGAAGTTATAATTAAATGCTAATGCTGATGAGATGATACGATGGCTGATATGATACTTCGTCATAAGCTTTAAAAGCGTCATATCAGAATATGATGCCTAATTGGCTTCATTTTTTCAAATTATGCCATACTTAAACAATGCTCTCACTATTCTAATTAAATATGGAACCGGCTATAATTAGTGCATCAGGCACGATGCGACTCTCCTCCAACGCTCCGACTCTCCTCGACTCCGATGGCAAATGATCTCATGAGATTGAGCATCACCATGGCACAAGAGGCAGTGCCAATGCCAATGCCAATGGCAAATAGCAAATGGGAAATGGCAGCTGCTGTCGTGCCAACTTGTAGACATTTTTTCTGATTCTTTTCTTCTTTTTTGTTGTTGTTTTTTGTTTGTTACTTATTCAATAAAAGGGTTGCACGAATGTGTCTTTGTCGAGCGGCCAGGCAGAGACTGAGAGAGGACCGAGTCTCTGCAGGCCAGAAGAGCAATTAGATTTCTGCGGCTCATTATCCACACGAAAAGCATTCGTGCTATTAAAAAATTACCTTTTCTTCCACAAAAGGTAAACGTTGTGAGCTTAGCTATTCACACACGTACCTCAACAATTCCTATGAGATGGCTTACAGTTTTGAATTGTGGGTAATCGCTGATAAAAATAGACATCCCCGATGATAAGCCCATAACAAGGTAAAGCAGTGTCTGCCAAGGTCAACTGACTCTGCATTTTCTCGCTATCTGCACATGTTGTCCCAGTGAAATTATTTAAATTGTGTGGCGATGTTGAAATGCTCATGATTGGCCATAACTATTTACAACATCTCTCATTAGGGCTCTCCCATGTGACAAAGCTATTTTCGAGAAATTTTAAATAAATATGTTTGTACAACAAAAAATAGCTGAAATTATTTAATGATGAGGACGACAATGTGTGAGTTTTGCTATTTTCGCAACATCATTGTGCAATGGCTCATGGCTCATTTATTTTGACTCAGCAATTTAGCGCTGACTTAAATGCTGGGCATCTACTGGGCCTCTCATTAAATTGATTCTCCTTACTTGAGTAGGAGAGTAGGCAATTAATCTGATTATAAGTCTAAGAATATAAGTCTCATTTCAAAATTCACAATAGCACAGTAAATGGCATAACCAGCCAGAGCTTGCGCCAGTAGTCGAGTGTGCTCGACTCTCCATTAAAAGTCCACGTTTAAATGGTTCAAAAACAGTAAATATTTATTAGTTTTAGCATATAGTATATAATTATTGTTGTCATTGTTTGGGTTGTTCGTATATACACGGGTTAAAAATGTCTGGGACTTAACCTTTTACAAGTGTTATTATCATCTCTCCCCTGACAGACAATGAATGTGATGGAGCTTACAAGTTAAATAGTAATTGCTAAATTCGTTCAACACACACAAATTCAATAATCAAAATTAAATAACTAGTAAAGTAGCTGACTATCTACAGTATGCATTTATAAAAAAGAATAGAAAAAACTATCGTAATGATGTCACATAATAGAGACTGTTTAATTCGTTGCGGTGATGATCTGGTGCTATGTAAGTATGACATCAAGGTAGTACAAATTATATTATTTCAATGACACGTGACACAGGCTCCAAATATTGAAGAACTAGAACTGAGAATCTTCGGAACTATAAGCCTGATACTATGGTACAAGTAGTCGTATGACATGTACACAACATACCTTATGGAAGTAAGTATATAAGTTAATTGCAAGCTGGACTGTAGAGTACATTTCCTCCATAAACTGTATCTATATCTGCATCTCCATCTCCATCTCGATCTCCATCTGCATCTGTGCACCTTGGGTTACAGCTACGAATCGGAGTATATGATACATCGTTTACTTTTTCCAACCGATGCCAGGGCATTAGTATTGGGACTCCAGCTGACTGCATTAACGGCCGTGCTGCAAAATAAACCCGAACCAGAACTATGCACGTTAAAAGAAAGAGAAATGTGCAAGAAAAAGTGTTGTGTTCTTTGCTAATGTGTGTATCTAGGTATCGATGTACTATAACGATGTATAGATGATTGCATGATTGATAGCTGTTGCGAGTACACACCTGTGGCCCTTGAGCGTCGTCTCCAAGAATCCATTCACATTCCAAATGTATATAGTGCCATCCGCCGAGCCACAGGCAATCTTTGTGGCGCCAGAATTGAAAGATGCCCGCGCGAAATCGCAACTGATCTTGAAGTGTTCATTGCTGCAGGGAGAGACCTCGAGAGCTCATTATGTGAACATGCCATTAGCACATCTCTTTGGGTTACACTTACGCAAATGTGGAAATAACTTGGTTCTTTCGCAAGTCCAGCAATTTGATTGTGTCATCCCTCACCGAGCATATCAGATAATTGCAATCTATACAAGAAAATTACAACTTAATGCGAGTTATGTCAGTAGGCTAACCATCACCATCCCTTACCCTTTGACAGATCCAGCGAGGTAATCTTGGCAGGCATGAGCACATCGTCGGCTTGCTTCTCCGTACGAATGTCCCAGAAGCGTATCTTCTTATCATAATGGCCACTGATAATAGTGGAGCCCAGGCTGTCTGTGGTGCACAGATCGTTGCAACTGGATCCAGCGAATTTGGTCTCGATGCAGGCAATGCTGCGTAAGTCCCATATCTTGAGAGTGCGGTCATGACTTCCGGTTACCACTTTAATTGGCTCCTGGACGTATTTGGCTGCCATCACCTTGCCACTGTGACCCGTCAGCGTGTGCTTTAACGAACAGAAGCTGGTTAGAGTGTAAGAGCTAATACAGTAGACCCTCGCTAAATCGCCTCAGTATAAACCCATGCAATGCGACCTTAAAGTGAGAATTTACTGTGAGCATAACAGGTTAGTTGACATTTTCGGCTGCTGTGGCCCAACAGGGCCTATCACAACAGTTAACTGGCTAACTAATTACCCCGTTGGGTTAAGTTTTCCGTAGAAGACAGTGCCATAAAAGTTGCCATAAAGACACTTAATTACGTAAATATTACAACTTCTAACTGCAAAATTAAATAAACGTAGCATTATTGACTTAGGTTCTGTATAGTATGGTTGTTATGTATCTCCGCTGGTGCTGGACAAGGGGTTAAATGGCACTTTAGACACTCGAGTTACAGTTAGGATCAAGTCATTGACTTACAAATTGCAGTTATCATTGTCACAGCTCTATTAAAAAACTTGGACCTACAGTAGTAAACATTCATACCCTACGACCATACGACGATATGAAGAGCAAGTTGAGCTACTTGAATTTACATGCAGATATATGTAATACATAATGACATTTTAACGATGCTACAATAAACGCATAAATTATAATAAATTACCAGAGTGCGATACACAGGAAGAGTAGCACAGACAGGATACCGATACTGATATTTATTAGACAAGCGCCCCGCCGGTGCCATAATACCATGTACTTCATATAGCGCATCCATTATGCAAATGAAAAATTTCTATATGGAACATAAACAATTCTGGCAGCACGTTTAATAAAGACTACACAAGATATCTGCATGAAGCATTTCCAAGATTCTGCTGTGGATATATTAGTTAGCCAGCAGAGCCTGTTCCTGTGTCCCTGACCAAGTTTTTTCCAACTAACCGCAACTGACGCGAAGCCACAGAGAGCTCTTAACTGATGGATCCTAAGAGTATACTTAAGGGGAGTGTTATCAACCTGGTCGAACGACCGGCAACTGAAGCTGAACGGTCAATGCACGCTCTGTAGACTGCGAGAGCCGGAGAGTGAGCATAGAACATGGCAACAGGTTTCCACTCTCTTCAAGTCTTTGGCTCTCTCGATTACCCGTGCTCTCGCTCTCTTTGTGGAGACTTGGAGCCGCTTTCGTTGGCAGAATTGGCACTTTCCTCACTTGAGGCTGCCTTGACGTATTGCCAGAATTTCAGCATGACTCTCTTACGCATTCGCACGCTTAAGTCTTGAGACTGGGCTTATGCTGCCACTGCTATATGCTGGCTCCAATCTGCCACTGCAACACAGGCCGCATGCAACAGTCGCTGGTGATGAAAGACTTCTTAACTTATGAATATAAGAACATAGTGTTGATCAAATGACTTTAGTTCTTCGCCAGCCTTACACTTATCAAGTACGCTTCAGCCTTACACTTTACGTGAATGAGGGATGGAGCCTAGCTCAGCTTTGCTCCGCCTCTAGTGTGTGCTAGAAATTAATCAAATCGCTCAGCTTAATAATAACTGTTGAAATATCAAATTAATTTCGAAAAGTGTCGTGCTGCAGTGTCATTAATAACAAAAGCTAATTACAAGTATTTTTCGGTTAATAAATCTTAAACAATTCATTTTCGTGTTCATGAAAAATGAAAAACTAGAATTTTGCTGTAATAATTTTCAATTAACCAACAAAAGAGACTAAGGAAATAAACAGAATCAGACCGTGCGATTGCTTAATTGGTATGTAGCATTGTGTTTGGGTTTTAATATACTAAAAATTATTAAGAACTATACTAACTAAACAAAAAAAAAATAAATAAATCTAAATAAAAATAATATTGATGTCAAATTAATTATGTTAATTTAATTAACATTTCAAAATGTCTGATTTAAAGCAAAATTGTTATGCAAACTAAATTTGTCAATTTAGAATTGAAAAAATATTTTTACATATTTCTTGCTGATATATGATGATATTGACATTAATTAAAGTTATTTTTTCAAGCAATAACTATATTTTAAAAATAATCCACTCAAAATATAAATTTAAAATATTTAATTTGTATAAAGCATACTTTAACAAGAAAACATTTTAAAAGGAACCCAAAATATTTTCATTTAAACAATGCAATACGTTGATCGTTTCATTAAATAAAGTGCAGACATTAAGTTGGCTAAGTAGTTGCTCAGAATAAGCTTTGCCATTAAGCTGACATGAAATCCAAAATGATAAACCTGCCCTCCCTCTATCGTAAACCATAGCGGCAGACACTCGGCACAGTTATAGCCGAGAGTTGATAATTGGAAACATGCTTCATGAATGGAAGCATATATGAGAGAGTAACAGAGCAGCATTAGAGCCCCCCTATGGAGCAGCAGATACTAGAATCATTAACGATTTAATAAAATTTAGGAGAAACTAGGATAATGCTGTCACGAAAAAGCCATTTGATAGCCAGCAGATAGCGATAAGCTTGGAGTAAAATGTTTATTGAAGAAAGCGCGCTCGATTATGGCAGAAAATCAATTGGGTAATCCCGGGGCAATTACCTTGGCTAAATGTTGTTTTGGCATTGGTATTGGCATTGGTATTGGTATTGGTAGTGGCGTAGCTCGAACAAGATGTGCGTCGAATGGTGACCAACAAATAAATTAATTCAATAACAACAATAACTCAAGTAAGAGCTGCAATCAACTTGCCGCTGCAGAGGGGGTTGGGATGGGAATCTAGGGGATTGCGGCAGTTGTGGCAAGTCAATGTGCTCATTTCAATGGCCGCGGCGGACAAGCGGCACTGTCTCAAGATGTGCGCAAAAAGAACCGTTTAAATGTCAATCCAGAAATACCAGTTAGAAAAGGCGGTGCAGCAGATACACAAATACATACATACAGAACGAAAACATAAATACATAAAGATAGCTGCAGACTAGGAAGAAATTGTACTTATATGTTTAGTCGCATGTTCACAATGTGTAGCACCAAGTGCTGCCGCTGCTGCAGTTGATGCTGCATCTATAGCTGCAACTGCAGTTGTAGCTGTTGCTGCTGCTGTTGCAGTTGGTGTTACCCAAGCCTAAGTTGCATTCATGCTATTTAGGCCAACTCAATGCGGGTTCTATTCTCAGCCTCCGCATGTCATATCTGCCATGCTCATTATCTTGTTAAAGGCAATCAAGAACAGACTAATTTTTGCCTGCAAATAAATTAACTGCAAGTGGGTACTATAAATATTCTAGTTAATAAATTAAGAAACTCATGGATCAAGCTGCGAACTCGTTCTATAAATATCGATAGCTTGTCAACATGTTCCTTTGCCTTATCTCGGATCTATGCGTTCAGTTCACGCCTTTGCTCGTTGCTATTGATTTCATTCAGCATCAGGATTTATGCAAATTTTCACTGCCAACAACTTCGTTAGGTTCGTTTAGAAATCTTATTTTTTTTGTTTTTGGTTTTGAATCTTTTTCTTTTTGTTAAACATGCCTGAAAGTTTCCCATGACCAGCCACAGCATGCACGTGATGCTTCTACATTCTTTGGAACGCGCGGCAAAAGTCGTGCCTTCATGCCACTTGCATTTTGAAAGTTCAACAGGATAACTTATAAACTTGTTAAGCTTAAGAAAAAAGTGACTCTTGCAAATACTTGCAGGTATTGCCAACAGATAAATGCCAGCTTAATTGAACGGTAAACCTAGCGTGCCAGCCCATATCGACATTGAGAAAGTGAAAAGCCCACTTTCGTTATGGACTAGCGAAACCATCTACTCTAAGGATAAAATTACATTAGAAAAAACATTATACAGTAGAGTCCGGCTATAACGACTCTGCTTAAAGCGTCCGTCCGGTTATTGTGACGAAAACTCGATGGCTTGGTTGGTCCCCATACAAACTTATATGAAAGGGACTCCGCTTAGTACGTTTCCGCTTTTAGCGACAAACCGCCTATACAGACGGGATTTTTCACAATTCAACCGGATATTGCGACGTACCGAAAAAAAATACAGCGAAATAATGCCAAATTTAAGCATCAAACGACGCTGTTAGAAATGTATGTATCTATCAGTGATCGGCACCCTTGCTTGTGTGTGAAGCAGCGACTCTACTCTCTCTTAGTTTTAGTTGTCGCCTTAGCAACGCTGCTGAGAGAAAGAGAGAGAGAGAGAGTCGAAGTGCAATACCGACGTCACACAAATGTTTACAGCGTGCGTGTGCAGACCTCATAGCCTATTCCATGAGATGTCCCGTTATATTTCTAGTTTTTTCTGCTTTTTTCAAGTAAAACTGAATGCGTAAATTCACCAAATGTGAGTTAATGCGCAAAATGCGCCATAGTGAGCTTCTGAATAATGCATATGTATACGACTAAAAACCTATGTTATTGAATTGAATTTATTAAATTTTTTGTTTTGATTAAAAAATTAATTTCTTTTATTTTAAAACCTATTACAAACATGGCAACCCTAAAATAAACAAAAAAAAATTTTTTTTTGCTCCTTTTGGTTAATGCGTTGTCCGGGTATAACGACGTAAAATCGTCGGTCCCTTGAAAGTCGCTATAACCGGACTCTACTGTATTTATATTATTTACTTTGTTTAAATCTAGCGAAGTAATTTCTGCATATTATCTCTAGTATTTTCTCTCAATTATGCTGCGTGTTTATACTCTTGCGGTTTTCCGTTTTCAGTTTTCAGCAGCTTTTCTATAATTCCCTTGGACAGAAAGTGGGTTATACTTAATGCAAAACGTGTGCTGCCTTCCTGTGCAATCTGTGGCTAATTTACATAGGGTCATGTGTTACAAGGCAAATCAAAATCAAAATGCTAATCTAACCCATCTCTCCTCTCCTCTCCTCTCGCCACCCCCTTTCTTTGCATCTTCCTCGCCGTCTGCCATGAGAACTTTATGCATTCATACCTACTATTAGCATAGTCTGCTTTCATATCATGTTATAATATGAGTTTCCGTGTCAGCAGTTGCATTTGCTAAAACAAAGACAAGAGCTTGTTTTTATGCCTTAGTGCTAGTGCAAACACTCTTAATTAAATGTGCAAAAATTTAGCACGTAGACTGTTGCACTAAATGCATCTATAAGATGCCAGATACTCATGCCTACAGATACATATACTATCAGATTGCGCTAGAAATCTGTCTGATTTTAATAGAGCAGACAGAAAATCATTACAGTGAATGTTCTGAATTAATTTCACGAACTGTATATTAAATGATAAGTTTGAACAGGTGTGTAGAGGAAAATGTGTGCTATATAAAATATAAGGTAAAGCTATTACTATTACCAAGTCAGACTTACTGAAGATATATGTATGTATACAAAAGAACATTCATCATTTTGCAGAATTTGGCAATAATAATTTATTTTACTATAGCAGAAGAAAAGTTCATTCCTGGTACTCTTATTGCTGCTCATAAAGCACCTAAAGCACTAGACTTTGCAATTAAAGTGAAAAATAATGGCACATAATAGAGATAATAATGGATTACATAAAGTGTGGGCTGGTCAGTCGGCTTAACATAAAACTTTACAACATACTCGAGTGGAATCATGACTCTGGATTAGATATGCGTGGAGACATAATTCCTAGAATTAAGTTAAACCCACACAAAAAGATCAGCGAATCACACTGAGTGTGCTAGTGCTAGTGCAGAAGCACTCCTTATTTGAGACTAATTCCCGTCAGTTAACATTTAACTGCAGCATAATCGTAAAGGATAATGATGATCAGCACAGAAGGCATTTAAAGAATAAAAATAAAAACTATTCCTCTTTGTTTCTTTGCGCAAAGTGACAACTGACAAGTTGCCATCCAGCAGAGATGAGCATAAAAAAGGTTCAAAAATTGCTTAACCCGAGGCGCCTGGGCAACAATCGGATTCCTTTTAGACGGCTAATCACACTGCGGACAGTGCCAGCCATTTGTAAGTGGACGGCGACCAAATAAAGCCAATCAACAGCATGTACTGAGCATGCAAGACACCAAGACACATCAGGGACACCGCTTGTCACAGGTTTACCCATAAAGAGGGTCCCGCTCCCCTCGAATACATATGAACATGTATACATATAGTATACATAAGTACACAGTATGCACTAAAAGTATGTGCATCTGTGTGTGATTATGAGTTGCCGTTTGTGTTGGGTTTCCTGCCAACACAATACTCGCATTGTTCAAGTGTAAACAGTTTTTCCCGCTGTCAATGTCTTGGCCATACGGTTTTTGTTTGTAGAATGACTTGGATTAGCATATTGCCCGATCTGTATGTGCTAGAAGGCGGCCGACCTCTAGACAATATTCAGATATCGGCAAATATTAACATGAATTCCATACAACACGTACAAGGTGTCAGTACATTCGTTCGTATTTTGAAAATAAGTGAAATTATTAATTTATTTAATACATTATTAATGCAAGAATTAAATTTCTAACAATCATGCAGCATGAGTACGAGCATACCCTAGCGAAATATAACTGCATTATTGCAATAAACTTTCAAGTCATCAGAGCAAAGTTCTCCTGCAAGATAACGACTAGAATATACCTCTTATATTATTACTTTTATTAAACAAATATTATATTTGCTATGCATGCAATATCAGCATCCGTACATCTATCGCAAATAATCCCTGGTTTATTTTTATACATTTTATGGTTGTCACTATGCCAACTAATAAACTCCGGTTGGTAATTCTCAAGTTGGCCTACGTCGAAAACTGTCAATCAGCAAATGTCACTCGTCAATGTTGCATTTAAGATGTTTGCGATGTCATTCCATAGATGCCAACGGCAGCAGAGTTCAATAGCTTCGTTAGTTCTTTTCTGTTCTTCTGGGTACGGTTCGGTTTGGCTTTATCTTATGGTTTCGAATTTGACTACTCGAAGTTAACAATGAGTTGGGATTGAAGTCAATTGCAAGACTTACTTTGGTTTAAATGTTTATTAAGTGGCTGCCATTAGTAATTCTGCTTAAAATAAGTTCATATTGGCTTTGATTTGATTCTTATCTAAACAACAACTAGGCATTTACAAAAACACACGTAATATACTTTGTGTTACATAATTCAAAACACATTTATACTGTGCGTTTCGTGGTTACCAGGAACTAAATAGAATGTGTTAATGACAACCGAAACATTGCCCAAGCGAAACCTTTGCCATGAAATCATTTTTTTTTTTTCAAGAATTTAAATGCCAGCAAACGCTCAGGCCTGAGCAAACAAAAAGAATTGTCTTGGTTAAATAATGACATTAGATAGAAACACAGACAGAGAGTCGACTACGGCCACAGTTATAGTGGATAGAGGAGAATCATGGTAGAATTGTTGCTCTATAGCCTATGCCCAAATGAGCAGACTCACTTGCGTACTTGAGTTAAGATAGGTTGTGTGATATGAGTACTCGAAGTGAAACTAAACATGTCTCTTCCAGAGAAATGCAAATACTATACAAATTCTATGTTTTGCTGTGGCCATGATCTCAGCTACAATATTACACAATATTGGGGGATATTATGAGCTCTGTTTATCGGAAAATGTGGCATAATCTATAAAGAAGTACTCGCACACCCACTCAATGTTGGCTGTCAATAGAAGCAGGAAACCGTTACGCGAACGCCTGTAGCAAGAGTCTACGCTGAGTATGAAGACCGTAACTTTATTTTTCATTTAACACAAGAACTCGAAATAGGTTCAATGTACCTTAACTTCCGATGCAAACATTTACACATGACTGACCTAAGCTCTCGGCTCAGGTGCAGCCAAACGGTTTTGCCTCTTGCCGCTTGCCTCTTGGCAAACTCTTGGGAAACTGTGGAAAACAACGCTGTGCACGAGAGGGAAAAACAATAATGAAAATTCTGCATAGCAATTGCACCAGCGCTGTTTTCACTAGCTGATGATAATGATTGAACAACACCAACACCAACAACAGCTACAATAAGAGTAACCAGTTCATTGGCATCACGCAAATAAAACTGTACATCACGAGACGAGACAGGAAGATCTTTTGACGACTAGACACAATGTTCTCTTGAGTTTCCTAAAGCATTTTGAGCTAATAAATGCCATAGTTTGACAACGGAAACGTTAAGGCAGTAGTTGTGGCATACTCCTCTACTGCAAATAATCTAGTTTTCACTAGAGGCAGCGGAATCTCCGTCTAAACAAAGATCGAAAAGGGCGTGGCTAAGCTGCAACTCTAGCACTCTGGCAATAGCCAATAAACATTTTAATTTATAGCCCAAAAACAATATCGGTATTTATACAAAGCCTCGCCAGCTGCTTAGTTAGTTTGCTTTTTACTAGTTAAGGCAGTGGAAAAAAAACGAAACGCTACTTAAATTATCTAACAACAAGCAGCAGGAGGTTAAAAGGTAGCTACGCTCTACGGTCTATGGCTAGCCCAAAAGCTTAACCCCTTGACCCGAGTGCAGCACATAATCACTTTGCTGCATCTAGTTAATGCAGCTTACTTATCAAACTTGACAGCGCTGATTGCGTAATCATACACGTCTACACAATATTGATAGTTGTTGTTGTTGCTGTTGTTGTACAGGTTGTTGTACTTGTTGTTATTAGGCGATCTATGCGGAGGGTAACAATGCCTGGGCCAATGGCTAGAACAATGCTTATACAATCATAACAATCGAGTTTATAGAGGCAAAACATTGTTTCTTCATTGGTCACTTATCATGCCATTGGTTCAGCTTGATCTATTATTCAAGTCCGCGGCCCAGACACTGCTCAGCGTAATGCGAATTAACTAGTATTCACTATGCAATCGATCAGTTGCGAGCATATTCGACTCGGCCAGAACAATGAGTGGTTCTAGTAAAAGTGAACTGCTATAGATAGTAGGCAATTCATTATACTAGATAAGTATCCTCTAGCTGGAACTCATTTAAATATTTTAAAGAAAATGAGAAGCAATTTCACGGAATAAAACTTAAGGTATGTAAATACAGTTTTTCACACAAAAATTTGAATCTGTTTTATGTTAATCAAACAACTTAATGTTTACTTAATAGCGTGTGTGGGGGATATTTAGCTCAGCACTTACTCGAACTAAACTCATCACAAAAGGCATCAGTATGCATTATATTACTATTATATGTAGAGTATATGAAATGTATTATCCAAAGAATTGGCAGAGTCTTCAAATTGAATTGCAAACGGAACAAATTTAGAGCAGAGCACAAGTCCCTCTTTGGGTTGGCCCTGACGCCTACATGAGTTCGTGAGAAGAGGACGTGCAAATGAAGATAAATAATAACCTATTGCCAGTTGAATGTGGCAGTGTTGCAATGCTGCAATGTTGCAATGTTGATTGTGTTGGCCATTGGGCACGCCGTTGATGGCACACTGATTTAATATGACAAAATGGATTTTAATGTGGATTTATTGTGTCTAAGTGTGCCTGTTTGGTCTGCTGCTAAATTATAGCATAGACGCTGAAGGTAATCCAGAGCCGTAATAAGCCTATTAGGCATGATAACAACGACTACAATTATATGGAATGGTAGCCTTGCCGGAGATGGTCTAGAATCTAGATGTGGAGCAGGGCGCCAGAGCGATTGAACTGAGGTTGAGGCTGAGTGACACCTCAAGCCATGGCACGAAAACATAATTAAATTAATACCTTTGCTATTATTTTTCCTCACTTTTTTGCTTCACTTGTTGCTTTTCATTTTTCCTTGCAGTCTGTGCAATCAAATAACAATAGCAGTTGCTGTTGCTGCTGCAGTGGCAGTTCATAAATAGACAACGCACGCGCAGTTCTCGCATAGCTCATATCTAGGCAGAGCCAGCCAGGAGGGGAGGAGGAGCAGAAAGAAGTACGATTTCAATTTTCCAATGAAAAACAGCATAAAACGATTAAGCAGTATGCGGCCAACGCATTTACCACTGCTGCTGCTGATGCTGTTGCTCTTTTGCCTCAGCTCCATACCCAGAGCAGCAGCGGCACGCCATTCGCGCATTGAACTGACAACTGCTGCAACAACACTGGAAGCTGTTGCAAGTGACAATTTGGCTGAGTTGCAGGCAGTCGTCATGCAACCATTGCCATCGATGCCTTCAAGTGACGAAACAAAGAGCACCGACAACAACAACAGCCACAGCCACAGCCACAAGTCCACTGATCCGAGCCTAAAGAATGATCAATCAATGTATCTGGCCAATGCCAAGGCAGAGGCTGGCGGTGGGGCCAGCAGCTCCAAATTGGTTGACGGTAAATACAAACAGTAACTGGTAACTCGTAACTAAAACCAAAGCCTAACGACAACTATGTTATTCTCACTGACAGCAGATGCCAACCAGCAGGCACCAGGCGTTGCTCCGCAATTAAAGAAGGAACAAAAACATCAGCCTAACGGAGAGGGTTCATCTAACGACATGGAGCGTACTGTGCCTGCAACCTATTCGGCTAGTCAACAGCATCCTCATAACTCCATCGAAGAATGCGATCCAGATCTATTGGGTTTTGAAATAATAACAGGGTAAGTTCGAGTCCAAAATATGTTAGATATGGATATTAAATATTAGGCCGAGTGGAATTGAATTGAATTGAATATGTTTCCCTTCTCAGTTATGTGTTCTCAGCACCTGGCAGACTGCTAGATTCCCTGCCAGGCACCTTGATGCTCACTGATTGCTTGGAGTCCTGCCAGAATAATGAGACCTGTCAGGCTATTAACTACGAAACTGGATTATGTGTGCTCTTCTCATCCAATGCAGATGTATTGCCGGGTAAGCTGGAGTTGATTTTGGAATCACTATTATCAATGTTTATCATCACTGTCAATCCCTTCTAGGTGCCTTAACCAAATCCCAATTCCCGGTGTTTACAATCTACGCTCAAAAGTCCTGTCTGGGTGTACGTCCTTGTGCACGCGCCTGGTGCATAGATCGGGTGCAGAACTATCGCCTTGAAGGCCACGCAAGGCGAGTGTTGCCCGTGACGTCTCGGCGAGATTGCCTGGAGCTATGTCTGGGAGAAACTGAGTTCACTTGCAGGTGAGTCGGAAATGCAGCTTAGATATTTTTGTATGTCAGACTGCGTACATCATTCAATATATCTGGTGACCTGCTTTAGAGATAACCTAAATTTGCACAGTCTGTGTCTGTTCAAAGAAACCCGTTCAATAATAACTAGTTCTTGGAACGAGTATCAAAATGATTCGCATGTGGGCAATCACATTAAATGGCAATCACATACATAACAAATGAACAATTTTGCGCTCTTTTCGCGGGGCCAAACAGGTGAATCCTGTTCAATATTTGATAAGCTACCGTTGAAAAAGGTTAGCAGAGGTTACCATGACTCTCCGTTTGCACAAACTGACATACATCCTACTTAGGCGGAGCTTAGCTCATTATGGTAATGAGGGAGCTGGTTGAGAGATTAAAGACAGGTTCCATTAGGGTACTTAAAAAGCTTTTAACTTGTGCTAAATATAGCTGCAGCAACAGGACATTCCCCTTTAGAGCAAGCAATCAAATGATTATTCTGTTAATTTACTTCATTTCTATTCCCTCTGCAGATCTGCAAATTATTATCGCACATCGAAGACCTGTGAGCTGGCTGAAATGGATCGTTTCACTTTGGCCGGTTCCAACGCTTTCCAGGCACACGAAGGTGCGGATTACCTTGAGAACAATTGTGCCGAGGAGCCAAATAAATTGTGTGAATTCAAGCGGTTATCGGGCAGAATTCTTAAGACTGTTGACTCGGTCTACCAAGATATTGGCAGCATCGACGAGTGCCGCGACTTGTGTCTCAATTCGCCATATAGGTAAGACCATGTGGGATTATGAAAACGAGTATAAAATAACAGAAGGCATGTTATCCATTCAGATGCCATTCATATGATTATGGGGACACTGGGGACATGGTGTGCCGGCTCTCACACCATAGTCGCGCCACGCTTTCAGATGTTCAAGACCCCTATTTGGAGGTGCCAGAAGCTGCTACCTACGAGCTGTCATCCTGTTATAATGTGACCATCGAGTGTGGAGCTGGCGATATAGTCGCACGCATTAGGACCTCTAAGCTCTTTGACGGCAAGGTCTATGCCAAGGGCGCGCCCAAGTCATGCGCCGTGGATGTGAACAGTGCATTGGACTTTGAGCTGCGCATGGGCTACCAGAATCTGGAGTGTAACGTGCGCCAAAGTGGCTCAGGTCGTTATATGAATGATGTCGTTATACAGCATCACGACACCATTGTCACATCTTCCGATCTGGGTCTGGCTGTGACCTGTCAGTACGATCTCACCAACAAGTCTGTGACAAACGATGTGGATCTGGGCGTAATGGGAGACGTTGAGCCAGCAATTTCCGAGGAAGTTATTGTCGATTCACCTAATGTTCTAATGAAGATCACCTCAAGAGATGGCTCCGATATGATGCGCTCCGCCGAGGTGGGCGATCCACTAGCGCTTAGCTTCGAAATCTTGGATCAGCAGAGCCCCTACGAGATATTTGTGCGCGAACTGGTTGCAATGGATGGAGCTGATAATGCTGAGATTACGCTTATCGATGCGCAGGGTTGTCCTACAGATCATTTCATCATGGGACCCATCTACAAGAGCGCCCTATCGGGCAAGATCCTCTTCGCGCACTTTGATGCCTTTAAGTTCCCCTCTAGTGAGGTTGTTCAGTTCCGCGCCCTGGTAACACCCTGCATGCCAACCTGTGAGCCAATCAATTGCCAAGATATGAGTGACATGAGTGGCGACTACAAGTCGCTATTATCCTATGGCCGAAGAAAGAGGCGCGACACTAGTGAGTAGATCAAGCTAATTCTCTGAAATGCCCTTTAATAATCCCTTTACCCCAGCACGAGCCATTGGACAGCCGCAACGGCTCCGGCGTCGAGAGGTAACAACTGGCAGACAGCCTAGTCAGGAGGACCTTCTCTTAGTGCAGTCGATACAAATCACAGACAAGTTTGGTTTCATCAAGAAGGAAGAACTGCAACTCCAGGAGTCGCAAGTAGCCAAGGAGCCAGAGCAGAATTATGACAAAGTCTTTGTGGTGAATGACAGAGTGCCTGGTCTCTGTGTTAATGGCATTGGTAAGCATAAATCAGATCCAAGAGAGGATTAGCTGAATTAATGCCCACCATGTGGCTGATTGAGTTACTTATGAGTCTAAATGAGGAATCCTTTCAGGTTTTATAGTTGCCGTCTCAGTATTTTTATTGGCACAATCCACTGTCATTGGCATCTGGTCGTTTTTATACCGACGACGACAAAAGCAGCAGCCCTATATTAATCACTTTCTGAGCAGCGCAACAAAGTTCAGAGGCGGCAACAACTCCAACAATATGCAATCGTCCACCATGGTCAATACAAAAGGCGACTCCCTGTGTCAGCTCTATGGGAACAGTGAGCACCATGGGAGCCAATTTTAGTAATGGCATACACATTGATTGAACTTTCAGTTAGATCTTGATCAGAACATCTCAAACTATAGGGGCAGTAAAATTATTGGCGTAATTTCGATATTCCATTTTGCATCGCCAAGCCATTAAATACACATTAAAGCGAACCTTTCTAGTAGACAATTTTAGAAAATTATAATATCTGAAAGTGATATTTGAAAATTTGTAGCATTTCTCTAATACTAAGTGCATTTAAATTAATTTAAGAACTTGGAAAAAAGGACGACTGTACTCTCTTACACTTCACTTGTCCTTTTTTCCTAAATCGTTTAATATTATCTTTACGAACTGCGGCAATTTATGTTATTTGTGAATTATTCTAATATCAAAAGGGGTTTATCTTAAAGCAAGTTAAGAAATTTGTAATCAATGATAAGTGAATAAATCTAATCTAATTTAAAGTACTCAATATAATGAAGTTTTTAATTCTGAATAAACAGAAAGGTAAATTGTAGAAAGGTAAACTGGATTCTAGATGTTCAAACACATCAACTTCTGTTAATCCCCATATACAACATCAAACTCACCCTTAATCGATTATCCATTACAGTCCACACCCTAGCGCCATAGTCATTGGATGTGCCCAATATATACGCTCCGGTTGAATCGAAATCGACTGAGTTAATACCAGCACTACTGCCGCTGAGTACAGCACGCGGTTCATTGCCACCTGTTGGAATAAAAAGGCATTGGATTAGGTTTAGCTCGTAAAGCAGTGCTCTGTTATATTTACCTTTGCCAATGTCCCAGAGTTTGACTTTTCTATCGGCACCTCCTGTGGCTACCATGCGTTCCACTGGGCTCCAGCGCACTGCATGTGATTCATTTTCATGCGCTTCGAACTTCATAAAGATTTTTGTTGGATTGGCTTCACCCAAGTAGCCGGCCGCTTTCAACTGCTCCACTGGCATATTTCTAGACAATTCACCATCACCGGCTGTAAATCTCGCATTAATATATTCATCTTCATCGAGGCCTAAGGCTTCCATGGCACCGTTTATTGAGGCGTCATCAAAGTCGTCGTCGCTTATGGTATTTCCAATTAGCCCGATCTGGGCTGGACTGGAGTTGCGATGCAACGGTGTGCCACTGGTTACAGGAATCTGATTCGGTTCACGCACGGCGTCCTCAAGGTCACGTTTCAGTTTTGCTGAACGTTTTCTGAAAATTGACGGCAGTCTTTTTCTAGATATGTTTGAAAACAATTACACATTTTATGTTATACCATAGAAGAGCAAAACAATAAACAATACAAACGAGAGCGCTCGATTTGAAGTATCCTGTACCCATAAAATTTTAATGGAATTCGGAGAACAAATCTGTTGTACATTCAGATAGATAAACGGAGTTTAAAACTCCGTTTAGAGTTTATATTTAGTCAAACAGTTGCTAACTGCAAGAATGTATTATAGACAATACTAATTTTGGACAATTTTGACACAGTTGCCAAGAGACAAGCACAGTGTTTAAGTCAGGACTGGTTAGAGCAGACGAATAATCAATTAATTACCTTCAATTAAATATAGTACTGTATTATATTCACTTAATGGGCACAGAAAATAGAGTCACATCAAAAAAATTATGAATGAAATTAAGAAATTAATCCACGTACACAAAGCCCAAGTCTTTGTGTTATTTTTTGGTTTTAGTTTGGGTGTTAGGTGCTGCTGAAATATAGGATATTCGACACATGCCAAATGGCAACACATTAGTATGTTATTCGTCAGATTATTAACCACATTTTTAATGTTGTTCCAATTTTATATGGTTTTTATAATGTATTATATTACACGTAATGAAAGAAACTTAGCTGATATAACCTTGAAAATCTTCGAAACATGTTAACGAATACAGAAACGGGTATACAATGAGCACTCAAACTTAAAAATCTCACATGATGCACACGAGATGTTTACTAAACAAAAATCAAAAGAACATAAAATTATCTAAATAAAAATATAGAAGCACCAAGAAATTCACAGATGAAAGCGTTTATAAAAACATAAAAATTGGCAATTAGTTTGAAATGTTAGCGTTAGATATAAGTAAATGATATATACATACATACATACATGATACAATGCGATACTATTTCGATGTTTATGCTAAATATTTTAGGAACAGTTTTCGATTATATTATTACCTTATTATACTTTCGTTCTCCTCATTCAGTTTATCAGCATCTTTCGACTTATAGCGCATTAATCTGTCCAGCAAACAGCGATTTTCATCCTGCAATTACACAGAAAATATAAAGCGATTATTAGATATTTTTTATAGTCACATACAAGAAATTAAACAAAAGTATATGAGGTAAAAGAAACTATTGTGCGAACCGTTTTAAACCGAACCGAACCATCCATTTGTGCACTGGGAACAGAATGTGCAAACAAAATCTTTTCGCTGCCAATGAGCTCCAGAAGAAAATAGAACGCCATAACATCATTTTATGAATACATACAAGTATGTATTTAAAAAGCAATAAATATGTATATATTGTTCTATGTACTATTTGATATATGTGGTTTGGAATAATAAAAGACATACTGAACAATAATTCCTTTTATATTACAAGTGTTTGCCCGGATGATACCCTGTACGTAAAGTTTTCTAAATCTATTATAAAAATGTTGAAGTATATTTTATCAATGGTAAGAGTTTCCAACAAAAAAGTATATATACAAATATATACATGGAATGTACATATATGTTTGTTTTTAAATCAAGTGTCTATCACATGCCAAATTGTCTGCGTCTCGAGCATATATAGCCTGTCGGATCGACCCATTAGCATGTTCATCCGTTTATTGGCAAACATGTGGACAGTAGAACATCTATATAATGCCCAGAATGATTTTCTTGTATATATTTCAATATATAAGATGATAATTTTGAGTTCTATTTAGAAAGGTTTGACGATGCTTAGTGAGTGTAGTTGGGGATAATTGAAATCTTTGCATCTAAATATAAAAAGTAAACAAACAATTGGTTAATATGTATATTAGACGACATAATATACTAGAAATATGTTCTAATTTGTTGGCCAACTAATGTCTTACTAAAATTTTGTGTATATTA
Organism: Liodrosophila aerea; assembly: GCA_035045005.1. NCBI lineage: Eukaryota > Metazoa > Arthropoda > Insecta > Diptera > Drosophilidae > Liodrosophila > Liodrosophila aerea. Next base: position 1,419,418 of record JAWNNL010000753.1, read on the forward strand.
AGGCACAGCAGAGTGTTCTGGATCGGTACTCTCCATACATTATATAGCCACACTAATTGTTTTAAACAAAACGAAATGGCATATAACTCAAGCACAGGTAAACTCGCAAAAAGCATCAGAACTATTCGTAGTTTAACAAATTACTTGGCAGATTTTTAAACATTATTTTCATTCACAACATTTGAGTTTTGAGGTAATTAATTAGAACTTTCCGTTTATAAATAAAACACACTTTGGGTAAAGACCGAAGCTAACCTGTTGCTTATCACTTGGCTAGTAAACATAATAATTGTTGTGAAAAATAACGTGGTGTGCTAGGCCGATAAAACGGGTGAAATGATAAATAGAGAAAGTGGTAAGTATGTACACACAATGTTGATGAATATACAATTAATAAAAGTATAATATATAAATAAGATTAGATTAGATATGCGCTGTGAGCGATTTAGCTAGATATTTAATACAAATTAGTAGTATCAACATTATAGCCACATATTAGTACTTAAACGGCTAATAGCTGTCACTGTGATGTAGTCCAAGCAATTCACTTAGACATTGCAAACACAATTATCTAAAATTCTTATTAGCAACTACTCACCGGGAACTTCACAATTAAGTTAACTCTAATTTGTATAAGGCTATACACGATATAATTTTGATTAACTAGAAACTTGCTAAACAATATTTCAAATATATTTATGAACGTATATACTAATCCATTTATAAACTATAAAGCAAAGCTACAACGATAGCATCTCAGAGGCATGTTTGACCAACTCACCTGAACACCTCGCAATTTATCCTCAAGTGAGCTGAATGCCAATTGCAAAGCCGTGTGCTCATCGAAAAGCGTTGAATTAAGTTTCTTTAGCTCCTCCAGACTGGAATGCAGTAGCTGTACCTCAGCGCGCAAGCGATTGTTAATAGTTTGTTGTTCATAAAGGCTACAATTGTGATAGGGAAAAGTATTAAAAAGTTTATATTGTGTGACATCAATATTCTGTTATCAATAATCACCTGTGCTCCTTCTCGGCAATGAGTTTCTTTTGCTGTTCTACCTTAAGATTTAAATCGACAATCATTTGGGAGTTTTCACCCTTTCTTTTGTGCAGATCAGTTAGTTCCTCCTGTTGTGCCAGCAGCTTCTTTTCAAGGTTAGCTATGGCAACGCTAGAACCGCTGCCACCTGTTGACACAGCATTTCGCAGTTGTTCGTTCTCCACCGAAAGCTTCAAATTGTCCGCCTTTAGCTGCGACACATGGTCTATGAGACGGTTGTCTATGTTATTGAAAGATAGAATATTGAAATATATTTAGATAATTAAAAGAAGCAATGATGACGAGGCCACTCTCAATCAACAACATTATTAAATGTCTGCGTGTGTGTGTGTGTCTGCAGGCACTCGCGTGTTTCTTACTTTGTACAATTATCTCCTTGAAATTCTCGCACTCCTTGCGGTCGCGTTCTCGCAATCTCTGGACGATGTGCTCGCGCCACACGAACTCCTCGGTGGTCATATTGCAATGCGAATGAATCCTCGCTTCCTTAGCCTAAAAGTTGCTTAGCGTCCTACTGTTGTTGTCGTCACAAAGTTTGATCCGGCATAGTTAAGTGGCCAAGGCTAATCTACTCAATTTCAATTATTTCGACTTTAATGCGCAAATTTAATTAATTTTGCTCTTGAAATCAGTTTATTGTTTTCTTGTGCTAAGATATTGTTGTGGCCGGACGATATATATTGTAAGCTCCCTTGTGCAAGCAGCTGATGATGATGTGGTGGCCAGACGATAAATATCGTACGCTCCCGTGTGCCAACAGCTGATTCATCATGATGTCGCGGCTTATATCAGAAAGCTGATTGCTGTGAAATGTTAGTGTTGTACAACAACCAATGGGCGCAACTTATTCAAAAACACCTTCAATTGCTGTAAATTTTACAGTTTAATTTATTAACAATTAGTTCATATTCCCACTAATTTTAACTAAAAAATTATATATTAGACTGTTCCGATATGACTGATTGCAAATTCTAAAAATACCTTGCCTAGCTAAACGTAACACGTTGCGTAAGATGAACGCTCAGCTTGATTCAGTGTGGTGCAGCTGTTGTTATCAGTGTGGAGTCGTTAAAGCAGCTGCCAACTAAAGTACATTTGTTTTAACAAGCTTACTAAATGAATATGCCAAATAGTTTCCCCTTTTTTTTAAATTGTATGTATATGACAGACATGGTCCATGCATAGCTGATAAGGGAACAAACGAGGCTTCACATTGAACTTCCCATCAGGTTTCCATAACCTATATTGACCTAGCTGCGTTAAGGTCAACCGCAATGGAAACCGCAGTTCCAATCTGTAAAAACGCAAATGAATGAAACCTATTATATTCAATAAAATATGATACAACACTCACGGGTTTCCATATCAATAAAAGCCAAGCTACCCACAATTCAATGTTAGCATTCATCAAAGCAAATTATCGGCATTTCGAAAGAAAATAAAAATAATTTTACATATGAATCGAATAAATATGATGAATAAAACTCAGCAAAGAGCCAAATGAGGAAATGAGTGGGAGGACCAACTAAAGAATTGCCTAATGGAAGCTTGGAGAACAGAGAAAGAACAGAGATGTGCATGATTGAAGATTATTATAAATAAGTATTGTTTTTACCGACTTTTAATGACTGCAAATGCTGCAAAACCTGTAGCTACAATAAATATAACTTGACTTTTTCACTCTTCTAAACACTTAAAAGTTTGCTACAAGTCGCCAAGAGTTAAGTACTTTTCGCCCATTTACTAATGATGTGAACAATATCTATAATTTGAGCGCAATTAAAATCGCTTAAAACACACAATGAAATCCAGCATCTGGAGTACCTGGAGTTTAGCTATTTCCCTGTTCTAAATACGCATAATACGTGTATAAGCAAAACGTATCAAAACATCACTAAACACGCAAAGCCAATTAAAATCGTTTTATAACATGCAAACTTCTACAATACTCTGTACCTACGTGAGGAAAAAATGTTTACTCGCGAGTAGACAAGTTTAATAAAAATAAAATAAAGAATATATCCAGCAGGAATGTGCTGGTCGAGTGTGCGCGAAGTTAGAGAAAGACTGGGACTGGATCTGGGACATTATGTTAGTTATTAAACCCCATATTACACTATATGATTAGATGATATAGCAATGGAAATACGTTTATTCCCGGAGTAATTTGTTTTCTGGAAACTAAATAATAATTTAGCATTCCATGCAAGAGGGAAAGACTTGGCCTCACCAGGATGTGGCCTTTGGAATAGGAGTTGCACTGGCATCGAAGGCAGGAACTCGACTCCTTTAGAGCTCACCATACCAAATAACCTACAATGGGGTGCCCCGTACACTATCCATACACGAAATCTAATTCAATTAAGCAAAGTTAATGGCCTTTGCGCAACATACGTCACCGTCAATGTAGCCATTGTATGTAATTGATCTTTGCCTGCTGATTACCTGCCGTGTTGTTGCAGTTGTTGTTGCAGCAGTTGTTGTTGCAGTTGCTGCTGTTGTTGTTGTTGTGCCAATGGCCATTATATGCGCGAGCCTTTTCGAATCCAATTGTAAATTAAATGCAACTTTAGGATTATTCACCAGCTTCAGTTTTAAGTGCAACAACAGCAACAGGAGCAGGAGCAACCGCAGCAGTAGAGAGGCTGTGGCAGCAACAGGCGTGCAACACACTAAAGCTAGATTTGAGGCAACTATTCGTGCGATTGTTTTGGACTTTTCCTCTTGCTACGATAAAGAATTTTAATTAATGCCATAATATTCCGAAGACTTCAGTGTGTGTGGTTAGACATATTTTTTTGTATGTTGCTTATTATTACAAATTTAGATTCTGTGTATCGCATAGCACATGTATCTGTCTAGTTTCTGCAGAGAATTATCCACACCTAACCAGTTTTCCAATATATGTACATAATAGTATTTAGTAATGGCATTGACAAATAGAAAACTTTGTATAGATAGTAAACGAAATGTTTATTACAATTCCCATATTTTGTCTCACATGCTAAGAGCACTCTCGATTATCGCTTCTAATATTTCGCCCAAGTATTTTCCGACTTTAATTAGTAGCCATTCGGTCAGGGGATTGGTTAACTTAGACAAATGGCCAAATTCTCGTCGTATTAAATTGCATATTTTATGCAAATTTCAAATCGAATTTATAAGCATTTCCGACACCTGTGTCAAACCGGTTCTCTGCCACAAACTTCTTTGTTAGAGCAGCATGAAAATAATCTAGACTTCATCTTTGACTTCAGTTAACTTAATTTAAAGAGCTTGTTAAGTCGAGCCAGAGACGAGCTGTTAGAACAAAATAAATACGTCAATTATATTCTTTTATGTTACTCATTTATATGAGCAAATGAATTTATAGTACGGGTATGCCATGAAAATACAGTTGAACGGTTGTGTGTCTGGGTGTGTGTGTCAGGTACATATGTATGTATGTACGCTTGTAGCATGTCAAATTGGTTAAAGAAGATGCACCGTACAAGTGTTTTCACACCGCGTCTAGCTGTGTCTGTGTGCCTGAGTGTGTGTGTGTGAGAGAGTTGTAATTTAGTGAGAGTTCTCACGTCAATTACTCGTACCTGTTGTGGTTACTCTTTGGTTTAGCATCGATGGGGTTTCCTTCTCATAAGCAGAGCTTGTTTAAAGGGACAATGTATACCTAACACATACATATGTATGTATGTACATACATATGTTTTCCTTTGTTTCCTTTCCATTTTTTAGGTATACATAACTAAGACCTATACAATAGCTTTTCGAAATGCCACCACAATTAATTATCGGCCGTTTCAAAGAAGCCATAAGATAAAGAAAATGTTAAACTAACATTTAATGCAAATATTTGCATTCAGTTTATGGGGAACTTGAAAGCATTGACATATGCATATAAAATACGTGTGTATATATTTCAGAGTTTGATTGACATAACAAAGCCACATAAACAAGAAAAAATCTAGCCAAAAATACAACAACAAAACGCAAGTAATATTATTACAGCTAACCTTATTTGTGTTGATTTGATACGTTGTTCTCAAGCCTTCACTTAACGTGCAAATATTTGGCACAGTTCGCATTACATGCACACAGCCATACAGCCATAGAAACAGAAAAATAGAAAAACAGACAAACAGACAAAGAGACCAGCATACAGACAGACAGACAAACAGGTGTTTAATGACAAAAATGTCGCGGTGATTTATGCAAATGGTGCATGGAGCGTAAGGCAGCATAACGGCAATGGCACGGCACGGCGCGGCAATCAGCAATAGGCAAACGCTTGCCCGTTTTAAGACGAAATTTGTGGCAAGTCTGAATTGAAAATGCAGCAATTGCGGCACGGCACCACGGTGGCAGCGGAGGCAGCGCAGCCAGTGGCAGGAGGCGCTGAAACTCTAGCTGGAACCGTGGCGGCCAACGCATAAATGCAACCTGCCTTTCTGAAACTTCATTCATTTAATGCAGCTACTAATAGAAGCAGCGCAAAGTCAAACTGAAATTTGGTCTACGTTGTGGCAGCAATTGAGCTCGGGGAGGAGGCACAACATAAACAAAAAAACAAGAGAGCGAGAGAAACCATACCAATAAAACAATTGAGAAGCTGTAAAAACCACAACGAAGAAGCAGAGTGCCTTAAACCGGTTTCGAGCATAATGTAAATGAAGCAAGCGGATCAGTAGAGGCGTAGTAGATCAGCAGGGCGCAGCCATACTGTAAAACACACTGCACACTGCAATACTTCAGCCACACACATTGTACTTACATAACCTTAGTATACCGACAGACGAGAAGATATAGTGCTAGATCGATTTAGCTGCTCCAGCTGATCAAGAATATGTATATGTACTTAATGGGGATTGCCACGCCTTGCTTTGCCTTTACCTGCCTTTGCACAAAATTATTACTCCCTAATTTACCGTCAATTCCGCGCCTCTCCGACAAATTTACATTTTTTCTATTCTTAACAGAGTGCGCCAAAGTTAGACTTAACAGCGCACTGTTAACCGTTTGGCGTAAACGGTTCGCTTACCATATGCTGCACCTGCAGATTGCCCATAAAATAAATAAAAACATGTCGACAGTCCGCGTCAGCTGCATAGAGACAGTGCAAAGGGTTGGCTGCATTGCATGTTGATTCAAATATATTTCATTGTCTGCTATTATAATACATTTATGTTAATGTCACTGCCAACGTTTGTGTTGGTAACACTGCAAATGTAACTCAATGGCAACACTGGCTTAACATTTACAGTTCATTGTTTAATTTCAACTAATGGGGTTCTATTCAGATGGCGCGATGGTTGTAATATTCATATCTATTTTTCAACTTTTATGGTAGCTACGTGTGTATATGTGCACATACATAATCCTTTTACTTGTCTCACCAGCTAAACGAGTAACAAAACTGGTTTACCACAGACAAACCAGATTTCTTAACCGTTTCGAACTGAGCAGAGCAGAGCGCCCACTTGTTGCCCTGGCGCTGCCACGGTCGCCAAAGTCAGTTCCGAGCCAGCTACCTGTGATTTCAGGTGTTATAATCGTCGTGCGCGCTTGGCTCGAATAGTTTAACACGAGCTACCGGTTTCGCGATAGGGGCTCAACCAAACTCAGTGTCTGCACGAAGAGAATTATAATAAAAATAAATAAAGCAAAAAGAAATAATATTCGAAAAGCATATCTGTCAAAGCGCTCCGAGGAATATTGAGCTGCCCATAATAAGCCATAAAATATTATAAGCTTGCAAATGAAAGCCGTCGCGCTATAGATCCGAAATGATATTGTTCTTGTGAAATTGCTTTTGCAAAGAAGTTATAAAAGGTAAATAGCAGCGTTGTGTGCGTGTGTAACTCTGTGTGTGTGCGTGCGAGTGTCTATAATTATGTTAAATTCCTCAGCCAAAAACAAAATGTAACTGATGTATAATCTTGGGTTATTGTGCTGCATTTTTCGCATGAACTGACATACAAATATAGTAGTATAAGAAGCGGTATAAACAAATCTGCCATTGTGGGAAACGAAAACAAATAAATCGCAAAAGTGAAACTCCCGCTGCCAAAATAAAAGTGGAAGATGCCACATGAAATATGCAAATAAATATGTGTATAGAGAGTCTGCAAACTGCCGCAAATAACGGAAATAACAATTCACGTTTATCAAACGGAGGACAACGCCACGCTCTCTGACTGTCTCCCTGTCTATCTACCTGTCTGTCCGTCCGTCTGTCTGTCTGTCTGTCCAGTCAGAGGCTCACTTTTCCGCCGTCGATTATAATTGCAGGACGTTTTGGGTTACTGTTGGTCGTGCGGTGCTGAGCGCGACATAGCTGACCTCAATATTTGGACGGGACTGTGGCGATAGTGTTGTAGCAGCTTGTGGCTGCCCGCATGTCTCTGGGGATAGCTAGATCCATAGTCATAGACATGGCCATAGCAAATAGCGTTTTGTTCGGGGGGTTCGCAAATGAGGTCACGTGTGCGCAGTGTTTGCAAATAAACTGCTGCTGCTGCCGCTGCCGTTGCTGCCACAGGTATACGCCACGGAGAGTCGCCAGACGATCAACATCAACATTTAACATCAACTTGCCACACTACTTTTACTGCACGCAGCAGCAGCAGCAGCAGCACGAGCAACAACAGTTGTGGCCGCAGCAGCCGTCGGCAGTTGTTGTCGTTGTTGCTGTCGCTGTGGTTCGTGTTGTACGTTTTATAGATTTTTGAGCAGGTTTAAATGCTTTTTTTTGTTTTTTTTTTTGGCTAACAACTAGTGGTGTGGGTGTTGTTGTTGTTGCCGTTGTTGCTGTTGGTGTTCGACCAGCGCCATGTTGGCAAAAGTGAAACTTATATCTTTGCAAATCCCAAAGAAATCAGCCACCGGTATACCATATAATTTATGTGGCAAATACTCGTACTACTTGTTGCAATCAACATAAAACCCGTGCTGTTAACATTTTTTCGTTTAGTTAATTATCTGTATTTTCTTTACTGCTTACAGGTGCTCAGGTCAAATGCCCAACTAAAAGCAAAAGTGTGTACAAATTATTAGGTTCTACCCGCGCGACAGTCAAGTCTGATCTAACCATTTATCACCAATGCAATAAGTTTGTCGAACTAAAATGTAGTGCTATCTGTATCACATACTAGAGCAAGGATTATAATTAACATATATACCTACCCGTACGTGTTAACATGTCAAACAGTAAGGCTACAGTCAAGAGTGCTCAAGTGTGGCTAGAAGCCATAATTTATGATATGATTTATGCGAACCTGTGTGATTGCTCTTAACTGGTAAAGTCAGTGAGGTCATTGCAATCGTGCAGACGGAATTACAATCACAATTCTTGTTGTACTATATAACCTTGATACTACAAGTTAAGCACACTCGACTGGACCCATTCTTAATTGTCTGTAAATGCTTTGTGCTTTATGCTGAACTCTCGATACAATTGCTTTTAGGTGCATACAAATTGGATTACTGCATATACAAAAGAACGGTAAGTTTCATAGATATAATAGATATATCTTTTATCTTTTATAAGATTGCATGGATTTGGCTTATAATTTTATGTAAATATCAAGATCAATCACATAAGGCATTCCTCAAACTAAATCTAAACCAAACACCCTGTTAGACTATCTAAGCAAATAAATTTCTTTTCCTCAACACATAATAAAACTCTGACTAATCGAGACGTATCTGATAAGTAATGTTGGCTTAAATACTAAAGGTTAAGTTGATTAGTTGGTCGTAACAGATCGTATACGAGTGTGCAGTAATAGAAAAATAGAGCAGTCTTGCTTATATATATGATCTTGCTTAACATTGGCATAACGAGCTGGTCTCAGCAATTTCGTAATTTGGAGTATCTAAGCGAATACATACACGTATCTTAAAGTGAATATGTGTACATTAATTCGTATGAATGCACGTACGTAAAATAGTCTTTATTTGGTCCGTATGCATTTTTTCCAATGGTAATGCTGACATCGACAGTTCAGCAAATTTTGTGTTGAAATCGAAATATGAAACCTGAGAAGCGGAAACCGACACGTGGATTGCCAAATTCACTGAGCAAAGTAGACCATATGCTATACCTAAGGTCCTAAACTTCAGAAAACATAAAATAATGTGTAGATACTTTTTAACCAACTTAATTAAGTAACAGACGGATGTGTAAGCATCTGAGTCAACTTTCAACATTGCGAATTGAAAGACACAAGGACGGATATGGCAAAATCTGTTTAGTTTCTCGTCTTAATTAAGAACACGGCTTTTTTATGGGGTCGGAAATGTCTCTTTCGCTGCATTACACGTTTCGTGACAAATTCATTATTCCCCCGGCAAAAAACAGGTATAAGAAGATATTGGAAAACAACAGTAAAGCTTAAAACAAAATGGAGAATCACTTGTCATGTTTTTTGATTACTAAATGAAAATAGAAAAGCAAAAGATTGGCAAAAACCAACATACTATATGTACAAGAAAGAGTGAAGAACGAATCGAAGCAGCAAAAAATAAGAGATTGTAGACTTACTATAGTCTCTGACTTATGCATGAATCTTCACAAAACAACCGACGACCTGATGTTGGCTTGTAGTATGTATAAGTATGTATGTATGCAGTGTACATGCTGAACATGATGAACATGAAAATACGCTCAATTTATATAACGCAAAGTAGCGAATCTTTCACACGCTCCGAACTAGTCGGGCCATCATATCATACATTTTGAAAGGGTAAATAAATCTGGCCAAAAAACCGACAACAACAGTTTGGCTAATAGGGGCGTAATTGGCCCCCTCCCCTACATACTATTGTTGTGAAAATAAATAATAACTACCGGCGAGCCAAAGATTCACAAAACATTAGAGAAAAGTTGTATCAACTTGGACTCTCATTAGCTGTAAGTAAATTCTAACCTCATTAGTCTTTTGAGCAGCATACCATACATACGTACTTCAGGGTGTCTGTGACTGTGTCTGTGTCTGTATGTATATTTTACAAACAATTTAATAGTGCCAACGTCGTTTGCTTTCACCTCTCGAATTACGTTAATTGAGAGGCAAACAAAAAGCAAAGAGCTGAAAAAGCAGAAGATGTAGAAGTGGCCACAGGGCGACAACAGCCCAGCGGCAGCTTTAAGACTTTTCAGTGTAAATTATGCTTAAAAGCCAAGTAAAGTAAAATGATGATGGCCGGGCCAACATCGCAGATAACATCAGACAGCAGACAGCAGAACATTTGGTGAAAAGCAAGAGAGAAGAATAATAAATTTACGTAATTGCACATTCTAATAAAAGTGGCAAATTTACTACAGTTACAGCTACAGTTAAAGCCACTTATTGCAGGCGATGTTAACTTAACTAATCGCATCAAATAGCTTAATATGTGAAGCATAACAGAGTTTAGATCTTGTCTTAATGCGCATAGCAGGTTATAAGCCATAAGTGTAGAGACGACAGTAGCTCATCCTATAAGCGTAGAAATAATATTAAAATTCAATTTGTATTATGAAGCGATGCTCTATTTATAAGCCACCAAAATCGTAGCGTATAAGTGTGAAGTTAGCCATAAAATATCAACTTATGCACACACACACACACACACGCCACACACGCACATGCACATGCACATATAAAAAAGGTTTAGTCTTCAGTTAAGGCCAGGCTTTGCTCGGCAGTCGAGCAAAATCTCATCTTAGATTTCCATAGCTCTATATATGGTCAATTCTAAAGTGGGCAACAAGAAAACGCGTAGACAGCGCCAAGATGGCTAAGTTAAATATTTATTGCATATTGATGTCAGGCCATGTAAGGCTCGCCGAGCCGCCTTTGTACGACTACTACATACATATGCATGCATGTATGTATGTACGAATGTACGTCTGCATTTTCAAGTTATCCTTACCTTCAACATAAAAGTAAACAGTAGCAGAATCTGAAAACATTGACTTGGCTCCGAGTACGAGTAACTTCCTCAACTGCCTCTGGCAGTACTATGTGCGAGTACTTTCCTTATTCATATTTATGAATCCAAGTTAATAGTTCCGTTTGAAATTTGTTCACTGTTCTTATTGCTCATCAAATTGGGTATTTGCATCTGCAGTAAAATAAAAATGGAAATAAAAAGAAAATAAAAAACTAATGCTCAAATCGAGGCTAAAGGATGGGCTTATTGAAAACACAAATTGAGAGTCTATAAAGTTTATGCAATAGCAAAGCCAATAAACCCTATGTTTTGTTTAAGTACAGGCTTCAAGTTTAAGGAAGAGAGTAACTGAATGAAAATGATTTACAGCTCAGACACTTGATAAGAGCAATTTACATTGGCCCAAGACTTGGCTATAACTTTTGGCTTATTTCAATTACCACTCCATTTACCCAAATGAAGTTGAGCAAGCACAATAGCCAAACTCATGCCATTATAAGTCATTAACCTCCGAGTTTATAAATGAAGAAATAAATCTTGAATATGCCAACTTCTCATGAAAATTAAGTGTACTTAATTACAATATAATTCGTTGCTAATTAGAGTTGTTTTTTGCTGATGAAATTTAATTACATTTAATTGCAGTTCAAATGGCATCACACGCTTGCAGAGCAGCTCCCCTGAGATCTGGCTTATTGGGTCTGGTGCTGCTACTTTGCTGCTGCCAATATACAGTCGGTGTGTTGGGCAAATCACAAATGTGCGAGGTGGAGACTGGCCAAACGAATATTATACTGGACATTGAAGAGAGTCGAGGGAATTGTAAGTATTTGAGAGAAAGAGAATATGTACATGCTTACACACGGAGATCAGTTTGGTTGGTTGGTTGGTTAAGTTCTTGTTGCTATTTTTATTTCGCTGGCTGTGCAGACTTCATTAGGCCCCAAAAGCCTTCAACAATTTAGACATTGATGGGTGCTTCAGCATGGCGAACGTCTTTACAACAATTTATCGTCGTTTTATTCGCCTTTCAGCCTTATTCTGTGGCAGCTTTTGCATCTGTTCGATGCTTCAGTGAGACGTCTCCTTTATATTTCACAATCTGTTAGACACTTTTCAGTAGCGTCAGTTGCCGCCAGCCGCCAAGCTCCCATTATAATGAAATTGTTTCATACGCCCTACTAAGCAGTCAACGACTTAGAGAATGCGCCTTTGATGCAAATCGCATTAAAGTACTTACATAAGAATGTAGAGCTTAACACGCTACAACACAGCACAACACAGCGCAACACAACACAACACAAGACAACACAACACCAAAACACGCTACGAGCTACAAGCTGCATGCTACAAGAGCCACAACAGCCACAACAGCTACAACAGCTAGAGTTAGCTTCAGGTTTTTCCAGCAAGTACACTTTATTACCAGATATAAAGTTTCATTGAGGTATGCAAGACATCTCGGAGCCAAATCGAACCAAACTGAAGCGAGCGAGCCAAGGCATGGCTAAAATGAAAAAACGAGCTAATAAATTGACAGCCAAGCAGCAGATCGTAGGCTCAATATTTGTAAGATTAATCAACTGCATAAACTTATGCATATATTCACTTCACATGGAGAATTTTATAAAATTACTTTGCATTGGGAGCCGGCAGTGGGTAGAAAGTGTTGCGGACACTAAATTGCTAATCTATGCAGAAGAGAGTACTGTTGCAGCCGGGGTCATTTCACCAGGAAATTTCAATTAGTAACAGCTAGTAAATTATGAGAAAGCTCGCAACTGGCCAATTGCAGTCGAGTAGAAGAGAAGAAAAAAAAAAATAGCTATAAAACTGCCAGGCCTTAATTAAGGCACATGAGAAGAGACAAGCACAGAGTCGAGAGGCGAGTGCCGAGTGCCGAGAGCAAGAGCCAAGAGTTGGTCAGGAATTTGTGCGCAGAGCAACAGCAAAAAGGAAACAACAAGAAGAATTATAACAGAAATGGCTCAAGACTTAGTGATAGGGCATTGTAGATACATAGATACTTACTACATGCCGCTTCTGTTCCACCCAATGTAACAGAACTTAAATGGCATAGGCACAGCACAGACTTGTTGCAGCAACAGCAGCAGCAACAACTCGCAGCAGCCAGCCAGCCAGCCAGCCAAGCAGCCAGGCCGAGACTTGCAAAAAACCGGAAAATAGAAATCGGAGCATTGATTTGGTTTCCTCTACGTACTATACACATGCTGCTATAATTGCAACGGACTTTCTAGAGTATAGTATATCTTATTGTAGTCTATTCCACATGAGTATACTCTTACTAATATCTCAAGTCAGCAAAACACAAAGTGAAAGGCTCCTCATGTCGATCCGATCGTTCCTTCCTTAGCAGCAGTAGTTTCTTTCTACATCATTTTTTTCTGTTTTTCGTCGTTTCATAGTTAACAACCGAGACTTGTAACTTTAACTGAGAAATGGCCATTCATTTTATTCGCATATTCAAATTATTTTTTCTAAATATCATCTCATCTTAAGTTATTGGACAACCCACCACGCCGGCCGAACTGCCAATTTATGGTGATCCTAACACGGAAATTGCGCTCGATCTAGTCTTTCCAAAGGGACAACCGACATTCCTCTTGGATGGCAAAAAGCTAAAGCTACTGCAGCCGCTTGATCGCGATGAGGAAAATCTAAGCCACATTGTGTTCCAGGTGAGTTCGACTGAGCAGAAAAAAAACCACATGACATAGACTCCACTTCCTGCTGCCTCTTTTTTCCACTGTTGCTAAATGTGTATAAATCAGATGCAAGCGAGACACTCATCTAATGAATGCGACATGGCAGATTTAATCTTCAGAATCACTGAATTCACTACGCTTCTTTCTTCATATATGTTTTTTCTCAGATTTTTTCTCCTTCATCTGTTTCTACTACACTCACTATCTTCTCATTCTTTTCTTTTTTACCAGGTTTCCTGCACCATTCGCGAGTCAAATAAGAAGCGCAACATTCCGTTGATTGTGCGCGTGTCCGATGTCAATGACAATGCGCCGCACTTTATGAACACGCCCTATGAGATCACCGTTCCAGAGGTAAATACAGATTTACTAAATTCACTTGAAAACATACAGCGTTTAACAAGTAACATCGGTTCTCTACCTGGCTTTCGAAAACCTTTACGTTTCAAGATTTGTATCTGACTCTGGGCTTCGAATTTCATGTAACTCCCGAATGAGGTAGTTTTGTTAGATTGACAAACCTTAAATATTCTAAATGTGCTGAAAACTAAAATCTTTCTTATATGGGTAAATTGTCGTATTAGTCATATACCATCTCACAATTTAGTCAAAAACTATTCACGCCATTAATCACAATTCATCATTCACAAAAAGTTCTAATGACTCTAGAAGCAGCTGATGATAATTTTATTCTGCGAATCCGCACAAAGGATATTGATTATGCATAATTAATTATATAATTAGTCGCCCATAGGAAGCTTTGTACTTTGAACTTTGCAGCTGGCCACCTAAGAGACATCTAAAAAGTCATAAAAGATTATTTATTAGACATAGTAATTCAATAGAGACACACACACACATTATTCGGACATGAAAAACTTGTTAAAAGACTGCATAAGACTTAAGAAAAATTGTACAAAATTTCGCTTGTTAAGAACTCGTATAAAACTCTTTTTGATACGGTTCTTTTATGATTGTGCCGGCTCTCACTTGGCATAGAGTTTTATGGCACATGAGCTAAAATACTACTATGATTCTCACATAGCCGTATGGCTAATTACTAGGAAATTCATAATTATTAAACAGTTTAAACTTTACCACTTATAATAACTTGGTGAAAACCTGTTCACGTATGCATGAGGCATCAGTTGGGGTCTCGAGACCGCCTAGTTTGTGAGATTTAAAAGCGATTTGAATATGTCATAGCAGCCACCTGGACACCAAGAGCCTTGCCAAATGATTTGATTCATAAATTATTCATAGTACGACTGAGAATGGAGAACAAGGGAAAAGACAAGACGACAAGAACACAGAGAAAAGCCGCAATAAATCTGCCAATCTAGGTGCACAGCATGAAGATTAAGTGGAAGACCATTGTATACGTAATGCCTTAGTGCACAGGATTGTTACTAACTTTTGTTTATTGTTTTATATGGCTTACATTATATCCTGCATTTTATGTGCATACAGGGTATACGCTAGTTGAGTCATTACCTTCGCTGATTGTCGTCAGATTCTTGCTGTGCTGCAGCTGCACCTTGGATCAGGTCGTGCCAACGGGATCTGCAGCAAGTAGTCTTTGAGATAATATTCTCCTGCTGCTGCTGCTGCTCTCTTTCTCTGTTTGTCGCTCTTTCTCCTCTCTCTCACACAGAGACAGTCTGATAATCTTTCCATGTCTACTTCGCGTACTATTTTCTATGATTGCTGTGACAAATACCTCACAAAGTGTTTGCAATTAATATGCAATGATCCACAATAGGAAACATACATGTATTATTATTTATGTATACTGTTAACCGCATTCCCCCTCACACTGGGCAGTGAGTCCTAAACGAAATTCATTATCGATTTAATTGCAATTGCTCTCAGCAATCAGCCAACACACCGTAAAAAGCCATCGCGCCTTTGCGTTGCATTTTAATTTAGACTATAGTATAAAGACTCGCTGATTTACTGAATTGCCGACTAACTGACTCGCTGAGTTGCTCGGTTGCTCGGTTGCTCAACTAATAGTATCCCTTGAGATTGACAGTGATGAAGCTCATTAAACCCACAATTACGCCCAATAAGGCTGAACTCTCTTACGGCATAGATCGGCGGTATTAAATTTTAAATAAAATGCCTAGATTGAATCTGCGAAGCTCACTCGAGTTAATGAACAGAGGAAGCGATTTAGAATACATCATACATCGAGTGATTGAGTGATAAAATACCAATTATTACATATCGATATAAATGGGTTTTCTTGTTCAATTATAACTTGAATTCACTCTAACTGGTTGCAATTATTCCCATTATTATTTACTAAAAACTAAATCGATTATATGCTTGAAAATAAATACAAAGTTCTTTATGTAAGTCAGAGTAAATTATTACAGCTGTAGTTATTACTTGTTGTAATGGCACAACACCTGCTGTAACTGATTATACCCTCTGTATCTCTGCTACGTGTGCAGGGTATCAAGAAATATAATCGAACGAACAGATAGACTTACAAGTCGCCTTGCTGCTTTTATTGTGTACGGGCACGCTTAACAAATAATTTCGTGCAGGCGATACAAATCTTGTATGCCCCTCCACCTACACCTACACACACACACACACACACACACACGTACACACACAAATGCATACAAACATACATATGTATATGTAAATACAAACAATATCAACAATTGCAGGCAATTGCCAGATGCAGCGCAAATATTTATTCAGCGAGGTGCAGGTTGAGTGTGAGTACTCGTACTCGTATTCGTATTCGTACTCATACTCAAACTTCTATTCGTATACGTATTCGTACTCGTATATCACGTTCCGCTTGCATACTCATACCAGTAATGCATACAGCGCATTTCGGTGGTTTTTTGGCGGTGTTTTTTTTATTATTTATTTCTTTTTCTGTTTTTTTTTTTGTGCCTGCAACCTGATGCACGACACGGAGCTTCCCCACAGGCGACTCTTTATCTCCCTTTGGGTACACCCCTGCCCCGCACAGTTGGGCCACCTTTGGAGTATATAAATATGCATAAGTTTACTGCATACATACTCGCATGTTTCTCGCTTAGCTTAGTCGTTAGTTAGTTGGTAGTTGGTTTGATAGAGTTCTCTATTTGCTGACAAAACGTATGACTGGCTATTATGCAGTCGACGGCTTCTTCGTTCTTTGATGCGTTTGCAGTTTACCGAAAAAATTACATAATATTTAATGATATTAAACGCTGCATACCAGTAACTCTGCCTATTCACTTGCCATTTAACTTAAGTGCAACAAAAAGCTAGTTAGAGTGAGGCAGAAGCGAGAGGACTGACTAACATACACCCTGTAAGTAGATAGGTTGAGCATGACTAAACGGAATTCTATAAAATATGCACCAAGGCAATGATTAAACTAAACTCTACTTTGTTGCATTTCATATTGCCTTCAACCACACCTAATATACCCCTTTCTGCCCACACTTCTAGGGTATTATGAATTCAAAAGTTCAGCCGAAATAACAAAAAATTTCAATGACTAACTTCTCGTCTCGTTCGCCAAAGGCGTAAAGTATGAGGCGCATTTAGTATATAACTAACTTAGTACCTGCTGCGCTGTGGCTGCGACTAGCAGAGTTTAACCTCGAGGAAAGAGGCAGCGCACACACAGATGGGCAGACAGACAGACGGACAGACAGACACATAGTTATAGTTGAATGTAAAAGGCTGTTTGCTTTTTTTTTGCCCGTTACATAACTGCACTTTGGGTGCATCTCTGTGTGTTGTTGGGCACGTTTTGTCGCCCAACTTGTTGCTGTTGCTCTTGCAGTTGCAGTTGCTTGTTGTTGCTGTTGCTGTTAGTTGTTACTGTTGCCATGGTGCTGCTTCAACAGTCAAACAAGAACAACAAGAACAACAGCAGCAGCGGCAGCAGCAGCAGCAGCAGCAACAACAATGGTGATGGTGCTGCAGTTGCTACCTAATTTTCATGAACATGCCATTTTTGGTTTCCGTCCGATTGTATTTAGCATTTTTGCACGGTATAAAACGGTAACAATCATTATCGTAGCTTTTATTGTTTAACCCATTGGGAGGCCAAAGTTATCTTCATTCAGCGGCCAGATCTAAGGACTTTTGCCCAAACTGTTGACATGTTCATTGGATAATAAAACTTACCTAATTTATAACTAAATACTGCACTTACTAAGAGAAAGTAAACCTAAGGAACACATACTTGGCTCTACTTGGAATATATTTACTTGACTAATATACTTTATTATCTTTTCTTTATCTATTTTCTCAGAGCACACCATTAGGCACCACTGTCTATCGTAATATACAGGCACTCGATAAGGATGCTGGCGTTAATGGCCTAGTCGAGTACTTTATAGTCAAGGGCGATGATTCCAATATTACCGAGGACGCGACTCGTACCAGTGCCGATGGCTATGGCACATTTGCAATATCATTTCCCCATCAAGGACAGGTAAGTCATGTTCCCTAGGTTAGGTTAGGTTAACTGGAATTGGTGTAGTGCAGATCTTTAAATTTCTAGTGTAGCAGATCCCAAAGATATTAACGGGAATTATCCGTCAGGACGGTAGTATATCAAGGACGTAAATGTCATAAAAATTGAGAGTTTTCTTTAGATTTTTGCAATAGTAACTACATATATACAGTAATCAGAAGAAAGTGGAAACAAAATATGATGACTATAATTAGACCCTGTACTTTAAAAAAGTACAAAAGGGTCTATTAAGTTTGTGCAAATGACATTTGTGTGTAACAGGCAGAAGGAGGCGTGGCAGACCCCATAAAGTATATATATTCTTGATCAGGACGACGAGCTGAGTCGATATAGCCCTGTCTGTCTGTCCGTCTGTCCGTCTGTCTGTCCGTCCGTCTGTATGAACACCTAGATCTCGGAAACTATAAGAGCTAGAGACTTAATTCTTTTTTTGTTAGGTTCGTGTATTACATAGGCAGCTCAAGTTTATTTGAAATGTTTGAAAAGTCATCCCCCTCCCCCTCAAATTCGCAAAAATATTCCCAACATGTACAGTTTTAGAGTCACTGTTTTCCTTTTTTGCATGAATAAAGCTTTAGGTGCTTTGAATGTTTGGTGCGATTTGCAGCCCAATCGGATAATAAACACCAGAGATATTGGACAAACAATTTTCTGTACTGGGCTTTTGGCATGGGAATGGGAAAGCCATAGTGTACGCGACCACTAGGGCGTATGCGTGATTTTTGATTGTGAGTATGAATGTCTGTATGAGTTTTGGATATTGTTTGTATTTGCGCGTATATTTGTATGTATGTGTGTATGTATGAGTGCATGTGTATGTGTATGTGAGTATGTTCATATATGTATGCGGCTGCTGTTATCGACGCCCAGGGCAAACCAAAGTACAGGGTCTCCTACTGTCGGTTGCGTCCGACTGTAGCTTTGCGTCCGACTGTAGCTTTCCCTACTTTTTTTTATAGATGCTTTAGTAGTATACAGATACTGTAGTAGTATAAGTAGTAGTGCAGTACCTAGTAATTCGAGTGGCACGACATCAGCTCTGCCTTGCTTAAAGAATATTTCTACCTTACAATATACAGTCAATATTATAGACAAATGGAAGTAGTCTTTTCCAGCGAATAAAAAAAATCTTTCACGCCTACAAAATTACATATATGTATAAATAATAATTAAAATTCGCAAATTTGCATTTCGACATCAATATTTACAGGTGACTGTGGCTAAGACATTGGATTACGAGAAAATACAACGTTATTATCTCACTATAGTTGCATCGGTAAGTTGAGTTGACACATTATATAAGTGATGTAAATGTTGTAATTGCAATTTATTTCCTAGCCGAAAAAAAAGGAAAAATATTTAGTATTTCTTCACGCTTAATCACAAGTTTTCCTCATGCGCATATAAAAAGAAAATCCGAGGCAAGCTAATAAAAAGATTAAATTTTCAAGCCTAAAAGCTGTCTCGCAAAGCCTGAATAATATTTATCGGAAAAACTTGATACTTGTATTTTCCTGGTTGCAGTTGAAACTGCAACTGCAATCCACTCCATCCAGTCAGAGTGCGGGGGGTGGGGTGAGTACTGCATGCGGCATGCGATAGTGCTGAACCGCAACCAAATCAGCAACAACAATGGCATATCACCGGTTTATGACATTTCAAAAGAATTTATTTGACATTTACATATGCGCGCCTTCACGAGCGTTGTCAATTTTTGGGTCCGCCTATGGCTAATTGTGCATGGTTTATTTTGTTAGCAGCTCCTCCTTGGGGCAGTGGGGCATCAAATTACGTTTGGCGTTTGGCATATCGCGCTCACCACGTGAACGGAACGGAACGGACATGGCAATGGCTGAGGCTGAGGCTGAGGCATCCCATTGCCCACTCTCCACTCTCCATTCGGCATTCGCCATTCCCTATTCCCCATTCCCGATTTCTTCACTCCAATGCTCCATTGTTTTCTACTTATATGCTGGAGCTTTCAATAAATTTTCCTACTGGTAACTGTAGAAACAATAGCAGAGCCTCGCCTCTATTCAATACGGGTTTCATAAGTAAGAGTGTGGCAGATGACAGTGCTCAACGTTTAGATACCCTCGGCAGATCTGCCATTCGCTTGGCATATCAAACTAAGGGATTACAAAGGATAGCATAGTTTGAACTCTTTTCTTTCCTGTCATCGTGAATTTTCAACACTTACTGAGTTGAAATGTGACAAGCAAACACCATAGCCAATAAATGTAGCTCATCAGCTAATTTGATAATTAAAATGATTTCGATAATTATGTTTTATACAAACAAATCTTCCCTCGAGTCTCTAAATCAGCATCAAAACAAGCCATTTAAGTTGTCATTATGGAAATACGTCTCTTTCAACATTTCTGTATTGTAGTTTGTTTACCGATTCCAAAACTGGTTCGTGGTTTTAGGCAAAGGCCAAGGCTTTGTTATACCCATTAAATTATAATTAAGTTTATAAATATAGATAAAATGAACATGAACTGATTTCCAAATTCATTTTTAAATACTTCCAGGATCGTGCACGAAATGTGGAAGAACGTCTGTCATCGACCACAACGCTAACTGTGAATATAGCTGATTCAAACGACATGGATCCCTCTTTCATCTATCGAGGATGCGTGCTGCTCGATGGAGCCTGCATCAATCCGGAGTATACGGCCTCAGTGCCCGCAGGATCTGTGCAGGGTGTGCTTAATGTGCTGCCCGAACGGATACAGGCTATAGATCTGGACTCGATCAGTTCGCGTATTCGATACACTTTTGCCAGTGGAATGCCTAGTAATTATGCTGATTACTTTGAGATTAACGAGGAGACGGGGGTGCTGAAGCAGATCAAAGCCGTAGACACTTCAACGGCCAAGAGATACGATATTATAGTGCGAGCAGAGGAGATCTCAGCTCCGCCTAGACGGTTCACCACAGCCAAGTTGACCATAGCTGTGAAGCCCGTGGATGCCAATCCGCCTGTCATATCTTCCTCCGATATTGAGGGCTATGTAGATGAGAATTCACCTATCGGTACAAGGGTCTTAGATGCTAACGGTAAACCTATATCGTTCCGCACTACAGACGAAGATCTGGGCGAAGATGATCCGAAACCCGAGTACATATACGAATTGACCACGCCCTCTTTCAATGTGACACACGATGGCATACTCGTGGTCAACGAGGAGGGCTTGGACCGTGATCCACCTGCACCGGGGCGCTACAAATTCCAGGTGGTCGCCCGTGAACCTCGCACAAATGCTGCCAGTGCTCCCTTGAGTCTTACGGTGAATCTACGCGATGTCAATGACAATGCTCCAAAGTTGGCGATGGTACCAGCGATATCCATTCCAGCAGGAGATCAGCATGAACAGCGTCTGGTAGCCAAAATGATGGCCACCGACATCGATGAGGGACCGAATGCCGAGGTCACCTACTCCATTTACCATGTATCCAACAATGGATTGCAAAAGTTTAAAATCGATTCCAAAACCGGAGAGATAACGACTCAGGGTCGTCTCTTGGCCGGAGAGCAGTACAGCATAACGGTGCAGGCCAGTGATATTGGTGGCCTCTCATCTCAGGCCATAGTGGAGGTGACTGTGATACCCGGACCCAATACGAAACCCCCGAAGTTTGGTAGTGCTATCTATGAGGTGCAGGTCAGTGAAGGTGCGGAAATCAATTCCACAGTTACAGTCATACATGCTGATGATCCGGAAAACGATCCCGTGGTGTACTCCATAATGTCGGGCAACGATCTCCGTCAGTTTGCAGTGGGCCAACAAAGTGGCGTCATCGTAGTCATACGGAAACTGGACCGAGAAAGTCTCACCCGCTATCAGCTGATCGTAAAGGCCGAAGATAATGGCGGACTTTCGAGCAGTGCTACGGTTAACATTAAGGTGACCGATATCAACGACAAGAATCCAGAATTTGATGAGCAAACACTGCCGTATGTCTTCCATGTGGATGAAGGTAAACAGGACGCATTTGTGGGCATTGTGCATGCCACAGATGCGGATGAGGGCATCAATGCTGAGATAACGTATTCCATACCTACGGATATACCCTTTGCCATCAATGGCAAGTCTGGAGAGATACGGACGGCTGATAAACTGGACTATGAGCGCCTCAATGAGTACAAATTCGTTGTAACGGCCAAGGATGGTGCGCCGGATGCACGTCTGGGCACAGCAAGCGTGACGGTCATGGTCAACGATCTACCCGATGAGGTGCCCAAATTTAATGATGCACAAATCAATGTGCGCATACCGGAAAATGAACCCAACCATTTGGTAGCTACTGTACAGGCCTACGATCCGGATTCCTTGCCAGAAATCACATATGTTTTGCGTAAAGGCGAAGCGGAACTTTTCAAGATCTCCCCCAGCACCGGAGAAATTCACACAACGAAGGGTTTGGATTACGAGAAGCAGCGTCAGCACGAACTTGTCATCGGCACCATTGAGAACGATGGCAATGCACCCGGAGACACTGTGCGGCTCGTGGTTGACGTCGAGGATCGCAACGATGTGCGTCCAGTGTTCATCACAGTTCCCGGTCCGGTGACAGTCAACGATGATCAGCCAATCGGCTCGGTGATTGCTTCAATGCCTGCCATAGATGCCGATGGCACCTCCCCGGGCAATGTCGTACGCTATGAGCTGGTGGGACGTGGCAAGGCGCTGAAATACTTCCAAGTTGATCCAGATACAGGCGCAGTACGAATACGGGATGAGCTGCGCAAGGAAGAGGATACGGAATACCAGGTGGACATACGCGCCTATGACATGGGAGAGCCACAACTTAGCTCCGTGGCAATGCTTCCTGTGTTTGTGCGTCATCTGTTGCTCGATCCCAACGAGGAGAATGTGATGGAACGAAAACTGGACGGAGACAAGGCAAATACAATGAACTCGGACACTATTGGCCTAGCCTTCAGTGATGATAACTACATTGTTAGTGTGCCGGAGTCCACAGCCGTAAACAGCACACTGAAGCTGATACAGATTATCAACTCAAAGAAGCCATCGAAGGAAACTCCAAACTTCAAATGCGAATTCGCGCAGGGCAATGAGCAGGGCATCTTCGATCTGACCATTGAGGATTACGGCTGTGTCATAGTGCTGGCCAAGCCATTGGATTATGAGAGCAAAGTTTCCTATATGCTGGAGCTACACCTCACCTCACACAGATATTTTGTGAGTCCACGCAAAGATCGAGCCACAGTGAAGGTCATCGTGCAGGATGAAAACGATAATCCGCCGGAGTTCGTATTCAATCGTCTACATGGACAGAATGACACCTACTATGCTGTGGTTACGCCGGAAATGGACATCGATACGACCATACTACAAGTGCGTGCCATTGATCGTGACCCGGGTAAATTTGGTATGTTGAGCTATAAGCTCTACGACGATGAGGACAACACCATCAGGGAGGAGCAGCCTACCTCCTACTTTACCATCAGTGAGGATAGTGGAATTCTACGCACTGTCAAACTGTTCAATGAGGCCTCAAATTTCCCCATGACCTTCTACGTGGAGGCCAGCGATAACGCAGCTCAGGAACAGGGATCGCATAATACCAGAGCTCGCATTGTGGTTAATAAACTTACCGATATGTACCGCATGGCACTGGGATTCTCTAATGCCGCGCCCAATAAAATACGGAATCACTTCGCAGCGTTGGAGGAACTGATTGAGGAAAAGACAAATGGCTTGGTGTGTGGTATTGAACGCTTCAGTAATCGGAAATATCGAACAGACAATGGCACCGTCTTGGAGAATCCCGAGGCAACTGATGTGTGGTTCTATCTAATCGATCCCAAATCGGAAAAACTAATCGATCGTAATGATAGTCTAGTGCAGGAAGCACTCTTTGAAACCGGTGCAAGCATGAGACTAAACCAGGCGGCCACGACTGTGGCACGTGCAACAGCCGATGGGGTCCATGCGCCGTTGCAGATCAAGGAACAGGTGCACAAGGTAAGGATGGCCGCTATAAAAGACTGTACCTATGCTCAACGAATGTTTTACTTACAGATCAAAGCTATGGCCCTTGATGATGAAGTATTCTCCTTTACGCTTATTTCCATATCCATAATAATACTGATACTAGGCACCGTTGGCATCATCTACATCTGCGTATCCTGGTCCAAGTAAGCTATAAAGTAGAGAATTTTCAATGATTTTGATTTATCTATCGTTGATTTATCACTTCAGGTACAAAAACTTTAAGCAGCGCATGCGTCAGTATTCAGCCCCGACTCCGACACGATATGATCCGGTGATTGTAAACTCTCAGGCCTCGAATGCTGGCGATACGGTGGCCAACATGAAGGAGTATGAAACCCAAATGCTCGCCATGGCTGTGCCTCCTGATGGAGATGAGGATTTGCAGCTGGACTTTAGTGCAAAGAATCATGCCTTTTCGTTGGATAATGTCAGCTATATTACCCACAAGCAAAATGGAACTGGCGAGGGACAGTCGAGTCCATCGCATTCGGATGCCACGACAGCGACAATGGCGACACTACGTCGTAATAATCTCAATAACTTTGCGAATAATATTAACAACAACAACTTAACCATGAACAACCGCCAGAATACATTTAATCGCACACTAGAAATGAATGCACGTAACAACGCGAATCCACTAGCTATCCCGGCCAATAGTACGCCGGGCACACTAACTTTGGGACGTATTAAACACCACAATAGCAATCACTATCAGAACGGTGGCTATAAACTGGACTCGTCAAGCCGGAATAACCTATCACATGCCCAGACCAATGGATATAGCACGATGGGCCGACGAGGTAATACATTCGGCGGAATAGGACCACTGAACGGTGCAAGCAATAATTCCGGAGAACTAATGACAAACACCCTTGGTCGAAATAATCAACAAAATAATCGCTTATACGGCGGAGAGCTGCCTATAACCAATCCGTTGTTCCAAAGGTAAAGCGACAAATATATTAAATGTATTTTCTAGACTTAACTCAACTTTCAACCTCTATTTCAGATCTAATGGCGATCTGAGCCACAGTCATATGAGTCCAACTAACGAGAATGTTGTTTTTGGCAAACGGGACTATGGACAAATGGGTTTCTCATATCTCAACGACTTGGATCGATCGGAGGTGGAGACTACAACGGAACTGTAAAGGCTCAACAAACTGAACTTATAGTAAAAGAAGCAGAAATTTAATGTATTTATTAATTTTACAGCAGTGTACATAAACGTATGTACAATTATGTCATCTAGGGTTAAGACTTTTAGCTGCCAATTTATCAGACATTCTATAGATAATTTATATAATTTAAATAGCAGTTGCCATTTCTGATGAGAATGATGTACATAGAATGTAAAAACCAACTGATAAGAACTAATTACTTTATTATTTTGTATATAAGCATAAAGCAACTGCAGTCATTAGTGTTCTGTAAGTAAGGGTACTAGCTAGCATATATTAAATACATATACTATCTAGAAATATTCCATCTTAACAACGATTGTTAATCGGATGAAAAGTTTATTAAGCCATAAGCTTGCATATATAGTTGAACTGAAGCACTATATCGTATGTACTGTACATATATTAATAAATTTATTAATTATAAAGTAATTTTTATTATTTGAATTGCGCTACAGTTAAAGCAACTCTGTTATTAACTGTGTTTTTAACAGAGACTCGGGTTGTCGCTAACAGAATTGTAGATGCTTATTAATTAGATATTGAGATTAGATTTCTCTGGCATACAACCGTTTTCTATAACGATCTTCAAGGTGAGCTTGTGTAATAAAAGGTGTCAAAACGTTATCAGTGCGAATTTCTGTTAATATAAAACGAAAATTATGGATTATTTTATTCCCCATGGACGGTCACACTCTATTTGTGTCGTCAATCGATAAGCAAGTTTTTCGCTGATTTGGTCAAACCGGCAAAATGGCAAAACTGGATGAACGAATTGGATTTATTGGTGGCGGAAATATGGGATTTGCCATAGGTTCTGGACTCATTCGTGGTGGCATTGTGAAACCGAGCCAGGTTATGGTGTCTGGGCCTCATATTGAAAATTTGACTCGCTGGCGTGAATTGGGGGCCGAAATCACTGATGATAACTATGAAGTCTATGAACATACTGATATTATTTTCATTTGCGTCAAGCCACACATGTTGGCAACTTGTGCGAGTCAGCTAAAGTACAAGCATATGCCATCAGCGAAGGATGCCAGCAAATTGCTTGTCTCCGTTTTGGCAGGCACCACTCTCGAAACTCTGGAGGCGAAGTTCTCCTTCATTGAAAGCTCTGGAGTAAAAATAATACGAAGCATGCCCAATACATCGATGCAAGTGGGTGAGGGGTGCACTGTGTACTCAGGCAACTCTCGTGTCACTCATCAGGATCTCGAAAAAGTGCATCTAATGCTGAATTCACTGGGTCTGGCCCAGCAAGTACCAGAGACTATGATTGACGGTGTTACCGGAGTTACTGGCTGTGGCCCAGCATTTGTGTATACCATAATTGAAGCTCTGGCCGATGGTGGAGTCAAGCAAGGGGTTCCAAGGCAGATGGCAATACAATTTGCCGCACAGACGCTGCTCGGCGCTGCCAAGACAGTGCTTATGACCGGTAAGCACCCGGCTGTGCTACGTGATGAAGTTTGCTCACCCGGGGGCTCGACCATAGTTGGAGTACACGAGCTCGAAAAGGGAAATATCAGGTACAGGAGATTATAATATAAGTAGACAAGAGTTCAAATTTACATTTTCTTTTCAGAGCTACATTAATTAATGCTGTGGAAAAGTCCTCATTACGTTCGGCTGAGCTGGGCAAAAAGTAAAGGTACTCGAAGAGAAGCTGTCAGCACACAGCATAAACTCAGAAAACTGTTTATATGACAATATTTGTTCCATTTAATGTACTATATTAAACAATACTATATAATTACCACATATACTTTAAGTTTCTATATCTATTCACGATCCTTTTTGCTCACGTACTCAACACATTTTGATGGATCAGTGGGGAAGTACTCCTGGCATTTAGTCATCAAGCGTTTGAGGCCCTGTATATACTTCCGCTGCGTTTCATCATTCATCACATGCGCAACGTTCTTGGAAAAGATTTTTTC
Source organism: Liodrosophila aerea (assembly GCA_035045005.1). Lineage (NCBI taxonomy): Eukaryota > Metazoa > Arthropoda > Insecta > Diptera > Drosophilidae > Liodrosophila > Liodrosophila aerea. The sequence goes on from JAWNNL010000753.1 coordinate 1,446,796, forward strand.
ACGACCAGTTCTGGCGTGGATGCCCACCATAGTGACACCAATCGGCCAGGGTGCGTTTCCAATGGCCATCTCTAGATAAGCATCACTAGCCGAGATATAATTCCGATTTAGCAGATGCTTGCATATATCCCGCAAGCTGTCCAGAATGTCCTCGGGTAGTGTGTGGTGCTTCAGCTTTCGAAATAATGGCTTAACGTACTCTTTGGTTTGGGTGTAAATAACTCGGGTCATTTTCACCTTAGTTGACATTTTTTCATGCTTTGTGTAATTGGCAATCTGATCGTTCCACAACTTAAGCAGAAACGTGAGCAGTGTAATGATGACGTCCATGTCGTAGTCTTTGTTGCGGCCCATTGTTTGGGCCATTGTCTGTATGCTTTCCCAGGAAGTGGACTCGTCCAATTCTGCAAAGTCAGATTTCTTATCTTCTTTGGACGTCGGCGTGCTGGCAAACATTTCCTGTAGATACGCAGCATCCACTTGTTCCATGGCTTCTTGGAAATCGTTGCGGAATCCACGATTCGCCTCAGGCTGTGATATTTCACATATTCTCAACCTATCGAATGCTTCTAGTTCCGTCTCACCGAACAATAATACGGGTTCACCACGTTCACGTAATCGACGAATGACTTCAGCACGTGGAAGTATATTTTGTCCATCGGCAACAAAACTGTAGGGGCCCTCAGCCCTGGGTGCTTCAACAGATTCCTGCTTCTTGTAGCCCACTCGTTGTAAAACCTCTTCTGTGTCCTTCGCATTGAGTTCGCCACGACGGAAATACTTTTTCTTGTCGTCGACCAACTGTTTATCCTCCAGCAACTTTCTTTTCCGTGCAATTTCAGCTTTTAAAATATCCATTTTGATTTCGTTTTATGTCAACCAAAACGTAAACACAAAAACCAGTGTGACCACTATTAATATAGTGAAAAAATGCAAACTGAAATATATACTGAAAATACCAAAAGTACTTTGCAGCCATATCTTAAAAAAATATCGATATTGTACCAAGTTTCCAGCATCGATGCTATCGATACGCACTCTATTATTAACTTAACAAAGAAGAAGAGAAAGTGTCCCGCGCCCTATGCAACAAGTCCATGCGTTCCAGTGATAAAATAAAAGTTAATAACAAGCGCAAATTTGAGCGTAAGCACCATTTAGCATAATTATTAATCTCTTCGGAAAACAGCACTAAAATCGTTAACAGAGTGCAATTCGCAAAAAAGGTAAACAATAGCCAAGTGCTCAACCTATGTTAGCCAGTTTCACAACCTTAATGCTTGCCACAATAGCCCCCTAGATATCTTGATAAATAGATGGCAAATAAATCTGCTTGTGAGGTCAACAGAAGAAATTATATTATTTAAATATTTCGTGAAATTGATTTTAACTCAAGTTAAAGCTGTCCTAAAGCGATTTAAAAGCCAATTTAAAAAAAAAGTGCCATTGCGCCAACCCAGCAAAAAGTGCCAATTTTGGCGCAAAAACGCCAAATGTGGCAGCTGTGCGAGCACACTTTTATCAAAATTTCGACATTGTCCATTTCGGATTAAAATCCTGCCAAAATGCCTAAGAAAATGGGAATGAACTCCAAGGCGGTTGAGGCGCGTGAACGCAAGGATGCAACTAAAAAGGCAACCCAAGAACGTGCGGCAAAGGAGGCAGAGGACCGCCTATGGAAGGATGATGACAAGAGCTTGGCCAAAAAGCAACAACGTCGAGAGGAAGAAGAGAAAAAGAAGGCTGAAGCAATTCGTCGTAAAGCTGAATCAAAAGCACTCTTAGATCTGGAGGTGAACTCGATACGCACCCAAGGAAAGCAGCCTTTGGCCAAAATCAATCGCCAGCAGATATTGGAGGAGCTGGAGAAGAAGCAACGCGTTATGGAAGCCATCAACGAAGCTAATAAGCCTACTACAGGGCGCGTTGTTGTAAAGCAAACCATAATTGAGGAGAATCTGAATAGATCTCTAGCTGATACTGAAATCGCCACAAATGTGGACGAGGCCCTGGCAGTGCTGAGGTAAGTTAAACTGATTGCACACATGTATGTATATTAACCCAAACATTTTACAGCATCAATGATGAAGCTGACAAGCATCCAGAGAAACGTATGCGAGCGGCTTACAGGGCTTTCGAAACAAACAATCTGCCACGTATCAAAGCCGAGAACCCTTCCTTACGCATTTCCCAATGGAAACAAATGTTAATGAAGGAATGGAACAAGTCCCCGGAAAATCCCTTTAATCAAATCAGTCACTAGATCTTCATAAATTTAGACACAACTTGTGAATTTACTGTGCTAGTTAAGCATGAGAACGGGAGCGCTTACTGCAGGGCAGTAGGATCCCCTAAAGAAAGTTTAAAAAAACCAATTAAAATAATTTAATTTTACCTAAGAATGCAAAATAAAAATACCAATATAATTTATTATTCAGATAGTCCAAAGTAACAGAATTAATTTATTGGATAACAAACACCGTATCAATTATCTGACATTGCCGAAAATTCGCTTACGCAACGACCAAACGAAAGCTGAGACCCTAATGATAAATATTTATGTAGTACTTCATGTAATTCCATTCAGTGCACAATTGTCGTCGAGTGCTTGTTTAGCGTATTAAATAGACAGTTAACTTGGTCTGCTGATTATTTTTGGCCTGATCTAGTTCCGGTTGCGTTGGTTTCGCGTACTTTTTGTATTTAGTTTTTATTGTATATCGTTAGTTGTGCTCGTTAATAGTTTGCGGTTGGGCATTGGGCGAAATGGGCAATAAGTAATGCTTCCGCTTTCACTCTCTGTAGGTACGGTTAAAAAAACTATAAATTTCAACAATAGATACATTAAATTTTAAACATTATTGTGGAATTCTTTAGTAAATACGAAATTAACTGTCTCGCACTTATTTCAGAGATTATCAAACTTATATCATTTTATTTAAAGTTATTGTTAGCTCATAAATTTAAATTCAAAAGCGATTTGATTTCTAACAGCCGCTATGTCATAAAAGAAGTTCCACAGTGTTAAATTGAAATCCACAATGTTAAGTTAACAGCACACCCCTGCACATTGGGTCGAATTGCCATTTGTTGGTTTGAAATTTGAAAATACAGCTGGAAGAGATAAAATTTAACAGAACTGTGTAAGCGTTTAAATTGAGTGAAGAAACTTGCAATTAGTAGCAATTATAATAACTAGACCCTAATTTTTCAGTTCTTAATATAAAATATCTACATAATATGAGTAAATGTTTGCCGGACAAATAACACAATTTTCTATTATCAAGTTCTATATCAAAAAAAAGATTTGATATTATGCCACCATTTTAACGCTTTGTCCCATTGTGCTCTGTTAACGTAACAGCGCTTTGCTAACAGCTCGCAGCTGGCGCACACCTCAGCCAGCCAGCCGGCCTGCTACCCACCTAGTCAGCCGTTCATTTCGACTGTGCTTTCTTTTCAAAATAAAAAATTTCTTCAGACGCATCGCAGCTACATTCTTCATTCAGTGCGAGACCGTTAACAGCAACAGACGCGTCGCTCGTTCACACAGCAAGTTCAAGAGACGTACAAGAGAAATGTAAAAAAAAAAATAAAACGTCGTCGATACTAATAGAAATACAATATTGGAATTTATTGTTCAAGCTCTGTATGAGTGTGTTGAGTTCAAACTAAAAAGAAAAGTGCCAAGCGGCGGTAGAAACGAATCGAAACCATACGCTGCGATACGAAGCAAAAGAAAGAAATAGACGTGGAAGGAAAATAAATTAAATTTTGTACGCCGTCGCCATCGGAAATCGCAAACGGTAATTGTGCCCTCATCGTTGTGTGTTCGTTGTTGGTTTTTTGCAGTGTACCGTATACTTTGGTCATATGAGCTAAGTGATCGATCAACGTGAGATGATTTTTGGCGAAATGATCAAAAAGCTAAATTGATTCAAAAGTAAACAAATGAAATTCAATGCGAATGATCTTGCATTGTGTATAAATGGGAAAACTAAGAACTAATTCAAAACGTTGAGTGAAATTTAAAAAAAACCTAAAAATTAACGGAACATATGGAAATCAGGTTAACAGCTGCAGTTAATTAGTATTCCAAATGGCAGTCTGAGCTGCAGTTAGTGCAAGAATGCTAAAAATTAACACAGACTATACAAACAATACACAGACTATTCAACACTTACACCTTACAGAGCGCGGAATTATTATGTGGATTGCAAGTTCGCTGCTTAAGTCTTTTGTTAGGCTTTTGTAAGAAGCTAATGAGTAAATGGGGGTGTAACAATTTGAATTATTTTCTGTGATATTCAATGAGTAATTGGTAAATAGTATAATTATTTCAACCAATGAAATTTAGACAAATGTAGGATAAGCAATATTTGGTTATAGTAGTAATTTGAAAGGGCTTACATATTTTATTACTAGGTAGACTAATGAGTATTTGCTTCTCGATCAATCTTAAATCTTTGTCACTTGTTTTTGTTTAATTTAGCTGTCGTTTTTTCCTGTTGATTACTTTTTACAAAACCTTTATGCATTTGTTGACACATATTCGCAGACCTTACAGTTTTTCCACTTTAGTTCTCTTTTTGTTCAATCATATTTGATTGACCCAAATGCATGCATCAGACGAGCCAAGCACCGCTTATTGCTCTAGATCATAATTACAAGTCAAATGTAAGTTAATGCGCCCTGCCGAACAGACCAAACCTCAGAGTTAAAAGAGTCTATACAACTCTTATGTATTACATATGTATATGAATATATGTAGTTATTAACTAGTTCATCTGAAATTTATCAAGAGCTGGGCTTGCGTGCAGTGATTATTCAATGTAATTATAATTACTCTGATGTTGTATAATTTGTGGGAGAAGCAAATGAAGTAACTATGTATTATATATATTGCAGATTTGCAAACTCAAGAAAACAAATGTAAAACTTACAATCAAGTTCAAATTTTAAATGAAAAATAAGACCATAAAAACTGTAAAGTGACCTATTTAATACATGCCACGCACGAACGCACTCAAATCAATTGCAATTGTATCTTTAAGCAGCCGCTGCCTCTGCGTATGCGCCAAAAAGTCAAGTGACCATAAACAAGATAAGTTGCAGGCAGCAAGTTGCACGTTGCAAGCAGCAAGCTGCAAGCTGCAATTTGTATGCTGCTAGTGTTGCTTGTTGCCAGTTTGTTTGTGGCAACAAATTTTCAGCGACCGGTCAGCCAAATTTCAGGAAAAACTCTGCCTGTTGCCGCTTTCGCAGCGAAATTGCCAGCGCACAGAATATTGTTGATTATGAATAAATGAATAAATAAATAATTAATACAGAGAGTTTGGTCTAGACCATAAAAAATATCTGGTTAAACATTTTGAAGAGCATCTAAAATGAATTCACTTTTACTAAAGCGGAATGTGTGGGCAGCTAGAGATCCTGTCAGCAAAGCTTGTTAAACTTGTAAGAAATTGCGAGAAGTTATTTACTAAGAATAATGTATCTAAAGTCTAATAAGATACAGATCAAAGAGTTTATATGAAAGTCTTGTACTTCAAATAGGGAAATTTAATTTGCTTTAAAACTATTTTAAAATTATAAGAAACGATTGAATGAAACTCAACTTTACACTGCTCAAAGTGTTATACATTTCTAATATTAGCTAGACTCTAGATCTGTAGCTCACTTGCCACAAATGTAGCCGAGTCATCTGAGCTCGTAGCAGCACTTAAGCATACAAGTGTTGCTCCTATTACCCACAGCACTTTCATTTTTTATTTGCTTCTTCTTCTGTTATTTCTTGTTGTAATTGTCATTAGCCATTTGGCCAGTTGCTCTTCTTTTTTTTTAAGTTACTAAAACTTAATTTTTCTTAGCTTTTTCTTTTCTGAACTATAGAGATTGACCAGCATTATATTAAGTACTGGACAATTTCTGTTTTAGTCCAACTAATTATGAGCAACGCGCCATGAACTTCCATAGTTTTCCAGCAATACCAAACACAATGATATTCATAATTTCACTATTTCTTTTTGAAGTGCGCAATATTAAGACGAAGAAATAAAAAATGTTTGGCACGCACTGCCTGATTTAGTTAATGGGGTTATGCATTTCTGAATGTAAATGATTTGGTTTTGATTTTCTGCCGTTATATAGGTACTTTCTACACTTTTATTTATCGACTAGAGAAAATTCTATGGCTTAGTTTTAATACTGATTTTCCTGCACATAACTGAACTTGGACTCAGCTTTAGATTGTGATTCATAATGTGCTTTCCAATGGTTGCAAAAAATATAAAAATAAAAGACAAGCCACCAAATTGAAACTTGCTTTTGAACAACCACAGTGACACGCCGAAGAGATCATCCATGTGGGCATGTGAACGTGTGTGTGTATGTGTGTGTGCGCGAGTGTGTGCTTTATGTAAATCTGTCTGACCGAGGCCGATTACGCACCTTAAAAAGTGAAATTTTTGCATTGTTTTATTTGACTTTCTGTTTATTAGATTTGATCTCTTTGACCATGTTTCTTACGATACAAGAAACACTGCTCGATGCGTAACCATACAAATGATCAAGTATACAAATATTTTATAACTTTATTGTGATTGGAAGTCAGTTGCTTTCAGATACATTTAAATATAATATACATTTTAAGCAAGTTGTACAAGCTCTAACTGCCAGAAGGATAGATTCTTCAGATTGCTCTAATCCAGAGCATTCCGTTATCTGAAATGTCATAAATTTTATTACGATTATAAATTAATATAAATTTACTATAGACCCCATAAAATTAAAATTAAGTACTTATTATATTTTCCAAATTTTAAACCGCTGCCAATTTTAGAAGTACGAAGTACGAACTATCCAAAGCCATGGAAAATGCTTTATTCACGCGTTTTTTAAGCAGCCGGTTTTGCGGTTAAACTGAAATATAAAATGTTTACTAACTTTAAGCGTCAAACAAATAGAGACTTTGTCGCCAGCTAAACACACAAAGACGTTTACTAGCCATTACAGAGTTTGTGCGAACGGATAGTCAGTCAGGCAGTCAGGCACTCGCCATTGAATGGAGCTCGTACTTGGCTGGTAACGAGGTCAACTTGTAAATGGCTTAGACGTTTATTTTTCGGCTGGGCTTTGACCTGTTCATAGTAGTGGAAAGAAGAGGAGAAAGAAGAAGCTATGTATGTGCTACCGATACGACACGATATGGTAGCAAATGCCGGAGAACAAGACTAATTTCACTGATTTTCATTGTGGCTGTAATTTATTTGATGCTTCTCTTACCATTCTGGTTTCGCCACTACTCTGTATAAAAAGTGTTTGGTTTTTTATGTTTTGGTTGTTGTTGTTGCTGTTGTTATTGCGGTTAAAGTTGAGCATAAAGTCGTTAAAGCATAAATATTTCTCTCTTTGAACTGCCTTCCTCGGCGTGTGTGTGTGAGTGTGTGCGAGTGTGTATGAGTGTGTGCGCCGCGTCAGAAGTTGAGCGAGAAATTTTTGGCTGTCAAAAGTGAAAGTTGCAGCTGCAGCCAATGCCGTTGCCGTTGTTGTTGCTGTTGCCGTTGCCGTTGAAAGAAATGTAGAAAAGTGGTAGCAGCTGCGGCCCCGCCTGATGAATCAGCTTACCAGCGACAGTTTAAAGTTGAGACCTCTGCGCTCACTGTGGGCTCTGTTAAGCTGTTTCGCTTTATTTTTTGTGTGTTTTGTAAAGTATCGAAATGACTCAACATTCATTAAAAACTAACAAATTTTCAGTTATTACGTTTTTGTGAGGCAAGTTTCGTCGGCTCTTGAAGGGTGTATTATCACTATTATTACCATTTATTCGAGTCATGACAATTGCAACTCATTACGGGTAATAAAAGGGTGCTTACAACAATTATCATTGTCCGTTGACAGTTGAAGAAAGTTTTCCAAAGCTTAACTTGATCTCATGATTTAGTGGAATTATGTAAGTTGGAAATGTAAATACTCGTAAGATTAGACACGATTGAGCCATATACTCTTACACTTGCAGTCCTAGAAGTGGGTCAATGCTTCAAACAGTTCATTAAACTCTTCCGACACGCACCGAGACCATAACTCGCCGAAATATTTAAATTTAATTAAATTAGCACTTTCTACACGTCTTCCTCTGCCACTACGACTACCACAGAGACTCTTGCCTGTGCACGGCATCATTTTGTCGATGGTTCATATTGAATAATAATTTTAAGCAATTAGCACAGTGACCTCAATGCGTATATTAAGCAGAAAGAACAACACTAGCAGCAAGAACGGCCAATCAAAAATGTTTACAAACATGTGTGTGTACGCCTGTCAATAAATGTACACACATATGTACACACTTGCGTTAGTGTCAAATATTTAAAAAATTTGTGCTCAGTCAAGTTTGTGCCTTCAGTCTTTCGCTTTCTTCATGCAGCACCAAGTCCGTGCCTTAAGTCTTCTCATACAGTACCAAGTTGGTGCCTTAAGTCTTTCGCTTTCCTTATGTCGAACCAAGTTTGTGCTCTAAGTCTTTCGTTTTTTCCCTTTGGCTACAAGAAATGCTCATTCTGTTGGCATGAACAGTGGGCAGGTTGACAGGTTTTTCGTGTTTCATATCAAAACAGGACACATGGGTGTCACTTCTGTGGCATACACTGTAAGAAACTGATATACATTCAGGAGCAACAGCTAAAGATGAAGGCAATAGTAGATTGTAGACATTTTCATATATGTAACAGGGTATCTGTTCTGTCAAGTAAGCTCGACTGTAGCATTTTTGGTCGTGATAAGCAACATAGTATACGCATCGACAGCAACATTGATGGTGCGTTGACTGAGCATATTGCAGGGTAAACAAGTTTCCTAAATTATGACCCATTTACCCAGTTAACCACTGTGCCGATCTGCCAACATTTGCGGGGAATTCAATGCAAATAATGATACTTAGTACCCAGCTACTGGTACTACTGGCACTACTGCTACTCTAGCTGGTTTCATTACGATTACTAAAGAAAGAGAAACAAAACTGGCTGGAGTTGCAATTATGCCTGTACCAAGAAATGGTCTTTAAGAATAATTGATAATTCGTATGACAATTTAAATGAAAGTTGATTGGTGCCGCTGCCACAAGCCACCAGCCACACGCCACAAGCTACACGCCGCATGCCACTTGCACTAGACACTGAATGAAATGACAGTGCTGAAAGGAAAACACGAATCCGATCTTCAGTGTGAGTGAGTGTGATTATGAATGTGAGTGTGCGCAATAAAACTTGTCGCAGCTTAATGGCCATGCTGAGCTCAGCTTGTGGCATTGTCAATTGTTTTGCCACAATTGTTTTTGAGAGCAAATCTTAGAGTAATTGCCACAGGAACCACAGCGAGAGCAACAACAGTCGCAGCAGGAATTGTTTAAATATTAAGACATTAAAGGTAACAGCAGTAACTAATGTAAAGCTTAGCATTAGTCGCACATACCAAGACCTTTACTACTACACTCATGCATGTAGTTAACTGCATAGTTGACGGATTTCTATCTGCAGCTCAGACAGCAAATCATATACAATTTGCAGAGTCACCTGTAACCGATTCTTATGCTCATAGTACAGGGTATAATCAAGCGTGTACAAGGCGTGAATGTCTGCTGTTTTGTAAGTTTTCACTTTTCCTTTTAACTGTAGTGGATTTTTATTTATATACGAGCATATGAAAAGCGAAGCATGCCAACGCCAAATCTGGACAGATCTAGTTGAGTTGCAAGCGTAGTTGGACCAAACAGCAAATGCTACAGCGTCAGCTTGTAATCATTGCGATAAGATAAAGCCAATGAATGACGAGAGTTTTTTTTACAGTCTGTACTTAAAAAGCTCAAGAGGGGCATTCAGTTTGTGCAGATGTGTATTTGTAGTCACTGTTACTAGTATAATTATGATCATAATTTTAATCTCAATTTAATCTCACTTTTCTTGCAGTTCCTTTGACAACATGCAGTCCAGATATCACTTGGCCGGGCTGCTGCTGCTGCTGTGCAAATTGTGTCTGATCAACGCGGAGACCACAACTGAGATAGCCTCGGCTCTATTGCCCTTGGAAGCGCGCAATGCGGATATTTCTGGAGAGGATGATGTCATCTCGACCAGCTATGTGCTGCCCAATCAGATCTTCAACGATGGCAAACCGTATTACGCACGACAGGATCCAGTCTCTGGGCAGCTAGACTTTAGTGCCAAGAAACAAGCTGGCATTGAGCCGGAATTCAACGAGGTTCTCAACTCCAAGGAGAAGATTGTGCTCAATGGTGGCTCCAGTCCCAACATACACGACTACCTCAACTTGCCTGTGAAGTACTCTTCCTCCAAGTTCGTTTACCCCTTGGTATCCAGCTCGTATGCCAATCTCAAGTATCAGGGCAGCAACAAGAACTACGTGACCAACAAGAAGCCCACCTCAGTGGTGGCGCCTGTCACACCTGTGCCACCCAGATACCACAGCAACGACTACTTCCCGGTAACCACAACGAAGCTAACCGCAGTGACACCCACTGAGGCTGGATACTTTACAACATCAACCAGTGCCTCAACCACAACTAGCACCACCAGGGCGCCCACCACCACGAGCACCACCACACCCGCCACTACCACGGCAGTGAGACCCACCATTCGTCGACCCATACCCACACCACCACCGACAACGCCTCAGCCCGTTCGCGGGAGCACCACTCGCAAGAAGTTCATGCCCTTCAAGAAGCACAATTACAGCCCCACCGTGCCCAGTATGCCTAGCAGCAGCACCACCCACAAGCTGAACACAGCTGGCAAACTGCCGAAGCCCACGTTGAGCAGCAGTGGCGTCACATTGACCACACATCATCCCACACCTCAGGCGCCCATCTTCCCCACTGAGCCCATGACTACCACCAAGATGTACACCACATCCAGCACCAGTTCTCCTGTGGTCTTCACCGAGGAGGCGACCACGCCACGACCACTGGGACCCGTGGCTGATGGCACTAAGTTGCCCAATCTGGATCCAGCAGATGTCTATCACACGTTAGGCCAGAAGAACAACAAGGTGCAGCAGCAACAGGAACAGCAGCAGACACTGCAGCAACAGCAGCAACTGCAGCAACAGCAGCAACTGCAGCAACAGCAGCAACAGCAGCAGCAACAGCAACAGCAAATGCAGCATCAACAGCAACAGTTCCAGCCACAGGCGCCACAACCAACGGCAGCCAAGCCCACCATGACTCTGAGCGACATCTTCAACAGCCTGGCGGAGGAGGAGGTGGCAGTGGCCCATAATTATCAACAGAATCAGGGCTTCGATGCTCAGGGCAATCTCATTGAACCCATTGCACCCTCGCAGCCAGCGCCATTCGCCATGCAGACACAGCCCCAGCCACAGGCGACGCAACAGACCCGTCCAGCCACCAGTGGAGCACCACAACGACCCACTGATCAGAAGCTAGCCCCCGGCGGCAGTGTGGAGAACTACGGCAATGAGTATGTCTCTTACCAGGTGCAGCAGCCCAATGTGATGCAATATCGTCCCATGCCAGGGCAGATTAACAATGTGGTCATCTCGCCGGGGCAGCAGTCCGCTTCCTTTGTGCTCGGCAGTCAGCAGCAAGTGAGCCATCCCGCTGGCTACGGTCAGGTGGAGAAGCAACCACTTTATCCCAGCAAGGACAGCAAGGTGCAGTATGGTCAGGTCATCAACGAGGACATTGCCAACATCAATCGTCAGCAACAGCAGCCATTCCCAGGACCTACGCCGCCAAGTGGTCAACAACAAATGCCCAATCGTCAGTCAAACACGAACTTCCAAGCACCACCTGAGGGAACTGTTGTAGCTGGCGGTAGTTATCCGGAACCACCACCAGAGGCACCCACACCATATCAACAGCTTCCATTGATTGGCTCCAACAAGCGTCCCACTAAGAAGCAGCCACCTCAAGTGCTGGATACCATCTCGGCGCCAAGCAACCAACTACCACACACCTCCAAGCCACCAATGCCTGCTGTGCCCGCGCAGCCTGTCAGCCAGGACACCAAGGAGCTGCTGGTGTCCACCAACATACGCTTCCCCGCCACCGAAGAGGAGGAATCTATTGAGCAAACATCCGCTGGCATTCTGCCTGGTCCACCAGCAGGTCCCAACATTAACGGTCATGCCCAGCCGCTTAGCCTCCAGCAGATTCAACAGACCAATCCTGTGGTCTTCCCCAAGCGCAGCGAGGAGCAGGTGCAGATTCAACAGCACGAGGTGCTCAACATCAACCAGCACAAGCAACAATTGGTAAAGTAGAACAGAATTGTAGAGTACGTTCATCTATAGTTGATCATTATTAATACGATTATCTTTCTTCTGCAGAGCTTCCCGGTGCCACAGCAAGCACAGCAGCCACAGCAGCCGATGAACAACAACGAGCAGTCACTGTCACTGGACATGCAACCGCCACCACCACGTTATGCTCCACAAGGCCAGCCACCTGCTGGTAAGCGTCCCAATGGACAAGCCATGCCCCACTTCTACAAGGAGTTCGATCGCAAGACGCAGGCTCCGCCACAGGCTAATCCTGGTGGTCGACCCAATGCTAACTTACCAAACATATTGCCACAGTTTCGTCCTAATGCCAAGATATCCAATGGTCACAATCAAGGGGTGAAACAGGAGCCTGGCAATATACGACTGCCCACCCAGCCAGGAGGCAAGTTGCCCTACAATCCCTCGACTCCGCCACAGTTTGCACACAGACGTCAGCCACTGCAGCAGCAGCAAATCCCTAAGCGTTATCCGTTAAATCGCATCTCCGACTATGAATACTCGAATCCTGGCCAGGATGTGAACAGACGTGTCTATCGTCTACCACCTCATGCCATGCAGCGTGTGCCACAGCTGCGGGATCGCATGTATCTGCGCCGTCCTAATGCGCCTCCACGTGCTGTCGATGGCTATCTGGTTGAGCGACATGCTCCTCTGGTGCCGGAGGCGTATAAAATGAATCCGGGTGACCTAGACGATTTTGAGGAGGAGGATCTGGTCATTAACGACCCACCACAGACGCCAAATAAGGAGCAGCAGAGTCCCACTGATTCCAAGCTAGAGGCCGTGGTCACTCTCCAAATGCTGCAAACTCAAAAGAAAACGCTTAATGCGGATGATACTGGAGCCGGAGAGATTCAAGTGACCGACGATAATGATCCACAGGAGGCGTTGGCCATGCAGGTCAATGAGCAAAAGTCCGAGCAAGCTGATGTCTATGCTGTATACCCGAAGGAAGCTGCACAAAGTGAGCCTAGTCCCGGCGAGAACAAAGATCCATCCGTTGAGTATCAGAACACGCCCTTCTCGGTGATCCGTGAACAGCCACAGGAGCCAATTTTGAAGAACAAGAAGCCACAATCCCTACAGCAGCAGACCAAGTCACAACAGCTGCCTAAACAAAAGTTCCCCTATCCCATTGAGAAGCCCGATCCATCGTACACAGATCTGCATCCCGCAGCTCCAGTTCCCGGAGTACTAATTGCCCCACGCATCACCAACAGCGGCTTTAGCACCGGCACAGAAGCTCCTATTGCTATTGCCTATACTCCGACAGAGCCTAATGTCTACCGCCGAAAGGAGCAGCTACGTCCCGACACCCAAACCGAGGAGATACTCAGCAATGATTTCGATCTGCGCGGACACAACTACGAGAAGGACTTCATGGCGCCCTTCTATCCAAGTGCCAGCCTAGGAGGAGCCACGGGTAATCCTCTTCCGAGCAACTGGAAAATTGTTCCATCTACGGTGGATCAAACGATTTACGAGAAGAACAACATCAATCGGGCCGATGTGGAGGCGATCGTAGAGAAGAAGGAGGAGCCTAAAAATGTCACAGAATTGACAACGGAAAAGAATTTTGAGTTGGACAATTTCCAGCCCCAGTTGCAAGGCGGTTTCCGACCAATTTATCCGCCGGATTACAGGCATGTGGAAGAAAAAGAACAGGAAGAGCAGCAAGAGGACAATATTGGCAAGAAACCCTTGGCATTGCCTCTCACAGCTGCTCAGACTACCACAGTGCAAACCACGCCACCCAGCTCTACCTTGGCACAGACCACAACTCCAGCGGCGCAGACCACAACAACGACTCAGGCGGAGACCACCACAACAGCAACCACAACTGGCGCAGCATCATCAACAACAACGACCAAATTACCAGCTAATCCTGCCAAGAAATCCAACTTTGAGACGAGTCTAGCAGCCCTACTCTTTGGCGACGATGAGGAGTACGATGATGGCGCTCGAAAATCCGAGTCCGTTAAAACCGTCAAGACTCCAGCTGGGCCTAGAAATGTAGCACGCATGGGACCCCGAAGTCTGTGGAGCTAAGTGATGGACGGAGAGAAATACTCGTATATACATATATATTTAAATGAAAAGTGCTTAGTAGAATTATAGATCGTATTTTTAAATGTATTTATTGAAACTTTGCAGCGCTTGTAAACAATTAATGTAGTAACTTCTCTTTTATTGTTTGTTTTTAACAGCTTAATTTAAGTCGTGAGCCCACTGTACAGCTGGACTTCTTATGAAAGACTTTTGCGAGTCCAATTTGAAATTTGAATATATAGCATTTAGCCTATATGCTTTCTTATTGGACTCCCGAATCGTCGTATCTAACGAATTGCAAGCTTTTAATCAAAACTACATACGTACAAACCTCTTAAATACATACAAACATACAATCATACATAGGTACGTGCTGTATGTTAATAATAATTATTATACTTACAATAGACAAACGATAAAATAAATTAACCATTCTGGTAAAAGTAGAAAATTTCTCAAGTGTTTTCCTTTTTGAACTTCTGGTGAAATTTAAGAAATATAAATTTGAGAATATCAATTCACAAAAAAAAGTTTCCGAAAATATTCGAGATGTCAAATTCTGCTCCATCAAAGGTGGCACCAGTGGTTCAACTGGTTCGAAAAATGAGAATGGAATAACTACAATCATATAAAATGTCAGACGAGCATAGTATATACATATACTCAACATAAATTTACGACCCCTCCATATTTGTATATGGAGTACTACAAATTGTCTAAAAATCACAGCCCCTACGAACCTCTTTTCACCCAGTCAGTATGCAAGTGATAAATTTTGTAAAAAGACATGTATTTATTTTTAAAAAATTCGGTGATCGATATTTCCAATTGTAGTCTCTTCGCAAAAAGTTTACTTATGTTTCTATATAGGAGGTTTTCAATAGTCTCCTTACAATAATATATTTGCCTGATATAATTAATGGATGACATTGCTGAATGATTATGAATTTTGTTTGATTTTCGTTAATTAGATGACAATACTCGTAATTATAATTTCGATGAATGATCTTGTATTTAACAATGTGCGATAGAGTCTAGACGTGCAACTATGTTCCCATGGACGATTTGAAGTTATGCATTGTTGATGTATTCATATTCTTTACATATTGTACAGCTTATGCTCTTAACTTTATAGTATTTTATTTAATTTATTGGTATACAGAAACAACTACAACCGATCCACAAATTTAGACTCAGTCTTTGCTATGCGTTTTGCTAAATTCTAGACCAATTGCAGTCGAATTGACTTGTACAAATGATAATTGAAGGAAAAGAAACGAAACGCAAAGAAAATCATATAGGTAAATCGCATAATTGCTGTATTTTAATGGTATTCTTTCATGTCTTACAAGCTCACGTTGAAAAAGTCTACATTCTGATATTGTTTTATCAACTCTTAACTTACACTAGCATATTACAGTTATATGTATTTAGTTAATATGTAAGTATTTATTGCAATTTGCCGTCGTAGTTCTACTTATCATGTATGCATATGTATCAGATGTATATGTAAATTGTTAAACATACAAATTTTGGAAAGAAACGTATAAGTCTCGCCGTTACCCTGTACCTGGGACCAAACAGAAGGAAAACAAAACATAAAACTATAATTTCATACAATTATTTACATGCATACATCAGTATATACATATGTACATCGAACATTCATCGTCGTCATCATCATCAGCTATAGTGCCAGTTGATTACAAACATTTGCATAAGCATATTTAATACACCTGTTCACAGTCTGTTTACAGGGCATTGAAAACATTTATAAACATATTGTTAGACGTATAACTAATACAGCTAAGCCGTTTCTTTATAACTCTACAGATAGTAGAACTAAGTGATATACATAAATAAATACTTTCATGTTTATATTTATAATATTTACTAGTTTCACATAAATTTATAAATTATTAATTAAATATGATAATAAAAAGGACTAGGAACCAAGTAAAAAAGAAATTAGTATTAGTTTCAATTGAATTTTGCTGCTTTCCTTAACTTAAATTTTGTTTTTATAATTTTGATGATAAGAAAAATGTGTTGTACTTAATGAGGTTGGGTTTTGAAGGGCAATCCGAATATTTATCACGATTAAAAATCGCAATTTGAAAATAAAGGGAAACAGATAAACTGCCAAGTGTTTGGAAATCGCCTAACAAATATTATATTGAATTAATCTTTAAGCTATAGACTAAGCTAGCCCCCCTGCCCATTGCCCATTGTGTGTTGTTGCTGCTGCTGTAGCTGTTGCTGATGTTGCAGCTGCTGTTGTTGCTTCTTTTTGTCGAAGATGGATAACTTGGACTTGACAGCTCCTTCACATACCATCATGCGTTGTTGTGCCGGCTTTTTGTCCAGATCGAAACATATAGAATCTGCATTTAAATGTCTCTTAAAGTCCGAGTAACGATGGGAATCGTATGATAGATAACTGGAGCCCAGTGCCGAGGCAGCCACAGCTGCAGCAACTGTACCATTGCCATTCCGATGATGCACCGAAGGCGGCGATGAATCTTGTCGCTTGCGCTCAAAATACTCTACAATTTTCGCTATCTGCGCAGAGCGCGTGCTGGGCAGTGCGGTAAAGGATCGATCATCCCAGAGCAGCGAATCCGAGCTTATATCATCAGAACTATCCGTATAAATAGACGATGTACGATTCTTGCAGTAGAGTAATTGATTCGTTGCAAATGAACTACGCTGCAATAGCGAATGCAGCTCCGAATCCAGTGCTAACCGATTGATTATGCCCGCCGCGGGATCACTGACGTTGCCACTCACAAAAGCATGATGGCAGGTATAACGCCGCTGATGCGCTCTTGGTGTAATGATTTCGGCTTCCAGTTCATCCATGGAATCCAAAGCTGTCGAGGACGATGTATTGCCGGCAATAGCTGCTGCATCGTTGTCTATCAGCAGCAAAGATGATGACGCAGATGACGATTCATTGTGTTGCTGCTGCTGTGTGGCAGCCGCTGCAGCCACGATGGCAGCTGTTGATGATGGTGTGGTAAAATAACAACAACGGCACAGACTCGCCAGTTTATCACTGTAAAGGAAAAGATAAATACATGAACTTTACGTGCTCAATTTAAAACTAATTCATTTAGCTCACTTGAGTTTATTATTTACCGTCGTATCGAGCATCAACTGGGATTTCAGCTGCTCGTAGCAACAGTTGCTGCCATTCACTAAAGTTCCAATGCCGCACAATTGTCGATTGTAGCTGGTATTGGTCATGGCCGCATCGGATTCCTCGTTGAAGCATGAGTAGAAGCCACTTTCAATGGAATCGCGTCGTGTCAGATTTCGTTTCAGTGGTAACAGTTCGCAGGAATATTTCAGTTCGTTCAATTCCAAATCCGTACAGGATGAAACCGATGTCGATGCATCCTTCAGTTGATCTGAGCATGCTGTTGTGGGTGGCGTTTTCAAAACAAGATCCATAGCTGATGTACAATTGCTAGGTAGCTGCTTAGACTCGTGCTCATCTTTGCTGGCACACAAATCTGCGCTGAAGGATGTGGCAGTCAGCGTACTAGTGGAATTGCTAGTCTTTAGCAATGATGCGGCCTCCAGTTCTGTATTGCTGTTGCTGTACTTCATAATGCTCCCGCTACTGCCCCGAAAAAGCGGATGAGTGTAGAGCGAATTGGCTCTATATTTGCGTGCTGCAGGTATAGTGGAGGGACGTACGGCGCTGTCATCACTGCTCGATTCAGCGTCAGCACAATTACCGCCACCATCCAGATCCTCGCCCTCGGAATTGCAGTCATCACAGTCATCAATATCAGGCGGAGCAGCAGCAGTATTAGTAGTAGTAGTAGTAGTTGCAGTAGTTGTAGCTGTTGTTGATATGGTGCGGTGTGGCAGCTTCAGCTCCATTGCGCTGTACTTCCGCATCAGTTGCGGTGAGACAGGCAGACTCTTTGGCTCACTAGACGATATTATTGTCCCAGTCGCGTTGCCATCGTTATCCTTGCCCGATGTCACCGTCTTGCTCTGCATGGCCACCAACTCTTTGAAGAACGGCGCAGACATTTCAAAGCACGAACTAAACAGATCGCCTACACCAGCCGCATATGTTTTTGGGTTGGCGCCCAATATCTTTTTAACGCCCCGTAGCTGCGCCAGCGCCGTGAATGGATTGGGTTTAGTGCCGTTGTGATCCTTCGTTGTGGATGGCTTGTATTGTGGATCCTTTAGGCACATTGTCTCGCCCACTTTACGCAGCGTCAGCACAGCGGACACTGGCGGCGGCAATGGTGGTGGTTCTGGCACAATTGCTGTCGGCAGCAGTATCGCCGCAGTTTGT
Organism: Liodrosophila aerea; assembly: GCA_035045005.1. Classification (NCBI taxonomy): domain Eukaryota; kingdom Metazoa; phylum Arthropoda; class Insecta; order Diptera; family Drosophilidae; genus Liodrosophila; species Liodrosophila aerea. Next base: position 1,465,487 of record JAWNNL010000753.1, read on the forward strand.
GCACCTCCGGGTAGTTGTCTTGGAGGAGTGGGCGAATGCGTTGAGGAGCGCTGCCGTTGCATCTGATGGCAACGCGCCTTATCACTGGGCGTCGTATGCAAAGGAAAGTGTATAATATTCTCGCTCAGCGATCTTCGATGCAGCAGTATTTCCGCCTCCAGTTTCTGTGTGACTCGTCGTACACGTGATTTCAGCAAACTCTCATCATAGTGGGTGCCATCTGGAGTCCATGTGGGGGTGCCAGGCAAAGCGGCTGATGCGGATTTGCAGCTAATGCCCGTGCTTGGGAAACGAAAGCCTTCTTCTTCATCAACTTCACGCCGATGACGCGGTGTCATCGTACCTGCCGGTGCTGTACAAATGGTGCCTACTGTCGGCGTGTTGCCTAAGGAAGTTAGTGTATTCTCCGTATCGCTGCTGTTTGGCGAACAGTTAATCAATTCCAGTGAACTCAATGGACTTGTACAGTTCGATTCCTGCTCGTATTTTTCTACTAGTAGCGTTAACTTTTTGGTTGCATCATGAAACGTTGGCCGACTTTTAGGGTCATACTGCAAGATACAAAATGCAATTAGTCAATTGAAACCTTGGAAATCAAATCATTTCACCAGCTTACCAAACAACAGTAGAATGCCAGTCTTAAAAACACCGGAGGTGTATCCATCGGACATAGTTCAACAAATGCCAGGTAATCCAAGCCAAACGAGGGCGTTCTCGGCATCAGATCCGGATCAGCTTCGATGCGTGCAATAATCTCACACTGTATAATGCCAAAGGAGAAAACATCGCTCGTCTGATCATACCACTGCCCTTTCAGGCACTCGGGGCTAACCCAGTAGGGCGAACCAACAGTCTCCAAGCGTGATCTTCCGCTAAAAGGAAGAAGAGATAAGAGTTGATAAAAGTGGAAACAATATTACTAATCATACTTAAATTAAAGCATTAGCTAATACTCAATTTACAGAATTAGTAATGCTAATGACGTTTCTAAGAGTCCATGAAATTAACTTTTTACTTAAATGAGGCTCATTTAAATAAATGCGATTATAAAATAAACATTAAATAAAGTTGTTACACGTGTGAGACTTAGAATTGCTTCTCTGATGACATCATCGCAATTAAAAATTTAAATTCAGTTATATGGGACTTTGAGACTAAGTGTTATCTGCAGGCACTATCCACATCTATAGCCACTCTAATACTTACGTTTTTTCTGGTATTTTAGCTGCCAATCCAAAGTCGCCAACCACCGCTTCGTATTGCTCATTTGGGAGATGGCGTATCAGTACATTCTATGGCAAAAATAGAAGATTCATGAATGAATAATGAATATGACAATGAATAGCTTACGATTCACACATACCTTGCTGGTCAGATCCCTATGAAAGATACCCGCATCGTGAACATACGTCATGCCGTGCGCTATACCCAGCGCCAGTCTTATCTTTTTGGCGGCGCTAAGCACCAGCTCTTTGTTGGCCAGCAGTTGCTCCAAGGAGCCACCGTTGATGTACTCGGTCAGGGCGTGCAGTTGGCCTTCCTGCACACAAACACCCATAAAGCTGTAGGAAAACGAAAGAAATTAAAATAATTATAATTGGGTTTTATTTATAGGTATTATATGTCTAGCAGGTGTGTCTTATAGCCTCAGCCCTCTAAAATATCATAGATAAGATATTCTATTCTTTTATAGCGCTTGACTTCAATCAGTCAGAAAGTCTTATCACTGTGCACATGCTTATAAAACTGATTGTATATTAAAATTTGTATTTGGAGTTAGATAAGCTTTAAGTCGGCTTGCCATATATCAGTATTGCCCGATGTTTAAACATAATCAATTCACAATCTAATCATTATGACGGGCCCGAGTGTGAAAATGATGTAAATTAATCATGATACAGAATAAATTGTAATTTCAAAATAGCATTACTCCATTTCTTGCACCTGCTTGCCCCATTCATTAATTTATTTGTGAATACACTCACATTACAATCGTCAACTCTAATAGAAAGCTGACTAAGAGCGAATTGCATTAATTTGCATAGTTAATGTTGCATTTTGTTGTTGTGCCAAGTTGATTGAAGTATATTGAAATTGATTGAAAGTTTATGACATAATTTTTTCGTGTTTTCAACTTTTAATTTATGGGAAGTGAATGTTGATTGCAAAATGCAAAATGCATGTGTCATACCCACCATTCGTTTTAGGACTACGATCATATCATATCATCTTGTGTATGATGCAGACTGAGTGTTAATTTAGTCTCTTCTAAACTTGTTTATAAACCAACTATTCAAGCAAATCAGCAGAGTAATCTATATGAAATATACTTCGAAATTTTTCCGCATTTTTGTTTTGCTTTTTACGGCCGACTGACTACAACTTTAGTATACGCATTGTAATTGAATTTTAAAACTCTATCGCAATTGTCGTGAGAGACAGAAATAATTATACAAAAAAATCAGACAGCTATTTAGCGGCCAAGTACATTTGTACGATATGAATAACAACTTCATTTGAACTTGAACTTAGTTTAGCTTCGTACAATGTCAGCACATGACAAAAGGTTTGTCTATGCCTATCCTATACCTACCCTGCCTACCCAACCCAACTCTAGCCTATAAATTATAAAATGTGTAAATTATTGAAACAGCCAAGGGAGATAATAAATCCAACTGTGACTAAGCTTGACAACAAAAAGTGACACTACAATTGTTTGCGACTAGTCAGTTGGCCTATGACGTTCAGCTCAGATTAACAATCTGCTGATGTTATGCAATCAACTTGATTTACATATCACAGAGCATTCCTTACGGATACTTACCTCAATATATTAGCATGCGACAGCTTATTAAGCAACTGCACCTCCCGCAGCATGTTGGGTCGATTGGCGCGCAATTGATTCATTTTCAGCACCATTACTTGCCCCGTTGTACGGTGTGTGACCTATAAAGACAGAAATAAAGTAGATCAATTAGTCATCAATGATTATTATTGCTGTAGAGTGACGCGCGAAATACAGCAAGGGAAATAGTTGACTGACTAGACGAATACCCTTTCGGAATTCTATTTTTGGTATAGCTAGTTTAGTTATCATCTCATAATTATGCCTGCGCATAGTCATAATTCACTTGGTTTATGCATCTGCCAAGGCACAATGTTTTGTTATGTCAACATTTCGATTGGTGGCTTGAAAATTTCGTTGCACTCTATGGCATTTTCACTTTCAACCAGGCAGGTAAATGGCAATTGCGGAAATAAGACAACAACGAAAGCGACACACGCCACCAAAATAAAAAGCAGACAAACTGAAAGCAAAAAAAAAACATCCTTTTCCACCAAAATATCAAGATGGAGCCAGTATATTCAAAAACCAGTCGAACGTCCGTTTGAAGCGAGGCTGACAGCGAGTAACAGAAATTAAAGAAAAAAAGAGTGTATTTAAAAAACGAAAGAAAAACCCGCCTGGTTGAGTTTGTTACATGGTCAATTCAGCTGCAGGTTTGTAATACGGCTCTTTTTGGGGATATTTCCAGACAAGACTCGGCGCCAAAACACGTTTTATTAAACGGCATTGACCACGTGTGAGGGTGACATCCACAACCATCGATTGCACCGGCAGCAAAATTATTTCAACTATTTCCACACACGTTTTGTTTTGCTATTAACAAACGTTTAATACGCTTTTCATTCAATTTCCAGCCAGCCAGCCTTCACTCGAACGACATCAAATTTATCATCTTTACATGCAACCGAACCGTCCGTCAGGTGCTCTGCTCTGCTCTCAACAACCTGTTGCGGCAACAAGTGACACCTTGGCGCTGCAATGTCACAATCAGGAGGTGTGTTTCATTCAGCTAACTGTAAACCTGATTCAACTGATTAAATTGCTCTTCAAGTCGGAGTTTATCTAAATATAAAGCCTAATTGAACTTAAAGCGAGTCAAAATACATTTTAATAAGTCAACTTGTTTTACATTCACAACAATTGTCAATTGTTTGCAAAAAACGATTTGCGTTTCGTTGCATTTCCTTCTTTTGTTAATTAAGGTTTCAGCAACAACAACTTAGAACAAGTACATTCTTCTATTTCTTGGAAAAAAGTATGCCACATGAAAGTCAGGTGAAGACGATCTTACAACGGATTGATACAAGCCTGCCACACTTGTTTTCTATCTCTAGAATGAGTAGCCCTTTGGTATGTGTGATATCTGTATTACAGTGCACAAAACCACTGAATCGAAGGTGTTTGTTGTGAAGTTCTTTCTGGCCAAGTAGTAGTAGTAGTAGTAGTAGTAAAATTCAGGTCGTTGCCATTAGCAAAACAAACTGTTAGCCAGAGTAGCAGCAGAGTCCGACCAGTCGTCGCCGTCGTCATCGTTGGTTTGAATGGAATCTGACCTAGTTTGCTTTCTTTCACGCCTGCCTAGAGTCTTGTGTCTTGTGTGTCTCGTGTATTTCTAGACTAAAGACTACTAACTTGCTTTCCGTTGATTTTGGACACGCTTCTTCGCTTCTTCGTTGTGCAACTCTTCAACGTCAAAGCCACCATGGTAAGTGGCCTTCATTGCTATAATCAGTTATAAACAAGAAATTTTTTCTTCATAAACTTGATTTTTTTTTATATATTTTTTTGTTGCTTTTTTGTTGATCGGAGTCGTCGACACGATTACATTTCTTTTCGTACATTTCTCACATGTTCAAGACATATTGGAATTTAATAACCTGACGAGTGAAATTGCTAACTGCGAATCAAATCTTATCTAAAGTCACACGCGATCAACGTACAATCGATTAGCGAACAATAGCCCGAGAGTTCACAAAGTGTATGCTTAGGTGGGGAAATAAACCAGGCATGCTATAATTAATAAAGCAAACAGTTTGGGTATCGTTTATTAATAATATCTATTAATGTTATTTAGAGTTTAGCCCCATAATTATCAAGTATTTTCTCAAGCTGTACCGTTCGTTGGGAAATGCCGTTAAGTATGTTAAGGTTTTTACACAATATTTTATTGAACCTGTTACGTTAGACCCACTACGAGTATAGTCGTAGTACTATGCGGACTGATTGCTTTCAACATAAATATTTGTAAGCAAAATAACACACGGCCCAATGCATTTTATGTGCTTTTAATTGTTAACGGAAAACCTGCAGCAGTTATGCAAATGTTTTGCTTCGTTTGTTGTGTTACCTTACCTTACCTTACCTTTCATTTGTGCAAAATGTTTAACAAATTGTTAGGCGAATAGTTTAACTACCGTTATACTACCATTAGTAGGCGAGCAACTCTTCTGCAACTTTGATACAAATTGTATCTTAATTGAATTAAGTACATATTTGAAACTGTTATGACTAATGTAGAGTATCATTATATTGAGGCAGATTACGATAAGACCTTGTAACAAACTTTATAGGCTTGAAGATGTCATTCAGCTGGGTTGCATCACACATCTGAACAATACCTTCAAGAGAGGGGAACGAGTTTCATTGTTACTATACTTTAGTTAATAGTCCGATTTATTTGATATACTCTAACCAGGCAGAACGGTAAATTCGAGTAGGTATGTGTTCCACATTAAATGTCTTTCTCTATCGCTTTGGCTTTGGCTTTCTTTCTATTAAATTGTGGACAAAACATAGCTGGCGTAAAAATCAATTAGATTTTGCCAGTCTTTACGTAAGTCGCCAGGAAAAAATAAAAGCAGAACACCGATAACTTGGCTTGCTGTGCTAAATAACAACAGCAGCAGCAGCAACAGCAGCAGCAGCAACAGCAGCAGCAGCAACAGCAACAACAATAACAACAAATTTCTCATTGATTTGCTAATTGGATATTCTGGCTGAAAATCGAATGTCGTATGACATTTCAGCATGTGACTTGCAGTATAATAATAATAAAGATAGTGAAGGAAACAACATTCGAACCGGAAATATGCTATACTATATGGAAGATACATGTGTATACGAAACTCAAGTGTCATTTCGGTAGCAATCTCTCGACTATATTAAGTACACCTTACTAATTACAATCGATTGATAGTTCTGCTTGAGATGCATTCACTGCTTCAAGGCGCCCAAATACCATTTAGAACACTCGCAACATCGTGCAGTGAATGAGTAATGCATTCAATGAATGGATTCACAACACACACAGCCTTAAAGCGATACGACTTTAATGAGATTCTATAGCTGACACACCCGAGCCAATCACGCGTGTTGTCGTTAAGCAGAGAAGTGTCTCTGTAATTAAACTTTAATTGTTGGCTGTGTGCGCTCAGTGCTCAGTACCAGGTAATAACCACAACATCTGTACACCCTGCCTGCATGATATCATAAACAACTCAGCTTGAAGTACACTCTTACACTGTCCAAAGAATCGGAGGAAGTGTTGAAGCGCAAGGGTTACGAACATCGTAATGAATTCAGTAATTTTCCCTCTAAGGGTGTCGGAAGCATTTCTATTTATATGTATAGCGCTGAGCTCATGTACTACAGTCGTGCTACGACTTCTTTAGATCGCCATCGGCATGAGTATTAAGTCCCAAGGCATGTGAAAGACATTAAACTGAAGTTACCTAATTGCCAGAAACAATTTCATGGCCAAGCAAACGGCTTGTATGTGCATGAAATGCAAAATTGAACTCTCAAAAACTAATCCTTTATTCATGTAAAAGCCAAATTAGAACTTTACTCTAAAGTGAGTTTTAGTTTGGAAACTAGTTTAGTTTATAATGATGATGCTAAGCACTTTACAAGGTAGCCCTTTCAGCTGTTTCTTAGCATTGTTGATTATAAGCTGCAATTTTTACTATTCACGCGAAACGAAACAGTTGTTCAGAGTATTTAAAAAGTGGATAAAATAGAACGAATCAGGCACTGTGACTAGCACAATGAAGCAAGTCGCATATTAAATATTGGAGAATACCCATAAAGAGTCATATATAAGTTCCATAACTGTTTATAGCGAAACAATGTCAAGTGTGCGTGTTGTTTAATTTGATCTAATTAGCTAGTAAGTGAAACCAGTTGAACTGGTTGCTATCTCTGCGACTTATTCAAGCTCAAGTTTAAACAAAATCATGTTATTAAGTTCACATAACTGCTGAGCAGATAATCAGCAGAGATTCTAGATAAAATACACATGTCTAAAAGCGCTGTAAAATTGTAACTAGAGGAATGTGAGTGCATGAGTCGCTCTACACACACACACACACACACACAGTATTTGTTTGCGGCAATGAACTTAAGCAATTATTAATTACTGCTATCAAAACAACAACAAGCATTTTAACAGTAACAACAGCAAGAGCAAGAGCAACAGTGTTGTACTCGCAAATATATTCGCAGTTATCTGAAGAGTCAACAATAATAACAAGAGCTCACATGATGCACTCGCTCGGATAAAGTTAATACAAAAATTTTTGCAAGCAAGTGGTAAAACACAAAAACTAGAAAAGTGAAATGCTGTTAAACAAAAATAAATAATTGCTTTTGTTACCAACTTCACTTCGCTGAGCAATTAAAGCCAAAGCAGAAATCTCAATGCAAGGCAAAAGCCAAGGCACGCCAACTAAGCCGCGCTTCACCTAACACTCCAAATTCCATATATATCAAATGTGAGAAAAAAGTAACAATATGTTGTTGCTGTTGTTGTTGTTGTTGTTACTGTTGCCTTTTGTTGCTGCGGGCTCTTTACTTAGTTCATAAACCCAACCAGCGGCAATATATTATCCGTATACGAGTGTGTAAAAAAACTACACGCATATATTGAAGTACCCACAGCAGAGGTATAATACCTGCCTAATACACACCCCCACCCCCACCACACCCCTCCCACTGTAACACTCTTAATTTTGTTGTTATTTTTGCTTAACACTTGTGTGTTGTCGCGTGCAGTTGAAATGGAAAGTGTGCATTAATTGCTTTGTTTTCTTTTACATTATACATCATACATTTCACATTTCAAATACGCCTGCACAGACAAAAATGATTTTCAAATATCTGCAGATACATATTTAATAAATTTTCATGCTTTTCATTAGTAAAGCGACAACAATGCCCTGGATGCGAGGGTATCTTCCCAGTGGCAATGACAACGAATATTCCACACAATGCCTGAGAATCCCACAGTAACAATATCTCTATACGTAATATGTTCACTCTGATATTAATCTGATATAGCTTGTATGTATATAGTAGCTCCACATGCCTTGTTCAGTAGTAAATAACAATTAGCATACGTATGTGAATTTGAAATTATTTGGTAATAGGTTGGATTTCCTTAAAGTGTTCAAGTGTTCTAGTTTGTTTCAGTGTATCTCATATAGTTCTATCAAACGAACTGATTTGTCTGCTATGCTTTAATTTTATTTCATAGCTCGATCCAAATAGCTAATTCGCCACTTCCCTTGACTATCTCTTGAGCCAACATATAAAGAACACAAAGAGTTCAACTTTTGCCATTGTTTATCTGCTTGAAAAGCGAACGACAATTGTTGCGTTTCAGTTTCCGCTCTCTTTTGCCCAATTGACTGCAGATACAGCTCCTTATCTTCGTGCTGTTTTTAATGCATTAAATTTCAAATTTATAATGGCCGCAGTAAACTCGAAAAGAAGCTTTAGCTTTCCCTCATTTATGGAATAAATTGAGCAAAATGCAAACTTTAATGCGACACAATTTGGTGCCTTTGCTCCCTCCTCTTATCAATGACTGTGTTCTCGATAGTAATCGAAAAAGAAATACATTTTTTATGGAGATGGATAAGCCTCATAAAAAAATTATTCGGCACTCGACGCTATTGTTTTTTTGAGTGCAGTGTATGCATTAGGGGTCACTGACACGCCCAAGGTCCAATCAGACTGTCGCCTACATTCAGCAATTGGGTGGTGGGGGGTAGGGTGCCTTTTACTGCGCTTTATGATGACACAGAAAAAACAAAACATAAATGTGCTTTATCCTTTGTATGCAGCTTGGAGGCGAGGCAGGAGCGGAATTTTGGCACTTCAGATAACAAAAGAAATATGGAAAAAAACTGTTATTACTAAACTTCTATTATTTCTGCTGCTAAGCCATAAAACGTGATGCTAATGCTAATCTTAGGTTCTAATAGTAGTTTTCTTTATTATAAGTCATGTTCTTTTTTGAATGCGCTCCTGTTTGTGAGTCAGCATTGTCTGAAATATTGCATTCCGCCGCAATTGCCATTACGTACATTGTATTCAAATATATCACGCCAAGCCCTCATTGTTGAAATATTTTCAGTTGTAAGATTCATTAAGTAATTAATAAAGGAACTTTAGTATTTATACTATCGAATATTTATAGAATCTTAACAATCAATTGGAATCAGAAATGGCGTATAAATCGCATAAAATATGAACTCTAAAGTAGTCTACGCAAACAAGATACTAAAACTTTGATTAAACAAATAAGCAAATATCATTTCGGTATTTCTCTACACGAATTCAAACAACCTTCACACTAAATTTTAACATCTTTAGATGTAAGCGGCGTCCCTGAGATCGTATTTATTTTGTATTTAAAAAATATGCAAAAATGATCAAAAATAGCAGAAAATAAATAGCAAATGCGCAAAGGAAATGCCTAGAATAGCAATACCCCAGCGACTCGTGTGAATCATCGTGAAAACTGTTGCAAAATAGGAAATTCATTCAGCGGCTAACAAGGGACGCGGTGTATACAAATTAAGCCAGTGCAGAGCAGCGTGAAAATGATGAAAACTCAAAATTGAATAATACAAAATGCCAAAGACTGATTTCAAAACTTTGACATAGGCGCACTGCTTAACAAAATTCAACAACAGAAGAAGGGGAGGGGGGCAGGGGATGTGTAGCATTTGGCAAGATGCAGACAATACGGAATGGTAAATAAATACTTATATAGAAACATTTGCCTATACCATCAGTCTGTCTATATACACTCGGCGAGACCTGCCACAGTGACATACAAATCACGAGTAACGGAACTATATATTTCATTAATGAATTTTCAACTTGTTTGCCCAAATTGTTTTTGAATACATAAAGAGGCAGTAAAGAGTGCCATAAACCTTCTATACTAAGCAAGTTTAGTTTTAATTAGCTTATTAAATATACGAATTTATTTTATTATTATTTTTATTATCATTTTATTGACTTGTTGACAAAATACATTCACATTTTCACACTCATTGTATTCCCAATTCACTCTGCTTATCGTGCATACCCTGTAAATTGGCGGGATGACAAATACTGGATGGATTCCCTCAGCAATCTTGTGTGTATGCATTTAACACACATTCAAAATTCATTATGCTTATTTTTCCCTCACTCTTGATGGCGCATATAATAATTCAGTTTTGAATCATGCTCGAAATGTACTCGTAAAATATTTGGCACACACTCAACGCTTGACAAACATACACAAGCGTATAAATTTTGTGGGCAGACTGAGAGCGGGCGTGGTTTGGCATGCGACGTGGGGGCGCGTGGTGCACCAAAAATAGCAGCGAGTATAATGAAAAGTGGGTGTGTGGGTGTGTGTGTGTGGTATCTAACTGCACAAAATGCATATACACCGTGGAAGTGCTGGCTGACAGACCTTAGACATGCCTAGTGAATGTTACAAAGGCTCATAGGGCAAGCCGAATACTTTTGTTAATGTTCTCTCTTTCCGTCTTTTATGCTCTGTTCTAAACTGCAACACACACACTCGCATTCACACTCACACACTCACACACCGCACACTCTCATAGACAGCGCTTACCCACTTGCAAAAGGTGAATGAATCCAAAAATATGTCTCCACGCTAGTTGCGCACGTAATTGCTTGTTTGAAGCAGCAGCAGCAGCAGCAGCAGCAACTCCAGCGGAGGCTGCAACTGATGCGGCGGGTCTGTCCGTGTTGCATGTGCAACCAGTCGACGCCTCGCATGGGCCATACATCTTCAGCCAAACTGCAAACGTTATCAACAAAAGCAAAAAGAGAGAAGAGCCAACAGGCAACAGCCTAGAGGCAGCAAGGCGAAAAGACAATGAAGCACACATCGAGTAAGATAGAAAGATGCATTCTATCCGCATTTTGACTTGTTGATTGGCGCCGTTTGCAGCTTTCAAAATGCAGCACTATATGGTATATTTATATGCTATATATGTGCATGCACATGTGTGAATATATTCGTGTAAACATGTGCGTGTGTATATGTAGATCGGTGTGTATCTGCATCCGTATGGAGGGCTGCTCTGTTTCGACAACAGAATTCTTCTGTGCGAATTCATCGCCTTGACACAACGATTACTAAAATTGATATATATGCATTAAAAAATGCATAATGGCTTTGTCTGCCATGAAATTTATTTCAATTTAAACTTGTCTTCATTGTCTTGATGCATTATTTCCACTGATAATACTAGAGACTGTGCGAGCTTGTTCTTTATCTGTCCTAGATTGTTTTAATCCCATTGTAAATAGGTTTTAAAGGTACTTAACAAGACCAGTCATACATCGTTCCTTTAGTAAATGCAAACTCTCTTTGACTTACATTTGAATTCGCCTAGTAACAGGTGCAACCTATTCCACTGGTTTTTATATAGGCTGTGATATCTAAGAGTGATTCCAGAGTTGCTATATAGACAGTCTTTATCGCGACATATAAGTAATTTATTTGTCAAATCCCGAAAGTTGAATTCAGGTGAAGCGCTTCTCTCTCAACACATTGAATCATGTGCAAATATTTGTGTTTTTAAAAATGAAAAACTCTTTTAGCTTTTGTTCTCGTTTTGTTTGTGTGAAAGATTTATCACACATACACTTCAGCACGTTTACCACTCAATTTAATTAATTTGAGCCTTTATTTATAAACAAAATGCGTGTTTGTTTACAACTTAAATAAAATATGCAGCGCTGTGAAAGTAACTAAAAAATTTGCACATCTTGATTTTGACACGCTATAAAGATGAGCTAAGAGCTTATTGATTATAAATGAAACTAAAGCGTAAAACAATCCTCTGACCAGTGGGACAGTAAGTATGATGGTTATACGGCATACCACACGATTACGGTAAATGTTACAGTATGTGTTTGAGTATGTGATTATTATATAAGTTTCTGCAGACTTTCGTTCGTGGTGCGTTCGATATTTTTGGATTTCCTATTCAAAGTTTGTAGCTATTGTTATTGAAAGTGTTTTTTGCCGGCCGATTAGTGCGTAAAGCATTTTTGACTTTTCGCCAACAGCAATAGCAAAAATAAAACACAATAACTTGTTGTTATGTAAATATACTATTTTTCCTTTCAATTTACGTTTGAAAGTGTTTGGCAAAAATATTAATTAGTTTAGTCAACTCATAGAGCCGACTAAAACTAGTTGCTGCCACTAGTAGTGTAGAAAAGGGTTTGAAATGTTAACCCCAAGACAAATTGCTGTTATAAATTTTGAGAATTAAAACGAAATATTAAAGCAATTACAGCACTTTGAACCATAAGTCATACTGTCGTGCCTGCCATAACATAACAGACAGGCCATAATTTAAAAATAGAACCGAGAGAATAAGTACTATGACAACAATATTGCCATAATCATCTACTATATGCAACAAAGTACAGAGATATAAAAAGATATATGGGCATGTAATATATTATACTTGTTATTATACGATGCGAGTAGAGACATTTAAAAGGGTTCAATCCCAAGTGCAGGCTAATAACATTTAGCACTCTGATTGATAATATAATATTATCACATTATACAGATGGAGTCATCTGTGACTTCATTTAATCAATTTCAATTTCAATTGGAAATGGAAATGGAGAATTGAAAATAGTGTGCAGTGAGGTTAGGATTATTGAATTGATATAGATTTCAATTTGATGAGCGTTCAATTAGTTTGTAAGCAGAGACTGGGCATTCTTTATGCTTATAGGGGAAGCAAAGCAATTCGCCATTAATTGCCCCACTGCAATGCGGAAATGTAAACGAATCAAACAAACGAATAACGAATAACGAATAAAACGAGTAACGGCCAACTGAACGCACTTCACACGCAGAGAAGGAAAAGCTGTTGATGACGAAGAAGAAGAAACAGAAGCAGAGGTAACAACGGCCGAGCAGCATGCTGTTTATTGGCTAAAACGTATCTGAGAGAAACACAATGGACTGACTGACTGACTGCAGCTGATGATCATTCACCTTGTTTATCTCAAGATACTCTCAAAAAATCGCACGCAATTGCTTTCTACTGCAGCCGCTAGAAAGTATGAATTAAAATGAACAATTTATGCCCATTTTCATAGCAAACTTTTCCGCTACAATTATTAATTTGTCAATAAATAATAATAATTCCATAAAAAAGTAAATAAATAACAATTGAACCCACACAAAAGTGAGTACGTTCATTAAACGGGAATGTTTTGTTCACATACTGCATTATTGTATTCCGAGATATACATATTTATAGTATCATTGTTATATAGTAAGCCTTAACATGCATGAGAAAGCAAAAGAAAATAGTAACAAATTTAACTACAAATACCCGTAAAACACACACAGCCAACTTATAAATAACTTACTAAATATCAGCGAAAAGAAAATGAAAGTTTTGTACAACTTCATGCTGAATAGCTGAATAGCCCATCGTACTCACATAACTCAAAATTTTCATTGAGCATTTCTGAGAAAGTTACAAAAGACAATTTAGTTAGACACGCCGACTTTGGTAGAGTGTAATAACGCTAATAATTACAATATCATTGGTAAGGTGTAGCTGCGTCTTCAAAAGAGATCGCTCAAATGTATTGAACTTTGAAGCAAAGTTACATAGTTATAAGGCATCGAGTTGTTGCAGAAGAATCAAAAACATTTCTTCGTAATGAGTGAATATTTTTGAGCTACCTACTCATCAGTTATATTTCTCTACATAGGTTAGAGATCTGTTCTAGTTGGATATAGCGATATAAACCAAAAACACATTGAACATATATTTAACTGCAACTATTTTCCTTTCTGCCATTAACAATCAATCCATCGGACCAAATCTTATCTTAAATAATAATATTAACACAAAATTTCTATCAAATTTTAAACACTTACCCTGTAGACCTCAGAGAAAAAGCCAGAGCCGATTTTCTCCTTGACAAAGTCATCCACAGAATAAAGTGCCGAGACCGCAGTGCGCAGGGCGCGGCAGGATGGACCGGTGACAAGTCGATCCGATGATATGGTCCGCGCCACTGGCGGTGGCGGCGGTAGTCCATTAACGCTAGAGCTACCAGGCGGAGTGTCGGATGATGAGCAGGATTCCGGCTTAGTTGTTGGTATATCCGTGGGCATTGGCATTTTGGGCAGCGTTGGCGTGACTCCATTGTGGCTATTAGGAAGCACACCGGAAGCAGCTCTATAGGATGTACACATGCCTGATGTGTTGTCCTGCCAGCGGAATGGGGCCGAGTCCACTTGATCGCATGCCATTTGATTGCTATCGCTAATGGTTAAAGTGCTTTGTGGTGGGCCAGGTCCGCTGTGTTGGTTCAGGCTCATATTTATCAGCTACGTCGTAGTATGTTGTAGTTCTCGATAGGCGAGGACAACAGGACGTAGTTTGCCAATACGGTGCAACGATTAACAACTGCGTTCGCGTTTTGTTTGTATCTATGTTCCGTTCTATTCTATCTTCGTTTTGAAAATCACATTGGCCAAGGGATGAGCGGGGCAAGCAGTAAAAAAAACATGAAAACTCGAACACGAAACACGTTGAAATGCTACGCTATCCAATATTTAATACAAACTGATTTTCTGGCACGTCGTAGCACAACACATTTACATAATATCTATTTGGCGAAGTGAATTGACAACTTTGGCAAAAACGTATGGAAATTACTAACAATAACAGAATATATCGTTTCTATTGGGCTTAACAGTTCTTGGCGCAGCGTAAAGCAGGTGTGTTAATATGTATAACTGTATCAATTGTGATTGAATTTTGCACTTAAGATTGGCACAATTGTCGGGAAGATATTGATATTGATGCTAGAAGCTCGGATGCGCACTGGAAGCACTCGAAAGAAAGTCTGTGTGAGAGAATAAACGGAGATAAATGGGTTAGTGAAATTGTAAAGTATTATTGTATATATATATAGTAATATTTTATGTGGTATAAAATTCCTAAAATATATATTCAAAATGACAGATTGATTTGAAAACTAACAGAAAAAGTCACTCACTATGACATAGATAAATAGTGTTTGAGTTTACTTAAAGTATGATGTGTTTACTTTAGACTTAGTCGCACATTTGTTCATTCAGTTGAGTCAATTGCCAAATATTTAAGCATGATTTGTTTTAGTTAACTGATAACACATTTTAAATAGATTTCGCACCTGAGTTCTATCAGTGGCTATTTTAAGGCTTGAGTCTATATGCATAGACTTGGATAGTCAACGACTACGAGTAGCCCACAACCCGCTAATAAATTGCTTATTTTATTTGCTGTCGGCTTTCGTCATCACAGTGTGATTTCTCTAGGTTAAAGCAACCGCATGCACTCGCTAGGACTTGGACTCCAGTTGATTTCTTTTTATTTGTTTGCTAATTGCTTTTTTGTTTTTTGATAACAGCCTTCATTTGTTCGCGAATTGCGATAAAAACACATAAAAATACCTACACTTCTTTGCGAGTGTTGAAAAGGCGTTAGATAAAGAACAAGTGCAAAGTAGCGAGCATACAACATCGAGTATATGTTCATGTATGCAGTAATTAAAGACCTTGGAATTCGAATTTGAATACACTCAAAGTGCGCTATAGGGAATTGGAGTTCTCATAACTTTGTTCCACTGTGTTTAACCCATTTCCTGTAGAGTGTTATCACTGTGCCCTAGGTATGAAGTACCAGCAGTTGTTTACGACTGCGCGAATAGCCCTCAAAAAGGCTGCCGGGCTCATAAATGATGACATAACAAATTATTTTTTTGTTCTAATCAGAAACAATAATACAACAACAACGCGCATACAACAGCAACAAGTTGGCAATTTGCTGTTATCAGGGACATTGGCGATAAGATAAAAATTATAGCGAAAAAAACTACACTGAAAAAATACCAAGCAAATCGAAAAACTGCTTAGCAGGTGCTTGAGAGTTAGATGTATATTATGTACTAATAAAAAACACTTGCCACTCTTGACAATTACATAAAAATTGGAAACGATAACTATATTAAAAATACACTCGAACAAATCCTATACAAACTATTTGTTAATATCAAGCCCGAACAATTGAAAAGCTCCTAAAACTCTCCATACAATTACTAAGCAATTTATCTTCTTTTTTTGCTACAAGTTTCTATTAAATACAACAAACGGTACAGCGAGCGGCAGTCCATAATTAGGGTCAATTGACAGACGACAACAACAAAAACAACAGCAGCAACTAAAGTGACAGCAACAGCAACAGCTTCAGCTTGAAAACTTGCTACACTTCATTAGGCTCCATGACAAAGTCGCTTGCCACACCTGATCATCAGCAGACGACCACCACCTGTGCCCGTGTTCCCATTTAGCAAAAGAGAAAAATCAACATCAAGAAACGTGAACAAAGAAATGCAAATTTCTGCAGAGCAGACGGAATTGGGTATTAATTAGAAAATAGACATTAGAACAGACTTGACTCAACTGCATTGACTCGACTCGAGTCATTTATCATCTGATTTCGTCTGAAAAGTAAAAGTAAATTGCGAAAAACGTTTGGGTAAATTCTCGAAAATATTTCAAGCGAAAGAGATTTATCGAAACTTAGGCAAGAATTTCTCTAATGCCCTACAAAATAAAATTTGGTGTACATAAATTATAAAATGACCTTGCGGTTGGAAAAGAAACTACACATAATTTGGAAATACTCTTGTGCATGTAAATCTTTTAATTACTCAGCGGAAAACTGAAGGACACTAATTATGGGTATTATTATAATAATAGGGTCCATTTTCAAAGAAAGCAAATGAAACTCGTAAAAAATCGGACAAAATTTAATAGTATTTATATTGTCGTCGCGCTTCATCAAATCTAAAGCGCCTCTGGTTCACATTCAAGATACTTTTACACAGATCATTTAGTTTTAGCATTGCATTAAGTTAATTACAGCATTAAATTGTTTTGTGCTTCTAAGCGCTTTCGTCTCATTTTCTTTAATATCAGCTAAAAGAAATTTCATAAATCTGTTGTAAAATATTAGCACAGATTTTGATTTTACTCTGAACCTTCACAGAACACAGAGAAAGTCTTGGCTCGTGGTCAACTTCAAAGCTATGTTGATGAAGCTCTCTATACACCGATCATCTTTCACGGTTATGCCCTTATTCAAGGTATTTTCAAATAGTTTTTGATGATTAAAGTGGAGCCAGCAAATCCGATTCAACTAGTATAATTTCGAGTGTAAAATAGCAAATATTAGACTTGAATTTCTTTGTGTATACTTTAAGCAATCTTTTGTTCTTTCACACATTTGGCAATTTATTCACTTTCTATGCCCAAATCACGTAAAAGAAAACCGAATTGTTTAGGCTGTGAACAATGAAAATTAACTTTAAATGATAAAAAGAAAATGAAAATAAAGAAATTGTTTTATTTTCGACTTCAAGTGCAAATAACACAAGAAATTGACCGACAACAAAAAACTAGAAGACGAGCGAAAACAAACGCAAAGCGCATCGGGCACTTAGTACATAGAGCGGAGACCGTGTCACGAGGTACAAGACATCAAGGATGTCAAGAGATGAATAATGTTCTATGTAAAATTGTAATCCATAAAATTGGTTACTTTTAGCATTGTTAATATCTCTATTTACTTAAGCTCTTGGCTCATGTTTGTGTCGTGTCACGATCACGCCGGGTGCTTATCTCTAGCCAGCGCCAAGATAAAATGCATTCAGGGCACAGCGAAAAAAGGTGTAAAACGGAAACAAATGGCGCATTTGGCTATTGTTGTTGTTGTTGTTATTTAGGTTTTAGGCTTTTGCGAAAAAACTCGTAAAAATGCAAGAGAAAAACAATGCACTTGGCACTTGGCATGCTGCAAGCCGACAACAACAACAACAACCACCCAATAATCCAATAAGCAGCAGACTGAATCAGCGACTTAATTTGATGGTAAATGCTCTGAGTGCACACACACACACACATACATAAATGCGCACGTACGAGCATGAATGGACTCACATAACAAGAAGAAAAACATCTGTCGCAGCATTAGCATTTTCCGCTGAAAAGTGGCTTTCCACTAAACGAAAAAAAAGGAAAAACTATGGAATTGGAAAACGTCTGACACGAAAGACAGAAGACGGAGCAGCGGGCAGAGCTTCTTCATCATACGTGCTGCTTTTTTAGTCTGTTGCAAATGTGTTTGTGTTATTTTTACATTTCCGCTGCTTACAAAAATATTTACATGTGTATGCATGTATGTGTGGGCCCGCGTACTAAACAGCATTCCAAGCGCACACACACTCTCTCACACATAATACACACAGACGCAGACACCGTGTAGCAACATTACAGGGTAGAAGCAGAGCAAACTTGATGTACACATGCAGTCGTACATACATATTTATGCTAATGCTAATGTATTAATGCCGCGGCATGGAATGTGCCATATACATACATACATGTAATATGCGATGTGTTATATGACAGATTTTGTATCAAAAAGAGGAAATGTATTGATGCGCTCTCCTCCCAACCAAAGGTCACATCTATGGCAGCAGCAGCGGTTCCGACGAAAATGCAGCAGAAAAGAGAACGAAGCACGCACACAGATGCACACAGACGCAGACACAGCAACATGCACACGCCTACACGAACATAGTCAAGCGCAGGCATAGACACTTATGTATGTATGTATGTGTGAAATTGTTGTATAGCCGAAATTGTATTATACAAAAATTAAGAAAGTGTCTTGTGGTCTCAATTTTACAATTTTCCTATTTCTAATTAGACACAAGAAGAAAAACAAACATTATTTACCAATTGCTCTTATGGTTGTGGTCGTATTAATCCAATAAGCAGTCAGTGTGTGTATGCGTTTCTGTCTGAGCCAATATATTGCAATTGAGCATTGCATTTAGAGCCAAACGCGAACTGAACACACGACATTTTGTCCATTTAATGATGTACAAAAATACACCGTTTTGATTGGAAGCAAAATTTCACTAAATATTATGCTGTCTTGTTTACTGCATTCATACACTCACGCACACAGGCATGCGTGTGTGTGTGTATATATGCGTTTTATTAGACGCTACACTGCCCATTCAACATTTGACTGTGTTTTTTCTATAACACAGCAGTTTGGAACACTTAACTATTTTCAATGCACTAGTAATTTAAGAATTTAATTCATTTTGCGGAAGAGTTCATATGCAGTTTACGAGCATTTGTTATATTTATATTTAAAGTCGCGTAAAATCGTAAAGAAAATATTCGCGACGCGCACCCACGTCAAGCTTCCTTTCTGTCTCGATAATTTTAACATCGAAAAAATGCCAGTGTAACCATGTTTGCTAGTGAAGAATACCTTAAAACTGAAATATGAAAAAATCCCAAAAACCACTGCGGTATTTTATTTCTAAATTTGTTCGATTGCAACCCGGTTCGGGGCATACGCAACATTACGTCTGGCGTTTTTGGTCAAAATTAGCGCTATTTTAATGTGTTGGCGCAATGTTACTTTATTGTGAGTTAAATTCGTTAAATTGACTATGTACATCGAAAATTATGCCTCAAGCTTGAATAACAAGTAATTTTAAGCAATATATGTACATAATATAATACAATTGAAGACACTTTCTTTTGTCGCACTGATGACTACATAAAGATGCATAGACGTAAACAAAACCATCTGACACGTAACCTTATATAGCACATTTGGATTGATTTTATTAACAATTTTCTACAATCTACCTATTTCTTTTTAATATATTTCATATACTTTTTGGCATTGAAATTATCCTCCACTTCCTCCATAATCTTGACCTTTCTGCGCGGCTTTCGAGCCTCCAACCTTGCCTTACGCTCGGCATCGGATAATGTACTCAAATCCAGAGGCAACTACAAATCAGAACACAAAAATGACATGAATTATGCATTCGGTGAACAAAACTAATATTATGTAATTACTTTGATAATTTTACGTGGTTCGTGGTATCGAATGTTAATTGTGGATCCATCCGGTTGCACTACAACAGTTGGGTAAATGCGGCAATATACAGATCGATGTAAGCGCGTCACTGAAGTCGTCGCTGACGAGATGGCGCGCACCTGTTGCAATCCGTACGGCAATAATTTTAACATTTTAATTCAATAATATCGTTAGTTTTGCGAAATGTCGTCAACTTATAAACAAAATATGGTCTGCTTTGGCAACTCACCGATTACCATATGACCGATTACATTCTTTAAAACTATCGACAAAGTATATTCGATTGATTTTACTGTCTGATTCGATAATTACGACATTGTCAAGTAAGTGGTGTGAAAAGTCGTACGTAAATATAATAATTTATATTTTAGTTAGATTAAATAAAATCTGGATATGTAATTAACTACGAAGCAAAAGGCAAAAGAAGAATCAGGATTAGCGGAAGTCATTGTTTAACGCACATACTGTTTTTTGTTGCATTTTGGTTCGGGCAAAAATTACATAATTATTGCAGGCTCTAAATGCGGTGTGAATGAATAACTCTTGAAAAAATTTATTTTCATGTGATTAATATAAATTGCTAATATATAAAATGAGTCAAATTGTGCCTTGCAGTTGCTAGGAGAATCCTAAATCTACAATAACCTTTTCTAATATTTGTTGTTTCTTTTAGTATTGCACTGAATTATGGCAGCCCGCCGCATCGCTAAATCTTCAATCAACTGGTCTGCTCTGGCTGAGCGCGTGCCAGCTAACCAGAAGAGCAGCTTTGGTGCTTTCAAGACCAAATCCGATATCTATGTGCGTGCGGTGATGGCCAACCCGGAGAATGCACCAAAAATCGATTGGGAGTACTACAAGCGTTTGGTCCCCGTTACTGGTCTAGTCGACAGCTTCCAGAAGCAGTATGATGCTCTGACCGTGCCCTATCCCAAGGACAACTTTTCAGCCCAGGTGGACTCTGAGATCGAGACATCAAAGCGCGACATCGCCGATTACAAACAGGCTTCGTCGTGCCGCATTGAGAACTATGAGAAGGAAATCAGTCATCTGAAATCACTTCTGCCATACGACCAAATGACAATGGAGGATTATCGTGATGCATTCCCAGAGAGCGCGTTGGATCCCATCAACAAGCCCACTTTCTGGCCCCACACTCCAGAGGAGCAGGTTGGCTACAAGTCCAAGGAGCAGTTGGAGGCAGAGGCCCAGGGACACCACTAGGCGTATTTTGGGAAACTCCGCGAGCGACATTAATAATGAAAATGTTTTGATTCGAAATGTAAACAGTGTAGATGGAGTTAAATGTCATTAAAAATGAATATACTAAATTATTATCTCTTAAAGCGCTCCAATTAGAATCGCGAATTTCTACACCGTCAAAGAATTTCTGGCGCACGATTGCCACCTTACAATTAGTAAGAACCAATTCCAGTCTGCACCGACATGGAAACACATCAAAGTGTGGCAACAGTGGCTGAACGATACATTGTTATCGTTCGATAACCTATGGAACTTATACGTTCATTTAGTTTACTGATTCGTTTGATCGAACTTATTCCGAACGATTCGATACACGGAACTCAAACGAAAAGGTTTCTTATTATTCTTTTACAAATTGAGCAATAATATAAATACACAATTTAATTTAATATCGATTATTTCGTTTGGATTTGGATACCACACATTTGAACTACACTACATTAAGGAATCACTGCATCTACATAGGATACTACCATGGGTGCAAAGCAGTCGCGTGAGCCACGTTCCGTCTCAATGGAGAATCCAGCTCCTGCCGGCGTCCTCGACATATCCGACGATGTTGTCAAGCGATTGAAGCAGGGCATTACACAACAGGGTAAATTCAATAAAAGGCAACCATTTTCAATACGCACATTGCATACTGAAAATTACTTAACTAAGTGTTATGCAACAATTGTCAAACGGCGATTTATTTACTTTTGCATTATGTTCATTAACACCGACTTAATTGCTTTCAGCTCGCGAACAAAAAGCCGTTGTGGAGGAGTCAACACCGGCGCCCAAACCCTCACAGCCAGTTGTAAAAGCCCCTGTGAAAGCTGCTGAGCCGATTCTGCCGCCGACAATTGTCTATCAGACACCCACGCCTATCTATGTACAGGGTGGCGGACACACAATCAGTGCCGCTGAGGTGCAGCGCCAAATGAACCAGGAGCTGCAGAAGAATGACGAACAGTGGCGACAGCGCATGACACAGCTGGAGGAGAACCTTAAAAAGACCAACACAATCATGGAGGCGGAATACGCTGGCGCAGTGGAGGCTGTGCATAAGCGTTTTACTAGCACCGCGGCAGCACACAAAGTGCCACCATGTCAAGATCTAAAGTCCCAGTTGTTGGCCTGTTATCGTGCACATCCCGGCGAGACACTTAAGTGCATAGAGGAAGTAGCACAGTTTAAACAGTGTGTCGATATGCATCGCATCAAAAAACTGGACACGGAACCAGCAGCGCCAAAAGCGCCAGGCGACAGTAAATCGCCAGTGCCGCTAGCCAAAGCTGGTTAAATTAAACCGTGTTATCCCTTCAGTTGCTTATTATTTGATTGTTCCTGCGTCCAAAAGCCTTCTAAGATCTGTGTAAACAATGCAAATAACTATTAAACGAGAGTGTAGTTGTGAACGATTGTAAATTAATTTAATATAGTGGAGACTTGTTTATTGCTTAACTTTGATGTTGTTAATAATTGGCATGGAATAATCTGATTTGCAAGTTAAAACTTGTATTTGCATAACATCAACTTTATAGAACTGAAGTATTTGTTGCTTATAAAGAAACGAAGATTTTAATACTTATATAATTTAATTTATTTTCAACACTTTGCTTTCGATTAGAATTTCAATTGAATTGAATCTCCATTTTCATTTTTGTACATTTCAATTTCACAGCATCAGTTATTTAATTAAACAACTTTATGAGCTGTAAGCAAGTTAACTACAAACCCGCGAATACTCTATAACAAAACATATGCAATTAAGTTAGTTAAACACATGTTAGAACTTATATTAAGTTTATAGCTTCATCGAAACCAATATCGCAGCGACCAGTGGAATGGGAGCAAATCTCAGTGATGCTGCGCTGCTGTGCCCCAGCTTGTGGTGCTTGCAGGTATCATCGAAATTCTTGGCCGGACCCATGCAGCCGGCATAGCTCATCACGTAAGCCAGGTAATTCTGTTCGAAGGCGCCACGCACCAGACTGGAGCCAGGGCCGCTGGCAAAGACAGCGACATCCTCGCCGCCGTGAGTCTCATCCTTGAGCGCTAGTGTGGCCATGTGACGATAAGTGGGTGATTCCATTTGCTCCTTAGTGACATGTTTTAAGGCCATCCATACATTGGAGCTATTCGTCGCTTTCGTCTCATTGGCCAGGTGATCGAAATAGCCGGGACCATTGGCATAAGTGATTGTCTCATAGACCATGGGATCATTTGGCTTATGCAGATTTGCGGCACCCAATATGTCGGCACCACGCTCCGGATAACCATTGAATGTGACCGCATGCGAGTGATCCGCCGTGACTATGATGAGTGTGTCATCCGAGTCGGTCATCTTGAGCGCTGCCTGCACAGCCAGATCTAGTTCATAGACCTCATGGAGTGCAGCACGTGCGTAGTTCTGATGATGACCCTGATCGATGCGTCCACCTTCCACCATGAGCACATAGCCCTTTGATTGGTCACCACGCTCCAAGACCCCGATAGCAGCCTCGGTCATCTCTTGCAGCGATGGCTCACCCTCCTCACGGGCTATCGAATATGTGATGTGATTGTTGCGGAACAAACCCATCAAATGGTCCACCTCGTTCACCTTCACCTTGAGTAGATCCTCCCGCGTGTGCACCAGCATTGCAGCTTCACTGTCATTGGCGTGGTGCTGTAGCCACTCACTTGTCAGATTCCGTTGATCACCCCGCTTGCAGATGGTCTCAGTGCTGCCCTCGAACTTCACAGTACGCACCTCGCTCTGGTTGAGGGCTCCCATCGGTGATAGACCTCCACCCAGAATCACATTAAACTTATTGCCCGGCGCACTCTCCACCAGCTGTCGAGCAATATCGACATGTATGCCCACGGATTCTTCGGGCACCTTCGTGTCGCACTCCCAGTCGCGATGGTAGATGCGAGCAAAGGTGGCTGCGGGGGTGGCGTGTGTAATACGTGTGGTGGTCACAACTCCAGTACGTTTGCCCTCGCTCTGAGCCCAGTCCATGATGGACTCGAGTCGTCCCTGGCTGGCATTTAACTTGGAGCGTGTGATGTCCATGCCAATGGCGCCATAGTGAGCCTTAATACCCGTAAACAAGGCAGTCGCTGTACCCGCTGAGTCCGGGACCTGCTTATCCACATTGTAGGTCTGTAAAGTGCATGGAATGCATATTTAGATCATGTCGGAAAACTTAGTTAAGCTTTTGTACCTTGGCGAAGCCAGTGTTGGGAAAGTCATCAAAGGAAAGAGTCTCCTCCTCGCCATGGCCATGTTTCAGGTATTGTCCCTTGTAGATGCGACCAGCGCTAATTGTGGACAAGCCCATGCCATCGCCAATGAAGATGATAATGTTCTTCGCCTTGCGCTGATACGACTGCTCCTTGGCCGACTTTGCCTGCTTTATGATCTTCTCCAACTGCCGCAGACCGACCTTACGCCAGAACTTTGCATCTGTTGGAATGGGAAACACAAA
The DNA here is from genome assembly GCA_035045005.1 of Liodrosophila aerea. NCBI lineage: Eukaryota > Metazoa > Arthropoda > Insecta > Diptera > Drosophilidae > Liodrosophila > Liodrosophila aerea. The sequence goes on from JAWNNL010000753.1 coordinate 1,490,386, forward strand.
TGTTAGTATTGGGTAAATTACTACCAACAATTTATTCATAAACCGTGTATTGCCGCTTTTTAATTAGTTCTAGTGAGACCCACTTGGCACTCGCCTGTATCGCCCGATCAGATCTAGTATAAACCGCTATGGCTAATTATTTAGATTTATTTCAGACGTCGCAAATATCTGGAAGTCGCTCGTTGAGCACACAAGGTCCATTAGCAGCGTTTCCACAATTCAGTTGGGATTGAGGTACTCGTACTAAAGTTCCAGTTTCGAATTACTCGTAAACGATAAAGCGGCTCTTTCCAGTCTATTTTAAGATTGGGATTTACTTAGTTACCCCACTGAAATTAACCGAGTTTACTGATTTACTAATTTCTATAGCGCAGAATTATTTAACGCTAGACGGTCTGCCATTATATCTGACTGTTTGTTGTCATTTGCATAGCTGTACCTGACAGTTTATGGACTTATTTTTTACAGTCTGTCAAGTAGTGATAAAAAATAACAGTTAGGATGAGCTTAATGTGCTTAGGTTGACTTTAGAACAGTATAACTGTTCTATATCAATCATAACTAGTTCCAATATTCGCCTAATGTTCAAACCACAAAACGAATATTGACTTTAATTAAAATTCTAGTAATAGTAAAAAATTGTAGGGCAGGCTCTAGACGGTCGCAACAAAACAATTCCTATCAATGTAAATTATTTAACTAGGCAAAGAGACCTTTTAGTAGTGCACTCCCTACTGCAGCTGTCTCAGTTGCTTTTTATTTTAACTACTATAATTTCTCGTACCGTTTATAATCATTATAATTCAGTATTCAGCATGTGCTGGTTGTATGTGTGTGTGATCAAGCAGTTATTTTCCGCCCCCTTTACACCCCGCCCAAAAGCCTTCACACTGACGAACAGTACAGTTAAGTTAGGTTACGTTGACTGACTCTTAATTTATATTTGTTAATGAAAATCAAAATAAATAATATAGGGGCTTCTGACGTCTGATGTTGGACATTATAATCAACACAATAATTACTGGAATCAAATATTTTCTGGTCGAAATTTAACACCTGTGAGGCTCATTAAAAGTGTTCTAATTAATTGCTGTTTGCTCAACTCAATTGCCAAATATTTGTCATTTGGTTAACACGATAAACGATGCACGTATTTGCCCGACTAGTTTGTATCTTAATTAGAAATTGTTGTTTCGAATTGAAACGATATTTTGAGGCGGTAAAACCGTAATCTTCAGGTTCTATTGTAATTCGACAATCATGTGCGAAATTTTTCAATTGTAATTAGTAGGAACTAATTTGGTATCTAATGGTAGGAAGTACTTGCTATAATGTTGGATATATTTCCTGCTGAACAGCTAATTTAAAATGGAATTGTTTTATTAATGTGTTATGCAATTAGTTTATAATTTGTCACGTTTTAGATATATGTATTACGAAATACAGCACTAGGGAATAAAAATATCAAATATAAAATAACTAATTTATAATTAAAAACTTTTGCAAGAATAAGGAGATTAACTATTTTCTTTATCGAGTACTTTATTCTTTAACTCTTGCTGTTTTTAATTTCTTTTAAAACATAAAAAATTGGAATTAAATAAATTTTTATTTACTCCTTGGTTCGAGCAGGTAAATTAAGTGGTTATGATATACATAGATCGTCATTTGCAGTATTGACTGACCTCCAACTGAATAAACAATCATTAAATGGCATTTTTCTTGTAGTAGCTAAGCAAATTATTTGAGTCTCTGCACTTGACACGAGTTTTTCTGGCCTCACCTTGAAATAAGTACAGTGCAGTTTATGCCAAAGATTGAGATATGAGAATTTGCTTGCATTATTAATAAAAAAATTATTCATTTATAATATTTAATAGCCCCACTAAAACTGAATCAACTGAAGTAGAACGAACACGTATTAATTTCAGTTGAACTCGTACATAAAACAAGTTCAATTACTATTAAACTAAGACTACGCACCTTCCACTCGACTGTCCTTGTCGCCATCGGCATCCAGCTTAAACTCTGGTCCAATATCACCGCCTGCACTAAGAGTTTGTATCAGAGGCGGGGGCTGCACGGTGGCCGCCCAGGTGCCCAGGATGAAGATAAGACCACAGAGAATTAAGAGCACGTTTTGCATTTTGATGAATTAATTGAGGCGAACGAGCGGAATTGAAGCTATTTATATCACAGCTTTGCTTTGTGGATTAGTTGAATACGCTGGATACTTTTAGCAGTCCATTAAAAAATGTACGTTACACTTTATAGTATTTTTAGACGTGTGTCGGAATGTGCTAAGCGTTATCGGAAGAACGACTTGGAACCGAGCTTCCGTCTGCTGTGGATTTGCAGCGACTGATGTCTCCGAATACCCTGAAGTGCCGTTATATGGAAGCACGAGAATGTGCCCGCCTGCCTGTCTCCCCCCGACATTTGATCGTCGGCTGAGCACGAAGTTGGCACACGATGTCAAGAGACTCGTGCGGCTGATCGGTAGTACGAATGATAGTGTTTGCTCACATGCAAAGCGTTTACGGTCTTTCGAATTGCAGCTCTGATAATGTCATTACAAATATCCACCTGTCTGTCTGTCTGGCTCTCCCAATGGGTGTCGAAGCCCCCCATCCATAAAGTATTATTCATTTCGAAAGATCAACAGGTTTTTACAGCTGTTTACGGCTTGAGTTAAGCATGTGTCAATGCGCTGAGTTACGGCCTCAATTGCACGTGAATCTTTTACAGTCGGCTCCTGGGATCAGACTGATTTCTCCGTACTTTTTTATCAGCTTTCACATACATGCGCCGTATCACATCCGTGTTGCAGATGAATTTATAAAGCTGTTGTTGTTGTTGAGTTCTGGAATTGATAAAAAGTTTTCTCTGACGGGCGAACGGTGCGTATGCGTAATGTTTACATTCTCTGAATTTCTAAGCTGTCTGCAGACCGAAATTATCAGATTAGTTTAGTCTCGGTCAATGTCATAAAGTTCTTAATAGGCGTCGCCAATCAACCAAGTACTATCACTTGACTTTGACTGCAAGCTCAACAATACAATCAAAGCGCTTACTATGTTTAGTATTAGTTTAATATAGGTTCCATTGTTGGTTTATTAAGAGAACAGCCAGATCAACTCTATCTAAATAAAATTTCAACTCTTTACAGTTGTTCAAGTTTACATTTTGTAGTTATAAATTGCTCATTTGTCAGCCAACTCCGGCTAAATTGTTTGGACAAGTGCAAAATCAGCATAAGTACTATGTTAGTACTATTAATATTATTATCTTATATCATAGAACTTAACGATTTGTCAGAACTTTCAACTTTATCGCTTTAAAGTAAATATTTTTGTACATTTTTCTCTGCCGAAAACTTACGGTGTTTTCTATTTTAAAATGTTGAGAGAATGGTTGACTCCAAGATATCTTCAAGAGAAGAAACTAAGGTATTTTATATTCTTTAATACTATTATCAACTGGAAGTGAAATTACTTAAACAGAATTTTCTTTTGGATTTTATGAAAGCTAACAGGAGTATATAATAATCTAGATCTTTAGTATCTAAAGCATATCAATTAGTGATTGATATTATGGGCTTTAACTGATTCTCATTTGCATTTACTTTTATACTATATAATTATGATAATAAAAAGCACTACACTGTGGTTAATAATATAATTACTACGTTTAAATGGGGCCAAGTTTACTAGAGGTCACTGTGCTGTCTGTGGGGTAAGGATCTAGTTGAAATTGGCTATAAATATGTATATCAATGAACTCATTGTAAAACCCCAGCAGAAAAGTACAATTGGAATTAAAAATTGCTCTGATGATTGTCGTTTACTGCAAGTTAATTGTTGCAGTGTAATTTGTTTTTTTTTTTTTCATAACGTCGATCTGCTACGCCTGAGTTGAGCTGCTGCTAACTGTCGAGCTGATTTGGCATTGGATTGCCTGCCCTGCGGACTACCCTCAACCCCAGCCCCATCCCTAATAACATGCAGTTCAAATAAAATAAAACAATCGCTCGACTTGCGGGCTGTTTAAGAGCTGTATAAATATTTTGTGCGCTATTTGCAGTCAGGTTTATTAAAAATTATTCAAGTCACGTATAAATTTTCACTAATAGTATGTATTGCATTGAGCATGAGTTGATTGCGGCAGAGGGGTGTAGGGTGGTGTGCGAGTGGGTGTAGGTGATTCTAACTGTAAGAACTACGCGTGTGGCTACAAATTAAAATTCCAGCACTTCCACTTTTGACTAGTGTTAGAAATGAATTTCGTATAAAATTTAAGCTAAATCATAGTGCATACGAAACAAAAGTGAAAAGTAAAGCTAAATGACTAGCATTAGATAACAGAGTGAAAAAATAAGTCAATTGAACTAAATAGTAAATAGTAAAGAGTAAATGGTAATAGTAGTAAACTGAAAGCTAACTGAAAACATGACTAGACACCTCCAGCATCTCCACTATGAGAATCGCTTCGATGTGTATCCACTGCGCACATTGCTCGTGGTCGCTGATCTAACGGTGGTTCTGGTGGATTTCGTCACGGTAGCATCACTGTTGCTGTTTCCATTGCTTCCAGTGCTGTTGTTGTCCTTTGTTGTGCTATTGTTGTTGTTGTTGGTGGTGGTGGTGCTGCTGATGGTTGTGATGCTGCTGCTGCTGGCACTCATTGTGAGTGGTCGACGTGGCGGCATGCGTTCATTGACTGCATCCAAGCCCTTAGCCTCGGCAAAGGAGTGTATCTGTGAGGCAGCGGTAAGTCCTTGCAAAGCTGTGGAGATATTCAAGTAATAATTATTATTATTTATTTGATATTCTGTAACACTATCAACTTCTTACCCTCTTTAAGCGAGTCGCGGCCACGTGATAGAGCACCCATGGGCAATGCGCCGGTCGGCGTCAGACCCTTCAGCTGGAGCACGCTCTCCGACTCTTCCCTGCAACATATACACTACAGTCAACAGTCTTGAGCATGATCAATCGTATCAGCTTACCTTAAAACGGAAAAGACACGTGACATTTTGCCAATAGCACGTATTTTGTTGCGTATGATCTCCTTGCGTAGCGCCGACATCGAAGCTGTGAAAATGTATCAGTTTATCGTTAGTAAAACTTATCGAAAAGTGTAGCGAATAAACAATCTGGCAACACTGGTGCTGGCATGGCGTAAAAGCTGATCAAGACTGTGGCAAAGCTCTCGTTAAGCTCGAAGCTCAAAGCTCGAAGCGATGGCGGTTCAACACTGAGCTTACCTGGCTTACTGGGCGTATTATTGTTATTATTCACGTTCGCCGGTACGAGCACAATTTTCTTTCGCAGCTCTGTAATGCCACACACACCACGTACGTAAGGGGACGGGGATTTTTGTGAGTGTGGTTGTTGTTGTGGTTGTTATTACATACATATATATATTGTTGAGTGTAGATACATAAGTAGAAGATTAGTTTCAATTTAGAGTGATGTACCAATGTTATGCAGACAACATCTATACACACACACAGACACACTACTCGGACTAGTGTCAGCCATACATACCTTCCTCCAGTTCATCATCGGGACCGGCGACCAGTTCGTCATCTGAGCAAATGTTCAGCACATTCACCAACATCTCAGTCACCTGCAGGATATGCAAAGAGTAGTTTGACATTCGTAAAGTGGGACTTGTGTTACCTTTTCGCCCACAAAGGGCAATGACCAAGTGAAGACATCCATGAAATTGGGCAGCCAATAGGGATGCGGTGAGCAGTTGAATTGTCTTATGTTCATCACGTTGTTCTCATACTTGAGCACAGCTGCCTTTTGTCAAATGTTTGACAATGGGTTTTTTCGCCAATAATTCGTGCGCGTCGCAGCAAAGTATGAAAAAAGGCAAAGAGAGAAATATTTACGGGAAGGGAAAACGGAACAGGAAAACACTCATACACCCATACACTCACACTCTTACACACTCACACTGCTTGCAGCTAGAGATTTGTGTATGCTGTTTATTTAAAAATAGCTGAATCGCGTAAACTTGCATATACAAAAGGCGAAAGAGTAAAGTTGAACGCATTGGTAAACTCATACCTTGTTGTTGTAAACATCCAAATAGTTTGGCGCCGAAAAGATGGTGATCAGCGATGGAAAGCCCGTTACCTGATTCTTTCGATACATGCGATAGCTGTTGGTAACCAAATGCAGTTTAAAGTAGTTCACAGAAATATAACATTGATCAATAGTTTACCCCGCATCCTGAGCCTCGTGCGCTCGCACTATGGATAAGAGATTGTTCTTTTGCAGAAACTCACAGCAGGCCGCATAGCTGAAGAAGTAGGAACAGCCTCGCACCGAGTTGTGTGAGAAGAAATCGTTGCTCTTCTCATTACCAAAATCCTCCAATGGATCTGACCACAATAGATCACACATGGGTCCATAGGCTGGCGGCTCCCTGAAACGGTTGAGCTGCCAAAAACAGAACAAGAAACCAAATTTAAAATTCAGAAATCAGAAATCACCGGCCAAATTCAAAACAAAATTTTGACAGACAATTGTAAACATTTCAGCGAGACATTCGCCTGCCAAATTTATTACCGTCTTGATGTCGTCGAGTGTGAAAATCTCTGGCGATAGACCGCCATGTATGCACAGAAACTGTTGGTTCAGCAGCGCGGCGAGGGGCAGACAGTCGAAGGCTTCCATGCAGGCATCGTAGATACTTTCCGAATATTTAATAATGCCTGCAAACACAACGAAAACGAAGGCAAAGATATAAGCTAGTTAATATATGTAATTATGCGGTTGCAGTTTATGCACTTTTGCGGCGTTTATAGCATTCTAGCAAATTAAACGGTTCAAGTGTAAAGTAATGTCGCTAGTGAAAACTAAAATCTACTATAGTTTTTAAAATTGTTTATTTAGAATTTTGTACTATTTTTGAAATGTATTTAAAATGGAATATGACGAAAAGAGTCGACCTCACCATATGGTTTAGATAATCATAAAAAGCTCTCCTTTAAAATGTTTTTTAACATGAATAAAACTAGAACTAAAACTACATAAAAAGTAAACACAATGAAAGCGAATACAAATTTAAATTATTCACAATCAATTTCTTGAGAAATAATATAACTACTGAGTATAGCAAACTCAAATTGAGCAAAGACTAATTGTAACAAGCCTGATCTAAAAGATAAACTTGGGTTCTGAAATAAATAGAACTGATAGAGAGGGGTTTGAAACTTGAATAAAAGCTGGGGTGAAAAGCTATGACTTAGTTAAGCAAATGACTCTGTTGATATGTCTAACAAATTCATAATCGAAATGAATTCAAACTATCGATTTGACCCGCTTCACTTACACTCTTGCTTGAAGGTGAAGTATTCCGTTAAATGACGACACTCATGATTTCCGCGCAGTAGGGACAAAGTATCCGGATAGGTGATCTTCAGGGACCACAGGTAGAGCACACACTAATGAAACAAATTAAGTAAAATAATATTAAAAACGTCAATAGAAGATAAAACAATATTTGGACTCACCTCTATGCTAAAGTAACCTCTGTCCACATAGTCACCCAGGAAGAGATATCTTGTGGTGGCCGGTGGTCCGCCGACCTCAAAGAGTTTAACCAAATCGAAGAACTGTCCATGAATGTCACCGCATACAGTAATGGGTGCCTCTACGTCTATCATGTTCTTCTCCTCGCGCAGCAATGTGGCACCTTCGTCGATGATGCGCAGGGCGACGCATTCCTCGATGCGTCCTTCGAGTAGAAAATGCTGACGCAGTACATCGAAATTGGGCTTACCCGTTTTGGGATCATCGTATACCTCGGACATGGTTAATTTGTGTGTGGGTGGTAGTGGCACATCTGAAGCAAAGATAGAGCATTTTCGTTTCAATGAAAACATTGCGTATACGCAACGTGGAACGCGGAACGTGCAACGTCTGTATGTTAACGAGCTGCAACAATTTATCGCCAATACGTAAACTTATTTTGAGCTGTCAGATTTATGTGCAACAAAAACTATACATATCTGCATGTATATCTCTGTATGTGTGCCCCATGTGGCATGTGCCAGCGCATGCACATGAGTCGCTGTATGCTAATTGCGAATACATTTCTGAATGAGTGAATATAAAAGTCGAAAATTGATTGGCATTCACAAAAACAAACACACGATCCGAATAGTACATTCAAATTGTCATTATCTCTGCCAAAATGTTTAAATATTAACAGAATGCGCCAATAAAAGACCGAAACATACACACATACACTCGTATACAAACAGCATATGCCGTTTCTCTTATGAGTACTTAATATAATTTTAATTAATTTTTAGCTGCCAATAAACCGCATATTTCGACTGCCAAAAGGAACCCAATGATTTGTTAATTAGCTTTAATTGGCAAACTCTTTGATAATAATTGGGTCAGGGTCACTGGATTGGCATGTCAAGTGATCCATTGTATCTGTTCGAGTGCTTAAAAATAATATATGAATACATAGATAGCTAATACTTTATAAATGTTATGTTAAAAATTGGGTCAAGGCCAAGCTCTGTACTATACTATATTTAAAATGTTAAAAATATTTTAAATTCATATTTATGCTGTCAACTGTCACTTTGTTTTTAATGAGGGCTGTCAAATTCTTTACATAAGTTTAACATTAAGCAAATGGGTTTGGAAAGAGATATATTATGGTGAACTATCGGACAAGAAACAGAGGTTAATTGATATAGTTAATGGTATAACTATAGTTTTAGTTTTCTATTCAGAAGCTATTATAAATTCTATTTAACTCAGGTAAAAGGACTACTGATAATGAACTTGAACTTTGAGCATACGGTCTCGGTCTCGAATGATAAAATTAAATTTAAATTTCAACTAACTTTACAGACCTTTAAGTGAAGTAAAACATAAGTATATTAAAAACTCTAGTTTAAAAATAACAACAAGCCGAAAACCAACGCTTTTAAAGCTCAATAGAATCTATGCTAAGTATCTAAACTCTGCTTTAGGCTCATTTTAGATGGCTTAAGCAAAGTTTGCGTTAGATTAATAATAAGGTTAATTTCAACAACTCTAACTTCTCAAAAGCAGACTGACTTTATGACTTTAGTCATCATTTTATCAAGGTAAGATCTGCTAATTTTCAAACTGTTGATAATTTCCTTCCAAACAGCGTGCTGCTATTATTATTGTAGCCATGTCTATTTCTGTTTTTGTTATTTTAATTACAATTTAATTAGTGTGATTACTATGTGTATGTGTAGTATGTACCATCGACCATGCGCTCCTTGGTTTTTGTATACTGCATTTTCTGTTTGCTCCCGCTCCCCGTTGCATCTGCTTTCGTGTTGGCGGAGGACTTTGTTGTTGCTGCAGATGACGATGACGATGATGATGATGTTTTTGTTGTTGCTTTATCCGTGCTACCAGTTTTAGCCAGCGACGACTTTCTCGTTAGAGAAGTTCTCGTCGATGTGGACATTATGTTGCTTTATATCTTTATTATTTTGCTTCTGTTTTTATTAATATTTTTATTTGTGTTGTTTAGATTCCACAGTGTGTAGTGTATACGGTCTGATGAAATTCACAATAAACTTTTTTGTTCACTTTTTTTATTACTTTTTTTAATATAAATTTTATGAGACGATATTTTTTTGTGCTTTTAGTTCTGCGAAATGTTAGTAGCGCTAAAAATTAGAAAATTATTCGCCTTTTGGCAAGACAGAAACACACACACACTCACTCGCACACATAGTTATGTACATATGTGTGTGTGTATGTGTGTTGGGCAATAAATAAAATTTGTTGTTATTTTGTATATGTATTTTTAATTTATTTATTTTTAGCCGGGCACTAGCAATACTAATAAAGACAGCTCCTCGACGTTGTGTATTAAGATACACAAACACATATACACACAGACACACACACACTCGCACACATAATATAAATGTCAGACAATTAATATTTCAATTTTGTGCAATTATTTAAAAATTTATTAACTTTTCTAGATGTACGATCAGTTGGCATAGGGCAACTAATTCGCTCAGCCATAAAATAGCTTGACACTTTCTGCTATGCCAGCATTCTTATGTGGAACACGATGATGATGTATCGTATGTATCTTTTTTATGTCTGCATATGTACAATTTGTCACACTTCAGGCCGAATGCAATCGCTTATAGTAGATTATCCTTGTGGACGTTGTGATTGGACGCGATCACGGACTGGCATTTCCACCAAGTTGGCGCGTCGTGATTTACCTCGATACTGAAAAACTGAGCGAAAATTTTTCGACAAAATGTTTTTCGCAAAAACGAACGACTCGGCAGACAAACATCAAAGACACATTAAAAACAAAAACGATCAACGCATCGACAATCGACGAGCGACCACTCGGCTCTGCCGCTGCCTTAGTATCAGTCTCTTATTAGAACCTTCACCCTCTCCCCTCCTCCCCTACCATGCTGCCCTTGACTGTGTGCGCTTCGGCCTCTGCCGCCGTTAAAAATAAATCTCTTTCGCTCTGCAAACTCTCTGGCAGCATTTGGGGGCAGCGCGAAAGCAAAAACTGTTTATTTATTGGGTTAATGTGACACACACGCGAGTTTGTAAACTGATTTGGCCTCCATAAACATGAGCAGCTCCGAAAGCGAATCTTAAGATTCTCCAGACCAGCATCAACATCAATATCAACATCCGTTTGCGAACAGTCGATGCTCTCAATGTTTTTCAACTTGACCGTGAGTGTGCTGTCCGTCGATCCGTCTCTCCGTCTCCTCGTCGCTCCGTCTGTGCTGTCTGTGTGTTGTCCGTGATATTGTGTGTGCGTGTGCTTGGCCAGATATTGGGCGCCAATAGGTGGGTGTCGCTATAATTATACTGAGTTTCGACTTTGTGCGCGCCTCGTGCAAAAATATATATCCTAAATATATACATATATACTATAGTAGTATATCCCAGGCACATACATACAAACACTTTCATTATGCTCATTTCTCCAACAGATCGGATCGCTCGAGTAGATCGTTCGCCGGGTATTAGGAAAGCAAGTGCACATGCCTACTATTTAGTAAAACTATTAAATTCCTCTCCACTATTTGTGATGACAATCTCTTGGGAATGTCAGACAATATGTGTGACATTTGTTTCTAATAAAAGTTTTTCTTACGCTCTATCATTCCTCGTGGGAATATAAATTAATAGAGACAAGTGATTCAAGATTTTCTGCATCAATTTGTATTGGAATATCTTCGGGTTATCTGCTTCGTTTTATTGTATTTTAAATATTAAGAAGAATCAATAATACAAGATATAATAAAAGCTAGGATTTTCCAGAGACTCCTCTCTTAAAATGTGTTCGGCTCTGCAGTTGTGTTATCAGATTTGAATAAATTGTAACATTATTTAGCATAATCTAAAATTTTAATAATATTAATAATTATAATAAATTATTATCATTTTTATTCATTTTAAATAATGGTGTAGGTAACACGATAATAGGGCATAATAGGCATAATGATAATGGGTATCTTCACTTCTGTATGTAGCTTTCATTTTAGACAATTTCATGCAACTTTGCTAAAGAGAGCAGAATGAGATAGCATTAAACAGTTAAACAGAGAGAGAGATTGACACAATATTAGCTGAAAAAGCGTGGCAATATTTTAATAACAATTTGTGAGGAACTTGTTGTTTTGGCTGTCGCAGGCATTGTTGATGCTGCTACTGCTCGTTGTTGTTGTTGGTGTTGACAGCTCTTGATGGTCAATTAATATGTATTTATCTAAAATATTTTGTTAAATATGTATCATCTGAGAGCTTATGACAAACACAAAACACAAAACTGGCACCTGCTAAGGTATCAATATCATAAATGGCCGACTTTTGCAGCATCTCAAGGACCCGAACCCGTGGCATTCACACTTGGCCAAAAGACAAAGGCAAGTCACACGACCGTACGGAGAGATGCATCGATAGATAGATAGCTAGATAGATCGAGATTTTCTTTGACTTACTGTTTTTCTCAGATTTTTTTTAGATCCTGTACTTTACAAAAGTACAAAGGGGTCTATTAAGATTGAGCAATAGACATTTGTGCCTAACTGGCAGTAACGATTCATCTTTTGGTTAGGTTCGTATATTGCCTAAGCAGATAAAGTTCCCTTTTGATTTTCGATATCGGCTCTCCCTCAAATTGGCCTTGTTATTGCGGGTATGTATGTATGTGTGAGTATTTGTTATAGTCATCGGTCTTCTATTGTCGGCTGCGACCGACTGTAGCCTTTCCGCCTTTTTTTTGGCACTGCGCTAACAGCAACGTTGGCGGCGTCTGTTGTCCATTTCGGCTTTGTCTATACATCTGCACTTATTATGATTCGTTATATCGATGAGCAGGGCACTGGGCGATCACCAGGAGGTGGTGGCATGGGGCGTTAGCTTTGGCAATGCTCAGTCTTTTATATACTTACTTATTTATAAGTATTTATTTTTATAGCCAGAGAATCGTTGGCAGCGTTTCTTAAACGCAATTAGAAGGGGGTCCCAATGCCGTTGTTCGTTGGGCACTGACCAATGGATAATGGGTGGGTTAACGGTGCGCACTTGAAGATTCATCTCGAAGTCATCTGCATGTGATTAATTTGAACACGCCGTAAATTGATTAGAGAAAAATGTTTTGTTTGGGCTGCTGCCATTCGACTCTCAGATAGTTTTTGTTTAGAATGAGAATCTCGCTGAAATATTTCTAGTCAAGTCGAGTCAAGTCTTTCGCATTTCAAAGTTGACACTTGTACATTCATTTCAGCACACAGCACATGTTTGCATTTCAATTTGAATTTCAATTTGTATTTTATTTTTGAAAATCTCACTACCTTTATATCCACAAATATACACACACGAGCAGCTCGTTCTTATTTATACAACAATGTTTTTTAACGCCGCTTCCTGGCCTATAAACAAACAATGCGTGAGAAGCGAGAACATATTCAAAATAGAAATACATAATATTGACAAGTGCAAAAACAATTCATTCATTGTTTGAAATAATTTCTCGCTTTTGTTTTGATTTAGCTAGTGCTTGATGAACTTGGCAATGGCATTACGCAGCAGTGGCACTTGGCAGAGCTAATTCAATGTATTTGCTAGTAAATAAATTATTAATAAATAAATTATTAACGGAAATAATAAACACATTTAATTAGTTTTTTTTTTTCAAATATTCCTTCACTTGATTATTATTACCTGTTATTATTTTTATTATCATTATTCAAACCAAAACAAATACAAATGACTGCCAACGGTAAACTAGTATTTGCTCAAACCAGCAAGAGCACCGATGTGTGTGGTGAGTTTGTCTGGCACTCAAACCTCAGTCACGCTGGGTTCGAGTCTTGGCTCTTTAAAGTAACACTTACCATTGCCAGTTGAAAATTGAACAAAAATAGCTAAGAAAAATGGCAGTAAATAACGCCAATATAATGCAACAAAAATTTGCATTTAAATTTACGACATTGATGCACTCTGTTAAATGAAAAAGATGTTGGCTTACAAAAAATTGGCAGCAAAAGAAAAATATTTAAGTTTGTTTGATCTGCGGTGCCTCTCGACCGAGAGTCGAACAGGTCCAAGGATTTGGTTTTTCTTACGCCGGATAAGGTAAACGAAGCAAGTTGCATCGAACGTATTGAACTAACAGAACATATCAGAGCAAGTTGCAGCAATACCAGAGCCCTATAACAGCACAGAAATTTTTTGAATAAAAGCGCGAAACTGATAATCCAAATAATGACATCAAGCACAAATGCAGCGAGTACTGCTTCGACAAAATTTTGCTTATTTTCCTTTATTAAATAGTGTTTCCCTTTGAATAAATGTTTAGTTTTTATTGTTTATTGTATCAACTCTTCTGTTTTTTATTTGCAATCTTCATATATGTTTATTTATATGATATAATGTATATTATAATTATGCCATTATGTATAAATATATGTATGTGTGTTTTGTATATAAACGTTTAAGTATTGTTTGTTGACATTATTATTTTACTTTTACCTTTATATATTTATGTTTTTCCATGTTTGCACATGTATGTGTATGTATGCCTTGTAATATATATATAGATGAATCTGTGTTTGCTACAGACTGAAGAATAGATTGAAATGTGTAAGTTCTCTGTTCATCCTCTGCAAATTACAAATTAAATTCATTTAATCTTGCATTGGTCTTGCTGCATGAAATGATAAGTGTAATTCAAGTATAGATAATAGATATATATATGTTTAGTATGTATAATACGATTATAGTCCTTAGTTTTGTAGTAAACGGTATCAAAAGATAGGTACAATTGAATTCACCCGTGCCTCAAGCCACGAGTTACCACTAAATCAATATCCACTCGCCTTCAATTCTAGAAACAAACAAGCGACACATGATATAAGCTGAATCTCTAATAGATCTCTGTCAAAGATTGTTAAGCATATTTAACTAAGGGCTTAGGATTGGATTGGAGTGCAGTGCTCTCGCTGTTGCTTTACAATTGGACACAATTTTGCTAGAGTGAACTTAAGCCTAGTACAAATACAAATACAGTAGGTAATTCCAATATGTAATATACATATGTATGTCTTTTGATATATCCAAATAAGTAGCTAATATAGCACGCAATATATATGTATATGTATAAGTAATAATATATTATATATTTAGTATTCATATGTATTTCTTGTATAATTTTCGTTGATTGTTTGGCTTGTGTCTACATAGTTTTTGTTATTAATTTAACATATATTTCATATCATGGCATATGTCATATTACATTTATCATAGACAACCACTTGATGCACTGAAGACTATTTTGGGATATGCTTGAATTGCTTCACTTGATTTACTTCGATTTAGTTATATAAAAAATTAGCACAAAGCTGGCAGCTCATACAGAATTAGCGATATTGTGAGAATCTATTGTAGTAGGTTCTGGGGTTGTTCGGGGTATATATAACATGCATGCATTTAAATTCGTATTATATTATATTTTGAATGTATCTTTAGTCTAACTTCCATACACTTTCATCGTTTGGTAGGGATATGTTTACTAATAATTTCAATATGATTATGATTTGGTTCATTCGTTTTAAACATTTGAAACGGAGGGTTTTATACTTTAAACGGTTTGGTTAAAACCAATTGGTATTGGTAGGACTTCATTTCATGGTTTGATTAGAAAAATATCATGCATAGTGGGTAACTTTTCTACACTGATTGTGAGTTCATTTATGTATTTTTAATTTCATAGTCAGTTCTTCGTATAATTAGTATATACTAAAATCTAAACTAAGGAAAAACCTAAGAAATTGTAAATCTTTAAGAATTTCTCTTTGTGGTTGAATATTGTCGATATTTTTGGTTTGTTATAGATATGATTTCAAGTATTATAACTAAAGTATTCGTTTAGCCAAAAGGTTAATTAAAAAGTTTTATAATCTCATGGATTTTAATGTCTATTTTTTGGGATTTAGTTTAAAAACGGTTAGGTTTATATTTACGATATTTTGGGTATATATTTATGGTAAGTTATTTCAAAGTTCGTTTTTAGACATCTAAAGTTGGGTAAAGCGATTTGATATAATTTTATTCATTTAATTTCCACACATGTTTCTATGTAATTTGACTATTAGCATTTAATAGAATTTTATTGATTTATCTAGTAAACATGCAATAACTTTGATGTATTTCCATTGATAGTTGAGAGCATAGAAAAGGTGGTCCATTTAGTGATATCGTATTCTTCATCATAAAAGTATTGTTTAGGGTTGAGGGAAACAATCTATAGTTATCATACTCGTATCTACATGCTAAGACTTACTTGTAGCTGTAAATGAAAATCAAAATAAAAATACCAAAATAAATATTCATGTTCAATAATACGATAATAACTAAATCTTTAATTAAAAAACATTGCAGCACACTTGTAGTAAGCACAACTAAATTATAATACAAATTACACGTGAAACCAAACTGTATGGATAAATTACAAAACGAAATTAAAATGAGAAAAACTGTATTTAAATTAATGCTGTTGGTATTGGAAAAAGTGAATTTCAAACAGTTTTTGCTTGTGCTCACAAATCGGTTATGTTCTGATGATGTTCAATATTAATGTATGAGTAGCTTAACTAACTATTTTCTGCTTTACTTTCAGCTCATTTACTTATGCTTGATAACTTTTCATAACTTATAAGAAACGTTGCTCAGTTTCGCATGTTTATATGTATAAATATATGTATGTACCACGATATTTTCTTTAATATGTATAAGTTGCGTTTAGGTATATGTATAGATGTATATATATATATAGTATATATGTATAGTGTTTAGAATTTGCCAAGCACATTTAAGTATCCTTAGTTGGCTAACTGTTGATATATATTTTTTTACTTTTTAGTATTGCCTTGCATTTTTTCTGTAAATTTATTTTTTAAGTAACGAAACTTAGTTGTTTAATTCCACACAGGTCTTCTGCGTATTTGTTGTGGTCGTCGTCGTTGTATTTGTTGCTGATGTTGCTGTTGTTGTGCTGCTGCTGCTGCTCTCCTCCAGGTCATCAGTGTGTGGCTCGATCTCCTGTTCCGTGATGACAGTAACCAAATTATCTGTTTGAAATAGGAATTCAAAATTATTGAGTCAATTTATATTTGTAAGAGTATTATATTTTATACATGTTAAATTATTTATTTCTAAAATTTCACACAACAATTAATATTTTCATTACCGCTCTCCAAATGCTCTTTAGTTATGATCTGCGTCAATAGGTCGGCATTTGCAGTGGAAATTGAAGCAAAAGAATGTCATCATTAGTTTTCAAGAATCATAACTGACAAACACACACGCACAACAACAACGATAAGAAAGCAAACGAAAGTAGGGGAAATCATGCAGAAAAAAATCTATGCCTAAAAGTATTCTACATTAAAGTGGAAAATAAACGGCTCAACATTCTGATATCAAGAGAAAAACGTAAAAATTAAATCGTGGAACTGAATATCAAAATAATATCAAAACGATAGCACAAGCAAAATATCTCTCGATTGATACAAAAAGTTCGCACCATTCAAATGCTGTTGCAATAGACTGGAATGTGGCGGTGGTGGAGGACGCCCATCCTCGCCCAAATAGCCGCTCATGGGCATTTGGCTAGTGGGTATATCTATGCCACCATTGCCGGTTAGCATGCCACGCTGTGTGTGTGGCTGTTGTTGCTGCAGCTGTTGTTGTTGTTGCTGATGCAGTGCGTTCAAGGCACCGCTCAGCTGGTGCTGATGATGCTTGGCAGCCAAATGCTGTTGCAGTTCATTGTTGAGACCCGGCAGCATGATACCCTCTACACATGTATAGATTCAGTTATAAGTAAGCAGAAGCGGGTATTAGTGACATGCGGGCAAACAGCGATATAGAACCCATCCCATCCTCCCTCTCTCCTGTTGGTACTTACTTGAGTTGTGTTCATAGTGACCATTCTGCTGATTCATCTTGGCCGGAGAGTCTGTGTTGAGCTGCGAGGCGGTTACGGAACGTGTTTGCAGTGTGTTTGGCTTCGAGTTGAGGGCCGAGCCTGGAGCGCTGGGCAGTCCGCTGCTGGTGTTGCTGCTGTTGCCGCCGCCACCGCCGTTGGGCTCATCGAGCAGCTGACGCAGACGTTGCAATTGTGCCTCCAACTGACGATTGTGATCCTCGAGTATCTGCATGCGTGCCTCCAAGCGACCCTTGTGCTGTCGCAGCAACTTTGCCTCCGCCATCATGTCCTGCAGTAGTACAGAAAGTTAGTTAGTAAATTGCAAAAGCTCATCATATGAAAGACGCTTACCTGTCCATGCTCGCCCTGGTTGGCCAAGCCTGTCATGCTGGAGCTGGAGTGTTGCATGCCATTGGTGTCATCGGGTGTGCCACTCTGCTGTTTGGTGCACAGTTGCTGGTACTCGGCCTGCAGATTGGCATTCTCCTCCTCCAGATCACGTATGATGGCCTCCAGTTCCTCACGCTGTTCCGCATCCATGGCAGCCATCACCTGCACAGGCGACTTGGGTGCACTGCCATTATTTGTGGGCAATGCCTGGCAATACTGTGCTATCAGCTGATGCTCATCATCGCTGTCAGGCGTCGAGTTGGAGCCAGTGCCACCGTACTCCACCTGTGCCAGTCGTGACGCATACATTTCCAGTCGGGAGTGCATATCGTTCTGCAGCTGATGCGTTGTGTGTTGTGGACTGGGTGCAGGACTCTCGAGGGCATCACCTGTAAGTGGTATGGATTAGTAAGCAGTGGGGGAGCAGCTGAGCGGTTGAACTATACCTTCTAGCACGCTCTGCACGGGCAGATAGCCAACACGTGGATGTTTCTTAAAGTATTTGCGACTCTTGAACTTGTTCTTTAAAGCGCGCGTAAAGTCACGCACATCCTCGGTGGAGGTGGTCTGTGGGTGTGGTGGTAAAGATCAAAATGATTAGAAGATAATCGAAACATACTCAGATTGAGCATACGCACCGTTGTACAGTACTCGTGCATGGGATGCGTTAGCTTGTGATTCTTGGCGTTGCGGCCAAAGAAGAAACACTTTTGGCACATGTCAAAGTTGAAGCACTTGAGGCAACGATACCGGAAGCCCACAATGGGATACTCTTTGCAGATGTTGCACTTGGCCTGATGCTTGGCGGCCTCTGCAGCAGCCAGGCGATGCAGCACCGGCAACCAGACCAGACTCTGTGGCTCATGCTGCAGCCAGCCGAGGAAATGTGGCAGTTCTATGGAGATTTCCTGATTACCATCGATGGCCTCCTGGGATATGCCCGCCTGTTCGAGGCAAGAACGCACCGACGGCTCTATATTCGAGCCACCAAAGGCAGCCACCTCACCCAATTGTCGTGGCACCTGAAATTAAAGTAAATGGATGATTAATCGAAATAAATCTATGCATATTAAATTACACAGTTACCTGTATGCAATCGTGTAAGAGCAGTCCCAAGCGTCGTTGATCCGCTCGCCTCTCCGTATCAGCGACCAGGCGAAACAGATAGCGATACTTCTCCTCGAGATGACCACGACAGAGCAGCACGAGACCCACCTTAAAGCTGAGCACACGTATCTGTCCCGTGCGTTGCGAGTCATAGACATTGAGTATCCAGTTAATGGCCAGGTCAAGCATAAGCGTCAAATCAATTTTATCGATTGTCACATAGAGCGAATGCAGCACCGTTGTCATATCCGGTATATCGATAAGTTTATCGTTCTGAGCACGCAATCCGTGACGATCGAACGACTCACAGGCGGTGGCCATTGAAATGCGATCGAGTGCTGAAAGTGAATGGAAAACGAACGAAATAAGAAGAAATTTTGTATTATTCAATAGCTGAAGTCAAAGGAATGACTATAATGTCTGTTATACTTTAATTGAATTCAAAGAAGTAAAGGAATTAATCTAATTTCTTTTTCTGTTCAACTTCTATTATTCAATATGAAAAGATGAAAAGCTGAATCTTCTACTATAATTCAGAGAGTGAGCGTTTATATTATTCTACTCCCTTGTATTGAAGTGGATACTTAGGCATAGTATTAAGTAGAAGTACTCCAAATCTCATGACCTTATGATCTCCTGCTAGATGCTTACCCAAACGCTTTTGCACAGCGCGCAGCTTCATGGCCGTGCGATAGGCAGAGAAGCGTATTTCATTAAGATCAGCCAGTCCCTTCATCAGCTCAATCATCTCCGGATGGTCCCAGTGTGTGGTCTCTCGCTCGTGACTGAAAAATTATAGAATTGAGTGGATCATACATCATGTGATGGGTGGCAATGATGGGTGGGGTTGGATTCAATGGACTGTCGTATTAGCGAAAGGACAGCTCATTGTCGATGTACTCACTCGATGTAGTAAGGCACATTGGCGGCAGTTGTGGCACGTTCCCAGGGCGGCTTAACACTCTGGCCCAAATTAGGTAATGGCCCAATGGTGCCACTGTTCGATGTGGTGCGTCCATCATCGCCATTCTCGTGCGTGTGATTAGCGCCCGCCTGGCACAGCACCTTCTGACGTTCATCCATGGCAATTTGCAACAGTTTCATGCTGCAACAGAACAAAAATTGTTGCAGTAGTAGCTCTTGGTATTGCTATTTCCACTGCTTGCACTTACCGTGTATTCAAATCCTCTAGCTTGGACAAACATGGCGTTGGCACTAGCACCTGATTGGCGGTAAAGAATGCCTGCTGTTCATTGCAATCATCCAGCAGTGCACTGGCCGTGGTCATCTTGTCCCGCAGTCGCTGCAGCTGCTGCATCTGTTCATTTGCCTCGCCCACAGAGGGGGGTGTTTGCCAGGCATTCTTTGTCTGTTCAGCCAAAGCAACACGGGAGCTTAAATCCTCCAACACTTTTTGGAATTGGCGCATCTTCTGCAAGTAGAGAATGAGGATTGAAAAGTGAAGAGTTAATAGAGATTCTCTTTGAAAGTAAAGAAAGATGTGTGGGAGGAAATGTGAAAGATATGAAAGGTGACCTAAAGTTACTGTCGGGTTAAAGCTGAAATTTGTGTATTGATTAATTTAATATAACAAATATTGTACCGCCATGTAAAAATATGAGAATGATGTAACAAGAATGGGAAATTAAAGGCATCAATCAATCAGTCATAATCAACAGCAGTTAAAGCTGCAACTCAGGAGAATTCTGGCTAACTTAATTAATTTTAATAATGAACATTTACCTTTGACACAGTTATGAGATATCAAAATTTGTTCAATTTATTTGCCACTTGAAGAAATTTAAATAAATATTTTATCTCTATTACTTTATATATATACATTTGACTTGTTTGTTTTTCCATGTAGTAAATATTTTATATTTTCATATTCAGTTCACTTCAGCAGCAGAGCAAGACATTTGCAGTCATTTCTATAAGCTGATGCCATTGTCTGCGGTATGCTGCTTGATTATCTGTGAACGTGTTAACATCACGCATACGACACGTTGTCCATATTGTTGCCAGAATAATTAAGTGTTGACTCTTTATGGTCGGCGTGTCTTTTGTGCCGCCCAGTGCAAATTATAGTTGGGTATAAGTAACTCAAAAGGTATTCGCTTTGCTTGTCCTGTGCCTGTTTCTCTCCTCTTTATTGGCAATAAAAGGGAAAAAAGAAGACGCGCTTTAACTTTTATACTCAGATAGAGCAGAACTGAAAGTGTGTGTATGCTGTCGCTGATGGTGGTACAGCTCTTTGCTTTTGCCATATGGCAATTTGGACGCTTTGTAAGCTGAAACTGCTGCAGCTCCTGTTGCTTCTTTTGGCACACGTTTCATTTAGCACATTTTCATCATTTTCGCTTTTCAATTTCGCTTTAGCAGACCCTTTAGCGCGTCCCCACCCCCCACACTGTCCGCCCTTTACGGAGTTGTGCAACAAAAACTTTCATTGCTGCCATTTTGCATACAAAATGCCAAGCAGCAACAAGCAAAATGCATTTACCTGGCGCACACAACTTTCAACTTTGGCTGCCAGCACATGCAACCATCTGGCCCTCCCCCAAGCTGCCCCACCACTACTCTATTATTTCATTTAGTTATAGTTATTTTCCTGCTGCTGCATTCTATGCGCAATTCAGTTTTCTTCAAGTTTGTGTTTTTGATTTTGAACTTTGTGTGCAGAGCTTCTTCTTCTGAGGCTGCAGCTTCTGTCCCTGGGGCAAGTTTTGCCCTGCATAATGCATACATGGCCAATTTTACATATGATGTTTGTGTGTGTGTTTTGTTGTTCAGTGTTAGAGCAAACAACAATTCAGCAACAGTTATGGTCAATGGCACCGACACTTAGGTACGGCTCTCTTACACAAGTTTTTACTTAGAATTTTATATAAATTTTGTTAAAAATTTGCAAGGCTCCGAGCGCTGTAAAAAATTGTTTTTGACAGTCGCAAGTTATGGCATATAAGTTTAAAGAGATTTCATATAAATTGCATAATATTATACATATTAAATTTAAGGAATTATTGCAGAAATAATATAGTTATTGAAATTTATTGATTGCAACAGAAAGGTCAAATATTGTTGGGCAATGAAATATTTGTAAGCAATATTTTAATAAATAACTTGCATGATTTTCAAGTGACAAAGAAATTAGAATGTTTTATTATTAGATAAAGTAAAAGCAAATCAGAGAAAAGGGAATCAATTTTAAAAAGGAAATAGTTTTAGTCTTTTTTTTCTGCCGGGAGGACCATTTGTAACAAAATTCTTTAGGCTTATTTTAAACTTTAAACTTTTACTGATACTATCATTGGGAAATTTGAAGATGTATAATATCAATTTTAATTTGTTTTATTCTATTATTATTTTCCTAAAATTTTTACTTAAGTGCACCTAATTTTTATTTTTATTTTTATTACTTTTTGCCTTTCTGAAGTCTTCAAAATTTGTGTTGCAAGCTACTTTGTTTTTGTGCCTCAGCTAATTAGGCATAAGAACAATTTATGGCTGCCACATGCTGCATTCTTTGAGTCTTGTGGCACATCAAAAGCAAGCACAATTGCTGGTAATGTTCTGTTTTGTATTGTGTTTTTTGTTCCCTGTGAGTTCTCTGTTTAATTAGTGCAAAAAAGTGTAGCAATGGCAAAAAGGCTTCAATCCAGGGTAACTGTGGTTGTCGCTGCCTGCTGCAGCAATCAATAATTTGCTGTTTACAATAAATTGCCGCCCCCTGCTGCTGCAGCTACTAATTAGTGGCACAACAAGCCGTGTTACGTTGCCGCAACAAAGACAAGAAATCGTTTGATAGCACGGCGTCATTATGACTGCAGACTGCTGCTGATAGCAGGCCAATGCACTCCGCCCTTAAGACTGCATGAACTGTGGCCTGTGGGTTGCTGTGTGGGCGTAAAACTTTTTCAATTTTAATCAACGTGCAACATGCAACATAACGTCAAAAGCCTCAAAGTTGCCAGTACACAGCTCTAAAGGAATCCTGACAAAATCAATATGGCTGCCACAAGCTTATGAAACAGAAGAAAAAAAGAATTATATAAGTATAATAATACAAGTGCAACACAGCGCAATTTAATACGTGTCGCTGCCCAGAGCTTGCCTTCATACTTTCTATGACATGCCACATGCACCTTGGGGCATAAAACTTTGCGAATATGCCAGTTGCTGTCAGTTTGCCACATCAAATTGTTGTCAGCAGGACAACTTCTCATGTCAGCCTGATTTAATTAGTTCAACATTTAATTGACACTTAGTTGTAGATACTTTAAAGACAACTTTCAGCTCTAATTAGCAGTTTGGCCTCACTTTATCAAAGAGACTTCCTTGGCTCTGGCCTAAATCCTTGCGGACAACTTTCATCTGCCTTGCCATCTTTTTTCACTAGTTGTGAAACCATAATTTACTTGCTTAATTAAAGGAAAATTGTAATTGAAAGTCGTGCAATGGCAACGCTGGGAAAATGCACTTCGTGTAAATTATAAGTATTGTGACTACAGCCAGGCCTCAGTCCTCTTGCAAACATTAATCAAGACCTTAATGCCGACAAAAGTAGAGAAGCGTGGGAGCGCCATTAAATGCATTTAATTTTAACATTTTATGCTTTAAATCAATACAAATTGTTCGTCCGACAGTTATTGAAATATGTATACACATATTTCATATGTTTACAAGCAAATGTTGACTCAAATGAGCCAGAGTTTGGCAACATGCTGCCAAGTAAGCCGAGACACAAACCAAGCAGAACTGAGCAAGTGTTAGACACTCAGTTTTGTTACCTCTAAAACTATTCTCATGACACATTTAAAACTGCTTTATCATTTATACAATTATCCAAGAATATATTCAAAATGTTTATCTTATTTATATCTGCAGTAACTCGTACACAAACCTCATTTTCGTCGCGCAACATGCCCACAATTTGCAGGAACATGCGCTCCGCATCATTCTGTGGATCGCAGTTGGAGTAGGTGTCATCCATGAGTGTGATGTCACCAATGCGGCAGTTCAGCTGGTCCTCTGAAGACGATGAGTACAGAGACAATATGTTGCGTCTGCGCTCGTTGGCAACAAGTTGCGGAGTAGAGTGTGCAACATCTGATGCTGTTGCGTCTGTTGCTGCCGCTGCTGTTGCCGCCTCATCATCTGCATCTGCATCGGGCTCATCACAGCCGCTGCTACTCAGCTGGGAGTAGCTCAAGCTCAATTGACTGCTCTCCTCATCATGCTCCTGATCCAGTTCCAGTTCCAGCTCCAGCTCATGTTCCAGCTCAGTGCCGCCGGTGCCGCTGTCGCCGCTCTGTGAACTGGCCTTGGCCGGACCGGTGGCAGTAGTGGATGCTGCTGCTGCAGCTGCGGCTGCATTGGCCACCACCACGGCCAAATGACTGTAGGCCTGAGATTCACCGCTGCTGCTGCTGCTGCGACTTCGACGCTTCATCGAGCGAAACGGCGACAGCAGACGACGACGCGTGCTGCTTGTGGGCGTGGCATACGGCGGCAAGTGTTGCAATTGCTGCTGCTGCTGTTGTTGCTGTGACGGTGGGCCAGCATATCGCTCCAATGACCTTGACTTGCTGTGATTGCTATAGATCGTTGCACCAACATCATTGGCAGTTGTGGCAGCTGTGGCACATACCGCTCCACCCCTTCGCTTGCCATCGATGTGAGCGTTCTCTATAATTTCGCCAGCCTCATCGCTCGAGCTGTGCGCAAGCGTTGCTCCTGTCGGCGTTGTGGCAGCAAATAGTCGCATAGTTGTTGTTGTTGTTGCCGATGTTGCTGATGTTGCAGTTGCTGTTGTTGCGTTAAGTTAATTAATCTTTCTACTGCTATGCAGATTTCAGGTTTTTGTTGCACTTGTTGTTGTTGTTGTTGCTGCTGTTGTTGCTGCTGCTGTTCTTAGGCACTCGACTGCATCGTTTTAGGGCACATTCTTGCGTAATGAACGTTTCTATTTTTACAGACCGGTCAAACAGGATTGCCGCATTTCTTATTATACTAAACTGCACAAATATGCTCAGGCATTAGTCAAATATAACAACTACATACAACTACAGCTACACACATAATTGTTTAAGCAAATACGCCACTAAATTACGCCGAAATTTCTCAGGGTTTACACTATGTTGTTGCCCTGTAAACCAGACCCTAGCGTTAATTATCCATATATTACCCGACATGTTTGTTCTTGCTCAAGTCAAGCGAAAGGTTGTCGTCTACATTTTGTTTGCACAATTGCCTCAGCATGAGTGTGTGTGAGTGTGTAAATTACGTTGGGCAATATTTGCCCATAGATAACACAAGTTCTTTAATATTTCATGCCACGCCAAGTGTCATATAGTACTCGTACCATGACATTGCTGCCTTCAGAGTTTCCGACGTGTTTGACAATGACAATTCACTATAGGATGTGGATCGAGGCGCAAAACCAACAGAAAGGTGGCAAAAACATAGCTGATAAGCTTGTGATATAGCCGAGAATAATATACAACGATTATGGAAGTTGCAGAAACTTAAAAGTATGTTGAGAACTTGGAATGCAGCAAAACTAATTACGAACTGAAAATGGGAAGAATAATTCTACATTTCTTTACATATACTTAAACTATTTAAGTTGTTCTTTAACAATACATTTGTTAATAATAAGTCATAAAAATTAGAAAAATATTTCCCATTATATTCATTTTATTTTATTCAATCCAGCAGCTGAGCCAAATTTTGATCTTTTAATAAACTTTTTGTGTTAAATATTTAAATTATACTTTTTAATATTTTTTTGGTATTTTATAGTAAATATTTTACCAAATACATTTTGAATATATAATGCAAAATATTTAAGTTATTTTTATTTAATTTCAATTCATTTAGAATAGTTTTTTTTTAAACAATAGCAATAAATTGATTGTAGGCTCGACCTCGAATAATGGTCAAAGCTTTGATCTTAGGCTTCCCTCTGAATATTGCATATACACAGAGGGAAACATGGCATTCTAAAATTAAGTTTAAATAAACTCAATTTAAGAATTTGGAATGTTGGAAAAAAGTTTAATATTATATAAGAATGTTTTTCTCTTAAAGCCAGTATTTTAGAATTTGAAATAAGTATAAAAAATCTTGGATTAAGAAACATCTGATATTTTATAAGTACACACTGGAGTAGGTGAATATTAATTTATTACATTTCAATATTTTTTTACATATGTATACTGATTTCAAGATTTTTGTGCCGAACTTGACTTAAGATATATTTTTTTGGGTTTCAGTGAATTGAAATGTATTGTTTCTCCCCGTGTATCAGTTTGCCATTCATTCAATATGAATAAACCTCTTACGGGACTACTTAAACTTGAGGTAGCGCAAGAGAAAAGTGTCAAGTAGTTAATACTAACTAACTATAAGCAATGACCGCACAGAAAATAGAAAGAATAAGGGCATCCAAGTGCTACGTGCGTGAAGGGGCAAGAGGCAACATGCTAAAAAAGATGATATTTCAGAATGAAGCACAAAAAATAAAGGAGAGGAAAAGCGCAGTAGACGAAAGCTCATTAAAATTCTAAGTCGTAAAGCAAAACAAACTTTTTTAAACAAAGCGAGAGAGAAGGGGATACCTAAAGTGAGCGAGAGGAAAGGGCAAGAGTAGACAAGCAAGCTAACAAGCTATTGACAGACAGGTCAGACATCGGACGACACAGGCAGAGAGTGGGCTAGAAGCATAGGGAGAGAGTCAAAAGAGCAATTGAGACAAGAGACGGCAAAGTTCTAAAACGTAAGTAAAAACAAAAATATACAAACAGCAGTAAAAAAGGAAAAAAGAGGAAAAATACCGGAATACCGTCAAGTAATGGCGGTAATGACATTGTAACGGTATTTATTACAACATTACGACGAATGACAAGTGTCTAATTAGTTGTGGCAACAATCTGCGTGCCCCACAAACCTCGCCGCTTGTCTGCTGTTTGTTTGGGACTTTTCCAATTGTATGCACAACAGAGTTTTCCACACTTTTCCAGCGAACTTTTGCCACACGCATTTCCCCGAGTTTAGTATACATACGTATATATTTTCAATGCATTTACTTGATTGCAATTTATGCGACATCAAAAAATAAAAGCTCTGGGAAATTGTCATTTGTATGCTGATTGTTGTTGTAATTTTCTTTTGAATGCATCACAAATTATGAGCGCAGAAAATGCATTTCAATTTTGATTAATGCACTCTCGGTTGTACGTGAGGAAAATGCCAATGAATTTCACTTTTCACTCCTCATATCTCACTAATTCATTGTCTACGCTGTTTCCCCTGTGCTGGGTCCCTCCAGTGTCTTCTAAATTATAAAATATGCATGTGGTATCTGGTCTGTGCCGTTGCCTTGCATACGAAAACTGTTTTCGGATTGACAGAATGCCGCATTGATGCTAGAGATGAATGACATTGGAATGCCGTGTTGTTGCTGCTATTGTTGGTCATTCCTTTTTTGAAATGCAAATTCGTAAATAGCCATAGCAATCACTGCAAAAACCTGGCAAATGTTTCCCATGTGTGGATTGCGTAACTGAAAAGCCAGCTATATATACTTCTTGTTTCTATATTTTACTAATCTCTAAGATTCGATTAGCAGCAGTTCCGCTTAGATACATAAAGTATCTGTTGCTTTTAATGGTATATCTATTGTGTATCTATACCGAACCGTTTGGCAATTCGTCACACACGCCTGAAATGTTATCTTCAATCTATACGTTGGGGATATCTGTTGAATATCTGTGTAAATATTTTCACTTTCGGTTGGACTAATACAAAATGCGCGGCACATGCGTTGGTGCAAAACTTTTTACTGGCTCAATAAAACAAAATCAAGCAGAGCAAAGCAAATTCCACACACAGATACACACACGTGCAGCACATATATACTTGTATAAATCTTGTGAATTTGGTTATTTATGGTTAACCACGGGGCGGCAAATCAAATGCTAAATCCGTTTACCTGCGCCAAGAAAATACATTTTATTTTATTATTATTATTTCGTTGCTTTTTGTCATGCTTTGTTTATCAAAAGCGGTTTCTAAAACTAATTAAGTGGCCAAAGCTTTGAGCCCTATGGGCCCTGGGAAGAAGACAATGCGAATGGAAAGCCTGCGGTCACAATTCATAACTCGTCACGATCTCCAGGTGTCTTTACTTAGGCTTTTCGATCGCACAACAAAAAGGGCAGCTTTCAAGTGAATGAGAGATAGAGTGGAGAAGTTTAAGTTTCAGTGAGATGCAAAGATATCGGCAGAGATCAACAACCGTGACAAGAATACAGTGAAACAATTTAGAGCATGGAAAGTCACAAGAGTAATTGCGCTCAAAGGCAAAAAAGAAAAAAAGGAAATGCTGATTCATGGAGCACAGCACAATCAAACATTTTGAACAAAAATTGTACACTTTTCAAAAGAAACGAATTAAAGAGAGCAGCAGTGGGACAGAACTGTAGTTGGCTTTAATTATCCACTGCGGTAATTTGTTTAGTTACTCCATGGCACGTGCTCAAGATAATTGCTGCAGTTTTGATATGCGAGTAGAGACGTATTGCTCAATGAAAGACATATTGATAAACATTATAAACATTGCGCTATGCTTTATGCATTTATAATCAATCCGTAGCTAAAGAATTGTTTAAAAAATGTAAAAACGAACTGTCAAGCAAACAATGCTAAAGATTCTTCAAGCCAACGACTTGGCTCGGTGCATTCAACTCTGAAATTAATTCAGAGAAGAGAAAAAAGTGAAAAAGAACAGTGGAGACGTTGCGGATTATGTTATTTGCATACATGTATGTGAGCAACCGGAAATTTTCATCAGTTTTTATTTAATTTATTGCATTTCCATGGAAACTAAAAAGCAAAAGTGCACAATGTGCTGGGCCTCGCTTTTTATTTTTATTTTGAGCTATTGTTCAAGTGTCTCTCTGTGTTGCGCTCTGTTTGGCTTTTGCTCTAGCTTCATCAGATCAACTGCTGCCCTCCCTCTAAATACTAGTCTGTTTTTCCATCAGTCTCCGTCTGTCTCTCTGTCTGTCTTTCTGTCTGTCTGTCCATGCATAATTTTCCAGTTTCAGTTTCAGTTTCAATTTGACTCCCAGAATTCTGTCAATGTTTTTGTTGTACAGTGCGTAATATGGCAACCGAAATGCATTCGTTGAGAACAATGTAGGGAATGCAAATGGAAAACTGTGTGGGCGTAACTGAGCTGTTGTTTTCATTTTCCTTTTTTGTTTAAAACTCGCCTCTTTTGTTTCGTGTTGCTCTGTTGTATTTTCTTAAATGACCGACCAGAGAACACGGCTAGGTGCATGTTTACTAGATCTATAGACGCTGATAACATTCATTTTAACTATAAACAGTGTGTGTGTGTCGCATCACTAGATAGTGTCTAATGGAAATATAAGCTGTGATGCTTTGAGCTAGCAACCGGACACATAGATACAAGATACTTTCTTGTAGTGGGAGGCAACTCTATTAATCAGTCTTTAGCTAACATTCTTCAGTTTTAGGATAAAGTTAATAGAGTTAGGTCTTTTCTATGATAGTTTTAACTTTCCCTTATATCATTTAATTTCTTAATTTAATCACAAAATAAACAAATCATTAGTCATTTGCTTACAAATTGTAGAGCACACAATTCGGTATAAACAAAAAGTTAATACATAAAAATAATTTAAAATAATAAAAAGTGGCTTCACATTCTACATACTATAGCTATAGTTATACATTTCTTTTTATTTAAATCCATAACAAATTCCTTCTGTCTTTCCTTCTCGATTTGCCTGCATGATAAATCTGTGAATTTATTCACCCTAGAACAAAATTGTCAAAAATGCTTCGCATTTCACTTGCTCAACAATTCAAATCGAATAAATTGCTGGTAAGGAATATGTTATCAAACAATATATTGAATTGTAGGATTTCGACTGCCTTGACATGTCATATTTATATTGGGAATGGCATAACATAAATCCCCATGCGTCATGCAACAAATTGCAATCACAAAGACATTTGCCACGCCTTCCACACCACCCCCCATATCCACATATCCGTACACCAAGTGACGTTGAAAAATTATATCAAATTCAAAATGCAACTTGCCTTTGAGTCGAGTTACCTAGTTTTCAGTCCAGACTGTGTGAGAGGGGCGTTTTGACCATGGCCAGGCTAATAAAAGTCAAGAGTGCCAAGCGACATGGCACAATTTATCAGAAACAAATGATCACACAACAAGCCGCAGCTCAGCTCACAGATGGTGGGGTAAACGGGATATTGAGAATGGGAATCTGTAAAGGAATCGACTTCGGTTTTAGGTCAGTCGTTGTCTAACTTATACTATTCAAGGATAGCGAAACCTCAGGCTAAGGCGTGGCTGCCTTTGCGCGCTGGCCTCGCTTAAAAGGCTTTTTTGTTAAACGAATTTTCATATCAATTTCGTTGCGATATCGAGTTTGGTTCGACGTCTCTTTGGCTTTGGGTGGGTGAATTGGCAAATGGAATCAATTGTTGAATTTTCCACAGTCTGAAGCCAAGTCGAAACCGATGCGATGCGTTGTCGTCTTTAGGCGAAAATAACGTGGAAAATTTACAAGATGTTTTCGTTGCGATAAATAAAGTTGCAAATGTGAGCTGCATCAGCTGGCGGGCAACTTGATGCTGCCCCTCTTTGTGGCACCACCACAACCCCTACCACCCTCCTTCCCTTGCTATCTACTATCCACTCTATCTTCTCATGGAGAAGTTGCACTTTTGTGTATCCGCCTGCCAGCAATTTGCCTCAAATTGTTGCTACGCATTCGTACAAATTGAAGAACTGCTGTGTCTGCCTCACTCACCACCTCCCCCTTCCCCTCCCACTCTTTTCCTGTCTATGTCTCTCTCTCTGTATTGGGTTTAGAAACTGGTCCATTGGTCTAGAACCTTAAGACTTGTTTATGGCATGGCTCATGGTAAAAGGCTTTGCTTTTGCTTTTCTTTTGCTCAGTTTAACGCTTGTAGAAAATGCAATTGCTATTTAAATGGGGCTCTGTGACTTAGAGTGGGCGTGGCAGTCATGCTGTTTTGCGTGTGGCCTGTAAATAATACAATACGAGTGCAATCTGCCCGGCAGCTGCATGTCGAAAGTATACAGTCTATTGTAATTAAGTGTGTTATATATTATAAAGTATATGTATTATGTATTAGCTCTTTGCAGTTGGCATACTTTAAGCTAGATACTTGTATCTATCATAGTACTATAAAGAAGCAGATTTTCAGTTTAACCTGAAGCCAATAAATCGAATTCATTTGAAGGTGTAAAAAGTGAACCTTCAATCTAGATTTGTTATCTTTCACCTCTACCTCAGTTAACTATATATTTTCGCTTTCTTATCAACTGTTTATCTTTAACTATATCTAAAATATTATTACAAAAAATAAGTTTAAAATTTATATTTTAATAAAAGTGCAAGTAACATAAATTTAAAATTTTTATGTCAAGAAAGACGGATTTTTATGTTTCGTTTTTTGGTATTTTTAAATTCATAGAATATTCTCAGCCGTGTGCAGTGTGAAAAGACATTTCCCTATACTTTATGATCCCGCACTTTGATGAATAACAAATGTGGTTGAAATGTGCGACGCATAAAAAAGAAATGCATAAAATTTATGACAATTGTAAGTATGCTTGCTTCACACTTGAGGGAAAATTAGTTGGCATATTAGTCGAAAATGCTGCATTACAAACGAGCATTTAAAGCTGTTGAAATTTAGTAGATACACCTCTAACATTTCACTACATCCGTATACCTAATCCCATGTACAAGTCCAACAGATATGGTCAGTGTGCAGCATGGACACGGGACAATGGCTGAGGCCTTTGGTAAAAGTTTTGCTAAATGCCAAACTAAACGCACATGGGACACACACCAGGCACACGGATTAAATGGGGACTTAGTGTGGAAGCTACGTGTGAGCACTCGATGTGATGTGCGATGTGCATGTTCTTTTGTTTTGTGAAAATAATTTTATAATCATTTTATCACATTTTCAAGCCAAGTGCCCAGCAGCTGACAGCAGCAACAAGCAGAGCAGAGCAGGGCGCCTGCAAAACTTTTCATGACACACCTGCTGCCAGTGTGTGTGTGTGTGTGTGCCTAACGGGATGCTAGGACTCACTGCACAACAATAGTTTTGCCTACCCCCTGGCAGCTACTTTTGCCTGCCATTGACGCCATGTGGGCTCACGTACACACACACACACACACACACGTATACCATATCGCCTTTAGTTTATGGCATTGAGTCTTCATTTTCGTTAGACAATGACAAAAATGGAGTATAATAGATAAAATTAAGTGCAAGTGCAGCAGACATCCGCTAGCTAAGGCAGCAGAAATTCGAGCTACTCCGAGCACCTGACGCTCGTCCTGCTCTTCCTTCTTCTCTTGGCATAACCTCAACTGCATCTAAGCCAAGCTATACATGAAGCCATTAATAAAGTGCATTCAATGGCGTCGACAAAATGGCGGCTCGCTTGGCTTTACTGCTTGTTGGCCAATGGCAGTTTAAAACGCTCAAATCGTTTGAACAAACTTGGCAAGTGACAGGCGCCAGCATGAAATATGTTTAAAGAGTTCGATAAGCAGACTGCAGTGGGCCCATTATATATGACTTTGCTCTATGATAAGCTATATATCTATAAGTTGACAATATAATTCAGCGATTAAGTCAAATTGCGTAGAAATATACGAATATAAAACACTCTTTATAGTAGGATAATGCTGAGCTTAACCAATTAGCAGATAAATTTATATATAAATAAATTATAAATAGTTTAAACAGTTTACTGAAGATAGCTTTGGGAATTGTTCTAAATATTAAATATTTTTGAAACCTTTTCGCAGAAATAACTTTTCACAAAAGTATGCAGCCATTATAGATGTTCCTTTATCTTTTCGACTTCAACAAAGTTTTCAACTTTAATAAGAATGAGTTAAGTGCTAGGGATTGCTTCTACTCTCATTAAATTTGCATTAAATTTTAGCAAGAAATTTCACCACAATTTTAACGCAAATGTTTGCCAAGCACCCCTACAAATGCCAACCACTGACCCGATTGTGGGGGAGTCACTCAAAAAGGTAATATGGCAAAGCGCAACCTTTCAACATTTGCCACCTACGCAGGTGTAAAAAGTACTAAGGGGAAACAATAATAATTTTAATGAGTTATAAAGTTCTTTTACAACTCGTGCAAATAAGCATTCTGTTGTCTCTTGTCTGTTTTACAACCCGGCAAATAAGTATTAACACAACACTCCGAAACCAAAACAAAAACGAAAGTTGATGTTGTTTATTCTCATTATTATATTCTGATACTCATTTTTAAAACACACAACTTAAACACAATGTAACGAAGCAAATAGGGAAAAATGTGTCGTCAGTTGAGCACCTGAAATGCAACAGCGAAACAATTTGAAGGCATTGCAGTCAAATAATTTAGTCACAATATTTTATGGCTCAATTTCCGTTTGCTCAACTTCCGCACGCTGCCTGCAATGGAGCGCAGCGAATGCGCCCAAAAAACAAGTTGAAGCTGACACAGATGATTAAACACTGTCAGGGAAACAGGGAAACAGAGAGATTGAAAGGGGGGGACAACAGACAGTCAGAGTCAGTCAGAGTTTTGCACCAAGCCCAGGTTTTGTTTGCCCCTGCCTTTGTGAAAAATGATAAATATGCCGAGATCTATTTCAGTATTACTTTTTGTATTGTAGGCGGGTGTGTCACTTAATGGCTTTATGTTCGAATGCTCAAAGAATGAACAGACAGACAGACAGAGAATGTTGAGCAGATTTTCAGCTGAGGTATGTTATTTAATACTTATAGACATATTGCTGATGATCTGTTGGAGATGATTGGTGTACATGATGTTGCTTGTATATGTAACCAAGAATCACAAGATTAACACAACCTTTGGCTGTTGAAAGTGTGTAGCTGAATTCGTTTTGTGTTTTTTAATGCATGTTGTTATGCCTCAGGCAAATGCTAAGATTATCAGCATATAAAAACAAATCTATTATACATGTCATCCGAATACTACATTCCTTAAAATATACTTTATACTGTAGCAGACCTTTCTTTCAAATCATAATCTGATGATCTCATAGTATTCTCCAAAATACTCCATATTCTTTTCTCCAAAATGGATTATTCATTCATTTCACCTAACAACAGCTTTAACTAAATCTAATGCGCGATACAGGAAGTCTTTGTAGAAAGTTGAAAATCTCAATTCAACAATATATAAGCAAAGGCAATTAATCAAAGATAGAAATACTATAATATTATACTATACTATAATACCGATAGTAACGTTTAATCAGCTTAAAATTGTTTCTAGCTGCAGTTCACTAATTAAGTAGCGACTAAGCGCATTTCCCACAACGATGCAAATCTTGCCACGCCAGACAAACAGCTGATAGAGTATCCTACTCCGAAGTAAAGGGGTAGGAGAGGTGGAAGAAAGATCTATGAAAGAGGCGTAATATATTTGCATTAACCCAGTGACACATTTTGACATAATCTGATTAATTGGCGTGTAAAGCAGTAATAAATTGAGATGGCTAATGAAGCGCAAATAGAGCGAAGATGTTGCAGCTGCAACGCCCACAGAGAGAGAGGTCGCTTCAAATTTCCACAGTGAATAATAATTTGTGTTTTAGTAGTAGAAGCTGTTTGGTGTGGTGTCTGGCCTGTCTCTCCATCCACTGTTCGTCTGTCTATCAGTGCCTGGTTTACGAGTATATTCAATTTTTTTTCGCTATACTATTAATTGATGTCAACGGCTTGTTGCAACCCAGGAAGATTGTGCAACCAGACCGCAAAACGTCGTCGCTATCGTTATAGTATCTGCATCGAGGCTTTGGCAACTTCATCAAAAGACGCGTCAAATGTTGGCGGCAACTTGGCGGCAATTGTCTTTCTTGTGGCTGTCTTTTGGCTCTGTGGCGCCGCAAACGAAATCAATCAGGCATGGAAAACACAGCGCGCTTTCCATAGGCAGGCAACTTCATTTCGCAGCCACAGCAGCAGCAGTACGCCCACATTTTCAATTTATTAAATGACATTTGTTTTGTTGTGTATATATATTTACTATGTATTTGCCTAGATAGATTTGCGCCTATGGCCCCAAAGCATCAATTTTTAATTTCATTAGCGTGGCGCGTTTGCGAGCCCCAGAGCCCCACTTTGGTTTTTCATTATCTGTTTTTCCAATTTACATTTGCCGGTTATTTGTGTGTGCCTGTGTGTGCAACTGTGTGTGTGTGTGTTTTGGTTTACAGCACTCGGCATTTTCCGGTTCATGGTTTGCCCATTTGAATTTTAAATGTTTATTGATTTTTTCCCCCATTTTTCTTCACATTTCTTGTTGCTATCTTTTGTTTGTGTTGTGTGTTGCTGTGTTTTGGTTTTTGGCCAAACTGTGCTTATCGTTTTGGCCTATTTCGTGGGCAGCTACAACAGTCTGCTTTGGCCAGAGCAAGTGCCCTGAATTCAGGGCCAAACAAATTTGCTAATTACCCAAAGTGCACAGCAGAGTTCACAAATTGTGTGTAAAACACAAATAGAAAATACTAAAGGTGGTTCTGCGAGGCGAGGTCAACATAAACATTCGCCAGAGTAAACAAACTGATTCGAATGAATGAATGAAAGCAGCTGTGGCTAAACACTCATCGATTGGTCACTAATTCATTCAATCAAAGTCAACAGTTGTGCGTAATATCAGAGTCATTAAAGTCAAGCTTAAGTAAACATAATCATCGACATAGTTCTGCCACAAGAAACACCTGCCATAAATACCTTTCTCTTCGGGCACAATTAAATTAGGCGCCCACCAGAAATACCTAATATTTATTTATGAATTTTGCATTTTGCCAGCCACATCAAAATTAGACAAAGAATAAAATGTAAATATTTGGAATTGAGGGCAAAAAAAGGTATAAATTCAAATGGGTAAAATGTTTTCAAAACAAAAATAGCCCACAATGCAGATGAAATATGCATGCTGGAAAAACGCATTGGAATTCTGATTAAAACATAACAATAACAAGCCAGGGAAGTATTGGGGGTAGTCGACAGTGGAATACCCTGCATTATGTTGGCGGTAGCTGATGACAATTTATACACGGACTATTTAGGTTATGTCCAGACTGTGACTTTGAAATTCCAAATCTCTGCATTACATACAAATGAGTCTTGGTAAATTTTTCTAATTACTCTTTATGTAACATTAAATGCATGTAGGGTATAAAAGACATCAGCTGGCATTAAATTTGCTTAGCATTCATTGCCTTCGCTCTGCTTACGCATAAGTTTGGTACGGGTATACTATTGAAGAGCTTTAAAAAATAGTTTTCGGCTCATTAAAGTCGCATTAGAAATGTGCGGGATTCACGTACACATTGTACTCTCTCTCTCTCTCGGTATCTTTTGGCTTAACTTGGCTTTAGTTGAAACCATTTGCCATGCCGTTTTTTCCCTTTGTCCCATTACTTTTTACTTTCGTTTTGTTGGTGAGATTTTCGATAATGAGCAACCAAAAAAAAGGAGAAAAAAGCTCAACTAGTTGTCCCATGCTTCATGCTTGATTCGTTTTTCGTTAGTTTTCGATCAGCTAATTGTGCTGCTGCTGCTTAAGTCTTTGATCTCCGATGCGGGCTCTGACTTGACGTTGATAAATGAGACTTTGCTCTGCTCTCATCATGTCAACGGGTATCTGCTGCCGTTGCAGCTTTCGTTAGCCAAACTACATAACCAAGTTAACAATGCATAACTGTAGTTAACTTTGTTCTATGCTGCTGCTACTGCAGTCTCTCACAATTTGCACAGCTCTACTTGGAAATTTTCAGCTCAATTAAGCTGTCAACATTTTGATAAACATTTGCGCTCATTAGAGCGCCTAGAATTATTAATACTTGGCATCCCTGCCACACTCCACACTCCACGCTCCACATTCGACATCAAGTGGCAGGCAATTTGTGGGTGATTTGCATAAATCCAGCACTTGCCAGTGCCAGTCTCTCACTCCTGTCGCTTGCCCAGTGAGCTTTGTGATTTCTCTCTTCTTTCGCTTGAGCAGATTTTCGCCGACAGCTCTCAGCCTGCCAGACTCTCCGTCCGTCCGTCTGTCCGTCCGTCTTTCTGCCTGTCAGTCTGCTGATTTGAATTATTTCATTTGTGTTTGCCTGTTGATTTGTTGTTCAACAGTTCAATGAAGCGTATCGTTTGTGCCGTGGGGGGCGTGGCACAGTCGCTCTAATCGCAAATTGAGTTGAAACGAAGAAAAAAAGATGAAGGAAAACGTTTTGCGCCTGCAGCGAACTGTTAATTGAGTGCAACTGTTAAATGCTCGCAACATAATTGTTCAATTGAAATGATTGAAACGTGCCTGTCCTCTGTCCCCTGTCCACTCTACACTGTCCACTCGCTGATAAACATGCAGCAATTAGTGCAACAATTTTTAATTGATTCTCTACTGCTAGCCCCAAGCAATTGCTGTGCGTGTGTAAGCGCGAAAAAGACTCACAAAAACACACACACGCACACATACAGACCGCACACACTTATCGTCATTAGCAGCAGCTGTTGCTGTTGTTATAAGCCTGGCCTAAACGCCGATAAGTAGGCTTTAAACTAGCTGCTACGTGCCCATTCAACGATTCAAATACCTTCAGACTAGTTGTAGTCCACGACAAGCTGAAACAGCTGCTCAGATACATGAGAATATGAACTCTCTTCTGCTGCTTAAATGTATCTTAATGTGAAAGAAATTCACAAAGAAAGTGGTGAAATGATTAAACAGTTATCTCAAGATGAATTCCTATAAACTGCAGAATGAATTTCTACATAATCTTAATACATTTTCTTATCTTTAATTATATACATTTTAACTGCAATAATTGATTTAAAAAATTGTATAATCATAGGAAAAGAATGTTGAGATATACAAAAGAATTAAATGTTTATCTTTATATAAGCTAAAAATACTTTAATAATATTGAAAAAATTCAACGCAATTTTAAGCATATCGCATAAACAGATTGTTTCTTCTGCTGATAGGGCTTAATCAATTTTTTAATATCAAAAAAATATCGTAAAAAATTCCTATAAACAATAAGAGAGTCTGCGATTCGCACAGCGCATATTTTTATAGATTTTTAAACATGTATAGCAAATTATCGCCAAAGATATTTGCCAGATGTTAAGACCACCATAAATTTACCCGTTTGGATATCTGCTTTAGAATCAATAGTTTGGTTTTATGCCAGCCTAATGCACTTATCTAACACATACAGCTGCAATTTATTCAGATAAGTTATTTATTCACATTTGGAAGAAGAGAAATAGCAGAAGAAGTGGATGAAGATATATGTGTATGCAGTTCATGCAGACTGCAGATACTTGAAATCTGCCACTGCCAGTGCCAACACACCCAACACACCCAACAACAACAACAACAACAAGACAACTCTTATGCAACACAGCAACTACATGAATGTATCTATAGCTCCATCACTTGACATGCACAAACTTTTCAAACTCTCTGGCGCCCGCTAACCTGTCTGTCTGTCCTTCTGTCGGTCTGTCTGTCTGTCTGTCTGTGCATTTATTTGGCGCTCACGTTGCAGCGAGCTGCAGTTGCATCTCTGTGCCTATAAATAAGCGCGTCAAACAGTTAACACCATTAACCGCATATTAATTGGCCGAAATAGACACCGTCTGGAATGGCAACGGCAACAGGATTAAGCGCCATGGCATAAGTTAAGTCCAAGTCTCGACGCTCGACATTTGCCTGACATTTGCGTATAAATTCCGTAGAAGGCGACGCATGGTGTGCCTCATGTTGCACACACAGCCTTAAATGGCATTTGGCGTCTGTATGTCGCCCGTGTGTGTGTGTCAAATGTCTATGCCTTGGTTTGTGTGTGAGTGCACTAAACTCCCCCTCTACGAAACTTTGGAGTGAAGGCAGCAGCATGACAATGTTATTGCAGCGATAATTGTACATTTGAGGCACGCAAAAGATTGCCAGAGTTGCCACACCCCCGCACCCCACTCCATTGACTTTGCCCCGTTAATAAATATCAATTGTATGCAACAACAACAACAACAACAACAATACCAACTGAAACTTGTTGTCTTTGCATTTCTTTTTGCTGTTCTGGCAACCGCACACAAACACACTCGCACACACACAGCACTCACGTTTACATGCATAAATTAAACGCAATTAGCATAAACAATTTTCAGCTTTTAGCTGTAATCAAGCGCTGAGAGCGTAGAAATTACCAGCAGCTGCAAATATGTTAAATCCACTAAGAAAATTGTAGAGTTTGTAGTCTAACAATTTGGCTCTAGAGTTGAGCAAATATTTAACTCATATTTAGTTGTTAAGCATTTAAAGTTTTAACATGGAAACATCTATCTTAGAGGTTGTTCAACTCTGCTAAATATATACCATTAATTAAATAGATGGCACAAACTAATCAGCAGTATTTCGAGTCATTTAAACTTTCCCACATAAACTGAAATTAATATGTGCTGCTTTTCCTATCTATAGTACATCTGGCGGTATCACGCTGTAATAACTAGCCAAGTATATGTTATTGCTAATAGACTTCTTCTTTGACTTAATGTGAGTTAAATTCTCAGCTATTGCAAATGTTAAGATCGTTATGAGCTTGAAATGTTACTGTTATACTAACTATACTGTTAACTCTTGTGAATGAAATTCTGTTAAATATTTGAATACCAGCAGTTAATGATATTATGATATACGTATGTTTAGGACGTTACAAATGAAGTTATGTTATTCTAACGTATGCATTCATTCGCTGAAGTTATGAGTATAAAGTTCATACATATGTGTTTATGTGTATCTGCCATGTTATTCATCACAGAGTTATGTTAATGTGAGTGACACTCTGTTAACCATACTAATAACAACTGTTAAGACTTTTTAAACTAGAATATAGGTTCCAGGAACTAGCCAAAGTTTTATAACACTCCCCCTAGTATTTGCGCCGCTAAATTCAATTGAATCGAAAGGATGACTTCATTTGGCAGCTGTGGAATCAGCGCTTCAAGTAACATTTGCAGAACCCTCAATGCCCCAACGATGAACAGCCCAAAATATGAGTGTGAGCAGAAACCACAGTAAGAACCCGACAAACAGCGGACCACGACACTGCAGAGAGTGAGCCCCTCTGGGTCTGGTGTTTGTTTACATTTTTACTAAATATGTAAGTAAATACGAGTTAAAAATATGTACATGTGAGGGAGGGGAATGCCAAAAAGCGACGCATATGAGTATGAATATGAGTATGTTTAACTGGCATTTAGCAAACGAACTGCAAAAATAAATAACTGCAGCGAAGGCAAATGCAAACAGAAATTAAAAATAAATAAATAAATATTTATGAAATTTAAGTAAGGCATGGGAAAAGCTGCTTCAAATAACAACGGATCACGGCTTAGATTGTCAGAGTTTTGAAGATAATTCCAACTATAAATTTTACTAAATATTTACACCATAATAAAAATTAGCCAAAGCTTAAGTTTAACTCCTAAACAGGAGCAGTTGCTACGGCATTCAACCTCCTTCACATGCATACAAAATTCAGAAATACATTTACTTCATACTTTTTGAATGCATAGCTTTGTATGCCAACATTTCGCTACATATATACATATGCGTAATTAACAAAATAATAATAAAAAGCTGGGTAAGCAGCTGCAGCTGCACCCCAAATGAAATAATGTACTCCCCTTGCCCCAACAGACTGCAGCCCTACTCAAGTTTATGAATAATTTTGAGCCAAGGTCAAATTGTTTTCGAAAACACATTTTTGATACACGTTTAAATGGGGGAAAGTACTCGGTATTGAAATATGTGCCATAAATTGTCGAATAATGTTAAATTTTTACTTAATGCCAGATGTTAGAGCTATAAATGAAATAATGCAGAAGAAAGGAACAATCAAAAGATTCAATTAAGAACATTTCTTTCATAATAATCGTAAAAATTATTTGTTGAGAATGGAAGAAGAGAATCAACAAGAAATCACAATGCTGTTGTATCTCGATTAACATTTGTGGCCTCAATTGAAAAGTATCTCAATTGAGTTGCAGAGTTTTTGGAATAGTTAATATTGTAATTGTTTCTATGGCTGTCACAGAGATTGTCATGTCAAGTCTGTTGGGGGGCTATAAAAATAGTTAAACCGTAGCTTTAATTACTCATGATGTACTGCTTATCTGCCCTGCTGAAAACTGGGTCAAAGTTTCGCTGGGGGTTCATGTGATCCCCGACATAACTCATCAGTACTAGAGTATAGCTAAAATAAAGCAGCTTCCCCCATTGAGTTTCAGTTTCATTTGAAAATTCGCTGCATTCAGTGGCATTAATGAGGCGCCTTCTGGCACTTTTCATCATCATCATTGGGCATCATAAAAACAAAAACAATAAGGCTACCCACCACACTCCATATTGTTATCGGTACTGTTAGATAAAAAGCGACACATTTATTACTTCGCACGATTTATATGTACATATGTGTGGGAATATGTGATGAGAAGGGAAGTTGGAGTTGTGTTTCGTATGTTTTACATTATGCGTTATGTACAATCAAATGAATTTGATGGGGCTCTGCTCTGGGATAATAGAATAGACAAAATTACAAAACAGAGCAAGAAGCAAAGAAAACGATAACATAAAAGAGGTAAACGTACTTTGAGCGTGTCGGTTATAAGAATCTGAGCTACAACTGAAAATGAACTTGTCTGCGAAATATAAAAACATACAAAAAGAAAAGAAATTGATAAGCAAGTGTGGTAATTGTGAATAAAATGTCTGATTAATAATGAAATATGACTAAATTTAGTATTAGGTTTGATTAAAGTTTCCGAATTTATTTCAAACTCTTCGCCTTCGTCTGCGTTCTTTGACCACATGTTTTCATTTCGCTTCGATCAATAAATAAATTCCCCACTTTGATCTAATGAACTCCATAGACTGCCAGCCACAAATGAGTTTAATGAAAGAAACTTCAAATAACATGTTGACATCATCGATGTCCAGGAACGGAAATTGAATTGGGGTCAACAGCAGGCAGCCAGTCTGTCAGTCACTTAGACCACACTCTGCTGAAGCTTTGAAGCCCTCAGTTTGATAGAAGATTGCTTAATATGCAAAAGCAGATTTAAACAGAAGTTTTTGAATGCTGGGCCATAAAGTATTTCATTAAATTATGCATGTAGATCTTTGGCAAATTCCAAACAATTTGAGTCATGTCGTCCCAATTACCCAGCTGACAACAAAGACATTTGGGCAACTCAAGTTCATCCTCGCCAGATGCAGATACAGATACAAACAGCATGTGCACAAAGAGATAACAATGACTAACAACTGTAAAAGATAAAAATTGCACACCCACGCACAAAGGAGTCAGATACACAGACGATGCTCTGCGACAATGTAAATCCAGTTGAGATACATACATAAAACATACATTTATAAGTATATATAATATACATATGGGTACATGAGAAGAACAAGACATTCAACTGACTTGACTCCCAGCACAACCCAAACTGATGACAAACATAAAGTAAAAGATACACTCGGTCGAGTTGCCAGTTCTCCATCTCAGCCTGAAGCTGACAGGGTAACAAGTAAATAAAATGACAACTTTAACAAATAAACTGCACACAACACAGTCCTGTGCAAAAGCACTCGCTCACATTCACTCCACACTCTCCACTCAGTTCGCATTCATAAGATGCGATAACCAGCAGCCTGATATCCCCTACTCACTGTCAGCAGCTAAATCTGCCTTGCAAAACAATAACAAAATAAAAGAAACGGGAAAAGTGGGAAAAAGAATTCAATAAAATCTTAAGTAAATAATAATAAACGACCTTCGCTTCTCAGTTGCCACCGAGAAATTCGCCCTCGGGCATTTGTCAGTCAGGCGTGGGGTATTCAAAAGAAAAAACAACTGTGGTTGCATCCAGGCTATGAGTATATGAAATCTGAGAGTGCTCAACTCACTTCTCATTCTTGGCCTGTATTGCTGCCTGTCTGTCTTATCTGCATACGCGCGTAACAGTGTGCGTAGTCAAAGTCTTTTCTGAATGCAATTAAATGATAAACCACATGTAAATTTCATTATCATACCAAGTGGCACATGGTCGCAAAGGCTGACTAACTGCGAGAATAAGATGCTAAATGGGTAATATACGAAGTATACTTATAAAGAGTACTGTATGTAAAGTTTAAGCTTTATTTGTGACTTCAGCAAGAATCTTTGATATCATCAATGTAATTTTAAGTTATTTGCCTGTAATAGCTTCATTGCGAGTATCTTTCACATCATCAAACTAAATATGAGTTATTATATTTCAATTGTCGTATCATATCCATTATTACTATTATTGTGTTATTGTCATTTAAATTCCAGTAAATTCCAGTAATATAATATATAAATTTCTATAATCATTAATTATAATTATAAGAAAATATCCATCGCAATTTAACAATATGTTATATTAAATAAATCATATCATTTTGTTGTCTCTCTTTTGGTTTATTTTGAAGCAGTGCAACAACAACAACGAGTACCACAAAAACAAGACATGTAAAAAAAAGAACTCATGTTTTTTCTTTCGGCACATGCAGCAGAAATTGAAGCTTAACGCCGTCGCCATGCTTTCCCAATCCCACCACAACAACCACAATAACAACAGCAATAAATGACAAAGTCTAAACAACAATCAGAGCAAAAAATTTACAACATTTTGTGTATTTAGTCTAGATAAAGTATCGAGTATGCAAACGAAATGCAAATGAAACTAATGAACAACTCGCACTCTTTGGGAACGAGTGAAAAGAAAAGTGAAGTAAGGCAAAAGAATAGCAAAAGAACTAAAGTGTCGCATAATTTTAAACGTGACTGTTGCAAAGAATTTCATTTCATTTATCACACAAAATTTCTGCCGTCGTCAACGTTGACAAAAATTATTATTATAAATTCGACCTTATTACTCTTGTTACTTTCGTTTCGTTTGTTCTACAACAGTTTTTCGCGTTGTTATTGTTGTTCTCATTGCTGTTGTTGTTGTTGCTGTTGTTG
Organism: Liodrosophila aerea; assembly: GCA_035045005.1. Classification (NCBI taxonomy): domain Eukaryota; kingdom Metazoa; phylum Arthropoda; class Insecta; order Diptera; family Drosophilidae; genus Liodrosophila; species Liodrosophila aerea. Next base: position 1,534,610 of record JAWNNL010000753.1, read on the forward strand.
GCGGTTGTCGTAGGTGTTATATATCACTTTTGCTTGGGAAAACGCGAAATATGCCAAATTTGCATGAGGATTGCATAAAATAATATACACACACAAACACGAGCACAAATTCACTGCGTTGCTTGGTTATTTATCCTGCGTACAAATGTATCTCACGGATGCAAATGTATCTTTCGCTCGTTTCGTTCGTTTTCGTCACGTTTTGTTTCGTCGTTTCGTTTGCCGGCTGATCGAATCGTTCGCGTTCTGCGCGCACGCTTTTGCTTAGTGCTCAAAAAACGCAACCAACTTACGCGCCGACGTCTCATAAACTGACCCAACAACAAAGCCGACCGTATGCGTTAAGTGAGCAACGCGAGCAGCCGACGTCAACGTCAACGCCGACGTCGACGTAGCTGCAGCCACTTTGCGCTCAACTCCAAAACGAAATGAAACTTGTTCTCCCCAATGCAAGCAGCACATGGTAAACACAAAGAGATACTCGCACGAGTGTACTCACACTCAAACACTCAACACTCATTGGGGTACTCACGCACGCCAAGAACTTGTTGCTTTGCTATTTTGAGTTTTGTATATGACGTAGAATATTGTTTATGCAAATACTTGTGTCTGTATAAATAGACATGTATCTGTATCTGTGTCTGTAGTTATGTTTTGTTTGGGATTTTTCGTTAGCTCTCACTCAGTGAGCTTCTGGCTCATTAAGTGGTTGTCGCTGAGTGTTGTGAGTGGCTTGTCTGCCGGCCAATTGAGTGCGACTCTTTGAGTGTTTGTTGTACTCGTCATATTTCAATGAGCCACACGATTCATTCGCCTTGTTGTGTGTTTATTGCCACAGTTCCCTCATTTCTCTTTGATTTCTGCTTTTATTTGTTTCGATTGGATTTCAAATGCATTTGAATTGCCTGTTTGGATGCTCTGCTTTATTCGTATCCCGCATTTCGATTGTTTTTACTTATTTTTTATTTGATTTTTATGGCGCTTTACGCGCGGTTTTTTGCCTTTTTTATTTGTTTTATTTGGCGTGATTTCACAGGCTTATGAGTCACGAACGCGTTGTGTAACATTATGGCATGCTGAAGGATTTATATTTGCCAAATATATAAGCTAATAAAGTGGCTCACATCTAAATCTGAAATTTTGATATTCCCAGTATTATCTGAAGTACATGTTTCACACATGGCTCTATTTAAATTTTCACACATGCATTTCTCATTTTCGTATACCGTTTCCTGCTCCATTCATTTATCATTTCTTTCATTGCCTGGCAACACCCAAAATACCAATGCAGAAACCTACATATTTTGCCCAAGTCTGCTGCACTTTTGTTGTGCTGTCTCTGCGACGTTAAACAACTTCATAAATAGAAGATATAATAGACATCGCAGCGCCTGTGAGCTGATTTTATTAAAGAAAATCCAACTCGAAATGCAAAAGACATTCGCTATTTGCCTTTTGCCGTGACAAAGTGTGAAAAATGCTTGCAACGAGTTTTGAGACCCGGTCGCAATGGGTGAACAAGGCTATGACAAGTTTATGCTGCCAAGTATAATTGGGAGGTAAAAAATGTACTAATATATAGAGAATGAAGGCCTAAAAACCTATATGCAAAGCAACTATACGTATTTTGAATTGAATGAATTTGAATGAATGTGGAATGAATGAATGAATACACATCATTCATTTATACAACATTGTAAAACAGTAAATGAATATGAATGCATGTGAGCAACAGCATAACATATGTATATTCATTTTTATTCGTTTCATTTAAAATGTTTAATAAACCTGGAACTATTTCTCTCTACAACTCCAAGTCAGTGGTGTAGGGTCTGTTAGTCGCCTGTCTGTCGAGTACGCTCCACTGATCCACATGTTTTTCATGCATTTTTTTTCTTTAAAGTATAGTCGGAATGCTTTGGCACTGTGGAGTTGTTCACACTTGTGCCGCTGGCAAAGGATGTGACAGAGCAAAGATTTTATTAACTGCAGACGCAAAAGCATGGACGAACGGGCTTTTGGACATAGATGCATACTACATTGAACAGACTCCAGCAAACTGCGAGATTATACGTATATTTTATCCACTTTTTTTTTCCATATTTTTTCTATTTTCCTAGTGTTGGTGGAAATATCTATTTTGAGCGCATAATTTTTCATGCTGCCACCTTTTGCGTCAGATTTTCTCTGCTGCCTTTGCTCTCTATATGCGCTCTGTGCATACCAGTATCTGTATCTGTATCCGTACTGAAATGCAATTTTGTCGTCTAGCGAAGCAAAAATTATCTAACTATAAGTCGGTTTTAACACTTCTAATCGCATTTATGGGAAAATTGAATTTCGATTATTATGACGAGTATCTGAGTTATGATTTTGTACTAAGAGGGAAAGTTTAAAGTGTGAAAATGTTTAATCTGCAATTTAATATGCCAAATAGATGGCTATTTATAATTTTAAAATTTGAATAATTTTAATAAATTTGTATATATTTTTGAGTGTATATTTGTATTTTAAATAAGACAAAATAAATGTTTTTGGAGTTCAATAAATCATTACATATGCGTATTTTATTACTTTTCCTATTTTTTACAGCTAAATCAATTAAAAATTTGTTTTGAACGGGGTTTCAAAATATTTGTCAAAGCTCGCAAAAGGTTCCAGTAAATATTTATGAAATGTGCTCCCATCCACAAGGGTTATGGGCTAAAAGGGTGAAATTGCAATAACTTCTGTATGGCATACAAACAAAATGGCGCCGCCAGACACGAAAAAAATAGTGCAATAACAATAAGAGCATTTACGAAAAAATAGACAGCGTAAATGAATTGGCTGACACAAACACATACATATGTATAGATTTCATCAGTGAGTGTGTGTGTGTGGGAGGGAGTGTGCAATGTCAATATAACTGAACACGTTTGACAATTATACACGGTTACATTTTGTGGCATATTGCTGCACTTTGGCAAACAACAACACAGCAGGACACACAGTGCCACAAAAAGTCATTGAGAATGTGTGCAGCAATATGTGCTCTCCCTTCTGGCAGTGGGCGTGGCCAAACGGGCGACAGTGGGTGGAGCGTGTTACAGGCATTGCTGAAGTAATCGCAAAACGCAGCGCGCATGGAAAAGCAAAGCTAAAAAGCTAAAGCTAAAACCATTTCAGCGTGACAATCAATTGATTTCCCAAGCGGTAAAGGGAAAATGTTTTACTTTGTCGCAAACATTTCTAGCTTCAGTTCTTTTTTTGTTATTCTTATTCTAAGGATAGATTAAATGTCGCTTTATATAATATGACATATGAAATATTATGAAGGATACAATTTAAAGATGAGAAAGCGAAAAAAGATAGAGTGACATGCAGTTTACATTCGTTATTATTATAAAAATTTTTTACATTGCTAATATTTTTTTACTTATCTTTTTTTAAATTAATTCAAAATACGAGCAGCTGTTAGATTTCCATTGGATTTTTATATTTTTTGTTTTAATTACTGTTGTTGCTCTGTGAGGCCTCGAGGGTTTTGTTTTTACGCGTTGTTTATTTTAATTTCGCATAACACAATTTACAGTGCCTTCAAATGAATTTGGCCTGTGGTTGCTGTATTGGCTAAGCGAAGCAGCTGACAGCTGAAAATATATTGCCTACTTTTAGGATGGAGGTAAGGGAAGTGGCTCAGCGAATATTGCATACTTTTCGGCTGTTTTAAATTCGGAATTTTATTTAAATTTTTAATTTTTTCTTTATATAAATCAGAGCTTATAAAAAGCACATATATCATTCTGTGTATGAGTGATTTATTTCTAGTTTTTGCTCGTTAAAACGAAATTGATTTTTGTGGTGTCTGCGCTAAGAGCTGAGAATGCAACGCTATCCACAAGACCAACCACTGTGAGTTGTGGGAAAAGTATAAGCAGAAAGAACAGAGCTAAGTGTACTCAAGGACAACGATGACAGGCAAGGAAAACATGCTCTATAATAACAATAGCAACAACAAAAAAACAGTAGCAGCTGCTACTATGCTGGCCAAGCTCAACGGTCATAAGGGGTTAAATGAGTTGGTTATGTGTGGATATTTGTGCATGTGTGAGTGTGTGTGTGTTACTGTCCGGCGCCAATATCGACCACATGTGGTTAAATTATGGCAAGCAAGCATTGTCCGCAACCACAGAGGAACTATTGCTGCCCCAAAGGAATGCGACAAGCAGATCCATCTCCCCTCAGCAGAGCTCTGCTCTTAGAGCTTTGGCTCTCCACATGTGGCTTTAGCAGTTTCTATGCTTTTTAGCCACATTTATTTTTATATTTTTACAGTTTTACAGGAAATCAATGGAACATATTTCATGGCGTATAGCAATTGCTTCTCAGTTGCCTACCCAAACCCTACGCTTGGCCCCTCGCTCCTTGGCAACTGCTGCTTTTCAACGGATTTAAGTGGGTTAAATGGCCGCATTCAGCTCACATAGGGTTAAGTGGTAATACAATTCGATGCTTTAGAATGCGTTCAATCTAAGCACAAAACATTTCTTTCTTTTTTTCTTTGACTATTATTGCTCTTGTTACTGTCGTTGTGGTTATTCTTGCTGTAAAGCTAACTGTATAGTGGTCGAGACTCTCAATGATATACGGAGAATTACATAGTTCGTGTAGTTTTTGCTTCAACAAAAACATAAAACTTAAAAAAAGTACCAACAATTTCAATGAAAATGCCATGAAACTAAGAGCAATTATACGATTCTCAACGTATTTATGCTTATTCATGTTTTTTTCTCAGTGTAAGCTCCATAGTTTACACACAGCTCTGAGCAGTTTGCATATTTGACAAACGGACAAACTGTAGAGTACCACAGTAGCATCATTCATTAGCATGAGCCTGAATGGTTACCTCGCCTCCTACTATCACTCCCTGCACCCACCAATCTCCTCCCCTTCTCACTTGTTGTGGCTATAGAAACCGAGTGCATCCCAAGGCATTTTGACATGACATTGATGTGGTCATGCATCATTTGTGTGGATGAATTCACTGGACTGATGAAGTGGCGCATTAATGGGGTTACATATGCCGGGTAGTAGAAAGACTGCTGAGGGGGAGGGTAGACGATACTACACACTTGATTGGCAGAGGGGAAATTTAGTACTGGATTGAATTTGAAAACCATCACGTGCAATTTGAATAGTGTGGCATTCCGGCGGTAAAGACTTAATGTCCTACTCGGCAATCAAGTCGTTAAACAAGAGGAAATCATGTAAGGCATGCCACAGCAAATGCCTAGTTTAGTGAGGCCAAACGCAAGTGAAATAATTGACAGGAATTAAGCAAACACTTGAAAATATTAGTATAACTACAATAGCACATAAACTGCAATCTTATTTAAAAGTCTCTTGCTTTTTAACTCTTAAAATAACCAAAATATGCAATTAGACTTTTAGAGTTTGCTCTCAAGCCGCACTAAGTCTTTGTCGCGACTTCTTGCATTCAATTTGATTAATATGAAAAGAAATGTCAAACATAGCACGACATTGGCGTTTCATGGTTTTTAGCATGCTTTTCTACGGGTTTTTCCCATTATTTTCCATCACCAGCATGCCACGTGGCGTATGCTTAATATGTGCGAAATGCAAATGAAAAATGAAATTTCAATTTAATACGCCCGCTGGCTATGGGGCAAACTTTTATTCAATTAATAGAAATTTCTAGCACAACGTGGACGATGCGGACGGACCATTTATGTGGTCAATTAACCGTTACGCTCGGGCTTAGAGCTGCTGCTGCTTGGTCATTCAGTTTGAGACAAACTTTTGTCCCATAGCAGCAGCTGTAGGTGTGGGTGTGTGTCTGTGAGTGTTAGCCATTGGGAGACTTCATTTAAACGTAGGCAAAAGCAGAGCATAAAGCGCTCCTTTAACACACAGAAAGTTTCATTTGCGCTGCTCCATTTTTCTGCTGGTTTCGTGGTAATTGTTTTAAGTTGCATTTATTTAAACTTTTTTGCGTTTGCGTTACGCTCTTTTTCCGCTCTTTCTGTTACTCTCTTTATTTTTGTCTCCCCTTACACTCAGTGCTTGACACTCAACAAACTTTGCCAGTTCGGGCACAAAGTTTTTTAATTCTATTTAATTTTTTCATTGTTTTCATTTCTGTTATTTTTTTGTTGCTTAATTTTTGCTTTTTCTGTTAATTTTGTTAAAGTTTTTATCAGTTGCTGTTGCACAATTTTTTTTAAACATAAATGTTATAAAAAATTTGGTTACATATAAGTTAAACGACATCAAAATAGTTCCAAACTTTCACTTAAAAAGTTGCTTGGAAAAAAACGATATACAAATTTACCATGCACATTTAATTATAGGAATTTTTTTGAAGCATAAATGAAGTTTAAAGCTATCAATGGCAAGGGTATAACATACTCGTTTTACATGAAAAAATAGTTGGGAAGTTATATGAAAGTATGCAAAAAAAGTAAGTTTGTTTTAATTACAACAATAACACTACAAGTTAACTCAAATATTAATTCAATTTTAGCTAGATTTCCTTCCTCCAACAATATAAAAGAGAGAATATGCATAATAATCATATTTTGAGCCAGTTTAAATATGCAAATTATTTTGCACCAGCCTGCTTCCTTTGGTCATTTATGTGCACTCGGCATTCTTCTTGTTTGACCTAATAAAATATATAAATTGCTCCCCAATGGGAGTGAGTAATGCATAAAATATCAAAAACAAAAGTATAGAATCTAAAAATGCATAAAACAAAGACTACGCAACCACAAGTAGGCAGACAGGCGAGAGCTGGATACAATGAGCACAACATCAATTGTAGTTACATACAAATGTATTTACATATTTGCACATACGTACATATGTGTGAGTGTACAACTATTGTGTATATAGCTCAATGTTGCATTCAACATGCAGAAGGCATGAGCATTGAGCCCTTAACGTCTCAGTTGAACTTTCTTTTCGCACTCAAGTGTCATATTTATGCGCACTTTGTTGCAAATACATTTATGTATGCATATGTGAGTGTGTGTGTGTGCGTGCATATATGTGTATTTCTATGTAATTCACTTGTTGTTTCTATAGCATATTGTAACCTTTTATAGCACTGCCTTTTGCTTGCCGTTTGTTTGCTTTCATATTGATTTTCGCTTGCCCTAAAAGTATGCTACACATTTCGCACACACACAAATGGATGTATGTATGTGCATTTTATGCGCTTTGATATTTTATACAGTCAACGAGTTGTACAATACATATGTATGACAGGGTGTGCGTGTGTGTTTGGCATACTCATATATCCATTGTTTGCACACTCTGTGACATTTTTATGCGGCCAAACTTTGTTGCATCAAATTTACGGTGCGTATGAGTAACGACAGCCGTTGCCATCAGCCAGCCACGTCACATTTGTGGCAATTATTTCTGTTGTTCTTGTCGATGTTGTTGTTGTCGATGCTTGTTGTTTTGCAAAAACCGAAACGACATGCGTCGTAAAAAGCACACTTGCATTTATTAGCCATCAGACCACAGTGGGCGAAACCATAGCGTCAAACACACCAATCAAACTGCCAAGAAATCCCCTCACAAAACACAAAACACGAAAAAAGGCAACAAAAAGGAATTCGTAATGCGATATGTGAAAGCAAATGGGATTTGTGCAAAACATATTCAACATTTTCCTATTATTTCAAAAACTAGACAAATGCAATTGAATAATACATTTGGGGAAAGGTAAACAACAGCAGAAGATGAAATTCTGTTTTGCACATATTATTTTTCCATGAATACCATTTTACTATTTATTATTCCTTAGTTCTAGTACCTTTGGTATTCCCCTTGGTCTTGCAATTTGCAGTACATTTATCTAGCTAACGGAAATTACAAATTATTTGCTGCTCTTAATGACTCCATTCAAAGGTCTTTGTGCAATTTCAACTGTGATTTGATTGCGTCTACGAAAAGTTTGCGCACACTTGAAAATATAATTGCGCAAAAGGAAAGGAGAACTCCAAACACACTCACGCGTACTTCCGCACATCCATACACACTCACACACACCTACAGATGCTCTAAAAATAATGTTAAGAGGATGCTTGAATTGCACAAGCTAAAACAAATTGAAACCCATAAAAATTACAACGTTAAAAAGTCACGGGCAAAGTGAAATCCAAATTTCCATAAGAGCAAAGCAGCAAGAGGGAATGTATAGTACATACATATATAAGTATGTATTCACCCGCAAGTCATAAGAAAATTATGAAAATGTTACACAGCGAACAGATGAAGATGTAAGTAAGGTCGTGTTGGGTTGGGGGGCTTAGAGATAGACTTACCGTCATGTATTCATCCAAACGATGCTTCCAATTGTCAGATCTATCGATTAGATTATTCCACTGCTCCGAAAGTTTTCCCACCTCCCGTCGTATGCTGCGTGTCAGTTCACGGCTCTGCTCCTCGGCGGACAAGTAACGTGATTCGGAATCGTGGGCGGCTGCAAAGGCAAAAAGGAAGTAACATGAAAAAAACATGAAAAAAAATATTATAAAAATCGGCAGGTGGGCTGCAGAGACCGAGAGACAAGTGGAACGGCAGTCAAGTTTGCTTGTACAAAAAACAATTGCCACCTCGACTCCTGCTGGCACGTACACCTTTATGAATTAGAGATGATATTATGGCTCTTAATGTCTACTGACGGCGATGATTATGCCTGCACCAGCCAAGGGGAGGAGATGGAGGCAACTTTGATTATGCTGATTGCGCACAGTGATTAAATTTGCAATAAAATGAACTCAGCTTGTCTCAAGTGTCGTTGAGACTTTGGGCATATCAAAATGACAGGCCTGCTCTGGGGATAAGTCAATGATAACTTCATAAACAAACAATGCCGGCTAAACCTGAAATTTATTGCCTTTCAATCAAATTAACAGTTTTAGTGCTTGGTATTGATTTCAGCAATCGTTAGACTCTGCCGAGTCTCTTGTATATTTAAACAGATGGGTAGACGCTGGTCGAGTGTGACTAAATAGATTTGATATGTGGAATATTTAAAGTTCATTCCCTCTTTGTATAATCATTTATTGGTATTTGAAGCCTGATTACTAATAAGACCACGAACTACGAAAGAGGTCAACTACTACAACTGAGGCTATATCCTGTGCGCAATCATATCGACAGCAAACACAACAATAAAGAGATGGATAAAAAAATATAGATACTGACATGCATATGGCGGAACTGCAGGAGCAGACAGTTGAGTTTAGATAGAGAGCGTAAAGTGACAAGTGGCAGCTGCTGGGCAGACTGAAGCTCAACAGTGCCGCAAAGAAGTATGACAACAGCAGGCAGCAACAACAAAGAGTTCTGCGGGTAAGCCATCGATGAACGTCAGGGGCTGAGCTAAATCTAAATCTAAATTTAATTTAATGCACGAACGGAGCCGACGAACAACTTTTATGGTCACAGACCAGGAACAGGATCTCAAAACTGAAGACCGGAGGCACTTTGGATGGTCGACAGTCGACAGTCGACATCTGGTAATATGACGTTAAGCAAATATCAAGACTGAATTTCTTTGAGCCAATGCACGAAGCTGTTGTAATATTCAAATTCAATTTAAAGATTGAGCTTATAGCATAGATGTTTTCTGCTCTTTGCTCGCCTCACTGACTGACTGACTGACTGACTGAATGAGTTTGATGGAAATGATGGAAATGGAAACGAAAGGCAGACAAAACTTTTCCTTTTTGCGTTGATTTCAATTTTCATGTGCTATATATTTTTGCCAGCAGATTTGTGCCTAGAATTAAATTTGGTCAAATGCAGAAAAGAGGAAACTTTAAAGGCGAATAACATTGCTTTTATAGTTTATCCGGCTTAAATGAAAACTGTTCAATTAAATTGAATACTATTTTTATAGACCTCATAATACTTTATTTCAATAATCATTAAAGCGCACCACAAAATAAACATCCATTGCCAAAATCAAAGCACAGAGCCAAAAGCCACACAAACACACTTAACAGAACACACACATACACACCCACACACAGATACATATACATGTATAGACTGTTGATAGTTGGCACTAATAGCGTACTAATCCCACTAATTGCTCTGGTTGCAATTATCGTTGACGCCTTCTGTTAGACAGTAGTAGTGGTACCAGCCGGCGGGGGCGTGGCTGTTGCCCATTGTGTGAATACCAGAGAAACCAAAACAAAAACTCAACCATAGCAAGTCCCCACATAGCCATTTGCTAAATTGTTGGCTGTAGTTAAAAACTACTAAGCTCTCTCTCCGACTAATAAAAAAAATCGAGAGAAAAATCATTGATAGTCGAGAGTGATGGACTGAGAGATACGCTGCACTCTGCTACATCAGCTACAGCTATTGAATCGTACAACCTTAGAGCTCTACTCGCATTACAGGGTATCAGAAAAGAGCAAAACCCGAAAGGCATGGCAGAAATCAATTGGAAATTCCACAACAGCCGCACTAACAGTTGTCTCTACTTTTAGGCGTCTCACGTGCGGGAAAAGCTCTGTGGCTGCTTTTCAATTCACATAACGACTGTGTGAGTGAATTAAAGAGAAGGCAACTGTGTGTATGTGTGTGTGTGTGTTGGGTCAGTTAGACCAAAGCCTTTGCAGCAGGCAGAGCTTAAGCGAGTTCTTAAATGTTGTTTGTATTTTGATGCCGAGATTTTCCCATACAAATTGGAAAATTACACAAAGACTGAATGCTGATGCGTTGGTGGAAAACATGCTAGGAATTAAAAGAGCACTTGTGGTAGTTACTAAAAGTAAAATTGCACTACATTGACTCCACATTTTTTAATGTCAAGTAAACTTTGAATAGCTGAAGGGAATTTATAGTCGCTTTTTGTGGTTGGAGTTGATGAGGAGAACTGATGCGTTTACTATCTGCCATAATACATAATGTTGACAATTTTATGGTATATAGTACGATGTACTCGTACATATGTATAGTATATGGTTCTCATAAAACTTACCCTCCGTATCGCTGGTATCCGAAACGGGCGCCTCGCTGGCAATATACTGACGACCGCTCGTTAAATTGCTCTCAACAATTGGGCGCTTATCCTCCAACTGACGGCGAAATGCTTTATGATCATCCTGCAAAACAGACAGTTAAAACAGAGAATGAGAAAGAAATGATTCTGGTAAATAATGTATACGATATGAAGTTGTCAAAGATTTATTTATTTTCCAGTTGAAGCAATTGGAAATAGGGGAACGGCAAACTATTTGACTTGCTTTCCAAATGAAATAGCAAAATGGCAGCAAAAGGCATTCGAGTGCTGGCCAATAAAATAGCATAGAATGCCTGTGAATGCCCCTACTAAGAATAGGGGTGGTAGACTTACAATAAATTCTGTGTTTAATGCATTTAGTGTGGCACTAAAAGAAATGCAACAAATGAAAGGCAATTCGCAATACAACTCGAAATTCTTTACAGTTTGCCAGCCTAACACAAACACACACACACTCACATGCAGAAATAAATACATCCATACCCACACACACACACACCACAAGCCGAAATGTAAATGTCCGGCAGACCGTAACTTAGTGGCAGGCAATAGATTCTGAGAGCTGAGCCTCCTCCTCAGTCTCGTTGCCTGCCTCTGGCTTCGAGGGTGAAAGTTGCCTCTTATTTTTTTCCCTCAGCAGGGGCTGGCGAATGTGTGTGTGCGTGTGTGTGTGTTGGGGGTAAGTGAAATTCAAGTGGCGCACGCTGTGTTGGACAGTGTTTCAGCATTTTCAACCTGCTTGGCCCAGAGCGAGTTCTACTTTTTCTTTGCGCTTAAGTGATTTCCGCCACACACATACATATCTACACATGTATATATGTATAACGTATATCCCCAGTATGTGTGAATGTTTTTGACATAACAAGCATCATTTAACAATTATTTAAGAATTCGCCGGCAAGTGGTAGCGACTTTCAATTCCGCAAACGCAACTCGGTCAAGTTGGGCTGTTAAGATACTATACGCCAACATCCTACACTCAATTCCCTCTGCTTATGTATGGCTACTCGAGTGACTTGGCGTATGTATAAAAAACGAAATGAAACGAATGCAATGTACTTATATAGCACATTTATTATGAGGCTATAAAAAACATTGACGCAGCACAACTTGTGAATTATGAAAGGCTAGGAATAGGACTCGGACTTTTATCCTTGCTTCATATGGAATATATGTCTGGATTGGCCATGATAAGCCATTCGCAAATACTAAAAGCAAATTAGCCCAGCAGCTCAAGTAGTTTCAAAATGTAGGTAGCTAGTTTGTAACCAATATAAGCCAATTTAATTTATTCTTAAAGGCTTTAAGATACTTTGATAATTTTGCTGTAATTCTCAGTAATAATAAGAGAATACTAATAACTCAGCCTTCGTCAAACAAACAAAGCTGCTATTTGCTTTACATTAAGCAGATTATAATTTGTGTTAAACAGTCAAATATATATCAGACTAATCTGCAGAGCAATCATTACAGAATGTTATTTGTATTGTGTTGTGTGTGCTTCCTATTTGATATTTGATAATTGCAATATCACGCATACGCCGCGTTAGCCAAAACATTTCATGTGAAATACATGCTGCAAATTATTACAATTATTGTGCAATGCGTAATCTATTTTCCAACCAAACACCGAAAACCCACACCACATTTAATTGAATGCAAATAGCAAATAAATACATGTAGACAATACATTTGATGTATATTTGTACTCTGGGCTTAACTTGTATGGTGTGTTTAAATGTATTAATCAAATAATGATAGCACTTGTTATTCTGTGGCTTCTGCATTCATTTCAAGTGGAAAAGATTCAAGTGAATTGCCTGATATATAATTATGGCTAAATATTTGGCTGAGCCTGAAATGTGTGACTCTGCACACACACACATAAAATGGGCTTGCCAACCACTTTATGCGCCATTAAATCACAGAGACCCCACAGTCACACGCAGGCACAGACACACACACACCCAGTCACACACTCTCGCAAAATTACAAATTGTGCCAGAAAATGGCACTAAAAATGCTAGAGCCAACACCCGCACTTCTACCATGTGCCCAAAAGCCTTCCACACAATTAGTTGGCCCGAGCAAATTGAGGTGCAGTGAGTGAGGCTTTTGGAGAAGCCTGAAATTGGGTCGTTGGCAGCACAAAAAAAAAAAAAAGAAAAAGGGAACAGCATCAGCAAAAGGCAGTCCGAGTTGAGCTCATAATGAGTGAACTTTGTGCACATGCCATTTGGAGCTTGCTTATTATGAGTGGCAGTACTACACTTAATACTGTTACTAGTTGGACAGACTAACGCGTTAAATTTCATAATATAATTAATTTAATTTAATTGAATTGTGCAATTAAATTAGCAGAATTCTGATTACTAATCAGAGGAAAATCTGTTAACATTTTCCCCCTGGAATTTAAATTTTTCCCTCATTTTAGAACTGATTTCTATGGCATTCATTGTAAACATGCCAACTTACCAATTGCTTTTGTAGACTGGCCGCATCGCCGCGTACTGGTCCCAGGCCTAGGGTGCTCAGTTCAGTATCCTTCCGGATGACCCATTCGGTTAGCTCGCGCAGGGACAGGAGCAGCGCATTCCAGTGCTCTGAATTTGATTCCAAGCGATTTCTGTAAGGAAACAGAGCAGAGAAAGGGAGCAGTGAGAGGTAAGAAATATAAACGCCATACTTTGGTCGTAATATTATTATTAAATTTAATTTGCACTTTACAGCAGTTGAGGGCATCAGACAGACAAACAGCTGTGTTGATTATCAAGCAGCCCAAACGACAACCCAACGACCGCAAAATGTCAGCGACAATTTGTCTACTTCCTGCGTTTTGTGGGGGGATTCTAATAGACCCTCCGTAGCCCGCAGGCAGATGACGATCCGACCCAAGTGCCTGTCGTCTATGTTAAAATTTTTAGCTGTCGCTGTAATTGTGAAACGCTGTGGCATTTTATTTTCATTTTATTTGGCCAAAAGAGCATCCGGTACGGTTCGTAGCATATTTTTCGCCCCATTTTGTGTAGGACAACAAAAATAAGAAGAAAAGCAAAAGAAAAAAACGAAGAAAAATCTGAGCAATCTGCATGCTACTCTCTGTCTGCAATAACAATAGTCATCTAGGGTTGTCTGAGTGTCCAATTCCTTGTGCCTTCTGCTCTGTGCCTTTTGTCTGTTTATCTTTGCTGCAAATTCCTTGGCTCGTTTTCTTTATTATTTTCCTTGTAATTAAGGCATGGAATTGGTATGGAATTGAAGTCTTCGCCTCACCTCCACATGCATGGGTTAGACAGCACACAGTCTTCTCTTCTCTCGTCCTACTTGCCTTTCTTCTGCATGTAAGTATTATACAAGAAATGACTTTTGTCGGAAATAAGATGTATTCAAATATTTCTGCGTTCTTTGTCCTGTTTTTCACTTAAGATTTGGCTGCAGCTCTCTGCCTCGTTTATGGCAATGTCTTGTCAGATTTTCCTTCATTATTATTATTATTTTTTTTTTGTCAACTTCTGTCGTTGACTTTGCCAGACACAATTAGTGCAGGCAGCAAATTGAGCTGGGCAAATGACATGGACACAAGCTCCAGTAGGAAATTAAATTTTCTTTTGTGCAAAGTAGATTTTGGTCTTTTGGATGGAATTGAATTTGAAATTTGGATCTGTTTGGTAAATAAAATTTTATAAAGTCTGTGTAAATAACAGAAATATGTTTAACGGCTGTCAGTTTTTAATACATTGATTGAATACGCTGCAACTCCCTTAGATTCATCATTTCAACTCACCGAAGGGGGTGGAATTGTGTAGGTATTTCAGCACACAACAAAAACCACAAAAGGTGTGTTGCCTGTCCCAAATGTAATTTAAGACAAACCACACACACATACTGTGGATGAACATGACAAAGATTCAGCTGGCATAACCACATGTACTTTTTGTTATAACAAAATGGGTTCATCAATCTTCGCACAACTCAAACCTCCATCAGCGGTGGGGAATAGAATGGATTCCACTGTATGTATCGGGGAACACCTGTAGATGGCCAGAGCATAAACTCTCATCTCACGGCGAGTTAAAAGTTTGAGCTGCGCAACGACAAAAGTTCAAAGCCAAGAACTTTGCACATAAATGACCCAAAAGCGGAACCGTACTAGCAGCTAATACAAACAGGAAGCATAAGAGAAAACTTCTCAAGTGCTGTCGAAAAATATTTCATTGGAATTTATAAGCTAGCAAATCTCCGGCTACAGAAAAGAACAGAAAACAGAAAACAACAAACACAAGCAGGGCAAAACAAACACAACAACTGCAGAAGCCAAGGCAAACAGAAGGCGAGCCAACAATAATAGCAATGGCTGCTGGCCAACTCTAAGGACGGAAGTGGCCAAACTTGGCTAACGGAAATATGCCAAAATGCCAAACAATGAACGTAAATAGAAAGCGTCGCGCAACTGACAAAGAATAATCGTCACAACTTCGCTACAACAACAACAACAACAACAATGAAATGTCGCTGCTGCTGGGGCGTAGCTGAAGCATTTTGAAGCACACTTAAGGTGTCATTCGTTAGCTCTTGTGGCCTAATTGAAAAGCGCTCCAGAAAAGCAAAAAAGATCGAGCACATAAAATATTGTCGCGTATACGCAACGTTGTACTCAGAGTACTCCATACCCATAGCCATAGCCATACCCATTCAAGCCACATAATTGCCATTTATATTCATTTTGCGGCCGCTTGTTTTTCAACGCTTTTCGCATGTCATCATCATTATTCATTTTAACCCCGTACCCGTCCCCCATTCCCTGGCCACTTGGCTCTGACTTTCAGTATCAACATCAGCGAGCGGACAATATTTGTATACGCTGGCGTGCTTTATTTATGAAATGTGGAAATTACAAACATAGCAGCAAACATGGTCAGCATCAGCATCAGGACGAGCTCCGCTCTCTTCTCTTCTTGTTTGCACTCGATTTCATCACATTGTGGGCCTGTCATCGTCAACGCCTTGCCATCGACACAGACACAGACTCCACGGTGTGCTCTGCCCCACTGTGCCCCACTCGGACACTTTCGCGCGTTACATTTTTATTGATTTTCATTGGGGTCGTTCAAACCGTTTGATAGTTATGCCGTGGCCTCTTGCAGCCTGGCTTTTTGCCTGGCCAGGCGTAAAGCGTTGTTGTTGGCCTGCCTGTATGCTGAAAGCGAGACCGGTTCACTGGCTGCTTGTTTGTACTGTTATTTTCGCATTTTCATCAACAGAAAGTCTCTTAACCCAGTGACAGCAAAAGCAGCCGTTACACCACTCATCCTCATCCTGCCTCTGTCTTGAACTGAATTTACTTGAATTAACGGAAGCAGCTTGTAAGCCATACAGGCATAAAGAGCATTCAGTCGATAGTTAAAGCTGCTTAATAGCAGTGAATGAAAAGCGGCTGATAATGCGACAAATTTGCAAGGAAACTATTAATACACGAAAGTGAACTAAAGTTTTAAATTTGATTTATTGGTTTAATTAAACTTTATATAACAACCAATTCTTAATCCTTCACATAGTTTGGAATAAAATCTATATTCAATAAATTGCAACTAAATTCTCATCACAAAATATATGAATTTTTTTTTTAAGAGGTTTTAGCTATACAATTTGAACAAAACAGAAATTCCATTAAAATTGAAATAAAACTGTAAATAAATATCAAACAATTTAGACTATAATAAATATTAGTTGCTAAATAATAATACAGAATTTATTGCTTCAGTTAAATGCGCACATTCATCATACGCAGCGTTGACCCCATTCGCTTAGTCATTTTATTTATGCACTCCTGCATAAACAATAACAAGTAGAGAACTACGAATGGCGAAAAGCAATTGCAAACTTTTTTCGGATGCGGTTCGAGCCACATCATCAGCATCATTCACCAATAACAACGAAATTCACAAAACTCATGCATACAGAACGAACGGAAAAAAAATGAAAACACTCGAAGCAAGCGAAAGCGGAACAAGAGGTCTGAGGTAAAAAGCACTTACCTGATTGCAATACTTTTCGATTTTAAATTATTCCAACGTTGATTCATTTCATCCAGGCGACGCTGCAGCATAACCGCATCCTCTTGTGAGGTGAGCGAACCCAAAAGTTTGCGGCCGGTGCCATCGAGACGATCGTAAACAACGCGATGGGTTTCAATTTCCGATTGTAGATCCTGTGCAAAAGAAAAAACAAGTTTCAATAGGGTTGAATGAGTGTGCAGAGTATGCGGAAATGCTAATAGATTGTTGTATGTGTGTGTGTATGTGTGTGTGTGTACAGACTTGAATCTGAAATTTCAATACAACGTTCAAAAAAAGGAATGTAGAGTTATGCGTGTTGTTTCATATTTCTGATGATATGCAAAAGCGCTTGCAAAACATTTTAGATAAAGCCTGGCACCGAGGTTGAGCCTGTGGCAGGATTAAACGGTGGCCATTTAGCACAACAAGCAGACCCTGAAATTGCTGAGGTTGCCATCAATAAGCCCATAGCAGCAGGCGCAGCTGAAAAAGCTGCAAAAGCTGCTAAAACTGGAGCACATGTGAAACGCTTTTGTGTCCAGTGTCGACTATGCGCTGTTCCCACGGCACTTTTCAACATGAGTGACAAGTTTTCAAGCGTCCTACCGTAGCCCGTATCCGGTTGTGCTCACTTTTACAATTATTAACCGCATATGAGCCCCTCCTCCTCCACTCCTGCAGCTGTGTCTCATTGTTGTGGCAGGTGTTTTATTTGTCAAGCCGCTTGGCAAAAGGCTTAAAATTGTTTCGCCTCTTGGTTCTGTGTGTGTATTTTGTTTGAACCCCAAAAACACAAAAAACAACTTCTAAAAAATGTTTGTCAGTTATTTTCTGTGGTTTTGTTGGTTAAGTCGCCCACAAAATACACGTGCATACCCGAATGTATGTATACAGGGTGCTTTAGAGCGCTAACGATTCGCATTGCCTTGTGCATATTTTAAGGCAGGCTTCCCCTAGGTTTTAGGAGCTTTAACTTTGATGTGGCTTACGATATGCCATAGAGATTGCAAAACATTCAGTTCAAAAATTCACCTGAGCTTAGGTGGAGCTTTCAAGAAAACACGAAATGGTTTCCAACTTTTAAACATGTTGAATAGAGTTGAATCACGTGTTCTTTTATGTAGGATTGTAAAAATAAGCTTAAGAAGAAACTATAAAGCATTGAAGCGAATTAAAAACGAAGCGAATTAAAATAAGAAGCGAATAAGCAGACTGGGAGTAGAGTTCAAAGAGAACAGACGTATGTATCGCAGCGTGTGAAAATTGGAGTAGAAAAGCGTCAATTTAAGTAATTAGACTAATATATAGTCTATATAATAAATGTGTGTAAGACTAGATATTAACCCTGTATAATAAATGTGTATCATATCCACATGTATATTAAAATAGTCCCGAGTGTTTAATTGAAAATAAATGAACCTGCTTCTATATTTAGGTTCTAGTTTCCTATATTAAATATATCTAAGGAATATCTGTGGAAATGGTTCTGGCAATACTGTGTCAGGGCCCTATCGATAGCAGCGATGAGGTATCGTTTACTGAAAGCGGCGATATATCGATGAGAGAGAAGCGACGACATACTTTGTGACGACGACGGGAGCAAGCAAGACGTGCGAACTTCGTGACGACGACGAGAGCGAGCAAGACGTGCTAACCGGGAGACGACGACGAATAAGAGCAAGGCGTGCTAACGACGAGACGACGCATAATTTAAGACGCATTAAATAATATAATATTAAAACATTCATTATAATATAAACATAAACATACATTTAAGTGGGAAACATATACTTATAATATAAATAAACTTCATTAATATAATCAATCCCACATATCTGAGACTAATCTTTGGTGCATCAGTAATCAACTAGGCCAAATACTGCCAACTACAGCAAAATTTGTTACTCCATACTTCAAAATTTCACTTGTCTAAAATGGTTTTGCAATTCGTTTAGCCAAAATCCTTTTATAGTTCCTACTGAGATAAGTATATGTATGTAAAACTGGTTAAGCAAGGCGTTTAGCTAATTGCATTAATCAATCAATCACGCAGAACGTGCCAAATAAACTAATTAAAAGTGGAATTAGTGGCAGAGCAGAGGCAGAGGCTGCAGCTTCCACATGCGAGCATAGCATAAAAATAGAATCCATTCGAAATGGCTTCTAAAACTGTGTGTGTGATTGTGTGTTTTTGCTAATTAAACCTTCATTAGGACGCCAATGGCTTTTGTTATATGTAAACAAAAGCAAAAGCAACCAGAAAAAATAAACGAGTGGAGAAAGAAATAAGTAAATAAATATCGTGAACGTTAGCAAAGGGCGTAAAATTCTGTGACTGCTCTCTTGGTGCCCTAGGAAGCTGTGTGCAAAACGAGGCTTCAATTAATTTGGCTTATACATGTCACACACATACACACACACACACACGCATACAAACAGAGCAATTCAATTAATGCGCAAAAATTGTTTATACGCCAATAGAGCGGAAATGAACGATGTTACAGGAAGAGGTAGTTGTACGGAGGTTAAGTAAGGGTGCTGAAAAACCAAACAACCAAACAAAGCATTTTTAATGAGCAGCCCACTGTGTTAGGTGGGCGTGGCATGGTGCACACACGCATATGATGAAAGCCGATTAAATCAATTAAAATGAGAAACTGCCAATGGCAACGGCGCTTCCAATAATGACAGCACTTTGTCGCCCTACACTCTGGTCATTATCCTGATAATCATGCGGGCATAGGGAGCACACATAGTACTATATTCTTCCCTCTCCCATTTTGCTCTCCTGCCTGACTGGTCCTAGATTATCAATGTGTGTTACAAACCCTACGTACATACATATAGTGTGGTACAGTGAAAACTCTCTTAGCGGACAACAGTCCAATCCAATTTCACTTCTCCTTTGCGGACACCTTCCTTTAGGTGAAAGTTGTCTGATGTTCAGTGTCCGTTGAAGAGAGTTTTTACTGTTTATTAAACACTAGCACTACTTAAGCTTGACTGTACCACAAACATATACCCTACCATTTTAAAGCACACTTGCTATTAAGTCAAGCGCCAGATTGTGTGCATGTGTGCCTGTATGTGTGTCTATATGTGTGTCTGTATGTATGTTTAGGTATACTATATATTTGTATGCCTCCCTGCTACTCATAGTGTTGACTGCCTCACGCTTTGTTGCCTCATTTTTCATATTTCCGCTGCAAGACCTTGCCAGCTCACAATGTATGCCGAGTGTATGAGTACGTGTGTGTGTGTGTGTGTGTGTGTGAGTTGAACAGCTTTAAGCTGCAATTAAGTAAAAGCCATGTGCAACGCCCACTTGCATTAACCAGAACCACATCCACAGTCAGTTGGAGTTGCGTGCGAGCATAAAACAAGACGTGATTCAAATTCCTTATGGACAAGCCCTCTTTCGCCTGTAGCTGGTGGCAACTGAGCTGCTTAGCTGCTATTAACTACAGTTCTCGCTCTGCCTTTTGTTTTTCACATATGCTGCAGTCTCTTAATAATTACACACACTGAAAACCATGTGGGGCGTTAGCTTTAAGCACATGCAAATATATTAAAAATTTAAGTTTAATTTTTAAAAAAATTGTAAAAAAATTTAGTAATTTTATGATTTACGTTTTGTAAATAATATTCACTAATATTATGAACTCTCTGTCATATCTCAGGTCTCTTTGACTTTATCATTTTGCCGTCACAATTCCTCCCCCTCTTTTGGTTTGTCTTAATAATAAAAATTCATAGGCAAAAGCAACGCTTAAATTATGCACATGCTCTGCATAAATTTTTGAGGCGACCACAGTGCGTATGATAAATATTTGCAAAGCGAGATAAATGAAAACTTGACAAGGTGGCGAAACGAAAAAACAGACTCAAATGCAATGTCAGCATGAATTTGAAATCAAATTTTTTCGAGCGAAGCAACAGAAATACCTTTCGGTGTTTTTTGTCATAAATAATAGCAACCAAAACAACAACAAGAGCAGAACAGAAGTGCCGAAAGCTAAGGCAAAGCAAAAACGAGAAAGAAACGGAAAACAGGCCATACAAATAAAATGGAAATGCGTTTATAACGCGCTCATAAATATATTAGGGGCACATAATAAACACATCAGCAAGTGATGTCGACTGCGTCAGAGTGACGAATGTTTAACAAGGATGCCCCAGGCCGCCTCGCCTTTGCCACACCACGCTCCCTACCCCTGCTCTTTAGCCCCTGGACTGTCAAATGGGCTCACATCAGGCGCGTTCAGGCGGCAGTGACAGACGTGTGCCAAACGAAGGGAAGGAAAAAAAAAAAAATAACGACAACAAATTTAAACAGAGCTCGATAAGGACCCATCCCCTAGTGACTACACGGCCTACTGCTGCATACCCTGGTGGAGGTGGAGGTGGAGGTGGAGCATGTGGCTGAGAACATTTTACATATTTTACTCCGACTCTTGTTTACATGCGTGTAAATCCTTTATGGCCAACTTTAGCTGTCATTGCCAACAACAAGCAGCTGAAAGTGTGTGGAAATAAGAGTTATATAAACTGAAATTTGATTTTCACCGAACGACAAAATTTGTGTGTGTGTGCTCTCAAGTTGTTTGCCTGATGCTTTTCAGCTTATTTGATTATGTTTATTTCACATGTCACCTTTCCGTATTTTGGGTTACGTTTACGGGCATATTATACGGCTGACTAGGTGTGTGCTTTATAAAGAGGGAATGTCTGTATCAGTATTGTAGTATCGTTTTGTGCATGTGACGTGAATTTAAATGCTGGCAAATTGCAAAAAGGTAATCTAATTTTATTGAAATATATTAACATTTTGTATGCGTTTTCAATACTCAAAAATTGTTTAAATATATTGTGAAATGTTAACTGCTTTAACTGTATGCAAGAGACATATCAAAGGGATCAAAATTTGGTAAAGAGAACTTTAAATGGAATGTCCAGATGACTTGGCATATTAAGTTGCCTGCACTTGTCTTTGACTTATCTGCAAACTTCACGCTGCACTGAGCAGCAAATACACACACTCATATGCAGTCTAACAGGTAAAGTCAAAAGTCTATGCCAAAATCCAAGCGATACGCTTCAATGTGGTTGTTGCCTCTCTAAGCTGCTGACAGTCAAACCCAGGCGGGCCACCGCCAAACTCATAGAAAAACCACACTGCAAAACCAGCTGAAGTTGGTCGAGTTAAATGTTCATGGTTTTTTTGGGTCTTTCACACACACCCACACCCACACCCACACAGGCTCGTTTATTAGAGACCCACATACGTATGTGTGTGTGTGGCTTTTGCCTCAGTTTAATTTACTCGAGCAGGCCGAGTTCACCCACTGAGCTTCAGGTGGAGCTCATAAAAGCGCCAGGTGAACATAACGTTGGGGACTTGTCTTCCGGCCCTTTGCTACTCAGCATATCCTGCTTCTCATTTCGTTTATAATCCTTTTCTCTTCTTCTCCTTTCTTCTTTTGCCCTGCTTAAGTTTATGTCTTTGGGCATGGGTTTTGTATGTGTGTGTGTGTGCCGTGCCATGCCTTGTTGTGCTTCCCTTGGCAGTCAGCATTATATTTTGAACCAGTGTCGCTGGCATTGTTTTTAGCCTGGTCACAACATGAGGACGTTTCTTACTGCCAGTTTAACTTTGTCGAGGTTAAAGGGTATATAATATGCTAGTTAAACAATTTAAGATGTAACGGATCTTGCATTAACACTATAGTAGCAAGTACTGACTGCTGCATTTTCAACTCGTTTGACAGTTGTTCTGCTTAAGCTACTTTAAGCCTTTCACCCGTAAGGTATCACATTCCTAGCAGCAGTTAAGTAGCTCAAAGGAGTGCTCTGGCCTAATCCCCTGGAATATGATAGCTGCACATCTGGGCACATTGGGCTTATGTTCTACCTTTGACCAGTTGCTGTCTCTCTTTGTGACTTTCGCATTTCACATCACTCTTTCGCTCTTATTCTTCTCTGTCTTTGTATGAGGTTTTTCTTTTTATTGTTTACTGCAGGTGAGCTCAGGTTGTGTGTGTATATGTATTCCCTTTGTCTGCTTTGCTGCTCAGTGTGTCACTATTCCTTTTGCTCTGCTCCGCTAACGGCTCAACTCGTCAAGACCCTATAGCCTGCATATTGTTACTCGCATTCGCATTCGCATTCGCCTTTGACTTGATGTTGCCGTCCAGGCGTAACAAAAATAATAAAAAAAATAAAGAGAAAAAACACGCACATACATACAAATAAACAAAACAAACGGTGCCATTATTTTTGTGAGGCTTGCACGTACGCCTCGGCACCTTGGCTTGTTTCCCCGTCCCCCACACCATCTAACTTACTGCCGGCTGACCCAGCTGCAGCTGGAATTGTTCAAAGCCATTGTTCTTGCTTTTTTTTTATTTTTTAGCTTGCTTTTTGTTGTTTTGTGTAGTCCTGGCTAGGAGCTGGCTATTAACCCAAATCCCCAGAGTACCAGTAGTTGCTGTTATGTATTTCAATGCGTCTGTCACGGAGAGTTCAACGGCAGCAAAATGTATTTTTATTCACCATTTTTTATTTTCATATTAATCATACGCCCCATGTTTACTTCATGCATTTGAATTGGCCAATTGTACGGCATTGTTAACAATTTCAATGCAAATATTTTGCAGTTACATTAATTAAATTAATTGCTTTAAATTTGTAAGCATTTTTATTAACATTTCGAGCTTTAAGTCCAACTTTTAGCTGAAGAACTTGCTAAAGAATGTACCATAAAATTGCTACAAAATATCCTTTTTAATTAAAATTTTTCATTAGCGCAAAATGTTGGGCAGAAAAATGTGTGATAATTATTTTATAGTTTGACATTTTTCAGAGGACTGCAAGGAGGTGGAGGCGGAGTGTTAAAGGGCTTCGGTTTAAACCAACTAAACATGCTCAGACTCCTTCTGATAGTAAATATAATTTAAATATATTTAAGAGAGTAAAAGAAAACGTACACAAATTTAATAAATCCTACTTTTCAATATGAAAAATGTACTTGCAGTCACATATATTCTCTGTCTAAAACTTTCATGCTCCCACGCCCCTCAATCTTGTGCAACTTCAACTGAAACAAAACTGCCAGAGATATATTTATTTCTTTTTTTTTGGCTGATGCAAATATTTTGCCAGAGAATTTATTAAGAGAACTCGCTCTGTGGCATGCTGCAATTGTTTGCCAACAAATTTGTGCGGCACGTTAACGAACATTTAGCAATGCTAACAATGGCGATCCAGTTGGCACCTTGGCCAACTTGGCAACTACCATCTACCATCAACCATTTCCGCGAAGTTGGCACAGAATTTGTGTTGCAAAACGAAACGAAAAATTGCATATGACAAAAATGAAATAAAACAAGCCAAGTCGAAAGTTGAAGGGAAAAGCCGAGTCAAGTTGTGTCGACTCGGGCAAAATGTGCTGTGACGTTTGTAGCAAAAATACTTTTAGCATAGCAAACGAAGCAGAATGTTCATTAAAATTCATAAAGAAGCGCAGCTTAACTGCACGAATAGAAAGAAGACAACTGACAGCAAAAGAAATGTGTTATGCCATTACTTTTGTTTTATTTGTAGTATTCCCGTTTGCCAGAGAGATTCACAAAGTAAATTGAAATAAATAAAATGCGGTGGCATCATAATTGCGCCGCTGTGTAACTCCGCTCATCCTTGCGGGGATAATAAAATTCCACATACTCGTATTCCTGCGACCCCCGACTAAGACATGACATTGCCAAAACAAAAAAAAAAGAAAACCGAAAAAATAATTGAGAATTGTTCGTGGCAGGCAGGAAAATGGCGGCAAGTGTGTGTGGGGGATGTGTGTGCCCCAGGCATACATACATATAATATGTGCTTGTGTAATACAAAGAGGGCAAATACAGCATACGTGCATGCATATATCTGGCAAGCTCAGTCACTAAGTCAATTAGGCACTTTAAAGCCGGCTGAAAGCGCTATAAAATTAATGCAATGGGAATTGGATATATCCATATGTGTGGAGAGCTGAGCTGAGATTAAACATATATTTAAATGTTGACTATACTGTACTTTTACCAAGCAGTATTAAATTAGTTGAGCTTGGCAGCATAGTGATAATATTAAAGAATTTATTGAAAGGTGAACAACAACCAAATAGAAGTTAATACTGACTAAGAAGATATGTAAGATTTGTTATAAATTTTGTAGGTTTTTATAATTATTATAAGGCAACAATCAAGACTACAAAGAATGAGACTTCAAAAATTAATTTTAACGACATTTAAAATCTTAATTCCACTTCTTTCCTCTCACGATGGACTACGACTCTCTGTGTGTATCGATAGTTGGAATCGATTGCTCGTGAAAAGGCATACTTTTGGTTAGCAGCAGTATGTTATCTAGCTGATGACTCTGCTCCTTCACATAAATATATTTTATTACACATTTATATTACTCGGTGTCAAAGATTAAAACACAAAGTACAAACTATTTTTTATGATTTACTAATTGCTCTCTTGGCGCATTTCTCCATACATTCATTTCTTTTTTTTCATTTCCTGCTCGTTTAATATACAATTTATATCTTTGCCAAGCGAAACCCCTGCATAAAGTTATAAAAAACTACAGAGAGAGCACAAGTTTAATTTGTTTATTAAATATAAACGAGTTGGAGTCTTCGCAGAGCCACACAGACTGAGTCAAAGCCTGAACCTGAGCCGGAGCTTCTAGTTAGTTGCCTGTGCATCTCATCATCATCAGGATGCAACAGGAGTAGGAGCAGCAGCCGCAGCAGACGAGGACACTTTTTAACTATATTAACTTTGTCTGGATGCTGGGTGAGGCAACCTCAGTGCGGTTCTGACCCATGTGCTTGCTCCACATGAACCTCTGGCACTCAGCCTCACTGTGCCTCACTGCCGCCTGACTATCTGTCTGTTGAGCATTTAAACCATGTTTCGTGTCTTCTATGGGGCTCATCATAAACAGCCACTTTTATGTGGGAAAAAGTTTGTACAGGACGAAAGCGACTTTTAAAATTAGTCGTAATAAATAATTAAGCATATCACATGCATACTGCTTCTCTCCTTCTGTGAGACTACGTAGTAGGGAAATCCCCGGAATTTCTGCTTCCCGAAGCACAAACAGAAAATTGCAGTTGATATTTACAAACTTTTACTTTTTCATTTATTTGAACGGGCAAACTTTGCTCCGAGTTGTCGCTTTGGATGTGTCAGCAAAGTAAAAACCAACACGTTGACAAATTAAAAAGAAATTTACTTTAAATTTTTATCAACTTGGCAATTAAGTGAGCATATGGTTGAACAGCATAGAAACCTAAAACTGCTTGTGTATTCTATCCCCGAACATGCAGCTAATTTATCAACATTTTTAATTAACTTACTAGAACGTAAAATGCAAACGAAGAGAGGAGAGGGGAAACAAAGGCAAGTGCAGCGGAAATGGCCAGGGATAGGAAGGTAATAATAAGCCATGGCTTCCATGGCAGCTCAGCTGGCTGACTCGATGGATGGCTGGTAAAGTCACGTAGTGGCAACAACAGTGCGGCACAACAATAAGTGGCATGCAAACATCAACAACAACAACAACAACAGCCAGTTGCAGCAGCAGCACCAGAAAGGAAGCCAAAGGAAACACAATAACCATATTGAATGCCCGCACAGGATACACACAGTCACAGCACATTGACTGAGATGTGGACATACAGACAGACAGACAGACGGACATATGCAACTGGTAAAGCCTTGTTATTGTTATAGTACTCTCTCTGGGTGGACTTTGACTGCTCTCAACCATGGCAACGTTCCAAAAAACTCAATGGCAAAGAAGTTGGTCAATACATGCTGCAGCTGCTTGATAAATAGTATAGACAACTTTACGTTGAAAGTGAAATACCCTAACAATAAAGACTCAAACATCATGATCTAAGTGAAATACTCTAACGGATCAGACTTGAATATGCCTTATATGTAATATGGGAATAGGAAGGGGAATTGGTAAAGGTATATATATAAATTGCTCTAACAGATTAGACTTCAGATCAGAAGATATCATATAACATGGGAATAGAAAGGGGTATAAGTGTACGTATATGTATATGCTTTAATTTCCTCTCCTATACGACTTTCATTTCCTAGCTAACGGACTTTTAAGAAGAACCGTAAACACAAACTGCTATCACAGTTAAGTGAACAAATTGACCAAATGGAAACGATGTAATGAAGAGCAGCAATGTAATGTCAAAGAAAGCAAAATGCATGTTAACAATCAGTGCAATAAAAGCAAAGCAAATGATGCTTACAATTGAGATAGATACTCTGTGACCTGCACTCTGCTTGATTTCGAATTTAAAAATGCCTTTTCAAGCACAACTTAATTTACAAGTATAAATAAAACAACATGCTTGATACTTTAGTGTGTACTCAACCGTTAGATACATATACTATATCACTATAATAATTATAATAACATAGCCTACATTTCTGCACAAGAGCCAGTAATTATGTTTATTTTTTGCATATGCATTTGAAATTAAATTCGCGTTAATTTGTTTGCGTATTATTTTACGCCTTGGGTCAAAACATTTACACACGCACACACACAAACAGTAAACTCATGAGCGCAATTTGCATACGCTCGTTTAATTAATTAATTACCACAATTAAATTATGAGCATAATTTTTTCATTCATGCGCCATTGGGGGTGAAAAACCTTTTACAGTTCTCTCTTTTTTAGAATCATTTATGAATGCAAATGAGTGCTGTGAGCATATGTTTATATGTGTTAGTGTGTGTGTGTGTGAGTTTGTTTATTGCCATAATTCGTTTTACAGTTTATTCCATGTATTTTTTTGTGCTTGCTCTTTGCTCATTCCCAAGTTCTCAATTTAAATTCATGCTGCCCAAAGTGACCGCTACATTTAAGGCTTCTTTTATATGCCCCGGATGACTCTCTGACTCTCTGCCTGTCTGCCTGTCTCTCAGACTGTCTGCATGTTGTTCTCTAGATTTTTCATTTTTTATGTGCTAGTTTTTAATGTCCCAGAGCAGCACTCACTTTGCATAACTAATTAAAGTCAGTTCTGTTGTTTTTCAAGCGCCATTTCTCAGCTCAGCACAATAAAAAGTAGAGCACAAAATAGCGAAGAAGAACGAAAAATTATTATGACACGCAAAAGGCGTTACTACTACGTACATATATACTAGTGGTAGTAAAAATATACTCCCACTTTCACGCAAACGCAACTCTAGAGAGCTACAAATAGAGATTTGTTATTAATTAAAAATTGCAGCGACAGTTCTAGGTGGGCTTTTAAAAAGAAGCTGCAAGGACTATAGAAGGAGCTGTATAAAAGAAAATAGGGAAAAATATGTAATTTGTGAAGTAACTAGTACAGTCTGTAGGCTAGACTGTAAGAAACATGTAATATGCTTAATATCAGACAGTAGTGCAATCTGCTTCATAGGGACGATCACAAGACTCTAAGGAATATATAGTGTGTATATCTCATAGAGATAATCAATCAATGTTAGAATTGTCTGGTAAAAAAGATTAGGTTTTGAAATTTGACTTTACAGTATATCGAAACGAAAATGCAGAAATATTTCTAGAGTCTTGGCAATATTATTTCCTTAATTAAACAAAATATAAACAGAATAATAATTTACCTTGATATGTAGTGAAATACTATGTGCTGTGCTATACTTTACTATACTACGAATATACTATGTATACGTCTATCTATCAACTCCATTACAAATTCGTCTCATGTGCATAACCATGCAGAATCAATTTCATTTAAGAGTGTGAAACTATTTACTAGCAGCTATCAATAGAGGCACTTGGCATCAAGTAAAACTTTCCGCACATGAGCATAAAAAATGTAGTAGCCCTTGTAACTTTTACATGCACCAAATTGGCCAATGAACTCGGTTGAACCCACAGCAGCTGGAGCAGCAGCAGCAGCGGTTACCGTGAAAACAACTTTTCACAAATTATCAGCAGAGTAAATGAAACTTTGTCATGAAATGGCAGAGAAATTACACACACGAGCTGTGTTTTTCACACAGAAAGGAACTCTTGCTGATGCCGTACATTACCTGGCCACACACCTTACACACACACACACACAGAGACTCCTGTTTGTAATTATGTAATACAAATAGGTAATGGAAGTTTAAAAAACTTGCTCCACATGGCGTAAAGTGAGCAGTGGGCAGTGGGGCAGGTTGCTCACATGCTTGCTTGCGGTACAGTTGGTGCACAATTAAAAAGACAAATAGCCTGGGTCAATGGTCAGCGCCCTTCGGAGTTTTCCCTGGTGCAGGGCGGAGTATACACAAACCAGTGAAAATCACATTTGCGGTTACATTTTAGTTTGGGTAATTAAATTTATTAAAATAAATTGCCAATTTTGCCATCGGGTTGGCTCTTTGACTCTTTGGCTTAAAAATGCTGCATAAAAGTTGAGCAAATGTGGAGCACAGCGAAAATGGAACAACAAAAAATGCAGTGTGGCAGCACCGAGTAGAAAAAGCATTGTGAAATTTTAACGTGCCACAAATACAAATACAATTATAATATGCATGAGCACTTTCTCTCACCCCGCACCCCGCACTACCGCCTCTTCTTCATTTGTTCGTGTGTTTAATGGCGTTGAAGCAGGAATGTGAAAGCATCAACCTTGTTGCCACTTTAGAAGGAAAATATTATTGTATTGTTGCCGCATTTTGTGTCAAGAGTAATGGTGCAACTTGAAACAGTGTCAAGCGTAGCGAAACCTTTTATCTGCTTGAAACAAATTTAAAACACATTTCAAGAATTGCAACAAATTTATGCTACACGAAAGAGTAAAAGTATTTGCAAAGATTCTCTTGAATTTTCTGCATATATTGCAGTATAATTTTCCGTTAAGCAACTGTTTATCGCAACTTTTATAAAAGTAAATAAAAATCAACTAAAAGGAGTTCGTTTGGCATATTATAACGTCAAAACAGGCGAAATATTGAAAATGTTTTTCAACTTGGACCGATGGCGCAACTTTTGCAACCAGCACAAACTTTGTGCTAAAAGTAAACAACATAAAAAATAAGACAGACAAAATCTATTGAAAAGAATAACTGGTAGAACAGACTAAAAAGGAAAATAAACCCAACCGAGTCGCACATTAATAAAGTTGGCAACTTCTTGCAGTTAACTTTACCCGTGAGTGTGCTTAAAAAACATTATGAACAGGGAACACAGTCGACAACAAATGGGCAAACAAACGACTAAATTACATTGGCGAACCGACGCCTAAAATTATGCCACACGCACCGAAGCAATAAACAATATTAAACCACAGACACGTCAGAGGATGAAGAAGGTGGTGATAGCGTTGGGGCAACTTCTGCCAGTATGGAAATGGTAAACTGATTTAAAATTAAGCAAAATGATTTTACCTACACACACACATACACAGAGCAAATGAGTGTCATCAATCACGCGAAGTGAAAACTGTCAGAGAGTGCAAGGACCTGGAGCTAACTGGAGCTGTTCGCTTAAGGAAAAGGATAAGCACTACATTAAGTTAATAGGGCGGAAGGAAGCTGCTGTCGCCGCAGTTGAAGAGATCTGTGCGGAAATGTTGCTGATTTGTAAGATATTAAGTGGATAGGGCAAACTTTTTCAATAATATTACACAGTTTTCAATTATGTTAATTTATTTAATAAGCAATCGACATTGAATGTTGTCATTTCGTTTTGATTGAAGAGGCTGCTACTGAGCAATACAACTTTAAAGTGCTTCTCCCCTCGTTCAGGCTATTTACTTTTCTTTCCATCTGTCACTTTCGGTCTGCTTTGGTTTTACTTTGTCTCTAAACGATAAAGTTGTTGGCTTAAGTGGCGCACTTCAAGTTCTTGCGGCTTGCTGCAAAACACACACACACACACAGATACCGATACAAAAGTTTTCAACACTCACACACACATATTTATTTCCATTCACACTCGCGCACAATGGGTTGTTGCTATTGCGACATCGAGTGGCTGTTTATGTGGCAATTGCCAGTCTCTCCACTCTTTATACCCAGCTAATAAGTATTGTCATTACCGCTATTGCTCTTGTGGCTGTTGATAACTTCCTTACACACTCAAGGAAGTTGTTGGTATATTTATTTGAAAATGATTTAGGCTGGTAAAGCGCAGGTACTTGAAATTAAATTATTTACAATTGCCTGTCATCAGCAAAGCTTCAAAAAAGGGAAAAACTCAGCTCTGCTTCAACTTTTCTTCCTCGTTTCGTGGCTTCTTCCTTGCGAAAACTTAAC
This sequence comes from Liodrosophila aerea, assembly GCA_035045005.1. Lineage (NCBI taxonomy): Eukaryota > Metazoa > Arthropoda > Insecta > Diptera > Drosophilidae > Liodrosophila > Liodrosophila aerea. The sequence goes on from JAWNNL010000753.1 coordinate 1,566,062, forward strand.
TAACGTGTGAGGTTCGTTGAAAGAAAACTTTGCTCATTTGCATTGTTTGTGAATTTCATGTGTTTTGTTGACACTTTCTCAGCCAGCTCCATATAAATATATGTACGATGCGATATATTTTGTTTGCCAAGCAACATTTTTAAGAACTCTTGAGCAAAGTTTTATGGAAGAGGTGTGAAAGTGTTTGGTCTATATTTCATCTTATGAAATGCGGTAATCAAAACCAAAATCAATCACCGATCATTGACAGATTAGCTCGAAATCAAACAGATTATCCTTTTCAGTTATTAACTTTGATATGAATTTAGACAAGATTTAGAGCTCAGCAGGTAGAAACTACAAGCGTTAGTATGAGTATATTAAATATAAATACAATTCTTTGTTTCACTTGATTATTATCAGAGCACTTAAAGCAGTTGTAATATTTCATAGAGTGTCATAAATACAGTGTCTATGACACAGGGAGCAGATTAAACCCTGCCCCGACAGCTACATAAATTATGTCTGAGACATGATCCAGGCGGCAGTTTGGTTCTCTGAGTGGGTGTTGGAGGTGGTGGAGGCGGTGGATTGTCAAACGAGTGGCAAATCTTATGAGTTCTGAAACAGCACAGACAATTGGACTAATGTTCATGGCAGTGCGAGGAGTGCCTGCAAGATTTCTATTGCCAAAAAAGAGACAAATTACACAAAGCAAGGCACAAGGAACAAGGCAGAAGACACAAAACACACGGACGCACTCCTACACTCACCTACACACTAATAGCTATGCACATAAGAAAAGTATCTGAAAGATACTTTCATGTTAACAGCGACAATAACAAGTTATGAGACAGTATAGAAACAGCGCATAACAATAAAATGCAAAGAGCAACTTGGCAAATTTATTTCACAAAACTATGGCACAAATAATAAAGCACCTAGAGAGTGCCAGAGTGGGCGGATGTGGGCGTGGCCGCAGCAAGTTGTGTGTAATGTGTTCGCATGAGACCCAAACAGCAAACAGAACACATGTTGGCATCTTGATTGTCACATGTAGTTATATATTCCATGCTGTTTTCTTTTATACATTGCTTTCGGCCAGCTTATCCACATTGACAGACGAACAGGCAGGCAGACAGTGAGGGCTAAAAGTATTTGGCAAGTGGATTTTTGACTTGCCATTTACGACACCGTCACCATTAAGCGTTTTTAGCCACCCACACGTTCTATGACTTCAGGTCTCAGTTCGAACTCACCCCCTTCTCATTCACTATCTCTGGCTTTTTCTCAGTTTCTGTTTTAGTCTCCTCGTGCTGTTTAGCGCAAAAAAGGTTCGTGTCGCTTCATTTCAGCCTCGGCAAGTCCTGAGCAAAGTTTTTCCTAGATTTAAGTGTGCCGCCAGTTGTTCATATGTAAGTAGACAAACACACACGTACGCACACACTCACACACACACACTTGCATATTCAGTTACTTATAAAGCGCTTACTTAAACCACAGCACATTAAGCGCTACATAGCCGTAAGTGTGTGTGTGAGTGTGTGCGAGTGTATGCTAAAGCGTAAATCTTCGAGTTCATGTCCCAAGCTTAACTTTGATTTCTATGTGTAACTTTCTCACTTAAATGGGCGTTAGAGCGCTACAAACTGTCGTCACTAAGAAAACTTGAAGTCGCTCTTAGCCTCAGGAAAGAAATGCAGACAAAAAATGCATCTTAAAAATGCATCTTAAATATGTGAAGTCAGCTTGAAACCGCGGAGTGTACCTGTCTTAGGTGTGACTTCTAAATTTAAAGTTCAGATTATAGAGCGAAGAATATCTGACAAACAGAAGGACGTGCATACATCGACTAAACTCTAAAGTGAAATTCACTGACACTCCCTAGTTATGAACCTCTTTTCTAGTTTAAGTACAGCATCCAAAAATTATATCAAAACACTCTAGTATAGTTGAACGTAAGTAGCTTTTAAACAAGCTAAAATAACAAAATAAAGTCAAAGACCAGTGAACAAGATGTAGCAGTCCCAAATAAGCAGCTCGATTATTACTTAGGGCACTATTCCTTTGACTTTTCAAATATTTAGCATTTGCGTTTGACTGAAAGCGAAAAGAAAGCTTTTATGGGATTTTATGTGCACTCTGACCAGCTTAACATTTGCTGTCCTTAACTTTTGCTTTTTCCTGCTGTTGCTTATTGATTTTTAGCTGCGAAATGTTTGGGAACCTGGCATAAATGTCGAAATAAATAAATGTGCAACAGAGAAAACTACAACCAAGTCACAACATATAAAACAGAGTGTATATAACACACACTCACCCACACACACACAGAAAACTTTTACCCATGATCAACAAGGACAACTGAGAAGGAATAAAATTTATAATGTCGTACATTGAATTGGACATTGAGGTTTTTTTTTTGTTGCTGTTGCTGTGAAGTTGAGTTTGAGGTTTTGTGGGGTTTGTTCTCGGGATCTATTGTGTGTGGTTTTCACAAGCAATTCAACTGTGCCGAACTGCCATGTAGTGAGATAATGTTATTTGTGCCCCAACCACAGAGCAGTGAGAGCGTAAAACCCTTTTGGGCACAGACACACAAAACCTGTAAAGATAAGATGTCTGAGCGAACAATTTGTGGCCACGCCCACGCCCATGCCCAAGCCCATTTCGTAACCGTGACATTTCGAAAATTCTTTAAATATTAAAATCTTGATTAAGTTAAATGCGCATTTGGGGCCAACGCAACTTAAGTACACATTTTGCATTTGCTATGCACATAAACTGATTCCGTGGCCAGGCCAGAAAACTCTCAAAAGTGCTGCTTACAAATCTCTGTTTTTGTCGGCATGGGTTATGGTTTCGGTTTCGAGTTGAGTGCGGGTTTGTAGTTTAAGGGATTTATTCGTATTATTCTTTAAATTTAGAGCAAACAAAAGCGAAAGCGAAGAGTATATACTCTTGGAATCACTTAAGGTATGTAGAGAATGAAACTCTGTTTCCATTTCCATATTTTAGGTAATATCATTGTATACTTATTGATAAGTATAAATTATCCATTGCTAGAGCATTGAAATGGGACTCACGATTCGCTTAAATTATATGCAAAGTACCTAACTGTCAGCCATTCGATTGGACACTTGAAAGGTCAGACTCACAGGCTACCTTCAGCATATTAAATTATGTTGTCGAAGTTCCTAAGATTGAGTTTGCGAGCCAAACTGACACCTACAGAGACCTGACAGAGATGCAGCAGACGTTTTATGCTTCAATTACATCTACTTTACAATTAAACCCAAATTTTACCCACGCTAACAGTCTCTCAGGGATGCCCTCCTTGAGGAACCCTCTTTAATTTTTTTTACATTATTTTATTTATTAACATTTTTTCGACATTTCTTCTGTCGTTTTCCTTTGCAGTCTTTTGTTTCGGCATATTGAATTTATGTTGGGAAGCCTACTTAAGTTGTCATTTTGATTGCTTTTGAAGCTTTTCGCAGCCTACGCTAATTTCCCAGTTTTCCCTTACTTTACATTCTTTTACATTCCATCTATCATTTTGTCAGTCTGTCGCGGCGCAGCTAACACAATTTTCATTCATTTTTTTCCGCTTTTCAGTTACAGATTTGCATGTGACATTTGTTTGAGGACAATGAAGAAAATAAGTATAAGAATACAAATCGCAAACAGAAAGAAATGGATGGGAGGGTGCCAGAAAGTTATACCAAATTGGGCACGAAGTGTTTCCCACTTTCCAACAGTGAATTATTAAGTGACAGGCAAAAAGACAGACAGACGGACAGACAGGAAAATGCGTACATAACTGAGAGACTCACTTTCAGTTTTGCTTTATTCGATTGACATTGACTCACAGAAAATTCGGAGAAAAATCTGTGCAGTTCGTACTTGGGTGTGAGTGCTTCAAATGCTATTAAATCCGATTTAAATTAAATTATTACACAAATCCCAGGGCCTAAGCGAGATGAAAATTTTAATTTGATATTCAAATGAAAATGAGCATTAAAATTGCATTAAAATCATGTAAATTATAAATTATTATTACGGGTATTATAAGTTTGTGGAAATTCACTTAGCTTTCATTTAATAGCATTTCAGTTTCATCATTTTCATATTCTTACCTGCAAAGAAAGCGAGAGAAGAAACATTTTGTTAATCGTAAAATAACCGTAAAAATTTAAAAGCTTACACCTATAAAAATTTATAAGCATGGAAAATGGTGAATTGAAATTGAAAATTCTTGTCACTTTTACACAATCGCCGGCAGAACAAATAATGTGGAAAATATAATGTGTTTGCTCTTTGCTTGGACATGGGCAGGAAACCCAACGAAAAGTAGGGAAAGGAAATCAAGAAGTGGCATATGTTTCACTTGCCTCGTTTCTAGGTCAGTTTTCTTTTGTGAAATTCATTTCCTGCCCATAGTCGCTTTAAATTAGTGTTTCGTTGCGGCAGTAGAACTTCAAAATGTATATAAATTTTTATATCAAAGTAGATTTCTCAGCGCTTAGCTTGAGGCGCCGAGGCACAACAATAACAGGAGAGAGACACTCGCGACAAACCTAACAAAAGTGATGCCAGAAATGAGCAAAACATGCAGCAAATGAGATTTTTAGGTCAACAAAGTCCAACCAAAGGGGCTATAGGACTACGCGCTTTGTGTGTCATTTGCTGCCCTGTTCCGCTACCCCCTCTCCCCCCGCCACAATCCCGCTTACTCTGCTTGTTTTTGTTCACTTTCACCCAGAGCTGCTTCTGGTTGAACGCTTTGATGCTGTGCGACGCATAGCTCACTGCTTCACGCTAGCCACGCACAGGTTCTCAGTTCATTTATACCCTTGAAAAGCTACAAAAGGTTATACCCAGCTTAAAATGTCATCAATCTTAACTTTATATACAATGAAACCATTGTTGCAAAATGATATTAACATTACTTATTACACTGTTGACATAAATTACCATTCCTTAGCACCAATGGAATTATATAATTAACAACTGTTTTAAAGATTCAAACTTGCGATTAAGACTAAAAGTAGCATTGGCTACCTTCATCAATGCTGTAATTTGAAGCTCATGATAATATCACTGACAATCTTTCACAATTGTTAGTACTATCTTAGTATACAGCTCACTTCCAAATGTAATGACATCCACTTACTATGCATCTACATACTTAAAATTGTAGCAAATTGGATAACTTTTAATTGAACATGAGATATCGCTTAATGCATAGCTGTATTATCCAGCCTGGTTATAAAATCACCTTGACTGCTTACAGGGTGTTTGTTAGCAGAGCGTACAGCTACAGCAGTTCCATTTGTTTTATTTTGTATTATGTGCTTTCTTTTTTAGCTACAGCTACGACCAACTGAAGCTTTATAGGCTAAATAAATACCGCAAGCGGGCAGCATTTTGCGTGAGCGAGAGCCACCGAGTGAGCTGAGAGAGATGGAGGGAGCAGCGCATAGGGAATGAGGTTATGGCCTGACTTGACACTTTTGTGCGTTGCTTTTTGCCTGCTGGCGTTGGGTGTATGTATGAAGGTGCAAACACCTGCAGACTGGTTAACTGTGTGGTGCAAGTGCATTGCACACTTATAGGCACTTATGCGACGCATTACCCAGCTGACCTGAATTTATAGCTGCTAATAGTCTTTCAAGTGAGCAGGAGTCACAAAATATCAAGTGCAGGTTGGCAGCAGATCCTTGCCATGCTGTTTTCACCATATACACAAACAACACACTGACCTGGATTAAAGTTAGTTTCTTTTTTAGTGCATCACATTTGCAGTCAGAGTCAGTGGTAATAGCACTTGCGAGTTCATTATATTTTCACATCATTACCAAGTCAGCAGCCAGACGTAAGAGCCAAAGAGACTAGATTCGACAACGTGGCACGTTTTGCTATAACTATGCTAATTTTAACTCGTTTCGAAAATAACAAACTCGCATGTAACTGCCGCACCCTGGACCATGGAACCAAGGCAGAGTCAGAGATATGCAAATAGAGAGAGAGAGAGTCAGGGCAGAGAAAGAGTCTCATAATGCTGACGAGAGTTGTTAGCGTGCCGGCAACCACAGACAGGCGAACAGACACTGCCACAGAGTTCTAAACCGAACAGACAGGCAGACACAGAAACACACTCTCACAGACACGCGCACACACACATATGTTGTGCTCATTCTACGTGCTGAGATTTCCCATGTTGCATGTTGTGTTGTGTCGAAAACGTTGATGATTTTCCTTCTGAACTTTTCGTTGTGTTTTTCCCCATGCTTTTCCATTGCTCTACACTGTGTCCAACTACCATAGTTTTGGTTTAAAACCTAGCATGAGTGCAGTGTGGCGTATGAGAGCCAACTAGTAATCAAAACTATGCTCTCTGCTGCACATAATTCCAATATGAATATACTTTAATGAAGCTACTACTGCTATTAAAAGTATTACAGACTCTGCCCATAAAAAGTTGCATACTTTTCAGCGCAGACTATTTTGCTCTATTGTTAATTAAAAACGGTCATAAACTGTGTGTCATAACAGAAGCATTAAATAGGCGAGAGTAATTAACTATCAGCTATGAATTATGAATCAACCCAATGCCTGACGATTGCTGCCCTAAACGAAATATAAAACTAAATTAAAGCCCATAAATAATTGGAACTAATTTCAGCAGGCACCTCACACATACACGTACATATACATATCTGCTAGCTAATATTGACAGTGACACACACACACACAGATACAGAGTGTGGGACTCCAGCAGCACATGACACATAATCGCATAAAAGTAATAAACTGGGAGAAAAAAAAACTGGTAGCATGACAAGTTGACTGACTGTTGGAACAGCTAGACGAACAGACTGTGTGTGTGTGTGTGAGTGTGTGAGTTGGTATCTGTGAGCAAAAGCTGGTTGTCAAACATGCACAAAGAAGTTGCCTTCATCTCATATCAGAGCCACTTAAATTTCTAGTGATAGTGTGTGTTGGTGTGGTTGTGTGTGCCTGTGTGTTGCTCTGTTAATCAGCTGTAAGCCAAGCATAAGTGCAACAAAGCTTTAATGTGGTTTCCATAAGGATAAAGAAAAAGAGCAAAGCAGATATGAGATAAAAACACCCGCATGGACATTGTCATCTGCTAAAAGAGATAACTGCTGCAAATTCCGCAATAAAACTACAGAATCCATTATCCATTTAAAATCCTATTTAAAATTTAAATTCACAGAGACAATAAAGTATGTAGGTAAAGAGTAAAAACAAACTACTACTATAAGGTGCACTACATACAATTGGATTCAACTTTTTGATTTGTTTGAAATAAACCTATACATAAGTAACAAGTCAGAAGGCTTAGAAGTAATTAGACAAAAGTCTATCAGTCTATCAAGTCTATTGGGGATTGAATAGAATATCAATTAGAACATATTATTCATTGTATTAGTATAGAAACCTTGTATGTTAAATACAAAATAAAATATAAGATGAGATAAATAGAATGAAATAATAAATAGAACTCACTTAATTTAGCATAATTTCATACTGAATAAAGTTAATTAAATCAATATGAATTAAAAATTATCAAAACATTTAACTATAGTAGATAGAAGATTTCTCGTGTATTTTAAAGCATTATGATGCTGCAGTATTTGGCTTCCGGAATAGCAGCATCCGGCGAGGGGCGGTGGGCGTGACAGAGAAACTAACAGTTTATTAGTATGTATGGCACACATGCCAGCGACGCTGTCCACACTGTTGCCATGTTCTGTGGCCATCCAGTGTTTCGTGCCCAGCCATACAGATTCGGCTCTCGCTGTTGTTGCTGTTGCTGTTGTGTCACTGTGTGATGTGGTCATGTCATTGCCTCTCAGTGTACTGATAAAAATTTTCAACAAACTTTCGAGCTAACGACATTGCCAACACACCACTCACTATGCAACTGAGTGTGTGTGTGAGTGTTAGTGTTCAGTCTAACGAGTTTTTTCGTGTTTTTTCTGTCGCTCGTAAGCTGCGCTTGCCACACACTTTCCGCCAATTTTGAAAGTCTGCCACGCGGCGGCCATTTTGAAAAATGACCAAACACTATTAGCTTTTGCTTCTGACGACATGCAGGGGGGTGCAGAGCTCGAGGCGAGGCAAGAGAGCAGCAATACAACGTCTAAAATATTAGTTGCTACATGTTATGTGTCATGGAGCTCTTTTTTTATTTTTTGGTATTTTCTTCGTCTATATTTCAGCTTTTGCTGTTGCTGCAGCTATTGCAGCTGTGGCAGCAAAAATATTTATATGTACAATATATGGCCAGGATGCCTGTGAAGCTGAGAGAAATCGCAGATGCAAATGCAAAAATGTAATACAAATATTTAATATGGATTTATGGTGTTATAGCAGATAGTTTTACAGACTTATGATGACAGTTTTCCCGCAAATCTACACGTAGATAGAGTGAATGCAAAAGGAGGAGATTCACTTAGAGAATATACAATTGGAAAGGGTTATGAAGTAAGAGATGGAATGAAAGCAAAAATTGACAAGATGATGGATAGATAAAATTACAAAGATGAAGCACAGATGTAAGTGAGAAATGTAGAGAGGATTGTGAAATGAAACGAGATGAAAATGGTAGTAAGAAAAGGAAGAGGCAAAAGTAAGGATGGCACTAAGAATAATTATGTGAAATAATGAAACAGAAAAAAAACTTTCCTTTTTATGTATTGAGGAGATGATGAAAAAAGGCTTAGGGCTAACAATATAGGGTTAACAAAGTATAAAAGCAACGAAAAATTAGGTAAATTGAAGTAAGTGAAATGATAACCATATTGAGAGTTATCAAAAGTCGAAAGTTAATATAAAATCTCTTCAAATTAGATTTAATGTGTAATTTATTCAAGTCTCTTGTCAGCTTTACCTATTTACAACTTCTTAAACTGATATTTATCTTATAAGCCCCCCAGTCGGTCTGCATGCCACTTGGGTTTGCCAAAGCTATTGCTCACAGAATTATATTCCCAAATCAATACTAATACAGTTTGGCCAACTGTTGCCCAAGTCAAGTGAGAGAGATAGCTCGCTAAATAGACAAAGAGAGATGTACAAGCAATAGAAAACTGGTCGTAAACGTCCGTTTTTCAATTTTCCACACAATCGAGCACAAGACAACATAAACACAAAACACAACACATGGAACTATGTGCCCAACTATTTCGAGTGTTGAATATCGCGCATGCCGAAATCCCTAAAAAAGCGAAGTCACATATTCGAGTGTGTGTGTGTGTGCGTGTGTGTGGAGTAGTAGACGAAATACAGTGCCATAAATAAGCAGACTTTTCAACACATTAAACACAATAAATCCGAGCCGTAACAAAGACAACAAATAAACAGCTTGACGCGTCTGTCAAACTGGGCGTTGAGTAATGTCAACATAGGCACAGCGCGATGACAACAACAATGACTCACACACACACACCCAAACACCCACCCACCCACACACTAGCACTCACATACTCACATACTATAGAGCGAGTGTGAGTGGAATGTAATCTAAAATCCGCATGGCGTACAGCTTAGAGAATATCCAATTGAGTGTGACCGTATTGTTGGCAATTTCTAAGGCAAAGCCGCAACACATTTTGCCAGCATTAGTGAGATTGCAATTACGGCTATGCCAAAGCCGTGCTCTGTCTGCGCGCCTAAAAGCAAACTGTAAAAAGTGAACGACTCGCAGACAATGCAATAACCATGACAACGAGTTAAACTGCAGATCCGAGTGAAAAGCAAGTCAGACTGCGAACTGTTCTCTCTATCTCTCTATCTCTGATCCGCTCATCACTTTGTTGCCAAGTTGCCTACTTAAACCTCACCCCTCCTTTAATAAACACACTCGACCGGCTTTTGACTTTGATGTAGTGCTCTAGAGAAATGTCAAGTTGTCGCACTGTTTGTTTTGCTCTCATACACTGCACAAAAAATATGCATAGAGAAAGCAATAACAAAGTCAACTAATAATGCAACTAAAGTGGCAACAGGCTAAGCCTTAAAGTAGCTACAAATTCAACACTCAACTGCCAGTAAGCTGCTAAGTGAGAGTGACATTTAAGGCAGCTCAGATACTTTTTTGACAACCTATGTACAATCAATTTGACTCATGTCATAGCAAAGCACCTTCGCCTCGCCCTTTACATTCATGTACGTAACTTTGTTTTTTTTCTTTCTTCTTCATGCTATGCACAATTCAATTTGGCCAAAATGTAATCGATGCTAAGATGTGCAAAGAAAATACATGGCACAGAAAAAAAGCCTTGATTGCTTCAACATAGTAGTAAGCTTACATATACACGTGTGTGTGTGTGTGTGTGTGTGAGTGGGTAAAGTGGGCGTGGTCTAGATTTTCCTTTACATGCAGTGCAGGGGTTTAGTTCTGCATCACTTGATGTGCAGCCAAAAGAAGTTGACTCGTCTACGATTTGAATATGGAGGAGCTGAATGAAACCTACATTATTTTATGCGCCCTTTTGAAAAGCGAAAAAAAACATTCATTCACATTTATCTGGCAGTTAAATAAAACTTTAGCCACATAGCAAAATACAAACAAGCCACAAAAATTAAAGAAAATATATGTAAGCTAAACCTGTAGTTTTGATAGATCATAGGTTAGAGTCTTGACTATACATCGATGTATCTTCGGAACTCTTATCGCCCCAAAAATATTTGAAAATACTATTACTTAATATTTCCAAATACACAGATTAGTCTTTTATATTGAAAGCTAATAATATAATTGCAATTGATATTTCAGACAGTATTTTTTCTCGATATTTTGTCACCGATAGTCATCCCTATTTCCAACTCCTATGGTACCCATTCTCCCTAATTCACGTGGTGTAATTTAGGTAAAATTTAGAACATGTTATTTCTAGAGTTGCCAATAATCAGTTTAAAATGTATAGCAATCCTGCTTTCCATGCAACTCTGAGCTCAGAAAAACATTCTGTGCAGGAAGTGTCAAATAAAATTACTTATCGACTAGACTAAACGCAAGTGAACAGAAGTCAGAGCAATTCGAATAGGTAACATTCATTAGAATTTTTTCTGTGCGCTGTGTAACAACTGATAAATTTTTAAGCTATAGCACAAAATGTCGAATAATTTTACAGATATTATCCAAGAGTCAACAAGCCAACAGCTAACACCGCATTTGTTGAGACAGGTAGGTTTGTGCCGTGTTCAGAAGTCAGCAGAGGAAATGTCGGAGAATAGCGATCTGAATCCATCTGAGGAAGCAGCTGATAAGCAACCAGACGAAGGGGATAAACCAAAGGAGACCAACAATGAGGAGCTCTTTGTGAAGGTCAGTCGTAAGCAATTCGTGACTACTCTAAAGAAGCTGGAAGTCTTAGATCACAAGCTGAAAGTTGCCAAGCCAATGTTGCCTAAGGACTTAAACCAAGTGCAGAATTTTGCACGTTTTCTACATAGGCCACTTTTTCATCGTTGGATGTGGTGTGAGTTCAATGACTGTTATCTCGACAAGTCCATTCTCGACAGTTGGTATGACTTAATGAGTCATTTGGAAGTTCATTTCCCTGGTGTGGACACGCAGGTGCTGCCTCGCCGCTGTTGGCAGTATATGCGCTCTAAGCTGGGTAAACCCCGTCGCTACTCCAAGGCTTTTATTGCAACCGAAATGGACATAGTGAGAATGGCTCGCCGTGTTATGCGTGTACTCCTGCAGATGGAGAAAAATGATTTATTTGACTTTAGCATATTGCAAAGCATACCCAAGGCCATACCGATGCCATTGATGCCGCACAGCCGGTAACCTTTCTACAAAAAATGCCATTTTCATCATTGTCATCAATTTGCCGTGGTACCGTCATCAACTACGATCCGCAGGAATATCGCTATTCGATACAATCCGAGGGCGAAGAGGGCCTCGTTACCACAACAATCGACGTTCCGGACCACTTAGTATCTGCTGATAATGATGTGCAGCTCGTGCCTGTGGACAATATTATCCAAAAGGCATTCATGGTCGAATGTGATGAGGAAATTGTGACCGTCGTGGATGCAGTGATAAAGCTGGAGAAGTTGCTGGCTGTGAAGCGCAAGACGATTCAGGAAATGATTTCGATCAATGAGCAGCTGGATGCTGAGGAGAGCTCAACATCGACAGGCACTCGCCGCAAGTCCAAATTGACTCCTCAACGAGAGAAACTACAGCGTTCCTATGCGGCCACCGTGGTAACTCTGCATCGGGTTAATGCCCACATCTTGCCACCATTGCAGATGGCACATAAATACCTTCATGAGCCGAGATCAGTTCGATGAATCCTAAGAATATATCACGTGATCAGTTTTACATGAATTGCCGCAGCCGGGCCGAAGTAGACTTCAATTCGATTACAGGCCATGACAATGTGACCGATGGCACCAAACAGTTGATGCTGCGTATGGGAGCTCTAGCCTACATGTGTGGCCAATTGGGTCGTGACAATGACACCGATGTGACTGAACATATTGATGAGTACATCGTATCTTTGATGGAGGTCCTAGCGTATCCACTGAAGGATTACTTCTTCCAGGCTCTGGTCCCATTAAATATCGCTCGCAAGTTTATAATCAACCATGGAATTGTGCCTCCAACTAAGAATGATGGGGATAGCACCGATCAAGCAACTAAATAAATACGATATGGACTTCCTGTCTTTATTACATACTTATGCTATGCAACTACATTGTACGTATAATAATTCTGAACATATCCACAAATTTGTAATTTTGACAGCTGATTTATAATGATGTCATTAAATAAAATATACATACACTGACGTGCAAAACTGTAACACGTTTTAGGTATGGTCACTTCAACGGTCTATATCTTCGCTTATATTCGATGGATCTTAAAAATCTTAGTCTTATTTTGTTAGTTATATATTTAACTATGTTTTGTGAAAATTTGAAGCCATTTGATAAGACGGAAGAAAAATGCCAAAGCAAAATGTAAAAAAAGCCAAGTGTTACAGTTTTGCACCCTGGTATTATTTTAAAAAAATATTTTTATTAAAATTTTTTTTATAATAATTCCACAGGCATTTCGATTTTTTTTAGCTCTCCTATGTGATTTGGCATACTGTAGGTGAACCGTTGCCCCAATTCAGGATGAATAGCCTACCAAATGTCCTTTGAACACTCTTACATCTCCTTCATGCCACTTTGAGGGACCGCCCATTTCGCTAGTTCCAATTTTCCATGGATTCCAAAAATTTTCAATTGGATTCATATCGTGGGATTGTGGTAGCCACCACATGTACTGGAATTTTTGTTTTAACACCCAATTTTGGACCGAAAAGCACGTGTCCTTTGGATCATTGCCTTGCTGAAAACAACATTTTTTAGGAAAAGGACCCATATTCCATGACTGGCTTGAGGGATCTCTATTCCAATGCAAGGGGTGAAGAAGAATTTTTTTTGTGTTTTTGTTGACCATAGACGTCAAAAGCAACAACAATTTATCGATTTGAGTCAGTCGGACGCTCCTTGCATTGGAATAGAGATCCCTCAAGCCAGTCATGAATAAATGTGCGGAAACCGAAAAGGACGGTGACGGCTCTAGTATGGTTTGGGGTCTTTTTAAAAAAATTGGAGTTGAATTCTTGGTGTTAATCGATGTAATAATGTGAAAGGAATAATAATAAATCATATTACAACTGAATTTTCCAGAAATAATCGAGATTATGGGTCCTGTTGATAAAAAAATGTTGTGTTCAGCAAGGCAATGATCCAAAGGACACGTGCTTTTCGGTCCAAATTTGGTGTAAAACAAAAATTTCAGTACATGTGGTGGCTACCACAATCCCACGATATGAATCCAATTGAAAATTTTTGGAATCCATGTAAAATTGGAATTAGCGAAATGGGCGGTCCCTCCAAGTGGCATGAAGGAGATGTAAGAGTGTTCAAAGGACATTTGGTAGGCTATTCATCCTGAATTGGGGCAACGGTTCACCTACAGTATGCCAAATCACATAGGAGAGCTAAAAAAAATCGAAATGCCTGTAGAAATATTATTAAAAAAATTTTAATAAAAATATTTTTTTAAAATAATACCAGGGTGCAAAACTGTAACACTTGGCTTTTTTTACATTTTGCTTTGGCATTTTTCTTCCGTCTTATCAAATGGCTTCAAATTTTTACAAAACATAGTTAAATATATAACTAACAAAATAAGACTAAGATTTTTAAGATCCATCGAATATAAGCGAAGATATAGACCGTTGAAGTGACCATACCGAAAACGTGTTACAGTTTTGCACGTATGTATATCGTTGTCAATAACTGATGATTTTATTACGTTTATTTAGTATTGCTGACTGACTTAATGACATGTGCCCTAAGTTTACCCTAAGGTCGGACATTTGCGAAAATCATTTGCAGGTGGGTCAATTTTGAGGTCAAAGGTGCTTGCAAAAACTAGTCAAACAATTATTAAAGTTATAATGCAAACAATGTACTTGAATTTAATACATACTAGCGATTACGCATATCAAATTGTTAAAGCACTGTAAAACGTGGATTAAGAGTGTTAACATTCAACTGCAACAAGCTATTACATTATACGATTTCTGCATACTCAACTGGCAACAACATCCGTGTCTCGTTTCAATAATTTCGCCCACAATCGATAATCTACATTATGGCCAGTTGTCAGAATTTGTTGTCGGATTTTTCCTTATTTATTTCAATTTTTTAATATTTATTCAGCATACTTAATGGATGTCACGAACCACAAACGAGTTACGGCCTGTTGCGCTATACAGTGAGGATGTGCGAGAACTGAAAAGTGATTGAGCGAGTGTCAGGTATATTAAAGTAATTGCAGGCAATTTCATGTGCAGTTGCCACAATTTATCTCTCTGCACAGTGGCGCAAATGTGTGTGAATTTGTGCATATATTGTAACAGGTATTACGGGGTGAGTGTGTGACTTCTATCAGTGCCTGCAGTACAAGTATTTCGTTTAATGAAGCTGCCATTCAGAAAAATTGCTAAAAGGCTTGCCACTGCCACAATACCAAATTGAGCTGTTGCATATGCCAAGTAGCAATGGAGGCAGAGCGAGAGTCACAGAGATTACAAGAAGGGGGTTCGACAACAAATTGGTAAAACGCCGAACGCATTTTGCTTACTGCTGCCTGCTGCAATCTGTGAGATACTTTTTCATCTATTTTTTGCCCCGCCATTTGCATAGCACTGCTGCCCCTCACCCAGCTAACCCAATTGCACCCGCATCTGAGAAGACACCCTGCAGTTTTTCGCCGGTTTGTTTGCTCGTCGCTGCCAAAGAAAATATGTCAAAAAATCAGCAAAAAAGAAAGTGAAAACGAAAACGAAACGAACGAAACCTTCTTTCGACTGCCTGAAGCTGACAAATTTTCGTGCGTCGCCCACACACACACACACCTGTATACACACACACACACACACACAAACATGTATGTATCCGTGTTTGAGCGCTGCTGACGCCTTGTCAGCCACTGAGATAGCAAGACAGACACAGTGCTGCCTGAAAATATACAAACAACTGCAGTTTTTGCTCAGATTTTCGTTTTCATTTTATGCTACCAAAAATGAATTTGTTTGCATTTTGCTGCTGGCTACAGCAAACATGAGAGTGTTCTACTTGAACTCATAGATGCTTATCGTTGATCGAATTCGTATTCGAATTTGTGAGTTGAATGCAGTATTGAGATTGCTCAAATCGATGATAATGATAGATAATATACATAATTTAGTAAGATGTTAAACTGATGGGCATATGTGTGAGTGAAATTTATTTATATATTCTCCATTCATCCCAAAATAGATTTCGATATGAATTGACTGAAGTGAAGAGGCAAAGATTAGATGAAAGGCAACCTTTAATTGACAAGCCTAATGCATATAATATATTACAGACTTTAAGAGCTCTGCTATTGCCCAGTCCTTAGCTTAATATTAGATAAATCAAACTGTCCTATCTACAGATTACTCAAAAGTAAAAGTAAAAACTCGGAAAGCTACAGTCGGACGCAACCGACGGTAGGTGACCCTGTACTTTGATTTGCCCTGGGAGTCTATAATAGCAGCAGCATATATGAACATACTCACATACACATACACATGCACTTATACACACACACATACACTTATTCATACAAATATATACTAAAATACAAACAATAACCAATACTCATACAGAAATTCAAACACACAATCAAAAATCACGCATACGCCCTAGTGGCCGCGTACGTTGTGGTTCCCCCCCTCCCCTACCCAAATGCCTAGTACTGAAAATTGTCGAATATCTTCGGTGTTTATTATCCGATTGGGCTGCAACTCGCACTAAACATGCAAAGCATCTAAAGCTTTAATCGTGCAAAAAATGAATCCAGTGACTCTCAAACTGTATATACTAAGAACATTTTTGTAAATTTGAGGGGGAGGGGGATGAGATATCAAATTAAAAACATAAACTTGGCCTGCCTATGTAATACACGAACCAAACAAAAAAAAAATTACGTCTCTAGCTCTTATAGTTTCCAAGATCTCGGTGTTCATACAGACAGACAGACAGACGGACAGACAGACAGACGGACAGACAGACAGACGGACATGGCTAGATCGACTCAGCTCGCCGTCCTGATCAAGAATATATATACTTTGTGGGGTCTGCCACGCCTCCTTCTGCCTGTTACACACAAATGTCATTTGCACAAACTTAATAGACCCTTTTGTACTTTTTTAAAGTACAGGGTCTAAAAAGTAAATGCGTAAAACTGATCTTAACAAACTGTAAGTTTACCTTACTAGTTTAATTGCAATGGTTTAATATATCTAAATATGAATTATATTCATAGTAAAAGCAAAAAAAGTCGAGCAAATAATGTATTTGACGTAGTGTACTTTAATAAATTGCATATTTTCAGCTCGTTTTTAGTCTTCTGCAGAAAGTATCAATTTCATTTAATTGCAGTAGAGTATAATTTCACTTATAGACCGCTCAGACTGCCTGGCATTCCGGTCTGCAGGCAGGTTGATTAAGTGCACTTGTAGCACACTTTACAGCGCCAACAATTTTGGTCTGTAGCCTCACTCTCCGTCCCTCTGTCCCATCTGTGTGCATCTCTTCCTTTCGGTCTGGCCCGGACTTGTGTGAGTAATGAAGTGCTTTAAATATTAAAACCAATTTACGCGACAACATACGCGTGTTATGAAGCTTGTTACCCGCATTCTTGTTATTAATTCTCGTCAAAAAAAGAAGAAGAATTTATATGGGAAATGGAGGAAAGAAACGGAAGCACAGCTGACATATTTCCATGGGTGTATGCCCCACTGATGGCCCTGCTAGTGGTAGTTGTTCGTATTCCCGAGGCTCGTGTGACCAGTAAACTTTGGCAATTAATCAAGATAGGCCAAACAGAGGCAACATCAGCATCAGCTACAGCAACAGCAGAAACAACAACGATGACAATGTCGCATTTGCATGAAATTGGCATATGCCAGGCAGTACCTGAACACAGTGCTTCCTATCGCTCTCTCCCTGTGCGCCTGGGTCTGTCTATCTCTCATCTGGTTGTGGGCGACGAAAGATTAATAATAATAACTACGACTAGCACAGCGGTTGGTCAGCAAGTGGCATAATCATGATTTATGACAGGCAATTAATAAACGACATGGTCCGACCCGCTCGAATGGAACGAACCCAGCCAACAGCCAACAGAGTCGCAATTGAAAGCTGTTGAAAGCACTGAAACTACTCCTGCCCATGGTCCCTGACCACAGCTCCCACCACCTGAGCAGCATTTGCAATTATTTAAAGCACGCACTTTGGCTACTTTTACTTAATAACTTGGTTATTTTTTATGCTTTACGGATTTTAATCATATTAAAAATATGCACAAATTAAATAATTGCGGCTGAATATTATGCGATAGTAAAGCATTTCTGCTCGTAATATGATTGCCAATTAAATTATGCGTTTCAATTAATATCATATGTCTTATCGCATGAAATTCATGGTCGATTTTGTGGCATAAAATTAACTTTACTTTGCCAGTGATTATCTCATTTATTAATTATACGAATTCCTAGAGCAACAAGTGCAACAATAAGTGCATAAATAATTTGCAGTAAATGTAGAATGTTATTTATTACTGCCATTGGTTATAGTAGGAATTAAGCGAGGGTAAAGTAAATGAATAACAAAGGTGAAATTGTTGTTTAGACAGTGTTCCACATTTTAATTTCAACTACTGGTAGAACTAATACGTATACAGTGGATTTTGTACAGATTCTACAGTTTCAGCTGAACTTAAAGCAAAGCCTTTTTGTTTGATGTAATATTGCGGTGTCATATCATATCGATATGGAGAGAAAGAGAATAGATTTCGTTTGATTACCGATAGACGAGCACGAGTCGTTCGATTACTGATATGACACTGAATTCATATCCTGGAATATCCTGGTCAAGTGATTAATAACGGAAATTTGTTATGGTTAAATATTATATATTTGGAATAGAGTTTTTACAGTGCTAAGAAATGAGCTATAACCATATTATTAAATAATCTATTTATAAACTAAATAAACTATACTAGAGTATTAATACATAGAGTCAAAATATGCCATCAAACACAAAGTATCACAGTATTTTTGCAGTGTAACTATATAATCTCTTACACACATAATTCTTTGTAGGTGTTGACCTCAAAGTTCCAATTAATAATTGCAGCCTAAATATGAATTAACATTGTGTTGTTATGTGTGTTTGTGTGTGTGCTGAAGTGTGTTGATAGCTAATTAAAATAAATGGCTTTTGGCGATGCTGCGAATGTGGTCACAGGTCACTGGAATATGGTCACCCTAAACCGGGTGCAAACGTTCGTTTTGGTCTGCCGCTTATTTTACAGTTCATTTAGCGCCAAAGGGTCCATTTGTGGTCATTCTCCCTGGTGCGGAGCAAACATGTGGTAAACATGGCTGTTGCTGTTGTTCTTGTTCTTGTTGTTATTGTTGCCTTTGCGGCAGTTAAAATAATTAGTTTGTAATGAAAACTTTTGCAAGGCTGCTGTGACCACTGCCAGATGCAATTATGCTGCGTACTCTGTGCATATTTGTGCCATTGTTTGATAATTGCATTATGAAAAGCACATTTTAAACCATTATTTGTTGAATAAATGTATATGCAGAGTGCAAATAAAACAATGGCAGCGGAAAAACTACAAATTTGAAATGCAAATAAAACAAATTTAATTGTTTTAAATAAATTTAGCATATTTGCATGGCCAAACATTGTTACAAAATTAATGTTATGAAGAGTTGTGTCGACTGTAGTACACTCTGTCACAACTCTATGAAGAGTTGAATTACAGCAAATACATACTTATGCTCAGGCATACACCCAAAGTTATTTGCATAGTTTGTAGAGAACTTGAGCACAGCCACAAATTTTAATCAAGTCGACCATAAAACGATATGCATGGCAAATGGGGTTACATACATATGCTAACTGATAAGAGAGACAGGCAGCAGGTATAGCTACATACAGGTCGTGCCTAGGCACAATTACAACAGTGGCAAGAGCAAGTCATCATTAATCCGCCCACCCTACTCGAGGGGTGTGGTTCCCCAAGGGAACAATGGCAAGCAGGAGGCAACACATCAGGCATTTCCGCTTCCGACCCGCAGGCGTGCTAAATTGTACAAAATTAGTTCTCTGATTTATTTTGCATATCAAATTTTGAGCCACCTCACACAGACAGCCAGACACATAGTCACAGGCAAATCAAATTTCATATGGAAAGTGAGTGACGGGAGTATGTAGGATAAGCTACAAGTCAGGACATGATAGCCTCACTGATTAGCTACTTTTGGGAATTTTCGTGACTTGTCGCTTGATTACTTCTCTCCACACACAAACACACACACACATACATAGTCTACTAAGCTCTGGCCAAGTTTTATGGCTTTACACACACTCACACTCACACACACGCTCTTACACACCCACACACCAGTGCACCACAATTCTCTGTGGTTTTACGTCAACATCATCATGAATGAGCTGACTAAAACTAACACATCAAGTGGGCGTGGCTCTGACTCTCAAATTTGATTAAAATTTCAATTTCGCCTGCTGACGCCTTATCTAAACGTTTAGCATTGAAATGACTTTGTAGTTTATTAATATTAATTGCCAATGTTCAGCTACAGTGCTATGTTCCTCGAAATTTGATGGCTTTTCCCTCTACCAAATGTTTAACTTTCTGGATCATTAACTGATTTGATGGGTTTTTGCCACTTTATGCAATTGAGCGTACTATGCGGGTGCACAGCAGATAAGTTTAAAAGCCAGAGAGGACATTGCGGTTCAAGGAATCTCTGTTTGATAGATGAACTGGACATTTATTTATGAAATGTTGGGGTAAAGCTCAGGAAACTACTAGTTCCAAAGGAAAGTGGGCAGAGCCACAGCTAAAATGAAAGTTCTTATTGACTAGAGACAGTTAGGAGGGATTGAATATGATAGAGTCGGATACTAGATCATATGAACTACTAAAACTGACTGGAAAGGGTGTTCCTTGGCTATCACTTTCTTGACTCTGATTAATTAAAAAGAAAAAATAAAACAAAAAATAAATAAATATTAGATTATGCTTAAGGAGGTGAGATGAATATAGCTAAACCGATTTAGAAGCTCGTTTTGATTAAGGATTTATGTAGCACTTTATAAAGTTTACTAAGCCCTATTCTAGCATATAGTTTGCAGTTAAACAAACTAAATTGACTCTTTCATTTTGGTTAAGGTATTAACAGTAATAATAATAAACTATAGATCAGCTAATCGCTAGAAGAATAGAGTAAAAACTATAGAGTTTGTCGAAATTATCATTTAAAGAAAATTTAATATAAAACACACAAAGCTAAACTTGATGAATTATCTTTAGTCAGTTTCAAATACTTACACTATAATCATCAGTATAATACAGAGTTAAAGACATACCTGCAAAGATAAAAAAAAATGTGATTAAATATTGAGTATTCAATATAAATATAATATCATAATAATATGTACAAAAGATGAACACCAGAGCTGCCTAGGCCTTTGAACAGAAGGAGTTAACTACTACACTCCTTTGACTCTACTCACCTGACTGAGGCGATCTTGACTATCGATGATATCGATAAACAATCGCATGCGATCATCTAGTATCTGAAAACCATTTCGGGGCAACAGCAGCAGGTTCTGCACCGCATCCCTTATGCTGCCCGGCGTAGTACTGCACGAGCTGCTGTCGTCGCTGTTGAAACCATTTTGCAATTGCTGCTGATACTGTTGTTGTTGCTGCTGCTGTTGTTGCTGCTGCTGCTGCTGCTGCTGCTGTTTGTGTTGCTTGAGCTGCATGGAGTGTTGACGCAGTGCTTCAGAGCATTTGCGTAAATAATCATAGGAACCTTGCGATTTGTACTTGTCGGCCATGGCATGAAAACTATCCAGAATCTCATTAAAGTCGGTCATCAGTGGCGCCGTGGATGGAGTTGTAGTGGCACTCGATGGAGTGGTCACAGTCAGTGCCAAAGATCCCAGTGAGCTGTTCGATTTGCTCATCATCATCTGCTGCTGGGGCGAACTCGTTATCACACGTAGCTCACTCGTCAGGCAGCTGTTGATGTGGTTGTTGATGTTGTTGTTGATGCTTCCGCTGACATTTCCGGCAGCTAATGCTTTGAGACTTCCACTGCTCTGGGAACTGCTGACCACCTTGCTGGGACTGAGCGCCTGCAAATCCTCGCTCATCAGCCGCAGATTATCGGAGATCTGATGGAAGCTCTCGGAAGTGACCAGCGAATGTTCGCGTTGCTCCAATTTGCTGCTGGGCAACACGCTGCTCTTGGGTCGACGCCGTGTGGGCAGGGCGCCCGCGGCAACTGTTGCCGCTGGGACTGCTGTTGTTGCGGCTGTTGTGCCCGGTTGTGCGAGGTTGACTACGGGCGTGACAGAGGTCACGTCGGGCATTTGCAGTGGCTTCGAAATGAATGAGTCGAGTGTTTGGGAATTGCTTAGCTTGGGCTTGTCGGAGCTCTCAGGTATTTTATTGGCGCGTATCGCATCCAAAAACTGTCGCAACTGATCCGACGGTGTGGGTGGTGGAGGTGGTTCCTCTGGCGCCGCAACAGGAGCCACTGCTTCGCCATTCCGCTTGAGCGTGCCGTTGGGATTAAGCACATCATCGGGCATGTGTTGCTGGTACTCCTGTCGCATGCTGCTGCGTATGTTGTCCAGGAACAAACGCAGCTGATTGGAGGGCGTCTGCACCTCAGCCGAACCCGACAGCGATGCCAGCGATTTGCTCACAATTTCCGGCGAGATCATGTTGGGTTGAAAGTTATTATTATTGTTGTTGTGGGTAGTGTTGTTGCTGTTGCTGCTGTTGCCATTGCTGCCATTTGGCGTGAGGAGGTTGAGATTCGTTTGGCTCTGCTTGGCTAGCTGTTGCTGTCGCTTCAGCTCCGAGAGAAGCTTCGCCTGCTCCGAGTACTTTCGCACACTCTCCGTAATGGTGCGCAATTGCTCGGAGTACGCCCGCAGCTGGTGCTCCAGATAGGCCTGATCCGGACCAGTTGCCGCATAGCTGGCTGGCCGGTTGTCCGGCTTGCCATTCTCTGTGGGCGGCTCCTGGCTGCCAGCATGAAAACTGAGCGAGTGCCTCATGTTGCTGCTGGGTGCCGCCTGCAACATGTTGTCAGCGCTGCTGCTCTTCTTGGGACTGCGTTGAACGCGTCCAAGTGTGCCGTTGTTGTTGCCGTTGCCGTTGATGTTGCAACTGCTACTGTTGTTGCTGCTATTGTTGCTATTGGCGAAACGACGCAGCGGTATGGGTGGCGCCTCTGCGTGTCCATTGAAGCGGTCCAGACTGCGCGGCCGCTGCGACACTACATTACCATTGAGTTGCCCATTGATGGGTGAAGCCAGCGACTGTTGCTGCTGCTGTTGCTGTTGCAGTGATGTTGGTCCATTAGGTCGAGGTGTGCTCTGCGAGCGTCGTGGCACAACAGGCACTCCACCTACTGGCGGGGCTGCTGGCTTTCGATGCAACGGCACCGGTGGTGCTGGCTGTCCATTGGTGGGACTCTGTCTGTATTGCTGGAAGATGGCCGCATACAATGACTCTTTGTCGGCAGCAATGGTTGCTGTTGTTGCTGCCGTTGTGCTGCTGCTGCTGGCGCTGCTCACCAGACTCACGGCATTGCGCAGCTGCTGCTGCTGGCGTGACAGCTGCAATAGTCGCTGTTGCTGCTGTGCATTGTAGTCCACGAAACTAGAGCGCACACCAGCAGCAGCAGCACCCGTGGGTGAGCACGTAGAGCTGGTGGCGACGGCAATGCTATGCGGACGTTGCTTGAGTCCACGCAAGCGTGAAGGCTCTGCATATTCCGGCATCTCATACCCACTCGACGTTGCTGTCGGTACTGTTGTTGTTGCTGCTGCTGCTGGTGTTGTTTCTGTGGGTGGCGTTGTCTCTGTGGGCGAGGGACTGTTCAAGAACGGATTGTTACCCTTCAGGGCAATGGGCGTGGCAGCACCTGGTGGTAGCATGCTCGTCAACTGTGGCGGCGGACCAGGTGATATCTGGCGGGAGTGCTGTTGCTGTTGCAAGGGTTGCGTGCTGCCCGGGTACAGCAAGGATTCACTGATGTGCAGATCCAGCTCGTGAGCATTGGGCTTGGCATAAATACTGTTCGCTGTGCCGTTGCGTGCGGGGGGCGTGGCAGCTGCTGGATAGCCCGTTATGCGAAAGCCATTCATGCTGGCGGCGTGTAGTTGCTGTTGCTTGTGTTGCTGCTGTAGCTGCTGCTGCTGCTGTTGTTGTGTTGCACTCTTTCTCGGTATTGTCGTTGTCATATCTTACGACTATTTCGTTGCGTTTGCCTCGAGTTGTTCATAATGCACAGCACTTGTGTGCCATTGAGCAATCGTTCGTAATCAGTGATTGAATCAATCAATCAATCACTCAAATCAATCACTTAATTTCTGCGCTTTGTGTACGCATCGTTTTCAGCTTATCAATTCAACTGCACGTCGCGGGGCAATTATTGAAATGTGTCTCTTGTTATGCTATAGGGAACACAACTTGCATTTTAATACAGGCCTGAGCAACGCACGGGGCGTATGAGCAATATTGCGTTTCGTTTAATGGCGATTGACAAAAGTTGTAAGCGCTCCCCTGAGCATAAAATCGATGCAAGCGATATCAAGTTTATGAACATGGACTAACATTGAACAAGTTTAACTTACACTTGAACTGTTTAAGTACTTAAATACGACCTATACAAAATTTATAAAAATTTAATTTCTAATATAAGTGCATACAATTTCTCTGTAGAACCGATACTTTCAAAATGAATCCAAGTGAAAGTCTGGTACTAATATTAAAGCTAAAGGAACATCCAATTCAACTATTGTTATTCAATAAGAGAAGCCTTCAAAAAATATCAGTTCTGGAAGTGGAAAGCCTGCTGACAATTCATCCTCATTTGAAGCTATCTTTTGTTTTATTATTTTGATTGAAAATTTAACCTTTAAGTTTAAGGTTTGTCATCTTTGTGTAAATGAATAGAAATTCAAACTAGTCAATTTATCTCAATAATATATTTTCTTAAGATGAATAACGTATATAATAACTCCCAATTATCCTAATGGACAATAATTTCAATCCAACTGCCAATAGACATATGTAGAGTTCGATATTTGATATATGTATGTAGTACTGTCAACAGAAACTAAGTTTCATTTAACAAGTTTGCATCATTCGCATCACAATGTATGAAATATATCTCAGGAATACATTAATTTGTTAGCAATTTATAAATGATCCCCTTAAGAAAACAATAATGACTGAACATGTAAACTGTTGTGTCTTTGCATAGTTTGAATCTGCAATCTACATATCATTTAGAGTTGAACATAAGGCAGCTACATTTGCATTGAGGACAAATAAGATAAGGTAATGCTTCAGGTAATGCAACTGACAATATAAGTACAAGTCAAATAATCAGTCGGCAAATTGAGATACATTCTAGAAACAAGAAGCTCCGAGAGAACGTGGAATGTAAATTAAATAACAAATTGCATAAGCAAATAATACAAAATGCAGAAATTGTACGAGATGCAGCTGTAGAGCAATACCTGTCGAAATATTTCGACATGCTCAAGCCAACGGAATGCAGCAGGACGAAAATTCAAAATTGAGATGCCAGCTGGAGCAGAAGAGTAGTCGGGGAGTAAGGTGAAACACAGAAGAGCATATATGCGGTAGCAGCTGGCAAAGTTCGTGCTTTGACAAAACTATTTATGACTAGTAGTGGGCGACACATTGCCTCAGACTATTTTTTTATGGTCGTGGCGACTACGTGTCAACAGCATTACAAGTATAACACACACACACACACACGCAACACACAACAAAGTAAAAGTTAAAAAACAACATGCAGACTGAAGCATTTGCACGCTTTAGAGCATAAATACGCTATAAAGGGAAATGAGTGACAATGGCGAAGGATACAAGGACGATGCCTGCGGTCATGTGCGGGGTTCCAAAAACTCGACATTAACATAAATATTTAATAAAAAATGCGCATAAATTATAAAATACAAACTCAGTTGAAATATGAAAAACAAACAAATGAGCGAGTGTGCGAGAAAAGGGGCAAAGGGGGAGGAGGAGTTGAGTAGAGTGGGTAACGGGTATAAATGGGTAAATGGGAAAATGAAACATGCCATAAGGGAAATGCAGGCAGACATGTTACTACATACAACATATACATATACATATTCGAGTATGTGTATATGAATATATATGACAAACATGTGCCGAGTGGGTTGAATCATTTGCATGGTACAACAAAATTTTAACAAAAACTACACTGGGACAAATTTATGGTAAATAACTAATGAGTTACATATAAAAGTGTAAATACTTTAAATCTGATTTGCCTAATGAAAGATACTACTACTGTCGTGTAATACTTGTATATTATAAAGTGAATTTGCAATGAATTTTCTTCTGACATTGGTTACCTCAATTAATCGAAGAGTTCCAACTAAAGGTCAAAGGTTTTTGCTTAGTACTCACGGTATATATTTAGCTGCATTTTAGATTGAGGCTTGACATTTCAATCAAGTCATCAATAAAAGTCTGTTCTAATTCAATCAACAAAACTCAAACTATTTATACTACAGCTCACAGCTTCTCAGTTTTATTCCAAATTTCAATCAAATGCGAGTAGTTTTAAGTTCTGCATAAATAAATAACTTTGTTTAACTTGAGATATTTCATTTGACTTTTGAAAATATTTATCAGCCTAATTGAAATCTATAAACCTGAAGAGTACACTTGAAAATTATATTTGCTCATGGCATGTGAGACATTTTTTGGGGGCATGCAGCATTTTGAGCTGTGTAAACAGTGGCAGGCAAATTGCAATGTTGCAGCAGGACAATATGTGAAGACAGGAGAGAAGGGATAGAGAGAGTTGCAGTGTGCACTCTGTCAGCTCGTCATGCTCAGCTGTCTGCTATGTGGCTCAGCTGTCTGCCTGTCTCTGTGGGTGTGCTTGTGTGTGTGTGTATATATATTGGCTTATGACTAGGCAAATACACACACATGCAGGCAATGAGTGTGTCACTGTGCTAAAACTGAGGACAGTAATAGCAACAGCAACAGCAACAGCAACAGCAACAGCAACAGCAAACTGCAGCAAAGTAACTTGTATCAACACTTTAGCACATACAACTAAGCTCAAGTGCGGCACTTTGCAACAGTGGGACACACACACATGCACACACACACACACACACACACACACTCACACACTCGCAAATACTTGCAATGCATGGCAAGCGAAACACCTGCTGACCCTTGGAGCATTGCCCCCGAAAGCAGGCAACAGAATGCCAGCATCAAGTTGGAGCTCTACAGTTTGACATATTTAGGTTAGCTCAGAGATGTGCTATCTGTCTCTCCCTCCCCCTCTCCCTCTGCCACTATCTCACTATCTCTCTCGCCTCTCTCTTGCATTCACTCATTAGAAATTCCAGCTAAATGTTATGCTGTGCCAAGATTTCCAAATGCTTTTGAATTTGCTAATGAACATAACTCAAGGCACAGCAGCGACTGCCGTGACTGACTGACAGACAGAGAAACAAACAGAGAGACAGAAACAGTAAGAGAGAGACAGAGGGAGAGTCGAAGACAGAGAGAGGGAAAAGTTTTTGGTATTGTTTGTTTAAGTTTTAAATTAATGATGGCATATTTACTTGCGGTTGCTCAACTGAGCTCTGCAACAGCTGCTACTACTACTTGTAATTCTCTGTAGAATTCTCAGTTTTGGTGTGTTTACCCACTGACCAACTCTTCAAAATAGATTAACAAAAATTAATGTTATGCTCGGTTTGTTCCTAGACCATAAACTCGTTCCGCTGGCTGTTCACTCAGTTGGGTTATCTCTGCCGCAAAAGCGACTTCAAATTAAATAAGATATGCTGTCACTCTCACTGAGATTCTCTGTGTACGTGTGTGTGTGTATGTGTGTGTGTATGTGTCTGTTTGTGTGTTGATGAATCTCGACTGCACGGAATCTGATTCAATTTGTGGCACCACTATGAAACGCACAGACCACATCCAGGGTCGTGTCTTCAATTGCAAAGGACTGTCACTTGCTGCTCTGAGGGAGGTTTCTTGTCATCGTTTGTTTGTTTGTCTCTCCCATGCGTGACGCACACCCACACACGCACACACACTCTCTGCTTTAGACTGTAAAGTTTTAGATGGGCTAACAGAACTTTAAAGGAACTGTAGATTGCGGGATGATAAATGGAAATACTGACCAAAGTAGAGCATAAGACCTTAATTCATATATTTGCTATATTTATGAACTATTTTCAGTAGTTATAATTTAAAAATCTAATTGACAAATAACAGTAATCTTAAAGACAATATCGGCTCGTGGAATATAATAAGCCTCTTAACTATAGTAACTATACTATTCTCCAGTAATTATGTGGAAAAAATACTTGGAGACAGTTCTACTTACTCCTATTTAGGCAGCTTAAAAAACAGATTTTTTACCACCGCAACTCCTTAAGCTAATCTCTCTGATAAGCTGACTCTTAAAATCTCAATAAGTATTTATTTTAATCACTTAAAAGTGACTCAAAAATGAGCTTCATCATTCACTTAATTAAACTAATTAAATACATTATTGATTGACAACAAAAATGAAAGAGGCAAAAACCTCATTCAATGATTTTCAATTAGTGAGCAAAACCCTATCAACAGTTACAGCAGCAGAAGCAGCAGCAGCAGCAACAGCAAGAGCAACAACCACAACGAGCTAACCACAGTGGAAGCCACTCAAAGTGGAGACTGCAAAAAGCAAAACCCCTAAAGCTTAGAGTAATTTTTTAAAACCAACTATCGAGAAGAAGGCGCTGTGCAAAAAGCAGCCGCATTCAAAGCTCACACAGATACACACACACACACCCACACACACACACAAGTGAGGAGAACAAACAGCGATAACAAATGAACAAAACGAGTTGGGTCAAGGGAGGCACTAGGTAGGAGTTGGGGGCGTGTCGGCCATGTTGTACTACATGCACTGGCCAAGAAACACTAAACAAATAGACATGATAAATTAAAAAGCAATAAAACGAGGATATACAAGGCAAACAAAACGCTAGAGCACGCAAAGCAAAGCAAACCAAAAGAAAAATTACACCACCTTCGTGTCTCTGACTCCTTTTGCCAACTGGGCGTGGGCGTGGCATGGCGTAGCCAGTCGTCGCGCTTTCCAAGTGTGTTAAGTGGCATGCCCCAAAGGCCTCTCCCATCCCGAGCTCTTGTCAGGAACTCAGTATAAATAACAAAACGACACCGATACCAAGGCCAGAAGGAATGGCACAAAAAGCGAAACGCAGCCAAAGCGAAAGCCAACAGCAATTCTATAGGTTGAGGTTTAACTCGTCTGCTTCACTGCTCCACTGCTCCACTCTGCTCTTCTCGACTGACAGTCAAAGTACTCCTGGACTCAGGGGCAAGGAAGGGCGGTCCGTTTTAAGCCTTATGGCAGGTGTTGGAGCGTTGTGAAATGCCAACGATTTGCAATTTACATAGCTTCTGCAAACAGCACAGGGTTGTCAGCGTTTGCAAAATATGCAAACATTACAAAGAAGCAGATAAATCGAATGGAAACTACTCAACGCATTTGGATTGAAATCAATTTACTTGGTAAAATACATAAAAGTTTACTGAGACCTGCCAATCCTACAAATTGTAATTGTTTATTTGAAATTATATTAGAAATTATGAATAATATTCAGAATATGCAATTCAGATAGATAGTATAAAAGTAAAGGGAACAGCCATGGTAATCTTTTTACAGATCATTATCATTCCAAATGAACAACTAGATATGTAGTTTATTTCAAAAAAATTTTAAATATTTTTTTAATAAATATATAACAAATTATAGAAGTATGTTTTAAAAATTTCCATAGTATTTAAATTTTAAATACAAAAGAATGCAATATTCCGATATGACAACCATTAAATTTCTAAAGCATTCTATTAGTATATTCCTATTTTTACTTTTAATCAATTAATAATAATCAGGCCTGTTCCATTTCTGTTTCTGTTTTCATTTCTTGAAAACGATACATCGAATTTAGGAACCTCATTTTTTTTGAAAACGTAAATCGATTCAACGAATTCGAAAATGGGAACAGGCCTGAATATTACATATTGAACTAATATTTTAACATTTGAAAGTCACTGAATTTTAATGTTAATAATAGTTCTATTAAAACTATGTAAATCATTATACAAATTTATTACAAAAGAAATCAATCATTTGCTGACTAGACACTTTGCAGCTGGGAATAGACTGACAACCCTGGCAGCGAGCCATACATACATATATCAGCAGTGCACCTGACGGTCGTCTGCCATGTTGTTAAGCCAATAGACATGGCCAATATGGCCAGGACACCTTAGTGCAAATACGCAGCCAAGTGAGAAATGAAGACGAGTTAGTTAAGGCAGCCAAGCCAGAGAGATATCCAGAGCAAGATTGGCACGCTTCGTTGGCAGAGAGACCACCACAGTACGTCTCCTTCTTCTCTTCCTCGCTTCTCCTACGTGCCAGCTCTTTCAATTGCCATGTGCAAAGCCTCAATAGAGCGAAGGAGCTGAGGTAGATAGGAGCACATAAATCAGCTTGTGGGTAAGGTTAAGCAGAGCTACGTGCCACCTAAGAAGAGCGGAGAGAGCGGATAAAAGAAGGCGTTCACCAACACTGGCAACAACACTAATTGAAACGCAAGGTAGAATTAATGGCTAGGGAAATGTGACGGTAACGGTAACGGTAACCAAAGACAATGGCAAGATGAAGAAAATTTCGAATAGAAAAGAATACTAGTATAACTGAAACGTAACGGTACTTAAGTTAACCAATTAAAGGCAACGCCTAGCCATACGATCTATGTAGCTGACGCAAGCAAATTGGCCTGACCAGACAGACGGACACACGGACAGACAGACAGACAGACGAAGGAGAGGACAAAGGTCCAGCGTTAAAAACAAGAGCACAAAAATCTTCCATTAACTTCGTCATTTTCTTTTATCCTTTCGCCTCTGGCGCGAGTAAACACAAAAATTAGTTTTTCTTCTAATTTCTTTCTGCTGGTTAGACAATTTTATTAGAGTCTAATTGAAATAACAAACTGGCTGACACATACATAACAGTTAGGGTGTGTGTGTGTGTTTGTGTGTGTGAAATAATTAAGACCACAGTTCAGTCTAATTATAATGCATTTAAGTGCTAATCAAGTTCTGGCACACACACACACACGTACTGGGGTGTGCGTGTTCATGCACAATGAGACAGACAACTGACACCTTTAGCGTGAAGTTTTCCAACGCTATTCGCCAGTTCATTTAGGCGTATTTATAGCGGGATTCTCGATTTCCAGCAGACACCTCAAGACAGGCCAATAATTTGCGGACTTTTCGGCTCAAAGTTTTAATCTACTAAAAGCCGACAGAAGTGCGATTATGTGAGCAAGGACTCGGGCTTTATGAGGTGTCTGCATGACATTAAGCTGAAAGGGGGGTAAAGGGTAGGCAATAAATTTCACCACACACTCAAATAACTTTAGCATTTGCAGCTGATTGAATTGGCATAGACATAGAAAACTAAAGCTAGACCATTGACTATGCCATACTATATTTGAATTTATAGCTTATATTTCAAGCGTGACCCAAATAAATCGAAAATAGCCCGCAGTGCAACATAAATCCATTAGATGAAATATTGCGCATACGCCACATGGCACAGCGGACAATTCGTAAAACTTCTGGCAATGAAATTTAAATTACGCCAAAGCGCTACACATTTATAATAATAATACTGATAATAATCATCATCATTATCAAGTTGATAATAGCAAAAGTTGAAAGAAAAGGCTACCAACAATTTTAATGGCGTTTGAACCCTTTTTCCTTTCTTGTTGTTGCATATAATTTATTTATGAGCTATTTACAAGTGCCGTCGGCTTCTTGAGGCATTAAAACTCGATTACATAACGTAAAAAAGTTTCCAGCAAACGTGCGTGGCAAGCAAATAGCAATAGCTGTACTTTCCATAAACATTAACAAAATCGAAAAGGGAATAAAATCCAATTGAAACTAGCGCTAGAAGAAGGGTGAGTGTAGGCACTTGTCGATCAACTGTTAGGTAAAAGTTTCCCTCAAGTAATTTTCAACAGTTTTCACAGTAAGCGAAACGAAATCACAATAAACTAATTGAATTCAGCAAATCTCTCCCGCACTCGCTGAATTAATTCAATTTACTTACAATAATAATTTGCACAATAAAAACGGCAACAATTGAATGAGCAATAACAACAAGAGTTGTCGGCATTCTGTTTGAGTTTGAGTTTGGGTGCCCAGATACGGTAAAACTTGTGCCCAGATTTAATCACAAAATGGCTGCCAGTTACCGTTGCTTTACACTTGGCATTGTTGCTGCTGTTCCTCTTGGCCAAGGCAAAAGTTTTCCCTGTAGTCATCGTAAAATTAATGAATCTGTTATGCAAAATCGACAAGCAACTGCAACAACAACAACATCAACAACAGAACAGGAAGAAGAAGAAGTAGTACAGCAACTGCGACAAACAATTAACTTGGCAGGTGGCGCCATCTGCTGGCAGTGCAAGAGAATCGCTGCACTTACTCAGTGTGTTAGGTAACTTTTTTCAAAGTGGAAAAACAATTACGCATAGTTAACGCTGATCAATGGAATTGTTGCGAAACGCTGTGCAGGCATTAAAAATCTATTGTATTATATAGCGAAAGAGCGAAAGAGAGCCACAAAGAGTTGTGCATATGCAGCTTAAAGGAAACTCTAAGTACTTTGCTAAGCTGGTAATTAGAAAATAGAAACTACTAACCAAGTGTATTCAAGCTGTTCAGCATAAGAATGTATATATCTATAAAATAATATAAAGTTCTTTGTCCTGACTGACTGACTAACTAATCAATATCGCACAGACCAAACGATAACACTTAGCGACTTAATTTTTTCACAGATCATTCTTTATGGGCCTTAAGTTTACCCTAAGCGGAATACTATATTGCAGCGCTTGCTAAAAATATCTTCTTAAATTCGCAACTATATTAGAAACTTATAAAATGTAACAAAATTCTGATACCGTCTTTATTATGATTTCATAACTGCAGCATAATATGACTTTCATTTGAAACTAAACACCATCATGACTAGCCATACCATTGCTGAAATTGCTACCGAAATGACCATTTCCATTTTGGGCAGCACAACGCTGCGTATACGCAATATCAAGCGCGCATTTGCCACTATGCGAGTGTATAGCAAAAGGTTTCCATTTTATTTGCGCAAATACTCAAACGCCTTGGGGGCACGGCCACGTTTCGTGCTTACAAGCACCCGCAGGCAGCTACACTTTATTTTTATATGAATACACACTCGCACACACACACACACTTGAAATTGTATGTATACGTATAGAGGCTATACAACGCCTTGTACTTGTACTTGTACAACACTTAAATCCCAATTCGTTTTGGGGTCTGCAGGAATCACAGCACAGTGACCCACACAGGGACCAGAGAGTGTGTGGCAGAGTGCTGGGGATAGACACTTACTTAGCATGCAGCATGTATGGATATTTTATTGATACGCAAGTTGTGAGTGCCGCTGGGCGCTTGCTTTCGTGGCTCACTGTACGGATATGTAGAATGTGTGTACATATGTATGTTGATGCGTGGCTTTTAATGCGTTTTCAAGAGTGGTTTCGGGTATTCGTAGCCTGCAGCCCGGCCAGCCTCATGTGTGGCAGAAAAGAAAATGAAGGAAAATACTTTTGCTGTTTCTTCTCTGCTTTTTGGTCGCCCTGGCCAGCAGAAGAAGAACAAGTCATATGGAAATCCCTTTGAGTTTGCTGCGTTTTTCTTCTTGGCTTTACACAGTTTCACACTTGTGCGACCATTTTGATTACACTTTCTTTGGGAGTACTTGAATTTTTAAGTGAAACATGTTAGGAAATAAATAAAGTCACACTGAAATGTATGAAATTATGTTCTGAGAAAGAGGGATCTCTTTGAAGTACAGAACTGAATTGGAAATCAATTTCATTTTTAATGTAAATTAAAATTAATATATTAATATTCTTATTCAATTTCCAGTGTATATTTGTCTTAATTGTATTATATAATTTATAAAAATTATTTATTAAATACATTATTTAGTAAGCGTATAGCATAAACAGCTTTACAGCTTCACAGTTGTGCCATTTCCTATTCGCTTGCTTTTCTTTTCGTTTTCTATTTTATTTCATTTTGTGCGTCAAGCGATTCATTCATCTTCTTTGGCACTCGGATTTCAGACCCCGGCAACAATCAATAAAATTCAAGTTGCCTTTTTCGCCCAGCCACACAAAAGTCATGCCAGCTGCCGACGCAACATTTGAAAGGGATCAGGAGCGGGATGGTGGGGGGACAGAAGCTACAGTCTGAGTACCGCATCCCTGTTATACTATATTGAATGTCAGGGCATTTGCAAATGCCGCCTGATTAATGACGCAATAATTGTTGCCACACACACACACTCACAGAAAAAAAAGAAGCCTACAACTGGACTTGTCTCTGGCCTAGAGCATTCAAGTTTTCAAGTGTTAAAAAATTGACTTTGTTCTGGGATCGCAGTGGCTTGTTCTCGGCCATTTGATAGGATTATTATTGTGTTAGCCAGCTTTTGAGGTCTCCTTTTGATATTTGTAAAGAGACGTTCCGTTCAATTTAGCAGAAATTGCTCAATTGGAAATTTTCAACGAGGTTTGAGGAAAACGCTGCTCTCTTAACGATGATTTATATGCCAAATTTGTGTTGAGCAGCGGTTTCAATTGTTTGCTTAATTATGTGTGACTGAGTAGGGGTTTCGGGTTAAATAATGAATTTCAATTACTAAATGATGGCTGAATGATTAGCATCAAGTATCTCTGAGATACAAATTTAAACATTTCAAGTTTTAGTAAAATGAAACACACACATTTATCATATACATAAAGATGTATTTGTAGCTTTAACTAATTTATTAGTCTAGCTGCATCATTAGCCCATGACTAACTCCCTTGCCAGTAAGTCCCTGTGGAGAAAAACTCGCACACTGGCACAACAAATAAATTGCACGATGCGTAAACAAAGCATAATTAACAAAAAGAAAAGCAGAAAATCCTGGTAAAAAGATCTCCTTGGGAAAATTATGCAAAAAGCGGAAATAAAGTACAAATTTATGTTGTAGAACTGTACCAAAGGATTCAGCTTGGGTAGCCTGAATGGGTTTCATTCGGTGTCTGCTAATTTGCTAAGCTCGCTTAGAGCCACTTTGCATTGCTTGGCGCCGCCCTGGAGAGGGGTAGTGTATATAGTGTGTGTGTGTGTGTGTGTGGTGTGTAGGTGGGTATTATCATTAGAATTTAAATTGCCTTTTGCTGCCGGTTAAAGGTAAAGGTAAATAATTCGTGGCGTCGCACAACGGTTGGCATATTTTTTTATGAGCTTATTCAACCTTCTATCTTGTGGTGGGTTGCTTCTTTCCCTTTTGTCTGCCTGGGGCCACTAATTTAAGCACCTTCCCCCTAAGCTTGCTTATCTAGCTGCATATTTAATTAACCGCAATACGCAGAGCGGAGCATAAGAGAAAGGAAAAGTGTAACATGGAAATCTGGGCTGAAATAACGCACAGAAGTTGCAACATTCTTTGACAGATTCCCCGAAACAAATATTATGAATACTGCGCAACAAACTAACCATGTAGTTAACTTTAGCAACTCTCTAGATTTTCACTTGGCTTTTATCTTATTTAACTTTTATTATCTGTGCTGATAAGCATTATCTGACATGTGTATGGCTGGTCTTTTCATGCTGTTCGCGTTGTTTTTGTTGTTTCTGCAGTTGGCATTTTCAAATAGTTGTGAACTTTATCGCAGAAACAAACAGCGAGTGGAGTACAGTATATACATACGATTCATGTAGCTCATGTGGCGGTGCCGCATTTTGTGGCTGCCACGCCCACAATGCCCGCTTGCCACATGTCGCTTATAATTTGCTGTAACTTTTCGCGTGTCTGTAAACTGACATTTCGGCTTGTGCGGTTTCCATGCGATGCTTTTGACAACAACAACACAAACAATCTAAGGCATTATGACTGGCATTTGTACCCTGTTCTCAGTACAATTGTTTGTAGAAATGTATGAGTTGATGAATTAAATTAATATAATTTGCATAATTGAAATGTGATAAAAAAATGAAAGAGTTTAATGATGCTACAACTGCCAAAAGTTTGATTTGGAACAATACTCAGTCAGCAGAGAGAGCTTGAGTAATAGTACTAATGCAATAATGCAATTGCTAGAGTATGCTATACGCGTCTGAAGTTTGATAGAAAAACTCTTAAAGAAACTGCGCATTATGTTATCACAAAAGACAGAAATCGGTTCATATTCATTGATGTTCGTTTTCTTCTATTTAAACTTTGATTGTTAGACTACATAAACTTTAGAAATTATGTCCAAGCACAGGGTATGCTCACATCGGTTATACACAAACAAACTCACACATATATTTGTTTAAACTGTTTCACTCACTCTCTAAATATATATATTTTATAGCTTTTGTTTATGTCTCGACGATGACATTGAAACAATTCATAAACTCATATGCCTAATGTATCTTTTAGTCTATTCTTTAGCTCGGCAATCAGTCAAGATTATGTTTATGTTTACAATTTTCAAGCTAGATGCTTTTGATTGACAGTCACATGTCGTTCCATAAATATCTCTGTGTTCTCCGTTTCTCCTCCCACTCTCCTCAGTTGTGCCAAAAACTTGGACTGTGCTAAATTTTTATCCATTACAAAGTGACATGCGAAATAATATATATTATTCTTGCATTTGACATGTTTTCGTTGCAGCTGTCGAAATTGTGTAATGATTTATCGCCTCGTTTTTATAGAGAGTAAAATTAAATTTCAGATCTTTAAAACCACCGGAGCCGAAGTCTACAGTTTAAGGCAACCGCAAAGTTAATGCACTTTTAATATGCACATAATTACGTTATGCATTTCGAGTGCAAGGCTTACCAGCGCCCGAAAGAAAAGAGAAAATCACAAAAGCTCCACCAAAACGAAAGAAAAAACAGAATAAATAATAATACTTGTATTTTTTTCCGTGTTGATAACATGCGAAAATGTAGTTAACATTGCAAAACAGTAACGAATGAAGTGGAAGTGCAGCAGCCAGAGGAAAAAAACACAAAAACACACACAGAGAGTAAAACGAGTGCGCACAAAAGTATGCAGCAATAACTGCTGCAGCAGCTAGACTATTGTCCGTGTGTGTGTGTATGTTTGTGTGTGTGAGTCTCGGTCTTGTATCTATTTGTGCGTCTGTCTGCATTTCCAGCTGCATAAAGTTCGCATTTAATTTCGTAGCATTCACCAAAAAAAATGGGAAATAAAGAGAAGACTAACTCTACCACACCGAAGCTCAGATACGCTTAAAATGTATATCTGTAGTACTTCTATATAATTGGAATTAAAAAGATTCGATGGTATACTATCTCAGTTCAGATGAAACAAGTTTACGAGTTGAATTCAGTAAGTCTATATTCTATTTATCCCACTGATAACTCTTACTGAAGGTTGATATTATCAAAGAATATGTCTCCCACTACAACGAGCTGCATCTCACTTCAAACAATGTGCATATCTTTCAAGGTTAGGGTATAACAATTGCTGTTGCCTTTGCTGCCAAACGTCGTTTTTCACAAATATCTGTTTCGTTTCTTACTTTTGTTATGTTGTTGTTGTAGTTACATCATGTTTGGCCGCGAGTTACCATTTGTGTGTTACAAATGGAGAGAACAACGCCAAAAAAATAACATTGCAGAGTACAAACAACAACTTCAACAACAACAAACACACACACACACATGTATAAAGTTGTTGTCTGTGCGGTGTCTGCAGCTATCCCTCTATCTTTTGTCTAACATCATCTCTCTTGAACACACTAGCAAATACTGGCGCAAATTAAATGCAATAACATGCGAGAAGGGGTCACAAAAAAGAAAAGCAAAAAAAAGTAAAAAGGAAAACAATGAAAATCAAGAATATTCAGCAACCAGTTGCAACGACGACGCAGCGGAAACCCCGCAGGAGTGGAGACTATATAAAAGGGGTCCGCAAGAGGCAAATGGCTACAAGTCAGACTCCTTCATCGCAAAAGTCTGTCTGTCCCCCCCTCTGTCTGTCTGTCTGTCCGTCCATTTTAGTGTGGGTAAAGTGCCACGCTGAAGCAATTATAGCCAAAGTGAAGATGTAATCTTTATGTGCGGTGGTACTGCACTTGTAGTGTGGTTTATGGTCTACGTGTAGCTGCAGATGGAAATGACAAATAACTTCATCTTTTCCGTGATATATGTACACGTGACGTACACTCACATACACACACGATATGCAGTTGTGTGTGTGTCTGTGAAAGCTCTTAAATCTCTGCGACAATTCCATTTTAGTTACGAGTAGTTGCTTCACAGTCACAGTTCTAGTGATAAAGAGTACACTGGGACAAGTAAAGTTCTATAAATTGAAGTTTTTATCCCAGTGTATTTGTAATCTCGATTAACTTGTTCCAATCTTTTCAAAAAACATGTAAAGAACATTTCATATGAATCCAAATTTTCTGTTTACCTTTGTGAAAAGTTTCAATTATTGTAAAACTTTTACAATTGAACAAAACGATAAGAAAATTGAGCAAAATGAGGGAACTGAGGAGGTTGGCGTAAATAATAAAGAGGAACAACTTAAAGCAGTCATCGCTGAAGAAAGACCACAATCAAGCAAGAACGCCACAAGAACCCAAAATACACTCATTGAATCGGAAGAATGTGATCTACAACGTACACAAGCCGTTCAGTTCAGTAAGAATAAACCAGAAATAGCGGAACGAAGGGTATTAGAAAGTACAAGAAGCGTTACAAGCAGAGAGGAAATTCGCACCAAAAGATGGAGAAAAGTTCTACTTGTCGTGTGTTATGTTTTGATCTTGATAGGAATGTTTGTCGTTATTATCTTTGCAGTTAGAAATGGCTAAAAATAATGAGTTGAACGAAAAGGGAAGAACTTGAATTAAATGCTTTAGTCACCAAACCGAGTTGCTTTTTCCCCTAGTCTTGTTGCAATTTGCATTCAGACTACAGTCTGTGCCAAAAGTGCGTTACACTCTATACATCTTTTTTGCTCTGACCACTGACTGACCGATGACTGATGCCGACTACAGTCGGCTGACTGACAAGAGGCACTTGAGTCTAGTAACTGTTGTCATTGAGGCAAGTTGACCTGCAACTCTCTTCACACACACACTCTCACACACACATGCAAACCAAATTTGTGGCTTTGATAGCCATTGCGTCCTAACCAAGTCGAGTGGCAGCCGTCCGTCAAGTACAACTCCATGGCCCCAGCTTTTGTTTCTATGCAAACCTCTCCACTCACTTGCGCATTTTCCTCCCTATATCTGTGAGTTTTTCCGGCCGCCTCTTTCTGTGTTTTTTGCCTAGTTGTGTTTCGTTTTTTTTCGGGTTTCGCTTTGCGCGGAAATGTGAATTAATTGGTTTAACAAAGTGCACTTGAATTGTGCTGCGGGTTGTGTTTGTGGTGTTGTTACAATTACTTTTTTTATTATTATTTTTATAATTACTATTGGTGTTTCTTGTGTGAGTTTGCCTGCATTGGGCGCTCATAAAACTTCAAGTGTCATCATAATAAACCAGACCCCAAAAAACACACAAGCAGAGAGTTGAAAAATGTGCTTTCTGATTGACTCTTTGACATTTTCGAACATAAATTCAAATTGAAAATGCTTGGCAATGAGCAAAGAGGGGCAATTGGAAAATTAAGAGGCAGCTTAACAGCATTTTGGGAAATACCAAACTTGATGCGAAAAGCTTTAAAGAAATTTGTAAAGTAATCAAAGAAAATTAAGTGTAAAGTAAAGATTTCATTAAAAATAATAGTAAAAAAAGAATAAAACAACTATTACAATTGTTATTGGGTATGACTAAACGATAAAATTTATTTTTAATGTCGGAAGCTATATCTACTAAAAAGTTGTTGTTTCACTTCAAAAAAACTTAAGTTATTTTATCGTCATCATGATTAATCATTATCTAATGTAATAGCTGTTGAATTTCCTCAATATCAGAGCAAGCTCATAGAGTATAACTTGAAACCTAATGCGCTGTAAACACCCACTAAAATTAGCTGTAACTAAGTTACTTTGATTGCCTTGAGAGTAAATTAGTGAAGTTGCAACTTCTTCAACTTTCCATTTCGCTGCTGCACCTTAGAGGCCTCTTCTGTAGACCCATTCAAGCGTTATAATTTTTAACTAAACACACAATTAATACTCGAGTGGACAACTGACCAAAGGCAGAAAAACAAAAATATAATAGAGCATAGCTTCAATCAAACCACTTTTTAAGAGCCCACGCAAACAGCTGAAACAGACAGCCGGACAGACAGTGTTTTGAAGTGCTTCTAAAAAACAACAACCTACGCACCAGATGTGTTTGTTTCTTTTGTTTATAATAATCCTAAAGTATAGAGTGTAGGGTATATAAAGCAAGGTTTCTGGGTATCTCAAATCTTAGCTAACTAATATTTCGATCAGTGACCTGAAATCACTTGCCAATTAGTGTTAAAATCTCTTAAAAACACTAACTAAAACTGAATTTTCAATTACATGTAATCGTAAGCGTAATTAGGCTTCGGCGTGTTTTTTAATGTTTGGTTTTTTTTTTGTTTGTTTGTGAACTTGTTTTGGTTACTTGTTGCTTTGCTGTGTATCTGTCGCCGCTGCCGCCGACGCCACAAGCGTCAACAGGTAAACGTAAACATGCCCCGCACACACACACTAACACACACGCAGACTGTGAGTCTTACAAGACATCGAGACTCCACAGAGACCCAGTAAAAGACTAAGCAATACGGCATGTTTGACATTTGTTATTGACCAAAATGCTGCATGCCCCACCTTTCGAGGGCCGTGCATATTTTCTTGTCTTTATGACGTTGACGTGAAAAACTTGTTAACGAAAAGCGCCGCTGTTGTTGTTGTTATTGTTTCGAAAGTGCGGAAATCTGTTTATGAATGAAATGGGAACTCACAGACACATGCCCAGACTGTGTCGATTGTGTTGTCATTTGATAAATAATCGGCTTTATCGAACTGCATGCTAAATCACATTAGCATTAGCATCGCCTTCAAAACTTGAAAGTTTATCAACTTCAAATTCAAGTGTTCTCTATGGGCTCTTAGGGGGAATATTTTTCTCTCTACTTCAAGTGTCGGACTACTGTTTATATATGCATTTGTGTTGAAGAGTTTTGAACAGATTGATTCGATTTTCAAGTTGAAAAACTCTTGACCTTTAGGTTGAAGTGCGTAGTTTGTTTAAAGACTGGCAGGAATGATTAATTTTATGAACTATATAAATAGATGAGTTATAAATAGTTATAAAGAAATGAGGAAAGTAAGTCTGATGGAATTTTAACAGAATCTAAAACTCATTTAGCAGTAAAGCTATTATAGACAAAAATAGATACTAGTGCCTATATCAACTAAAGAAGGTTTTGAGAACTTGAATTATTCTAAAAGTTATCGCCTAATCTAGTGTCTAGACTGCACGGAAAGACAGAGTATACTCTTACTATAATTTAATATATTTTCAAAATTCCCTAAAATATTATTTTAAAACTTCTTAACATATCTCGAAATAGTTAAATAGTCCAAGCCCACAGTAGATTTAAAAAATATCCAAAACTTGAATCAATGCATTTAAATTACGCTCATTAAACGTTTGAACAACATTTGCCAACTCCATTGATGTTATTTGATGTCATTAAGCATGAATTCGGTCATTGTTTAAATTATGCATGAATTTGTGTTCATTCAATAGCACAGAGATTTTTAAATTGTTTTATTATATTATAAATTAAAACAATGTTATGCATTTATCACAATGGAAAACTTTTGTTATGTTTTTCTCTTTATGTGGCATAAAAAGTTGCCGTTGCACAAATTTCAATTTCAGTTTCACTTAGAACGGAAAGAGGACGTAGATATGTGTGCATAATTAATGCATATTTCACTTTAAAATGCACACGCATACACTGCACACACACACGCACACACGCACACACACCCTACACACATACGGAAGGTAAAATGGCGACCGAGTGTGCCAGCATTTGCGTATGTTGCTTTAAGCAAAAGATTTGCGATTAATTGTTGCATGGCGGATTCAATTTACATCTGTGTGTGTGTGCATACACACCACACCATGTATGTAAAGATGCATTGACTTAAGCCTGTGATGGGTGTATGTGTGTGTGCGCGTGTATGAGTGCTTTGTACGCCTGCAACTATACAGCGTTTTGATGCACTGCAAACTATTTGCATACCAAATAAATCAAAACTATTTTGATTCGATTTCTTTTGCACAGTTTTGATTTAATTGCATTAAATGTAATTTATCGATTCATTAAAAAACTCCATTAAACTAGTGAATGAATTTTTAATGTTCACAATTTGCCGGGCTAAAGAACCAACAAATTCACGCTTTTTCGTTAGACCGTAATCAACGCGCGTCCGGGCGCATCTCAGAACACGAACTAAACGCACGATGGCAAACGCCAATTGCTAACCAAAGCCGCCGAAGCGGCGACGTCGACGCCGACGTTAACGTTGACGCTGAAGTCACAGCATCCACAGCAGCAGCAGCGTGGAGTCGGCATCATGCATCGGCATGTGCCGAGATAACAAAAACAGAGAACGAAAACGAAAACACAACAGACGCCGCAAGAGAGTGACCCGCTCTCCCAGTGTAGACTTCCCACACTCTCGCTCTACACGGGCGAACAGCCGGTAAATATAACGGTAAAGCGCCGGCAAAATATAACAAAGATAAAACGTGACGCAAATACCCTAGATATAAATATTTTAATTATTTTATATTTGAATTTAGTTTAATGTAGTATTTAACAATATTATTTATGTACAAATCAAATAGAAAACCAATAATGGCATAAGTAATACTATTTTTGTTGGTTTTATTAGACTTTAATTTATTGTTTGTATGCAAGGAAATGTTACGCATCACTGCTCTAATATACCCTCTGTAAAGGTAATACAGGTAAACAAAAACAAAAGTTTTATCAAAGTTGTTATCAGCCGATTCAGCATTGCCAACATCAAACAACAAACCAAAAAGCTCTTTGGAGAGTATTCAAAGCTTTTAACTACACCGTATATGCACAGTTAGAAAGCTTTAAGCTTAGAGCTAGGAGAGCAAGGATGTATCCTGTGCATAAACCAAAAAAGCTTTCGGGCAGCATTAAGCACACACCTATAGGAAGCGCGATAATATTAATAATTCAAAAAATTTATCTGACAGAATATGTAAGCCTTACAAAAGCTTAAGCTTTAAGTAATTTGTAGGAGGAATCAAAGCTATTATTAAAAAGAATTTTGAAAATACTAAAAATAAAACTTAAAATATTTTTAGACCCTGTACTTTAAAAAAGTACAAAGGGTCTATTAAGATTGTGCAAGGCCGAAATGTATGTAACAGGCAGAAGGAGGCGTGGCAGACCCCACAAAGTATATATATTCTTGATCAGGACGACGAGCTGAGTCGATCTAGCCATGTCCGTCTGTCTGTCTGTCCGTCTGTCCGTCTGTCCGTCCGTCCGTCCGTCCGTCCGTCCGTCTGTCCGTCCGTATGAACACCTAGATCTCGGAAACTGTAAGAGCTAGAGACATCATATTTGGCAGGTAGATGCCCCTATAGTGTAGGCAGATCAAGTTTGTTTTAGATTTTTGATACCTCCTCCCCCTCCCCCAATAACCGCGAAAAACTGCCACGCCCACAATTTTAAAGATACAAACTTGTGTTTTGGCATACGATAATCTTATGATAATCTTTATCTGGGCTGTGAATTGTGGCTCAATCGGATAATAAACACCGGAGATATTCAAGATTAAATTCCCTGTACTAGGTAAGGGGGGAGCAGCGCGAGCGTATGTGTGGTTGCGTTTGACTTTGCGCTATGTGTGCATGTGTGAGTGTTTGTTAGTGTGTGTGTGTGTGCGAAGGAAAGTACAGGGTCTCGTACTGTCGGTAAAATCCGACTGTAGCTTTCCGAGTTTTTTTTTTTTTTTTTGAGTCCAAAGCAAATCTTAATTTCTGAAAATATATTTAAAAAACTTAAAGAAATTCTGATTTCTATAAAACAAGTCCACAAGGAAAATGAGAACACAAACAAATTGAAAACTTTGGTGAAATGGAAAAGCATTTAAAATAATTGCCTTAAACAGTCGAATCTCTAATTATAAGACAAGGGCAGGGGCGGCCTCTTGAGTAATGATGATAGCGATCATAATGATGCTAAAGCAGATGATGATGCTGCTGATGACGTCCTAGGGCCAGTAACCCAAGCACACTAACCAAACAAACAAACAAACAGACGCCACCATAGAGCACTTGAAATACACGCCGCACTTTTCGAGAGATGTGTGGGTGCGTGTGGAATGGGATGGGGATGGAGGTGTACCCGGGTGTCGCTGATAAGTGCCACGGCACAGAGTCCGAGGGGAACAGGGAAAGGGCAGAGAAAAAGCACATACAAT
Organism: Liodrosophila aerea; assembly: GCA_035045005.1. Lineage (NCBI taxonomy): Eukaryota > Metazoa > Arthropoda > Insecta > Diptera > Drosophilidae > Liodrosophila > Liodrosophila aerea. The sequence goes on from JAWNNL010000753.1 coordinate 1,610,435, forward strand.
TAATGTGTATCAGTGTGTGTGTGTGTGTGTGTGGTATGCAACCCATTCAAGCTATTTGGCGATTCGGATTGCAAATGCAATTGAGACATTAAGTGTTCCAAGCGGGTGCAACTCGTTCCGATCCGTGCCGGTCATCAAAGCATCCAACATCATCAGCAACAACAACAGCGACAACAAAGTAAGCAAATTCGAGTGGATTCACATCATTGGGTACTATTGGTTTGATGGGGCATGGGGGGATGCCAGCACTTGAGCTCTGATCTGATATCATGCACAAATTGCTTGCATGCTTCATGGCCATATAGGGAAAATGTTTAAAGGGGAAAATTAACTGATAAACTGGAGAGAGATTGGGAGAGACCGTGAGGGCAGGGGAGCTCACCAAATGCGGGCTAATTTACGATGAAAACACATTAGGCTAAAACTCATTTGGAAAATGGCAAAGCAATGAAATCAGAGAACTTGCCCGTAGGTCAGAAATGCAAAAAACAATTGAGGCAAATACACTTCGAAAATCAACATATTTAAAGGAAATGTGCAGAATTTTCCACAGAGAGTCATCATTTTAAATAATTAACTAAAATGAAGTATATTATAAGAAGATTCTATATACGTTGACTGAAATGTGTATTTCACTTGTAAATTTAAAGTTTAAATAAAATCATTTCTATTTTAACCACTGTATTTTCTCCTTGACTGCGGCACCATACAGTGCACACAAAAACCACATTTGAGAGCATAAATCTGTCAGTTAAGTGCACATTAATTGTTGTACAAAGGCAGCTCTTGGTGTATTCATTCAATTCATATGGGGTCATTCGAATAAAGTAAGAGTGCACTCACCTTGAACATCAGAGGATTGCGTTCAATGTCCGCTTCAGCATTTTCACAGAGTGTTTCCGTTTCCGAGAGAAAAGCAAGAAACTGTAATATAAATAAATTATTAACAATAGAATTTATATTCGCATATAGAATTCGACTTACCTGATCCATGGCGCGATCGAATGATTGGAGATTATGAACAGCCGCATGTAGTTGTTTGCCACGATTGATGACTCCATTAGTCAAGTTCAAATAACTGCATAAAAGATAATGTATATTAATTGGGTATAGATAAAAGCTCGTTATATTATTCTTATTATATTATAATATTATAAAATTAGCTAAAATATGGAATATATTTGACTTCTCATATTTAAATTTCTGCATTCAAGTAAATTTTTTCTAAGCACCCCAAAAGACATTTGCAAGCCTTAGCATATACCTATCACAAGACTGTCTGCTCTACTTAACAAATATATTCCACTTTATAAACTATACACAACACTCGCACAGCCAAGTTTTAAGCAGCTCACAAAATTTCTAAACTAGTATATTCTCTCAAGGATAAATCTACATAAAAATGGCAGAGGAAAACTGGCGTTGAGTCGGCCAAGGCAGATCTTTATACTTGCCATAGCCATAGGCAAAATGCAAGTCATTAAATGGCATTAAGGGCAAAATTCCCACAACTGATTTGAATTTAAATTGCGCAAATGTTCTGCATATCATTAAGAGACCAGGAGGCAAGCAAGGCAAAAAGTCAGTGAGGACGATTGCAGGACGATTTTCCGCTTTTCAATATATGCAGCAGCACTCACCGTTGATTAATGGCTTCCGTCATCTTCTTGATTCTGGTCGTATCATCGTTGGGATAGACTGCAATTAGTTTCTGTGTCAAATCACTAAAGAGCTCAAAGTGCTGCTTATTCTGATGCAACTCGGCGTGGAAGGACTACAAAATGCAAATGCAAATACGAAAAATAGATTAATTTATGCACTACTTAAGAGACTAGAGACTACAGACTACAGACTAGATACACTTACCTTCTGCTCCTTCTGTTGGGCCTCCAGTATATCAGCTGTGGTGGCAACGGTGCCCATACGTTCAGTTCTCTGCTCCATGCGTGCCAGCCACTTCTCTAGCTCCAGACGTTTCGCCTCAAACCTGCACAAATTGGAGTACGTGAACAACATTACATCAAGTACACTGTGCCGAAACTAAGTACACTTACCGCTGTGAGTCGCTCAGCATGTTCTTCAGCTGTGCCGCACGCTGCAGCACACACTGCGACGTCTCATCCCAATGCTCCCTGAGGCGAGTCACTGTGGAAAATAAGACATGTTTTTAGTTAAATTAAGGCTTAGTCATATTGATTTGTTACTGTTAAAACAATCTATTATTTATTGAGGCACATAAATTAGCTGGAGTTGTCATCTAGTACTGAGAGGAGCGGGGACACCTATGGGACCCGCACCCCATTTGCACATATAGTATTCAACTGTTATTCCATAAATTAACGTCATGCAAATTACAATTAGTACAAACTGACGTTAGCTGTTGTGGACTGTGTTTGCGTTGAACACGAATTATTTTTCAGTGTATTTTGTGAGGGATTTATTTGTGGTTTAACGTATTAGTTGGGCCCCCGTCTGATACTCTCTTTTGGGGAAAAGGCTGTTAAATGTCACACACAACTTGGTTAGGATTAGCACAAAACTGTGGGCGTTACCTTTCAGAAAGCAACGAATATAGTCTAAATCCGCCGAACAGTGCGGTGCTATTGTGAACTGTTTCAATTCTAGCAATACGATATGGTAAGAAATAAAAAATTATATATGAAATATTTTAAGTAAATTAATGTAGTAAAGTAGAGTACTGTAAATATATTGTAATTGGTTCTGTATTTGCAAAATGAATATTGAATAAAATATGTAGTATGATATATAAAAAAATATATAATTTCAGTATTATATTGTATTTATTTCAATAAGTAAAAGCTATATAAGAGCAGATAAATTAAAAGTTTGACAATATAATATACTTAATACACACTCTAAATTATATGTAGGCATGATTGTTGTGTTGAGAAATCTGTTCATTAATAATAATAAATTAACCGCGTATTAGATAAGCAAATCATTTGAGGAAATCTGTCTTATATTTTCAATACTATAATAGATACTTTTCTTGAAAAAATATCTTAATATTTCACAGGGATGATATTCAACAGTCTCAACGTTCCCATGAAGGAAATTTTTACCACACTTCTATGTTTATATTTTTTATACTACACAAACTGAAAGTACCCGATAATTGAGTACGCTTCGAACTTAATTTAAGTATAAAATGAACTTAAATTGAAATAAAATGACCTAAATTTCAACTTAATACAAGCCCAACATACTCCTAAGATACACATTACGCAGCACGCTTTTCCCTTTCTCTTACCAGGCATTCCTCCGGCAGCTGTTTGAGTCATTTGGGTCTCATCATGCGAGGAACGACGACGCATACGCAGCTCTTCCCGTGACAATGCACCGGCTGCAACACCAGCGCCGGCAGCAACCTGAGCGGCAGCAGCAGCGGCGGCCGCAGCTGCCCGAGATTGAGCCTGATGCTGGAGCAGAGCAGCAGCTGCCGCTGAGCCTGGCAACTGACCCATATTGTGCACCACCTGTGGTGGTATATTACCCAACAGCTGTTGGCGTATCTGCTCACGGAATTCGCTGCTCAGCGGCATGGGTGGCTGTGGCGACTGCTGCGGCTGTTGCTGGGATTGATTTGCTGCTGCTGCTGCTGCTGCGGCGGCTACTGCTGCTGCACCACCAGCATGATGACCAGCAGCTGCAAGATTGTTCTGCATGCGATGGCGACTGTACTGCAGTTCCAGTGGTAGATTACGATCCAGCGAACGCATGTGATGCTCAATGGTGGAGCGCATGGATTGCTCCACTTGCGATGCCGAGGCAGACGACACCGAGGAGGAGGATGAGTTGTGCAGCGATTGCTGTTGAGCCTGGGCCCGCAGCTGCTTCAGTTCCTCCAGTGATTGTCTTGAGTCGCCAGCTCGACTCTCATCCAATGACAAGTTTCGCTCATAGTTGTTGCTACGCAGATTCACAGAGCTGCCCAGATGCCGACCACCGCCAGCAGCCAAGCTGGCCTTAAAGCTCAGATCGAAATTGTTCTGCACGGCCGCCTCCAGGCTGCGCAGATTCATCTGCTCCTGCATGGCACGTTCCATGTTCCGTAATCCGCTCTCAATGCCACGCAGTGCATCCTCCGAACCAAACTCTTCTGTGGGTGACACAGCCGCAGGTGCTACTCGGTGATTCAGCTTCTTGGCCTCACTGGCTCTGGTCGGTGCTGGCGAAGGCACCGGATTGTTCCCATTGGCCATGGCATTCTTGGAGCTCTGCTCGCTAAGAGCTGCCACCGCCGACTGCAGCACCAGAGGCGGTGGGGGTGGTGGCATCTCAAAGGGATTTGAGCAGCGCCTGGCCGCCATGCCCTCAGCCGAGAGCGTAGAGTGTTTCTCTGGTGGCGGCGGTGGTTTGTCTTTAAACTTGAGTCCGGTTAGCGGCGAGTTTTGTGCGCTGTTCTGTGCCGAGCTCTGAGCAGATGCAGGTTTCTTGGGCAATGGCGGCGGGTGGCGCATCGGTGGTGGCAATCCAGGCACCACCATAGTCTGGCCATCGGGCAAACTCTTGAGGCTGTGTCGCTTGGGTGGTATTTCCGGCGGTGCAGTACGCTCACTTGCACCACGTGCCGGTATCGCTGGCACCGGACGACTCTGCGGAGGCAACGGTGGTGGTCCACCAGACTTCTGGCCTGGCATGGGTGGTGTGGGTGGCATTGCTCCTGGCTCCTGGGAAGTCTGTTTGCGCAACAACTGCTGCGCTCGGAGTGCTGCCTGTGCGGCTAGTTCGGAATTGAGGCGTGGTATTTGTGGTGCCAGTTTGGGTCCTTGTTCATCGGGCACCGTGGGCGGCACTGGAGGCGGCGGTTTGGCAGTCATCGTTGGTATAGGGATTTAGAGTTTCTGGGATTTGTCTGATTTATTGTGCGTGACGTTGTGCGTTTTGGTTGAGAGCTTGGGATTATGGGTGACGGTTTCTCGTTTTCACAGCATGTGCTTCATCACGTACAGTTTTTGATATGTGGGATATGCATATTGTCCGACGCGATTCAATTGAAAAATATGCCTGCATGTTGACATTGGTAATTGGTAAACATTCGCACGGAAATACGGAGACACGGAAACACTGGCAACACACCGGGCAACCCCTCTCAGCGTCATCCTTGGCCATTGCCAGCGACTCCCTACAACGCGGTTTTTCGGCTTTGGTCTGGGTTTGTTTATACAATGTGCCGGAAATCCAACACACTTACAGGCCACAACCAAACACACACATACACAAACACACACAAACACTCACGCACACGCACAAATGAAATTAAAGAGCGTCCTTTGCACTCGAAGAGAAACCTACTTCTTTCTCTCATCTCACACAATCCTTCAGTCTCTTAACACTCTCTACTTTTAAGCTCTCTTTTATTTGCTACATTTCTCTCTGGCTTATTCACCACACTTTGCGGCCATTTCTGTGCCGGCTGTCAACGCACAGGCGGCGTTTTACTACTCTCTGCCAAACGTTGCATACTTTTTGGCGCTGCTTTTTGACTTGACTCTCTCGTAGTACAGTGGAACACGGTGGCTAAAAAACTTATAAAATCAGTAAAAACAAAAAGAAATTATAGAGCTTTAAAAAAACTCCATAAAATCAAGAATTTTTACAGAACATGCTGTAAAAATCATATACCATATATGTACACTGCAATTACTACAAACTCGAGCAACAGCTTATATGTATTTTCATTTAAAAAATTGTCTAACTATATCAATAAATAAATGAAGAATTCTTTAAATTAAACTCGAAATGGTTTAAAAACCAAAAGATCTTAGTAAAAATATTTCAAACTCAACTTGAACTACATATTTTCTTCAAAAATTAATGTACTCGTAAGTTCAATTTGAATAAATCAAAGATATGTAAAAGAGAAACTTAGTATTTCTCTCTAAAAAAAAAAATACATAATTTATTAAATTAAAATTGTACTCATATTCTATAAAAGAATTCTGAATAATTGTTATACTTTTACACAGTGTACCAAAGCTATATTCTATTACATTACTAATGTTTCAGTTCAGTTCATTGTATGCAGTGCTTACTGTAGTGGTTTTTTTCAAACGAGTCTGCAATCAAGTGCACCTGTGTGCACACTAATGCAACCACACACACACACAGATAAATACATACATATGTAGAGTAAACTTCAACAGAGCAGCACACTGTGGCTAGCATTTGCCTTTTACTTCTGTTTATTTTTTTTTTGGCACCTGCAACAACACGGTGCAACAGACATGTTTATTCATGTTCGTTTTGCTGGCGTTACGCTGTTGTTGTTGCAATGCCATGTGCGATTCAACAGTACGCTTTCATTGTGCTCGTCCAGGCATTTAGTCAGTCAGTCACTCAGTCAGCCATTCAGTCCGTCTGTCAGTCATTCAGTTGCTGTTGCTGTTGCTGAATCCGGCGGCATGGCGGCATTAAGAGTCGTAAAACAGCCCGTGGCAGGTGCATTTAACTTCTGGCAGACCTTTAAATGCATATAGTACTCGTCTCGGCCATTTCGCTGACTGCATTTTTATTGTCTACCTCTGCTCATGCCGCTTCCTTTGTGCTGCAACTACAAATTGTTGCACTATCTTTGTCTGGCCGTATCCCTATATCTCATACTTTTTACAACTGCCTTCTGTACTTAACTTCTCTTTTCCGTTGCTTTTGACCTGACTACGTTTAATAGGGGTTTCGCTTTTAATTATGTGCAACCGTAAAGTGTAGCACCAAGCTGATGTTTCCTCTATGCTTTCTGGGCACTTTTCTTCTTCTTCGTTCAGCACTAATTACTAGCATTTTAACCACGCTCTTCACATAAGCTAAAAAAGTCTAAGCTGTGCCTGTTTAATGAAAGAGATTTGAGGAATTAACTATGAATACCTTTTTTTTTTCTTTATGATAACAGAGAATTGGAGAGAATTCGCACCACACCTAATGAGTTCTTTGTATATAAGCTTTTATGATAAGATTTATAATAATTAAATTTATAATAATTAAACTAAGGATTTATAAAAACAATATATAAAATATATACAATTTAATATATATTTCATTTGGTTTTCTTATCAACATTTAACTATTCCATATATCAATTTTAATATTCATATTCCCTATATTCACTATATACATTATGCTAAAAACAATTTCCCCCTGAAGTATATAATCCCGTGTGTCATGTGCTGCTTTAAGTCTCAACTAATATTGTGTGTAATATTTCTTTAATACACGATTGAGTCATGTACTGTTTTAAGCCCCGATAGCTAATCATTAATCATGAGCTTAAGGCAGGTTCCCTCCTCACACCCCTAATGAACGCATAACTGTTGATTTAGTACCTCAGGTGTGCCTGGCTTTAGGCTGCAGTATAAAGAAATTAATTTTCTAAACTTGAACAATTTGCTGTGCAGAGAACATAAAGTTTGTGGAATTAATTGTAAAGAAGCAGATTAAACTGAGGAAGTTAACTTGAAGCAGACTTTATTGTCTATTGTGAATTGAGTTAACCAAGGACTGTGGGCAACAACAACAACAACAAAAGCAACTTGAAAACTATTTTCATACTCAGCACGTTTGTGGTGTAGGTTGTAGGCACACACACACACACACACAGATACACACAGCCAGACATAAATGAAATGTAGTTTTCCGCCTTCAAGTATGCAATCAAGTCAAATAACTTGAGTGTGTGTTTCAACACCGTTTCCCTCAAGTTGTTCTTGCTGCTGCTGCTGTTGTTGTTGTTGTTGTGACGGTTGTTATTGTTGTATTCGCTATTGTTGCTTTTGCCATTTGAGTGAGCGTCGAGTTTTTTCGTGTATTCTCCATGCTTTTCCGCTGGCGTTGCTGTTTTTATGCGGCCTCCGCAATGAATTGCCATTCACAACACACACAGCCATGTATACACGCACACACACACACACACATCCATAGCCACCCCTCACGTTATGCTACATAATTTTTTCTCAGCTGCTCCTCGTCTTGGCCTGTGCGTTCTACGCGCTCATGTAATTTATTGAAACACATTCACAACAACAACAACAACAACCCAACTCAATAGCTTGTTGTTGTTGTTGGGTTTGTTGTTGTTTCCACAATATACGCCCACTTTATTTTGCGTCTCTTCTGTCGTTTTTATTGAATATTTATATGTAAATTTGCAGAACGTCCGAAATGTAGCATTTATTATTATAATTATAATGAAATTCTCCTTCTAGCCGTTTTTCCGTTTACTTTCTCTTGTTGTACATTAATTAATTAGGCAAATGATTTGTGTATAAGCTGAGTGTCATATTAGATTTATGTTTATGTTCCTAACTTATGTTTGAAGTCAAGGTAATTCCAAAATTTCATATAAGTTTAGCTATTTATGGCAGAGCACAAGGCCATTAAGTTGAGAAATTATGACGTATAAATTAGACATAAATTAAAATTTTGCCAAGCACTAAATTTAAAATATTACTTTTAAGTTAATGAATGTAATAAAAAAATAATAAAATAATAAACAGATTTTAATCAAATTTAATCAGGCAGTAAAAAAAAAATAATTTAATAAACACAAAAAAATTCTTTAAAAAAAAATTAACTCCTGCACGAAAAGAAAGACAAATTAAAATACAATTTAAAGCTAAAAATTTATAAAACCTTTACTTTTTATGTACTTTTTATGCAAATATTATTTAAATACATAAAAGTATCTTTCATTGACTTGATCAACAATTGTTGGAAAAATATAATCCCATCATTTAACTAATTTAAATTTCTTTTTTCAACACCTTTTGTGTAGTGTTATTTTTGACTTTATTTACTTTATTTTTAAATATATGCAACTTTACTATTCCTGAATTTTAATGGCATTTTATGCGCACAGAAAAACTTATGCTTAAATGCACATTAAATATGAATAATTCATAATGTGATTCATGTGATTTAATTGGCATTCGTATTCATATTCATGTACGCATTCAATTAAGCCAGACACAAGCATTTGCACATTGTTTACTTGAATAAAACATTTTCAATTATACTTAAACGCGGAGTATTTGCATTTTTTTACAATCAATTGAAAAGGGAAATTTATTGCGGATCTACTATTTCTTTTTTATAAATTCAGTTTTTTTTAGTAATTTTATTTTTATATCTATTTCCGTGCGCTTTTTGTTACAGTTCGATTCGACAACATTTTGCGGCTTTTTTTTGTTTTTTGCCACCCTCAGGTTTATTGATTTACACAAAAGCAACAACAAACAAAACAAGCGCGGCACCGGTGCACCAAGAGCGAGCGAGCGCGAGAGAGTAGGTGCGAGAGAGAGAGAGCGCGCGGGGGCTTGTCTGGGGGTAAATCTATATGTATATTGGCAGGGCTGGGCAATAATCCATTGTAGAAGAAAACTTTAAATGCCGTTTTGTGGTTTGACTTTTGCCGAAAAAAGAACGCATTCACACACACGCACACACATACACACACACACACACACACGCCGTAAAAGGTGAGCTAATTGTATGCAATTATTTCGAGCTCAAGTTACTCGGCAATTTACACAAAATTTACAGTCGCTTTTGTACAAATTGAAAGCAGAAATTTCCACGCGTCGGCTCGAATAAGAAATGAATATTCGTATAGAATTCACAACCGTTTTGCACGCAGTCAAAGCCCACGAATGTCCTGGGCTGACTGCTGTCAAAGTTCGCACTGTTTGCCGTATATCGAGCGCAACACAAAAAAAAGAGTACAACACACGGAAATCGCTTCACACTGCGCTCTTGAGAGAGATACTGCAGAGAGAGAGAGAGAGCTGGCGAGTGGGTGCTAAGCAGAGCGAGCGACCGTACGTACAGTGGGAGCAGCAACCCCAAACAATGGGTAAACAAAGCACGATAGACAGCAACCCCAAACAACAACTCACCCACTCCACCCTCTCCACCACACGGGCAACAACCACCCACCTGGCGGTTGGCTCTCGCTCTCTCAGTTGTACTCTCTCTTTGTGAGTTACTTCTCTTTAGCCGGCATTCCGTCAGTTTTGTTTTGCTTCTGTATGCCATGCGCATTGGTTTGCTCCATAGCCTTTAGCGGGAGACCGGAATTCACTCTGGGGCCAGCAACCTCTTCCTGCCACATGTTGTGCGTGCGGCAGGCGCGGCGTAGCATGGCGTGGCGTGGCGTGTGTCTGCCGCAAACCTTGACAACTGATAAGAAACTTTTTACATCAGCTTTGCACAGGGTTGCACACACACTCGCACTCGCACTCACACCACGCAACTCAACATGCCGGGGCTATTGACGGAATTTGTGTGCCGCCGTTCTTGTTACTGTTGCTGTTGTTGTGCGCTCTGTTTTCATAGCGTACTATATAGTATTTGTTTTTATCCCCCTATTCCAGCTCTTATCACCTTCATTTGCTGGGGTGGTTATCACGTGGAGGCCTACTCCAGTTGAGTCGTGTGCAATGGCCCTAATGACTGCAAGCCCAAAGACTTGGTACAACGCTTTGATAAACAGTGCGAGAAATAGAAAAAAAACAAGGAAAAGTTCACAAATGTAATACAACATTGTGAACTAATTGTAAACTGTCCAAGTTGACTTCATTTTAATACCATTAATTTTTACAATAATAAATAAAAGGAAACTAAAATAGATAAGATCTATCTAAAAAAATTAATACTTTTAATCCTTCTTCAATTCAGACTTAATCTTATGAGAGCTAAACTACATTTTCATTTCATATAAGTCACTTGAATTTACTAATGCAGTTGGAGTCCTATGAATACTAAACAATATTATAATATACATATATATATTTTTATTTTAACATATAGTTTAGTGTACTTAGATAAAGTGTACTTTAAAGCATTTCTATTATTTCCAAAACATTCAAGAAATACGAGTACGAGTATGTTTAGTTTTATTAAAGCATAAAATATTTTCACTTTATATAATGAGAAATTTCAGAGTTTTCCTCAACAGTGCCCTGAGGCACAAAAGCAGAAGAGTAAAACACATAGAAGGAAGAAGATAAAAGACAAACGCTCTTCATTAAATGTATTTCTTTAATGAATTTATAAACTCAATGCAGTTGCTTTAAATTAAATTCAATTAAAATTCCGTCTAAGCTGGGCCAGGGGTAGGGGATGTGGAAGTGGAATCATGCATGCAAATCTGCTCTCATACATGACAAGCACGTACAGTTAACCCAAGACAATTTGCGTAATGAGTGAGAGTATCTCTGGCTCCCAGTTGGTAAAGAGAGACTATACAAAAAAATATACTATAGTATACTATAAACAACTCGGGAAAACGGCAACATTTTCCTGCCTGCGCCTGACTGTGTGAGCAGCTGCAGGCAAGGACATTCTGTTGACATCAAAATGCATAGCTCTAACGGTAAAAAAGTACAAGCTACGACGTGTAATATTTTACAGAAATTTTTTACATAACTCTACATCATTCTCCTTTACTGGCGTTCTGTGTGGTAAACTATCTGAGCGAATAACTTGCTAACTGAAAAGACTGACAACCATGACAATTATTTAATTTAAGACTGCTTTCTATTTTCGTCGTCGCTTTTAAAGGGGGTTGCCTGACTGATAAGGAGAGGGGGTGGGCGTATTGGGGTGGTGTTGAATGCTCAAGTTTCATAAAGCCAGCGCTAAGGCCAAAGAGCCCAATTGCCCTGAGCCAAAGGTCTGAGGTTAAGGAGCTATAAAGACTACACTTTTAAGTAATTAAAAAACAAAAAGAGAAATGGGAAAAAAAATAACAAATTTACGAAGAATATTTAAATACACTTTAAAAACGAATTCAGATAAATTATAGTTTTAAATTGAAATCTTCATAATGATATGAAAATCTATCTATTCATTGCAACTTACAGCATTTTGATAAGGGAAGAGATAATTAGAGCACTTCAAGTCGAACAGACTGCAGCTACAGTCGAGCGCAATCGACTGAAGAACTTTACTACATTTTAAACTGCCTGACAAAGTCCCTATGCCTTTGGCTAGAGCATCTACTCAAAAAAAGGAAAAAATATATATATACTCCTTGCTAGCACAGACACAGAGGCCAGGAAGCTCTAGCTAAGCAGACAGACAAGCGAAAGGGTGCGGGCGGGGCGAAAGGGCAGGCCTATTAAAGCATGTAATGGCGTGAAGTGGGCGTGTAACTGAGCACGAAAAGCACAGGGTGTTCGGGTGTTTGGCAAGTTGAGAGAAAGACGGCAATTAGAGGCAATTTGGTAGCTGGCTCTACAACCACATACTGGGTACCAAGCCCAGGCACAGGCACAGGCACTGGCACTGGCGAGTGCGTTGTCCTTACACAGAATGTGCTTTGTTATGCTTGTTATTGTTGTTTTTGCTGTTGGTGCAGCAACAGCCGTTGCACTAAAATTGCATGTCAAAGACAGATTTACGACTAGGAGTCAGATTTTGGAGTTTAGACTGGGGGCAGTGCATTGTGTAGGCATTTTATTTATGATAACAGAACTTTGTCGGGGGTTGGCTAAACTTTTCTGCCCCCAGGGGGGCACGGGGATAGCAGCACGCCAAAGAGCTATATATGAGATAATAAATACTGGTTTAATTAAGCGTCAGCTTACAAAATGCGTAATTAATTGATTTTGTGTGCAGTTCGTTTCACCACAGATAAACGGCATACATTGGGGTAACAAAACGCCAGAGGAGAGCATAGACTGTAGGGTATGTGGTACTAGAGTTAAATTACAGAGTTTAAAAGGCAATTAAATTGTGTAATAACCATGACTGCATTCGTTCACTTGCCCTATTGCCCAATTTTGCTGGCAAATTGACACAATTTGTAAAATGATTCGTGTGTTCTCTTGGTGATTTGAGAATGTGTGATTAAATTCACGTAAATTAAATTTTAGTTTATAAAGACAACAAGACAATTTTTTTAAATAACTTTTAGATAATTTTAAAATAAATATATATATAGTCAAAGTGATTTAATATTTTCCTGTTATAAAGATTTGTAATGAAGATACTTTTATATGATGTTAAAAATATGTGCATAAAATGAAGAAAGTTCTGCCTTCCCACATGTTTACAAATATTCCAATTTAATTCTCAGTTTAAAGCACAAATACAGACTATCGACTGCATTGTTTTTCCTAACTTATTATTTAAATATATATTGACCAAAGAATAATATAACAAATACCCTGTAATGGTACAATAAAGTAGCCTGTTCAATACAATATTTCTAAGACTCTTCCTTGTATATTATATGCGTACTATTCACATATATATTACACAGTATTTAAATAATATATACACCTCCCATACTTGAGTACAGGGTATACAAAAGAAATACTCAGCTCTCGCTCAGACAGTCAGACGTCTGTAATGCGCCTGAGGTAGCACAACAAAGTCGATTTCAAGTATCAGTGGCATGTGGCAGAACAAGTATGTTGCAATGTGGTAAGCTCTGATCCCTGTAACCGTATTGTTGTTGTTGTGCTCAGTGCAACAGCAAAGCGTCACTTGTGTGTGTACGTGTTGGGTCGTTGGCAGGACAAGTTACAAATGTTTACGACAAACCAAAACATCATAATAATGTGTGTAACAACACACAACCAGTGCAAGCTGCGGACTGCAGGCCAATTCCCTCGGGCAAACAATGACATAAAATACAAAACTATGTACAGTGGCGCCCATAAATATACACCCACTTTGCTTGTCAAATGTTGACTGCCTGCCGGTCACATTACAATTCTACCGAGACTCTAAATTAACGCAAATCAAAAACAAAATAAAAATATAAAAAAATAATTGAAAATGAAAATAATAATAACAGAAATCCTCTATTTGTATTTCCTGTTTTTCATGCGAGCATGCGCTTCGGGCTGGCAGTTCTCTTCGGCAAATATTATGCTCTTAGCACAGTGACTGTCAAACTGTGGACTGCTATTCACCATGGCATAAAAAACGCTTGCTGCTTTGATATGCTTTATTGTAAGATTTATTTAATGCATCAAGCTGGATAATTGACCAAGGTTCTAAAGAGTGACATACAGAGAGAGAGTGGAGCAAAGAGTATGAGAGTGGGTGTGGGTGTGTGTATTTGTATTTGCTTTGAACTTTGCCATTGTCTTTCATTGTCAGTCCACAGTGTTCTGTTGCTCGATTGTTGTGCTTGCCCTTTATGAACTGGGACAAAAGTGTTTGTAGAATGATTTATTTGTATATAGAAATGTCAAATCTTGTGACAAATTTGATTGCAACTTCACTTAAAAAAACATTAACTAATGTTGAAATAAATTAAATTTATTCAAGATATTCTTTTCTCTTTGAATATTTTGTATTTAATTTCCTGATAATTTCACAGAGCATTCATTCAATAGACTTTCGTAATCAATATTGAGCTAAAGACAGATGCCACGCACAGAGACAGAGCTCGGGGTCAGAGGGTTCACGGCCTCGTTATGTAAATTTTGCAACAGACACCGCCTACACCCAACGAACTTTCCACTAAAAGACCCCACACAGCATGGCGCAAAGTTTAGGGTCAGTTAGACAGCCAAGTGCCAAGACTGAGTTAGCAATTTCAAGTGGATCTAGTGTCTGTTTTGGTTTTCACAGCATAGCTCACATAAATGGGAATGCAGCTATAGAAGTGTGTGTGGGTTGCTGTCTATGGAAAAGCGGAAATTTGTTTGCACGAATACCGTTAGGAGGAAATGGCAAATGTATCTGGACGTTCTGTTCCCCAGGTGAAAAGCAATCTACATGCAATTCATAATGGCATTCGGCAGACAGCAAGGTAGAAACACATACACACAATTAGTCAGAGCTAAAAAAGCCTAATGAAATTTTCATGTGCCATCAAGTTTGCTAATTTGTTTCGATGAGCAGGCATATTCCAAAAATAGATAACAGCTTTAAAAATGTACTTGACCTTAAACAAAATAAACGTAGTTTAAAATCCAACCAATCAATCAATTACATTGTGAACCACTTAACCTGGCCATAAAGTATTCGAATATTTACCTTTCTCCTGCAATTGCTGACGTTTAATATCACCTTTAAGCACCTCCGCCGTGTGAACGAGTTCATTGAGTTGCGGTTTTTTCATTTTCAATTCACGTAAAACTTTCTGTAGAGTGGAAAACGCATTTAAAGTGTTTGCCAAATGGCCATTCAGTGGATTCGCACTCACCTCTTGCTTCTCGATGGCCAAACGGACTGCATCCACATCATCAACCAGCACGCCCTGTATCTTGATCATGTTTTGTTCCCAAGTCAGCCAGTCGGAAATGTGCAGTACAGACTTATCGAAACTGCTGGCCAAAGCCCCAGTGCCACTCGGTTCGTTGTTGTAGTCTATAGCAGGGGAAATACGAAAAACATTTCATTTCATTTAAA
This sequence comes from Liodrosophila aerea, assembly GCA_035045005.1. Taxonomy (NCBI): domain Eukaryota; kingdom Metazoa; phylum Arthropoda; class Insecta; order Diptera; family Drosophilidae; genus Liodrosophila; species Liodrosophila aerea. The sequence goes on from JAWNNL010000753.1 coordinate 1,625,822, forward strand.
AAGCGAAAGATGATAATTAGATGCCGCTCTCTGTAATTCTGTGTATTCGGACTGCCCATCTCCCTCATTAGCTGCGGCAAGGTTGGGCTTAAAACCACCCATTGTGGTCACCCAGTTTGCCAGGCTGTTCACTTTTATGTTATACTCAGCTCAACTCTGTTCAGTTCACTCAGTCGACCATTCCTACAAAGTGCATAAAGAAGCGCCGACTGAATGCAGACCAAAATCAGTTGGCAAGGATACAGTCGAATGTCCTCGACAGCCGATTACTTCGAACTTAACTCGCGCATACACATTCTTTATACATATGTAAGAGTTCAAAGCAAAATGGAAATTTGATTGATAATAAATAAGGCATAGTTATGTAGAGTATTATGTCAAATACATTATCAAAATTACTCACATTCAATTGTTGTAATACATATATTTAAAAGTTGATATAACATATTGAAAAAGGACCGACTAACTTTTACTCGAATTAGACATTGATCGAGAATGTGCTATATATAACTTGTGGTCTGTCCGTAATACGTTGAATGATATGAACGTATTATGCAGGGTATAAATGGAAAGCATTTCAATGAAACCCATCTTCAAGTAGCTCAATTGGACTCTCACGGTGCGTCAGCTCTTGCACAGTGGTACAAGCTGCTTATAATGTGATGTTTCATAAATACATTCCAAAGTACATCTTATAAGTGAATGGAAGTATTAATGATAGTATGGTATGGTATTCTTAATTTTTAACTTCTAATTGATATCACAATGAACCTATTTTTATATCTTCTTTTGTAGTTTCCTCAAATCTATCTCTGATTTATTTATTTTATACAATTTTAATTAATATTTCTCGTATTGAAATTTCAGTGTATTAGCAGAAATGCGGCAGAACTTGAGGACACTTGTCATGTACCTGCCCGACTTAAGCTCATTGCCAGAGTTAAGGCATTTGCGGCACTCAACAATGCACATAAAAATATTATTCTTTCCTCTTATTTCGCATTCTTGACGCCCTAAATGGCAGCCAACAATTGAGAGATGGTAACAAATATTTGGGCAAAAGAAGCAAAAGATACACTCGAAAATACTTGGCGCAACAAACGCAATCGAAAGGAAAGTTTTTTTGGCCAAGTTTAGTTTCTTTTCTTGCCTAAGCCTAAGAGAGCGCTAGTGCAAAAATTTATGAAAGTTTTTGGGGGCTTAAGCCCTGCACATAAGCCGTGAAAACAAACCCAATAACTAAGCAGATATTCGTGTGTATGTGTGTGTGTGTGTCCAGTTGAGACGCGTTGTGGGCTTTGTTTTTGTTTTTGACAACAACTCCACTTGGGAGGATTAGAGCCTCCCTTATTCAGCGACAAGGGATTTGCATGGGGGCAGCAAACCTTACAGGTTTTCGAGACGGGCTTTTGCTAGACAGGTCTTGTGTGTGGAGACGTATGAATGAATGAATGCTACATGTCTGTGTGCATTTAGAATGAATTTCATGAGAGTCACAGCTCATAAGAGGAGGCTGTTAAGAAAACATATAGAATAGCTTAAAAAAGAGGCGTAAAACAAGCCTAAGACACAGGCACAGACACCCACACACTGAAGTAGCTGGAGAGGAAAAACACGTTAAGTGCAAAAATTTCTTTTCACTCATTTTGACGCATATACAATGTGTATTGTGCCCATCCTATTAATGTCTATTGTGCTGGTTGAAAATCATTTTCAAAACGAAGCAAATATATATTATATGAAGGAAATAAGTAAGACACGTTTATACTGCCATGGGAAGGCTGGCCTGATAAAGCCAACGGTAATGGTCGCACCGGCAAAATGTCATAATTCATTAGAAAAGGCAGAGAAAGCGTGTCATTTTCTCCCTGTCGCACTGATGCCTCTCAATGTCACTCAGTTTGCCACTGGCTTTTCTTACTTTCATTTCATTTTAAAGACAGTCCAAGGTGTTGAAACAGTAAACAGTGGAGCACTTTAAGAACACAGCATGTTAAATACAACATGTAGGTAGATTGATGGACGAAAATTAAAATGAATATTTAGATAATTATTAAATGTTTTTTTGAACAAACATCTGCATTATTAGTGAGCAAAAACCACTAATAATAAACATTTATTTAATGTATCTCTTTTCTTTTCTTTTTTTTTTCAATGAATTTGTCTACGCACCTTTCCAATTTTTTTTTTAATTTTTTGTCAATATTTCAATAAATTTTACTCTTATTTTAAAACTTATAGCACTTTAGAAGTTCAGTGTTTGTAATTTATCGCTTTACTTCCTTACCGCTGAGCGTTTTGTTTTGAAATGTTTTCACGCACTCCTTAACAGCTGTTTGGGCCATAGCAAAATGCTTTGCATTCAATTAAAAGCTGCGGCAAAAGCTCACATGGCGACAACTTGATGCTATAAACCAGTCGCATAGCACTAAGCTTTCTGTTGTTGAAGCTCAAGCAGTGCTAAGCAGGCAGTGCTAGCAGTGTCATATTTAAACTTTTGTTCGTACTGAATTCCCAAAATACGTTCAGATACAAACAGTACATTTACATAAGTACACGTAACAGCAATTAAATATACATACATATATTTAGACTAGAACTAATTTTAAAATGCAAAGGAATACTTGGAAGTCGCCTAGGCACCTTGATTTCGTGCCAACCCAGACTGTGCGTCCGGCTGATCGTGAATATGGCCTCATGCGAGTTACCGCCAAGTCAGGGACTCCATTTCCACGGGTTGACAGGGGCGTAAGTATTACTACGCTTAAGGAACGACTAGAGCAAATGCAGGACAGACCCAGTGATCAGTGGGAAGCACCGTCAAGGGATCATGGCACTCAATTCCTTATATCAGAAGAGAAGAAAAAACATCGTAAATTATTTACAGCAAACACTCCACATCCTTTAAAGGGCACGGCCTTGGATGCCAAAATGCTCGTCAATAAACTGGTGGTCCCTCGAAAAAAGTCAAGGATGTCAGATGCCTCATATGGGACTTCAATAAAAGATGTCTCAAAAACGAGAATCATACCAAAATCAACGAGCACGCAGAAGAAGAGTTCAGAAGTGCCTAAAGGCACAAAAAGAGTCAATCTAAACGATCCTATCAACAAATCTGAAGATATAAGCGTTATCTTATCATCACATTCATCTTCAAACGCTCATCCACATGACCTGACATTTAACGAACGTCGTCGATTATTCCACTTTGGTGAATACACTATTTGCAAAAATGCGAAAAAGATGAGCGATTATATTATGCCATTAAATTTGAATGACCAGCCCAAAGACGCAAAAGACATCATTGATCTCAATTTTGAAAAAGCCATGGATGATATACACACTTATATTAAAACTCAAGGATTCGTTCAGGCATCAAATGCTGTTGGTGGAACTTTCACAAATCTTCGTCGTTTATCGGCAAATAGCAACGTTCGTATCTCAACAATCAGTGACAAAACAGCGTCAAGTCTCTCTATGAAACCATCCGTTTCTACGACCTCGAGGTCAACTTCATTCAAAATTAAATAAATTTCCGAATTTATTTTTCCTATTCATCGCTATAAATGTATTTGTATAGCTAATATATATGTATATTAATAAAAATTATTTTCACTAAAGAGATGATTATTATAATTTGCCGAAATAATAACGGCAATAGAACTATACGATTACACATCGAGCGAATATGAGTGCAGCTTGATGGTATATTAAAGTTCCATAGCAATAAGCTTTCTGTTGAAACTCAAGCAGTGCTTAGCAGGCAGTCCAAGCAGTGTCATATTTAAATTTTCCTGATGCTAAATTCCCAACATATTTTCAGATACTTGTACTCTGCCAACACAACAGTACACATACATAAATAAGAACACAGGATAGAAGTAAATATACATACATACATACATCAATTTACACTAAAACCAGTTTTCAAATGAAAAGTACGACAACTTGGAAGGCGACTCAGCACATTGATTTCGTGCCGATCGTCCAATTGCCTCCTGCTGATCGTGAATATGGCCTCATGCGAGTTACCGCCAAGTCAGCGACTCCATTTCCACGTTTAGAAAAGGCCGTAAGTTTTTCAGTGCTTAAGGAACGGCTAGAGCAAGTCGAGACCAAGCCTTCTGATCAGTGGGATGAAGCATCAGTCAAGAGTCATAGTGCTCATTTCGCTATAGATAATGACAAAGCACATCGTCGATTGTTTTCAGCAAGCACTCCACATCCTTCAAAGGGCACGGCCTTGGATGCCAAGGTACTCCTCAATAAACTGGAAAGCACTAAACGAGAGTCAAGATTGTCAAATACTTCTAGTGCGACTGAAGTCAAAGGTACACCAAAAACAATCAAACCAATTTTAGGAAAATATGTTGCATCAAAATTAGCAAGTTCAAAAATTTCCAAAGTGAAAAAAAAAGTCATTCTGATCAGTCCCATTAACAAATCTCCGGAGGATAACATAAGCGTCGACCAATCTACTTCAAGTTCATCTTCATCTTCATCTTCCGATCGACCAGAGTTGACATTTAACGAACGCCGTCGATTATTCAACTATGGTGAATACACTATCTGTAAAAATGCTAAGAAGATGAGTGACTTTATTATGCCATTGGACATCAGTCGAAAATACCAATACGAAAACGAGAAATTCGATACTAATTATCAAAAGGCCATGAATGATCTATCCACTTATATTAAGTCTCAGGGACTCATTGAGGCAGCCACTGTTGGTACTTACACTAATCTCAGTCGTGTGTCGGGAAATATCACCGCCCGTCCATCGGCAAGCAGTTCAAAATTACCGTCATATGTCTCATTTACGAAACCATCTCTTTTGAAGACAAAATCGAAATCAGCTTTAAAATCGAAGTCAAATTTAAAAATGCACCCAAGTTGATCTTCCATTACATAAACTACGGCAGTTACTTTTACCTACAAAACGCTAAAAATGTATTTCCATAGCAAATATATGTACATATTAATAAATATTTTTTTCATTATAAAAGAAAATTATGATATTTAGCCAAGATTAAAAACGGCAATAGATCTATGTATAGAATTACACTATCAAAACCACTCATGGCTACTGTATGGTATATTAAAGTTGCATAGCAGTAAGCTTGCTGTTGTTGAAATTCAAGCAGTGCCTAGCAGGCAGTGCAAGCAGTGTCATATTAAAATTTTGGTTGATGCAGAATCCACAACATATTTTCAGATACTTGTGCTCTGCCAACACAAACAGTACACATACATAAGTACACAAACAGTACACATAATAAAAAAGTACAAAAAACAGCAAACAAATATACATACATATATTTTTAAGTAGAACTAATTTAATAATGGGAACTACGAAAACTTGGAAGGCGAAAAAACACCTTGAATTCATGCCAATGGTCAGGGTGCATCCGGCAGATCGTGACTATGGCCTCATGCGAGTTACCGCCAAGTCAGCGACCCCATTTCCATGTGCTGCACCGGGTGTAAGTATTGCAGCCCTTAAGGAACGGCTAGAGCAAGTCCAGGATGGTGATCAGTGGGAGGCACCGCTAATGGATCATGGTATTCATTTCCTCAAGGCGAATGATAAACCACATCGTAGGTTATTTTCGTCAAACACTCCACATCCTTCAAAAGGCACGGCCGTGGATCCTAGAGTACTCCTAAATAAACTGGAAACACAAGGGCGCAGATTGTCAAATTCCTCATATGGGAGTGGACAAAAAAGTGTACCAAAAGTCAGAAGCAGAATAATTCGCAAACGAAGTGCACAAAAATTAACAGACCCTAAAGTGAAAAAAAATGTTATTCTGGTCAGTCCCCCTGAAGCATCTACCGAAGATACTATAAGCGTTGAACAATCAATATCAAGTTTCTCTTCATCTTCTGACCGACAAGGGATGACATTTGAAGAACGTCGTCGATTATTCCACTATGGTGAATACACTATCTGTAAAAATGCTAAAAAGATGAGCGACTTTATTATGCCGTTGAATCCAGCTCGAAATTACCAATACGAAAGCGAGAACTTTGATACTAATTATCAAAAGGCCATGAATGATCTTTCCACTTATATTAAAACCCAGGGACTCATTGAGGCATCCACTGTTGGTACTTTCACAAATCTCAGTCGTATGTCTGGGAATACCACCGCCCGTACCTCGGCAAGCAGTACCAAAATACCATCCAGTTTTTCAATACCGAAATCTCTTGTTTCAAAAAGGAAATCAAAGTTGTCTTTTGCGCCAAATTGATTATCCAAAATTATATAGATTTTCGAATTCACTTCCTCTAAGCAAAATGTATATGTATAACTAATGTATATGTAAATAAATAAATATTTATTTCATTTTAAAATTATTAGAATTAGCCAAAATAAAAACGGCAATATATCTGTTATCTAGATAATAAAACAATTGCTCGTTTGGAAAGATAAGGTGGTGAATGTCCCACAAGGGGTTAAGGAATCTAGATTGAAAAGGTGTAGTAGGCGATGTCATCCAATAAGCCACTATTATAATGATTGCATATGTATTTTCATAATTTCTATTTAATTCCCACACAAAGCAACACATTTGTTTTCATTTATTAACCAAAAAAAAAAAAAAAACTAACAAAAAGATTTTTAATCTTTTTTTAATTCATAAAAAATATAAACAAAAAAAAATAGTCTAATCTAATCAATAGAGAATTGAAAATTAATCGTTTACCTTAAATCTATCGGAACTAATAGCACAATGTCAAAAATCAAAAGTTTATCATTTTCAATGAGTCCTGCCATAAATGCTAGTCAGCGAGATTATGGGCTAATGCGAGTTGTTTCCGCTAAAACACCTTATCCCCGCGATACTCCTGGTGTAGATTCAGATGAGTTGGTAAAACGATTGGATAAATGTACAGTCAACAAAATCACTGAAGATTATGCAGTTGAGGACCATTTGGACGAAGAAACTCGCGTTTGTCTTCATGTGACGGACAGTAGTAAGCACAGCCTTCATAAGTCATATTCAATTGGCACACCCCATCCGAAGAAGGGTGTGGCGATCGATCCTCGGACTCTATTGAGATCAGTTGAGGATGTACATGCACCGCTTGACCGAGATGAAACCGCGGACAGTGATGTTAATTCATATTTAATGCCAATTGGTACACCTCATCCCGCAAAGAGAATTGTGCTAAATCCAAAGCATCTAGATAGACGTATCTCACCTATAACACGTGAAACAAAACCTCTAAAGAAGGTTGACTTCATGACTCCCAAATGGAGCAGAGCGAGCTTAGCCAGCTTTGAATCCTCATCCACAACTGATTCCAATAGATCCAACATCAGCATATTTCCTAGGCATCCAAATCTCAGCTTCGAAGAACGCCGTAAAATATTTCATTGCAATGAGTTCAAAATAGCTCGATATGGTAAGAAACTTTCCGGATTTTCAGTACCCCCTCCAGACTCCTATGACGAAAACGAGAGTTCACGCTTGGCTGCCAATGAGGAAATTGAGAAATATATTCAAACGCACGGAATGAGAAAAGGAACTTTATTATCAAAATATAGCTTAAAGCCTCGGTCTTCATTGTTATCTTTCGAGAAAATGCCACAAAAAGTGCAAAAAGGCCGGGAATGCATCTGATGAGACTCAATAACATAAATCATAGAGAAGAATTTGCTAAATAGCAAATTTGCCTATGAATTCGTACAATTTGCAGGCGCATTTGTTATTTATCGAATGCATTTAAGAGTAACTAATATTCTAGTAATAAAGAAATTGTATCTTTTGAACAATGGTTCTCTATTCTAAACCAAGTGTCGTTTCTGTATCTCGATCGTAAGCCAACACCAAAAATATGCATACAGTGCGTCAAAAGTGCCATTGACATGACCCATTTGATGTTGGCCAGCCCTTTACAGCAACAAATTTGTATGCACCGCATAAATATTTACCAACAAATTGATAAAACGTGGGGATGGCAAGAAATAAAATACAGAGAAGAAATGCTACAAAAATGCCATAAAGTGCAACGCAATATTGACGGCTGCATCAGAATATCAAATTGAAAACTTCAAAAGCAAAAAATGTGTAAAAACAATTACGAGAGCAATAACAAAATTAAATAGAAAAAAGCTATGAAAAATGCGTGCGTGCTTATTGACGAGTTTTTACAGTGAGCAAAGTGCTGGCGGTGATTATTAATATTTTAAAATTGTTGGCGTATGTTATGCAAACAGGAAATTATAAAAACAAATTGCGTTAAATGTATCAAATACTGTAAATATGTGAAGCATATCAAACTATGTACATATGTGGGAATTTACCCAATTAGATTAGGGTTCGTTTAACAATATTATAGATTAGATTAATACAGAGCATTATACTGCTTGGTAATAGGGAAAAAGTTAAGGGTTGCAGAAGAGAAGTTGAAATGGGTTTGTAAAAGGGTTTATCTGATTAGCTGGTTCCTATTTCCCTCACGCTTTTTCGAGTGAGATCCTAATATTCTGTTAAAACATTTTCCTTCCTCATTTAATTATTATCTTATTCCACTTCAATTAAGCCTTCAGAAGAATTACAGCTTCTTTTAGAATTCACATTTACTTCAACTTCCACGCCCAAAGTGAAAAATCAAAGTAAACTATTTGAGAAGTATTAAAGAGAAAATAAAAGAATCACTTACCTTGTCGACCGGTGCCGGTTCCAGTGGTATTCCCACTTCTGTTGCCAAGTTTAGTGCCATTTTTTAGTTCCGTCAATGAGAGCTCAATTGAATCGGCGTGAGCAATCAAATTGTTTTTAGTCTGCAAAAAAAGGGGCGAGAGATGAAGATTAAAGGGCGTATGAAATAAATGGCCCTAGTGCGTTTTACAAACCTTTTCGATTTCGGTCATCATGACGGGCGTGACCTTTGGCATTTGAGGATTCTTGCCAATGGCACCGACAATCACTTGTAAATCGTCACGGCGTTCCTTTAAAGAGAAGGAGACAATCATAAGTTGAATGTGCAATGTGCTGAAATATTAACGGTGAATGAAGCAGGCAAAGCGGAAACGGAAACAGAAATGGCAAATGGCAACAGTGCAGTGTCTACACGGAGGACACCAATGCACACCAATGGACACCAATGGCCACCAATGGCGAATGTAATTTAATTTCTCGCTGCAATCGAGTACCTACACTGTGTGTAAATATGAATGTAGTATGTATGAGTAGCTATGTATGTGTGTGAGCGGGCGTTAAAAGCGTGTTCGAATACCGCGTGTGTCAACCAACAAAATTGCATTGGGCACCCAGGGCAAACACTTTTCTCTTTTGGCGCCAAACGAATTTCCTTCCCGTTGTATTTTAATCAATAATATAAAAAACGAAATTAATTTCTGACACGACGCAACCGCTACGTATATAAGACGCGCAAAGACTGAAAACAAACACACAGCGGAATCTGTAAAATGAAGAGCGAAGAGAGGATGAGTGTATGAAAATTAAATTTCTTCATGAAAGATCTCTTTATGTTCTCTAGTCATATGCTGCACTCTTTGTCCAGACTCTCTTTTGCCTTAAATTTTCTATTTATAATCATTGGTTTCCCACTTTTCTTTTAATAATGTTTGATTTCTTTCGGATTTTGTCATCGCTGTGGCCAGACACAAACAACAACATGAGGAAAATAAACAAAAATAAACAAAAAGTAAACGCATTGATTAATGATGGATTTTAGGGGATAGCTGGCTGCCCCTTAGGATTGATATTGTCGATTTGAGAAGATTTCTATTTTTCTTGTTACGGTGCAGGAAGTGAGAAAATTTGTCAAACTATTTGTTTAAGTTCTCGATAGGAAAAGTCATCTCAAGTGCCGAAAACGTAACCTTATGGGGCATGGAAACTGTTTGTATAGAAAAGTATTTTCTGATTGCTTCAACTTGATGGAAAATTAAATAAAATTACTTTAAACCAATTGGAATTTTTGGAATTATAGAATTAAAATCACTTGGGCAATCTCTGATAAGTACAAAAAATAAGCGGAATATTTTCGAGAATTTTATGAACTTTAATATCTTAGACGGCCTCGGCTGATTTTGTTAGATATAGTAAATAGAATCTGCTGGTTTCTGTTTCTTCATTGCTAAATTTTGCCTTAAATGCTCTCCGTTTCACTAAGACGAAGCCAGGCCATACATCATAGTATGTAAAATGTAAACTATGTAAGTTATTTCATAAAACATGACAGGCTACAAATCAAATGGAAAACTCTAACATAAACACACAGTGCAGGCGATTCTAATAGAGATGCAGAATCTTGGCAAATCGAATCTCTTAGGAGTGTTCTCTTTAAGAAATATTCCTGTACACAGATGTTGTTACGACGAAATGTCTCGACGTTTGTGTAACTATGTCAAACATTTGTTTTCTTGGTTTATTTTGGGCATCTTTTTGTTGCTGCTCTAATGGCAACATTTAGTGGGGTGTGTGTGTGTGTGTTGTGTGCTGATGCCCTGAATTCTCAAGAGGCCAATTAACTTTCGAATGGAAGACGAGCAAAACATGTCTAAATTAGTGCGCAAAATAAATAGTATAAAATAAATTTAGTATATGAAACAAAATAATAATGAGAATCATTCAACTCAGCTTGACCATAGACAATTAGTGCTCATTTTATGGCCAGATGTTGTTCAGAGTATTTACATATTTTGGATGCGGGCCAACATGAAAGTAGTTTGGTCACACTTACATTAATGTCCTCCATACGTTTCTCTAGCTCGGCGCTAGATTTGAGATCTACGGGCTTCTCAATTAACACATTGATGCGACGCAGACCTTTGGTCACCAGCTCCTCTATATTAACGCCATCTGATGTGGCACGCGCACCACTAGAGTCGCTCACTTTGCATCTATAGAAAGTAAATTATAAGATTGAATCGCAAATTGATAAGAGGTTTCCTTACTTGGCCTGCTGCACCTCACGGAACTTTTCACGCAGTATAATCTGTGTGCGCATCACCAAGCGGGAGATGCTGCCCTGTTTGCCGTGTGTCTCCAGCACCAAGCTGTCGCCCCTTGAGATCAGTGTAGCTGCATCGGGAGCAATTAGCAAACGCAGGTCCTCCCTGAGAAATATAATCTTTAAGTTCATAGTTCATCTCAATTGAAATGATAAGCTTACGCCTCGCTCTCGTAGGACTGCTCAATCTTGGACTTGGTCAACTCCAGTTTATAGATCATCTGCTTGGCTAGTTTATTAAAGTCCTGCACCCGCTGTTCCAGATTGAAAGACGCCCCTGATGGCTCACCCAGTGGACTCTTTAGTGTCACATTCGAATCATCCGGCGAATTGGGCATAGAGCTCAAAACTTTGCTCAAAAACGACGTGTTGGACTTCTTAGCCGATGGAGTTTCAATGCGACTCTGTATAGAGTGGGGGGAAAACAGAGTTGAAAAAGATATAAATGAAATGACTGTACATTTTGGAGGTGATGTGCCGAGTGCTATGCCCAAAAATTACCGTATCACTATCGGAGTCAAAGGTTGGTGTCATTTCCAGCGAAAAGCGCGGAATATCCTCATCATCTGAGAATACCAAAGGCTCAATATCATAGCCTGTCTCCTTGTCGGGGCTATAGAAACTATTTCGGACGGGTGATTCCGGTTCAGTATCCGCTGTCAGAGCCTCTAGCTCTGGCTGCAATTGACGCCAACGTTTCGGTTTGCTTGCTATCATTGCATCCGCTGGTTGCACCACTTCATCTACCGCCGCCTCCTCCTCATCCTCCTCCGAGTCACGTAGTATGTCACGCTCATGGGCAATCTTTTTGCGTTTTTCATCAAAGGAGATGCGTTGCTTCTCTACCCGCAAAAATGGCGTGCTCGTATTGCCCTCAGCTGGACGCAACTCTACATCAACATCAACTTCCGCATCAGCATCCTCCTTCACAACGGGCGACTCGCACAGCGACCTCTTGCTCTTGCTGCGTCGCACCTCCCTGCCCTCCGCATCGACACGCAGCGAGGAGTCAGAGTCTTCAGACAAATCCACAATCTGCACAGTTTGCACATATTCGGGCAGCAGTGGTTCCACGCTCTCCAATATGTTCACAGTGTCCACAATTTCGCCCTGCTGTGGCTCCAATGCAATATTCTGCACAGACATCTTATCGTTCTGTATATTCTTAACCTTAATCTCTACCATCTGAGCTGGAGCTGCTGGCGCCTTTCGTTTGTTCTTCGCTGGTTTAGGTGGTGGTGCAGGGGATGCGGCAGCCACCATCTTGGCGGGATTAAGGGATATTTGGGAGAAGAGCGTACTAGATTCGGCCAGACGGAATGTTTGTGGTGGCAGTAAATCCGGCAACACCTGCTCGCCCCCACTAGCTGTTGCATCTGTTGCAGCAGCATTTGAAGCTGCGGTCGCTTCAGTCGCGCTTGTGTTAGGTGTGGTGCTGGCTTCGCCGGATTGTGGGGTACGTGCACGTCTTTGACGCACTGTGTCGCTAACCACCACAATTTCTGTATCATCATCAACGGTGGCTGTCGGTGCGGGTATCGCATTGAAGCGCGTTTTCAATGCGTCCTGTGACATGGTATGCAACAGTTTTACAACGAGATTAAAGATTAGAAGTGAGTAGTTGCTGTACAGTAGCATTGGTGAAGGGTTTGTTTACTAGTTATGTATGCTGTTTGATTGGGACATGTTGAATTGAATTGAATTGAACGCAGCCGCAACCCACAAAGAACTTCAAACAAAACAATAGATTGAAAGCGTGAAAATGACACCAAGTTAGGACCTCGTAGAGCTAGTGATACGGTGATTCTGGTAAGGTGATGGTTTAATATCTTTCGATTGTATTTGGATTTACTGGGTGATGTTTGGTTCTTGGTATATATAAATATATTTAAAATAGTTGATTACAACTGGTAGTTGGTTGTAGATTAGCTTTGGTGGAAAGATTATTATGAATGTATTATGTAATTGCTTTTATTCCAATGGGTATGGCATGTGAGATTGGCAATAAAGAGATAAAACAATGAATTTACATTTGAGCTATAAAAATACATATAAAGCATAAGCAGATTTTGATTAGCACTTAGGATTATACAGTTATAAAATAAATGTAATATTAATTTTAGTTATTAGGTATTAGACCTAGCTTAAATCCCATAAAATTTAGTGTAACGCAAAGCGAAGTAGGACAAAAATTAAAAATTAATGCGCAACTTGATTCCATTTCGCGGAAAAATAAAATAAATGTGTATGACTGTTTGTGATGTGTATGACGATATGTGTGCATGAAAAGCCAAAGGTGTTAAAATGACAAACAACCACAAGGGAGCAGGTTATGTATGAGCATGTGCATGAAATGGAATCAAAACACAAGAAAAAAAGTATAGTACGAGTGAGTGTATGAAGGCAGACAGACCATAGCACAGACAGGCAGAGTAAGCATGTTTATATACATGAGCGTGTAATAAATATGTACTTAAAATGAAACTATCTTATCATTGCAATCGCTTTGTACGCACCACAACAATTGCAATAACTTGTTGCTGCAATTTCTCAATCTCTGGATTGGAGGGCACATTTATCTCCTTGAGATCATGCTCCATGGCTCTGCAATGACACAAGAGTAAATAAAAAGAATATTATTACAACATTTTCCTTTGCTCACTTCAATGTCTCTAGTGAAATGTTATCCAAGTTCTGCAGTGTTGCCTTCATCTCAGTCAGGCGTTTGATTATGTCGGCACTGGTCAACTTATGATAAGTAGCCTTGAGGCCATCGATACGCTGCCGAGTCTCCTCCATGCAGCTCTGATCACACGATGTACTATACTCATTATAGCACTTCTCACAACGTAGCAGCACATCCTCGAATTCGAGCAGTATAGTGTTGCGGTCGTGTACCTCTTGTGGTGATTCAAAGCGTCGAATTAGTTCATCGGCTGTATCAAAAGACTGCTCCAGCTGTCGAGCCAGCTTGAGTAGACTCTCCAGAAATGCCTTTGACTGGGTCACATTCTCGCCGAGCGCATTGTAGAGATGCTTGAGTGCATCGATGCGTTGACTTAGCTGCTTGGGCGACTTGGTGTACTTATCTTCGCAAACACGACGACCCATTTTGATGGTGCTCTCAATTTCAGCTTTGATCTCGGACAGTGTGCGATAGATTTGCTGAAAATGATATTCGGATTAATCGAATTTGATACAGAACACAATACTTTTTACATACCAAGCACTTTTGGTACTGCGTCTGCACTGTACTCGGTCCCGCCGATGCCACATCCAGCACCAGCGTGGAGTGCTCCACATTGCGTAGATCGCCATAAGCACGATTCAGACGCGACTCATAGGCAGGCTGTGGGGCGGTGCACTTGTTCAGCTTGGCCTGGCAGGCCTTAAAACGCATTTCCATCAAGTTAAGCTGCTCCTGCAGACGATTGGCAGCACCAGTTTTGCCATTAGCCGTGTGCTCCGCTATCAAGACGCTGATGTCCTTAAAATTTTGCTCATTAATGGAAAACTCACGTGCCAATAACTGCAATGAAAATGTGTTTAGTATTGATAACATAAGAGTTTTGTTTGTAACAACACACCTGAAAATCATCGGGCAGATCCTCAATGGTCACATCATTTTCCAGATGCTCGCTGAGTATCTCATCCATGCGCGTCAGCCAGGCCTCCAGATGCACCACCGCCTTCTCCGATTGCTCCGCCTCACTGACCTTCTCCTCGAGCAACTCGGTGCGCTTCTTGGCCTGCTTCTGCAATTGTGTCCAGCGTACCACAATGCCGTCGATATCCTTGCGCATAACATCAGCCATAAATTCATTGTCAATTAGCTCATTGCCAATTTCCTGAATCTTGTCCAACCACTCCTCAGAGTGAGCACGGAGCACATTCTCCAGATCCTGTGAAGGGGAAAATCAATTAGTAAATGCTAGTTAATTAAAGAAAATCGTAACGCATAGACAATGTTTAGTTACTGCAAATAATAGAATAGAATAGAATATATCTAAGAATGTTAGTAGCATAATTCAAGTAACTTGTAATTTATAATTTAAAAGCTATTACAATTGGGTAATAAGTAAGTAGTAAGTTACTTAACTACGCTAAATTGTTTGTGGGTGAAGTGAGTAATAAATATATGTAACTATATTATAATCAATAAGTAGATAGATCTCTTGTAAGTTAATATGACTTGTTAGTAACCAAGAAAACTATTTGAGGTTTCAGTTGACTGACTTATCACTGATAAGTTTTCAGCTTTAAAGCTTAGTTCACAGCATTAATTTTATTATTATTATTGATTCTCTCTATTCATTGCAAACTTACATCAAGCTCTTCCATAATTTCCTCGGCATCTGCTGCATTCTCTGGCGTATTGCGTATTTTGTTCTCCAGCCGGTCCAAGTACCCCGTCTCACTGACCATGAACTTCTTGAACTCGCCCAGCTGTGTGGAAATGTGCTCTAGCAACGCCGTCTTGGCATACACTCGCTCCGTGACCTCGGTCCAGCGTGCGTTGAGGCGTGTAAACTGTTTTGCCAATGTACCGTATTTGGTGTCTTTGTCCACGTCCTGCAGCTCATCCATTTGTAGCAGCAGCTCGCCGCCCAGCTCATTGAGTTCACGGAATTGTGTGGCCTCGCGTTCGCAGGTTTCTTTAAGCGTTTGAAATTTGCTCTTGCTGTGGAAGAGCTTATTGGAATTGCCAATATCAGCCACGCCCGATTTGGGCGTGTTAGTCTCGAGTTCGCTGAGCCAACGATCCGTTTGCTGCAAACGCTGTTGAATGGCATCGATGTGGGACTGCAGAGCTGTCTGCTGTTGCCGCTGCGACTGATGCACTTGCTCCACTTGGTCGTAGAGTGCGTTTAACGCACGTATCTGTGCCTGCAGTGCCTCGCGCTGTTCCTCTTCCGATTCCTTGATCAGAATTTCACTGAAGTTCCGTGCGCTAATCACATCAATCTCTAGCTTTCGCAAATCTTGCACTTTGATCACATCTGGAGCGCTGCTTAGCACGGCTATAATCGAATTGTATTCGGCCACAAAATGATTCAGATTCTCAATAGCTGTGGTCTGCTTGATGACACGCTCGCTCAGCTGCTCGGGGAGGCGGTGCCATGCAGCTTGTAGCTCGGCGCTGAGCATATGGTTGGGCACACGGTCATAGCAGGTCTTTAGGGACTCCAACTCATCAACAAGTTGATTGAGCAGCTGCTGCTGTTGCTGCATCACCGCCAGATTGGCAACGCGCACCTGTTGTGTGGCCACCTTGTCAATAAACTGTTCCAGCTGCTGCAGTTGCTGGGCAATGGATTCCCCGCCACGCTGTTGGATGAGCGCCTGGAGAGCGTGCTTCATATCATGCCAGCTATCATAGAATATGCCAAAGTCTTGCTTCCACTCGACCAATTGATCGTCCAAGGCCTCAGTGGCATCTCTCGCCTCGGCAATCTCCTTGGACAGCGATTCCATGTGGCTGAGACGCTGCTCCAGCTCCTGGCAACTGGCAGTACCCGCATGTTGTTTATACCAATCCCGCGAGTCGGCTAGCACCAGTTTAAAGCCCGTCAGGCTGTTATAGTAGCGCTCCTTGGCCAGCAGATTGCTGCACTCGCTATGCTGACTGGTCAGCCGCTGGTTCAGCACAGCATAACGCTGCTCCAGCTGCTTGATGTGTGCCGCTTCCAGCAGCAATTTACGGGCCGGATCCTCCTGTTCACACACCTCATACAGCTTCTTCAACTCGGGCAGCGTGTTGGTGCGACGCTGATTATCTGTCTGCAACTCCTTGAGCAACTCACACTGATTGCGCAGACTCTGACGCTGTAGCTGTTGCAGTTGTTGTTCCACATCCTGAACATGTGAGAAGTGCTCCATGATTTGCTGTTCCAGTGCGAGAAAGTTGTCCGCATTGCGTAGCTTACGCTTTTTCCTGGCCAGTTGATCGGTTTCCGTACCCAGCTGCTCTCCGTGCTCAACATTATTCTCATCATCCTCATCATCAACGCCGAAACGTATGATCCATTGGTAGTCCACCCAACCCTCTGGTCGTAGCACACGACTGTCATCATAGCTAGCCCGGTCGCGTCCAAAATTAAACCCTTTCGTCTCGATCCGCATCGTTTGCACCTCCAGTATCTGCTTCAGTGCGTCGAGGCGATCCTCAAAGCTCTCTAACTGCATCAGCACACGCTCGCCCTTATCATCGCCATCCTGCAGTGTGGCAGCCACCATTTGCCTCAGATCGATTAGGTAACGCTGTAGTTCCATCAGATCCTTGGCACAGTAGTTCAGTTCATTGATGCGCTGCGTTATTCCACCGACATCGGTGACATCACCCTGGCTCTCCATACGCTTCAGATCCTTTTCCCGTGCATCCAACCAGCGCGAGATGCACTTGTACTGCTGCAGTTTTTCGGTGCGTAAGTCAATCCACTTGACCACATGAGACCAGCGTTCACCCAGTGCACTGAGTCGATCCTCCAGATCATTAAAATTGCCAGAAGTATCATTGACGATGACCACCATGCTGCTGATGCTATCCACCAGCTCCTGCTGCTCACTCAGATCCGCCTTGAGCTGTTTCGCTTCGTGTAGCTGCTGTTCTGCTTCGGGCATGGTGGGTCCCAAATCACTCATATGCGAAATGCGATCCTCGACATTGGTGAGAAACTGACGCAGTTGCTCGAGCTTTTGCTTTTGAAACTCGGCTAGTCGCATCAGTATTTTCGCCTGCATATCCAGTGCACGTAAACGCAAGGTTTCCCAGCGTTCATTAAGCAGCACCATCTGTTGGCGCACCTCGCTCTGATCCTCTTGGGACAGACCAGAGCCGTCCTTCTTTTGTGACTCACTGATCAGATTACTGCCCTCCTCGAGGGCTTCGCCCACAAACTCCTGGTGCTCGGTTAGCTTCAGCATAAAGTTCTCGTTCTCATGGAATTGCAGTTTGGCTGTTTGGAAATCCTCCGGATCGGGCAGCTCCTGTGATAGCAACTGCTCATCTTCTAGCAGTAGGGTAAGCACTGCCTCTAGAGCTGTTTGATAACTGCTAATCTCCACACTGGCATTCGTCGCTGTGCTCAATGGACGCACAGGGCCGGACTCCATAGCTGTCTTTAGCTCCATGCTGGTCGCACTGTCCGAGGTGTACAGTTCCCGTTCCCCATCCAAGGGCACTTCATCCAAGTCCGTTATGCTGGTGCAGGGCACACGCTCCCGTTCTGTGGCACGCATGGATTCCATGGCATGGTACAGGCACATCACATACATCTGTATGGATTTGTTATCCGGCTTGTGCGTGTGCACATCCTCTGGATCCAGCAGCTTGTCAATCTTGAAATGCCTATAGGCCAAATCAAAAGCCAAATGCAAACGCTGAAGTGCATGCTGGGCTAGTGCCGTCTCCAGATCCAGTTCATCCAGATGGGCAGCCAGTATCATAAGGAACGATCTGCCGTCGGACCAAGAGCTGGAGAAATCGGTTAGCACCACTCCATGCGGCTTTGTGTACTGACTAGCCCAGGCCAGTAGGGATTTCTCAACGCCATTGCTAGAATGGCTTTTGACTAGATGCTGGCCATTGAACTCGAGTGCTATCAGCCAGATGAGGCCCAGTGTTAGCTTCGGATTGCCACCAACAATATCATCACTGGATATATTCACCAATCTCACACCGTGCTCCTGTATCACCTTTATCACTTTGTTCAGATTGTTGATATGATGCACTCGCATGCGACCCTTTTCCGGTTTCTGCAAAGAGAAGATAACATCATCAGTTTTATTATTTAGAGTTGGCAAAATCATCATAATCATCATCATATATGTTTGTATATACCTATCTATTCTATTCATACATTTAGTTTTTAAAAGTTCTGGTATTCTTTTCACTTCAATTTCCACATATTCACTGTATAATAATTACCTAATCTTAACTGGACAAGCTAGTGTTAAACCCTATAGAAAATTTGGCATATTTCAACATATTCTGTGATGAATTTAAACTCAAGAACTGATACTTACGAATATGACTGTATGTACATATGTACATACTATATATGTACATATCTCTGCTAGCCTTACTCTACTCTAAGTCAGCGTCATCCAAGCACAACTCCTTTTACGCACTGAGCTTTTACTTCATGTCAATCTCAGTAGTATCAAATGAAATCCAATTCAGTGGTTAATATAAAAACTTAAAGCTCAAAGCAGTAAATCAGGTGTCAAGAGCAGTTGCAGAGACGTCGCAAAGTGTCGGCAGAATGTCAATCACAGGCCACACCTATGCATTCACACCTATGCTGGCCATTGATAGCTGACAATGCACTAATTAAAAGGTAAAGAAGTGTAAGAAGGTTTAATAGCCAACTAATCGCCCCCACTATATTTCACTTTTATCTGCAGGAACAGCACACACACCACCCCCACACACACACGAACATAGCTTAAGCCTACGCAAAGAAAATTCTCTTCAACAAATGAACATTCTGCCTATTAGGCATCAGTGCATTCTCTCAGCAGCAGCAGAGGGGTCGGCAGAAGTTCAGTTGCTGCACACACACACTCAAATACACACATATATAAAGTGCATATTGCTCTTACAAAGATTCCCATTCTTCCACACTTACTTACCAGCTGTGTTTGTGTCAGCGTACTAAGCAGTGCCAACAGACGGTGTCCATCTCGCAAATCCAAGAACAAATCATTCACTGGCGTGCACTGGGTATTGCTTAGATGTGAATTGATCCATTTCGTAAAAGTTTTCTTCTGTATATGCTGTCGTTCATCTGCAAAAGCATTAAGAAAATAAAAACACATTAGTCAACAAGTTTTTGCACAAGTTCTTACTGTATCTGAGTATCTATCTTATGCACCTCGGGCAGCATTGGTCGCCTTCAATGGCATTAGTATATAGGCCATACTGGAGGAGCCCAACCCAATCAGAACACTCCCAAGGTGCCCAACGTCTCAGTGTCCAGTCTGTGTGGTTATTTGTCAGTTCTAGTATTGCGCCAAGTCGTCGCTGCTAATGAACTGCACCGAAAACATGCCAAAATCAATTAGTAAAGCCAACGTCATAGTCAGAGTCAGCGTTAGAGTCGCAATCACAACTCACAGTCAGAGTGAGAGTCAGAGCCCCAGTTAGACCTCGAGGTAGTTCCAGAACCTTAAAGTTGAACCGCGTCATTTGTCAGTTTTGTGTGAAATTGCAATTCTGGCCTCAGACAATTTGCATGCAATCGCGCTGCTTGGCAACGTGTTTTGCACCCACATTTAACTACACACAAATGTACACACACCCGTACTGCTCTATGTAGGTAAATGTGTCTCATTCAGTTGTCTATTTCTGGCGCTGATTGATGGCTGTTTTGGCATTTGGCATGCATCTTGATGGGCTCGCTTAACCTGACCCAGACAATTACTCATTACAATAACGGATTGCGACACGGAGTACGGTTAATGTAGCTCTTAGTATGAGTGCATGTAGTAAGTATTTATTATTATTACTAACAGTAGCATGATCTAAATAATCTATTGAACATTTTGCTTACAATCTAAGCTAAAGATCTTCTTCTAATCTCTCTAGTCTACTAAATGTCGAGCACAGTCCTAGATTAAATTCTCATAGTTGCATCGTCTTCAAGGAAAAATCTACATGCAACATCATCTCAATGTCCTGTATGCCAGTGATTATCCTTAGTGAACCTCGAGTGCTTGCACTAATTCATATCTACCCATTCATTGCATATTTGCCTCGTATCAAATACCAAAGGATAATCAAGTCACTTTTTAACACACAGTTTCAAGTGTGAATAGCTCATTAAAATTGTGTAGGTGTTGCCAACAGTTTATAGCTAAATCATAGCCATAGAAAAATGTGTGAAGGTTATGTATGAATTCCAATGGCCAAAGGATTGTCTGAGTGTGTCTGACGGGGCAACTCGACATCAATAGAGCCATCAAGTCGTGACGCGTCGTTCAGTTGAGCGCAGTTTAATTGCCGTACAACTAAAAGCCATTGCTACTATCAACTAATTGGCGGTGGCCCCAGCTGCCACCCACTAATCTGACAGAGAAAAAGAGGGGCAGCGTGTATTGATCGAGTCAACAAACTGTTGCATGTGGCCAATAAACGAGGCCAACTGTAAAGTGCGTGGTCAGAACAAGCACAGAGCACAGAGCACAAAGCCCGACCGACCCCGAGTCAAATGGAGTCCCACCACGTTGTCCTGTGACATTGCACGTACGAAAGTCGTCAGTCAATGCAGTACCAGCGCCCTGAAGGACCCTCTACAGCTCTTTGGGATGCTCATCAATTAATTAACTAAAGCAGAACGGCAGTTCGGGCAGTATCTATTGAGTGCCTGGGAAATTGTGTTGAGTATTTTGCGTGCCGTTTGCTAATTAAATGAAATTCCATTATGTGCATTTAATTGAGCTTAGAGTCTGCACAGGCTCTGGCAATTAAATAAATTTAACCATATTCCCAAACTGCTGACTCAGCATCATCATATGTGCTATGTATGGGAAGCAGACTATGAGCAACAACGACAGCATCTCTAACTTCAGCAAGACCAGCATTTTCAGTGTCAATTACAATAATTTCTTGCCCCTGCCAGTTGCAACTGTAATAGTTGCAGTTGCAACTTGCAATTCGCTTTTTTTTTTGTTTACCAGGAAATTTGTTTTTTCACTCCATCTTTAGTTTTTGCCATTTGTTGTACAAACATGTTGTTGTTTGATTTACTGGGAAAACTCTGTGCATGTTATTGCGCTAGAGGTTGCATTTGGTTTTGTTGACATTCAGCTAACTGCTCTTGGCAAATTGAGTTCCATTTGGGGATATAGTAAGCAAAAGTAAACTAGAGTTTAAGACTTGCAATAAAAAGAGCCCAAGTCTGTTTTTAGATAAGTATAATTACTAGTACGAGTACATTCCTCATATAAGATAGATTTAATAACACAGCTGGACTAAGTATCGTATTATATTTGAACCTCTATCAAAGAGTATGCAAAAATACACCTCATATGGGTCCCAGGACATAGGGACATCAAGGGGAATTGTAAAGCCGACACACTAGCCAGACAGGGTACCACGGTCCCCCTCCTACCAGATAGGAGTGGTATTGGGATACCCTTGGCCACTTGCAAACTTCTGGTAAAACACCATTACTACCGTGAAGCCAACAACAGATGGCAACACCCTAGACAACCATGCTCCATAGCCCGCCAAACCTGGCCCATCCTCTGTCCAAAACGCTCCTCCGAGCTTTGCAGACTTGACAGAGCCTCCAGCTCTATACATAGTAATCAGAGCCTTAACCGGTCACTGGCTCATTGGCTCCCATGCTGCTAGACTTCAGGCCACTTTCAACGACTTTTGCAGAAGCTGTCGTGACGAAGAAGAAGAGGAAACAGTCCATCACCTCCTCTGTTCTTGTCCTGCCCTATGTAGAACCAGGTTTTTCACCTGGGAGCCTACAATCTGACAGACCTGACGGACCTTGCTCCAGCTAAGGATTCTGAGACGGTTCATAAAAGCCTCAGGCTGGTTTTAAAGCGAAGTAGTTGGAAATTATCAAATCTGCCCATGCGGTACCACAATGGGCCTCTTTTGGCCTAAGTGAGCTGAGGTCTATTCCTAAGCTACCGCCTAACCTTACCTAAAGAGCATGCACTCTTCATGGGACTTCACAATAAACATTCATGGACATTCGGTAATATCGTATCTCGATATCTATGTCAATTAAATGAACAACATTCTTCAGACAGCGTAACGAATCGCGTGAAATTTGCAATTCATATTTATTTATTTATTGTTGTTGCTTAATTTGAATTTCAATAACAATTTACGGCAAATTGAAAACTGAGAATAAAGACCGAATATACAACAACAGCAAGTATCGAATAATACTATAGAAATCTTGACTTGAATTGAATTCAATTGAATAGTGGACCAAAAAGCTGACAATGCTGACAAACTGATGTCATTACAAGCAATACAAATTGTCATTTCAAATACACCCAAAAACACCCACACACACACACACACACACAGACCCAAACAGCATCAGCTGATGATGTTTGCTCTTTTGTTCGAAATTTTTATTGCTTTCAATTATAAAACCATAAATCGGCGTTTTATAGCCTCTTGAAGCCGGCGGTATATGAAAATCATTTTCATTGTGCATAAAAGCTCGGGTGTAAACCATAAAAATATCGATTACTTGCCGTCAAGCAACAACAGCAACAAAACCCAACTTTTGACCATGTTTTTTTAATTGTTTTGTGGCGTTTCGGGTTTTGGTAACAACTTTAACTAAACGATTGAGCTCCCTCTGTATATTGGCTGGAAGTAAGTGTAGTTAGACATTTGAGTTTTGCTCTGCAAATTGTTCAATGGCGTTGCGGATAGCATAGTTGACTTTGATTTGAGAGAATCCTGAACTATGTAAACTGTGTAATCCGATAATTGTTATTAAATACAAAAATATAGAAAAACAAAATAGATTTAAAAGTGTTTTGTTGTAGCATTCTATAAATATTTTATTTTATTTACGAATCTGTTATTCTGCGTTTATATTAAATTATTAAATCATTCAATTGAATAAATTTCGAATAAATTTATTCTTAATTCTAAGATTTTTTTCTATCCTACAATTGAGTAGAGCTTTATATGTATATCCAACAAGCTTTACAAATAAATGTATCCTAATCCATGTTAAAGACTCGATTGTGGTCTAGGACTGAATTTCTTAAAATGAATTGGATGATTTGGTGCCCATCTTAATAGACCAAGCTCTATGCTAGACAAACATTTGGGAGAATTGTATTGTATAACAGATATAATTTGCTGGATTCACTAACAAGATTGACCAGCTCAAAGTTTATACTTGGATTTGAACAGCTTTTGTGAATAGTCATTTATATTTCTTATACTTAGTTGAGTAAAATGAAAATATAGCTGTAATTTCGCATACTAAATCAATCAAATTTGAGTAATAGTACAACATATAGTTATTTCTCGATTTAAATACAATTACAGTTGTTAGTAAACATTATTATTATATCAGTATATCAATTTCTGAAGTTAACTTTTCTGCATTTGCTATGAAGCAAACTGAGCTTATGATTATTTTGATAACACATTGTACATTTAGCTTCTTTCAACTTCCACATAAAGTAAACAAAAACAACTTCTAATCCAAGCATCCAGAATCCACAACTTTGAATATTAACAATGTGATTATTGCTTAGTGGGGAAAATTACAAGAAAATATTTATAGAATTTAATGTAAACACCATAAGGAATGACAAAACGAGCCATATTTTGTTTATTATTGGACAAGCGCTTGGCATGTGCCATTGGGGCACGCTCGATCCCTTGGCTTTAGGTCAACAAAAAACGCACGCAAAGCAACAACAACAACAAGCGCAGAGAGAGCAGATACCCGGAGAGGGTAAGACTACTGTAACAAATATTTATTTTCTTAATGCATGTGTGTGAGTTTGTAGTGTGTGTTTGTATATGTGTGTCACGCACAACTACGTCAAGACTGAGAGATCGAAAAGGTGAAGGAACTCAATTGTAATTGCTTCGAAATTGATAAGCGAACCGTTGCTCATATTCAGCATTATCAGTCTTACGATTTAAATGAGTAAGGAGAGACATATGGGATTGTGCTATATACCGTATATCGTATAGCGTTACGATTCATTAATTATGCAACAATAATATCAAGCAAATTGAAATTCCGTTCGGCCAAAAAACCAAAATAAACGCAAGGAATGGAAGCGTGATTTATGAGCGAGTCATAATACAACAACAAGAAGTAAGATACAGTAAATATGCAATAAAATGATATAGTAGATGCACTAAATTGTTATGTATATACATATAAATTATATATACTATACACATAGCAATTAAAATAATTTATATTCAAGCAGGAATGTTCACTTATTCGTATGCCACTATAATACCAAAGTCCAACTCGTAAAACTTCATTTAAAATTGCATAAAAAAACTTGAAGAAAATACTTATTTATGCGGGAGTGAATAAGATTTTTCTGTGAAATAATTTCACAGCAAAATTTATAACAAACTTAGTCAGCTGACACTTTATTCTCGCTTTTCGGTAACTTTTTTGTGAGTTACTTTTACTGCTGCCATGTGGGTGGGTGGGGCAATGGGTGGCATGAGGGAGCGGGGGGCAGCCCCTATACGCATCAGTGACTTTGTTGCCATGACTTTTTAATGACAATTCCATAAAGCCGGCTTGCCTCAGAGCTCAGCCCGGCTAGGCAGCTTTGTTCGAGTGTCTGTCTGTATGTCTGTCTGTCTGTCTGCTCAGACTCTAACCCCCAGGCAGTTTCAATTTTAATTGCCTGTTGTCGCTGTGTTTTTTACAGCCCATATGGGAAATGCAGTCTCAGCAACGACAGCAACGCTCGAGCGATATTAACATTTTCCATTTTTCATTTTCCATTTCATTCATAACACTCGGCATATAATTTTCTCTCATTTTCATTTCGTTGTTTATTTACACAAAAATATGTTGGGCAAAAAAAAAGACATTTTATTGTTCTACTTACAGTGTGTACTCGTATGAAAACATGTGAGTACATTGCTTGTACCCTGCACAATGGCAGAGCCTAATGAGGTTTGTACTTTAGTCTTTTTGTTAGCAAGTTTAGGTAAGTTACAACATACTCCATTACATACTTATATTTTATCCTGGAATAACTCACAGTTATGCACTCTACCCTAAACTTTTCTACTCTACTTCCACATAGGAATGCTTCCTAGTTACCTAGGGTATCTTTTCGTTTATAAGCCTTTAGTACCTCATTTTTTATCAGACTTATTGCCATTGTACATTTCGATTACCGGCACTTTTGTATCGTTTTGTACGTGACGCCTTCTCCAATAAGTCGCATGTGACACGCATTTTGATAACCGAGTTTACTTTATTTCTTTTCGGATTTTTGACTTTTGCAAAACTCATGTTATTTTTAGTTTTGCACATATTTTATTTGTGCTGTTTTTATGCACTCGATTGAGTCTCCGTTTATTTTCTGTTACTCCCAAGACGAATTCGTCAAGTTTGAGCTGAAGTAGAAAATTCGCAGCGATGTTTTTATTCAATTTCTGCGTGTGAGGGAGGAACTCAAATCAAAGGAACTGAATGTCACTTTGTATTTATTCCACATGTGAATCTTTTAGCAAATTGGTCAAGCGAGCTGCTGAATTATTTATGCGAAATGTACAGCAAAAAAAAACTTGAAAAAATAGAGAGGTAAATTAATTCCGTGAATTTTAAAATGTTAATGAAAATAATTTTAAAAAAAGCCCGGATAGATTCGGTGGAACGTAACCTATACTAGGAGACTCTGTACTTTCGTTTACCTCGGGCGTATCTGTAAGATACAAAAGTATCTAAAACACGCAAAAGTATCTGTAAAGTGCAAAAGTGTCTGTAGAATACAAAAGTATCTGAAACACGCAAAAATCTTTACAAGATACAAAAGTATCTGAAAGTTACAAAAGTATCTGATTCACGCAACAGTATTTGAAAGATAGAAAAGTATCTATAATCACCGAATTAAACATTTTAAATCAAAATTAAATATTGCTCTAAGAATACATACATACACATATGCAAGACAATCCAATCTTGTGATTCCAATTTCTACATTTCTAAATTATTTACAAAAAACTCTCAGCATACGCTCAGCTGGCGCTCATTTGTGGCTCGTGTATTGACTGTTAATAGCCTCAAAAGACAGCGAGTTCTCATATTAAGAAACACTATTTGTACGGTTCAACAACAAATTAAATGCAGCATTCAAACAAACATTAGAGGCAACTTTGGCCCGCATAAATTATGGTAGACTGGTAGACTGGTAGACTGTCGACTGCATTTCAATGCGCGAGTATGCTGTTCCGAAAAATGTCAGAAGATCATGGTGAAAACCTGTTCTGCCGAATAAAATACTACAACCAGCATGTCCGACACATTTAAGAGTGTTTCTTGCTGCCAAAGGCTTATCAACGTGGGGGACAACAACAAAAAGGCAAACAACAGCCACCACAGTCGTGTTTATTTTCTATAAGCCAAGCCAGTCAAAGTCAAAGCCCCCACAATTGCCCACCTTCAGCTGCAGCTTCGGCTACAGCTCCATCTATACCTCCACCTCCGCTTTATTGTTAGATCAACTCCAGCATTCAGACCGTTTGTTTGTTGCTGTTGTTCGCCTCTGGCTTCTACTCCCTCCCCCTCTTCGACACCCCATGCAAGCGGAAGTTTTCATTCATTTTTGTTGTTGTTGTTGTTGCTTTACAAATATGTTTTTTACAACCACCACCAGCTCCACAGCTCGGTCAACACTTTGGGCAACACTTCCGACAATCGTACTCTCTCGTATGCCAGTGAATTTGCATATATAAAAAGTGTAGACTATGTAGCATAGTGTTTGCCCGGATGGACAGTAGCACTTCAAATTAGCACATCAACTTTGTTTAAGAGAGAGTGCTAAAATATAATTAAAAACTTGTCCATTTACTGAACCAAGTATGTAACAGACTTTATTACACATTTCTAGCTTCAGTTTCCCAATGTAACAATAGTTTTATAAAAGTTACTTACTTCAATTTGAGATTAAAATAAAATGTAAATAGAAAATGTTATCAGAACTTGCTGCAAACTGCAAGCTTAACAGTATCCAGTATACCCTTTCCTTTACTCTAACATAAGCACCCAGTATACCCTTTCCTTTACTCTAACATAAGCATAGAAAACCACAATATACTATATTATTGAACTCATCATAGAAAATACTATTTATAATTAAACATTTCAATAGTAAAACAATAGAAATGATGAACTCATACAGTGACAGAGTTATGCATTTATAATTACTCTAGTGTGCATATTCCCCACTTGAAAGTACACTATTTTTTTGTATTTTGTAATAGTTAATAATTCAATAACCGCAAATATAATAATACTGTATTAAGCTGCACATTTCGTTTTATTTGTATCTATACAAATTAGTCTCATGTTGTCAAACTTTCCGCACTTAACTCTTAATGTAATAACAAAATTTTCAGATGCTGTCCGTTTTCTTTCAAGTCTTTTTCCAGTATTTGATGCGGAAAAACTCGACAAATGACAGTAGCTGGCCTCACACTTGGTTATCTATAAATATTCATTAAATTATTTAGCGATATCTTGGCGTGCAGCCCACTCCACTCCACTCACTTTACGCCTTATTAACTTTCGACAAAGTAAAGTTGGCTTAACGTGACGTCGCCTTGTGGTTTTCTTTCAAAATTGATTACAAATTCGCTCGAGTGTCTGGTTTTTTTTATTTTCAGCTGACAAAATGCCGCGATTGCTGTTTAAATTTTACGCATTCATTAATGTTACGGCTAATTGAATTTACTTATCGCGAAATTCATTCATTCATGCCAGACAACAGCAGCAACAACAACAACAACAACTGAGAGGTAGCATTTGGCAAGAGTACAGCAAACGGCGATAATGATGACACGACTGAAGAATCAGCAATTAAGAAGAAGAAGAAGTATGATTTGGCAATTGACCATAAACTGGTTCTCGCTTTGGCACGACTGCACTTAACACATACTTTCACACACACATACGACATTGCGGGACTTGAATCCATACAGACATACATACATACATACATACATTCTTATATGTATGCTACTAGTATGTATGAAAATAATCGTAATGACTAGCAGTAGAAAGCAACCAACTCCTGGGTTCTAGAGGAAGCGAGAGATACAGATACGATACATGTATCTTTCGACTAATTTTGGTATTTACTGAAATTGCACACAAGCTGAAAAAATTATTGGAAAGCGACTGCCATTTGTTGAGAATTTGTCTAATGGAAATGCATGCTGGATGCAACACACCCTGTATGCTTTGACATGACTGAAAAGTGGGGTATGCCGGATCTCAATTAAAAGTATCTTTATTGTAAAGGTCAACTGAAAGAAAGACTAAGTCATCTCATAGTCATTTGTAGTAATTATTACCACTTTAGTTGTAAACCAAGTATTTAATGTCATCCTCGCTGTCTGTCAGTCGTGGGATTCCCCTGCTCTGCATGCACTCGTGTTTCTCCGCTTGTTATTATTTTTGTTTGAGCTTCCTTTCACAGTTTAATTGATGGCTTTTCGCTCTAGTAGAACTTGCAAAACTTTCTGCCTTATTACAAGCTCCCAGTGGAGCAGCGTGGGAATATGCCCCAGTCATGTGCTACTATAATACGACAATCTGTCGGCGAAATTATTGAACAAACAAAACTGCAGATAGAGAGACAGCAAGCGAGATGTATTTGTATCTATATATACGAGGCACTTGATATAACTTTCAGATACAGCAGCTGACCCTGGCCATGGAACTGGAAAGAGTTCCTCGAGCGCTTCATTAGAGATTAGAGACTTTTCAATAAGTTCTCTTGGCTTTTGTTGATTTATTTAAATTATTTTTATATTTTTATCTTAATTTTTCATTAGTATTGTCATGACTTTTGTTGATTTAAATTAAATATATATATAGTACAATATTTTCTTATTTTTCTCTTAATTTTCCATTAGCATTGTCATGACTTTTGTTGATTTATTCAAATTAAATACAAGTATAGATTTTTATTTTTATATTTCCATATTAATTTTCCATTAATTGAAATTTATTTAAACAAATGTTGCCAGTTCGTTAGTTCCAATCACATTGGCAGTGTGCATTGTTTCAGCTTGTATCCAATCAATCTGCACGCCCCACAATTTACGTACTGCACTATCCCCAATTGTAAATTCAATTCATAACTCAAACAGTCTTATCACTCACATTGATCGATGTTGCGTGCAAGCGGGAAAAAAGAAACATATTGAAAAAATAAAATAACAAAAATATGAGCATAAAAGAGAAAGGGCAGCTGCACCACGTACAGTGGGCAAAATTAGCAGCTGACTTGCATTTGATAATATCTTAGACTAAAAGAGTATTCAAACTTACTTTAAATTGTGTATTCATAGTACCTTGACTCCGGTTGAGTTTTTGTATCTGTTGGATTTCTGTCTCGATTTTGCCCACTGTGCCGCGATCATCAGTGCCTCACAGCAGTCGAGGATTTGTAACGCATCAATGCAGTTTATCATGTTTGTCTTCAAACTGCGACTGCCAAGTCAGAGTCGGAGTCAGCGTCAGCTCAAGTCAATGAAACCCCAGCATTAATGGTCAAGTGAGTCTGCAAACATTTCACTCACTTCAAGTTGATGCCAGATGTGGTTAGGCTCAACTTTTGCTTTTGCTTTTGTTTTTTGTGCTATTGATAACTTGGCCACACAATTTGCCTTATTGGGTGCACAAACTTTCTAATTAGATATTGTTCAATGAATAGTACAGTACTCGAGTGTGTGTGAGTGTGTGTATCTGTGAGAGAACATACCTCTAATGTCTGTTGACAATCGTTTGTCAGTGTTTGCTTTTAGTGCTCATAACAGCAGCTACAGCTGCTTATACAGAACTCAGACCAAGTATTATTGTATATTAGTTAATACTAGACATCTACAGGTACTATCAGTAGTCATGTTCGATAACGAGGAGTGCTATTTATATAGAGGGAGAAATGTACTAGCTTATATCATCAAACAACACGGTGCATACAAGCCCATTGAGAATTGAAATGCTTTCAGATACTCAGCACATGCCGTAGATACAACTCAATTTGTTTTGCATTGTATCGAGAGTAGTGGAAGAGGTTCAATTCAATTTGCATATAATACTCTGCTTAAAGTGTGTTAGAGAACTTAAAGAGAACTAGTAGAAATAGAAGTATTTCACACATCTGCATTCATCGCACATCCACTTGAGCTTTGTCCACTTTCTTAACTTTGGCTACACGCATCAAG
Source organism: Liodrosophila aerea (assembly GCA_035045005.1). Lineage (NCBI taxonomy): Eukaryota > Metazoa > Arthropoda > Insecta > Diptera > Drosophilidae > Liodrosophila > Liodrosophila aerea. Next base: position 1,656,765 of record JAWNNL010000753.1, read on the forward strand.
AGTTGATCAAATTAACCCCAAGATACACGCAATTCGAAGCTCATGCCCTCATTTAAAGTGTGTTTCAGTTGAAATTCCTTTAAATACGAAGAAAGAATTAAGAGATATGGAACTGTTACTCTGCGCCAGAAGCTGTGACAGTGCTGTCAGTGCTTTCATTCAACCACGATGTCGACCACATGTTGCACACGCCCGGCACGGGCACACACGCACACCCATTCACACACTCGCAGTCATATTCACATTCCACACTCACAGCGAGCATCTGCAGCTCTCTAGCTTAGCTCATTTGGTTAAGCATTTAATGATCGACAAACGGCGGGCGTGGCTCAATTGCCGACTCCGACTCTTTGGCGGTTTCGCTTTATAAGCACCACAACTGAAACGTCTAAATAGATGTGTCAGTACGAGTACAGTGAAGCTGGCCTAAGTCGAATTGAAAGAAAGTCGAATGTTTTCTTTCAGTTAACATCTGCCACATAGATACTACTGATACCTCTGCTACTAGCCATTAGTTTAGTTCAACTGTACAGTAGCCGTGCTCTCATACATTTTGCTAATGAGATCCGACCACCAGTCTGAGGCTGGGGGGAGGTGACTGAATGTTTGTGCCCATCGGTAATTGAGACTCGATTCAGTACGGAACCGCACCAGTTTGTGCTTGCCATTTGCCACAATTCGTGTGTGGGTTGTAGTTTTGGGTTTTCTAGTCTATAGATACAAATGTATCTAAATACATACACATGAATGTATATGTATATATGTACATATGTATGTCTCTGGCTTGTCTATGACAGCCAGCTGCTCTGGCTTTGGAATGCGAATGCGCATTTGCATTTGGCCACATGTGGCTGACAATAACTATGCCCACTTCACCTCCTCCTTCTCCTCATCCTCCTCACCCTCACCACCCCCTCTGTGTGTGTTTGCCTGGTCTTGAATGTGGAGCAGCCGCCACATGCGAGCCGAGTGAAAAATACTCACGCCCATAAAAAAAAATTACTCAAGATTACAACTTTGCAATTTGTTACTGCAGCTCTTTTAATGGCTTCCCATTTGGTGAGCCTCCCCCTCCATCCCCCTCCGCTCATGCTCATGTAACCCAAGTGCTGCCCATTTGCAGTTTGTTAATGATTCGATTTCCAGCTACTGCTAGACTATAAATTGAACTTCGTTGCCTTTCATTGTGATCATCAATTATGCTGATGTGCAATCTGCACTCGGGCCAAGCCAATTGCATAGTTAATTAATATTTCGATGTACCATAATTTATATTAGTTCTAGAAACTTAATCAAATTAATCAATATTTCGAAGTAATTTATATGAATTCTAGAACAAATTAAGGCAATTTTTAATACTACATAATGCGATATTTTGGTAGGCAATAAATTTCATCTTAGACTCAATGAAACAGTTACAAGAAGTTATTGTTTTTTTTTTTTTCTTTTTTATTAATTTAATTTTAATTTATTTATTAATTATTTAATTTATTATTTCATTTCATTTATTTAATTTTATTTTAATTATTTATATTTTATTTTATTTATTTCTTTTTTATTTCACTTATTTTCATTAAATATATAAAGTTTTTATTAATTTTTGTCGAGTTTAATTTTTATTTTATTTTTAAGTATTTATTTCTATATTATTTTATTATATTTTACCTTATAAAAAAATTTATTATTAATTTGTTTATGTTTTACTTTATTACTTTGTGAAGTATCTCGGCTTGCATCTCGACCGCAGATTAACATGGAAAAATCACATTAAAGCAAAATGTCAACAACTTAGACTTAAAACACTAAAAATGTCCTGGTTGATAAGTACGAAAATCTTATGATAACCACTATCTGTGCAAACAAAATTGCGCCTCTATCGGATAATCCAACACTGAAGACCTGTCAGGATCCAATACGCCTGTACATGGTAAGGGGGAGCAGCGCGAGCGTATGTGTGGTTGCGTGCGACTTTGCGCTATGTGTGCTTGTGTGAGTGTTAGCGTGTGTGTGTGCAAAGCGAACAGTCACAGGGTCTCCTACATGTCGGTTGCATCCAGACTGTAGCTTTCCACAGTTTTATTATTTAATCGTCAGATTTTATTATTAAGTATTTTTATTTTATTTCTTAATTTTAGTTTACAACTATTTTCACTGTAAGATATACTGATTTATATATTACATTTATTTATCTATCTGATTTATAATTATTTATATTTATATTGAATAGATGTTATATATAATAGTAGGGCTTATTGTCGAGCTGTTAATTCTGTTACTTTATTTTTAAGTATACTAATTATACTTATTATTTAAATAGTCTGATTTTAAATAAATCGAGTGATAAAAATTAAATTTTATTACTTTACTTAATTTAATTCATAGTTCTACTATATATTATATGCATATTTCAAGAGCTAATCTTACACCCCAAGTGCTGATCTCAGCTTACCTATTAAAATCGTTGGTTCCATATTCGTTTATAGCTTTTTCGTTGCGTAATCCAATGTATTCGTTCGGACAGGTGAGTTAAACTCGGGTTTAAAAAATTGCGAGTGTTGATTCACATGAATAAAACGCTCATTCGCTCGTTACTTAATTATTCTTTTTCAATTTCAAAAATAAAAGGATGATTTCAGGCTAAACGAATGCCATTATTTTCACTTTCACACTTTTGGGTTTTCTTTACACTTTGTTTCGTATTCTTTTCGCGTTAATTATTGAAAATAAAGGCGCGTCTGGAAAAAAGGTGCCAAAATGTGATGGGAAGACATAAAATTATAACTGACACCTGTATGTTCCCGCAAAGGCAAAACAAACACAGATAAAATGCAAACACGTCGCAGCAAACGCAAACAAAGCGCCGAAAACAAACCAAAGAGAACGGCACAGCGAAAAAGAACAACAAACTACCGTTAAACGGGACAATGTGATTGCATTAATGAGTTTTTTTCCGTTTGTTTTGTTTACAAGCCATTTGTTGCTGTTGTTGTTGTTGTTGTTGTTGCCTGGTTAATTTAACACGGCTTTTTAGTTTGTTGTTGTTTACTCGATTCGTTTTTTTACTTTATCAAATTACATAGTGTTTCTTATCTAGCGCTCAGTGAGTGAGTGAGCGAGCGAAGCACAGGTGGTTGTTTCGCACTCGCTCTCGCGCTCTCTTTCGCCCGCTCGATCGGAATACAAACACCGGTTGAGGCCAGAGCGAAACGGTTGGCAATTGGTACGCGCTTACATTCCAATAAGCACACGCGCGCATGGAAAGCGAAAACCAGATATGGAACAATGGAAACGATGGAACAGACAACAGTTTCGCTGCCGCTAGCGCTGCCGACGTCGCTGTTGCCGTCGCGGGTAATTTGTGAGTCAAAGAATCAGCCAACAACAACAACCACAAAACTGTTGCTGCCATACGCGTGCGTGTGTGTGTGTGTGTGTGCAAGAAACAGAAGAGTTAACGACAATGCTATGAAAAAATTATTTCCGCACACACTGGAATATCAAACTATGCAACAAAACACATAACACATCATTATGTTTTCATTAAACACTAAATATTATTATCAATTTGTTTTTTCAAACATTTTATTTCTTTATTTTTTATACAAGCACTCTTGAACTTGTTGCGTCGTGTCGCTATGCGTCGCAGTCAGCGATGGCGTCAACGTCGGCGTTCACTTTTAATTTAATTTTCGCATTGCCTTTAAGCCAAATACATTGTGCACTTTATTCTAACTACACAATTTATCCAGCAACTTTTATAATAAAACTTTGCGCTGCGTAGCGAAGCTATAAACACTTTTCATTGCTTTAATTTTTCCTTTGCTTCTTTTATTCGCGTTTTTTTTTCCTTTTTTCTTGCCTTTTACCTCATTCGTAAGACGTAAAAACCTTCCGCGCACTTAAAGCGAAGTTTCTCGCGCGACTGCGCTGTCGTGACTGCCTGGTTGGTGCAAACCGATCTTCGTTTAGAGCATATTTGAGCAGCCAGAAAAACAAGCTAAATAATAGCTATAAAGTGCCGCCCAGTGCAACTGCTATTCAAGGAAACAACGGAAATCATAAAGTAAATGAAATTAAATAACATAAATTTAAGCAATTAATACTTAAACAAGTATTTTAACTATACACGGGATTGTGCAAACAGCTGTATACTATGAGCAGCACTGATAAGAGGCGTTAAAGCTGTTGCTCAGCACTAGTATTTTCGGAGCATTGTTCTCTCAGAGAGCGCTGGCTCAGTTGTCTCATTCTCATTTCGTTACGCTAAACGAAGCGCAGGCGTGTGAATTGGAATTTTTGTTATTGTTGGTGAATAGGAAATCAATTGAAATCGAATTGGAATTAATTGATGACGAAAGATAAAGCTACGATTGATCTTGCTTATCAAATGGCTGTGTTTGTACAATTGTTTCTTACAGTGGGTCTAATGTTGATATAAGGAAAACACTTGTTTTGTATATACATATGGTATGTATTCATTCTTTATATATTAGAGTCTGCAGTTGAAAGAATTAAACTATTGCAATTTGTGTTTAATTAGATGACAAACGAGGTCGTGTCCCACATGTGTATTAGGTTATATAATCTACATACATACTAACGTTTGGCGTATGCAAAAGTTTCACCGGCATTTTATCAAAATTTAAAGCCATGACAAACAGTAGATAAGCGCAACAAGTGTAGACAGCTCTAATATGTACGTGTTGTATATACATATGTATGTATGCATACATTTATATGCACAATGATAAGGAACAGGCGCAATGCAAGACTTACCCATCGTCTTCAATAGAAACTCTTCATAGTTCATCAAGGGCGGCGTTGTTGCACCCTGAACAATATCCAGGAATTCCTCCTCACTATAAACTGAATCATAATCACTGGGATCGTGCATTATTTAACTATAGTTTGTCATAGAACTTATTGGGAACCAAGCTTCACATTCCACAATAGAGACTTTCTTTCGTATAAGAAATGAAAATTCTAATTGGAGAATTTATGTAAGCTTTTCTATGGCATACTTTTAGGCAGCACTTGAAATACAGCTGAAAGATGGTTGGCCGGGGGGAAAATGAAAATTCAACTTATCACTTTTCTAATAGGTTTATTTAACTGTTAAATAGATCTATTTAGTAACTCTACAGCATCTTATAGATGAGCACTCGATACAACCTCGACACACGATTGCGATCGCGCTTTAAATGGAAATACGTCTGACGCTGCGAGCTGCCGTAGAAGCACTAATCAAGAGGCGAGTAAATAAATAATACGAACCTAAAAAAAATGTGAAACTTAATGCAAACATCCCGCAGCTGATTAGAATACTTATTAATAAAGTGAAAAATACAAAACATTGAGACAATACATGTGTTTAATTCGCACAGAGATACTCGTAGATTCCTCTCTCCTCCGCTCTCGCAGTTCACACACTATTTACGGCATGTTATCAGAGTGTATTTCAAGCACTCTCTTTTCGCTTGTTTAAGGCGAAAGTAAAAGCCGTAGACATTGAGTGAGATCGGTTAGGTCGGGTCGGTAGTACTAGCCATATCTTATCATTCGCATGTTGAATTCAAACTTGAAATGAAACAAGATAAAAAAGAACCCTAATACAGCTTACTGATAGCTCAATTTTCAATTAATTAATGCACTAGTCACACGGCAAAATTCATTGTTGAGTGGGTGACTGATAAACAGAGGAGATTAAATTCTTATAATAAAATAAATTCTTTTCTAGCTTATCTTACTGAGTACTATTGTTTCTGTACTAATCTGTTTTTTGACAAACCTTTTTGTTAGGTAAAAAATATTATTAAGCTAAATTTGGTATTCACAATCCATTTAAAAATAATGACAAATATATTACAAATGTCAAAATATTTTCAATATATTTTAAATAAAATTGAAAAACACATATGTATTTCTATTTTCTTCATATTTTAACTTACCAAATTTCCTCATTTCTCAAATAAAAGACTTGAATTTGTTTTTAAAACAGCACACCAAAGAAATAGCTTCATTGGAATGTTTAAAAATTGTATTTAAGTTTCTGCATTTTAAACTATATTCATATACACATAGAATTGTTATATATATATATAGCTTGTATATATAAGTATTTTTGTTTCATATGTAATTGAATTCAAGTTTCGCCTAACTTTAGATATGTATCTTTTTTTGTGTGATTTTTGAAGAGTATTTAACTCTTGTTTGCTGCAATAGTTCTTGCTACAATTTCTGTTGATATGTTTATTGATAATCGTTAGAGAAATATAGTAGTAAGTCTAGGGTGTTTTCTTGTATTAAGTATCTTAAATAAATAAATTTGTAACTTGTATATTGTGTTCGTTAGATCTTTGCGTAATTGTTTCAGTATTTTAATGGTTTTTTTGGGTCAGTTTTTGGGCTTAAAATACTGAAACAAGTGACAAAGTTGAAGAGCAATTTTAAAGTATCTGAAATAAGGTTTAGTATGTTACTTGTTCTCATATTTGATATGTATTCACTTTCATTTGTTAATTGATATGTTGCATATTTTTCTAAGATTTTTCAATTGTTGTTTTCGTTTTCGATTTCGTTCTTGTCTGGGCGTTTTGCTGATTTAAATAGCATTTTGATAACATCTATAGCAAATCTGCTGATATGTATGTGATATAGTTTCGTGGCTTATAGTTATAGTTGGATAACATTATATAATATCTTGTATAATTTCACATAGTTTTGTATAATAAATTGTTTGAAAATATGCACATAGAAACGTTACATAATTGTTGTTGCATATTTTTCATATTTTGCAGATATATTTGAGATTCTTCGAGATTAGATTAGTATATAAAAAGTGTTTAAATATTACATTTATTTAACAAATACATATGCAAATGTAATAATTGGTTTCTGAGTAAAACAAAATTATCACTTTTTGGTTAAATGTTTATGTTTTTTATATAGTATTATTTTTTTTTTTTAGCGTTCCAGTTTCACTTGCATGAAATAAGTAGTTTGTCTCTTTATTTACACGGGGGGCATATACACATACAAACGTGAGTAAGTGTATTTTACGTTAAATATATTAAGTAATATGTGTCACTAATACACCACACATATGACTTTGCTTATTTGTGTTATTTATATATATATATATATATATAAATATTTCAATGGATCTTCTTTTGTTCATATCATTTTTCATTCAATACCACTCTTAATTTGTTATCTGAATATCGTTTTAGTATAATATTTATTCATTAAACATTTCAAATAGACAACTATTAGTTAACGTACTATCTTCAAATAATAAATCGTCTTTAATCGTAATTTTCATTCTATTTTTTTGTTAAATACTTTGCTTAATTTTTGTGTTTCTACCAGCTAATTCAAGGTACTTATAACTCCATTAATTTATTTGTATTTTAGTTTTTCTTCTTGCTTCCGCTACTAGAACGTTGGGTTCGTTTACTTGCCTTAAGAGTTGAACTGAAAATACCACAAGATACCACTAAATTACAGGGTATTTGCATAGTTAGATTCTCGCTTTTCATATTAAAAGTTCCGTGCTCTTTCACTTTCTATTTAGCAAATTATAAACTAGGTGAATAAAGTTTGTAAATTTAAATCGATATAAAAGCTGTGATAAGAAAATTTTAGAATGAAGGATCTAGTCTTAGAAGCCAATTTTGTTGTTATGTATCTTGTTTATAGATATAGTTGTTGTTCCGGGGGTCAGCTTAAGGTCATAAACAAAATTGGCAGCTAAAATCAATATATTCATGAGATTCATGTTGGTTACCATTTTTAAACATTTTTTTTATTTTTAATATAATTTAACTTGAATAAAATATAGCGTGGTTAAACATCTAATAGTTTTTATATTTTTAGAGATTTTTTTTGTCGATTTTCTTCCTAAGGAATTCGTAAATTATGCAACTCGACATTTGTGTGTGTGTTTTTTGTTGTTGTGCACAGTAGCCCGACTTACACCACATTCAGTTATGGTCTACAATAAAAATAATGTTATATTGTAAATTGAAACATTGGAATATATAGTAAGTTTTTTTATACCTTCGTTTCAATTCAACAACAATAGCTGCAGGGCTTACAAATGGGGGGTTTCCTAAGCTCTAGATGATAGATATACTATAAATTCTACACAGATATAGTGTGTGTGTTGTGATTAAAAAATAGAAATTTCTAAATGTGATGCAAAGAATATCATTATGCCAATTAGACATTGAGTTGAGTTGGAAGGATCTGTACTGATAGCCTTAGATTGCTGGAATACCATACGTGGGGGGATTGAAACTAGCGGTATTGTGAGGCTTCTTGAAACACTTAAACATACATTGATAAAATCTGTGTATACACGTACATACAATATATATAGAAAAGAGAGATTTTAAATATCATAAAACACACTGATACGCGTATATATATTTTTTTCTTAGTAATTTCTTTTTGTGTTCTTTTTTTCCTTTTTTGCCTAACGATCCTGCTTCCATATTTGTATTTTTTACGTGAATTAAATTTTAATGTTTAATTTCGAAAAGTTCGATTGGAGAAATAATGAATTATGCGCATTAGTTTTCTCAAAATTTTAGAAGTTAGAACCAAACTGAACTTAAATCTTAAACGAAGGCCAATTGAAATAGCGCAGAAAATTTTGGAAAAGAGCTTGGATTTAGTAAGTATAGAGAGCAGCCGATTTTAGCATCGTTATTCCTTTTTCTATATAAGTATATTCGTTTTGCGTTTAACCAAAAAAATACCTATATATAGTTTTATTATTTTTTTCTCCATTTTTTCGCATAATTTTCCATTTTTTTTAGTTTGCTGTTTTTATATATTTTTTTATAAAAAGGTTAATTTTTCAAATGAAAGATTGGAAAAGCATAAAACAGAATGGAAAAAATTCGATAACATAAAATAATTGCGAGAGTTTTGAGAAAATATTTTCATGTAGACGTAGAGTGTAACTGTGTGCGAATGACTGTCAGATCTGTGTAAATGTGTAAAGGTGTGAGATTTGGAGCAACCCTTCTTTAATAATTGTAATTATCATAGGGTGTACCCAAATATGAATAAAAATTAGGATTGATGGGCTGTGCGTGTGCATAATAAAATCCAGAAGCCGGATCAGGCGCTACTCAGTCAAGGAAACCAGTGTTGACCAGTTTCTCCAAGAAGAATTTCACATCACCCAATTCCGAGTCTTTGATGCCAAGAGATTTCAACATGCCAAGATCGCCATTCTCCACAGCCATAAAAACAGAACGCAAATGCTCCAAGTCGGATCTGTAAAGGCAATGAAAGAATGGAGATAAATTAAAGGTTTTCTAGGTGTTAACTGTATTTTTGTCGTATGTAAATACTATTATACAAATATACATGCCAAATCAACGCTGGAATACATTTTATTTGATTCATATCATCCCATTCCTTATCATTCCATAAACTGTAGCATACTTTTCGATGCGCTATTTAATTGTATTTAAACTCCTTCTGAGCATTATATTATTATAAAAACGTTTAAAAATCAAATTTAATTATTTTATTTTAATAAAAAAGGTTTGTTCTGATTTTAACTTTAATTTTTTATGCGATTCGATTACATTCCTATCATCCCAAAAGCCGTAGCATACTTTCCGATGCTATATTTAATTCTATGTAATTTCCTTCTACGTATTATAAAACATTTAAAAATCAGATTTATTCAATTATTTTATTAGGGATTATTCTGATTTTCATTTTGTATTCGATTGAAATGAATTACCGCAATAAAATTCAAAATAAATTACGCATAATTTATTAATCTAAATTGATTTAGATTACACTTCTGGCTTTAAGTACAAACTATTAATTTAATTGCAAGTAATTCATATAAATCAATTTCACAATTGTGTTGACAGTTTGCTTCATTTCTACCACTGTGGCTAAGTAACGTACACATATGTAGCCAATGACTACAATACATAAGGCGAGCTTCAAATTATACGCTTAACTTAATTAATCCCTGCAGGTGCCGTTTGTACACCTTCTTGTTGTTGTCATTCGTGTTGTGGTTGTTGTTGTTTGTAACCAAAAATTTCATTATCGTCATGATGAGGCATACCAGCACAAGCACAACATTTGTGAAACGTACATTAATATAATTTGCGTGTTTGTAGGTCTCGAGACCGTATCATCCACACTCCATGCCCCTCTCCACTCCACTGGTAGCTACCACTAACAGCTCTCTCAGGCACCTCAAAGTTTCAGTTGAACATTGTACGATTAATTGGCCTGATGAAATTTTGTAACTGCAATGGCACACACACACACACACACACACAATGAGAGGGTGAGAGACTAGGGTAAACAGCCTTTGTCCAGACAGCCGCAATGGAGTTTTCTTTCTACTAATTTATCAACATGTGCGTGGGTACGTTTACGTGTCTCGTCTGACAACAATTACCAAAACTCCACTGCTGTCCCTAGCTCAGCTTTCCCAACTTTCCCCGTCCCCCCACCCTCCTTCTCCCATTGAGGGAGCTTCATTGTTATTGCTGTCATTTTGAGGCTAGTTGTTGTTTGTGCTAATTTAATGAAAATTCACTTTTATGTCAGGTATTCTTTTGCCACTAGCCTGGGCTTTATGGCAGTCACATTCACAGTTTCGCAGTAAAATAAAATCCGTACAATAGGCACAAGAGAGCTTCTAATTCCAATTTATTTGAGTTTTCTTTTAAAAATTTAACATAATTAAGAATATTATTATGCAAAGAGTGCTGCTTGTACTATTTCACTTTATCTATTCTGCACAAAATAAATCTTATTATTAAACATTTCAAAGGGGAAATCATTAATAATTTTCAGCACGTTTTTGTCTTAAATTTTAATAACATAAAAGCAATAAAAGAATCTCTACTTTACTCAAAATAAAACATATTTCCTTTAAATATTAAATACTTCAAATCAAGACAAGACAATTATCAAACTATAAACTCAAATAACTCTGGCTTATTCTGTATAAAATGTATGAAAACCCTTTCAGTAAGCTCAGCACTTTAATAGACTGAAACCCATAGAGTCTAAGGACTTAATTTAAAGTACAAAAAGCAAACAAATAACCTACAGGACACAGACAAATAGCCAAGCATGCCGGCTTAGTGCTAAAACGACAATAATTTAAAACTTCATAAAAGCCATATTTTCTATGCAAGCAAAATAGAAAAGAAAATATAAAATCATATAAAGGACACACGCATAATTCAAGAGTAGTGCCAAGGACATTGCACCAAAGGAGGAGGAGGAAAAGGAGGGTAAGGCAGTGCTTTACATTATAAAGGAGACCAAGGGGAAACCACACAAAGTACAAACAGCTTTAGGTAATGCCAAGTTTATTTTAGAGCTTTCATTATTTATACTATTTTCGGGTAGCTCCGGGGCCCCTAAATTAAAAATGTGCTTCATGCACGAAGGGTTACAGAAACAAAAAAACAAATGAATAAGAACGTATTTTTCGCACAGAAAAATAAAGTAAAATAAACCACAAAAAGTGAACGCTAGAGGGCGCTTGACTGGGTCTTACCTCATTAAACGTAAAGCAGCGCCAAAGTCCTCAATCGTTTGCGATTCACTCAAAGCGATGGCCACCTTTTCGACTCCACCGAGTGGGGAGAGAGCATCACGTGCCTTGCTGCCAAAGAGTTTCTCCAGATAATTGGGTCCATGTGAGGCGATTAAGCTCTGCAAAAACGATGCCGTCTCCTCGACAGGTGGACGCTTGGCTGCAAGATATAAGAGTACAAAAAAAAGTGAGCCAAAGAAGCTTATGAAATACTAATTGCGTTACAAACAACGTAAAGCACGTATCGGATTTCCAACACCAAAAGCTAAAAACTATACAGACTCAGCCTTACAACTCATAATTTAACCAGCGGCATTACCCATACTTAATTTGACGTAATCCGATTACGAGTATATAAATTACATGCCCATTGTGTTGTGCGCATAATTTTTCCAGCAATTGCAATCAATTATTAACAATCGATAATTTGACTAATGAATGGCATGTGGACTACCTATTGTGTCGGGAAATTAAATGCTGAAAATTATACTAAATTAAGTGTAATGGGTAAGTGAATTCACGAGTTCACTCGGCTTACTCTGGCCAGTTGGTTGTACACTTTAAAATTGCATATTTGTCACATACTTACTTAAAATCACATGTGGCGAATTAAATGCGGGTTGACCCCATTAAATATTTGTGACCTTACAGGATGAGATTTGTACGTGTTTGGGACAGCGGCAAGCTGCTTAAATATTTAAAATCACATGCATACTTGAGCACAAACGATTTAATATTAATTTAACCATTTGAATGGCAAAACATCGAGGCGTGTTAACAATTGGGGTGTATTCTCTAGCAAAAGTTCAGCTATTCATATTAAGAATTGAGTTTACATATGCAGGACTTGGGTACATTATAACATCACTTATCTGTAAGTGCGATGGGCATGATTTTGCTCAGTGCGCTCCCATTGCTCGTTCCGTTGTTTTTGATAAGTGGCACCAGCTCGACGCACAACCAGCGCTCGCGCAAGTGTTAAGTGCTCGCAAAGATCTAAGAACAAAATGCATACACTGTCGGTGCCAGCGCAACGCACAAGCAGAGACGCAAACACCTGAAGTATGCTCTTTAGTGCTTACTAAAATTCCAGCTAAACACCGATTGAATATAGTTGCTGTTTTGATTTTATAGAAATAGAAATGGTATAATCTATATATTCGTTCTACAATTGGTAATCTTTTCTTACAGTGTCGACTCATTTCATCACTTTTTAAAATGTTGGTTCTGTAATTTGCGTTGATACGCGATGCTAGGGTTATCGGTGTTGTAGCGCTCCCAAAAACGAATTGCATTACCACCAAAATAGATTCTTTGCTATAAATTTCATTCCCAAATGCAAAAGAACTACTTTCCTCAAATAAAGAGCACGTTCTGATCGAGTGCACGCGACTGTAGCCTACCCGACAGCTTTTAAATTGTGTGCGTATTTAAAAAGAGCAAAGGATATCGCCTTTTTGCTTTCTTAGACAACATTTATAGGTCAGCATGTCTGTCATGCTGTCTGTCAATCCGCATCAAGAAACAAGAAAATAAGAAGCGAAAAAAGAGCCCTAGGAGAGGGAGCATTTAACACACTGGCTGCACTTTTAAACCCCATGTGTAGGGTCTCTCCACAAGTGTACTGCCTGTTGTTAGCATTTTTAATGGTTGCAAGGACATGGAATTGCTAGTGTGTGTGTGTGTGTGTGTGTGAGTGTGTATGAGCTGATACAGTTACTGTCTGTATTTGTTATGCAAATGGCGCAGTTTGCAAGCGTTCTTCTTCTACCTTTTTTTCTTGTTGCTTTGTTTTGCACTTCTTGTGCATGTATGGCGAGAATATCGCCTGGGAGCACCACATTTCTATATACCCAAAGCTCACGTTCCAATGGCTCACCCACACTCCTTCCACATCTCCACATCTAGCTCTCCCTGTGGCTGTGCCAGTTTCTCTCTGTTTGTTTGGCTGTCGCCTGTGTTTGCCTTTAAGTTGTTACATATTCCAGCGATGTATATCTACAGCTCTGATAAAGGCCATACACAGTATTAGCAGGCTCTCTCCGGTCTATAGACCCTTAGCAGGGCTATGCTTGAAAAAAACCCAACTCTAATATTAACTTTTACATACGAGTAAGTATGTTTTTGTGTGCTGATAAAATGTATGCAAAATTATGCTAATTTCCCAGGGGTATTCGAGTGCAACGCATTAAAACTTTTCTTTATTTTTTTATTGCAGCAACTGTTTTGCCATTTTTGTATTTTTCTTTTTGTTGTTTGATATTTAAAACAGTTGTGTGAAACAATAATTGCGCATTTACCTTTGTTTGAACGATGTTTATATAACGTTTTATCTCATAGTTTATTATACTGGTAATTTGGGTTTTCATTACAATTTTTTTTCTCTTTCAGTGGGCTATATATTTTATAGGTTTTATTATACAATTATTACAGCTTCATATTACGAGGATCTGGATATAGGTTCTGAACTAAAAATAAAATTTAATTTCTCAATTTCAATACCTTTTTTTCGGGCTTTAATTCCCTGATTTCAACTCCATTTAATGATGCCAGAATTCAATTATATAGCTTAAAACCATTTGATGCAGAAGTACTATAAATATTTGCTTTTAATTATTAAATTTCAACGAATTTTGTTCACTGCAAACAATTATATAATTCACTGGAATTAAAAGTGCCGTTTTCAGATTTCAATCCCATCTACTACTTCTGAAGCTCGAGAGTTGAAAACTGGCAAGAGCAGCGACAGCTCGCTAATTACTATTCATTAATAAACATTCAGTACATCCGAAAAGCTACTATTTCCTTGCCTCAATTACTGACTGCGGCGCATTCATTGTCTCTGTCTCTGTTTCCTTGAATTAAAGCAACAATTGGCGGAGGTGCAAGACGGATAGACCGTCTGACAGGCAGACGGTTGCCAAGGCGCCAAACGACAACTTGAGCCTGCCATTTAAGCCACACATTCACACACAGCCAGAGACAGTGGGGAAGTGAGAGTAAAAGTCTAAATGATAGAGGAGCTTCAGAGGGACCGCAGTAGGGGCAAGTGTAACGCATAATTTATCAAAGACATTCAGACTGAGGCCTCGACACATCGTAAATGATTTCATTGTCGAAAAATAGTTTTTTCTTTTCTATTTTCTTTTTCCTTTCTCTCTTGGCTTGTAGTCCATACTATAACAATGGCGGAAGAAAAATTTACGCCAGAGTGCGCTCGACTTTGCCCTGTGGCCTTCTCCTTTGTCCTGGCAACCGAGGCTGGCATCTTGAGGCGCCGTTTGCCTTCATTCTGCCTGCTCCACTGACTCTAGCTTGGCTTTCAGTGAACTGAATTGTGGCAATTAGTGGCAACAATTTGCTGTTTGCTTAAAGTTTCTTATGCCGTTTGTTTGCAAGCACCATCTCCCACCATCTTTGTTAGTGGAGGAATTTAAATTTTATCTCAACTAGAAAATATCTTAATGATGCTCGGATTTTACGAAGCGAAAGCTTCTTGATTCCAGCACTTAATTGATGGTTTCTTAATTACTCTGCAATTGTTTCAATTACTTGAAGGATTAGAGAGTAAGCTTTGGTCTTGGTCTTGGACTTAATGCAGGTCATCAATCAACGGCAGCAAAGTTTAATATTATTAAATTTTGCAGCTATTCTTTAGGTATTTCCACCTGGATTTTATTGCTCAATTCCAGCCAATATTCATTGTGCATATCGTAGAAAATTAAGCCTCTAGCAAGCTAGTTGTGGCCTCTCCACATAGTTTGAGTAGCTGTCAGAAAGTTTGTGGCATCTTTTACACATTAAATTCTCGCCACAAAAGTTTCACCCCACACACAAATGGACAACAAATTGGAAACTTTTTGATTTGCCAGCAAAACTTTTGCCTCTTCCACGACTAATTTGATTAGATTCAAGCGAGCGGCAAACGAAAAGGAAAAACTAAACCTGAAACTAAACGACTTTTGCACAAATCTTGCAGAGTGCAACACGGATGCTGCAGAACATGATTTGTATGCCCAACTTGGAGTGGAGCATGCTGTAGTTGCCTTTTGGCCATGTAAGTCATTTTTGTCCTTGACATGTCACACACACGCACACACACAGATACACACACATGACTAGCAGTCCTAATTGAAATACGGTCTTTAATTTCCTGTTAGCTTTCTGACAGTCAAAATTTTCGCAATTCCAGCTAAAATGCCTGCTGGGAATTGGGAATGGCCTGACAAGCCATGAATAAGATTCACTTACTCTCCATCTGTCTATCTATGTGCTTGCCTTTAACCATTTTTGATTGCAGTCTGTGCCTGTGCCTGGTGGCTACAAATCAAAACTTGCCAAATTTCTTGGCATTGATTCGGCAGTGACATCAAAAGGCATTAATTCAATTATTTATGGCATACACTTAAAGCTCAACTTTTGGTGGTCAACTGGTCGTGCAATGCACTTTGAGCCACAAGTTATACAACTACTATATTCAATCTGTCTGTATGCCTGTGGCTAATACTCACCCGCAGTGCAGAGACGCATATCCTCGTCGTAGCCATCGGTACAATCGGGTGCACCATCGCATAAATACTGTATGGAAATGCAATTACCATCGGCGGGGCACTTGAATGGCTCGTACGGATGGCAGGGCTCTGAAAAGGTAGAAAAAAACAGAATAAACACCATGAGAAAAACTTGTTGGAGAAACTTTAATCGATAAGCAGCAGTTGCACTGGGAATTGTCTGCCCTTAAGCCCTACATTTTAAGGGTAGCTTAAGCTGAGCTTTTACTTTTCAATGTGAAATTAAATAGGAAATAAATTCAAGTGTAAAACTATTTAGTAAATTAAATATTAAAATAAAACCTATAGTACACACACGCACTTTAAAAGGGGTTTACATATTTCATTTATATCAAATATTTTTGCTGCGCTAAAAAATATTTTTTATATTTTATTTATATCTAATCTGAATTGTCCTCACACATCCTCACCAGCCTTGTAACCGCATTTGACCTAAGCTAAGCGGATTTGTTTGCCATATTTCTATGGGTTTTATTTTTTTATATATTTATTTTTCTGTATGCTCTTCTACTTTTCAACAGATTTGACATTGTGGTATTATTTGTCAGCATTATAACACATCCCCATGTCTAAAGGAAAAATAAATAAAGTAATATATGTATATGAGATGAGAATATACCCTTTTATTTTTCTCTGGCAAAGTTTCGCCCTTTCAACAGCTTAAGCGCTTGCCAGCTATCAACAAATGATTGCAGTTCTTTTATCTTGCATTTCTTGGTTCCACTTTGCTTCGCTTTTTGTGCGCTTTTTCCGCAGTTTATTACTATCCACCTTTGGTTGCATAAATTTGAATTGCAAAAGCAATTTCAGCATGTTGGCGTTCTTTATGCTCCGCCAAAAGTTGCAAAGAACAACAGACAAATAAGTGAGCTGGGTAGTGGTCTAGTTGAGTATGATTAACTAACAGACACCCAGTAATGTGATGAATACCAAAATTAAACAGTCATGCCTTGATTGATTATTGAGGTATCTTAAAGTAAACTCTGCTTAAAAGAAATATTAAAAAATCTTAGTAAAAATTGGAATGCATTTCATTTGCTTTGCTCATGTTAAGTATATAACAGAATCTACTTTCGATAAACTTCTTCTCAGCTATGCTAAAATTTCCTAGCTCATCACACCTCTTTTAACCTCTTCCCATCAACTACAGGGTATTAAGTGGTGTGTTGGTAAACTTTAATAGGGAAAAAGTGTCAAGTGCTGAGTACTGACTCCCAAGTGCCTGGTTGTTAAAGCAACAAATAAAAACGCTTGCAAATAAAAGTTGGCTGCGAATTTAAGCGGGAAATTGAATAAAGAACAATATGCTCAAAGGTTTATGGCATAGCACAGGTAATTGTTGAATCTAATACTTTCTAAGCTCCATCAACCTTTTGTAAACCAAAACCGCACATAACCATAAAGCACATGCAGAGCCAAAACCAGAGGAAGAACCTAAGGAAACCGAAACCACAGCAAGCCAAGCAAATGTCGAAAAGTAAAACTGCTTTCCCTTTTTTTATTTTAACATTTTTCCGGCCTTACATTAAAGCCAGACAAATGAACATAAATACGTAAACCAGACGCCCACGCCTACGAAGTGCGTGAATGTTTGGTGAAAAGCCAGAGAGGACTACGGAAAATCCGCCACGTGCCTGGTGAAATAAAACCAATTTACGCTCTGCTGAAATAATAAAAATATCAAAAAAAGAAAAGCGGAAATTCACAGTCAAAACACAGAACAAAGCCCTAAAAAAATATAAATACAACGAAAACAAAAACAAGGCGAAAATTAAAATACCAAATTTTTTTTTGTGTGTGCATGCTAACAAATGATGCAGGATATAGGCCATGAAAGCAGCCAGAGCAACGGCAACAAAAGCAAAAAAGAACAACAATAAATTCAATTAAGTTGCGCTCTGTTTGGGTTTCATTCTGATTTCGTTGTTGCTGTTGCCCCTCGTGCAACAACATGGCGTCGGCGTCGGCAGCCATATCGACAGCTAATGCGCATTTAACACCATTTTATGAACAGTGAAAATTAGCGCACAAAAGACAAAAAAACAATTTGCAAGATGAAAATAAATTAATCCAGCTGATTGTCGATTGTTATGTTTTTTAATGTTTCTCATTTACAAAGTGAAACAATTTGCAATTATTTTATGTTTATGCTTCAGGGAAATGAATTTACATTAATATTTATTTTTGTAACATGCTTTCACAATGAGATTTTAATGTCTGCAGTGCATTTAATTCAATTAAAAATGCCATTATAAATTTACAACTTGCGGATTTAATTGAAATTATGTTAAATATAACTGTAATTACAGTTATTGAAGCATAGATTACAGTGCGTTCGATGGAGATACTTATTAGTGGTGTTCAGGACTTGTTAACATATGTATTCCACACACAGTTCGGTTACAATTGCCAACAGAATAATAGGCTTATCAAGTGAATATCAGAATACTATTGTGCCTCAATTAGTAAATAGTAAGTCATATTTACAGTCACAGCTCTCTACAGCGGAAACCGCAGGCCAACTTTCGTCTGCTATTGTTCGGAATATAGAGGGCTTGGATAAGTTTATTTTATATTGAAATAAATTGATTTTATTTCATAAAATACATTTCCATTATACATTTTTTTTGTAGAGAGTTCGCACATGAGTAGTGAAGTTTTACGGAAAAAACACCAAAACAAACGTCATACAATGACGTTTCATTAAAAGGGGAAGAAGTGTCCGCTTAAAGAGTTTTCACTATATAACCATAACTCTAGTTATTAGTTTAAACATTCGCTATATGTTCGCCCAAGTTTAGTGCTAAATGATTGAATAAATTAGGTGGATTAAAGGCGTTTCTTATGCCATTACGCCTAAAAGTAGAGCAACATTGTATAAACCTTGGCATTATCCGCAGACATTGATATAAAAGAAGGGTTTAAGTGTGAGCATAAAACGTTTTGACAGCTTGCCAGTAAATGTAACTTTATCGTGGCGAACCCTTTTTTTTTGTTAGCACTCTACTCTTGGCCCAATTTGAAAACTGCTCTGACCTTAAACCTATTGGCACACACACACTCATACACACTCCGCATTTGGCTGGGATTTTCGCACACGAACGATAAAGCAAATCATCATTCACTTGGCAAAGCATTTTGTTGCTAAAGTTGTTTATTTGCAGCTGTTGTTGCTTGAAGGCAAGTTGAATTATGTTACTGCTCTCGGGGCATGTCAATTATCACGATCCTCGGGGTACATAAATTCCAATTGTAGTAACATCAAACGATAATGAATAGCTCGCGGCTAGCTCACCAAAAAACGTTTATACGTTCATTTTATTTCATCTATCTCTTGTGGGCAGGCAACTTAAGTAGTCTGGTCTGACACATACACACGTGGCGAATGAGTGATATACGAGTTCAAAGGCCAAGTCATGAAATTATATAGTGCGACCGTTGACACTTGTCAGCATAATAAGTACTTATTTCTGTTAAGGTGTTTAACCTTTCGCTCAGGGGTTGGTCTAGTCATTAAAACTGTACCCATTGTCTTTAGTATTCCCAAATGGTTTCCATGTTTTCTATTAGTTATGGTACTCAATGGAATACAATATTGATTGATTATAGGAGAACTCAAGCAAGTCGACTCAACTTATATTCAGCATATTTCTCTGGCTTTTTGCAACTGTTCTCTGTTTGCATACGCTGCTTCAAATCATTTGCCAAGTCAACAGTTTGTGCCTTTTTGAGGGGCAACAAGTGTGCACATAAGATAAACTGAATTGAAAAGACTCTGCCACTTGGAGTTGCAGCAAAAGCTACACTGAGTTTTTGGGGTTTGCCACAAAATAAACACAGCTGGCAGCTGCCAGCTGCTAGACTGATGTATGGTCTTGGCTCGCCATGAATTAATTTCGAAAAGCACAAAACACACAAAATGGAAAGCCGAAGAGTTCTGCTCGTATCTTTTATGGTAATTTCAATGTATAGTAGTATGTGGCTGAAGCTGTCTGTCTGTCTGTTCTCTGTTGTCTACTCTACGGTTAATAAATGTTGCATAACTGTCACAGGCGACACGCACCTGTGCACAGTGGTCCAGCCCGTAGGCCAAAAATAAAAAAACCAAAGTCCAAATTTTGACTTTAAATGTACCAATTCTTATTTATAATTGGTCTAGCTATTTGAATTTATTCATCTTTTTGTTTTGCTCTGTCTGTCCGCTTCAAGAATAGCATCGAAAGAGATAGCATGATATTCATTGTGTATTGCAGCGTAAGCAACGTGCAAGGGAAGCTCTCCGCAAAAAATTTGTTAAACATAATTAAAACAAGTATTTGTGCCATGGAAGTGATTAATATTTTTTTAAGAAAGGTATTAACTTTCTTTTTACAATAAAAAGTATATGTAGTATTTGTTGTGTTTTGTGTAAATCATTGTTGTATTTAGTACATAATTGTGAACGTTCTTAGTTTGTCTTTTCTGTGTTTGGTTAGAGTTTTGGTTGTGATGGCACTATTTGGCATTCACAAATCTTTTTGTATAATATTCTTAAGCATTTTAAGAATATAAGAAAGTTTAGTTCAAGGGCCGTAAGGTGCCGTGCGGCTTGCAAAATACAAAAAGGTAACCTAACCTCAATTTGAAAAAAAGCACGTGCTTCTGCTGTGTGTTGTTGTGTGTAAGCAAATAAATTAAAAAATTGATTTATTTTATGTTCGTTTTTGTTAATTACATTTATAATTTCTGTCATTATTATTTTAAGGCGAAATAAGTTTCCCGGCGAAAACTCTTTTTACGCTGATTGTTCCTATGGCAGCTATAACCTATAGTATCCAGATTTTTTCTGAAGTTTCCCAGGTTATATACGAAAATGTCCAAAGTATTGTTGCATCAAAATAAAAAACAATAGTTTTTCATATAAAAACTGAATATCAGACCGATTGTTCATATGGCAGCTATATGATATAGTTGCCCGATCTGGCTGATTTTTACATATTATTTTAGGATAAATATAAAAAAATTTTGTGCAAAGTTTCAAGTCCCTACCTCAACTAGAAGTATTTTTGGCCGCTCTCCCCATACAAGCCGGACCACTGTGCTGTGTGTCACTCTACTATGTGGGGAATATTCAGCGCGTGTGTGTGTGTGTGTCCAAGAGCATAAAAATAAAAGCCAAAATAGCATTTTGTGTTAAGCACTGCACGTGACACACGCAAACTGTAACGAATTGGGAAGCTGTTACTGTTTTGTTGCCTGCTTAAATTAAGGTCAGCATGCTAGGCTAGATCTTCTTGTTGACACATGAGGCGTATGCGCAATATGTGTCATACACATAATACACACAATGCTGCTTAGGCCTTTGCTTTTATGCTTTCAATACACACACACGCCTGCCAATTGCAGTTTATCCAACTCACGCAATTGCCAAGGTGTATACGTTCTATCTGAAGTCAGCAAAACACAGCTTAGGGCAGAATATAATAACTGTAAAGGGCTGACAGAAAGTCAATTATTTATACAAACTAAAGGGTAGTAACTCTTTAATATATGGTTATCAGTCAAATAAGTTTATGAACTGCCGCAGTAAGCAGTCATGACTCATCGAATTTGCTGGGAAACCAACCCATTCTTAAAGCCAAAACATACTGAACGCACCACATGACGTATACGCAATATAAACTAAATAATTACACACACACACATAAACCCTGGCAACTAATGAAAATTACTTTCCTTCCGAACTTCACTCTGACAGGTTCGTGTGTGTGTGTATGTGTGTGTGTCTGTTGTGCTTGTATTTGTTTTAGTGCTTTTGTTTCCGCTTTGCTGTTGTTGTTGTTTCTGTTGTAGTTGTTGTTAGTACTGCCTTGCCTTTGTCTGAAACTGGAACTAGTTTGATTGCAATAACTAATTGTTTTGCTTATAAATTAGCACATTTGTATGCATTGCCACGTACAGCACTACGACAATGCTGACGTAATTTATTATAGCACTGAAAGACATGCATCTATTCGATTGCCTTGGGACACACAAACCCATATTCTATGCATATAGTATAGAGATATTATCCCATAGATACAATGCTCTCTCTCGGCCAGGACTGCGTCTGACTGTCTATGCCTGGCTAGTAGTTTGTTAAGTGACACGCACTATTAACGTTTGTGTGAGAATCAACAGCTTGTTGAGCTTGTTGAGGCATTTCGATGAGGCAAGTCGAGTAAATATTGAATTGTATGTAAATTTGTAACTGCAGTAGAAATTTCGTGCATTTGAACAGCTGTAGCATTGTAGAGAGTAGTTGGAACTTCTAATTTATAAATAACTGGGAAAGGTTAGAATCAGTTAAAATGTCAGTGGTATAGTCAGGGATATAGACAGTGGTATAGGCTGTGGTATAGGCAGTGAAATCGAGTTTTAGTTGTAAACAATATTTGAAAAAGAGGTACAGTTATAGAAGTAGTCAGGCTAGGCTATAAATTCTATAGGTTCTTCTAAGTCATACTAGGAACCTAACCAGATTTAAGTTTAGAGTTCTTGATATAAGAAGATATAAGTATAGCTCTATGGAGATCTTAGTATTGATCTAAGATACATAGCACTAAAGAGATCTAAGTATATACTTGCTGTTGCTCAAATAAATTCATTTTATATAACATAATGTATTTCACTAGTTTAAATAATCACACACAAGTATAAATCTTCATATAATATTAATAGAATTTAATTGAATTAAGTGTGATTCTATATGTGAAAGCCAGAGGTATTATTTAAACATATCAAATACACACAAAATTATCAGATAATTGTTGTGTACACAACTATGCATATTTCCTGTCAATTAATTAAATTTCACCAGAGCAATTATAAAACTGAAAGTTCGAAGCTTTAATAAGCTTTAATAAATTTCACATTAGACAAACGAAATATGTACATAATGCTTTAATTACCTTTTCACTACTGATTTATAAATTGCTTAAATCAAAGACTGAAATGGTTTCTTTAAAGTGGAAAACCGCGTGACAGAAGCATTTGTAGTTTTCCACTTGGACTTGCGTGTTTTACTGCGAAAAGTGCGAAAATGGTAAAAACTATGCCATAAATTTAGCACTTTATTGGCACATAAAAAAATAAACCTAACGGAAATAATGTTTTGAGTATGCCATAAATTGTGTAGTTCTGCTAAAGTACGAATGTGTGTGTGTGAATGTGAATTTAAAGGGAAACTGCAAAACTGCTAACATAAATTATGTTTACTAATGGCTCAACCGGAAGTGTGCAAACTAATCCAATTTGTTCGAGGTGCAGGAAAAGGATGTTCGCTTTGGAAAGCATTGCAAATGGAACGTAAAAAATGAAAATATGTATCAGTAAAATAAAAGACCATATGTTAAAATAATATTAAATTATAAAAACATTACATTTTGAATAACTTGAAATTGAATACTAATATTTGCTTGCACTTTTTAAGGGTTTTATTTTATTTAAGACGATACACTAAAAAAACAGTATCAGTACACTATCAATCCTAAAACTAGTCAAAAATTGACTGTTAAGCAAACTTTTGTTGTACCAATTGAATAAATTCAATTTTCTTCAATTGATTGTTGGAAAATCCTACAAAAATACAAAATACCAGACAAAACTCAAACAACAACAACAACTATTGTTAGTGCCAGTTGCACTATGGCACTGGGCACAGCCAACCACAAAATTTCCACAACATTTTGCTAGCTGCCATTTGATGGTTTCTTTGTTTTCTTTTCGGTTTTTGATTCCTTTCGTTCATTCCACACGCAAACAGATAGACAAAACAATGTCATTAAAGTAAAATAAGCGTTGCACAAGCAAACACTAGTCTCACTGACTGTCTGATTTCAACTAGTATTTGGCAGTCTGTCTATCTCTCTGTCCTGGCAGCCATTTTGTGGTTGAAAATATTCACGAAATGGCTAAACGACCATGGGTCTGTCAGTGCCTGCAATCATCAGCTCCACTACAGTGTGCACTTCGCAATTCCATTGTCTGGTTGAGAGGTGGCTGTGCCAGCAATGGGCCAACTGCACGCCATGATAATGTTTTATATAAACACATATACATATATGTATGCATATGTATGTGTATGCATATCTTTATCTATGTGCAGTCAAAGTTCGCATTAGTCGCTTGCCAGAGCGCAAATTAAACAAATTTGCTTTGCTAAACTCATGCAATCTCATTTGCCACAATACTGATACTCAAAGTTTAAAAAAACTTTTAAATTTAAAATGGACATACTAGCTGAAATTTTATTAACATAAAATTTAATAACAAAAGAAATTGTTTGAAAATTTTAAATTAATTTTATTATAATTTATTCATTTATAATAATTTTTTACGTGGCTTGAACTGTGGAAAGCATGCAATGGGAGCTAAACTTCTTGTTATAATGCAGTCAAAAGATTCTTTTTTCATTTTGAAACTTATTTTTATTGCATTTTTAATTGCTATTTATCTAAAATATATGAGGTATAACATATGAATTTTATATGACCATATAACTAACATTTAAGTGGAGTTTACTTGTTACCCTAAAAGTATGCAATAATACTTTTGTGAACACTCGCCCTTACATAGCAAGCATGTATTAGGTATACCTATACCATGTAAGGATATTCCTATTCCTCTGAATATGTCTCATTTGCATATCGATTATAGTTTGAAATATGTGAGTGCTTAAAGCAAATTTAAGTGCAACAGACATTTCTGATAAAGTATCTATAGCTCGTCACCTTGTATGACAACTTAGACGAACCATTGCTTCTACAATTACATTCTACATAAAAATAGTTAAAAGCTGTTAAATGAAACGTTTACAATTGACAATGCGCTCTATGCAATGAAATTTTGTAGTGTCAACAGCGATTTTCCGCCAACTTTCACATGCAACAGCGTGGCAAGCACTTATCCACACACATACAGTAAAGTATTGTATATAGCGCAAACAGGTGAGGCTCATTGTATAACTAATACGCTGACATTTGAGCATACTTATCAGACAGACAGAGAATGCTCATGCTGAATAAAAGTATGTGGAAGTCATTAAATTGGTGGAATTTCCGTTTCCTGCTCTTACTGGAATGCCAAAAGTTTGTCAATGTTGAGCTTATAATGGCTTTTGTTTTCAAGATTAAACAGAACAACAAAGGGATTCTTTTATTGCTATTAAATTTGTTACAGCTTAAAGATATTAACTGAGAGTCAAATAGCTTACATTAACAGCACTTAAATGTTTTCTTACGTGGTGTGAAAATGGTTTTCCAGTCAATTGTCATTTGATTTTATGACAAGAAATTAACGATTTTTATGTCCCCTATAAGCAGAGTGTGACAGCAGTAAATGATATTGTGTTAAAGTGTGTCTTTGTGCTGCTTTCATTTCGGTTTATATTACGGCTGTTGCACACACCTTGACCGACTTGAATTACACCTGGGCAAATGTACCTTTATATAGCCCGCATACACATAGTATTATACTGTGGCACAAATAGCATTTTGCACTGGCATTTTAATGCAAAATGTCAAAGCATTTGTGTTGTGCGCTTTCCAAGGTCCTTCGGCCTGTCTTAGTGACACATTTGTGTGTTGGCCACGTTAATTGCCAAGCGGCCGCAAAGGCCAAGCTCTTTACGTCACTTGTCGTATGACCTTGCACTTGCCACAACACAAGGAAAATAAGAATACGAGTATACAACTAGAGCATAAAGTGTCCTTAAATAATTACCACTTGAACTGTTGCGGTGCAAAATATGACAATTATGACAGCTCCGAACATGGACGTGGAAATAATAATAATAATAAATGTTGCAACCAGCACAAAACCCAGACATGGCAGTTGCCTCTGCTTCTGCTTCTTCTGCTCTTTCAGTCACCAGTTTACTTGGCACTGGGCAGTTGTCTCTCGCTATTTTTCTCCCTTTTTATTCTTCTCTCCTTTTCACAGCACAGTGTCATAATGCTGCTTAAGTGCAGGTGATTAAAAATATGGCAACACTCGGAAAAGTCAGACAGCTTAAGTTGTCTTTGTGCCACAAGTGGCCAAAGCGAATTATGGAATTTTAAGTATGAATACATACTTCAACAATTTATTTTTAATTTTTAATTAAAGTTAACACATATTTTAAATATAAATATGCAATTTTCCATTAACAAATGCAATTCATAAATGTTTTATTTTTATTTGTGTAAAAAAACTCATTAAGTAAACTCCAATTAAAGTTTATGCGTTTTTTATTGATGATTTTAATAGTATTCTTGTTCCAAAAGAGTTTAAAGATAAATCTAGGAAGTCATGAAAAAGCATCTACTTTAACTTAACGACCTTTTTAATTATTGCAATAATATAAAATATTTTTATTAATCCGTTTTTAGAGTTTACAAACGCAAGTGCTTTGGTTAATGTTGTAAATTTATAATTTGTAATTTAAAATTTAGTAATTTATAATTAGTTAGCTGAACTAAATCTGAAAGCAGCAGAAAAATTATTATAGTATTTTTTCAATTTATGACGATTACATTTGGAGTCCCAAGTAATCGACCTATAAGATCTATTGTACTCCTACTGAACTCAGATATCTTCAGTCACTATTGTATCCCTAAGAAACCAGATATGTTTGAGGACTGCTGTGGTCTTGTTCAAAAAGGATATAGTACGAATACTCGTATTACATTTTAGCTCCTATTAAACTCATAGTTCTTCCATCATTACTATAATCCTAACAAAAACCAAGTTTGTTAGGAGAGTACCATCGTCTTTCTCATAAAGAATACACAAAAGATACTAGTATTACAGGTATTCTTAATTTATATCAAACTCTATTGAAAGTGTAGTGTATATTTGAGATATATGAGTGCCTAGTACATATGTACAGCTGTACATATAAACAACAACAAGCCAGCCATGCCGGCTTATGCCTGCCGTTATATCAAACGAAAATCTTATGGCTGCTCAACTGAGACGCGTTCTACTAAATGACAGGATATTACCGGCTAGGCCTGAAATTAATGAGCGGTAATCATGAGAAATGTTTGTTTACCAAATTGAAGTAACGGAAAATACACATCAACACAGTGGTTGTTGTTAGTGTCGCTCTCTCAGGCGCATTCATTTGAATTAGCTGCTGTAATTGAAAGCACGTTAAGACAGCGAAGTTGCTTTCACTGTAGTAGTGGTAATTGATAAACGACCCAAGAATTCATTTTGATTAGCTGCAACTACACTTTTCAGCCACTAAGCCGGACAAAAGCTAAATGTTCGCTCTAAATATTACGCATACGCCCAGTTGTTGGCCGAAACTTTTTGTTATTGCGGCACTTAGTTCACACGCTTGGCTGGTTACGAGGCGAGAGGGAAATCGAATGAAATGCGTCTTAAAAGGCCACTTAAACAGTTGTTCAACTTTTTGTTTTGTACTTTTTGGTGGGGTCCCGCCATCACCTGCGCGTAATCACACGCCTCAATAAGCAAATTACAGCAAATGTCCTGTGCACTTGTCAGGCTGTGTGTTTTCCCAGGCCATCTCAGCCGGTTAAGGTTACCTTTTTAGCATTTTGTTTGTCTTTTCGCATTTTACAATAATGAAATACATACACAGAGTATATATCTTGTGACTCTTTGACATTTAATGCTCTTGAGACGGGAAC
Organism: Liodrosophila aerea; assembly: GCA_035045005.1. NCBI lineage: Eukaryota > Metazoa > Arthropoda > Insecta > Diptera > Drosophilidae > Liodrosophila > Liodrosophila aerea. Next base: position 1,684,598 of record JAWNNL010000753.1, read on the forward strand.
TTGAGTCGCACTTTGTTAACTTTTGACTTGCCTTGACAACGGCCTTGTTAATGATAATGTCGTTGATAATATTTTACATGATAATGATGTCGATGACGATGACAAATTGTGGCTGGCATTTGGTTACCTCTCTTCTTGGTAGTGTTAATTAAATAGTAAATAGCGAGACCGAGAGAAATGAGTAATGTTGAGACTGTTTTTAATGAATATTTTATGAAGAACTATTTGCTGAATTTAAATTCAAATGAAGCATTGACAATTGCTGAGAAATAATACACATTCAGCTGTCAATTCAGCATTTTTGTCAGTTTCAAATCAAATTTTTTGTTGAGTGTATAGATAAATAAAAGCAAATACATCAGTGGCTTTTCGGCAGCCTAACACGCGCTCAGTTGACTATCTCTTGACAATGCTCATACTCCTACTCCCGCCATATATGTGTATATATGGAAAGATGAGACTGACAACAACAAAAAATGTGAAAATAAGCCGGATGCGAATATGTAAATTAAATTCAAGCAAAAACAAGCAACAGCTCGTAGCTCGTTACATTTGTGATGGCGCGATGAAGCGCACAGGTGTACACCAGCATTATCATGATGAGGGCAATGTTACAGTTACTCGCATAAAGCACTTGATAAATTATTTACATTAAACCGTTTGTGCACGGTACGTTCTTTAAATCCAGCTGATAACGATGTCGGTGCTACTCCCCTCCACAAAGAAACGGAAACGAGCTGAAATACTGATTTAAACCTCAGCATCACCATTCGGTTGTCAAGTGCCAGACCCTAGCACCAGCTGTGCTTGCAATCCGCATAATCGGCCGGAAAGAAAAAAAATGCTAAAAAATTCACACGCACACACACAGCCATATACACATGTGTGAGTGTGATGCATGGGTAGTTTGAGTATTAAGCAAAGATTTGTGATAGAGGCTTGAAGTAGAAGTGGTGTAGAGTTACAGCTTTAATGTTTAATTTAATTGAAATTTTATTTTAGTGTAATATTCCATTCAAATCATATACATTTTATTAGTATCTAAGGATAATGTTGACCAATATAACTTATAGGTAATACTCTGAGCCCAATATACAAGTTAACCTGCCCTCGTTTGCCAAATTTTAAGTGCATATGAGTGTGGCTAGGTTTAATGGTGAGCCCAACATTTTTTGTATGCCATATAGCAAGGCCAGAACGTGGATCGATAAATGAATTTAACCATTTGAAAGGCAAAATAAATTGCAAAAAATAGTAGAATGCCTGACTTCATTTGTAATACATTTTAATCAATTTGAATTTAAAAGGTCATGCATAAAAAGTAAGTGGATTTACTATCAGCATAAGTATACAAGGCTTTCAACGTACATATTTTTTCTATTCGTCAATATTTACCGCATAATATACAAGCAATTGATTTTCGTACAGCTGCTCACAGTATTGTATTGTGTTTCTCAATTCTCGCATGAGATATTAGCTTCATGAAACGCGTTCAAATATTTATGACGAATTCATTTAGCCATAAGCAAATCAATCAATCAATTGGGTAAGGGCGACCAACTGCGTCACAAGGACACGCCCACATAGTCGACTAGAAAAACGCAACTCCCCTCTCCACCAAAGAGACAGACAGACTACAAGCCATGCAAATGGGTTGGGGTAAAAAAGGGCGAAAGAAAATTGCGTGCCGGGAGCCATCTGGCAACCCCTAGCTAGATTTGTTCCGTGTATTTATCATATCAATCGAAACGTCAGCTTTTCTGCACATCATCCCTCTTTTCCCCCCTACCCCCTTCTCACACGCTTCCTATCCTTGTGTCTGTCTGTCGCCTTGACAGTTGTGGCGCGAAATTTTCCATTGGCCGCACATTTATCAGGCAATTACCAACGCGCTTAATTTATGGCGCCAACGAATCCGTCAATTTGTTGTGCAAATCTTCAGCTTGGAGCCTCATTAAATAGACTAGAATTTCCGAGTTGGGATTAATTTTTATCGTGTTTGCCTTTTTTATCAGATTTACCCAGACTCAATAGATTCCCCGTTGTGCGTATTTTTCATTTGCGATCTGATTGAATTACATTAAGTTCGGCCTGCGTATATATTAGCCATTATTTCTGCTCCCTTTTTGCATGCATTTGATTGGCATACTTAATGGCTTTGTAATGATTTTCGTTATTAGCCCAGGGCTAAAATAAGTTGCCAATGACTGAGCACGTAGATAGGTCAAAGGTTGCAGCAATTTGCCTCTGCCAATCGCAACTAGTAGTAATATTGCCAATTAAATGTGGCGCCATTTGTCATTGTGGATTATTGAGGTTAGTCCGGCAAATCTTGTATTGATTTGACATTACGATTTCCTGCGGGGCTATCGTATGTTTCAGCGATTCGAATGGTGCAATTTCGTTGAGAGTGCGAGTAAATTAAAAATCGATACAACATAGATATAGATGTATACTGAGGGTGTTGTTGAACTTCTTTTGTAAGGTTTTTGTTGTCCAAAACTTTGCTCAAAGTCAATCAAGCTGGCTTCGAATCTAACATCGCTGATAAGGTTTTTCGTGTTTTCTTTTGGAAATAAAGTTGTTCAAGACAAGTAAAAGTAGGTTGAGTAAAACTATGCTGAACTTGTGAACTTGTCTTAAAGTTGTTACTTAATGAATGACTAAATGAGAATTCAGTTTGTTGAAAAAATATTTCAAAGTTTTGCTATAAAGTGAAAACGAACAGGAGTAAATAAAAAAGGATTTTATAATATAGAAAATTAGAGTAAACATTTAAACGCCAATATCTTTGCTTAAGAGCTGCAGTTTCTCTGCAAAGTTTAGGCAAATTTCAGTATTCGCTTGCAATCTGTGTGTAATGAAGCCTCATCAAAATTCATGTGTATTTAGCCATTCGCTCGATGGGCACATTTGGGCCAAGTGCTTTACCAGCTAAAGCGGCTAAAGTCTGGATCATCTGTGGCATGAAGCCGCTTAACGTGTTGCAATAGCAAAAGGTCATAAAGCGTAATGTTGCGGCTGTTGCACGTAGAAGCTTGACTTCAATCCTTGCTGCCACTAATAATGGAAAGGCAACAGAGCAAAAGATGGAGACCGCATAAAAAAAATAACAAAAAAGCAAAGCCAGCGCAATACTGCGAAACTCATAAAACTTGAGCAATCGAGCATAAATCTCCAGCAGACAAAATGGCCAACTGCAGTATGTAGTTGTTATTGTGGCTCAGTGTTTTACTCCTTCTGCTGTTGTTGCCAACCCTGGCTATTTAGTACTATCTACATTCACCCAGCATAAACGCCAATGGCTCAAAGCCAACTGCCAGTTGTAGTTGAACCACAGAGCAGAAGAAGGTGTTGTTGGAGGTCAGAGGTATAGACAGCTTGGATGCAGAGCCAACAAGTTGAAGCTGTATTGAGACAGGTGTCTGCTTATATTTTATAGTAGTTTAAGCAGAGGCAGACAGCTGACAAAAGCCAAACAAGACACTCTATTTTATTGCTTAGATATCTGTAGTATTATATTTTGAAACTATCAACAACAAAAGCTGTGTAATAAAGTATTTTCACAGCTTTTAAATCCAAGGTTTAATATCAGGTGAATACCAGTAGAGTGATGGCTTAGCATATACCTCTTATATTTTGAAAATATAGTATTTATGTGGTATAAAATTAATGTCATTATTGTTATCGTATTTTTACCTCGTAATAAACCCTAAGTACAGGGTATTCCATTTTTGCCATCAGCATAAACTCTTTTTGCCATAACTACTATATTTTTGCGATGTCTATCTGCCACGTCACGTGGATCTCATAAAATCCTTTAATGCGTATGCAGTCACCCATTTGCCATTAAAAACATTTCCATTCAAATTGTTGGCGCAGTGAACCAAAAATCAATACAAATATTTCTATAGCACATGGGGCAGCTGAGTGCCGGTTGCCGGCTGAGATTGCAAGTAATACTACATGCCACTCGCAGGTCCACAACAACATTTGTTATTTTTATTCTAGATTTTTAATACTCTTACAACAAAGTGACAAAGAGATTTTTATGGGCAAATAAATAATGCTTTTTATGGAATCGATTTTAGCCAAAATGAAAAGTTTTGTAAATATAAAAAATAATAATAATAAAATTAAAAACTATATATGATAATACTGCAATTGTCTGCATAGTTTTTGTACTTTTATTACCTCCAGTTTAAGCGGATTTTAATTAAGATTTAATAGCTCACAGATTGGGGTATATAGTCTTCGTTAGGGTGTGGCTTATTTATTTTTGTTTTGGTTGTTATGCCCTTGCGTGTGAAGAGCGTGTGGCTGGTAGCCAAACATCTTTGCAACATGCAATGGCGGCACATAAATCTGCAAATGTGATAAATGGCTGTAAAGCGTAACTTAATGTTTATTTAAAATAATGATGATGAGCAAGCAGTCTGTAAGGCAGCGGTCCGTTGAGCTCTTAGCGTATTCTTGCCATTGTTTATGCTATGGTATCGTATGCAAATTTAGCCATTATATTAGAGGGGAAATTGTCAAATGTCAACTGTGAGTGGCTCTTTAAAAAAGGACGAAGAACGAGAGTTTGTGACTTGGCTGCTGATGTCTGCCTTTTAGATGTCAATTATTCATAAATTGCGCATACGCTGACGCTCATTACGCATACGCCCCGTGAGCTTAAGTTGCTTTCATTCCTACATACCTTTAAACGAATGCGTGCAGTTAAGTATACGTTGGTTAATATGTATATTATATGGCTGTGCCTATGGCTGAGCAAGAGACACGGCATTAATTTGATTTACATAGCGCCACGTGGCAAGTTTTACCTTAAAAAATGTTCGTTGTTTTTGGGATATTGGCTCAATATTTGCATAATATTCCATAGCTTAGGGGCATGAGTTTAAACTTGCCACACACACAGTCACAGACACAAAGTTCTTTGTATTTTGCTCCTGTTGTGTTTATATTGCCGACGCAAGCGTATAATTTACGCACGAAATCGAAAAACTTTCCGCTTGTTGTTTATTATTTGTGTGCCTTGTATTACTTAGTATTGTTGTGACTGTCTCAGTCCTCTGATTCGTAATGAATATAAATGAACAATTTCTGACAAAGCTGAGTCAAATACTGTCAAATACTTGCCACTTAAGAGCTTTACCAGTGTCCAAATATCTGAAACTTTTAATTTTGTTGACACCTATGCAAGATTAAAAACTTCCAACTTAAGTAATTTTTTGAAATTTATTTGCTTAACTAACTGTTATAAAAATTTCAGCATAGATGAGGGAAAACTTGCAGTGTAGTTGAGGGACTTGTTGTATTATGTATAAGCCATAAACTAAAAGAAGATCTAAGTGAAGATATTCCTATAAGTCGATCGATAAAACTTTTGACTACATAAATTTTATTGACTTCAATTTTATATGCTCAGCTTTATAGACAATGGTAGTCACAAGCTGTGGGTTTTTCTAAGCACTTTCATGTCTATCAAAGTGGTTGTAGTTATTTATTACGAAATCGTAAAAGAAATGCTTAGTTTTTTTTTAAACAACATCAAGTATTAGGTTTATTATCTTGTTTGATTTAGTTGCACTACGTGATAAACAAGTTGTCTGTTTTTCTGGCTAATGAATAACAAGCACAATAAATCTTCAGATAGTAGAATGCTCTGTACGTGATCTCTAGTGTCCTTGAGTGTCGTCTGCAAAGACAGTCGTACTTGCGGTCCCCACAGAGCTAAATTTTAAAATGAAATAAAAGCCACAGTCACTGTTTGTATGCCAAATCAGTACATACATTCGTATTTTATATTTTGTATTTATTTAATGTGCCACAGAGCACAATATTTGTCGCTGTTTTTATGTGACACTTTCGGCTCTCCGTAATGCGCCCAGGGTATAGGGTCATCCCTAAGTCCCCAGCTGCGATTCCATACAGTCTCAATGCACAGCGGGATGAGTAATGACAACTTTATCGTTCATCTGTTTTGGCTTGCGTGTGTCCTTTAGGCCTGTGTCCTGCACACTGTTGCTTGTCAGCGCTTTTGTTTCCTTATAGGCATTCATATTTGATTACGCGCGTATTGTGACAACGGATGCAGGCAGATACATACTCTGTTTGTCTACTAAACTCAACTTTGATGTGTTTACCCATAACATGTCTTGGCTCTGGCTTTATGAATATTATCCCAACATTTGTCGCATCTAATATGCAGGACGGCCCTCTCAATGGAGGGGGAGGAGGGCCTAAGCCTAAGCATAAACTTGACTCAATGCCGTCATTAACAGTTACAAATGCCCACATCGCACCCAGACAGACCTTTAGCTCATTTATGACATTCCGCTGACAGTTGAGTATATATTTTTGTAAATTTTATTACTCAAGAAATGCAAGTGAAATTATATGTAATAAGCTTATGTCATGCCTGACTACCTTCAAGCACAATAGTCAAATCTCTTGTGTATAAGGGTTTCAAATTCAAGCAAAAAATGTTTAAATAAGTCATCAAATATTTACGTTTTATATTTGAAATCATTTCTTTCCTTCAAACCTTTAAGAGACTACTTTTTGTAAGCTGAACCATGAGTTTTCATTCAGATTTTCTATTAGGTTACGTTCGGTTAGTCTCGACAAAACCCTAAAAAGTTCAACAAGAACATATGTATAAAAAAAATTTTTGAGAAAAATAAATTAATAAAGTTGTTCGACTGGTAATTTCTATGAGATGCAGGCCCATCATGCCATGCCCGACTTTCGGTGCCGTAATAACTGTCAGCACAAGGAATGCCAACGCCACGCCCCGTTGGGCGTCATCGATCAGCACACGCAGTGCAAGTGTCTGGGGGAGGTGAATGCCTCGTCTATATTCCTGGAGAATGTGCTCGATATAGCGAATACATTGGCACAGATCATGATCATATGCGGACTACACGAGTGCAAGGCCAAGTCCACGGTGGACATCATCACCTATGCCTTTCTGCACTATGATCAGGTGTGTTACTGCATTGATACGGTACCAAAGAAACGGCTGCGCAAGGAGGATCTATTCCATGAGTTGGGGAAGAAGTCACTGATGAACAAGGTGGAAGCGCATCTGGCCTACAGCATCATTAAACGGGGCTTCAAGGCATTCTACTATGAGCCGAAGCAGGAGCTGACCTACGATGATCAGGGGAGACCCAGCTATAATGATGAGTGTGTCTGGGTGCATGCTGCCCGCAAATCAGCCGAGTGCTATGCCCGTTTCGATGGCTTAACCTGCAGCGAGCAAATGGCATATGAGGCTAAGATCAAGATCGCCTATAAGAAATACTACGATCGCATGCAGACACGCAAACGACAGCCGGAGGGTGATGATTGCAATTGCTGCTTCTGTGCCAAGAAGCGTGGTCATCTGGTCTATGCCAAGGAGCCGGTGCCATGCAGCACCAAGCGCAAGCCCAAGCATGTCTGTCCCTACTGCTGCAAGAAGAAGCAGAAGCAGCAGTACACACATCCGGCCCGCCAAATGGCCAAGTGTCCCAAGTGCCACAAGTCACGTAAATTCTGTTGCTGCACCAAGATGGACTTCAATCTGGATTGGGTTAAGAGCATCTGGGAGCGTCCAGATTTCAATCAATACTATAAGAATGAGATAGCCGAGATTGAAGAACGTCTGGTCAAGGGCACCTGCTGGCTGCCACCAGAGCCTGCTGAGGATGGCCAAGAGGAAGGTGAAGAGGAAGAAAACGAAGAGGAACTGCTAGCCCTTCACGGCAAGACGGTGCCACAGCCAGAAAAGCCCGAAGAAGAAGACGACATGCCGGTTGTCGAGGGTGAGCCTGTGGCTGAGGTTAAAGAAGACGAAGAGTAAAATGACCAGAGAGTAACAAACAAAAAAATCTAAATTACATCCAAATTTTCAGTAAAATTTCTTTTTAAATAAATACTTAGTGTCACATCTTTTTATTTTATTTTAGTTGGATTTTCTTTAAAAATTCAAATTTCAATAGTTTAAAATTATTACTTAATCTTATCATATTAGGTTTTTTATAATGGTAAATAAATTTACTCAATTACTGCTAGTTAATTTCTTGTAAATTCTATATACATCGCAGTCAATTAGGGTTAAAAAAAATATGAATGTTCAATACAACCTATACAGAGCTTTGAGTCATACATAGCCCCGGGAGACCTGAATACAGCTCTATTATACGCATTTGCCAATCCATGTAACCCTACAGTAGCGCCATTAAGCCATAATCGTACGTGTTGCTTTAACTAACCGTATGTCTGTTCCCTTTCGGTCTAACACACTTCATTGGCAAAACCGCAAAGCTGCCCTGCAGCAGCTGCAGCGTGCTCCTTCCTGCCTCAGATCTCACACTCGAGTGCAGCTCAACACTTGCAACACGTCGGTTTCCCTGGTGACCTCAAGACCACCAACAGCTATAGCTGTGTTCCACTTGACATCCCCTCTCTGCTGCAGTCATTCACTTGAGAATGCAAAAGCCAGGACAATCCTTTTTCATTGTTGACTGCATAGGAATTTTGATGTGATTCCAAATGCCAAAAAGAGGGTTCGGTAATAAATGCACTACGAGTTGCATGCAGTGCCAAAAACTCATTTATTTATACATTTGAATATGCAGCTCAACTTTCACAACGAGGGGTGTAATAAATTCGTATGATTAAACAATGATGAACGAGTGAGTGGAGAACTCCAAGGACATTCTTATTTAAGTCTTATAGTATGTTTATTATTTACATATTTTTAAAAAGTAATAGATTTTATTTTGGGCGTTGCTTATAGGAAAAATATAACGGTACTTAGTTTTAAATAATTGTACAATCATTTACTTAGTATATAGTTAAACTACCTTAATGGATGGCGAATAACAATTCACATTTAGTTGATCGATTTTATTCCAGCCTTTTTCTAACACAACCTTAGTTGGTTACTAACCTTTTCTCTTTGTAATTTAGTACTTTTAAACAAAATAAACCTAAAACTTTTATCCAAAATATTTACTGTCTTTAAAATGTACTCAAAATATTCTCCCGTTTTGTTCTTTTTATAGCGTGACTTAGAGAGTAAACACTTCAGACTTCACACATCAGACGTCCTGTATTAGTTTATATTTTTGGCTCAAAAGATAAACAAAATAAAAAGACTCCATGTTTGCCGAGTATATTGACTTGTCTCCCACCCCACTTCTTCAGTTATGAAATGCTGTTTCTGATGCCAGTTTTCCTCGGGCATGAACAACTTTTATGCTTTCATCCTCGCTGTTTGGGGAATTGCATACTAAATGCTTGTGGTGGCTTTTTGAATGCCAATATTGTATATACATAGTTTGAATGCCAAAACATTTCGTGTTCGTATCAAAATACACCTGCCAACAGCTAGCCACAACAATTGAAATAAATCAAAAAGGGAAATTCTATTGGTGTATCATCGTTCTAATAATTGTGGCGAATGCAATCAGCGAATTTGCGCTGAAGAGTATGCTCTAGCTTTGCTTAAATTACTATTATGATAGTATCATACTAAATGAGAGCCGCTTTAATTAGTGGAATACAATTTAAACACATAAATATTCATATTAATTGTTTCACCTAATTGCGAGCATTAGAAGTTCCAATGAAATTTACATAGTATAATAAAAGCTTTCACCCCTTGTAATAAATTTACTATGCTTTGTGAAGATCTTATTGAAGTATTCACAACCAAACTGAACTTTTACTTTAAGTTTAAAGTAACATAAAATTCGCATAGACCTGTAAATATTGTATATATATTTCATGTCAGCATTTTCACAATGTTAATTTTTCAAGCACAAAATGTTTAAATTTATTATGATCATGTGTTGAAATGCGAATACAAAATATTTGGCCAAATCAATTTGCCAAATTTACATATTTATTGCCACACATAGCTGCAAATCCAGGCATATTGAATATCTATAGCCCAGTGGGTTGTACCTGGATGTGCGAGGTCATATGCATATTGAATTACATTTAATGCTACGTAGTAACCAAATTGCATATTCACTGTCAGTTGCAGCCATAACAAGAGTTCTAGGGTTCAAGTTGTTAGCCAAGAAGAAAACTCGCAGGAAAAGTCACAAGTGGGTTTCGAGTGGAAATGCTGCAAATGGTCTCAACGAATGCGCATCTGCATCTGCATCTTTGGTTTAACTTTTGCGAGTAGATGCAGCTTTTTAGCTGTCACGTGGCTGGCAAGACATAACTCTGGCCTGCCCCTTTTAGCTGTAGCTGTAGTATATATTCTTAAGGCATTGCTATACAATTCCTTCAGCTTCAAATTGGATTTCAGCACTTTGAGCTTTGTGCGAGTGGCTGGCAGTCAATGGTAATATCTATTTTTGAGCACTGTCTGCAAAATCCATATTGTGCAGCTATCTAAGGAGTGTCTTACGAATATAAATATACGAGTACAGCAGATAAACCAAGGCTAAGGACAAATCGCGGCTTTATGCATTACAGCACGGCATCCAAATATAAAGAGTACATACATAAACCTTTCAATATTTCACTCTTTAAACTACCAACTGGTTTTTCTTGCATATTCTTTAAGTTCGATTTCTCATATGTATATTGTTTTTGATCAATATGTTTTGCCTGTCCCTAAAATCCGTAGCCTGAAAGCATTTGCTACGCTTCTCTTAAATGAAAAACTGATGTTTCACCTGCGCTATTTTTGTATCGGCAAAGTGGCGTATGAGTAATGCATGAAGGTCCACAGCAACTGACTAACTGACGGTGGTCCGTAGGTGTTTTTGCATATTAAATAAGTTGTTTTTCACTTTGCGTGGTAATACTTGTACGTTGTAGGTACACACAGAAATATTTGAAATACTAGGGGGAAAGGCAGGGAGAGAGAATAAGTAAATGGTAAAATAGCAAAAGAGCCACAAGAAAACACTTTTGTTTTTCACTTCAGTCACTGTCGGCAGCCCGTAAAATTGACAAGCCGTAAAAAATATATACACAACTACAAATACACACACACACACACACACACACACACATAAAAGTATAGTATCTAAAGTCTTATTGTAGCTGTTAGGCAGTCTCGCATTCCCTTTGAAGACTCGTAGACCAACATCGAATTATATTACGCCATAAAAGCGTGCGTATTGTGCCAAAGTAAAAGAAATATTTTAGCCATTTAGTTAGTTATAGCTCGTTGGCTACGTCTCGGTCTCATTAACGCTATATGTACTAGCAGTAAAAGTATGCATAATGTGAATACTTAACTACACACACAGCCAGGACGTCAGACTCACTGAGCTAAGCCTATTTATAGGGCCAAGTCGTCATCGATTCGCATCGATTGAAATCCTTTAACCTTTAGCCTGTAGTCACAGCAATTTGGTTATTAATAAGACCTATCATATTTCAAAGATTCCTTAGTCTTTAATAATTTAAAGCCTTTCAGGCCACCCTTTGTAGCATTGCAAACCTCAAAGCCCCTCAACACAATAACACGCACCTCGATTAATTTCCACATCAAAATGAAACACTCTCGCCATATACAGGCCATTAATCTGTGGAGCATTGTGTTTGTGTGGCATTATGATGACAGGCATTAAAGACCAGTTGCAGCTGGTTGATTGACATGACAGCGGCCGTTGCAGCGAGTCATATGGTATTTGTAATGGGCTTACGCGTCGTATACGTTACACAAATTGCGATGTGCGATGTGTGCGAGGATTGCTGTAATTTGCATACGCATATCTAATAAATTCATTCAATTTGCATATCAATGGCACAGTTTTACACAAAATTGGTAACTGGCCCACAAATCACCGTCGAATTCCCATAATTAAACTGTCAACGTAATTAAATTTATCGCAGTCATGGCACACTTTATAGCACAATCTCCATCAAAAAGACTTGAGTGGCCTATGGTCAATTTGAAAACATTAGAAAATTGCTTGCAAATGGCAAGTGGCTCTTATTCTCATACTACATGGAATTTCATATTGTTATTATTTATTGTAGGCTGTGGGCAAACTAAGTGGCCGATACGCCTCGAAAGTTTCTTTCTTGTTGGTAATAACAATAAATATTTTTGGCAAATTGTTCGTGTGTAAGAGTCAGCTTTCATTACAGTAATTCTATATATCTTTCATATATTTATGAATTTTCTTAAAATTCAATTATTATTCTACATTTTGTGTAATTAAGTGTTGGCTTTGTGCTATTGAAATTGTATTTTATTGCCTATGCAATTGACATTGATTAAGCTGATATTTTTCATAAAATATTTGGTTTAGCTAAAAGCAATTTCGTTTCAATTAAGGAAAGTCTTTTGTATAAAAGTTTATTTAGTAGAATATTAGAACTGAGTATGAGGTAAATATAGTTAAATTTTGCTCAACTCTATAGCCATTACTAGTTACTTCATCAGAATTTGTATTGATTCGGTTGACGTTGAATGTAATTCAATTAGTTTCCTGCGACAAATGTGCTGTGGATTATGCAATGTTTCATTTATTTTCAGAGCCCCCAAAATAACAATGAGTGTGTGATTATGAGAGTATGTGTGTGTGTGCTGTGGCAACTCAAGTGTACTCACGAGCAGCAAAAGCGACTACAAATGGCAAACAAAACGTAGCATAGTCAGAGGCGTTCACTGAAGCGTGCCTCACATGCAAATGCAAAGGCAAAGCCAGTGGAGAAATACTGTAGTAGAAACGCGACTTGCCGCAGACCATGGCTTCTGCCACAAAAGGGAAATATTGGCTTACAACATTTCGTGCTGCCATTCAAAAGCTCATTGCCCGTTGCCCATTTACGTGCTCGTTGGCAAGCGCAGCTACATTACTAGTACTAGTACTAGCTCTCCTACTAGTTGCAATTGCATGCCACACCAAAATGAAATCTCTCCTCAGGGCTCTGGGTTCTAGGTTCTGGTGTGCCCACAATATTTTGCAAGCAAATTCGTGATTATGCTCACATTATGGCAACAACATTTACCACTTGTACCCAAGCAGAGTTGCAATTTCCGACTCGTAACGTAGCGTAATAACCATCAAGTTTATTAGTATATTTCTCGACTTTGTTTTTGCCTTTCTCTGGGTCCCGCCACACTTGGGCGTAGCTTCTAATTTTATTAAAAACTTTCGGGCCCAAAAAGTTCTCCCATTTGCTGCGCCCACTGCTAATATTTCCAAATTAATTTTCTCTTGTACTGGTAACCTTCCCTTTTGGAGGCTCTGGCTATTGCATTGTTGCCCCAAGTTTCTTGTTCTCTATTCCGAGCTGAGCTGCGTGGCTCATTAAGTATACGCACAACTAACTGTATTCGTGCTGACCAAGTTTTAATGGATTTTCTCACAGGTAAGAGGCGCCAAAGGATTGGAGGTAAATGGACGTCATTAAGGGTGTATGAAGTTCGATTTTGTCTGCTCACAATTAGATTTGTGGCTGGGCCACTTAACCTAAAGACTAAAGTTCATATAAGCAGACGATTGATGGCAACACATATAGTATAGGTAATTAAACCCATATCTTAAAGTCTCTTTTACTTTACTTTCTTGCTGCATTTAACTTTCAACTTTACAGAGTTTTCTTTTCATTTTCTCTCTAGTCAAAGTCAATTAACCCAAGCAATTTATGTGCCATAATTAGTGCTGGTCAAATCAACTAGTCTTGTCTGCACTTGATAACCTTTTCATATTCATTTTTCAATCAAGCGCAAGAGAATTGCTCGAACCCTGTTGGTGGCATGACACTTAAAGTCCAAACGTTGTGGAAAACCAAAATGAAAAAAAACTATTTTGTTGTCATGCGGTGCTTTGCTATATCCGCTGCTCAGTTTCCGCTTGCATAGTTATGAAACGGCAGCACTCGCCGCGGACAAGATATTATGACCACAGCCAGGTTCGTTAACATCAACGTCGTTCAGTGCTGCAACCCAAATGCCGCAAGAACTAAAGGCAACGAGCTGAATGATGGGCAGCCAATGTGGAAAATAAAAGAATGAAAGGGGAAAAGTGAAATACGAAAACCAAAACCAACGAAATGAAAATCTTTTCAATGCTTTCAAGGGAGGCATCACACTATCGAATAAGCCACAAGTTGCACAGACCATGTTGGACGTGGCAGGCTAGCACTACGTTTCTTGACTTCACAATATACTATCTGATCAATAGAAAGCCACTTAAAGCTTAACTGAGACGAGGAAACTTGATAACTTGGAAATTTCTATTGGTTCAAAATGAACATCTATAGATTGAAATCTATTGACTTGCTAGAAAGAGGAAAAGAATCAAGAAAATTTATAAATAAAATAATTGAAGGCCATCCTTATCAAAATAAAAGCTGTATTACTTTAAGTTTTAGTTTTATATAAGTAAAACTTTGATATCCATTTTTTACCTCTTTGAAACCATTAAACAATCAGCTAGATGAAGCTATCAACTTTAAAATATTGTTCAATTTCTTTGCCATCGAGCGTAAGAATGAATGATATTCTGTTAGAGTTTCTTCTTCACTTCCTACTATGTTACACAGTGGTATTTGGAGCAGACGCAGCTTTTTCAGGTTTTCCGCTTACAGTTTTCCACAGTTTTTCCGAAAAAGACATATGCATAATGGTATCTCCATTTGATATGCATGACGAGCAATTACAGCAACGGCAAATGACAAGCCACAGACTGTAAATTTACCAACTGAATTCGGATGCAGCTGCAACTCCTGTCAAAATTCTGTCTTCCTGACCTTCAGCTGCATTTTAATGCAATCCGTAACAACAACAACAATATTGTATTTCATAACTTGTCAAATTGGAAATTTAATTAAAAACGACAGTGATACCGAAAATGCAATGAAAAGTCGATAATTAGTTAAATTCGCATAGCGCTGAGAACTTAGACCTTTTAATCATAATTGCAGTTTGTTATTTACAGATTTATTGTTTAATTATTTATATTTATGACGGCCTAACTGATAGCGACTAATTGAAAGTGTACTTTGAATCAAATTGAGTTAATTGAATCTCTTCATTTGCCTGACAACTTATTGATTTTGTGTAGACCACACTAAAGTGTGGGAATATTTATACCTCAATTAGCAGTAATTATTTCGGTTAATAACAAAGCCATATAAGATTGAGCGCTAGTCGAGTGTGCTTGCACTATATACTATTCCTTACTTTTAGTATTACCTTTATAAATTAACTTTTTCATTTTCTTGTTAAAAACTCTCCATAATACTATTCAAAATAAAACCTTTATTTTCCATTTCATAGTGTTAATTTGATTAAATAATTAATAGCTTACGGGGAAATTCCGACATGCATTTACCATTGCACACTGTAGTGTAATTAAAACCACACTGAAATCCTTAAATGGGGGTTAATCTATATGCTGTACAATTTCAGAAAAACCTCTGCAGTTTATATTATTGTAAAGTTAATTTGAGCACGCGACTGCAAAACAAATTGCGTTTTTCTTTGCTAAAGAACAACAGGCAAACAATGCCAAGTTGAGAGTTGGTGTACTTTACGCAAATGGGCAAAATACCTGTATAAAGCTGGCATATAAAACAAAAGGTAAATAAAGGCGTATAAGCAAAGATAATAAAGTAGTCAAATATATCAGAACATTAGCAATTTTCAATTGAATTGATTTCTATTTTCGCAGTAGCTTTCCATTTAGTATACAGTATATACAAAATTTAATTCGATTTAAAGGTATTTTTCGTTTTGCTTTTACACTTAAAATTTATTTATTTAAAAGAAATTAAGCAGAGTGCACTTACCGCTACGTTTCTGTATCGGATTAGCCATATGTCCGTAGAGGCGACTCAAATCGATAGCACTCGCCGTGGTCTGGAGCAAGAGCAGCGTTAGGATGAACGTTGGCCAGATCAAACGTCGTTGGTCCATGGTAAACGGCATGGATGAGGACATGCTGATGCTGATGCTGATACTGCTTTTTTCTCACTCTCTTCTCTTACTGCACTTAATTTAGTTCCTTTGCTGTGAACGTGCCAAAATTAAAACACTCGCGTCACTTCTCGTGTCTGTCTATCTCGATGTAGATGTAGTATCTGCTTGCTGCTTTCGAGTTTCGCAAAAAAATAGTACAGAAAATAAGGGAAAAAAGTTCTTCACGCACACGTTCGCCGCTTTAGAAGTTATTCGAGTGTTTGACAGAGTTTTCTAGTTAGTTTGCGTTAGAATTCCCAGCCCCGAGCCATAGACAGGAGGGGGGTACAGGGGTACGCGCGCGACCTTCACTTTTGGCACACTGACTGAGCCTCGTCTGTTTTTAAATAGATTTTGTTTTGTGCTTTTCGTTTTGTTGATTTGAATTGAATTATGGTTGGCACTTCTGCTCGTTCTATAGTAAGTAATTCATTCCACCGTTCTAATATGCTATGCTAATTGCCTTCTAATGGAGTTATACGCACCCGAAATTTAGCTTCGTTTCTTAACTTACGTTTCGTTTCGTTACGCTACGTTACGTTACGTTGTTGCGATAGTTGTGTGTATCTCTATATAAGCATTTCTACTATTTATTAAGCAGGCTGTTTACCGTTTCGTTTGCTATCGCTACTACTGTTGTATGTGATATGTTACGGTTCGTTTTCGTTTAAACATAAAATCGAAAAGAATTTGCAGGCAAACGAATATTGTGTTTTAGTCGACTTTTTACATTTTTCTACACTGAAATGAGAAGAATAAGATTTGATTAGAGATGGGTAGAAAATGTATCAAAAATATGATGTTAAAGTGTTCAGTTGGTATAAATTCGGATGGGAGACCTGAGAGGCAATCAGACCTGTCTATAAGTAAAACCCACATGATTAGGAGGCACAATTAACATGGAAATAAACAAACACATACTTAATTAGCACAATTTGAACTTCACACCAAATTCTCTCAACTCACGCAAACATCACACACACACAAATGTGCACAACTCAATTTGAAATAAAACAAACGTCAAAGGAAAATTTACATAGGAGAAATGTCGTCTAATCAGCTTAACGAACTTTAACATTTTTCCATTTTTGTGTTTTTTGTTAGAATTATAAGTTGAACAACCCTTTGGCTTTTAAGGACTGTGTGTGAAACACTCAAACACACACACTCTAGACGCACATACATACATGCGTACTATAATCCACTCTGGCTATACTCGAGCGCGTTTTAATGACTCTCTGGAGCGCCCAAAACACATACGCAGCAGTGGCAAAAGCAGAAGGAAAACCAAGCAGAATGTAATGAAAAGGCAGTCCGTAACCAGTCCTTTAATTATAGCCAAGTTAAACCTTTTTTATTTTTGGCTGGCCTTCTTCGTCTCTTGCTGAGCTTTGCTTAAGAGGCAAACAACTTTACAGAAAAGTCAAGCCTGGAGTTGACGAAACTTTTGGCATACTTTTTCGGTCTACATTTCTTTTTAGGGGGCAATCAAAAATGTTGCTAAAATTTTGCTGCACATAAAGTGCGGACAAAATGAGCAAAAGTTTTGTCTAAACAAGTTAAAAAAAATGAACAAAAAAAAGCAGAAGAGAAAAATTAGATGTAACATGAAGAAACAAACGCCAGCATATTAATTAGTTTGCTTTCCCTTTTATAGAGCGGAACTTTCACTCTTTAGACACATTTTGTAGACTTTAAGCAAGTTCAACAAAAAAAAAGGAAAAATGTTTGACTGCGATGTCCTTGTTGACGTAGGTTCGTCTGGTCAAGGCAACACTGTGCACCCTTTTTTTTGGTTCTATCTTGTAATTGAAGTTGACAAGAGAGCGTTGGGCATACACTGCTCTTATTGCCCTATACAATTATAAATGGAAATTTATGTGCCAAGAACTTTCATTTGCCTTACTTTACTGTCTGTGTTCTAGCTAATGTCTAGAGTTAAAGCTGTTGTTTGTCTAGCTATTAAAATTTTATCATTCAGCCATCTACTTTAATATCGTAAACTTTTAGCTTTGTAGAAAACTTTCAAATATTTAGAGCCTCTGGAGCAGAACAAAACAATTCTGCAACTGGTGAGAATGGCGAAACATTTTCCCGTGAGTGTTACGTTAGCCGTAAAACCTGGTGACAATTCCCATGCAAACATAAACCAAGTCAATAACGGAGCAAATACTTTAATAAACTCCGAACTGGAACTTTTGTGCGAAACGATTTAATAAACATTTCCAGCAAATTCGTAAAAGTCAAAGCAATCGTTGCTAAACTCACACCACATACATACACACAATTTTCAACCAAATTGTATCCACCAGAGACCTCAAAAAGGAGCCCAAATATTTTAAGACGTGTTTAGCGTGCAATTCTCTAGCAGAAAAGGCCAGAAACCACATGGCCAAATATTACGATAAGCCTCATGGGCATTGAGCGACGCTGAAACAGAAGCAGACGGCCAGACTGGCAGGCAGAGCAATAAAGTAGGGAACTAAGTGAATTATGTGCTAGGTGCCAAAATGTGGCCAAATAAAATGGCACAAAATTGTTTTCATAAGTAGCTTTTGGCCAAAAGAGTAACTTTTTTATGGTAGTACAGTTTCAGTCAAATGATCAATCTCTGCACGGTATTAAAACTGCTCAATTATGGCGTTAAAATGCAACTAGGGGAAAGTAATGTAAATTTAATAGGAGCAGCTACAGATGATAGAAAAAATCGCATATTTAATTACAAATAAAATACTAGATTACATTTTAATTAAATAAGTTCGAAATTGTATTATAGCTTGTTCATGTAAAAATATAAATAATATAATACTTAATAATGTACATAACATTTTATAGCCTACAGATGATAAACAGTATCTCATATTTCATTACAAATAAAATACTAGATTAAATTGTAATTAAATAATTTTGTAATTATATTATATTTATGTAATAATATAAATATTATAATCTTATACATATCTTGAAAATATTTCAAAAATTTATGCAAAATTTTTTAGCCCAGAACAAAGATTATTTTCTTTTTTGATACCAACAATTAAGATAACAAAAACTAGGAATATGAATATAAAATTGCTCTAAATAAAATATGATTTTATGAAAATGTTATAAAAACAAATATAGTCTACAAAATAGTGTATTTTGCCGATAAAAATATTTAAATCTATAACAAACAATTTGCCAATAACAATATGCCTAATACAATAGATAAGATTACAAAAACCAAGAGTTTAAATGTTAAAAAAGTTCCTGTAAACATGTAAATAAAATAATATGACCCTAACTAATATATAATAGTCTCTGCATCATTTAAAGCTAACTCATTCACCAGGCTAAAGGTAAAACCGTTTTAACTCGAATGAAACTCTAGGCCGGTCGACAGTTTAAGGGCCATAAGTCTCAGTTACCTTTCGGGGCAGCTTTAAAGTTGAAAAATGTATATAAATAGCGACAGAGGCGGCAGTAGTCGAAATCACAAACAAGCATTAATTTGCATAATATGTATACGACCAAAGCAAAACATAGACTGCCCACAGCAACAACAACAACAGCAACAACAAAAGCAGGAACAACAATGACTGTAAGAGTCGCCAACAGCATAAACAACAAGCAGGAGACAAGCTGAACATTTCTCCAGCCTTTTTCATATGATATTGTGAGAGGGGTTTTTGCTTTTTGCTTTGGCCCACTGGCGGGGGGAGTCTGCGTTTCCTTAATGCATAATTTAACAGCTGCCATTGTGTCGAGGGGGTAAGTGCGAGGCCAAAATGTATGTGGTAGGTAGGTATAGCAACAGTGAGTACGCTCCCTCGAAAAAGTAGGCAACAATCAACAACTGTGAGTTGTTATTCACAGCACACACATACACAATGAAACAAACGAGGCACACACGGCGTATACGCAATATGAATCAACTGTGAACTGTGAGAGAACTAACGAGGCTAAAACTGAGTCTGCGGCTAGCACAAAGATGAATAATGTGAGCAACAATTCAGCTTGAATTAAATTTCTTTGACACACACACACACATACACATACACACACACACACATACACAAAGATACACAAAAGGTATACAGTATTTTCCGTTTCAATTTTTTTTTATATATATTTTTTTTGGCATTTGATTTGGTTTCTTGTCTGCGAAGTTTTCGCTTTTACAATGTCACTACAACCAAAAGGTTTCACATTTATGCGCTGTATTTTATTACACAAAGACAGACACGCACAGAGCCGTTACACGCACGCACACTGAGAGAAGCGCGGCAATATGAATAACAACTTTTTATTGTAAAAAATTCCATAATATGCTTCACATGCATTTTCCTTGCTTTTCTATTTGCAGAACGACATATACGTGTATGTGTATGTATGTGTGTGTGTGTGTGAATGTTTTATATTTTACGGTTACAGTACGTTTGAGTACGAGCCAACAACTCGAACAACTATTTACAACTCCGCGTGAGTGTAAGTTTCAAACTCGACTGAAGCATTGAGCGTTATGGCAGCGTCTTTTATGCGTTCTGCCATAACTCACTCAACACAGTGCCGCACATCTTTGAGTGAAACTCAACGCCTACGCTCAACATTTACTCTGAGCGTGATTCATGCTTCTTGCTATTCCACTCGGTTGAAATGTGCTCCCCTAGGGCGAACAGAGTACCCCCATGAGCAGCCACCACAACAAGTGTGTGGCGTATTGAGTATGGGGGAATTATTGTAATAAATTTCGGAATAATTAATAATTATACTAATTAGCTAGATAAATAAAGTATCTGTGTGTAAATATCAATCTAATTATTTGTTATTGGGCTAATTTAAATGCATTGGAAATAGCTTTACTCTTTACAATAACAGTAATATGTGTTTTAACTCTTATTATTAAATTATGTATACGATTTTGAAATATTTTGTGTATCAAAATAAATACTTTTTTGTAATATTCAAGATACAATAATTTTTTTATAATAAGGAAATATAAGTTAAGAGTATTTAGAAATTAATATTTATTAATTTATTTTTATGTTTTTTCAATTAGTTTTTCTGTTTTTATTATTTTTTTCATATTAATTTAAACAATGCTTAGTTTTTATATCAATAAAACAATTTTAGAATTAATAATGTTCGTCTAAAGATGACCTGTAATAGACTTTAAAGTATTTTCTTTATGGAAACAGATAAACAAAATAGAATTTGATAATAAAAAATTTGTTTGTAATATAAATTTGTTTAAATGTTTGCCTAATTTTTATTTCAAAAGAATTTATTGTATAATTAAAAGGAACATTGCAGAGAGTTTGAACTTATAAGATTTCTTATAGATCCATTTCACTTCAAATTAACTAGACCAACTCCCAAAAACATTTGATATGTCAAATTAAAATTAAAAGAAATCGATTTGTGAAATATGATAAGCGAAGCATATCACTTACGGTCAGACCATAAATTTAATGACAAGCAAAGCTCTCAAGGTCGCTATGCATCACTGAGGTATTAGACACGCTACTTCTGAATACAAGAAAATAAAAGGAAAGCCACTCATCATTACGAACATATACTCTTACCAGGTGCATAGAACTAGTACTAGTAATTAGCGAAACTTATATTAATTAGTGCGTATATTCTTAAGGTTAACTTGCTGGTAAGGAAAAGCATGTGGTAATGAAATATAATACAATGCTAACTTATTAGACGAAAAGCAACGTCCCACTCCATGAGTGAAATACAGACAACTATAGAAATTGACTCATAGCAGAGCATGCCGGTGTCAATCCCGCCCCGTTCACTGCCCACGCTGATGCCAGTCCACTGCTTTTAATTGCAGCTCCATCCAATAGTTTGCCAACCGAGTCCCACACACGGTCGCCCACGCCAAACCGAAAGTAACGCTGATTCGCTCCGACCAAAAAGCTCGAGTGGGATTCAGGGTATGCGATGTTTCCCCTCTAAATGCGTTGGTGTTGCACTCAAATCTGATGGGGCAAATGGAACTCAAAATAGCGTAAAGAAGGTCTCGGCTTGTTTGTGTTCTTTATTACTGGAAAACGAAAAGGTTACTGCTTTAATCAAGATATATTTGGGATTCTAAAATGGAATATAGTTTACTTGTTCGCATTTTATATTATCATATATAAATGGTTCTTCTTCTTTTACTTACTGTCGAAGCGGCTTGAAACATTTCCCTTAATATATTGAAATTATTGCAAAAATAATATCACTATTAATATTTACACTTCAGCTTATAAATTTCATTATGCATTGCCCTACAATGCCTATCATAATTGTGTTCAATAAATTACCATAAATAGGGGCATTTGATGCCACTTTTTAGGGTTATATAAAACCAACTGCAACTGGCTTAAGAGTCTTAGTTCATTATTTAGACATAATGGTAAACAATTTGTTGTATCCAGTCTGTTTATGGGCGTTATATAACCATGCTTCAGTCTCTGGCCACAATCCATATCGTCGCAATTTGGAACTGCTACTACAGGAGCCCAGCTCAGGACCCTACACAAAAGGTGATGCGGCTACGGTGCAAGAGTACTGGTTAACCCAAAAACTGGATCACTTCGATAGTAACAATAACGAAACCTGGCAAATGGTGAGTAGCAAATTGTTAGAATAATAAATTCAAATATGTAAAATTCCTAAATTCAAGCGCTATCTACGGAATGCCAAATACCATGAACCCCAGGGACCCATTTACATATTCGTGGGTGGCGAATGGACCATAACACCGGGTCTATTGAGCACTGGACTAACCCATGATATGGCTGTGGAAAATGCTGGCATGTTGTACTACACAGAGCATCGTTACTACGGACAGAGTTGGCCATATAGGTGAGTGAGTGGACTAATCGAAATATTGAGTGATGAATGAATATCTTTCATAGCCACAATCCGCTCTCCTTGGAGCACCTACAACACTTGACTTTGCAACAGGCCTTGGCCGATCTGGCTCATTTTATACGCCATCAAAGAGAAAGTTCTGTGAATTTAACCCACTCCAAAGTGATACTAGTGGGTGGCTCCTACTCGGGCAGCATGGTCACATGGATGACTCAACTGTATCCTGAGCTCATAGCCGCCAGTTGGGCATCCAGTGCGCCGCTGCTGGCCAAGGCGGACTTCTATGGTTTGTTGATATTGTTTAATATTAGCTATTAATTAGAGTAATGCTTTATAGAATATATGCAAGTGGTGAGGGAGTCAATCAACCACAGCTACGGCAACAATTGCACAGCTCAACTGGAGCACGGTATGTTGCACTTGGCTGAGTTATTTGATGGCAATGAGACGAGTGCATTGCTTAACAGACTCAATGCCTGTGAGGGTTATAATGCAAACGATTCACTGGACCGCATTGCATTCTTTAATGGCATTGGAAATTACCTGGCGCTGATGGTGCAGAGTTACAGGTGAGTGATACGGAAAAAGTTATCAAATATTATATTTTATACTTTCACAAAGCGAGCAGATTCCCAAGCTTTGCAATACTTTGCTATCCCTACACCCCAGTCCTGGGCAGGCTCTGCAACATTTCCTCGAGCTGCTGTACGTGGATGGACGACGCCTGAGTGGCTGTCAGGACTTTGGTTACAACTCAATGCTGCAGTTGTTTAGCGAGCATTCAGATCAGAGTGCGGGCAGTAAGTATCTCTGTCCGTTAAAGTTTGATAAAAGTTCGTAAAGTGAAATCAAAACATGCTTACAGCACGCGCCTGGTTCTATCAGACGTGCAGGCAATTCGGTTGGTATACCACCACGACCACAGCCAGTGGCAACCCATCCGGCTCATCCTTCGGCAGTCAAGTGCCCTTGTGGTACTTTGAGCGCTTGTGCCGCGATGCATTTGGACACGGCGAGGCAGCGGCTCAGCTGGCCGCGGGTATAGCAGAAATGAATGCGGAATTTGGTGGTTATGGGTTTAATCAGAGCGTACGCTATCGGAACGTACTCTTCACTCATGGTCAGCTGGATCCGTGGCGGGCGCTGGGACAACAGTTGGGCCAACAGGCACTGGTTATTGCAGGTAAAACAACACACACACGCACACACCCAATTAGCTGCGTAAACTGTGCGGTAATTAATCTTTGCCTTGTGGCAGGCTACTCTCATGTCGAGGACTTGGCCAGCATCAATGTGAAGGATAGCGTGCCCATGAATCTGGCCAAGCTGCGTGTCATGTCCTTTCTACGGCGTCACATTGCAGCCATATAAATGACGGGCAATGTTGCTATACATTATTAAATAAACAACTTGTTGTTGCACTTCACATTCGCTTCGTTCTGCTTGTTGTTGTTGCTCGTGTCCACATGGCAGCTTTGTAAAATCCTGTATGTTGTTGAAATTGTCGTAGGCACTGGGTAAACAGAGACAAATTGACTAACACTTGCAGGTAAGTGAGATAAGTGTACGGACCCTTCAACTGTGTGTGGCTGAGTGTGTGTATTGTTTGCTGAGCGGGGGGAATAGATAGAGCAATTTGTGTTGATTAAGTAAATGCATTTGCTTCAGCTGCTCACGAACCCGGACTCAGCTGTCCCCAAGACTTGCCTGGCAACAAGATTAACTTAAGTATACGACATTTCAATCAATAGTCAGCATTTGCATCGATTGTTTTATTATTCTAAATTAATTCTACATCAATTAGTTCACTAACTGTCTGTGTATTAACTTTAAGCAGACATTTTACAGGGTAAAGAATTGAAAAGCAACTGGTAAAGAACCTCTGGCTAATGTTTTCCTGATATAAAAAACCCGAAAAGCTATAGTCTTTCTTTCTTTACTTTCTTTTGCGATTCAAACATCTAACGCAAACTGAATCTGCTTTCACTATAGGGGCATCTAACTGCCAAATATGTTGTCTCTACCTCTTACAGTTTACGAGATCTAGGTGTTCATACAGACAGACGGACTGACAGACGGAAATAGCTATATCGACTCAGCTCCTTGTCCTGATCAAGACTATATATACTTTATAGGGTCTGCCACGCCTCCTTCTGCCTGTTACATACATTTCTGAGTTGGACAAACTCAATAGACCCGTTTGTACTTTTTTAAAGTACGGGGTCTAAAAAAGAGTTTACTCCATAGAGGAAGCAGCACGTAGTACTCTGCAGTTCCAAACGAAATGACAAACAGCTTTAAGTTATTGACGGCAAAGCTGAACCACGGCAAAACAGCGAAAGTGAAGTGAGTCCGTGCCGTTTATGCATACGAGTTGTACTGTTTCTACCCGACGCCAGGGGGCGCTTAACGGCACAATGGAATACCATGAAAAGTTATTATTATTGGCATTCGTTGCCGCCATACCCATTGCCATTTTACCATATTGTTTTCATTGTTGTTGTTGTTGTTGTTTTCGTTATTGTTGTTGTTTTCCCTCTTTTTCACCACTCTCGTTCTTATGCGAAAATTGCAAATTGTTGGAATCGCACAATTGATGTTAAGCTGAGTCCCATTTACACTTTCGTGGTGTTGTTGCTGTTGAATGTGTAATGTATGCTGCAAAAGGATTATCCAAAAGGATTATTATGCAGTCTGTAGGCCATTGCTGAGAAATTGGCTGTGAAACTCATCAGCATATAAATAACATTTTATTTGGTAAAATGCACATGTGCGTTCGGTTCAATGATTTAATCTATGTATATCTTAATTAATATAACAAGTTATTTGATATTTAGTAATTTCTTAATCGCTGTGAAGTTTACACGTGTATGGATGGAACTTTGAGATTCATTGGCCTTCACATTTACATACGTACCTGCGTCCACCCTTCGACTAGTGTAAAATGAAATATATGTACATTATATACAAATTATTTACTATTAAAGTTTGTACCACCGAATCCTTTGCACAACTGCAACTCACTTTTAATTTATAATAGGCATAAAGACAGTGCGTTTCCAACTGTAGACCTCTGATAACAGTGCATGTGCAACTGTGACTGAGCTCACGACTAGGGTTGTTCATAATATATTGAAATATCTATATTTCGATATTTTTTATTTAAAACGATATATCGCTATATTGGTCATACCTGAATATCGCATAAGCGATATTTTTTATGCATATTTACATATATAAGTTTGTAACATGTGTAACATAATATCGTATTGATATTATACGATACACCGATGATACGCATATACGCCTTGCGCAACCATATGCAAAAATTATCATTAATTTATAAAAATTTGAAATATTTAAAAAAAAGTCAGCATGATTTCCGAAATGTGTTTAAAATATCGCATAAATAAACCAAAAATAGACTAAAAAAACACGGAAAGCTACAGTCGGATTCAACCGACAGTAGAAGACCCTGTACTTTGATTTACCCTGGGCGTCGATAATAGCAGCTGCATATAAGTATATACTCACATACACATACATATACACATATGTGTGTACACATACACACATACACTTATACATACAAATATACTCGCAAATACAAACAGAAACCAATACTAATACAGAAATTCACACTCACAATCAAAAATCGCGCATACGCCCTAGTGCCCGCGTACACTGTGGCTTCCCCCCTCCCCCAGCCAACTGCCTAGTACTAAAAATTGTTTGTCCAATATCTCCGGTGTTTATTATCCGATTGGGCTGCAAATGCACCAAACATTCAAAGCATCTAAAGCTTTATTCATACAAAAAAGGAATCCAGTGACTCTAAAACTGTATATGCTAAGAAAATTTTTGTAAATTTGCAAAGGAGGGGGATGAGATATCAAATTAAACTACGTAATACACGAACTAAAAAAAAAAATTACGTCTCTAGCTCTTATAGTTTTCGAGATCTCGGTGTTCATACAGACGGACAGACAGACGGACATATCGACTCAGCTCGTCGTCCTGATCAAGAATATATATACTTTATGGGGCCTGCCACGCCTCCTTCTGCCTGTTACACACAAATGTCATTTGCACAAACTTAATAGACCCTTTTGTACTTTTTTAAAGTACAGGGTCTAAAAAGTCAGCATGATTTCCAAAAATTTGTTTAAAATGTCGCATATATAAACCAGAAAGAGACTAAAAATGTGATCAGTTTGTAAATTCTTTTTAGTTCTCGATCCATGTAGTGTAGTGTATTTCTTACAATGATTCCTTAAAGAAATAACATCATATTTTGCATTGTTAGTAACCTTTAAAACTACTAAAGTTCAATATTCTAGTGATAATTGTAAGTGGTTTGGAGGAGGCTGCTTTAGTATTATATAAGCTTAAGTAGGGCTTAGTGTCAAGTAACAGTCCTACCACAATTCAGACTTAGAATAAACATGTAAAAACATCGCCAAAGCCCACACATTGACATTTCACAGAGATAAAGTGGGTTTTGTTTAGTGCTTTCTTCTCTAGTCATGCGCTCACGCTCTCCAACTCTCACACTCAGTCACTCAGTTGTGAGCGAAAGCTCAGTGGCTCTCTTTGACTCGTTTGCGTTATGAATGGCATCCTGTTGCTTGAAGAAACTCGTAACAGGTGGCAAGGCTGACTACGGACTACGCTCAATGCTGCTGCTCAGAGATAACTTTAATGGAGCCAGATGTTAGATGGTATATATGTATGTATGTGTGTTACATTGCCCAGCCACCCTACAACCTGAGCGGAAGTTGGCGCGAGTGAGAGTAAGTTCTAAACGCTTTCTGCAGACACCTTGACACTGTAACACACTCTCTCACACACACTGAGTCAAGTTTAAATTACAATACGAACAATGACAACAGGCAGTGTTACTAGTACAACAACAACTGCATTCGCTTTACAGCATACTACGGAGGGTCTCAGGGTTGCTACCTTGAATTTTGTTAATAGCACACATTGCTCTCCATTCTGCCAGCTAGAAGCTATAATTTTCTACTTTATACTTTCTTTTTTTTAACACAAGCTGAAATAACAACACGAAGTGGATTAGTTTAGTTTCCCACTTCTTCTACCGAAAACAGTAAACTTAATGGAAAGGTGGCAGACAAATTTGGCTGGATTGTGTCAAGTGTCCTTGGAGTGGGGTAAATATTTCTTGTAATTTTAATGAAGTAGCTGAATTTATAAAGTGACCGACAGTTGACCTTAAATTTTACATAAATAGCTTGGACAATTTCAACCGGATGCGAAGACATGCCATATCGAGGGAGGGAAGTTTAAATTAGTTCAAATTTATTGAAGTGGCCGTCTACATTTTTCATAAATATTCATAAATACTTGTAAAATATATAAATATTTTTATATCCCACGATTGCTTCATATTTGATGTTCAATAATCAATCGAATCATTGTTTTGTTTTGCGATTTCGGGTATGTACTAGAGCCGCACAGATATATTAACTCAGCACACTTATACTTTAACATTGCCCGATGTTCGTTAAGCGAAGTAAACTAAAACCATTTCACACATGACTGGATACTTTCCAAGAATTTTTTATTAACTAATGCACGAGTAGATACTCATCTTCATGCACCTGCAGCTGTCCTTAAAAATGCTGCTCAACGAGCGAGTAATTAAGCTAAGTGATGTAAAAACTTGTTTAGCTTTCTGACTAAAGTCAGCCAGCGTAAGTTGCTTAAATTAACTTGATGTAGCACTTTGAACTTTGTGCACACATCACGCTAAATCAAAATGTTTTGTATCTTTACCCGTACCAGTCACAGGGGGTTTATCTTATGCTTAAGTGGAGTTTGGCTAAAGCGGTAGCTCAGGTAGGCGATCAGAAAACTTTACCCACTTGCCAACTAAACAGGATTATAATTTAATTCATTCAACCCCCGTGTGAATTAAGCTTGTGCTTCCGCCAATACGCCCTGGTATCTGGGTACCTGGTCCACCCAACGGTGCGCCTAATTAGCCATGGGCCAATCATTTTCCAGTTTTTAACTACTTGGCAAGTGAACTTTAATTGTCCGTTTTAATGTTTTCACAGGTTGCAGTGGGAGTCAACTTCACACTCCTGTATTTCCCGCTGAATTCGTGAAAAGGTGTCCTACGGCATAATTTTCCTCATTCATTTTTATGTATTTTTTTATTTTACTCAAAATTAGATTTCGTTAGCTGCGACCTTTGACTTTTGAGTTAAATGCGTTTGACGGAAGTAAAAGGAAAGTTATAAATGCAATTTAAGTAATTCCAACTAGTGTATCTGAAATCTTGTTGTCAAGTTAGTTTGTGTACTGCTTTTTCTCAGAACTGTTGATAAATTTGAGCTGCTTGCTTGTGAGTCTGTCTTCTGTGGATGGATAGACTTACTTACACAAAATGTTAGGTATGCAATTTTTACGTTTTATTTATGGATTTAAATAGGAACATGAGTCAATTAGAATAAAACAGACAAGTACTCACTCGAATATATTTGAGGGAAATAACGTGTAATAAGAATATTTAAACATAGTTCTAGAAGTTCAACTTAAAACCGTTAACTACATCATTACAGATTGATTAAACTGGAAATGTAATTAACGTCCTGTCAGAGATGCTCATTCTAGGCAATCCCACAGATGTAATATCATACTTAATGACTCATAGTCATATACATATATTGCTTAATGACTATTGCAGTTTTAAGATGAATCAATTTAGATATCGACATATGAATTATAATTGTTCATATTTAATAACAGTAGTTATACATAAATTTAAACATGTAATATTAAATGCTTGCCATATCTTTGATACCAAAGCGTAGTCTCATGCATCGTTTGATTTTTTGGTGTCGTCAGTCTTCGTTGCCTGGGGCTTCTTATTATTTTTATTCCATTGCTTTTTGGCTGCCTGTTGTGGCTTCTTATTGGGATTGGCACTTGGTGTTTTAGCATCTACAGTTGTCGTTGGTTTCTTTTGCTGTGCTGGATTCTGGATCGGATTGCTATTGTTCAACTGCCTCGGTAGAGGTGCCAAATGTCGAGGACCGGGCATAAAGGGTCGACCCTGAGGACTGTTTATATGGTTATAGTTGAAAGGGTTCCGCAAATGTGGAGGTGGAAAAATGTGTGGTGGTCCATACCATGGTTGACTTGGATGACGTGGTCCTGCCGGGTGCCCTCGAATAAATGGCCGCTGCTGCCGAGCCATGTTTCTATTCAAATTCATATTGCCCATGGATTGGGTAAGATTACCCACATCCATACGTTGACGTCTTTGCCAATGCATTTCTAAATGTTCCTTAAACTTGAGAAAACCATTGGCTTTAAAGGTGCATTGATTACACTGGATCGGTCTAGATTGTTTCAATTTCATCACATTATCCTCTGGCATGGCCTCGATAAAGCCTTGAGTACGCAAGAGCGCATATACCGCTTGATAGGGTAGAAATAGTTCCGTATTGAATGTATTCCAGTGCTCAATACGACGCATTTTCTCCGAATAAAAGTCATTCGATATAACATGCATATTGAGACGATTCATAAATGCACTTATCTTAAACCCAACACGAAAGAAGCTCGAGGGCAAGGTTTGTTTTTCAATTATCTGATTAGCCAGTTCCATCATATGCTCCAGCAAGGGTACATGCTCTTGTTTTAGCTGCATAGTGTAAAATAAGTTAGTATGTTAACCATTTAGTAGAACTATGTATGTACATACCGCTGTCACATTGATAATATCTTCCTTGGGTAAAATAAGAAAATGATATTGTGCCCTCGGGTAATTGGTATTTTTGAGCACAGCAGCTTGATCAGTTGCAATAACAACATCTTCGCCTGACTCCATTTTACGAGTCAATACGCCACGCTCAAATTCCAAATCAAATTCTTTTTCCATAATTTCCAAATTTAAAATTGATGTGAATCACCAAAAACGAATTCAGCAAAGCCCGAAAACAGCAGCACCAAATAAACACAAGCAAATGAAATGGAATTGACACACTCAATCATCTGATTTGAAATACTAAAATACAATGTTGGAAAGCATGGCATGGAGCTAAAGTTGTGACGTCACAAATTGAATGCAGCGAATTTGATAATGTATAAAAAGCTAGACTGTAAATTGCTGAAGTGACATTTTATTCATTATATTTTTCATGTTATTCAGATTGATCGGAAAAACGGCAAACATGCATTTCATTAATAAAAAAATATTGAGTCTTATATTATACAACAATATTATTTATCACATTATGTTGCCCTATTATTATTATTGTATAAAAAGCTAAAATATGGTATTTGTATTTTACGTTATGATACGATTAGTCTTTCTTCGGCGACTCTTGCTTTGAATTTGGCTTATTTCCATTCTGGTTGGCTCCTGACTTAATTGATGATTGTGATGTAACATTATTTTGTTGTTTAGCTCTAGCTCTAGCTTTAGCTTTAGATCTGCGCTGATTTGCTTTAAAATTTTTGCCAACATTTTGCTGCTGGCTTACATTTTCAGCGGACTCATTTTCTAATTTGGCGCCCTCTAGTAAGCGAGCTATTTCGGCTACCTCTTTTTCTTTGGCATCATTTTGACGCTTATTCCAGTGCTCCGATAAGTGATTCTTCAGGGCACAAAAGCTCTCGGTCTCATAATTACATTGATTGCACCGGAGTAGCTTGGAGTTCCGCAATTGTGCTATTTCTTCTGCCGGTATGGGCTCGATATATCCCTGAACAAGCAACAAAGCATAAGTTGCTCGATAGGTTAGAAATTGGTCGGTATTGAAACTGTTCCAGTGTTTTTTATGTTTCATCCCCTCTGAGTGAAAGTCCTTTGATATAACATGCATATTTAGACCATCCATAAATGCATCAAGTTTAAACCCAACAAGGAAGTCACTCGACGGCAAATCTTTATGCCGGTCAATGATTTCATTGGCAAGCTCCATCATCTTCTCCAGTAGAGCCAAATGTGTTCGTGCCAGCTGCAATACATAATGTCTGAAATTACGGTAAATATTAAGCTGCAGACAAGCACTTACCGCTCTCACATTAGGTATGCCCTCCTTGCACACAACGATATAATGATATTTTGCTTTAGGGTAAGCATCTTTAATCACAGCAGCCAGCTTATTTTCAATCAATATTGCTTTCTTATTCAGCAATTCACGCTTTAAATTTCCTTCAACTTTATTTCGTCGATCCATTGAACTGAGTTATCCACCGTGAACCACCGCAAAAGCAACAATTAACACAGACTAAATAGAAATGAATATAGGGACACGGCTGCCACACTAGGCGCTATTGCGCCAAAATTGGCACTTTTTTATTCTTCTTTGTTATGTTAATAACAGAGTGCGCCAACGGCGAAATTCAAATGCAAGTTTTGCTAGAAAATTTCTATATCGATGCTTATTGCTTCAATATTATTTTTAACAATGTAGTAGCGTTTTTCCTTGTCTATTTTTGACACACTTTTCGATTATCAAGTGATAACAGTGATTGATGATTTTAACATCGAAGGCAGCATCGATATTTCATGAAAACTTACCAATTCTTTGTGAAATTATTTAATTTTTTGACTAATGAATTGGTATTTATCAAGTCAATAAAATATTCTACAATAATAATATATGTATTACAAAAGTTTTACCAAATTATGTGCTATATATTTTAAGAGTAAAATGTTTATAAAGGAAAGACATGCTTTGATTAAAAAAAAATTACATACATATATATGTATATAAAATGTATATAATTTGCACTTTTTCTTGGACACTTCTTTACTTTAAGCTCTTACTATGATGGCTTTGCCCTCCAATTTTGTTTGTTTTCCTTTTTGTTCTCTACTGTATTATGCGATGGTTGTGCTGTTCCAGTATTTTGAGGCTTAGCTCTCCAATTTTGATTATTGTGCTGATTATTTGAACCATTATACGGACTATTGTGCCTATTTAACTGAGCTGGGTTTAAATTTGGGTTAAAAGCCGTATTAGGTTGCTCTAGATTCAAACCAAATTGAGGTATATTTACATTTTGTTTGAATGGATTGAAGTGAGGAGTATGAGTCTGCTGGTTCATCATTTGATGAGGTCCGTTGAAATTGACATTATGTTGTGGCGGATTATTGAATCTAGGGGGAACAAAGGAATTGCGAATTGGATGCGGTTGATGTGGACGAAAGCCCATATTTTGGTGACTTCCACGTACGAAATGATTTGCACTTTGTTGTTGCTGACCAGTTTTTGGTCCAAGTCTGGGCGTAAACTTTGCTGTTGCTTTGCAATTGCTGTTGCTTGCTATTTCCTGTTGCTGATAGTGCGTGGGAAATGAATTTGGCAATGAAGAAGGCAACTGCTGTTTCATTGGTTCTATAGTAGTGGTCTCAATGGGTTGCTGTTTTTTTAAGACTACAGATTTTGGCTCCGGTTGATCATCTAATTTGGAGATTTTTAGTAAGTGATTAATGCGGTCCACTTGTTGTTTGAATTCTTGCTCATGTTTTCGCTTTTTCCAGTGCTCAAATATGTGATTCTTCAGGGCTATGAAGATATCGGTTTCATAACTACATTGATTGCAGCGAAATGGCTTAGCACTTCGCAATTGATCTGCCTTTTCCAATGACAAGGCCTCAATAGATCCCTGAACACGTAGCAAAGCATATGCAGCCTGATAGGGTAAAAATATATCAGTGTTGAAGCTGTTCCAGTGTTTATCGCGTCGCATCGATATTGAGTAAAAGTCGTTTGATATAACATGCATATGTGGACGATTTAAAGGTGGATCGATTTTAAATCCAACAAGAAAGTTGCTAGACGGAATATGTTTCTGTCGTTCGATGATTTCATTCGCAAGATCCATCATGTTGTCCAGTAGGGGCAAATGTTCACGTGTCAGCTGTAATGTATAACGTATGATATTGCAAAAAATGTTTACTATCAGACAAGTACTTACAGCTGTCACATCGGACACATCCTCTTTAGGCACAACGATAAAATGATATAGCGCTTTAGGGTAAGCATCTTTCCTCACACTTGCTAGCTCGCTTTCAATTATGTTTTCTTGCTTTTTCCCCAATGGGTTGGGTCGGTTTGCCTCCATTGCATCTAACTAAATTAGCAGTGAACCACCGGGAATTTTGGGATGAAAAATGTAACAAGTGAAAAAATTCCCAACACTCAACGCATGTGTTGTAAAGTATGCGCAGCCGGCTTTAATACACAGTTTGTTTTGAATGTAACAAACACTTTGTGATTTACTTGTATTGTTTACTTATCGCAGTGCTTTTCGAGATGATCCTTAAGCATTGGAATATTTTTGGCCACAAATTCGCATTGATTACACTTAAGCTGTGTGGCCAGTAGTCCGTCCAACGTCTCTTTTGGCAATCGCTTTATGCAGCCTTCCGTAATAATCTTATTGTAAAGCGCTGTAAAATACATCACATGTACATGTATTACTATTAAATACTTATTATATTTGGAAAACTTACTCTCAAATGGCACAAAGAGCTCTGTATTGAAGCTGTTCCAGTGCTTCTTGGTTTTTAGACAACTTGAAACGAAATCTTTGGATATCACATGTAAATGCAAACGTTGCATGCTCGGCTCTGCATGAAAGCCAATGTTAAATTTTTCCACGTCCTCGCCACGTATTTCGATAATATTCCGTGCCAACAGATGCAATTCGTCTAGTAATGGCAAATGACTTCTGTTCAGCTGTCAAACAAATTGAGGGAATATTAATTTGGAGAATGTGACGTTGGCTTGCTTAATTGCAGTTACCTCAAAAATACTGGCGATGTCATCCTTAGGCAGCACCAAATAGTGATGACGCGCTTTGGGAAATTTGTCAGCTATTACAACTGCTATGTCTGTTGATATTATTAGATTTTTCGCATCTAAAATCGTTTTTACCAGCCCGGTTTGCCAAGACATTGCGCACAGCTGTTCTGCTAGCCGAGTTTCATTTAAATGTGTTTGTAAACACTTAATTTGTCTTTGTCAGTGTTGCAAAGCAGCGACGTGACCACAATGAATGCGTGCGTTACGTGCGTTTTATGGTATCGCAACAATTGTACATACTAAAACTGCAAAAATTATAATTCCTAAATTATGTTATATTTTTATTAATTGAATAGACAATTTAACAGAAGTAATTATACTTTGATTGTGAAACTAAATTTGTACTCATTGTTTATGTATGTATTGTTTAACACTGTGCGCCAAGCAGATGCAACCCTGCACGCAACCCTGCCAGAGACAACAACAATGAACTACAAGAGCCGAGAAGAATATTATTTGTTTGGCCGTCTAAATGTGCTTGTGTGCACCGTGTGGTCAAGTAAAAAAGCGTGTATAGCGACATACAAAATAAGGCGTGCTTTTTTTTTACGCAACGCATGCGAAAATTTACCAATTACGTGATACATTTCAATTCGATTTTATTCAAATTCAATTTTGAAGTGTCCAGTGCAGCGCCAAGCTAACGGTAATTTGCATCTGGAAGCCGAATGCATTAGTTAATAATATAATTACGCAAAGGAATTCCAATTCGTAATCAGAAACTTCGATGCGACATGGCGAATGCCGCAAACGTAAAACCACGCCTTATGGCTGAACCGTTGCACATACAGCGCCTCGAGGCGGCATTGAATATGCGTCCCTTTATGGAGATGGCGCGCCAGGCACTTAAGCAGCCATTAAGCAGCGGCAGTGGTACAGAACAGGAGAACGACCATGAGACCAGCATTGGCTCTGACGACTCATCGACCAGGGTGGGCATGGTTAAGCGAAAGCACAGACATAAGCATCACAAGCGTTTGCTGGGCAGTAAAGAGGGTAAGAATTAGAAATCCTAATCCCTGCTTGATTTGACACATTTCAATCTTAATCTATAGAACGACAAAGTGTCAAGGCGCAATTGTATAATTTCAATGATCTGACCAGTGACCGGGAGTGGCTCTATGACATTCTGCTAAGCGATTCAGAAAGCGAGGGCCCGATAAGCGATGAGGATGCCTACATCAGCCAAATGCTACGTGAGCATGTGCAGGAGCAACGCCAGCGTAAAAACTACTACAAGAAGCCTACAGTAAGTTCATTAAAAGAATGAAATAAAAGAGTGGTCTTATGAATAAGATTTATTGCAGAATGCTCAGTATGCCTACTATGCTAGTGGATTGCTGTCGAATCACGACGTTTATGCGGAACGACAACAGGCAACTGTAGGAGTGCGCAAGCGACGACGTCGTACCAAGCAAGAAATACTATTAGCCCGCCTGGCTGAGGCGCAGGCGGGTCCAAAACCAGTTAAAGAACGACGACGTGGACGCAAGAAGCGTACCGCGATGAATTCACCCGAATCGGGTGAGGTGCATCCCTCAGATCTGGGAAAATACACCTTTGGTGACACTTTGCCTGCCAACGATGAAGATGAGGAGGATAACGGCGAGGTGGACTATAAGCGAGAACTGGCAAATCTAGAGCTTGACTACCCCGAGGAGGAGGAAGAAATCGAAGAGGAAGTGGATGTGGTGGGCGCTTCTGATGGCCAAGTGACACGTGTGCGTCGACGTCGCAAGAATCCTGAAGTATTGGCCGCACGCCGTCGGCGCATCTGGCAGATCATGTCGAAAAAAGAATCCAGCCGTTTGCAGCGTATCAAGAGCAACAATCACAAGGAGATGCTTGCAAATTGCAAGCGTGTGGCCGGCATGTGTGCTAAGGTGGTGCGCCAACGCGCGCTCAACTCACAGCGCATCATGAAAGAGACGGTGTGGCGTGCCAAACGTCTCACCCGCGAAATGCTCACCTATTGGAAACGATATGAACGCGTGGAGCGTGATCAGCGTCGCAAGCAGGAACGTGAGGCCGAGGAGCAACGTAAGCAGGACGTGGAGCTCATTGAGGTGAAGCGACAGCAACGTAAACTCAATTTCCTTATCACGCAAACCGAGCTCTACGCTCACTTCATGTCAAAAAAACTGGGACAAGGTACCGAGGAGGATCAGCTGCGTATACTAAATCAACTAGATGAGGAGCACAATGCCCGTCTAGCTGCTCACGACAACTATGATGCCTTCGAAATGAAGCAACTGGCGCAGGCTAATGCAGAGGCAGCCTTGCAGCGTGATCTGGATAAAACGCGCGCCTTCGATGTGCCACTAAAGCGAGAACAAACGCTTGAGCAGTTACAGGAACTGGAGCAAACACAGGCAGGTGAACGTGAGCAAGTGAAGGACCTACCGCAGCCAAAGATGTTCAAGGGGACACTTAAGGGATATCAGATCAAAGGCATGACGTGGCTTGCCAACATCTACGACCAAGGCATCAGTGGAATTTTGGCCGATGAGATGGGTCTCGGCAAGACAGTGCAATCGATAGCATTCCTATGCCACATTGCGGAGCATTACGGAGTCTGGGGTCCATTTCTGGTAATCTCACCGGCTTCGACGCTGCATAACTGGCAGCAGGAGATGGCACGCTTTGTGCCGGACTTCAATGTAGTACCCTACTGGGGATCACCTAGTGAACGCAAGATTCTGCGTCAGTTTTGGGATCAAAAACATCTGCACACACGTGAGGCCAGCTTCCATGTGGTGATCACCTCGTATCAGCTGGTGGTCAGTGATTACAAGTATTTCAATCGCATCAAGTGGCAGTACATGGTACTGGACGAGGCGCAGGCCATCAAGAGTGCTGCTTCACAACGCTGGAAGCTGCTGCTCGGCTTTAGTTGTCGCAATCGCTTACTACTCAGCGGCACACCCATACAGAACAGCATGGCTGAGCTGTGGGCGCTACTGCATTTTATAATGCCTACGCTGTTTGATTCACATGATGAATTCAACGAATGGTTCTCCAAAGATATTGAATCCCATGCAGAGAATAAAACGGGCATCGATGAGCGCCAAATCTCGCGTCTTCACATGATACTGAAACCCTTTATGTTGCGACGTATCAAGAAGGATGTGGAGAATGAACTCTCCGATAAAATTGAGATTATGGTTTATTGTCCGTTGACCATCCGCCAGAAACTGCTCTACCGTGCTCTCAAACAGAAGATACGTATTGAGGATCTGCTGCATTTGGCCAGCGGTGGCTCCACAGCGTCAGCTTCCTCTTCGGACGGCACCATACTGGATCGTAACTTTACCTCGAATCTTATGAACTTGGTTATGCAGTTTCGCAAGGTCTGCAATCATCCGGAACTCTTTGAACGACGCGATGCGAAAAGTCCCTTCAGCATGCGCTGTGCTGAGTTTGTGCTGCCTCGTTTGGTATATGCCGACGGG
This sequence comes from Liodrosophila aerea, assembly GCA_035045005.1. Lineage (NCBI taxonomy): Eukaryota > Metazoa > Arthropoda > Insecta > Diptera > Drosophilidae > Liodrosophila > Liodrosophila aerea. Next base: position 1,722,700 of record JAWNNL010000753.1, read on the forward strand.
TTGGTCCACACGGCGCTTCCTAGCCGCAGGCACTTGCTCTATAACCGGTGCGTAGATACATTTTCAATATCTTATATTGCTTTATTAATATAACTCTTCCTTTATAGTTTCAACATCTTCAAGTCGGCGCACATGCAGAGATCTTTGTTTGACGATGTTCAGCTCCCTCTGCAGAGTTGTTTTAGTTTTACTCGCTTCTGTGATCTATCGCTTAATGATATGGAGGATATCACATGGCATGGCTTGGTGGATTTGTTAGTATTAATTTAAAGTTCTGCACTTGTTATTGCTTTTAATAAATTATTCTATTTTATAGCCTGTTGCACTATCGTCGCCTGTTGACTAGATACGCTTTGCTTGCCTATCGCCGCCAATGGTGGCCACATCTACGTGCGTCTCAGTACCAACTAATAGAGCCTCTGTTGGAATGCAAACTGGTGCCGGATTACATGCTCTCAAATAGTGTTTTACGGCAATTCATATTTACGGCCATGGTAATACCTATTTATATTTGTTCAAGACATTAATAAAAATACCTTTGCATGTATTACAGACATCTTCCCAGAGCAGTATATATGCCTTTGGCGATTATCTTACCGTCAACATGCAGGAAACCATAGAGCATCGTGTGACACGTTCGAAGATACTCATGCAAAAGTCTGCGCTTATTGAGGAACTTGGGGATGTCGATGTAAAAGATGAGGCTGCAAGCATCAAACAGGAACTGGAGATAGAGTCTGTGGAGGTACAAACCAAATCAAATACAAAGAGCGACGTTAAAGTGACAACCCTGCATTTGCTACCCGAGTTTCCCCATCGTCCACGCAAGCCGCAGCTCTATCATTGTGAACCACTGCAAATGCCACGCTTCCTCTACGGATTGGGTCAGCGTGTGCAGGCCGTAGACCGACATTTATAGTATGTAACCGCACTTAACCACTAATGTGTTTAACTTTACTAACATTAACTCAACTTCTGTTTCAATAGTTGCGAAAGCCGCGCCGCTGCCTGGACACAGATACGCCACCTGCAGTGCGAGAACAGTGCGGGCAAAGAGCTAGTAACTAGAGGCTTAGAATTGTGCAAGCCAAAGAGTGGCTGGTCGTCGATTGTGGTGCCCGACAAGGAGACACTTATCACTGATGCGGGTAAACTATTTGTGCTGGACAGTCTGCTCACACGCCTCAAGGCAGAAGGACATCGTGTGCTGATCTACTCTCAAATGACCAAAATGATTGATTTGTTGGAGGTGCGTTTGCTTTAGTTGACGAATCTTCACTATTTTTTTTAATATTTATTTATTTGTTACGCAGGAATATATGTGGCATCGCAAGCACCGCTATATGCGTCTTGATGGCTCCAGCAAGATCTCTGCACGTCGTGATATGGTAGCTGATTTTCAAAGTCGCGCCGATATATTTGTCTTTTTGCTCTCAACACGTGCCGGTGGCTTGGGTATTAATTTAACAGCTGCAGATACGGTAAGTCAACGGAATTGTTATATATATAAGTGCCTAAGAATCAAACTTCACAAAGAGTATCTTTTATGTGTCCGCTTTTTGTGAATAAGGCAAATTCTTGCAGAGTGCAAATTACTTGATTTTAAAAATCTTGTATTGGTTTTAAAATTATTTTCATAGTTATTTGAACACACTTTGGAACAACAAATTTCTTTAGTTTCCATCAAAATTTTACATATATTCCAAAATTTACAATCATAGTTTTTGAAATTAGTTTCAGTATTGTACAGACTTTTCTACATATAATAACTTGCCAAGAAGGAAAGACAAAATTGTATATTTTACAAAATTCACAATTTTCATAAAATTTATACCATACTATAATGGAAAGGCAAACAGTTTTACCCAAAATACCGCACGTTGTGTCACAGCTAACGCCAGTGAAAAATAGGGCTATTCCCAAACTGAAGTCGGAGTTAAACATAGATCCAAACAGACTAAATGGTTTGGATGCTGATATAGGTGATATAAATGTAAGACCTAAAACGAAGAGAATCATTCGTGCCCATAGTGAGCCTGTGCCGAATGTATCGAACTGTATTGACACTGTCAGACCCGACTATTGTCCATTTCATAAGCCGAAGCAGATACGGGAGAAATTTCTGCTGCATATCAACTACAATGGGAATCAGGTGGCCTTGGTCTGTCAGGTGTGCACAAACGATTTGGGAGTGTTGAAGCATCGACTGGGGCCAACATTACGACAATATCGAGCACGTTTTCGTAACGTTCCTTTTGAGCCGATGCAATTCAAGCTGGCGGGACTTATACATGTGCGCATGGACAGCAATGAGACCAAAGACTTGGCCAGTTTGGAGCAGCATTTGCAGTGCGATGCACTGAAATGCAAGGCGAATGGCTATCGGATTATCAATGCCCAGACCGGCGAATTGTGCTTCAATTGTGGCACCTCGGATATGCTGAGGGTGTCGGAGAAGCTTAAGAAATGTGGCTATAATGCGCTTCACACTCGAATTGGTTATTGCGCCAGGAACGCGTTAGTAAAGCTAACAGATTGGCATGCGAAACGATATACAGAGTTTCTGGAGGCACTACAGTTGGACACAGACGTTCTGAAGGTCTATGACAATGTGCGCTGAACTTGAATTGGCACCGTTTAGATTTATGTGTGGGCGCTGAATAAAGTAGCAGCCTGTGTTGCTTGAACTTGTATCCCATTTGCTCGACTACTTGTTTATGCAATGCGCGAGATTCGTCCAATCGAATCGTTCGATTCTTGAGCCTTGGTCATGATTTACACATTGTGATAAAGATCAACAACAATGACACCAGTAAAATTCTCAGCCAAAAGGATGCACTATATACATACATAAATGCAGGCTTATCCAAACACTCTGTCTGTCCGTCTGTCTGGGTGTCTGTCGATTCGATTTCGTTGTGACTGGCTGCTGGGCTTCGTGTGAACATTTTCGCTTGGTTCCTAAATCATTTTGTCACTGATTTTGATTTGTTATTCGCGCTTGCCGCGAAGTAATTTCGTTTGTATCCTCTTGTCTCGGTATCGTCTCTTCGCTTTTATTGTTTGGTTCTCAGGCTCAAACTTGGTGTTGACTAATTCCTTGGCATTTTGCCATTGCCATTGACAATTGGTCGACTCTTTAGCGGGCTCTTTGAGCTGTTACCTTTATTATTTGTTGTTAGGTAAGCTAAAAGAGGTATTTATGTGCCTACGGTCAACTCTGTTATACCATATTGTTGGATATAGTTTGCATGATTCTTTGATATTTGATAATATAAAATACTATATAGTAACTAAAGCAATTATCTTCTTGATATACATTCGTAGGTAGCTGTACCTCCGTATTTACAGGGTATACAGATGCAGAGCATGTTGCAGTCGAGTAGTCAGACGTTTTAAATATTTGAATGCAAAAGCAGAACAGTTTTGAAATACTTTTTCAAATATTGTAAGAATTTTTATTTCTCTTTCAATAAAATGCCAGAAACATCAACGTTGGTGTTGTATGTGTGAGAAACACAATTTGAGACCTCGAAAAGTATTTACAGTTCATGTCGCTGGCGCATACCAAAATAATTTTCGAACCCAAAGGTAAAGTAAACTCAACACTTTGGAATTTGGCTGCCTGCTAACGGAAATTGTGTTGAAGGCCTACAAAATTGTACCAGTTACATTTAAAATTATATGAGAGCAACTCATTAATTGTGTTTTATGCCATTTATAAACGAATTGTATGGTTTTCTTTTCGGTTAATTTCGTTGCGATTGTGTTGCTGTTGCTTCAAGTTAATACTCAAGGGGAATCATTATCATGCACGTCTTGATTTTTGTGCGCTTCAAGATTTATGACATTTTCAAAATCGTAGCAGAGTCTTTAAGTAGCCGCAATCTATCGCAGTCCCTTATAATTTATATGCCTCACACGTTTCTGAATTTAGTGCAATTCATTGGGTGTACAGATTTGTTGTCTTCTATGAGTTGTCTTGTAGATAGAGTCCGATACTTCTGACGGGTTGAACTGTCCGAGTGGTCACACCTTTAAAAATATATTGATAGATTTGTTGGGCACATAAAGTTGCTGTTTTTAGAGAGTAATATATCTATCATGAATAAGAATATATCAGAATGTTCACTTAATAGTTGTGATATTATTATTTTAATCTTTACTCTTTCATTATGAATGTTCGTTAAAGTATATATTTCCAGAAACATATTAATATATTCTTATAATAAAGTAGTGTTATTTGACTTTTATGCAAGCCACTCGCGAACTAGCTCAGCCAATCGCTGCTTGGAGGCAAGTAGCTCGGCACTGTCCGAGGCGCTAATAGATCCTGTGTCGGAACAATGCGACGCATAGGGTAATATAGTGGCGCCCTGTGCCGCACCTGCACCTACTTTGCTCCAGGGGTCCAACTCGCCATGTGTCCAATAAACGTTGTCCACATCTATGTTTATTCCGTTATAAAGGGCATTTTTTGCTTTGATGTAGCTTCGGATTTTGGCCTCAGTATAGTTGGCTCCAAAGACCTCGTGACAAACATCGGTATAGAGCGTAGCGGGGAAAGATGAGCCAAAGGGTTGATTTCTGCTGGCGGAAGATTGGAACCAACCAAACTCCTTGCAAGTCTGGTACTGCCAGGCCAAGCCAGCTGAGAGAAGAAGTCTTATTTGTAATAGTTTTGATTGAATGAGTTCGAAATGAAATACATACAACCATCGTAGTTGTTCATAGACCATTTGTAGTAGTTAGCAGTTCCCTCAAATGTGGTGTCAACACACTTTGGTTTACCCAGACGCCATTGCACGAATTGGGATAATGCTACGGAATCATCATCGGAAAAGCTACGTAATACGGAGCAGTACTTGGCCAGATCGTAGTTTTCGGGTCTTTAAAGGCAACATTAAATATTCAGTCTGTTGTAGGTAGAGAGTTATCGAGCTATAGTTACTTTTGAGTTTGCGCAATGTTGGCGAAAACATTCGCTATTGTGCTGAATATTTGCCAACGATCCTGCTCCTTATTCTCATCAAAATCATCGCAAAGATTCAACTGTTCCTTTGCCTCAGCACCTTGATCATTCGCAAATAGATCCTCATAATATGAGGTGGCATTATCAATGATATTGTAACAGTAGTCTCCTCCTAGAGTACGATAAGCTTTGCCTACGACTTTCATAAACTCTGCCAGAAAGAGAATTAACAATGAGCTAAGAAATTTTGTACAGTGTATAACCAACCTCTATAGTCCACTTTGGCTTCCAAGGGTGCACTGGAGGCCCAGCTGCCTACGATTACGTCTGGATACAGTTTCTTTAGCAATGTTGCCATGGTGGCTGAATAGGAACAGCCGGAGACAACCACCTTAGAGTCCTTGTATTTATCCTCTAGCTTGAGTACTCTAATTATATTCACGACATCAGCCAGAGCTTGCTCCACGTTCTGGTATTTTTCCAGGTTCTCAGTTGAAAGTGGTCTATACTCGTAAGTGATATATTAAGGTTGAATATACTAATGTACTAATCACTTTAAACTTACGTAATGGGTATGCTCTGGCCAAAGAATCGATGTTCCGTGTAGACCAGTGATCCATTGTGCTCTTTGGCAATGTCTACCCAAAGGCCTGATGTTACGCCACTGGAATCAATCTCCCATTCACCTCCTAAGTATATAAAGATAGGCGATCCATCCACAAAGTTGTCCTCATTAAGCATAATGCGCTAAAGAAACAGTTTGGTTAGTTGCCGCAGGATCAAGGATGTCAAGCCAAACTTACATCTTGCCACCATCCATAGTTCTCATAATCAAAGTTGTCCAATCTCTGCCAGATCCAACGGGTCTCTACATTTGCTCTTTGTGTTACCGGCTGCCTTGGAGGACCACGGTGGCGCTCCTTAAGTGTTTGAATATAAGCAGGAATTCTAGGATTTCCTGAATCCTTTGACTTGGGCAGACTTGCCCCCAGAGTTAGGGGAGCAAGTATTGCTACTACTAGTACTACTAAGGTGTACTTCATCTTCTTGGATAGTTGACTTGTTTTCGAATGATTTCCTACCCCAACACCCAGGCTATTTATTCAAAAAAGTTCTGCATTGATTGCAAGCCATGATAAGCGTTAAGTAAAAGCAAATATGGATTAATCTGGCTCATAAAGAGCTCAAAAGAGCTGATAAATGCAATTGTTGCATAGTATAGGTCACGTTGCCGCTTTTATAAATTTATTTATAGGAAATGATATCATCTATAGAATCCTTGACCAGCCATTTCCTAGAAATTTAAGTAGTGACAAGAGTTCATCATTCAAGGAAAATTTCTTTAAGTAATATGAAGGGACATAAACGAAAAGTCTTCACAGAGGTAGAGCTTAGAATCTGTACTCATGGAACAGTTTTCCAGGAATATCCTGAAACATGTTGTTAGAACAAATGAAACATGAAATAATATACTATTTCTATCCACAATTTTCTAAGTTTAATTTTGCAACGAATGCAATATACATCATCCACAAAATATTTTCCTTGTTGCACAGTGTGTTGTTCCTGATCAGCTACATTGTATAGTGTAAACAATACTTGACTTCTTTACTACTTAATTCATCAACTATTGACCATTAAACACCATCTGATAGCAATGTTGTAAAGTTTACAATGTAAACAAAAGGGTCTTGCCCTGTCGAATTATACAATGCACATTATGTAAATAGAGCCTGGCAAATAATTGGGAAAAGCTTTCTACGAACTTTGAAAATTACAATAAACATTGCCAAAGATAGAAATCATTCGAAACGTTATTTAACATATTACAAATGTTGAATTTGTAAAGAATGTGTCCTCTAATCAAACGTTAATTCCATAATATTTGCCCCCATTGTGCAGATTATCAAATTGATCGCTTACCGCGATAATCTACATCGATTACACCTCGTTGTAATCAAACAAAAATACTACGTTCATATATACTGTGATTGGGTTTTATTATAAACTTGGTGTATTGATAAACTATCGATACCAAAAAGTTAAGCTAACCATTCGCGAACTAGTTCAGCGAGTCGTTCCTTGGAAGCACGCATTTCGGCGGTATCGCTTGAGCTAATCGAGCCGAGGTCATTGCAATGTGAGGCGTCAGTTATGACCGTGGCGCCATGTTCAACTCCAAGACCCATAGGACTCCAGGGATCGAGGCTACCGTGAGTACTGTAGACGTTCTCCACTTCTGGTTGCTTGCCACCGAAGTACTCATTGGTTGCTGCAACATTGGCCGCAAGCGCTGAGCTGCCAAACTTGCCGCTGAAGATATCTTTGCAGAGCTCAATGTACAATGTGGCCGGGAAGTTGCTGCCAAATGGCTGGTTGTTTGAACGTGAGGATTGATACCAGCCGTACTCGTTACATGTCTGATAATACCATGCGCGAGCTATCGATTAAGCGTAATAATCAGTTGAATCCAAGTGTTCTAATCAATGAAAAACTTACACTCATCGAAGGTTTCAACGCCTTGAAGATAGTAGTCTACGGTGCTTTTATAACGTGCATCTATGCAGCTGGGATAGTCCCAGGCCCAATAGATGAAATTGGCAATGCCTGCTGCATCATCGTTTCCGTCGCTCAATATCCTGTTACAGTACCACTCAATATCGCCGGCTCTGGAGTAGAGTATATCTCATAAGTAATAAATCATGCTATTATAATAATCACTTACCGTTGGCCCTGTGCGGCACCCGCAAACACGTTGGATATGCTTCCAAATAACGACCATAAATCCAGATCATTGTTATGATCAAAATCGTTGCACAGACGCAGCATGGCTCTAGCTTCGGCGGCACGTTTGTTGGCAAACATGTCCTCCAGATCGGCTATACCATTCTGTATGCGATCGAAGCACTTCTGACCGCCTAGCTCCAGGAATGACTGGCCCACCACCTCCTTGTATTCGAGGAAGTCCACCTTGGCCTCCAGTGGTGCACTGGATGCCCAGCCACCCACTGTCAACTCGGGATAGAGACGCCTGAACCACACCACCATGGTGGCTGAGTATGAGCAGCCAGCTACTACCACTTTCGAATTAGCCAGCTGAGCATTTTCTTCCTTGAACTTTTGAATAAATTGGGCCAAATCGGCAAGGGCCTGTCGTATGTGCAAATACTGTAAGTTTTCTGTTGACAAATTCCTAGAGGGAAGACAACATTAATGAAGACTGTTTGGAGAGATCCAACTGAAAGTGCTTTACTCTGTGGGTAAGCTCTCGCCATAGAAACGATGCTCCGTGTAGACCAGCACACCATTATGCTCCCTGGCCATATCATGCCATTGTCCAGCACTTATCAGGCTAGGCTCTACGGTCCATTCGCCACCCAAGTAGATAAATATTGGACTGCCTTCCGTTTGGAACTCATCGTTGACCAAGTAGCGCTGTTAAAGGTGGCACTCAATATATTTGTTTCATAACAGTTCTATAGCATACCATTTGATAGGTTTCCGTATTGCTGGAATCGAAATGATCGATTGGCTGCGTTATCCATTTCTCAGCCACTTCAGCTCTATTCGACACCGGTTGCCTAGGTGGACCGCGATGCAGGTCCTTCAGTGACTTCACCAGCGCCGGTACATCCCGTCCATGTGCCACGCTTCCCAAAGCGATTAGCGTTAGGCAGACCGACTGTAGCAGCAGCATGTTGCCAAATAAAATGGTCATTTAGTTAACGCACTGCTTATAAGTCGGCCATTTCATAACTTGGTCTATAAATTTTTGAGTTTTGATAAGCGTTATCAGTAGATGATAAGTTGGGATTTTCAGTAGCTGTATCACAAATTTATGATCGCTTATAATGACCAATGATATTTCCAAGTATTTTACATGGTGTTGTAGATAGTTGCTAGCTTTATTTTCGATTAAAGCAGACCTCAACTGTGATTAGCAGTTAATCTTCAGTTTGAATAAAAGAAAAACCCCTTAAAGTTAGCACATGCTATTTTTATTGTGGCTATTAAAAGCACATTGTTTAGATAATCAGTTTGTTATCACTAGAAGATATCAAAAATAGATTCTGTATTTTATTTCAACCATTCGCGAACCAATTCTGCAATTCGTTCCTTGGAAGCACGCATTTCAGCCGTGTCGCTGTCACTGATCGAGTTAAAGTCCTTGCAGTGGGCATATTCTGTAAGTTGTAGTCAAAGTAAGTAAAATGCATTATATATCCTCAATTGAGTATCACCTGGTATAACGGTAGCCTGGGTTTCATTCTGTATGCCCATGGCGCGCCAGGGATCCAACTGTCCATGGGTTATATACACATTCTCCACCTGCGGTTCCATTCCCCCATAGTATGCATTTGTGGCATCGATTTTGCTCTGGATAAACGAGTTACTGAACTGCGAACCATAGCAATCGGCACACATGGTAGTGTAGAGTGCCACGGGGAACTTGGTACCAAAGGGTTGATTCGAGGCGCCAGAGGTCTGATACCAACCATACTCATTGCAGGTTTGGTATATCCATTGACGCACTGTTCAAAATTGAACGTGAATATTATGAAATTGTCATTTTTTGATATGTTGTGAACCTACTGATATTATCCGTATATCTGGACTCCAACAAAGTGGACAGCATGGCATCGTAACTCAGATCGTAGCACTTGCCACCGCTTTTTTGGAATACGCTAAGCACATACTTGCTAAGGCCAATCAAATCGCTGCTCTCACTCATTATCTGCTGGCAAACTCCCTCGATTTGTCCGGCACTATCAAATATCAGTTAATTGACTGTAACTCATTTGAGTCTTACAAGTCCTACTCACTTGTGTGTCTGCACAACGCCTGCGAATATATCAGATATCTCGCTGAACAATGTCCATACATCCAGGTCGCTGTAGACATCAAACTTCTCACAGAGCTTCAGCAGAGCCTTGACCTCACCGCCACGTTTGCTGGCGAACATGGTCTCCATCTCGGCAATGCCATTCTCAATGCGCTTATAACAGCCAGATCCACCCATTAGGGCAATCGATTCTCCAGTTATCACTTTATATTCTGCAATACGACAGGTGAATCAGTTGATTAACTAAATTTGAATATCTAGCACTTACCTATAAAGTTCATTTTAGCCAAAAGAGGTGCGCTGGAAGCCCAACCGCCTGCTACCAAATCGGGATAGGTCTTCTTGAACCAGGTGACCATTGTGGCCGAATAGGAACCACCCACAATGATAACCTTGGAATCGCTTAAGTCTGCGTCTGCCTTCTTAGTCCTTATAAAGTGAGCCAAATCAGCTAGGGATTGGTTCACACTCAGGTATTTTATGTTCTCATTGGATAAATCACTGTAAAGTGGAAAACAAAGTTGAACACAGTTTAAATATAGACTCTAATAGAACTCACGGCAATGGCCTGCTTTGGCCATAATAACGATGCTCGGTGTAGAGCAGCAAGCCGTTATGTTCCTGGGCCATATCATACATATGACCTGATGTGATGCGTCCTGCAGAGATTTCCCATTCGCCGCCTAGGTAAATGAACATGGGACCACCAGCTTTAAAGAATACATCGTTCAGCATATAACGCTATGGAAAGAAACACAAATTGATGTATAATCCATTCCTTATCAGTGATTGCATAACTGCCCAAGATTTTACCATTTGCCATGTTCGAGTTTCGGTCTCATCGAAATGGTCCAGCTTTTGTTCGATCCACAATGTTTGCACGTTATCAGCACGGTTTTGAGTGTCAGGGAAGGGTGGTTCCTGATGCAATTCCTGGAATGTACGCTGGAAGATGTTGGCATTAGCCAATGGCAATGCCAGAGCTAAAAGCAATGCCAGAGTGACTCCGATTGGACTGTGTGCCATCGTTGTGAAATGAAATCGTACTGTGGCTATGGGCTCAATCGAACAGCACTAATACGTTATGTTCGCATTAGCTGAACTCACCAAATCTTATCAATTTGGCACTTAATTAGGGCATTATCTAGTCGTACAAGTGGTAGTAAATAATACAACCAGTACAGAGTACTCGCAGTACACTCACTCAACGCAATGTTCACCTGTTGGCCTAAAACCTAGTTTAACTCAAATTACACCTCCACTACCCTGTGGTGCTTTATCAGTCAAGCCACTTGTGCAGCAATTGAGTTTGAGTGCTAAGTATTTGAACGGTCTCTATTTGCTGGCAACTCTTACTGATAATACCAGTCGATAGGTACTAACTAGCTGTTATACATCATTATTAATCAAGGAATTCCTACAATTCAAACTGTAATCGACTTGCTGAGTGTGATTTTGCATTTGTTTACTTTGATAATTTATTTGGATTATTATGCCTCTGTTTAACACTTCCTTTCTGTTTCCTCTGTGACCTCTCCATTGATCCAACTGCGTAATAGACGAATGCCCTTTTGTTTGGCTGCTGCAACAGCAGGCGAATCATAGGGACTAATGGTTCTCAAATCATGACAATGGCCAATACCTATTTAAATATCCAAAAAGAGTTAACATAAATATAGGTATTTACCATAAAGTGGTTTCTTACCTGGTATCAAAGTAGCGCACTCATCGATTATGCCAGGATATCGCCAAGGATCATCTTCGGCTTTGGTGAAATAAATATGAGATACATTTGGCTCTCGCCCGCCATATCTGACGTTCAATTCATCCACTTTACTGTTGATTACATCAATGGTAAATTCCGGTCCAAATGCTGTTTTACACTTGCCAATAGCTTCAGAAAATGGTACTACATTACCAAAAGGCTGATGCAATGAACTACTGCTAAAGAAATTGCCAGTCTCGGTGCAAGATTGATACAATTGTTGTCGATCTAATGGAAGAATATTATATTAAGATAATAGACTTAAGTCAATCTCCTTACCCATACTATCCTCTTCAAAATGCAGATCGATAATATTTTTACGACTGAAGGGTATTTTTGAGTCAAGTACCTGGAGTACTTTACCGAAGCCCAGCAAATCGGAGTTATCAACTAAACTCATATTTTTGCATATTTTTTCCATCCAGGTTATGCTAAAAGAGAATTATATAAATACAAAAATGACAAATGACTGAACAACACTCACTTGCGATGCTGTACATGTATGGCAAATATTTCATGCATTTTGTCATAATATTTAGTCAGATTTTGTTCATTTAACTTTGCATAGACCTCATCGTTTTGCTTTTTATGCTTGAGATAACTCTTGCTGGCATTTGCAATTTGATCGTATCCCTTGTCTCCACAGATCTTCCGCATTGTTTTACCAACACTAACCAAGGCATCTAAATAGTGAAATTTAGAAGCATACCGTTCAAATATGTTTTCAACTCACCGGAATAGTCTAATCTGTTGAATAATACCGCACCAGATGACCAGCCAGCGTCAATTAGGTCAGGATATTCCTTGCGAAAGTATGTCACCAGGTTTCCAGCATAGGAGCAACCGAGTAGTATTACTTTCGCATCTGCCAATCCAGGCACTGTGGCCTTCTTACTTCTTATAACATGTGCCACGTCAGCTAATGCCTGTCGCACGGTTAAGTATCTCAGATTCTCAGTGCTCAAATCGCTGTTTAATATAAGACATAATAAAAATACAAAGATTATTCTCCTCTGCTTTGTTTTGCACTCACCTCGTGGGTTCACTTTTGCCGTAATAGCGATGCTCTGTTTGAATCATATAAGCGTTGAACATTTCACCTAAATCATAGAAGAGACCCGCCAAAATGCTTTTAATAGCCACTTCCCATTCACCGTTGACATTTATAAGCAGCGGAGCGCCTGGCTTATAGTAGGTTGTGGTCTCCAAATAACGCTAAATTAGGTTTCATAATTACATTAATAAATTACATTTATAAACATCAAAGACTTGCCATTTGCCAAGTGCGCGTGTCGCTTTCATTGAAATGATCCAGTCGTTGTTCCATCCATAGTTCCACCTCATCGAAACTGTTATTGAAAGCGAATGCCAACTGTATGCAGATAAGAATTACAATGAATAGTTTCATAACACTTGACTATTATCGTTATGACGTCTACTAAGCACAGCGTTTAGTTAGTTAGCTGAGTTTGCTTATATAGTAAGTGCTAAAATCAGCGTATAATTTGCCAATTATATGCCTCTTAGTATAATAGATTTGGTTGATTATTCCTGGTGTTACCATGGCTAAACAGATAATGTATGACATCTGTAAAAGATCTGAAGTCATACATGTATATGACGTAGAATAATGCTTAATACCATTCACTTTTAATCAGTATTTTTTAAATCTATGAACTATATTTGTTAGCTATCCCGAATCCCTGTTGCATATCAAACGGAAATGCCTTTCCGAAAGGGAGAGGATAAAAATCTACTGGTGTTAAGCAACTCACATGTAAAGGGCACATAGAACACGTGTTTCAAATTCAGTTCAATATAATTAGGTTTATCATTTGCCGGAAACAGCCCTTCAAGCAGCACCGCTGCACACTTGCACTCTGTGCACGTCTGTCCATCAAATAGGAGAAGAGTTTTCCCCACTTCAGTAGCGATAATAGACCAAACAGGAAAAGCGCTGAATGCGTGACACTATAAAGTGTATTATAGTCGTGCAAGTATTTGATATTCATTAGATATCAAAAGGATAGCGAAAGGATGTGCGTGTCGTATGCTCATTTACATACTTTCCGTAGACGGATGTTTGAACTATTGAATGTCATTTAATTTGAATCTCTCTACTTTCTCAGGTCATTTTCTATGATTCGGATTGGAATCCCACTGTTGATCAACAGGCCATGGATCGGGCTCATCGTCTGGGCCAGACCAAACAGGTGACAGTGTATCGTCTGATCTGCAAGGGCACCATCGAGGAGCGAATACTGCAGCGGGCACGCGAAAAGAGTGAGGTAAGAATTACATCAGGAAACCGCAAAGCATCCACTAAAACCAAAACCAAAGCGAAAACAATACAATATAAGACGCGTATTACTCGAGGGCTTCTGCATTGTGTCTGCCTCTTATTAGGCACGTGCGTGAACTTGCCTCAGGCATTGTTGCGCCTCTAAAGAAGAAGTTGAAATGAAAATGCTAAATGAAACACGAGCCGCACGCATGAAACACTTGTACACGGTGTGTATTGTTGTTGCTTATGGTTGGCGGGGGGTAAGCTGATACCGGAAATCAAATTATACAATTGGTTAGGCGACATTTTGGTTACGCCTTTAAAGTTCTCTTAAGAAACCCCATGCAGTATGCAGTATGCTCCCTCGCTGCATTTATTACAGCGTTTAATTGCCCAACCCTTGATTATCATATTAAAGCGCTTAAACCGCTCGAGAACGGAAGCTATGAACCCCTGGCGCTATATCTGTACATGTTTCATTTCATTTCCTGAGTCGCTCTTTTTTTATGGATATTTATTAATATTCTGCTATCTTACAGATACAACGCATGGTCATAAGTGGCGGCAATTTCAAACCAGACACGCTAAAGCCCAAAGAAGTGGTCTCTTTGCTATTGGATGATGAGGAAATTGAGATGAAATGTAAGTCGAGAGTTATTTGGATTAAGATATGTTCTTAACACTATAATAAACAACAATTTTTGAACAGATCGCCAAGAGGCCAACCTGCAGGACAAGGCAGACACATCCTCGACACCCTCGCCCATCACCACAGCAGCAGCAACAGTTGCTAAAGCAACTCCAGCATCAACGACAACTCCAAATGAACGCAAAAAACGCAAAGCAACTAAGGTAAGAAGACAATTGAATACTAGTTAATTATGAAAATAATTTCAGAAACAAATCTATGCAAATGCTGGAAGCACTCTGATTGTGTTAATGGTCTATTATTAGGCCAAGTTAACACTTGTCACACGCAGCGACAGGTTGTGCAGTCTCAATGAAAGTAAATGATCTTTTAAGTGAAGTTCAAATTGCGTCTTGGCCATATACAGATGCAGACACAAATACAGCCAGAGGTATAGATATAGATACAGATACAGATACAGATACGGCATTAGCTATAGAGAGACAGCTTCGGGTTTGGTCTTTTGTTGTTCTTACTTGGCCACTGCCTGATGGTGGTCATGGTCACGTGATTCATGCAACAACAACAACAACAAGAGCTACAACAACATCAACGACAATTCAATTTGCTACAAGACGCAACTCAACTCATCGTTGGGGCCTGTTGTCTTGGTCTGCTACGTAGCGTGCTTTGAACTTACTGCCAGCTTTGGGCATATATTCGTATTCGTATTCGTATTTGTAGTGGATGGATCTGTTGCCTATATTCATTCATCCAAGTGTTGCGTCTATGGCAAAGCACACACTCACTCTCTGCTCTCTAGACCAACTTGGTCTGCGCTGTCCAACTGTCTTGGAAAACAGTTTCAAGTACCTTTTGTGGGGTGCACTGGCAGTGGCTTCTACTACTACTTACTACAACTACAACTACAACTACTACTACTACTTCTTCTTCTGCTACTACTTTTTTGTTTCGTTTCGGTTTCGCTAAATGATTTTGTGCGTTCAATGGAACACTGACTATGCTCTGTTGCCTCTTTGTCTTTTCTTTTATTTTCTCTTCCTTTTCTCTCACTCACTCTCCGTTTTTGGTTCGTTCTAGTCGTAGTAGGGGTCTCTGCATAGTCTATACCTCTATAGCCTGCACTCAAGTTCATATACCACACCATACAGAGCATTATTTATAAAGAGTTTCGAGTCTTTTTTTATTTTAATGGCACGTAGCCATCTTTTTCCACCTCTTCCTCTTGCTGCTCTTCTTCTGTTGCTCTTGTTGCAGGTTGGCTGTCAATTCATTTAATACTTTGAAGTTCAAGTTTCGAATAGTCGTTCAAGTTTGAGGTTAAGTGTCATTGGCCATAGATTTGTAACTTTTACTGTTTTATTGAAATGATTCATTTGGAACTGATTGCACTCATTTTGTGTCACAGTTATTTGTGACGGTTTCTAAAGTACATACGTACGTACTGGTATGCTCCATTGACTTAAGTGGATTGGCATAGAAGAAGAAAGAATTGTTTGTAGCATTGAAATCTAAAGTTAAAGTTAAAGTTATATGCTATTTGTCTATACTCAAACTGAAGCACTTTAAACTTTAAACCCTTCTGAAATGAATACCAAATTCAACTGCATCCCGCATTAACTGCCACTTGCTACTGTTGTGCCGCGTATCTTGATAATTGCTGTAAGAATCTTAAATCTGCGCAAATTATATGCAAAATTCTTTACATTTACCCCAGAGGCCAAGAAATGCCATGAAGCATAGCCAATTCAACAAACCGAACCCCATTTGAGGTATTACCTTAGCCCAAAACTGGAAGAGCTACACTTCCGATCGAGCGGTACTCAAGTCCCATGGTTTGGCATAAATTATATGCAGGAGCATAAATAAAAAAGAAAGAACAACGGAATGAACAGCAGACTTACTGGCATAAATTAGTCAGCTGAGAGCAGTTTTTGGCCCAGTTAGTTAGGGTAGGCCGCACTAGAGTGTTCTCTCTCTGCATCTGACTTCCGTTGTTCATAAAAATGCTAATTGATTTTATTGTTACATGGAGAATTAAACATATTTTTTATGTTTGTTTGTTTTATTGAAGGAGGCTAATCATATGGGCGGCATTACGATACCCGCCAACAATGATGAAGATGCTGTCAAACGCATTAAACAGGAACTGGATGAAGATTCCATTGATGTGGGCATTGCCTCATCGACATCAAGTGTTGGCACCGACAGCAATAACCAAATACTCAGCCAAGAGACTTATGTGCCAGGTGCAACAAGTGTGCTGCAACAGACACAACAGCAACACCAACAGCAACTGCAGCAACAAGCGGACTATGATTCTGATAATGATACATTAGTGGTTGATGGAGACAGTCCCACGGCGGAGTCAATGAGTAAGTACATTTGTAGTAGTTAGCATACTCTATTAAAATACCATATTACCACACTCTAGAATCGATGGCGTTTTTGGTAAGCAACTTGTAGATGGCTGTTGCAACATCAACTCAAATTCTTAGCATATTCCAATCACTTTACAAATTAATAATTCAAATTATTTGGCAATAGAGGAGTCAGCGTAGCGTAGTCATCGCCGAATGTGGTCTAACAGCAGCTGGTTTCGACAACTTTGGCCTGTTTGTTTGTTATGAGTTTGCAAATTGCATGTGGGATGTGCAACAGCAACAGTAACAGCAACAGCAGCATTAACTCAATGCTTGCAACTTGTTTGCCAGTTACACCAACAACAACAACAACACAACGCACATGCGATTTGCATTCGAAAAGACGTTGGTAAATTTGAAATTTGTTTAACAATTAACCAATCGAAAGTACAAGACGTACTCAAAAGGAGGCAAAACAGCAAATATCTAGAGAGAATAGATGACATTGAAAAGCCGAAGTTGGCATACTCTTTAGAAATTAATCAAGAGAAATTATCTGTTAAATAGGTAGATAGATATAGATATTTATAACATCTTGCACTTCACATAGATGGACTAATAGTGTTTACATATCCAGCTCACTCAAATACTTTGTTTTACACATCAAGTGATAAACCTCATAATACCCCTTGTGAGTGTATAGAAAGTCAAACTGATGTTGAATCGCAACAAGTGCAACGTCAACAGATTCGACTGGAGCGACAGCTCTGACTTGTCTGTGAAGTATTTACCTGCATCTGAATTTGTCTCCATCTCTGACTCCATTTGCCTAGAGTAAGAGTTGCTCTGAGTCTTCGACACAGATGCGTTACCAATTCGAGCAAAACGTAACAAATTTTTCCCAATGTTGTTGTTGTTTTTGTTGCTGTTGCTGTTGTTAGTGACTGTCGTTGATAACATTTTCATTTGTATGTTGGCCAACAGTAACAACATTTGCTAGCCACGTACGCAACCCAATTTGCTATCACCTGGAATTTGTTTTGCAGTCTGTCTTATGTTTGTTTCCCCATTAAGTTAGTTAGTCTGTCAGCCAGTTTGTCGCCAAATTGTTGGCTGTTTTTCACTCAATCGATTTGACTTGCCACAAAAAACGAACTCGAGAGTTGCTCATAAATAATTTTATGTGCCATTTCTTTGTTGTTTCCCCCTATGCAGGGCTGGGCAAATGCAAACATCTAATTTAGTCAATGGCTTCACGTGCTCGAGCCACATTAATTGTGTATACCGTAAGCTAACTAGTACTTTCAGCTGTATCGACTTTTTGCCTTGATTTTGTAATAACGTTTTTAGTAGACATTTATTTCCTGTTTATTATAGGTCAAACAAGAGCAATTCGCATGGGAGCTAAATGCAACATAAACGAACTTCTTAAAGCGGTTAGAAAACTGCTGTGCTACTGTCTTCATTTTGGGATTTGGGATGTGAGAAACAGAAACTGTCCATAACCACAGCACATTCTGAGGAATTCCACCCAACTTAAACTAACCGCACCTAGACACAAGCTTACACATGCTTAGCGGTTTATTGAAATAGTAATCAATCCACTTCATTATCAAGTGCTGTGGCCAAAGACTTCCCTTGTGCTAGTATGTGGCATGGGTTCATTTAATTACGCGTGCCTCACGCACTATACACTACTTAAAAGTAGAGAAACATTTGCTCTACGAGTCGAGTATTATTATGTTTTACTTAACTGCATTCCATGGCATGGCAAGCGCTTGATCCACAGTCTGCCAAGTATTTCATTTACCTCTGGTAAATTTATGCAGCAGGACTGTTTTTAAGCTGTTAATTCCGGCTGCATTTTTGCAGCGAGTTGGTTGTAAACAATTTCTGCACATTTTCTTTGCTTGGCTATATGTGGGTTACAATTGCCCCCGGATGATTTATCCAGTGGGTTAGCTACAGGTAGTTGAGGAGTAGCAACGTGTAAGGCATTCAAATTGTAATTCCTCTTGAATGTTTCATAACAAAAGAGAGCAAAACTATTTGTTAATTGCATTCATTTAAATGCATTTTCATTTCACAATGGACACGTGCCATTGTAAAAGATACTTTCTCAGCTAAAGCAAAAGATACAATTGAAAATTGTGGCACAAAATCAAATTGAATCAACTCGAATCGAGTTGAAACGAATTGAATCAATTGATTATTCATTAGATGCCTGTGTTGTGGCAGTTTGTCAATAGAGCTTGTGTTACATATAAATAATTAAAGAAACAGTTGTAAAACAAGGTGCAAAACTCCCAAAGAACATGACAATAACAGCCACAAATGAGCAGTCGATTAATAGATACAAAAAGTATCTCATAGAATACAGGTTAGCCATGGGTTACAATTACGCTGCAAATCGAAAACTGCCAACAAAAACGCTGATTGGCCACAAAAATTCACACAGCTAACAAATAATTACAAAATGCGCTTCGATTGCAATAAATATAAAAAATACAAAACAAAAAACGAAAAACACAAGAAAAATTCTCAAATGCCAATCACAAGACAGACGAAATATGTGCGTTTTGTGCTGAGCTTTTATAAAAATTAACAATAAATTGCATAGGCTCGTTTGCTAATGGTTGTTCATTTGTTGTTGCTGTTGTTGTTGTTGTTGTTGTTATTGGATTCTCTGTAACTGTCGCTGGCGCATAAATTTACACCTTATTGGCCCCCATAGCGCCCAGAGCGCGTACGTGCCCCAGCACCATATCGATGTGATTATATTCACCTATTCATTTTGCAAAGACTCGTTTATAGCTAATACGAATACATGTGAATACATGTGAATAGTTGTAAATACCTACGATGGATCATAGATCGTATTGGTCGTTGCAATTGCAGTCGCCACTTGTCTGTTTGATTTCAAACTTTGTAATTAAAGTGGTTTTGACTTAAATTGGTTAATCATATTTGTATGTGAATTATTTCCAACCAAAAGCAAATCAATTCAAAAAGGAGTAAAACAATTCAAAACATATATTAATTGCTTTCAAACGTATTGCTAAGTATTCGGTATTAACAAACTCTCTGTACACGAGTTTACATTTAAATGCGAGAATTCCTTTTATAATTTTTAATGACTGGGCGATTGTTTATTGAACAATTATATTGTTAAGTTTATAAACTATTTTAACAGAATAGCAAACATGACTACTACCTATGACTGAATATAGAATTGGGATGCTAAAAGATACCTAATTTGAACCAATTGTGTATGAATGATTTTACTTTTGTATAGTATAAATGGTGTTGTAGTATAAGTACGTCTTAGCATCAGTACGTTAACATAAAAATAATTAGTATTACTTGTTTATATACTTTCTTATAAAATATTCTATTTGCATGCCCGGCACTGAACAAATTCCGCCTGAAGCACCTAGAGAGCCCAATGCTTATCTCATTTAAAGAGGCATCTGGAAATCCGCCAAAAGCTTTAATAAACTTCTTTAAGTCGCCGGGTCTTCGGATATATATCAAATTACTGATGTCACTAGGGATCAATATCCTTCCAATAGAGCTCAAAACATTTCTGCTTAAATTCAAGCTATAATGCAACTATAAATGGCAAATATTAATCCATCCAACGGGAATTCAGATTAGCTGCAGTTAGAAGCTGATTATGCTGTGATCATCCAATATCCCCTACCAGTCGCAGGCATAGAGTAAACGGCTTAACCACGCTCTCGAGTGGTCAGCAGGGAGTCAGGATGGGGGTACATATAGACACAGTACAGTTGGCGACACGCATTCGAGGTCATAACCCAATTCCTTTTGTAGTCATTGCCCGACTGTGGGCCTGTTGCTGTTGGCACTGGTATGGGTATGAGTATGAGTGTATATATGTAAGTGTGAGTACTCCTAGTGATACTCATTCTTATACTCGTGCCTGGCAATGGACTTTTGCTGCTGCTGTCTCTTGCTTCCCAATTGAAATTCGGTGCGCATTGCAATTGATCGCACTTTTTGCCTTGTGATTGCAGCGAGTACCTTTCTAACGTTATTGTCAGTGTTGTTGTTGTTGTTGTTATCGATAATGTTGCTGGTGTTGTTGTCGTAGCTGGTTTGTTCGTCTTCTGGCCCGTTGGCATTGTCGCCCATCTTCATTATCATCCATGCTGCCGCGTGTTGCATTTGATGATGTGCATCGCCGCCGCCGCCGCCAGCAACATTGCCAGCATGTCGCCAACATTGTTGTTGTTGCTGTTGCTGCTGCTGCTGCTGCTGCTGCTGCTGCTGTTGTTGTCATCGGCAGTTTGTTGGTTACCGTTGTCATGATTTGTTGTCGCCAGTTTCTAACCTGGTCGAACGACCACGACTTGACTTTTTTCTTAACTCGTTTTCCTTTTGCTTTCTTGGCAGTATCGATGCCGCAAGAATTTTAATAATTCACGAACCGTCTGTGTTGGTTTTTTTTCTTGTTGCTTTGGGCATTTCCTGTTGGCTTGCCCACAGCCCGGAACTGTTACTCTAAGGACGACAAACTCGCCAAGTTCAAAGTCAGCAATCTGAGACAGGGAAAGACGGAGGAACGGAGGAGGAGAGTGACCGCAGAGTGCTCATAACATGTGTGAAATTGACACCACATATGCCACATCGATTCTTGTCGGCGGAAACAAAAGCAATTTTACGCTACATTTACCTAATGATACCATATACAACCCTCAATTCAGGGCAGCTGTTCGGCTGGCTGACTATGCCCAAAAACCGAGTCAAGAGTACTCGTAAAAAATAATCCACAAATGTCCTTAGGTAAATTGAAGTAAAATCCATCTTGATCTAGTCAAAAAGAAAACACATTTTCAATCTATCACTGGCACACTGGAATTTCAAAACACTTTCAATATGCATTAAATCGGTTTTAAAATGAAATTGAAAATTAATGTTTAAAAAATAGGCATTTCGCTCTAAATTTTATTTTATAACAAAATTTTTGTATCCAAAATTAAATTTAGCTTTTTTTGTGGCATACTGCGATTGGCGAGAACCCTTTGAAAAGAAATCATGAGCACACAGCCAAGTTGGGTAGAGTGGGTGGAGCGTAATGCCAGGCCAAAGCCAAGATTTATGGCGCCGAGTAGAGGCGAACCCACACGCTGGCAAAAGCCTGGACCCATGACCCGTGAACAGTGGGTGGAATTCTACAAGTGGGTCATGGTCAATGGAAGTCCTGCTCAAGCCAAATCCAGCAAATCGTCCATAAAGAATCCTTCACCCAGTCGGTCACAGCCGATACTGTTACAACCTGCTCCTGGAGTTTTCATCTGTTTGGAGTCACAAGCGAATGTAAAGAAAACCAAAGACCGACAGCTTAAGCAAAAGATAACCGAACTGAGCATGCCACGTTCCATAAGTAAAAAATATGTTTTTCCACCCATAAAAACCTTTGCCTACCGACCATGGTTAAGCAATCGACCTCCACCGCGTCCGGAACCGGGCAGACCCCTGATGAAACCCCCTGTGCCCTGCTGTTTTCAGCACAAAGATGTTGAACATGAGTTTTGGTCCAACATTCGTTTCACCATATCACCGAAAGCCCTAAAAGCCAGACCTTCGCGTAAGATAATTGAATTGGCCAAGCCACGCTCGTATCCACCCAAACCCCACTGTCCAATTCCACTCAAATGGGAAGATCTGCCACGCAAACGCACTAAAATGTCTCCAGCTCAGTGGAGAGAACATCGCAAGCGTCTGGACACCCTATCCCAGCCATCTTCACGTGTTCTCGCTGAGCTGGACGAAGTGTGCGAACATTGTGGTTGCAAGCGACGCCAATGAAATGTAATTGTCTGTGGCAAATAGATAGACATCATATCTACATCTGCTTGCTACAGTTGATTACATTGCAATGGCTACAAATTTCACATCTTTGCTATTGTAAATATTTGAGCATAAATCTAATAATAATGTTCTGTTACAACTGAATCTCTGAGATTTGAAAACTCGCCCTTTGAACTTGCTTCTGTGTCCCCAGACTCACTCCCTATTCGATGAAAATCTCCAACAGTAAGAAGAATACAGTGATGGCAAATATGTAGGGATAGTCTTGGGATTCTTTACTCAGCATTTTCTATAGGTTAAACAACTTTTGAGTTTGTTCTGCGATTCCAATGAAGCTTGTTTTCCGTTCCTTTACATTTATTCCACAGGCTTTAAGTAAACTAGAGTAACATATTCCTCTTTTTCCGACTGCTAAAAGCCTGGAAAGATGAATTGACAATTTCAGTTAACTGTTTGAAATCCGTAAAATCATAGCGTGCACGTAGCAAGCGTCGGGCTTGGAGGTTTCATTTATTTATTTAGTAATATTTTAGTACTCAAACCAGCATTTGCTAGAGGGATACAAAAATATTCAAAATTGTTTAAATTTGAAGTGTGCAGTTAATTACAGGATTTATCAGAAGTTACACATATTGAACAATGGATGACAATGAAGACGAGATTGAGGTGGGTGAGAAGCCACCAGAACCGGAGAAGCCTGCACCATCGTGGGTTGAGTGGTGTGAACGTAACTCTAAGCCAAAGAAACGCTGCTTACCAAAAGTTGAACGCGAACTGACGCCATGGCAGAAACCGGGGCCAATGAACAAGAAAGACTGGCGTCATTTCTTTCAGTGGGCTCTGCAGAATGCGATGCCAAAAGAGCTAAAGACTGTGGAGCAACCCGTACCGTGTCTGGAAAAGATTCTACCCTGTGCACGCACACCAAAAAAAATGTGGGCAGAAGATTTTCAGCAGAGTTCGGAGCGGCTAGCGAAGCCACTAGATCGTAAAATGACACCAAAACACGAATACGTCTATCCCGAGAACACCTACTCGCCAGTTATTGTCTGGGGTCAACCGCCAAAACATGACAAGGGTCGTCCTTTCCGTGGCCCCTTTATGCCCTGCTGCTTCCCCAATAAGGAAGTCGAGGATAATTATTGGGCTGAGCTACGCTTTCCTATTCGACCCGCTGCACTTAAGGCGCGTCCCTCGGCTCGCATACTGAGCTTGGCCAAACCGCACGTAAAGCCACCCAATCCCCCACATTGTCCCATACCCGAGAAAACACCTGGACCACTGGATGGAAAGCCTCCGAAGCGGAAGAAGTTCACGCCAAACGGTTGGCGTTTACATCAAATACGCTTGATCTATTTGTCCAAGCCAGTGTCACGGCCAGAGTTTGAATATTTCTACATGTGAATGAGAATTCTCCACTTTTGGCTACATATAGTACTAAAATTTCATTCCAATATGTGATAGAAAAAAAATATAGTCTAAATGCTAAAAACGTCGAATTGAATGCTTGCATTTATCACGCTGCTAAAAATTGCAATTTATATTTGCTACAGTAGCCGGAGAAAATCTCTGCTGCACTTAGTCATGCCCAGCGGATTAGGCGGAGGCAAGCCAAGACGAAGTCGTTCCGAGTCTCAGTCAAAGGTTGAGCAGGCGCAGTGAATCGGGCATTGTCAGCGTCTTATGGCTACTGGTCTAGCCTGTGTCTCCAGCTAGGAGGCCGACTGCTGCTGTTGCCTTTATCAAGCGTAGCAAACATGCGTCACATTGCCTCTGCCTTTGCCTTGGGATCAAGGTTCACAAATGATCATCAGTCAAATCAATTAGATAATTGTATGACTGATTTGTTAAATCCGATTAGGCTCAGAGTTCTTATACTCCAAGTACTGTATCTTTCTTGCTCTTGTGTGCTCGTTCGCTTTCGCTGTGTGTGTTTCTGGCCATTCTGTCGTGCTTATGCACAATATGAATGACTAAACTAACAAGCAGCAACAACACATAGTACATAGTACTAATGGGCAAATAACAAACAAAAGCGAAAATATTTATTATAACATAAATACTCGTACTAGCTATGTCATACTCTAGCCAGATAATACCCTGTACAAATGATTAGGGTGTTCACCAAGTTGTGTATCGATGTAGATGTGTAGATACTAGATGACCCTAGATGTCTTGGTAGGATTTAGCTGTAATACGTGTTCGTAAAGTGAATTGAAGTTTCTGCAAGGAGGCTTTTTTAATAATGCCTCTTATAATTATAACAGGAGGTTCTTTTCGATAATACCTTTTATAATGAGTTGCGAAACTTACTGCCTATAAGGCAGTCATTCATTGAGTAAGTCAGTCAGGACAAACTACTATATGTTATAGATTTACGTGGTACATTTTCGGCGACTCACGTCAAGTAGTCTACTTCTTTTTCATAATATATTGCCTGCAGCAAATCGATGAATGACTTTGGGGGAAATTATGCTAAAAAGCGAAACTTTAGACAATATTTATCTATTTTGTTTTGTTTTTTTCCTTCTGCTGCAATGCCGCGACGTTTGACCGAAATACATGGCAAAGGCAACGGCAAACAATATAACAAATTGCCAAAAAGCAAAGGCTTGCCTTGGATTGAATATTATTGATAAAACTTATGGCACGGGGCAGGCAATTCAATATGTTTGAATTGGGCGCAAATCGAAGCCAATAGAACTGGAGCTGGAACTGGAATTGGTATTGGAACTTGAACTGGAATTGTAGTTTGAGTTGGAATTGCAGTTGAAGTCTCATTAAAAATAACTTCAAGTTGTAGACAAAGTTGTTGACAATGCCGCAAGGGGGCCAAGAGATGCGTCTAGTGGCTCCAGCTGCACTTGCAGATGATGACAATTATGGTGATGATGATGACGATATTGTATGATCATGATGAAGAGGAGACTGCTATGATCATGACTTTAGACGAGACGCGACAAGCTGATGATGATGTTGCTGTTGTTGCTGCTGCTGATTGGAATTGGGATTGTGATGATGTTGCTGCTGCTGTTGCACTTGTGTTGCATACCAAAATAGCTAGCGCCAGGCAATGTCGCCATTCTGACAACAACAACAACAACAACAAACAACAGCATCAACAAGCACATTGTTGTCATCAGTCTCTTGTGTTGTGTTCTTCTTGTTGACTTTGTTTTATTTATGCAATTTACAGTTAAGTCGAAGGGAGAGAAATACCAAAGCCAAAAAGAAGAAGATTGAGAACTCTTTCAGCTGCAATAGACAAATAAAATATGCGCACACATTCGCATTAAAGTCACTTCGAGCTCTCCTCCGACTGACTGAGATTTGCTGTGCTGTGGCGTGGAGCAACTGCTTCATACCAATATGGTCATGACACACTTTACGTGAAGCCAAGCTTTTGGCATAGCTCTTCTTCCATCCTCCATAGTCTTCTGCTGCAATTTTTCAATTTCAATGCATTGAGTGGGTGCAAAAGGAAGTTGCAATTTGAGGATTCTAAGCTGCT
The DNA here is from genome assembly GCA_035045005.1 of Liodrosophila aerea. Classification (NCBI taxonomy): domain Eukaryota; kingdom Metazoa; phylum Arthropoda; class Insecta; order Diptera; family Drosophilidae; genus Liodrosophila; species Liodrosophila aerea. The sequence goes on from JAWNNL010000753.1 coordinate 1,748,922, forward strand.
GTTTATCAGGCATTTGGAGTGGTGCTTTCAATGATATTTTATTTAGAAAAATTAAAGTGGCACTTTGTTGTGGTTCTTTGAGTTGTATAGGCATTGCAGTCTGAACATGTTGAGGATTGTAAGCAATTTCATTTCTAAACGTAGCACATACTAACACCTGACTCATTGTCTCTGAACCACTGTCAATGCACTAAGATCTGCTTAATATACATACGAGTATGAAATGAGAACATTGCATTCATATATTCATAGCTAGCAGCATGGCTTAATCCATATTTAATAAGGCGTTCCTTTCTCTTTAATATCTTAGATCGTTTAGGTTGGTTCAAGTGGTATAAGCTCTTGCAAGAATATTACACATATGAGTATATTGGTAAATTAGCACGGTAAATATTATCTTTTTCAGAAATTATTTAAAACAATTCCACTATTGATCAACTCTCTTTCGAGCCACGCAGTAGAGTTGTATCTTAGTCCGCATTTACACTATGATGTTAATTTCGTTAACTTAAAATAGTTCAATTATTCTTATTTTGAACGATTCGACTAGAGCCAATGATAGTGTTTTCTGTCATCCTACTTAAGTGTGGTTTTACAACACTGTTTCTATAATGCAGCTCTGATTCTGATATAGACAATTTACAATCGACAATAAATAATTCTAACTCCTATAAGTACAATACAAACTAATGTAGTCAGAACTGTTAGCTGTATAGTCAACTAGCTATACGGTATCTTCAAGGCAATTAAACCCTACTATTTATGTATATTATTCATACAACGTGAATGCTAAAATAAAATCTCTGAATTGTAGAGCGACCCTGTTCACTTATATTGATTATGATATGTATTAAAATGCAATAACTTCACCCTGTAAAGACATCAATTATAAAGATGTTGTTGCCAACTGCTGCTAGTATGAGTTGTAGCTATAATACCGTAACAGTTGTGAATATACTTAACTCCAAAACTCACTCGCGATACCTGCCTAGACTAACCTAATTGCTGGCGCCTGAAACTGGCATAAAATTAGATAAATACGCTGTTAAAATGTAACAAAATTTCAGCAATAAGAAGGCAATTTTCGGTTTTTTATATACTACGTTTTTTTTCGTATACTTTTCTTTATTTGTTTTTACGGCTGATTGCGCTGTGCCAGCTGTTTGGGCATAACCGCAAGGGAAAGAAGGCAAGAAGGCGATACCGCAATTAATCAATAAAAACACATAATTCTTATTTGCAGACTTCCTGGGTGAGTTTGGTGGCATTACAACGGTGCGGCGACGTCACCACCCGCGCGGCACCAAGCGTGGTCGACCACGTGGCAGCACCAGACGCGGCGGTGGCCATGGATCGGTGCAGCGCGTGCCTACGCCGACAACATTAACGGTAACTGGAACAACCACATCACCAATACCACAACATCAACACCAACAACAACAGCAGGAAGCAGGCAACTTTGAGGCTGCAAGTGGCTCGTGTGCGGCACTCCATGAGGAAGGTGAGTACGAACAGGGTAGGGGACAGATCAGAGCTTCCTGGACTCAAGTGTCACTTGTCGCTAATCGCTATCATTATCACGTTTATCGCTGCCTTTTGCATCCATACACTGGTTGCCTAAGTGGCATTATCTCGCTACTTTCCCTCCTTTACTTTTTTTTTTTGGAACTGCCCGCATTTTTTCAAGGGGGAAGAAACTGTTGTAGTACGTGACAATTTTAGCACAGTACAAAATCATTTTCATTACATCATTATTTTCAATGGCATCCCCTCTGCTTCCTCTGCTCAACTGCAGACCCAAATATTTGTTTAAAGATTTGCATCTGGCTGCATTATCGCTGATGTTAAGCAATGAGCAGCAGCCCCTCTGCATGCTGTGACTTCTCCCCTAAGTGCTCATAATTGAAGCACTCTGCTCAAGTTCTTTTTGTAGTACCAAAAAAAGAAAAGTCGATTGTTTGTTTCCGTTTACTTAAAACAGTCATGCGAGTTGTACAGGAGGAGAGAGGTAAGTATCTAGTAGCATTGAACTTCTAGTGCACACATCGAGATTGTTATGAGAGAGTCAGAATATAGAATATAACACAAAAGTACTGGTCATAATATGTCTGTAATACCATCTAGGTCTAAATTCTAGATCTACTTCAGCAGAGCTTAACTTTAATGCCTTCTTCTGTTGAACTACTTTAAGTTATTATATCTTAAATCATTCGGGTTATCTTATATGTAGTATGTTCTCTGTTCAGCTAACATTTTACGACATAGAAGAATTCAGTACATAAGTATATAAGTAATCAGAATTCATCTGTCCTAATCCTTCAAAAAATTGCAGAACTGAGGTTTAGTTTTCATTAATAACATACAATTTCACATAACCTAAACTCATACTACTTTGGTTCCATCACACTCGACTAGCGTCCCTGCATTTCATTCGCCAATACACACATTTGCCAATTTTCGAAACCATTTCAGACAATTCCATTATCGAATATGTAATGCAGCTAATTACTGCCCAAACACGTTTCAAAATTTATATTAATATGTCAATACCCGTAAATATTTTTTGAATATATTAATCACTGGCAATTGAATAACTGTCGGCTTTGAAATTATGCAAACAGCTGCTTAACATTTATAAAGCCAAAAATTAATGCAGCTCGCAATCGAATTTAATGGAAAATATTGAAAAATCGTAATCGAGTGTGTGTGTGTGTGTGTGTGTAGCTTGCAGTTAAAAACACCCAAAAATGGACAACACATTGGCGCACATGTCAAATTTACACAACAAATGATAATTGCATAAATCGGCTTAAATACTCAGACGTAGTGAAACGCAATTGTGGGTAGGAGGGGGAAGCGCATTTTGTGGGGGAAGAGCAATGGAAATCCTGCCGGCAATGCCAGACAACACGTGACAGAAATTTGCTCCAACTCTTGCTCTCAATTTTGGCTTATGCTTTCCCTTGACGCTCAGTCTAGGACTCTCTTTTTGCCACTATATTTTGCAGTCAAACTTTATTGATTGACTCGAAAATACCCTTAGGAAAAGTTCGACTTCTAGATATAGATTAAGCTAGACTTTGTTGTTCCCTATCCCTAGGACTTTAGTCTAGGTACATAAGTGTATTATTGAATAACGCCTTTTATTTAATATAATAGATTTAGCTAGCCTTTAGTTTCTCTTTCCTCAGTACTCTAGTCCTTAAATGTATTATTATTTGTTTCCTTTGAATTAGTTATATTATATTTAGAATTTGTTACTACCAAAACTATAAGCACACATACTCCCTATAATAATTCTATAGGGTATTTAAGTACCATATTAATGCAAATGCCACTTAGCCACGCTGTATGAATTTCGCACTCTTCTCTCCATTAAGGACATTGAGATTTTGGCATACGCCCGGCAATTAAAACGAACCGCAATGCGCTCTAAAGTATGCAACATTGTTGGGGGTCGTAACAGAAATGCGGAATTGGCAGTACGTGCAGCCGCAATCATGTGTGGCATTAGCGACAATGTTGCATGGCATTTGAATTGCATAAATTACGTAGAGTAATCACTTGAACAAGCTTGACTAATCCCCTTTTATGTATTGTATTATTTGCAGAGACACCTGGCAATTATACCGGAGTCGCTGGCTCAATGGGAACACCACCCAGTTCTATAGTTAAACGCGGACCAGGACGACCACGGTCCAAGACACCGACACCCATTAGTCGTGGCACACGCGGCACACCACGCACACGTCGACCCATTGGACCCCTCTTGGTGCCACTTGGGCGTAGTCCAAATGCCACTCCCCCGGCCAGCAGTCCAGCCACTAGTCGTGCAGCCAGTCCGACAAACCATGGCACCGGAATACACGAATAACTTTAACAATTCCATTCATTGCAAAAGCCCAGAGCATGCGGCGACCAGCCAGCCCTTAACTGTGATGATCAGCAGTAATTGTTAATAGCATTTAGGAAATAAAGTTAAATGATGATGATATAGTGAATGAACAAAAGTAAATAAAATCCAACAAGAAAAATGAAATGACAAGTTGTTTGTGAAATGGAATGTATAAGAGATTATGACAGAAATTTTAATTCAATAAATTTAGTTTAAATTTAAAGGAAATTTAATATAAGTATCGCGTATCCATTGATCAATATTGCATAAGGTATTTTCCATCAAATATCTTATCAATATTGAGCAGATTCTAAAAACAATATAACAATGCAGAATATCTCTTTGTCTACTGGGCAAAAAACACGTACTTAACGATGACATTTAAAAAGTATCTATAGCCCAAAGTAAGCATACTTCTTCCGCATCAATAGATTACATTTTTAAGAATTTCTTAAAGCAGAAGTTGCATAAAAAACAATGAAAGGACAGCTGGCGCTCAGCTTACGCAGCTATATATAAAGTTTGCCATGGGCTGAGTGTAAAAGAAAAAACCATTATATCCATTATAGGGTATGCGCCAATGGTGACTTTGTCTAAGATAAATTGAATTAGAGACGGCAAACGCGCACATTCATCATAGCCAAGGGACAGGCAGGAGCAGGAGCAGGCAACAACAGCATGTGATAGATAGTCTTAGAAATTGGGATAGCTAAAAAAGAAACTGAGCTGAACTGAACTGAAAGCGAACCCTCGCAGACAAATAGTAGGAGTAGACATTTTAATTTCCGAAAAATAGACGACGAAAATAAGTCTGTCCGTCTATCTGTCTGTCTGTTTCTCGAGGGTTTTAAGATCAGCATGGGCTTAAGTGCCACAACGAAGATGAGAATGATGATGATGATGAACGTTGTGCTGCCCTGACATTGTTATAGCGCATGCGCGCATGAACTACGAATTTGGGGTTAGCTGAACTACTAGAGCATACTTCGATCTTCCTTTTTTTACAGCGAAAGGGATGCGAGAGTTTCGAACACAATAAAGAAGCAAAGATGCTGCATGCCAACGCACACAGCTTCGAGATTCCCAGAGTCTTCTTGTCTATGGTCTTACGTCTACTGTTCATTGTGGCCATGTGTGTAGGCAGCGGGCAGGAAAGGATTTGATCCCCGAAATTCAATTAGGAGGGAGTATGCAAGCACTTGGAATTTTCTTTAAAAACGAAGAGCATTTAATCCTTTTGCTTATTTTTTCAAGGTGTGGCCACGCAAGATGTGCGTGCTGGGCGTATCCTTGTTATTGTACTGTTTTATAGACCCAATCGAGTACAAGAATGGAAGGATTTAAGCCAAGCAGTTTGTGGCTTATTAGTTGCGCTGGATTAAATCTTGAGAATAGAAGCCAGACACAACTGACAACTGCACGGAAGCAGCTGCCTCTGCCACATCTTTCAGCTGATGAGGTAGGCAAGTACGTATGTACTACTAATACTCGTATGTATATTTAGATTAGTGGCCAGTGGTATCTGCTTCCCACAGCAGCTAAACAAATTAATGCTAATGCTAAATACGCATTAAACATTTAAATGCTAAACGAGCCACGCCTCTCTGCCTACGGCTAACAGCAGTTGGCAACTGTCGCCAATGTGGCGAACCTGTTGCCGGCTTTTAAACAATTTCTTTTTCCTGGCTGACTGACAACAACAAGCACAACAACAAGTCAAGACGATTGAAATGCTGTTTGTGATTTTTAATTGAAGAAAAAATCTACAAGTGTGTGCATTCGCCTGCAGTTAAATCTTAGCTTTTGCCTCTGACTCTCTGCCCGCTCGTCAGTCTGTCCGTCTGTGTGTCGGGATCGGGCTGGCTGCTAATTAATAAACGCACTGCCGGCAGGGAGGAAACCGGTGAGCGACGACTACGAAAATTGCAACGACAACTGCAACTGCAACTTGCAACTCGAGGTTGGGGCTGTGGCTGTCGCTGTGGCAGAGGCCGCCCGACGCCGTCGCAGATGCCACTTGGCATAAATGCACACTTTTAAAATTGTTGAGATTCTCCAACTGCAGCTAAACGTGCAGCTTTATGACAGTCGGACTCTGGCTCTGGCAATCTGCCAGAGTCTTTGGCTAAAGAAAAACTTGCTGCAACCACTAACAGCCGGCAGTCAGAATATTAAGAATTGTCATATTGAAACGTCCAAGATGCCATAAGAGTCGCATTTGCCATCGAGTACATCTGTTGATAACAAAGGCCACAAACACCATATCAAATAAGGCAGCAGCCTGTATAAAATAATGCGGAAAACAGTATACACTTTTTATTTATTTTATAAATATTTAAATATACTCTGAAAATTTAAAACTTTAGTAATATATTTTAATAATATATTTTTAAAATATTTATTAATAATTTATTTTTTTTAATTGAGCAGAGTCAAAAACTAAATATATGCTGTAAGTTTTGTTTCAAATTAATCTCATAAAAATAACAATTACTATAAGTAACTACAAATAAACAAATGTATATAAATAATCTTAAATATTCATAATTTTTATTTTTTTAAATTTAATTTGATTAAACTTTTCTTTTACCTTAAATCTATATTAAAATTTCTTTTCTTTCAATATTTGACAGTGGATGTTATAATATATTTAAAGGTATAATAAACTTGGTTGATGTTTATTTTTAATCCAAAATGTTAGAGAATTGATAGCGTTTAACTCAAACCAAAATTTCTCTATAAGATAGATAAGTTTTATTAGTTTCCCTTTCATTTGATTAACTTAAAATTGTATATAGCCATGAGCTTTAATCCTTTCTCTACCTTAACGTATTATATAGCTTTATATCATGTCAAAATAGATATACCCGATCGCAGAGCATTACAATGTGGCACAACGAGTTTTCAAGTTCTGTTTCGTGAGTTATTGTCTGACACAGGAGCGTGTCCTGCTTATTCCATTTGGCAGTTGCAGCAGCTTTTTACCGTTCCCCAAAATCAGACGAGACTTGACTTGACGGAAGCACAAGAATTTAGTTATAAGTATAATAAAAATCATGCGCTGTAACTAATTGCCAAACTGACAGAAGGAAAAACAAAAACATTTCCCTGCTCAGAGTTTTCTCAGCTTCTGTTTGTTGTTTTAATTTGATTATAGGCTTTGTTTTAATGTCTACTGTGTGCTCTTGTTGTTGTTGCTACTCACATTGCTTGATTGTTGCGCTAATTTAATGTCATGCACACTTAATGGCTCAGTCTCAACACACGGCAGCGGCGGGTGTTGATTACAACAACAAAATTACTTTACAAATTTCTGTTTTGTATATGTATTTTTTATTACGGTTGTTGTTTCTACAATTATTTTGGCAGGCGATGCGTGAATGCGTCAAATGCGTTGTTGCGTGGCTCTTGGCTTTGCCTCGAGTCTAAAGCAAATGACTTAGGCAACGAACTTGACGTAGAGTGGACTGGCGGAAACGCCTTAACAGTTTTACAAGTTTATTAATTTATGCTCGAACATAAAAAGATAGTTTACTATACAACTAATTAAGCTTTGTATTGGGTTTAATGTACTTTGTAGGAGTCACTTCAAGCTCTAGACCTATTGCCATTGTCATAATTGTGCTTATTCCCATATTCAAGCTGATCTAGTTGCTTGTCCTAGTAAACTTGTTAACTTAATTCAATTTACCCTTTGTTTTTTGCTTGTATTGAAACTAATTCAATAATGAAAACATATCAATAAAACACACGACGCTGCCGTCAATATCTGACGGCTTTCAAAAATTACCCGTGCTCAGGCCGATCTGTGAATCGAGTTGAGCAAAAAGCGCAGCATGTAACTGACAGGAGCAGGAACAAAAAGCCATTGCAACCATAATAATTAAAAAAATTTAATTGATGCATTAAAGCAGCCAACAAGTTTGCCAGTTGTTTTTTCTCCTCATTTATCTCTTTCTCTCCCTTTCACTGGATCGTGCTCTCCTGCTCAGCCAGTTGGCGCCCGTTGCAAATGCCAGAAAAAAACTTAAGTGACTTGAACACTATTTTTAACTAGCTGCCAGGACCTGGGTTCCGTGGTATCATTAACAAAGCTGAAGAGCTCATTATAAGGCCGACAGTCAGAATGGGACGGTCTCTACGTCTGTACGATTATTTAAAATATTTACATTAAAATTGTTTGCTTTGGCTCAAAATGTTTTCGCTATGAATGCAATTTTGTTGCTGCTGATGTCTGGCGGCTCTATTTAAAGACTGATTGACTGGCATACCCCTCAAGAGTCTCAATCAGCGTATATATAGTATTTATGGGAAATTTAAAGGCAAATTTGCAAAATGAAATACCATTTTCTTCATTAAGAAATTGATCATTTAAGGAGTTTTCTTGACTGTAAAAGTTGAATAATCTTTTAATCAGAGGTGGAGATTTCTTTCAGATAGGGTTTGGTTTAATTTGGGATACAATGTGAATTGTAGATATTACAAATTCTAATTCTATTAAGTCATACTCCAGCCTCAATGGTTTAATCGAACTCAATTTCCTCGAAGATATTTTCTTTCTATAAAATATTAATAAACTTTACATATTCCCTTCCATATAAAGTACTTTTTGCTTCGCTTTCTAGGCTCCACACCTGTATATTAAAAGTATTTCAATTTGTATCTGCTGTAAAGGAAAAAAACTTGAAAAGTAAACAATTACTCAATTTTTGCTGCGACCCCAGTGGAACGCTTTTTATCATTAACATATCGCATCCTGTGGATCTGCAGACAATATACGTTCGTTCATTCGCAATGGGCAGCCGCATGCAACTTGACAAATATGCTTTCAGGTCTAATTATACACCAAAAGAGCGAACCGCTCACGATGAGCATGTTCACTGGGCTTGCGGACAGACAGGACAGGCCTGACTGGCTTAGGATAGGACACAGGAGTGAGGCCAACCGCCATGAGCCAAGATGAGATCGAGGCTAAGTGACCCCAATACCAATTCCAATGGCAGTTTTTGCGGACAACCCTTTCAAGCACGTACGTAATACGGCAGACAACGGTGTATAATTACGGACTGGATGAACATCTGAATGCGAATGTAAATGTAAGTATGAGTATGAGTATGAGTGTGAATGTGAATGTCAACGGGGCAACTGCACAATGAAAAGACAGCAAATTAAATTGTATTAAAATTTTGTTTCTTTATTTCATTTCTTATATTTCTGAAATTTTTGTTGTATTTTTATTTGAGACACTGTTGCGTGTGAACGAAATTTACGTAAAATGTATCGCAAAAATACGATACTATGCAAATGACTAAAAGTGAAAAGAAATGTCTGTGGTCTGTGAAATTTTAGAAACATTTCAATTAGGTGAGCGAACCGAACCCATTGGGGAACCGAACCCCTCGGCGCGTTATCTTGATGCATCGTAAAGAAACCCGCTTCAATTTGCATAAAACAAATTTTCGAGGTGACCAAAAGAAATGACAACAAATTATCACAGCGTCTGTCACAATGTTTATGCTCTTTCGTTTCCTTAACACTAAACTATTATTCACCTTTACAGCAGTCAGAGCATAGACCTCCCAATTAGCTTGATTTATTGTAATCAAGTTGAATATCAGTCGTGTCTTATTTTTAACTCGTTCACAGCGATTGACTTGACTCAAGCAGGTTTTCTCATATTATTATTAATTACAGGTAGGCAAACATTTATGTTAAGCACGTACAAAAGAACTGTCAAACTTATCCAAGTTCAGCCCGTCAACCTGGCGCCAGTGCTGGCCACATGCAATGCCATTTTACTCTGCGCTTTTCTGCAGAAATAATTAATATCATAAATAATGATGAAAAAATAATTTCTCTATATGCATTTCATTCAGCCACAACGAGTCCAGGCCACACACCAGTGGAAAGCAACAAGTGTACAGCTCGCGTGTGCTTGAGAAAGGGCCACCTAGCTTACGGGCTAATTACGTAGGCAACAATAAAAATTATTAACATTTTCGGGCATGAAATTGTTGCACATTTGCACGTTTGCACAGTGGTACAAGTTCTATGCAAGTCAAATTAAAAAGCGCATTAGGTTTGGAAGTAGAAATACATTGAAAGTTTATGCAAACTTAATAAAGCTTTTATGGAATTCTGCTAGACATTACTTTAAACAATAAACATTTAAATGATTTTTATTTAAATTTACAATTAAAATGACTCTTGTGTCACTGTACTTGGCAGGTTTTTTTGGGCTCACTTGGCGCTTATTAGAGCGGCACCAGTTAATGACTTTTGGCAATTGCTGCAATGTCTTCTTCTACCTTACCCTGGCATGATATGCACTTAATTAATAATTTATATGATAAAATATTTATGAGCAATTAGGAATTTCACAAAGTTTTCTCTGTCGTTATAGTATCAAGAGAGTTATGCATACAGTACTAGATCAAACAGCATTTCAGCTAGCCAGTTCGTTGCCAAAGTCTTTCGTTTCCCTTTGGCCGATGGTAAAAATCAATGCGAGCATAAATTAAGCATTAAATGCATAACATCACGGTGCATGTACTGTAATGTGTAGGTACATGGCAATCTTTATGCAAATTATATACACTTACGCTACCAATATATGTAAAGGAGTCTGACCACACTTTGGGCGACAACGTTGCAAACTGTTTTCGCACCTTACGGCCCTGAAAACCAACTTTCCTAAAGTGTGAACATCAGAGTCCAGCTGCAGGTTGAGGTTTTAGTTTCAGGTTTAGGTTCAGGTTCAGCTGGACACGCGTAAAAGAAAGTGCGAGCGCCGCCAAAGTGCCCTGAGGACATGTAAAGCCATTTGAGGTGTGGTAAGACATGAGCGCCAGTGGTAGACAATGACATTATATCCATACTATCTGTCTGTCTGTCTGTCCGTCCGTCTGTCTGTCTATCTTTCCGTCTGGCTGTCTGTTGACGCTCATGGTGACGACACTTTCTTTTCCAGCTTCGATCAATTCAAGCAGCACAATCAACAGCAATTGCAGCCCTGGAGCCCATTTCAGCAATTTCAGAATTCTCAAGGCGAAAGTCCATGTGAAGTGCGTGCGTCTCTGGCCATTGGGGCGTGTGCACACACCGGACTGGGCGTGGCACATGGCCAGGGCAGTGTACAGCGCAAATTATGAGGTGTTATGTCAATGCGGTCGCGCCACGTACAACACACTCCATGGCGTTAAAGTGCCTGAAAATTTGCGCTAAAAGTCACACGACCAAAGTTGAAAAAAAAAAACCTTGTGAAAGGTCTTAACAGTGCTGCAGATCACAGGCTCTTGGCTATATAATTGAAAACGCCCCAATGAAAGGGAAAATGCGTGCAAATGTAATTGTGAACTACGCGAAAGGACTTGTAATTAGTGCAGATAATGAATAAGCAATGAGCAAAAGCAATTGTACACATTTATGCAGCAGGAAACTGCTTTATGGGTTTTGAAATGCCGAACTGCATGGAGGATAAATAAATGTATGTTTTATGTGGTGAATATTGCCTATATGCATAAAATATCTGTGAGCTTATTTTCTACTTACAATTTATTTCCAAATTTATTATAGGTAGGTAGGTAGGTTGAGCGGTTGCTAGGGACTGAGGTCCTCAGATTACTTAGGCCAAATAAGGCACGTTGTGATGCCGCATTACCTAAGCTCGATTCCGACTACCGTCATGATGAACATGATTTTGTGAACCTTTTCAGAGTCCTTGATTAACTTTAGCAATGTTAGGTGTTTGAGTTAATTGATTTCCAGGTACTAGAACGTGGTTCTACAGAGGGCAGGACAGGAGCAGAATAGTGATAATGAATTCGTTTGCCTAAGGGGTGGTAGGCACCTAAAAGTTGGACTTAGCTCATTAGAGAGAAGCCTATAAAAAATTATAAAATACATATAGTACTGCTTTCTATATCTGCTGTTATCAATATTTGCAATAGAAGAAAAATGTAATTAACTGCTGAACAAATCCAAAACACAACATTTATTTGCTATTCCAAATATTAGTAAAACTTTGTTCCAAAACAAATCTCTAATTAATCCCTATCTGTTATTGAAACGACTGTAATTGAAAGAAGTGCGTAAATAGAAAATATTGTGTCAAACAAATACTCACCTGGTATAATTATAATTCTGTTACAAAAATGCCTAAAAATTATGAGAAACTTTTCAAGAAATTTATCAATTTTAATTACTAAATCAAATTTAATAACTAAAGTGTTCCATTCACTATAATTGATTTAAATATCAATTAAACTCCCTGTAAAATATTAAAATACCTTGGCTTAAATATACACAATTTAATTCTCTCCATTGAAAGTACTTATTGTATAGGGTAAATACATATAAATCATTTTAATGCATTCTCTCTGCTACATAGTTTAGCATGTCCCTGCTAAAGCATGTCAAGTTGCTGAAAATAGTTTTGCCCCTGTGCCCAGGCCAACATAAAGCCGGCAGTCTACGCTGAGTTCTGGTTGTTGTTGTTGTTGTTGTCATATTGGTAGTTGCTGCTACTGCTGCAATTGTTGCTGTTGTTGTTGTTGCTGTAATTGTCATGGTTGTTGTTATTGACTTCACTTGTTGTCATTGTCGTTCGCTTAGTGGACTTTGTCGTTGTCATCGCCATCGTTCGATTTGCGGCTGTAAACGTGCTGCATTTTATGAAATTGCTTGTTGTTATTATTATGGTTATTATTAGTAGCAAATGTTGCTGCTGTTGCTGTTGCAGTTGCTGTTGCTGTTGCTGTTGCCACTGTTGCTGCTGCTGTGTGTCATTTGAAGTTTGGCGCAGGCGCTCTCACGGCGTTCTCTATGAAAATATAAACATAACAATCATTACAAGCAACATTACAAACAACAACAACAGCAACAAGAAAAACGAAAGCTGAACAAAAAGCATTATTGATATTTATGAGAATTATGTTGGACTTCCTGCTCTGTGGCTACACGGTGGCGTCTTAAGTGGCGCTAAATGCGTGCATTTAATATAATAAATCTTTGTTTTTTCTTTTTTTTCTTTTGCCTTTCCTTATTTATTATTATTATTTCGTTTTTATTGTAGCTGTCGCTTAAGATTTTAAGCCCAGTTTTGTGTGGCCAGGCACGTACATGCTGAGTTTAAGTGGCGTGAAGTGAGCTCTGCTGAAGTGAAGTGAAAGGGTCGACAGCCTGTAGAAATGTGGCCTGAATGCTGTCCCCCTTGTCCCCTTCACAAAATTATCAAATATATGGGAAATTTCAGTTTATATAGTAGCTGCAAGTTCGTTGCCCAAGTCTTTTGTTTTGTGGCACTTCAAGAAGTTTACTTTCGATTCACAAAATCAATTGAACATGCAACTGTCAGACATTGCACATACATACCAGTAGATAACAGATCCTTGTGGACAGCATACCGTTAGTCTGCTCTGCCGTGCTCATAGATCATCATGCATTGGAGGAGTTTTCTTTTCATTGTGGGGGAAAATAAATGTTGCCATTGTTGCGACATTTCACGCTACTACAACAATGTTATCGACTTGCACAGCAACGCACAATGTTTGTCTTGGCCTGGCTTGGCATTTGGCTATTGTTGCGTACGTTTTATTGATTGTTTGTTTTGCCTGCTGCCACGATCAGGCTGAAGGCTGAAGGCTGTCCTGTTGACAATTGGTCATAAGTTAAGGCAACCAATATTCGCTCTCTCTCCCATACCCAAACATTAAACAGAATGTCAACGCATTGTCTTCGTGTGTTATGTATTGCCTGGTCAGCGTAGAAAATTTTCAAGAGCTCGCGTGAGCGAAACCGTTGGCCTGCAGCTTCCAAGTGCCGCTCTGGGGCAGTGGCAGCGGCGGCGATAATGTGAAAGCCACGCCCAGCTGATTGGAAGCGTTGATTAATTGTGGGGTAGTTATAAAGTGAATTATTTTTATTACGAGTGCGTACAGGGAAAAATATTGCATTCATTAAACAAAAAACCGTACTGAGACTTGAAAGTGATGAAAACGTATGGCATGTAAACTAAAAAACAAAATTGTAAAGATTACTCCAGATTTTTATTATAAATACATGCTTTAAGGAAGACTTTTTACTTTATATTTTAATTTAATATATTTTCAATGTCATACATTTTTAACTTAATTTTTAGACCCTGTACTTTAAAAAAGTACAAAAGGGTCTATTAAGTTTGTGCAAATGACATTTGTGTGTAACAGGCAGAAGGAGGCGTGGCAGACCCCACAAAGTATATATATTCTTGATCAGGACGACGAGCTGAGTCGATCTAGCCATGTCCGTCTGTCCGTCTGTCCGTCTGTCCGTCTGTCCGTCTGTCTGTCTGTCTGTCTGTATGAACATCGAGATCTCGGCAACTATACGAGCTAGAGACGTAATTTTTTTTTGTTTGGTTCGTGTATTACATAGGCAGGCCAAGTTTATGTTTTTCATTTGATATCTCATCCCCCTCCCCCTCAAATTTGCAAAAATGTCCTTAGTATATACAGTTTTAGAGTCACTGGATTCATTTTTTGCAGGATTAAAAAGCTTTAGGTGCTTTGCATGTTTGGTGCGAGTTGCAGCCCAATCGGATAATAAACACCGGAGATATTGGACAAACAATTTTCAGTACTAGACATTTGGCTAGGGGAGGGGGAAGCCGCAGCGTATGCGGCCACTAGGGCGTATACGTGATTTTTGATTGTGAGCATGAATTTCTGTATGAGTATTGGTTATTGTTTGTATTTGCGTGTATATTTGTATGTATAAGTGTATGTGTGTATGTATACACACATATGTTTATATGTATGTGTATGTGAGTATATACTTATATGCAGCTGCTATTATCGACGCCCAGGGCAAATCAAAGTACAGGGTCTTCTACTGTCGGTTGAATCCGACTGTAGCTTTCCGAGTTTTTTTCTAATTCTATTTAATTGTATTTGTAGACTGCTTTTGTAGACTTTAAAATTTTAAAAAGTTTAAATAAATAGGTATTAGGTATTAATATCAAACAAATAATTTGTATAATATATGGATATCAATTAAGTAGAGATCCGTATTATCCGACACATTGAATTGGATACTTTTAAACAATATTACAAAAATTTAAATTGATCATTGTAAATGTTTAAGAAATTAATTCATATTGTTTAAAGTACATTAAAAACCATTTAATTGTGTTTAATATCTGAGAGTCTATTGGTTGTCCTGTATAGAATATTTACAAAAATATTTGTACGGATGTTGTATAAAATTGTTAAACGATTTAAAATCTTTTTTTTTATTCATTTTCATTCAAAAGCAAAGCAATGAGTCTCTTCTCGGTTACACCCGCTTTAAAAACTTATTTCTTATTTATTTTTTACATATAATACTTAATATTTACTTTTTACATAATAATACTTAAGCATGGCTCACTGATACTTTATATATTGATATTGATATTTTATATATTGCCTTATATGCGCGGTACCATTTCTGGTAACTTTCTCAGCAGTTTGTTGACACACTATAAATAATTTTTGCAGCTACTGCTTTATGCCTTGACTCTGGCACCCACATCTGCTGTGTGCCCAAATAATGTCAACACAAAAGTCAAAAGAACAAAGCAACCAGCATTCAAGATAGATACACACACACACACACACATACGCACACACACAACACACATAACTCCAAAAACAGTGGCAATATTTGGCTGTTGTTTACACCGTTGAGCCCATCTCTCGCATGGGACGCCATGGGTAGGTTTCTTGAGAAATTGGCGCATGCTGTGAATCGTACATACATACTACTCTATCTATCTAACTATTTTTATTTGTATTCCCCCCAGAGCTCATAGTCATGGACAATATTGCGTTGCTTTTGTTTGGCAGCGTCTGGCGATTGGGATTTGGGATTTGGATTTGAATTTGGCATTTTTCTCTCTTACTTTTTCATTCACGCCAGCCATGGGGCTATCAACAAGCACGATGATACATTGTGCGCAGCCCCAGGCTAGGATTTGCGTTTGTCTGTAGCTAAGGCTATAAAGTGTCAACGAGCACTGGCTACCGTTCTACGTAGCCAATACAACTTTTTGCATTTCTTCATATTTTTTGTTTGTTGCTACAACAGTGGCATTTATCTGATGCTGTTGAGTCATGCAATGTCTTAGGCAGCATTTGAATTATGGAGATGATAATGCGTTTGCCTATGTGTGACATGAATGCCAGGCCAAGCCATGCCATGCCATGCCATGCCGTGCCGTGTCGTAGCCAATCCATGACCACGTCTAGCTGAAATTTGCATCTGAAACCAAACGCAATAAACTACAAAGAGAAACAAGCATCTTCTAGTGCCTGGCGACTTTGCCTCAATTAAATGTCTTGTACTCGGCCAACAATCATCAGCACTTGCCGAAATTTTGAAAACTTCAACTCAAACTTCACCTCTGTAGACAGACACGCGCACTCCGTTCGCTTAATTGAGTTGATTAGCCTCCCTCCCCCCGGATACGAGTAAAAAATTGCCACTGACTTGCGCTTGAGAAAATAAAAATATATAAATTCACAAACATGCCAGAACCCATGTACGTACATATTTATATAAAGCAGAAATAACGGTAACATCATCAAAAATATTTCTTACAACTGCGGCGGCAATCAGCGGCTCTACTCCTCCTTCCCTCACCACACTTCAGCTTCAGAGAAGACCTCCTTCTTCCGCCTTCTTTTGGCATGTCATGCTTGGCCTGCTGCTCCTCTCAAATTAACGACACTCACCTCAGTCTCGCTGTCTTTCTTCGCTCCTCCCTTTCTCATTCTCTCTGAAATGATATAAAATGAAATGCAATTTTTGAAATAATTAAATATGAAGTCCAAACATATTTTCAGCGTTCTTTCCTTCAGCTTCCCTCTGTCAGTCAGTCAGCTGAATTTTGGCGAAATTTTATACGCAATTAGCCTCAACGTAGACATTAATTTATGAAAATTTATTAATGGGCTTTCATATTTTATATTTTTTATAAATGTAATGTTCAGATGAATACAATTATTTACAGAAGATATTAAAGTGAATTAATAAGTATTGAAAAAAGTAGGGAAAGCTATAGTCGGACGCTAATCTACAGTCGGACGCAACCGACAGAGACCCTGTACTTTGGTTTGCCCTGGGCGTCGATAACTGCAGCAGCATATATGAACATACTCCTTTTACACATACACATGCACTTATACATACACACATACACTTATACAAACAAATATACTCGCAAATACAAACAATATCCAAAACTCATATAGACATTCATACTCACAATCAAAAATCACGCATACGCCCTTAGTGGCCGCGTACACTGTGGCTTCCCCCTTTCCCACCCAAATGCTCAGTACAGAAAATTGTTTGTGAAATATCTCTGGTGTTTATTATCCGATTGGGCTGCAAATCGCACCAAACACTCAAAGCACCTAAAGCTTTATTCATGCAAAAAAGGAAAACAGTGACTCTAAAACTGTACATGCTGGGAATATTTTTGCGAAATTGAGGGGGAGGGGGATGACTTTTCAAACATTTGAAACAAACTTGACCTGCTTATGTAATACACAAACCTAACAAAAAAAAATTAACAGTTGCCACATCAATTCGCCAAAAGGAAAAGAAGTTACAACTACTGCAAGCAGAAGAAAACGCTAAGCGGAATTTCAAAAGTGGAACACAAACAAAAAGTCCAAAAGCAGGCAAAAATACAAAAAAAAAAACTCGGAAAGCTACAGTCGGATGCAACCGACAGTAGGAGACCCTGTACTTTCCTTTGCACACACACACGCTAACACTCACACAAGCACACATAGCGCAAAGTCGCATGCAACCACACATACGCTCGCGCTGCTCCCCCCTTACCTAGTACAAGGAATTGAATCTTGAATATCTCCGGTGTTTATTATCCGATTAAGCCACAATTTACAGCACAGATAGAGATTATCATTAGATTATCGTATGCCAAAACACAAGTTTGTATCTTTAAAATTGTGGGTGTGGCAGTTTTTCGCGGTTTTTGGGGGAGGGGGGGGAGGTATCAAAAATCTAAAACAAACTTGATCTGCTTGCACTATAGGGGCATCTAACTGCCAAATATGATGTCTCTAGCTCTTACAGTTTCCGAGATCTAGGTGTTCATACGGACGGACAGACGGACAGACGGACAGACGGACAGACGGACAGACAGACGGACGGACGGACAGACAGACGGACAGACGGACATGGCTAGATCGACGCAGCTCGTCGTCCTGATCAAGAATATATATACTTTATGGGGTCTGCCACGCCTCCTTCTGCCTGTTACATACATTTCGGGCTTGCACAATCTTAATAGACCCTTTTGTACTTTTTTAAAGTACAGGGTCTAAAAATTAAGTCTCTAGCTCTTATAGTTTCCGAGATCTAGGTGTTCATACAGACGGACGGACAGACGGACAGACGGACAGACAGACGGACAGACGGACAGACAGACAGGGCTATATCGACTAGCTCGTCGTCCTGATCAAGAATATATATACTTTATGGGGTCTGCCACGCCTCCTTCTGCCTGTTACACACAAATGTCATTTGCACAAACCTAATAGACCCTTTGTACTTTTTTAAAGTACAGGGTCTAAAAATGATAGTGAAGTAGGAGTAGAAACATAAAGAAAATAAATAATCTAATAATAAGATTGAAGAATATAGAGCATTCTAGGTATCAAATTGTTTATAATAATCTAATTAAGAATATATAAAAAATTATTAAGCTAAGTATTGTAGATTAGACCTTTAAGAAATTGGTCAGGTGCATAGTTGAGAAGCTAACTTTAGACCCACTGAGAGATGCCACCTATAGTAAATGCCTCTCAAATTTCAGCAGCATTTTCTTCATAACAATTATAGCTTGTCTACAAGTCCGTTATGAGTAACTGTTAATTGGCAAAAGAAAAGGAGAACAAGCCAAAAAACACAAGAGTTGTCCCGAGCAAAGTCAGCTTACAACCCAATTCCGTTTGCTAATGACAAGCAACAAATTAATGGGTTCAACATTTTAAAAAGAATGTGGCAAATAAAAAATAGTCAAGACACTTGGCACTTGAACCTGTGCACTCATTAAGCCTCTCATGTACACACAGATTCACACACACACACACTTAGTTAACTGTGGGGGTCTATGACAGCAGCTGCATGAAATCCCAGTTCGGCGAGCAAAACTCTCACTAGGCACTTAAAAATTAACGCTTTTGACAGCCAAACGGACTTTCAAATGTACAAAGAGCAAAAGCGGCCAACGACAACAACTACAACAACAGCAACAACAACAACAATACTGGCAACAAAGTGTCAATGCGGCAGCCGCAGCAGCTTTAACAAGATTGGCAGAGACGTCGCAACTTCTTGACAGCGCGGCAACAGATGAGACAGGCCAGCCGTACGTACGGCCAATCTGTGAGAGACTTTTCTCATAAGGTGCAAAATCTGTGGATATCATCATAAAACATGAAGCAACCAACAACTACAACTCGAACTGAAAACATGCACAGATCTGTACCGAAAAAAAAGAGCCGACAGAAACAAAGTCATAAAAGCCAAACAGCCGCTCGAAATACAGAGAACCGCCTCTTAAAGGTTCTGTTACGGCCCTCAGAAGTGGCGGCAGCAGCAGGAGGAGTCGTTGGGTAGGGGAGCAGCTAAAGATGGCTCCTAATTAGCCGAGCTTTGCAATTGAGACACAGCTGAACTTTTAATATTTTGCGCATATACATATGTATATTTATCACTAAATGCTTCCTTTTCCTCAGCTTGTGTGTATCCTAAGGAAACAATGGAGCAGTTAAAATCTGAGGCTAATAAATAAATTAAGTCTTTAACGATGACAACATCTCACAGCAGCAGCAACAACAACAATAACAACTCCACAGGGGCGCTCGAACATCTCAATTAAGTTGTTCAAGCTCATTGTTTTTGAATTTTTTCTTAATTTTCTTATGGTTATGGCAATGGATATATTGTTGCTCCGTTGTTGTTGCCACGGCTTTTTTCTTCTTCTTTTCTGTGAGCTTATCTCATCGCAGATCGACGGCTGCTGCCCAAATTGCGGAAATTCGTTGTTACAATTTAAATGGGCTCATAAATGCCTTCAAATGCGCCCTCGACTCACCTTGCCCCAGGCACCGTTGAGACTCATCTGCGGGTTACTCACCTGATGCGAAATATCTTCGTTTTCTTGGCTCCAATTAAAAATTGTAATAATATTTTACTTAATTCTCTTAATTAGCTAATTTGCAAACAATTAAATGTTAGCCGAAAAAATATATGCCTCATATCTGCTGCTGCTGTTTTAATGTCTGAATTCTCCCTTTTGATTACAACTTGTGGCGGAGTTTGGCAAAGTTGCCAAGTCACTTGATTGCTGAGATTGAAAACAATAGATATGCTTTAGTCATGGCGGAAAATAATTTACTTAAGGGGCAGAAAGTGAAACGTTTGCAATTGAATAGAAAGCAAGCTCAAAGTTCCGATTGCGATATGAATTAATTTCAAAATCAAATCGAAAATGAATCACTTTGGCAATTTCTCCATATCCCTCTGCATCTATTTAGCTCGAAGTTCACTCTCATTCTGAGTTATTGGCGAACACGAAACACAGTTCCCACGCAGTTTGCTACTTCAGTTTTATAACCGTAACTGAGGCCCTGAGAATCTTTCATGATGTCCACCTGCAAAAACCTAAACTAAAAATTGAAGAGGAAAGAAGATCTGTTGTTGCAATACCAATACCAATACCAATGCCATAGTCCCAGCTGCGTGCAAGAGACCACGCATAAAATGGTTTTTTTTCTCCTCTTTCTCTCATCAGTATTGTTTTTTTCTTTTTACAGTTCCGAGCAGGTAGCTTGATACACGGATAAACTAAAGCGTTTCCAAACAATTGAGTTTTTAAAATGACAATAATTTTTTTTTATTTGGTGGAGTGAAAATAGAACAATGCCAATGGATTGGCACTGGCATTGCACCTGAGCTAGTGAGAGATCAGCGCTATTGTCTAGAGCTGGGAGAAAATGATAATATTAATAATGCTCTTCGTAATTAAAAACGAAGTCTGGCTTAAGAAAGCAGCTGCCAAAAAAAAATATAACAGAAAATAAGTATATGTAAGTAAAACAAGTTTGCTGCCTGAGTCTTTTGTTGTGCTGCAAGTTCCACTCTCTCTCCCTATCCCCCTGTCCAAAGTCGCTCTGCTGATACGATTTAACGCTTCACCACTGACAAATGAGCAGCATATCCTGTTGATCCTGTTGTGAACAAACAATTATAATGCCCAGCACTACGTGTGAACCCTGCAGCTTTAATTGCGAAAATAATTAAAAGCTCATAAATTAACGATAACAAAAAGCAAAAAAAAGCAGAAAGCAACAAAAAAGCAAAATGAAAAGTGCAAATTTAATTATGCGCAGAGTCAATTAATTCATTAAAGTGCAGAGCCTGCTGCAACCGCACTTCAGCAGTTAAATCAATCAACGCCAAACACTGGTACTCGTACTCGCTCGTATTCCCTAAGGACATTGCGACACCGAACCGAACCGGTTTGCATCCTTCGCATGCAGCTCGCACTTAGAATATGTATTATGCAATGCAAGGAGCAGAGTCTCTCATAATTTATTGATTTTATATGGCGTCACATTTGTCTCTTTGTCTGTCTCGCGACACTGTGGACGCTGACAGCTTTTGCCACTGCCCAAGTCTCGCATCCGCTGAGACAGCTTTTGACAGTTGCAGGTTGTCATCGCTGTGTATGCCGCTGTGCTGTCACTTTAATTGCAACTGACGCATTGCCAAAAAATACATCCTGCCGTCTGATGTCTGTTTCTCTGTCCCTCTGTCTGTCTGTCTGTCTCATTGTTTCTCCTGCATGTTGGCAATAAGCTCGACTGTCATTTCAATTTTTCATGCTGCCAAATAAAGAGCGCAAGGTGCGCTAGTCCGACTGTTCGACTGTTCAACTGTCCAACTGTCTGTCTGTCTGTCTGTCAGTCAGTCCCTTCTCTTAGCTCGCTTTCCGTTATCAGCAATGTATTATTAAATAATATGCAACCTCTTGGCCATAATTCATGCGTAAGCGCACTAGTTTGTGGCTTAAGTCTTTTGTGCTAGGCTGCACCGTTATCAACTTGATAATTGCTAATAATATTGTGTCATAAAGTGGTTGAAATTATTGCTGTGGAATGGCACAGTTCAGACATAAAGTATGGCATTTTCAGACTCGAAAAGTATTCAGCTATTAGTACGTTTCGTTCCTTCATCTCACACTCGCTAATCAAATGCATTTCCGGTCTATTACTAGAACCCTTCACTAAAAGTGTTTAGTAATTATCTTAAACAGCATAAAAATACATTTTCTTTAAGGTATTAATTATAATATAGATTACCCAAATTATCAGCCAGCAAATGTGTTACACTCTTACGTTTTCACACCCTTTCGAGTGGAACTTTCTACGACTTTCTTCGAGTTGCATTTCATGAACACATTAATCATAAAATGCACATGCCCATGTTCATAGTATAGTACACACTCTTCGTTTTCAAAATTATCCAATTATTTGGGCCAATTTTGTTTCAACTGCTGTGTACCGTTAGCTGTGCTTATTATAGATTCATGCCACCAAGTTCAGTGGCTAAATGCAACCCTTTCGCCTGTGCACGGTCTCTGATGAATAGATAATAAATTACGAAAAATGCAGACGAACTGCAATTAAAATTTTCAAAATGAAGCCAAAACTAACCCTTTCCTGGGGGCCCATTAATTCTAATAAAAACCTTTCGGTTGCAAGCAGGTGCACAGGGTGAAGAACGAGTGCTAATAATATCAATATAAAATGTTAATGGAAATTAACTAGAAATGCTCTCAGAAATGCTAAACCAAGTTAAAGACGACAATTAAAAGGCCATTTTGGGGCAAATCCTTGAAGCAACAATAACTGTAAGTGCAACGGCAGTGTGTTGCAGCTGCATCTGCAACTTGCGACCTGTTGCAGATGCCTATCACATTTTGGCTGGCTGCTCATTAACTACTGCTCAACGAAGCGTAGAGTATTTACTTTTATTAATTTTGATAGCCTACGTATTTCGTATATGTGTCGCCTGCAATGTGCAACATGCAACTTGCAACTTGCAACTGCCGTGTGGCCAGTGCAGCGTGACCAAAAAAAACAGAAACCCGAAAATATTTTAACCCTTCGCTATGGCAATCGACACGCGCTTCTTAGCCCTTTTTCGGTTTGGCTTATCGAAATGCATCCACAAAATATAAACCCAAAAATAAAATACTACAGTGAGCGTTAAAATGTTTCTCCTTTCTTTGTTACCATTTCGGTTCGTGTCTCTACACCATTCGCATCCTGCGTTCGATTTCTACGCTTTCTACACTCGTTTCGCTTAGGAACAGGTGTAATGATTTTTTTTCCATTCGTTTGCACCTTGACTTCTGCTTCCGTTTCAGCGTGTTGTTGTCGATAAGCTTTTCCATGGGGGTAATTTGTGTGCATTTACTTCCTCACAACCAAAATACAAAGGATGATACATTTATACAGGGTGTTTACTGTAATTATTTGTGTTGAAAGTTTTCCACTAAGCTGGCCACCTTTACAGTCTTGCCATTCTCTACAACAGTAGATCCATATAGTAAACTAGATCAATGTAGATTATTATTATTATCTCACCCAACTCCTTGCGACGTTGGTGTTCCTCGGCCTCAGCTTGTGTATATATAGCCAGTACATAGTGGAGAACGGGTAGCACCAATATCAATTTTGGAAATGTTCGCAAAGTAATTCTCATTGTGAAATCTCTGGTATTGTATACTCGAATTTATATATGCAGATAAAAGTCATATAGTAATAGTTGTAAAATATTTAGTTGATATTGTAGCATAAAACACCCTGTATACTATGCCGCTGTTTAATCGTTGCTTTTATACTAAGGACTTTATTATCCACATTGTAGCTTAAGCGGCATAAACCAGAATCATTTAAAAGCACTGAGAAAATTTTGTTTTTTATCTGAAAATTTTTTTAACAAAATAATACTAAATAAACTAAATTTAGTATTATTTTTGAAGTAAGCTTTATTATAAGGCAAAAGTAATTTAATCTTAATATAGTATATTTTCTAAGCAATAATTTTATGTAAAAAAATATTTGAAAAATTCATAAAGTATTTTGATTTTTAATTAAACTTTAAAATATCTAAGTGTATAGTAATTTTAAAGAAAACTTTAGAATAAGCAAAAAGTAATTTAGTTTAAGCTTATTATACTATTATCTTCACAATAATTACATTAATAAAATTTATAAGCATTTGAATAATTCATAAATAGCTATCTTGGTCATATTTATCATCAAATTCTTGGCTTTTCCTCTCAGTGTACGCTCATACTGCCGAAAGTAATGTAACCGCAAGGCAACTTCCTCAATATCAATTATTACGCCTGCTATGTTTCCTACCCCCCATGAAACTTTCTACATAAAGCAATTCCCAAAACCAAGAAAAGAAAACAGGGAATATACAGTTGCTTGAGCTGTGGCAGGTTGCAATTTTCAGGTGTTAGCTGGAGTGGCTGGAGTTGGGACAACCCTTTCATTAGACAGGCAAAAATGATATATTTAATCCGTTCATGCGGTCCTCTGCTTCGTATAGCCAGTCAAGCGAATGCTTGTCTTCGATATACCAACAACAGCAACAACAACAATAACAACAACGACAAGTTTGGTAATGATAAACCTGATATGAAACACACTTAAGGGCTAACTTGGGTAATCTGCAGTTTGTTCAAGTAGAAGCGGCAGCGAGATCCCAGCGAAATTAAAACATAAGTGTGCAATAAGGAGCAGCGAGAGAGAACTGAGACACTTGCAACAGAGGCAGACGTAGCAAGTGTAACAGAGTAGGGGCGACCAGATCGCAGATGCAGATGTAGTTGCACATAGGAGAGGGAGGGGGCAGTTCGAGCAGCTCGAAATGTGGCTTGGTCGCAGGTGGATTTCTCAAGTGGCTGCGTCCGTTCTCTTATGACTTCATATGTCTCCACTTGTGTGTGAGTGTGCGTGTGTGTGTTGGCATTGACTGACTTAGATATGTTTGAAGTGTAGCAAATGTCTGGGCATAAAAACTGATCAATGGGATAAGAGCAAGACTTGATTTATACAAATTGATATGAAACACTATACTAAAAACGACCAGCAGATGCCCTTGGCAAGTAATAGATTTCATATTTCAATTTTCGTATTATTCAAGCAATTGTTACTGATAAGAGAGTATAATAAATAATTGGCAGACTTTGATTGACTGTTTGATTGTCGAATTTTATAACTTTCAGTACTCATACCCCACTCATTAGCCGCTGCAACGTTTACGATAAGTTACTGTAAAGACTGTGAATAATCTATGTCAATTTAACTTTGGGCCAAGTACATATTCCTTTAAAAAAATACCCAAGATTGGACAGATCTCAAGGGAGCCTGAGCTAGTCACATTATTCATGCTTTCTTAAGATTTGGCAGCTCAGATAGCGACAGATTTCGCTTCGAGGTCTGCAGAGAAATGCAATTGTATGTGGTGTCAAAAGTCACACAGCAATCCATCAATTTAACAGCCATGGAAAATCAACAATGAAGCTGGAAAAATCATGAAAATAAATTGTATAAAATATATCAAAAGGACACAAAAGGACACAGTAGTCGGCGCAATGGGACTGAGGGTTGCTGCTTTACCTTCCTTCAAGCATCGAATGATTTCTTTTTCTTTTCATCTGATTTCTTAGGCTAACACAATGAAATACATGCATTATGTTGCAGTCTAAGAGGAAGTCGAAGGACAGGGGGAGGTTGTGCTATGTGGCATGTTTGCGTAATGTTAACAAGACTGTGCAAACTTACTGCAGCCCAGCAGCTGGCCGAAGAGTCAACAAACTGTGCCCCAAACACAACGCGTGCCATATGTCAATGCTGTGACTAATACTAAAAAACCTTAACTAAAGATAATATCTGCTCTTTCTGTTATACATACTCCCTATCCTTCTTTTTATCCCCTCCTCAGGTAATTAAAACCGCACGCTAATCATTTATTTTAGAGTATCCAAATCAAGCCCGTGTGTCTGTTGCCTCAGTTTTTGATTGGCTTCGCGGCGCATTAAATGTCGTATTCTGAAATAAAAAAAATTCCAAATTTATGGACAAAAAACTGAAAATCCTGGCGCTGTTGTGGCAGCCGGCGTAGTCCATCAACTGCAACAACTGTCGCAGTGGCATCAGTTTCACGTACTTGCTCAGATTGCGTTTTTTGGGGCACGACTGGGGCGCGTGTGTGGCAAGCAAGCGACAGCGACAGCGACAATATGCCGCAAAACATGCCACTCGATGTATGTCGAGAAATCAAATTTAAGGACATTGTTTTTTGACATTATTCATTTGTGTTTTTAGTTGCTGTGGAACCTGAATAATGTGATCTGAAAATACTAAGAAGTTGATAATATATAAACTGAGTCAATAGAAAGATTTAAAAGCAAAACAACACAGATGCGAATATAAATAATATAAATGTATTTATTCCCACAAAAATGGTAGTTAATGACACAGAAAATTTAAGCAAACAAATATTAAAAACTAAAATGTCTGAGAAACAAAAAGTTTATAATGCAAGTCTTAATAGTGGTTTTATGTACTGAAATGTTAAAAACACAACGGAATATAATTATTTATACTATGTATATTATTCCCAAGTTCAACTCTATATATAAATTCATTTATTTTCTCTTAAAACTAGTTACTAAAAATTATAATAATAAAATTAACATTTATAAAATGAATTAATGCATTTGGAGGATATGTATGAGGAGGAAATTATGCCCAAGTGTATCTCCATCTAAATGTACTCGTATATTAATCAACAGTAAATATTTCAGAATATCTTTTTCTATTTCAACACAATTATTCCTCTCATTATCTGTCTCTCATCTGTCATCTGATGACATAGTTTTTAGATCAGTATTGAGCTCTTCAACATTCTTTATCAACAACATCTGCTACTGTAAGTATGTAAAGTCAAAGTAAGCGAACGAAACACGAGTTGCACATTAAGAATGTGCAAAATCGTAAATACAGTGAAATAAACAATTGTATCTGCACGCTTTTAAAGCACCTGACGATGAACGCCCTTGCATTACAAGTAGGTTGAATAACAGCAAATCTAAATAGAGTTCAGCTGAAGATACTATAGGCATGCCTAGGGCTATTCGTAATAGAATTTCTCTAAGTACATATCTGTCTGCGAGGCAAAACACACCCAACTACTTAGCTAGAACTCTTAGTTGTCAGAGGTAGTGTGCAACAACTGTTCCTGGTAAGCAGCAACAGTTAGTTCTATGGCATTGTTTCTAACTAATGTAGCGTCTGCTGTGATTGCAGCCATTTTGTAGAGGGCAGCAGCTGCCGCACACACACAAAAAAGAAACAAGAGAAGAGAAACAAAAGTAAATCTGTTTGGAATGTTAAAAAAAAGTAGAAGGAAAATTAAATCGCATTTCGGGAACAGCGGCTGCAGCCTGTTGCACACACAGGATGAATGCAGCGAGTGTTCTCGTATTATCCTACGAAATTGTACCTGCTGTGGCCAGCAAACCAACAACCACCAACTGGAAAATGTTTCCAGGCCCAGGAACAGGCATTCGTTGCAGTTAGCCGTGGAGCGTATCCCTCTGGCAATCTGTTGCATGCTGCACATGTCTCTACTCTACTGATTTGGCTGCTGCATATGATGCACCCTGCATGCAAGGTGTGTGTGTACGACTGACCCTATTTCTTTCCTGCGGGAATAACAACAACAACAGCATATGATCTGTGGCTTGGCTGGAAGTACAGTTGCTACGTTAAACCGTTGCTAAATTGGGCTCGAATCTCACACTCACACCCACACCCACACAGGAGATGCGAGAGACTGCGCCCACAAAGCTAATAAAGTTGTCAATGCAGCACGATTGAGCAGTTAGCCAAAGTTAGCTGTTGTTGTTTTTTCCCACTGACGGCACGTACACAGACACAGACAGCAATTACCAACAATTGCAACAAGCAGTCATTACAGTGGCAATGCCGAGTTGGCCATAACAAGCAATTGGCGCTATATAATCATAGACGACGTCCGAGCTAAGCCCACTGGCCAGACAGCACTCTAAATCAATTAACAGCACGTCAAAAGTGTTGAAAATTGGACCAACCAACGTGGCAAGTGCAAGGCAGCGGCAGAAAGCAGATCAGAGCAGAAGAGACTGTTGAAGCTCCACCACTCCGCTCCACTCTACTCCACTCCACTCCACTCCATCTCATCTGTCTGGGAAAGTGAGGTGAGTGAGGTGCAAAATGTGTAGCAACCTGTCTGGCTGCGTTGTAGGCTAATCAGCATGCAAATAATGTTGCCGCCTCTGCAAAGCGCAGATTAAAGAGCCATGTAGCATTGATAGCAGCCACTGTGGCCAAAGACTCCACGCCAGATTGAAGACGGGAGAGAGAGACTGTGTTGTGTCTACGTGCTTTGGCTAAACCAGTTACAGGTCGTTGAGGAAAATTATTGAGTGAAATGAATTTGTTAACACCTCAGCGAGACGATGCGATGCGATGTGGCGGGCGTGCCTCAAACATGGCCCGATAATTAAATATGCGTCACGTTGGCGTTAACATAGCCACGCAGTGATATGAGTACATCAGCAGCAGCAGCCACTGTCAACTCCCCTTGGCCTCTTGGTCAACACTGGGCTGATTTGTTGGCCTCTTTCATTAGCTCTCTTATGCGATATTTAAGCGTAATTATGACTACAACTAAATGGTACGCAACATGCCACATGCAGCATGCAACCACACATGCAACATGTCTTCATTAACCAGTTGGTAATGGCATTGTTATTGTTATGATTATTTGCCTGCTTGTTTGTTTATTTGTTTGCCATTTCGATTGACATTCACTTGCCACTTGCCACATTGCCACACAGCGTAGTTACCAGATACCCGATGCCACATACCAGATACACAGATATAGATACAGCCACAGCTACAAATAGCTCAAGAGTTGCTCTGGCTTTTCCAAAGCGTTTGTCCGGCTTTTCTTGACGAGTTTTTCACTTTTATATTTATTATGAAGATGTCAATCTTTCTGGCGGCCTATTGCCTTCTGTCGGCATCTGTTTGTTTTTCCAATTGCCTGCCAGCCAGCCAGCCAGCCAGCCTGCTCTACTCACTGTGGTGGCTGTCAGTGTCAGTGTCAGCGACTAGTTTTCCTCTTAGAGGCCTGTAGGCCATGGGAAAAGTAAGCTCTACTCTGGAAAAAATGTTAGGCATATATTTGGATTAGGCCTAGATTGATGTTGACATTTCTAATTGGAGCGCCCGCTCAGTAATTGATCCAAAATTCAATGAAAGAGTGAAATTGTTATTCAGATTTCCATTTGGATATATAGTAGATAGATATATAGCTATTGCAAGGGTCTAGGCAGACGCCACAAAGTACATATAATCTTGATCAGGCCAACAGGCTGTGTGTATGGTTAGTGTATGTATATGTGTATAAGTGGATGTATATGTTTGTCCATGTATGAATATATAATGATGCCCCAAGAAAAACAAAGTACAAGGTTACCTCCTATCGGTTGTGTCCGACGGTAGCATGCCGGTTTTTTTGTAAAGAACTTTTGGGCATCTATAAAATATACAATTACTGATAAGTAAACTGAATTAATGCGAACATAGCTTTAGCGCCGACTCATTATTAGTGGGTAAATTTAAATATTAACTACCGAATCACCATGTGTTGGTTGGTGTTAAGTAGCAATTGCTGAAGTTTAAGAAAATGTAATTCTTTCAACTGATTTCTCGATGCTTTAATACAGCCATGCCCACAAAGAGAGCTGTCCGTGTATAAGTAGTACTACCACGAGCTATGGGGAGGCATGGGTAGCACATTCGAAAGCATTACCTGTTCAAAGACTTTCTATTACACCTTGAGTATACAGTACATTTCCAATTTCGCAACTTTGTTAACTAATTAAGATAAAAAGTTCTATAAAACAAGTTCATTTCGAGTTGCAAATAGTAAAATTTATGTAGTTCATTTAGCTTTTGATCTTCATAATAGTTTTTGACAACAAAGCTTTATAATTAATCCGTAAAAATCTTGACATAAAGTACAACAACTCTCGCTGTGCCCATTTAACTTTGTGGTTGACTCAAGCTTGAGCAGTGAGTAACAGCTATTTTCTATTCTTCATTAAAACACTTCCCTTAACTCTGACTCCGACTAAAGATTCCAATTGAAGTTGTTGAACTTCTGTGCACATTTCCGAAATGCAAATCGAAAAGAAAACGAACGAATTTACGATAAACAACGAGTTTTATGACCAAATTTCATTGAGCATTTACCAAATGGTAAGTTAATTTTGAAGAGCCCTCTTTGTGGAACATGTCTCCAAATGTCTGCAGCTCCTCCTGCCGAGGAGCACGTGCTGTGCTTACAAACGATACCCAATTGCTGTGATTGGTGGCAGCCGTACGGTAGTCCAGAAATCATCAACATCAACATTGCCGAAAAGCACGGCACGTATGTGTCATCGTCATGGCACACTCACGAAATTTGTTGTGTGGGGCCGTTGGACATCAGAGGGCAACACTGGATCTGCAATACATGAGGAGAACAACCGAGAGAGGGACTTTGACTTGGACTTGGACTTGGGACTTGAACGGGCAACGCAGCGAGTTGGGGCGTGCGGCTATTTTATGTCAAAATAATTGTTAATCCGCTGGGAGCAGCCTGTTTTATTTTTATTTTTATTTTGGAGCTTCGTCATCGACTCGGAGTACTTGTACTCGTACTCGTACTCATACTCACACTCACACTCATACTCGTATTTACGAGTAGCTGTTGCACTCGAAACGTGACATGCTTATGAAGATTTATGGGGTTCAAATAGCCGCCCATTGTCGACATTGTCGCCATTTCCATTCTCACGATCGGTGTTCGATCGACAGTTTTTTCCTTATACGCGTCTACTTCAAATTCTTCTTCGTTTGTGTTCTGTCTTCTGTTTTTTAGGTTTGCTTAATTTAAGTACATAGTACGTGCAACTGAACAGCCATTGATTTTTAATTTGTCCATTAAAATGCAATCATCACGCCCCAGCCAAAACTTTTGTCGCGACATTCCCAATTCCCACAACTGAGGCGAGGCGAGTACAACCTGACAGAGTCTTTTGTTTTATAATTTGCCACAAAAATATTGCACCATAATTTAATCATTTTATGTCCCATTGACTGTTACATTTAAATATTTGCGCACATTTTTTTGTATTATAGTATTAGGCATTCAGACTGCATTTTCAGTCCAATCGAATCGTACCGGGCATATCAATACACTATATACAAGCACTTATTGCGAATTGCTCCATTTTCGTTGTTTTGACAAAGCAAATGGCTAAACTGTGAGTGGATTTTAAATGGAGTCGTAAGTGGTGACACGAATTGCCATATGATGAAATAACAACTGCAAATATTTTATAAATTTCTTAGTTTCATTTCGACTTTTTACATTCATTTATCTACTACTGACTACTCTTAAATACACTCAATCCAGTCCTCGCTTTAACCCATTCTGTTGGTACAGTGTAGTTCCCGTTATGATTAGCATATTCCGCTAAGGTTTCCAACGAATCAGCTGTCTCATCTCCCCTTTAAGGATGCACACACTGAAGGATAGACACATGTTTGACATTATCAAACCGCAGCATCCACGGCTGCTTGAATACTTAATGCGCTTGCTTCACACATGGCAGAACCTACATACATAAAAAACGCAGAGAAGAGATTCGAGCAACATGTTGAATGGGCCAGAGACAGCAGTAAAAATGGTAATAAATTCAAAACGCAGTGAACAGTTGTGATTTTTACGAGTAGCAGTTGTAGATGCGGTCTTCGTCAGGGACAACTGTTGCACAGCAGCCTGCGAGTGGAGAAACTGGGATAAGAAGATCTGGAGATTGAGATTGAGCACTGCAAACTGGGACTGCTTATATTTCCGCTCTGTGCACCGTTTTGTTTTTCAGCCTCTCAGGCTCTCTAGCAGTTTTGTTTTGATTCTAAGGCCGCGACTGCTGTTTCCGCATCCTTGTTATTGCTGCTGCTTCTTCACATTTTGGCGCATCTGTCGTTGAGACAGGTACAGGTACAGCACTAGGCACCTTTTTTTTTGTGCTGATTGGTTGCTTCCTTTCTGTGCGAAAACCGGAAGTTTTTATGTCTTTTGTAACTAATCGTTAAGGATCACAGATTTCGGCAAAATTACTATCGGGGCGGGTGGTTAATGAGAAATGGGAAACGAATTCAAAACACACAGAAAAATAATATTATTTACAGTCTGTTTTCTCTGGCAGGCTCAAAGGTTCAACAGGTTTCTCGTTTCAGTAAATTTGCATGGCCGGAAGTTGATGCTCTTTCCGTTTGCTCTGGGGTGAAAGGTGAGCTGCCGATGATCTGTTTGAGATATATTCGCATACAATAGAAATTATAATTGAATGTCAACTTTAAAGGAAAATCTTTCTTTAAGAACCTAGGCGATTGGTACGGAAGGATTCTGGAGTTGTTACACGATATGGTTAAGACGAGTATAGAAGGTTGGCGAAAATTGTTAAATCTTGCTCCAAATACTCATCCATTGTTTTCACGATTTTTACTAAAAAGTTAAATATTCCTTCTGTTATATAAGTATTATATATTTGTTCAAAAACCCTTGAAAAACAAGCACCAGTTACCTCCATCGACTGCAGGTACTATCAAGATACCAGACACAGGATAAAGCTGCAGGGGGAAACGTTAACAAGGACCAACAGCAAATTGAACAACAGACACACTGCATTGAAAATTATGATATAAATTATACAATGCACATTGCAACATTTTTTAAACGTTGTCCGCCTGCCGGCTGCCGACGAGAAAGGACGAGAAATCGTGCAGGACAATAGCGTGTCCAGCTATAAACTATAGCAACAGCAGAAACAACAAACTACCTGCTGGCTGGCTGGTTGGCTGTCAGTTTGAACCTGCCCGATGCTTATCATCGGCTTAAAGCGTCTCAAATGAGTCTTGGCCCCAGTGTGCCGGGCCAAGGTGAGGACACTGTCTTGCCAGCGTGACGCGCGATTAGAGATTAGGGCAACGTCTGCAACGCTCAAGGACAACGGCACCAGGAGAGATATGGTCAAAACAGGGACAACCAGCCGGCCCCTATGATCGTTACGGTTATAAGAAAAAAAGTAAAAGGAGAAGGAGAAGGATAACGCATATCTTGCTGTTAGACAAATGCCTTCATTGGAAAATGCCGCTATACAAATGATTTCACAATGGTTTTTCTATAAAAATTTGTTTTATGTGGAAATGATGGGGATAAAATGAGATAAATTAAAAATTAAAATTATCGTTTGAGTTTCAAATGATGTTTAATGACAGTAAAAAAATTGTAAAAAAAAAGTATAGAGTAATGAATACTTATAATTTTAAGTCATTAAACTGTAGTAGAATCGTAATAATGGGGAAATTCTAAATGGGTTCATAAAAGCTATAGAGCTAACTCAAATTTACCAATCATTATATTAATTATAAACAATTGATTTAAATTATTAAATTAAATTTATTTAAAAGTTTCAGTAAAATAAAGTCCTCAGGAAAACCAGCAAGATTTGGGAAAAGTTAATTCTTAAAATGTTCGAAGAAATCAATAGAGAAAAAGTTATTGTTTTTTAAATATTTTATATTTTAAAGAGAATTTTTTAAATATTTTCAAAATATTAATAAAAGAACTGATAAAAATATACAGCCAAATTATTTAAATAATTAAATCATATTCTTAACATGGAGTGCAAATTATGAAAGGCTTGAATAAACAGAGAAATAAATTTGACATTCCAAAGTAAAGAACCCAATGTGACGAGTGAAAGGCTAGGATAATCGCTATTGTGGAGCATGTTTGCATCGCTGTGAGATGAAGCCAATTGTCACCGAACAAACGAAAGGATTAGAGTGGAATGTCATAATTAAATCTTGAAAGGCTTTGCAGCTGCCAATGCTGATGATGTTATGTGGGTGCTCTATAGGACATTGGAAGCTTGAAGAGAGCATATGCTAATTGCAGAGCAGCAGCTGATCTTAGGCAACAGGATATTGTCCTGACAGTTTTTGAAGTTACCTGGCAATTTCTATTAAAAAAACATTATATGTATTCCATAATTTTTTCACTTAAAAAAATATGGCATAAGTATTTGTGCGCACGCTCCAAAATAATGACAGGAT
Source organism: Liodrosophila aerea (assembly GCA_035045005.1). Taxonomy (NCBI): domain Eukaryota; kingdom Metazoa; phylum Arthropoda; class Insecta; order Diptera; family Drosophilidae; genus Liodrosophila; species Liodrosophila aerea. The sequence goes on from JAWNNL010000753.1 coordinate 1,783,179, forward strand.
CAACGATAGTGACAGCTGCTCGCTGGCGACACATGCCCGTGTGTCCTGCTCAACTAAAGCAGGATACGCATATCCTGCGTTTAAAATTCGAGATTTTTTCTATTAAAAAATTGTACGCAGACGGCACGTGCTTGACCTTGACATTGTTCCTAGGCAAAGAGTCCTTCTGCCGCCTGCCTGTGTACTTTGTGCGTACTGTACTGTACATGCAGCCGGCTGACTAGCGGAGGAGTCAAGCAGACGCTGTCTGAAAAGAAGAGACAGGCTCTACCTAGCAGAGTGTCTTTGCAGGCTGCTGCTTACTTTTTTACTTGTTTTTTCTCTTTCTTGTAAGTATCCTGTTCCAAATGTCCTGCGTGTGCATGCGTACAACAACAACAGCAACAACAACACGACAATAGTAAGAGAAGACAACGGCAAAAAACACAGAGAAGCGTACAAAAATTGAGCGGGGCAGATGTTTCCTCAACAGGCTGCAAGCAAAAATAACACCACGCATGATCAGTTCACTTGGTCCTTCTGCTGCTTTATTTTTTAATGCTTAGTTGTATTTCATTATCATTCTTTTTTTAGTGCGTCTCACTGAGACTGTGGAGCATTGTCCTGCTCGAATATCCTACTCACAATACCGTCGACTTTTTCTACTAAATCTGCTGACTATTGTTTCCGCTTCAGCTATATATCAATATCATGTTTAGAACATAGCAAAGGTGCGGGTGCCACATCTTCTTTCAATCTGTAAAGATGTCTAGTATCTAGCTCCAGCGTCGACAACGCATTGATGATTCAATGGTTTTTTATATAGCGATCCAAGGTCTTTCATTTGTTATTCGACTCAGGTGGTGTAGCTACTTTTTATGAAATATCGGAGAAAAAAGAAAACGATGAAATGCTTTTGAAGTATATATTGCCCATCTGCAACAATATATTATGACTTGGGTGTATACATCTTAGTTAATATGTTAACGATTATAGTAATAAAAGAACCGGAAAGAAATGAATTTAATTCAAGAAAGACAATCAGCTTTTTATTTTAGTTTAATTATTTTATACAAATTTTTAATAATTTTAAATATTATGAATTTAATTTTATTTAATTTGAAAAATATTAAAATATAGCCATAACATTTTTATTGCAATTTTTTTTATTAATTTTTTGCTGAATAAGATAAGATACTCTTTTGTAAGATTTGCAATAATATTTAATTGAATGAAAAAGAAAAAATATATATACAAAATATTAACTTTAATTTGTGGCATCAAAAAAGCACACCTTGTGGTAATTTAATTCTTCTTCACTTAATTTTATGTAATAATTAGCATTTTGTTTTATTTTATCTCATTTTTAAAAGAATATATGTATGTATTTATATTGATTATTATTTTTATATTTATTTCCATATCTCAATAATTAATATTGCTCATTGCCCCATTTACTTTCAGAATCCTTACTAAATAGGGGCAGCTGCTTTTCATTTAGAGTACTTATTACCCCATTCAGGTTTATAATAGTGAATCATAAAATGCAACTATTTAGTGATTCTACCACCATATTCAGTGACAGCTGTGTTTATCCCTGGCCCCCACAATATTTGCACAAAATCAAATAAAATGCAGGCACTCGATGGCTCAATTTTATGCATGTTCAATTGCCTGGAGTGCACCCTGGGTGCAATTGTATGCAATTCAATGCTAAATTTATACAATTTTGACAACATTTTTGCAGCTTGCCATGGAGAGAGAGAACGTGTAGAATATTCAACTTAAACCCTTTGACAATCCCCTGCACACCTTTCGTCAATTGCAGTTTGTGCTATTTGCGCAAACATGACCCAGAAATGTCCCAGGGCCATTCCATTGTCAACTTGGTGCTATTGTAGTTGAATTCCTTTTATTTTTCGGATATCAGATCTGCCTTTTGATTGCGGTGCCAAATGTTTAATGTCTTTCTCTGCGGATTTGAGATATTGTGTTAGTTTTCGATATGGATATGTCAATAGAGGTGGCAATACTGCGCTGTTTATACTATCAAATGAAAGAGTGAGTTTGTTCTATTGTTCCAAGTTGATTCTTTGAATTGAAAGAGTTCATACGTGCCTTGGGCGAATCCTTTTGCCTTAGCATATGTCTGAGCTTCTTAGAAGAGAGATCTCTGTATTAAAACCGTATTGGGTTGCCATATAAAAGTGCTATAAATCGTCTAGCAGCAATTCACACTCATGCGTGATATTCACAGATACTTTGAGTTGATTATTAGGCAATGCTTCATGCTCTCTGCCCATTGTTCACCCAGTTCCCAAAGACATCTGTTCTGGCCACTTCACCGTAAAACACCAAATATCTTTAAGAATTCTGAATAGTAAACAAGAAGCAAAGGTGCAGGGCACACACATAAAATTATCCTTGGCGAGCAGGTTCAGTGTGTTTAGCTGTGTTCAGCTCGGTTTTTTGTTTACTTTTCTAGTTTGCACTGGCCTCGACTGACCCTGTTTGATCCTGTGGCTTATGCCTGTTGCCTTTCAGCCTGTTGCTTGGGCCCCTTTGTTGCCACATTTGCAGCTGCTGCACGTTTGAAATATTTGCATATGGACACGCACTATGGGTGTTTCTGGTCTCTGCACACACAATGCTCAACTATTCTATTGCATTTTTACGCATCACCTGTCCCAGGCATCGGACCCTTGGCCTCGACAATGCCACGTGCTCTGTTGTTCATCACACTGACCTTTGCTCAAACACATTTTGCACTGACATTTGAGCCAGCTTTAAGGCTACTTTAGCTCCTAAGTCAACGTCGACTACGTGGGTGTTTCGTAGCAGAAAACAATTGAACTGCTCCGTAATTAGGATTACATACTCTATTCTAATCGTTGCATATCTGAAACGTAACTTAAGCTATGGATTTTTGTAAATTTTAAAGTATCTTAAACCTTGTATTTCAGTACTAAAGCAGCAGCTGAAGTAGTGCAGATGGAAAACGATAAGGCAGAGCAAAGAGAAAATAGATAACTAGAAGAAAGCCTATATCTATAAGATGTTTATAAAGGAATGTCATATCATCATAGTAATAGATACAGGAATTCAAATAACGAAAAATAATTTTATATTTACATTTTTATGTAGAATGAGCACAAAAGAAAAGCGACTCAGTTATGAACCCAAAGCAAAGACCCATTATATATAGTAATAACTTTATGTAATCCTAAGCTAACTTTCATCAAACTCTTATGCGTTTTCACTAAACATCTTGCAGTTCGTGCCATCCGACTATTGCCTTTCCTTCAGCACATCTTACCTTAAATAATTCCTTTGTCGTTGGCTTTGTCAAAGAGCATTCAAGCTGGCTTACTATAGATTTCATCGTATCTCTTTGATCAACTGTGATCTATCGCTTGAGTAGAATTCAATAAATTTCTTAATAACTATGTGGTATCAATGCGAATTCTATTCCCCAGCTGAAACTCTCGGCATTCCGCTGTTTTGACACCATTAAATGTACATTTCTGGTATATGAATGCTAGACCCAAGGAGCTGATGGAATTTTTCGTGCGTGCGTTGTAATAAATTTTATATAAATTTGACAAAATGAATCAAAACAATGGATGATAAAACCATAGCGGATGGACTAGCGGGTAAATGCCAGGACACGCACGAAATGCGAAACAATTGCAGCACGCGGCAGGACGCAAAACCGACGACAGCACAGACAATGGGCCAAGCACTCGAGTGGACAATGGGAACTGGCCTGGGCTGGTCTGGTCTGATCTGGTCTGGGCTTGATAAGAATAAGAAATGTCCAGGCCAAGGCGGCTGCAGGACGTCTGTAGGCAGCTACATGCAGTGCTGCTAGCGTCTGCTGCATGCAACACCTGGTGTTTGTTGTCTACAGTTTAGACAGCAGCAAGGACGAAAAGCGAACCGGTACAGTTTTGGCAAAAAACGCTGCAAGATGCAACTGCAACTACAACTGCAACGGAGCACGTGCTGGGCAAGTCAATGCCAAGATCGACGCTGTTAGTCTCTCGCTAGCATTCGTCTGTCTCTGCCTTAAGTGGCCGCTGTGAAGGATTGTGCTACTCAAGCACTCAAAGGACATGCAGACAGACTGACTGTCTGTCTGTCCTGTTGCAGCCGCTGCTGCTGCTGCTGTTGCTGCTGCATCCCACGAAAACTGAAATGGGAACGGCTCAATTATGAGCATCAAATTAAATTTTGGTAACACATTGCCAAGAACCCTTTGAGCCTGGCCGTAGCCCCTAACCCCTGGCTGCTGTCTCTCTAGTCAGTTGGGTCAGTTCATGTCCAGGTGGTAAATCCCTAACCCGCTTCGATAATTACGCCATGCGCCGCCGCCGTTTGACTGGCTTTGACTTGAACTCAAGAAGTCGAAAATTTTTAAAACCCCAACCCCAAACCGAAACCCTTCGGCAACTGTTTCAATTTCAACTCTTTGGCTTGGCGTCTGCTGCTATAATTCGTTGGCATCTGTAACCGAGGGTTTTTATTTTCTTTCGTCGGTTTTTTTCTTCTCATTTATTTTTTCTCTTTTCTTTCTCGTTTTTAGCCACGTAGATTTTCAACAACGTCGTTCATTAGTCTGTCCTTTTTTTCGGTTGTATTTTCGGGCTTCTGGCCCTTACTATTTTTTGGCAGTTGGTCATTATGCATGAACTGGCAGATGCTCTTCTTTCAGCTTGTTGTTGTTTCGTAGAAGGGTCAACTGTCCGATGGATGCCGATGGCTGCCGCCTGTAAACAACACCTTTGATTTTGAGACTGGAGCTGGCAGTCAAATTGAATTCCTTCTGCTGCTACACCGTCTGCTCCTGTTGCCCGTTTTGCAGTTAGAAAGGTTTACTTTTTATCCTGCAGCTTGCTCCTGTTCCTGATGACTTTGGTTAGATAAGCAGTAACAACAGCAGCAGTAACAACAGCAGCAGCAGCAGAGTCTTTTGCTTGTCAGGCATATAAATTTTAAATAAAAAATTGCAGCCGTTCTTTGAACCAAGCTAATTTGGCTAACAAAAATGGGTAATTCAAATAAACATAATACCGCTTATTTGAGTAGAACATACATATATAGTTTGAAAGAGTACTATATAAAACAAGGTTTCCTTACTCCTTAGGGAACGATTTTAAAAATCCTGTTAAACAAGATAGCGTTAATATATAGTATATAGACTATAAATATATAGAGTAAATCAGGCCATATTTTTCCCTCTGACTTCTATATCATCTCATCATCTCTGCTAACATTCTTGTTGAGATTTGGCAGATTCGAAATAAATCTATACATACTCCATACTCTAGACTTTAGATGTATAAATTTGGACAGTAAATTTTGCAAAAATAATAAGCGATAATTATAAAATTCATTTAATATTTTATTAGGTATTATTGTTAATATTAAATAAATAAATATAAAAAGACTAATGAAATATGTATATCGGAAGTAATGAAATTTTTTTTATTGAAAAATATTAAATATGTTTTTGGTATTGCCATCTGCTAAATTTATAGTATTAATAAGTAGTAGATTTCAATGATATTTTAACATTCAAAATGAAACCAATACATCAGTAGATTGTCAAATATAAATTGATATTATAAATGTTTCTATTTTATTTACTTTTGTTTTTATCTTTAATTTTACTAATAGTCCCAAAACTGTTTACATTTGCGTTCAGTTGACAATCATATTCACAAAAACGTACTATCTTTCCGACAACTGTGCAAATAGTAAAATGACGCACAAATCCTTTGTACAAACAGTAGAGAGAGCGCATAAATGATTTACGTAAGACGAGTACAATTTGCAAGAAGTTGTCAGCATGCGACAAAGCCAAAGGAAATAGAAGAATACGATTTTACGGGAAAAACTAACAATGATTAGGTGAGTATAAGGAGTCGTTCGGTAGCCAGTCAGTATCTATGTTATGTATCTCAAAAAGAAAGACAGAGACACAGATAGACAGTCGAAGAACTCAAACAACTGTCTACTGGCATATGGTGTGGCTGACAATACTATATTCTATAGAAGTTTGTGGAACTCAATCCTTGGTCAAGCATCAGTGACTGAGCTGCAATGGGATCCGTTTAAGTGGCCAGGATGAATTTTAGCAGAACTAACAGAACCCAACAGCTTGACCAGCGCCGCCTGCAACACCGCATGTGTCGTCTATCCCTACAAAAGGAGCATCGAAATCACTGTACCAGCTCTGTTGTAGGTGTTGCTCGGCACAACCCACCCAAGCGTCTTGTCTGGTGCCTCTGACGATCCTGTATAGCATTTGTCATTCTTGTGGTTTATGCTCGGCTGCCTATTGTCTTGCCCGGGCATAAATTGTATTCGTATTGCTTTCATTAATTTATCGCAATTGTTCGACAAGCATTTTTGGCTACCTTTGATTGTAATTGAGTTGGCCCTATGAAAGAATATCGAATGTTACGGTAGCTGTTCATTTGTAGCTTAATTTTCAGAAGTAAGGAAGTGAGATTTCTAGAGATTGAGATATAGAGAGAATAAAACAAAGTAATTGTAAATTAAAATATATTAAAATGTCATTTGAATCTTAACTTATGTCAAGTTAGATCAATATTATAAAGTTATTTATCCTGGCTGATTGACTGACTGATCAGCATCGCACTGCATAAGCCATAAGACATAGCGACCTAATTTATTTGCGAGATGATGCCTTATGGGCTCTAGGTCTCCCCTAAAGTCGCAAATTTGTCATCTACTAATCGTTACTATCGATATACCACCCCATTTATTGAGATACTTTAGGGTTTTGCCACCCGTTCAATGGACGGTACCAAGTGCATTTCAAAGTAATACAATTTTTTCTCTTTGAAGTAAATCAGACGATAAGTTGAGTCTACAAAATTGATCATTTATTTTCAATATCAAGTAGTTCATTCTGCTATGCTCCTCCCAGCTCTCCTACTCGCTTCTCTTGGCATAGCTTTCAAATTACTGCTGAGGTAATTGCCCAGAAAGTCGAGTGAAAAATAGAACATATTGCTGAAAAGCTTATAGCAGGCGCAAAGTGTTGTTTAGGCTGACCCCGCGGCAACCCCAAGCGGTCAGAAGACAGGCAGAGAGACACAAAAGAGGGGAGGGAGGAGGAGGGGAAAAGTGTTCAGAGACAACAGTTGGTGTCTGACAGCAAAACTGACGATGAGTTGGAGTCGCAGTTGAAATTGAAGCTGGAGTTGTTGTTATTGTTATTGTTATGGTAGTTGTAGTTGGAGCAACCTGCCAGTGTCTGTCCGTCTGTCAGTCCGTCTGTCTGTCTGTCCGTCTGTCTGTATTCTGCCTGTAAAATTGCCAATGCGCATGCGCGTCGGGGCAACAATTTCACATTTAATGATAATAATGATGGCGATAATAGGCTAAAATTAGTTAAACACGAATTATAACAACAACAAGCAAAATAAACGGCAAAAAGGGTTTGAATATTGCGAGGGAGCACACTCAATAAACGTAAAACCAAAAGAGTGAGAACGGAGAGAGAGAGGGGGAGAGAGATCAGCTCTCGACTATTTCCTCGGGCAACTTAAGTGCCGCCAGCTGTTGTTGCCCAGAGACGAGATTGGCGAAGCGAAATTACTCCACTCGGCCTAAAGTAAAGTTGGCCAACTAATTTGGCTCAGGTGGCGCAAAACGGAGCAAATTTATAACAATTTTTTATACACTCTGTGAGATCGGTAGGCAGCAGAGAAAAATTGTATTCCATGTGGCCATGTGATTGAAATGCTGTTAACTATGGCATAGAGCATGAGCAAGGGGTTAGCCAGACAGTCATTAGCCCAAGTATTCAACCATTAAGACGATCATACATACATATAGTATATCTTACACATGCATATCATACTCAAACAACTCAAACATTTTTGTCACGTCTCTCGAAATGATAAAAAGCAAAAATAACATTTTGTTTGACCAAGAATTTCCGTATAGAGACTAGAGTCTTTAAGCCATTTTATGACTACTTTGCTGCATTTACGATTTTTGTTTTCTTTTTTTCGGGGACCTTTACCAGTTGCTACTATTTTCAGTTTTATTTTAATTTTTATATATTTTTATTACCTTTGATGTGGCCGCCCAGAGACGGAGCTATCTGTATTAATGAAGGTCCAGTTTAACGAGTTAACAGACCATTTAGACGGCATTAACTCCACTGATGAGCTGCACCCAGCCTGACTGACTAACTGACCACACACAATTGAACTTACATCATTGTTGCTCTTGCCTCCATAATATTAAATACAACACGAGATACTGAATGAGATACATTTTAAGCTGTTGACAAGCTGACAATGAAATGTCGTTTATAAGAAGCGCACTTGCAGACCTCCCAAGTCAAAGGTCGTCTCATTTAAATACTAATCTTATGCTTGAGATAAAAACGATGTTTACATTTGATTGAGGCGTCTGACCATGCAATTTGATTATACCATAATGAGAGACAAAAGAATGGAATAAAACTTTAAAAATTAATTCTTTTGTGGGTACTTTTAGTTTAAAGCTACTTGGCATAAATGGGGAGGGAAAAGAAGCAGAACTATAAATTCGTCAATCTGTAGAGTTGAGGGTGCTCGGTTCACTCAAGCATGGAGTTAGGTATAGATAGAGGAGAAGTTTGCCTTATTCTGTACACAATTTAAAGATACTCGATACTAATAATTTTAATAGTAAAATCAATTACCATCATATCCTATAACATTTGCAAGTATCTTACATAACATTTTCGCAATCTTCCTTTACTGGTTTTGATGGAAACCGCACTCTACCTCATACTTGACCTAAATGCATATCAAATATGCAGCTGATCGCACATTATACCCCTGGCTGATATTATATCTTGTCTACATATCCATTTCCCGTAAGAAATATGAAGGGAAACCACTCAGCGAACCACTCGAGCAGTTAAGAAATGCAGCTTGAACTATGAACTGTGTGTGGATCAAAATGAATTGAAATATTACATGATGGATAACCAATCAAGCGATTATCCTTATAATTATGATGGACTGACTACTGCTAGCTACCGCGACTCACTCTCCCTATGCTCCACTTTCCTTTCGGAACGATCTTATCGCTGATCGACCACAAAATGCAATAAACAGAAGGCAACACGCAGTCGGCAGGAATTTGACAGACAGTTACAGCTTCATTGTGGCTCACAAAGAGGCCCAAAATGAGGAATGTATAGAGCACAAACAGATCAGCTATGTCTGTCAGTCTGTCTGTCCGTCGGTCTGTCTGTCTTTTTGCTATTCTTTTCACATTGACGACAGCATTATTGACGCATCTTGGTAAAAAGTTGGCAGAGAGGGGGAGAATGGATCTCATCTGCTGGATTCGCTACACTTAAGGGTGGCAGAGACAATGCTCAAAACTGAAAGATATACGATGATCTTTTGCTTGACTTTTGGCCATTGTTAAGGCTCTACTGACTTTTGCTAGGCGATAGCTAATACATATTGGGAGTACAGTTTGCCAGCGATTTCTACTACAATTCTGTGGTCTTTTAAAGATAGATTTTTGATCAAAAATACCCCATCTAGCATACATTAAAAGTACAGCCTGCTGGTTAGGGGAAGATTTATGGCCTACATCACTATATTATAAATTTAATTATCCAAAGTAAGTGAGCCGTCTTTAATGAGGCACAACAAAGTATCGCAAAAGGATAATCGCGGCTCGTAAAACCTAAGCAAAACTCATAAAACTCTATGTTATCTTCCTGGACCCAGACAGATGCCAAAGCGGAAGGATACGGTCATACTTTTATGGCACTACTGAGCAAACACTTTTACGGAATGGGTCGATAAACATAGACTGGCCTGATATGCTATGTATGCTATATGTTTTATGGTTCCACATAGTGTGTAGTGTGTACTATGCCAGGTCTCAGAATCGCGCGTGCTATGTGTGTCGTTTATCAGTATCTCATTCTTTATGTTCTTTCAAACAGCTGCCACAGTTCGATAAGCACCTTTCAATCGAGTGTTTTCGATCGCTCGAATACCTTATACCTTTTGAACATTTCAATATCTTTACGCTTTGTATTTGCTTAGATTTCGGTTCAGCTACTATCTTATCTCTGCTTATCAGTCGTGTTTAAGCGGCGTCCGCTTGAGCACTTCTCGGTACCTGACTGACTCCACAAACTGAACTTAACCCCAATTTTTCTTGGAATTTTTATTTGTCTGAGCATTTGCAGAAAGCTTAGCACGCGCCAAAATCATATTGTGGCAGAAATATATATACACATATCTACAGTGCGTATAAAGTGAATTCTTCGTGTTGTTTAAGCAGTGTCAATAGTTTGTATAACGACATATTTATGCTTAGGAATTTTATAGGGGAAGATTGGGTAATGGCATAGCTCTATGATCTTATGGGGCGCGGAAATATTTGAGAGAATTTCTAATAAATTTCTTAGTTTTTGAGCTATTTATAACTAGACTTGGAAGGGTGAACTAGTATGTATAAAATACGTATATATGCCTCACTCTCCTGAGTTGCAAATGATCTAAAATTGAAAATAATTACGGAAAATTCCACATTTGAGTCTCCATTACATTTTACTACTATTACTACTACCACTACTACCACTACTACCACTACTCCTGCTACTACTAATGTGAAACTCTTTGAACGCAAACATACAGGTACGCTTGCAGGTACAGTTGTGCAACACTGATAACAGTGACAATAATACGCAACGTAAGAGGGAATGTCAGAACCAATATCAAGAGTCAACAGCATGAACGAAAACAGAAGCAGCAATTGCTCGGGGCACAGGGAGATAATCAGCCCGCATAAATACAAATTAAAGTGCAACCGACTTACGGTTAATATATGCAACACTAGCACAGCAACAACAACAATGCTAAATAGTATAAAAGAGAAAGAACTGGCAGAAGAATTAAATTTTGTCGCGTGTTTGCCGCCTGCTGCTGCTTCTTTTGTTGCTGGCAAACTAACCGAAAACAAGAAGCGAAGTTGAGACCAGAAAGATGGCAAAGCCAAGTTAAAGCCAAGCTAAGGCTGAGGCAGTAGTCGGAGTTGAAGTTGAAGTTGTGCCCAGCATTCATTGCTAATCATGGTAATTATGGCATTGAAAAAGTTGCCCAGGCACACACAAACACACACACACACAACCAGCAGCAAAAGTGCCCCAAGAATGAAAGCTCTGCTCGACGTCGAGTTGCTCTATACAAAATGAGAACACGTAACACTTTATAAAAAATGAATGAATAATATGAATATGATTATTACATTACTAATATACCATATAGAGTACTATTTTTTTTATAGTTTTTTATTATAAATATATTAATAAAATATTAAAAGAATATTGCAACTGAATTTATTTCCAACTTGATTAAAATTATAACTAAAATTTAATACTTATATTTTGACTATATTATATTTCGTAATATTCACTAAATATTGAATTTAAGTTCTGAATTTGCATTAGTTTTAAATTAATATTTTATTTTATTTATTTTATATTTCTATACGTATATTTAAGTAATTTCGTTTTATATAACATTTAATATATGTACATACATATATGTAGATAGTCAGGCCTGATCCCGTTTTCGAATTAGTTCAATCGATTTACGTTTTTAAAAAAATGGGGTTCCTAAATTCGATGTATCGTTTTCGAGAAATGAAAATGTTTATTGTACTTACACATGAAGCTAATCTATTTCGAAATGGACCAAATATGAAGCTAATCGAAAACGATGAATTGAAATTTGGAATATTTAATATTACGTTATAACTTTGTTAAAAAATATCTTAAATCATAATATCATAAAAAAAATGTTACAAAATAATTAAAATTCTCAATTTGTTGAACATATCTAACAGAATTATAACTCAATTAAGTCCGGCATCAGCGCTTGAAGTTAACATTGCCCTGTTATCGATGATTACAGGGTATTAACAGAAATGAAAACCCAACTGGGGAGCACTTTTTTGTGTCTGTTTCATGTTGTTGCTGTAGTTGTTGTCTCTGATAAATAATAAGAGAAAAAACAGTAAATACACCTGTTGGCAGCAGTTGACGTGCTTGTTGTTGTTCTGCTGATATGCCAGACTCTCTCAGTGTGTGTGTGCGTGTGTGTGTAGATGTGAATGTGAGTGACTTGTGGCTGCGCATGCGCAAAAGTTGTTGTTGTTGTTGTTTTTGTGCTGCCAAGAGAAAAACGGAAGTTTGTTTGCCATCAACACAAACACCGGATGCAGCTTGCCTGCTGCCGCCCGTCTGCCGTCCCTATTTGCCAGGATAACAACAGCAAAAACACCAGCAACAAATTAATTTTTGGGCCGAATGCAACAGGTTGTTCCTTGGAAGCTTCGAGTATCCCAAAAGTGGTAAAGCTTTAGCTAAATTATTTTTTTGTTTTCGGAAGGGGTTGACTTTTGAAATGATTAGCTCCGAGGAACCCGTTTTTCTTATCTCCCCACCTGAGGCAACCCCAACGACGAAAGAAAGGGATTTCATTACGCTTAATCTACTCGCAGTCCCAGCTGCCTTACCGTTCCCATCAGCTCTCGGCCTTAACTTTCCATTAACTTGCACGTAATCTCATTCACATACACTCACACACATATGTAGAGCTGTGTGTATTCATCTGATTTTCATTATCGCTTAAAAATTCATTAAAATTGACAAAGTGCACAGGAAGCTACTGTGTATCAATCTTAATTTTTATTTTTTGCGATTTTTAAAGTTGACAAAATGCATTTATATGTACTTTGAATTTAGGTCAATGTAATGAGTAATTAATGCGATTTGACAGCCAGGTATGTCATATATTTGTAGTTAAGTATCATCAGATATTAACGGTAGTGAATTCGTATCCATCAAGCGGTTTTAAGTCAAGTTTATATTATTGAGTTTACTTGGTTTCAAAAGTAGCACACTGCGGTCACATTGAAGAGATATTTTACAGATATTTTAAGTCTTTCAAATGATTTTCAATATTTTTTAATAATTATATGTGTTTCAAGTGATTTTCAATAGTTTAAAATATATTTAAGAGTTTGCCATTCTAAAGATTCCCAGACTTATTTAAATTATTAGACCCTGTACTTTAAAAAAGTACAAAAGGGTCTATTAAGTTTTTGCAAGTCAGAAATGTATGTAATAGGCAGAAGGAGGCGACCCCACAAAGTATATATAGTGTGTTTCGAAGGAAAGTACAGGGTCTCCTACTGTCGGTTGAATCCGACTTTAGCTTTCCGAGTTTTTTCTAAACATATTATAGACAATCTTCTATACTTCTTTATAGGGTAGTTTAATACAGGCGTTATTCAAATAGCTCTGCATTAATTTCATAAAAGTTTCAAATTTAATTTATATTTTAAAAGCCATCGGAACTTTGGCGCTATACCTATACAAAACTTTATTTACAATGCAATTAAGAGTCCTTTTTTTTCTTATTTTCTTATATTATTTTAGCTAATTGCCGAAATATTAAACGTTGAAAAACCGCAGGACTAAAAGTAAGGTAAACAACATTAGTAAACGGCAATTTGCTGATATGACAACGCCGTCTAGACAGCTAAGGTCAGAGTCAGGGTCAGAGTGAAATTTGTTTTCATTTCTTTTTTAAATGTCTGCACCTGCAATGCCTTAAAAATTAATTATTTTAGTAGCAACACACACAAATGTAGGGGGAGTTGTATCCAAGAACAACGCCCACAAACTAGAGGAAATTGCAGTGAGGAATACCGCATCGAAAATGATTGTGCAGAATGCTCGAATGAACAAATCTGCCGGGCATTATAGTATATTGAGCTCACTTTGTCGGCATGGCACCCAGCAGGTCCTAATGGCACTGATCCCGAGTAGAACGTGCGGCGAATTGTATTTATGTAGGCACGCCAGGATAACGCAGCTACGTGTCCTTTTTTAGAGGCTGCCAGTGGGTGTGCTGCAGACTGAACTGGATTTTCCTTGCAGCATTTCTTTGGTCTTTGGGTAATGCCCGCAATGTGTGTGGAAAATACATTAGAACGCCGAGTACAGTTGCCGTAGAAAGTAGGGAAACATGTGTTGTACATAGGACACTTCTGGACTTTAGATAAGTTAGAGACACTTGAATTATTATAGCATATGCTACAAGCACTTTAACAGTTGCCTCAAACAACTGGCTGCTCTTTTTGCTGAAAATAGTAAGCAGTAAAATCAATGACAGTTGGTACTTAGGTAATTCTTTAGGCTTCTCGAAGGAAAAATGGATCAGGCATATGGTAAAGGAGTAGGGCTACTCAGTTGACTTTATAGACAGTACAGATTTCCAAGTATTTTCTCAAACATTTCCTTAGGAAATTCTAAATTTCAAAGTCAATATTTTTACATTTCCCATCAGCACTTTCAATTTGATCTCAGCTGAACCCTTTCGTCCTTATTGACCTAACAGAAGTTCTTCTCTTCCCTTCACTCGTATCTCATAACTCACTTCCCACGCTAAAACCACTTCCGTTTGCATAAGACCCAGGCAAATCATATACAAAATCTCTGAAGATTCCCACACACAATCAGCGCAAAGGATGGATTATGCAATGCACCTGATACACCCTCAACTGAACTCATATTCAACATTCAGATACTACAGTTTTGGCAGTGTCAGTGTTAAGGGTGCCTTCGGCTGCTGGGGATCCCTCGCTTCCGTTAACAGAAATCTGATAAAAATCCGTTTCAACAGCAGCCAATTAAAAACATGTTGTTTCTAACAAACGAAAGGATTAAACACTAGCAATTGGCACTTGGCCAGCTGTTGAAAAATCCTTGCCAAAAAAGAAGAAATATTTCAAAAAGATTCACACGGAAGTAGAGCCACAAACAAATCTCTGTAAATGTTGAAACTTCGTGTAGCTGTAGAGCAGCTGTTTCTGTTTCGGTTTCTTCAGCCTGGGAAGTGTTGGCTTTTCTATGGAGAGACGCATCTAGTGGCAAAGTACCTGCTGCATGCAACATGTGTCTGTGTGTGTGCGTGTGTGGGAAGCACACATGTCCTTCTGCATTGTGAAGGATCTATCTATCCACAGATTTCGAGTTTTTGTTTTGCATCAAATCAAACATGAAAATTTTCATTTCGTTTCTTTGTGTTTTGTTACATTTGCATCCTGTGGGAAACACGGCCAGTTCCTGAGCATGAGAAAAATCTATAGAAGGCACCTGCTTCAGGACTAGCATTGATCAGAATAGCTAGACAAAATCTTAAGAAAACGAAGAAAGATACTTGGTTTTAATCTCCATGCAAAGCAGATACAGTTCTGCGGCTACTATAAGATACTATTTTATAAGCAGCAGAGTTGTGGGAGATATTTTACATGCACTATACAGTTGAGCAAGAAACTGAACTGAGCTCTAGATACATTTTGAGTATTTTGGAAACCAATAGATTCTTTTTATGAAACAAAATTCATGTCATATTTTTCTTTTAGATATTGTGTAATTTTGCTTAAGTAAACAGTTTGATATACTCAGTTTTCTGCAGTCTCTTTTAAGCTGAGACTAAGCAAGAACTATTTCCAATCGCAAGCTTAGTATTTCATTTATGGCAACCTTTTTTCTCAGTGTACTGGACTCCGTAGATACTATTTTCTCTGTAAATAATGATTTTTGGCAGTGTCTGCCTTTAGAAGCAGCTGCAACACTTGACTTTAGTCCAAATCTGTTTCGCTAAAAAGAAAAACATCCGGCCAGAGGCCCACAGACCGGCACTTGTTCGCTTCATTTGGTCCTGCTGGTCCTGCTGGCGACAAATATCCTTATTTGCATAGCGTGGGCTAAGCGCAGGAAATGTCCGCAAAGCAACTGCAACTACAACAATTACAACAACTACAACAACTACCTGCTGCCTCAGGCGCGACGTTGTTGTCCTTCGCGCAAAACCGGAAGTAGTCAAGGCTCAAGGTGCAAAACAAGACGCAGCAGCAGCAGCAGCGGTGGCAGCAGCGACAGGAGCAGCATGTGCATGATGGATGCCCATGAGAGACTGTGCAACCAGGGATAGAGATGCCGAGGGATGCGTAATTTGATTCGCATTCATAGAACACTCGCTCCACCCGCGCCTTTTGTTAGGCTGCCCAAAATGTCGGAAGGAAGTAAGTGCCTTGACGAAATTCCCACGAAACGCTGCAAAGCTTCAGCCAGGATCCACAGGATCACTTCCGGTTTCATTCAGTTGTTTACGCGATATTTTTACGCATTCGCATCGCAACGTTTTGTCCTCGATTGAGGCAAACACATTTATGAATGAAGGAGCCAAACGAGTTATGCTGTTTCATAACAGGATGTTTACGAGTATACACACTGGTCACTGGGCAAGGACATACTACTTCATTCAGCTTTAGCTTTTGGCGCAACATGTGCCCGAATTCCTGGAATCATTTGAATATCCTTCAAATTCCGGGAATTGAAGCTGCAAAGTTTCTCTTGTGAGAACTGAAACTAGTATAAGAGTATATTTAATGAATATATTTGATGCTCTATATATAAATAGTAAAATATATTTTTATAAAATAAGCTATAGTTAGTTTAAGGTATCTTTGCTATAATTTCATTATAAATTTAATGCTAATATTGGGACTTGATGTGCCTAAGAAATAGAGTTCTTTAAAATATAATTTTATAATATAATCTATAGTTAGTTAAAAATATCTTAGCCATATTTTAATTATTATTGTAACGCAGCTAAAAGTCTCTTTAAAAAGTCAAAACAAATCGCTTACTTTAAACTATATTTATTTGTTATTTTTTCACTAAAACATTGCTAAAAATAATGTTATTTAAACAGGCACAAAATAATCTCAAAGTAAATTAAACAAAATTAGATATTTTAAACTAAATAAATTGTAAAATATGCTCTTCTTTATTTTTGTTATTTTACTTACGTTAAATTTAGTAAATAAAACAATAAGAAACTTAGATTTGTTTTAGCATAAATTGTGCATATTTTGAAGATACTTTTTAAACGCATTTAATACGTAATTTTGTTAAAACATTGCTTCACTTTCCACTAAAAACAATAATTAATAAAAATATCCACAGGTTGCCATATGAAATATGCTTTAATTTTCGTTTAGTGCATCCGTGGCATGCCCCTTGTCCGCCTCTTTGTGGCAGATTGTCACCGCAACGCCACGCGCCTAATTTTTACCAGTTTTTTTTGCCAGAGAGAAAAGAAACTGATAAAAAATATACTACAAGTAAAAATAAAGTAAAATTTATGTAAAGTGAAAGACAACGCAGAGCGAAGAGTGGAAGAGCGGAAGGGGAGCTGCAGAGGAGGATGAGGATGCGCCTGGCTCTGTGTATCTCTCTCTTTGTGTGTCCCCCTCTCTCTTTTCCCTCTCTCTGCGTTCTCTGAGTGTCTGTCTGTGGAGATCCACAGCGCCAGAGCTCCGCCGCGTGCGTGTTGGAGTACATGACCCCAATTTCTTTTGGCTGTGTATTTTTTGCGTTGTTGTTTTTTTTACTACTTCTTTTTTTGTTTTTAGTTTTATTTTGCTGATTATTCAAAACGGCAAGGTGCCCTTCGGCAGCGGCGGTGCAGCGGGCAGAGCAGAGCGTGGGGGAGCACCCTTTTTGCCAGGATGATGTATGTTGCGCTTTCAATTTGGAGCAGCAGGACATCTGTTTTGTTATCCACCAGCAGCAGCAGCAGCAGCTTTGGCTACCTGCACAGACCCAAAAAAAAAGTACACAAAAACACAACCGGTTTACAGGTGCTAACTTGGCTCTGAGACTGAAGACTGGCTCTGGCTCTGACTTCGACACCGACTCCAACTCCGACTCAGAGTCCGACTCCAGCGGGTCTTTTAGAGCCTGGCGGCCCGTTCGATTTGTTTGCCCCACAGCCCGCAGCTTTTGGCGGCCATAAATTTGTGTTTAATTTAAAAAGAAAAATAAAAACGAACACGAAAAACGAAATATTCAACAACTTTTCACTCTTTTGGCGTGAAAAAAGAGTTTTTGTTTAAATATTGAACTTCCCAAGGAGCACTTCCCCCACCCAGGTGAAATTTCTGTTGTTGTAAAATTGGGTGTTGACTTGATTGGGTTTTGGCCTTACTTCAGCTCCTCTTCTGCTTTTATGCAAATGTTTTCCTGGCCCCAAACAATCGACACGACATGTGAAATTAATGAAGAGCGATTTTATGTACAAATTTCAACAACTTTATCCGCAAATTCGCAGATTCCACATCATTTATCAGAGAATCCCACAATGTATATGATTTACACTGTTTGTTAATGCTAACTATAGCATATTAATCTTGTCCAACTACAAGGGAAATTTCTAGAGATATGTATATGTATAATTTATAATACATATAATGAGATTTTTATATATTTTTATTTTAGTATTTATTCTAACTTTCAATTTGCTTCATTATTTGTGCCTCTGCTTTCCCTCGTTTTCTACGTTTGAGCGCCAAAATAAAACTGCCAAAACCCTTTCACATGTAAATCAAGTACCATAAATAACACAGCAATCCCTTTATGCGAAGTTCCTGCGACTTATCTATGGCTCTGCTGCCCCTGTACCTATACAAAAGAGGATCAGAAATCAACCCTTTGATAACAAAGGACTCACCAGCGTTTTTTTTTTGGCAAATTTTGCGCGGGCAACACATAAAGCTGACCGTATCCAACGTACCAAACAAATATAATATTATTTTAATACATTATACTTAATATATAATTATGCTTAATTTCCTCCTAAAAAACTCTTCCTCATCGCCAGCAACCATGTTGCAGCAACACTGTCTGCACTAGCAACATTTGTCAGTTATACACTAAATAAGCGCACAAAACGCGTTTCTCTCTCTCTTCTCCCTATCACATGCGCAAGCGTAACCAACTCACCTCCTCACCGGTTGCCACAATTGGTGTTTTTGCGCCAATAGTGGTGTTTATTTCTCCTGCTAGTGCAATTCTATAGCTAGTGGCTTCAGTGTTTGTAGCCAGCACTCCAAAACTCACCTTGGCTTCGAACAAGTTTGTGCGCCCAGGCCGGCTGGCGAACAAGTTTGAGCAGAGAGCAAGCATATAGTTTTTATTGTTTGTGTGTTTGCGTGTTTGTCTGTGCGTCGCTGCAACTGTTCTCTCGCTCTCGGGGTGCGCGCGCTCTCTTGGGACCAAACACGCTGCAGCGATGTCTGTTCAAAAACAATTTCTGCTTTCATTCTGTTTTGGATTCTTGCGCTGTGCGGTTTGTTGCGGCTGATTCGTTATTCCGTTTTGTGGCCTTACGTCGTGCACATCTTTTCGGTCGTGTGTCGCGCGCGTCGCTTTCAAATTTTTGTAGCCCACAACACAAAAAGAAAAGAAGAAACGCACAAATAATATTCATGCAAATTTCGATTAAATGTGCAACGATAATTTCAATACGAATTAA
This sequence comes from Liodrosophila aerea, assembly GCA_035045005.1. NCBI lineage: Eukaryota > Metazoa > Arthropoda > Insecta > Diptera > Drosophilidae > Liodrosophila > Liodrosophila aerea. The sequence continues at coordinate 1,802,618 of JAWNNL010000753.1, forward strand.
GTGTGCAAAAATCACAAGTTGAGCTGCCCATTAATCAAAAATAATCTCATTTTTGGTGGCCAATGAAAAGTGCATGAACAAAATCAAATGGTCTTTTAAATAATTGGCAAATACAGTTTTTGCATGTGTGTGTGCGTACGTCTGTGTGTGTGTCGGTCGAGTGCGATTTTTATATAGAATACAAATACGAAAAGAAAGAAATCTACTAGCGGCATTTGCTGCCCGCCCGCCCCTCACACCCGCCGTGCGTGAGAGCACCAGAAGGCCGATAAAAAAAATAAAAGAAATCATCGAATTTTATACACCACAAATAAATGAAATCAAATAAAAATGTGGTGCGTGCACGTGTAAAGTAAACACACACCACACACACCTCACACACATATACACCATAAGAAAAACAACACAGCGACAAAATGCAAAGCGCAAAAGCAATAACAACAAATTGCCAAAGCATGTGCCGCAGTTAGGAGAAGAGAGAGAGAAAGATAAAGAAATACAATAACTATTATAATTCATGTTGTATTGTGCATGTGCGTGTATGTGTAACAGCAGCAGCAGCAACAACTCCCCACAAGGATTATTACACTAATAAAAACACACACAACAACAACAGCAACTTTATTACAACAAACACACAACATTTACAACAATAAACATGCATTGGATTAAATGTTTATTAACCGCATTCATTTGCTTCACAGTTATTGTGCAGGTGAGTTTCCATCTACAGCAACTTGTTGTTGCATTTTCTTTGGGTTCCTTTTATTTTCCTCTTTTTTTGGCTATTCCCGCTTCGCACACACATGCGACTCGGCACGCCTGCGTTTTGCAGCTGTCGCATGTGCGTGTGAGCTGAGCTTGCATGTGTGTGTGTGTATAGGACCCGCGCAAGCTTTTAGGGTTGCCAGACCGTTGAGATAAGCGAATTTAGCTTTTTTTTGCATACTGTATTTGGTATGCAGACAAAATAATATTCATGCATTTTCAAGTCGAAAACAATATTAGATTTATGCTTCTTTATTTGAAATATCTCAAATGAAATATATGCAAGTCTTTTTGCACACTCTTCGAGCTTGTTAGACTTTTTCTACTTCATAATGCAGTGTAACATGAGCCGTAGCTAAACAGCTGAGCTAACAAGGGTTGATTTGTGCTGTAGCCACCCTTCGGTAGATCGAAACTAGTTTTGGTTTTTCGCTTCAATAAAACAGGTCCATGCCGAAAATTCAACTAAAATTCAACAGTCTCTAGTCGGGCGCGCAGAGCTACCACCAACGGCGCATGCCTTGTAAATTAAAAAAAAATACTACAATATTGAAATAAAAGAAAAAACGAGAAGCTGCTCAATTTCAATATGAAACTTGAGGGGCACTCTCTGCATGTGTGTGTGTGTGTGTGTGTGTGTGTAATGGGCAACATCTGCCGCCGTTGTCGACATTTTTGCATACGGTTTTTGGCTACACTTTGCGTAGGTCAACGTCAACACATGCGCAGCAGCGGCAGAGCATCACTTGCTGCGTGTGAGTGTGTGTGTGTGTGTGTGAGTGTTGTGTGTGTTTCATTGATCTTTAACGCCAACCAGCATCCCTTGGCATTGCATGTGGCTCCGCTACAGTTCATGCCACTGCTCCTCTTTCCCGCTGCCTGTCTGTCTGTTCGCCACAGCTTTGACACGTTGCGTGCTTTACTTTCGGTCTTTTTTTCTGCTGTTTATTCTTTTTTCTGTTCCTTTTAGTTGCTAATTTTAACTGCCTTGCAACCTCCTGCGGTCTTGCACCAGCTGAAAAATATTATCAGCAAAAAATGCAGCTGTTGTCGGGAATCGGAATCGGAATCGAAGCTGTCTGGCAGCACTGAATTTCAAAGCTTAGAAAAAGCTCTAACTCACTGTCTGCCTGTCTGTCCGTCCGTCCCTTCGCGCCTTGTTCCACTGCTTTGCACCTCATTCTCATTCTCCCATGCTGCGTTTTAATATCATTTAACTATCAAATAACCGTACTTTGTCCGTCTATCCCTCTGTCTGTCTCTCTGTCCCTTCGTCTGCTTATCATGCAGTAATTGTTTTTGCTTGCGCTGGTTCTTTGCCGTTTTTTTTGTTCTTCTTCTCATTTTCTTGTCTGTTTTGTATTTTATGCAATTTTCATATTAACATTGAATGAACGAATGCATGAATGACGCAGTCGCTGCCTCTGCCTCTGCTTCTTCTTCCCCCCTGCCTCCTCTGTCTTTAGCTTTGGCTCACTTTATAACATAATTAATTGCAATTTAGAAACCACTGTGCGAGGGTGTAGCTTAACTCCCACACACACACTCGCACACACACACGCAGTGGGAGAGCAACAGAAGCTGTTTCACTTGCGCTTATAACTGTTTCCCAAGCCCGTTGTTAACGGTTGATTATGATGATGAATTTAAATGATTAATAAACAATGTAGCAAAGCCAAAGGGCAGACGATGTTGTCTCTCTCTCTCTCTGTCTCTGTAATGTGCTCCCTCTGCCCTTTTTTCTCTTTAGCAAAAGTAATGCAAACACCTGTAGGGAGTCAAATGTAGTAAAATTACGACTGAAATGCGTGCCTAGCATACATGTGTGTGTGTGTGTGTGTGTGTTGTAACCCACAACGTTCAAACTGTCAGTCAGTCAGTCAGTCAAGCAGTCATTGTAAGTTGACGTGAAAGACCCAGCGCAGAAATGGCAAAGAGTGCGGGGAGAGGGAGGCTCTGCAAGGTGCCTAACTAGTCGCGTCAGGCCTGAGTGATCACAGTGAAACAAAAACAACAAAATGTAGAATAAAGAAGACGGCAACAACAACAACAACACCGTTCATATATACAGTATAAATTTACCATAGCTCGTAAAAAATAAAAGCCAACTCTAAGCAAACTGAGTCAAGCAAAAGGTAAACAATGCAACGCACTATTTTCTAACACTTTTAACAAGTGTCTTTTCCGTCTGTCCCCCCTCGTCTCCCTGTCCCCCTGTCCGGGCTTGGGATAACTCTAGCTTGGCATTTTTAGCTTTCAAGTTCGCCCTCCCTGTGTCGGCCTGTCTCTGCTTCTTCCTCTTCCTCTTCATGCTCTTCTTATTTATGTGTGTGTGTGCCCAAAAGGTCTTCAAGCGTAATAAAGTTCATAGTTGAAGGCAAAAAAAAAAGGAAAATAAATAAGACAGACAAAAGAACTATAACAAGTGTTGGAAAATTATTTATGTCTAAAGAAATTTTCCAGCCAGCAGGGAAAAGCGAGGAAATTTAGTTAAATTTGGCGAAGGGTGTTGAAAAAATTACTTGAATTTAAAATTATGTATGAAAATGGTAAAAATTTAAAATAAAAAGCATTAGAAAATGTTGTGAATGTTTTATGCAAACTAATTACGAATTAGGAAGCAGTAAAAGTAAAGAAAATATAAATAATTCTTTAGTGAGTGTTCTAACAAGGGGTTTATAATAATAATCAGGCCTGTTTCCATTTTCGAAAACCTTCAATCGATTTACGTTTAAAAAAAATGAGATTCCTAAATTCTATGTATCGTTTTCGAGAAATGAAAATGTTTATTGTACTTACACATGAAGCTAATCTATTTCGAAATGGACCAAATATGCAGCTAATCGAAAACGATGAATTGAATTTTGGAACCCCCTTTTTATTTTTTTAAAAGTAAATCGAATAAGAATAATTTCACAAATGCTGGAAAACTGTTTAAAATATTCTTTTTGACTCGCAAAATATCGAATGCAATTAAAAAAATTACAGCGCTAAGAAAAATATACGAAAAATAATTTACACTCTGCTACAGCATTTAGTTCAGCTGCTTTAAAAATGCCAAAAATATGTGTGAGAAAATATTGAATAAGTGTAAATGGTGTCAAATGTTGTTGTAGAAAAGTATTCGTGGTTTTCTTTTAAGTTTGCACCGTTTTCTGTTGCTTCCCACCAAACACGTGCATGAAATGTGTGTGTGCAAGTGTGTATGTGTGTGAGTGAGTGTAAATGTTTCGGTGTTATGCAAATTGATTTGCTTTGTACATATTTTGACAACTGTGCCTGCACCTTTGTTTTTTGTGTGCGCTTTGCTGCTTTTTTTGTTTGCATCTTCTTTCTATTTTACTGTGCGTGTGTGCGAGTGTGTGTGTGTGTGTGCTGCATATCAAATAGTTGTTAGCTACAGCTACAGCTTCAGTTTGATCCCCACTTGTAGCTGTATCTCTTTTTTGTGTTTGCAGCAACTTCTTATTTTTATTTTTTGCCCTGCACTTGCCTCTTAACCTTCCTTCCGCTTATTGCTTTTTCTAACATTTCTTTTATGCGCAGAGCTTTTTATTAATTCAGTCTCGAGTGGCTGTCCGTCCGCCTGTCTGTCTGTCTCGCATCAGCAACGCATCATTGCTGATCGTCTATTAATTCTTCTTTTTTTTGCGCACTCTGTTATGCTCTTCTTCAAAGCGCCGTTGAAAACAAGTTTTTCTTCTGCGCTCTCTGGCTGCCAGCTGCACTTTGAAAAAGCACAAAAAAGCATCCACAACACCAACAACAACAACAACAAGAGTAGCACTCGAATTCACTTTTAAGTCACGTTTTGCTCTTTTTTTGTCTCTTTGGCTCCAAACACCAGCTGACAACAACAACAACTGTTATCGAGAGAGCGCACCAGAGAGAGAGAGAGAGAGAGAGGGACTCTTACGCTCTTTCAAATATGGCTGGCTCTGCACACACTGCATGCACTGCTGCTGCCGCTGCTGTTGTTGTTGCTGCTGTTGTTGTGCCGCTTCTTCACCTGGCGTTTGCTGCTTACACCTTTTGCTGCGCCTGCGTCTGTATGTCATTCTGTCGCTTCGTCGTTCTGTTCGTTCGTTCGGTCGGTCGGTCGGTCGGTCGGTCGGTCGGTCGCTCGTTCGTTCGTTCGCTCGTTCGTTTGCTGCTTCGTTCGTTCGTTTGTTCGTTTTAACCATCAATGTTGACCGGCAAAATCGTATGCCGTGGGAAACAATTCGGTTTTACTTTACGTTTTTTTTTCTTCTGTTTCAACTTCAACGTTTTTCTTTCGCCTGCCTGTTGCTGCTGACGTCGCTGTCGCTGCTGCTGCTTCTTTTTGTGCTGCTCTTTTGGCTTCGTTTTAGCCGTGTGTTGTTTTGTTTTTGTTGCTGCTTATTAATGCACGTTTTGTTGTCGGCGTCGCTGCTACTGCGCTGCCGCCGCTGCCTGCATTTGAGTCTGTGCGTTTGTTGCTTAAGTCTTTCCTTTTTACGTGCAGTTCTCGTTGCTTTGTTATTGTCTAGCTGCCTGCCCGCATCTATTAAATGTTTTGCATGCTGCTTGTATTATTTATGCAGTTCGATACAAGCAGTACATATATCTTATGACATTCGCTTATGACTTCATTCGCACTCAATTACAATGGGCAACGCGAGCAATGTTAGCGCCATCAGTAGACACTCAATTAAATGTTAGTTGAGCAGCTTTGCTACACTTTTTGTTCACTCTTTCCTCACACACACGCTCGCACACTCTATAAGCTGGCTCTTTGGGCCCCCAGTGGATTACACCTGTGCACAGCATCATCTCAGAAGTGGCAGAGGGGACGCACTTCTGCTTAATTGAGCAATTAAACACCCATGTTCAGACAAACAGATGAGGAGGCAAAGCAACAACAGGCTAAACAATAAAAGCTTCCCAAGCTGCCACATGTGGAGCAACTATGGTTTTATGACGTGTGTGCGTGTGTGAGTGTGTGTGCGAGTGTGTGTGCTCTCTGCCCATGTCTTGTTAACAATTAAATTGTCATTTTAACAAGCTTCACTTGTTGTTGTTGAAATGTTAATTGCCGAACAGTTATAGAAAACGGGCAGCAGCAACAGCAGCAGCAGTAACAGCAGCAGCAGCGGCAATCAGAGCAATAACTCTAGTGCGCCTATTTTTGGGCATTGCCTTCTTGTTGAGAGTTGCGTAGTTTCTCAATTTCTCAGTTTTGTGGGCAGTGTATGGAGCCGCCATTTATGGCTGGCTGTCAACTCATAATTATCAAGTGGAGCACAACTCTCAACTCCCATATATATCCCTAGAAACTGTCACTCACTGGCTAAAAATAAGTAGAGACCAGAAAGGGAAAATATCCTGCACAATATTTGTATTTCCATTTAGACAACTTCTGATAAGTTTCTATCAATCTGCTTACACGCGTTGACCTATTTAGCTAACTAATTCGATTCACACCTAAACTCGTTAGGAAACAAACACGAATTAATTGAGAAATTTATGATGTGGAGACTAACCACAATAAAGAAATTTGCAAACTTGAATATGCAGATGGCGGCGCTTCAAATAAACCAAAGCCCAAAAACAAAGTCAATAAGACTCGAGACTCGAAGAAGTAAAAGATTGAGATCGGTCTTTCTCTTGCGACTCTTAATATTTCATAAGCCACTTTTGTCCTTAGCATGGGTCCACAATTGCCACTCGATACGGGGAACAGTGGACTGGTGGATTGGTGGATTGGTTTGGTATTTGCTGAAATTCCACAGTTGCCGAGTGCATACTTGCCTTTGTTTTTCGGGCTGGCTGGTTGCATGCCACATGTTGGCAGATTTATTGTTGGCGGGATGCTGCATTCTTTTGCGCTACCTTTTCGACTGTGTGTGTTTGTGTGTGTGTGTGTGCAACTGAACTGAAATGAATTGCTTTTTAATTTGATTATACTAATGCCCCTCCCCCTCTCCTTTTCGTCTCGTTCACAGGTTCACAGTTCCGGCAATTTCGAATTGCGCCTGAAATACTTTAGCAATGCGAACGGCCGGGACAATGAGGGCCATTGCTGTAGTGGCGAAACGGATGCGACGACGGGCAAGTGCATCGGCACATGCAAGACGAGATTTCGCGTATGCCTGAAGCACTACCAGGCCACCATAGACACCACATCGCAGTGCACCTATGGCGATGTGGTGACGCCCATTCTCGGCGAGAACTCGTTCAATCTGACGGATCCGCAGAGCTTTCAGAACAAGGGCTTTACGAATCCCATACAGTTTCCGTTCAACTTTGCCTGGCCGGTGAGTACATTATTTAAAATTTTAATATTTTATTCATATATAATATCAACCAAGTACAGTTGATCAAAACTGTAAGATATAGATATAGATAGTTGTAATTTAAGTTTAAAATTTAAAAAGTAAAAAGTTTAAAATGAAAGAATTAAAATTAAAATGGTCCAGCATTTGCTGCATGGATTGGGGCAAAGCCAGAACAACCCAATCAGACCAACGTTAGTAGTTAGTAAGATTAGATAACTTAATTTGGTATGTTCAATGTTAAAAGGGGATCTCAGAATAAAGGATAGTCATGCTAAGGAGACAGTTGAGGATTAGTTGGTGAAGTTAGTTGTACTACGAAAATGATTAAAGAGTGAGGATTTAAGAATATAGTTTAGCATATAGTTTGTACTACTAACTAATTAATTGTGGATTGAACCAAGTGTAAATACTGTAGACTTGGTTGATTCATGTCTCTGAGTGCTATAATTAGACAGCCCATGAGTCACTCACTCTGTCAGTTAGTCAATAAAAAGTGCGCAGTGTTGTCTGATCTCTCTCTCTCTCTCGATCGTTTACGTTTTTCCTTTAGTTCTCTGCGCTAATTTGTTTGGGGGCTTTTTATAGCCGTAGAGCGCATGTGTGTGTGCGAGTGTGTGTGTGTGTGTGTGTGTGCGCGTATTTCCGCCCGTAGCTCAGCTGTGTCCTTGTCAAGGGTTGTTGGCGCACACACATCTGTCGGCTATTAAAGTGCGCTGAAAAACGCGTGCGCCACGCCATGCCACACCAAGCTGCACCACGCCACGGCCATGCCACATCGCGTCGCACCACCAGCCAGCGACAGTTTCCAGTTGGCTGACTGAGGGATTCTTCGCTGCTTGCAACCCCTGTGTGGCATAAAGTACGTTACTTTTTTATACCTTTGCTCTGTCCGTCTGTCTGTCTAACTGTCTTGTTGACTTTGGCTTAAGCTTGGCAGATTTGCAATTTTGTTGTAGTTGCTGCCACACTGCTCAGCCCCACACGTGTTTGCTTAATAAATTGTTGAAATGTTCAGCAATTCCCTTGCAACTGCAACATTCTTCAGTTGCTTTTTTCTTGAGCTCTGCTTTTTATGCTCCACTGGCTAAGAAGTATATATAGTGTATATATGTGTGTGCGATATATATAGTGCGCTATAACAGTATGTGGCTGTGGCATGCCACATGCATTTCTTAATTATAAGCAGCGTATTACAGGCCACACGCTGGCTCTCCCTCTCCGCCTCTCTCTCTCGATCGTTCTCACTGCCTTCCTTCGCTCTGCTGAGAGAGCGGGCTTACCTTGTGGCTGAAAGTTACTCAAGCTGCAACCCGCTTGGCATTTTGTAACGTATTTCTGTTGCTGCGCCCGCAGCGTGTGCGGCATTACTTAAGGGGTGGTTTTTGAGGCACTCTACCTCTCCCTACTCCCCCCCTGCCAGTGAGTGTGTGAGTGTGTGTGTGTGTATGCACTTTACTTCCTAATTGTTTGCTGTGCCTCTGCGCATGTGCAGCGTCACTGTTATTATCATTACACACACACACACACACACACACACACGCAGAGTGAAGTGGCAAAGTCATGCTACACCGCTTGCCCCCTCCCCTTCTCCACCCCTCCCCCCACATTGTCTAGTTTGTTTCTATATCTAGCTAGAGCTCCGCTGTTGGCACGTGAAATGCGCCAGTTGCGGGCTTTTCAGTGAAAAGCGCCGGAAAATTTATGCATGTTTATGCATGCAAAATGCAATTAGCTAAATTTTGTAACAAAAAGCCAGCAGCAGGCACAACAGCCAGGTCGTAGCACGTGCCAAGTCGTAGGCCTAATCACAGGCGCTAAAGTTAATCGTTAGCAAAGGGGATTTCTAATCTATGTTGCATAGTGTAAGTGAGTGGCGTCTATTATTGACATTTGCCAAAGAGGAAGTGATCTATTTAAACAGAGCTCTGCCCCTCCCCCTCTCCCACTGCCAACTTTAAATATTTCTAGGTCAAACTATAAACTTAATTATAGTAAACGATGAGTCGTTGCTGCAACTAATTTTAATGTTGCACTTAATTAAAACAAGGCATGGGCACGGGGCATGCCACGCACCACACACCACACACGCCACACTGAGATGTGCCACTGCTCCCGCTGCATTGGGGGTTGTCGTGTTGCCGCCCCACCGCGCCTCGCCGAGCCCCGCCCCAACCTCCCATGCAGCTGCTGTGCCTAAAAATAGTCAACGACGCTCCTCAACTGTCTGTGGCTCCTCTTTAAGTGTGTGTGTGTGTGTGTGTGTGTGTGTGTGTATTGAACTTTGTTACTTCTGTCTGTCTGCGTGTGTCTTGTCTTCTCTTGTCTTGTCTTCTGTTGCATGTTGCTACGTGGCTGCCACTCCTACTCCACTCGGATGCGCCCTATGCATTTGGCATGCACTTCACCCTATGCTGCAGATATTGACGTTGATATACAGCGCCATTGCACGCGATACACGTGTGTGTGTGTGCCAGAGTGTGTGCGAGTTCGTGTGTGTTTGTCGCTCATTTATTTTTGGAGCTCATACATATGTTTTGGCCCTATGTATATGTGCTTTACTTATGCACATAAATATAACTTTTCTGTCATCATTATAATGCCACATAAAAATCTGCAACTAGTTGTGGCTTCATCCAGCTAAAAAATATTGTATTAGATGCAGGAAAAGTCTAGTGAATGATTCAGCGGAATAATATAATATCTAATAGGAATATCTTAATACTAAATGTTGGTAGTAAATTCTGCTTAGGTCAACATAATTCTATTCATTCGTATTCTATTCTATGAACTGTTTATTTTATATAATAGCTGTCTGTGATAACACTTTATAAACTGATTCTTCCAACTCCACTTTATCACACTTGTTTTGTGTCTTTTTTACCACAAGTTCCTTACTTCCCTTTCCCTTCTACATCTCTCTTAACTCATATGAACTGATATTCCGCTATAAGTTCAATACTTCATCGACTGTTTCCCACAGAGTTTTGCATTAAAAAAATAGATACATATATGTAGAATAAATGTGGCTTAAACGCTTGATTTGATTCGTTGCGTTTCGATTGAATGTGAATGAATGTGAATGAATACTGCATGAATACACTTGGGCTGATGATCTATGTCTGATTTGTTTCCTGTCGAGCCCATCAACTTTATGTTTATTTCTTTTATTTACTCTTTTCTGCTGCCAATGCAATTTTCAATGTCTGGCCACACCAAAAGCAACTCCAAATCGCTGCAGCTGGTTATGCAATCAGACGGACGGACGGACGCATGGGCTTATCAACTAAATTAATTCTACATCTGCCGCCCACACACTGCAACAGCAGCAGCAGCAATCGAAAGTTAGTCATTTACATGCAACAGCTGAGCGTGTAGTACGTAATCAACGCCCAGTCAAGCAGGCTAGTGTATTAGTGAGTGTATTAGTATACGTATTAGTGTGTGTATTAGTGACTGCTTTGGCATTGGTGTTAGACACCTCTGCAGTTGCTGCCAGACGACAATACGCATAAGTGCATTTTTTTGGTTTTTCTTTTGAGTTTGAGTTTTGTGTCATCTCTGCCGGTTTGCTGCCCCTTGCCCCTCCCCCTCCCACCACTTGTTGCATTTGTAATCAAGTGTGAATTGAGGGCGCTGCCAAGTTGCCAGTTGCCAGTTGCCAAGTTGCAGTTGCCAGTTGCCAAGGCATTTGCATTTCAAATGCTGTTTGAAGTTTGTTTTTTTGGAGAGACTGGCTCTCAGTTTCTCTCTCTCCAGGTTAGCTCTCGTGTGGGCGGCGTTTGCTGTCATAATCTGTTTATAATGAGGCTCTGTGGGCTGTGGCATACGAATTGCTATTCCAATTCCAATTTGCCAGCCATTAGCTCTTTCAACTCTCATGGCGATGGGTATCTGTTATAAGTGCACTGCAAACTGTTCATTTCCCGTTTGATAAGAAAAATGTATTAACTTTCTTTTCTCTCTCCTCTTCTCCTCCGCAGGGCACCTTCACGCTGATCGTCGAGGCCTGGCATGATACCAACAACAGCGCCAATGCGCGCTCCAACAGTAAGTACTAAATTATAATTTAATTCCAAATTGAGAAGAGTGTATCTTTTATCAGCAGCAGAGTATCTTAGTATCTTATATGTCGTCGCACATCCTGTGACGTTTTTAATTGCTTCCTTTGGCCCAAAAAATGTATGCATAACTTCCTGCTGATCGAAAGCTGTCAAAAATGGCGACACCTGATATCTGGATATCTGCCTCAACTCAAATTTCTAGTTTCACTAACTGCACAACTAACTAAAGTTCAGCCTGTGCGTGTGTGCGAGTGTGTGTGTGAGTGTGTGTATAAGATTTCCGGCACTTTGTTTGGTTTTAAATAACACGCAAGTTTAGCACCGGTTACCGGTTAAGGGATAAACCACGACGATCGGTACCGCACTCCCTCCCTCTGGGCTGAGTTGTCGCCTTTTGTTGTCTGTCTGTAGTCCGTTGTCCGTTTGTCTCTTGTCTGTTGTCGGTTGTCTCTTGTCTGCCTTTGCCTTGAAACGGAAGTGTGCTGAGGTCGCCTCGGCGTCAGCATTGTCTCATTGGCTTGGCTTGTGTCTCTTCTTGCCTCTGCCTCCTTTTTGTTTTTGCGTTGTGCTTCAACACGAACTAGTTGCAGGACTTTCGGTATGTACACTGTAAAAAATGCTAGAAAAAAACCCATTGTGTGTGGTCGCAGGACATTTTATTCTTCTATCAGAAATGTTTTATTTTATTGCAGCAGGTTTTCCATTTGCTGCCAGAGTTTTCCCACACAAAATGCTGTGCTACCTGCCCGAGTGTCTTACCTGCCAGATTTATGTACAATTTTCCTATGAATTTTCTCTTCTCAGCCAGCGTTTTCTTTTCTTTCCACTTCTCCTTTACAATTTCTATTTATAGTGTGCCTGGCTAATAGATCTTTATCGTTTCTATAGCGCACTTATCTAGTCCCCTACTCACTCCACTCCCCCTCTCCCCCCTCTCCTAGTGGTCTGCTCTTTTGCAATTTCAATTTGCAGTCGCTGTACGCGCTTGTCAAGGATTAATTTCATTATTTAAGAGTATGTTGTTGCTGTTGTAGACGATCTCCCGCATACTTGAAGCTGCATAGCAAGTTTACGCCTGTCTCGAGATCGAGTGCGTTGCATTGGGCCAACGCAGCTCTGGCTCATTTTCTTTTCCTTTTTGTTATATTCATTTAACATAAATTACATACAAAAAAGGCAAAGGAATCACACAGCACAGCACAGCAAAACGCAGCACAAAGAGTAACCTGCAACAACATGTGGCAGCTGGACTAAGGCGGAGGAGCAGGGGATGCAACTCCCTGTGTGTCTGTCGCTTGGTTTGTGGCGACCTTTTCGCCAGGTTCTGCCTGCAGGCAAGAGGCCAACAGTTGTACGCCTGCCAGCCGCAGCCTGAGGAGGACACAGAGAGCCCAGTCAGAGTCAGAGAGAAGAGACTTGACCGTCCGCCCGCCGAAAAAGCAGCAGAGAATCAGCAGAGGAGGAGGAAAAAAAGAAAAACAAAAACCAAACAGAGTTCGTGCAAGGTGATTCTCTGCTTGATGCGTCGAAATCTTTCAACTCATGCTCTTCAGATTTTCGCGTTCTGCTGCTGCTGCTGCTGCTGCTGTTGTTGTATTCAACTATCCCTACCTACCAATTAATCTCTGCCAATGCCAAAGTTGTTAGTTGTTGTTGTTGTTGCTGTTGTTGTTGCCTGGCGATGTTGTTAAAATGCTTATCTTTTAATTTTAACTCATTGGATCAAGCGGCAGCCCAGCAACAGCCACAGTCGCAGCCGCAGACACTCTTTGGGGCAGCTTGTGTTGTAGCTGCCACAAAAGCAAAACTTGTTGCCGCCGTCGTCGTCGTCGTCGTCGTCGTGTGTCTTGATAAAATGGTATTTTATAAATTCCTTTAGCAGAAGTCAGCTCTCTGCGACGACGACTAAATATTTGCCGTTCTTCTTCTTAGTCTTGATGTTGTGTTGGAGGCCTTACACTTAAGCCTTTAAGCCTTGCCCCTGTCAGGGAGTCAAGTTTGCAAATTCTGCTTCTTTCTATGCCGCTGCGGCTGCTGCTGCTGCTGCTGCTGGCTCTTGTAGCAAATTTGTTGCACACAAATTTCACTCATTTGTTTGGCCAGCAGTTTAGCATAATTTCACACAAAAAGCTAAAGCAATTGCTGGGAACATATTTGCACAAATCTTACAGCTGCTAAAGTTGTGTAATTATGTGTGATGTTATGGCACAGTTTTTCAAATATTCTTTGAGAAGATATTCTTAAGAATATATGAGATAACATGACAATAATAATGAGAGAAGGTCAAATTTTGGCGTAACGAAATTTCAAAATTCTTTTACTTTTGGCAAGGAAATTTTATTTATTTTTGTGGCACATTATAAGAAATTTTCTAAAAAGTTTTATTGTGGGTTGCATCCGACGGTAGCTTTTCGAGTTTTTTGCTTCTGATTTTCATCCCGAAAACCTTTGTTTTCTTATATCTTTATTTAGTTAATAGATAAGCCAAGCTAGCTATGTATTTCCGCGATTAACACCACTGAGCATTAATCATGTCAATTTGCAGGCTTTTCCAACATTTTCAAACATTTTCAATAATTGCGAAAGTTGTCACATGCAACTTTTCACTTTATGCGCTTGTTTTATTTCTACAGATAATTAAAAAAAGAGAAACAGAAAAATGCCATTTTGCGTAAATATTTGCACATGAGTTTTCTATATTTATTTCTATTTGTTTGCACACACACGGATACACACAACAAACACACACACACACACATGGATAACTGGCCAAACTGGACACCGAAAAAGTTGCATTCAAATTTGTGCGTTTCGCTTGAAGCGTTGCCGGTGCCGTCGCCTAATAACCTGTCATGCCACAAATCGAATGTGTGTTAGTGTGTGTGTGTGTTGCAAATAGACACACACACACGCACACACTCGCACTTTTGGAGTTATCAACTCATACAGTCACACACAATTATATGCTCTTGCACTTTATTTATTTGCCATGCATATTTCTGTGGCAAGTTTCGAGCGTGTGTTGCATGCCACGTCAGGTGAGCCAAGGCACACGACTGGCTTAGAATTTTTCCCAACTATTTTCTGTTATACATATTTGCTGGTAATTAATTAGTGGCTTATGGATATGGCTTAGGCAGGCTAACAACCAGTTGAGCCGCTTGTCAATGTTCAATTAGCTTTGTTTTCGGAGCTCTGCATATTTTGGCCAAAATAAGTCAAAGCGCCCCCCAGTGGCTGCCCCCTCTCCCTGCCCCCTTCTCGTCACTTGCACTTTCGCTCAGCTACTGCTAGAGCTGAGCTGAACTGCCTTTACTTTTGCTTTTCACCTGGTTCTAGAGCTGAGCGCATTTAGCATTAACTAAATATACATACATTTACTATGTATTAACGCTTTGGCATTGCCAGAGATTTATGCATCGTTTTTTATGCATTTTTATGTGCTTTGTTGTTTTATTTTACTTTTTGCTAAACTAAACTCTTGGCTGTGACTGTGGCTGTGGCTATGGCTTCGACTTGTACTTCAGTTTCGACTTGGCTGCCTGCAATTCGAATAGTCATGCACCTGCAATTTACTTTATAGACCATGGCATAATGTGGCTACACACACAGATACACCTTTGAGCACACACAGATACACAGAAACAAGTTGCCATCCAATAGTTTCAGACCGGTCTCTCAGCCTCAGCGAACAGCTGAAACTTCTTCTGACTCTCAGTTGGTCGTGTGTTGCATGGCTGACTGGCGGTCGGTCTGTCCCCCTGCCCGTCTGTCTGTCTGTTTGTGTGTCTGTTGCCTTGTTGCACGTTGCAAATACCAAGTACCTCTACCCCCGACTAGTCGCATACCTTTGCCAGGCCAGGCACTTGACTTGTGCTATACACATTTCGATTTGAATTTGGCTTTTTGAGTATTTTCGAATTTGGATATTCGTTTTACTTTTTTTTTGTTTTGTTTTTGGAATTCCTCACTCCAACTCCACTCCTTTGGCTGCTGTTCCAAGTTCAAGCGTTTCCCGTAAGACTCCGACTCAGACTCTAACTCGCCTGCAATTAATCATCATTAGGCTCTGGCTTTACTCTGTTTTCTTTCGAGTTTCGTAAGAGTTTTTCTCACACACCGTTTCATTCTTTTATTTCAATTACAGATCTGCTCATCCAACGGCTGTCCGTGCAACAAGTGCTGGAGGTCTCATCCGAATGGAAGACGAATAAATCTGAATCGCAACACACATGGCTCGAGTATGATTTCCGTGTCACTTGTGATCCGCATTATTATGGCTCTGGCTGTGCGAATCTGTGTCGACCACGTGACGATCAATTTGGACACTACACATGCTCCGAGACGGGCGAGATTATCTGCCTCACAGGCTGGCAGGGCACGTACTGTGATAGTCGTAAGTATCTGCAAGATGGATTTAATAATAAGCTTGATTTTAAGTACAATTTGATGCAGATGATGTTAGACTGTCGTATAGCTACTGTTTGATTTAGTTAGAATAGAGCTGAAACCGTGTATAGATACTGTTTTGATTCATAGATAGATACAGATAGATACTCTTTCATAAAGTATCTGCCAGTCATAGTATCTATAGATACATTGTGAATACAGTGATTTCACTTAAGACACAGTAACTGAAGCATCTAGATGCTGTTTGACTGATACAGATACTTGTATAGCGATACATATAGATTACCATAAGTAGCTGAACGTAAGTTAAGGTCAAGAATACGTTAGATTTGGGCCAAAAGATAAATTGTTGACCACAAACAGATTATGCTTATAGCAAAGTGGAACTATATAAGGAGTGAAGACTGTGTGTAGATGGTGTGGAGTGTCGGTCTTATAGAGAGAGGATATGGCAGATAACTACTTGACTGCCATTCGCCACAAGATGATTTTTACATTCTTCAATATTCTTGTTGTAAATGTTGTTGTTGTTGTTATGAATATTTGTTGTTGCTCTTGTTGTTGCTGCTGCTGTTGCCGCAGCTTTTGTCAAGTGGTCAACATGCCGCATTTCTTGTGCCTTGTGGCCGCACTTGACGGGCAACTCTCATTATTATTGAAAATCACTTGCTTGTCAAATCAAATGAGATGATTGTACACAAAACAAAGCAACAAGAAGATGGAGAGAAAGAGAGAATTAAAATTGTAATTATATTGAATGCGTAGAGCTGCGATGATTTGACGAATTTTCAAAATTCAAATTCAAATATCAAAACTGAACTCGAGTCGTATTCAAAGTGGAAAAAATCAAAGTCAAACAAATAAATTAAAAATCAATGAAGTTTGTTGTGGAAAAATCATTTGTCATTTGGCATGGGGCATGGAGTACATGGGGCATGGGGCAGAACAAACAGGCGCAACAAAACATCTAACGAACTGAAAACCCCGAAAGAAACGATCATCTGAGGAAGCAGCGCACAGAGATAAAACAACAACAACAACTCCAACTTCTTGGCCCTTTTGTAGTAGCTACCTATGCAGCATTTTCGGTAGAAGAGAGAGAGAGGAACTGAGTGAAAGAGTGAGCTAGAGCGAGACTGTGAATCAGAGCACACACAACCAACTGTGGAAGAGCACAAAAATCTTCCCACGCCAAGTGCAAAGGGGCCCCAGGTTCCATATGGAAGGTGTGGTGTGCATACGCATGTATTAGTGAGTGTGTGCGTGTTTTTTTTTTTTTTTTTTAAAAGGACGTTGATGCACCGCAGTGCATTCAAGTGGCCCAACGAAACCAGGCTCCTGCCTGTTTCTCTATCTTTTAACACACACCCCCTGGGACTTTCAGTTAGGTATTACAACCGGGGGAGGGTTTGGCCTTACTGGCCCGCTTCAGTGATCGACGAGGCTCGCGCCCTTTCCTCTCGCCGCAGCGCCTTCATGACTGTGGCCGCCATTGCGGTCACTGCCTCCCACTTTTCCTTCGAGCTTATCATTTGAGCGACTATGGTTTCCACCGATATCCGCTCACCCAGGATGGTCTCTAAATCTCTTCTTTCTCTCTCGAACCGCTTGCATTCCATCAAGGCATGTTCGGCGTCTTCGACCCTTTGTGGCACGCAATGGGTGCACCATGGGCTCTCCGAATGTCCGAAGCGGTGGAGGTATGCATTAAAGCATCCATGCCCGCTTAGTATTTGTGTGGTGTAGAAGTCCACTTCGCCATGCCGTCTATTTATCCATTCGGTTATGTTGGGAATTAGCCGGTGTGTCCACCGTCCGGTTGACGAGCTTTCCCATCTGCCTTGCCACTCCAGGAGTGTCCTTATCCTATCTCTGCCGCTTCTGCGTTCCTCTGCTAGCAGGTCGAAAGGTACCGCACCCGCTATTACGTGCGCCGCATCCGCAGACACTGTCCTGAACGCGCAACATACTCTGAGCGCGGAAATCCTATAGACTGAGTTCAGCCTGCTCATATAGGACCTGTGTGTTAAGGCTCTACCCCAGGTCTGTGCTGCATAGAGGCTTATCGACCTCACTATGCTGTTGAGGAGCTCCCTTCTCTTTTGCCGAGGTCCACCCGTGTTTGGCATTATCCGTGCCAGAGCCGTTGCTGCCACTGAAGCTCTACCCGCTACGTATGAGAGGTGGTCTCTGAAGCTCAGTCTATTGTCAATTTTGACTCCCAAGTACGTCATATTATTCTGGGACCGGATCGTCGTCGTACCTATTACCAGGTTAGCGTATTCGACCTTTTTCCGTGAGCTGATAAGTACAGCCTCGGTTTTGTGCTCAGCAAGTGATAGGCCTTCTTTCTCCAGCCAATTTCTGACCGTTTTGATGGCTGTGTTGGTCTGACGCTCTATTTCGTGCAGGTGTTTTGCAACCGTCACGATGGCGATATCGTCCGCAAAGCCTATTATCCGGACCCCCTCGGGCATGTTTATTCGGAGAATCCCGTCATACATTATATTCCATAATGTGGGGCCAAGAACCGAACCCTGTGGAACGCCACCTGTCACCTCATACCTCTCCAAGCCATTGCTGGTATTGTACCACAGTACTCTGTTGTCAAAGTAGCTTTCGACTATTCGGATTATGTATCCAGGTACCTTGAGTCGTTGGAGTGCAGACACAATGCTCTGCCACCTGGCCGAGTTAAAGGCGTTTCTGATATCAAGAGCTGTGATAAGGCAATACTCCTTTGTGCCCCAGAGCCAGCGTTCTCCTGCTATTGCTTCTTCCGCAATGTCCCTTATTAGGTTGGTAGCCTGTATTGTGGACCGTCCCTTCCTGAACCCAAATTGCATGGGCGATAGACCTCCCGCCTGCTCGATTGCTGTTTCCAGTCTTCCTCGGATTACCATCTCGAAGGCTTTCCCTGCCGTATCGAGTAGGCAAATGGGGCGGTACGATGATGGTTCCTCGGGTGGCTTGCCTCCTTTCGGGATCAGCACGAGTGACTGCTTCTTCCATCGAAGAGGGAAAACGCCTTCTGCAAGGCAAGTGTCAAACAACTTCATGAAGACCTCTGGGTGTGTTTCCAGGGCGGTTTTAATGGCCATTCCCGGCACCTTGTCTGGACCCGGCGCCTTGTTGGTTTTGATGCGTCTGGCTATGTCCTGTAGCTCCAGTCTTGATACCTTTGGTAAACTGGAGTTTGGCTCAAGTTCGATTATCACATTCTTCTGCTGCGCTGGGAACAATTCTCTCACTATCTTACCTAGGAAGATAGGGCATGTCGGACTCGGGCTTCTGAACGCTTTTAGCCTTTTCATCGTGAGCTTGTATGCCGCCCCCCATGGGTCCCTGTCCGCGTCATCAATCAGCTGTTGGAACGATCTTTTTTTACTTGCCTTGATCAAGCTTGACAACACTCTTCTCTTGTCCTTAAATTCGCCCTTCAGTGTTTCGGAAATAGCGCTGTTACGTGGAGCTCGCTGGTACTTCCTCCTGGCGCGGAAGCATTCTGTCCTGGCATTCGCAATCTCATCAGTCCACCAGTGGGCTGCAGGTCGTCTACGCCCTCCGTGCGCGCTCTTGGCCATAGCCGCGTCACAGGCTCTTGTAATCCTTTCCATCACCTTTTTCGCCATATCCTCAGCTGAGCCTTGTAGATCTGGTCCACTAATCATGCATTCGAACACCTCCCTATCGAAAGTGCTTGTCCTGTATGTAAACCCCCTTGGGGTGTTGAGCCGTTCAGGATTTTGCCGGATTTCGGTTATAATAGCCGAATGGTCGCTGTGGGTGTAACCGTCGCACACCTCCCAGGAGGCATAGCGGGAAAGGCTACTACTTACAAACGTGACGTCTATAGTAGAGCCTGCACTGCCCCTCCTAAAAGTCTGTTCTCTTCCCGTATTCAGTAGGACCACATCCAGGTTCGCCAATGCCTCTAGTAGAGCTTGACCCTTGCTGTTGGTCCTTACGCTACCCCACTCGACTGCCCATGCATTAAAATCTCCGGCAATGAGACACGGTGATCTGGACCTTGCGTCCTCAACTAACTCGTCCAACACTGTTTTATAGGTTTGTAGGTCCATGGATGGAGGCATGTAACAGCTGTAGAGATACAGCGATTGCATTTTAATCCTGACAAAGTAATTACTGCTTTTCTGCCCTGTCATCATTGTCGGGTTGTGTCCGCAGCTCCAAACGGCCGCTTTGCCAGTTTTGTCCGCAGCCCAAGTATTGGGGGGCGTTTGTCGATACGGTTCGCATAGGATTGCAACGTCAATCTTCTTCTCTCTGATTGTTTGAGCCAGCAGATCTTGTGCCACTCTACAATGGTTCAGATTAAGTTGATATATGCGCATCATTTTGAAGATCGTGTAACCGCCTTTTTAAAGAATGGGCACTGCGAGCTGTTTGTTGCGTGCTTGCTGTCCTGTTGTCCCTTCCTTTTGCAGAGCATGCATGCTTTTTCCTTTTTGCAGCTTTTGGCTTGGTGGCCTTTGTCTCCACAGTTAAAGCAGAGATCCTTGCAGTCTTCCTCCGAGGAGCATCTACTGGATACATGTCCGAACTCCATGCATTTAAAACAACGAATAGGCTGGATCTTCTGCCTGATTCGGCAGATCACCCATCCGATGCGGATCCTTCCTGCCTGCACTAATTTACCTGCTAGACTGCTGGGTAGCCTGAGGGTAGCTGTTTGCGTACCTCCATAAGCTGGGCGAAGTGATTGGATTGAGGACTGGTTTATGTCCTTATCTCCAAACTCTGTGAGCAAAGCCTCCAGTACTTCCGTCTCTGTGGTCAGTTCATCGATATCCTTAATCTCGATGGCTACGGTTTTTGACAGCATTCTCACCTCTGCCTTTTCTCCCAAGAGGGTGCTTACCGCCTCATGTAGGATCTTCGTGTTGGGGTCGGATGCACGTACCAGTTCAAAAAGGAGTTCGCCCTTGGTGGTCTTTCTAATTCCCTTTACGTGTTGCGCTAAGTTTTTGAGTCGGGGCTCTGATTTCACAGATCGAAGGATATCCGCATAACTCACCCCGCTTGCACCATGGACCACAATGGCGTCAGGTCTCGACTGCTGTACTCTAACCTTTCTCGATGTCACTTTCGTCCAGCTATTTTGTGGGTTAGCGCTAGCCAACGCTTTACTCGGGATGGGAGGTCCGTCCACTGGCGCATCTCCTTTACGCTTGTTAGTCCGAACGCTGTGTTCTCTAACCATATTTTTGTTAGCTTCTTCGGCTCTAGGTATCGTTGTGTCTACCATTTCTTCGCCGTTGCTCTTTCTAACCCCCTGGTTAGTCTTCGGAGGTGCCTGCTCGCTGAGGTGTCTTTGCTGCATGGTCTTATTGCTGCCTACCTCCAGTTGGTTGTAGAGGTTTGTGATCTCCTCTATTATAGTCCTCATCGGCTGGTGTATGCTCCTCCGACCTATGAGCATCTCATTCAGGAGCCCGATTTTCGCTCCAAGTTCCGAGAGTTTATTCGGATTGAGCTGTGGAGTCTTCGTGCTTTCCGCAGGTGGGACTGACTTCGACCGGGGTGCATGTGCCACAGTTAAGTGACTCTGCTTTGGTGGTGTACTCCGTTCTGCGGTTTTATTCGTCGTCTCTGGTGCTTCAATATCGGTGGCCGATTTGGCCTCTTTCGGTATTCCGTTCGCGATATTTTGGAGTCTGCTTGGCGAGTGCGAAACTCTTGGCTTCCTCGCGAATGGGTCGTTGGTTTCCGCGTACTCATCGGATTTCCGTTCTAGCCCACTCTCTTTCTGTTTCTCCATCTCTTCTCCTCCCTTTCTTCCTTCTTTTGTATTTGGTGTATTCATTTAATTGGGTCCCATCTCTAAGTCGTTGTCAGCGGTCGTTGTACAGTCGTGTTGAGTGATCTCATGGTTGTCTATGTAGCAGGGAGGCCATGCAAGGGTTGACATACTCCTTCACGGGGTCGTATGTACAGAGCCAGATCCACGTTAGTCAGGATTTTATCAACTGAGGCCTGTACTCCCAACTTAATGGGGACGAGGCGCTGAGCGTGCTTAGAGGTCAGCCACGATTTTAGCGGGACGGGGGCAGCTGCAGCATTAGCCTAGCAGTCATTTCGACCAGATTTCACTCCGTCTACTCAGATGCTAGAATACTGCAGCTGTCAGCCCATAGCGTCAAGATCCAATAGGTGCTTCCAGTTTCCTAATCGGGGCTGTACTGGGCTCGGCCTCGATACCATTTTAGTCGCCTCTTACGACAAGCAATGGTAAGCTATGATGGTATTCTAATAACCGCCATCACACGGTGTGTGCGTGTGTGAGTGTGTGTGTGTGTGTAGCGAGCGAGAGAGAGGCACAGCAGCTTCTACTGATCATCGTCATGACGTACCTTTGTGTTGACGTCGCTTTTTGAGTATCTTTCGCCTCGTTTTAGGTCTGAGTCGCCGCCGTCTGCATGCTTCGCATTGCTGAGGACGAAGACGAAGACGCAGACGCAGATACAGGCCAAGAGACCAGTAAGAACTTCCTTTAGGGCTGGCCACGGCTGATTACACCTTAAATGTGCCCCGATCACTGTCCGATCCGTTCGCTGTTGTTGTTGTTTTTTCGGCCACATAATTTGGTGTCCTTCTGCTGCTGCTGCTGCCGGTTGAGCAACTTGCCAAGCAGCTGCCTCTTCCGCTCTGTCTCCTGCTTTAGTTTATATTCAAGTTAAATGCGCAAAAATGAGCTTAAATTAAGGCACACACACTCACACTCGCACACTCACGCACACATTTATGCGAAAATTATTTTCCAGCAGCAGCAAATAAAAAGCCAAAACGTGCGGCTGTAAAAACACAACAGCAACAGCAACTACTACAACAACAACAGCAATAACAACATCATAAAAAAGTTGCTCATGTGGAAGTGAGTGCATTTATTAAATTGGCCCAAAAGGTCTGCATCTTGGCTTTGTTTTTTTGAATGAAGCTTCGATCTGTGTATATTCCGACTGTTCGCTTCTCTTCTCCTCTCTTCTCTGCGCTTCACTCTCATTTTAATTTCAAGGAAATGAGCTATTTGCACTAAAGTTGCTTTTTATGAATGAAGCCAGCTGCAATGGCAGCTGTGGGTGCTCGTATCTGGCAGATACTTTTGTATTAAGATAAAGATATTCGATATAGAATCAGTTTGTTCAAGTTATAGTAGTATCTGCAGGTCCCTATAGAATAAATGAGATATAAATGTATCTTCAAGTCGTAGAAGTATAAATAAGATACAAAAGTATCTGCAGTGTATTCCACTCGATACATAAATACCTTAAATATATTTTAATGCATCTACAAGTTTAGGGTGTATGAGTGCATGAGTTGCAAAAGTATCTACAAAATGCCAAAGTATCTACAGACTGCCCGCATCGAGCAGCCCTGCCTACTACCACCCCTTTGCGCCCTTAAGGGCCAAATTCAAGTGAAAGTAAATAGTGCAGCATAATCATTAGGTCTCATTGCTTAGCCTAGTGTATATTAAAGCATGAGATACATTTGCGTCATGCGCTTGCGGGCGTGTGAACACACACACAGAGGGACAGACAGGCAGACGGACTAGACGAAGAACGTAACGAAGCGAGCACGTTTAAAATAGGCACGAAACGATCCTCGCAGACTTGGCTACCAGCTAACTACCAAGAAGGAGTAGGAGAAGAAGTAGAAGTAGAAGCAGAACAACAACAACAACAGCAAAACTCACTTTCAGTCGCCGCGGAAAAATGATTTCCAAGTGGAGCCAGACTGCTGCTGCTGCTGCTGCTGCTCTGCTCTGTAATAAAAATCATTGGCAATTGCCAATATTACGGCTTATATATATTATCTGCGTGCGGGAGAATTAAAAGCGCAGGCAGCAGCAGTAGGAGCAGCAGCAGCAGCAGCAGCAGCAGTAGAAGAGAGAACACGTTTTAGTGATTTTCTAGCAATTTTCCTCGTGTTGCTGAATGAAAAACTCTGGCTAGACCAGAGGGACAGAGGAGAAGGCCAGTTTAAAGAGGAGCCTTGTTGCTGTTTGCTTTTTGCCTTTTTCGCAATGTTCACGATTTCTTCCAGCGCTGCTCTCGACCCTTGCGACAAGGCGGGCGGGCGTATTGGCCCCTTTCTACTTCCTGTGCCTGAGCCCAGCCCCAGCCCCAGCCCCAGTCGCAGTCCAGTCACAGTCGCAGCTCCAGTTCTTTTGGTGCAAGCCCAGGCAGCAGAGAAACATGTTTGCCACATTCTTGGGCACAGCAACAGCAGCTCCTCTTTAGCTGGCACTCCACCACCACCACCACCTACTCCACCTCCCCTTCCCCTCCCCTTCTTTCCTCTGCAATATGCCATCGATGTTTTCGTCGAACCTTTTGGAGCTTGGGAATCTGTTTTCGGGTCGCTTGTTGTTGTTTTATTTTGTCTTTTTTTTCCTTCTTTCTGCTGCTTTATGATGCGGCGACTGCAGCTCTTCGTGGCCATGGGATTATTTCATTTTGTGGTGTTTCCTTTTGGCCTGGCTGGCGCGCGCATATTAGAAACAAGTTATTCCTGCTGCACAGTTTGTGAGCCATTGGTCTTCTTTTTTTTTTTTGGTTTTGTTGGTTTCTTTGTTTTTTGGCCATGATTCATTTTCAAACGTTTTGCCTACTGTTTCTTTTGTTGATTTGTGGCCTTTGTTTTACTGAAGATGTTTCAGTTGTTGACGGTTTTTAGTGGTTTTTCATTGGCGCGACGCGTGAAAAAGAAAGTTTGTTTTCCACTTAAAAATTGCCTCAAATTGTTTCGTATTTTATTTTATTTGTGTTCGCTTTTGTTTCGCTTTGTCTCCATTGTTTGTTTCTCTCAGTGTGGGCAGTGCGTGAGCGTGTGGGTGTAACTGCAACACACTAGTTGCTGTGGCACCAACAGGTGGCCATCGCTCGTTGAGAAAGTGTCACATTTTGGTGGCTATTATTTCTTAAGTGTTTTCGATTTTCGACTTTGTTTTTTATAAACTCATCAACATGACAATTAATTTTAATGCAATTTAAATCTGTTCTTCTCTTTATAGCCAAATGCGCCAAGGGTTGTGTTCATGGTCAATGCGATAAGCCCAATCAATGCATGTAAGTATCCGAAAGAAAACCCAAACAACACGAATTTCATGTGTGTGTTGCTAGGCAACATGAGCAGACCACCCGCAACATCTCTTGCGCTAGCAACATGTTGCTAATTAAAGCAAAGGTGTTGCTGCTGAGGCTGAGGCTGTGGCTGTGGCTCTGGCTGCGCTGCTCTTTGTTTGCCTCCTCCTTCACAATTGTCATCGGACACACCTTGTGCAGTGTTTTATTTTGTGTTTGTTGCGCTGCTACCAACTTGGCTAAAAGGGCAAAAGTAAATTGCAAAAAGCAGCGGAAAAAAGTGCTTGGAAAAAACGTTTTGCTTAGCCGTTTAGTGCACGTTTTATGCGGCGACCACAAGAAATTCTTTTGGTTATGTCTGAAGCAGCAGCAGCAGCAGCGAGTGCATTGGCGCTGTCATTTGATTGTCGAGGTTTTGCATTACAATTATTTGAGTGCCTGCTGAAATAATCAAGTAAAAGCAATACACACACACACACACACACACTACCACACACACATACACTCACACGGGCGCAGTCACAGTCAAATGAAATTGAATTACAAAGTTTTCCCACATTTTTCATAGGGCAAAGCAAATAACAATAACAACAAAAGCAACTGCAGCAACAACAACAACAACAATGACAAAGCAAGGTGTAAACCAACACTTTGACGACGCTGGCAAATATTTTATGCATGAAATTTCAATCTGAAATCTCAGAGAGTAGCCAACTTAATGTACTACACGGGCGGCGTTGCCACTAGGAGCCAATTGCGCCGTTACTTAGACGGGGACTCGCTCCCCGCTGCCGCTCTCTTCTGTTTGTTTACATCTCTTGTGCTTTTCGTACAGGATGTTGCTCATTATTTATGCATTGCTTGGCCAATAAAGTAAACTTCAAAATGTATTGTACTATTAGTAAAGTCGTAACAGTTCCCAACGGAAATCAAACATTTTGTGGTTTCAATAATTGTGCCAAAAAACACAGACACATCACATCTCAGCACAACACACGCAATACGAAAATGTTATTGATTGTGATTTGGGATAAAATGTTTATTTTATAAACAGCAGAGAGACGGACAGGGAGACGGACACGGAGGGAGACTCTCGACACGTTGATTGTTCGTAGAAAAAACCGCAATCGTTACGCTCAAGTATGCGTAAGCCAAACACCAATACACCAATACACCAATACACCAATACTAATACCAACACCAACACACAGACGAGCCATTGAAAATTAAAGTGCTTTTTGTGCTGTGCTCTCGTCGTCGTTGGCCAAGCAACGGTGGGAATATTTTAATAATTCTAAGCGCGAGCTATATAACCCAATACACACACACACACGCACACACACACACGTGTAACACACATACAATTGAGAGTTGGCAACGCCGTGAGTTGGCCCGTCGCGTCGCCAATGTTTTTGACATTTCTGCCTTGTGTACACACACTGACGCATATCAATTACCACTTGTCTGTCTGTCGCGTTGCCCCGCCCCCGCCCCCCCGTGCTCTGAGTTATTGCCAATTGAGAGTTTGTGGGTGAAGGATTTCTTGTGCACAGTGGGACGCGCGTGCGTGTAGTTCATAGGAAGCTCAAACTGTAACGCGCTGCGTTGAAATAAATTAATTTCTTTTGATCGTGAGAAATGCAAAATGTATGTGAGTGTGTGTGTGCGTGTGTGCGGATATGCACACTTGAAAATGCAAGAAATTGAATGAAAGAGGAAATATAATTGCATTGTTTTCTTTGCTTTTTGACTTTCAAGTTGACATGCCTTTTCCTTTGCTGCTGCTGCTGCTTCTTCTTCTTCTCCTCCTCCTGCCACATGGCACTTGAGATCATTGGCAATTGGCAAAGGAGCAGTAAAAGTGCACATCCAAAGCAAAAGTTGTCTTTTCCTCTCTTATTTCTTTTCTTTCTTTTGCTTCACTTGTGCTCTGCACTCATCCAAGCGTTGCTGCGCCCACACACTGGCAATTATGTACAACTGTGTGAGTCTGTGTGTGTGTATGTGTGAGATTTGCTAAACAGGTGATGTGTCTTTTTTATGCTTTGCCATTTGCTCAAACTTCAAAAGTAAACCAGCGCCCAAAGCGCAATAACCGTGTCCATGTCCGTCCCTCTGTCTGTCTGTCCGTCCATCAGCTGCAGCAATTTGTTATTGCTTTTGCACAGTCCATTGATGAGTTGGCAACACTACGTAGTAGTTGGCAACAATCGATAAAAATACTGAGAGAAAATACTAAACGGAGTCGCTGTGATCGATAAGCGATAGTTGAGCTTTAGTGCAGTTGGCAACACTGAAAACATTTTATAGTATATTCGCAATTTGCAATTGGAAGTTGTTTTATTTATTTTTCTCCTTATTCTTTGCTCTCTTTGCAGCTGCCAGAAGGGCTGGCGTGGACCATTGTGCGACGAGTGCGCCCCGTATCCGAGCTGCGTGCACGGCACCTGCAACAAGCCCTGGGACTGCATCTGCAACGAGGGCTGGGGCGGTCTGTTCTGCAACCAGGACCTCAACTACTGCACCAACCATCGCCCCTGCCTGAATGGCGGCACCTGCTTCAACACGGGCCAAGGTCTCTACACGTGCATGTGTGCGCCGGGCTTCAGTGGCAACGATTGCCAAACGGAGATCAGTTCGTGCGATGCCGATGTGAATCCCTGCCAGAATGGCGGCACTTGTGTGGATGAGGCCACGCAGCGTGGCTATAAGTGTCTTTGCCCCAAGGGCTGGAATGGACGGATGTGCGAGGAGAAGCTGCTCACCTGTTCCGATAAGCCGTGCCACCAGGGCAGATGCCGCAACACGAGCAGCAACAACAGCAAGCAGGGGTTTCAGTGCGAGTGCCCCAGTGGCTACAGCGGCCCCACCTGTGAGGTGCATCTAGACAACTGCAATCCGAATCCCTGCCAGAACGGAGCCACCTGCCAGCCCAGTGGAAAGTGCAGCTGCCCCGAAGGCTACACGGGCGCCAAGTGCGAGCAAAACATCGACGACTGCGTGGGACACAAGTGCCAGAACGGCGGCACCTGCATCGACCTGATCAACCAGTACCGTTGCCAGTGTGTGCCCGGCTTCTATGGGGCACGCTGCAGCAGCAAGGTGGACCTCTGTCTGACCAAACCCTGCGCGAATGGCGGCACCTGCACCAACCTGAACAACGACTATCAGTGCGCCTGTCGCGCGGGATTCACCGGCAATGACTGCTCCATCGACATCGACGAGTGCGAGAGTCGTCCCTGCCACAATGGCGGCACCTGCATGAACCGCGTCAACAGCTTCGACTGCGTCTGCGCCAATGGCTTCCGGGGGCGTCAGTGCGACGAGGAGTCGTACGATTCGGTCACCTACGATGCCCATCAGTATAGTGGTACGACGCAGGCGCGTGCCGACGGCCTGACCAATGCCCAGGTGGTGCTGATTGCCATCTTCTCGGTGGCCATGCCACTGGTGGCTGTCATTGCCGCCTGCGTGGTGTTCTGCATGAAGCGGAAGCGTAAGCGCGCCCAGGAGAAGGACGACGCCGAGGCACGCAAGCAGAACGAGCAGAATGCGGTGGCCACACTGCATCACAATGGCAGCGGCGTGGGAGTGGGCGTCGGTGTGGGCATGGGCGTAGGCCTGACTGCCGGCACACTGGGCGTCAAGCGGGGCAGCAGCGGCGGACTGACCTTCGACAACAACAATCCCAACATCATCAAGAACACGTGGGACAAGTCGGTGAATAATATATGCGCCTCGGCGGCTGCTGCAGCAGCTGCTGCTGCCGCTGCCGACGAGTGCCGCATGTACTCCGGTGCCCTGGCCAATTATGCGGCTGCAGCGGACAACAATGCCAATTCGGAGTTCTGCGGCGTGGGCCAGATAGCGCCGCTGCAACGGGCCAAATCCCAGAAGCAGCTCAACACAGATCCCACGCTCATGCACCGCGCCTCTCAGCTGCTCTCGGCGAACGCTGGAGCTGCAGCTGGTGCGGCAGCAGCGTCGGCGGCGGGCGCCGTCACAACCAAAGACTACAGCAGCGCGTCAGGCGCGGGCACAGCCAATCCCGTCGAGGGCAAGGGCAAGCGCATCTCGGTGCTGGGCGAGGGATCGTACTGCAGCCAGCGTTGGCCATCCCTCGCGGCGGCTGGAGTGGCCGGCGCATGCTCCTCACAGCTGATGGCTGCTGCCTCGGCGACGGGCAGTGGGGCGGCGACGACGCAGCGCACAGTGGTCTGTGGTACGCCGCATATGTAATGAAAGACTGCAGCAGGACGAGAGACAGGGAGACAGAGAGAGAGGAGAGAGCGAGAGACAGAGACGCCAAATGAGCCATATACGGCTTTGTTGTTGATTGAAGCAGTGCAGTCGTCAAATTTGTAACAGGCTTAACTCTACACTCACACAACCACCCCATACCCACACTCTATACACAGTTTTTGGATTTTTAATTAGTTTTGCAATTGAGCATTTTAGTTTCGAATGGACTGACATAGGGATAAAGTAATCGTTGTATATAGAAAACTTGAATGAAAAAGAAAAACTCTACACCAATTGAAATTCCAATCTGAGTCCTTCTCTCCAAAACTTGACCATGTTAAATCGTACGCCAGGTGGCGGCTTGTAGCGAAAAGTACAGACAAAGCGCCTGGGCCATACCCAAACACTACATTCTACACTAAACACTCTACATTCTACACTCTACACTGGACGATGAAACTCTACACACTGACGTTTTGCATGTTACCAAAAGAAATCTGCTTCAATTCTAATTATAATTATTATTATTTGGATTTAG
This sequence comes from Liodrosophila aerea, assembly GCA_035045005.1. NCBI lineage: Eukaryota > Metazoa > Arthropoda > Insecta > Diptera > Drosophilidae > Liodrosophila > Liodrosophila aerea. The sequence continues at coordinate 1,832,043 of JAWNNL010000753.1, forward strand.
TTGCGATCAATTGTAAATACTTAACGAGCAAGAAACTCTACACATAACTAGAAATAAATTTAGCATTAAGAGCAAAAGAATAAAGTATCATTTACAGTGTAAGCAAATAAAATTCCTTATTGACGCTGCATGGTCGGTGGACTATATTTCTCTATGTCTATGCAAAGTAAAGCGCTAGCATTTTGTATATAGTAATTATAGATATAGATATAGTAGCCCTAGGATATGCGACAAAAACAAAAATTATACACTTAACGAAAAATTGACTATCTCGCTATACTTTTAGTGTTTAAAGAACTACACTTAAACTAGTTTAATTGATTAGCATTAGAAACAACACCTAAACAGACAAACAAGCGAAGACAAACAAAACATTTAGTGATTCTATCATAAGTTCTTATAATCCACACTCTCTACACACATTTTTTAAAACATTTTTTTTATATATACATATATATATTTTGGCATTTTTAATTTGGAAGGCAAAAAAAGTCAACAATATTTATACTTATAGTTGAAATGTATTGAATTTATAAATCTTAAGCGTAAACTTACAAATTTGATGCGAAATGAAAAATTCGAACGACACAAAATTGAATGAAATACACAAAATACAAAGGAAAATACTATATATACTATTATATGTGGGAAAGAAAGTCTTCAGAACAGTATAGTCTTATTATTACATTTTTGTTGTGACAAACAACAAACAAAATGATGATTTACATTTAATTTTGATCTCAAAACCCATTTAACAAACAGAATGTGTAGTATGACGCAGTGAAAAGTGCGAAATTCCAAAATCCAAAATCAAAATTAAATCTTCACGAACGACTCAATGTTACAGTTAAATTGCAAATGGTTCCTCGTTAGTTTAAAGACTAGTTGTAAACGTGCTAAAAACGAACACAAATACGAAATACAAACACAAATCATATATATATTTTTATACATTTGCTATTCGAAAGAATCTACACACACTCACACACACACAATCAGCGCTCATCAAATACTTAATCTCAAATAAAGTTTGTACATATTATCTCTACACTCTATCAAACATTTTGTTATCTACGCTCATACATTATACATATGCTGCAGACATATGCTTAGACCGTCTTTACACACACACATATACATATATATATTTTTTTATAAATATTTAATTTTTTAATAGTCGTTTTTAGTAATTTATATTTTTATTGCAAACAAAAAACCAACAAAAAAATTACACTACACTACACCCTCATGCGTCAGATTGTAAAAATAACACATACATATTTATACAACAACAAAAACATGAAAGAAAAAACACAAAAATAGTAGTTACTTGCATACAATTGTAATTTAGTGTTGTACTTACGATTTAGTCTAAACAATTTTATGAAATTTTAGTAATTAAACAAATGAATTGAAAAACCACAAGAAAAGAAAAACAAACTACAAAAAAAACAGAACAAACAAAAATGCAAAAAGACAAAATATGAAAAAAAAACAATAAAAATTTGTATGAATGAAATCTAAAAACAAGGTTTTATTATTTCGACAATTTTCAGCACAATTGCCACACTGTGGCTGCAATATGTAGTTGGCGCCTACATTAGAAATTCAGCAACAATAAATATTGATTAACAACAACAATAAAACTAGGTTGGCTGCAGGGGAGAGAGAACTGGAGATTTGGTTTGACAGTAAAATTAAACTTTAATTACAATTTCAAACCGCAAAAATGCATCAAATGGACAGCAAACTGACAGAAGAAAGCGCATAATGAGCTGCAGTGTGAAAATAGACAAATATACATACAGACGGGTATTTACGAATGTATTACATATGCATGCATGAATGTACATAATATATACATATGTACGTACATTTGTAACCAGAAATCATTTAATGCTGCTGCTGCTGCCGACTCGGTCTACTCACTAGACAATTTGTGTATTTGAGTGTGTGCATGAGGATCTTGCGAGTGTGGCATAGTGGGGCAAAAGAAACGATTGCTAATTTGAAATATGTATTGTAAGGACTGTACCGAAAAGAAACTGCACACTTTGTTTATATTATAACTTTCATGTTTTTTGTTCGATTTCAAAAAAATTTTTTTTGTGTTTTAGGGCAAAGCAATAACTTTCAATTAACGTACAGAGAATTATAAAAAATTCATCCTCTTATTTTTAAACGAGTTTTCTGCGTGACGCCTCTCATCAGGTTCTGCACACCCACTTGGGTAACCCTGCTGGTTGCACGCATCCAGTTTTTTTTAATTTCTTTTATGTTTTGGATGAGACTACCATTCTTTATCAAATTGCAATTAACTATGGCCCAATATCTCTCGATGGGACGAAGCTCTGGGCAATTTGGTGGGTTCTCCTCTTTTGACACAAATTTTATGTTTTTAGCTTAAAGTAACGCCAAGGTCGAAAGGGCATAGTGTGCTGACGTTAGATCTGGCCAAAATATTGTCGATACATTGTGTTATTTATAGAAAGGAATCAGACGTTTTTTAAGCACTCTTTTTGGTAAACTTTTGCGTTAATTGTGTCTTTTATAAAAAATGGGCTGGTTCTGAGGACACAGGTGCAAATGACCTGCCATATCAGCACTTTCTCCCCAAATTTTTCCATTTAAATTTTGGATCCCGAGTCGTCAACTGTCCCACCTTTCGATTTTGTATAAAATTTAGGGCCTGGTAATGTTTTTAAGTCCAATTTAACATATGTTTCATCGTCCATAACAATGCATTCCACTGAATCAGTGAGAAGGGGTTCATAGAGCTTTCACACTATTTTTTTTCCGACTTCTACTTGCCGCAGACTTTTTCTCGGAATTTTCTGTTTTTTGTATGTCTTTAAGCTATACCGTTGCTTTATTCTTTGCACCGTACTTGGACTGGTATGGGTTTTTATTTTCCAAATCTCGAACAGACATCGTGCGATCTATGTGGGTTAAGGCCAATACCTTCTTATCATCACCGTCATCCCTTGGACCATATTTTTTTCCATTCTTTGGCAAATCCTTTATAGAACATGTCTCCCCAAACTTGTTAATAATGTTTTTCAGGCTATTTACATAAACTTTATAGCGTTTCGCTAATTTTCTGTATGACACATTATTTTCGGTACAGTAATTGTGCACAATTTTTTTGAGAACTTGCGCTTCAATTCGAGGTTTCGTGAAAATTATACGGCGAATTGTAAAAAGAGAATATGCAATCAATGCAGAATTAAATAAGCTTTCTAACAGTGTATCGCATGTCATGATGAGAAGATCGCACTGGGAGCTATTGACGGTTGAAAGTGTGCAGTTTCTTTTCGGTACAGTCCTTATGTAATATTGACTGGAAAAGTCATTAATAAAAGTAAACCCTGAGCCACTAAACATATCCTATAGAGAGTTGTTATACTAGGTATATTCTTCTCCTCATAAAGTGGTGTTTATTATATCATTTGCCATTTAAATATTTGGTTTAGTCTAATCAGTGTCTGCTATATTCGATCATAGACTATACTTTATCATTAATTGAATTTGCCTTTGAATTTCATCACTTGCACATGCAATGCGGCCCACTGTGTAGGCTGTGGCTGCGGCTGCGATTGAGACTGGGACTGTGACTGTAGTGGTAGTTGTAGGTCTTTTAGTTGCCTGCAACAAAGCATTAACAATAAATTCTCGCATGCCATTGTGAAATTCTCACAATAATCATAAATAATACTTTATTTTTACATCTTAAACGGCGCTGCTGCTGCTGCTGTTGCAGTTGCTGAGGTTGTTAATGAAGTTGCTGCTGCTGTACCGTGGAGTGCGTGTGAGGATGAGTATGAGGATGAGCTGAGTTGAGCTTTGTATCTTTTTGTTGGCTGTCAACATGGACCACAAATGCTCATATCATAGCAATAGCTATACCTGGAGTTATATAGCGATAAAGCCATAGAGATGCGTGCGAGATTTGAGACCCGTTCAGCTGCCTAATTAAGCAACTTTTAACTTGGCAACAGAAAGTGGCAAGTCATTTGGACACTGCCGCACACACACACATATAAAATTGAGTGTGTATGACTGTGTGTGTGTGTGTGTGTCAAGTATATCATTTACAAAACAATTACGCATAGGCCAAGCCGGCAAAGATGCATCAGCGGCCCACTTAAATGTTAAACCATTAAAATGCACTGAGATAATATTGTGTTAGGCTCTTGGCCCATCAATGGGAGAGGGGGTACTGGGGTACCCGTGACAATGCTCATTGAAGATTTTCATGGTTCATGGCTCGCTTTTGTTTCGTGTTTGCTGTTTGCTGTTTACTGTTTGTTTATCAAGTTGGTTTACTTCACATTTTGTCATTTCATGACTGAGCTGGACCGAGCAAGAGGAGCACCTAATTGTGTTTACGTAGGCGTCGTCGGTTACGCCCTCTCTCCGAGCATCTCGCCTTCATAAAGTGCCAGAGTAAACTTCAAATTAACCCATTGAGAACGAGCAAACGTGGACAGCGTTGACACTAATATTGTTTCGCTCTGTCAACGGCAATTCACAAATAAAAAAATTATTAAAAAATAATAAAAACAGTAAAGAACTCAGGAAAATCAAAAAATGAAATAAAATCCCAGACTCAGTTCTTAATTTTGATGCCTTTGTCTGCGCCTTGAAACCAGTTGAAAAATGTTTGACTCAATTCTCATAATACAAAACCGAAAAGCGACAACAACAACAACAACAACAACTGCAACAGCAACAACAACAACAACATAAAAAAGATCTACAAGAAGTTTGTGTTCTTGTTCTCATTCTCGTTGTCGCTTTGGCTTGTCTTCTCTTGTATAATATAAAGTTCTGTTTCGGCTTGTTTTGTTTTTCAATTCAGTTGTTCTTTTTCTCCTTCTCGGTTTCTGTTTGGTTTTTGTTTTTTTCGATTCCATCGTGCATGCATTGTCTGCACCTAATCGCAATAAAAGATCTCGCTTTTCATCATCGTGAGGCTCAACTGCGTTGTTGATCTTGAAAAATTTGCCAACAACAACTACAACAACAATGATAACAACAACAACAACAACAGCAACAACAGCAACAACATCTGCCAGATACAAAATCAAAGTGGTAAACTGAGCAATCGGATTTGCTGGATTTGAATGCGCTCAGTGCAGAGCGGATCGGTTATTGTTGCTGCTGCTGTTAAAGGATTGGTCTAGCTGCACTGCGGGAAATACAGCTGCCAGAACAAGTGTGTCAGAATGAAACTAACTAAAATGCAAGGTAATTAAATATATAGCTAATTAGATATATATAAGTTAATGAAATATATATGTAAGTATAAAATGATCAATGCAAACTTTGAATCAATTTAAAAGCTACATATTTATAATTCAAGTTCAAAATATATTTAAAATAGTTAGTTACAACTTTGTATACAAATTTTCCTTAAATATTATCTTCTCTTATATTATTGAAGACAAAAGAAAGTATCTTATATTTTGATGTTTTTGCTGAAGTGTGAGTTAAAAATGATCAATTTAATACATTTTAAATGGACTTACTCGATAAAATATTAACATCATATATTTGAAATAAATTTTATACATTTAATTAATAATTCAATAGGCTTTATTAATATTTAATAAAACTCATACATTTTAAATTGATTTACTTAATAGTCTATTATGCTTCCACTCTCAACTCCTACTTATATAAAGCTAATTTCATTTCGCTCAGTGCACGCTACTCATATTTCAAAATGTGCCTTAAAACACACACCGCTAACCCATAAGTGCCCCATAATTTAATGAGCTTCATTCATTCATTCGGACAATTACGTTCCCAAAAAAAAAACCCAAACCCAAAAACAAAACTGAGCAAACGAACTAGAGACACACAGAGCTCCAATTCTTCCAGCTTCCCAAAGAGCAGATAAACTGAGACGTAGCAGAAAAAAAGGTCATCTTATCATAAATAAACTGACATAAAATCAAGAATCAAATTCAAAAGCGAATACAACAACAGCAGCAGCAGCCGCAGCAGCAGCAGCAACCACAGCAACAACTTCGTGGCCAAAAAGTACATTGTGAGGAATTACACAATAAATGAAATGCAGACCAATGGAGCGCACTCTGTCTAGACGGACGGATGGACGGACGGACACAGAAATGATTCACTATGGAATTTTATGAGCTGAGAACATTTTCAAGCTGTCTTCAATGCCATGGGATACAGATACTAATACTAGTAGAGTGAGTGTTTTGAATGAGTGTTGCGAGTGTATTCACCGGCTGAGCCAGCTTAGCAACTCGAGTAGCACTAAGTAGGGGAATCGGTTATCTAGTCGCATGTAAATGAAATCGATAAAATATTAAAGCAGATGTAGTGATAAAGCCCACAGTCGCAGCTAATTGAGTGTGAAGAAGCTGTGAGCGTTAGATAGAAGAGAAGTGGAGCCAAGGGGAGAAGTAAAGAGCGGATGACTGGAGTAGAGATTATCTGCAGATAGAGACGAAGCTCTCAGGTAGCGCCTTGTCCATTTAGGTCTAATAAATTTCAACTAAACAAACAGCAAACAAAACGTTCAACTTAATTTCTACTGTTATAATTTATTTCACATAATTTATACAATTCCGAAATTCATTCCAGACAAGAGTGCAGCAGCCGGGAAGATACTCCTTAAGCATTGTCGCTGCATATAATTTGTCGTCATTTGTGTTTTTGTCTTTTTTGTTTTATTTTTTGGTATTTGTTTGTGCTCTCGTATCTTGTAGATACATTTGTAAGTTGGACCCGCTTTAATTCGTTTGAATTTCGCTTTGGCCAGCGCCACTCCACTCTACTCCACTCCAAGATCATCGTGTGTGTCTCCGAGGCAGAAGCTAAAGCTGAGGCTGAGGCTGCTTTTTTTTATTTTTTATTAATGATGTGGGAACTTCTGTTCTGACTCGACGCTGATTTCTGTTTCTGTCTTTGGTTTTGTTTTTATTTTTAAATATGCTTTGTTTTGTCTGTGTTTGACTTGTAATGCGCCCATTTAGATTTCATTAATTATGTGAAATACTTTCATTAATATCGTATGAAAACTTAAGCATCTTAAGCTCTGCTTTACGTCTGCCTCTGGGGCATGGCAAGGAGGCTTAACTTTTGCCTTGTGACCTGGTTTGCTGAACTTGACATCATGTGGTGTAAGTCCAATGAGAAATGACTAATCAAAAGATAAATGAAGTCCATTATTTAGTTCCCATTTTCGCAAAAAAGAGCTCAAAGGTCATCTTGGGTAAAGGTAAGGGAATAATTGGTATATTAGGTAATTGTAATACTAATTATAAACGGAATAATAGTAAATAGTTAATAGAACTATGATTCGACTATATTCTTGTAATATTCCTCCATAGATCAACTATAACTAAGTTGTATAAAATGGCATATGCTTGACCCACTTTTAAACAAAAGAATGACAAACATTAAACGTCAACAGTAAGTAAATTCACACTATACGAAATCGTGGAACAGAATACCGCAAATACACAAATATTCAGAGAGAGAGAAAATTCGAAACAAGCTGTTAAAAAACGGTTTTCAATTCGGTTTATTTACTTTTGACAAACAGAACCGCAGAGAAATAAATAGTAAACGGAGAAAAACTTGAAATAAATCAAGCACATGCCACAGATGAGGAGAGAGTAGGGGCACATACATACGTAGTAGATACTTGGGCTCAAGCTGAAGCCCAAGTCGAAGCTCAAGCTGTAGCCTCATAATCATATTGATGTATTACAATAGTTTGTGGAAGTACATGGATCGTCTTGGGGCTGTAAAAATAGCCATAAAAACTACAAAACATTGGCTGAGAGCTACAAGCGCAAAGAACCCAACACAAGAGTTACAATACTAAATGAGTTCTAAGTATGAGTGTGTGTGTCAGGGAGTGTGTGTGTTTTGTTGTTGTTGTTGTTGGGAGTATACCCAATGTACCTGCAGCTATGGAGCATCCGACAAGATTGACATGCGTACGTGTATATGGTGAGCCCAGTCGAGTTGAGACTAAAGTTTGGAGCTGCCTGCGTTCCCTCTTCCCCATGTGCTGCCCCTCCCTTTCCCCTCGCCCTACTGCAAGAAAACAATGCCTGAGATGAGTGTGACTGACTGCCTGATGCTAACGATGTGGGCATTGAGGCTATATAAATAATGGAAATGCATACTAATTAAATTGTGAGAACTTTGTCTTTGCCCACTGAGTAGAACTCGAATCTTGGATCTCAGATCTCTCATCTACCATCAAAGCTCAGATCGTTTGCCTAATGCCCTGGCCCCATGATTTGCACTCAACGCCATCTCAGATTGCATCGAACCTCAGCTCGGATTGCCTCAACAAGACGCTAATTATCACCGACTGCTTACACCAATCGAGTGTGAGAGTGTTGGCATTCTAATTGAAAATGTCAATATACTTATTCAGTATTGTATGGGCATTAAGAGTTTGAACTGACTTGGGAACTGAGCCATGTTTACCTAATCATTTCAATGCTTTTTTCTAGCTCTTAGCGGATTCTATTGACTGGCTTATTAAATAATAAACCTTTGTTTGAATTGCCGATTTGTAAATTAGAAATAATCTCTTGAAGATACATACGATATGTTTACGGCCTGCAGAAATGTATCTTATAGGTGATGTATCTTATGGGTGAAAGTGAGAGTTATTTCAGTAGAAGAGTATTAATGTAGAAGTACCTTTTAAGAAGTATCTTTTAACCGAAGAAATGTATCTATATTAACTATATTCTCAAATCTGTAACATTGTCTTGAAGATTGAGTTTGAGATTGCTTCAAGTGACAAGGTATCCTGAAGGTACTCTCCGATATATGCCAATACAATCGTACAATTAAACTTCTTATGCCACAGCTGTCTCTGTGCAACAGTTAGCTTCCTTATGGGTCAAACTCTCAGTTCGAAATGTGTACGAGTATCACGAGTTGCTGAAAGGCAGAGCTACAACAACAACAGCAACAGCATCGACAACAGCAACGATTGCGATTAACAACATTGACAACAACTTAACTTTACACACATTGAGTCGCCAATCTGGCTTACTCTGCTCGCTCCTGCCACCCTTTCATTCCCTTCTGCAGCCATGTGTATCTCTAATTCCCAAAGTCCAAAAAAAAAGTCGAACACGAAATGTAAGAAAATGTGAACAATTGAACAAGTTGGCGGGCCTTTGGGCGTCTGCTGATGGAAGGAAGCTCGAAACGCTACTTGTGCTGCATTGTCAGCAATTCGCAATAGAAATGTAGTACGTTTATAGACTGGGATGCCTCTCCTAAAAGATCATCTGACAACTCTTAAAGTGTGCACAATAGAACCGAAAAACACGTCGAACAATTACGGTACTCTCGTATTCCAAGCTCAGACCCTGCCTCTGACTCAGACTCCAGCTCCAACTCCAACTTCGACTCATTCGCAATGCCTGTGACCGCTATAGGCCTCTGCTGGCTGATGTTGTTGTTGTTCGGCTTGGAAAATGTCCAAACATTGTCGGAAATTTGTTAACTTTAATTTCTGTTGCATTTGGACGGGCATTTGGCCAAAAGCCTGTGCAATGATCTTTCCATAGAAACGAATGAAAGTCGCGGGCGTTGTGCCAATTTCCATTCAATGTTCAATTGATGTTGCTGTTGCTGTTGCTGTTGTCTTTTATTGGCCAGCTAATCGAAATTATGACAATCCTGGCAATAACTTTAACGGTTCTCTCCTACCAATTCTCGTTTACCGTAAATTTGTTTGTCAACTTGTTCGACAGCCTCCGCGAAATGAATTGTCTGTCGGCCTATTAGTTGCTCCATTAGGCCAACTCTTTAGTGGGCTAAATGATGGTTAGTCTTTGGCAATAAGGAGCTAAATGTTTCTGTTTGATCTATGCCAATGATAAATTTATAAACTATGGAATTCCCTCAAAAAAATGGCACTTGGTTTCAACTCTTTTTAAGGCCAAAACTCGAGAGAGTCGCCAGGCCATAAACGGAAGTCTGAGCTCATCAAAGGCAAGCCAAACAAAGTGGCTTTCAGCATAGGTGACATTTTTCGCATATCCAGAGAAATACTATATAGTCCTAAGTGTAACTGAAATACTACTATTTTACCCAGTTGCATATGGGGAGCGCTTTCTCAGCCATTGGAAACGGGTTATGTGTGGAGCAGAAGAGACACACAAATCAATTTAACGATGCACTAGCCCAGTTCTCGACTGGAGCTGGACCTGGAGCGGGTATTGAGGCTGGTCGACATCAATCGCAGTCAGAAAATGCTGTTCCATTGACTATCACAAAGTGAGGTGGCATGAAAAGAACTGAAAAGACTGAGGACGAGCCATGGCTACTTGAGGTTGGACTTCCTGTTGTCGCGTCATTATTGTCCATCATCATTTCCATTCGTAATGAGGCGCTGGCTACTAAAATGAAGTCGATCTGCAGTTCATTTAGATGCCGCCACAGAGAACTACACAGAGAGAACAGTAGGGAACACAACTCTATAGAGCGGGGGATGTTGTTTTGGAGCTCTGCACGATTCTGGCCACTTGGATCAGCTGTGACAAAACAAAAAAAGGAAAAGAGAAGAGGAAGCCTGAAGAGTCCGGGCGAATCTTATGTACAACATTTACTATGTTCTCTGACATTCTTTGCGTAATTCTTCAATTTCAATTGCATGCGACGATAGAGCAGCTACAGATCTTGTTGCTGTTGCTACCACTTCTTTTGTTGCTGCCACTGATGCTGCTGCTGCTGCTTGTGGCAGTGGCAACAATTGTCGCGACATTTTTCTAGGTAAAACTCACGTTCAATTGGCGACACGCTTCTTCTTGGCAGCCAAAACCTGTCGACGGCTGCGTGAGTTGTAGCCCCCAGTCTCCAGATCTCCAGTCTGCAGTCTGTAGTCTGCAGTCCCCAGCTCTATCTCGATCCGGTCCTGCTCCATCCCTGCAACAACTCACAGCATCGGCGCATCTGTTGTCGCATTGTTCTGAACGTCAGCAGCAGCAGCATCAGCAGCAGCAGCGATAAAAGTGTTTATCATGTTTGCAATTATATGCTAAAATTGTAATTGCAAATGTTTGCCTAAGCTGTAAAGGGCTTTACTTTCAGCTAGACGTCAGTAGCAACAGCTTGAGTTGCATCTACTACTACAGCATGTGAAACCACAGCAGCAGCAAATGAGACTCACTTTGAAGTGTTTCGTTGTTTAAATGGATTTCTTAAACGGTTCTACTGAAGATATTGTATTTACCCTTTCTCAATGCTGAGAACCGGATGTGAAAGACTTTGGCTTTGGCTTTGACTTAAAGTGTGAATCTTTCTGTCTGAGTCTTTCTGGCTGCATAAGTAGTTCCATACTACTTTGCTTACACACTAAGCATAACTTAACTTAACGGTTCACTTGGCAGTGAGTTGATTGATGGCTTCTCATCCAAACCAGAATTTTAGTCAAATTCCAAATATTGAATATACTTTATTCAACTTAAACTTACATTAAATAATGTCTTGCATCGTATTCGATAAGAATATTTATCATAATCACAAAACAATGTGAGAAAAGTAAAAGAGGAGGCTAGTTGAGAGTGTTGAGTGTTTCTCTTGAGATTGCTGTGATTGTGATAGTGATTATGGATTTTGAGTGGTAACTGGTGGGCGCACCTGAAAGTGAGCATCATGCATCATGCGAGGCCACAAATTTATCAACTGACCCCAGATGCATCAACACTCCATCAAAAAATCTCGCCACTTAATGCATTTGTTGTTGTTGTGTGCCCACCCAAAAAAGGCCATGTAATGACGATGATAATGATCATCATGAGGAAAATAATAATGAATGAATGCATGAATGAGTGGAGAAGACTGTGGCAAGTGTCGTGTTCAAGCCAGGCATAATGGTGCATCCGAAGTGCAGCTAATTTAAGGAAATGCTTACTCAACGACACCAAGAGCTCAGCGCAACTAAACTGAACTAAACTGAACTGAACTGAAGTTGGAGTTGGAGTTGCAGCTGGCACTGAAGTTGGCGCTGAGAGGTGCATGAGACCTCATGTCACTTCATCTGCTGCTGCTGTGTCTCATGTCCGCTGTCCACTGTCCGCTGTCCTCTGGCTGTTGTCTGTTGCCTACACCAATATGGAGGCGTTTGCTGCAGCTACGCGTGGCGTTCGCGTCCACTTTTGGATGTCAAGCAAATTACATATATATGATTTTTATGTGACAAATGAGCTTAAGATGTTGTCGTTGATGGGACACAGTTTGGATTCGGTTATGCATTGCTTTGCTTTGTTTTCTCTCATTTCAAGCTGGCAAGACAAGAGCTAGAGTTGAGCGCGTGATGCGATTAACTGAAATGAGACTTGCAGTTAAAGCATAATGATAAATTATATGGAAATAATGCTGTTCTTAAGAGAGTTATACAGTAGCACTGATGCACACTAGAAGGCGTCAGTTCTCGTGCCTATCGCATGGCGCTTGAATAGCCAAAAGATAGTTTTGTTTTTTGATAATATTCGCCATTGTTCAATTTAACTTAAAGTTCAAGTTTAACATCAATACTTGCACTAGTTATTCTTACTCCATTCATACACATCGTGTCACGCTCGCATCTCTAGCTCGTATTTGTTTTGATGCTGCCTTTACAGTTTTCAAGTCACACTCACGCACACGAACCTACTGACACGCTAACACATATCGCTGTGTGTTTTTAAAGCTTTTTTTTTAGTTCCATCTGCTTTTCAATTTAGTTTTTATGATTTTCTGTGGATTTGCATATAAATGCCGAACATGTGTTACGCCCGCGCTGATTCGTCCACGGCTTTCGTCTTCTTTCGAAAACTTACTATAATGAAGAATTGGTTGAGAAAAAGTGAGAGTAAAGGTCTCGACTCTGGGGTTACCTACTGCCAGCTGTCAATGGCTTTCTGGTCACATTGATTTATCTCTTTTGTCCCAATTGTCTAGAAACACATACATATGTATCTATGTATCTAGATACATGTGTGTAGTATATATATTTGTATCTTTTACGACGTGCTAACTTCGAGGTAGGTGTTTATCGCATTTGGCAGTTACATGCTGAACTGGACATTCCATCCATGATTTAACTGCATTAAAATAGCTTCAGATTGCGTGAGTGCATTCGGTGCATTCTCCACACATTCATTCCCATTGTCCCATTGTCATAAGCAATCCGTAACGCGAGTACCCGTAAATATGTGTAACTGGGTGCCGGACAGACGGAAAACCTGATGCAATCGTTAAATTTGGCAAATATGGTTAAAGCGACAATTTGACTTAGTCGCAAACAAGTTGCTGCAAAAGTATCTCAATTTTTTTCTCTTTTCGGTTTAGCAAATATTTAGAGTATCTGCAATAGAACCTGTCACTATGGTATGCTCATAGTGTGTGGTACTTGCTTTTGCACAATTGTAGAACACATTGAGCACAGTTGGTATAGCTATCTGTTTAGGATTATTATAATCTTTTAAGATGTTGCTTAAAATTCTCGATTAAATGGATTAAATACTACTATTCGAGTACTATTAATACTATTTTTAGAATTTATATTCTGCTTTAATCTTATAATATAAATAAATGTGGTTTGCGATTGATTTGAGTTGCTTTTAGTCTCTTATTAATCTAAGTATTTCAATAAAAAAGCAAGGTGTATACCATTACAATATGCATTGAATTGCATATATAATTATAATAAAAATAATTGAAATAATAATATTAAAATTAAATCAGTAATTTATAGAAAATGCCTTGTGACCCTAAAAGGCTAAAGCGGCCCTATTCTAATATTGAAAGTTTTAATTCAGGTATAGAAATAAATTAATAAATTTAAGTACTTTGAAAATTTGTGCTATAATTAAATATTTTTATATAATTTTATTATAATTTATTTCCTATTAATTAATAAGTTACCTTACCAAATCAACCACAGATTTCTCTCCTAGTCCTAATTGTAATAAGAAAATATTTGACATTTAAATCAGATTCTATTTAAAAGCTCAAAAATATGTTCTCTAAAAATATGTTCTTAATCGAAACTGCATAGATCTAATAGTTCTCGACTCACAGCTCAAGTTATTCCCCAGGTAAGGTTTATCTAACATTTCAGTGGAAAGAACGCGCATATTTGATCTATAACCTTTTGGCTTATTTCAGGGTTGACATCTGAAATTCTAAAATGCTGCACATACACACATCATACGCGTACGACATCTATGTATGGGGCAGTGTGTGTGTGTTTTGCCTGTTGTAAATTACAAGCAACTCATTAAGTTGAACAAGTGGCGATGCACATGCTTAAGCCATGGCCATAAACAACCATTTATCTGGCCATATCAAAAGAGTCCCAAGTCGGGAAGACTATGCGCAAATTCCATAAGCGACATTATTCTCATAACCGAGTGCCGAGAGAGCCTATTAGCTAAGCCAACAGACGACTCACGCATCTACTTCAAAGTGTAGGCTCTGGCAGACTGTCTCACTGTCCTCCACTGGCCCTCCACTCCCTCTTCTCCAGTTGTGTGGAGTGACCATAAATCACAGTGACGACGATGCGACTAATTAAAAAATCGACACGCTAAACTGGCAAAAGACAGAATTAACATTTGCTCAGTACCAGAGTAGGTTGAGGGGAGGCAGAGAGCAGAGAACAACTGCAGGAGAGAGCGAGAGATGACACAAAAGAGAAGAGGAGGCGGACAGAGGCGCTAAGTCAGACGGACTGATTGCCTTTGTCTCGTCGCAGTTTTTCTTTTTCTCTCGTTTCTCGTTTTCCTCTCCTTTCTTTTTGCATTTGTTTATAGTAGGATCTGACAAGTTGAAATAATCGACAATAATGTCAACAAGTTTTTGCGTAAATTTCTGTGCCGGGACACAGATGGATCGGGCTGTGCGTTCGATCTGGCTGTTGGCCGTTGGCTGGCGTGCAGGTGATCAATGCCTGTGATCAGCTGCAGCAACCGGAAAGAACAACTCAAAGTCCAACTGCAGAGTGCCCAAAGTGCACTGAAAGAAATTGAAGATGCTCAAGGCATTAAGGGAAAATCAAAATACTAAAATTACAAAATTAAAATTAATTCCCATTGAAACAGAACCTAGGAATGTAATCTCTTAAAATTCAATATCAAATACTCTCTGCTTTCAGTTGTATATATATTAAGTAATATTTCTTTCAGTCGTTCTCCCACTACCCATCTCATTTATTCCCAGTCTACGAGGCTGCGTCATCAGCGCTCAGTGTTGATGGCATTAATTCGATAATGCATAAAAATAAGGAATACGCTTCATTGGACTCTAATTGCTAAACGCAAACAAAAACAACAATAACAACAACAACAGCAACTCGTATAAACACTGTGAAGATGACAACGACAGTTGAAACAACCTCAGTCTCAGCTGAGCTCTCGAGCAGGCCAAAAGGCCGAGACTAAAGCCGAGACGTAGCTGAAGCTGAAGCTTAAGGCTCGGCCACAAGTGCATTTGATGGGCCATGGAACCATGGAAGACCCTTGGCTCCGACAGCAGCGGGCGGATGATCGGCGGACTGCCCCAACAACGTTGCGTGTAATTAAAACGCAAACTTGGCCCCCTCCTTCATCCTCATCCCGTTGCTAGCTCTCGTGTCCATCCTCTGAGTTGGAGTATAGTAGATTCAAGGCAGCGTCTTTAGGTGCGGGCTCAAGTAGGTGAAAGACGACTTAGCCGGGGCGCTGGCTGATTTCTTGAAAGATTTGTAAACGTTAACTTTCGAAAAGGCAAAGAAATAAAACAGAAGTGAATATCGACAAACGTCGACGTGGTCCAAGAAAAATTAAGAAAAACTTAAATGAGTTAAAAATTCCACACAACTGCGTGAGAAGTTGCCGCCAATCGATGCTGTTGCCGCTGCCGCTGCTGCTGCTGCAACTCGTATAGTAGTATGTTTTAGTATTTGGTTTTTATTTTTCGTTATTTTTTTCTTTTTTATTTTCTTTTCTGGCTGGGGTATTTGCGGTTTATGCATCGGCAAAGAGGCCCAACAACGTTGCATTTATTGATCGCCGCGTACCGATTATTGTTTAAACTGTTTTCAATGCGTTTACTCTGTGTAAATATTATTTTTACCATTTATGAGTCTTCCCAAAGACAAGCCATCTTGCCACGGATGCCATCAGGCTTAATTCTCCTCTTTAGACTCCCTGGCCAACTCTCAGGCAGACTGATTGTCTGTCGCACTGTTTATTGCGTTGGCGTGCAGACAAATATCAATTTGAAAATCCAATCGAAATGAAATTGAAAATCTTTCAAGCAGACGAATTATCCTCATTACAAATTGAGTCGCTCAATTGTTCAAGCGGGTATGATGTGGCCAAAGTATAAAATTTTGACAGTGTAAATGTTTGTTTTCTTACTATTAAAGACAGCTTTGAATAGAGTTAAAATGAAAAACCAAAGATCCATTACATATAAACTGGTTAAATTTGAAATACATGTAGGATCGTATTAGGCCTAAATATTAAAATGCATTTTGTAATATGAAATCTTTTATTTATAAACTCGCGTTCAAATAAATATAAAACTATTAGGGCTTAGTAAATAATTATTTATTATTTATTGTATATTAAAATCCTACTTATACGTAGTATAAATCAGAATATTTCTTATATGTATACATCACTTGTAGGGTATTTTCATATCGCTCTGTCGTAGCACACAGTTTATTTCAAGTTTTTTGCTTGCTTATAAATGTTTTGGGAAAATATTTGGTTGATAATAATTTATGAGCTTTACGCAATTTCAAGTAATTGACAGCTTGAAATTTTGATGAGACAAGATTATAGCTTGGATCTGGAAATTATAATAAAAATAATTGCAGTCAAATTTAATCAAGTTTTCATTTAATATGATTGAAAGTCAGGAATGTGAGGGACAGATTATATGCATATGTATGTCATAGAATTAAATAAAAGATAGCTTTTTATAATGAGGTTAGAACTGTCAACACTTTCCCAGTTGAAAAAGTCGATTGTTTTTAGTGGTTTCTTCCAGTGATTACAAGTAATAAACATTTGATTTAGCAGCTTCGCATATACAACACACATTACAGAACTAAGATTTGCTTTTTGCTTTTACTTTAAACTATAAATTTTATATTAAAAACAATGAAACATAGTTATAGAGTTAGCTTAAAATAATTCTATTTAATGTCAGATTGAAAGGCGGCAACTGGTTTAGGCCATTGATGACAATAACTCAATTTAGTGGCTCTCTGAGAGATAAATAGATATGTGTACCTATGTACGGCATAGTTGGATGAACATGCGCAGCACGCCATGATCATTTCGTATAACGAACATTTGTAGACAAGCGCCATCTAACGGCGACGGTATTAGCGTTGGAGTTAGAGTTGGAGATGGAGCCGGATGCAAGAGCTGGAGTCGTCTCCAGCTAGGAGACGCTGCGTGCTGCTTGAATGGACATGCTGGGCGCGACAAGCTGCCAAAAGATCAAACGTTGTTGTCGCAAGGTGTAAAGCGACTGATCATGATCGTGTGTGGATGATGATGATGATCATCATTATGATGTTAGCCAGTTGGAGATGGGAAGCAGCCTCCACTCCTTCTGCTATACTAAGATATATGACCATATAGCTCTGATCTAATTAATAGGCTGCATAGTTTTTTGCACCTGCGTTCGCTGCGTGGAAATTTGTTAACTTTACTTTCAGTTTTCCACAAGCTACAACAAAATAAAAAATATAAATAAAAAGTGGGTATTATGAGCAGCTAATGCACAATTTTTATGGCAAAACACGAACGGTACGTGCGTTGCGGCCCAGTTGCAATTACAGTTCCATTTCCAGTTCAAACTCGATCTTCGGCTGCAGCTCTGGCTCCATTATTTATTTGTATGATATAATCGCTATTGAGGTCTGGGGAGGCGTGTTTCATGTTCAATTCGCGCTTTGTACTGATTGATGGAAATCCATATGAAATGTTAAAATGCTATTAAAGTCATGTAGCGCGCGTTTTGATAGCCTCTAATAAGCGTAATGGAACATAAGTTGACTTCAATTTGCTTCAAGTTTATGGCCTACAATCATTTTGTTCATATGTTTTTATTAGTTTTCAGTCAGACAGATTTTTATGAGATTTATCAGACTGTAGCTGGAAAAGATAGAAGACAAGACTAACTAAGTTCTAATAGAAAAGAAAAAATACAACTGATAGAGTACTTTGCCTTAAGATACTCGTGCTTTACGAGTCAAGAGTCTCAATAAAGTAAAATATTTAAAATATTTTATAGCGCATTTTCCACCATAAGCATTGCTGCTGCCAGTTGGCAGTGTGGTCATGGCATCAACGAGTTGATTAAGTTACAAACGACAGCAAATGCAATCTCTACTTAGCTTAAAGCCGCACATAAATCTAGTTGGCCAGAAGAAGGAAGGCTCTATTGACCATATTTGTGCGTTAACACTAATTGGGTATTCACACTTGTACACATTTGGGGCGGTGTAAATGAGGTGAATGAGGAAAAAAGCGCCACTCCCAAAATAGGCAACTGGTAAGCGCCAAGTGGCTGAGAGGTACGCAAAACCAGCCGCAAGCAAGTGAAGTGTCCATGTTGGAAAAATGGTAACAAAAGCCTTCCTCAGAGTTGGTTACAAGAGAGTGTCTTTGTGTGTGTGTGTGTGTGTGTGTGTGTGTGTGAAGACCCCAAAAATAGGCATACCAATGTGTGCGCATGCCCGGAATTTATGGTGACATTTGAGTGATTCGCGCAACGTGTCATGAGCGCTTTTTCTCTGCTCCCAGCTCCCAACTGCAGCTCCAGCTCCAGCTCAGTGTAAAAGCCAATTAAATTGGCACAGAATTGGAACATTGTTCAGCTGTGATGCGAGTGCGACTGCGACTGCGACTGCGACTGTCTGACTTATGGCCCAGCAGCATGTAATTGCATGCGAGAGACGTTCCAGTTAGTCGTTTCAACTCTGCCGATTATCTGTGGCAGTCAGTTGCTGCTGCTGCTGCTGCTATTCATATCGTACAAATTCCAGGGTATATGCCAGCATTTCACATAAGTGGCACACACACACAAAATTAGCGTAATTTTCATTCAACGCCGACGCAGCAGAGGCAACTGGACCACGGCCGAGACAATTGGACAAGTGTCAAAGTGAAAGAGTAGCGAATCCACTCACTGGCACAGGTTGAAATTCTTCTGAAATGCAAGACACACAGTCATACACACAGTGAAGTTGCGTCGGTCACACACTTTCTGATCTTGGTGTGGCGATAAGAGCCAAAACGCCAAAACCACAGCCAAAGCCAGGCACGACCCCTTTTGAGCATATGGCACACATAAAGATTATACCATATTTACTTATTGTACTTATTGCCCGATCCCAGGACTTGAACTTAATAAAACTCAAAGCTCAGACGATCAACCAGACCAAGACGGAGACTGAGACTGAGACTAAGACTGAGACCAAAACCGAGACAGAGTCCACAGTCTGTGTCCAAGTCCAAGTTCGCGTCAGGCATATTATTTGTGCGATTAAATTGATCGCGGTTGGCTTTCTGAACGCTCTCTGGACGCTCCTTGAGGCTTTCAGAAGTTGGGCGCTCCAGCTCCTACTGTGTGTGTGCGTGTGAGTGTGCGTGTATGTGTGTATTCGAAGCTTCTGCGGCAGTCAACTTCACGCTTCACTCAAGCATCACCAAATAAATTTCATTGAGCGTACCTGCACACTGAGGCAAGGTCTTTAAATAAATATAAAATAGTATTATTAATATTATGTGATTTTTGCTTGCGGGTATGTATGTATGTGTGAGTATTGGTTAGTGTTTGTAAGTATACGCAGCTAATATCGATGCATAAGGCAAATCAAAATACAGATTTTCCTACTGTCGGTTGCACACGACTGTAACTTTCCGCGCTTTTCAGTTGTTAGTATGTACAAATTTATGTATGTTTTATTATTTTTATTTATTTTATATATAGTTATTTTATTATTTATTTGCAGTTCTGTTGACTTTCAGCACACTGTGCCAGCCACAGCAGCTTTGTTTGGTGTGATCCATGGCAGTGCGCTGCTGCCGCTGCTGCTGCTGTTGCTGCTCCTTGTGCTGGGGCACATTCCAAGTTATTTTAGCTTTACCTTTAGCATAGCGCTTACCTTTGCCTTTGCCTTTACCTTTACCTTTAGTTTTCGCTTAGTTTTACCTTGGCATTTTTAGTTTTGTGAGCGTTGAACGCTGAGTGCGCTGCATGCCACAGCGCATGCTTCATCTGTTGCATGTAGTTACCGCTTTCATGGCTAAGTGGTTGCCTGGACATGGTCATCTTATTTCTTACTTCTTATTTCTTTGTCTTCTGTCTACGGTCTACGGTCGTCGGTCGTCATCCTTTTGGGCCGTGTTCCTTTTGCTGTTGCGTGTCACGTACAAGCAATTCGCATGTTTCAAAAATGCTTTGGACATGGCCCTCTGTGTGCCCCGGTGGTGCTGTTGGTGGTGCTGGTGCTGGTGCTGCTGATGCTGGTGGTTTTTCAGCCACACATTGCTACGCTTCGGTTTTGCATTGCTTTTTGTTCTTTTTGTTTTATTTTGCTTTTTGATACTCGCCGTCAACTTTGGCTTCACTGCGTTCTGGGCGCAGCATCTACTTGGTGGAGGAGGGGGCACATTGTGGGGTATGAGCTGAGGCACATGCTTAAAAATAAATGTTAATTCTTTTATTTATTTCCTTTGTCAGATTAAACGGTTTAAAGGTTACACTACCTGAGACACCGCCCGGTGCATCCTCTGGCAGAGTCCGAGTCCCTGCGTGAGGTTGGGCGTACTATAATGCCTTCTGCTGCTGTAAATCAGTCACGATCACATATTAAGCAACGAAGCTGTTAAAAAATAATTCACTTAATGATCGGGTCATTCGGCGCAATAAGTAATAAATATTGCATGAGCAGATGGAGGAGGAGAAATATATCACAAAGATTTGCTCCGCTGACCTTTCTGTTTGCGAACTGAGCTTATCACATCTCTCCGCTCTAACACGTTCCAATTAAAACACTCTCTCTCTGCAACTACTATACTGATATACCTGCCAGATTGCCAGCAGAAGGTGTAGATCCCTTGGGGCACACAAACACACCCAGTGCCGGTGCCAGTTGGCATGGCAGTTCTCACGCTGCGTCTGGTTAGGTTTGGTTGACCAGTGGAAACCAGTACACATCAATCTCTGGCAGTGTCAACACCCCAAACGACTGGCAACATCCTCTCCAGCCAGCTGGAGTTGATGCGGAGTTGTCTAGGAGCTCTCACACAACGACACCAGTTACCAGTTACCACCAACTGTTTGTGCTCCTGTTGACGTGCGATGCCCTAAAAGGATATTGCACTCCTATTGACTTGTTAATGTGATCACTTTAACTGACCCAAATATAGTCAAACGTTTCAATTTGTGCAACGCTTTTGGGCAATTGATAGCCATGCAGCCCACAGAAGTCAACTCGAATCGACTCGAGTCAGTCTCAATCCTCAAACTCCAACCTCAACTCTCTGTGGCAAACGCAGTTCATCGTCACCAGCGGATGGCGCGTAACGCGGTTGTAGATCGCCTTGGGCCTTAGGTCTTTTCTTCACTTTTTTGCAGTCTTCACTCTACAGTCTTAGCTCAGTTGAGTTGTAGGTTGGTTGGCTGGGTAGTTGGCTCTTGTCTTAGATCGTCTGACGCCAGTTGACAGATTGCCCCGAGGCTAAAAGTCGCTGTCTGTATTTGGGTTTATATTTGGAACTCACTCGGTGTTGATGAGTCAGTGATATGCCTATAGTTGGGCAATGGTAAAAGACACAGTTACGTTTCTCAGTTCAATGGGTACTACATTTATTGAAACCACTTCATCAGAGTAATGTAAATACTCGTATGATATTATTGGATATATTGTTATAAGAGTTAAAGTTAAAAGTTATGAAGAAGTTCATACAATCACTAATCCTTTTAAGTTATTCCTAATGAAATTATATCACCTATCTAACACTTTTGTCAAGACTATACTATAAACTACACTATATAGAAATTATTTACAAACTTTTTAAACTAAGAAATATTTCATTACACGGATTCATTCTTGATGCCGGATTAAGTATGAAATTTTCATATTTCTCTAAAGTAGAGCTAATTATTTTCTCTATGTAAATATTTTGGAAATATTGCTCAAAATTTTTATATTACTATAGCATATTCAGAAGATAGTAGCCTAAAATATAGCTAGTCTATCGAGCTATACTTCTAAACCAAAAGTTTCATCAATGAGTAGTGGTATTCCTTAGTCGAGAATGCGCGCATAATCTGAGCAGATATAGTATATTATTTTATTTTTATTTTTTGTCTCTCCACCCATGGAGTATAACAACTCTATAAGTAAAATTTCAGTGCAGAAATATAACAATTTGTATCCTAAGCATGACCGTAAAATGTTACCTTGCTGTGGCAAACTTATTACCTGAGCATGAGCAGGCCACACGCTATGCCAACAATCATTGATCATCCGTAAGCTTTGGCAAACATATATTGAAACATTAAGGGAACCCATAGGACAGAGAGCACAAAAAGGAATGCAGAAAGCGAGCGGAGCAGGGAGGAAGAACATCATTGAAGACATTGTTAAAACGCATTTCATTAACCTGCTGCAGCAATGCAAAACCCCAAAACATATTATGGGGGAACGTGAGGCGCAGCATGGATGCTGGAATGGCAAACTCTTGTGTAATTTTATTAATGTTTTCTTTTTTTTTGTTCTCTTCTTTTTTTGGTTGGCCGTATGCTCATCTCTAAGATTATGAAAAGTACCTCTTGCTGTTGCGTATGGCTCGCAACTTCTTCAAAGGTCTCAAATGCAGCCAGTTCCCAATCAGGTTGCGATGATCAGAGCCAGAGACGCCAACTAAAAAGATGATGATGCTGAAGAAGGAGAAGAAGAGGAGCACAATCTTAACCCAAGTGCAGTGCTCAGCATGTGCAAAAGTCAAGTTCCAGCCAACAGATTTGTTGGCAGAACTTAAGGGCCCATAGAACAGACACCAGTGTGTGTGTGTGTGTGTGTTTCTTTGGGACTCAGATGTTCCGTGTGTTTTGTGGTATGCTGCGTGTGCTCTATAGGTGGTCATTATCACGACTTTGCGTCCTATAGGCCTGGGATGCGCTGCCCAAACGGGCGAAGAATGCCCAGGCTGCTGATGCTCACATGATGAAACGATGCAATCTGTTAGCTTTTGCTTCAGACTCTATGGGCAACTGTATGACGACACTCTACCAAGCGGCTGTTAGATTTGATGTGGGTACAATTGCTAGACGACTAGACTTGATCAAATGTTTTAAAAATTTTCATTAATTTAATCAAATTGTAACATATTAAAGGAATTTATTAAGATTTTCTTTTTACATATATTTTGTCATACTTTAATCTAGACTTAATAATGTAAATAGTACTCATACGACCTGTTGGACTATGGATAATATTTTAATCAAAACTAAATGTTTCAAAATATCTATTAATATAATTAAATTGTAATATAAGTAAGGAATTTATTTAGATTTTTTATATAATTTTTATCACACATTAATCTACACTTAATAATGTAATTAGTAAATGGAGTCAATTACTCATACGACCTGTTGGCCAATGTTAGCTATGCCAAAAAGCTGCAAAAATATAATTACCTTAAGTAAAGACAGGGTATACAGGGCGCACACAAAATTCAGCTTGTTGCGTTTGTTGTTGCAGGCAAAAATCTCAGCAGCAGCAGCAACAGTAACTGCTGCAGCAGCAGCAACGGCAGCCGCAGCCCAACCGCATTTTCAACTGCTGTTCTACTTAATTTGCCGCTGCGTGCGTTGCCGATTTGGATGTGGATGCGGATGCGGATGAGGATGAGCAGTAGAAGGAAGAGAGAGATGCAACAGCCAGCATCAACTGCTGACCAGCGCCTGCCGTGGAATAGCAACAACAATTACCGCATTACCGACGCGCCGTTGACTGACTGACTGACTGACTGTGGCTATAGCTGAAGCTGTAGCTGAAACTAAGGCTAAGGATGAGAAGATTGGAGGCAGAGAAGAGAGGCATCGTGACACGATGGCGGAGGCGGCGGCGGTGGCGGAGTCCGAGTGACTTCTGCGCCACTTTTGCTGGGGCCGCGGCTCGGTTTAACTTATTTGATTTGTTTATGCAGATTAAATGCAAACGATCTTGATAATGACATTAACCGACAGAAGAAGAAGACGACAGCAACAGGGACACGAAATGAGAGACGTTTTCAACTGGAACTTAAGAGACTTAAGGCATGGACGGAGCGCAAGGAGGATGAGGCAAGCTGCAGTGGCAGTGGCAGAGGCAGTAACTGGCAATGGGAATGGGACTCGAAACATTGACTGTGTGGCTGGGATTGGAACTGTGTTCTCTGGATTGTTAACTTGACAGCTTTTGAAGGCAGTTTCGTGAGCTGCGCACTGCAATCGTCATGAAGCGGCAACAGAAGTGAAAGAGTATCAGTTAGGAGCTGGAATCGTTGTTGCAAGTTGGATGGAGTAGGAGGCGGGGGTCGGTCCAGTATCTGTCTGACCCAGCGCCGCTTTTTTGGTCAATGTGCTTAAAATTAATGCCCCAAACCGAAAACGCGTCTGAACTTTGGCTGCCCGTTGCCTCCTTTGGGTCCAACTTGTAGCCTAATTAGTTGAAATACGGATTATTTCGAGAGCTGCAACTGCAACTGAATCGAGCGCCTGTCGCTCCTAATAAGACAAACGTCGCTGCTCATTAAAGTCCGCTGATGCTGAGATCTTACACCTTGCCGAGTTATTCAAGTGTCTGCTGATTGTTCATAAAATACAACAAAAAATGCAGTCTTAAAAACTTGCCATAAACAAAGTGCTCAACAAGCCTTACACCACGCAATTAACATTAAGTATTTAAACACTTGACGTTATTATTCAACAGCGTTAAAAATCCGCATAAAATTAACCAACAGCTGTACGAAAAAAACGCGACAAAAAACGCTGTAAAAAATGGATAATTTCAGATGAAAAAAATCTGAAAATAAAGTAACCAATATCTACCATATTTTATGTTTGACGCATGCGCATTCAGCTTCCATGGCGTGTTGGAGTTTTTATACCCTGCACCCATTGAAATCGAGTAAATCAGAATTTAATAAGTTCTCGGTTTCTTCTCTTTTTGCTGGGCATCGTTTCGGTTTCTATCGGTATACCTGCTGCATTATCATTTAGCGACTTTTTTGCGACTTTTCTTTTACATTTCCGGTGCAGAGAGTCGAAATTAATCAACAGCTTCATGGTTATCGTGTTCAATATCATCAACAGTCCACTGAGCCTGAGCCGCAAAGAGTCAGCGACCGCATTGGAGCTGGGACCAGGAGAAGGTGGAGTCCAGCACATTTCACAGCTCGCAGTTTGAATCGATTGAAAAGTGAAGCCTCATCATAATTAAGGTCTGATTCTCCTTTTTTTTTTTGAGCTTACTTCTTGGTTGGTTTTTGCTTTACGTTTAGATGAAAGGGTTTAGTTGGCCAAGGACTTTTAAGAGTCCAACTTAATTATGTGTTGCCGAAGCGGGATTTTTTTGATAAATTATTTTATGCTGTCTTGTCTATATTATTAGATAATTTAATGCAGTTTATTTCGGCAATGTGTAATTATTTAATCAAATACTTTTTGAAAACAGGCATTAAAACA
The DNA here is from genome assembly GCA_035045005.1 of Liodrosophila aerea. Lineage (NCBI taxonomy): Eukaryota > Metazoa > Arthropoda > Insecta > Diptera > Drosophilidae > Liodrosophila > Liodrosophila aerea. The sequence continues at coordinate 1,857,792 of JAWNNL010000753.1, forward strand.
AATTAACTGAAATTTAACTAATTATTTACGCTATGATGAACTCGATTTGATTAAGTAGAGAAGATTTTAATGGAGTTGCATATTTGATATCATTTAAGAACAAATATACTACAAGAAGCCATGTTTTATTATATAGATATTTCCCTCGATTATTTTGATCAAATATACACATTTGTAAACACATCTCATAATTTTCTACAACAGTGTTGCAACTACTTAAAAATATGCAGCTGTATGCCGAAAGTTGTGGTACATCCTAGCTGGTCTAGTAGCATTTTAATCTTGGTACCCGCACCAAAATCGAACAAAATGAATAAACCAAGTAAACCGAAAAGTGAAAGCTTCGGGACACAGTTATTTGAAATCAACTTAATGCCTGCATTTCATCTTCATCTTGGACAGAAACAAACTGCAAACCGACAAGCAGTGAGACACATGGACAGACAGGCCAACTCGCAGTTATTGAAATTCAATGTAAATCTATGGTGATATGTCATACAGGCGTAGAAAATGCGGCACAGACTTGAGACTACAGACTAGAGACTCGAGACTCGAGTCACAGGCTCTGGATGGTGCCTGGAGTCAGGTGCTCCGGCACTGGCCACTCTTCCCACCATAGAGTTGAGCAAAACGAAAGGCAAACTGTGCACGTCATCGATATATTTTGTAAAATGCATTAAATACGACTACTCGTATGTATTTAATTCGAGTTGAGTTTATTTTTTTTTTCGGCCAACGAATCCGAAACTATCGAGGAGCCTGCAACAGGTTGCTGCAGTCATATCGTTATGTCGTATCGTGCCACTTGCTGTCGCAGTTGCATTGCAAAACTTGTCAAACGCAAACGCAATCGATACGAATATCAATCAAATCCATAGCAAAAGAAAAGACAAACAAATAAACAAACAAAAACTGTATAAAATGTATATTTCTTCTATTGAAAAGCCGTTGACAACCGTAGGCAGTCAACACGGACAAATAAAACGATCCCAAATCAATAAAGTGAACATTTATGCATATGATATTGAACAGATCGTCGTTGAGACTTTAACGACATTTGAAAATCCGGAAGCGATAAATATTTTGTGACTGTGCGCTACCTATATGTTCGTTTTGTTGCGTTTTGTTTCTATTTATACCCTGTACACATGAATCGAGCGAGAAATGAATATGGGTTTGTCGAGAGCTAGGGCAATCGTAAAAGATAGATAAGCTGATTGAAGCTTAACTTATTTGTACTACATTGTAAGACGTTTCCTTTTTTTATTATTTTATAATGCTATTATCAACGAGCAGAAGGTTATAAATATCAGGGTATGATCCTGATTCAACTAGTAGAACGTAGTAAATATCCTTGTTTAAAATAAACCTTTTATGCACTAAGAAAGCAGCTAGTAAATCATTTTTAAGTTTATTTAATAATATTTATTTGTATTAACATTTTAAGTTTTGACTTATTATCCTGAATTTCAAAACGAGGTATACCCCAGTCTGTAGAGCTATTCTCTCTTCTACAGACAGCTTCTCTGTTAGCCGACCAAAGGGAATTCGTTGTAAATTGTGACTCAGCTGTGAGCTGAGGTGTCTTCCTCGGTTGGAGCTTATATCTTATGAGCTTTCGTTGCAGGTATTTAGCTGCATTTTATATCTGTTGTTGTTTTTGTTTTTGTTGTGTAGTATTTTAATTTATATAAATTTTGTAAATGCTCTTTGTCTTGGGCATTGGGCAGCCGCCGACTGGGGCTATTTAAGGTGAGTATTTGGGTCAGCATTGGCTCATTCTGTGGTTTTCACGATCGACTCGTATTTTTATTTGTATTTCTGCGCCGTTGAGCGTTTTGTTTCTTTCGAAAAGTTTTTCGCAGATGCTACACAAATTAATTATGACAGTTTATTTATTTAATTATTTTGGTTGACTTCAAAGATGCCAGCCGACGGCTATAAAAGATTGCCGCTAATTATGTTGTGACTCAGCTCAGGGGATTAGATGTAAAGAATGGTAGTCATATGGAAATATTTATACCACTCTATAAAAGGATTAGTTTAGCTGATGAATAAAAAAAAGGTATACGAGTGAATGGGAATAAAGGTAGAAATACTATTGGCTACAACATAACTTGTTTTATTTGCCATCTTATGAGCTTTCGACTTGAACTATTCTTTATTTTGATGCATTCCTTATTTTTTAAGTGTGTATTAAATTTAATATTTTTAAAACACTTTTTTAATGTTGTTACAGTATAATTTACTAGCTGTTTTGCGGGTGTATTTTGTGTCTGACTTCAGCTGGAAAAGTCGCAAGACAAAATCCATTAGGCGCATTGTTGTCCCCGCCCAGCATTTTAGGCAAATGCAACACTAATTGTTGGTTCTGCTCAACAATTTGTGAAAACCAACTTTCAGTTTCATTGTGGACGAGGTGGAGGAGGAGGAGGTGGAGGTAAAGGAAACCATAAACGCTGCGACTTGTGACACAAGACGAAATGAACCCACCAACTTTCACCTTTGGCAAATATTTTATCATCATTTGGCAGTGCATTAAACAAAACTGCAGAAAATGTCATAGTTTGAGCACAAGCCGAAAAGACGAGCCCTACAACGGATACTGAGGTACCTGTACCTGTGCACAACCTTAACAACCTGAGCAACCTGTTGCCAATGGGGGGAGACTAATTACCCTGCGGCACATTGGGTACGCGAAACAAATTTGCAGCCACATATTTACATGGCGGGGAGCAGCCTCCAAAAAATTGCAGATAATTTGTACGAAAAATAAAAAAGCAACAAACTAAATACTAAACACTTAATGCACGATAAACAAAGAGACTCAAGGCACCACTAGCTCTAAAGATGTTGTCGTCGTCGTCGCTGCCAGACTTACAGTCTGCTAGTCCGTCCGTCTCCCTGGCAGAGCTATCAACATGGTCTCATCAACAATAACAATATCGACGCTTTTGCTTGGGGATTCATTAGCAAAGGCAAAGGCAAGACGTTGCCAGTGCCAGTGAAACCTTTTAAGAGTGAAACCGCGAGTGTAGTTGACCTCAGCGGATTGACCCCAGCATGTAACGCCCGCCCAGTGACTTGTAACCAAGTATGGCAAATCAGCATGCAACATGGAGTACACGGAGTCAGATAAGACTCTGGCAATCTGACGCTCATCTGGCCCGGGCCTGGCCGTTAGTTGAATTAGCTACTTAGCTTAGCCTTGCCTTGCCTTGACTAACTGGTATCTACGGGATGCATCTTATAGTTACACATTTTACTGATTTAATTTTCATGTTGCAATGTTGCTATGTTGCACTGGGCAACACTTCCATCAGACTGGCAACTGACCAAACCCGAGACAACAACATTTTCAGTCAATGTTGCGGCAAAGTGCATAATTGGTTTATTATATATTTTTTATTTTATTTGCTCTACCGCTTCCTGCCATATCGTGCGCATCGCTGAGCATCTCGCAGAAACCCTCCCAGCTGAGATCCAGCTGCCCCCTCTTCCCTTGTCTATATTATTTGCCATATCTGTGAGCGCTTTTTTCCTCTACTTTTGCCCTACCCTATTTGCCGGCTGTGCTGCTCTCGTGGCACTTGATTTTCATTGAAATCGTCGTCATCTACTGCCCGGCTGACTGCCTGGTTTTTGTCATCTTTGAAGTGTGTCTCGACTCTCGACTTCAATCTACTCTCCTCGGCTTCACTCGACTCGCTGCTTTTTTCTGCCAGCTAGGCGTGATTTACATTTTCTTTTTTGCTTTTTTTTTTGATAAAATATTTGTGTCTACTTTTGGTTTTGTGCACCGACTGAGTTTTCCTTTTTATCGTGCTAAGGTGTGCCATCAATTGTGCCTGCGCTTACCTCAACGTTTTTCCGGCTTGTCTTTCGTTTCGTTTGTCATTTTTTTTCCTTATTTCTTTTCTCTGTTTTCTTAATAAGCATGTGCCTGGCTGTGGGCTGACTAAACAAGTAATGGCAAACAACTAACCCAGTTGCAGATCCTCTTTATGACTGGGCCGCGTCCACTCCACCCAACTAACCTTGAAATTGTATGCAAAGTGTTTGATTTAGTAGCACAGATACTATAATTGTTAGCAGTATTAAGAGTTGCTCTGTGCTGAATTAGAACAGACTATTAGAACTTTTAAGCATCCCAAATCGCATTGAATAATAAGAGATCCATGCTGTACTTAAGTATATCTCAATTGGATCTCGTCTGCATCTAAACTATAATCAAAGATCGTGTTTCGTTAACGATCTTGCAATCCCACTTTATTTCAAATATCTATTGAATTAACCTTGAATAGTCATACGCTTCACACGTCTATTGACCTATGCTAAACCCATAATCATCTAGCACACACCCAACACATTTTCGATACGTGCTGACCACCCAGTCTTAATTTCAGTTTCAGTCTTAGTCCCACCTCGAACTGAATTAAATGTGAGCCAATTAAAAACCGGAAGCCCGCAAAATTATTGCATTAAATGCTAAGCCCTTAATTACAGAGTATTTGGACCGAAAGCCGAATGATTCATGAATGAAAGTGAGCAACGTTCTTATGTCAAATATCCCTAAGAAACTTCGTAAACTCCCGAAAAAGAGTTGGAAGACTTCAGCTGGCGCATAAATCACACGACGAACAGACGCCAGAGACTCTGAATTGGAAACAAAAATCGTTTGAAAAATCAAAATCCTATTAATCAACTAACTATGGGCCCATGGCTTGAGCTGAGCTGCGGTTCCAACAAAATTAACACCCAGCTAATGCCAAATGCCGACAAAAGATGACGAAAACCGAAGTAACATAAACTGAAACCAAATGCCGCTGCCAATCTTCAGTTTTTGGGGGCGCTTAACGCCTTCAAATTCTGACACCAGGCCCCAGACTCGGCCTCAGTCTTAGTCTTAGCTTGAGATTTGTATCTGTATCTAGATATTTTGTATCTGTGTATGTGTGTGTGTGTCTTGTTAATTGCGTCTAATAAGCAGTTTGGCGTTGTTCTCACAAACCGCCAACGCCAACAAGAATCGCCAGACGGCTGACCATACGAAGACCCATGATTAAAGTCGTCCTCATCATGCCCCTGTCTTCTATTTGGCTGTGTGTGTGTGTGTGTGTGTATGTTGTGTGCCTGGTGTATCTTTTGTGTCTTCTGTGTGCTCATTTGAATCTCGACGAGCTGCCGCCTGTTAATCTCAAGATCAACACATTGTGCAGTCAGCCACAGCAGCATCGGCTTCATAAAACAAATATCGTTTTCGTGTACGCTAACTAGTCGCCTGATAATGATCATTATCACCATCAACATCATCACCACCATTATCATCATTATGATTTTCTTCTGTGGCGCAAAAGAGTTCTTTTATTGATATTTTGCTTTGTTTTTTTTTTTCATGTGTTTTGGCGTTTTGGAAATCATTGAAAAATCTAATCATGCAATAAATTGGCCAATTGTTTTGCGTTCAGCCAATTGGCAGCAACTTGGTCAGCTGGCGGGTTAACCCAAACAATGCCTACTACCACTTACATACATATAGTACATACATTCATGCTATTGGCCTGGTCAGTATATATCTTGTTCTGCTCTCCGTTGTTTGTTTGTTTGTTTGTTTGTTGTTATTGGCTCTTGTTTGCACATGTTTGATTTATTGTGCTGAACACTGAAAGTCTATAAGCTTGTAATTGATAGTTGGAATTTGTAATTAATACTTGCGTTATTTTTAGCTGAACATGAGAACTACTTAGACATGCACAAAACGAGTATATACAAGAGAGAACATGTACATATATAGACATAGTACTACATGGATACATGTGGATGTATTTATATATGTGTTGAAGAGCTTCTTCACATTGATATGTGGAAATTTGTCAGTTATATAAAATTGTTAGTAATAGTTGCTTTAGCTATAATTTTAGCAAGTCTTATGTTCGAATTTAAGATGTAATTTGTTGATTTTTTGGGTACAGGTACCAAACTATTATTAAAACACATTTTCAAAGGTTTTCTATTCTATAAAATTTGATTTATATATTACTTTATATTTAGCTGCCACTCGAGGTAAATAAACAGTTCGTTCTATGAATAAATATAAAATATGAAAATATTTAAAACCATCTTTTATTTATAATTATGCTTCACTTTTTACATCTGCTAGTTTTAATTACCTAACTTGAAATCCCTTCTCTTCTTGGATATTCAGTTCAAATAAGTGGCCAATTTACATGGCTGAAGATCAGGTATATTCAGATACATAACCTAATTCAATTTTCTTAATAATTCCATAAGCCTCATGTACTTTCATTCAGTCTCATATTGTCACAAGGCACCCTTTTCAAGACAAGTTTTTAACTGACATTCAAACATACATTTACTTCAATCAATTTACCATTTACACAATCTTAAACGCATTCTTAGCACTTGCTTAATTAACGTGCATAGTTACTAACACCTGCCGTAGTATTTGTTACTTAAAATTTTATTTATATTCTCAATTAAATCCATAAAGTTTAATAATCCGTCATGCCAACTACAAATATCATTTTCGACTAGTTTTATTGGAATTCCGCATTGATTTCGAGTTGCTCTGCTCGGCGGCGTTGTAAGGCGCTTATGACTAAGCCAAAAGTCTAACCTACTTTGAGGGATTATAGTCGGCAGCACACTTGGCCACAAACCCGTTGCAGTTTGCCATCTCGACGACAACTGATTGTCAGCGAATATCGGTGGAAAAGGCCTGTTGCACTTGTTGCATGCCAGGCGCAACAGACGATGGCCCACAAAATGCATTCGCTCTAAACTATTTATACTTAGAGTCTATACTTTATAGTTTATTGAGTCGGCAACGACTAAAATCCCGCGCTGCAAATGTCAACAAGTTGGACGATGACTGCGATGACGATGGTAGTATTGATGCCGCCTTATTTTATTCGTTTTTAGTAGTTTTCCTATTTGCTTGTTGTTGCTGTTGCAGTTGCAGTTGTTGTTATACTCGAAATCGATTGGCAACAATTTTTTATTATATTTTTTGGCTACGACTGTTTGCGATTTTGAGCTAAAGTCAGCGGAGTGGGCCAGCCAACACGTCTAAAGATTATTTTTAAGGTGCGCACTTTTGAGGTTGGTCCTCCTGATTTTCCAAATGCAACGCCTGTTAGTTTACCGTTTTGCTGCTGCTGAGATGAGAGATGAGGTTGCATGCAACGAACGGGCGGGCAGCGTCCAAGACGAGATGTATTCGAATGCTTTGAATCATGACTGCCAACAATCGAATATCAACAAAACTCTGTCGCACAGTGGTATAAAGTGCAGCTGAAATAAGGATTGACAATACTCGAAAAAAACAATAAAATTCCAACATGCCTCGGCTGAAATTTAACTAAAGTTTGTAGTCAAGTGCATGTTCAATATACTATTATATCAAATTGTTTCCACTGTGCAACTGTTGCGGCGCGTTCTTTGACAATTTTCAACGCCTTCGTTGGATCGACATCAGCGCTGCCTGCATGAGATGGCAACTGTTGCTGACGCTGCTGCTGCTGCTGATTGTGTTGCTGCTGCTGTGGCTTGTGGCTGCTGCTGGTGGTGGTGCTAAAGCTGTAGCTGATGCTGCTGTTTGATGACTCCAAAAGAGTTTTGGGTTTTTTCGCTTTGGTTTCTGCGGTTTTGTTGTGCCAGCGGCGTGTTGCTGTTGCTGTTGCTGTTGCTGCTATTGTTGTTGATGATTTTATTATTTTTCCAATGCACTTCCTATTGGGTAATATTTGATTTGCATTCCAGCTGAAGCGCATCACGGTGCTGCAATGAATTGCATTTTAATTAGATTCATGATTTTAGGTGAGGTCTCAGAACAAACCCATGGCATGCCAAGCATCTAACAACCCTTTGGCTGACATTTCAATCTTAGAGTCAACATTCCATAGCAGAGAGCGCAAAGAGGAGCGAGAGTATTCTGCGGCTTGTTAGCCTAACAATTGTTTATTTGTCTCTCTCCGCTGGCCACTTAAAAAGTGTTACCTTGTGTCAACACGATGTCAGCCCAATACCAAATGCCTTCCAGCGATTCATTAACACCTCTTTGAAATTTCACAGCGCCAACGAGTGTGGTTTCATTAATTGTGTTTGCCCATACCAAGTGGTAATAAGATGGCCAAGTCGCCCAATGAGCATGACTTGTTACAGGTTCTTGGCCAGCATCACACAAACAAAGACATCACCCTGGCAATGCCGGCCCCTACCTGCCGACTCACTTTGTATGTAGGCGGTGTGGCAGGTTTCTAATTTCAATAATTGTTAATTGTTTTGCTGAGTGCTTTTGGCTGTAGCTGCTCATTTGATTTTAATATCGGTAAACAGGTTTCTATTATCACAGAAAGTGGATGTTGCTTGAAAATGGATTTCAGATGGAGGCGAACTGTTACTTAACTAGCACAGATTCATTGAGATTCCACTAAAAAATCGAATTGCCTTTAAGTCTGCTACTATTGATTGTCTTGGGCCACCATTAACCTGCTCTACTTGGGCCAACAGGCACTTGAACCCAGCTTGCCCAGCTTGACACCGATTGGCCGTCAGTCTGCCCGTCTGCCAGTCAGCCACCCACTCGACTCGTTGAGTCGCCTCCATGTCCATTATGTCTCAATCTCAATAAAGTTGCCGGCTTAACGCCTTCAAATTCGTGTCATGGCACAAATTTCCAAGTCGCAGCAGAACGGAACGGAAGTGTCGGCACATAACAAAGTACGCCCAACCCCAGCCCCCAGCCCCCAGCACTCCAGACGAGTAGGAGGTGTGGCACTTGTAAGCCTGCACCCTTAGCATATGCCATATCAATACCATATAATTGCGCCGACCCCATGTCTGGCAAGGCTGTTGTATCCTTGTAAATCAGCACGCCAAAAAACTTTTCCTCTTTTTTGTTGCCTTTTGTTTTGTCACGTCATTGTTGCAGAACGACGACTGGCAGCCAAGCAAAACTCAATACAAACCCCATATACCCCACATGTACCTGCACTCTCATAAACAATGATGCAGTGCAAGTTTTTCCCTTTCAACCAGTTTCCTGGCTCACCTTCATGTCGTGGAGCACTGATTGCAAATTTTCCTCCTCTTTTTATTTGGCAGGCTACCAGCAGCAATAAATGGTGCCAGGTGGTAAAAGTTATTTGTTTATTGATTGGCGTCATTTCGTTTTCATATAATTTAAATTAAAAATTGTTCGCTTTTGTTACTTTACTCTATCAAGGACTTGCTAATAGGCTTAGTAGTTGCCGCAAAGCAATCGAATTTGTGGTGCTTTAACTTGATTGTACCACGAGGCGGATGAGTTATGTTTGTGAGGGTTAAGCATTTGAGTAAAGATATTAAATTATTATTAATTATTATTTATATTATTATATTCATTAACAATATAATATATTGATAACCATATTAAACTATTATCAATATTATTTATATTATTATAAGCAACTACAGTGTATACTAGTCTGTCATGTAGTAACTAAACTTATTCACTTTGATATTTTGAAGTATGCGAGTTGAGAATTTACAGTTTCTAATCATCATTATAATGTCACTCTCTGTTGACGTAATTGCATTTTTGACTCAGCAATAACAACAACGAACGAACCAACAACAACAACAACAACAAATCGTTCATCAGCTTTACAGCTTCCGTTGATGTTTACTATCTGCTATCTGCAGTTTTGTATCTTTGTATCTTTGTTTCTGCAATGCAAAATTTGCAGCTTAATTTTTATGACTGGAGAGAAAAATGTTGTTTGTGGTTTCTGTGTTTACTGCTGGCACTGCCACTGCTGCTGATTATTATTATTCTTGCTAATATTATTATTATGTCTCCTAAGAAAACGGAAAGGCGAAAAGGGAAAAAGGGCGCCATTGAGCTATAAAATGTAGCGGAGAAATGTCAAGTGCAGCCACGACATAAATACATTATTGGCATAAACTTAGACTTGGTACGAAGGGAGGATGGCAGCGGAGGTGGGTGGCATGCAGCGGGGTTCTGTTCTCATTGCCGCGTCATCATGCTTGCCAGCTAACAGAGGCGAACTTGCAACACTCGATGATGCATTGCAGTTATTTTTAATTACCCATACGTTCTGGCAAGCCCAAGCCCAAGCCCGAGCAACAATGTCTCGGAAAAGTATCTGTGAGATACATACATATATGCATGTTTGTTTCTGTGTGTAGTTATTGTGCTACTCTTACGTTTATTAATTACGCTCGCTTTTCAACTTGACACGAGTATTTTGCATATGACGTCATTGTTGTTGTTGACATTTAAGGCTATCCGGGGGTCATTTAACCATGCATTATGTTTCGGTATGGTACATGGCTTATTTGTGAACTTTTCATTCTTTGTTCATTCGCCCATTGTCTGTTCGAGTGTCTTGCCGGCCTGGTTGGGGCAGGAAGGGGGAAATATTGACAGTAGTATGCATGGGATGTTTTGCCACAAAATGTCAAGGAGCTGTGGGCAAAGCTTTGATCTCATTGCCAGGCCATGCTATTAGTTTTGTTACTACTACACAAGTGCTTGAAGTGGCACAAAGACACATTTGCTGTGGCATGAGGCCACATTTGCTGCATAGATTAATGAAGTGCATACATCAAAATATATTTTCTAAGAACTATTGCAGTCATAAATAATAGTTATTTGAAAGAAAATTTGACAGCATTGTTGCCAACATCTTAATTTGATCTTCCTTTGGAAGACAACTTACTTAGGTTGCACTATTAATAATAATAACATTTCAAGTACACTCCTATTAAGTATATGCGTTCAACTTATTCCTTTGGTTAAATTAATATATATATTAACATATACATTTTTACATTTTTAAGTACCCCATTTAGTTATTTGGATTGTTCTCATTCAAAGTATAAAAGCTAACTAGCTTAGGCTGACCTCGAGCCAAGTTGCCAATTGAATACTGGTAGGCAAATAAGCCATGTGGAAAAAGATGGAATGCCACAAGACGTTTTCATTAGCATTAGGAAGGAAAAAAATCGTTTTTTTCTAATTACCATCAGGCAAGGTGAGACTGACATTGGACTTGGCTAGGATGTAAGGCTGGCAGGTATAAGCTCTAGGTGTGGTTTTGTTTGTGGCAAATATAAAATTTAATTTTTCTATTTAATTGCAAAGCAGTCGGCTACACAAATGAGCAGAAAATGCTGCCAGGCTGGCAAGTTGAAGCTAATGTCAAAGCCAGAGGCAGAGGCAAAGGCAAAGCGACAGCTTTAGCTTCAGCAGTAGCGGTCATAAATGAGTCAACAACGGGGGAAGTTAAGTCTGCGTCCTGGCGGCAAGTCATAAGCCACAGAGTAAAAATGCCATGAAATACAGAAAACGAGTTAGCCCTGTCGAGATGCTAAAGATTCTGTGGAAATGTTTATTAAAGTCGAGGATTTTATGATTATGCCGCACACACGGCTAAGAACCTGACCCAACATTGCAAATGTTGGTAGCTCCAAGCTGCCGTTGCTGCTGTTAGCCTCTGCTGCGCCTGCGTAGGCAATTAATTTGGCCAACAGCCACATCGATGAAATGCCATTCATATTGCCTGCTTTACTGCTTGACTGACTAACTAACATTGACTGTCTGCCTTTCAAAGAAATGCAGGCTTCAACTCAAACTCAACTCAACTCAAACTTGGACTGGGCTATTCAAATTTCAGTTTGGTAATTTGCGTTTCACCTCATACGATAATTATGTGAAAATGCATTTCGGCGGCCCAAGTTTTTCCAGCCACTGCCACTTTGGCCTCACCTCAGCCAACAGGCACCTCTTCTACCCGTCTGCCTACTTGCTAGCCCCTGTCAATGCATCTCGACGTATTTCATTTGCAATCGTGAAGTCTTTGCGGAATGACCATTCAGCCAACTGGCAATTGGCTCCTTATCCAACTAGTTGCAACCGTTGCCCGTGCTGTTTGCTGTTTGCTGCTGCTCTTGGGCCCACCTGTAAGCCGGCTCGCAAGTGTGTCTCATTCTTTGTTAGCCATGCATGTGAGTTAGACTAACAAAACCATAGAAAAAATGTTGCGTTCCATTTTGGATACTACTGTTCGGATAGTTCCTCGCATATTTTTCGCATGCATGTCAGGTGATTTATCAAATTTGACATGAGCTAAAGCCTCATTCGACAATAGCAAACAGAAATGTATAATATTATTATGACAGTTCATAAAACAAGGCTTATTATTCAGGCACCAAAGACACATGCACATAGTCTAGTTGTATTGAGATGAATTTCAACAGCTTTAATTAATGTTTTTCCACTTGTACATTATCTTTAAGAGTTCATAAAAAGTGTATTAACATTTGCAAATACTTCGTCAATTATAGAGAGTGTCTGTACAAGTAAAGCGACTTGTAGCTCAAACTGGTCAGTCATATAATCCCCCACAGCACACACACACATTGCACAGTCATTTAAGTGATACGAAATCGATACACGAGTTGTCACACTTTGGGACAAGAAAATGGCTAAAATTAATTAACCAAAATACATTTGGCAACATGACGCATAACAGTTGGGGACGGAAGGCAGTGAAAAGTTATGAACTATATAGAAAAATGTATGCTGCTTGAGAGTGCCAGAAAACATTTTCTCCAATTTTTGCATACCTGGAAACAACTGCTACAACTGAGGCAACTGCAACAAATCAAATAAGGAAAAAATGTCGCCAAACTTTTCAATTCAACTGTCAATCAGTTTGAGATAGCGGCGGTCTGAAGAGCCAGCGGCAACAATAATGACATTTATGCAAAATAGCCAAACCGATCGCAACGACTCTGACCTGACTCCAGGCCAGAGACAGTGGAAGAGGTAGAGGTAGAGGTAGCTCACCTTTGCCATAATAATTGCACTTGCATTGCATGCAAATCAAATCGTCATCACACTGCCTCTGGCCAGGCTCACAACCATGTGCCTGTAGGCGTCCATCGAGCAGTGTCCAGCGGCTTGCTTTATTGGTCCCAATGGAGCCTCTAGTTCCAGCCCGACATTGACGTTAGTCAAGAGAGTCAGGCAGTCAGGCAGTCAGGCAGTCAGGCAGTCAGGGCATAGGCTGAATGATCGATGACAGAGTTTGTGTTTGATTGAAAGCAATTGGTGGCACCGTCACTCGGTCTGCCCAGCGTCCTCTGATGGGCGGCATCGTTTCGGGCTCAGTTACAGTCACCATAAAATATTTTTTGTATTCACTAGTCAGAGTCAGTGTATTGTTTGCTCTTGCGTCGTTTCGGTAGCCACACGCGGTATATAGTTAATTTATTATCTGGCAGCTTTTGCGTTGGCGTTACTTTACTATACCACTCGTAGCGTATGTCTCTCTAACGGCAAATTTTGATGCAGTGGCAGTCATAATTGTCAGTTGTTTATGAGCATTAGTTATCTGCCTGGACAACCATTAATCATTGCTAGACATTCCTTTTAATATCAAATGTATCCATATCGCATTACTTTTTGTAACTCTCTCTCTAAACGCAGACAATTATCTGCTTGAGTCCTTTGTACAATTAAAGAGGCCTCAAATACACAGATCACACTCCACACACAAATCCGGGTAACAAATTAATTTGTCATATTAACAATTGCCACATAAAGTCACACGCTCGCCATACACACCTAGAGGTGATCATGAACATGATGATCACCATGATGATGAGGATGATGATGATCACCATGATGATGCTGGCTGATGATGACAAAGCGCTAGGGTGCTCCAGACACAGTTGACTAACTAGCTAAGCATCTTGACTAACTGCCTCAACTGAGCCTTAGCCTCCGGCTCTGACTCTAACTCTATCTCTGACTCTGACTCTGGCTCTGAGCATAGAGTGTACTCATAGTTATTGTTGTTGTACATCATGTACTTGTTGTTGCTGTTGTTGTTGGTGTTAGCAAGCTGTTGCATTTCGTAGATTTTTAATTGAAAAAACATGTTTTACGAGCATCACCAACCCGCAACAACAACAGCTCAAAATAAGCAAGAATGTTTCTGCAGTAGAAGCTAAGTTCGAAAATACCCTTTACTTGCAGATGAAATACTTAAATAAAAGAATCGATTTTATAGAAGAAGAAAAGCAGTTTTTTGCTTTAATAATATGTATGTACTATATATCATATCGCAAGTACACTTTACTTTCAGCTGAATTACTTTGATAATAAAAACAGTCTTCTTTCACATGTATGTAAGTTATTGAGATGTTAATCATGCTCTGACATATGAGAACTTAGTTTACTTTATGAGAATACAATATTAAGTTTTCTAATACTCCCTCGCTTACTACTTACAGGGTATATAGAGAAATCACACCGGGGCGCAGCCGCGGAAGATGACGCTGTCGTTAGTCAAAGCTCGAAGCTTAGGCGTAGATGCTGCCTAACAAGTCGACTTTAAGTACTCGCCGAGCTAGGTTTGCATATGAGAACTTAGTATGGACTTGGCTAATGAAACAGTATGAGCATTGAATGCATCATGGCTTAATCTCTCTACTGGCAATCACTCAAAGTACACAGTGTAAAACTACATTAAATGCGCAAGCCAATTGGATTCATTTATAAAATGATCACTTACATTATAATTGTTTTAAATGTGCATTAACTTGAAATTATTTTAACAGAATTGAAGGTTAAAGCTTATATAGAAATTGGAGAACTAATATATATTAGAAATAAGACTTCTGACTAGCATTTACGATTATATCTATGTAATTAATTCTAGCATACTTTTAAGCACAGAATATTTCAACTATATAAATAAACCCTGTCAGTCGTATCCACGTTAATCCTTTGGGTCAACTTGGTTACCGTTAAAACCCAACAATTTAATTACAACTCGGCTCGTTCTCTAATCAAATCTATTCAAAGTAAATGCATTTAAATAAGCGCCTACCTTTAATGGTCAAGTTTTAATTAGCAATTAACTTATGCATTAGCATTGCATAATCTAAATTGTTGTTGTTGCCATTGCAATTGCCATTGCTGCCACATCAAGGGGCAGAGCTAAAGCTAACAGGCAATTTAACAGAAAGGAGAAAAAACACTCGCGGAAAACGCAATAAATAAGCGAAGTACAAATTAAATAAATGTGCAACATTTAAACGCAACTTGCAACTTGCAACATGCCAGAGACCTGCGCTAATCTAAGACAGTCGGAGAATTGCACTTGGACTCAAGGCACGCACATTTGTGAGCTGAAAGTGGGACTTTCAGTTGGACTGTGCCTGTGTCCGAGCCTGAGACTCTCCCATTCAGAGTCTCAGTCTCAATCTCAGACTGTGACACTTGGCGCATCTTTAAGCGAATGACCGTAAACGGCAGATGGGCGATTAGGCTGAAAGTCAAGTTTGAAGTTGAAGTTGATAGCCAGCGGCCAGAAGACAGAGCTGCAGAAGCACTGCAGACAGTCAGATAGAAAGTTTTTTTTTGTAGTTTGCAACTGACCCGGCTACTGAGCCAATGAAAAATTCACGCAGCGACTTAGCACAAAGCTGAGAAAAGGCCGAAAAATAGCCAAATAGTAGATGGAGAGGCAGAGAAACGCAAAGTAAGAGCCATAACTGAATGCAAAAATCAGACAAATGGTAAGCGTAATATAAATTAAAAATATGCGAGAGTCGAAAGGCAATTGCAACGAATTCACTCTCTCTCCCCACTCTCTGCCTCACTTTGTTTAACTAACGGATAAGCGCTGCGAAATTGACGCTGACAAGCCTAGTTTGTCCGGCTTGTCCAAGTGGAGGCAACATTGCGTATGCTTAATCTGCGCATTTGCATCGTTGCTAGTGTGTGTGCGTGTGTGTGTGTGCGTGTGTATGCGTGCAACTGTTGCCATGCTGTGACTATCATTAATTTTTCATATTCATAATCATCATCTAGTCAACGTGTTTTAACACTCGCCACAGTCAGAGCCAGAGCTAAAGCAAGAGCCGAAGCCGTAGCCGGAGCCACCTTTTGCTTTGGTGTCAAAATGCTTTTTTCTTTCACATTTTTCACGCGATTTATGCGCCTTTTTATGCCATCAGTGCCAGTGCCAGTGCCATTGCCCACTTCCTCTTCATTTTCACCCAGTTGCCTCTTGCCTGTTATCGCTCCATTCTCGTCTTGCCACTTGCCACTTACCAAACACTTGGCCAACATCTTTTGCATCTTTTACATGCAACGCATTCTGGCGCCCAAAGTGAACAAACAAATTTTTTTCGAAAGGCTCCTTTTTTGGCTGAGTGTTGATATTTTGATGTATGCGCTGGAAAGTACGCGATGCGTGTGCCTGTCCCTTGGTGTGTGTGCGAGAGTGTGTGTGATAAATGTTGTGCACATGTGATGAGGCGAAGGCAAATCCAAATTACTATACAAGCAAAAGATGAGCCAACAATTAAGTGCGATTATACCATGTAGATACTGTGAAATATTTCTCTTGCACGAGCGTCATAAATTATGTGAGTATAAATATAAGATAATTCTAAACACTCAATGCTTCTAAACTCTTGGAGAGAATACCAAAGAAGCCAGCAGCTGTAGCTCATCTTTCTATAACTTTAGTTTAATTAAGTTAATGCTACATCTGAGTATACCTCTTTGAAATAGTATATACTACTTATTTCATTTCTCATATATCAGCAGAACCAATATAGTTTCAACTTTATGACTTATTAACTGCTGAATTCTGCATACGGTCTTTGAGACATCAAAGGTTTTCAATTTCACAACTACTTTAAGCGCTAAATAATGTCCATAACGAAACTTTCTCAAAAAGAATCTTAATTTTACCGACTCTCCTTTAAATACTCTAACTTTTATATATATACATCTTTACTTTCGAGGTGAGCATACTTCATAATGAAATAAGTAAAAGCTACATAAACTTTCGCAACTTTGATGATATTTAGTAAGCCGTTTAGTAAGCCACATAATGTCTAACTACAGAGTATAGAAAGAGTCACTTTATAGTACTATTGAATGGTACCTTTAAGCTCATTTTATTTACAGCTCATGCAAATAAATGGGTATGCAATGAGCCCACTAGCAACTTGTCTAGAGAGTGCTAAAAGTGCGGCAATAAAATCAGTGTTAGCGCTGCTTTGACTCCAGCAGAATCGTTAAATTTGTAGAAAATAGTGTGAAAATCGACACTTGTGTACCTAAATATATGTGTAGTGTGGAGGGAAACTTTAAACGGCATCGGTTGAATTTCGGATGGCTTAATGCTTGAACGCTTGTACTTAAACAACAATAATAATAACCAAAGACAGTTTAATTACGGCGTGAAGTTGCGCACAGTCCATCGCCGCGTCGTTGGTAGGATCGAAGTTACTTAGCTGGAGATTTCATACAAGCTGATAGTTAAATTTACCCATTTTTACCCCTTTTGTTTCGTAGGACTTAAACGCGATTTGTTACCCCAGTTTGATGAGGTTTTCGTAGGTAAGCGTGAATCATAAAATCAACGCTTCATGGTGCTGACTGTCAGCTGTGAAAGTGAGTACTTTGAGTACTTTTTTTTGGCAAGTATTATGCTAAAAGTATTGTGAAGAGAACTTTGGCTACTAATTAAATGTTTAGAATTAAGAATACTGTTTATCAACTTTTGCATAAATTCGCCATGGCTTTTCACATTCACAAAATTTCTCAAGCCTCTGCCAATACCATCGATCGGAAAACATTTCCACTCGCTGACCACACAGTTTTCATAGCCAGAGAAGACATTTCATTAGTTTGCAATGACTAATTACTATGAATTACGATGGACTGCCAGCATTTTATAGCTACACCGAATGCAGAATCGATCCTACACGGCGCCAATCACTGCAAACAGGCAGAAGAAAATAAATGTTTAAGAATACCATATGCAGATTCCACAAGGACCCCTTGCTGTTTAAAGGCATGCCAGACAACAGTCAACCGGGTGGAGAGTCTGGGAGTAGAGGGAGTAGTAGTGGTGCCAAATGATCAACTGCCAAGCAAGTCGCATAAATTAATTACAAGCAGAAAGCAAGATAACTACATCATTAGATGGCCAAAAAGAAAAAAGATAAGCAAGCTATAGGTGATCGCAGCCCCCCACGATATCACTCGTTTGATGGCTTTATTAAGCAAGAAATAATAATAATAAAATAAGTTGACAGCTCCGGCTACATTTTAAATCAATAGCGATCGGCAATTAAATACCAAGCGGTGGTCGGCGTTTAGTAATGTTAATAAAGTTACCATTTGCATGTTATTGTACTGTACAATGTCTTGTCAAAAATTTATTGGCATTAGCATTTGGCGATTGTTATCTGCGGATAGATCTCTGGATCTGTGTGGTATGCCGCCTCTCATTTCAAGTGACCGCCAGCAGCGATTGTTGTGGACATTTGCAGGCCGTTGTTGTTATGCCGAGGGGAGCACAATTAAAAGACTTGATTCGTTGCAATTTTTTCTTTTTGGTTTTGTTTCTCCTAACTTGATTGCTGACAGTTAACAGTACGATTGGGATCTGATCAGCGACAGTCAATTGCAATCGTTTTTCACCTTTTGCCTCATTGCGAATTGATTAACTTATGCAAATGTTGGAAATGTTGCCACAGATCTCTCACAATTCGCACACCCCCAACAAACCGACGACGAGTCGCAACAACTGTGACAAAAGGCGTTGCCATGCACGCTCTATGCCTGTTACTATCCCCTCCTCCTGCCACCACTCCACCTCGGCGAACAGAAAGAAAAACCTCTCCTCAAAATTGACTAAAGAGCTGCAGTTTTTGATTTTCCTCTTTCCTCTTTTTTTATGGTTTTACTTGTATTTCTAATTTCCATCAAGCGCCGCTTTTCAACGTCTTTTGTGGCCAACAGACATTGCATGGCATAAAAGATTCTCATGTTTTCCTTTTCCTATTTTTTTTTTGTTTTTTTGGCCAGATCTAAAACTACAACGTGGTTGTTGGTGTCGGTGGATTTTCAATTTCTAATGTAGTGCACGTTACGCCCTGGAGGCATTTTTTTTTTTTTTTATTTGATATTTTTCAGCTTTACGGTTTTATTTATTTATGCTAGAGTTGAGGTGCTCTGGGGCACAGTGGAAAGAACAAGCTTGAATTTGCTGAACGGACGGATAAGTACAGTTTAATAAAATACAATAAAAATAAGTAATAGGTAAATTGAAAATATTTCCAGAGATATATTTAAATGAATACATTTATATTTAACTTTATAAATATTTTACATTTTATATTATATTTAAATTTATTATATTTTAGGATATTCAATTTCCTGCTTGCAATTATTTTATTTTATTTTCATATTTATAAATATTTGTTTTATTATTATTATTATTATTATTATTGTTATTATTTTCTCCCATTGAATTATGTTCTCACTTGACCCACTGTGCTGGGGCCATCAGACGCCATTTGATGACAAACTTCAAAACGTTTGCATGCAATATTTGTTGTTGTCTATTTTATGATTGCTGGTTGTTGTTGCCCAAGTTATTGGTGTTGTTGCTGATGGAGGTGATGTGGCTGTAGCTGTGTCTGTATCTGTATCTATGTCTATGTCTGTGGCTGGTGGTGCTGCACACTTTTAGTCATCACCATGTCAGCGGCATAGACAGGCAATCCAAACAATCAAAATGATATGCAAATATATGTAAGAGTACCGCTACGAAAAAGGCGTGGGTTAATTGTGACTTTATCATACGGCAAAGCCAAAAGGAACAATGAAAATTCGCAATCGAAAGGAAAAAAT
This sequence comes from Liodrosophila aerea, assembly GCA_035045005.1. Classification (NCBI taxonomy): domain Eukaryota; kingdom Metazoa; phylum Arthropoda; class Insecta; order Diptera; family Drosophilidae; genus Liodrosophila; species Liodrosophila aerea. The sequence goes on from JAWNNL010000753.1 coordinate 1,877,554, forward strand.
CAAATTTATTACAAATTTAAGCATAGAAACCAAACACGACAGACAGACATCGAGACAGGGGCCCTAGCAACGACTCCAACTTTAACTCAGAGTCCAACTGTAACTTCAACATCAACATCAACGATGGAGACGACGATGCGGCAAGTTATAGATTTCGTCATAGTTATGGCAAGGCGAGAAGAGAGAGATATGTATGTATGAGTATGAGTATCTGGAAATAAACCTGTCAACTGACACCAACGCGATACACTGTGAACTACGAACTTCGAGACCGCCCAGTCGGCGGGTGGGCGGCGCCAAAACTAAGCCAACTAAGCCACCAAAACGCTGAAATACATAAAACACATTAACACAGCTAACACTGGGAACGGAAATGGTCGCATGCATGTCAGGTTTTCGTTTTCCCATAGTAACCATACGGCCATACGGTGTGCCATACCATGCCATACCATATCATACCCGAGAGAGACCCTGCAGTCGATTCCAAAGATTCGGACTAAAGCGTAACATCGTTTCGTTGCTTTAATGCAAACAACAACATCATATGCAGTGCTGGGATTAACAGTAACCGTAACAGTACTAACAGTAAATGTAAATGTAAATGTAACCGTAACTGTGGCTCAAGCTCTAGCTGTAAGTGTTGTTGCTGTGGTTGTAGTTGTAGTTGTAGTTGAAAGCGATCAGACACACAACTCCTGCCTGTAGAACAGACGAAAGCCGCGACCCACATATTCCGAATCGGTGCGAAAGGGCAGCACAATGGGACCGGCGGCTATATCCCGCACTGAGGCATGCATGGTGAAATCTTCATTGTCGATGCCATCGTTGAACCGTTCCCCGCACAACCGCACCGAATTGATGGCTATGAAATCGTCCGGGCAATTGAAGATGCCAGCGCCAGCCTGCCCATCGGCCACTAGATCATTTTCAGCTATAAAGAAATTAACTTGAACTAAATGTCTTACAATTACTCAGAAATGGTATAGCCATTACCCTCATCCTTATTGGTAATCTGAAAATCAGGCTGATCGCCGCCCAATTGTTCCGTATTATAGCTGACACTGCAAACATTTTTCGATCTCGCCAGGCATATGACATAGTTCAGATTATTCTATAGAACACTGGGTTTATCAACATTGAAGGACTTTTAAGATATACTAACCAAATAGGTGGCCTCACGATTATTTACAATACTGCCATCCGTATCATAGTTGAAAGACTTGATAATGCCCTCTCCATCTGTAAAATATTGCAGGCAATTATTAGGCGCCAGTTCATCCTCAATTTGACTGATTTTTATATTGAAGGTGCGTCCACCACTCGAGACCTTTACAAATACGGACAAGTAGACCTTGCTCTCATTTGAGTCCCCAACATGCACGTAAACTAAGCGAAAGAAATTAAAGAATATTTTATAGTAAATTTATCATGGCCAATTGATTCTTTAAAATACCTACTATGTTGGCCAGTGTTAATGCCGCATAGGACGGGTATTTGAAAGTTAGCATTATGTCCGGAGATAATGAACTGATCATCTAAACAATCGCCATTAGTTGGACGACTGAGCTGAGGAGATAAAGAAAGTATCATATTATAGGTGGCAAATCAGTAAAAAAAGATAAAGATTTCAATGAATGTATTATGGTTCAATACTACTTAGCACAGAAGAAAAGCCATAGGTTAAGTTAATCAGGATCTCTGGTATGGGGAAGAGAGTATGAGATGGTAGAGCGGAAGGAAGAGGATTTAATGCGTTTCAAGGAGATCTTCATAGAGGTTCTCTATTGCACAGACTTAATAGACCTAATGTATAAATGATCAGATTTTAGTCTGTAATAGTATTATTTTAATAGTATTATTTGACATTCAAACGTACCTCAAACATTTGAAAATCCAATCGCAGCTGCTGCACACCTTCCTTTACGTTTATGATCAGTACACATATCATCATCTCACGCACCGCCTTCGGATAGTTGGGGCTTTCGAAGTATACGGTCTGCTGGCTGGTAATATCGCCGCAACCATTGACAACTGAAAGGGGAATATGCTGTTGATCACATCTTTAGATAGCGCCAATATACGTTACTCACAGATGCAACAGGCGCCAACACCCTCGGCACAGCTCTCAGTGGGTATGCCACCCAGACTCTTGCACTCGAACTCGTGATAGCAGACACCCTCCATGGTGCGTATGTCGCCCATGGACACGCTACACTTGGTGTTCGGGAATTTGATGACCTCGAAAAGGCTTAGGAAACCTTTGCCCTTGGACTTGGGTGCCGACGGTTGCTTCAGTATGAGATTCGCCTCGACTGGGGAGCCATAGATGAGCTGCTTCAGCTTCTCAGCCAGTTTACCGGAAAATGTCTGAGGTCGCATTATTGAAGTGGGTGTTGGAGGTGCTGTAGGTCGCATTGTGGGTCTAGGCGTAGGTTTGGGACTGGGCATCATACCCGTACTGTTAGGTGTAGGCATCATATCAGTAGGCATCATTTCGGTTGGTTCACCTGGGGTGGGGCGCACGGGTATTGTTGGTTCCGGCTCGTCTGGAGGCGACGGCACTGGCTCGGTTGGCATCTCTGTCATTTCTTGTGGTGCTGGTGGTGCCATAGTCATTTCTTCTTCTGTCTGTTGTGCGAACTTCTGCAGGCGCATACCCGGCTGATAGCGTAGTGTATAGTGGAAGCCAACACCGTCTATGGCCATGCCTCCAACTCTTTGTGGCAATGGTGTAGTGTCACCACGCCTGCCCCTCCTTACGCCCATTGTCACAAATTCGCGTCGATCATTGGCGGCAACCACGCCCACATAATATAGCATCAAAACCATAACGCTTATCGACGCATCGCGTTTTGACAACATTATTAACGGAACTTCAGACAGCGACTGCTTACCCCAAGCTGCAATCTGCTGCAGCCGAGGCAGCTGCTACCTCTGCCTCAATCCCTGCTGCTGTTTGGCTTTTCTTCAGCTTTATTAGAGCATTAATTGTTGTGGCTGTTGCTGTTGTTGTCGTTGTCGTTGTCATCATCACACACCACGGCAGTCGGCTTTCCAGCTTTTCCCATCTCGACTGCGGGGCAACCTTCACTTTTGCAGCAAAGTCACGCTATTGTGATCTCCACATGTGCCTCGTATTGCATACCTGCCTCCATTTGGCAACAACAATTGAGCTGCCAACCGACCAAAGGCCTAAGTACATGCTATGTAAAATTGTTTTTTTTTGCAAATTACCTCGAAATTATTCACCTCTTTAACCAGGCTTTTATAGCTGTGTCTAAACATTTGGGAGGTCTGGGAATTAGAATGAATAACTCTGCTGAGAAGGTGACTCGGCACAAACCAAATGAAAGTCGCTCAGTTGTTTTGGTATTTACAGATAAACAAACTCTTGACGGGGCTAAAAATAGTATTTAGATCAGATTTAATAATCGTGGAAAAGTTCATTATTATGCAGTTCTTTGAACAATTACTTAATGTAATGAGTTGCTTTACTTTGATTGAGGAAGGAAATATCTAAATTATACAAAAGTTTCTCTGAATCTCACACCATATTTCATAAATAGTTTATCTATTTATACACAATGACTAATTTAATTGAAAAGTTATAATAAATTCTTAATTAAAAGGAAAATGATTAGTAAGTAATAAAGAAACGATTAAACTATTTCTGTACTATAATTTGTCTTGAGCTGAATCTCTATAGACTCTATTGTATGTTAATGTGTGTTTTGTTGACTTTGCCCTCTTGTGCATTAAGACTGTGATGATTGATCACGAAACGGAGAACTCATTAAAACTAACAACTCATAATGATAATGTTTAGAGTCAAACACCCGCATTGTCGCTTCTCAATACAAATATGCATATTGTGGCTCAATCATAAATATTTTTAGCTTTTTGTCAAGTGCGCAATTATTTACGATTTTTGCTAAGCTGTTAAGAGGCTTCTAGCTGCTGCCAATTGTTGTTGGCAGTAGTGCATAGTAATAATTATAATAATAATAATACCAATTGCAGTTGTGGCTGCTAGTAGTAGTTGCTGGCGTTGCCAGCAATTAACAATTTTAACCTTGTTGTGCATGAGAGCTGCTCAAATATCATCATGATGATGATGACGATGAGGATAATGACGATTGAGTTGATGATGCACTTGCAATTGCTCATGTGCATAAAAAGCTGCTAAATGATTTCGAAACACAAGTGCTCTTGGCTAAAACGATTTCGTTTTCATCTTTCTATAATATATTGGACATTCATACGAATTGACATTACTCATTTGCATACTCGATAAAAGAGCACTGGCAACACTCTCTCATTAAGCAGCATATTAATTATGAAAGTTTTAATTGACTTCGAATCGTGTAACGTCGCATTGCATCAACATATATCACAATCGTAATCGATATCGATATCGACGCGACGCATCGTTAGCATTTAATTTATTTGAAAGTAATTGTCTTTAACGCGACTGACATCAATGGGGTGCCTGGTATTTGCCACGATGATCCGAGTATACGAGCCCGAGTATGACTCTGAGATACTCAAGTGCCGAGGAACACTCAACTAAGTACATACTACACATAGATACATGCTAGTCGAGACCAGGAAAACGAGTTTGCATTTATTATTATTGGAAATCATGAAACTAAAACTCAGTTTTAGAAAGTTATTACAAGTTGCGAAATAAGTTTTGTAGGCAGATGCATTAGACAAATTAGAATCCACTTAACATATTTACATACTGTAAAACAAAATGATTGAAATTAAAATCTTACTATTACTAAGCAGAAAATGTAATGTAGCATTGCTCTCATAAATCTATCTGTCTATTTAGGGGAAATTAATATACAAATCTATCGATACATATCCAAGCACTATCAATCGTTCTGTGTAATATATCAATCTCTATATGCATCATATATGTATCATATCTATCTAATATCAATCTATATATATATTAATCTATATCTATATTATAGATGTATATCTACATATAATCTATATCTATATTAATCAATTATACATAACAATTTATCGATCCATTTACATATTTACTAATTTATCAACCTTTCTGTTTTATTATTTTTGATATTTTTTCTTCAACTGCTGTATAATTTTTATCAGTCTAATCCATTTGTCTTATCTGTCTAGCTATCTATATACATATGTGCGTATCTATTGTATAGATAGCTATATGTATAAATATCTAGATACATCGATAGCTTTCTATTGATCTGACTATTTTCCTTCTTATGCATATGTTTATCATCCATATTTTAATAAATCTGTTAATAATATTTATCTTAGTAAAATTCTGCTAAACTTGAAGTTTATTTTTTAGAGGAATATCAATATGTATTTAATATAGTTTTAATCCTAGCACAAACCCTGGCCTAAATTTACTTGAAAACTATACAAACACAAGAACTACAATGTATTATTCCATCGGCTGCTGATATTTGCACAACACTTGAGCATTAGCATTCAGCAGCTGCTCTATCAGAAGGCGTCAACACTCCCTGCGTCAGCTTCAGTGTCAGCGTCTACTCATCTGTTATCCCTCTGTCTTTGCAAATTGCAGCCTCAATGTCTGCTCTGTCAGCGCCTTATAGCGAACACGTACGGACAATTCGCATCCATTAATTGAATCAAATCGAACGTTACGCATGCGTCACGCCAAATGACAAAGGGAACCGCCAGAGATCGTATGGGAGATGCTAACACATGAGGCTCCACTCACAGCGGTAGATGATGACGATGTTTGGGATCAGACCAGAACAAAAACCTGACTTGACCAGGGAGTCCACTTCAGACAGCCGCATTGTGTGAGCATTATTGTTAATGCTATTATGTTATGTATTTGTATGGTCTAAGTGGAAATCGTAGTTGGAGCGCAAGAAGTATCTGTAGAGTAGAGTCTATAGAGTGGGTGCTGTTGCGGGGTCGAGGGCGATGAAGTAGCTGGAAGCTGGTATACTGGCAAACTGGCAAACTGGCAAACTGGGTGCTGGTCACCGGGAAATCAAACCGTGGTAAAACCCACTTAATTGACATTTAGTGGACACTCGATTGCGAATGCAAATTCTGTCTATGACTACGAATGATGCTGCAGGAGGATGAGCAGCAGCTGCAACCTGGCTTTGGCCTGGGCGAGTGCCAAAGAGAAGCTGCGTATAAGTAGTTTGCCTATTGCTGTCCATTTATTGAATGGCTCGGCATTCTAATGCGACTCTCTCAGCTCCAAAAGCCACGCCAATGATGACGTTGATAATGAGCATGTTGCCTACTCATACCACTAGCTGCCGTTGTTGTTCCGGCTGGCCATGATTTCTATAGATGCAGCAGCAGCGGCAGCATCAGCAGCAGACATCATTACAATATAATTGATGGGTTATAACCCAGTAACGGTAAATCGCCAGCAAATTTTTCCTATGGCATGGTGACTTTTTGGCCAAGTCTTTGCCAAGAGTTCTTTTTGGGATTATGGACAGCCTGTTTTGCGTTTTGGAAATTATTATTGTTTGGCCTGACAGCTCACAACTTGTGCGTACATATCTACAGATATCTGTAGATACTTTTCTACATACACAGTAAAAAAAAAAGAGTAAAATTAAAACTATTTTGGTTTCTATATAAAACAAATCCAAAAAGGTTTTAAATTTAAACCAGCTGGAGTACACAAAGAGAGCATTGGTATACACACACATATAAGCGTTGCTCTCTCACTTGGTGCACAATTTAAACCAATTTTGGTGTAAATACAAAACCAAAATAGTTTGAACGCTAATCGAATTTGGATTTAATTTTAAACCAAGAGAGGAGTTGTATCAAAACCAAATAGGATTTAATTTTACCAGCTTAAAATAAGATGCTAAAAAATCTAAAATCACGACCATAATTTCCAATTTAGATTTACAAAAATCTTAAATCATGATTTTTTCCTCTCATTAGATTAACCGCCAAATTACATATGATGCATATTTTAAATATTATTATATTTTTTTTTCTATAAATTTTTCTTTATATTTTATAAATTTTTTACATCAATTAAATTTGATTATATCTTTAATCTTACATACCAAATTTACTTGTCCGGCTTCGCGGTTTGAACTCACGACTCCTCCATGGTTGACACACGCAACACTGTTCACTGTCGACTTAGACCCTTGCGCCACAAAGCTTTAACAGTTTGCACATCCCAAATACATTTCTTATGAACAGATTGAAAGAATGCAGAATGCGGACGACTCGGGTTCAAGTCCAGGCAGAGAACTACGTTTTTTTATTTTTTTATTTTTTGTTTGAGTGTGTGTGTGCGTAGAGAGCAAACTTATCGTTTATTGCAACTCTTCTGTGTATGTATGCACAAATTTCGAGCGAGAGCAGGGCTTTTAAACCCTTTTTGGATTTAATTATACTCTAGTAAACCAAAAATTGAGCGGCAAATTTGAAATGAGAGTGTGACCAGCTAGTTTTACTCCATTTTGGTTTTGATTTTAAACCAGAAGTTTAAAAATTCAGAGAATCACTTTTTTAACTCCAAGATAGTTTTAAATGGGGTGTAAAAGATTTAATTTTACTCCAGCACTTTTTACTGTGTACGTATGCAACAAAAACAATGAATAAACAGCAGAGACTTTAATAATTCCCTTAATTTATTTAGTTAATTTTCATCAACTAAATAATTTGCTTAAAGTCAATGCCAAAATCAGAAAACAGTCAAGTTCTCGACCTACATGACTTCTGGTGCACATCCACTATTAAAAAAGAAACGATATTAATTTCAATGTCATTTTTGCCAGACGAAAGTGTAATGATGCTGTTTTTGAGCAAAAACTTATAAAATTGCAGAAAGCTATTTGCGGTTACGGTGTTTTTATTTATCTTTTGTTTGTGCTTCTTGTGGTCGTAGCTATAATTCCGCCAAAACCGCAACAGTGACTGTTTTTTTTTTGTTTAAGTGTTGCACGCACCACAAGCGAGTGCAGAAGAAGGAGCTGGGGCACTGCAAACGATCAATTTGAAGCTTGCCATAAATGGTGCGTTGATTAAATGATATATAATTATAATGAATTCGGCAACAGTGTGAGGAGTTGTACATCCAATGATGCCCTGCAATAAGATAGAAATCTAATAAACGACAATAAATGAAATTTTGCTAAACATAACATGGAAAAAAATAATCATGTAAATAGGCAACAACAACACTCTCTAAAACCCCCAATAGGGCAGCGTAAAAATGTAAACCAGACGACGATCATAATATTTATAATATAATAAAATATAAAACACCAAATAAAAACAAAAATTTTAAAAAAAAATACTAAAAATCTTTTTGAAATTAAGAATTGAAATTGGAAAATAAAAACTTAAAATTTTGAATAATAATTCCTTAAATTAATTCAACACAGTCTCTGAACTGCTTGAATATAATCATTCAAACACTTATATCGATTAATAAACTAACTCTTCTACTATTATTTAATTAATATACTTTACTAAAGATAAATTGCTCAAATTGTGCCAAATTAACCTGTTTGAACTATAATAAACCTTGTCTCAAATTCCTTAAATAGTACAACATTTTTTTCAGTTATGCAAGTAGTATATATAACTCTGATTTACTTACTATACGAGCTGACCAAATTTTCAATAATTTATTGCAGCGCATTGAAATGTGCGTTTTAGCCTAATAGAGTGAAAAGAGTTGGCTAATTTCTTGTGCTGACCATGCGAAAATGCCCCAAAAGGATGCAAGGCGGAAGCTTGGTAGATTTCGGTTCATTGTTGCCAATGCTGCTCGGCCATTGCCTTTGGCTTTTTTGGCTGTATATTGTGGCAACACTTGTTGGCTTTTGTTTCGTGCTTGACTTCTGTGCGTGGCTTGCGGTTTTTGTTCGTTTTTTTCCTTTGCAGTTTTTCATAGTGTTCCTCGCACATTGATCAAGACCCATAATGAGCGATAGCTGCAGTGGATACCTTTTTAATTTACTTTTTTTGTTTGTTTTGTTTTTGCTAGTATAGAGCTTTGTTTCGTCCTGAGATTAAGCACAGTTTTTTACAGTGGCTCAGCCAACGTACGGATACGGAGTAAACATCCGCATGTATGCTCCATGTAGCGGCATTTTTTCCCCTTTTTTTGTTTCTGTGTCTCTGTGCCGCGCTCTGCAAAATTAAACTGTTAACTTGCCATGTTTAGCTGCCATTGTTCGGCCTGTCCAGACATTGTTTTGGCTCAGTCTAAGCCTCGTGGCTTACATATGTACTCGTGTGTACGTGTGTATCTCTGCGATGGTGTATCTGGTATCTGTATCTGCATCTGTATCTGTATCTGTATCGCTATCTAATCGCTTTCTAATAGCCTCGACTCGCCTGGCGATCTATGTTACCTGTCAGCGGCGCTTGTTTGCTTAATAGATTTCGGGCTACCAAATTTTTTCCCCTCTTTTTTGTTGTTGTCCGCCAACCCATTTTAAACATATTAATAAATTAGAAAATCTTTTTGCAGTACTTGTTTTTTATGTCTATTAACTGGCCTTTAAACTTGAATGCATGGAATATTGCATGTTGATCATGGGTTCGTGGCACACTATGAATCGAATTGTCTGCAAGCCGATACAACCTTCAAATTAAGTTGTTTAGCTATTTGTTTTTAATTACTGCTAGTAGCTGTATTTATGCAGTTGCTGTAATTAATTACCCATCGAAGTGTGATGAACTTTAGGCTGATATCGATAAAAACTTCTTAGAGTTTAGACAAATTGTGCATAAATCAAGAACTGGCAGAACAGTTAGATTTATGTGAGAAGATTATAATAACAAGATAAAATTGAATGATAAATATTTTAAATTAAATTAAGATCCTCCAGATATTGTGCATTTAGTTACCAACACATTCTGGCCATTTATCAAAGTCAATTATAGTTTAAAGCCAACTATCCAGACTCCACTGGGCAATTGCTGCAGCTAATGCATTTCCGTCAAGACATTTCTGCTTAAATTATGCAAAAATTATTACATTCAATATGTTGAAGTCATACATCAGGCATTTAGCAACTTTCTACATCTGCATAATAAATTGAATACATCAGAAACTATAAATAATTGCCAACAACTGCAAAACAAGCAACAAGTTCAGCCAGCAAATGAAGAAATTTTGTTAGAATTCTGATTTTTGATATATGTGTGATACATACATACACATACACACATAGGTACTTTTGGTTGTGCGTGTGCGTGTGTGTGTGTGTGTGTGCGTGTACGACGAGTGTCTGGCAGTGAAGGCTAATGGCCTTTCAGACAACAAACATGAGCAACAACAACAGCAACAACAGCTTACAAGTTGGCCAAGTTGTGCGAGAGACAAGTGCAGGTAACACCATCACCTGTTGGCACCCTGTGCACAAGCCAAAAGAAACGAATGACAGGGTAAATAGCAACTACATATATGCCTTAAAACAGTCTACAATTATTTGTATAAATATTCCAATTTAATTTAAATAGAAATCGAATACTGTACTACTACTAAAAGGAGTACTTCAGCTGCGGCAATACCCTGCATTAAGTTGAAATAAAGTCATCTTATATACCCTATAGTTATACCCTGCCTTTTAGTCCTACTCCATTTGTATGATTGCATTAATTGTAGTGTATTAAGAGCCCTGCCAAGCCAAGCTACAAATTGACACAAGTCACAAGATGACCGCGACGCACGACACTGAGAAAAAGTCAGATACAGACGGAGGTAGAGGCCAGGCAATCGGGCAAACTGTCAGACATGGTGCGTTGTGTGCCAAAAGAGCAACCGCAGCAACAGGCAGCAGGCAGCAGGCACAAGCGAGTTGCAACTGGCAGTAGACAGCAGACATGGACAGCAGACAGGCGGACAGGCAGACAGACAGACATGCGGCAAGCAACAGGCGCAAGTCAAGTGAATGGCCAATGACCACCAAATTGGCAGTAAAGCATACAAAAATAACTTCAAATGGTCAAAAGGTTAACAAAATCAAGCAGAGTGCGCACAAGAACACGTTGCATGCCACAGACTATGTACCACAGCGTGGGGTACAGGCAGAAGTTAGAGCTGGTACTGCTGCTGCAGCTGTCCCCGCCACTCAGCAGCAGGCAGCATGTGCAACATGTTGCCAGCATTCCGTCAGTGGCAGCGACTGCTGCTGCTGCTGCTGCTACGACGCGAGCAACATAATCCCCCAGTCGATGCATTTTTGCAAAAAATGATTAATGAGTTGCCTCATTACTTGGCGAAAATCAATGTCGCGCATATTCCTTAGCCCATAAGGTAGTACACACAGGCACTTGGCCAACTTGGCTACTTAGCCCTGGCATATTGCTGCTGTGGCTGTTGCTGCTGCCATCGCCTCGTCGCATAATAAATCGATCATATTTTACCAACTCGAAACTCAAATATCAAAATGTCAGCGCTGATTCTGATCAACAGCCAGGAGACAATCTGCTGTCCGCTGTCGCACACGATGCCAAAGATTCTTCTGTCCCCTCCACCCCCTACCTCCTACTCCCTGCCCGTCTGTGATCTGCTTCTGTTAGCACCACTGTGATCGAGTGAGTCTCACAATCTGCGCACTTGCTTCATGTTCTGCGGCTTTTTCTTAATTGCAGTCGCGCGCCTGGAGCTGGAGTTGAAATTGGAGTTAGAGTCGGAGTTGGAGTTCTGGCTCTGACTCTGGCTGTGGCTGTGGCTGCTGACTGATTTTATTTATTAAACTGTTGACATTCTGTTTACTGTTTTCTCTTGATTCCATCACCCGATATCGATATCAACAGCTTTGCTGGCGCCTGCAACGGTTAAATTTATTGCAACCAGAAGTAATTGATTAAGTTGATCACAAACTGCGACTTATTGTCAACGGTTCGAGAAATGGCAAAGATAAAACATAAAGCTGAAAGCTCTGACTATGACATACACTGTTCGAAATGAATATGAAATACAAACTCATTTGATTGATTGATTTAATAAATTAATTAATTGATAGAAAATTAAGTGAATAATAGGAAATTATTTGATTATTTTTATTGATATTTTTCTATATATTTATATTAATATATTGCACTTAGTATCAATAGATTTATTTCTTGTTTAGTATTTGTACATATATATACCACAACATATACCCATATATATATATATTATATTGTTAAATTCATTATCACGCCGGGCATTGAGTTATCATTATCTGTAATAATGAACTCCACATACAGATTGAGATTGAGTCACAAGTGAAAGTGTGAAATAATAATAAAAATGAAAAAACCATTATCAATGCGCTTTAAATACACAAAGATACAAAATGATTATCATTAAACGTAAAGTTATTTATTTAAAATCGAGTTGAGCTACAATTGTTGTTGTCCCCATCGTCTGGCTAGAGGCCAATAAACCAAAGCGATTGAACTGCTTATCTGTGATATCGGGTTTCGTGTCGTCCACAGACCTGGACTAAGTAAATATTGTAAATCTATAAAACTGGGGGTTTAAGTAGTGCCAAATTGAACAGAATGGGGAATAGAAAATGGAACTTACATCTCTCTATCTTCAACGGTGTAATATAATTTATGACCTTTATCAAAGTCAACCCGGTTGAAGTTTACCTTTCCCACATGAGGGAAATGCGCCCCTGAAACCAAAAATATAAAACTCAATTGATATCAACGAGTTAAGCACTACAATTAGATCAAACGAACATAACCAGATATTAAAGTCAACAACATTGAGTGTTTATGGTTGGTTGTTGTTGTTGTTGGCGGCACAAACAAGTTGAATGGCATTGCAAATGCGCAACAAGAACTGCAACAGAGAGCAGATGAGGCCAGACGAGTGGGGCCAGGGAGGGTGGGTGAGGAACTCATCGCAGTGGCAACGGCAGCCAAGTGCCAGCAGCAGCTTGATTGTTATTGCCAATGAATGAATGTGAATGCGAATGCGAATGCACTTGTAAGGATTGTCTGATGCTGCTGCTGTTGCTGTTGCTATGGTTGTTGTTGCCAGCAACTCCAGCTTCCAACTCCAGCTCCGTTGCCAGCGCCAGGGGGCATGCAACACATTTTGTGGTCTGCTGCTGCTGCCGCTGCTGCTGCAGTAGCTTCTGCTGCCATTGTTTTCACTTGCTGCTCCTGCCCTTTGTTGTTGCGTAAGCCCAGGGGGTGTTGCTACTATTGTTGTTGTCTTTTAATATTGCTGCGGCTGCTGCGGCTACTGCTGCTGCTGTTGCTGCTGGTTATGGAGCATTTGGTATTTACAAATGTGTTGGCAATGAATTTACCGCCATGCCACAAACAACATTTCCTTTTGGCGTTATATTACGACTCTGTGCTTTCTACACTACCCTACCCACTCAGGCTAGTTAAAACTCCAACTCATTGCCACTGACATTTTCACACTTACATGGGTGTGGGAGTAAAAACTCGTTAACTTTGCCAGCAGCTGATACCGCCCGACAAGGGATTGTGCTAATCCTTGTGTTTCCGTTTTGCAGATGATTTATTGATGTCCCTTTGTCCTCTTTGCTAGGAGTGTTTTGTCATCAACTTTAAACTCACATGAAGTTTTGAATGCTTAACAAAAGACAATACATAAATTGTTGTTTGGAAATCTATATTAAAGTGTTTACTTACATTGGTTTTCAGAACTACGGGATTCACTAGACTCTGACAGAGTTCCAGAGTGCAGATGTGCAAAGTCGATATCATTCGATCAACTACTCTAAACGTCATTTGGTATTTTTTAGTGGTAAGAAATAGGTAATTAACGCCGCTTTAAAACAAAAGTTTTGAATTATTACTAACTCGGAATTGCATACAAATTAAAATAAATAGAACTGAATCTGAATAGCTGGAGATAGGTAACTGGAATGCCAATTGAAGGCGACAATAAGGGATGAGTCAGCCGTGTGCGTGTATCGCTTACGTATATCGTTTAAACAACCATCTCTAACAGAAAGCTCATCTCCATCGCTAAAGCACCAAAGATGATCAGTAGCTGTATTTAAGTAAAAAGAACTAATTTTGGCATAACATAATAAATTCAAACGTTGAATGAACATTTGGCACTTTACGCCAATAAGCATATCATATTTTGTCTTATTGTATATTCCACTAAAGAATTACTCCTGCAAACACTTGAAGCGTTTATGAAAATCCCGTGTAATTTACATATTTTATTAGCGTGGCCAATCAGTTGCAAATTCAACACCCTTTTGATCATACAATGAGAGCAGCAGCATAAAAAGGTTGATAAGCGTTCCATTGTTCTGATCTGGGGATACAACATACTCGCAAAGTACATAATAAATTAATGTACATACAATACTTGTGCAAGGAGGAACTGGTGCGACAACCGTAATAACAAGCGATACGAGGTAGGAGGCAGAATACTGTGTCGACAGCAGGAATCGCCACTTCTTCAATTGGTTTTGAAAAAAGGCAGCATAAAATGGCTTTGTTGGTGGCCCACACTGGTCAACACTCGGCAAAACGGTGCCTGTTGTAGAGAGGTTCAGGATTGGAGGAGGCATGCAGGCAGGTGAAGGAAGTAAACGAACAGGGGAACATTTGTGGAACAATGGACTAAACTGAATAACGAGTGGCATTGTATGGTATTGAATGAATTGGTATCGATTGCTATTGGAATCGTTTCAGCAAAAAAAAACCATATTAAATGCCGTATCAATTGAAACCAGTTTCGATGTCGTTGTTAACACATGTTGTCCGGGACTTAAAATCTGCTGCCAATTGGCAGACAAATAAATTCTCAAATGTCAGTGAATGAAATTAGTAGCGTTTAAATCAAATATGAAAATTTTATCTTATCCGAAAGAAATACATACCACTCGATTTGCAGTAAGCTGTGCCTTTAGAGCCTATTTAGTTAGTCAAGGCAATGCCAAACTGAAAACTGAAAATTAAAACAGACTCATTTTTTAGTTCGTAGAAGCCAAAAGTAAAAAACATTTCCAAAAATTTAAGTGGTTGCATAATGTCCAACCTTCAAGATGTACCGCTCGCTGAAACAGAGAACCCATTACCACCTGTAGAACACAGCTTGACGGCATCTAAAGCAAGTTCGCTGAAGCGTTTCTTCAAACTCGGCAAAAAATCACATTCTGCTTCTGATCTCGAGGAAAGCAAAGTCAAAACTGAGGTGGAAGAAGTGGTGGAGAACATCAAAGATGGTCCCAAGCATGGCAACATTAGTCGTTTCATTACCCGACTAAAGGGTTCTCCTAAACCAGGTGAGCCCATCTATGTATATGTCATCTGATTTCTTATTTATAGCATTTCCATTTGCAGATACTGCTGAGCCACCTGCTAGCTCCAATCCAATAGTAGAGGAGGCAGCGGAAAAGCCAGTACCCAATGCTAAGCCCAAATTGAAATCATCGATATCGGGATATTGGAAGATGCTTTTTCATCGCCAAAAGCCATCCAATCCACAGGATTCAATCTCTGAACTGCAGGAGCAGCAGCCATTGCAAGAGCAGCCGGCAATGGAGCTTAAAGAAAACACAACTGAGGTATTGATATCAAAAGAGCAGCAGGAAGAGCAAACTGAATTAGACAAGGTTGAAAACACCACATTTGGGACTCCAGCCACATCCCATCATGACCTTCAGAATGTGCAAGAAAAGACTGGAATCGACGAAACTTCTGTGCCAACTGAGATCATTGAGGAAATTCACATGCTCCCCGTTTCAGATGAGGTTGTGGATCAACTCCACAATAATATTGCCGACTAATTTCAAAATTGCTAACTATCAAGAAAATACTTTCTTTTAATGCAGTTACACTAAGCTTGCCAGCCCCTGCCCCATGTCTTTCGCACACTCACACTCACACATACATCTATAAAACACTCACACACTAGTTTACCTGCAGTACAGCTTTAATGGAACTTCTAATTGCTTGAAATAAAGCCTTCATTGACTTAACATAATCTGGTTTACTTGTAATACAACCACCCTGAGGTAAATGGACTCCAACTTGGCTGTAGCCAGTTCACAGAGTTCAGTTAAATCTGTTGTAAAAATGGATTTTGGTTTTGATTTCTCCCCTACATATTTGGCGCTTTCAGCAGGTTAAGAGGTGCCTCTTAAGCCAGACAAAAGTCCTGCACAACCCTTACATGTTGACACGAAGTTTTCACTTTCCAAGGAAGCCCTAAAATGAAGCACCCCCTTTTTGGGCTGAGCGTTCAATTTGCTTATAATTATGGTACTTTTTCAATTGCAGTAACATAAACTGCAAGCCTAAATACATCAATTTCATAATAATTTAAAATATGTGGTGAAGTGGAATATAATATATAATTAAAATTAGTTTATATTAATTTTGAACTGTAATTAATTTGCCTCACGAAACCTTAGCTAATGTAAGTAAATACTTGTAATATTTAGTTTCTGGCATTTAATCAATTCAGTCTACAAAAGTCTTCAAAATGTAACCTGTTGGTACTTGAATATACTCGTAATAGTTCTTTATCTTTGTAGACTTTTACGTGAAATATTTACAAACACTATGCACTTATTGCGCAAACTCAACACGAATGTTTTGACCAGCTGATATGGTAGATATTTTGTAAATATTTACATTGGACCGAACCAAAACAAACACTTGTTGTCGCTGGTGGAAATATGGAAAAGGAAAAACGCACAGTAGCTGCGAGAACTTAATGTAAACACTGGATGTGCGCATGTTCCAACTGCAGCTGATTTTATTTTTGGACCATCATCGGGGTGAGTGTTAATCAGCAGTGAGAAAAGTGGGTCAGGACTCACCCCGCGAATTTGCCGGCCGAAAAATTCCATTGCATAAAACTAAGAAATTATTAGTTATTCATATATTATATAAAATTGAAAAACATAAATAATATATATAAAATATGTGTCAACTGTGGGGAGTGGAAAAACTTCAGCAGAAAGAATAGTTGCAGGAATGTGTCGCTCTGCATCCAACAGATAGCGAAAATTCTTGCACAGATACACACCACTGTCGCAGCGCAGATACAGATACAGAACACAGTCACAGTTTAGTTATAGAGATTTTTCTTTGTGGTCAAGGTGCGCCGTAAAATTCGTAAAAAATTGCAAATTTATTGAAGAAACTAACAAATTTCGAGGTAAAATAATGAAAATCACAAAAGTAAAACTTTTAGTTGCATTAGATACATGAATTTTTTACGTTATTTTTCTTAATATGGTAATAAATTAAAGTGTTGGCTCAAGGAGCACCCTTAGCCAGAGTATGACCCAGATTACGTAATGCGAAAATCACTTGAAGTTCTTAGCATTTAATAAGTTTTCTGCTTGATTTTTACTTTTATAGAATGCGAAGTCCCTCGGCAGCAGTTTCGGCAATGCTAAGGATCTGTCTGATATAATGACTGGCAGTTTCAAGGTACAGCTCATCAACATGGGCACTCGCGCTGCCGCCTGTAAGTATACCATAAAAATGTGTGCAGTGGCAAGAGGTTAATCTTTATATGCATTTGTATCTGTATTTCAGTTCAGGCAAAACTGAGAGCCCTTCATGAATATCATGTACGCTTATTGCATAACGTCTTGCCTGCGCCCTCTGGCGTTGATATTGCTAACAATATCAAATACTTTTCTCAAACTCTATTAAGTAAGTAATGAGATATAGAACTCGGCTTAGAAGTGCCCAACAAACTAATTGCTTCATTTATACTTACAGCTGTCCTTAAAGATGTGCGCACCTCGCCACATGAGCTTATACGCGATCCTCTCGAGGATCCCACTCGCATGTCTGCCTATCCAAATCTCGAATATGGCAATCTCTACAATGCCTTGACCATGCTCATCGATGTGGCACCTTGCATACAGTATGGCCAAATCGGTTAGTTTGTTAGGTTTAAATAATTTAAATTCAAAATAATTCTATTTAATATTGTATTTCTTTATAGTCTTTGGCAAGGCTCTATTGCAGTGTCTGAGCTGCATATTACCCTTTCTCGACAAGGATCTTATTGATAATCTACCCTATCTAGTCAGCTCTACTATTTCCGTTCTACCGCCTGCTCTGCATCAGGATATTGTCAATGCGCTATGTTATTACATCTTGCCCTTTACTATAAGTATGTTTCAGTATTATTTTTGTAGAATATGTCTAATACATTTTGTTCCTATGTACTAGCACGCCGCAGTGGCGATGAGCAGGAATGCCAGGCCTGCCAGTCGGTGTCCTCAGTCATCATGATGGTCCTACAGTACTCTAAGAGTCCAGGTAAACTTGCAGTTTGCTGCATACCAGATATTAGATAGGTACTAACCGGCTTTGTCCGTCTGCTTTAGCACACCACTGTCAACTACTGGAATGTTTAATGACTCTCAAGCATAATGTGGTCAAGGATATACTCTGTGTGGTGGCTTATGGAACTGCTGTCTCCCGCTCTTCGGCTGCCAAACTGCTCTTCTACTATTGGCCCGCCTTCGATGCTAATCTCTTCGACCGCAAAGTGCTGCTGTCTAAGTTGACTAGTAAATGTGATAATACATTATCTATTATAGCTTTTTTATATTTTAATTGTTGTTATCTTTCAGATGATATGGTGCCCTTCACCTGTCAGCGTGAGCATTGCCCTAATGCCGGCAATGCTGAGGCAGCCAAGGTATGCTATGATCATAGCATCAGCATCACCTATGCCCCAGACTGTCCCCCACCATTGTATCTATGCATTGAGTGTGCCAACGAGATACATCGAGAGCATGCGAATCTGGAGTTTGGCGATATACTCCATCCAATGCAGCAGGTATCGATGGTATGCGAGAATAAAAACTGTCGATCCAACGAGAAGTCCGCTTTCTCCATATGCTTCTCCACGGAATGTGCCAGCTACAATGGCAATCATCCCATTCGGTATTGTGCCCAATGCCACAGCAATCGCCATAATTCACGTCGAGGCGGAGATCATGTGGTGCATCGTAGTCTACAGCCAGCCTGGCAGATGGATCCAGAGATGCAAATGCATATGGTCGAGTCGGTGGTGAGTTTGTTGCGCGAAGCCAAGCCAATTAACTTCGAGCCTGGCAAAGAGACTCTTTTGGAGGCCAAGAAGAACGGCTCCTCTCTCACGGCCGACAACATATCCCTCGAGGAACGTCAGATGCTGGGGCGCTATGGCATCTGGTTGCTGGTGGGTCGCTGTACCCCCACTGCCGATACACCAGTCGAGGTCCTGGGACGCATTCTAAGCATGCTCTTTCATTGGTTCCATGTTACTGCCTATTCGTACGATGGTAAGCTTTGAATTGCGCATCCTACAGAGCTGTTAGTCATACCATTTATCCCACACAGCTGCTGGTCAAATTGAGAGCACCATAGAGAAACTTAAGGTGGATCATGTCTGCAACTGGCTCAAGGAGATCTGTCGCATACACTACAATGTCTTTATATCCTGTCTGCTACCACATCCACCCGAATATGCACGTGTCGGTGGGCACTGGGAGACTCTCGCCTCACGCACCAGCCACCTTAAGGAGGGTCTACAGCGTCTAATTTGCCTGGTGCCATATGAGGTGATCACCTCGGAGATCTGGGACTATGTCATGCCGCACTGGATGGAGGCCATTACCAATGACGTGGCCGAAAAGGAGCTTAACGAACTTAAGATTGTGCTCAGCAAAATACTCGATCCGGAAATGTCGCCACTTGGATTCGATGCCAAAACCATGTACAATTTCGTGGCCATACGCTTTGAGAAGACCACAGCAAAGGTGCAGCAGCAGGCGCTACACTGGCTCCAGATACTGACCAAGCTTGAGATACTCATACCACTCGTGCAGCTCTTTGCCATGTTTGGCGATGGAGTACGCATAATGAAGTATGGCATACAGCACGAGCTGATGCGCGAGAAGGAGAAGGATCCGCAGGCCCAACAGCAGCAGGCCAAGGTACTCAAGACGCCGTGCAAGGAGACCAAAGCAGATATGGCCAATCCACCCAGACGCAGCTCCATTTGTAAGTAGACACGACCACGGATTACAGTAACTATAGTTAGATTGATTGATTCTCCCCCAGCCCCCGTTGTGGAGGACGATTCCGGCAACACTTCGGCTATATCGGATGATGAAGCGCCTACCAATCGTCACACGGAATTCTCCACCGATGCCGAACACAATCTCACCTGTTGCATACTCATGCTGGACATACTACTGAAGCAGATGGAACTGCAGGATGTGGAACAGCACATGGGCATCCACACGAGCGTGTGTGAGAATGTCTCACGGCTGATCAAGTGCATGGTGACAGCGGCCCGGGTAGGTCTAAGCAGTCACGTCTGTGCGCTAAAGGTAAGTGCCGGAATAATGGAATGGAAGTTTACCTTGTTGTGATAAATCTCTACTGTTTACAGGTGGCAGAGTGCGCCTATTGCGAGGCATCCACCATGTGGCATCAGCTATCCACTAAACTGGTGGAGTTCATGGCGCCACTGAATCCCGTTCGACCACCCGATGTAAGTATGCTGAAATCTCTGTATTGTTTCCCCTAATCAGTGACTCCACACTAGGTGCCCATTGAGGACATCATAGAGGAGGAGAAGTCATCGCGGAAGTCTCCGCCTGAATCGGACAAGGAGAAGACTCGCGAACGAGATGTGTCACTCTCCATGGCACCACTACCCATACCACTTGGTCCACTTGGAGGCTTTGCAGGTAAGACTAGTTACCAGCACATTCCGAGTCAGTTTGTAATTAATATAAATAATGCGGTTGTAAAATATATCTTGTGAAAAGCCGAAAAGATAAATCACTAATAAGTCCAAGTTAAAGTACCCAATAACATGCCAAATCCCACCACCACTTGTAAACTAACCACCGTAAAAGTAATGCAGTCCAAAAGTCACCCAACTCGTAGCAAACGTAGCGACTGTACCCGTACTTCTTGGCCTGGTCTATAGACCGACCAATGAATGGTATATGACGTCTTTTGGCAGACGTTCTTGTATAAAATCAAAAGCAATTTAGCGTATTCAATATCGAAACTTTGATCCTAGTAACCTGCACCTGTTATGCTCTGTAAAAAGTTAGAATATATTTAATACCCAGATACAGTAACAGAACCAGACCAGATCCAATTTAAATAACAATGCATACTGAACTTACAACCATATTAAACAAGATCCAGACTAATTAAATCTAAAACTAGAAACACTTGATAATCGTAATGTCATGAAACGAAAATTAAACCATCATCGATCGAACGATTCGGATCGGTATTTAAATCCAAAAAGTAACCGATAATTATTGCATTAAACATTTTCCATTTAACACATTTTGGCTTTATCTTATATGTCTATCTAACTATCTCTATCTACATAAATATATGTATATCTTTCTCTCTCTCTATCTCTAACATTCTCTCTCGCGCGTACCAACTGTCTATCTATATGTCACTGTCACACACTATCGATACGATACGATATGATACGATACGATACGATGAATTACAAACTAACTATTGCTATACATTAACAATTAATAACAACCAAACAATTACTCACCGAATACTAAAACTTAAAATTTACAATCTATCAATCATTATTATTAGATATCTTTAAGCTAGATCAATTCTTTTCAGACGATGGAAAAATTATTATAATGGCAGGTGATGCACCAACAAACAAATTCTCATTCGTTAAAAACAGAAAACAAACCACAACAAAATACTATATCACATTACATTATTAACATTGTTAATCAATCAATCAGTTGAAACATTTCGTTACAATTCAAATTAAATTTCGACACCCTATACACAAGCCAATACCATACCCAATACAAGAGCAGACTGTACTACAATCACCTCCAGCAACAGACGTTTCTTTAAAACTCCTCTTTCTGCATATCCAACACACTCTACTTTATCTCTGTTTAGCTGCCTAGAACACTAAATACATATACTATAATTTAGCATAACACAAGCTTTTATCTAGATGACTTTATACGTAGTACTGCCCCCATTATTGAGTTCTGTTTAATTATCTGTCGGAACTCTATGTACACAAATGCGACTACCACTATACACTATACAACAATACCCTTACACCCAGCGTAGCTATGAGTGCCTTGAAACAATTTTGTTGAACAACATTTCATTTTGGAGAAATTCTTTAGGAATTCCTACTCTGAGTTCTCTTGAGTGACTGAGTGTGTTCAGCTTGAAAATCATAATACAGACTTTAACTCTTTCAATTACGTATGAACCTGAACACACTGAGGCATGCCCCTCCCCGAATTGGATATAGACAATTGTTTGGAAAATTCTGAAAACCTGCATGTACATTTTTTTCAGTGAACCCAAAAACAAATGGCATTTTGAATGATTTAAAAAGATTTTTCTAGGATTTATACTTATGTGTATGTACTTGGTTGCATGAGCGGTTAGTGAATGAGTTATGAGTTTCTATTGCCCACTTCAATTTCCATTTGATTTTCTAGCAAAAGTTGTGCAACGATATTCACCTTATGCTACTTTTGAGAACTAATCGTAACTCTCTATTCTCTTATCTATTATCAAGGTCCTATGCCTGTGGCAGTGCCCCAACCAGAGCCGCATTCCGTGGGCGGTGTCCTCGTCCACATGCCCCACGTTTGTTCCGTATGTATTTCGAGCATTTTATTATGTTAAATATAAGTATTATTAGTATCCAATCCTTGGTTAAACACCCTTTTATTGCCAAAGAGTATTCAAGTTTCAATTTACTGAAACATTCGAGAAAACCAAATACAACTTTACTCATAAGATAAACAGAAAAAAATATATGCGCTAAGTAGGTATTTAATAAACACCCCATAAAATACATATCTATATATTTACCATAATTACACAAGAATAAAAATAATTTATTACAGATGCATAACAATACTAATTTGAAAGTGAAGTTTGTGCCTTAGTTGTGAAGAGTTTAATTTAGTTCAGTTTTGATATCAATTCGAACTTAAGTAAACTTGAATTTTATGATTTTCCAAAATCCGAAAATCGTTCAAAACAATTCTACAAAATTTTTCATTTCTTCACATATTTTTTATAGAATAACGAAAATGGGCATTCAGTTGATAGTAATGAATTGAGAAAAGTTCACGCCACAGACGAGGTACTTTGTGCATTCATTAACCAAACAAACAAACAAAATTTAAATACCAAAAATCAATACGAATATTTCTTTAACCATATTAGTTGTATTATTTGGCTTATACAATTCGATATTTGTCTTATTCAATTTTCAACATATATTTTCTTTCTATACTCAAAATGTACTCTTCGTGTTCGGTGTATATAAATTGTACAGAGTGTTTTCTACATATTTTATTATTTGCTTTATCAAATTCTAACTAAATTATATGATATATTTTCAAATAAAGCAACAACGTCTAGAGCCAGTTAAAAAACAAAAGAGAAGTCGGCTAATAAATGTGCATAGCTGAAAATAATATATACTAGTTTAGCACCTGCTTTTAAAGAGAAAATCATAGGAAATCTCTAATATAGTTTCCATGTCAATAGAATTTTTAAACTTTATAATCAACGTTTTTTAGCTCTTATAGGTTGTTCAGGCTTAGGCCAAAGATCTTAGCTTTTATTTCTAGCTGTTTTATTCTCTTTTCAAGTTTCTTTTTCACTCCCGTGTCTCAAAGTATCTTGTATGTGTGTGAATATAAATTATGAAGTACAGCGAAAACAAATTTATTGAAATCGTAAACGAAGACAATTTCTACTCTTTTACGTGTACATTTTGTTTAAATTCTAAATTTCTTCAATTACGAGTATATATTTTTTACATGTAAATATTACGTTCTCTTTTTACATACTTGATAGAGTTATCTCTATGATTTCTAATTGTGATCATATTGTTGAAGAGCATGATCCGTGTACCAGCACCGTCACAGTTTGAATAATACCCACACCATCTCCACCACAACCTGTTAACTTAACTGTACAATTCTATATATATGCACAGATATAATCTTACCTGATTTCATGCCATGTTTGTAAATGATTTATGCAAATTATTATTACTGTTACTACTATTACTATACTACGTTGTTTTCTAAACGATACCCAGAATGGATGTGTAAGTTTTATTTACCTGTATGTGTGTGAGTGTGTACTTTATGTGAATACCGTATACTGTATACCGTACACCAGCTGTAAATTACGTGTAAATATTTATATGTACATCTATATACTATACTCAATGTACAAATGTGTAAATACGATCAGAAGCGATGCAATTCATCTCAATGGGCATAACCTTGCTATCTAACGCAGATCATGACGGCGACTGTCGAAACTGTTTCAGAGCAACTCGATCTGGGCTCCATATTGCCCACAGATCGGGCCATTGCCCGCTCCATAACGTTGTCAGATGCGGATGTAGGCAGTGCCAATGTCAGCGTCACCAAGGCCTCTGTCATGGGTGAGAATGGCGCCAATGGCAGCACAGCCGGCGGCGGAGAGAATGGCAGTGGCTCTGAGGATGACGAAGAGGAGGAGGATAGCGATGATTTCTGGCACACTTCGGTGGGAAAGTTTAAGTTCACACTCGATCTGCTGCCTCAACCGCTGCAATACATACATCAATTGCTAACGGTGCGTATGCGTAATGTGGCAAATATTTCGACTATAAACTCACACCCCTTGCAGGAAATACCGACGATCAAGAAACCAGAGATACTCTACTATGTGCTGCAATGCCTCAAGACCATGGCACTGCATGGCGATGCTCTGGCCAAGGCAGCTCGCGAGCAAAGAGGCTTCTTCATCTGGTGCCAGGAGAATTTGCTAATCAAAAAGTAAGTATGATAGCAGATTATCCAAATGTGCTAATGATTTCAACTGCTTTCAGTCTGTGGGAGCTATGCAACGCGGAGCATTCGCACATCTGTCAGGTATGTGTGCCGCTGTTGCTGCACTGCATCACGCTGCCGCTGGGCTCGGATGTGTTTTGGCGCGTGGTGCAGGAGGCCTTTCACGATGTGGATTGGCGTGTACGCTTCACAGCAGTGGAACGAGTTACCGTGATTACACGATTTATGGATTCGACACCGCTGCGCTCGGAGGTGGGACTACAGACGGCATTGGCCACCGCGTTCTGTCATCTGATTGCCAGCATGGATGACATCAATGTGTATGTGGCACAACGGGCAACACTCTATATCGGAACCATACATGATACGGCAATACGGTCACTGCTCTTCTGCTTGGAATCCCAGTTCGATCTGTTCATTGTGGATCGTCCGGTGGTATTGCAATCGGTCTATCAGCTGCACAACTCTCTGTCCGATCGCAAGATGCTCGGCTGGGAATTCTTTCTCAATCGCTTCGACACGCTCTTTGTGGAGGCTCAAATCAACCTGGAGAAGTGCGGTGACATTTCGTATCTAAGAGATTTGCGCAACTCTGACAATGGCAGCGAAGCACTTTCAGCAAAAATACTGAAGGCCCGAGAGGCACTCAGTCAATCGGATACTAGCGGCAGCATGGCCAAGACCTTGAGCGCCTCCTTCGGGACCAAGTGGCCCTACAAGCGTACAATGTCCGCGCCAGCTAGCATGGCACCGCGTCAGGACTCCAAGTTCGGTAAGTATCCTGTGGGAGTGGAATATATGAGGGAACAGTTACTAATCTCGCTGGGATTTTACAGTGCCCGAGAAGGAGAAAATCTACAGTCGCCAGGTGTCGGCGCCGATACTCAAGCGGAAGACATCACGCTTCGGATTGGGTCAGTTCCTAGGCAGTAGTAGTGGCAATCAGAATACCAGTACAACTAGTCATAGTGTAGCCAGCACACGTAACACCAAATCCATGCCACCTTGTCCCATACATGCTCATGCGTCAGCACACGCCACAGCTTTCCCCTATCACCATACAACACACGCACACGCACATCCCCATACACACACACACCATCCACATTCACATCCTCATGCTGGTAGTAGTGCACAAGTAGCGACGTTTGCCTCGGCTCATAGTCAAAGTCACCAGTATTTAGTGCATTGCGTACCGCCTAGTCACCACAGTCCGATGCCCACGCTGCAGGAGGCCGAGACTCTGCTGCGCTCCCAGGCTGCCCAGCAGTCATTGGCCCAGCCAGCGACAGCTGCCTCCATTCACCATGCACCATCCACCACGGGGGCAACAATAACAACAGCAACAACGGCTACAACAACAAGCTCGGGAAGTGGCATGACAACATCCTGCTCCACCACGGCAGCAGCCACAGGCCATACCTTTGCCACATCCTTACATTCCCATTTCCAAAAGCATCCATCCGCTCCCAATCTATTGCCGCCACAAGCAGCAGTGGTCGCACCCAGTCCCAGTCCCTCGGCACTGGCCTATCCCATGCACTGCACTTGTGATGTCGCTCCGCATCCTCCGGGTGCCAACGCAGCTGGCACCACGGCTAGCAGCACGGCCAATCCAGGTAGGTTGTAGAGCATGTATGGTTGGTCACACTGGCAATAATCCAAATTTCATTGTTTTCTGTTGTCTTTCCCTTACTTTCGTTTCCCCAATGCTGTGAGGTATATGTTCAATGTTTCTTATATGATTCACAATAGTTTAGAAGCGACTGTGCACAATTTCATATACTATTCTCATTTTTGTTGCATACTTTTAGGGCGCACACTAAAACTATGCAATTTTATCGATAACAGCACACGTTAATCGCGGCGGCAAATTTAAAAAGGAAAAAGCGTGAACACTCGTATTGAATGCGAAATTGAGTGCAGTTCCTATTAGTTTAACTTAAAATTCGATTTTCTTTTATTTAATCCGATCCGAATAATTACTTCTTTTTTATTCTTGTAATTCTCATCTCTCAAACTTCAAAATTATTTAAATCTGTTGTGAATGATATAACCTAAAAGACTTGGCTCACCAAGTATTTAACTGTGTTGTTTTGATCTATCAATGTGTTTATACTTTTAGATATTATAAGTTTTCATTAGTCTCAGCACGTTTTCTGTTGCTAATTTTGTATAATATTTTTAAATGATTCGAATATATTTAGAAGTATTTTCTAATTGAATATTTATATACACACTATATTATTTCGTATGTTATACTTCATCTTCATTTTAATTTAATCGTCAATAAAACTCATTAACTGGAAATGTTTGTGTATTAAGTGTTTACTTTGTATCTAGCCGCTGAGTGTTGGTATATGTAATATTATTATTGTTAAATAAAAAACAAAACATTTACGTGTACCCTTCCGAACTGGTATGTATGCTGTCTAATATCTATTGTAAACTTTAACCATCCTAAGCATAACTGTATGTCTCTATAACTATACGAACACAAGCTCGTCTCTCGCGCCACACAAATGAAATTCGATAACTTCTATGCTAAAGAACACTAACTGTACATACATATACAAACGTATATAATAATTTGATTCTCTTTGTGCAATTGGCATGTGGCTGTATACCGATACGAGATCGATGTTTATTCCCTACAACATATAGATAAATCTTAATCTGACCAAGTCTAACAATTATCCATTCCACATATCCCCTTTAGATGGACATATCCACTCACTGGGCGGCCTCAATGACGAGCATCTAATTGGACTGCTCAGCCGTATCACTGAGCTGGAGGAATCGGACAGAGAGACCATACATTTGCTGGTCTTCATGCTGATGCAGTTCATGTCACGCACAGATCAGGCATTCCCATCTGAGGATAAACCTGTGACCAAGACACAGAACATTGTGCTGAAACATTTGTTTCTGCTCTTGGGTCACAATCAAATCGACAAAACCTTCCATACGACACCGGATGCATTACGGTGAGTCGGATGATAGACTTCAATAGAAATATTTGTATTATTCTATCAACTCCCTTATTTCCTCCAGCGTTTCAGCCGTTTTCAATGCATTCTTGGCCAATTTGCCGCAGGTTTTGGATCAAAACCATTTGATAGGCGGCCTCATACTACCTTCCGTGATGCAGATCATTCTCTACGCACCGAATCCGACCAACACATGCGGAGAATCGTATCAGAATCTGGTGTTTAACTACTCACTGTGGCATCTGGAGCAGTATCCACGACGCAACTGGCTCTTCACGTTGCTGGTGGTGCTCTATAAGTACTCCTACACCCAGCCACCCCTCAGTGGCTATGTCATCTCAGCCATACGCATGATTATGAACAGCATGCGTGGACACTTCCATCAGTGTCGACGTATACCAACCACCACCATATTGGACATGCAGGGTGTTGGCGGAGCGGCAAGGTCGCGTGATGTTAGCCAACCCTCGCTGGGCACAGATCCCGATGACAAAGAGGCCAGTCCACCGGCAAGTCCCATGTTTCCATCGGAGGGCACCAGCGCCGCCTCCAAGAGTAAGGGCCAAAATGTCGCCTTTACGCCGAAGTTGCAACACGCGTTCCGCAAGTACAATGACTCGAGCTTGGATGCGGATGAAACTGAATCCGAACTGGTGGCCATACCGGAGAGTGATCTCTCGGATAG
The DNA here is from genome assembly GCA_035045005.1 of Liodrosophila aerea. NCBI lineage: Eukaryota > Metazoa > Arthropoda > Insecta > Diptera > Drosophilidae > Liodrosophila > Liodrosophila aerea. Next base: position 1,906,089 of record JAWNNL010000753.1, read on the forward strand.
CACACTGCATGGCAGCAGTGCTCCGGTGAGTTTCTTGGGATTAATTATGGTACATCAATGTATAACAATGATTTCCGCAGGGTTCCTTTGATGATACCATACACTTTGAGGACATACTGCCCACAAAGGTGGATGCCTTGCGCCATCGTCGTTTGGACTACACCGAAGAGGTAATGCCTAAAGGAATGATAAGAGAATTCTTTATCAAGTATCATTTACACCAAGCAGAAATCCACCAAGACCCACAAATCCATGATCACCACTAAAACGGGTGATACGTACACCACCAAGATAAAGGCCAGCACCAGTGAGTCCGTGAGCACCACCGTGGTCACTACCCATACCCGGCATAGCCTGCAGGAGGGAGTGCGTATGATTGTCACTCCACTTGTTGGACCAGAGACCACGGAGACGGCCATTGTCAGTCCACCAGTGGACGTGCATCGAGCAGTGACTGTGCGCAACAAATCCCTGGAGAATGCTGCCGCCTCGACATCCAAGATGTTTGCAGCCATTGCTACGAATCATCTGAAGGCACTCGGCGCACTGCAGGATATGCCCGGTGTGAGCGCTGCGATCTCCAGCAAGCCCGGCTCCAGCAATGGTAGTGCCAGCGGCAGTCGCTCCACAAATGGCAGCAATGGTGCTCCCGCAGCAGTGGCAACGTCCAAGCCAATTGGACGGCACAAGACCATTGTAGAGTGCAGTGCAGGTACCTCTAGCTCCTCGGCTGATGAGACGCGTCATAAGAAGTCGCAAGCCAAGTCTGTCAAACGCACAGAGAAGCCATATGGTTCACCGGAATCGCCGCTCTCAAAGATGAGCGTTATGCCCAATCCACGCGATGAAGTCGACGCTGGCCTGCTGCCGGCGCCCAAGAACATTGCCTCGCTGGAGATACCAACACCAGAGCGCCTGCTGCCCATAGGCACACAGGATACGGTGGCTACTTTAGTGGAACGTGTGCGTGACGGACTCAATCTGCCGGACATCAGCCATCTGAAGCAGGACAGCCTGGATGTGTCCGAGAGCACCAAGGATGATGTGACTGCCAGCAGTCGTAACAACTCACCCCGGCGCCTGATCAAACAGGTTGCACTGGAATCACCCCCGAATCCCAATGCACCAGCAACAGCACCGACTGCCCCACAGGCCCAAGCACAGGCACAGGAGCAAGGGCAACAGCAGCCACCAGCAGATCTGCACACGTCCATTTTGAAGAATGTTACACAGGATCTCAAGGCACAGCCCAATGATCGTCTACAGCAATTCGCTAGTTCTGCAGCCAACAGCATCAAACGTCCCAGGCAGAAGCTGGCGCCTTTCAATGTGGACAGCAATGCTATACCAGACATACGCTCACGCTTTGCCGGCTCCTGGCCTCCACCTCCATTCCAACCGGCGGAAGAGCACGACGAAGATGGCGATGATGCGCCCGAGATGACAAATGGACACACCACGCACAACACCCCACATCATGCGCCACGCGGGGTAAGTATGAGTGAAGTCCCTATGGCTCCACCTTCTCCTAAACCAACTTTCTCTCCTATATATGTTTAGAGCTCCCGACGTGTGGGAGATTATACTGTTGTGGAACGCTGCTCGGATTGTGGCGCTGTTATTGAGGAGTACACTGACGAGGAGATTGGCATATTCATCGTTATTCTCGGTACATTCATACACCGTGAACCGGCCATGGCAGCGCCTTTCCTGCCCGAAATCTTAACCATAACATCACGGTAAGTTAGCTCTATTTGAGTCATCAGTTGCATCAGTGCTAAAGATTGACTCGTTGACAGTATTTGCTTGAGCGGCACACATCCCTGGCAGGGCGAAAATGGTCCACCACTGGCAAGCAGCGCTCAGGCTGTGGCCCTGCAGTTCATTCGCTGCGTGCTCCATCAGCTGGCACCCAATGGCATCTTCTTGCAAGTATTCCAGACCCAAATGAAAAGTGAGTATACTGGAAAAATAAATCATAAGCATGTACATTCTAATCCCTTATCTCTGTTTAGTTAAAATACGGCACAATCATTTCCGTAGCATTGCCAAGGCACTGCAGGACTTCCAGGATCTGAATGCCACCAGTCCCATTTATATGGTCTGTGAACTGCTCAACTCGAAGAAGGCGCTGCCCATCGACCAGTTGCCCGTGATCTTCCGCAACATGGCGGAGTATCTACAGTGTGTGCCCTCCGAGGCGGGAATGGGCTTGGCTGTCTGGTCGCAGGCCATGCAGGCCTTGGAGTCTCTGCTGCGCCAGGTCATTGTCATAATGCCCAGCTTGACCCATGCCGAGTATATGCTTGATCTAATGGCGGCCACCTTACGCATGAATTGTGTACCCAAAACTCTGCTCGATCCGTATTCCAAGATCATGGCGTACTGTGTGCAGCACACTAACCTGGAATACCAGACAATCTACGACCTGTGCACCCTGAACACGCGCTCCTTCAACAAGGATCGCGACAAGAATCTGATGTGCCGCCAGATCATATTTGAGTTCGTGCAAGCACTCAAGTTCAAGTCGACTATACCCGATCACAATCTCCTAATGATTATTGGCTTTGTGCTTTTAGACGCTGGCGGCACTCTTCCGCCGGGTGCATTACCCGCTCTACCAGATATGGCACCTGTACTCACCACCAATGCCGCTGACTGCCTGAGGCAGTACATCAACGATGTCATTGATTTTCTGGCCGATTTCCATACTCTAAGCAAGATTAAGGTAAATTTCTAGGAGGCCAACCGAAGTCTTTAAGAATTGAACGTAATCTCTTGCAGAATTTAAAGAATGGACAGCCGAGCATGGGCCTGGGCGAGGACACCTTGGGCGGCGTACTCAAAGGCGCCGTGGCCCAGTACCTGGCGTTGGAGATGTCTCGTGGCAACTCGCGGGATAACAAGGCCGTCTCACGATATCTTCCCTGGTTGAATAATGCACCCTCTTCGCTGCAACAAGGGTAAGCTGGACATGTCCACATAGACATGGGCCTATCTAAATTCTCTCCTCTTTGCAGACCCAAGGAGTTCACCGAGTGTGTGGGTCACATGCGTCTGCTCTCTTGGCTGTTGCTCGGCTCACTTACGCATATGGCCTTGATGCAGCGCCGCCAAGAGACACAGTCCCTACCACCTCAGCAGCAGGCGAATATACCCAATGCACAGGGCCAAGGGCCGGTAGCTAGTGTACATTACCAACATCAGGGAGTTACCTACTCGCAGCCCGTGCCACAGGAGGCATCGTGCCATATAGCCGATCATATACAGGTGATATTTGCTGGCTTTGCCGAACAATCCAAGACTTCGGTGCTGCACATGTCCTCGCTATTCCACGCTTTTACGCTGTGCCAGCTTTGGACCGTATACCTGGAGCAGATGGCGCACAATACAAACAGCAATGCTGAGGGCAGTACACTGGGTGTGCTCTTTGAGTTCTGGACAAAGGTAACACCATGCATACTCCAACTGGTGTCCCATGCCAAGCCACAGAACAAGGATGCACAGTCCAACGTTGACTTTCAAGCTCAGAGTACCAATTCGAAATTGTCGGAAATGGTCAACTTGCATTTCCTCAGCCTGCTGGAGGCTCTAAAGGAGACGAACTCCACGGTCTTGGGTAAACTCTTGCCCATGTGGAGCACTGTACTCTCATCGCAAACCCAACTCTCGGACACACTGCACGTTAGGCTGCAGAATGTGCGCGACTATGCCCCAGACTACGAAGAGCTGCAGACAAACAAATCGGAGACGTTGCTCAAGTGGTTGCAACGTTTACAGTTCAAGATGGGACAGATTGAGCTACAGGCCTCCACGGCCACACAGTTTTATTCTATTTAAAATTTATATGCAACTGCTTCTAACCATAATCAATAGCAGAAACTAGATTTTGAATTGAATACGATATTAAATTGAAAACTTATATTAGAGTTTTGTTATTCACATTTTTTCACTGAAACAATTCTACACAAATTACTACATAAATCCTTTAATCCTACTAGTTATTATTAGAAAACTCATTCAAAAATTGTATAATTGATTCCTGCATTAACTTTTTCATTTATACTGGGATCATGCACTTCAGTTTCTTCGCTAGTCCTGTGCCTGCCTTCGATGAGATAATGTGCCTGTGGATCTCGATAATTTTGGAAGGAAGCCTTAGTCTTTAGCACCGCCACATCTGGCAAGCTCGCAGTTGTCACTGTTGCAGCATGTCTGGCCAGACGCTGCTCGGCCTGCTGTATGCGCAGCTCCTGCAAAGACATTGTATGAGCTCAAAATTATATGGCAACCAGTTAATCTCTATACCTTGATTCTCTGCATATAATCCATTTGCAAAGTGGCAGATTCACTCAATGGCACCAGTTGCATCGCTTTGTGCTGTATGAGGGGCGGCGTGGCTGCAGTCACCTCCCAGAATTTGTGTTTCTTGCGTACGCGTTCTTTGTCCGGATCGTGGACATTGGAGACTGTTGTGCGAAATGGCTTGAACTTCTCACGTTCTGCGGGAACTGCCTGCTGTTCAGTCTTATCTATAAGATAGAGAGCATGCTGGTCCAAAGGTGTTTCAGGTACACGTTTCACGGCTAATTTGGCAGCATCAATTTCAACTAATTCAGCTTCAACGGTTTTTATATTCCCTTGGCCACTTGCAGTGCTAAAAACGCCTTGATCGGCCAGTGCTGAATCGGGCGATTTACTTGCTGATTTAAATGATTCTATATCAGCTAAATCTTCAGCCGTTATAAGTGTACTACTAGGTGGCGGTAGAACTATTACTTTGCGTTCGTGCATGGCGCCTTTGGCAATGACACGCAATGGATCCATTTCCTTCTCGTCATCGCTGTCGAGTAAGTCCTCCACATGGGAGCTATCATCCGGGTTTTTGACAACAACCCATTCCAGATTATTAAGTGTTTCCTTTCCTTTTGAAACAATGTTCAGCTCGCCAAATAATCTGGCTGCTTCCTCCACATCATCGCGACGTTGGATCTCGGTTAGCAGCTTTTCATATGCAAGCTGTATACGTTTACCTTTATCATGCAATTTTTGTATATGATTTCTTGAAAAAAGTAAACAATTCGTTGACAATTAGATTTGCAATAAGACAACAATTTGCACTTACTTAGCTGCTAAGAGGTTGCTTAGCCTGTCTTTCAGTTCCAACAGCTCGGGATACCTGAGAGTTTTATAGTTCTTCACATGTTTTTCTTTTATTTGTGTTGTGCCTGGAATTCTACTCAAAGGCGGGTCAGGTCGATTTTTATTCATGTTATTTTGTTTTTACTTGCAAATTCACTGTTGTGTTTTCACGGAAAATGATGTGCACGGTTGGCACACTTGGCGTTTTTGCGCCAAAATTGGTGCTTTTATTATGTGTTGGCGCAATAGCACATTTTTTTTTAAATTGATCCTTTCCCGTTGCTAGCGATAGCGATAAACTTGAGTGGAAATCAATTTCTAGTATTTTATAAATGCTACAATTTTCAAATTACACAAAAGTTGAAAACAAAGTTGCATTGACAAAAATATCATAATTTATTAATAAATAATTAATAGTATGCTAATACGTTTACAATCTTAAGGGAAGTGTACCATGCCAAACGAATTGATTATAACCAAGGGTGTATACGAACTAACAAAGCGCAGTCGACGCTTGGAACAATGCGAGGCTGAGTGGCAACAACGTCAAAAACGGCGTTTCTCTGTTCCTCAACCAAAACCTACGATACGCCGTTTTTTAAAATTAATTGGATATTTTTTAGCATTTTATTTGTGCTGTGGTCTTTACGCATATGTATTTTTTACAGTGATGGTAAAGCTGCGTATACCTGAAACACATCCTCTATCACCCAAGCCCACAGCTCTATCATCTGTGCCAGGTCATACAGTGGATAATATAAAGGTAATACGCTTTAAGGGGGATCAGAGGTATGCCGTCACTCCGTTTATTCAGCAAATTAAAAATTTTATGGAACCATTTGGCAATGCAGGAAGCCACCACCTAAGAGAATGCAATCTAGATGATAATTGGGGATACACTTCCCGTATCCCATGTGTGTTGCTTAAACTGAATTACGCAAGTAATTTTACCGCCGTGACATATTCCGATTCCATAACGCTTCCCAGAGAAGTGCCGGATGAATTGTACGACTACATACTACAATTGTCCATAGAGCAACGCTTAAATCGTATATGGGTTGCCTGTAACTACATATCTAATGTGACGGCGAAAATTGAGTATATTCCATATAGATATTACGATTCTGATGGTTTGTTTACCGAAGGCAACACTTTCATAACTCATCTTTCTGAGAATCTCACGGAAGAAGTTGTTCAAGAGAATCCAGCATATCGTCGTGTCATTGGAGTACAATTTCAAAATCTTCCACTTAATCGTGATGTTTATGTAAAATGCGCGGTATGGGCTCAAAATATTCCTCGCTATTTAAGTTCGGTACTTTTTATGATCCACATAGAAGGTATCGAAAAACCCCAGAAACCTTCAAAGGGTTAGCTATAATTTTCAATCAAATTTCAAAATTTCATAGCAAACATAAAAGTTTAACTCTGTTTGTCGACAAGTTCTTTCTCTGAGAATATTATTAATAATTAAGCATACAAAATTATATTATGCCGCAGAACGTTCTAAAACCAGCCGGAGATTATGCAATCCGGAAGCGATTTCGCAATGAGGAGAACAAACGAAAGGGAAGAGACTTGCCCTGGCATAAACGCATATTGGACTTGGATGCGAGCACTTTCTTTATGCGTACAGCCTGGGGATGGTCAAGAATTATATTGTTTTATTGTGTATTGTATGCTCTCATTGCATGTTGTGTTGGATTTTCGATTTTAATGTTCAAATACGTATTGTTGAGAGACGACAGACCAGTATGGCTTAAGGGTGCCCCCGGTGTTATCACTGTGCCCTCCAGTATCGGCGCGTATCATCCTTATATGCCAACCGACACCACTCCGTTTGTTTTAAAAATAGAAAACTTCATGAACAGTCTGCCGGATACTGAACAGGCTAAGGCAATGTTTTCTAAGTGCAATTTTGACCTACATTGGGGCTATAAAGACATGAAACCGTGTGTTTTTATTAAATTAAATAAAGTAATCGGATTTACGCCAGATACATATGATACGCCAGAAGATCTCGGCTCCGATAATAAAGACGCGTTGGAAGACTTGATAGACAGTCATCGTGGAAAAAACAAAATTTGGGTAACATGCACTTCAACAGAGACAGTTAATATGAATTTTATACCTGGACCATATTTTGACGCCAACACTAGCATGGAGGGTCGCCATCGTCTAATCGCTGTACAACTTACAGATTTACCTTTAAATAAAAGGGTTAATTTTGTATGCAAAGTTTGGGCAAAAAATATGTTTATTGATACATCAGTGAAAGGCCTTGGACATGCGGAATTTTCAATAGAAATGCGCGAGAAACGCGTCTAACCCACATCATTACAAATTATTAGAAACCTAAATCAACAAATTAAATCCAAATTTCAAATGTCTTTTTAAATTGTTTGAAAATAAAACGCAAATTCTTGTGGAATTACGATGAATATATCGATTACCTATTTTATTTCAATATATCGAAACTTTAAAATCTTAATTCAGATGTCCGAACTAGTTCAATAGAACTTTGTCAATCACAGGCAATTTGTGCCATAGCACGCATTTGTTTATAAATAAAAAAAAACCCGCGTAATTGTGTGGATTGCATTTTAATGTCTCAAAACTCGAAGAATATTGAGGTGAAACTCAAGGACGTGGATGTATTAACTGCAGGAATTGTTGCCGAATGTGTAAATGGAATTCTCGAATTTCTGCTATTTCACCGCAGCCAAATTCCCTTTGTGTATAAAACGTACAAATATTATGTGGAGAAATGGGATGAAATTGAAGAAAATGAGAATTCTGAAGAATCGTTTGGAGATTATCAGCTACAAAAGCAACGTTCTTTGGCCAAGGAAACCAAAAACGCCATTAGCAACATGCGAGAGGTAATTATCAACTATCCATTAGCACTAGAGGTGTTCAACTAATCCACCATAGTATTTTGTCTTAGTTAATACGAACAGCGTTTAAAAGTAGCAAAGGTGTCAAGAGTTTGAGATTTCTTTTTGGAAACAATACGTTTATGCCAACGGAATCTTATACAATACATATTCCACATGCATCCATATCCAAATACCACAGCCATGTGCACGCCATGCCGGAAGGGCCTTTAAATCAAACACTACTTGGTCTACTCACATGCGAGGAGCTCTATGCACTCTGGTCAACGGATCTCAAAGCTACCAATGTGTTTCTGGAAATGGAAATGCTCACTCATGAGGATGCGCAAGAACATGAATCGTGGAAGTTCTTCCCTAAGGACGTCATTAGCCAATTACCTCGTAGTTGTAAGAATATTCATTTGCATCTATTGCATGCGAATGAAAATACAAGTGGTGAGTTAACCTGTTGTAACAAGCTAACTATTTACCAAGATAGTGACTATCTCAATCACGATCCAGAGAAAGCAGATGTGAGTGCTAGCGAAAGTGATCATACAAGTGGCTGGTGGCAGTCCGATATAATAGTTCGTGGATTTAGAACACCTAAATTTGACATGTGGTCTAGTTAATACGTTTTTTTTAATTACGGCAATTGTAATCTACAAATTAATTTTTATTATGTATGCATGTTTAAAAAGACTGTTCCAAATCGTTGATATGTGTATTACTTAGCGAATCTATGTTCAAGCAATACAGCAACGTTTTTATTATCAATAAAAACCACTGAATCTACACCTGCGGCCGCTTGTATTCAGGGTTGCCACTGAAATATATAAAAATGCATCAATCATGAAATACACCAGTCTTGGTGCAAAAACTCCAAATTAACCCGATATTAATTTATCGAATCGGAATTCGATTCACATAAAGAAGTAATCGGTTATTCGGAACTGGTTCCTTGAACTATGCGAGTCAGTGCGACTTGCATTTTGTTATTCGTTTGGAGCTCCACATAAATATAAAGAAGTAAAGACTACAACTGTAAACAGAAGCAAGTGTCTAGTCATTTGTCGTAGTCATTCGTAGCATCATTGCTCCAATATGTCTGAAAAACCGACTGTGTTAATTTTGGGTGGTAAGTACAACGGCAATTGCATATATTGCTTGAATGCTGTTCTTTTTATCACTGCATCGGTTATCTGCAGGCTGCGGATTCATTGGCCGCAACTTGGTGACTTACTTATTGAAGAATGAGCTGACACAGGAAATACGCGTTGTTGATAAGACGCCGCCACAAATGGCTTGGCTGAATGAGCAACAAACCAAGGCTTTTGCAAATGATAAGGTGGAGTTTTGCAGTGCGAACTTAATAAATGCCGGTATGTACTATATGAATATTCAACCCACTCAACTATACACACGTACAATTCGTATGTACGAATGCATGACACTGAAACTGGTTTGGCTCTGTGTCCTTTATGTTGTTTTAGACTCATGCAAATTGGCATTCGCACCACACCCTACAACGAATCGCGGTTGGGATTTGGTCATCAACTGCGCGGCTGAGACGCGTGCCAATCAGGACGATGCCGTCTACAAAGAGGGCATTCACAAGTTGAGCATCAATTGTGCTAATGAGGCCGCTAATCGGCAGGTTAAACGGTATGTGGAACTTAGTTCGGGTTGTGTGAACAGCAGCGAGAAGACGCCACTGAAGGAGGACTGTAAGCTGGATCCCTGGACGGGTGTGGCCAAGCAAAAGCTGAAAGTGGAGAAGGAGCTGGCAAATATTAACAATCTGAGCTATACCATTGTACGTTTGCCCATTGTTTACGGCATTGGCGATAAGCACTACTTAAGTAAGTCGACACCATCATAAGCTGATAATTTGATTTCATTGTAAGCGAAAAACCATTCAATTACTCCACAGTGCCACGCATTATAATGGCTGCCATTTACAAATACCTCGGAGAGACAATGAAACTGCTGTGGAACGATGCCATGCGTCTCAACACGGTGCATGTAACCGATGTGTGTGCTGCGATTTGGCAATTAACTCAGAGCCCCAAAGCGGCTGCACAAGTTTACAATATTGTGGATGACTCAGGGTCTACGCAGGGCAGCATTAGCAATCTGTTGGCGAGTATATTTGAAATCAATGTTGAATACTTTGGTATTGTGATGTCCAATCTGACAAAGGTATGTCATCGATCGATCAGTGACTCATGGTTAGCTATTAAAACGTTAAATATGCATTCATTTTATAGCTTTATCCAAGCGATACAGTAGGGGAAATTAACGACAAGCACATGGCGCCCTGGGCGGAAATTTGTCAACTCAATGGCATTGAGAATACCCCACTAACGCCCTATTTGGATGAGGAGCAACTGCATCATAAACACCTTTATTTAGACAACACCAAACTCAAGGACTTTGGCTACGTGCTGCAGGTGCCACGCCTAACACGCGACTCCCTCGCTGAAATGATTGATGACTACGTGAAGCAGCAGTTGTTTCCCAAATCATGGGCTCTCTAATTGGCAAACAAAGCGCAAATGGAACACGCACCACGTTAATACGCACACAAGATTTAGTAGTCGTAGTTAGTTAAGCGGAAAGTGTTTTCTTTTTCTTTTTTGTTTGTTCAATATGGCAATTTTTGGCTATTGACGCATTATTCTTCCAAATAATACCAGGTATTGTCCTCTGTAGTTTTGCGATAAAGTGTACTTATAGTATTATGTGTAGACGACTCTCGATATTCCATATTTTTATACATTCCAATCAATCGATCAATTACTCTTTGTATACGTAACTCACAGCTCTGCAGCGAACTGAACAACATGTAAGACTAATCATATGTAATATTATCAATAATTGTGATCATTTTTGACAATTAAAACTGCATTTGCATAAAGTATTTGTAGTTCAGTTTACTTTTTCTCTTTTCTTTAATGTGTATATTTTGTTATTACTTTAAAAGTTGCGGCGTTTCGATATATAATTGATAAAATGCAATTGCTTCACTTTTACGCTCACTTTTTGTTAGACTTTAAACTTAAAACTTACAGAAAATCAACAATTATCAATTATCATTTGTAAAAGCAATTTAAGCTCGCCTTTTGGTTCATCCTAAATACGACAGAAAAAACAACACAGGAAACTCATGTTAAGATAGTCGATCATAAATGAAAACTTTGCCTCGTTTTGTGACTTGTCTAAGAGAATAGAATAGGTGCGCGGATTATGGTTATTACTTCATTACTCTTCTTTTGCTCTTGAGTTTGCTTGATTAATAAACTAGTTAAGTTTCTCTTTAGCAGCGCTTTAGAAAGCCAAGCCGGCGTCACGGTATGTGGTGAAGATCTTCTCAATGGAGTTGACATAGGCAGCGGTTCTCAGATCCAATCCCAGATTGTATTTCATGGCTGTCTTCATGATGGCACGCGCCGAACGCTCCATGGTATAGTCCAGACCGGAGTGCACAATATCCTTCTCAGAGGCACCAGAGATACGCTTCTGGAACGATTCGGATGGTGTGACGGGAATGCGACCACCGACACGTCCGAAACGACGCTCCAACGATTCTTGCACGGATTCTAAAGGCAGCGATTGAGTTTGGGTATAGGGAAAATAGATACAAAAATAGGTAAAGCGATTAATCAAGTATGCCGCATGCCAGGATAGAGTATTAAACATAAGCCACATAAAGAGTTTTATTAATTGTTATGGTAGCACGGTTAGAGAACATAGTTGGGAATGTTTCTACAAATGGACTAGGCCAATCATTAGTGACGTCGTAGTGGTATGATAATGAGCGGGAAACTGTAACGACATCTCGACAGTATCTCATCCAAAGATGTCGCTCTAGCTCAACAGATGAATTCAGGATAATGAGAACAAAGAACTTTAACATAAAGGAAAATCTAAGACTACAGATTCCATGACACAAAATACTTTCAAAATTATTAGAGTAATAACAAGAACCAATGCAGGCGTGGGAGGATGTGTATACAAATTGATGGTAACATTACAAGGTAATTTTTTTCTTTTTTTTATGGGGGATAATAGAAAGGAAGCAGAATTAATAAAAATGTACCGTCTTTAAGAATTCTTTCAATTGACTGTTGGACTGAGTCTACATTGGTGATAGAGAAACGGAAAAAAAGAAGAAATAGAATAAACAATGAGTTACTTAGATGGCAATATAAATTACGTTGTTTTGAGATAATAGATACAGATACAGGATACGAGAGATTGGAGGAGTACTTAAATGAATATGGCCAAATTAATAAGAAGAGCAAATGCCTTAAGCAGCCGCTTTTCTATCTGGATTTTTAGCAAACTCAACTTAATTATAACACAATTTCGATACCATAAACCGTTTAAATGAATTTGTAAATGATATGGCATGATATTGATTGTACAAGCCAGTGATATATGTATAGAAATAGATAGATAGATATAGTAGAGAGTAGAGTTAGAGTTATTTTTATAGCACTTACCGAGCAGATGATAGTTGGACTCGCGCTCATACTTGAAGGTCAGGCGACCGTATGAGACATGGTTGAGGTTCTTGAGCCATTCGAAGAACGAGACGGTGACACCACCAGCATTGATATACAGATCGGGAATGACCAGAATGTTGCGATCAATCAAAATTTTATCAGCTGCGGGCGTGGTGGGTCCATTAGCGGCCTCGGCAATGATCTGAAATCAAAATGTATTCCATGTCATTCAATATTCTCTGATTGAGCTAATCTAACGATATTTACTTTAGCTTGAATTCTGCTGGCATTCTCGCTGTTTATGACCTTCTCAATGGCAGCGGGAATGAAGATATCGCACTGTTCGAACATCAGGTTCTCACCCTCGTATGGCTTGGCATTGGGATAGCCCACAACGGTGCCGTGCTCGTTCTTGTAGTCCTCCAGCTGCTTGGGATCGATGCCCTCGGGATTGAACAGAGTGCCGTCGTGCTCAATGACACCAATGCAGGTAGCGCCGGCCCGAGTCAGATAGCGGGTGGTGTGCAGGCCTACGTTACCGAAGCCCTGGACAATGAAGGTCTTGCCGCCCCAGCCGGGAGTGGTGCCTGAAAAGCAGGAGAGAATTGTTATGGATGTGCTGCTATATTCGACTATGGCTAACTCACCAATCATGCTCATGTAGTTGGCCTCGTTGATGAAGTTCTCCAGACCGTGGAAGACACCGCGACCGGTGGCCGAGACACGTCCGTGAATACCGCCCTGGTTAATGGGTTTGCCAGTGACACACGCATGTGCATTGATATCCAAATGGCCAATGGTCTTGGCATAAGTATCGGCAATCCAGGACATCTCACGCTCACCAGTGCCCATATCGGGAGCTGGCACATCCACGCCGGGGCCGATGAAACCCTTCTTGGCCAACTCAAGTGTGAAACGGCGTGTGATCTTCTCCAGTTCATGTTCTGAGTACTCCTTGGGGTTAATCTTCAGGCCGGCCTTGGCACCGCCGAAAGGCACATCCACGCAGGCACACTTGAAGGTCATCAGAGCAGACAGGGCTTTCACCTCATCGCGCGACACATCCAAAGAGAAACGAATGCCTGCAGTTCAAAAGGAAATTGCATAATCAACAGATGAAGCGCATTACGTATACGACAGGTGTGCCGAGGCAACAAAAGCCTTGAAATTACTACAAAATAAACAAAACTAAATAAGAAAGTACATTCCTGCCGTCTATAGAACACATTCCTTCAGCTGTGTGATTTTCTTGGACGGAATCCAAATGAAAACCCGCTAAAAATAGCTGAAAAAACTGAACGAACGATTTTGAAAGCAAAAGTTTGTGACTCTCACGTGCTCAAACCTGTCGATGTGGGTCATAGTTCCCTCCCCTCCCCCCGCCACTCCCCTGACATTCTCAGTGCAATCTACTTGTAATCCATGGCGTAATAATCAGTTAGCAATATAACCAATGCGACAGTTTCTTGCTTGCCTTATCTTGTTTGTCACATTTATCTTTATATCTTTGAGAAAAGCCCGCCTGCTGGATAAGATAAGCATTTTCCTACTCTTATCAGCAGGTTCTTAATTGCAACCGGCTCATGTCAAAAAAAAAAAGAAACAATTTTATTTCCCATAATAATATAATCCAAATTCCATAAATATGTTAAAGTATTTGGCTATTGAAACTCGATAAACCCAAGGACAGGCACAAAGTGCACTCTGATAAACCCCCCCACCCCTACCGACAGAAATTAGACAAGGAGTAGAATCGCATAAGTAGTTTTTGCAGCTGACTAAAGGCGGTGGTCAAGCGTTCATCTTGATATTCATGGTGGCCATGAATCCGAAAAAATGAATGTGAAAATAACAAACAAACAGATACAAGCACTGCGGAATCTAAAGAGAGCTTATCAACAGCAAAAATATATATAAACCTCAAGTCTCTAATCTTTTTAAAAGCTTTCAGTTTTAAACTTTAAGTTGAGCTTTAAGTTGCTGCATCTCGGCTGAGGAAACTTGAATTAAAAGTTCACTAGCTGCTTAAGCATAGACTCTATGCTGAATAAAGATAACGTAAATAAAGCTTCTGAGCTTTAAATTGTTTGAACCTTACTTCAATATTAAAGCTTTAAGTGTTAATTACAGCCGAAGAGCTGCATCGATAATAGGAGAAAGGAATTTGAGTCATCAAAAATGAATTTTAGCTTTTTTTGTGGTAAATAAAGCATTTTCAATAAAACTAAGCAAATGTAGAAAATATTCCGCTCTCAAGTTGAGCTTTAAGTGTAAGCCATTATTATGAGAGAGGGTTAAGAAAAACAGCAGAATAAACAGAATAAAGTCAAAAGAGAGCAACTGCCTGTTGCCTCAAGTGTTTCATCAGTTCTTTCCTACTATTTATTTATTGTTTTCGTTTCGTTTCTTTTTCGCTTGTTCTTGCATTGTATATATGTATGTATATATACAAAGTGGTGTGTGTGCGCCTAACAACAGTCATTTCGCCTCAGTTTTTTGGGCAGAATTTTGAGTTTTTGGTCAGAGAGTATCAATGCAATGACGTATCATAAAACTCAGTCGAATAACTGTTGCTAACAACCAACCGGCTTTATCGACAGGGTGTTCAGCAATCAAGTTGCTTTCGGTTCAAGCAAAAACGCGTGACTTTTTTTTTGCTATAGTTCGCATATTAAAACCGACCCCAGCAGCGAAATCTATTTATGCGTATAGCTGCCCAATTTATATATCATGCAGCACATTTAGAACCTAGTATATATATACGTATGTATATAGTTTGTGTGTAGATTATATATGTATATATATGCTGGTATTTGAAGCTTATACAATCGTGGCGCGATAAGTTCTATTACTTTTTTGGGGGCTCGATCGTAGTGGGGCGTGTTTAGACTGTCACGTCTTATGTGTGAGAGTGTGTGTGCCATTGGCAACAGCAATCGCTAAATCGTTTTGCCAGCCCCAAAACCGGTCGACTCTTTCTATTAAGACAGCGTCAGCTGACTAGCTTTTTCACGCCATATGATAAAGATTTCTAGCGTGGGCTGAGGGCCAAAAACATCTCGGCACATTTTGAAAAACTTTTTTCACTATGTAGGATAAGATATGTACTACTACTACGGGTAAACATGTTTACTACGGCATCAAGATAGCAGAGGAAATGACGCATGATCACACTCTAGTGGAAACTGTCAAATTTTGGGCCAGATTGCACTCATAGAAGTCGTTATGATGGCCATGTGATATACCCTATATGTAACATTAATATTTGTAATATTTATTTCCATTATCAGCTGCTAATTGTTTGTTTATACAACTGAAAACAGTTAAAATGGTGTTAGTTATATCTATCTACATATGTATTCGAAACAGAAACTTGGATCAATTTCTCACTCCAGCATGATTATCATTTTACTGTAAGCAAACTAATAAAAGTGCAATACTAAAATGCTTTAAGTACCATTAAACTATGCAATGCCGGCTATACACTGAGAACAATAGTATAGTAGCTACTACTTTGCTAATCAGTTCGCAAACTGTGGAGCTTCTCACATATCCCCACTTCAAACAGCAATAAGGGGATTACTAAAAAATGATTGATGATATGCTAGTTGTACACTATCTACATATTATTTATATGCATTGTCAGTGGCGTTGCTAATTGTTTATCTGAAGTGTTTGCCACTTGGGCAAGACACGAATGCAAACAAGGCAGTTTTTTCACACACAACTGTTGAATGTGGACACATTTAATTCATATACAAAATGCAAGCAGGCGCTTTACGCCAGCTCTATATAGTATGTACATATATATGACATACTCACATATTTACTTTATATACTTTATGTAATGAACCGGCTGATAAGACAGCCACTACGGTTGACATTGTCAACTGGATTTGGAAGCAGTTTTCGTGTTAACATTATAATGCAAAGCGTGCATAGATTAAGAGGTATGTAATGTGTATAGAAATAAGTGAATTCAATTCTCAGTTCAACGACATAGAGGCAAAGAAACTACAGCTACAGCTACAACCACTATGTACACTCGCACTCTGTCTCAATTCTGTGGCTGCACAGTGTGCCACGACTGTGTAACATGCGACGATTCAGTAGATTTGGCAAACAGCGTGAACATCACGTGTACACATTAAACAAAACTTCATTTCATGCCGATTGACGTAGGGGCAGATACATTCAACATTCACCAATAAAAAGTATATACAGCGAGTGGAAACCAGTTTTTAGTTTTGCCTTTTTTTTGTGTTTAATAGTATGGGACTCCCTAACGTCGAATGTGTGTTTGTATGTCTGTGAAATTCACCGAAATTCAGCTTGAGCTTTCGAGCACATGAAGTCATTTTCTGTCAATAAATATGCGCATACACACAGACAGGCAGTCAGACAGACCGACAGCAATTAACATTAATTAGAGCAATAGAAATAATTGCTGAGCAGAGTTATCATACATATCCACACGTATTTGTTTTCGTTTTTTAACATTGCTTACTAAAAGCCCATTTTCCATTTGCAAATGACTAAAATCAATTTAGCACCCGTGCTAGAAACTAAGAGCGAATATCATAATACGAGTATTTAATTGTATAATTAACAAGCGATCAATCGGTTAGCAACAGTCACGTTCTTGTTTACAACCAGTTTCCAAATCAACAACAATAAAATCATAAAAACACTCAAAAGTGATTCGTCTGTTTATGCTCCTCCACAATACTCGCAAACATTATCAAAAAACAACAATATACTCAATAATAATGGGCAAAAACAAAAACATATACAAAGCTGCTATGATTGTCGCCAACGATACGACGCATGTATTTTTTGTTGATATTTTTTTTTATTTTAGTCTAACGAAGGTCAGAGATAAGAACACTTGCTGTGTGTCCCATTTTGCGTAAAACCGTTTCATTTTTTCAGGTTTTTTGGCTAGAATAAATAAACGTTCGAGTCGTTTTCTAAACGCTTTCGACACACTGTGCAGCAGTGGTGTCGTGGCCAGGCCCTTGTTGTTGTTGTGCTAGTTTTGCTTCCACTCAGAAAGCAAAACAAATTGCAAAAGCAAATACAGATACAAAATAAGCATTATTAAAAATAGAACAAGCAACTAAGAAAAAACAAATGAAAATATTTTGCCAAGCGATAATAAAAAATGGTGCAAAATGTTTCTAGGGAGAAATGAGAGAGGCGAAATCAGCTGAGTGGCAACACTTGAGGGGCTTGGAAATCGAATGACAACACGTGTAACGGTACTGTTCCATTTATGCAATTTGGCATAAGGAGAGAGGTGAGTGCCGATACCACGGTTGCCACAGTGTGCACTATGGTGCACAAGTGGTGTTTTTTCACTGTTGGTGGCATAGGGATTATGTGTAGGAACTGATTCTTTACAGTATATTTGAGTTAGCATTTTGAATATGAATTTAATAATTTATTTAAATGAAAGTATCGAAAAATAACCTCCAACAATAAAGTTTGGTTTTTTTAAATCTTTACATTTGGTTTTGGTGCCTGTCTCATTTTCAAGTGGCAACGGTAGTCAAAGGTAAATATGCATGCATAGACGGTGGGGGTGTATATCTTTAGCCCGGGCAGCATGAACGTAAACAAAGCGGAGTGTGCGCATGAGAGAGATTGGGGGAGGTGGGCGCATGGCTGAATTTTTGTATACATTGGCCACACAGTTACATAATTTGGGCAAAACAAGAGCATTCACAAAATGTAAAAGAAATATCGATTTTACCAACAGTTGGTCCTAACACCGGCCAGAAAAATGAGGCGGATTGTTAATTGCGACTATTACATACCTCCTTTGGTGGGGATTCTGTGTGTGCTGTGCTGGGCGCGGTAGCCGGTAATCATCTCGTAGTTGCCTGCATCACGACGCAGTGGAAATGCAATCTCGATGATGTGGTCGCATGGTTGCATAAGCATCAGAATACCCTGCACCTTCTTCTGCTTGTCTTCGAGGGACATCTTGCCCTTCATGTCATCGATGAGGCGATCTTCAGAGATTTGGCAACCACGGTGGAAGAAGTACTCGACCATGTCAAAGAAGCGCGGATCCTTGGCAGTTGGCACATCCTTTAGACGGTCGGGAATTTGGTAGTTGCGCGTCTGGAGCACGGCAGTGGGCAGAGCTTTGGCCAATGCAGTCAGCTCCTGCTGACGCATGGCACCCTGGCGAGCCAAACTCTTTAAGTGATACATGGTTCTATATATATATATGTATATATGCGACTACGAAAACACAATCGCTACACAAATAATGTCCAAATTCTAAACTTGATGCTGCTGCTGGCTAATGCACAACCGCTCGCTATTCGACGCCGCTCCAAACTGAGAAAATTTGGGCCATGCTCCGAAAGATGAAAGCTTTCTCACCAAAAGCGCGCTGATACCACGGATGCCATACTTTGCGTTATTGCTGCAAAATTAGAACTTTTTTGTGTTGGTGCACCGTTTGCCATACTTGGCGTTATTGCGCCAAGATTAGTGGTTTTTTGCGTTGGCGCCATTGCAATATTAGTTTGAAATATTTCTTTTTGTATTTTATAATTTTAACTCCCATATGAAGCAAAATATTGAATTCGGCTGCATTCCGGTTTAATTGTGCAGTTTTTAATTTTCAAATGTCAACCGTGTGTATTTAATACCCAAACTTCATTAATGAAAAGATAAAAATCAGCACACAAGTATTTAATACTGTACTTAATCCACTTTTATGTTAACAAACATTTTTTGAAAAGAAAATGATTGGCGCCAAATATGGAAGACTTCTCTCAGGGCTGCCACATTTTGAAGCAATGGTGTTTTTGGTATTTTTGATAGCAGACACTTATTCGATATATATCGATTAGTTTCGATTAAAGTATTTTTAACATTAGGTGGCAACTTTCTTTCGAGATTCAGAAGCTGTTCTGCGAATCATAACAAATTGCACATTTTTAATAATTTCTCGAATACACGCTTCTGTTTAGACTAAATTGCAGTGAAAACTAGTTAAATACGAAAGCAAATATGTTGCGCAAATTTGGAAAGCAGCTAGGACAGCAGATAAGCACTCAGATGCGCTTCTCAGTCAGCCGCATGTTAGCGACATCCCAAGCGCTGCATAAAGGTAGAAGGCAATGTGACATAATGTTTACTTTCGTTAGACGACTTAAATTACTGTCATTTCAGATGCTGCAGCCCCAGCCGATGCACAACCTGCAACTGCAAATAATATACTAGTTGACAAGGATAAAAACATTACATTGATCGGCATCAATCGTCCAAAGCAGCGAAACGCTGTAGATTCGAATACCGCGGCGCAGCTTTGTGATGCTTTTTACGCCTTTGAAGCTGATGACACCTCGCCGGTGGCTGTCTTATATGGTGTGGGCGGTTCGTTTTGCTCCGGCTTTGACATTCTTGAGATGAGCACAGACGATAAGGAAGAAATCAGCGTTGATATACTAATGCGGCCTGAAGGCTCCGTTGGTCCCACTCGGCGTCAAATCAAAAAGCCCGTCGTTTGTGGCATTAATGGTTACTGCATTGCAAATGGCTTGGAATTGGCGCTTATGTGTGATCTACGCGTCATGGAAGAATCAGCTGTGTTGGGTTTCTTCAACCGTCGCTTTGGTGTGCCGATGTTGGATGGAGGTACCATTCGATTGCCCGCAATGATTGGCTTGTCGCGTGCTCTGGATCTGATACTTACTGGACGCGCCGTGGGCTCACAGGAGGCACATGACATTGGGCTCGTTAATCGCATTGTGCCGACAGGCACAGCATTGAGTCATGCACTCGAATTGGCTACTTGCTTGTCCAAGTTTCCGCAACGTGCGCTTAACCACGATCGCAATTCTGTTTACTCAGCTATGTTTGAAACATCTACGTTCCATCAGGCTGTACAGAATGAGGTGATGTACACATCGCGTGAAATAATCGAGGATATGCAAAACGGCATCAAGTGGTTCAATAACAGTAAGTTCTTGCACTTCAGTTTCTCTTACTTTTAATATTCAAATGTTCCTCTCACTATGCAGCCTTCAAGGCAGACACCACACATTCGTGGTTGAAACGGGATCGCTCCATGGCCGACTGGGATGATGATGATGTTGCTGAGGCGGCTGCTGAAAAAGAATCGAAGAAGCAAGAAGAGGAAGCCAAGATTGTTGACGCCGAAAAGCAAAAACAGGCAGAGAAAGCTCAAAAGAAAGCAAAGAAAGCCGAGGAACCGAAATCTGCAGACAAACCTGGCGACAGCACCCCAAAACCAACAGCGACAACAGACCCAAAGGAAAGCCCAAAGAACTAGTAGACTACACGTCTGACTGAGGAATAAATTAATATGCTGTGTATATATCTATAAGCCAACACCCTTCACATGCAGTTCTGAACTGACCAACATTGAATTTGTTAATTTATTGTAAAATACATCCTAACATAAACAAAACTATTATGCATAGACGTCGCTTAATTATCAGACTGATAAGCAAGTATATTCACGTGAAACTGCACTGTTAGATGAATCAGAGTTCGGATCGAGCAATCTTAGCCATCCGACATCTCTTGAACTCTGCTTCCGCTCGAGCATGTGTTGAAGAGTCGTACGAGTGTGGATGCTCAAAGTGCAGTAGGAGAGAGAGTTCACGCTGACAGTGAAATAAATCGGATCATCTGTTTAATTGATGATGAAATGAATTGCCATTTCCCGTAAAGATGAGCCCTTACACTCAAGATTATTACTAGTAGATTTCATCGTTTAAAGTACACCTGGGCAAAACTCTACAATAATCAGATGAATCTGCAAAATTCGGTACAAAAGATGTTTTCGCTACCTCTAAACGCTGCAGTTTCAAGCAAGGGCTCTCCGGCAGCGGATCACAGAATCCATTCTTCACCAGCATCATGGCTCCGAATGCCGTCAATAGACCAGCTGCTGCGCCTTCCACCTGCACTAATGAGCAACAGGAGCTGATGCATGCCTCTAAGCAAACAGGGGTACTCTTTGAAACCGATGCAGATACCGCAGACGGGGCACTGGCTGCAGATATAACCCAGTTCAAAAAGGCGGAGAAACGAAAACTGGATTGGGTCTGGCGTAATATTTTACTATTTGCTTACGTGCACTTGGCTGCTCTGTACGGAGCCTATTTGTTTGTGTTTAAGGCCAAATGGGCAACGGTGGGCTTCTGTAAGTTAAGCCAGATATATATTCTAACTTGACTTCGACATCTAATTTATCAATTATAGCCATTGCCCTTTATACTATGGGCATGTTGGGCATCACGGCTGGGGCTCATCGTCTGTGGGCGCATCGCTCCTATAAGGCTAAGTGGCCTATGCGCGTGATACTGATCATCTTCAACACTATAGCCTTCCAGGATGCTGCATTCCATTGGGCACGTGATCATCGTGTCCACCACAAATTCTCTGAAACCGATGCCGATCCACACAATGCGACTCGTGGCTTTTTCTTCTCGCACGTCGGCTGGCTGTTGTGCAAAAAGCATCCGGATGTGGTGGCCAAAGGCAAGAACTTGGATGTGACTGATCTGCGTGCCGATCGCGTACTCATGTTCCAGCTGAAGTAAGTGCAAACTCAGTAGAATTGGCTTTCAAATCCAAACGTTTCTTTTAGACATTATTTTGTACTAATGCCACTGGCCTGCTTCGTCATGCCCACGCTCATTCCCATGCTGGGATGGAATGAGTCACTGCTGTGCTCCTGGTTTGTGTCCACCATGTTCCGTTGGTGCTTTCAGTTGAACATGACCTGGCTGGTGAATAGTGCTGCGCACAAGTTCGGCGGTCGTCCCTATGATAAGTAACTATATGACTTAATTACTGTTTAATTTTTACAACTTACCATAATCCGTAATCTCTGTGCAGAAACATTAATCCTTCACAAAGCCCATATGTGTCCGCGTTTACCTTTGGAGAGGGCTGGCACAACTATCACCATGTGTTCCCCTGGGATTACAAAACAGCCGAATGGGGCAACTACTCACTGAATATGACCACAGCGTTTATTGATTTATTTGCCAAGATTGGCTGGGCCTACGACTTAAAGTCCGTGGTACCCGAGACCATTGAACGTCGTGTGCGCCGCACAGGAGATGGAACCCACGAGCTGTGGGGCTGGGGGGACAAGGATCTAACGGCAGAGGATGCTCAGCATGTGCTCTTTGTGAGCCAGAAGGAGAAATAGAGCGAATAGTGTAAGCTGCAAAAGAATTTCTACATTTTGGTTTGGTTTTAACAACAATTTATAATTTGAGCTAACATATCACGGCTTTAGGTTATTATGTATACTGCTATAAAATATAAAAATATATGTGTGTGTGTATGACTGTTATTGCTGGAATTTACATTGTTTTTAATGCCACCTGGTATCGATGATAACGGTAAATTTGTCTAGACGCCCCGGGTCTATGGGTTCCGCTAAACCGATAAGCCTTATCTTTGGCGAAATTTAGACTTCGACGGGTAATATGTAGCTAATGGTTTTATGGCTGACTTAGGTTATAGTTTATTCCGTCTTTAGACTTCGCCGGGAGCTAAAAGCCAATTGTTTTATGGCTGACTTAGGTATTTAATCCTTTTTTAGCTGTAGCACATACAATATAATTTCGGCCAGTGCATTTGGATGCGCTCCTGCTGCTAGCATTTCAATGCATAAATCCAATTGCTCGCTCGTGAGGCGTGTATTGATCAACTCCGAGAGACTATGAACAGCAACTTTAAACACTCGTGATTCGTGCAACACACTGATTAGCTTCTCTTTGGGCTCCTCAATACCTTTGGTCTCCGACGCCGTGTCTTCGTTTTCTGCCATTACTCTTTATGTTTTTGAATTGGAACTCCAATTGTGTATGGTTTTCAATGAACGAAGCTTGATGTTATCGATATACATATGTTATTATTACCAGCTAGCTGATTCAAACATCTGATTACAGATTTTGTAACGAAATCCAATCAGAAAATTATACATAAGAATCAAAGCAGACAAACATACCGCATTAAGCAAATAAATCATTTTGTTAGTCTCTGAATAGGCAACGCTTGCATATGATTAGTTAAATACTAATCATTTAAATGGATAACAGTTGCCGGCTGCCAACATCGATATAACTCGATATATCGCATATAGGCTTATCGGTACTTTGACTCATAGCTATCGGCATGACTCACATCGCTGACAAAACAAACTCAAACATAAATTTGCAAGGAATTCGCAACTATTATAAAACGCGTGGAAAAGTAAGTTAAGACCGAGTTTTAAAAGAAAATCTTTGTGACAAATTGTATAATATGCCGGTACTGCATTTTTTGATAACTTGCAATATTCCAATCTCTGGGAATTTTTGCTAATACGCAGATTAAAACAACATGCCATCATAGCAAATAATATGTGTGTGAATCGCCAATTGATTAAGATTGTTATTTAGTAATTAAACATGCCCAGTACTCTTCCAGTGACATCACTTGGCATGCAATGACACAAGATTGTACTCTTATAGCGCGTACATAATATATACATATGTACATACAAATTGCAAGTATTAATTGTAAATGAACTGATTGCAATCACGTGAAGTTTATAATATTTTGTTAATATATCATGCATTTGAATTTCCACGCAACGCAGTTTGTTTCGCCTCAAAACTTTTTTTATTGAGAATTTCTGTGAGTGCAGCTGATTTACGATATCGAATATCGTTTACGATCTGTTTTATGCGTGTGCGTGTGTGTGTGCGGATATGGATGATAATATAAACATATTGAATCTTGAAATTTGCAAACAGAAACTATTCGAGGTATTATGATACAATCAAGAACACGTTTTTATTGTATTATCAACATTTTTTACGAAAAGCTAATCTTGGTCTATTGTTAAAGTTATCTAACACGCCAAATTCAAGTTTTATGAATAACGAAAACAATCCATGGACATTAGTTTACCAACTTTTTAATACGCTTTAAATACTTATGAGTAATTACTTATTAATTATACTTCTTAGGACCATTAGGTCTATGTGAGGGACACGATCCAATCCGGCTCTACCTAACCTACCTAGTGGTTCTTAGTAATTTTAAATATTACTAATTACAAGCAGTTTCAAGAACTAAATGTAACTCTTACATTTTTATGACCTTACTCAAGTCAAATAAAATTATGGAAACGGGGGTTAAATTCGATGTGAAACCATGGACATTAGTTTACCAACTCTTTGATACGCTTTAAATACTTATGAGTAGTTTTATTTATTACTAATTACAAGCAGTTTCAAGAACTAAATGTAACTCTTACATTTTTATGACCTTACTCAAGACAAATAAAATGATGGAAACGGGGGTTAAATTCGATGTGAAAGTTCATCGATTACTTTAGTAGTGTGTAATAGTGAATAAGGCTAGGATAGAACTTGCTCTACTCGACTTTTGCATAGTGTATACTAAGCTACGTACGTTCGTATGTGTGTATGTATGCACAACAGGAAGCCATCATATCTACATGAGTTTGGGTTGGGTGGGGTTAGTGCAGTGTTTACTCTGCGGACTCGCTGACTAAACTTGTTTCAAATACAAAGTTCAAAAATTGATAAACTCTAGATAGGTAATTGATTGTTTATAAATAGCAGTAAGTGGCATTAGTACTCTGAACCCATATCAAAGATTATTAACAATCTTGTTGTTGAAGTTGACATGCATTCTTAATTGGTCCTAATGAGTGACTCAAGCCCTTATTTGCATTAAAGCCCATTAATGCACCAGGTTGACGGTGCTTTGGGTATCTGAAGTGCATTTAATTGACCTATCAGCGAACCTAAACAAGGCAGCAACAATTTAGTTTGGAATTCATTATCCGCAGCAATTTCCTCGATATTTCTGTGAGCGCAATGCATACGTGCAGCCTGGCGACTTTGTTATCTAATAAACGCAGCTAATCTGTTGTATGAACACATTGTACGTATTATCAATATACGTACGTACGTACGACGTTCACACGCTTGCATACATGCTCCTTTGGCGATATCAGCGAATGCGAAGAAAGGGCAATAAAAAGTTTCGTCGCGCGAATCGTTTAAATTTTCCTCGCGATTCGCAATTGCTCTCAGTTTGAGTCAAGCTCGTCAAGTGAACGGTCGTGTGAGCCCCGTCTTCACACACACACGCAGACAAAGTTTCGAAAGAAAACCCGCGAAAATCTTTGTATTTATTTAACTATTGTGAAGAAAACAGGTTAGTGCTGGTTTGGAAATTTACTGTGCTACCGCATTTTTGCGACAGGATTTTCAAGTGTTTACGTAAATTCAATTCGTTGACAACGAGTCAAGTGATCGAAGACAAAAAATACACAGAAAAATAAGAAAACAAACTGCGAAAATAGAGGGAAACAAATGAGTTAATTGTACAAATTTGCAAATGCTGTTTGCACTTGTTCGATTCTTTTTTGTGTTACTCTTTGGTCTCTATTGTTGACTTTGGCAAGAATTTCACGCAACCTCAAAAACACATTTGAGTGCCTTTAATTGCATTCGAAACGAAACGAAACGAAACGAGACGAGCTATTCATAAAACTTTAAATACACTTTAAAAGGTCTACTTCAAATCTTCTGAAGGCTATGAGCTGAACGAACAAACCTTCTGTTGCTGGTTGCTGAAGGTTAAAGACATTCGTATTAATAGTAATACCTTAAAACTCTTTTAAACTAGCTTGGGGGCTTTGGACATTGGACCCACAGAACGGCATAAATACTCGATAAGCTCAATGAATTATACATAAATTGTAGCATTCTATTATACTATGTATATTAAAGGGGCTTAATGTTTTGCATACATTTGTAATTTATTTTTCTGCACGGTGTAAAATTGCCAAGTCATGTGTTAATTCCGGTTGCTGAACTTTGCAACAAAATCAGCGCAATGCCATGTACACCTCTAAGTTTTTTTTAGCTACATCTAAATGAGATGAACTGTAGTTGATGACTGATTAACCGTCGTAGCATTTTCATTCATATAAAAAGCACACACACTCACACATGCACGATAGATTGCGTGTCTCTGTGAGTGCAGCACAACAAACTTCCAATTTGACAAATTGAACAATCAGGCGGAAAGCTTGAAGCGAATTTAAGCACACAATTACCAGATTAGACGCATCTATTGAAAGTGACCGAAGTAACCCGAACTAGTGAGTTCAGAACATATCACGCAGTTGCAGCGTGACGCCAGCCAAGCGAATTATGCACACGTGTGTGTAGCTCGCTCTCTCATTTCTTGCACGCCTGCACTCTCTCTCATTTCTCTCTTGAGCCCACGGCACGCATTTCGCACTGACGCCAATGGGGCTACGTCAACATACTTCAAGTTCAATATCAAAGTTTACGGGCATTTATCAAACGCAAAACCACAACAACAAGAGCGTATTTCGCCGGCATTGCCGGTTTATTTAATTTCGTTTCCCGCTCTGAGGGAATTCGCTCTCGCCACAAGCTCAATACAAAACAGCTGTTTGACATGGCACCACTCTCGCGCAGTCAGCGCCATGTTAGAAAAGCTTTCGCTACTGATCTGCTGATTTTTTTCTTCTGAATTGCAAACAGTCCCACATATATACAAACAATACAAACGTTTGTATGTATGTACATATGTGAGAAAGCGTAACTGGCTTATGTACTTGTTCTTGCAAGTTTTCAGCCACGGCATGGCGACTGGGCATCGTATGACTTTTAGCACACTTGTTTACGTGTTTTACGTTGACATGTAGTGCTGTATGTCTACATGTATGTACATACGTACATACATATTTGTTTTTACAGTACACTTAGTACTTGGTGTCACACATACATTTGTCTATATATATTCTATTCTTTTCACCAGCTGTAGCTGACGTGTAATTATAAAATGTGGTGGCAAAATAAGTATTATATTTCATCAGCAACAAGTGTATAGTATATGTACTAGATTAATTATTGCCAGCCATCGACAGAATATAAAATCAAGCCCTGACCCTGAAAAATAGCAATATAACATGTGCATATGTATATTTAATATTTGGCATCATTCGATTAGAAAAAGTTTCTTGTAGACGCGACATTGCACAGCTCTCAAAGCTTAGCCGGCATAGACCATGCCATTGTGCTTGCGAGAAGAGCGAAAGCTTCTCTTGGCTAGCGTTCATATCGGCCAAGAAGCTTTTGCGCAAATTTTCAACTCAACAGTTTAAAACTTGACCTCCGTTCGGCAGGTAGTACGTGCGGTCGTGAGCTGAAATAAGAGAACTAGCCGTAGAAGGTAAAGATGCCACGGCATCCATGTGTGTGTGTGTGTGTACCAGGCATTAGTAAATTGTATTTAACTTTTAATTGGCGTTTTGTGTGCGCTTAAAACGTATTATTAATGCTTGTGGTGTTCAGCTCGGTGTGTGTTGATGCACAATAGCTATTTGCTGTGAAATTTTCCATGGCACAGCCGCACACACACACTCACACACACACTAGCATTGACAATTGTGTATTTGGCCTTCACACAAGGCGCCCAGTGACCCACAGACACACATGCATATCTGTGAGTATGTGTGCAAAGAGAGGCAGTGTGCAGCTGGAGTCGCTCTTCACCTTGTTTGTGTGTGTGTGTGTGTGTGTGTGTGTGTGTAGGTGTAGGTGTTGCTGTTCTCTTACCGGCACCATGTTTATGAACGACGCAAAAGGACGGCTGCAGTGCAGTATCCTTCGACAAGGGCAGGCCGCAACTTATTGATTTTCCATTGCAGCTGATAGCGCAATGACAACAATAATAAAGCTTAACCAAGTCAACCCTTGGGAAATCACCGGAAAAGTGTCAAGTTCAGCGTAAACAAATTACTAAGTTAATGAGCTGCCATTAAGTTAACTGAAATTTAATTGGTCATGATTTTTTATATCTCCAACAGTTGCTGAAACATGCCGCCCAACGCAACCGCTGGAGCGCAGTCGATTACCGACTCGCTGATCTCTGCCGCTGCCACCGCAGCCGCTGAGTCGGAGCAGAATCCCACGAAGCTGCAGCAGGACTCAACCGGTGTGCTCTTCGAGTGCGATGCCGAAACAATCGATGGCGGCCTGGTCAAGGATATCGTCTCCATGAAGAAGGCGGACAGGCGTAAACTGAAACTGGTCTGGCGCAATATCATTGCCTTCGGTTATCTACATCTCGCCGCGCTCTATGGCGCCTGGCTGATCTTCACCTCGGCCAAGTGGGAGACCATTCTATTCGGTAAGTACCGATTGGGGCAGGGCACGGCAGACCACTTGGCAACCACTCTACGGTTCTGGGTTAAGCAGTGTATAATAATGTATTCAATTTCATTAGTCAGTCGCGTGCCATGCATATCAATTGCGAGGTTATCAGTGTTGTTTGCTTCTAATTTGGCGCTGATAACATTGAACAAATCAATATGGAATACCAGGCTAGACAGTAGTATGCGGTATAGAACCAGAATTAGCCATGGAATATTACGCAAATCTATGACAAGTATCGTAGCACTTGTCTTGTGCGAAGCAAGCTCTTCCACAGAACTCTGAATGAAGGGAGTCGTTTAACATAATCACAACACTATGTAATCCCAACGACAATAACAATCACACTCTTCTATACAACACTAAAAAAATGGATAATTTCGGTGTACCTCGCAAAGTCAATCGGCATGTGATCAAGGCCATCAGAAGCATGTCGAATAGCGAGGAGATTATCCATGTACCGTATGTAGATATAGTAATGGAGGTCAGGTATACGATGCGCAATTTGAGTCCGGTGCGTGATATAGAGAACTGCATCCAGTTGTCGCTTACTCATATGCAACTCCTGGGACTGTTGGACTATAACAGAGATTGTGATGCCTATGGCATACGTAATATAAGCACAATGTATCGAGAATCGTGTTCTTAGCAGATTGTTTCTATTATTTTGAATTTTTAAATTTTGGCGAAATACAAAATTAATTATTTATTTTCTCCGTTTTTTCAATTGATTAATTTACAGCTTTTGCCCTCTATTGTGTCTCTGGCTTGGGCATCACGGCTGGCGCTCATCGCCTTTGGGCACATCGCTCCTACAAGGCCAAGTGGCCATTGCGCGTGATTCTGGTCATCTTCAATACGATCGCTTTCCAGGATGCCGCCTACCACTGGGCACGTGACCATCGTGTGCACCACAAGTACTCGGAAACCGACGCTGATCCCCATAATGCGACTCGTGGCTTCTTCTTCTCGCACATCGGCTGGCTGTTGTGCAAGAAGCATCCCGAGGTCAAGGCCAAAGGCAAGGGTGTTGACTTGTCTGATCTACGTACCGATCGCGTTCTGATGTTCCAAAAGAAGTAAGTGCAAACTCAGTAGAACATGAACATGTAGAACATGTGGACATGAACTTAACTTTTCGTCTGTTTTTCGTTTTAGACACTACATGATTCTGATGCCTCTGGCCTGTTTCATCTTGCCGACCATGGCACCCATGTACTTGTGGAATGAGTCATTCCTTAATGCCTGGTTTGTGGCCACCATGTTCCGCTGGTGCTTCATCCTGAACGTTACCTGGCTGGTGAACAGTGCGGCACACAAATTCGGTGGACGTCCCTATGACAAGTGAGTCACAACTGTTACGGGCAACTTGACACGATACTAATGAATTAATCACCCTGCAGATACATCAATCCTTCTGAGAACATTTCGGTGGCAATGCTCGCTTTTGGCGAGGGATGGCATAACTATCATCATGTATTCCCCTGGGACTACAAGACCGCTGAGTTTGGCAACTACTCGCTAAATTTGACTACGGCCTTCATTGATTTCTTCGCCAAGATTGGCTGGGCCTACGATCTGAAGAGCGTGTCACCCGACATCATCAAGAAGCGTGTGAAGCGTACTGGAGATGGCACCCACGCCACCTGGGGCTGGGGCGACAAGGATCAGCTGAAGGAGGAGATCGACGATGCAGTGATTACACACAAGAAGAGCGAATAGATTACTACTAGATGGGATAGCCAAGAATTCGATTGAATCAAAAACAAAAAGAAAAAGATGAAAAACGCTTTGAAAGTAAATTTCCCTTTTTTACACAACGCCAGCTGGAGGTTATAATATTCTTCGAGCAGCATTTTACATCAAATGAAATGAACCCTTTAAATAATTTTAAGATATAATGTTGATGATAAATACTTGTTGTTTATCGATAACTGTGTACCGTCTGTGTTAATCCAGCTTTGGAAATTGTTTTCGTCGCTCCAAACTTCACATTTTGGACATCTACTGACCGCCATTAGGTGTACGGCATACCTCCTAGAGTCAGTCCCCTAATCTGGATGGCGGCCAGTAATTTATCTCTATTATTACATACATATTTACACAAAAACACACAAACACATATAACCACAACCATTAAAAAATACAAATATATGTATTATGTAACAAAGTGCTGTATTTATGGTTCAGAATTGGCGAAACCTTTTGGAGGCACAGCGAAAAACTAGTGAAATGAATCAATATGATTTGAAAACCTATTTCGATTACCTGCGACACTTTATGAAGGATTTTTTATATTTTTAGTAAGCCAAAAACAAAAGATAATGAAAGAAAAACTGAATTTGAGAAATCACTGTATACACTAGATACATACTTACATTTATACATTATATATTTACGATATAAACATAACAAAGCATCTACTTGTGTTAGAAAGCGAATCAAAATAAATACGCAACACCCAACTAATCATTCGCAAATGTTACAAAATAAATTCGAACATTTAATTTCTTCGTTTTAGCTTGTAATCCCAAGTAGACGTTGACTTTTTTCTGTTTAGAGCTCTGATTCGTATTGCTCCCAGGAACTCATAACATTCTTAAAAATTCAACGTTTTATACAATATAGTTTATATACTCGTTTTTAAGGAAACTTTTTAAATAAAATGGATTTGAACGTGTCCAGTGATATGCACAATCGGGTCTATGACACCATTACCAAATTGCAAGTGAACGGTTCTTCTTTTGTATCCGCTGATCTGATCATTTCAGAAGTAAAGAGGTCATTTCAGCCGTGCGACAAAATACGCCATCTGGATGCTGTTATCATTCGAATATTAGCTGATCTCACCCGTGCGGGCTTGCTGATCTTTACCGGACCCACGGAATATGCTATACGCACTGAGGCTCTTCCAGCAGCCAAGGCTAAGCTCATGGGTCATTCTTCTATTGTAGTGAGGGCAACCAAATACCTGATGCAATATTTGCATAGATTAATTCCCAATTTCATTCAGAAACAACTAGACCGCTTTAGCCAGAACACTGCCAGACCTGGAGCTTTGCAAACCAAGAGATCTGTACCTAAATTACAGCAGAGGCAATGCGTTATGGACAAGGAGGCCCCCGTCATCCAGAGAGCCGTTCCATTGAACCTGAGCGTTGCGAACCCCCCAAGACCCGTCTCGATACAACCCCCAAGATGTAACATAGGACCAATATGCAGGAAACGCTCTCCAATGATCAACCAAGCCGTTGCAAGCAATAAACTCGTCTCGTTGCATGCCCCAAAGGGTAACTTGAACGTAATGTGCAAGGACTGCGTTCAGAATATTGACAATTACTATAATGCTTATCAACATTTGAAGCAGTTTCGAGAGGCTCGATCATTTCCCCTCCCGAAGAATGTTGCCTAGGCTCACCCCTTGTCGGGTGTCCTTTTAGGCTGCGTGAATACATTGTCCTTTTTTAAATGTGAAATGATTATTAAATGATTACCTAACTGAAACTGGGTAAAATTTAAAATGGCAAATTTATTTATTTTGCATGTAACTTATTTTTTATTTATTTTTTTTTAAGTGTCCGAAGTTAAACAAAACTTACAGCACTTTCCCTTTCAATGTTCTTTATATATGGAACTGATATGGCATTTGACATATTTTATCTTATCCGAGTAACTTAATAACGATTGAATCACCTGAATGTACGCAATACTTTTCACATGAAAATACAAACAACATTATCAGAGCATGACAAAGCATAATTCGATTTTGATTTGGAAGTTGAACAACTTAAGCAATTGAATACATTTACTATACTATACTTATAATTACTTATACATTCTTCAATCAATTAAAATATCACAGTTTACTAATATAAATCATTTAAAATTGTAATAGAAAGCACTTAAAATAGAAATGAGAAACCAATTAATTTCGTTGAGTGTACTATGTATTATTTATACTATGAAGGTCAAAGCAATTAGAACTCTCATTTGTATAACTGCTTTACTTGTAGAATATTACTTAATTGCTGAGAAGGCTTAAAACAATGAGGTGTAAAAAACTTGTAAAAAACTTATAAAAATTTTATATGGTTTATAGTTAAATTATTTAGAATTAGAATTAATTTCAAGTGTAGTCTTTAACATTAGTAATTTTAATAATGTATGAAATGTTACAAATGATGAACATTAGAGATAAAATGAATTCAATTGCTATAAAACATTAATATTATGTACATTTATTTACATTTAACAATACTACGATACTTTATTAATGTAGATAAACTGAAAATTCTTTAGCTGTTCAGCTTTTCATAATGATTTTCATTAAATCGGTTTTTGTGTAATTAAGATATCTTATCTAATAATGACTCAGGTTAAAGGCTACTATTAAAGAGATAATGAATGGAGTGCAAATTATTTCACGCCGCAGTCGTGACAAGAAGTGCAATTGATTAGCAACGAAAAGCGGAGAAAATGGTATTCAGGTTCGTAAAAAGCGTACATAGTTACGTTAATCGACTTGGTGTGTGAGTTGTGTTCCATTTGTAGGGATGGTAAATTCACCAAGGCTACGGATGAAACCGGCAGAGTATTCATAGTAACAGGTTCGAATTCGGGCATTGGTAAGGAAACGGCACGGGAGTTGGCTCGACGTGGTGGTACCGTATATTTGGCTTGCCGGGATCAAGCCCGAGCTGAAAATGCACGAAGTGAGATCATATTGGATACAAAAAACAACAATGTACATTTTCTGGAACTCGACTTGTCTTCACTAGACTCCGTACGTAAATTTGTTGAGAAGTGAGTAGCATGCATAATAAATGTAGTGTAATATATTTTGAATATATGTATGTTAATATTTACAGTTTTAAGCAGAGAGAAAGTCAACTGCATGTACTAATAAATAATGCTGGGGTGAATGTGGGACCACGTGATGTTACCAAAGATGGATTCGAATCGCAATTGGGAGTCAATCACATGGGTCCGTTTTTATTGACCATTTTGTTGGTGGATCTTCTAAAGGTATTGATTACATCCATTACATTACATTCCACAACTTACCGTATCCTATTTCTATTAGAAATCTGCACCTAGTCGCATTGTCAATGTGGCCAGCATGGTACACGCATACGGCAAGATCAATAAAAAGGATTTGAACAGTGATAAGTCGTACAGTCCAAGCGGTTCCCTTAGTCAGAGTAAACTGGCAAATATAATGTTCACTCTAGAGTTGGCCAAACGTTTGCAGGGAACTGGTGTAACCGTCAATGCTTTGCATCCTGGTGTTGTGGACACGGACCTATTCCGAAATTGGATATTTGGGAAACATCATATTGCTCAGTAAGTTATAGTTGTCTATGCTTAAATAAGTAATACTTTCAGCCCAATTTCAGAAGCATGTTTAAGCCTTTGATGTCGCCATTCATAAGGACACCTGCGGGTGGAGCGCAAACAAGTTTATATGCAGCTCTAGACCCCGACTTGGAGAGTGTAACTGGTGCGTATTTCAGTGATTGTAAACGCAAAAGTGTATCGTCTGTGGCCAAGGATAAGGAAGCCGCTAAGTTCCTGTGGGAAGAGAGCGAAAAGTGGACAGGAGCACCAACAGCCATATTGAATTCACACCCAGACTAACTTATTTATTATTAAATTAACGAAATATGTTACTGGTTTTTTATTTAAAATCTTTAAAAATAATAACAAACCACAAATTCAAAAGAAACTTTTTGATTATTCATTACTCAATTCGATAGGCAGAACAGCTGTTATTTGAGTGCCTTTGACCCATTTTAGTTTGACGTTTGGAAAGCGCACAAATTTTGTTGTTGCTCGAGCCAGAAAAGGTAAACAAAGCAAATTGCATCGAACGTAGAGCGAACAAAATAGCCAAGTGCACAACCTAAGCTAGCCAAATTCACAACCTTAGTGCATGCCACAACCCCGAATAGCCGATACAGTGGCCTCCTAAATATCTCATTTAAATACCCTTTGGATGGCAAATAAATCTGCATGTGAGGTCAACAGAAAAAATTATATATTTATGGCTTGAAATTGATTTTAACTCCATCTTCGCGACATAAATTTATGAAAAAAAGTGTCATTGCGTCATCAGATAAATAGCAAATTTATTTAGTTTTCATGTATTTTTTTAATTTATTTTTTTAAAATTAGAATTGAAGTTTCTGAATGAAGTTACAGCATTTTCCCTTTCAATGATGATTAAATTTGGAACTGATATGACATTTCAAATATTTTATTATCTTATCTAACTTGATAACGATTGAAACACCTGAATCTACTCGATACTTTTTACTTGAAAATGCTTACTACTTTTACGGTTAATTCATGTTGATAAAATACAATCGTGCTAATAATACAAACAACATTATCAAAGCATTACAAAGCATATACTAATTAGATGTTGATTTGGATTTTGAACTACGTGAGTAATTGAATACATTTTCTACACTATACTTACATAAGTAATTAAAATATCACTGTTTACAGATAATTAATAAATAAAAATTGTAATCGAAAGCACTTAAAGTAGAAATAAGAAACAAATTAAACTGGCGTAATGCGCTTAATTTCGTTGACTTGATCTAAGCAATTAGAACTCACATTTGTATAAAGGCTTTATTTTAAATTATGCAATAATTTTTAGTAGTGGAAAGTTTTAAAATATTAACTTGGAAGAAACATAAAAAAATATTGTTTATTGGTTTTATGTAGGCCAATGTGCGTTTGTTTTAGTTGTTGTTATTGCTATTGTTATATGAATGGTTTGCAGTTAAAAAAATTACTAATGTTGAACATAAAGCATAAAATGATTTCGATTACTCTTAAAACTTTAATACTAATTTATTTAAGTTTAACACTTTGCTTTATTTAGATAAACAGAAAATTCTTTAGCTGTTCAGCTTTTCATACTGATTTTCATTATACGGTTTTTTGTGTACTTAACATAGCTAATAATGACTCGGACTTTTTTCAGGTGTCTGGCTACTTTTAAAGAGATTATAAATGTAGTGCAAATTATTTTACGCCGCAGTCGTGACAAGAAGTGCAATTGATTAGCAACGAAAAGCGGAGAAAATGTTCAGGTTCGTAAAAAGTGTAGTTTCGTTAATCGACTTGGTGTGTGAGTTGTGATCCATTTGTAGGGATGGTAGATTCACCAAGGAAACGAATGAAACCGGCAGAGTATTCATAGTAACCGGTTCGAATGCCGGCATTGGTAAGGAAACGGCACGGGAGTTGGCTCGACGTGGTGGCACCGTATATATGGCTTGCCGGGATCAAACTCGAGCTGAAAAAGCGCGAAGTGAAATCATATTGGATACGAAAAACAATAATGTACATTTTCTGGAACTCGATTTGGCTTCACTAGACTCCGTACGTAAATTTGTTGAGAAGTGAGTAGCATGAATAAAATATGAATGTAGTGTAATATATTTTGAATACATGTTAATATTTACAGTTTTAAGCAGAGAGAAAGTCAACTACATGTACTAGTAAATAATGCTGCGGTGACTGTGGGACCACGTGCTGTTACCAAAGATGGATTCGAATCGCAATTGGGAGTCAATCACATGGGTCCGTTTTTATTGACCATTTTGTTGGTGGATCTGCTAAAGGTATTGATTACATCCATTACATTACATTCCACAACTTACCATATCCTATTTCTATTAGAAATCTGCACCTAGTCGCATTGTCAATGTATCCAGTCTAGCACACTCATACGGCAAGATCAATAAAAAGGATTTGAACAGTGATAAATCGTACAGTCCGACCAATGCCTACAATCAGAGTAAACTGGCAAATGTAATATTCACTCGAGAGTTGGCCAAACGTTTGGAGGGAACTGGGGTAACCGTCAATGCTTTGCATCCTGGTGTTGTGGACACGGACCTAATGCGAAATTGGTTATTTGCGCAAAATGGTTTTATTCAGTACGTTATAGTTGTCTACGCTTAAATAAGTAATACTTTCAGCCCAATTTCAGAGGCATTTTTAAGGCTGTGACGTCGCCATTCATAAAGACACCTGCGGGTGGAGCGCAAACAAGTTTATATGCAGCTCTAGACCCCGACTTGGAGAGTGTAACTGGTGTGTATTTCAGTGATTGTAAACGCAAAAGTGTATCGTCTGTGGCCAAGGATAAGGAAGCCGCCAAGTTCCTGTGGGAAGAGAGCGAAAAGTGGACAGGAGCTCCAACAGCCATATTGAATTCACACCCAGACTAACTTATTTATTATTAAATTAACGAAATCTGTTACTGGTTTTTTATTTAAAATGTTAAAAATAATAACAAGCCATAAATTCAAAAAAAAAATAACTTTTCGATTATTCATTACTCAATTCGATAGGCAGAACAGCTGTTATTTGAGTGCCTTTGACCCATTTTGAGTTTGGCGTTTCGAAAGCGCCACAAATTTTGTTGTTGCTCGAGCCAGAAAAGGTAAACAAAGCAAGATGCATCGAACGTAGAGCGAACAAAATAGCCAAGTGCACAACCTAAGCTAAGTTCCTGTGCCAACTTGTCAGCCTTAGTGCATGCCACAACCCCGAATAGCCGCTACAGTGGCCTCCTAAATATCTCATTCAAATAGCCGTCAGATGGCAAATAAATCTGCTCGTAAGGTCAACAAAAGAAATTCTATTATACATATTGCTTGAAATTAGTTTTAACTCAAGTTAACGCTACTCTACCCACGTAAAGGACAAATTTAAGCAAAAAAGAGCCATTGCTCCATTACATAAAAAGTGCCAATTTTGGCGCAAAAACGCCAAGTGTGGCAGCCGTGCTCTTAGCGTTAGTTTTGCTTTTAGTCCACTCTCAAACCTCACCGCATTCGCATCAATCTGCGGTCAAGCTGTGTTTCGGTTTTAGTTTTACGTGAACTTGTTTTTAATTTCTTTCCATTGTTTTAACAAGTGTTTCATATGTATATGCACTCAAACGATTTATATGCAAATCTTTTCAAATAATTTGTTGCTATCTATAACGGCGCTTAACACTTATCACTTATCCCGTTTTGTCTCTCGCCTTGTGACGTCAAGTGCAGCGCGTCTAATATGCAAAAATAAACAAACAAAACAAAAAGAGAAGAAAATAAATTTAGCTCACCGCGACGTATTAAACGGAAATCATTCAAAATGGAGCGGCAATTCGTAATGATATTAATACTGGGCTTTGGTTTTATGTTTGTTTTTACTGCATTTCAAACAATCTGCAACATTGAGGTGAGTTACGCGCGGGCTTTGCAACTGTGTGTTTGTGTGTGTGTATGTGTATGTGTGGGCGTGGGCGCCGTTGACATCCCTTAGCTATTTTCGTCCTTGTCCTTGCCAATAGACGTTGTAGTAGCCTTGGCATACGTCGTCGTTATCAACGCTTGTCCCTTGTCAGTTGCCCTTCCACCCCCACATACACACACATACATAGACACATATGCATACATTTCTAGTATTGTGTTATACACATCTTTAATTGTGTGTGTGTTTGCTCTGCTCTCGAGCAAAGAAAGCGCTCATTCAATTACCAATTGAGTAAATTACACTGATTTCTGTTTTGTGTAAAAAGAACAGTTAATCTACTTTCCCTAGTGTCTAAGCAGAGTAATAAATGTGTTTCATTTGCCCACTGTAATCACATAATATTTAATAACATTTTTCTCCCACTGTGCCTATCATTACCATACAGTCCACAGCGGAGTAAACTCATAAATCAGTCTAATGAAAGTAATTGCATTTCTAGCGTTGACCCTAAGAGTCAACTTGCACTTCCAATTAAACTCTCCACCAAGCCTGGGACCAAATGTCACTTAACTCGTGTGAAGCTGTTGAATATGAGAAATATTTGCTCTGATAAGAAGACAACGCCCACTCAAATTCCATTCATGACATTTGAGTCTGTAAAGATTAACTGCAATGGAAGTAGCTTAAACTTAGAGAAATATATATGTACATACAGTGCGTTTCATAATCATAAGACACTTTAGAATTTATTAAAATAAAATTAATAGGACTCTTGCCAAAGCGATTTGTGGAGGTTCTCAAAAGTCTAGAACAATATACTAAATATAAAAAAAAATGCAATAAAATGTTTCATCTTATTTATGATAATGAAACAAGGTTTTTAGAAAGGTTAAATCCCCAAATATAAGTTATATTTAAGTGTCTTATGATCATGAAACGCACTGTATGTATATTGTACATATATATATAGGTAAATATTTATGAAGTCAAAAAATTTCAATTTACTAATAAAACAAACAGGGGAACAAGTTGTATCAATTGTATCCCAACTTTAGTTGATATAGAGGCATTATTTTGGAAACGAGGTTGTATTGTGTCTTATCCAGACACTTGTGTACCTTTAAATAATATTGTCAGTTTCAGTTTCAAATCGAAGCTTGTGTATTTACTTTGTATATAAGAATAATCTTATATAGAACTGGACTGAGCTGTGAACTATTACTAGTAAATGCGAAGCAATGAGTTTTATGCATTAGTCATTTATTTTGTTACGCTTCATTTTAGAAGGGAAATTATCTATAGTATTTATTTACAATTCTCACTATACTGTATAGTATATATGTTAATATACTTAATATCTATAATATTTATTTACAATTCTCACTATACTGTATACTACATATGTATGTTAATATACTAAATATCAACTCAATTTTCAAGTTTGTACTAAAGAGTATTCCAAGTGCTGCACTTAAAACTGAAATTAATTTTGATTGCAGCTTTTGTTGGAATTTCAGGTTTTTTGTATTATTGTATTATGTATGCTAAGCACTTTGTTTCGTTTGTCACTGTCTCTGCTCCGTCTCTGAAAGCAGTTTATTTTGCTTTTAAGAATGAGACGAGCACCGTTATAAACTATGTACTTACGTGCATGTACATATGTAAGTATAGTTCATTGAACCGTTGTAACGTCGCCTCTGTGCAATAATATTATGGATATTAAGGGATTAATATGCGAATATTTGCAGCATATGCATTATTAATAAGATGAGGATGGTCGTATGTTACTTATTTTTGGTGAATTTGATATTATTTACAATATGTATACTATATATGTACATATATACAATCACTCTCACTTTTGAGTTATGCCAACATGCCCTCAAG
Organism: Liodrosophila aerea; assembly: GCA_035045005.1. Taxonomy (NCBI): domain Eukaryota; kingdom Metazoa; phylum Arthropoda; class Insecta; order Diptera; family Drosophilidae; genus Liodrosophila; species Liodrosophila aerea. The sequence goes on from JAWNNL010000753.1 coordinate 1,946,058, forward strand.
TTTGTTCAGTTTTTCTTGTGTTTTGCTTTCGGTTTCTTTTACTTGGTTAACAATTTATTGCGCCTTACTTTTAAGCTTCATGCTGGAATTTGAAGCAGGGCGTGAGCCGACAATTCGACGATCAGTCGAACAATCGATTAATCGACAGGTTGTAAGCGACCAATGTAGCTCTATATACGTGGATGCATATATACACAGCTGTAGTCTGTTGCATTGTGCAAAAAGGCCTTGGCTATTGGTGCAATATACTAGTACTTGTAAATGTTAGTTCATTTGCTAAACTCTAATCGCATGTGGGGCACTATGTAAGGCAGTACTAATCGCTGTTATTACGAATACTAGTACAAGCACTGTTCTAAGCGTCTGGAAGTAGTAACCCAATTACAGCGCCTTTTGCTCCACTTATACAACATCGCGAAGTGTTGCGCACATTTGTTGCACTCTAATCTATAAAAATGCATAATGTGCAAAAAAGAACCAGTTCAATTTGAAAGGAACCGAGAAATACACCAAGTGTAGCTAAGAGATTTATCTCCTCTCCATACCGAGCCTTATAAGGCGTTTTTTAGCTAGCAAAGAGTTTTCTCTCCTCTCCGTACCGAGCTTCCACATTACATAACCTCACGAACCAGGGCTACAGTTTGCGTACAACCTATCGATCATTGTCCTGCCCAAATGTGAGAGGGCAACTCTGATCACAATCGCAAAGGCCAGGCGCAAAAGCTTTCCACATGCTTGCGCAATCTAAAGACGCGAGATGTCAGTGTATGTGTGTGTGTGTGTGTGTGTGTGTGTGTGTGCACGAATGGCAACGCATCAACGTCAAACTCTTTCAATGTCATTGCAACTGCAAGTTCAGTGCACACACACAGACACACACACACACGCACACTTGCACGTCTGGCTCAAGGCCAAGCTGGCCAAGATATGAATGCATTTCAAAGACATACAAATCTGCAGTGGACACACACACTTCACACACACACACACACATACACAAGTACAAATATTCATTTGGCGACGCACGGACGCCATGGTAAGTGTGGCAAAACAACCGTTAGATTTGCTAGCTGCCGACGTCATTACCTAACCGGAAAGTGGGTGTGTTACAATCGACGAGCCCACCAGCCACCAGCCACCACTTCCTACTGCCCCCCCTCAGACTCCCCACTAGTTACAACTTGTAAAAAGTTCCCAAATAAAAAAACATGGCAGCCAGAGTAAAACTTGTTTAAGCATTTTTGTGGTTTTGTTTTTCTCTCTTCTTACCAATTCTCCGTTTGTTTCGAGAGTTGTCTTGCCAGTTATTTATTTATTTCGTTACTTTTTGTATCTTTTATTTTGCGTAATAAGTAAATATCACATTTCATCGATAAACTGCATAGCTCGCGAGTCGAGAGTTATAACTTTTAAGTCTGCAATTCCGACTGTTGTTGGCCATTGACTTTCACACACACACACACACACACACACACACACTCGCATATTGCACACTCATTTACAGTTTCAATTCATATTATTCGCACAAAACAAAAACTTGACCCAGTTTTATTACAACTGCAACAAATCTTTAAAGTTTATTTACAAATTTCCATTGAGCAAGTGCTTTAGATACGCCATTGAACTGATTAAAAATCGAAACTGTGCTATCAGCAAATTGTTGATAATACGAGTGCTCATTAAGGCAATGAGTGCATGAAGTACCCAAGTACTTATACTTGTACTTGGATCAATGCCTCTGCTTAGAAAGTTAGTATAAATAACTAGATGGTAAATACTTTGATTTTATAAGGTCTGTAAATACCCGTTGAATAATCGTATTGAAATTTGTTTCTTGATAGCGCAGCTAGAAGTACTCTTAGCTATATGTTAGTTTTTAGACCCTCTACTTTAAAAAAGTACACGAGGATCTATTAAGTTTGTGCAACTCAGAAATGTATGTAACAGGCAGAAGGAGGCGTGGCAGACCCCACAAAGTATATGTGTATATACTTGATCAGCACGACGAGCTGAGGCGATATAGCCATGTCCGTCTGTCCGTCTGTATGAACACCTAGATCTCGGAAACTGTAAGAGGAGACATCATATTTGGCAGTTAGATGCCCCTATAGTGTAGGCAGATCAAGTTTGTGTTAGATTTTTGATACCTCCTCCCCCTCCCCCAAAAACCTCGAAAAACCACCACAGCCGAAATACAAATACAAATAAAGATACAAACTTGTGATTTAGCATACAAAGATCTTGAAGTAACCTTTATCAGTGCTGAGAATTGTGGCTCAATCGGATAATAAACCCCGGAGATATTCGAGATTAAAGTTTCCGTACTAGTCTATATTAAAATAATATGCATAATAATTAATAAATAATTTTAACAACAGTATAAATAAATTGTAGTACAATTAGAGTTGAATTATAGCCTCCAGATCGAAACACTGAATATTCAGTTACTAACTGTTCTGCAGTGAGAGCTCTTAATGAACTATACGTATTGGAAATTTTATTAGGTATTATTATTAATTATAATTTAACCCTTATTAAATATTCTCCTTCAAATGCAACAAAGGCTCAGCTCATAGTACCAAATCTATTACAACAATTTCTACTACACATAATTTTGATATTTGCAATGTTTTTTATTTTTGTTGCAATTGTTGCTTTCGCTTTCACCTGCTACACATTCACTCAGGTGAAATGATTTGACGATGCTCTGGCATGGAGTACCAGCTGCTCATTATATCAATTGATACTTATATTGGTGTAGCTACTGATACTGTTACTTCAACTGATAATGCCAATCTCAAAGTTGGCTTTATAATGAGCACAAGGACCAATCGGCCTTTTACCAGTTTGCAAATTGGTGTCAGAGTCAAGTCGGCGATAACGTATGCTAAACTGCGGCAATCCTTAGGCTTAATCATGGAAAATTTTCGCAAATCATAGTTAACAAATATGAAAACATGTTTCGCTTCGCCTACGTCGAACATTTAACTATTGCCACTGTGGCTTGTAATTTTCCATAAATGAAAATTCCAAATTAATTATGCAAAATTGTGTGCAAGAATTTTCAGCTGCGGCTTTGTCATTGCACTTGAATTCTGTACGAAAACGGGTTTAAGGTATGAATTATTTAGCTATAAACTGCTTGCTATATATAACTACAGATACATATGGCCATAAAGAGTTGAGATTTATAGTTGTAGACAAAAACTAAAGCCCAACTGCCGCATCCGTATCGGAAATGCTTTTTGTGCCACACGATACTGTTTTTTCAGTTCGACCCTGGGCGTTCAGTCTAACACGTTTTTTATATAAGTTTTCAGGTATTAAGAAATTATCTGTGCCTTATTTTAAAGTCGCAAAACGTTCGTTCATTCACACTCTGGCTGCATATGAATTGAGCAGGTTTTTTGTATTAATTTCAAATTTAATTAATACACTCTTGGTATACAAAGTTTGATGAAAACAAACATTTGAAATCGTTTAGATTGCAAAATTATTGAAGTCGTGAGGGTTAAAATAAACATTAAGACAGAGCAGACTGATCAAATGGGAAAGTTGAAGAGATTCCATATTATACTTATATACAATACTGTTTGCTTTAAACTATATTGATTCAGCTGTAGTATTACGGTAGTTTCAGTTGGAATACATTTGATCAAACTCGAAATTTGGACTCTACTTTAAGATGTGTGTAGTAGTGATAGGAATGATTTATATCATAATGGCCTTAAGGTCGCTATGTCTTACCTTTTAGGCTGTACGATGTTATCAGTCAGTCAGGACAAATAATTTTATGTATATAGATACCATATTGCAATGAATACTGTTTGGATAAATCCCAATTCACCCTAATAATACTCTTATTTCACAACTACTTACAGAAAACCATACTGGACAGCATTTCGCAGGAGGATCCCAGCTTCAAAGGCGAGGGCTATACGAGTCTGGCCATAATCTATTTATTCTTTTCGCTGTCCAATTGGCTGGCGCCGTCGTTCATGTCCTTCACTGGACCACGAGTGGCCATGGTGGTGGGCGCACTGGGCTACACGTGAGTGCATGCTTGGATCTGTGTGAGAATTGCAATAATATAATCTTTGTTATACATTGCAGGGGCTTCATGATCACATTCCTCTTTCCATCCACATGGTTGCTGTATGTGGGCAGCGCTGTAATTGGTTTGGGGGCTGCGATCACCTGGACGGGGCAGGGCACGTATCTGGCACGTTGCAGCAATCCAGAGACAATATCGAGAAATTCGGGCGTCTTTTGGGCACTGCTGCAGTGCAGCATGTTCTTTGGCAATCTGTTTGTGTACTATCAGTTCCAGGATAAGACGCACATCGACAAGGAGACACGGAATCTGGTGATTAGTGTGCTCACAGCTGTAGCCGTGCTGGGAATTGTGTTCCTGGCGGCACTTCGCTTTATGCCCAATAATGCTGAGCATGATAATGAACTGGAGGCGAAGCAGACAGGCTGTGATCAGGCAGTGTATGCATTGAAAGCAGCTGGAAAACTGTTTTGCACCAAAAAAATGCTATTGCTCAGTTTGGCCTTCTTTTACACAGGTGCGTGATGGTTTGCAGAGATTAGATTTGGTTTTATTTTGACTAAATTTTGATTCTTTATAGGACTGGAACTGTCCTTCTTTAGCGGTGTCTTTGGCTCGGCCATTGGATTTACCACAAAGATCGCCAGCACGCCCAAGGAGATTGTTGGCCTGGTTGGCATCTGCATCGGCGCTGGCGAAGTGTTTGGCGGCGGCTTCTTTGGCATTTTGGCCTCGAAGACGACACGTTTTGGCCGGGATCCCATTGTGATTGCTGGCTACATCATGCATATGGCTGCCTTTTTCATGACATTCATCAATCTGCCCAATAGTGCACCGTTTAAAGATACCACCGATATATCCTACTTGGATCCACCGAGTGCCACTATGGCACTAGTCTGCGCCTTCCTTCTGGGCCTCGGCGATGCCTGTATAAACACCCAGGTCTACTCCATGCTAGGAGGAGAGTACGTCAACAATGCTGTGGGCGCTTTTGCTCTGTTTAAGTTTATGCAATCTGTGGCAGCTGCCATCAGCTTCTTCTACTCGGCATTCCTCGGACTGTATGTGCAGCTGGGCATCCTGGTGGTCTTTGGCACCATTGGCACTGTGGCCTTTGTCATTGTGGAGTGGAGTTTCAAGCGTGAGCATCGGGAGGAGGTGGATTAGATTGTAAATAAATGATATTATGTGTAATAACGCTAGTATTAGCTTAAGAAAGATTGCTTAGGCTAGAGTGAGATATTGACATACTCAAAGTATCTCCGATATTTGTTGAAAATACCCCCGAGAATAGGCGTGTCGGGTGCGAGGGGCGTCTTCCTAATGCATATGCAATAATTGATTAATTAGTTAATTGTTGAGCACTAATGTTGCTATGTTTACGAGTATATGTATATGTAATGAATGTATTTTAATGTTGAACTTCCAAAACCTAATTGTAAAGCTAGCTGTAATTGTATTGTAAATGTCTATATGTACGTGTGCGATTATTTATGTATAAACGATATTTTTTTCTACAAGAGCAAGCATTAAATGTGCACACACAATGTATTTGAATTTAATATGTATAGATGAACTCAATTTTGAAATATATTTATTACTCAGCGCTAATAACTACTTAAATGCGTTTTCAATGGCAATTAGTCTACTTGGCTCATGTGTCATTTTAATAAATGTATTATTAATGCACATTATAAGCAAATAACACTTGTTTGTAAACAATATTATCGCTCAATCTGTCACTTATTATCATAATCGAAATAATTTGCAAGTCGACCTCAATTGGCGCTTCATTTTGAATAAGACATTTTTTCGGGGCTGCCACCTTTTAATCTTGGAACTGGTTCATTTTTAGCCATTTTTAGTACATTTTAATATGGTTAAGCGGCAGCCGTATGAAGAGTTGCCAGAATTTTTGGATAAAAAACGGTTGAATACAGATAAAGAGCCAAAAAAGCTAACATATTACAATAAAAACTTGTGTCATTAATATTAGCGCTTGTAAACATAAATTTCAATCAATGTTCATTAAAATGTATACCGATAAAATATGCCGTGCACTGCTGATTTTAAAAAGCCTATCTTCTGCGGTTTATTATAATTTTTTCCCGGAATTACACTTTGAAAAAAGCCGGATCTGACGTGACAAAAACTGACTTGGCAACACTGTTGGCGAGCGGTCGGGCAGTGTTGTTGTCGCGCAGCACTTGGCGAGAGCGGACGCGTATTTATTTTGTCGTTGCGCAGATACTGTTTGTTAAGTGCGTCTTGCGGGTGTTTATGCAAAAAAAGAACTGCAATAATCGGTCGCTAGAACAACAACAACGAGTCCCATTGAAATAATTCAATAAGTAGCGAAACTGCGTGCGGTGACGCAGAGTATCTGAATTTATAGCTATATCTCGCGAGCGTAATTAAGTGCGCGTGTGTATTGAGCACAATTGAAATGCCTAAGCAAATATCAGCCAACAGATGTGCTCCCAATGTTATTGCTAGCAAATTAGCATATTAACCCATTGAACGCATTGAGGGACCATTAAACCGTTTGAGCTGGAACAGCTTTAGCTACGCGTTCAACTGCACTCACTCAACAATTCAATTGCTGCTCCATTTCTGCGCTGTTTGCCACGCGTAGGTAACTTTAATAATTAGCAATGTTGTTATTTACCTGTGTGGGTGCGTGTGTGAACTGGAAAACCTTGAGAAATGTGTTTGGCCAGCATAGAAAATCAACAACAACAATAGCATTTCCAATTTGAAACCCATGCAGGCGCAACAGCAACAGCGACAGCAGCTGCGACGCCTACACCAGCAACGACGTCATCTCGCCGCATTTCGCTTTTTGTTTTGTGCCTGTCATTTGTCAATGGGGGGTGAGGCAGGGGGACAGCGAGAGAAAGACTAGTAGTTGTGAGGGTGAGCGTCTCGTCTCATGTGACCACTGCCGCTGTGTCTGTGCCTGTGTGTGTGCCTGTGTGTGCGTTTTAAACTGCTCCTTTTCTGCTTGGTCATCGCTTTTCTATCCAAGAGTATGTGTGTACGTGTGTACGTGTGTCTGCTGAGTGTCTTTTCCTCCTTTCATTCATTTTCTTCAATTTATTGAATGCTCTATGCTTGGGTCAACAACCAAACCAAATGACGCGCTGTCTGTGTGTGTGCGTGTGTGTGTGTGAGTGTGTAATCATTGATCGCGTCCGGTGATTTCGTAGTGGCATCAGCTTCGCTGTCGCCTATTTCACTTTGCTTGGCTTTGCTTTGTTTTTATTGGTTTCATTAAAACGTTTATATAGTAAAGGTCACACACACACACACAGATACCGTGGGGAAAAAACCGGTTCCTTATTTTTGGGATACTAGAGATAAAACAACCTCAAACATTTTGCAATTTAAAAGTTTTTTATTTCTTAATACTCATTGAATACTCATTGAAGACAAAGCGGGTATGCCTGACTTACACAAACTCAGCTGCGAAATGAAAGAGAATAGTAGAGTAAAAGAAAAACCCTTGTAAGAAATCAATTATTGTTTATTCAATTTAGCGTATCTCTTAGCCAAAACACTTAACTGTTTGAAATTGCTTTGGCAGTCAGCGGACAGTGATATGTATCTCCATCTGTTCTTTGGCGACATGCGCTCTTTTTCTTGGCAGCGAGTCAATAGCCTAGAACTTGAGCAAAGAGCCAGCAAAAAGCAAGAAACGAAAGAAAAGCCAAAATATTTTTGTTAGTAATGAGCGTGTCGTCTGCATCTGCTTCTCACCTTGCGCCGATGTAATCAGGGTCAACTCAAAAGCAACCTGCATGAAAACGAACATAAACAAACTTCAAGCTTGAGAGCCCTTTGTTGTCATTGCTGTTAATTTGGCAACAGCGTCACAGTTTAGGTTTTAGTGCTGACCAACTTAGCCCAATTTATTAGGCTGTTAACCGATAAGATAAACTTTCCAAACAAATGACAAAAGTCAGCGTCGAATAACATTAAGACCACTGCAAAGGTTAACATTGGGGTTAACATGGCTGTAAAAGTTGAACATTTCTAGTGCAGGCAGGGTTGCCACACTTGCTGCAAGTGCGCCAGCTTGGTGCCAAATTCACTGCAGTTGTGCTATTTTTTTGCAAAGAAGAAATAAAACTTAACCCTCTAATACCCAAGAGTGCCTCAAGGCACTTATTACATTTTTGCAATTATAAAAAAACGGTTAGCTTTTTTATTATTTTAATATTTTCTGTGGGTTCTCTAATATTATAGCTTTTGTATTTGCAAAGGTTTGGAAGTTTTTCGAACATTTTACCGTATTTTTAATTTGATTTGCACAGGACATCTGTTTTTCACGTTTCAAATTAAATTTTTAGCATGAAATGATTTTTTGCGATGTTTAAAAAAATTGAAGCAAAAGGTATTGACATTCTAATTTTTTCTTGTTAGCTTTAAAAATAATTAAATTTTGATATAATCGAATCGGAAGGGTTTTTTTTTCTTATTCAAAGCCCTATAAATACCTTGAGATACTTTTTCAATTAATTCAGCTGACAGGTAAACTAAAGCTGCTATACCATTTCTGAGGTAATTTTTGAGCTCAGTGGCCCCAGTATGCCCTAGAGATAATTGTTCAAATAAAATTTACTCATTATTTAAGAGGTTAGGGCTTAGACGGTTAAGGTTATGAGAAAAATAAAATAAAAATATGGAGTATTTATAGCATAAAAGAAATTGGTTTCTATTTGAACGAAGTTGGTTCTATTTGATGTAAAGTTTTCTAATTTTTTAAAGTAGTAAGTTTAACTTACTAGTAACGGAATGCTCTTATTAGTATCATCAACAGTTAAATTTAACAGCTGTAAATGTATCGCATATTAATTTGTCCAATTATGCCAAAGTATCTTTTAATAAAGAGCGTGCATTATAATGATTGATGAATGATTAATGGAGCATTGCTGCAGCACTAGTATGTACATATATACTACATACATATATGCAATACGAATACCGTTGTTTATCTGCATAATGATAATTCACATTTTTGCGTTATCGAAAATGGAATTGATCGCCAATTGCAAAAGATACTGGGGTGTTGTTGCTGTTGCTGCTGCTAATGTTGTTTTGCCTTTCGCCAAAAGAAAAGCAAAAACTGAATTCACTTTCAACTTGGGTGTAAAGTGGCAAGGCCTTTTGCCGGGACCGTTAATAAAAAACGACAGCAACAGCATTATTCATAGCAAAGTCAACATTTTCGCTCGTTAGCGCTTCAGCAGCTGGAGCACACATATGTCTAGATACATATATGTATCTTATAGATAGTTGTACTTGCTTTTCCCTCAAGTAATCTCTCGCAGCGCCACACGGTTTTTGGCATTGGCACAAAAGATATCTTTGTATCTCAGGCTGAGAGTTGTATCTTGTAGCTTGTATCTTTTATCTGTGTAATGAGCGTGGCAAAGGCAAAGCGTCGCTTGACTTTCGTTGCGCCTAGTTTGGCACTTTGATGCCACACAATAAAGCCAGACAAGTTTTACTTTATCTTTGTTTTATTTTGGCACTTCAAGTTACAGCAATACATCTGATGTATGTATGTATGTACATAGGTATATAATTAGGTATGTATGCACATATATACAATTACAATCGTAGCTTGCACCTTGTTGCCGCATAATTGCTGCTAGCGATGCGTTAAAGCGTAGCAGCGCTCTGTTAATTCTGCAACAGAACGCGGTAGGGAGTGTTTGGTTTGGTTTTTTGTACAAGTGTATGTAAATGTATCTGAGAGTCTAACGGCTGGGCAATTATGCTGTCATAAATGAGGAAGCTACTCGATTAAAACAAGCGAAGCATTCAACTCACTTGCCACAGCTCTCCCAATGGCAAAATGCAAATGCGACTTTCTCAGACGTTGCAGTTCAACCATTAGACTAATGATGCAGTCCCCAAACATACGTACATATACATACATACATACATCTGTACGTCTGTCTGTCTGTCTGTTAACAACTTTACGAGTCTTTACGAGAGTCTTGAACTCTCTGAAAGTCGTAAGTCTCGCTGAAACTATAGCTTAACTTTAATTAAAGTCAACTTAATTATAGTATGACAAATGATTCTCAATTTCAGTTTCCCCAAGTTGTTGAGCAACTCGTTTTAGCTGCAGCTGCATTTAGTTTGTTTTTATCTAGATTGCGTACAAGTAGACCCTTCATTATCTTAAGTATACAAACTAGCGATAACATACAACTGTAGATACATTTACACACACACACACACACACACACTGGCATATTTACCTTTTTGAACCTTTCTGCTCCCTAGTTACTGAAAACTTGACTCTGTTTATTCACATGCACTTCACGCTTTTGCACTCAGCTACAGATACATTTGTATCTATAAATTCTGTTTGTTTACTTTTCATCAATAAAATGTTTGTGCAGTGCCACGGCTACACAAACAACTAGCAACAACATCAACAACAACAGCAACACGTCAAGAAAATGGACAGGTGTTTTCTGGCATTGGCACTACGTAACTTGGCATTTCTTACTTACTTTCTCGCAGTCCGTCTCTTTGTCTTCCTGTCTTCGTGTGCATTCTAACCCCTTTGATAGTTTAGCAAACTGTAAACATAACTTTAGATGCTAGACCATATACACTGAGCAAGCGTATGTTGTTTGATGTACTTTTTAAAGAGGGGAAATACTAAGAGGAGGATGTGAAGAAGCAAATGTCAAGGAGAGGATATCATAAGGAACTAGCAAAGGAACTAGCAAAAAGAGAATGTCAAGAAGAGTATATCAGAAGAGGAATATCATACAGAGTAAATCAACAAGGGGGACTAACAAGAAGAGGATATCAATAAGAGGATATCAACAACAGAATAAAAAAAAGATGAAAAGGATATCAAAAGCTCAAATACTTACTACACGATCTCCCTTATGTCTTGGCCATTTCTGAGCTCATTTATGAGTTAACTTCAACAACTGCTGCGAATGAAAAGAACTTGACAGAATAACCTAAGAATAGCTATTTTTTATTACTTCAAGATACAGTAGAAAAAAGATAAACAACGGAAAAAGAACTAATGTAAGACAAGACGGATACATACTTTAATAGCGCCTAAGCTGACTACAATTAGTAGTAAATATTACAAGTGGGAAATATCGCATTTCTTCACTAGATTGCTACGTCAACTGTGCTGTAAGAGTATCTGCACTTCGTTTAGCCGGCAGTATCTGTAATCTTTCGCTTGTCTCTCTGGTGTTTAGCAAGTTTTTCACGGTCGAATGCCAATGGCTTTGAGTCGGCAGATACAAGAAACAAAGAAATGAACAAAATGTAGCGCATTTGTTAGCATAACAATAGGAAAAGAATGCTTACACATTCTTCTACTATTCGCTGACTCTTCTCCTTCATGTTCTTCTTCTCTTTATCTATTTCAGGTGTAAACTTTGCATAAAGAGACAGAGAGAATGACAACCACAACGCAGGTGGAGATCAACACAAATGGCAACGGTGGCTCAGTTGGCGGCGCCATGACCAACATGGCAACTGGCATGAACTCCAGCTCGAGCAATGGCACTGGGCTTGGCAAGGCAAATGCAATGGCTAAGAGTGCGGGCGGCATGGGCGTGGCAGGCACACAGAGAGGTAAGCAGTTGATAAAGATGGCGAAGAAGAAGTGGAGAAGTCCAACTAAATGCTCCACACACGCAATCTGATATGATTCAATGGAGCTTAAAACAACGCTTTAGTATGTATACTATATATAGTACGAGTGGCGCCGATGACAAATGCAGCCACACGCAATTTTCCTTTCCATTTTCATGGTAGACGTGCTAGACAACTGTCTGAGCAATTTGTCAATGGGTTTTCAATATAAGCATATATGTAGTAAATATACACACAATTATATGTACTCTATGTGTGTGTGTGTGGGAGCATTCCATTCTGTAAATTGAAGTTGAGACACCCGCTACACTGTCGAGCTCTTTATAAATAGTGCAGGTTTATTTATAACATCTGTCACACCAACTCATTAATAACTTTTTCATGTGGCATTACATGAGCTTATATAGCGGTTTACTTGCCAGAACCAAATTGTTTAACTTCATTTGTAGCTAAGTTGTTGTCATTATGGGCATATTAAGTAGTATCAGGTACTTGTTGAACTGGCAGTTCATATTTCGCTACCTGTTACTTTTTCAATTTGCGGATTAACTAGCTGAGGATTAACTTTATGTGCATGTGTTTGGGAAAAGATCTGATTACGAATGGGATCTAACAAGACTGATGGTTCTATATACAGTTTATGGCAATGCATTTTGCAATAGTTAAGAAAGAGAAGATGGTAATGTACTTCCCAATCAGATCTCTTGCTTTTTGAGTATCTGAACTAATGCAAAGTTACAGTAAACACACATATAGGAGTACATAGGCATATATACTTATTAACTATCCATGAGATACAAAGTACTTTATTTAAGGTTTCATAACAAAGCAGGCAGGAATCCAATCAAGTGGCCCAATCAGTCAGTGGTGAGTGCAGGAAGTGACTAACAGCAGGGGGAAGGGGCAGACACAGCTGCTTTGTTAAGATCCCTAGGGTACTCAACGTAAACCTCACTCAATGAGGTATCTAGAAAACCGCTAAGGGCCTTAGTAAACTTTTTCAAGTCGTCGGGTATGCCGACATACTAGGCTAAACGAGAGGGTATTACGCTTGTGTCATTAGAGATCAATTGGGTCAAAGTAAACTCTCCTCTTTAATTTTTTTACTCCCATCTCTATAGTCAGTAGCAAAAGGCAGGCAAATGGAATGCAGCAGACATAACTTTAGTTACTTAGCTACAGATACTCAGTACTTCATTCAATTTACTCAACAATAGACTTAAATACATATAACTTAAACAAAATGTTTTAGTTAGAATTGTTTCTCACGTGATAAGCATCTCAGCCCAAGCTAATTTATTTCAATTTAATTGTACAGCTTATCTCAAGTTTTTATTACTTCACACGTCTCCCGGCCAGAGGCGCCTGACTTATTCAAAACCTATTGTAAGGTTTCTGATTCATGTAGTTGATTTTTCTTGGTCGTAGTACATTAACTTAATTTGCATGTTTTTCTCTCCGTTTTCCCTAATTTCCATCAAGTCTTTTTGTTAATGCTATTCAATTTCCTCGACGTTTCTCCCTTTTTTCCAAGTCTCTGTAATTTTCCTTAGGCTCTTAATGATTGCAAATTTGTTGCATAATAGAAAAAAAAACAAAGCTATAAACTGGCATCGATGCATTTTCAAACATCTGTTAGTCTGGGCCCCATGAGGTGCCAGGTGGCGACCCTCTCCATCTAGTTGTATGGCATGTGTATCTATCTGTTGTGGCGACTAAGTTCACGGTCAGTGATTGATATAATTTCATTTGGGGTCTCTTACGAAATCTATACACGCGATCTGACATTGAAATTGGGTAACCGATGCGAATGCGATTCGAATTTGGAACCTAAAAAAATAGTAATGGAGGCTAATTGCAGCTTGGGATAGTTTATAGTGCAGGCATTAACAGATGATGTTGATGATGATGATGATGCTGATAATACAGACTCACTTTCAAGCTTAATTGCGGAAGTCTGAAAATGGAACAGCACATGCTATGATAAGTAAGGCTGCTCTGGTAGCGTGTGCTCGACTGGACAGGAGGTCAAAAAAAGAATTAGGCTTCTGGTATGAACTATATTATAATACATATTACATACTAATTGAAAGAAATACTTATGACTATTCGTTCAGCAATTTAGAAACGATCTGTCCATAAATATTGCAGTTATAGTTCCTCGTTAGACTGCACTCGACTGCAGCCTTGCTTGAGCCACCGCCATGTGTGCGGTTCGTTTTCCAGGCTGCTCCTGCTATTATGTTAGTATTATTATTATTATTTTTGCCACATCCGTTGTTATGGGCTGCTCACTGGCTATTTATAGCACCCTCATGAGCACCCTATCATGATCACAACAACAACAACCACAGTCAGAACTCAAGGAACTCGAGCGACTTCAGCAACAACAATAAACCACACTTGAGTCGTACTAAATTATAGCGAAGTGTATGCCGTAACCCTTAAGGTATTTTCATATAATAGGCACACTGAGAAAAACATTTAAAATGCTATTACATGCATCAAATTTACTAAATTTACAAACTTTAATTTTACTCATTTTAATGCACAATTCAAGGCTACTATTTCTAGTTTAAAGCCAGGAAATTCTTGTGTTTTTCCGCTCAGTGTAATTTGAAGTGCGGAATGCCAGACAAATGACTTCGGTTTCATTTCACTTTGTGAATCAAAAGTCGACTCTATTCATGTTATTCAATTATGCATTTCAATTGTAAGTCGAGTGGCACACACAGGGTGTCGGGCTGCTCTAATGGCACCCTGTCTCTGCTCACCTCTAACTGTCAGCTACCGCCCACATTCTGCATGGTGTTACTGGTTTTGAGTAACTGTAACGTGTGACCAAAGCCAAAGAGAAAATGTTTAGCATAAACAACGCTCGAATTTCCAATGCAGTCCAAATCAAATATTTACTTTTAAGCCAAAGAAAACACTGAGCTACAGTCGTATGTGCTCGACAGAAAGAGGCTTAGTACACACTACATATGTACATAGTATACTAAAAAACAAAACTATATATGATTACTTGTACTATAAAGAAAATATTTGTCATTCATGGGAGATTCAAAGTTTGCTAAAATATTTTGTTTGTTTAATATTCCACGTTGATACTACATTTCTAATTTATATTGATAAGAGCGCCAAAAAGTATAGGCGAAATCATTCCTTTTGATCTAGCTTTATAAACAGTTCATCTTCACAAATCATATATGCCCCCTTCGCACATTTCAAGTACAGTACAAAGTCGCAAAGTTGTGAGCAAAGCGAAGAAACTCGTTTTGAGAATGCGCTGAACGCGACATTTTTGTGAGCTTAAATAATGCGAAAGCGAGAGGGAGTGAGAGTGAGACAGAGTGGGAGTGAGACAGAGACAGAGACAGAGAGAAAGAGAGCGAGAGTATAAGCGTATTTTTAAGCTCGACTATTGACTGGCTATATAGAGGGGGATAAACTGAGTCATTTGTGTTTTCGCAACGCGCGATTGCAGTTTGTCAATGGATCAGTAATCGTTTAGCTGTAGATAATGCCAAACTAAGAGCTAAAAATACACTGTTAAAAGTGGGTGGTATTTGCGACACAATAGTCGCAGTTGATTACAATGCAAAGGTCTAATTCGAATCGAACAATTGTTTCCCCATTTCTTTTTACAGTTGCCGATGCTGTCAAACGGAAAAAACTGAAATCACGCAGTGCCGTTCCCTCAATAACATCAGCAACAACAGCCACAGCAGCAGCAGCAGCGGCAGCAGCAGCAGCACTGAGTAAAAACAAAAGCAGCAGCAGCAATGGCAGCGTGAAGGAACAATACAGCAAGGATCATTTGGATGCCTGGCTGGAGAATTGTCTCCGGGATGCGACAAATGCACAACTATCATCATCATCAGAGTTTCTCGATATTAATCCAACAGCAACAGGGAGCAAAATGTTATTTGCAACAGCTGCAGCAGCACAACAGCAACAACAGCAGCAACAAGAGCAACAGCAACAACAGCAACGCCAGCAACAACAGCAACAACAGCAACAACAATTGCTGATGCGTTCGCAATCGCAGCCCTACAATATGGGCGCTGCCGCACCCTTTAGCCTGGGCATACAGCGCGTGAGTATTTGCCATTAGATTGTTGACCCTGTACTTAAAAAATTATAAAAGGGTATATTAGGTTTGTGCAGTTGAAATTTGTGAAGCATGATAGAGCTCATAAGTATATGTATACTTGATTAGGACGTCGACCTGAGTCTATGTTGCCTAGTCTGTCTGCCTGTCCTTCTGTGTATCTGTCCGTCTGACTGTATGAGCTCCTAGATCTAGCAAACAAGTATAAGAAACACACAATTCTTCTTCTTGTTAGGTTCTTGTATTGCCTAAGCAGTTCAAGTTTATTTTAGTTGCTCGATATCCAGAGCTTTAGAGACGCTGTATGTAGAGGCGCTCCGTCGTCATGTCATCAAAATACAGAGTGTACTGTCGGCTGCGTCCGCTTGTAGCTTTCCGCCTTTTTCTGTTTCAGTAATTATTATTTGCTATTATTACAGCACACACAACCATTGAGCTATCGCTATCCGGTGTTGTTTCCGCCGCAGACCAATGGCTATGGCCTGGGCTTTGGTCTGCCCATGCATGCAGATGTGGGACAGGATTTCGCCAGTTTGCCGCCACTGGTAAATATACTGGGTGGCTCCGAGCACGAACCACACTCCACAGATGTGCTAAACGGCAGCGGCAGCAATCCCAATATAAGTCGAGGGTATGACTAACCTGTGTGTTTAATCCCAATCACATACTAATACTAATCCCTGATTCACTCTTTCCATGCAGCTTTCGCTTTAGCGATCCCTGTCTACTCAATCCCTCGGACAACGACTCCAAGCTTAGCGGTCAAAATACGCCGGAATGTCGCACGGCCAATAGCTCGACGACGGCTGCCAATGGCACTGGCAATGGTGACGTGGAACAACAGAACAAATTCTTTACCGCCCTCATGGAACAGATCAACATATTGCACGAGACCAACTCTAAAATCTGCCGCAATCTGCACGAGACAAAAGGTATAACGGTGTACTGGTGCAATGTGTACTAAACGGCAATTTGTTCAGTAGTATCTAAAGGTTGTATAGTGGGATTAACTTGTAAGAAAGAGTTGTCAATGTGAGCTGTAACTACAGTTTTCTTAAGCAGAGTACTTAGCTCGGGTGTACTATGTAGGCGAAGCCTGACTGTAGCCATCGATTGCGATGATTCACACCTCAAACATTGAATCTAAGTAGGATAATCGGTTTGATTCAAGCTGCTTATAAAAAGTTAAATTTTGTAGCCTAGTGTTAGTTCTGTTCTACACACTTGTACTTTATGGTTAATTTGGTACTTTAGTGCTATATTAGTTTAGTTTGTCCTAACTTACTTATTATCTGTTAAGTTAGCTATTCATTTAGTACATTTCCTTCTAGTTCCTTCTTCATATTCTTGTTTTAATTTTTTTTACTTAATCTACTTTTCTGTAACTCTCTTTAAGATTCAAATATCTTTCATTCTAGTACCTTTTTAGTTGTATGTAAGATGTGTATGTATTAAATATTGTTTAGTATTTAGTTTATCTCTGCAAGTAAAACTGTTTAGGCAGCTTGGCTAAGTAACTTCACGTTACAGCAGCTGTTTATTAATCAGTATATGTCAGAGTCTGTTAAATCGACTCATGTTTAAAAACTCAATGAAAATTCCTGCGATTTAAGCAGATTGAATTTTATACATTAATTAGTTAGTAGTAACCTTTAAACATAGTGAAATGTACAAATGTATTCTATGTAGTTAATCCCACTATAGCACTCGATCTAGTGACAGTCTGTACTTATAAGGTTTACACAAAATCTGTTACTGTATTGCTCTCTACCCACTACTGTACTTAGTTTAAGCCCTTTGACTATTGTTGTTAGTGTAATGCCTTAATTAACTTATTCTATTCGATTTGTTCTTGTGCTTTGTATTTATTTTGATATTGTATTTCCGTTGTGTATTGTCTCTTCTCTTCTGTATTATTTTTTGATTTATTTCGCCCACTCCAAAAATCTATCACAAACTTGCACACATACACTCAAAACACACACACCAATACACACACAGTTGATATCGAAGCTTTGAAGCACGCACCAGCCAATGGGCAGCCCTGGGCTGGTGGCATGCGGCACCGTAGAGATAGCTTGAGCGGATTAAGCACACAAAGTCAACCATTGGTATTTGGCGGCGGATACGGTGGTGGCACACACAGTCCAGCGCCCACCTATCATTCAGGTATATACATATCAATAAACTAAATATTTATATAAAATATCTACAGCTTATGAAATGCAAACAAGTACATTAATGGCATTCTCTGATTTCATTGCAGGCATCTATACGCCCGGCATGATGACCGATGTGGTGCGTGAGGTCAAGGAGGCGGCTCGCGTGCGTGAGGATGCCATGCTGAACCGGTAAGTGGTTGCCAACAATGTATTCAGGCTATGCCTCTATCGAAATCTTCATCTGCAGCGTCAAGTCCATGGTGGAGGAGCGTCAATGGTCCATGAATGAGGGAAATGTGCGCATACTGCGCGATGTGGACGAGCTAAAGGTGAGTCAGTTGATGGTAATTATATTAGTGCAATTACTAACTAATCTCTCTCATTAACAGTCGCATGTGATGCAGCTACGTCTGGATCGCAAGGAGACCAATAAACGCCTGAATCATCTGGAGGCGGAGAACAAGTATCTGCGGCAGGCAATGGCCAGTTTATTTAATCAGCGACTCACCCAGCATGATATCATCTATGAGAATGAGCGTGCACGTGGCGCACGCAAGTCTCCCTTTCCATTCCCCAATGGCGCCGCTCGACGTTCGCATTCATTGAATCTACATTATGGCACAGTGCATCAGGCGCCGTCGCAGGCTACACAATCACTGGACGAGGATGAGGAGGGCCAGCCGGATGAAGACTGTGAGCAGCAGCAGCTGGGATTAGATGCTGGCAAAAGACTCTCCAGTTCCAGCAATGAGTCACGCAGCAATGGATTGGACACAAGGACAGTTATAGCAACGGAAACAGCACAACAGCAACAGCTGCAAAGTCCGCCCAAGTTTGCACTGATAACAGATCCGCAATCCACGCCGCCGCCACTGCTCCCCCGCAAAAAGGAGAACGCCCAACTGAAGCGGGATCTGAGCGAAGCGAACAGCGCACGTAAGGAGGCCAATCAGCGTATCATAGCGTGGGTGTAGTCTATGTCTATCTCTCTATCTCTAATGGCTCTATTTTCCTGCTCTACTTCTAACTCACACATCTCTTCACATTTCGCATGCCTTATCATTTAGTTTTAATAACAAAATTGATTAACTTCATTACGAAATCTGGTAACTAACGAGCAACAACAAGAACACTCACAGTTATTTTTTCTCTGCATTTTCTGCTCTTCTCTTCAATTTTCTGTGTGTGTTATCGTACCGTTCCGTCATCCATTTAGACTCGAAAAATTGGTTAAAGACCTAAGCGCCCAGGTGGCAGTCGGCCAACAAAATTGGAATGCCAACTCATCGCATAGTGCAGCATCATCATCAGCAGCAGCAGGAACTAATAAATTCAGCGTCGCCGGCGGACCCATTACGGACTTATAGTTTTAGCTAAATGGCCGCAGTAGCCCCATGGCCTCGGTATTAGCAGCATCCGCGCCAGAAGCTACTCCTCGCAAGTATCGTGTGACGCATTTATAGCAGGCAGCGGGGGCCCGGAGCAAACTGCACATATTTCGTTTCAAAATTTTGTATAACTCTTTAACATTTGCATAACAAATCACGTACTATAATCTAAGCCAAACCCTATACCATGAATCAATCCGCAATATCGAATGCAACTCGACTACACTAAGAACACAAGTTGTTACTAAACACACACACTCACACCTCTAGCTACGTTTTGAGGGTTGGGGTATAGCTGAAACTGTACTTTGTAACTAATATCGAAAATTGTGTACCTTTTGAACAGCAAATGAACAAAAATCAAACTAGTATACATAATACACATTCAATATACATATTTACACCAGATGTACCGTTATGTTAAGCGAATAATTTGTAACTTTATACGTACTATATGTTGTTGTGCAGTGTATTATTACTGTTATTATTAAACTACATTAAACATTACAACAGATTTAGGTGCCATTTCATAAAAGAATATCTGAATATGAATAAAAGGAAAAACTGAAGAAAATACAATTTGAAATTTGTTTTAATCAAACAGAACTGAAGCTGCAAAAAATGCATTTGAGAGAGAATTTGCCTTGAGAAAAAATGGAAATCGAAGAGAATATGGAATAGAAAAGAGTATCTACTTGGTGATACAGAAAATTGCAATAAAATATTTACTTATACTTCATAAGGGAGGTAGACGGTCGAAGCGCCATTTATTGTGTAACTCCTTAATATTTTAATATTATCAAAGAGAATTAAACATTTCTGAAAAATTTTGTTAAATGGACAAAACAATCCAGCTTACATAGGAGCTACATAAAATGGGAGGTATTATTTGGTGGATGAGCTGTGAAACTAATATATGATTTTTTTGGCTGAAGAATTAATGCCTGCCAGATTATCGTCATCTGTTCAAATTACCATTGAATGACCAATTAATATGCATATTTTAAGTTGTTATCAATTTATTTACTTAATATGTTAGCTACCAATAGCTCACTTGTATTTCCATAGAGAAGGAGCCGGAATTGTTGGTGAATGAGAGCAATGTACTAGTAAGCGATGTAGATGAGCTAAAGCTGCGCTAATTGGCATCAATTATATTAGTTCAACTGCCAACTAATCTCTCTCTAATTGGAATGCAACTGCGTCTAGAGCACAAGGAGACCAATTAAATTCTCAATCATCTGTAGAACAAGTAGTAACTGCGCCAGGCATTGCTCAATTGATTAGTGTGAACAAACGCAAGGACTTTTCTATAATGCTAACATATTAACTGAATTTCTAGATCAGACTTATTTGTACTTTAAAACATGCCCTAATATAGAACCTATAAATATACATATACTTTACCTTTCGTTGCTCATTCGCTCTTTGACTATTTTGCTCAAATTTCAAACAATATATTCTTACCATTGCAAAACAACGCATAACCTTATAAATTATTAAGAACAATTATTTCTATTTTATTTAAAATAATTTCTGCAACTTTAATAGTTTCCTTATCGCTTGGTTGTACTGTACCGGAAGTTTGGTTATGAGCGTAAACCGTATTGCATGTATTGGATCTGTAGGATTGGGTATGTGTGTGTGTGTACCAAATATAAATAATATGTAAAACAACGGGGTTTCATAATTTGTTTTGCAGTTTTCTTATTTTCTTTCGTTTTCTTTTCTTCATGTAAAAAAACTTGTGTATTTCTCGATGAACAAAAACAATTTGATTAATCAGTTACACTTTTTATCGTAGGTGTTAATGTAATCATTTCAAACAGATAAGTATAGTAACTAACACTAGGATAATAGTGCTGGCTTCACATATTGCTGTTATTGCTAGGGGTTCTCTTGTTGCTGTAACGGTAAAGGCAGCTACTGCATAGGCGCTGTAACTATTTGTAGTACAATTGATTAACGGATTGAGGTTGGGCAAAGGGCTGAGGTTACGGTTATATTACATAGTTTAAAAATGAGAATTGTCATTAATATGTGTGTTTTCTTTTAGAATATTTTTCTGAAGGAATGGCTAATTATAATTTTGTACATAAAAACTAAAAACATAATATTCATAGCATATTTATGGCGATTTATATATCGTATATACAACTTTTACTGAGTAAAGTATAAAGCAAAATACAAAGAATTCGTCTGATAAGCGCTTAAATATTAAACTATGCTCTTCGTTTGTTATAGTTTTAGGGATGGCGATTGGATTAGGTTAGAGGCTATTACATGTGTAGGGGGCTAATGTTTAGGAGTATCGTAATCCTCGCAACCAAATGCATCTTCATCATCGCATTATGGTTGTTTGTGCTTGTTGTTGGAGTTGTTATTGCTGTTGTGTGTAGACTGTTCTTGTTGCTGTTGTTGTGTGTTAGATGTTTTTGTTGTTGTTGTTGCCGTTGCCGTTGCCATTGCATGATTCCTGCTCCAATTGCCAGTCACTAAGTCATCTGTTTGTTTAATTATTGTTTTTGTTGCTTTGTGTTTGAAATTATTCACCGAATTTCAGCTTTTCAATGCGCCTTTATTACTGCAGAATAGAAATGGAAAGAAATATGTTATAAAATGTATTTGTATTTGTATTTTTAATTGCTTGTGACTCACATTGAAACGTATTTAAGGCTATCACAGTGTATCTTATACTCCATTGCCGTTGTTAGAGGTATATTTAATATCCTGCGTAACGTGTCACGGATACGGGTTGTACTGGTCATATCAGTGGCAGTCCGATTCCATACTGATAAGCTATCCTCCTGTTGTTTAAAAACAATAAATATTAATAAATAACAAATATTAAGCAGTATATATATGTAGAGCTATGTTCACTGAGCCATCTGAAAGCCATGTTCAATTCCACGCGATAGTATTTGGTATCAGTTATCGATGAGCACTTCTAGCATCGAGTTGATAAGCTATTGATAATGGTAGAATTGAGAATCTAGAATTTGTTCTTTCAGTTTATAAAAAAACAACTCGGTGTCTTTTTGTTTAATAATTTTTATTCTTCAATCAATATAAGTAAATCATGTTTCATGTCTGACCAATTGAAAAAATGTATCGAAAAGAACAAACACAACTTGAAATATAAATTTCTTTGGTTTCTGTTTTTTTCTCGATCTCTCTAAACACAAAAGGCGAAACAATTTTTATATCTTAATACAAGTATTTTTTTTAATGTAAATTTCGTTTTTTTTTTGTTTTAATTCTGGTTTTTATTTGTTTTTTTTTTTTTTAATTTTATCTTGGGTTATCGCACTTGAAATTTGTTGACTTGTTTCTATATCATTTAAAGTTTGTCATCCATTTTATGTTTTTAAATATATTTTTTTATTTATTTTATAATTATAATTATGCATGTATATAAGACTAACACTTAAATGTAATGTTTTTGTTTTGAATTTTTTGTTTGGTTTTTTCTTTTTTAATATTTTAACTAAGTTGTCTAAAGAGGGGAAAAATATATGTAGATGTAATAAGTTTTGTAATATAAAGTTTTACACGGTTCTTTCGACTATTTAAATATATATAATATATATGTATATATTTGTTTTTTTTTTTTTGGGAAATTTTTACTTTATGTATTTAGCATTTAAACATTTTTTTCTTTTAACAATTTGTGAGTATTTTTGCTCAAAAACTTGACTTGAACCGTTATGTTTTTTGTTTGTTTATATAATAGTTAATAATAAATACAGTTAAGTTTTGATTTAGTGTTAGAGTGTGTGTTTAATCTTTTGTTGTTGTTGTTGTGCACGCAAACTAAATGATTTTCCTTCGCTTTTCTTTTGTCTCTGTTATTTATGGTGGTGTAACTGTTGGGTTCTCTTCTCTTTCCTCTGTTTATATTTAGCATATTATTTATATTTAGTTGAATGTTTTAAACGTTATCCAATTGCACATTGATATTTTAATATTTTGAAAATATAAAACGTTTCTTTTGAGAGTTTGCAATTTACGCTCAATTTGCTTTTTCCTCTAATTTTCATTGGACTAAATATATGTATATTTAATTCATATATGTATGTATATATATATAGCATGTATATATGTAACTTTAATTAAAATATATATAAATATTCTTTTATGCTCATGTTAATTGTTTAATTTTTGTTATATACGTTTTTATTTTAACTGTGTTCCACTTGTTAATCATATTCTCTCAGTAGTATTATTGCTTTTGGAATATACATACTTATATATATATGTGAGTGTATGTCTGTGTGAGTGTGTGTGTGTGTATGCTCATTCCATTTATTGTTAGTGTGTGAGTGTGTGTGTGTGTTTAACTGATAATTTTATACTTTTATTTAACCTTTTATTGCCGTTTCTTTCCTCTTTTACTGATTGCTGTCTTTGAAATGCTTCGATATGCCTGGAATTATTGTTGTTGTTCGGAGTAACTGTGCCCAAGTGTATGCACTGAGCCAGAGCATTGGGCGAACACATCATCATTATCATCATTATCATTATCGTCGTTATCATTATCATCATTAGCTGTTGCGTTTGTTTTTTGTGTGCTGCAAAAGCTGATTGCAAGCAGAGACGTTGTAAGCCCTCGCACGTCTCGACATGTAAGCAGTTTTTTGTAAAGTATTTTTTATCAACTCCATATCTTGTTTAATTGTGTTTGTTCTCTTTAGAGAATGTCATTATTTATGTTAATTGTTTTAGTTCTTTTTGTTGAATTTTATTCAATTTTAAAGTACACAATTTGACGAGTCTGAAACAAATTGTAGGATATCTTCTCTCATGTTTGTATGAAACTCGCTTTCAATGCATAATATAATTGTTATTTGTATTTTGTAATAATTACGTTTATATGCAGAATATATGTATATTTAAATTATGTAACTATATTAAAATTCTAATTTTTATTAATTGAACTGCTGCGTTTTAATTTACTGTTGTTGTTGTTGATGTTGTTGTTCTTGTGTTTGCAATGGAAAGTTCTATATTAAATGTTTACAGTTTTTCAGTTTGTACAATGCACATTTGCCATAAGTGATAAACTAAAAAACAAAATAGTATACTTGAAGGTTTTTGTTGTTGTTGAAAATTTCTCTTTTATTGCGTATTGAAACTTAGGCTAGTTTTAAATATAATAATATAAATAACAAGTAACTAATAGCAAACTAATAATTAAGATTTATAACGAGTTTTTAGGCGCGACATTGTTTGTTTTTTGTTTTTAGTTTTGAGCGTGGCAGAAAACATACTAAAATCATAGTTTTCGGCTTGAACTTGAACTCATTTCTCGCTCCATGGAAGAAATGCGATTTATGTAGTAAACTAAAAGCATTTAACAATATACAGTTGGCATACATGTTTATATTTATGTATATAAGCTGGTTTAACATATACTTTTACAATATATACTTTTTATAATATTGTACAAATCTGTTAAAGAGTGTAAGTGCAAGAAGAACAAGGCTTTGTTAACACTTTCTCTCGTTTATCAACACTGAATCCATAGTACTTGTTAGAGTAGTAGACAAAAGGAGTTTAGACACACAGAAAGAACTAATTGATAAAAAACAAATAGTCCACCGTTCGACGCTCTAATTGTTTGGTTTGCTACACATAATATATATTATATATCTATATCTTTTCAATTCAATTTTTTAGCTAATTGTTTTGTTTTTTCTTTTTTCTTTTGGTTTATTCGCACAACATTTACATTTTGCTTTCAGTTTTATTGCAAGCTAAATTTGGAAAAAATGTACAATTCTAGTTTCGGATTAGGGATTTCGGATTTCGTAGTTTCAGATTTCACTTTTATATCAATTAATTTCATATCGTGTTCTTTTTTATCTTTCTGTTAAGTAGAAAAACGCATTTAAAGATTTGCGTTCATTAATATTAAATTGTAATTCAAAAAACTACTTAATAAAATTGTTTTTACTTTTTGTTTGGTTAACATTTTCTGTTTCTTTACCATTTTGTTTTTTTTTTACTATATTTATATCAATTTTATTATATGTATAACATCACATTATAATAATTACTAATTAATAGTTCATTTTTTTTTGTTTTGCTTTGTTTTAAATTTTTTATGCACTTTTATTCTTTGTTCATTATAAATGTAGTTAATGCACAAATACTAAATGTAATAAATATTTAGATTTTAAAGTTTCAAAAACGTATAATTTTGTTGCTAAGTGTACTTTCGTGTCGCTGTGGTTGTTGTTGTTGTTGCTATACAGAAATTGTTGTTATAATAATAATTATAATGACTATTTACAGAAATTGCAAAAATTCACTTCATTTGAACAGAATATCATAATTAATAGCTCGTAAATTCTTCTGGAAAATGCCAAAAATTTCAAAAAGTGAAATGAAAATGGAAAATGGAAAACACGTGCAATGACTACTACAACAAAATTAAATTACTCGCATTTCGCATTTAGCCTGCTGCTCTAGCTCTACCTCTACCTCTAGCTCTGTTTATTGTTCCCCTTTCCCCCTCCTTTCACTGCCTCTGCGTTGGCTTTTCCGCAGTCCATTTTCAGCAAATAAACTTGACTAAATCTAATTTGCCAGCTGTACTCGAGTGCTGATTGCAGGCAGCGTGTTTTCGGGGGCATTGGGCCATGGGCGCTCTGGCCTGTGGGCGTGGCTCGTATTAATTTACACAGCTACCAGCTATGGTAGTCAGGCGTTAATTAGTCGCTTCCATCATCAGCATCCCTCCTCTCCTCAGCACTCCTCTCTTGCCTGAGGCACCTGCTAGCAGCTACGTGACCTTTTGGCCGTTCCACTTCTCTTCTCTTTTCGTCGCGTCGTCTTCCCTTGACACTCAACTGGCGGATGTCTTCTGGGCGTATTTTTTTTATTTTGATTGTTGTGTGTTTTTTATCTGCAAGCAAAATATGAATGAAACGAATGAGTTGAATTTACAATTGACATCAGCTACAAGTTTCTTTCTCGCATTCGTATTTGTAATCCTGTTTACTGCATTTCACTCACGTTTGGCTTAAAAGCCAATGCTCCGACCACAGCACTAACTGTGGCCCATAAAAACATGTCCAGAACACGTACTGCAACAAAGACAGAGAGACTACACTCGGAGAAACATATCAAGTGTTTCGATCTGGATCCGAAATTATTATCAATTGGAGTTGAAGAATATCAACTAAGAGAAGATTAATCTATGCTTATTTAAAGACTGAATCTAAATTGAGAAACCTTAAGACAAGAAACAATCAGTATATAAGTTCTGAGATTCTTGAAAAAATTTTAAATATCTAAATTCAAGACAGTTCAACAATCAACAGACTGGTTTTAAGTACACATTTCTC
Source organism: Liodrosophila aerea (assembly GCA_035045005.1). Classification (NCBI taxonomy): domain Eukaryota; kingdom Metazoa; phylum Arthropoda; class Insecta; order Diptera; family Drosophilidae; genus Liodrosophila; species Liodrosophila aerea. The sequence continues at coordinate 1,972,781 of JAWNNL010000753.1, forward strand.
ATTTCAAGATTAATATGTTAAGATACTAAATCGAGTTATTTTGCTCTGATTATTCTATAGATATACAAAGATTTCATAGTGTACGCCAAGAGGCAACGGAATTATCTATGTGGCCTAGAGTGTGCCACAACCTGCTAAGCAATATGTGTGTGTATGTGTGTGTGTGGGTTGACTGTTACATATAGGTCAAGCAACAGGATATCGTGTGCTAGCCATGCTCATGCTGGCCGATTGCCTATTCCTATTGCTTCCACCAACACTCCCTTACTCTTCCACTCTCATTCTTAATGCCTTGCTCTTAGTTGTGGCTTTTGCATTTATGTGAGTGTGTGTGTTGTGTCTCTGTGTGTGTGTGCGGTGACGGCAACCGTGGCATTGTCATGCACTGAAGGCCAGTAAGCGGCGTTCTTAAAAGCTATAAAGGCTGTTTACCCTACACTTTCACAGAGTAAGCATATTAGTTCATCTACTTGAAAGTATTTGCAATCAAAATGTATAATATAAAAATAAAAATTAATAGTTTGCTTATATTTTAATCAAGCATTCTCTTCTATTCAAATAGCTTCTTGCCTGCTACAGGATATCTCCTAGTCTACTACTGCTAATTGCTTAAATGCTGCATTGTTTTTGCGCGTAACTCAAGTGATTCTTGTTGCTTCTAGACACAGACACACACACACACCCACACACATATAAAATTGTTGTCGTGTTAGAATTTTCATCAATGGCTTTTCGGGGGAATTTTCCATTTATTTCATTTCATTATGGGGAAAGACGCCAACGCCATCAGTGGCATTCGTAGCCAAGATGACATCAGCTGTTGCTATGCGCCTCATTTGCGTCATCAGACTTGACTTGACTGCAGTCGCCATCCACGATAATAACAATTTGACATTTTTCCAAGTAAAACTACTTGCTCCTCTATCCCCCCCTTTTTCCACCCTTGAGGGTCAACAAAAGGAAGTGGCACAACTGCATTGCCACGCATTCCGTGGGTCGAACGTAACCCGGCTAAGTGCTTTAAACAGGGCTCAGAGCAGTGGTAACAGTGGCATCTAGTAGTTACGCAACACCTATAGACCCTTTTGTAAGTTTTCGCTGCAGGCAAATATCATAATTGTTAAAGCTGCCTCAGAGTTTAAAATGTAACACTCATTCTAAACACTCATTTATACATTCATTTCAAGACTCTTGATTCACTCATTCACACTATCCTTTCATGCACTTTACTCATGCAAAACTAGGCTAAGTGGCTGTAGTCCAACTAATGCGAAACTATTTCCCCCTCATTCAGCATAAATTACTTGCAAGTGGCTATAGGAATGTTTGTATGTATGTACTTGGCCAATTTGTAGTTAAAAACTGTGGCAATAACTATTGATTTTATCATTATAATATTATGGCCAGCTCTACGAATTAATACATGTGTCGTCGCCTGCCACTAGATTGCAAATAAAAATATGCCGCAAAGTATGCAATGGTTTTTCTACTACTAGAGAAATCATATTTAGTATGTAAATTGCATTGTTATTAAAATTAATGCATACAAATTGTTGCTCTTGACCTTTTTGTAGATTATAAATAATTGACTTAAAAGCTAAACACGAATTGAAATTTCATTTGGCTGAAGGATAAACTTATTCCACCACAAAACCGTTTAAAATATCGAATGGCAAAGCCCGCACAGAGCATTCCACCCGCAGAATTGCTTACAAAAATAGCGACCAACCGCAAATTGAATTACAGAGACAAAAATACACACAGGAGCGGAGTAAACAACCACAACAAAAGACTAATGGAGGCAAATAAATTACACTGCTATTAATAACGGTAGATGTTTATAAATTGCGAAGGAAGCAGACTTATAAGGATTACCATATAATTTTTAACGAATTTCAACGTATAGAAATTTGTATAAAACTAAAATTTATATAAGTAAAATTAGAATATGATTTATTTGACAATTTACAATTAAATTAAGAACTTTTTGCTTTAGAAATTATTAATAAAAAAAAATGTAGTATGTTTTCAAAAATTAGTGTATTATTTTAAACGAGTTCATAGGCTAAATTTAGCTTATTAAAAGTTTCGCATACAATTTAAATATATTTCCACATAAATCTAGCTAATTTTCCTTCAAGGATTCCTCAAGGCATTCGCAACTTTTCATTTATTTGCATTTTTAAATTAATATTACAGATTTTCAGCTTATGCCTGAACCCAAAAAAATTCTCCTAAAAAGTGAAGCATTTGCCTAATTGAGCATTCCGGCCCTGAGGCGTTGCACTCAGCTAACAGAGAGATGCGAATCGCACTGAGTGAGGGGGAGGAGCAGGCTGTCAATGGTGAGAGTGAAAGCATCAATGATAGCATCGACGGACGCTGACTTTGACATGACAGTTTAATTGAGGGGCAGCAGCTATGAGCTCAGCGAGATGAGCGCCAAGTTGCTATCAAAGGCAAAGGGAGTCAGGGAGGCAGGCAGGAGTGCAGAGTGGGGACTGGGGCACTGGGTCTGGCTCTGGGATTGGCAGAGGAATGGAATGAGTGCCGCTAAATATGCAAATTAGTTTGGTTCGTTGCGGAAACTTGGAAACGACAGACACAACAACAAGCAGAGGAGGAGTAGAGAGCGGAGGGGAGTGAGGCAACACTCTGCACTAAATTTAAAATTTATGACTTTGGTCTGGCTAACAAACAAGCGGCAGCAAAAACGAGAAGCAGCTTAGAGCAGCTCGATTTGCTTTAATGGTTTAATTTGTTGTGACTGTGTGTGTGTGTGTGTGTGTGTGCAAACAATGAGCATTCAAGGACAACCAGAGGATGCCACCTCAATCCCACAAGCATTCAAGTCAGAGCCTGAGCTAAAGCAAATGCTGTAAATGCTTCATTAGAACAATCGAAAGGGCTCGACAAACAGGCAGAAAGTAGAAACAAAAGCCCAACAATTGTGCAGCCAGCTGTTACCTTTTGATTGGTCTGAGCATTGACAGCAGGTGAGTTACCTCCCCCCCACCCGCTGTCATCCTTCTCCTACTGAAGCCCTTCGTCCTCTCTGGTCTCTTCCTGCTAAATCTGCATGCAGCTTCATCTCATGGCGCGTGCTGGGGATTTGTGGTTGGGCTGCTGGGATATGTTGACCCATTGTGTGCCCAAGGCTCTTGCTGTGTATGAGTGTGCGTGTGTGTGTGTGGGTGTGTGCGTGGTTATGTCTGCTTTGCATCACAATGTATGCGGCCATAGGTTGCACACAACGTCTGACCGAATGGACAATGCATTGAGCGATGCAGCATGTAACTCAATTAGAGTGTGGGATGTAACACACGCCCACACCCACACACACACACACACACCTACACACTAAATGGCCAGAGATAAGTGGCACGTGTGGCAATCAAGGGCATTACAGCTCGATTGCAAATTGTGCCCAGCATGCAGAGGCAACTGCAACACACACACACACACACACACTTCCACTCATATTCATATACCTATAGCTGATTTTAATATATGCAAATGAGCAGCAAGTGCTAATCGAACAGCAAACATACATACATGCCACATGCCACATAAAGAGTGGCAGGTAGGGAATGGGAGATTGAAAGAAAAACAGTCAATCAGAAGAGTCAATGTCATACGCATCATGCACCAAATGAATAATGCAAATGTATAACCTAATTTATCCATGTCATTTGCACCATTTCAATTAAAAGTCGTTGTTATAATTTGCGTAAACAACTGCAGTTCAATAAAACGTTAAATTGCAGCAGATTTAGTCATAAAATACTGCGAAATGCAATTAGTGAGGCATATAAAACAATTCCAATGGGAGACAATGGCATATTTGCAATACTATACAAACAAATCATATTCGAAGAACAAAAAAACTACGCACTGACTATGCATATTTGATATAATGCGAGTCTATTCAAGGCCACAGCAATAGAGCAATACAGTGCCATAAATTTATTTTAACTTTTACCTTTTTCTAAAGTTCGACAGAAGAAGTGTAAATCAGCTAATTTGCCATTTTCCCCGAATTTTTAGCGTGTGATGATGTGTTTATCTAAAGCCACAAAAACGTTTAAAACACACATTTTTGTATTTATTTTACATATGGGCATTTCCAGGGGTCGCGAACGTACGTTCGTACGCTTTTAATGCAAAAATAAAATAGAAAACAAACGTTTTCTAAAAAATGTTCTTATGCTTTTTTATAGCATTTTGGTAGTTCTTTGTCTAGTGTAAATGATGGGGTTTATCGAGTTTTCATTTTTTAAATAATTGCAAAAAACATGCGGTCGCGAACGTACGCAAAATAGAAGTCGGTTTTGGCTTAATCTACTAAAATGCAAAAATCAGCGAATTGGGATGGAATATTCTAAAGCAATAACTTTACTATTAAAATGAATTAATGTAGCTTTCTATTGCGCCTATTCCCAAGAAAATATCTCCATTTGTTTTTTTTTAATTGAATTAAGTACCGGTCGCGAACGTACGGGTCGCGAACGTACGATTTTTCCATGCTACTTTAGGTGATTTTTTTTTTGGTTTACATCTACTTCTTTTATGAATAACTTCATATTTCCTTTATATTAGATTTCAGTAAAGAGATTTGGTAGAAAAAGTGCAAACATATCATATGTTTTCATTGCGAAATAATTAAATATAAAAATGCCTTTAAAAGTAGCTAAAAGTGAAGAAATTACAGTTTTTTTAGTTTTTAGGCCAAATTCCCAATAGATATGGTATGGATTCATTGTATTATGAAAATTTTGCCATTTCTTTATGATACTTGATATTTGATATTTCTTTCTTTACACAAAATAACGATGATTATGAAGATTTTCATTTTCGGCCCTGGTTGACCATTTGCCGGATATGCCCATATACTATAGAGCACAGAATTGATTTCGCCATTTTTCTTATAAATAGCAACTGCTAAATAAATACATGGTGTTGATCTTCACTAATTTATCGATTGTGGTCGATAGAAAAATACTGAAATGGTTCGTGGTGAATGCCAACTTTTTCTCACTTTTTCAAGAATGATAAAAAAGCTGAACAGAAGCTGAACTGGGCTATAACTTTGTGCTTTAATTGACATAGTAATTCATTTATTTACATTGATTTAATATTATTTAATAACATTAACCATATAACAATATATTGTTTACGCTGGCAAACGTACAATTGCACAACATTTATTATATTGTACATCAGATACCATATTTTGTTCTGCATAAACTGCATACTTTAGTCTGTCTGTTAAGATATCCTAAGCAATGAAGGAAAAGGTACTAATAAGCCCATAGAATGCAGTCATTTGAAAAAGCTCTAATAAATTACATCAGAAACATGCTGCTCGTTATTTACTATGTCGGATGCAGACTAACTCAAGATACTGTCGATTCTCCTTTAAATTTAATGCCAAAAACATTAAACTTCGAATTGGATATTTGAAATTCAATCTTAGTATGCAGCTGATGGAGCCAACTCACGCTTTGTGCTGATGAAGCAGTTTAAGTCAAGTGAAACTCTGGCTACAGTTACAACTAATAGAAAGACTAATCCAGCAGAGAAAGAGAAGCACTGCCAGTGTGAGCGTGACAACGAAATTAAATAGAGATAAGACAACAAAAGGAACTGAAATAGTAGCAACAGAGTGGCAACTACAGTAAACACTAAATAGAGCACTACACACACACACACACACACACACACACACACACGCGCTACTGTCCGATGCATACTCAAGCTGCCTTCCGCTCAGCCGCCTCCTTCCTTACGCCCCCTCTGGTAAATGCCCCCTCCTCCAGCCATACCATCTCTTTGTGTCCCCAGCGCACACGTAAACCAATTTTAACGGTTTAACTTTTAGCTTGGGTCTTCTGCACCCTCAATACTTAGGGGGTGTTGGAGTATGTGCATGTGTGTGTGTTTATGCGTGTGAGTGGGTGTCTGTTTATGTGCAGGCAGAGTTGGGGCTTGGGATTTTGGTATTAAGCTCTGCTATGTTTGTTTACAATGCTTTTATGTTTGCACAAATGACGTCCGTTGCTTGGACCATGGCCCGCCTCTTCTCCTTCTCTATCCCTGTCCCTTTGCATGTGGCAACCGTTAGCCTTACTACACCCACACCCACACACACACAAACCCTGTCGCAGTGTTGCATATTCCAGCGATTTTGTTATCTACAAAAACTACAGTGTCAAAGAAAAAAATATGTTTACACTGGAAAAAAGTGTTCAAAGTTGATGTATGGAAATGCAGTATTCTAGCTATACCAACAGTTACACCTCTGATGCTGGGAAAATTCCAACGGCTTACTTACAGTAGAACTAATGGAAAAACTTTTCATGTTTAAAGCGATTAAATTTGAACACAGTTTCAGAAAACTATGAAGAGAATAATGAAACGAAAATTGAAAATATGCATATAATATTTAAAGTTTAAAATTACGAAACTGTAGGAAAATTGTGAAATACTAGTATGAAACAAGTTTATGTAAGAACTTAATGCATGGCAGCATATACAAGAAATCAAAAATTCGATAAAATGTGTAAATATAGTACTCGTGTGAGAAATACTTTATAGCTAACTGAGAAAGTAAAACTACAAAATTACTATTAATGTCTGTAAGCAATAATGAAAGTTGAAAATAATCTGGTAATAAATTTGCTTTAAAATTGTCCTTTATAATTGTTAAATTGTAGCAAAACTGGGAATCAAAATATACAAGTTGGTATATGAAAAAGTGTATTTAAATAAAATTTGTTTATTTATATTTTTAATAAAATTATTTTGCGAATAATTTATTTTATTTGTTATTCAATATTATTATTTAAATTATTTTATTTACCATTTAATATTTATTTATAATTTATATATTTTTTATTATTTTATTACATTTTATTTGTTATTTATTACAATTTTGTGTACTATTTAATTGTTATTTATTATTAAATTACATATTTTTTATTGATTATTATTATAATTTAAAAGTAACTTATTAAGTTCTCATAGCCAATTTTTAAATATGTAATAATAAATATTTGCAAACAATTTCGAATATTATGGAATGTGCTGAAAAAGCGACTAGATGTTAGCCTGCTGCGTGTGAGTGTGTGCGTGCGTGTGTGAGTTATTGTTGTTGTATTTGTGACTTATCGTAATGGTGGTACTCTGCGCAATTTATGACTCGAGGTCGCCAATGACTTCAGCGCCAAAACAACAACAACAACAACAAGAATAAGCCAACTCCAGGCAGCTCCCCAGCTTCACCCTAAGCGCTCGCACTTAAAAATAGACAAGAGCCAGGCACAGTGGGTGGTGGTGCTGGCAGAAGAAGAAGCAGGAGGATTTGGTCTATTCTATGTAAAACGAAGAGAAGCGAGTGGAGGGGACACACAAAGCAAAAAAAGACAGAAGGAAAGCCAAGTCTAAAGCTACGAATCCCATAAATACATTGGGTCTTAGTCTCTGGAGCACTCTTCACTCTGGGATTAAACGGGCAGCGTCTTTGCTAGGCTAGAACGATAGTTAAGGATTTTGCAGTGACCTGGAATGGGTTGAGAGAGAGACCAAGAGGAGAGACAGGGAAAGAGAGGGGATAAGAGCAAGATGGAATGGCATACTCGACGTTCTTGTTGTTTTCTGGCTGGTTTCATTAAAAGTTGGCAACTTAAGCGATTTGCTTTAAGCTTGCTTTAGCTGCTCTCTCTGCTCATTGTGCTTTGCTGTGTCTCTTTCTTATATAACATCAATATTTGCTGCGCGTAAAAGCGCAATGCTGTCTTTGGCTTTCAAGTGTGTGTGGCTGCTCGAGAGTACAGTAAAGTGGGCGTGGCAAGCGTTGTTTATGCAAAACTGTTGCATAAATTTGCACAAATATGACGAGGGTGAACATGGCCCCCAAAAGTATGCAGCACTGAATTTAAATTGAGCGTGTGTGTGAGTGTGCGTGTGTATGAGTGTGTGCTTGCTGCTGACATGAACAACAACAACCATATTATACGCTGTTAATTTATTGCCGCTGCTGACGTCACTTTAACTGTGTCTTTTCAGTCTCGCATTAAGCTACATTTTCTTAAAACTCATTTCCAAATTTAGCACGTCTTTGCATTAAGTCAACGCCCTTCCCCCTCACCCTCTTCTCTTTGACACGAGGCGCCATTTTTAGCAGCAACTCGAAACGAGTTTCATTTGCCGCGTTGTGTGTTGTCATGTGCGTGTTTAATGCAAGTTTCCGATAAAAGAAAATACAAAAGCCAAAGCGAATGAGAATCGTTAGCCTATTAGCCATAAAACAAGCAAAACGCTGGCAATATGTTCTATGGCGTCTACACTGAGAGAAAGACGCACAGCTAGATTAAAGCGTTAGAGATTAGGTTTAGACTAGGCTTAACAAGTTTCTTGTTCTTTCCCTTTTGTAGTGCGAACGAACGCAAAGCTTTTCAATTTATCACTCAAAGTTTCTTTTAAACGAAGTACCTCTAATACTTTGGCTTGGTTTATACCCTATAATTAGCATTAATGATGGTATAATAAACAAACATATAAGAGCTTAAAGGTCTCTTTACTTTTACTTTTACTTCTTTTATTAAAGCATATCAAATTTGATATAACTTGCATTTGAACCGTCTTAAATCGAAAACCCAATTTAATTAAATAGACTTTATTGAATACATAACGCAGACAGTTACTTCTTATTAGATATCTAAATTTTTGCCTTTTTTACGTTTTTGTTTCCCGAAATTTGAAAAAGAAATTATTGAAACGCTCTGCACACTTCCGCTATAGACACCCCGCTGTGGCACAGAGTACAGGCCATAATGAGAATATTATCACCCAGAGGTGGGGGTGGGGGGAGCAAAAAGTTTTCCTTTTGGCCTGGCTCAAAAATAAATTATGCGCTAACGATAAGTAGATGCCTTTTTCTTTCACTTTTGTTCTTGGTTTTGTTTCCACTATGACCAAATGGCAAATGCTTCTTGAAACAAAGAACAGAGCAAAGCGAACGTGACGCCATCTGCAGAGTGGAAATATAATAGAAAGAGCCAGACAAAGACAGATCTTAACTCATAAAAAAATGGAAGAAGAAAAATGTAATATTGTGGAGATGGATATATCGAGTATATTAAGCATACGCCATGTGCACCCAAGAGCTATCGTTGCGCTTGCAAATAGCCAATTGGCCGTGCTTGTTATTGTCTGAAATGTATAGCAGTAAAGCTGTAAAATAAAGGTAAACGATGAGGCGATTAAATTGAATTAATCATGTCGGCATCAAGCGCAAATCCCAGCTATCAATCCTCTGTCTGTGCCTATCGGCGTGTGTGTGTGTCTGTGTGAATAGAGCATTTAAATCATTTAATCGTCTGTCATATTTTGCATATGATGTGGCAAAAATGTCAGAGAGTTGATAAAACGCCACAGATTGATGTGAGCTGTGCGACTTGAATACTTCGTTAACGAAATGCCAAATATCGTACGTTATTTGCATAAGCAGATTACATTAGTTGCAGCATGATGTGGCAAGTTCTTAAGCAACTGTATATAGTTTATACAAACCGATGACAGTTGCCAGCCAAAAGGCACGTAGTGTGCCAAACCCAGGCCAAAATATGCAATAACAGTTGTGCCCTAAAGGATTATGCGCAGAGCCAAAGAGACAATGATCTATGTTCTGCTGAACTCAATTAGTCAGCCAGAGGATATATGATTGTGTATGAATACAAACCAACTGTCATCAATTTAAATTCTGCAATTGAATTATGCAAATACCAGCACAAGACTTGCTAGTTATCTTTCTGAGATTATTACATCTTTAAGCTCAATTTCCAATTACTATTTGAATTACTTTAACATACGCCTTTGTTCTTTACTCTTGTTCAGCCCAAATCCTTTACATAAAAAAAAGAAATTCATTCATTAAGCACTGCATGAACTTTGGCCTAGTTTCCAATCCCTCACTGACATGTTTAACTATACACACACACACACGCGCACACACACTGTTATAGCAGGCACAAGCTGTGTACACACTTGGGCGAAAACTTCTTGCTGGCACTGTTGCTGGCCCAGCTGTTGCTGTTTGGCATGCAAACGCCGTCACGTTATGCCAACAGCTCTTATATAAACATCTAAACATATATACACACTGCACACACACACACATTCATACATACGTAGTATACACAGTATATACTCCAATAGTCTTATATATAAGCAGTCGTTACATTGCTGTAATGTGCTTTGAATTAAGTTTGCTCAGTGGTTAAATATTTTGTTAGAAATTCGTCTCGGCTTAAAATGTTTGCAAATATTTAAGTGCAAGAGCAAGAGGTGATTTTTAGGAGATTCTAAGGAGAGTTTAAGAAACAAGAACTACACTTTTCATCTCTTAAAGTTTTCTCATTTTTGACTCACTTTATATTATTTATTTTTCTGTGTTGATTGATTCTTTAAACTTAACTATTATAAAGTATCATAATATAATATTCAAGACTTTTATTTTATTTATCTGAATTATTTATAAATTCTCATTCCTTTATATGCTTGCTCTAAAATGGGCGTGGCTGCCGCAGAAAACAAAGAGGCGAATGGAAACCTAGTTTTCCTATCAACTCGCTGGGAGAGAAACTATTTGCAGTTCACAACAAATTGAAATGCAATGTGAAACCACAGGTGCTGATACGTGGAGGCAGAAGGAGGCAATGGAATACGAGTAGGGACAATTGTAATATGGCGAAATCCCCTGATGCAGCTAAAAGGATTGTTGGCTCATGCGGAAAATGTGGAAATTGTGCATTGTATATTGCATGAAGCTAAAAATTGCAAAACAGTAATAACACAAAATTTGAAATCAATAATTGCAAACGTGTGGCATAATCAGAAATTAGTTCAAAAAGATGCGACAAATTACACACGCGATACGACTGTTACTGTCTGTGTGTGTGTGTGTGGGTGTATCTCAGTTTGCATATCATTAGCAATTTTCAAACACTGGTCAACGTCATTCAACTTGACAATAGAAACAAAACAAGGTCGCACTCTCATCATCGCAATGTATAGCAGTGACATTACACTACCATCATCATCATCCTCATCGCAATCATCATGTTATTTGCACTTATAAGTCATGCAGCACTCACAGAGCATTCACTTAACGAACAGACAGCACTCATGACACATTCTAAATATTTCATGGCACGCCGTGCATATATTTCTGGAATTATAATAGAGCATAGTTGACAGCTAAATATAACTACTACTACCGACTACCGACTAGCGACAAATGAAGCAGAAAGAAAGCTCAAACGCAGTGAGTAATTGACAATGAATTAACCTTTGGCTTTCGGCTAAAGTTCATGCAATACATATTTAATATACTGATGAATTTCATTCACCTTTCAATCACATTACTTGTCTAGTGTTTGTCTGATAAAAACCATCTAATGAAAAGCAGATAATAAAATGAGGGGCATGTGAATAGAATCTTCTTCTACTTAAAAAGTCGTGGTTTAATTCAATATTTCTAATTTATTTTAATCAAATTATCTTCTGAGCAACTTGGGAAATTTGCTGTGAAAATCGCATAAAACAAATTGCCCCAGTCAATTGGCGGTCACAGCTCATAGAGAGCGCTGCGGCATGATTCACCGGAAGGTGGCAATTAAAATTGTACAAGCGCGAACAATAAAAAGCCGATACATGTGTAAATATGTAAGTACTCAGCCATATACGAGTGAAGTACATCCACATATATGGAGAATGTTGCAAATGAGTCGACAATTTGTATTTCTAATAAAAACTGCAAGCAATGATAATCATCATGTCTGATGCTGATGATGATGCAAAGGGAATTTCAATGCTATGACCGAATCCGGTACACAACAAATCTCACAGTCTGACGTCAAATGTTTGCATAATTAAAATGGTTCCAACAAAATGAGCTAAAAACGAGAAAATAAACAAAATTGAATAACAAGAAAATCAATAAAGAAATGAGCACGCAGTATGAGTATCAATTGTTAAACAAATTTTGCAATTAATATTATATTAAAGGGGAAGGAAGCAGAGCTTGAAAAGAATCTCTAGCAGTTCAGGTTTCCGAAATGGGAATTTTTAATTATCTTGTTGATAACTTTACTTTTACTCTGGTTAAAAGTAATAGTATTTATCTTAGACAAGTTAGTTTCTTGTCTTGCCAATATAAATTCAGATACTTTGTCTCAACTACAAATAGCTTAATCTGTCTTGTACTTGAAAGTATCTTATGACAGTAATTACATTTCAAACCGCTCATCTCATTTAAGACATTAAAGCTACGTAACTACAAAGTAACTACCTAAGTAACTACAAAAGTATCTCATGGCAACTTTCGACAAATAATTATCAATTGGCGCCCATTGAGTGTAAATTGCCGCAACCCAAAATCGCTCAAATGCTAATTATGTGCGCATTTTGCAACATAGTGCAAATAAATGTATCTAACTGTGTATCTATACATGGGTGTATCTGCATCTGCAACATGCGAAAACTTTGCAGTTTCGGATATATCAGAGAGCTGGCCATGGCAGCAGGGGACACAGGCAACTTGTTCATAAGGTCACGCGTGTTATGTAAGTGTGAGTGTGTACAGTTTACAGTGTGTGTGTGGGTGTGTGGCTGTGTGCAACCTTATGTGAACATGAGCAAATGTTTTGCATGAGTAAATCAGCTGCTGGCAACGTAGTTGCTATGACTGTTGCTACTGCAGCTACTGCCGTAATTTATTGATTAATTCGAGGTCCTTCTTCATGAATTATTATTGATTTGCATTGTTGTTAATTTAACGCAATAATTTCAGCAATTTACGAACGTTTTTAATGAGAAGAAACTGCTTCACTTGCAGCTGCAAATGAGTCCTCGCATGAAATTGCTGCCCGAAGAGAATTATGTGGCACTTCAGATGAATATATACAGTTGATGCTGCTGCTGTAGGCTTTACATGCCAAACAAACATAAGAGCATGCACTGAGAGAAATGTAGTTATGATGTTAGTGATGCAAATATCCTTTAATAACGAATCTATTTTAGTTTTAGGGCAATAGTTAAACTTAAATACGAATAGTAAACAGCAAAAAAAATATAGAACTTTAATCACATAAATATTAATAAAAAAATAAGCAATTAACAAAAAAATTAAATAATAACAAAAATAACTAATCAATATAATAAGGTATATATAATTAATATTCGCATTTCCATTATTATATATTTACTAAATATTCTTCATACTTTCAGTGCAAGCAGTACTGAAACCAGTCAAACGAATGGCATGTGTGCTCATATTTCAATTGTTATCGATTTGTACTGACTGCTGCTGTTGCAGCAACTGGAAGGCTGCCACGTTATTATCATTGTAATTGCAACATGAAGCAAAGACAATAAGCTGCAAGAGCTGAAACTGGAACGGATAACAGACAATGGTCAGAGGAAATCTGTCAAGACATGGATGGGGTCAGAGCATTACCAGTAGCTTAAAGTTTTCTACAACAATGACTATCGATTATCAATGTGTGTGTATGAGTGTGTGAGTGTGCTTATCTCTTCATCTTGCACTGCCTCAGTCCTGTCTCTTGCTCTAACTGCCGCACAAATTGGGCAGATCCTGAAATGAGTCGAAAAATTTTGGCAAAGCAGTAAATTGCCATTTGCGTGAGTCGCATATAAGTCACACACAACCATACACACAGAAGCACACACACACACGTAGGCAGAGGGAGACTACATACACTCGTAGTAGTCTAGCAAAAATCAACAATATAAATGACATAAAAATCGCATTAACCCATATTTGCACTAGGCACGAAAGCAAATCAAATTACATTGTGCCGCTGCGGGTGGTGGTGTTACACACACACACACACACACTCGCATATACATTTGTGTATAAATATATGCATGTAAGGGTAGCATCTTATCAGCAACAAAAGTCGTGAGCCGAATGTAACGGAAACGGAAAGTAAATGGCAGCCATTTTGCGAGCAAAAAGTAAAAATAAAATATATATAAGACATAGAAATGATGAAGCCAACACACTCACACAAATTGAAAACTGTCGCGCAGCTTAAACAGCCAACGATACACACACACACACACACACACACACACACACAGAGGCACACAGAGTCTTAATAATGATGTTGATAATGATATGTATTGATCATGACGATGTGTTGCCTACTTATGAGCGCCAGCTGCTACTGCTGTCGCTGCTTCTGCTGCTGTCACTCTGTAGTGTGCTCCATGTCGTGAGGTTAATTTGCAGACAGACAGGATGTGCCTACAGCAGCAAAAACGTACAACTTGTGTGCTTTGAGCAAGCGAGCTCAACTGTCAAATACCCTGTAAAAAGCCTACATAGACTCAGTATTGTTATATGGAAAAGATAATAAGACAAATATGCTATATTATATTATTCTGTCTTTTACATTTGTCTAAGCTGACAAGGGCATATACCTTCTAAGGCATATACCCGCTCCATAGAAACTAATATTTGTGGCACAGAAAGTCAGGGAAATACAGAAGTGCTAGAGCCAAGCCAGAGACACACATGTGTCGCTCGTTCTTTTAGGCGGAAATTTGCATCAGCTCATAAATACATGTAAATAATTAGTCAAATTAGTGTCGCAATTAATTAAATGAATTTATATGCATGGAACTGCTTAAGTGACTTGGCCTTGGGCCACAGCAGCGACAGGCGAACAACAATAAACAATAGCAGCAGAGGTTGTTGATTCCTTCAGCCACTAATGAAGCCACTTGATGCTGGTATAATAATAGCTTAGTGGAGGGTAAAAAAACAATTAAGCATAATGCAAGGGATGTCCTCGTTGCACAGTGGGGGTGTGGGTGCAAATTAAATGATAACTATGCGAATGTCACGCAGCAATTGCAGTTTGCCACAAGGACAGCAAGTACACAAGGACAAGGACTGCACATTGTGACCGCAATGCGGAGCAAAGATTTTTGGCAGGAAACAGGAAGTGACAAGAGGTGTGCCGCAAGGGGTGGGGGAGGAGAGATGTATACAGAGAACAGCAGCAGTAACTGCAGCTATTGATTTTAAGTGGGTGTATTCTTAGTAACAGTACACTCAGCAAAAACTTAAGTAAATCACGTTTCAATTCTCCTCTTCTTTTGGCTGTAAACCTGCAGCTAGCAAAGTGTCGAGTGCGCTCGTCTATAGCATCTTTTACTCGATTATAATACTATTTTTCTATTTTTCTGAGTGCAGTCACTGCCATTTCCCTCTATATCTTACTTTATAGTTCATTTACTTCCCTTTCTCTCGCTTGCCTTTGGCTTCTCGTTGTAGTTTGCGGTTATATGGGGATATTTATTAAGGTTACATTACATTTTGACAGCTGCATCTGCTTTAATGCACATTGTCAGTGATTCCCACAGAGTTTACAGCTGAAGGTAAAGCATTATACAAGACAAGGAAACGTGAATTAAATTTAACACGATTTGCTACAGATTACGGCTTGTTCTATCTATCACTATAGCAGGGTTATAGCTAATAGAAGCTAAGCTAATTCTACAAGGAGTATCGCACATATATAGTTAGTTAGTTAGTTATGTATATACCTAGGGTTAAATTGAAAGCCGAGTAAAAAATTAAAACCAAAAGCCGTTTATTTGACCATCTTTACTAAAATACTGTTCACTTTTCTTCTAGAGTCTATATTCACTATCTTTGCATTCAACTTAAAGCAATGCATAACTCTATTGTGAGTAAATTTTACTAAAACCCGAATTAGTATGTATATCTCTATGAATATTAAATCGTCACTTAGCATACTCTCATCACTTTAGCTTACTTTTCAACACGAATAACAAGAGAGCCATAAGTATTTTGCCCCAGGCCAGAATCTCTTTCATTTTTTCACTTGTAATTCAGAGATTGCGGATGTGCAACAGTCGCTCAAACTGCATACATACATATGTATATGCCAGCTTTAGGACGGAGGAGTGTGTGTATCTGTGTGTGAAACTAGGCCATTTTCAAATGAAATTTTAACAAGCGCATAAACACTTGAAGCGTGCGGAACAGGAAACGACTACGGAAAGGAAGTCGCGTACACGAAACTCTGCTCTTCCTCTGTCTTGCTTTCGGTCTCTCTGCTCTTCCCTTACACACTCTCCGTATCTTTTTGTATTCCTCTTTGCTGTTTCCCTCTGCTCACTGTGTGCTGTGAGGCGTAACGTGATGGCAGAGTATACAAGTATGCTCTGACTTGGGTGGCACGCGCCATTTTTGTCACATGTTGCATGCAACATTCTACCTTCAACAAACGCTCACACACACAAGCATAAAATGAGGATTATTAATTGATTTTGAACGTTGTTGCTGCCTTTAGAGAGTCTCACAGCTGGCGAAAATTAATGAACATCAACTGGCAAACGAAGTAAGACATTTTTTATGCGCTTGCCAAGTGAAATTAATTACTGACAAATGGCCACAGAAATCACTTGAATTTTCATCAGATTTCGTCCGATCGAAATTACAAATTTATTTCAGCCGATTTACAGTTGATAAATGGATGAGAAACTGCTCTATATTTTCACTTTTCGTAATACGAATATACATTTCAATTTCATGGCAAACCACTTTTAGGCAAAACTTTTCGGTTTCGGTTTGTACATAACATTTTTCGGCTTAGGGTTTGCTGCTCGTCTCTGTGCTTTGTGGTTTTTTGTTTCAGCTTTGGCCTGCCACTGAAATATTTATGCCTTCCACTCTATTTTGTTGGTCTGAAACAGTGAACTCTGCCCCTGACAACTGCAGGCACGCTCTCTACCTCCCTATGCAAATAGATGTGGCAATCGAAAAGCTGCAGCTCCCAGAGGCGCCAGATAAATGGCAAATCATCAACGGCAAAACACCAATGAGACTCGTTTGAGCTGCTGTGCCAGTGTTGTATAACTACGAAATAAGAGTATCTTTAGCGACTTTCAATATGCGGAGAATATTTGTTTCTAGGGGATATTTGTATGTCTCCATGATTAAGTGTCCCCTAATCTTTAAATTGATTATTTATTAAGACCAGTGTTGGGTAACGATGTTAAAAGCCAGTCTATTAATTGAAATTTGATCTTGAATATGGTTTTATTCTTTAAGGATTTAACACAGTCTATCCTTGAGGCTCTGGTCGTCCTTTTAGTAGAAATTGAATGTTGAATATGGTTTTATTTAATTTCATAAAGTATTTTCTTGAGAGATATTACTACTATCCACTCCACAACAGATTTTCTACTGTAATAGAATGTTTTTCTATAAAAAACTCACTAGCTCCTAGGTATATAAGAATCTTTGTTTGATATTGTATGAATTTTCAGGCAAATTTGCATTACTTATTTATCCATTCAAGAAGTGTTTAACCACTTTTACAAATTCCACAACAGATTTTACACTGTAAAAGATTCTTTATCTATAAAAAAGACACTTTAGCTCCTCGAGTATATTACATTAGACCGAGCAAAAAGAGTTGCAACATTTGCAATACTTGTACTTATGCATATGCAAATTGGCAGCTGTTGAGGCAATTTTGAAAGTTCCACAAAAAGTGACAAGAGCATGCAAAACTTTACTTGTGCACAGCAGCCGGCAGGAACACACACAATGACAAAATATAGTATACTTATTTCATTTTTTTCCTTTTAGAGCTATTATTCTTCTTTTTGTTTGACTACATAACGAAATTGGCAATAAATTGGTGCCACATTAGGCGGTGCGAGCTGAACAAAGCGAACCACACCATATTAAACGGGACATTGTGCCCACAAAATTTATGTCCATTCATTAAGCAATTATGTTGTACAAAAAGAAAGCGTATGTGCGTGTGAAGGGAGCAAAAATCAGAGAGAGAGAGGTGTGCAAATTGTTGAAAGCGAAAAATTGCTCCAACTAAACATTTTTCATATTTGACGCCACCCTGAAAGTTTGTAGCCATAATTAAACGTTAGTGCTCATTAGCCAACTACACTAATAATTAAAAAATATAGTATACATATAATATTGCGCTATACTCAGAGCAAAGTACAGTTTCTATCGCTGTCGATTGCGTGCGACTGTAAACGATTTGAAAACACACACAATGCATTTCCAGTCAATTTTCCTTCGGCATTTGCTTACCACATAAATTTGTTACTGCAGTTGTAATTGATTTTTCAATAAATAATCATTTACAGCGATTAAAGTAGATTTACAGCTTTTTGTATGAGGGAATTTCGATGAAAAATAGTACAGAGAAAACACAAAAGCTGCGGTCACTTAAATAACTCTGCCAGTAACATAATTATTTAATAATCACGAGTTAATTAAACAATTATGATACAACTTTGAGCCTAGTTTAGAATACTAAAGCATGTGTATACCTAATATAGAACTGTGCTAGTTATTCCATTAAATATACGCTGTTATATCTGTATATATCATTCATCTTTAGTCCAATGATTAATATGGAATTATACCAAATGTGACACGAAATGTCATTTAGGTCCTCTCAGAGACAAGTGGGTCAAGGGGGCGGTAGTCAAGGCCCTGTTGTTTGTCTGGAATCACCTTTCGGCTACGACGCATCATTTGCATATGCCCGTTTGTCGTGTATAGGTCTGCATACTTTTAGGTATGACTGTGTGTATCCGTATGATATCATTATTTTGCGCCTGTCAGTCGAGCTTTGGCATTTTATGAATTTATGCGCGGCGTTACTGTAATTGCTTTCGCATAAATGTGTCAAAGCGAACGAGAGGATAAAAGTCATGTGGAGTAAAACAAAATGAAGCTTTAGAATTTATTTTATTAGCAGGCAATATTCACTGAAATATGCATAAATGAGCCCGAGAGAATTTTCCCCATAATAAAAGGCATAGTATATGTGGAAATCCGTTGGATTATATCAACAGTTATTTGTGCGTAAGAGCTTGTATGAATCTATTCAGGCAATTCACTTTAAATGTTATCAAAATATATCAAAATAAACAAAATACTCATACATATATATACCCAGTATTCTGTTCAAAATAAGATTAAGCTGCATCTAACTGACCTTTTGCTAAATAATAAATGCAATCAATTCATGGAAATTGCAGAGCGCACAGTGCGTATGCTTAATATGTGAATATAAATTGGTTATTTAAGGCTTCAAACATGCAAGAAATGTCAAATATCTTTATCGCATGACATGACATTTTCGTTTTTATAATTTGTAATATTTGCTGATTAATTACGTTTGTGTAATTAAAGCAACGGCAACCATGGAAGGCAAGCCAAACAAGTGTAAAAAACAACGCAGTGTTATGTAATTACAAGATAACTTTACAAGCGAAAATTCCTGAGCAGGAAGCTGAGTCCTGAGTCCCGACTGTGCTCGAAGTTCCTGTCCTTTTGCCAGTTAATTTATGTGCAAAGTTACAAGTGCCTCAAGCCTACAGTAGCTAAGGCTGACTGACTGAAGCGGGGGCAGGTAGAAACAGGCTGCTTTGGTAACGAGCTCCCTTTACATACAACACACGCTCGTCTGTATGTGTGTGTGTGTGTATACGAAAATAGCCAAGTTAAAGGTCAGGCTGACGTTTTTTTTAATAGGCGTCTCGCACCCGAAAAGCAGGCTACAATTTTTTGTTGTTGTGCGTTCAAGCGCAAACCGAGAGAAAAAAGATATATGCGTTACGCATACGCCGTGTGGTACCCGCTGTGAGATTTACGACGGGTCAATCAGCCATGGAGCATTTCATGTTATTGTTTTTACATTCCCTTTTGCCTTATTTTCTTTCTTTTTTTTGCAACTTCAGCAAGGCAAATCACAAGCGCAAAGAGATTGAGACGGGCAACATATGAGAAATGACAGCAGCTAATCAAAAGTTTCGATTCCGGGACAAAAACAATAACAACAAGACGTAAATAGCAATAAAATTGCTCGAATTGAACGGCAAAACTCACAATGGCATACAATTTATAATGAAGTTGTTTTCCTCAGGCAGTTTCGACAACTATTCGATATACCTACTTATTCAGGGAGAAACAAATGTTGTCGTATTAATTTATAAATAAATCACAGATGGGTTGCCCAAGGTAAAAATAAAGTGTCAAATTATACGCTTACATATTCTAATAATATATCTGTGCATCTTTTTAGACTGACCCAAAAAACCAGTCAGTCAGTCAGTCAGTGAGTCCTGGAACCCTTTCGATACACCCACATTTCGCTCTGCTATCTCATAAATGTAATATCTATTTGTTTACATAAAATATTATGCGAGAGCGTAGCAAATATAATGCAAATTGAGTTTCGCCTCGGCAGGCCAATCTTCTACAATCTTCAGCCACATAAGAGTTAACAGAGTCAAATGTCTGTGCATACCCCAAAGCATTTTGTTGTTGCTTCTGCTGTTCTGCTGTTGTCAAGCCAAGGTCGTCCCGTCTATGGGACGACAGGTTTTATGACGCGCACACGTCAAGAGCAGTCGAAATACGAAGCCAACACAACAGACAGACAGAACAGAACAAGGAGTAGGTTGTATCACAATAAAAACTCTCTCAGAGTGTATTCAAATATGGCCATAAAAAGATAGTATTCATAAAATGTATGAATACATTTGCAATCGATATACTGAGTAAACTCTAATAACGAAATTTCTGCTGTAAAATGTGGAATATTAGCAGGTTGAACTTTTATTTATTTTTTGTTTTATTTGCAAAAGTAGGCTTAGGTTTATAAAACTCTAATGCTGGATTAACTTGGAATACTATAGTATATGTAATATTATATATGATTCTTAATTTACTCATCTAAATATTTGAATATAGTCTAAAAAATTAAAAGGAAATACTCTTGATATCACGAAGACTTTTGTTTGAACATTTGCCACTTTTCTTGTCAAGAATATTTAATATACATATATAAATATATAAATAATTATTTTAATTAATAAAAATGTATAAATTCAAGCTTAATATGAGTTAATTAACACTAATCGAAGAAAAACCTAATTACTATACAGTTGTTGAGAAACTATAGTACAATCATATCTCAATCTTTCTAGCATACTTATAATTAAATTCTTCAATTAAGACTGAAAACAATAGAATAATCATCAAGTTCTCTACTGTTAAAACTCTAGCAATAGTTTATCTATTGTTGGAATAAACTTTAGGTGAAGTTTAAACAGACATTCGCTTATTCAACTCCAATCTAACAATATTATTTCGGGTAGAGAAAACAAAACTATGTATATGAACTTTGGGCATGAGTTTATGCTCTATAAAGTACAGTTTATACTACAGCAATGTGATAATTGTTAAGGTCTCTTCTCTATTGTTGATTTTGCGCGTATCTGTGTGTGAGTGTCTGTGTGTGTAGGGGGGGTGGTTGAAATTGATATCAGTGAGTTTCAGTGGTTGTGCGCGTGGTGTGTGGTGCGTGTGCTTGCCATAACATAAAATGCCTTTGGGTCTCGACAGCAGCTGCGCAACAACAACAACGACAACAACAACAAAAAAGAAGGAAAAAATAACAACAGTTTTATGGCCTCAATACAGAAAGTGGCGTTGTCAGCAGCAGAGCAGAGCAGAGCACGAGAAACTCCAGCAGGATCAGGGCCAGGAACGACAAATGGCCAAAAAGCAAATTACAAACGCCACGTACTTGAGACTTTGTCAGATTGTCAGTGGCCCCAAAAGCAGCAGCAGCAAAGGAAAGGAAAGAAGGCAAAGCAAACAAATGCTGATAAGAAATTCGGAGCAACCGCAGCAAGATTCGAGTATACGGGATTCGTCGTTGTAGCTCTGATTAGCCCCTTTGGCCTGGGCAAAAGGTTTCTTTCTCGTACAACGTGTTTCATATTTACTTTTGCTCTTTAGGTTTTTTCTTTTTTCTCTGTGGTTTAAATGAAAACAAATTGCCTCAAAGCGGCGGTCAAAACTCACGAATGCTGATCACAATCATAATCATGATGAAGATTGACGTCAGTTGGGTGGGGGGAGGGGTAGATTCTATTAGGGCCTATAACGAATGCAAATGCAATAAAAGCAAGTGTACAGAGAATTTGCAATTTGTTTGCTCTTGAATTTAATTTAATTTATTAAATATCTCTCTCTCTCAGAGCACTCCGACCAGCACTGAGACTAAAAATAAACAATGAATTATGCGCCTCACATTTCGTTGCATAATTAATTGGATTTACTCATTTTCATAGCAGTTGCTACACAACTTAATGTGTTTATCGCACAAATCCGACAGCAATAAACTGCGCAAAGGACATGGGGTGGAGCAAGGACACGGACCTGGACCAGGACCTGCTGCAGCTGGCAACATAAAAACCCTTCACACACAATTACAAACACACAAATACAATAAAGCAGACAACTTACAGTACAAATAGACTAAAACCGACCAAATTTATTCGACATTCGAATTGAATCAAGATTGAATCACTAGAGAAATGAAATAAAGTTAATTTGATTACCTAATCGTGTAAGTACAATTAAAATATACAAAATAATTTGAGTAATTCCACACAATAACAA
This sequence comes from Liodrosophila aerea, assembly GCA_035045005.1. NCBI lineage: Eukaryota > Metazoa > Arthropoda > Insecta > Diptera > Drosophilidae > Liodrosophila > Liodrosophila aerea. Next base: position 1,995,363 of record JAWNNL010000753.1, read on the forward strand.
GCTGATGATTCACGATTTTAAGTGTGATGAATTGCAGCAATTAGATACAGAATTGTTAGTAAGAGAGAGTTACTAAGAACTTTGCTCAATTCACAACTGTTTCAACTGTGCTTTATACACCTTAAATTCAAATAATATTTGCAAATAGTAAAGCTCTTGTTAAACTTGTTGAAAACATATTTATACGGATCTGCTTCTATTGTTAAGCTTTCACTAGAAATGAACAGAGCATAATAGACACTCAATACGTTTCAATTGATTTACTGCTCTCAATATGACTGTACCATGTCAAATTCTATGAAATGATATTATGGACTTGATATCAAATTCGAATCCTTACTGTAACAACGCTGCCAGGCAACGTCAAGTGGCACAAAGTCAGCGCCACTGAATGTGCTTTTAATGATGACAGCAGCAGCAACAGCAGCAGCAACAGCAGCAGCAGTAACTGTGGCATGATGGGATTGATGCCACAATGTGGGCAAGCGATTATTGTAAATGATGCACAAATGCGGCTTTAAGTAGCCTCATCATTTCTTTAGCCTCGAGAGCTAACGATGTACATCGTAGTATACACGCGTTGCACTTACTCCCCTCTCCGCCAAAAAGTAAAGGATTTCACGTTGTAAAAATAAAATTAAACAGAAAGCAAATACTCAAAATGCAGCCGCAGAAGTTGGCGAAGCAAAACGCGTCTCAGCATTAACAATTCCATTAAGTTGACAGAAAAAATACACTGGGGCGCTGACAAAGTCGGGCCAAGTACACAAGTAATCTGGTTACTATCCCCAGTTGGGGCTAAATCTCTCGTTGACAGCCAAAGAAAACACACACACACACACTCTCAGAGTGGAAAAATGCGGGATAAATTCAAGCTGGAAAATATACTTGACACGCTGCAAATAAAAGAGAGACAAACCTCATTAGATGACAGTTTGAGTTGCAAAAGATATTTCAAGTTAAGATTGAATACATCATGCCTTCGTCTTCGTCATGCATATGTGATGATCATTTATTAAGATTTATGTAAATTTCCATATGACACGTGCGAAACTCGCTAAATTTTTGACTGATAGCTGACAAAGGTTGCCCTTACTGGGGGTAATTTATATGCACGCTCAAAGAACGCAAGCTAAAAGCCTGAACTGGAGTGGGGAGAACAACTGATAAAGAACGACTCCAATGCTGTCATCGTCAATGCCCGAACAAAAACAATTCACAGACTGCGGCAAGGTGACAAACAAACAGCGAAGAACCAGAAAACAACACCGAAACAAAAAGCGAAACAACAAAACCAAAGTCAAAAGAAAAAATAATATACAAAAATAAAAGTCAACAACAAAAGTCGTTAAACAATTTGATACGCGCTGCCCTTGAAATCAAGTGAGGGAATCGAGTGCTAAAAACGAATTCTCCACACACTTGCCTATTACAAAAGCTGTAAATTAATGTGATGATACTATACTATATACTAGTATATAGTGTTTCGGACTGTTTCACATAGCTAAACTACCCTCAGTCTGCATGAGTTCCACGAGCATTGAACTCACTCGGCTCAAGCACAAACCGGGTCTAGCGATATGACGTGAGTTTCAAGCTAAGAACTCGAAGGTAAATGCAAATTGGCAGTAGCTAGTGATAAGCTAGAGGCGTCAAAGGCAGCCTTACACTCGATATCAGTTACCTGCCCAAAAGCAGAGCAATAAACCGTAACGAAAGGCACTCAAAGCCCAAGCCTTCTACCAAGCCGGGCATCAATCAATCAGTCAGTCAATCAGTTAGTTAGTCAATCAATCGACCCAGCGGCTATTCAGCTATTAGAAACAGCAGCAAATGCTTATACCTGGGCGTGGCTGACTCACCGCACACACATACACACGCACACATGCAATGAGTAATTGTGGAAAGAATTTTTACGTGTGGCAACGCACTGTGGTCCAGGCGATACCTTTTTTTGGCATAAAGTAATTTTTTGAATGTTTAAATTATCAATTATATATACCCAATGCAAAAAACTAAATCAAAATATTTCGTACCGTTCGCGAGTTATTAATTTTGGCCAGCAAAGGTGGCCAAAATAACACATAGAGGCGGGCGCGCGTTATACTGTTTGTTTAATAACTTCCGTGTTTTTCATCCGATTTTAATGAAATTTTCAGCACAGATAAATATAGTGTACAGTTACATGTTTACTAAGTCGCAGCCCAATATATTGAAAATTGGCTTTGTAATAAGGAATTGAATTTAAATTTTCTTATTTGAAGGCGGAGGGGGCGTGGCATCCAAATTTTAGGTTACACATGTTTTTTGTGTGGTATTTATTTACTGGTATATTTTATTTATTAGCTTGAAAAACATCCAGAAGTAAAGGATATGAATGTCCTTACTTCTTAAAAAAGGATATGCCACACCCATTTGTTCAAAATTAGTTTATTTTAGCCTTACGAACTCAATTCAAAAAACCGAATTAAAAAATATTGCTTCGTTCTCGAGTTATTAATTAATGCCAAGAAAAGTGGTCGCCTGGACCATAGTGCAACGTGGCGTATGATTAATTTCAATACTGCCAGGCGCCGAGCTTGAATGTTATTTAGTGTCTAACTTAATTGCACCCCAAAGAGCGTCAACAGTAACAGCAACTACAAGTCATGTGCACAGATCGCAAGCAACAAGAGTGGCCAGCGGAGAGAGAGCAAAAAATGGCAAGACAGCAAAAATATGTTGGAAAATTTTCGCCCTTTCCCTCTGCTTTTGTCACCTGTCTCCCTTTCACTCTCCCACTGTCTCTATCTCCATCGCTAGCACTCTCCAACTTTTGCTCTAGAGAAAAGTTTTGTGCGCTTTTGTTGGTGTTGAGGCCTTTTGGGCAGCATCGGAAAAACTAATTAATAGCACATTTTATGTTTGCCTGGCGGCCAGATTAGTTCCCCCTCCTCGCCCCCGCCCTGTCTCCTCTTTGCTCTCCTTGCTTGGTTCAGCCACTATGTGACAAATAATGTGGAAATTAAATGATATGCTCATGGCGATAACAGACTCTATTTGCTGTTGTTCTTACTATTATTATTATTATTATTATTGGAAGCGCAAAGCCGAAGCCGCATTAATGCAGCACGATACCATGAGCCACGCCCACAGCGCCCATTAGTAACGATACGATATGGCACGATAGGATAGGATAGACTAGTATAATCTGTGGACACGGTTGAGTGTTGAACTACTGAGTGAACTAATGCAGCAAATGAATAAGAGGAATCAGCCATAACTGACATATAAAAATATAATTTAAATATGTTTTTTAATTATAAGTTTAAATAAGAAATTCTGCGAATTATTAAAAGCATATTTGGCTTAAACAGAATTTCATTCCGACAACAGGAAAAAGTTCACCACTGAAATCACAATTGTGGCAAATGTGACTATACTATATAGAATAGTATACTATGGTATATATGCTACAACATAGATAATGCGATTGTTGACACTAGTGCAAAGGCGAAATTTGGCGCAAATGTTAGCCAGGTTGTGTGTGATTAGCCCCAGACCTTTGCTCGCGTGTGTCTCTGCCATAGCGTATTTTACTTGGTTTCGGGTATAACGCTGTCAAAATTCTGCTAAAAATTCGTAGTCCACTTCAGAGCATAGCAATTAAGCTCACAAACACACACTCAACTACATACTCACACACACACACACACGTGAAAAGAACAGCAAAAAGCTTGCAGGCAAGGCAGCAGTAAAAATGGCAAAACAAAAGCAAAATGAGGCTCAACTTACACACGCACACACACAGATTTACATATGCATATGTGTATGTGTGTGTGTGCCATAAAGAGAAGGAAAATGAGAAAAAAGCAAAAACTGTAACCAAAATACAAACACACGCAAAAACTCGCACGCGATACGGCAGGAAGTGGCAACGGGTAAGGAGAACGGACACGAAAGCAGGCCGTTGGGCATGGGCATGGCCTGGAGGGTGAGTGTTTTGGTGGTCTGGGAACTAAATGGTGGTGGGAGGGGGCGCATAAAATATCCGAGGACCTAGGCAAACGCTGGCTGGTGACACAAGTTGTTTTTCTGTGTTGTGTGTTTTCGCCTTTGTCGTTGTTGTTGCTGTTGCTTTTGGTTTTGCTTTTTTGGCTGCTTGTCTCCATTTCAAGTGTGTTGTGTATACGATATGAGTGTGTGTGTGTGTGTGTGAAAATTAACACAGTGCTGCAAAAAATGTATGTGCATGTATATGTATGTAACACTCGAAAGCAACCACAAGCCAAATAACGTAGAACAGTTACAACAAGGCACAGTGGTTGCATTTATGTAAAGTAGGCATTAACGGAAAATAAATTAAATCAAGGCTTAGTAAATAAATAAGTAAATATAATTAGTATTTAATATTTTAATATATATTTTATATATATACATATATATTTTAAATATAAAATATATATTTTATATACATATATATATATATGGGCATATCCGGCAAATGGTCAACCAGGCCCGAAAATGAAAATCTTCATAATTATCGTATTTTTGTGTGAAGAAAGAAATATAAAATATCAAATATCAAAAAGAAATGGCAAAATTTTCATAATACAATGAATCCATACCATATCTATTAGGAATTTGGCCTATAAACTAAAAAAACTGTAATTTCTTCACTTTTAGCTACTTTTAAAGGCATTTTTACATTTAATTATTTCGCAATGAAAACATATTATATGCTTGCACTTTTTCTACCAAATCTCTTTACTGTAATCTAATATAAAAGAAATATGAAGTTATTCATAAAAGAAGTAGATGTAAACAAAAAAAAAAATCACCTAAAGTAGCATGGAAAAATCGTACGTTCGCGACTCGTACGTTCGCGACCGGTACTTAATTCAATTAAAAAAAACAAATGGAGATATTTTCTTGGGAATAGGCGCAATAGAAAGCTACATTAATTCATTTTCATAGTAAAGTTATTGCTTTAGAATATTCCATCTCAATTCGCTGATTTTTGCATTTTACTAGATTAAGCCAAAACCGACTTCTATTTTGCGTACGTTCGCGACCGCATGTTTTATGCCAATATTTAAAAAATGTAAACTCGATAAACCCCATCATTTACACTAAACAAAGAGCTACCAAAATGCTATAAAAAAGCATAAGAACATTTTTTAGAAAACACTTGTTTTCTATTTCATTTTTGCATTAAAAGCGTACGAACGTACGTTCGCGACCCCTGGAAATGCCCATATATATGTATGTATATATTTTAAATATAAAATATTTATAAGTATAAATAATAAATAACTTTAAATAATAAATAAATATAAGTAACTAAATCAATCATTAATTGAACTAATGACATTGCACAGCGATTTTAAATACTTTAATTATATTTAATTTAGTTTATGTTATTTGAATAAATATTGTGTTCTTAATTCACTTAAACATTTATTTATTTATTTTCTATTTAGCTTAATAGTTTATTTATTTAATTTTTTTTAAATAAACTTTTTTTTTTATATTTATTAAAATTTTGTTATATTTTTGTTTTGCATTTAATTTATTATTGATTTGCATTTAACTCAAACGCCTCAGTGTGCCTGAACCTCCAATGACAATTCAAAAACTCAGCCAAGAGCGCTTAGCGCATTTGAGTGAGTGAGTATGAGAACGGGAATGCGAGAGAACCTTACGTGAAGCGAGAGCGTACACAATTGAGTGAAACGGCGGATTTGCGAGCGAGATGTGGAGTGATGCCATGCGCTCACTAAGCAGCAACAAAACCCATAGCCTCAAGCCTAAAGAGCGGCCTATTCGTGCGAATTTGTTTGCGTGTGACTGTGTGAGTATGTGAGTGTGAGTGTGTGTGTGTGTGGTTCTGCTCAGCTCTTTATATGCTGTTGTTGGTGTTGTTGTTGTCGCGCATGTTAAAAATAGCAAGCGAAATGGATTAGTTGCTTGTGGGCGGGGGGCAGGGCAGCAACTGTGTGGCCGGTAGGCGCATGTCGACTCCAGCTAGGCTGTGTCTGTGTGAGTCTGAGTGAGTGTAAGTGTGTGTGTGTGTGTGTGTGTATTTGTCTGTGGCTTGCTGTATGCGCTTGCTGATTCTTTAGGCATCCTTTTATTGTATTTGACATTGTGACCGAGACGTTGACGGTCCGCTATTACACACACACCCACACACAGGCACACACACAGTCGTTTTTTTATTGTGAATGAATTTGAAGGCAAAACATATGACGACACAGAAACTTGGCCGGCTGCAAGTGTTGGGTAACGCAATAAAATAAATATGATGTCAGCCATAGTGAAGTTGCGTTCAATCAGCGTCAGTTGTCACTCCTGGCACACATGAAAGAACACACACACACACTTGCACACTCATACACACACACGCAGCCTTATCTGTACTTACGTATAATAAAATTTTTGTATTATTGTCGAGTTGCTGTTTAAGTTTTATTTACTGCACAAAATGGCCGCCCACCACAAACAAAACCGGAAAAATATGACGGAAGGAAGTCGACAGTCAGGCATTACGCCACGCCCATACGCCCTTAGGAGGAAACGCACTGGACAAATTGAGGGGCCACATGGCAAAGCTCCAGAGGCACAGACGCTGGCTCTAAAAAGTAAAATAAAAAACCTTAACATAAAAGGAACATTTTAAATATGTTGTAAAAAATAAAATAAAAAGATTTTACTGCTACGAGTTGTTGTAGAATGTTTGAGATGCTTGTTGTTGTTGTTGCCTTGAGCATAATAATCTCACTAGTTGACTATACTATATATGTATGTGTGGGTATAAATAAAGAATGAGCAAACAAGCTACAATTAATTAGCCAAACGGAGGGAAATATTAAATACTGTTTATGTTCATATTATACTGTAAAGCTCTTAATGAAACTTGGAAGGATGTGAAGCACACTAATGGCATTTTATGTGGTGTGGCAACAGTAAAGGAGGAATGCCAGTTGAGGCAGCATGATGAAAACGAGTTGAAATACATTTTAAATTATGCAACTAAGCAAGTGGAACGCAGCTGTGCTTAAAGATACCCTGTAATTTGCACAACTACAAGTCAACTGTGCAAACTAGAGCCTCCTTTGATGAACTACTATATACTATAGTATACACTGTAGAACTCTGGGTCAACAGTTGAATCTAGTCATCTGCCTGGTATACCCCTTTGTGACCTTCATAGAGCATAAGCATGCACACAGCGCAGTGCAGTCTTCTCTTACAGTACTTCCTCTGGTACAGCAACAATTGCTTACGTATTAATAAAAGTCCGAAAAAATGGGGGAAAAGAACACTGGTGGCAATTTCATTGCGTTGCAGCAAACTGCCAACTGTCTGCTGAAACAATAAAGCCACAGAGAAACAGCAAGAAAAAAGCCGAAATAACAGCCAAGGCAACCGCAGCAATGCAAACTGACAAGCAACAGAGAGGAGCACAGTGAATGTGAAAACAAAATGAAAATAACGAGAGAAAAAATAATAGAACAAAACTCTAGTCATGCCACAAATAAACGCTAAAAGATGGAGCTAAAGTTACAGAGAACTTGAACATTTGCACTAAGTTTCCGCTTAGTTGACACTTGCTTCTTACACAATTCGTATAATGAAATGAAATATAGTACAATAAAGCACAGGTAAAAACATAAATAAGTATGAGTCCTTGAGACGGAATGAGCTCAGCGCAAAAGCTGAAATAAAAGATGAAGAATTAGCTAGTCTGTAGTGGTCGCTGCTTTTAATAGAAATATTTATAGCATGCTTTTGGGGGGCAGGATGAAAATGTCAGCTACGACTGGAAAAGTTAATTAAAGCTTTATTAAAGAAAATGAAAATGACTAGATTAAAGCACAGTTACTTTATCAGCTCTACTCTAACTAAACTCAGTTGAAATTAAATGAAATAAAATGAAATTAATTAGGCTATTTACGAAATATAGTTAATACATCTATTTATAAATATTATTTAACAAATGTCAACGCTGAAAATTGAGCAGAATATCCATGTGTATTTGGTCACAGTTCGTTTTTCAAGCCACTTAATTAATCAACCTGACGTGCATACCCCTAATGTATCGCTGCTGCCCACTTACATACATACGTTCTGTTAATAAGAGCACAGAAAAATAGCATAGATATAATGTGCAAATGTATTTGCAGACTAACCAAAAATGTCAACAAAAGTTTAATAATATGCTAATTTCTCAACTTATGGCATGGCAAGTTGAGGCTGCCACAGCCATTTGCCACAACTCTAAGGCCCGCTGTCTTTATTTGTTAAGCCAATGAGAAATGAGGCATGCAAATAGCCAGGCTTAACATATTTACATATGGTACACTTATTATATATATGTTGTGCGTATGTATTTGTGATTTATGCTCCAAAGGACGGACCGGCAGTCCTTTGGCAAAACAAAAGCGAGCCTTAGACTGTTGCTTTAGTCCAGGTCCAGTCTGGTTGCTTTCACTCCCTCTCTATATGGCTGTACCTTCATCAAAAGCAGTTTGCCTCACTTTTAGTTTAGGGTTTGGGTAGCTTTTAAGCACCTACAGCAGCTGCCTGTACTGCTTGTCCCTTTTCTCCCCAAATTGTAATTAGTCAAGTTGCAACTGCAAACAGCGCGATGCAAATGAGCTGGCAATTTATGCAGCTTTTCAGTGTGGCAAAGGGAGAAGTCGAAGCATGCAACAACACGAAGCGAAGGCAACTAGCAAAAGTTGGAAATCGAATCGAAAATTGCTGTCTGAAAAATCCATTTGTGGCAAGTTAAGGACCCAAAACTAAGCTTGGCTATAAACTCTAGTGCTTTTTATCCTTTGGCTAAAAAACAAATTAACGGAAACAACTAAACAAAAAGACCCAAATAAAAAACGGAAATTGAAGTTGTAATGCGGAGAAAGCACATGGAATTTAAATGTAAAAATTACGACAAACTCGAAAAAATAAAACGACATTTTTTTGCCTGTGCTTGCTTCGTTGCACCTCGCATGAAATCAGAGTCAAGAGAGAGGTAAAAGCAACAACAATTCGACAAGACCTTAAATACAACTAGCAGTAACTGTGGCCCAACTTTAAAACGTTGCGAAAAACTGCCGTCTGCTTTTCCAGGGGCCTTTTCTCGTTGCTATTTTAAATGGGTTGCTCGTTAACAGTTCACTGCTACTGTAGTTGTTGCTGCTACTGCTGTTGTTGTTGTTGTTGCAACAACATTAAATACACATACACATAATTTGCCAAGGGCCGCGCCCAGGTGGGAGGTCGTTCAAGGTTTTGGCTGCCGTAAAGGCGAATGAACTGGCTAAAACAACAGAAACCCCGCGCACACGCACGCACACACACACACACACACACATGCCGAAAAGGGTCAAGAGTTGCTTATATGTATGCATTGTTCGTATGCGCACGTGTGTGTGTGAGTCACATTTTTAACATAGGGCTATCCGAAATGAAAGGAAGGAAGGTCTGCCAAAAATATGTTACTATGTTCGAAGCGATAACGATCCAACTAGAATACAACTAGTCACATCTTGGCTGAAGTCAATTGTTTTTTATACCGTGTATAAAGGGTAAACCAGGTTAACAAACTATTTGTATATTAGGCAGCTGTCCACTATATATAGATTACGTTTCATTCAACCCCAAATATCAATATTAATAAAAGCGAATATAAAAAGCACAATTATATTGATAGAAATATTATAAGACCATACATGAGTCAAGCTTCGTTTTCTTACCAAAAAATCTTGCTTCCGATTCATAAAACTGAACTCTTACATATATTTAACTTAGAGAGACTTTGATATTTAAAATATTCATGAATGAAAAGCCCCCCAGCATGATAATACAAAAGCTGAGCGATAAGCCAACGAAACCACAATAACAAATTCGAGGAATAATCACAAATTGTTTTGCTTCACTGCCAGCAGAAAACACACGCATGCAACGACTGGCAAATACCCTAGTAACTTTGTATAGTATAGGCTTAGAATCTATATGGAAATACCCTCATAAATCTGCCGCATAAAAAGACTGAATCAATAATGCATAAAAATTTATGTATATTATTTATAAGAGCATCGGATGTGGTTTCATCTGCCTGTGTTCAGGATTTTATTACAAAGGCTTTCTGTTGATTTTATGGGGGGCACTGGATACATTAAAAAAGATTCCTTTCGGCTTGCCACATAGGCAATTAAATAGTTTTGCAAACTTGGAACACACGCACACACACGCACACCTCTGTTTGGTCACATCGATTGGACCCAGGGGTCATGTAGACATTGCACCGCATTCAAGCCTAGTTCGCCGCCTACTTCAGCGCTCAAAATTTGTTTTCAATTAACAAAATTGTTTGCTTTTAGGCGGAGGAAAACAGAAAATCGATAAACCACTCGTATAAAGGAATGTGTGTGTGCTGTGCTAGTTGAGCCAACACCTCAAGCTCAAATTGAGTTTCGTTTTTTGGCCAAAAAAAGAAATTGGATTTGGGAATGGGAATAGGATGGGGAATGGGGAATGGGGAATGGGGAATGGCAACGGGCATGGCAACAGGATACTAAATGGGAGCACTCACCTTCTACAACAGTTTGCGACAAATTGATTAATGATTCAGTTTAGCAAAAAGAATTTACAATTCAATTGAAAACTTTTGCGCACAACTTGCGACTTTTGATATTCATAAAAAAAGGAATGCAAACAACGGCAAACAAAAATATTCCATTCACATTCCTCCTTTGCCTGTTCAACCGGCAAGCTCAAGCCAAACAGCAAAAACTTTTCTTCCTACACACGGAATACCTACTCAGGCAGCAGTTGAGAGTTTCGACAGCTTTACCATAGAAAAAGTGCTCACTACACTATAAAAAAAAGTCACCAGAATGGCAGCTACATTACATGTAGTACATTGAGTTGAAAAATAGTGAATAGACATACACCAGCCGGGTGTACACGACAGCATAATACTCTGCAGTTTAACTTTAGTTTCGACATCGAAGAAATCGCTTTCTACTAAGCAGTATACACCAATCGGTTGTACTGGATTGAAAGTTAATATATAGTTTCTATAGCTACAATTATAACTTCACTTCCAACTTATATACTAGTATTTTGTTATCCAATATCGAGTTGAGTGTACTCGACTGAAAGTTTCTTTTACAGTTCTTCTAGCTGCACTTTACTCAAACTTTAAAATTATATTACAGAAAAAGTCATCAAACTTTGCCTCTAGCTTGCATAAGTTCGTAAAAAATAGTAAATGAGTAGCCAGTAGTCGTGTGTGCTCGACTGAGTACTTTATTTATAGTCTCCCTTGTTACTGTACATTCACTTTATTATATGTATTAGAGTAAAGTGGATTCTATTATGTTATATAGTTTATCAACGACAATAGTCGTGTGTACTCGACTATTGAGCACTTCACCGGCAAAAAGTTGCCAATGCAATTGCTAGTCATGTGAATCAATTGAAAATGTTGGAAAAACCGAAGCTAAAGAACACTTCAGTTTCCCGCAGAGTTGATGACTCATCCGACTGAGAAACTGGCGTGTGAAAGAATTCACAACATGAAGCGTGTCACATAGTAAAATAGAAAATAGAAATGGCCAGACACGCAGAGAGTAGGGAGGAGACGAAAGGAGAGGAGAGGAGTAGAGTCGTAAAGTGCAGAGAGAGGTGAGAGCTTGTTGACTTTTTGGGGTTGGGCGCTTAGTGAAATGGCAAAAATCGTTGCCCCTTTTTGCTCTTGGACAGCAAACATAGACTTACGGGCAGATGGCTAAAGGCACTGTACAGTGTGTAGTAAAATAAAAGAACAGAAGAAAAAGCAACAACAGAATACAGACTACAGTGTAAACAAGACAAAAGCTAAATACATACATAAATTGATTTCATGACTCGATGCTTCGCATAGGGGCACAGGTGAGAATGAAGCTTAGGAGGTACGGATGGAGGGGACAGGGGCAGGTAGGTGTGAGCATAGTGTGAAGGTTTTCAATTGAAGAAAACTCTAAACTGATAACATCAATCAATAGATACACCGAGAGCATAGAGAGCATATGAACAACAAATATTAAATTGTAAGTACATATACATATATTAAAATGTTATCTGCGTCCAGTCTGAGCAACCATTGCTTTATCTTTGGCTGTAGTGCATACAAAAGCAAGTTAGTCCACAAGATAGAACACACAGAGTAATAGAGGCAAACAGACAGATAGGGATAGACCCAGAGCTCTTCACTTTACGACAGGTGTTTCAGCAAAAAGAATTCCACCTGTTAATTGCTCTCTGTGGCAGTAAACAAGCAAAGCATAAGGCAAATGCAAAATCTGTTTCTCTCTCTCTCCATACACTCACACTCTGTCTCTCTGCAGAGTGACTAAGCAATTGGCCTAACAAGTTAAGCCCAAACACAGAGTCAAAATGCTTATCAATAACGTATTATTTGATAGTATTTTATCGCATGTTGCCATATGATTCATGCAACAATGTGGGCATTTTATTTTCAACAATAAACCTTTAATAACTAATTAACACAGACTGTAAATAGTCTTCTATGTGGCTTTTATTTTTCATTTATCATTCGCATAGCTCCAGCTGGAATTGATGAGTCAACGTCCAACGAAATTCCCTTAGATATATCACAAAAACAAGAAATACTCGTAAATGTGGGCGGTGCATGTTCAACTGACATTAGGGTCAGTTTTTATTTATTTTAGTTCGCGGCTCGACAGGAAGTTGTGAGAAAATGATACATGGCAGCAATGCATATGAAAACGAACTGAATGTATATACATACATATGTATGTACTAAGTAAGTATATAGAGGCCAGCTAGCATGTAGATTAATAGTGCCTGCTTTGGGCTAAACACGCAATGATAAGGGTCGCAGATAAACCCAGGGAGCAGTGTGCCGTCAGATGATGACTGAAATCAAATTAAGCAAGATCTATAAATATCAAATACCCGTCAAAAGTAAAGAAGAGAACTCTAAAGAGCAGTGAGTCGATAGGCATGAGATCATGCTTAAATATACAAAAGATAAACGGAGAAAACAATCGGGTTTTTTTCGCGAATTATGGAAGAGAGTGTGTGGGTTGCAAAAAATTAACCACATTATATATTGACCATAAAAAAAGAGTAACACAGAGTAACGACAGACTGTGAAAATGATTATTAGTCATTACATTGACTTGCATAGTAAACTCATATGTATATGCCCCCTCACATCGTTTACTATCTATCTAATCATCCATCTAATCAACGCAATCTCACGAACCCAATTAACTGTGAGCTCTATTCAATTGCACTCATATATTATAATTGATATTCAATTTTACACTCATTGCGAGCATCGGCATTAAAAATATAGCTTTTTTTCGCACTGTATAAACAGAACAATGTGACAGCATTCATTCTTAATGGATGTCTAATATACACTCTATAGATGTGTCATTTGTATGCAGTAAACAGAGAAAAAGAATGCGAGAAAAATTCTGACAAAAATGCTATAAGTATATGCACAGTGGAACTACATTATAAAGGCAAATCCATTCGATTTGAGGGAGTCTCTTTCACTATAGCGTAGTTCCACTGTACAACACTGTAAATATGCATAGAAAACGTTGCGTTTACTCACCTTGATTGTTTTAATAACGCCTTGGAGCTGCAATTTAATTGAAGTGAAATTTGAGCGATTTCGTAGACTGGAACAGCGTATAAATTGAGCGAGTTTATTACGCTTTACTTTGATTTCCCTCTTCGTATATCGGTTTCGTTTTGGGGTTATTTATTTATTTACTTTTAACGAGGCTGGACGGTGGTGTCGCGTTGATGTTTACATTATACTTTGTGTATGTATGTATTGTTATTGTTATTATTAAGTCATTGTTGTTGTTGTTGTTGTTGTTGTTGTTGTAGTCGCAGTTGTAGGGCAGAGTTGGGGCTTATGACGAGAACACATTGAATGCGAATAAAGGCTGACGCAGCTTGATTGAATGCCATAATACGAAGTTCTTCTCACAACAAACGAGATGCGAACCACCATAAACTTGTTTCTCTCATTTTCTTTCAGTGTATGCAAATTATAGTAGTGGTATAGGTGCTGCTTGTTGTAGAGTTGGGCATTCTCTCAGTGTAAAAAAAGGTGAAACGTGCACAGAGGGTTGCAGTGGACTAGCATTTAATTGGCTCTTCTTTTAGCGGATTTTCTCTGACTTTTTTGTTTGTTTTTAGAGTTATTTTTTTATTGTTGTGCTTCAAGGTGCAAAATTCCTACTTAAGCGTAAGCATTTCTCATCTCAAAATGATTTCATTTTGTTGATTTACTTGTGATATCATTGTCTGCAGTCAATACAGTTGTTGTTGTTGGGTTTTTGATTTGTTTTTGTGATTTAGTAACTACTAAGAAGTACGTCTTAAGTACACATGCTATTTGCTGGCTTTGATACTAAGACAGGTGTTTAATTAAATTATATCAAAGCGAAATAATGTAGAAATGTTTTTGGCATGCGTGAATTAAATTCATAACAGAAAAAATTATAATAATCCAAATGTTGTTTTGTGTTTGTTGAAGGCGTTGTTGTTGTTGTTCAAGTTGTTAGTCATATGTACAGAAATTGGAAGTGAAAAAAAGAGAAAATATAAATAAGTAGGTTAATAATGCAAGGCAAAATGTGTTTGTTTATTACGTGTGTGCGGGTGTGCGTGTGTGCAGGTGTGTGTGTGAGTGTGAACTAACTATTTGCAAAACTAAACAAACATTACTAACAGACGAGATAAATTGCGAGTGTTGCAAGGCTACGAGCTACTTTTTATGTATTGCCACACCAATCCGAGATGGAAAGCGGATGGAAAAACTCTGTTGGAAATCGAAATGAAAAATAACTGAAAAAATAAAACTCGTTTCGTTTAATCGAGATAAATGTTGAACATTTATTGGCGCAACAAACTGAATTATCAACTTTTAACAGCTTTTGCAATACAAATCGAGACTGGCAATCATTAAATGTCGTTTTTCTTCATGTGCAAAATTTCCTCAATAGATATTTACTTTTATTGTTATTTTTACTTTTATTGGAACATAAACTTCTATGCGTGTGTGTGCATTCGATACATATGAACACGATTGGGTAAATAGTCGCTATAATTATTATTATATATAAAGAGGTGTATATAGTATATCATATCGTATCGTGTAATAATCGTGTTTAATAAATATATATATGTATATGTATATATATATATTCTCAAGAAGTTAACTAGACTTTTAAAAATACATTAGCATTTGCATGAGATTTGTGTACTGAGAGAGATTTTTTGTTTTGTTATATCTGTGAGATTTTTTGTATCTTTTGTGTGAGATTTTCAGTGTGTGTATTTATGTGTGTGTTGGTGTGTATGATGTGAGAAACTACAAATATATAGTAGAAGCATTTCAGAAATTAAACGAAATAAATGCAATACTTTAGAAGACATTCGAAATGAAACTGAACAGAATATTAAAACATATACTAACAAGATGCTCTTCTTCTTGTTGGCAAAGCAAATCTACAATTAACTTGTTTTCCTTTTGGTTTTGTTTTACTTTTGTTTACTGATTTCTTGTGTCGTCACATACATTTAGAGCTGCTTCGCATTATAACAATAATCAATTAAATTTCATGACTCATTTGCAATTACTTTTAGGTTTTTCGTTTTTCGTTTTTCAATTATTTGTATTTTGTTTAGTAGTTTGCTTTATCATACTATATATAGCAATTTCTTTTGATCTCATTTATATATGCTTTATAGACTATATATATATTCTTTAATTTTATATTTATAATTGCTTTGTTCTTCTGTTTTTCGTTCTATTATGTATATACGGCTATAAGTTTTATCTGGCTGGGCTAATTAAACGATTTGAAATGTTATATTAAGCCTTGTGTGTGTGTGTGTGTGAGTGTGAGAGAGTGTGTGTATCTGTGTGTTGAGCAGTCGGATAAGCATATCCTGCCCAGGCGGCGTCTCGCACTTGCCGCTAGACTCTCAAGGTTCTCCTCTAAACTAATCATACAAATTAGCTATATAATGCATATATGTATATTATAGAGCCTAAATTATCAAGTGTGTGTGTGTGGTTGGGTGTGTGTGCCTGTCTATGTGTGTGTTTAAATAGAGCTCACTGGCAAGGACCGCTTAACTGCTTAATGCTTCTCCTTCTTTTAGGTATTACATATTGAAATAATTCTCTGGGTGGGTTTTGCACAACATCCTAGACAGACATCGAGTGTGTATGTGTGTGTGTGTGTGTGTGTGTATGAGAGTACATGTATGAGTGTGTGTGTGTAAAGTTAAGTAATTGCATCAATTTACATGAAAAAACTGCTAACATATGCAGCCGCTATGATACCCAACACAGTCAAGCATATCAGTATCATGATCTTCTTTCGTCGCGCTTTGCTTTGATATTTGAGCGCCTTTTTGGTATCCTGAGTTGCTGTCTGCACATAATCCATAGCATGCTCCACATGATACTCAATGCGATCGATCATCTCGCCCTGCGACTCCACCAGCATGGCCATATCCATGAACATGTCGTGCAGCTCCTTGATGGATGTCTCCAGTTTCATGATGTCCTGATGTCTGGCCTCGATGTCGGCCAATGTCTGTTTCGCCTGCTGCGTTTCCATGATGATGCCCTGCGTGAATACGGCCGGATTGCCCTGCTCCAGCATGTCCTCCAGCTCCTCGCTGGTTGTCGCTCTGCCTGTGATCTCCAATTGACGCTGTATTCTCCCCTTGCAACGCTCTCGATAATCGGTCTGAGTGCGATTGTATTCGGTCATCACTTCAACAAATTTCCGGGACAATGTCGAATGTTGCGTTTTACGTATACGCAAATCGGCCGATGATTTATTCTGTTGCTCCTCCTGTTCGATGTTCTGTTCGATGCCCTTGAGTTTGCCACGGACACGATTCGCATTCTTCTTGATGTCGGCCATTAGATCCTCGAGTTCCTGTTTGGTTTTCTCATCGGATTGTGGTGCCGACAGTATGGCCGAATGCTTCTTTTTAACCTCCTCGACATTATCCTGCACCTTATCAATCATGCCCCGTATCTCCTCCACCTGGGCAAAGAAATCATCCATATACGAGTCATGGCCATCCACATTGACGGCAACATCCTCGGACTCCTCATCGTCCGACTGGGCGGCATGCAAGGCGGCTAATCTGTCTTTTGTCATTTTGGGTGACAGCGGCGGTTCAGGTTCAAGCAGGAAACGGAAAAGCGAACGTTAACGGAATCAGTATGAGGTACAACCGAATTCCAATCAGAAACGAGCGACGATGCTGATAACACTGAACCAATAGTTCTCCTCTGGCTCTGGCTCTCTTACAAAGAGAAATTTCGTTGATTTGTATTAAGCTTGCAGTTTGCAAATGCAGTTTACAGTTGAACCTAAGCTTTTACGTAAGCTTTTGTTGTGAGTTAGTGTTGTTGTAGATGTTGTAGTTGCTGATTATACGTTAGCAATTAACTGTCAACTTTTGCAGCGTTTTGTTGCTCAACGTGTTTGCACGTTTTTCGCTTTTTGTTTTCGCTTCTGCTTCTTCTCTTTATTTTTATTTAGTCGTCTGCTGACAAAGTGACTATTGATTTTCCGTAGATTTTTGTTTTGTATGACCGCTAAATGATTTTTCGCATGCAGCGCGTGGCCTAAATAAATATGTAGGCTCTGTTGTGTTGTTGTTGTTGTTGCCAATTTGTTTGTTGCTTCTTTTACTTTTGTTGTTATGTTTGCTACACCTCACTATGCACACACATGTGCATAAATATATTGTACTAGTACGTACAACTATATATGTATTTCTTTTGGCTGTCGCTTTAGCTCTTCTTGCCTTTTGCGTTAACGGCGCGCGTGTTTTTCGCTCAAGAGAGCACAGAGAGAGACGACGGCAACGACGAAGACGACAGTAGCACCAATACTAGCACAGACACCGATACACAGATAGAGCAGCACCAAAGCAGCAGCAGCAGCAGCAACAGCAGCAGTAGCAGCGCCTCAATGCCAAGCAACACAAGTCAAGTAGTGAGGCAGCAACAACGTTAAATTATGACTCACGGCAACTGCTGCTATTATATCGTGTGAAGAAGAAGAAAACAGCGTTTATATGTGATTTATTTATTTATTACGGCTGCTGCCTTTGCACAGATAATTTTTCGCTTTTATTCTATTAACAATGCGTAGGATTATTTGACTTTTAGCACAGCGTTTTCGTTTTCTGTGCGCTGCTGCTTGCCAGTTTGTTATTGTTGTTGTGCACTTGTCGGTTAACTGATCTTTGCTTTTGCGCAAAGACATTCACATTCACGTTCACACGGAGCTCACGACTAACAACACGCTAGGGTGGGCGAGGCAGTAGCGGTAGCGTTTGCGTTTGCGTTTGCTTTTGCTGGTTTCGTCGGCATCCGTTTTTGGCTGCTTTGCTTATCGATCACGTTGCACTTTATCTCGTTTCGCCTCGCTTCGTTTCGATTCGTTCGATTTGCAGATGCAAGTGCAACGCGTTTGCATCCACTTTGTCCCTGCTCTCGCACTAAAGACACAATGCGTGTGCCGTTATTACACAAATTTCGGTTCAGTTTCGAAAATGGGCGAAAAAAAAATCGATTTCTGCGCAGGGCTCCAAACGGCGACGGCGGTGTCTCTCTTATTCTTCCTCTTTTACTACTACCAACACGGCCCGCTTTGGGGGGACGACTGTGACGTGATGGTTGCTTGTGGCAACGGTAATACACACGCGTGAGCAAC
Organism: Liodrosophila aerea; assembly: GCA_035045005.1. Taxonomy (NCBI): domain Eukaryota; kingdom Metazoa; phylum Arthropoda; class Insecta; order Diptera; family Drosophilidae; genus Liodrosophila; species Liodrosophila aerea. The sequence continues at coordinate 2,014,166 of JAWNNL010000753.1, forward strand.
GTCAACGGGCAACGGGAGCGGGGGTTCTGTACGTACGGTGGGCGTTTTTCTCTTTGCGTTCCGTTTTCGTTTTCTTGTTTTATTTTCGTTATTTTACGTGCATGCGTGTGTGTGTGTGTGTTTGAGTGAGTTAGTCGGCGGGCACTTTACACAATTCGCTTTGGTTTTCTCGCCGCTAGTGCTGTGGGTGGCGAAAAAGCAACCATTCACTCACACACTCTCTGTCGGTTTCTCTCCGCTGACGTTTTGTATCTTTTTTGTTGTAGTTATGTATGCCGTTGTCGCCTATTGTTTTACGCGCACGTCGCTAAAAAGCACACTCGACGCGTTGCTGGCTCTCGTCAATCTGAAACACGCGTCGCCTTCCGGTGCTGGCAAGACCAAAGCAATGGCTCGTTTGCTCCGATGTGTTTGTTCTCCGTGTGGAATATATTGTGAGTGCGTTTGCGCTAGAGCTTTGCTCCCAAGCACACAATTTGGAGCATACTCTCTCTCTCAGTTGGCTCTAATTCTGCTCAGCTTTTTCGTTTGTTTGTTTGACAGTCTCTCTTGTGCCCTCACAGACGCCTGCCTATGCGGCAAACTTGTTATTGCCCATCGTTTATGTTTTTGTAATTATTTGAGTGTTGACTTTTTCTTAATATTTTCACTGCTTTTCTGCTTGCTACAGCTGGTTACACAATCGCCAGAGCGTTGCAAAATATAACAAAATTTGGGCTATTTTCCTATTTGCTTTTCGACTTCTTTCGTGTTTTCACTTTTGTTGCCACAATTGGCGTTTTTATGCCAAAAAGGGCGCTTTTTTGTATTGGCGCAATGACACTTTATTTTTGAAATTTTAAAGTTGACGAAAATCTAATTGTCTCAGTATGTTCGATGCAACTTGCTTTGTATGCCTTTATGATGCAAGCAACAACAACTCCATGGGCCCCTTCGGCTCGCGGACATGTATGTGTGCACGTGTGCACAGGATCTTTGTGTTCTGTTAATAATATTTATAACAATTTATAATTTTTTTTCAGTTTTGGCGGAATTTTTAAGTGTTGTCACTGTATGTTTGTTCGTGTTATGGCTTTGAATGCGGCGGACATGTATGATGCTGTGTTCGCACCAGACCTACGACCTGGTTACAAATTACAATCCAACAAATTTACACTAAATACCAAAATACCGCAGAGAATACCTAATGACTGCTAAAAATGTACTAAATTATACCAAAATCACTGTTTGTCTCGCCAGAATAGGTCAACCAACTTGCATAAAGCGTGAGTTCACGGCTGTTGCACTTGGTGATTTTGTGCCAAAATTGGTTCTTTTATTCATTTTTGGCGCACTTTTTAATTTTGAAGTAACAAAAACGCGTAGAGAGCTAACAAAATATTTAAAAATCATCCAAGCATGAAAAAAGTTTAATTCCAAACAAGAATTAATAAAAAATATTAAGATTAGCAAATGAGATGAAAACATTCCTATTAATAAGTCAGAGCATACACCGAAAACAGTAATCAAAGCAAATAAATCTATAATTTACTGTATGTAGCATCGCTGCAGCAGGTCAAATTTGTTAGCCAGCCTATTATTTTATTTTATTATTATTAAGTTAAGTTTAGCACATTACAAATAAATAAAATAAAAGATGAAAATGTCGTGCAAGAAATCTCGAGCAAAATTAGCTCTCGCATGCTGTTCAATGCCGCTGCCGCTACATACAACAACAACTACCAGTCGCGGTGACTCGCGAGTACACGATTTGTTTGTGGAACTTAAATTCTGCACAATTGCGCCTCACACTCTCATTCGTAAATGAACGGCGTGCGCAGTTTGTTATTTTTCATGATTATTTTTATTATTTATGAATGGATGCCGGCACTTTGATTTATTGTATCATATACCTGCTGGAAGAGAATTTAAACACAGCAAGATGTATGCGCGAATTGTCGAGCAATAATAACGCAATATAAGCATAAAACACATTTCAAGTAAATATCGATAATTCATCGAAGTGCCGATAATTTAACCGTTTCACAGCACTGCAAAGGGCGGTGAATTTTACGCATTTGAATTTGGCTTACAGCGCTTTACATGGCTTTCAGGTAGGTCAGTTCGATGTAACAATAGTAAATGGAAAATCGGAAAACTTACCGGATACTTTGTTTGCAGCACTATACCACAAATCTCATCGCCCACGAGAAACTGCTCGCCCAGCATGGCCATACACACATTCTCCCAGGCCCGCTCAATTTTGTTCTTGCGCAAGCGTATTACCCATTGGCCGCCTTTACTATTCGCCGGATCCTCCCACATAGGCTTGATGCCCTGTTTGAAGAGACTCAGCTCCCGATAGGGCTTCAGCGCCGTTGGCCTTATTAGATGGGAGTAGAGGGACCACCATTGCTGCACGCTGGCACAGCGCCCCACCACGTGCAGCGATTTGCTATAGTCCGTGGCAGCACGCTGTGTCCCCTTTCGGGAGAACCATAGGCAATATGTGTGCTGCAGCCGGTTTTCATTGGGTCCCACTTCCAATGGCGGTAATTTGTCTACATCTATTTCATTTTCCACATCGCTGTCATCGCTGTCGACGATATCTGGCCAGATTTTCCTGCGACGTAAGGAAAAAAACGGCTTCATTACTTTCCATATACAAGTTGAAACATAAATTGAATGAAAGGTGTCAGATTTGACACTACGTGCCCAACCCAAACTTATTTGCTACATATTTCCCCATTCTCTGTTCACAACCCAGTAAACTATTATCCAAAATTTGTTTCACATAAACGGACAACATGAAGCTGTCCTTTCGCACACTGGATCAAAAGACTATCACCCTGGATCTGGAGGATGAATCGGAAAATGTGCTACAACTGAAGCAGCGTTTAGTGCAGTTGCCAGAGATCTCACACCCCGTGGAGGGACTACAGTTGATCTACGGCGGCAGCATTATGCAGGATGACCAACCGCTGGCCAGTTACAATCTGTCAGAGAATAAGTTCATCGTGCTGATGAAAAAGAAGCTGCCAGTCCCAGAGGCACCAGCAATAGCACCGCAGCAGCAACCAGTACAACAGCAAAAGTCGCCTCAGCAGTTGCAGACACCGCCACCATCTGAGCCACAGCCACCATCACTGGCACCCAATGAGGAGCGTGTGCGGGATCTGATAAGCATGGGCTACGATGAGCAGGATGTGCGCGCAGCCTTGCGTGCTAGCTTCAATCATCCTGAGCGTGCCATAGAGTATCTTATCTCGGGCATACCTGAGACTTTCACCCACACAACTCCAACACTTACCACTCCCTCTGCAGGAGCTGCTGCCACAGCAACAACAACAACTACCTCAACAGCAGTAGGAGCAGCAGCAGGCGAAAATGCTGTGGCAAGTCCTCCAATGGAGAACTTGCAGAATATGTTGCGACAGAATCCGGACCTCGCTGTGATATTTCAGCATCTAAGCCAAACAGACCCGGCCACTTATGAGACCATAAGCAATCACCCAGAGGAGTTCCTGTCAATGCTGCAGGATTCATCTCAGCAGCAGTTCTCTCCAGACACACCATTAAGCGAAGATGAGGAGGCTGCCGTGGAGCGATTGGTGGCATTGGGATTCGAACGGCATACCGTGCTGCAGGCGTATCTGATCTGCGATAAGAATGAGGAATATGCTGCCGATATACTCTTCTCTCAGATGGAGGATGAAGAAGATGAAGATACCACTTAAAACACACCGCACAGACACACACACTCATACTTGATGTGAGTCTAATCTGATTTGAAATGCTACACGATTAAATGTTAGATACGCTAAACCATGTCGCTTTACTCTGCAAAAGGGCTGACAATTTGGATTGAATGATTGGAACATAACCTAACAAAACTTAAAGATGTTGCCCCCAATAGGGGTTCGCACTTACGATTCATATTGTTTGCTTGCAACTTTCTCCATTCTTGTACTGTGCTTGATCCTCGCCTCTTTCCTTGTTGGTGTGTGGTTGTTGTTGTTTTTGTTATTGTTGCTGCTGCTGTGGCAGTTGGTGTTGTAGATGTGCTTGTTGTTGCTGTGGTTCTCTGCCGACTGCGGACTGATGCTGCTGCTGGTTATTGCTGTTCTTGCTGCGCTCTCTGCTTGGCCTTTTAGAGCTTGTTGTTGTTCTTGTTGGTGTGTAGTTGTTGCAGAGTTTTTATTGTACTTTTGTATAGTTGCCAAATCGTAATTTCTTGTTGTTGTAGTACTCTTTAAATTCAGCTCCTTGCGTGGTCGTCGTCGCTCTGTGTGTGTGTGTGTGTGTTTATGTATGCGTGTATGTGTGATTGCTCACAACACAAAATTGCCGCTATTGGCTAATTGGCCGACGTGGAAGCGTCTGGATCGCGGTGTCAGTCGCGTGGCGGGTAATTGTAATTGATTTCCTTCAGGTGGTAAACAGTTGTAAATATGTTTGGCTCTTTTTGATATCAATTATCTTTATCGGCGTAAAAATGTGGTGTAAAATGTGGCTATAAACAATTATCGTTTCACAACACTAGCAGACCATCGGGGCGAATGTCGATTATCGGCAATTGCAATATTTATTCTAATTATATTAAAATTATATTTTTAATATAGAACATAATATAGTTTTCATTATCAACTTTTAACTCAATTCGTTTGTTTAGATAATTTTATTTAACGATAAGAAATCAGCTGTTTGCTGAAAACATAACAAAACGGCATATACGATGTGAATTCGCCGCACCACAACCTCACAATCAATACTCGTTTATGCCACAGTTGCCATAAAAGTGGTGTTTTGGATGCAAAAACTGGATCTTTTTTCATACATTATTAGTTCATTTTCAAGTAAAACCAAAACAAAGTTTGGACTTGTTCGTTTTTTGTTGAAAATTATTTGCATTAATTGCTAATATGGGAAAATCTGAGAAAAAAGATAAGAAAAAGCACAAGCATAAGCGCAAAGAGCACAAGGAAAAACATAAGGACAAACCCAAGAAATCGAAGAAGCAGAGGAAATTAAAAAACAGCGATGAAGAACCAGCAAAGGTTGAGGTTCCGGCAGCAGCACCTAAGGCTGACAGTGAAAGCGAGGATGATTTCGCCATACCAATAGGTCGGTAATCCCTAGTGCTCGGCACACAACAGTTACTCAACTATATCTTTGTCCACTATTAAGCGCTGATGAACAGCAAATCGCACGCTCCAGAGACGCCAGAGGAGTATCAGCGACGTCAGAGTCAGATACGCCGTGAGGTAGACCCGGTTACGGGTCGTATACGTCTGATAAAGGGCGACAGTGAAATACTGGAGGAGATCGTGAGTAAAGATCGCCATCGGGATATTAACAAGAAGGCAACCAGCGGAGATGGCGAGTATTACGAGTCGCAGTCCTTGGCCAATGCCTCTGCCAGGCGGCACAAGCCAAAGCAATAAAAGACTTGTCAAGTATATATGTAATAATAAAAGTTATATTTAAGAGTTGATAACTGTTAGACTAAATAAACAAATGTGCAGCATTGGCGAGGACTGCCAACTTAAACTATTTACACATAGTTGCATGAACATAGAGACAGATCAATTGAAGACAATATAATAGAATATGTGTAGCATGATCCCTGCCTGCACCTAATATAGCTGATGGAAAAACGTGGTGCTGCCATCCTGCCAGGCAGGATCGTCGCTAACCTTGGCGCGGCACATGGGACAGGTCTGTTCGCGCTTAAACCATGTTTGGACGCACTCATCACAGAATATATGACTACACTCCAGTACAATTGGCGATGTGTACGAGTCGTGACAAATAGGGCAGACGGACCCAGCAGCGTCCAGTTCGTCCTTGGTGGGTGGTCGCTCTGCATCCTGTTTACAAGAAAGTCAATATATATGTATACTTTAGGTATAAGTTATTCAACACTTACAATATTACGCCTGAATGTAGTAATAGCTTTCCTGAGCGATTTACCTCGCTCTAATAGCTCAAAGATCTTAGCGCCTATGTACAGAGATGAGAAGAGGCCACCCGAAATAACCTCCAGGCCCGAATAGGATTCATAGAGAAAAAGGAACCACTGTGTGATGGGAACCAGTGCGCGATAGAACTGGGAGATGTACTCTACCAGAACGTAGAGACGTGCCTATAGAGAAGTATACGACATTTATTACGAGATTAAGATTCGGACTGAGCATACTTACTCGCACTTTCAGTCGTATCACATGCATTGGGAGAAGAGTTATGCCAATCTTCACCAGAATGGTTAGCAGCTTTAGCAGTAGATCACTTACTGCTACATAGTAGAGCAACATGCCGAGCGGGATCATCTTGGGTATGGCTGTCTCGATAATGCCTGGCTCTTTGACCAATTCAGCGCTGGATTGAAACGATGTCGGCGGCAAATCATCCAATCCAATGTGGCTATCGAGACTATCAGCCTTGTGATGTGATGTGGTAACATTAACAATTTGGTATGTCTTTGGTGGAGGTACAAGCAGACCGAGTGGATCTGGCGGCATTGTGGCAATGAAGAGACGTGCTGTCACGACCAACAGTATAAGGCAGGCGTCGCGCACTAGCACCGCATAATTCTTTTGGGCCAATCGGGCCACCTGGTTGCGCAGTGAGCGATTCACATTGTACATTACGGTCTGCAGCAGGAGCAGATCGAGTATGCCCAGCAAATGGTCGTGGACAAACTTGATCAGGAGAATGCAAATGATGGGCAAATAGCGCACAAAATGACTGAGTATCTGCACCACCATGTCCGTGATGATGTGATCATCATCGGCATTGTTCTCATCGTGATCCTGTTGATCATTTTGATTGGCATTTGCCCCTGGTCCGTCACCGGCAGCTGCTCCTCCTAAAGGCACTGAGGCATCGGCATGAGCCGTCTCATAGACAGGTGGATTCAGCGCTGCAGGCATTGTTAAGCCTTGCACACTGGCTGTGTGGCGACTGGTCAAACTGTGACGTGGCTGCTGCATTTCACCCTCGCGCAGAGATATGCTTCTGCCCATACCGCTGCTGCTGTTGTTCATGCGCATCGAGATGCCAGCACTGGTACTGGCTTCCGGTTCGTTTAAAGGCAACTGATTCTGATTGAGTAGAATGTGTGCATTGTCCCCAGATGGAGATGTCGTCGATGCAGAAGCTGCCACACTTGCGCCAGAGGGCAGATAGCGAAAATTGGAATGAGTTATAAAGGAACGCAACGCTTCGGGTGATGGAGTTGTGGACAGCGAGAACATCTCGTTCAGATTCACACGCCAAAAGCCCAACTGACGTACCGCACCGGCTGTCGGCAAAGACTCTGGCATTGGCGGATCCTCAGGACTGTTGCCACCAGGTGCAGCCACCATGCTACGTGACTGCTGCAGACGGCGATTCACTTGGCTTGACACACGCATCGGTGTGCTGTTGACAGGTGTAAAGGAGCGCTGCCTGGCCAAGAATGTGGATAATATGTTGCTTGAATGAGGACGAACACCAGGGCCACCACCGACGCTGCTGCTGCGTCCGCTGGGATGCATGTTGTCTACGTTCATGCTACTGCCAGCAACAGGTCTGCCTATCTGATGACCTGGGCTTACTGTTGACATTGGAGGCAATGCCGATGTTGCTGTCGTTGTTGTTGCAGGCAACAGATAATCATGTTCAGCTGTGGTTGACTCATTGTCATCGCCGTCGCTCTCGATGCTTATGGCTACGCCTAAAGCTCCGCGCTCCAAATGGCCAATGGCACGACCCCGGTGCGAAGGGGGCCCATCGTTTTGGCCGTTGCTCATTGCGTGAATATCACCTTTTGACCTTAACTTTGCTTGTATTTACTTTGCGAAATTCGTGTTTTCTTTTTGTGCATACGCGAGCTGAATATTCTAGCTACGGTTGCCACACTTGGCGATGTTGCGCCAAAATTGACGCTTTTCTTATTCTTTAGCCAATCACTTTTAAACGTCGACATTCGCCTCCAAACGTCGCTCAATTTGCCGCAAGATAGGGTCGCCAAATTTAAATCGTGCAGCGCATTAATAGAATAAGCACGAATAATAATTTAAAAAAACAAAAAATTTTTACAATACAACTGTCAGATTTAGGTTTAAAATCATTTTAAATGCTTTGCTTTAAATGTGGTGGATTTATAGGCAGGGAATTTAAATACATATAGAAATGTAAAGATCGCCACAATCGAACAATAAATTCTTATTGAAATCAAAACAGTTTAAAATTAATACCAGTACAACTTGCTATACACCTAAAACTGTAATAAAAATAATAACAAAATAATAACTATATTTTATAGTACCTTATATTAAGATCAACAAACTATTGTAACAAAAATTTAGATTATTGCATTCCTCTAATTATGAAATGACTAAATGAAAATGATTTCTTACCTTTAAATTGCCAAATAAATTATAAATATGTAGACTACATAATTTATACTCTTAATTCTTTAGCGCTAATTCATATATCTAAATAAATAAAAGAAAACCAGTTTTTGATGTGCAGTGTTGTTGCCTCCACCTCCTAGTTTTTGGGGGTTAGTCTGCTGATAAGGATAATGCAAATGACTCAGTTACCGCCTGCACTAACCGCAATTAAACTGACCTAAAGCCGTTGCCAGGCAACCGGGCCACAAACGAAAACGAAAACGTAAACATGGCTAAAACAAAAGGACCAAAACAACCACCGACTACCGTCTGGCAGGACAACAGCACAAGGTGGTGGTCAGTCGAATGTAGTTCAGTTTCGTGCGGGAGTTGCGACATGAAGTGCTGTAATATAAAATAAATAAAATAGGAACAATACTAAAAATTAACAACAATGGGTAATTTGCAATTTGCAATTCTAATAAATAACGCTTTATTATGCAAAGTCAACAAACTGAGGCCTAGGCCTATGTGTGCACGATTGTGCCAGATCATATGGTATATATGTATGTATGTAGTGGTATATAGTAGTACATGCTATAGTGTATATAAGTGTGAGTGTGTGCATATTTATTTATATGTAATGCGTGTTTTATGTTAGCTATAGCCTAATCTCCTTAGCTAGATGTTGAACCCCATTTGATGTGTAGTAAACAAAAACAAATTAAAAAACACAACAACAGTAAACATATGTACATAATTATAGTATGTATATGTGTGCATATATATAGATACATATGTATGTATATATAGCATTCTTATTGTTCAGTCTGTGTAATCTCTCTCGGTGCTGTTGCTGTCTCCGGTTGCCCGGGTGCCGGCAATTGTTGCTGCTGCTATTGCTGCAGTGCGTCGTCTAGTGTCAATGAACCGCTGCCGTGATGCGCGGCGATAAACTTTTGGTCTCACTGCGATTCCGTCGCTGCAAAAACAGCTTGACGGACTCCAGCGGCAGCTGAAAGTGATAGTAGGCGCAATAGGGCAACGGATCCCAGTAGGCGAACAGCGCCTCCCGTTTGTCCAATGCCGTGCCCCTGCCCCGCTCCAATGTCGACCAGCTCCAGCTCCAGTTCGCCACAGACTCCACTGCCTCCTGCCCTCCACGTCGGTGTATGCACATGCTCTTGATGGCGCTGCACAGCAACTGGGCGTGCGATCTATTGTGGCATATGTAGGGCAGTGCCACGCCCAGTCGTATGCCCAGCGGCACAAACTGTCCACCGTGGGCGGGTGACTTGACCAGGCGGAAACTGATGTGACCGTTGATGGCACGCTGGTAGCGCACCTTGGCAAAGAAGTGTCGCAGCCAGAGCTCAATCTGTGCCTCATCGTCACGCTGCACGGGTATCAGATTCTTGGTGTGCTGCTCCACGCGGCAGCTGACATTGGCCACCACACGCGAGTCCTTGACTGTGGTACAGGTGACGTAGTGATGGTAACCGGGCTGATCCCGCACCACCAGCCAGGGCTGGCGTTCGCTGATCTCGTGCTGGCTGAACTTGAGCAGCTCCGTCTGTCTGAGTGGCAGTACGTACTTGTGCCGCTCCATGACGCCCTGCATGCCGCAGGCCATGAATATGCTGCGATAGCCATTTATAAAACCATGCTCATATAGCTGATGCAGTTGCTCCTGTGCAGTAATCACCGTATGCTGTGGCACTGCGATCTTCTGTGCCTCACAGCGCTGGAACAGTTGCAGGCAATCGTCCAGCTGCTGTGCCTCCTGTGCGCCGGGCACAAAGCTGGCACACCCGAGCAGCTCCAGATGTGGCTTGGCCAGTGCATCAAAGTACGCCGGGCTGGTGGCGCACACCGGCACATACACAGTGGGTCGCTCCTTGCGCACAATGTGACACAGCGCAGCTATGTATTGCTCCACATTGGAGCTGCTCGGCCGTGGCACCACATAGAACTTGTCCACGCTCGTCGAGAAGCGAGCTAATCCAAACAAACCCTCGAACTCAAAGACCACCACACGTGCTCCAGATCCATAAAAGTTACGTGCCATATGCAGCGTTTGTATCGTACTCCCGCCACTCAGAAGTACCGTCCGTTGACGCTGGCTGGGTGCCCCTGGCTGCTCCGGCTCATCGCCACTCAGTAGCCACTTGACCAGGCCGATGGGCACACGCAACACCTTCCAGAAGATCCACAGCAAGGCCGAGAGCCAAAAGCTGGGCGCCGCTATGGACAGTGGTATGTAGAGCATATAACGCAACAGCATCAATATCAAACGTGGTCCAAAGAGCAGCAGATTGGAGGAGGAGTGCTCATCCGTTGGAGTTGCTGTCTGGGCATGGGCACGCAATAGGTTCCCATCGGCGGTGCGTTGGCGTCGCAGCGTAATGAAGTGTTTATGGGGTGTCTTCTCATCCGTGTCGGACTCATCTTGGCTAGGGTGTTCCGGTATGCGATCGAGTGAGTTAATACGCCGGAATTTCGTCGGACGTGTGGCCAGTCGGAGTTGACGTGCGTGCTCCTGCCGCTGCAGTAGATCGTCCAGTGTTTGTGACATTTTTAACGCATACACGCACACATACACTCACGCACATACACAGTGTAGTTGTAGTTGTAGTAGTTGAACGCGTTCCGCTATTCGTAATCTCCCGTTTCGGACGTGCAATGCTGGCAAAATTCAAAATCGGACTAAAGCCCCGTTTAGGCTGAAGTTCTACTTAAAAACCTATGTAAAAAAAGAACCTATGTCTAGCCATTGCAATTTATAGTAGTATTATTGATAGCGACTGACACAACGGTACAAGTATTATACGTATTATTGCCTCAGCCCCTGTGTTGGTTGGTGATAAAGAGCGATACGGCTATACCTATGTGTAATCTACCTACTACAGAGCGCATTCGGATTATTATTATTTGTCTGGGTGTGCTCCGTTATTTTGCAAAGTAGAACGCACTGAGAGAAAATGTAGAGTCGTTTCTGACTCAAAAAATTCTTAAATTTGATAAGATTACAGTTCTGATAAGGGTATTTTGATTATGATAGTAATTTGGTATCTGGTTTAATAGGGAATCCCTATCCATATGACCCAATTACAGAAACCGAATAAGAGAGTGCTTATGTATTGTACTTAGTTTAGAATATTTGTTTAATATTTCATGAAATTCTAGTTACGGTCTAAAATTCCATGTATTTAGGTTTAGATAGTTTAAACTTCTGAAACATTTCTGGCATTTCAAAAACCAGTTTTCTTACTTTAAGGAAAATTAAACATTTCTTTCATATTGAAACCGTATTAAAAGCGTTAAATAAGTGCAATCTTATCAGTGCAAACTTATCATACCCTAAACTACACATTATTAATGAGGACATGAAATGAATGACGAAATTAAATGAATTAAACTCTTCTAAAATTAATGACATAAATATAATTATAATAAAAGTTAATAAAAAGTTAAAGTTGAATTCTGAAGTAATTGTCAGACACACCTTGATTTCTCTCAGTGCACGCAAACCATAAATCATTCACGCTGTCTTGTCTGGAAGCTGTTTGATTCCCCCAAGGTTTGGCACTGTTGCCATCGGCATATTGTGCACGTACTACCAATGGATCAGACATGCGAACACCCGTAACCGTAACCGTAGTCGTAACTTCTTGCAAAACTAAAAAACACAATTGGTGCAGAGCAATTATCAAGCTCTGTTAGTACTGCAAATATTATATTATATTCGCTGCATTCAATCAATCTATAGTCTCTATCGATTCTTGTTGTTGTGTACTTTGAGCCAAGCAGCTACAAACAAAATAACAAAAATTGTAAAATGAATAAGTTTACATTATATAGTAATAGGACTGATTCCCATTTCAATCAGCGTCTTGCAACATATTACGACGGATTCCGACTGCGACTGATAACACGCGTCTGACTCTGAACCCAACGATCATTAAGCAAGTCACACTAGCAACAATAACTAGTAACAACAATGACAAACTTATGCTTTAGAATAATCACACACCTACACAAAAATAATACGCATTATACTACAGACTATTTCATAAACAGAAAGTAAAAAAAATGTTGAAAAATGAGTAAATAATTACCTTAACCTTGCACATACATTAATGGACTTTAAACAGACAGAATAAATGCCGCCTTCGCCTCCCGCTAATAGATTGTTTATAGTTTAGTCTTATCAGACGTTCTATAGTATTCGTAATCCACATTTTTGCACCTTCATATCACAGGTTAACACCTATACACTGCAAAAATAACAAAATACTTAAAAATACCACTGCATCGTGATAAGAAATATTATTTTGAAAAATTTGTCTAAATTCCTTTATAATATATTTTTAAATATAGTATGTACATACTTATTCGGTTGTTGGGCGAGGGACCCACCTTTCCTAAGTGTTGTGTAACCAAATGTGCCTATGTATGCAATTCTGATAGGAATAATATGTATTTAGAAGACACCTATATAATATTCTGAATGAATGGTGATAACCTTCAGAGGCCTCTCCACAGAGCAAACTTTGCGAAAATTATATTATATTATACTTATTCGCAATACCATATTGAAACATGTGCCTGGAACCATTTGTATGTTCAGAGCTTTCTAATTAAATACAATGCAGTCACATGAGCTGTGTATTGCGATCTCTTTGCAATAGCTTTCACAATTTATATATTTTCAAAGAAATTTGTAGAAGCGTTTTAAAAATATTTAAAAAATGTTAAAGCATTATTCAAGAAATTAATAATAATAGTGCTACTGCTACCAAGACCCCTAGCACTTTATTGCTAATCCAAACTATACAAAGCCCGAATAGGAGTTAAAAATGTTTACCATTATTGCTTCAATAAAACTTGGATTCTTGAGATTTGTAAAGTTTGTAGCTTATAATTTTATCCCATTTTTTTATTATTAAATATAAATATAAGTATAATTATATTTAAAAAAAAGTATGCACATGCCTGCACTTAATTAAGTCCATTCCATCTGAGGGCAAAGTTCCTTTTCAATAGTATATCTTTGAGGAATGAATAGATAAGAATACGACAAATGATTTATGTATAAGAAAATAAAATAAAACCAGAAAATACTTACCTCATTATTTAAATATAAAACTGGACACTTGTACAGCGAATGAAAGAATTTTCTGAATTTTTTTAACTATATAAATTCTATTATAATATGCATTATTCAGCAATATCACTGAGAATAATTTCAGATTGTGCTGCATTATTTTCTGTTTATATATAAATTTAAATAAATCTATTATCACTCATGGCACAAATATGCCCTGTCATTCAAGTATAATAATATTTCCGTTTATATTTCAATATTTTGCAAATACTTTATTACGAAATCGACTTCTACATTGTGTAGAAAATTGTTTCCAAGTTGGGTGAATTCTACCCTCTTTTAATCGCCCCTTGGCAACTCCTAAATGATTAGCATAACGTGGCATGGTGGTTACATTTTTATAGAATCTAAAAAAGGAAGAATAAATAAAATAAAAAAGAAATAAATAAATGCAAATGAAAGGGGTAAGCCGCATTGACAAGAGCTCAACAATTTATGGCCGTACTCAGTTTGACTTATTAAACGCAGTTAGGCATGCAGACTGTGACCAACATAAGAGGTAGTTGGATGCTCCAGTAGACACAATCGCACACACACACACACACTCACAGGGGTACTCAAAGTTGTCTAATGTAGAGCGACAATCAAACAGGGAATAAATATATCCTGGAACGATTTGCATTTGTTGCTCTCTAGCACGCCAAACATAATTGTGACTTCTTCCCGGTACGCCTTTCGATGACTCGCAATCGCAATCAGTTTTATTTAATTTTTTCTAGGTTTTTTTGTTGTTTTTGGTTGCCCCTAGTTACGTGGAATTTGTTAATTCAATGTTTATTTTACCCTTACCCCAAGGGGCTATGCTAACGGCATACAATACCAGCGCCAATCGCTGCAGTTGTCTCCGCCGGATCGGGTAAGGACGCTCTCTTTGGCTTCCGTATGTAAACGGCCTCGCATATCCTTTGGAGCTCAGTCGTTGCTGTTCCACGGGCGCAGTCAGTTCAAAAACAAAAAAGAAAAAGGAAAGATTATTATAGTAGTACTCTGATTAGTAGTAAGCTAAATCCGACTCCGTGCCCAACTCCGACTCCGGCTTTGTTTCGCATGAGTGAACCATATTCATTGCGTATTTCCGCATTTCTCGCGAATTTGTGTCAATTGCCGTGACTCTTGACTTCAAGTGGTAGTGGAACTGTTGTGAGTTACCAAAATAGATGCAAAAAGAATACCAGAAACGGGCGTGGAGTGCTACCCATTGTGAGCCAAAGAGCTTACAGTAGTGTGTTCAAATAAACCATACGTTAACTTGATGAGTATTCCATTGAAGCTCAATCAGTTGACAACACTCGTATTGTGTGCTCTATTGTGTATTTGATAATAAGGATTCTCTGCCTAGTACTATTGGACTATAATCCAGTAAAGTAAGTTAAAATAACATTTTTTGTAAATTTATTTGAACTGATTTTTTTGGAATGCATATTTAAACCATACAGAAATGACCATAAATCTTTGCTATAATTTATATGCTACTTATGTACATACTAGTAAACTTACACTTATAAAAATTAAAAACAAATAGTTCTACAAAAAAGAGCACTCAAAGTAATACCGTTTGAATCAAGAATTTGAATTAGAATTTTCATGAAGTAGAATTTTGAAGCGAGTTCTATAGTGTAGAATTTTTTACTTTGATCAAGATATCTGGCTAATTTTATTAGACATTTGTGGGTAATAGGCAGCAGAAGGCGTGGTAAATCCTACAAGGAATATATTTTCTTGATCAGGACAACGACCTGAGCCGATATAGCCCTGTCTGTCTGTCCGTATGAACACATAGATCTCGTAAACTATAAGAGCTAGACACTTAATTCGTTTAAGAGCCTGTACTTTAAAAAAGTACAGAAGGGTCTATTAAGATTGTGTAACTCAGAAATGTATGTAACAGGCAGAAGGAGGCGTGGCAGACCCCACAAAGTGTATATATTCTTGATCAGAGCGACGAGCTGAGTCGATATAGCCATGTCCGTTGCCTGTCCGTATGAACACCTAAATCTTGTAAACTGTAAGAGCCAGAGACATCATATTTGGCAGTTAGATGCCAAATCAAATTAAGTGTTAGATGTTTGATACCCCCCCTCTCCCCCGCAAACTGCGAAATAATCTTATGATACCCTTTATCAGTGCTGTGAATTGTGGCTCAATCGGATAATAAACATCGGAGATATTCAAGTTTAAATTTTCCGTACTAAGCAAGAAAGTTTTCACTTTTCGTTCTTTGCTTGAATAAAGCGTAAGATGCATAAATGTTGGGCCTCATCTTCTCGATTGCATCCGACTGTAGCTTTCCATCCTCATTTTTTTTAAAAAGTTCACATCCTTTATCGTAAATAATTAAATATTCCTTTTAACAAAGGTATTTAGATTGCGTTTAACCTTCAGTAAAAGCTGAAAATGAAATCTACAGTTGGAATGCAAATGTGCTTATGACAATTTAACGATTATGTCTTTATGTCGACCTCAATCTGAGTAGGAACTAGGGAGCAGCAGTGACTGTGTTAGTCGTAAAAGTGGGTGTACCACTAAAATAGAAAGTAAACCCACATGGTAACAGACCTCAGATCATGGACAGTGCAAGTATTGTGGATTGCATGCTTAAGCATAACTATTTAAGATATGATTGTTCCTCCGACATGGAAAACTGGCTATTAATTCCTTGTTGCTGTCTATATAAATGAAGCGGAAATTCGTTTCATAGCATAAGGAGCACACAATTTAGAAGACGAATCCGTTTCGTGCCGAAAGAAGTTTCAACAGCGGAAGAAGAATAAAAAGAAAAACTAAACGGAAAAGAATTTCTTCTTCTGTTTTTTTTTTTTTTTGTTGCTTGTTTATTAATATAAATACGAGGACAACGGAATTATTATGCATGTTGTTGCTGGGGCTAGGAACTGCAAGGGTGTAGGCATGGGAGTGGGCCACCCGGTCTGATAAACACACCAACTGGCTGTCCTGGTGACAAACCGTGTCAGCCCAGGGATTGGGGAGACTATAATCGAAATTGTATTGTCAAGTGGGTGATGTTTCGCATAGAAATATCATTTACTAGATGATACAAAAAAAATATGGAAACGCGGGGGAGGAGAAGCTTGTTTATTTATGAGACCCAAGCATAATGTACTATATGAAAAAGAATTTCGCCTGGTGCAGCTGTCATGGCGACCGGATATGGAAATAGTCAGCACCATGTGCCCGCTATACTCTACGCCGTGTCTTCGCTCCGCAAACCGGAGTTAATAAATCAATTTGAACAAAGTTATCGAGCATTTAGGCGTAGGCGGCAAAGTTCTGGCAAAAGTTTTCATACACGCAAACCACAAAGCAATTTCCCTACCTCTACCCGCCCACTAACCCCCTCCACTTCTCTACCCCGCACAGATGCAAGCGTATCGCGATAACTTCAAGCAAACGCCTTGCCCAACGGCCGTCGACCTGCCTGGCCCGCCAGCTGGCCCATCATCCCAGCGCCTGCCCTTCTCACGCAATCGTGGGCGTGGCGAGCCCACCAACAACTTGAGTTCCAACCACAGCAACATCAACAACAACAACCATAACACTTCTGCTGGCGCCATCACACCCAGAATGATGAGTCCCGCTCCCGGCCCACCAGCGCCCACAGCGGACTGTGCGACCAATGCACTGTTGCGTCAGAACCAGGAGCTGCGCCAGCGCCTGGCTGATGAGTCGCACAGCTATCGCCGTCGCCTGGACACCTACAAGCAGGCACAGCACAATCAGGCCAATCTGGTCAGTCGTCTGCAGTCGAAGATTCAGCAGTACAGGCAACGCTGTAGTGATCTCGAGGAGCGCATGCATGACACTATCAAGCCAACGGCCACAACCACCACAGCGGCAACGGCGCCCTGCGTCCCAAAGCTAACGACGGGACCAACGGCTAACCAGGTGCTGGTGAGTATCACGTTCGGATTCCCAGTGTTCCATTCCACTATTCTCTTTCCCAACAGTGCTCCACCTCGTTGACTCTGGGCCAGAGCAGTTTGCCATGCAGCTCTTCGTTGGATTCGCCGCCGCCCAGCTGCAGTCGGGATTACCTCCTGGAGGATAGCAGCACTGAGCTATGCCGTAAGCTGGAGGACGAGCGGAATCGCTGTGAGCAGATTGTGGCCCAAAATAATGCGTTGCGTCAGCAGCTGGAGGAATCGAATCGCACCAATGAGGCGCTGACCAATGATTTGCAAAAGCTAACGAATGATTGGGCAAGCATGCGCGATGAGCTGCTGATCAAGGAGGATGAGTTCAAGGAGGAGGAGCAGGCTTTCAAGGACTACTACAACAGTGAGCATAATCGTCTGCTCAAGATGTGGCGTGAGGTGGTGTCGGTCAAGCGTGCCTTTAAGGATATGCAGAGTGCCATGAAGGCAGAGGTGACCAAAATGGGCCAGGAGATCAATTGTGTAAACAAGGACATCAATGGCACCAACTCCAGCGTGGCCTTCAATCTGCAGCAGGTCAAACGTGCCGCCGATGAGGAGTTGAAGCAATCACGTCGCAGCAACGATGAGCTGCAGGCACAGCTGGCCACACTCAAGGTGCAGTATGAGAGTGCCCGCCATGAGATCATGGAGCGTGATCAGCGACTGCTCGAGCTGATGAATCAGCTGAAAAAGCTCGAGGATCGTTGTGCTCAAGCTGAATCACAGGCAGCACTGGCCAATCGCTACAACGATGAAATCGAACGCCTAAACAATTCCATGCGAGAGATTGCTCAGGCCGTTGTACAAGATGCTGAGATCGCTGATCGCGAAGCGGCCGACGCTGAGGTCAACAGTGCCATGCAGCACATGCATTTGAGTCGTGATTCCGCTTCGGTAGCGGGTGGTGCTGCCGGCACCGGCGGCGGCAAATCGCCACGACGCAATTCAACACGCGCCTCACAAGCCTTCGCCGAGGGCACCATATCCGCCGTACAGGCGGCTCTCCATAAGTATCAACTGGCGCTGCATGATATGCAGGTGAAGTTCCAGCATAGCAGTGAAACCTTACGCAATACCCGCACTCAGCTGGACACCAGTGAGGGTACCAAACAGCTGCTGACCAGTAAGATGCAACAGCTCACCGAGAAAATGGATGCCAGCAATTCGAAGCTATCGGAACTGCTGCAGGAGCGGGAGAGCCTGCAGAAGACCCTAGACGATGTCCGGGTTCAGAAGCAACAATCGGAAATGGGGCGTGCCGATCTCAACAATGCGGTGAGTAGTGGGTGACCGAGTTGATAACAGGTGCCAGATAAGCCGGCAAAATATTATAATTAAATAAAATGCAAATACAAATAAACAATCTTCGGCTAGACAAACCAGTCGAACCGTGATTTTATTAAGATCACTCGATAGATTAAATAAATGGCATATGGGAAATTAAATTCCGGATCTGTTAGAGTTGCTGATGAAATGTGCAGTTCAAAGTGTTGCATAGGCAATTGTTATTAATTTGGGTTAGGGTTGATAGTAAATCGAAAACTTATTGCATTACTATATTTAAATGTAGAAGATATTACATTTTCCCCTAACCAGTTTTTAGCCATTATTCAAAATACATTCCCATCAGCAATTCATCAGATTAACTGTTTTTGTAGGACAATTTTGTAGAATTTATTTGCGTATAAAAAATACAACTTTGTTTCTGTTGAAATGAAAGATTTGTGTAGCCTAAAGGACATTACTTCGGGTTTTAAAACTCGACCATTTTTTGGTGCAATAAATTTCTAAAAAGTATTACTTTTTCTTTAAATTAAATGTAAAATTTCATTTCAATTACATTAGTGATTCAAATTTAATTTAATTTTATTATTTGCTTCCTTTGAAAAGTTCTCACATTTTCAACTGCATAATGTAGATTTCTACGATTTCTGATTGTTAATTATATAGGTATTACCATTTGTAGTATTACAGACGTTGCCAATTATTTGTTCCCTTTAAAAAATTGAGGTTATACATTTGCTCACAATAATTAACTCTTCACAAAATGGCAAAACACAAAATGGCGACGCATAAAAAGCGACTTTGTATGGAAAATTGTGTGCTATAATTAAATTTTCATTACCTAAACAATAACATTAAGTTATGTTTTGTTTAAAATATGAAAATTTACTAAATAATTAAAAAAAAATGCCAAAATAAAATAATATTTGATTACTTTAAATAAGATTCTAGAAAATTCTTGATAATACTGGAAATAGTTAGTATTTTATATAAGAAAATTGTAATTAAAGGCTATAATTGATGTGTCTATTTGATTGAAGGCTAAATATAGGCCATAGTTAAAAAATAGTCAGATTAGCCGTGGAAATGAATACATTATTTTCCAGGTTTGTTACCAAGACAGATTAGATTTATTATTGTTATTCTGAATGTACACAGTATAATTCAACTATTTGATTGACTTGACTTTGATTGAGTCATCTAGGCATATCCAGTAACATTTATGGTATATTTCAGTTTGAAAATCTTAGTGGAGATTTCGAGAAGCTGCAGCTAAACTATGGCAAACTGCAGAAGCGCATTGATTCCATGGAGGAGGATAAGAAAGCTGTGGAGCTGGAAATACAACGCATACTCAAGGACAAGAATATAACGGAATTGAATTTAAGGTAGGTTTGAGGTATACAAAGGTGCAGATAAAGCCTAATCCGAAACTACATTCATATAGATCGGAGGAGGATCGCAGCAGTCGCTTGCGAGAGGAGACCATATCACTACGTGAAGAACTGAATCGTGTCAGTCTGAATAGAGATCTCTTGGAGCAACAGCGCATTGAATCTGATAATCTGATCGGTTTGCTGGAGAAGCAAAAGTCAGATCTGGAGTACGATCTGGACAAGCTGTTGCTGGACAAATGCGACCTGCAGGAGAAACATGAGAAACTATCAAGTAATAACTGCTCTACCAGTGATGAGCTCAAATCCGTGCAGACCTGCCTGATGGAAGCCCAAGAGGAGCGCAAGAAACTGCGCGTACAGGTCGCAGATCTGGCCAATGAAATTGGTGAACTCAAGAAGGAGCTGGCTGTGCTGGACAAGGCAAGACTTGAGCTCGAAACGGACAATCTGTCCTACAGCGAGAAGCTTAAGTGTTTGCAACTGGAGAAGGAGAAGATTCTCCAGGATTTGGCCTGTATGACGCGGGAGAAGTGTGACATCCATAACCAACTGACGGCCACATGTCGCAAGAAGGAAGCCATCAACGAGGAGCTGATGCGCACACGCCAGCGTCTGGAACAGACCACAGAGACCAACAATCGCCTGAATCGCAACATCGAGGAAATGGTCAAAGATGTGGAGGAGAAGCAAGTGGTCATTGATCTGCACGAGAAGGACACGCATCGTTTGAATGAGCTACTGGCGGCACTTCGCTCCGAAAAGGAATCCCTGGAGACGGTTCTCTTCGACACGAACACCACCCTTGAGGCGGTGGAGGAGAAGCGCAGCCAACTGGAACGTGATCTACAGGAGGCACTGGTGCGTGAGGAGTCGCTCAAGAATCATGTGGCACGTTTGCAAAAGGATCTGGAGATGTGCCAGCGCAAGGCACAAGAGACCAAGACGCAACTGCTGAATGCAGCACGAGCAGCCGAGAGTGACTTCAATCAGAAGATTGCCGGACTTCAAGCTGCCGCCGAAGATGCTGCCAAGCGTCACGGGGATGAGGTGCTGCAGCTGCGTAACGCTCTAGAGAAACGCATGCAACAGGCACTGCAAGCCCTCCAAACCGCAAAGGATGATGAGATCGACAAGCTACAGGAACGTCTGGCCACGCTTCAGGCTCACATCGAGAGCCTTGTCCAACAGCATGAAGAGACACTTATCCGGGCCGAGAATGAGAAGCAACAGGCCCTGCTCATGGCACATCGCGACAAGCAGGCGGTGGCCGAGCGTCTGGAGGCCATCTCCAGGGATCTGAAGACCGAACAGGAGGCACTCGATCGCAGCAAACGGGAGGCCAATGCCCGTGATGACAAACAGCGGGCAGCCATTGCCCAGCTCAAGGATGAAATGGTGCACATGCGCACCAAGGAGGAGGAGCACAAGTAGGTATTCGATTTACCCACAGGGTACAGGGTTTAATGTCTCTTCTGGTGCTTAGAATCAAGCTGGAGGAGTGCATTCGCAGGCAGGAGCTGCAGCTGAGTAGCTTGCGAGAGGAACGCGATACGTTATGCCGCATGAGCGAGGAGTTCAAGATGGAGATACGGCTCAAGGAGGATAAAATGGAGGGCACCAACAATGAGCTGCAGGATGCGCTGCGCAAGACCAAAGAAGGTAAGCAAGATTCCCAAATTATCTACATTTTCTATGACTTCGGTGTCTCCATTCACAGGCGAGGGCTATATCGACAGCCTGCGCAAGGAGCTCACCGATAGCCGGCGTCAGCTGGCGGACAGCAATATCGAGAGGGACAAGTACTCCACCAGCAACAAGGAGCTGCGCGATCATGTGAAGCGCGTGGAGAGCGCTAAGCGGGAGCAGGCACGTGCCATTGAGGAGGCACTGCAGAAGATCAGCAATCTCGAGGAGACCAGGAATGTGCTGGAGAACGAACGTACGCGTCTCAGCACCATTCTCAAGGAGACGGAGAATAACTTTACCAAGACAACGCAGGAGCTGAACTCCACCAAGTCCACGCTGCACAAGACCCAGTTGGAGTTTGCCCAGAAGGATGAGGGCGGCAAGGAGCTGCAGAATAAGTTGGCAGCTGAAACCGAACTGAAGGAACGGGCCCAGCAGGAGCTCTGCCAGATTAAGAAGCAACTCTCCGATCTGGAATCAAATCTGTGCGCCACACGTCAGGAGCTGGGCAGAGCACGGTGTCACAACAACCAGGAGGAGCATCGCTTCCATGCACGCGAACAAGAGCTAGCCACCCGCATGGAGGAGGCACGTGGACGCGAGAAGCGTCTGGAGGATCAGAAGCACAATCTGGAGGTGTGCTTGGCCGATGCCACACAGCAGATCCAGGAGCTGAAGGCACGTCTGGGCGGCGCCGAGGGTCGCATCAGGGCACTGGATGAGCAGTTGGCCTGTCTGGAGCTGCACAAGCGTGACACTGAGCAGAAGTTGAGCTCCGTGGTGCACACGCTCCGACGCATTGCTGGCATCCAGGTGGATGGCAGTGTCAATCTGTCCCATCGCCTGCTGAGTCCATCCCGTCGATTCAGTCCTTCGCGCAGCGTAGAGTACGACAATCGCAGCACATCCCAATGCCCCGATGCACCCATCGATGTCGATCCGGATCTGATACGGAAGGGCGTACGCAACCTAATGCATCAGGTGGCCCAGTTGGAGCGCGAGAAGGATGACTACAAGTCGCAGCTGGGAGCCGCCAAGAAGCAGCTCCAGGATGCCGCCGAGCAGCAGCTGCGCTGTGACGCCAAGCTGGGCAAGCTGCAGGCCATGTTACGCAATCTGCAGGAGGAGAAGAGCAACTTGGAGACGGATCGTAAGATGAAAATCTCTGCGCTCAATGCCCTCGACGAGAAGCTCAAGCAGCGCACCGATGAGTGCCAGATGCTGCGCGAGCGTCTGGCCCAGACCGAGATGCAGCTGGTTGCCACCTCCGAAGAGAATGCCCAGAACGAAGAGCGCCTGGAGAAGTGTCGCCAACAGTGCGCCAAGCTGGAGAACGAGAAGCGCATACTGCAGGAGGAACTGGCCAAGGTGGAGGGACGAGCCAGCAAATTGGATCTGCAGCGTGTCGCCATGGAGGGTGATCTGACGCGGCTGCAAATGGCACTGCAGGAGAAGGATTGCCACATACGGCAAGTGACCGAGCGTCTGGACAATCAGACGCGTGCCATGGCCCAGCTGGAGGATCGTTGTACTTCGCTCAAGACCACAGTGGATCAGCTTAAGGAGCGTCTGCAGAAGTCCGCCGTCACCGAGACGCAACTACATGGCGAGATCAGGACACTGCAGAAGGAGCTCTCCGAGCAGGGACACTGCTCCCAGGCCAACGAGGATAAGCTCAAGTTGCTGCAGAAGACACTACAAACGGCGGAGAATGAGAAGCGTATTCTCTCCGAGCGCCTGGACAGCACCCAAACGAATCTCAACGAGCTGCGACGTAGCCAGCAGGCACAGCTCGATGGCAATCAGCGACTACAGGAGCAGGTCACAGATCTCGAGGTGCAGCGCTCGGCATTGGAATCGCAGTTGCGCATAGCTAAGTGGAACCAGGAGAGTGGCGACAAGGGGATGACCAATGGCAATGGCGGCGGCGGCGGCAGTCGCGAGGAGGAGGAGCTCAGTCGCCAGCTGAAGTCATCGCAGCGCGAGAAGTCGGAGCTGCGTAGCAAATTGCAAACGCTGCAGGACAAGGTGAAGCAGCTGGAGACCGATCGCAAGAGCAAATTTTCTGGTGGTAATGCCTACGATCGTGCCGAGAAATCCAACTCGTACTTTGGAGGTGGTGGTGGTGGGGATGCTGGTGAATTCGATTCCAATCGCTATGATAATGGTGGCAGCTATAGCTGCGGCCTGGATCACAGCATTATTGAGCAGGAGACACGCGATCTGCGCCTGAAGGTGCGCCGCCTGGAGACTCTGCTGGCCGAGAAGGAATCGGAACTGGCACGCTGCAAGGCACGCATGCATGACAGTACCAAATGTTCGGATGGCATGGATGCTGATCGCTATCGCAGTGCCCAGATGCATGCTGAGAAGGTGCTCGATGCCCGCGAGCAGTCGCACAAACAGCAGGTGTTGCGCCTGGAGAATCAGGTGAGTCACTTGCACCACTTATGAGTGTAAGCTCGTGTCTAAGCTGCATGCTCTATCATTGTAGATTTCCATGCTGCGCGAGCAGCTGGCACAGGAGGCCAAGCGCCGTCAGCAGTATGTCCTGCGCAGCTCCAAGGCCAACCGAGAGATGCAGCATCTACGCAGCACATTGGGTGACTCGCTGCGCAATGTGTCCCAGCACCCAGTCGATACACACTTGCTGGAGAGTGAAAGCAGACGGTGAGTAGTAAGATCACCCATAGCTCATAGTAGCATACTCCTTAAACCTCCAAGTTAGATCCTAGATCCTGCAATTTGTATAGCATACATTTTGGGGTAACTAACAATTGGGAAAATTCCATATTTCCATCATTTCAGCTTGGACTCGGCGGTATCGATGAGCCTGCCACCTTCATCATGTCGCGACTATGATCGTGATTAGACACTGTCACTGGGAGGAATGTGCAATCACGTTGTCATCTGGTAACTTGATCCCGCCAAGACGTAACGTTAACTGCCAGCTTAATGGCTCACACAAGTGCATTTATTTTCGGCAATATACTATACTATATTTAAGCTAGGCGCTTCTTAGTCGCTCTTTGTGTTTAACAAACAACAAAAAAAAAAAAGGAAACCAACTGCATTCATAACAATTGAAGAGCATCGAGTAACATTGAAGCTGTTCCTTGTCTAAGCTTGTTAGACAATCGAATATAGTGCGCTCGCATCCCATAATTGAGTTAATCAAATGGACATCATTTACACACCCAAACACACACACACACACAACGGAAGCACAACATATGCAATAATCGTATTGAATCATACATTAAAGGGTCACAAGTTCCGCTACTCCTTGAAAGGCAGGAGTGCACAGAACTACATACATACTCGTATTATCTATATCATATATGAGCTATAGCAAACTGTCACACAATTATTATTATTATTAACATACAACAATGCATTTATAGCCGGCACATTATGACACCCAAAACAATACATTTTTAGCATTAATATTCCTAAAAAATACATGATGTGTGTTCAACCAAACCAACTGCATGTTTTATAAATTATATACATGAGAATAAACACAACCTATAACACTTGATAACTAGGTCTGATTTATCATAAATCTATTTAGCTTTCAGCAGTTTCTCCAGACAATCGACGACGATTTTCATATTGGCTTTTTGTGCGCTTAATTTGGCTACTTCTCCGGCAATGGCAAATAGAGCTTTGGTCTTTCCCTTTCGGTATTGCTGTACCGCCTTGGGTTGATTGGTAATGGCCTGCTGGCAAAAGTCTTCAATCGTTGCTAGCTCACATATCTGCTGTAGATTGTGCTCTACAACAAGCTGTAGTGGTACAGTTTGATATTAGTTCCAGATTATTTAAGGTACCCAAAGCAATCTTACCTGACTAACATCACTCTTGGGATTTTCATGCAAAAGCTGTACGAGTTGTCGGGCAGCTTGCAAATTTATTTCTTCTGCGTGCAGAGAATTGAGCACATCTTTCAGGGCACTGGCGCTTATAGCACTAAAAAGATGCAACAATGAATAACAGGTATTCAAAAATAGTCCTCTAACCTACCAATGCTCTACATCTAAGTTTAGCTTATTACAGTAAGTCAGCAAGTCGTTAATAAGAAAGTTGGTTATCACTTTGGTCGGCATACCAGGCAGACTCTTTGTGGTGTTGATGAAATGCTCCAACAGCGTAGGTTCATTCTACAAGTGATTGAAATAAAATGTCAAACAATTATCATTAAGTTAATAGATTCAACTAACCACTAATATAATGGCTATCTCAGGATTCAGCTTGTAATGCTCTACTAGCCGCTGGCGCGTATGCTCGGGCAGTTCTGGTATTTCCTCACTCAGTGCAGCCACAGATATTAAATCTGGAGTTGAGCGGGAGCCTGGCTTAAGATTTAAATGCAAAGGTGGTAAATTTGGCTCGGGCATGAAGCGATAATCCTGCAGCACTTCCTTGTCACGCATGGCAACGGTGCGTCTATGCTCTGCATCCCAGGATCGTGTCTCATTTGTCACCACGCCGCCCTCAGCGACGAGCTCCAATTGACGATTGATTTCGAACGTGATGGCCTGGGAAATGCTACGCACTGAGCCAATGTTTTTAACCTCAGTTCGCACACCCAGCGGTTCACCTTCCTGGTGTATAGATATATTGGCGTCCACACGAAGTGCACCCTCTAAAAAATGCAAACACTTTAAAATAGTATTACAAACAGTTTTGCACAAAAAAGACAGTACCTTCCATTTTGCAGCTGCAGGTTTGTAATCTTCTTAATATTAGCATCAGCTCCTTGACTAAAGATGCTGCCTCTTCGCCAGTTTCCAAATCTGGTGCAAAGACCAGCTCCATCAGAGGCAGACCAGCACGATTAAGATCGACTAAACTTCTTTTTAGGTAGTCATCATGCAAGGATTTGCCACTGTCCTGTTCCAATTGCAATTGCAACAGATTCGCAGACTTGTAATAAACCTTTTTGCCTGGGGTGATGACTGGGAATGTCATTAGACCATTGTTAGCTAGGGCTGAGCGTTGTTGTGTAATCTGATACCCATTCTACGTGAATGGAGAGCTTTGTATTAATGCATGAGGAACAGGGAAACTCTAGCCTAATTGTACCTACTGGCAAATCGGCATAGAAGTAGTGCTTGCGATCGAACATGGACACCTCGTTTACACGGCAACCAAGTGCCAAGGCTGTTTTGATGCCGGATTCAACGCATTTTCGATTGAGTATCTGGTTTAGAGAATTCTTTATTAATATGATATATCTTTTTTTGTGTATTTTAACTTACCGGCAGTGTCCCTGGTATTGAAGCATCAAAGTATGCCACGGATGTGTTTAGTGGTGCTCCAAAACTTGTGCCGCTGCCTGAAAATAATTTGGAGGCACTCGATATTTGGGCGTGCACTTCCAGACCAACGACGCTTCTCCACTTGCTACGAAATACACACCATATGTAGAAGGAGCATTATAGTATCACATGGTTTCTATTACCGATTCGGGGCATTGGCCAATTTGGGCTGCGTTGCCAGCCGACGCACTATAATGGAATTTCTCATTTTTCTTTACCGGCTGATCTGAGCTATGTAACAGCTGCGAATAAATCAATCGGCTGTTCCCAATTTGAATTATCCGGAAAAATAATAAATTAGTTTTA
This sequence comes from Liodrosophila aerea, assembly GCA_035045005.1. NCBI lineage: Eukaryota > Metazoa > Arthropoda > Insecta > Diptera > Drosophilidae > Liodrosophila > Liodrosophila aerea. Next base: position 2,041,622 of record JAWNNL010000753.1, read on the forward strand.
CAGCATTATTCGATCTAGTATATATGTAGAAGTAATTGCATTTTTTTCTATTTATTTAATCACTTTAGTTTCATTAAAGTTATTTATTAGAGTTAATAATAACACGGTAAGCCATACCTCCTCCATATGAGGCGAAGCACAGCTGTTCTCATCTCTCGTGTCACGCAATAGCCGTTCAGTACCGATGCCGATAGGGAAGTGGGTTGCCACTTAAAATTTTTAGGTGCAGCATATATGTATGAAAACCAAAAAGTCTAATGGCAAGAAAACCAATAAAAACAAAAATTGAAAAATAATAATAGCACATATGTTCTCGAACACATGAAGTTCCTGTGCAACTTGCCAGTGAACCAAAGCAATAGCTTTGTACAACACTGTTTACGAGGCGCCAATTACAGAAAGAAGAATGCCATTGCCAACACAAAATAAAAGCACAAAATTTGGCGCAAAAACGCCAAGTGTGGCAACCATGGCTCCCATGGAACATTTTACTGCTAATCTAATGTAAAAACGCGAAATTAACCTTTATAGAAAAAAACATGTGAAAAAAGATGAAACTAGCAGTGGTAAGTACAGCTATTGAAACCACTAAGAATCAAATGAAATTTTCAACGGTGCACCGACCAATAAATAATTGCGTTCGGAAACTTATTGGCAAATCAGTTGACAACAACGACAACGACGAAGAAGAGAGCAAAAAGCAGCACACGCAGCAGCGCAGCAAACAGTAAAAAACAACCCGACCAAGAGACAACGACAACTTCGACGACTACGACGACGGCTAAATAGTTCTTGGAGTGCTTGGCACTGCCACACTGCGATTGACACTGCCACTGCCACTGCCAGAGTGCAGCTACAGCTGGAACAGAGGAGAAGTAGGTGTTGGTGATAATTGCATTGCAGGTGGAGTGGCGGTTAGGCGGATACTCAGCAGCAGATGTAGGAGGAAAAATCAATCAAATACAACCACATGCTCCGGTATAATTAAGGATTAGAGACAACAACAAAATGGACATCGATCGCATCTTTAACGATTTGGAGTCAAATCAAACGCACGAAAATGAGGAGGCAAAACAGAAACTTGTTGAACTTTTGACCCAGAGTAAGTGCCGATCAATTTGGTTGGTTGCCATTGCCATGACTTAAACTTAACCTTAAAATAATCTCTTAGCTAAGGAACCGTGGCCAGTACGCTATATGCTCGACTACTACATTAAAACTGGTTCGTTGCGAATAATGGAGGTGCTGGTGAAGGCACAGGCACCGCACGATGGCTATATATTCGATCGCTTGGATGACTGGTTGAAGCAGCAACAGCACCGCATTCAAGCACTGAATGTGTTCTGTTTCATTGTGCGACGTCATCCCACCTGGTTGCACAAGATCGAAAAGCATCGTCTTATCAAAAGCGTATTCAAACTGCTCACGGTAAGTTCGCATAGAAATGTCATTTATCCTAATCACATCTATCTGCAATATCCTTGCAGCACGAAAAGGACATTGTGCCACTAATGAGCGCTCTGCTGTGCATTATAACACTGCTACCGATTATACCGAACTCGGTGCCGAACTTTCTTAACGATCTATTCGAGGTCTTTGGGCACTTGGCCTCGTGGAAATTGCAGAACGTGAACGTGCCGGATGAGAAGCTTGTCCACTTGCAGTTAGGATTACAGATGCTGTTCCATAGATTGTACGGCATGTATCCATGTAATTTTCTTGGCTACCTGTCGGACTTCATCAAAAAGGACAAGGGTGGCGGTGGCATCTTCCAGCATACGATTAAGCCATTACTAGATACGGTGCGCGTGCATCCAATGTTGTTAACGGCCACCACCGAAACGGAGGTGAGCAATACACGTTGGAAGGAAATGGAACCGCACGATGTGGTCATGGAATGTGCTCATCTCTCGCTACCCGTGCTGCATCCGGACGCCAGCAACGATGACATCACATCTGCCTATACCTGCGGCACACCGAGCTACAGTCGCATGACATCGGTCACATCCACCAGCGAAACTTACAACAACAGCAGTTATCAGCTGCGGCACTTGCATCCAATCAAACGCTTCGAGTCTGTGCCGGCTGAAAGCAGCAATGCTCCCATATGGAGTCCACATACTGAAATTGCCGCTGCCAGCAGTAGTACGGCCATACCATTGACTCCCACAGCTCCGTACATATTGCCGCTACAGCCATCTAGTAGTAATGTTCAGCTGCTTGGTGTGACGGGGTCTTCGCCGCCGGAGGCTGCCGTGGAAGCCACACCCGAAACGACACCTATGAAGGATTTGCGCGACTTGAAGCAGCAGTCACAGCACCAAGTGCCCAACTCTCATGCAGTGCGTGCCATCTTTGCCAGCAGTCAGCCATCATCTCCAATGCGCAAAGAGCAACAGAACCAATTCCATTTTCCGGATATCAGCAGCAGCAGTGCCAAAGTACCCGAGGAGCCCATGTCGGAGCAGTTCATACGTGTCCCCATGCATCCCAGCTATGAGCGACGAGTGCATCAGGACAGGCAGATAGTACATACCGAACTGCCCGAGCTACACTCCGAGGCTCTGCTGACTGCCACGCTGTGCACGACTGGCCCAAATGCTGTGCCCACCACGCTGCTCACCATGGAGACCAAGGAGCTGAGGAGCACAGTCTGTGGCGAGTGCAACGAGTCAGATGGCAGACTGTGTAGCGTTGGCGGTCTGCACATGCCCACCAGCCGCTCCATGCAACTGTTGGCAAAGGGCGTCAAGCGGCGTTCTCGGATGACCAGCTTATGTTACAACGAGAGCAGCAGCTATAGTGGTGTAGGTGGAGCATGGCCTAGCAGTGGCAGCAGCTCGGGAGCCAAAAAAATCACATTGAGTGGCGTTGGTAACCAAATGCGTCGCACCAAATCCTGCTCAGCTCTGTTTAATCTGAAGCGGGAGCTTCAACGCGACGATGAAGATGACGAGGCTGATTGTCCCAGTCAGCGGCAGGAGAATGGGCATCATCAAACACAAAAGACTGGACAGGCTGGGCTAGGCAGCCGATTGCAGCGCAGTGGCCGCATATTGGCCTTGGCAGCGGGCAAGGGATTAGGGGGGCCCAGTTGTGCAAATGCAGGCACCCAAACGCTGGAGGTGCTCCCGCCACATTACGAGGATTCGCTGTTTGAGCTACTCTTCGAGTGCAAGGAGCAGCGCAACAAGTATGAGCGCAATCAATTGTATCCGCAGGACATACTCGATCAATACATCATGCTTTCCATACATGCGAAGGAGAGCAGTGAAGTGTCCGGCAATCTCAATATGACCATCTCATCGCTACAGGAACAGTGCCAGTTGATGTGCCTGCAATTGCAATACGAAAGCTATCGTCGTGGCATTCATGCCGAACGCAATCGTCGACTGATGGGACGCAGCCGGGATAAACGCAGCCTGGAGATGGAACGTGATCGTCTGCGGGAACAGCTTAAGAACTTTGATGTGAAGAACCAGGATCTCGCTCGTAAAATGGACAAAGCCATACAATTATCCAATGAACGCCAGAGTAGTTACAACGATGAACTCACCGATCTAAGGTGCAAGTATCAGCACGAACTGGAGCAGAATCGTTGTCTGCGGCAGGCAAACGACGATCTGCAGACGCGCCTCAACACCGAGATGTCACAGCGCAAGGAGATAAACTATGAGCTAGAATCGCTACATGGCCAGATCTTTACCATGAGCACAGAACTGCAGCGCGCTCAACAGCAGGCGGAGCAGGGGCAACAGTTTAAACAGGAATTGGCACGCCTCGAGGCCGAATTCATCATCATGGGCGAGGTGCAAGTGCGCTGTCGGGATCGTCTTGCTGAAATTGACAATTATCGCGCTCGCGACGAGGAGTTGCAAATGCTGCAGGAGAGCTACAACGCCGAGCTTAAGGGTAAGTAAATTTTTTAACTGGAAATTCATTGTATAGAATGATTATATTTTAGAGCTGAAGCACAACCTGGACGATAAGACATCGCTGCTAGAGAGCACAAGGCATAAGATAAGCGAACAGCAAGCCCAGTTGGTCAATAGCGAGAAAGTCATCACGGAACAGAAGCGTCTGTTGCGTACTGTCAAGGATGAATACGAGGAAATGTTCAGGGTAGGTTGAAATCTAGCAAATTTAATTACAATCTCCCAACTACAATCCACATATTCCACTTGCAGGCGGTCAACAAAAAGTATGATATCCAGAAGAAAATCATCGTACACATGGAAGAGAAGCTCATGATGTCGCTGCAGCATCCACAGGGTGCTGTTGGCCACAACACCTGCTCACCGGATACTGATCGAACTGGTAAGCATATATTAGCTAATCTCAGAATAACCATACATTATCATTTGTCTTATTTACAGACATTGCCTCATCAATGGAACGCAACTCACCGCTGTCCACGTCGCTGGCATCGAGCGAAAGCCTTTCAGCCAGTCTGCGCTCGACGGAGCTGAAAAATCTGCAACAGTTGTTAGAGACGCCGTCGATTCCGGAAGTGCTGAGCAGCATGGCCAGCGGTTCAGGTGGAGCATCTGGGTCTACGGCTGGCATTAGCACGGGTATTTCATATGATGATAACGCCCGTATGCCGGCAATTGATTTGGCCTCATCGGCTGGCACAGCAAGCGCCATAAATATAATGCAGACAACACAAGATTTTGACCTGCCTACCACGTCTAATCACACACATACCCACCCATTTACACATATAAATCTACAACAACAACAGCAACAACAGGAGCAGCAGCCAGGAACATCGCACAGTCAGCAAAATATGCGTTTGTAATAAAAAAGCTACAAAAAATCAGAAAAAAAAGTACACAAGGCTGTCAATTATAAAAGGAAGAAATGATCGTTGAAAAAAGAAAACAAATCATCCCTTCAGATTAAAAATATGTATTAACAACCACAGAAAAAAGCTGCAGAAATTGCTGGACTCATCTTCCCCAATTTTCCTTTTGTCTCTAGAAATTTTGTTCGGGGTTTACGCATTCAGTTAAAAACTGCAACTCAAGTCTAATATAAACACAGACTTCACACAATAATTATACGTAGCTATTAAAAACGTTCTGAAATTTTAACTTGTTGGCACATTGCAATGTCTTTTGTCGTATAAATTTGTACAAAAAAAAATAAGAAAAAAGAATAAAACGAACCTAGATTTTGATATGATAAACTATAGAAATGAAAATGATTAAAGCGCATCTAATAATTTTATAATAAACAATCGAACATGCTAGATTAAACGTGTTTTTATTGAATATTGCAAATTGCGGAGTTACGCAACAGCTGCTTTGCCTCATGGCGCACAAATTCAAACAGCAGTTTTGCGCAACAGTTGGCGTAGCATTGCCAACATCGATAACGAAATCCTGTTCGAACAGCTGTGTTGTGCAGTGCTGCCATCTAGAGGAAATATAACCGTTTGCAAAAGAGCCAGCGCTTAAAAAAAAAAATTAGAATGTCTGAATATTTCAATTATTTAAACAATAATTGAAGTGTGTTCATTATTTTCAATTTTCAGCTATTGCAATTTCATCTGCAAATAATTGAGAGTGTGGCAACGCTCACCAAACAGCTGATGGCTTGCGAATCGAAGTAAGAACAAGAGCAAAGCAACAATAAGAAAACGCCTATAAAAATAAATAAAAAATGTTTTCACAATATATGGAAGAGTTTGAACAGGTAGTCCAAGGGTTAAAATAACATTATAAACTTTTAACATAAATAATTTGCTGTTTTTAGGAGCCCTTTGAGGTCGGCGAGTTCATTGAACGTCTCACCTGGCGCACCAACAATGAACTTCAGAACAGCGAAGACTTCAATCCGGTGGCCCTGCATGACACGTTCATACAAACGATTAAGGATCTCAAAATACTACAAGAGAAGCAACAAAGCAAATGCGAACGCCTGGAGGAATCATTGCGACAAGAACAGGATTCGCATGCCGCAAAAATTACCAAGCTGCAGGAGCGTCATCAAACTGCCATCGACTGGTTTGGCCAGCTGGATGAAAAGATAAATTCGGTTGCCGGGAAAATCATGCATCTGGGCGAGCAGCTAGAAAATGTAAACACGCCGCGCAGTCGTTCAGTGGAGGCACAGAAATTGCTCAGCTACATGTCCGAATTTCTAATGGCTGGTCCGGTCATAGTGAATGATATATTCACAGATCCATTTCGTCTCAGTGAAGCTGCCGATGTTATACAGAAGTTGTATGCAATTTCGCAGGATTTGCCACCAGGTAATTTCGCTGAGTCCAAGCGGAAGATTGAGAAGAAATATGATGAAGTGGAGCGTCGACTAATTGAAGAGTTTGCTACCGCTCAAAAGAGTGAAGACATTGAACGAATGAAGATGTTAGCACAAATCTTATCGCAATTCAAGGGGTACACTCAGTGTGTAGATGCGTACATTGAACAAAGTCAAATGCAGCCGTACAGTGGCAAAGATATATTCATTGGTATCGTGCCCATGTGCAAGCATCACTATGAGATTATCAAGAAGGTCTTTGCCAATCCTCAGCAGGTCATGTCCAAGTTCATTCTGAACATTTACCAGTTGAAACTGCATCAGTACGCAATGACCAAGCTGGATGACAAAAAAGACGAGGAAAAGTATCTGCGAACACTCTACGAACTTTACTCACGGTTTGTTCAAATATCAATCTTTATATATCACATGTGTATAATTTTGTGTTATTATTTTAGCACATTGAAGTTATCGAGTGATCTGCAGGTATACATGTCAACCATTGATGATGATCTGTTGCAAAAGCTAACACAACAGATTTTTGTGAAAAATCTTGCTGGTTATGCGGAAATTGAGATTAGGTGTCTTACTGCCAAATGCTCCTCGGAGCTGGAGAAATTCTATGCTGGTAAAAAGCATCAGAAAACCCAAACCACAAAAGGTTTTCGCCGCAACATGGAGGTTCTGATTGCCACACGGGCTAACATTAACATTGCTGCCGTTGAGGATTATGGCGGTGAAACGTTTCTTTCTGAGGAATTGGCCATAAATATGCTGCAAGAGGCAAAGGCATCGCTCAAGCGTTGCAGGCTCCTCTCCAACGAAACAGAGCTACCAGGCAATGCCATCAAGTTGAACGACATACTGCTACGATTTCTAATGCATGAGCATGTCGACTATGCCTTGGAGCTGGGTCTACAGGCAGTGCCACTAGCAGAGGGCAAAATATTCCCACAATTATATTTCTTTGATGTGGTCCAAAAGACGAATATCATCGTGCATTTGCTGGACAAATTGTGCAATACATCGGTTATACCCTGCGTGAGGTAACAGCAGAAGGTCAGACATATTGTAAACATCTATTTAAGCTGTTTTATTATTGCAGTAATACACCAAAATATTCAGACTATGTGTTCAAGAAGCGCATCTTGATGGAACAAATTGAAACGAAGCTGGATCAGGGCTTGGATCGTTCCATTAGTGCAGTTATTGGCTGGGTTAAGGTATATCTGCAGTACGAGCAGAAAAAGACGGACTACAAACCCGAAACTGATGTGGACACTATATCGTCCGCTGTAAGAAATTGTTTACTTCTTATTTTTATTTCAATTTTTGTAAATGTCTTGCCATGTGTATTATATTTCAGGCCTGTCTGCAAGTGGTGCAGAATCTCCAGCCAGTTATTGTGCAGATAAAGAAATGCGTTGACGGCGAGAATTTGCAAAATGTATTGACAGAGTTCGGAACACGACTCCATCGCATCATTTATGATCATTTGCAAACGATGCAATTCAACACCGCGGGCGCCATGTGTGCCATTTGTGATGTCAACGAATATCGCAAGTGCATACGCGAACTGGAAAGTCCGTTAGTGACTCAGCTCTTTGATATATTGCATGCCCTCTGCAATCTACTCTTGGTGAAGCCCCAAAACCTGCAAGAGGTTTGCACAGGTGATACGCTGGTACGTTGATTTATATGATTATCCTTTCAGCTGTATTACTATCTCGTGTGCTTTCAGAATTATCTGGACAAGTCTGTAGTCCGTCAATTCATCCAACTACGCGCCGATTTCCGCAACATTAAGAACACCAACTATCTGAAGGGGATCATCGAATAGAGAGAAGATAGCGCCACACAAGTGCTGAGTCACATTCCCACTAAAAATACCCGAAATCAATTTACTTTTTATGTACTAATTTATACTTATCGTGTGGTATTATAGTATTTGATTTGATACTACGCTTCATGTTTCAACTTTCAATTAAACTCAAGTGCTGCAGGTTTTTTATCTATAAATGAGACATCATTTTCATTATTTATGTGCCAAATAGTGGGGACAACCCAAAAGCTTGGTATTGGTCGGACGACGTCTTTTTCCTTTATCAGTAGTCCGGCTGCATTAACCGACCTACCCCCTTTCAGCTGTTGTCTATAAATCAAAGTTTATTGTTTAAGTATACACAAATTATCATTTTCGCACAGTTAAGCGGGCGCTACTGCCATTGTATATAGGCTACCGATTATCAATATGTCTTCGGCATACCGTACTGTTAAATTAAATATCAGTCATCGCGTAGCCGTGGAATCAGGCGAAACATACCAATACGGCCAACGACCGTTTGAGTTGAGTTTAGTTGAGTTGTATTATTATCGTTTGCATTTGTTATTAAGAAGCCAAACATTGTGCCCAATATAGCAATCTTTCAACGCGTCGCGATCTTTCACAATTGATTAAGCCATGCGTAGCTATTTTGTTTACTACTTGAAAATACTATGGGCCATGTCTATAGTACACCAACTGATCGGGGCCTCAACGAAAATTAACCGAGATGAAGCAATTAAGAAGCTCTTGGCATTGCGTTCGCTGCCATTCGAGGATTGCGGTAAGCGAATTGTTGATGTAAAATAGAAGCAATAGTAGTATATATAAAGAGAGTAGTATATATATAAAGTACTCTTCTCTGTGGTTATAAACACCTTATCAAAGATCATGTAAAAGAAACTTTAACTGACCCTCATTAGTCGAACTTTAAACTTGAACTTTACACTTGGTACTTCCCCATATCGCTCTGTTTACTTTATTAATGATCTTCTCCAATAATTACTGCTAATTTTAATTAAGAGTCCACTTATAGATTGTCAAGCTTGCATGCCTTAAGCCACATTATCATCAGTGCTGATACTGTCAAACTTTATGACATTAATCAGTGTCAAACTCTAAGTATCGTATTGGGAAAGTTACCGATTCATAGTTTAAAAACAAAAACTGAACAAAAACAAACAGGTTTTAGCTACTCTTCATTGATAATCACTAAATGCATACTAAATCACACAGCTAGACATGGTTAAGCCAAGTTAAATACTTGATAAGAATTGCACTTAGATGATATCATTAGTTTTCAGTTTATTTATAATGATGATTGCAATTTGTATACTTTATTATCAAAGTTATTAGTTTGTTAGTACATATATTCCATTCCATTGATAACAATTAAAGTAAAAATGGGTTAAAAATAAGTAAAACTAATCAAGATTCGGTAAGTCTAAGGCCAGACGTATGTACATACATACATATGTCTACATATTTTGTGGGGTGTGCCAAGCCCCCTTTTAACAGTCCTAATAGACTTTGTTGATACATATTTTAACACTTTATTGTCTACTTTTTTTAATCTTTTACTTCGCCTTATATATTTAGGCACTAAAATACATTCCAAAATTGTATTATTCAAAAAGAAATCAATAGTCATTTGTCTTTGTAGTCCTTACTAATATATACATTTATAATTGTATATAGTTCTTGAGCTCATAAGATGTTTCTAATTGTTTTTAGTTTAGTCAGAATTACAAACACAAAATGGCGTCCAAGATACGGGTTCGCTTGGGTGGCGCCAAACGAATTCGTGTGTTTCCACTGAGGCGCATAGTATGCGCATAATGCACGTACTTTACGGTAAACAAGATCGATCAAAATACAGCATTTACTATATACAAATATAATATAGAAATATTCAAGTATATTAAATAAAGAATGCAATTTGTTTTGTTAAGTATGTTTAATCTGACGGCTTTCTTTTTTGCAGGTTCGCAATATCATGTGAACTACCTGAATATTGAGAGCTGTACGAAAGTGCCCTGTCCCATGGCTCGGAATACGATTGTTAAGGTTACGGTGCTCTTCGATGATAACGGTAAATATACTATACGACAATTCATACATAAGTATATGTATAAATGAATACATATAAATATATAGTACTCTATATGCTGATAACGATAGACCATGCATTCAAATTCTTAGGCACAGTGTCTCGGAAACAGAAATAGCTCAGCCATAGGTGAGGGAGATATTGTGGGGGAAGTAGTAATTAAATCAGTAGTACGTCAAGCAGGAAAGTCATCGTGTGAACCGGCAACAACGATAACGCTGTTGTTGTACGTACATGCCATAAATACGATTGGTCAAAGAGGCGTGTAAATCAAAATAATGCCAGCAATTTAGCATTATACGACTTCATTTATGGCCTGTACATAGCCGGGTCTTGAGTATATAGAAATATGTGTATTTGAAAATATTTAAATGCAGACTTCCTTGACTACCGTTTGTTAAACTTTGCCGCTGATAAAGCTGAATTTGGATGCTATAAATAGACCAATAAACGCTTAACTTTGTTTTGGCTACTGCACACAGGCCCAATGGAATTGGAGCACCTGCCTGGGAATATTAACTGATAAACATTGCAATAATTGAATATTAGATTTGAAGTCTTAAGCACCAATTAAAAGCAATTTAGATAGCAATTGGTAGTGGACTGGGAAGTACTACCTGTACTACTTGGAAAAACCTAAAGTGCTGACTCATTCATGTAACTCAGTTATTAAGTCTAATTCTGTTTTACTTAATTGGGATAACCTCGAGTACATAACCTATTTCTAGGCAAGGGTGTCTCCTATCTGAAGCACGAGGTGCGCTGGGTGTTCACCTATATCAAGACGAACGCTGCTATAAGTCCTGATCCCTGCGATGGCGACCATAACTGTATACTGAGTCTGAGCGAGGGCAAAAGCTATTGGGCCGATATCTTTGTGAATCAAACGTTGCCGGTGGTAAGTGCGATCAATTAACTGACAAACGGATGGATTCATTGATTGACTGTTTGATGATTTATTAGCAGATGACTGGCAGCATGCTTTGGGAGGCCAAAGATGAGAAGAACAAAAATCTCATATGCTTCGAGGTGCCCGTAATAATCACAACGTGAACATATGTATATAAACATGAATGTATATGTATACCGATAAACATACATATGTACACACAACACACACTTATGATACTTATGCAAAAATAAAATAATTGGTGCATGCGAAAACAATAAAGAGCGCGTCATTAGTGGGGCAGCATTACACACACACACACACGCAGACATCAGCACGGCTGCAGATGTATGTGCGTCCTTTAATGAAACTCTGAATGAAAGGAGCGAGTGTAACACACACACATACACACACTTAAATAAATAATGCGATCTTTTGTGTAGCGACACAATTGGAACAACACGAACGCCAACAGCAACAACAACAACAATCACAACGGCAGCATAGAGAGCGCTGCTGTGAGAGCGCCAACACACGAGTCGCGGACAGCAAGCCGAAGGCGCCTCGTGTGAAAACGTTGTTCGGCTGCTCAGCATCCAGATGCAATGCAATTGGCTGGGCGTTCAGTGTGTCAGTCTGTCTTTGTGGGTGCAACGCGACGGTCGATGGGAGCAGCGCGCTCAGTACGCAGCAAACGCAGCAACAATTGCAGCCAGCAGTTAAACTCTAGCTAAAATCGCAAAACGAAGTCAATTAATTAAACGCGATCAGCGATCGATAATTATAGTTGACAGGGGCTAAGCCCTAAGAGTGTCCCATTTATTGGGTGGCATCTGCCGGCCTGCTTGGTGGTTGCCACAGGCATTTTCTTCTCATTGTGCGTCAAGTGTAAGTACTTAAATAAAAAGAAACGAAACACAAACAAATGTAAAAAAAAGAAATATTGTTTTGCTCGGCTCGTTTGGTTGCCATTTGCGCAATTTGGTCGGCGTAAAATGAGATTGCCTTCGTGCTAATTGCGGCAATCTGTGGGGGTAAGTATGCACAGTGGGGCAGGGGTACTATGGCTATGGGCACCGTGGATTGGGGATGCAATATGGTGACACATGCAACGCCGCAATACCCACTCACTCTCAACTGTCCGATATACACATTTGTGTTCATCCGTGGCAAAGCCGTCATTGTCATACTCTACACATCGGAAGTAATCCAATGCCCTCAACCTGAACCTTGAGAGTCATTTCAAAATTTTGTTGCCTAGAATTTGACACCATTTATTGTCATTCATCAGGTTTATTGTGTGCACATGCTCAGCTGAGCATTATTATTATAGTATCCCCATAAACGGCCAAATGGGATTTGTTTTCACTCGTCTCCTATAGCCACAAGCCCAGCATAATATGAGTATCTGCCCAGAGTTGCTTCTATGGTAATACTTGAGATTATAAAATAATATGGCAAGTCTACAATTACAACATTTCGGTTTATTATACAGGAACTAAACAAATGAATGATCTTGAGTAATACGAGTATATTTTCTTTTCTCATATGTGTTGCAGTAGTATTAGAGTGTGGTTCACATCGAATTTTAGCCAATTTCTCGTTTGTCTAGCGGCCACAAATTTTATGAATATCTCACAGATAATCTGGCATTAGCCTGATTATATTTTTTTTATTTCAGAGCAGTCTTCTAATGCATTGGCTTAAGTGTAATTTTTATGTTGTTTACGACACATTCAAAATGCATTAAGATTAGAAAACTGCATATAGATACTAATGTGAATATACATTCAAATTTATAGGGTATCATGGGAAATATGTTAGTTTTTAGAGCAGCAAACAATATGTGGATAAAGTATTATTTATTAATTCATATATATATTCTATTCTTTAAATTTTACAGTTGAGAATAAAACCAGCAAGAAATTAGTGTAAGTTTAAGTTTCGATTTGTAACCCTAGGTTAGTACTCAATAGTAGTACTATAAGTATTAATTTTATATGTTTTACCAAACATAATTTCGTTCTACTTTACAGAAGTTTTCAAACAGGCTCAAAAATATTCAATGAAAAAATTAAGCGTATTGAATTCTAATGTCAATTTATTTACCTTTCCACTATTTTTTTTTTAATGTATTTATTTATTTTATCTGGTTAAAAATCCAGAGACTTGCGGTCCGTTCCGTTTCGTACCGACACGTACCGGTACCCTTTCTCTAAGGTCACTTTTTATGATTAGAATGAAATACCTATTGGTCATTCGTTACATTCAAATTAACAAAACAAAATACCGAAGCGTCACCGGTACAATATTTCCGTTAAGATACTGTTATTTTGGTCACAAATACATATAAAGGTTCTGGATATCGGTTCTTTACCGAAACTATAATTTCCGTTACCAGTTTCGGTTTTTCATTTCACCAGGTAGTTCGAGGTACGTTTTCCGTTGTGACTCCCTACGTTAAGGAAATATTTTCAATTTTGAATGAAAGGATATTTTCATGAATATTGTATATAAAATGGGCATCAGTAGGCGGCTCAGTTAAAATAGGCACTTTAATTTAACCGATTGCTTTATCACTTAAATTCTTTAGTTCTTTTTGTGCTAGCCAGCAAATTATAGAGTATCTGCTGGCTTGTGTGATCAGCAATTGATGTAGGCTGCGCAGCCGTTTAGTAGGTTTGCTTTGCTCTTCTTTGCGCTTACTTAAACGTAAACACTTTTTATTTTGCTGTAGTAGTAGTATGTGGTGCGACGCTGCCACTGCACTTGAGCAGCAGCAACAATGCGATGACGTTGTTGTTGTCGTTGGTGTTGCGGTTGCTACTGTTGCTGTTGCTGTTGCTGTTGTAGTTGTTGGTCAAAGTGTTAAACGATTTGCATCATATTACACACTGTTGTTGATGCTTCGCTGCTTTGGCCATTGTCGCCAGTTCCAGAGCTTCACATGAAGGCTCACTGTCTCTCAGTCGCTATCGCTGTCGCTGTCGCAGCCGCAGTCGCCGTCGGGCTATTGTGCTTAAGCTGCGAAGAATGCGAAACAAACTGAGGCGGCGACTGCGGGCTAAACAAAAGCTACAACAACAGCAACTAGTGACAAGAACAACAACAATAAGAATAACCACAAAAGCAACAGCAACAAGAACAACTACCACCAACGATTTATCATAGCAGCAGCGACGTCAACGAAATCGATCCGGATCTCTTAACCCCCTCTCTTTGCCAAACCCTCTCTTCACTTGAGTTGCGTGTGCGTATGTGTGTGTGTGTGTGTGTCTGCTCTGTGTGTGCAGCATAAAAAGTAATTTTGAATTTTTGAATCGTTAAAAGCAATTAATTGCCACTACGCAGCGGCAGCCAACCAGGCAGACAGTCAACCGTACGTTGCAGCCATCCTGGCTGCTGCTGACGTCGCCGTCAGCGTCGATGCCGACTGTGACTGCGACAGCGACAGCGACTGCAGCGTTAAGCATTCCATATGACAGCGCTGCTGTTGCCAGCTTTACTGCCCAATTTTGTTGCAAATTTTTGCTTTCCGCGGAACTTGCTGCATTTCATCTTGTTGTCATCAGTGTTGTTGTTGTTGTTGTTGTTGTTGTAGTTGTTGCTGCTGCCGATCGTGGCACATTCATTTGTCGCTTAATGTGCCTCAGTTAGACCGCAAACGTCTCAGCTGCCGCCAGCTTCGCGTTGTCTCTGTTCTGTTGTCCCTCCTCCCCTCCACCACAGTCCCTGCACCTTTACAGTGCGTCTGTAGCTGTAGCTGTATCTGTGTCTGCTTGGCATGTGTGGCATCTGCATTGGCTGGGCTTCTGTGATGGGATCCCTCTCTGTCTGTTTACCGCCCGCTCGGCTCCTCTGCCTGTGAATCTGGTGACATCCACTTGCAAGGCGCACATTCATCGCTAGCTCCCCAGTTTTTCTTGATTTTTCATTTCTTTGTGGCACATTCACACGCAACACACACACACACACACGCACACACACACACACACACACGCAGGGACAGAGCATCGAGGCAAACCATAAAACATTAGTTTCCCATTTGCGTGCTAAATACCCTATATGTGGCATTGGTATTGGGATTGCAGGCCAATTTAGTAAAGGTTCGCTCAGTTCACTCTACTGGACAATGCCTCTGTTCGTTGAGGAATGTGGAGGGAATGTGTAAAGTGATCTAATGCCGGTTCCCATGTAATCTAACTGCATTGCTCAGAGACTACTTAGGGCTTAGCTAGAATTACAGATTAGCTGGAATTTGTCCTTACTATAGGCATACTAGATCCGAGGTATGTGTCTACTGACATGAACACTCTAGTTGCTAGGGTATAGTGACAGTCAGCACTGTCAGCGATGTCCGACACTTTGACTAGTCGCACAGTTAGTCTATATGTCCGCGATGCATTTGTGGCACGCACCGTGATGCGCGCTTTGAAGTCCTGTCAAGCACTTGAGATACATTTATGTATTTTTGCATTTTCATTGCCTCCACTTGGATGGCGGATGGAGGTTGGGGGATGGCGAGTGCAGAGAATGATTAGTTAGTTGGTCGGGCAAAATGGGAGACAGGAGAGCGAAAGCAAAAGATATGGAATGGCAGAAACCGGTTGAGCAGTTCAATCGAGCGATCCTTCAGCATAATCAGCATACATGCTGTTAATTATGAATGCACGGAATGTGCCGGCAGAGAGGAGGGGAGGAGGAAGGACTGTGGGGTAAAGACATGCTGATCGTTTTGCAACATGCTCGTATTATTGCAGATTGGCAACTAGAGACAACTGAGTCAGCCTCAGCCGAGTGCCATAATATGCTGATCATGCTGGCGCTGGCGCTGGCCCTGGCCCTGCTGAGCAGCCGGACAGCCGTGAATGCCACGATCTCGCTGCATCAACGCCAGCGCGATAGCACCGACATCAAGGACAAGATCATCGAGCTGCAGTGCCTGGCCCGCTGCGAGAATAGCACTCAGCATCAGCATCGCTGTCTGGAGCAGTGCAAATTGGAATTGTTGCGTGCACCACGAGCGGGAAGTTGCCCCAACAGCGGCATGTTGCTGGCACGTCAGGCACGTCTCTCGTGTCTGGATAATTGTGTCCATGATCACGACTGCATTGAGGTGCACAAGTGCTGCGCTTCCGCATGCGGTCCCATTTGTCTGGAACCAGTGGGTGTACGTAACGCCACTTATCTGCCGCCCATACCGAAGATCTTGCGCTACAAGTTGCCACGCAGCCACAAGGTGGAGCTGACCATTGAGTCATCGCTGTTGCCATCCAATTTCCATGTCGAGGTGCGCTCACACATCGGTCACCTCTTTGCCCTACGCAAACTGAGCATGTGGCAGTCGCAGCAGGTCGAAAAGATATCGGAGTCCACGAACGGGCGCAGCAAATTGTAGGTACTCCTCTCCCATTTCACAACAGTTTGACAGTGTCCATCTCTGCTCCGCTACAGCATGGATATATCCTTTAACATACGACCAGGACGTTGGTATCAGGTGAGAGTGGCAGCAGTCAACGCGTTCGGATTCCGTGGCTATTCACAGCCCTCGCACGCCTTCACCTTGAATAGCAGTAAGTATAAGAATATACAGAAGTAATACTCCAAATTACAGTTCAATTTGTGTACCCTATGCCCTATACTTATTTATTTAAAGTCGGTATAATAAGCCTAAAGAGAATGTCAACTCTGCTAAGAAGTCGTCTCCAATTGCAGAATCAGCCAAACGGTGGCAGACCCTTTAAAATGTATAGAAGTTCCAATTTCATTGACAATTATTAATCAGTATCAGTATAAACCCAAGTCTATCTGTAGTTATTTTTTCATTATATACCCTTAGATCTCGGCAACAAAAGCATATTAAATTCAGTAAACAAGTAGCTCTATAACAAAGGTAGATTAATCTGTCTACTTATATTGAATTACCCCAACTCCTAAATCATAACTGACTAAAACTGCTTAATTCTTATATTTGGCATATGTATCTGTATATCAAGCTTAGCTCTTTGTTAAGCTACATACTATACTGAAAATTTCAGAACGATCGTATAATAAATGCACAAGTTATTCAATAAATAAATTTGGCCATACTACACACTATAACGAGTGCCCTACATATAGTGTCATTCTGCTTAAAACTATGCACTATTCACATTATATCTTACAGTCCAGTGCGATCAACTGTAGCCTTCCCGCTTGGCTTTTGAATATAATATAGAGTAGCATTTAATAGTGCGATTTATTTTAGATCCCAAAGCACCGAAAGCACCAAACGATTTGAAAATCATCTCCAAGCAATACGATTTATTTTAGATCCCAAAGCACCGAAAGCACCAAACGATTTGAAAATCATCTCCAAGCAATACGATGGTCGGCGTTATCTGAGCGTTAAGATAGCCTGGTGTCCGTCGAAGTCCAATCTACCAGTGGAAAGATATAAGATCGAATGGTCGCTCTATGTAAGCAGTGAGGGAGGATCACACATCACACTGGCAGAATATGTGAAAGATGTAAGCTATTACACATATTACTTTTAGAACTTGCAAATATTTTCTCACTCTGCTCCTTAGACGCATCAATTTGAGATCAAGAAACTATTACCCAACTCCTCGTACTACATACAAGTGCAGGCCATGTCGATCAGTGGCTCGAGGCGTTTGAAATCGGAGAAGAGGGCCATTCTCTATAACACCACACTGCAGCCCATGATGGAACCGTTTGCACCACTCGACTGCAGTTCGCGGCATGACTTGAGGCATAGGCACCATCACAAAATCATCACAGAGATCACATCCAGCTCCAGCTACAGTTCGACGCCATCGATAAACATAAATGAACTTAGGAGCAGCAGCAGCAGCAGCAGTCCAGCGTCCTATGAAGTGCGTTTCCGGTTGAACCGGAAATTTGGCATGATTGTGCAAATTTTGGGCTTTCAGCCACACAAGGAGAAGTAAGTAATGGATCTCCTTCCCTATATATGTACATATGTCTTGCACATTTGTTTACAACACTTGCCAAATAACAACAATAATATCGCGTTATTTCGTTTCAGAGTCTATGAACTGTGCCCCCAAGAAACAAACTGCGAACAGCGTGAGTTTAGCGCAATTCGTGTCAAAGTGAGTATGGAAGGGGCAAGAGGGAATATAGTCTTGGCCACGAGTTGGGTTCGTGCTGCCCGAATCATTAGTGATTTGATTTATTTCTCTCGCTTTTTTGCTTGACTTGGTTTTGGTTTCGTTTTTAATGTTTGACACGTGAAACACGTTTTCCGGCGGGCGCCACGTACCAATTGCAGTGTATCAATGATGTGTGCAAGTACATACAATAACATATATGTGTATGAAAGGTGTACATATTTACGTATAGGTACAATATTATCACTTTTTTATTTAATGCGTCTATTGAGCTAGGTCAAACTATTCGTACTATGTGACAGCGAAAACTCTCTTGAGCAGATGGCCAAGAGGAGTATCCAGTTAAGGAGACATATTAAGTGGGTGTCCGCTTAAGAGAGGTGTCTCTTGTGAGTAGCCGTTAGAGTATTACAGCTTCCGTCATAGGGTTTTTTTTGTTCATGACATCTTTAGCCCAATCTGTATTATAAACTAATCTCAATAATATCAAGACTTTATTCTCAATACTCCAACTGTTTGCAATTGCAGAAGGATTCGCTGGAGTTCAGCAAATTGAAGTACAACACAACGTATGTGCTGAAGGCATTGCGATCGAATCCAAACTCCGTGCTGGACGACACTAGGAGTGCATTTACCTTTACCACGCCCAGATGTGAGAATTTTCGCAAGCGTTTTCCCAAAATGCAAATCAGATGCAACGATTGATGCAGTTGGAATTGATTTCCCCTTACAGACCATGAGATTAAACTAGTTTGTAAATAATTTTTTGACTTATTTAGGCATTTAAATTCGACCTAAGCATACAAATTAATATCTACACTGAGAATAATTAAAAAGTTTCTATATTTATTTAAAAAGATCTTTAAACTCCTGCAAATCCTTTTGATGTTGAGTAAGAGCTGCAGCATTCGTCTCATCCGGCAATGCGCCCAGCAGTTTGCACTTGTTTAGGTCCACGCCCAGTTCAATGAGTGCCGCTATGAGGCGAGTGGTGTACATGATAGGACCGCCAACCAGGTGCAAGAAATCATAATGTTTCTCACGCCGAGCACTGAGGAGTATGCGCTTGGACACAAAGTCACCGTAGTTGCTGATGCGTCCGATGCAGACGTAACGCTTTAGTGATGGAGCATAGATCTCAATGCTCGCACGCAAGCTCTCTGCGGGCGTAAGAGTATCTGGAGCGGCATAGGCAATGCGGAAGGGCACATCCAGGGCTTTGTAAAAGTCTACAGCTAGATTAAGTATATGTTCCATCTGTTTATCCGCCTCTGCAGATGTCTGGGTGGCCACAAAACTTTGTACGGCATTCGTTTGTGTGGCTGTATAGAGACTAGCTGATGGTCCATAGAGCTCTGCCTCCTGGCGATTGTAGCTCCGGCCGCAGCAGACATAGCGCAACGGTAAGACGGAAGGGTAGACACAAAGCTTGGTCATCGCGCCGAGAAAACTCTCAAATGCAGCGCCGCCAGTGAGATGGGCAGTGTTGAGCTTGTTCTGCAGATGCTCCTCTCTGACCAGATGATAGTGTGACAGGGGCGTAGCATTCGCCTCCAGCAGCACACAGCGCACAAAGTCTGGGTTGGAGGTTTGTACGAAATCGCCATGGGATATGAAATAACGTGCCATCGCCTGCATGGCATTCACATCCAAGTGTGCGGCTTCCTCCAACAGGTAGTAACGATTATTGTCCACGAAATGCACCAGATCCTTGCGTTCCAGATGCGAGGACGACTCTGCATGAGTCACCGGCACTTTATGCCTAAAGATAAGTTTCTCCTCTTTGTCAGGACAATGGGAATGCAGTACGTTGGGCAGGTGTAGGAACTCATGAATGAAATCATCTTCAATGGGGTAAAGTTTTTGCTTTAAAACCTTCGCATCGTTGCGCAATGCTTTGCCACGCTCCCGCAACGCTTCCAGCTGCTCTGCGCCGGCACCAGATTTCGTGAGAGCTTTCAGTTCTTTGGTAACGACATCACGTTCCTCTTCGAGACTTTGCAGCTGTTCATGGTGTGCCAGATACTTCTGGTACTTGCTGAGCACTGTCTCCAGGCTGATATTCAGCCCACGACTGGCTATGCTCTGCTCCAACACCGGCCTGTCGCGAAATGTGCCGGCAAAATCCAGATAAGGCTGTAGCGTCACATAGTTCTCGTTGGCCTTGTCGCCGGTTATGTAAAGTGCCGAAATATGTCGTTTAATGGAAGTGAACTTCCTTACTGCACGATAAACATTTAACATAGCTGTGAGGCTATGATCGTTGTCGTTTTCGCTTATGTTTAAAAATTACCATTAAACAGCTGATAGTTCTGTTTGCGCTCAGCTGTTGCTGTTGTTGTGTTATATATTCACGGTTGCCACACTTCGCGTTTTTGCGCCAAAATAGTCTCAACGTTACGTTTGTCTTAAATCGGCCCTTTAACTTGAGTTAAAATCAATTTTAATCAATATATAAATAATATAAAATCTTCTTTTGATCTCACAAACAATATTATTTGCCAATTGAAGGATATTCTACAAGATATTTAGGGTGCAATTGTAGTGGCTATTCGCGGTTGTGGTATGAGCAAAGGTTGTGCACTTGGCTAAACTGAATGGCGTAAAAAAAATTTCTTTCGCTATACGCTCTATGCACGTGGCTTTGTTTACCTTTTTTGCGCGCCAAAAAGACTCATTGATTGCCTCTATAAAACGATTTGCGCTCTGTTAACGATTTTAATGAAATTTTTCGAAGAAATTTATAATGTTGCTGAAAATGTATTTGTTGAACGGCTAATATGCATATTGTCAAATGATAATTATTACTTTGATATTATTTTCCACTTTTATTGTTTTTTATATACTATTTTTTTAATTTATAACCCATAATCCATTTATGACTTTTTTAGATAGTCGTTGTCCATTTTGATTTTGTATGTGTTTGCTATGATTTCTCCAAGCTAAGTAAAAGAGAATTTGGCAAAATTAAGAAGCAATTTAAAAAAAATACTATTGCGCCCACAAAATAAACCAAACAAAAAGCGCCAATTTTGCCACAAAACGCCATGGCATCCGCGAAAGAAAGCAATAATAAAGCAATTAAGGAAGAACGTGTTCATCTTCAGTTTTTGTTCACTCGCTCATGAGCAACCCAACACCCAGCTGATTCGATTAGGTATAGCGTGTTCATATTTGCATATTTATTTAAATAAATATATAACGCATAGGCTGAAAAGATAAAATAGTTTAAATACAAACGGCTCGGTGTTGAATCAAGTGTAACAACTTTCGCCTTGGTGTTTTGCTCATCACAGAGTCTCCATTGCGAAAGCAGCTTTGCTTGAGAAGCCGGCTTAACGTTTTCAACAACAAAACCTAAAACCAACAAAAACGTGTTATGCAGATGCATGCTCTAATTGTTGTGTGAAAGTGCGTTAGATAAGTGGAGAGTGGAGCATTAAGCTGACGACAAGCCACAGAACAAGTATCTTATGGATTCTCACATTTCCTCGGGGTTTTCTAGCGTAATCAATGTGGCACTTCCAATGAAAAATCAATTCGAAATCGTTGGATGTTCTCAGTATTGGTTATTGGCGAGAAGAACCTAACGCAACAAAACTAAACATAAAATAAGTTTAATAACACACGATAATTACATAAGTAATGGCTGAGGTTAATCCCACAATTACTGAGACGTCAGCCGCTGCAGCCGAGGATGCAGTGGCTCCCACTGCACGCAAACGTCCGCGATTGGAGGAGAAAGAGGAACAAGAACTTAAAGTCGCCGGCTTTTCCCTCAGTGCCATTGAGGAAATGCGTCAGACACGCGATGCTGAACTACTGTCGGAGCCCATTGACCAACAGCTGCGTCAGTTCCAGGTGCTCGACGAAGTAGCCACGGCCAGCGAGGACGATGAGTCAGGTGAGCCAAGCAAATTACAATAGAAGCACAATGCCCCTCATTGTGCACAAGAATTTAGATGCCTTATCTGAAGATGTTGGCTTATCTCTGTGTAAATAATAAATCTGATAAAATAAACTCGAGCCACGAGCCCATTTGAATGTATAGCGGACGCATTTGCTGCTGTAATTCCAAGCGGATCACATTTTAGATTTCCGTGAAATGTATACGCTGTAGCTCCAACTCATCTAAGCATGCGTATGATACCAATTGTGCGTCTCGATCTCAACGAGCGTCTAGGTACGCAACGAGGCGTTTTTGCGGATTAACTACAGCATTTTATTCTCAAATTATCTAAACACATGTATGCAATTGTTTATTTAACTCAGATGACAACAGCTTAAGGCAGAATGGCGACAACTATGCTGAAGACGATGAAGGGGACGGGGAAGCCGAGCCAGGTGATTCGGATTCCTCTGAATTTGATGACGAGGAAATTGAGAATCTGCTCGACGAGAAGCTTCCCGATGATTTGCGTGAATCCAAGCGACCCAAATACGAGCAGCGCTTTAAGACTGTTCTAGAAGGTGAGTGAAAAACTGAAGTGCTTTACTTTCAAATATATTTGTAATATTCTGATCTTTCATAGAAAAGCGACATAATCACTTTGAAGTGTTGCCGGAAGGCTGGGTGCAGGTAACTCATAACAGCGGCATGCCTTTATTTCTGCATCGCAAGACACGTGTCTGCTGTGCCGCACGCCCGTATTTCCTCGGCACTGGCAGTGCACGCAAACATGCTGTGCCCCTAGGCGGCATACCCTGTTTGAACTATAGGCGCGCACTGGACGAAGAAGCCGATGCCAAACAACAGCCGACAACAACAACTGACCACGACAAAGCCACCATGGATGAGAACAAAGATGCTGAGCCTAACGTCGATAGCACTGCTGTCGTCCCTGGTGTTTGTCCTATGGCGCATCTAGCGCAGGCCATGGAATTGGATGCTCCAGCACAAGAGAACAATGTGGTTTCTCCAACACAGGTCGCTGTAGAGCCGCCAGCCAGCTCAGTAGATGCAACCAATGAAACATTGAAAGCACTTATACCAGCGGCTAAAATTGTTACAGTGAATGAGAATACCCAAAAGGAATCCATAACACCGGAGCAGCTCAACGCCTACTGCCGCAAGCTGTTTAAATTCAAGGATATACGCGTGCTGCGCTTTCGCAGCTGGCATGCACGGCGCAAGTTCACAAAGAATCGCAAACAAATCAAGAATATTCAACGGCCAACACTCCCCGACGGCACTAAGCTTATTAAGTTCCCCATTTTGGCTACGGCCGGCACCGAGAGTAGCACAAATCCACGGGGGCGCAAGGAATGGATTATGAATCCGAATGGGAAAAGTTTCGTTTGCATTCTGCATGAGTATGTTCAACATGCACTAAAGACTCAGCCAACGTATGAGTTTAAGGAACTGCAGAATGCAGCCACACCTTACTCGGCTACGGTATCCGTGAATAATCTCAAATACGGCACGGGCTATGGCACAAGCAAGAAGCAGGCCAAGTCGGAGGCAGCACGGGAAACACTCGAGATACTCATACCCGATGTCAAGGATAAAATCACGGGCAACAGTAAGGACCAGAAGAGTGGCACCGTCAAGAAATCACAAAGTGATGTATCTGTCTTTGACGATATACGTATCGAGGATCCGCGTGTTACCGAGTTCTGCAACAAGACAACGGAACCCTCGCCCAATGCCATACTATTGACTTGCTTGCAACGCAACTATGGCAGTGATGTGCAGATCACCCAGGAGATCAATCGTACCGCCAACAATAAAAACGAATTCACCATGACCGTGGGCAAGCATTCGGCCAAGGTGGTGTGTAAAAATAAGCGGGAGGGCAAACAGCTAGCCTCCCAGGCTATACTCCAGGTGAGTAATGTGAATTGTACCCATCGAACGCATATTTTTAATTCATACAATCTCCTTGCAGATCCTGCATCCCCACATACAAACCTGGGGTTCACTGCTTCGGCTCTATGGCAACAACTCGATTAAGACGTTCAAGGAAAAGAAACTGGAAGAGCAGGAGATTACGGTGCTGCAGAGCAAGGCCGCTGTGAATCAACCAAATTATGCCATTCTCGATAAACTTAAGCATGAGATGCTCAAACTCAGCGCCAAGCACGAAAGCGTGCAGACTATGGGCACCTTTGTGCCGCCCAGTGATGTCGACTTGCCCACTTCATCTGGCTCAAATTTGAACAATGTTGAATTATAGTTATAAGTTCCTTAACAACAACAGTTGGCATACATATGTCCCATGTGATCCATTAGCATATGACAAACGAAATTGTTAACAAATAACTCTCTAATGCGGAAAATTCTCAACTGAATCATCAAAGACTCCACTCATATATTGATTGCCAAAATATTGAACTTAGAAATGGAGTTATCACTTAAATTAGATGTAGGTAACAAAGTGTATTGACCATAGATTATGGATAGTATAATCAAAAACTTATTTCATTTATATCTCTTCCTTTTTTAATTGTAACCACCCAAAAGTTCTTATTTTACTGTAGTGTGTCTGAAATAAAGTGCATATAAGATGAATAAATCTTTTCATTTTCTTAATGTCTCTAAAAATCTAAGCACCATTATAAATAGCCATTGTCTGCCTTTTAGACGAATCTGCAATTACTTTGATCAACTCTAACCTCTAGCCTGCAGGTTGTAATACTAAAAATTTTTTAATAAAAGTTGTAAATATGATGTATGATATATGTTGAGTTCGCTGGCCATTTAAAAGTAACCGTAAATTCATACACATAACAAATATAACAATTTTACATTTGTGTGTGTATGCGTGTGCCTTCGCATGTACGTGTGTGTGTATGCGCGCAATTATTTAAAAGACAATGCAGCCATAAATTAAGCTACATTTTCATTTCAAGCTAACTAGAGTTGGGCGCGTGTCGTGTGGCACGACTTAACACGACGCGTTAGTGTTGCAATAGCCTTATTCAAAAACCATTCAACAACAAAAACACAGCTTGGAATTCCAATACAGCAATCGAAATATGTATATAGTATGTATGTATAGATTGTCGGCCATTTACAATTTAGACAATTATCTATATTATTGAAATGTGTTACGAAATACCTAAAAATTATGCTCTTTTTTCAAGTCATGCGTGTTCGTGTTAAGTCGTGTTGAGGAAAAGCTACACGTATCCAACTCTACTTCTAACGCTTCGTTTTTTATCGCATTCCTCGGACATACGCACACACACACACACACACACACACACAGTCAAACACTAAAAGCACAGACTTACAGGCACGCGCATAGGCGAATTCGCCGCGCTGGGCAGCACTTTTTTTGCGCAGCGAGAGCAACACAGCGAGAGAGAAAAAGTGACAGCGGGAGAAAGACAGAGAGAGAGCGCGCGCAGCATCAGCATAAATGTATTGAAAGAAGAACAGAAGAAAAAATTTCTACCGTTGCTCCTTTTGGCGTTCGCTTGTTTCTTCAGTATTTGTTCGTTGCGTGTCGAGTGCTAAAGGAGGCAGCTGGCCAGAAAGCGCAGTGCCGCCAATTGCGAGATATAATTAAATCACTTTTAATTGAAAACACACACACACAACCACACACGTATAGCACAACACAATTGCATCAGGTGCTGGTGCTAAACAATTCGTCGGCGCGAGTGTGTGAGTGGGTCAAGAGTGTTGGCAAAAATATACAAAAATTGCAAGATATTTCAATCAAATTATAGTGTGAACTCCAACACTGTAAAGAATTGGGTCTCGCTGGTGAAAGTAGCAAAAAAATATAGTACGTATATCAACGGGTATACATTTCGTTGTCGTTCTGACTGCGGGCGCCGCTGCCGCCGCCGCCGTTGGCCTTCTTCTCTGCCCCGTCTCATAAAGGAATTGTGTGTTGTCCGTGTATCACTACACACCCACACGGACACGTCCACGTCCACGCGCATATTTACGGCAATTGTGTTTACTGTAGAGTGGCCGCTACTGCTCGGCCTGCGTCATTCAAAAATACATACATAGTTACATGCGTGCGTGTGTGTGTGTGTGTGTCTGCATGTACACGCATGTGTGTGCAAGAGTGTGTGTATGTAAATTACGTGCGATTGGAATTTTGTCAACGCAACGCCCGTATCTAAATTAGCAACATTAACAGCAGCAGCAGCAGCAAAAGGAATTACATGGCCAACAACAACAACAAGGGCATGGAGAAGGTAAGTGAGTGTCAGTCAAATGTTGGAAAATTCAATAATCCGCCACAGAGCAGCAATCGCTGTCTCTGCCCCTTCAAACACTCTCACACACATACACAATTCAAAATACCGTTATGTGAAATGTATTCGCTTTTGCATCGCATCGTCTGTTGCGTCGAACCAAAACTAGGTTGACGTTGGGTTCACTTTGCTTTTGGCTTTTGCTTTGTCGGCCAAATTCGCGATGCTTCAATTTCGATTTACATTTCGGTTTACATTCTACGGTTAACGGTTTTCGGCTATCTACTTTTAGCTTCCACTTGCCACTTAATTTCCAGCGAATGACTAAAAAACAATAAGCAAATGTTGACACATTTTGGGGATATCTGCGAGCTATTTGTCTTGTTTACTTTATTTAAATAATTGTAGAGCAAGTGGTCAAAGCCCCAAGCCGATGCTTTGATCTCTCTTTGCCAAGTTACGTTTCAGTTGAGATTAAAGCGCGCTTATTCACTATAGCGAATACACTCTAATTCCCCGGAAACTACTTACATATGAGGTATTTCTATTTAATATAGCTCCAATAAGTATGCTACACTTTTTTTTTAGGATTTGGACTGTTGAAATCTAATCTAAATACTGAGTTCTTTCACAATTAAATAAACGCTCTGTCATGAATAGCTATACTACAGTACAGTTGGCGACTGAATCTATTGTTCTCACTATTTTTATTGCACTTTAATCAAGTTAATGACTGACAGCTAGGACGTAATGTTGGTCAACACATTAGAGATAAAGGTTGTCTTTAATCGTTCAATGACTGAAAATACTATTGAAATTTAGCTATACACTCAAGTTTATGGCTCTGTCAGATAAGGCGGGAGTAAGTGGTATTCCTGTTGAGTAAGAAATTTGTTTGCCACTTGAAGTGTCTGCTGCGTGGTGATTCATTTATTTATTAACTAATCTATACATTTAAAAGATAGCATAGATGATGTTTCAGTCGGTTGATACTAGTATCATAATAGCATTTACTACAATAACAACTTATACTAAGTACATATATCAGTATTCAGAGCTGACCACTAGCCCCTTCAGAGTTCGTTGTTCCTTGACTCGTGCTAGCCTCCAACTGTGGGTCGACGTTAGGTGTAACAACGGGTTTTGGTTTGGAATTATTTTGGCTAGGCTTAGGCGTAAGTAAACCTTCCAGCACACCGAAAGGTGCTTCCATAATCATGTACATGACATAGGACATTATAATAGTAAAGCCAAAGGCGCTCCAAAAACTTAACATCTGTCGAAATGAAATGTAGATTGAGTATCATTTGATGAAAGTTGCACAATTTCACTTACCATATCATAATCCGACCAGAATGTGGGTGTTCTCATACGTTTTTCATTTATCGACAGAATGAAGATGTGAAAAATGTAAGCCGAATAGGAGAGCTTAGAGAGTGGTTGCCATAGAGAAGATGATAGAAAGCTATTGGCCATTCCTCCACAACCTTCCTTACAGGCAAACACTACCCAGCACAGGCTCAAGGGCCACGCGATGCGAGTTAGGGTATAAAATAGGGAATACTCCAGCATCGTCAAACTGCGAGCTTTCCATTGGGCAGCCGGGTATAGTGCAAATAATGAGGTAAATATCAATGTCAGGCAAACGATCCAACCTAACCAAACGAAGATCCGATTTAGCTTGAAGGCTCGCTGACGATTCAGATGTAGGAAATATCCGAAGAGCAAACCAATTAACCAAGGAGCCGCATGTCTATGTGTTGCAAAGTAAAACTTCGGTTGAGCGTCTCCACCCATGCCACCGAATCTATAAAATAGCATAAGTAATTACCATTCATATTGTTTTTTCAATATACGAAAACTTACTCCAAATGCATTGGATACTTCTTGATCATCATTGTGCTGAAGAGGCATGCTGAGCTTAGCAGCATGAGCACAAATATGCCAGCAGCTGCCTTCTTTCCCCACTTGTATAATGCAATAAGAAATAGTGGCGAGATTATATACAATTGCATATCCACCGCCAGATACCAGGTATGACTTACGCACTAATGGAATAAAACTTAAGTACGATGTGTTGGATTATAAGATTAAATAGCTTACCAAGTCTCGCGTTGCATAGTTCTGCAGATATAATAAAGTCCAGAACCAGGTGCGTTCACACTTGGCATAGTCATCGAAGTTAATGGAGTCAGCCAGTGGGCCATCACTAAGTAAAGGCAGTAGTTTCATATACATGAGAATAGCCATAGCCACAATTGGAGTGAGGCGCAGATAACGATGTAGATACATCATAGGGATATTAAGTCTTCCTTTAGACCTGTTTGGCAGAAAAAGACATTAATAATTTGATAAAAATTCGTTGAGCTATTCAACATACCTTTCCATTGATCGTAGAGCAATCATTACTAGCAGCAAACCACTGAGAAAAAAGAACGTATCCACTGAGAAAAATCCCTGAACTATAAATCTGGTGAAGGGATTTTGGATCCACTAGAGTAGCAAGTAAAAAATAATATTTCACAAATTTTGCAGTCGAATCGTAAGTAAATCATACCTTGAGTAAGCTAACGTTATTCAATTTAGGTGTCGCGATAGATAAAAGATATTGGTGTCCAAAAATAACCCAGATGAGTGACATACAACGCATTCCATTGAGGCAATCGATGACATTGGGATTGGATTTGGGTTCGACGACACGGAACAAAACGCGAGAGTTTGCCCGAGCAGAGAATGCCTTCACCAGAATAGGTAATTCAGCTATAAATTTTGAATGTTAATCCGGTTTGGGTTATTCTGTAGTATAGTACTTACTTTGATCTTCATAGAGAAAATAATCACAGAACGTGGCCAAGACCAAGGCAGCACCCAGTAAGGATAATATTACACTGCAAATTTCATAAATGAGTACAAACACTTGATAGAATTTTCATGTTACTCACATAGTGAATATTGTCAGACCATCCAATGGCTCCTTCTCGGATGTCCTACAAGTATCCTCTCTCACTAAGTTACCAGGAACATTGACATTGAGAAGCTTATTAAAAAGTTGCTTTAGAAAAGTATTCATATGAGATGCGGAACAAGAGGAGGGAAAGCAAACTGCTATTTTTAACTCTGAGGATAGTTGTTCTATTATAGTGTAGTTGGCAAAACAGTATTTTCCCTGAATTTTATGATTATCTGAAATATGTTTATTAATTCCAATGCATTCATCGTAGTTTCCCATATCAACTGTGTTGCCATAAAGTATGCCCTTCGGTATGGAGCCCCACGAATCGAACACTGCAGAGATTTAAAATAAATTTAACACACGCAAAATATGTATTACTTTAGCTTACTTCTCAATGCCCACAGTTTGCCAGAGGAAAGACCATTCATCAGCTGAGTTAAGTCAGCAAGACACTGCAGATCCTCTTGACTGGGCACGCGTGAGTTAGGTAAATCCAAGTCAGTCACTGTTATATTTGCAAAGTGTTGCGAGAACTCGACAGAAAGTGGACGCAAGTCCATAATCCGATCATATTCATCCTTTGTTAAGGTGTCACTCGTTTCATATTTATCCTTTGTAAAGATGTTACTCGTTTTTAAATTTTGGGGACTGACCAGTGTCAGTCCTATAAACAGGAGAAAAGTATGGATGAGCATTTTGACCACGTTTATAGCTATACGGATTTGTAAATGACAAAGAGCCATGAATCTAACGTTTATATATGCTTCAAATGGCAATTATTAAGAGAGATAAGCCTTTCTGATAGGGTTGAAGTACCCCACCTGATACCTTATCGGTGTATCAGGTAACAAGTAAACGTAAATATTTGATGGTATTATGAACTTCAAAGAGTGAAGCAAACACAAGTAGCTGACATATTTTAGATTCGGTGTAACACCATCTAAATCAATTCGGCATAAATCTAAATAAAAATACTATATTCTGCTGAAAAATATAAATATGCCAGGCAGAACTCTTATAATCGTCTTAATGTTCTCTAATCGAAACCCAGATTAGGCTACCTGTTGAAGGGATGACTAATTTGATTGGGCCTCTTTAAATAAATTTAGAGATAAAATTCATTCCATGATTAAGTCAAAGCTATCACAATAAACATGTTTCTTGCCAAATTATAATTTAATTCAGGAGTGATCATAAGCTTCATTAAGCTTTACGCTTCATATTTCATCTATCACGAATATGGCCAAAGATGTTCTTGGATTTATTAAACGTTGGTCCAAAGAATTCAATGACCCCTATGTTACTAAGTTGCTTTACACCTCCTTAGTTCGGCCTATTCTTGAATATTGTTCCTGAGTTTGGTCACCCCAATATAAATTGCATCAGGATAGGATTGAGTCTGTTCAGAAGCAATTCCTTTTATTTGCTCTTCGAGGCTCACAGTGGGATTCAAATCTCAACTTACCGCCATATACGGCCAGATTGCTTCTTATTAATCTTCCGTCCCTCTCTACTCGTAGAACCGTTCTTGGAGTTACCTTTCTCCACAAATTAATTATTGGTATAGTTGATTCTCCTGCGCTGCTTTTCACCTCTGTCCCTTTCTATTTGTAGAACAGAATGCGCTATGCACAATGGTTTAGGGTTTTATGTTATATTTATAACATTCTTTATCACCTTGTATCAGTGGAACTCTCTCTTCCCCAGCTTAAATCCTCACTCCTTAATTATCTTGGTAGTTCTAACTAACTTACTTAGTCAACTAACCTTCCTTCTTAAATCCTCACTCCTTAATCATCTTCGTAGTGCAACTAACTTCGCCAACTAATCCTTAACTATCCTGTTTTCATAACTCTTTTCCCGCACTTTCATTTCTTCTTTATTTTGAGATTCCTAATTAACATAACAAATTAAGTTGTCTAATCTATTCTTACTAACTACTAATGTTGGTCTGATTGGGTTTTTCTGGGTTTTCCCCAATCCATGCAGCAAATGCTGGACCAGTTATTTTTAATCAGTTTTAATATTTTCTATTTTAGTGCCCAGAACATTAATTTTAATTTCGTTCACTTTGAACTTTTATTTTTAAAAATTATATGCTTAAATATTTTTAACATTTTAATTTAAAAATTTAACTTTAATTTTTTAATTTTATTTTAACTTTACATCAACTGTACGTAGTTGATATTATATATAAATAAATAAACATAAAATAAAATGATATGTGATTGCGGGTATGATTAGCATTTGTTAGTGTATACGTGTATACGTCCATGTTGAAGTCCCTTTTTTATGCGTGAGATATTTTTTCTACTAATAGCTTGTATCTAAATGATATGCTGTGTTAACCAACTCATTTTGTTTTGGGTATATTCTTGATAAATGCTCTAGTTACTTGCAGTCATGTAATGAATCTTGCATCTTACATATACTATTTCGTCTTACAGATACTTTCGCATCTTAATTATGATTTTGCATCTTATCTATACTTTTATCTATACATTTTGGGTCTATCAGACAATTGTGAATCTTACAGATACTTTTATATCTGATAGATATTTTTGTATTTTAGAACGCAAAATAAAGATACTTTTATATCTTACAGATACTATTGAATCAAATAGAACTTAAGGACACATTTACATTTTGCAGATATTTATAAGTGTATGAGGCAAAGTAAAATGCAGAGTTTCCTACTGTCGGTTACATCTGACTGTAGCCCTCCAGTTATATGGTGATAATTGATATTCCTGTTGAGTAAGAAATTTGTTTGCCACTTGAAATGTCTGCTGCGTGGTGATTCATTTATTTATTAACTAATCTATACATTTAAAAGATAGCATAGATGATGTTTCAGTCGGTTGATACGAGTATCATAATAGCATTTACTACAATAACAACTAATACTAAGTACATATATCAGTGCTCAGAGTTGACTACTGGCCCCTTCAGAGTTCGTTGTTCCTTGACTCGTGCTAGCCTCCAACTGTGGGTCGACATTAGGTGTATCAACGGGTTTTGGTTTGGATTTATTTTGGCTAGGCTTAGGCGTAAGTAAACCTTCCAGCACACCGAAAGGTGCTTCCATAATCATGTACATGACATAAGACATTATAATAGTAAAGCCAAAGGCGCTCCAAAAACTTAACATCTGTCGAAATGAAATGTAGATTGAGTATCATTTGATGAAAGTTGCACAATTTCACTTACCATATCATAATCCGACCAGAATGTGGGTGTTCTCATACGTTTTTCATTTATCGACTGAATGAAGATGTGAAAAATATAAGCCGAATAGGAGAGCTTAGAAAGTGGTTGCCATAGAGAAGATGATAGAAAGCTATTGGCCATTCCTCCATAACCTTCCTTACAGGCAAACACTACCCAGCACAGGCTCAAAGGCCACGCGATGCGAGTTAGGGTATAAAATAGGGAATACTCCAGCATCGTCAAACTGCGAGCTTTCCATTGGGCAGCCGGGTATAGAGCAAATAATGAGGTAAATATCAATGTCAGGCAAACGATCCAACCTAACCAAACGAAGATCCGATTTAGCTTGAAGGCTCGCTGACGATTCAGATGTAGGAAATATCCGAAGAGCAAACCAATTAACCAAGGAGCCGCATGTCTATGAGTCGCAAAGTAAAACTTCGGTTGAGCGTCTCCACCCATGCCACCGAATCTATAAAATAGCATAAGTAATTACCATTCATATTGTTTTTTCAATATACGAAAACTTACTCCAAATGCATTGGATACTTCTTGATCATCATTGTGCTGAAGAGGCATGCTGAGCTTAGCAGCATGAGCACAAATATGCCAGCAGCTGCCTTCTTTCCCCACTTGTATAATGCAATAAGAAATAGTGGCGAGAGTATATACAATTGCATATCCACCGCCAGATACCAGGTATGACTTACGCACTAATGGAATACAACTTAAGTATGATGTGTTGGATTATAAGATTAAATAGCTTACCAAGTCTCGCGTTGCATAGTTCTGCAGATATAATAAAGTCCAGAACCAGGTGCGTTCACACTTGGCATAGTCATCGAAGTTAATGGAGTCAGCCAGTGGGCCATCACTAAGTAAAGGCAGTAGTTTCATATACATGAGAATAGCCATAGCCACAATTGGAGTGAGGCGCAGATAACGATGTAGATACATCATAGGGATATTAAGTCTTCCTTTAGACCTGTTTGGCAGAAAAAGACATTAATAATTTGATGAAAATTCGTTGAGCTATTCAACATACCTTTCCATTGATCGTAGAGCAATCATTACTAGCAATAACCCACTGAGAAAGAAGAACGTATCCACTGAGAAAAATCCCTGAACTATAAATCTGGTGAAGGGATTTTGGATCCACTAGAGTAGCAAGTAAAAAATAATATTTCACAAATTTTGCAGTCGAATCGTAAGTAAATCATACCTTGAGTAAGCTAACGTTATTCAATTTAGGTGTCGCGATAGATAAAAGATATTGGTGTCCAAAAATAACCCAGATGAGTGACATACAACGCATTCCATTGAGGCAATCGATGACATTGGGATTGGATTTGGGTTCGACGACACGGAACAAAACGCGAGAGTTTGCCCGAGCAGAGAATGCCTTCACCAGAATAGGTAATTCAGCTATAAATTTTGAATGTTAATCCGGTTTGGGTTATTCTGTAGTATAGTACTTACTTTGATCTTCATAGAGAAAATAATCACAGAACGTGGCCAAGACCAAGGCAGCACCCAGTAAGGATAATATTACACTGCAAATTTCATAAATGAGTACAAACACTTGATAGAATTTTCATGTTACTCACATAGTGAATATTGTCAGACCATCCAATGGCTCCTTCTCGGATGTCCTACAAGTATCCTCTCTCACTAAGTTACCAGGAACATTGACATTGAGAAGCTTATTAAAAAGTTGCTTTAGAAAAGTATTCATATGAGATGCGGAACAAGAGGAGGGAAAGCAAACTGCTATTTTTAACTCTGAGGATAGTTGTTCTATTATAGTGTAGTTGGCAAAACAGTATTTTCCCTGAATTTTATGATTATCTGAAATATGTTTATTAATTCCAATGCATTCATCGTAGTTTCCCATATCAACTGTGTTGCCATAAAGTATGCCCTTCGGTATGGAGCCCCACGAATCGAACACTGCAGAGATTTAAAATAAATTTAACACACGCAAAATATGTATTACTTTAGCTTACTTCTCAATGCCCACAGTTTGCCAGAGGAAAGACCATTCATCAGCTGAGTTAAGTCAGCAAGACACTGCAGATCCTCTTGACTGGGCACGCGTGAGTGAGGTAAATCCAAGTCAGTCACTGTTATATTTGGAAAGTGTTGCGAGAACTCGACAGAAAGTGGACGCAAGTCCATAATCCGATCATATTCATCCTTTATTAAGGTGTCACTCGTTTCATATTTATCTCTCTTCATAATTGCCTTTGTGAAGATGTTACTCGTGTCCAGATTTTGGGGACTGACCAGTGTCAGTCCTATAAACAGGAGAAAAGTATGGATAAGCATTTTGACCACGTTTATAGCTATACGGACTTGTAAATGACAAAGAGCCATGAATTTAACGTTTATATATGCTTTAAATGGCAATTATTAAGAGAGATAAGCCTTTCTGATAGGGTTGAAGTACCCCACCTGATACCTTATCGGTGTATCAGGTAACAAGTAAACGTAAATATTTGATGGTATTATGAACTTCAAAGAGTGAAGCAAACACAAGTAGCTGACATATTTTAGATTCGGTGGAACACCATCTAAATCAATTCGGCATAAATCTAAATAAAAATACTATATTCTCCGAAAATATACATATGTCAGGCAGAACTCTTATAATCGGCTTAATGTTCTCTAATCGAAACCCAGATTAGGCTACCTGTTGAAGGGATGACTAATTTGATTGGGCCTCTTTAAATAAATTTAGAGATAAATTCATTCCTTGATTAAGTCAAAACTATCACAATAAACATATTGCTTGAAAATTTATAATTTAATTCAGAAGGAAAAATAAAATTTAAAAAAACTCGGAAAGCTACAGTCGGATGCTACCGACAGTAGAAGACCCTGTACTTTACACACACGCTAACAGACACCCACACATGCACACATACCGCAAAGTCACGCAACCACAATAACGCTCGCGCTGCTCCCCCTTACCTTGTACAGGGAATTGAATATCTCCGGTGTTTATTATCCGATTTACAATTTACAGCACAGATAAAGATTAGTATAAGATTTTCGTATGCAAAAGCACATGTTTGTACCTTTAAAATTTTTTGTTTTGGGGGGGGGGGGGGGGTCTGGTATCAAAAATATAACACAAACTTGATC
Source organism: Liodrosophila aerea (assembly GCA_035045005.1). Lineage (NCBI taxonomy): Eukaryota > Metazoa > Arthropoda > Insecta > Diptera > Drosophilidae > Liodrosophila > Liodrosophila aerea. The sequence goes on from JAWNNL010000753.1 coordinate 2,077,316, forward strand.
TGCCTACACTATAGGGGCATCTAACTGCTAAATGTGATGTCTCTAGCTCTTACAGTTTACGAGATCTAGGTGTTCATACGGACGGACAGACGGACACACGGACATGGCTATATCGACTCAGTTCGTCGTCCTGTCAAGAATATATATACTTCGTGGGGTCTGCCACGCCTCCTTCTGCTTGTTACATACATTTCTGAGTTGCACAAACTTAATAGACCCTTTTATAGTTTTTTAAAGTACAGCGTCTAATAATGTTGCATCTTATATATACTTTTGGGTCTATCCGATAATTGTGAATCTTGCGCTCTCATATAATATGCTGATAATTGATATTCCTGTTGAGTAAGAAATTTGTTTGCCACTTGAAGTGTCTGCTGCGTGGTGATTCATTTATTTATTAACTAATCTATACATTTAAAAGATAGCATAGATGATGTTTCAGTCGGTTGATACGAGTATCATAATAGCATTTACTACAATAACAACTAATACTAAGTACATATATCAGTGCTCAGAGTTGACTACTGGCCCCTTCAGAGTTCGTTGTTCCTTGACTCGTGCTAGCCTCCAACTGTGGGTCGACATTAGGTGTATCAACGGGTTTTGGTTTGGATTTATTTTGGCTAGGCTTAGGCGTAAGTAAACCTTCCAGCACACCGAAAGGTGCTTCCATAATCATGTACATGACATAGGACATTATAATAGTAAAGCCAAAGGCGCTCCAAAAACTTAACATCTGTCGAAATGAAATGTAGATTGAGTATCATTTGATGAAAGTTGCACAATTCCACTTACCATATCATAATCCGACCAGAATGTTGGTGTTCTCAAACGTTTTTCATTTATCGACTGAATGAAGATGTGAAAAATATAAGCCGAATAGGAGAGCTTAGAAAGTGGTTGCCATAGAGAAGATGATAGAAAGCTATTGGCCATTCCTCCATAACCTTCCTTACAGGCAAACACTACCCAGCACAGGCTCAAAGGCCACGCGATGCGAGTTAGGGTATAAAATAGGGAATACTCCAGCATCGTCCGTCTGCGAGCATTCCATTGGGTAGCCGGATATAGAGCAAGTAATGAGGTGAATATCAGTGAAAGGGAAAGAATCCAACCTAACCAAATAAAGATCCGATTTAGCTTGAAGGTTCGCTGATGATTCAGATGTAGGAAGTATCCGAAGAGCAAACCAATTAACCAAGGAGCCGCATGTCTATGTGTCGCGTAGTAAATCTTCGGTCGAGTCCCATCACTCATACCAGCTATTCTGTAAATAAATGCCATTGGAAATTACTTTACGATTCGAGTTGACTAACATTAACACTTACTCCAAATGAACCGAATACTTCTTGATCATCATAGTGCTAAAGAGGCATGCTGAGCTTAGCAGCATGAGCACAAATATGCCAGCAGCTGCTTTCTTTCCCCACTTGTATAATGCAATAAGAAATAGTGGCGAGAGTATATACAATTGCATATCCACCGCCAGATACCAGGTATGACTGATGCACTAAAAAAAGAAAAGTTAGATGTCAAGTTGGATTGTAAGACTATTCAACTCACTAAGTCCCGTGTTGCATAGTTCTGCAGATACAATAAAGTCCAGAACCAGGTACGTTCACAATAGGAGTAGTCATCGAAGTTAATGGAGTCAGCCAGTGGACCATCACTAAGCAAAGGCAGTAGTTTCATATACATGAGAATAGCCATAGCTAAAAGTGGCGTAAGGCGCAGATAACGATGTAGATACATCATACGGATATTCAGTTTTCCCTTAGACCTGATTGACAGAAAATTATATTAACTATTTCATGTAATTCCTTTGAGCTATTCAACATACCTTTCCATTGATCGTAGAGCAATCATTACCAGCAATAAACCACTGAGAAAGAAGAACGTATCCACTGAGAAAAATCCTTGAAATATCAAACTGGAGAAGGGATTTTCTATCCACTAGAGTAGTAAATATAAAATATTATTTCACCTACTATGCAGCCAATTCGTTAGTTAATCATACCCTAATTAAGCTTATGTAATTTACTTTCGGTGAATGGAAAGATGTATAATATTGATGTCCAAAAATAACCCAGATGAGTGACATACAACGCATTCCATTAAGGCAATCGATGACATTGGGATTGGATTTGGGTTCGACGACACAGAACAAAATGCGAGAGTTTGCCCGAGCAGAGAATGCCTTCACCAGAATAGGTAATTCAGCTATAAATTTTGAATGTTAATCCGGTTTGGGTTATTCAGTAGTATAGTACTTACTTTGATCTTCATAGAGAAAATAATCACAGAACGTAGCTATGACCAAGGCAGCACCCAGTAAGGATAATATTACACTGCAAATTTCATAAATGAGTACAAACACTTGATAGAATTTTCATGTTACTCACATAGTGAATATTGTCAGACCATCCAATGGCTCCTTCTCAAATGTCCTACAAGTATCCTCTCTCACTAAGTTACCAGGAACATTGACATTGAGAAGCTTATTAAAAAGTTGCTTTAGAAAAGTATTCATATGAGATGCGGAACAAGAGGAGGGAAAGCAAACTGCTATTTTTAACTCTGAGGATAGTTGTTCTATTATAGTGTAGTTGGCAAAACAGTATTTTCCCTGGATTTTATGATTATCTGAAATATGTTTGTTAATTCCAATGCATTCATCGTAGTTTCCCATATCAACTGTGTTGCCATAAAGTATGCCCTTCGGAATGGAGCCCCACGAATCGAACACTGCAGAGATTTAAAATAAATTTAACACACGCAAAATATGTATTACTTTAGCTTACTTCTCAATGCCCACAGTTTGCCAGAGGAAAGACCATTCATCAGCTGAGTTAAGTCAGCAAGACACTGCAGATCCTCTTGACTGGGCACGCGTGAGTTAGGTAAATCCAAGTCAGTCACTGTTATATTTGCAAAGTGTTGCGAGAACTCGACAGAAAGTGGACGCAAGTCCATAATCCGATCATATTCATCCTTTGTTAAGGTGTCATTCGTTTCCAGATGTTGGGGACTGACCAGTGTCAGTCCTATTAAGAGTAGTGAAATATGGGTAAGCATTATGACCACGTTTATAGCTAGACGGATTTGTGAGTGGTACTGTTTCATAAACCTAGCATTTATATATGCTTCAAATGGTAATTGTTAAGAGAGATAAGCTTTTTGATAGGGTGGGACTGCCCCACTTAATACCTTATCGTTATGTCAGGTAACAAGTCAATGGTTAATATAATTAATATGAATTTAAAATAGTCTGGAAAGGTTCTGGCGGACGCAACCGACAGTAGGTGACCCTGTAATTTGCTTAAACTCAGACGTCGATAGCAACAGCAGACGACGTGACGTCACAGTGCTTTTACAAATATGGACAAAAAGATTTACATCAAATATAAACATACACACTAACAAATACTCAGACATTAATACATACCCGCGATCGCAAAGCCACACGCATACACACTAAGCATGCATGCCGCGGTTTCCTACCATACTTTTTTCTGCCTGTTGCACACAAATGTCTAGTGTACAATGTTAATAGACCCTTTTGAACCGTTTTGAAAGTACGGGGTCTAAAAAGTGAAGCAAACACGTGTAGGTAACAAATATTATTTTTAGATTAATACTATCTAAATCAATTCGACAAAAATCTAAAAAAATACTATTATCTGCAGAAAAATATAAATATGACAGACAAGAGAACAATTGTAATCGGTTTAGCGCTCTCTTATCGGAACCCAGATTAGGCTACCTGTTGAAGGGTATTTTATATATGAACATAAATTTATATGATACAAAAATATTTATTATTACTTTCTCAGACATCACAGCTTTGTGCTCATCAAATCTGAACTCATAGGCGAAGTCGATGTTTCTGCATCGGTTTCGACCTGTGCTGGTAATGTTTCCTTTAAAGTATCGACTGATGCTTCAGTGGGCACCGCATGTGTTGCAACCGTCTTGGGACTGGGTTTACGATTGGGCATCATCATGCTTTCCAGCATGCCAAAGGGTGCCTCCATTAAGATGTACATCACATAGGACAGCAGTAGTATAAAGCCGAAGCCACTCCAAAATAGTAACATCTAAAATGAAGTAAAATCAATTGAAGTTTAGTTAAGTCTTTGACCATAATCAACTTACCACATCGTAGTCTGAGAAAAATGTGCTGGATCTCATTCGTCTTCCATTCATTTGTTGTATGAATATATGAAAGATATAAGCGCAGTACGAGAGCTTCGCCAGTGGTTGCCACAGCGGCGTGGAGAGGAAGCTGTTGGCCAAGCCACCGTAACCTTCCTTACAGGCGAAGACAATCCAGCATAGGCTCACGGGCCAAGCAATGCGGGTAAAGGTATAGAAGAAAGCCTGATTAAGCATCGGCAGAGTAGGATTTATCCAGTTAACGTATGGATAAAGGCAGAATATGCAGGTGAAGATCAGAGCCAGGCATGATATCCAGCCAATCCAAACCGAAATACGATTGAGCTTAAACGTCCTCTGGCGATTCACATGCATAAAGTACCCAAAGAGCACTCCAATTAGCCACGGTGCGGCATGGTTATGCGTGGCATAGTACAGCTTTCGTTGGGCTTCATCTGGAGTGACACCATTTCTGCTTAATGGAACACCATATTAGATAGCTCAGCTTTATTATTCCAAGTCGACTTACTCCAAATAAACGGGGTACTTCTTGGTCATCATTGTGGTAAAGAGACAAGCAGAGAGAAGCAGCATGAGCGTAAAGATACCAGCAGCTGCCTTCTTGCCCCATTTGTACAGTGCAATGAGGAAGATTGGAGATATAAAGTATAACTGCATATCCACAGCCAGATACCAGGAATGATTAATGCACTAGAGAAGGAATATGATGACATTTCAGTTTGTATCAATTACTCTGCTTGCTTACCAGGTCTGGCGTGGCATAGTTTTGTAGGTAAAGCAGAGTCCAGAACCAGGTCTTCTTGCAGTTATTATAGTCATCAAACTTAATTCTCTCAAACAAGGGCCCATCGCCCAGTAGAGGCAATATTTTCATATACATAAGAATAGCCAGAGCAACAACTGGGGTGAGGCGCAGATAACGATGTAGATACATCAGAAGAACATTCAGTCTTCCCTTTGTTCTGGAGAATAGCGACAGTTTACAAATGATAAATATTTTACATCCTTACGAGCTTACTTCTCCAAGGAACGCAGTGAAATCATGACCAACAGCAAACCACTAAGGAAGAAGAAGGTATCCACAGAGAAAACGCCGCGCAGGACGAAGCTTGTAAAGGGTTTCTCGAACCACTATAAGCAAGAATGTTAATAATAAACATATATCAAACAAATCAACAAAAAATTACCCATTTCAAGCGAAACTGATTTATATTTGGCGCCAACAAGGCGAAGAGGTATTGATGTCCAAAAATAACCCAGATAAGCGACATGCAGCGCATGCCGTATAGACAGTCGATAACATTGGGATTGGACCTGGGTTCAACAAGGCGGAACAGAGCTCGAGAGTTGGCACGTGCTGAGAAAATCTTGATCACAGCAGGAAGTTTTGCTTGAGGAGAAGAGAGGTAGACTAAGATTAAGTGGTGTGATTTTATAAACTATGAACTTACTTTGATCCTTGCACAAGAAATAATCGTAGAGTGTGGCCAATAGAACAGCAGCAACGAGTAGTGAGAGTAGGACACTGAAAGGATTGCAAATAGTTCAGAATAAATAAATCTAATTATGTTAATCACTGTCTTACATTGTAAATATAAAGAGCGCATCTTGAGGTTCTTTATCACTTGTTCGGCAGCTATCCTCGGTTACTTGCAGATGCGTTGAGCTGACTCCCAGAAGTTTTTGCAGAAATTGCCCCAGAAATGTTTCCATGTGCTTTGCAGAACAGGAGGAGGGAAAACATATTCCAGCTAATATGTTGATGCCATACGAGGTCAATGGCAGACCTGCAAAGCAATACTTTCCCTGAATTTTTGTGGTACCTAAATCCTTATTGATCTCGATGCACTCATCATAGTTGCCCATGTCTATCATATTGCCATAGAGTAAGCCCTTTGGAAAACTGCCCCAAGAATCAATCACTGCAAGTTTGGGAAGTCATTTAATAAATCCCATTAAAGATGAATATTTCACTTACTTTTAAGTGCCCAAAACTTGCGAGAGGATATTCCCTGCATTAGCTGTGCCATATCGGCCAGACATTGCAGATCCTGCTGGTTGGGCACTCGAGGTGTGGGCAAATCCAAGTCAGTCTCTGTGATATTTGCAAAGTGTTGCGAGAACTCTACTCCTAGAGAGCGCAACTCCATGATTCGGTTGTAATCATCCTCGGTCAAAGCAAATGCCGGTTTCACCTGATCAGATTCAACCAAAGTTAGTCCGAATAATAGCACTATGACAGGTATTTTGACCATGTCGATTTCGAGCCGTTTCAATACTGATTGCCTGGTTCGGAGAATTACTCCCTTATATACAAACCAAAACTCTCGAGTTTAGGCGAGATAAGGTGTACTTTTTTGTGGCGATATGATTTGTTTATTTGACGTACTCAGTTTAATGCGTTATCTACGCTAAAATATCAGTTTTGGGTTAGCCCATTGAGTATGCTATTTATAATTTATTGCTCATTTAATATTAGATTTAAAACTATTCCGCTTTTTGCTCTTCCGGAGTCACAATTATCTCTGGCCTTGGTTTCGGTGTGTGCTTGGGTAGTAGCATATTTTCCAGTACTCCAAAAGGTGCTTCCATCATCATGTACATCACATATGATATCAGCAAGATGAAACCGAAACCCTGCCAAAAAGATAGCATCTGAAACAGAAGAGAGGATTAGCACAAGTTCAGCATCCAACATATTTTAATGCCTTACCAAACTGTAATCCGAGAAGAAGTAATTCGATCTTAAACGTTTTGCATTGATAGTCTGAACGAATATGTGGAAGACATAGGCGCAGTACGATAGTTTTGTCATTGGTTGCCACAGGGGAGAAGACAGAAAGCTATTGGCCAATCCTCCATAGCCTTCCTTACAAGCAAATACCACCCAGCAAAGGCTTAAGGGCCACGCAATGCGCGTAAATGTGTAATAAGATGCCTGCTCCAACATGGTCAGAGCTGGAGCTTTCCATTGAGCCGAAGGTAATAGGGCAAATATTGAGGTAAACATCAAAGCCAGGCTAACAATCCAACCAATCCAGATAGAGATGCGACTCATCCTGAATGATCTCTGCCGATTCGCATGCAGATAATATCCGAAGAGCAGACCAATCAGCCAAGGTGCGGCATGAGTATGTGTGGCAAAGTAGAGTTTCCGCTGAGCTTCACCAGATATTTCGCCGACACTGTATGAAAATGAATAATGTAGTTGACAGGGATTTACCTTAAGATTAAATACTTACGATAACATTATAAAGTACTTGTTGGTCATCATTGAGCTAAAGAGACATGCGGAGAGTAGCAGCATGAGCACAAAGATACCAGCAGCTGCCTTCTTGCCCCATTTGTACAGTGCAATGAGGAAGATTGGAGATATTAAGTATAACTGCATATCCACAGCCAGATACCAGGTGTGACTAATGCACTATATATGAATAGAGAGAGCTTAGGATTTGCAAACACAATTAATCATGGAAGAACTTACCATTTCGGGAGTTGCATAGTTTTGTAGGTACAACAGGGTCCAGAACCAGGTGCGTTTACATCTATCATAGTCATCAAATATCACAGTCTCAGCAATAGGACCATTTCCAAGGTATGGAAGTAGTTTCATATACATCAAAATGGCTATTGCCACAACTGGAGTCAGGCGCAAGTAACGATGCAGATACATCAAGGGAATATTCAACTTTCCTTTGGTTCTAAGAATTAGAAATAATTGTAATGGGTGTAGAATTAAACATGTTATAAACTCACTTCTCCAAGGAGCGCATTGAAATCATAACCAAGAGCAAACCACCGAGAAAGAAGAAGGTATCCACTGAGAAGACTCCGTGTAATATAAAGCTGCTGAAAGGTTTTTGGAACCACTACAAGAGAATACATTAACTTATTAGAGGAGAGCAAATCTTTGAATAGAAAGTATAACTACCTGGAATAGATCATATTGATTCATATTTGGTCCCATAAAGCCGAATATGTATTGATGTTCAATAATGACCCATATGAGCGACATGCAGCGCATTCCATTGAGACAATCGATGACATTGGGATTGGACTTGGGCTGAACCAGCCGAAAGAGATTGCGGGAATTGGCTCGTATAGAAAATGCCTTTACTACAATTGGAAGCTCCTCCTCATAGAGGAAGTAATCACAGACTGTAGCTAGTACTAAGGCAGCGCCTAGTATCGATAACAACACACTGTGGATACAAAAGACTATTGATAAACCTGGGAGTTATACTATAGATACAAATCTACTTACATGGTAAATATAGTCAGACCATCTAAAGGCACCTTCTCAGCAGTCTTACAGGTGTTCTCCGTTACGAGTTTGGTTGAAAAGTTAACGCCAAGAAGCTTCTGCATCAGCTGCCCCAAAAATCGATCTATGTTAGCAGCAGAACATGAGGAGGGAAAGCAAACTGCGATTTTGATGGCAAGTGATCTAAATATTGGAACACTTGCAGTGCAGTACTTTCCCTGTATTCTGTAATTTTGCATAGTTTCCTTATTGATGCGAATGCACTCATCGAAATTTCCCATACTGATCAGATTGCCATAGAGCAAACCCTTTGGTATAGAACCCCATGAATCCAACACTGTGAATGAATAAAACTAAGTTTAAACACATTAATTTCAAGTAAGAAAACTTACTTTTTAGCGCCCATAATTTGCCAGAGGAGAGTCCTTGCATCAGCTGAGTCATATCAGCTAGGCACTGCAGATCGTCCTTATTGGGCAGACGTGAGCTAAGTAAATCCAAATTTGACTCTGTAATGTTTCCATAGTATTCAGAGAATTCCGCAGAAAGATCTCGTAGCTTAGTCAGTCGATGGTATTCATCCGCGGGTATAATACTACTTTGCTCCTGTTGACTGGAGCTCACTAAGGTTACTCCCCATATGAGGAGCATACAATAGATTATTGTTTTGACCATGTCTAATACAATTTATATTTTCGAATGACACATTGTGACAATACACGCTCTTTTATATCATCCAAGTATCAAATACTCCGTGGAGATAAGCTGATTGTTAAAAGCGTGCAAGCCTTTAGACAGACATACCACTGATAGCTTATCAAGGCTGGTTAACTAAAATGTTTATTACAATTCAAATCAATCAGTGCATTAAATAAAATTCACGCTTAAATATGCTTTTCGTTAAAACGCTTACACTTCAGACCTATTTATTGCCAAACAAACGATTATTAAATACAGATTTGCGGGAGATAAGAATAGTATCTTATCAAGTCATGAATAATGTTCAATGACGACGACAATCTTAATCGCTTAACCACTGATTATCAAAGAATATTTGAGTCATCTTGAAGGAAATCCAATTCCAGTTAGTAGTATTATTATCAATACGAAATCATAAACATGAGCTCTAAATAAGGCAACAACAAAATAACTTTTATGATTCAGTAAATTGTACTTTAAATTGGACTTAATATTAATATAATTAATATGTGTAGTTAAGAAAGCAAATGAATATGGGTGACCTAAAGCGACCCAGAAAAGTCACATGCAACGCATTCCATGGAGACAGTCCATAACATTGAGATTCACCTTGGGTTGCACAAGATGGCAAAGACTACTGGAACTGACTGATGGTGGAGAAGGGTTTCGGTGTTGGTCTTTGGAGGTTTTGGGGAAAGATTAATGATTTTAATTATTTACCTTTTTTTTTCTTTTTCCTTTTGATCCGGGTATAAAAAGTAATCGCGTAGTCAGAGTAGCCAGGGTAACAGCAACACGCTGTAATAACAATAAATTTAGCTGCGAAATTTACGAAGAAATTATTTTAATGAGCTTCTATACATGGTGAGACCATCCATAGGTTCCTTATCGGATGTGTTATAAGTATGTATCCATTAACAGATGTTCAGCAGCTGAATGTTAAACTGAAATATTTTCACGCTTTAGCGCCAAGAGACTGCGGGGTATTAAGATCTTCATTATTACGCTTTAGATTGTATTTATTTGCTTTTAAATACTTGCCGAAATATCTACGAAATTATGTATTGCATAGGTCAGTTCTAAGTACTTAACTGATAACTGTTTGATTATCGATTGTGACTCAGTCTGAGTCAGCTATAATTTACTAATAATAAATCAACTTTTACTGCAATCTAATAATTTGTAGTTGATTGAATCTCATAATGTAAATATTATTGATAACTTATAAGCTTCTAATATTTCTTCATATTATAATGTTAGTTAAATCAAATTAAATTTAATTTTTTCTATTTCTTTCAGGTAAATCTTCAGCAGTTATAATAGTAAACTGGAATCCCGAAAAATCAACAGCGCAAGATGTTTATTCAATACGCTTTCAATGAAATGTAAATACAAATGAAAACTTACTCAAACCATTCCATATAGATTCTTGGAATAGAAAGAAGAGCAGTCAAGACAAATTTTAAATAGGCTTATCAAATTCTTAAGATGGCTTTGCGCAGAAATAGGAAACTAAGCCAGGAGAGAAACGCGCTGATTTTCCATTTGTGCCCAAACCGCTTCACCTCCCGCTCGCGGTATCTGGGCTTAACATTAACACTGCCTCGAAAAATCAATAAACATTAATCTTAACGTGATTTTGTCTTTATCCCTCGCCATTTGTGTATTTGCCACTGCCTGGGTATTTGGTAAAAGATTAAAGTTTAATAAGACCAAAGTAAAATGCTACACCAGAGACACCAATTAGCATTTTCAGGGTCCTCTTGCCTCATGCAAAGATTCCAGACAGTTTCACTTAAAAATGAATTTAAATTTCAAACGAAAGCAACATCTTATGGCAAGGGCAAATCTGGCGTGAAATTATGAATATTGAGTTATGTCGAAAGGATGTTATGACCGTAGGACACAGGCTACACTGCAACAAAAACTATTGCAACAGTAAATTCGGATAATTCTGAGAGTTTTATATGCTGCTAGAGGTTTTGTACAGTGTATGCCTACTGCGTAGTAGTCTGCCATTTGATATTCTTTCTTGTCCCAGCTGCTAATTGGAATTCAATTGACATTTCAAGCAATTATCCTATCGCATTCTTAACCCATTCGGGCGAATTAATTTGGCAACATTTTCCATCAACACATTGAAACTTTTTTTTTGCTAATTCGTTTAGCTAATCTACCGCAAAATCTTGGGGAATACTTAACGTAAGGCAATTTGATACGCCTACAAATAGACTAAGGTGTGTGGGTGTATATGTGTCTAAGTGTGTGTCTGTGTGTGTCGTGTCACCTTGAAAAATTTCATAATTAAACTCAAGAGTTCAGCAAAGGGACACAGTTGGCAAAGACAAGATACGCCTCATGCACCCCCAGCTCTCTGTCTCTCGTTTACGAGTTACATATTTACCTTAAAGAATTCTAATTAAATCATTTGAAAAACTTTGAGGACTTTGTGCTGATTCATGTGTCCTGGCAGCTGCTACTTTTCCAAGCGGTGGCCAAAAAGTTTTTGCCAAAAGAATTTGCTTGATTTATATACCCTGTAATACTGTTGTAGACTGAGTATGAGTACATGGAAGATACTTGAAGAAACCTCACTGATAAGCGAATAGTAAGAGTCCAAAGCGCAACTATGAATAGAAGTGTTGCCTTAAGGTATTGTTATCGACATACACAGTATAGCAAACTATATAAACAATAAATACAGTAGAAGTAGTAGTAGTAGTAATATAGATTAGTATAGTAGTAGTAATAGTAGGACAATAGTATAGTATTAGTTTGTAGTAGTATAGTAGTAGTTTAGTAGTAATATAGTAGTAGTTTAGTAGTAGTATTAGTATAAGTATAGCAGTAGTAGAGTAGTAGTATAGTTTTAGTAGTAGTAAAGTAGTAGAATTAGTAGTATTGTTTCTGTTCATGATGTAGTAGTATATAATAGTATACATAGTAGTAGTAATAGTAGTACTCCTTCTCCTGTCACGGATGTAGATGACATCTTCACAAATCATTCACAGGGTATCTTCTCGTTGAGTCACTGCATTAAACACATTCTTTTCGTTGCTGCGTGGAGTGGAGCTGCCTCCACTCGGTGCCGACTAATTTGTGGTGTTTGCTTTGGACTTTCAGCTTGGCCAGGCCCAGGGCCAAAACGCAGGCAGTAGGCAGCAGTAGCCGTACTTTTGGCTTATGCAAAGCATCAGGGCAAAGCCGTACATGTGCCGTGCAGCTTGAGCAGAGGCAACTGAGACTGAAACGGAGACTGAGCCACTACTCGTAGGCCGCCAGTGCGTCGGACTTTTTCAAAAAGGGATTGCGAGCAGGGAGAGCAACCAGCCCCAGTATGGGGGGTAGCCATTGCCTTGGCGTATCAGTATTTCATGTCGCCACACACACAAATACACACACTCACATACATATACATATAGTCATAGATACCATGCAAGATTCATAGACTCATAAATCTTTAAGTATTGAATACCATTTTTGCATATACTACATAAGTAAGAACTCACGCCGACCAACTTTATCCGCCTAACCCCCTTGCCACACACCCCTTACCACTGACGCTCCCCCACCTCCTGCCGCTGCGCCTGCCCTTCGATTGGTCCAAAATATTTGCAAACTTTGCTTGAGGTAAAAGCAAACAACGTGGCGCCGAATACCAAAAGCCCAGTTGTGTGTACAATAATTCTCTGGACCATCCGCCGTGCAGCATTGCTTGCCAATTTGGGCTACACTGTGAGAAATATCTTCATTTATTCAATTTTAAAGATATTTAATTAATCTTTAGTATAGCGATATTTGCAATGTTTTTATAATTATTTATACTAAAATGCCCAAATAGTTGTAGGATTTTTCGCTTGGTGTAGAGTTATCGCACTATAGAGTGTAGGGTGTTGGATTAGGGTGTGGTAGGGCGTAGGGTTATTGCCACTGGAGTTCGTTTGTTGGCCAGGCAACAGACTCTCCCATTCTCCTACTTTCCCGCATTCTCTCTCTCTCTGACCAAAATCCACCAAAATATAATGTTTGTATCTACGCACATACAGCTAACAACCCGCATACTATATGCCACATATGCTTGAAGCACTTACACACACACACACACATGAGAACCACTCACACACTCACTCGCGTACTCAGTGAAGCGTTCGAACTGTACGAGGGGGGCGCCAAGGGGGGATTCGGGGGCATACTCGTATTCATGAAATGGAATAACTAATGACTTTATGCTAGAAGCGTGTTTTGTTAATTGCATTTGCTAAAAACGAGCCACACACACTTCCTAATCGACCGGGTGGTGGCAGGGGGGTGAGAGGGGGAGGGTGGCTGGAGGGGCAATGAAAGAGAGCTGGGCGAGTGGCAGTGGTGTAACTTCATCGTTTTAGGTTCAACTTCTTATGGTTATGGCGCATTAAATACGAAGAAAAATTTCAATAGCCGCTGCGGCTGCGGCCAACGAAAACTTAACGAAATGAAAGGAAGTCAAGCAGAGAGAACCAAGACCCATGTAGACAGATAGTACAACCACAACAACCACAGGCTAAAGCCCAGCCAGCAGCACCACCATCAACAATAATAACAACAACAACAACAACAACAGCTTAACAGACCGAGGCTAATGAAACCGCAGTTGAATCGGGAATGGTAACGGGTCTGGGGGTGAGAATGGGCAATGGCAATAGCAATGGGCATGGGGAAATGGAGAAATGAAGAAACGAGCATAAGACGAAGAGAAAATCGCTTCTCAAGTAGTTGGCCAAATGTTGGCGTTGACGTGGCACAGTGGACAGAGAGTGCAATAAAAGAAGACAATGTTAATGAACATTAATGGAAGTGCTCCTCGTATGTAAACATACTAAAACAACAACTAATTGCTTAAAATACAATTTGGTATACATACTAAATATTCAAGATAAATAAGTAGCAGATTGAGGTAAGAACGAGAAATATATTTCGACAATATTAAGATCATAGCCAATACACAATCTGATTATCTTGATTCAAATAAAATTGCATACATGACATATTCGAAATAAATACATAGTAGAGTGAGGTAAAAAGGAAGAAGATATTTTGACGATATGAAGATCATAGCCATTACTAAAATTATCTTATTAAAATCTTGTAAAATATCTATGATAATTCATTGCTTTGCTACCACTGTGCGCTGTCGCTGCACGGTTATATCTTTTCATAGGTTTGGGCTAATGGTCCGACCAACTATGATGGCGACAATTTGCCAATGCAGGCGATAAGCCTCGTCGTGAAAGGCGGAGAGCGAAAGAGACCCAGACCTAGGAAAAACGCCGGAAAATGTTATGTTTGATATGCATGCGTGTGTGCGAGTGTGTGCGTGTGTGTGTATCTTTTTGGTGCTATTTCTGGCTGCAAGCCGCTTGTCAAGTGGCCCCTTGTCAATGGCTGAGCAAAGAACGAAGATTGAGTTCTTGTTATCGCAGAGAGGCGTCAAGTTTTCCATGCCCTGACATAGCACACATCACTCTTCTGTTTACAATCTATTCTATTTCTATTGCCTAACTGGGAGAACTACATACACATCCTAAAAGTATACAATGCGCTGTTTGTATTCACTTTTTGTTTTGAGATATATTTTATTGGAGCCAGGAAAAGCCAAAGAGAGAAATTAATCAAGCATGAGATTGCTCACTGGGCTGCCTGAATAATATTGAGTATTACGAATTTAAATGTATATTGTGTGCTGGAGTCTAGATAAAAACGTGGGCTCAAATAGCCTCATCAAAATTCAAGGAAATATTTACATAACACAAAGAGATTTCCTAAGAATTTTTTGGAATTTTTATATTAAATGATAAAGTGAGTAGTTAAACTGGAAATGAAAATAAGGTAAATTAAGTTGATTTCCATGTAAAAACTAAGTATCGGCAAAATTCTATTTAAACCGTAATCGAATCTATTTCTTTTCAATTTGCAAACCTAATCAAAAGTGAAGTGCAATCAATGCAATTTTCTATCTAATTGCGGCTAATTGGACTTGCTGTAAGCCAGATTATACGCTACGTCTGTATTGGCTTTATGGTCACAAATTATGCTCAAAATAAATACCTGCATTAAGTAGCTTTTAATTAAAGCAGCTTTTATAAAAAATAAGAGCAGGCACTTGAGAGTCAAAAGCTTTGATTGGTCAAGTCAAATGGAGCATCCTGGGCTTCCTGACATATACACGAGGCATGTCCATCAACATGTACAACCACATTGGCCACAGGCACGTGTGGTGTATATATGTGTGTATATATGTATGTGTGTGTGTGTGTGTGTGTGTTTGCACTCATGCTTTACACGAGTGCTTCAAACAGACAAACATCCGAGCCAGCATCAGACTGACAAGAGGGACAGTCACGTTCACAACAATTTTGAGGGAGCGGCAGTAGGATCAACAGCAATAAGGAGTAAAGAGACGAGCCAAAATGTGCTCGGAGGGGGCGCTGGTGGAGGCGGTTGCCACTTGAGTTGCATGGATGGCTTCCTCTGACGTTCAATTTGTGTACTTAAATTCATTTCACTTTAATTACGAGGGTATTCCATTTAATATTTGATGGCTTCTGCTGCCAGCTGTCTAAATTGTCCATCGTCATGCTCGTTGTCGTGCTGGGCAACACGTTATCCGCTGCCTCCCACCACCCACCACCCACCTACCACCCAATCCCCATTTAATACTCATTTTGTTTGGCATGTAAACATTTAGACTATAAACTGAATTAGGGTATTCATAAATTTGTTGCCAGAGCCAGAGTGCTTGGATTACAAGGTACTTTTACCTGCACTTTTGACTACCTGTTAAGGTAATGCCAAGGGCGTAGTTGGACGTATGTGCGCACATACACACATACATCTCATACAAGCTGAAAAGTTTGCTAATAGCGTGTAGAGAGAGAATTTTTATTCTACACGAAACATAATACACATACTACTGGCTGCACTACTCATTAAACTAAGTACAAGTTAAAAGTTACAACAGCGTGTTTAAAGTGATTTTAGTTTCATAATAATCCACGCATTACCATTAGTTGCTCCATTAGCTTGATCTGAATACTTTTCAGTATTAGTTATATATTAATTTGATTCCATTGAATGCTATTGTGATTGGAATATGAATTTCCAGGAACTCCGTTCTTATTGATGTATTGTATAAATGCATTCATTGTAATAGGAAGCTCTGTTGCCAGCAGTTACTATGGACGTCACCCCTTTTGGCCTAAGCCACTGTGTAGTTGTTAGGGAGCGTGCGGCCGTCTAATTTTGTCATTTGAAGGGGTTCTTGGGGCTAAAATCAAAATGGCATATTGGAAAATACGTAAACACACGGATCAGTTGACATAAAAAAACTCGTGGATATATATTAGCTGGATAGCGACCAATAGCATAGAGGAGTAAGAGGCAAGCAGATACTTACTACAGTTAAATAGGCAGAGCAGAGCAAGCAACAAGCCTTCAGGCAAGAGATGCTCATCAAATACCAAAGTAAATGGTGTAAAATGCCTCATTGAATGCCACTGCGCGACGTCTCGAAGCACTACTTACCGTCAATCTATATATGTATATGTATCTGTGTGTCTGTGTCTCTTCACACATACATACATCTTGAGTGTGTCTCTGTGTGTCTCTCTGTCTGTCTGTGCAGACATGGCAACACTCGGAGGCAAGCAGTCAGTCAGTTTAGTTCAGTTCAGTTCCATCTTATTTGGGGTGCGTTGAAATCGTTGATGACGACCTGCGTTGGCCTTGTCGACGGCGCAATTGCTTTTTGGATTGTGGCAATGGCAACGTGCGGCAACGGCAGCAGCAACAGCAACAGCAGACGTGGCGCGAACCAACAAAAGCAATGGCAATGGGTGCAAAGGTGGCGCCTTCGCAGAACGTGCGTTGCTGAGATTTGTTGCGCCTCCAGCTCCTCCAACTCGACAACGGCACCCCATTGCCGCCTTCTAACATGCGGCGTGTATAAGTTGTGTGGGTGTGTGACGTTACGTTGTAAGTCTGTATTTGTGAGTGTGTATGTGTGTGTGTGTATTTGTTTTACAACCGCAACATGTGGGGCAAGTTGGTGGTGCTGCAAGGATGGTTGCACAGTGTGATGGAAATTCCTGCAGCAAGGTTACGGTTGGTAGTTAGTGAAAGCGTATTGAAATAATTGAAATTAAATTCCAAGAATATTCTATTAAATATTGAAATCTACCTTAAAAGCAGACTGCATTGAAAATAGAAACTCTTCTCTATTAAATACATAACATAAACACTTATGAATAAAAAATATAATAGGAGAACTGTCTTCTCTAACTTTTATTCAACGACTCCAAGCTCGAGGATTCCCTATATGTTTACGTGAAGAATTAAGCCAGGGAAATGTCATACAATTTAGTTTATATACCATAAATAAAAAATTAAAAAAAAAATAGAAACATATTAAAAAATTCCACTAATAAAAGTACATGCAACATAATCCTATTCAAAACAGAAAAATATTTAGTAAAATTTGCAAAAACTTTACAATAATTTCAAATAGAGTTTTTATTTCAGAGTTTTTTTTTAAGTTTTCGGACTGTCACTACTTTTAGCTAACCTTGTAGTCTTGTGTGCAATTAGGTACTTCTCCACATTTTACACAACTTCTAGCCACTGTGCAGCGCTCTGCCTTTTTTATGTGACCATTTACACTGTGGCTGCGACTGCGACTGTGACTGCGAGTGCGTTCGTGTTCATTAACGTTGCTATTACATTTTAACACACCGAATCGGAATGTGTCCCGTTGTCGTTGTCCTTGTCAAGCCCCCTAAGCATTCATACCCCCCTTTGGCCGCCCTCCTCTCCCCTTCCACACCATCTAAGAGCGCCTTTGCCATTTTACTTTTACTTTCATTTGTCGGTCCGTTCATTTGTTGAGTTTTTGTTGTTTTCGTTTGTTGTTGCATGTTGAAATATCCTGTTTAACTTTATTTCATTTTTCCACAGCATCCGACACGTGCCTTTACCATACACACACATGCGAACACACACACACACACACTCTCATACATACCGTTAGTTGTTATGCATAAATATTTACGTTTTGTTGTTGTCTTATCAGATCATTTATGGGCAGCTGGAGGAGGAGCAGCAGCCGGGAGGCAGCGAGGTCGTCTTCGCATTACTCTTGTTATTTGCATGTTGTAGAAAAATATCAATTTGCGCACCTCCGACGTCGACTTCAACGCCAACGCCAACGCTAACGTTAGCGTCGACGTCGACCGTTTAACATTTTCCGCTATTTGCAGGCCTTTTGTCCTGTTTTCCTTCATTTAACACACACATACACCCCACACACACACACAGACACACACTCGTAAGATGTGCTGTTAGAGATATTCAGTCGTGTATCTAAATGTTGTGCAAATGCTTTTGGGGAGTGCTCCATTTGAATATATGTATATAGAGATGAACACATACAGTATATACATATATATATGAATTTATGGTCATGTGTTGTTGGCAACGCTGCGTATACGCAATTTATGTAATTCGTGGTGCTATTTGCATAACAACTATAAGTAAGTGCCACTACAGTGGTCACTCCTCAATTAGAACTTATGGCACATGGAGAACTAACAAGGCGTTAGAAGCAGAACTAGTTGAGAGCTAACTAAGTACTCAACTTATTTCTGGGTTTTACTTCACACTTAAAGAGCAAACGACTTTTAATTCGAATTTAAAATAAACGGCATCAAGTTCCCGTCGCTCTTAAAAATATTTTATGGCCACTATAACTTTTACTTTCAGCAAACTGCCAAGCAACCACTGTGCAGGCTGTTAGCTGTGGCCTTCGGCATTGCTCTCCATATTGCCATAATATAAATTTAGTTAGCATTATTATAATCATATGTACTTCTGTGACTGTTTCAGCGTCTTCTGCCTCATTTCTCTGTCCCCTGCCCCTGCCCCTGCTCCTGGTCCTCCTACTATTACGACAGGCTTCCTTACTACAGGCCATAAAATCCATTGGCTACTTTTTGCTTCACTCCAATTTTATTTGCGCTTCCTGCTTGGATTTATATCACTGCAGAAAATAAAGAAAAGGTAAAGTGCAATTTGGTGAGGCATCTTTGGTGGTTGCTTGCTTGGTTGCTTGGTGGCTTATTCCCACGAGTCACGTAACTTCCGTTAGCGTCTACGTGGCCAGCTAGTGGCAGGAGCGCAGCTCGTTGGGCATTAATAAATTTTATGCTTAGCAGCCGCAGCCCCTCCAATAACTTTCCAGATAATATCTAACAATCACCCAGTAAGGATAAACAGCCAACCCCCATAGTCCTAACCCAACAGCCATCTCAGTTATTCCGTAAGCAACATCAAGTTGTTAAGCACTCGCAGTCGCAGTGGCAGTCGCTCTTGTTTTGTGGTTAGAGACCATTTGGCTTCATTCTACGCTTCCTGCAGTTTCGTGGCACATTTCGTTGTTGCATGCCACACACATTTTCGGGGCAGCACTAATGAACATCAGCACCACGATATAAGCATGTAAGCCACAAAAAAAAAAATAGGGAAAATATTCACTGAATGCGATGACATCGTCAACTTCGCACAACTATTCATGTGTCGTATGTGTAATGTCTCTGTAAGTGTGTCTCTGTGTGTGTATGTGTGTGTATGTGTGTGCCTAAGCCCAAGTATGTGTGTGCGTATGTGTGGGGGCTGGGGTGTTATGAGCTTGTATATTTAGAGATAGCAAAGCAGCAGTCAAAGCACTTCACTTCATTTGAGCAACATTTTTTTGCTATGATTTACGAAATATTTCTTTTTGATTTTTACACTCAGAGAAAAAAAGGAGAGAAGAAAAACTGTGCAAACTTTGGCAACCAACGAGTTAACCTAGTTAAATATTAAACTTGGTAAACAACAACATTGTATGCACTGAAACTTTTCGTGTTTTTGACTGCAAGCCAACAACATAGAAAATTCTTTAAAACAGTTCAGATTGTGGCAGAGAATGCAAATAAATGGTTTTCGTTTTATTTATATGTGAATAAGTAAATACTATATAAAAACTAAATCAGAAAAAATAGTATATGTCTATGTAAAAATAGCAATCAAACCACAAATCAAATTTTACCTTTTACACATTGTTTTCAGACTAATTGAATTTACTTTGTGGAATTGCGTTATTTTTACTTACTTGTAAACTTAATTGGCATAGTTATCGAGCAATTACGGCCTTTTGCGTCATAATCGAATTATCGATTTAAATTTGCGCGTTATACAATTTGAATATCACTTGAGCTCATTACGTATACGCAGTGTTGGCCACTAGAAGACGCAGTAAACAAGTCATTGGGCTTGGGCTTGGGGTGAACTGTTTGACCTGATTTCGTTTGAATTATGAATATAAGAGATATTCATTAAAAATGCCTTTTGACATTGATGAGTTTTAAAAACAAAGTGAATACATTTCATATGCATAAACGTTGCCTCCCCACTCCAGTCTGGATATGTGTATGTATCTGTGTACATATGTCCTTGTTGCCACTCGCTTTCTTTTGCTTGTGGCAAATGTCGTTTAGGCAATACACGCACATAAATTTATGTATACATGCGATATACATGAGATACTCCCGCTACAGTCTCGCAATAAAGCGTATTTAGTCAACAAGATACAAAAGGGAAAGACGGCGTGGGGAGCATAGAAAAAGAGACGTCGCCCCTTATCGATATTTGGCAAATAATAAAAACGCACAAAAAAAAAAGAAAAGACAACAAAACACAACTGATAAAACCAGCGAAATCAAACCCCACTCTCCCCTTCGAATTTGATTTTTTGTAGACTTAGTGCCCCAGCTGGTTGGACTTGCCACTTGCGAGCGGCATTTTCTTTTGGGTTTTTCCCCTCATGAAAAATTGGCTGTCGCCAATGCGTTCTCGCTTGTGTGCCCGCCTCTTCAGATATTCCAATTTTTAAAGTGTCAAAAATATCGGCTTAAGTATGTATAAACGAGTGTAGTGGTACATGCAGTCATACATTATTTATACTATGTATTTATATACTAACCTATATGTGCCTGTCTGTATATATTGTGTGTATGATAAATAAGTATATTTTTTTAGGGTGCGCAGCTTATATCAGGAATGAATATGTAAGCAGATAATGGACGTCTTCAGCTTGAGGGTTCCGTTCTCCGCCTGCTGTTACTTCTTATTTGTCTGCATTTGTTGGGCCAACACAAAACAAAAAGCGCAGAATACGTAACGGCAACAAATGGGATTGCTTAGCTTAATACATATCCTGTGCTGAATTTAAATTTCGTACTCGAAAGATTTATATTAACATTTCAGCCATTTTTAGAATCCTTTCTGTCAGGTTTTTTTATATAATAAATGTTTCTAAGTGGATTCAAGACAAAATGTTTGTCTTGGTTATAAAAATAGCGCAAGTTTCGTCTTTATCAGATATATCAGCATATGAAAGTTACTTTATGCAAGAGTGACATCCAAATATTTCATCTCATAGTTGACAGCTGTACGACGCTAAAATACCCTGCACTATAACACTATACAACTAACAGCATAACTTCTCATCTTCTCTTAAACTAGCGAGCACAATTCTCTCTCTGCTGCCAATTATACCCTTTACTTCATAAGTTATAGCCACAGGGTATAAAGACACAACAAAAAAAAAAAAACAAAATACTCATTTAATTTTTTTGTATTCAAGCTTTTTTGTGTTTGTCCTACGCAAAGTTTTACTGCAGAAAAAACAAAAAAAACAAAAACTAGAAGAAAAACGCAAAAAAAAAGTTGAAATCAACATATTGATTTTTGTTCTTTTGCGGGCTCTCCGGCTCAAAGGAGGCGTGCCAGGACGACGACCACATCGCTTAGGATACACGCGCGCTGACGTGTGTATCTTGTATCTTTTTTGTGTATGTTGTGTTGTGTCGCTGGCCTGTGCAATGTTTGAACTCATTCTATGTATTTGCCAACTGTTTTCACAGATAACATTTCTGCTTCTGTCTGTCTGGCAGCGTTCATTTATTTTCGCTGTGACTTTTTTCCACAGTGCGGATCAAAGGCGTTAAAATCGCTAAAATCGGCTAAATTGAAATAGGAGAAGTCCTAATGGTTCACTGCTTTGTTTTCCATTTGATGTATTCGGTTATCTATCAATCTATGAGAATATCTACCACTGCTAACTCTCTACTGTGTACACAATTTCATTAACCTTTGCTTTGTGCTTTGCGGATGCCTGTACTGAGAATTGTGTGAGGTGATGTGTGGCAGTGTAGGGTTTATAGATCAATAACTAAATAATTTGTGTTTGATTCCTGTTGAGTTTCGCTATGTGAGACGAGTGTCATAGCAGTGCGCTTACACATTTAATAGCTGTTCGATTGAGTTAGGTCTGGGTTGTGCCGAGCTCATTCGACTGCAGCCTTCCGATACGTTCCATTTGCTATTGTCGCTGTCGGAGTTTATCTTCTTTCGTTGTTATTGTGTCGTGCATCCTTTCACACGGAGCGAAAGAAGAGAAGGGCGAAAGGTAGAGTGGAATGGCAACACCCGCCTCTATAGGCAAATACCAGATAAATGGCAATTTAACAATGAAAAATTAAAAGAAAATACAAAGTCTTCTTTTATTTTGTGTTCCCTGCTGCCGCTTGTGCCCTTTGCGTTGAAAAGAAGCTTATTTCTCATTGCCTGAACCGGCTGTTGGCTGGCAATGGGTAATGGACTTGGTAAGTAATTACAGTTGAATTGTAACCAAAAAATAGCTAGAAAAAGCGAAAGAGAATGGAAGAGAATGGGAAAACTGTGAGGTAGTCAAATATGTTTTTCTTTTCTCATAGATTGTGCAAATTTGCGCCCCGACCCTCGCTTGGACTACAACAAATATTCATTGTTGACCATTTGTCATTTGAGCAGCATTTTTCTCTTCACTTTAATTTTATTTTCTCATTCGTTTTTTCTTTCCCTGTTCCAGTTCCCAAAGGTAACTTCGATTTTTTATTTATGCGCGACTACGTGATGTTTAATTAATGAGCACCGGCATTAAATATTGCACTGCACAATTGAAACGTATCAAATAAACATGAAATAAAGCAAAAGGAAATGAAATACAATCTATTTGTAGCTGATTGAAACTGAAAGAAAACATACATTTATATTCAGGCTCTGTCATTTATATTTGGGATAGTCGAAAGATGATTCACATAATACAATAACACAATAATGTGGGCTACCAGATGAGATATGATAGTGACCATGATGTCTTGTTTATGACATATAAAAGACCTCAAATTCCGTATAGGCACAAAAGAGCAGATACCAATTGCGCAATGAATGCGAGACAATTCGGCATGTGGCGCCTGCAAAAAAGTATGCTATATAAATTTTTATGTATTTTCAGTCACACCCTATACTTTTTGTATAAAGAGGTGTATTAACTTTGTGGAAATGCGAATGGCAGTGGAAGGCATACTCTATACACATATTGAACTAGAAGAGCTAGAGACTCCAGTTTTAATCATTTTGTACCTAGTTTTTGGATATCTCCAGTCTTTTCTTGGTTTCTCATTGGGTTTATGACATTGCTTGTTTGTGCTGTAAATTTCAGCATGATAGGAAATTATATAAGCATATTTAAGTTAGTAAATATGTATATGTGTATGCATTACAGTTACAACCATTTTGTCCATTTTTCTGCAACTCTTGTCCTGCCATGCAAACATTCCCGCAGGGCTAAAGTGCATCCGACTGTAGCCGTTCAGTGTTTTTCTGTTTTAGGGCGAATTTTATTATGCCATCGCAATGACAAACGCAGGTGTTGTTGAATCTAAAAGCCAGCTTAGCGGTAAATTAAGAAATATTGTCGATATGCTTGTTAAAAGTTTGTAAATTCTATTGCAATATTTCAGTAAAATTTTAAATTACAAAAAAATTGCCCTCCGAGTTCAGATAAATTATGTGCCGTTCCACTTTGAAATTTCCTTTGAAAATTAATTACTTTGGCTATGCTGATTACTCAAAATCTACCAATGATATTTCCTTTTTCCATTATATCTTTGTGAAATCGCTGTCAACGACTTTTTCCATTAGACTCTCACTCAGTCGCTGAGTCAATTTAACACTCCACCTAAGCCCGCTCTCATGTGAGCGTGTGTGTGTGTGTGTTTGTGGCCGTGACCCCGCCCCCACCCCGTCTGCAATTTACAAGGCAATCTATATATGAGGGGAGCAATCGCTGGAGACACTTTTAAAATATCATTAACATGCACGTTTCCACATCTGAGACTTTACTGCTGACTTCTAACCATAAATCATTGCATATTTCACTGCTTAAAAAAATGTTGTTTTTGTTGTAATATTTGTTGTGGTTGTGCATGTTGTTGTGGCTCATTTCGATGGCAATTCGTTTGCTGATGTCAGCTGGGTATAGCTAATACTTTTATTACTGAAAGAAACGACTGGAATATAAAATTGATATTAGCCTGATTAACATGACATTTTCTCTTCATCGTCGAGATAAAGTATAACTTAAATTTGCATCGTTCACCAGATTTAAATACAATTTACTGTTATGAGTATATCCTTATAATCTGTGCAAAACCAGGCTGATATTATTGGCTTGGCTTGGCTTGGCTTTATTTCATATACATTTCTGGCAGTGTAACTCTAATTCCACCGCAGCACAGACAACTCCACATTTTTTGTTAGCTCTGTGTGTACGTATATACATACATATTTTCTGCTTTTACAATTTACAACGGAACCAAAAAGTTATGAAACTCATTAAAACACGAAACTAATTCAAACACCCCGGGCCTAATTGCCGCCTCATAGCAGCAAACCAAGCATTAGCTCTCCCACCCACCCCTCAGCCTGACTCAGCTCCCACTTTGCACACTCGGTTTTAACGGTTTTCGGGCATGCCCCTTGGGCACCCCAAGCGAACGATTCCAAAAAATTATTTAGCGTTAATTTCCATAGAAAAATGTGCGCGTCAACAGAAATTAAGTGTCCCAGCTAATTTAGCGATGGGGTCCAAACACAGAACGCAGGACAATCCACAGGACACGCAGCACACTCACACCCATTGGACCCAGCTGTGCGAGGTAACTGCGGCTCAAGCTCAGTTGTATTCATACTAGTGAGGGTAAGAGTCATCGTCTCAGTTCCAGTTCCAGTCCCAGTCCTAGCCTCAGCCTCAGTCGCAGTCGCAGCCAAGTCGCAGTCGCAGCTCAGCTGACGCAGCGCCCAACGCATTTGGAATACTTACAATTTTAATTTGAATAATTTTGCAGGCTTTAAACGTAAATTACCCTCACATTTTTCCTGTTTGCCTGTGCAGTATATTCGTTTGTTTGCCTCTTCTTCTGCTTCTCCTTTTTTTGACGTTGGTTGCCCTTTTTTATTTGCATACCCTGCAATCAGCAAGTGTGTGGAAAGATGTGTGCTCTAGTTGGAGATGATTTAGTACTTGTTAACGACACTGCAAATGCTTTGGGCAATTCCAAAGGAGTTGCAGGGATATAAGTCTAATCAACTTCATGGTAAATTGTTGTTTCTAATTATAGTTATAATGTGGAAATAGCACTCCATTACTATTTTCATGAATGATATGAAAAATTATGCACTTCTGCAGAGCATAATCAGAACACTCAATGACTAAACCAAACATCCATTTTTTATTTGAATAAAATTATATGGATTAATTATAAGAATCCCATTATCTTATTAAAATCTTATTATTAACATTGAAAATTTAAATTTGAAATGATTATAAGACTAAGCATCATTAATCTATTATTGCAATATGTACTCATAGAAATAGTTTATTATTCAAATGACTACAGTGAGTATTATATTATATTATATATTATACTTGTACTCATCAAAGTCCAATTCATACTCATATGTCTTTAAAATGATTCTTGTCCTCAATAAAGTCTTCAATCCCTATACGAATACTATTTCCGGCAACTGCATTTATTTTACAGGGTATCTGCTAGTGCAGCCCTAATCCTCGACACATTCTTAGTTGATTTTTTTATACGTTTTCTTTTTTTCTTTAGCATAAGCATTTTGAGAGATTAAACTTGGCGTACTTGAATGTTATTACACGTACCAGCAGCAGGGGGAGAGTGAAGGGGCGTGTAATATAGGCAGGAGGCAAGAGCAGCAGCAGCAGCAGCAGCAGCAGCAGCAGCTCAACGACAACATTGCCCAGCGCCAACACTTTCATTTATTATTATTTTTTACGCTCGGTTCGCGCCAGCCTGTACCATTCCCCCAGCGGTAGTGTCTAACCCATAACCAAGCTATACCGTGCTATACCATCTAGCGCCCAATTGTTGCCACCCGGGTACCAGCTCAGAGCCACCCGCCCGTCCGCCTGCCTGCTCCCAGAATAAGCAACCCATACAGAAAAATCACACATCGTTAGCTCAGCATTTTTTTTTTCGTTCTTTTTTTTGTGTTGTTGCTGTTCCTTGCCTTTCCTTTCGTTTCGTTTCGTTTCGTTTCGTTTGGGTTTTTTACGGGCACGCGTTGTGCCCTTGTGGCACAGTCAACTTGTAGAGGAGGAGCTGGGAAACTGTGTAGTCGAGTCTGAGTTCCATAATGTGGAATTTTCGTAACATTTTTCCATAAAAATTGCTTTGCTTGCTTTGCCAGACGGGACGACGACAACGAAGAAGCTATAGCTGCTGAGGCCAGGGCTGTCTTCTGTTAACTGTCCCGTTTGAGTTTTGTGGATACATTTGAGCGGACTTATACACATGCACATAATGGATAATGTGTATATATGTGTGCGAGTGTGTGTCTGTTCTCGCAAAGTTTCTTTATTTAATTCAGTGAACTGTAAAATGTGCTGAAATGTTAGATTATTGCTTTCAAGCCAAAAGCAGCTGAGTAACCAACTAGCGAATAGACCAGACCAGACCAATCTAGCATACTTTTCGCGTTCCTTCTACTTTTCACTTTTACTTTTCTAGCTATGCCCACCTACACACACATACACACACACACACACCGACAGTCACATTCACACACACATCTCCACACATCTGTACATTTCCCAATGCTTAGTTTTGTTATTTTGTTGCCGCGGCTGTTTCTCTTTTAGCCATAACAATTTTCGAACTGCACTCCTTTGACAAGATAATACGTTGATAGCCACCCTTCCCTACCCCATTACACTCCCCAACCAGAAGAAGAAGCATAGAGAGAGGCAGAGAGAAAAATTGGGCAATTTGCTTACACAACCAACAACAAGCACGGCAACAGGAATTGTAGCAACAGCTTCCAGCTTGAGTTGGGTATTTGGACTCGCTGTGGGGGGATTGGGGGCAAGGTTGGTGGCACGTGTTGACGTTGCAGCTCGAGTGAGATGAAGATAGAGCATAATGGCAGAGAGAGAACGAGGGAGAGAGCGAAAGAGAGACCGCTCAAATTCAATGCGTAATGCGCTGCCTTTCAATATTTTTCCACTAAGTGGCATTGACGTGCTGCTCAAGCCCAACCTATGGCTAAGAGGAGAGCGGGTTGAGCGGATGGCGGGATTGATAGATATATGGGTTAGGGACTGCGCACAATACTTTTCCCTTTTACTCTGGCCTTCATCAATAAAGTTAATTTTAAATATATAAATATTTATTGTAATTCAGCTCAACCTTAATAAATAGCTAAAGAATTTTGCTAATGCGAGAAATTTGTTTTCACAACTTTCGATTGGTATTTGATACGTCAAGTTATGCCTGCTTAAGGAAGTGAATTGATCCTAAATTTTGCAATTATTTAGCTAATCAGTATGCTAATTAAAATTTATATTCTTCTATTGCAGCTCTAAATAAACTGAGTGTAACATTTAAGGTAAGTAAACCACACAATCATAAATACTTTGTTTTAGAAATATATTATTTAAAGACCCACAACGTTTGTATGTATGTTTGATGAACTCTAGCGTAGCTCTCACGGCGAACACACAAGCACACAGAGCGGCCACGGTCACTAGCGGAGTACGCAGAAAGTTCATTTGCCGCAATGGTAAACACAAGTGCACACAGGTACCAGGTGCTAGTTATCTTCTTACATATGTAAAATTCTCTGTCCCGACTGACAGACTGACTGGACAACATCGCACTGCCCAAACGATGAAACATAGCTCTCAAATTTTTTGCGAAGTGATTCCTTATGGGTACCAAGTTTGCCGTTAGCAAATTTTGCGAAAATCCACCTGGAACTGGGAATATTTTGAGGTCAAAGGTTACAGGTTTAGAGGGGTTCCACCCTCCGATAAATGTCGTCGCGACGTGACACAACCAGGGACATGCTCGTATATACATAAGATCTTAACTTAAGGGGTCCGACACATTGCATTGATTAATTCTTAGTACAAATTTAACGGTTGGTTCAAAGCTCAGCTATTACTGTGAAAACTTACTCCAACGTAAGTACAAGTATAGAGCTCTACTTACAGTCCCACTGACTACAATTTCACGAACTCTAAATCATATTTAGGTTACCAACTTTATCGATAGTAAATCGTAACTATCATGTCTAAGCTCTTAACATACTTAGTACAGTTTCGCTTGAATGGTTTTCTTTTGATAATCATATTTGTAAGTAAATACGTAATAAAGCTATAAACGAAATACTTTTAAAATTGGTTTTCGGTGCAAGTCTTTATGTTGGGGTTTCTGGTATTTTCCGCCTGATATCTTTGGCTTGTGCTGACGCTGATGCTGCTCCCGCTTAATGTCCATTTCTCATGTTTAACGAGCAGATGATAAATTCTGTGCATGCGCTAACGAAATTTTTGTTAGCCCCACCATAATCTTAATGACGAAACTTAAAAATTTACGTGAGCTGCCGTTGAATTATGCGTCGTCTGGCGTCCAAAAAGGGAGCGGCAGTAGCAAGTGGAGCAGGATTACCTGTTAACAGCTGCCAATGCTCAGTTCGGCGTCCTTTACTATCCACTGTTGTCGTATCCTGTGCTGTCAGACTTTTTAAAGAAACGCCGCACATTCAAAAATCAGAGAACAAGACACCGCGAAAAGGAGATAGAGGGGGAGACCGAACTGAGAGTGGGAGACAAATGAAACAGGAGCTAAAGTCTGGAACTGAAGCTGGAAGCTAGAGCTGTACTCGGAGATGGAGATGGAGCTGTAGCTAGTAGCCAGACAAAAAGCATTGTAAATTGGGGTCGACAGCAGCAGCAGCAGCGACAAACAAAGTGCCAAGCAGATTGGCTCTTGGCCGGACAGACAGGAGCAGAGCTAGGCAGAGAGGGGATTGTAGTGGGTGGGGGATAGGTGAAGAGGAAAAATGTGGCAAAATGCAGCGCAGCTCGGAATTGACGTTTAAGCGGAGGTTGCCCTGCCATGGCAACGCTGAAGCTCTATCAACTTGCCACTTGCCACTCGAACTTGCGCCCAAACACGCGCACGATTGTCGACACCAACAACACACCCAACTCTCCAGCTCTCCAACTCCTCCTCCTCTTTACGTGGAGCAGCAGTCGCCGCCACAGAGTGGCAGGAGCCAGAGACGGAGCCATAGCTGTTTATGTCCTTGCTTGGCTTGGGCTGTCTGCTCGTTCGTGCCTAACGAGCTGCACTCCAAAAAGAAAAATACTAAAAACAAAAAAAAACAAAAAATACTGCAAAAAAAATACTACAAAATACAGCGAAAGAGAAACGCTTGAGGCGCTCAGACAGCGCAGACTATGGGATTGGATAACCAAGTTTGTGCCGAGGCAATGCCTCGTTGATTTCGCTTGATTCCTTGGCCTCGGTGCGTTGCATGACCCCCGGGCTCGTCCCCTGCCCAACCGAGTGCTCTTTCCCCTTTCCCCTCCGCTTCTCTTTCTCCATTCTGCCTGCTGGCAATGTGACCGCGGTGGTTGCCCGCCTCTCCTGTTGTAAAGTTGCGCCACACAGATTGTTGATGTTCGATTTAATTTTAGCGCTTGCTGATTTTTGCGTTATTTATTTTATTATAATACCCTTTACATTTAACGGCGCGATAAGGCATATTGACTTTGACATTAATTGCTTGGCCGTGTTTCTCACTGCTCACTGCCACTTGAGCACGGCTTTTATTGACGGTCATTAACGTCAGCGACAGCGCCAGCCAATCGTAGAGCGTCGAGCGTAACGCGTTGAGCAATAGAGTTTCCTCCTCCCCCGTTCCTCCACAGTACTTGCCTCATTATTAGTTTTCTACAAATTGTCAGGGAATGCAATTAGAGCAAAGAATAGTATACAAGTTTTATGGATTTCTTAATTAAGTCTTTGCCTTTTCCGTTTTATTTGTATTAATTATTGTGGCGTAGAGTTCTAGTGTTCTCAGTCTTAGTCAAGCATTGTATGAGGGAAATGAAATTGAAATATTACCGTTTAACATATAATATAAGTACTTAAATACCTAAGTAATCTGCTCTTAATTTGTGCAGTTTCTGCTGACACCATTGAGGTATTGATCCCTTTAAGCTGCCCCATCAAAGTCAACACTTTGGGAGAAGCGCATAAGGCGACGTTGATGCCTGCTAAGCACATCGATCCGTCAAGCTGTTAGTTGCATGTGGCAAGTAGCTAGTTGCAAACAGCAGCAGCAGCACTCAATGAAATTGGCAATATGCAAAATACCCAAGAGAATGCAAGTCTTCTCCACTTTAATTGCATTATTTGCTTGGCTACTTTACTAAAGATATTTTAATTATAAGACGTTCGTAGTTTTAAAATGCTTTTAGCAAAGTTTATTAAACAGAAAGAACTCTTAAACAAAAGTTAAATGCTCCCTCTTCAGAGCTTGTCCAATGAGGTTGTAAACGCCAAAGGAAAGCCACAGAATGGCATTGAATAATAGGTGCTTTCCCAGCAAGGAGAACAATGGGACCAGGTAGGCATTTCCATGAGGCTCTGCAGAGCACGCATATTGATTGAAAATTTTGCTAATGAGCAAACTCGACTTCTCTGAGGACTGAGGTGAGGTACTACGATGACACATATTAAAGCCTGAAAGCAAAAAGCAGATTATGCAGATGGATGGGAGAGAAAATGAATAACATTTTGAACGAAAATATTTACTTTTTCTTTGTATCAAGTAGAATTTAAAATATTACGAGTCGAATGAAATCACTTACGAATTCAGAAAAAATATATATTTTAGCATAACATTTGCACTTTCATGAGTTAGCAAACTCTTTGCATTATTCATAATTAAGAGCTATGCTGCTGATAAAACCAGCGAAGATGTACAAGTATCTGCAGCTGACAGACTTCAGCTTTAATAAGTATCTTAATCCAAATCAGAGGAAAAAGCAGACAATAAAATAAGTGCATTAGCATAAATTGAGGGATATGCTCAAGCTTAGTATATATATCAGTTTCAGCTTAGTTTAGTAACTAACTTTCAAGTAAACCGTTCAAAAACTTTACTTTTAGATCTCGACAAGTTCCTGACTCGTATTTAATGTTTCTCCAAGTGCAATAGATACTCATGACTAGCTAGATAATAAGGAACTCCTTTAGGGTATTTAACCAAATTGTTACAAACTTTTGTATCAAATTTTAACAAGTTCTTAACAAGTTCCTATTGTGAGTAGATCTGGATAGTAATTAACTTCTAAGTGGTCGGCAGTTTCTTAACCATTTTTAAAGAAATTTTCTGGAAGCATCACGTTCTTGGCCCATATTTATTGTTTCTCTAAGTGTAATAGATACTTGTGGGCATCTAGATACATTATGCATAAGCATGTATTTCGATAGGTTTATTTCATTTGCTGCCACATTTGTTTGTTAATCTTTAAACATGACATTGAAGCCGTCTTTGTCTTGCTCGTCGCGTCTGTCTTCTTCTGTCCCTTTTGTCATGCGAGTGTATCTTAAGCAGTCACACACAAACTCAAGCACACACCACACACATTCACTCACTCACTCATGAATATTCATGGATGGCGATGCTTGAATCGTATTTGTATTTATATTTGCAATTGCTTTAGCTACGTTTCGCCTTTGCCTTGTGCGTTGACATTGCAAATAGAAACAGGGAACACAACAGGCAGTATGCTGAATCCTGTATCCTGTATCCTGTATCCTGTTGCCTGAAACCAGCAAAATACACACGTGCCTAATCAAAATGCTGCATTAAAATAATCTGTTATTTTTTTCCTTTTCGGTGGAGGTATTTTTGGCCGATTTTATTTGGCTTGGCAATGATTAACAAAGGCGATTATAGCCAACATCGCGGCGAACCTTTTTCGGCGAAGACCTCAAATCGACTCGACTCTACTCGACTTGACTTGACTCGATTTGGACTTCGATTTGGAATTCGTGAATTCCTCAAGAAGTAATCTGGCAAATCTGAGCAACTTCCTGGGATTAGCTTGTTCAGAATGCCAACAAACTCGACTGTATATAGCGCCTTGCGTGTGTGTGTGTGGGTGTATGTCGAGGTCTTTACAATTTAACGCACTGCCAAGTTCAAATACACAAAAGCACCGTCTTCGACTTTGGCCTACAAAAACAAACACAGCTGGAGTAGGTGTGTGTATTTCGTTTGTTTGTCTATGTGGGGGTGTGTGTGAATGGGTGGGTGTGTGTAAAAACCCAATGCACACGCCTCCGTTAACAATAATTTACGCAACTTTGCGCCTCTTTTGTAAAAAGAAAATAACTTACAAAGTCCCAAAACGTAAGCGAGGAAAGAGCAAAACCGAGAACATGCCAGTCGGGAGTGTCGGCCAAGGATGATACCCTAAAGACTTTATAGTGAAGAAAGCTCTGATTTGAAGTAAGGAAACTTTAGACTAGTTTTAATAGTTGCAACATGCATAACTATAACAGTATTCAGCTTATAGGTAAAGCATTTATAGTCGTGTACTTTTTGCCTTCTTATCATAAGATCTTAGCACAAGTATTTGAGAACTACCTTACACAGATAGAGCTATAGTTAATCGATAGTATGCTACATGGTATCAATGATAAATCATGCATAAAATCTTCACTTAAAACACCCCAAGAGTGGCTCTACGAGGGTATCATTAACAACAAAGATATGGCAAACTGTGAAAATTTCATAGTAAAAGACCATTAAATTACCCAAGAGTCCGCCAGGCAGTGGCGAGGGCATGACTCCGCCCCCTTCAAAGGCCACGTAAGGGCCAAAACAATAAACGTTTGTGGCACATTTGTCAAACTGAAGAACCACAGGCACTTGTCAGTGGATTTAAGAAGAAAGCGAAACAGCGGGCAGCATGAGAACCAAAAGAAACGAAAAGCAATCGCTCAATATTTTATTAGAGTAATTTGATATACTTTGCTTTTCCCCGCGGTACTTGCAACGTCCACAATAGCCAGAGAAATAAGAGAAAAAAAAACGAAAAAAAGAAAAAATATATCAAAACATTGACTAATTTTTTGACACCGCTCTTTAATATTTATTAAAAGTCTTGTGCGTGCCGCCACTCGAGGGAATTACATTCTCAACTTTCTGCTGCTTCTCTAGCAAATGAATGAAGCGAGCAAAGTCCAAAAGCTAAGCTCAGCTTTGCTCGAGGTTATGGTTGAGGTTTGTTTTTCTTCTAGCTCTCTTCGCCCTCTCTACTACTACTAATGTATGAATCTTATTCTCTGTTTCCATCCAGCTATCTACTAGCTATGTTTAAGCCCCAAGTCAATGTCTGTCTGCTGTCTATTGTCTGATGTCTGCTGTCTGCTGTCTCCTGCCCTGTCAGTAGAACTGATGACTGCCGCTTTTTGCTTGTAATTTCGTTTTTAACGTCACTGAAATTTTGCATTTATTACATCGAACGCCTTCATTACATTCACACAACTGACAAGTGACGAGCGATTTCACCGCGTGGGTGTCGCACAGTGGTTCGTAATCGCTTGTAAATCGTGAGTGGTGTTAACTGCTTGCGATTTAATGAAAATTGCAGCTTTAACAACTTTATTAACAGTAATCAAATTATGGTAAATTCCAATACAATTTTCCGAGTAGTCAGGTACAGGGTACTATGTAGGGGAGTTGAAAAGCGTTAAAGCTCTATTGAATCAAGTTTAGTTCAGTAATTAAATTCTCATTGAATTTCTAAATTATTTTTAACTATTTTCAATAATAAAGTTTTTTGCCCGCTGTGAAAAGGGAGCAAAACCAAATAATCTTTTTATCCATGGAAAAGAAAAGGCTACTCAAATCGTTAAAAATTTCATACATTTTAAATTTTTGACAGTCTTTATCGAATATTTATTTATTGAGTGAACATCGCGAACATCACGATGAAATTCTCCCCCAAAAAAAAAAATGCATACGAAATGAATCGCATTGTGAATCAACGAATTCCATGCATGAAATTGTGCAGTAATTAAACGAGTTTTCAACTCTTTTATTTATATGAATACATTAAACATACTTGGCGATAACTGCATTTAATCAATTATTTACTTAAAGTGAAATCAATGCTTGGGCCTCATTTAACAAACGCCGAAAAGGATTGTGAGGATTGTGCTGATTGAACTGCGCGAAAAGAAGACAAATAATCAGCTGAAGATGAAGATGAAAACAACAGCAACAGTAAGGAATATTTCCACTGTTGAAAGCACATTTTCTCCTCACACACACACACACACACACACATACTTTACTGCCATCAACCTACCCCAAGCTGGAAACGAAGGAGCATTGCATGAGCCTGCTCTGCCTGTCATTTAGTATGTAAATTGAGATAAATCGTTTCTCGTGTCTGCAATACAGATACAGACACACACACATACACAACGAATACATATGCAAAGACGAGCGTATACATGATACATATATACAGCAGGACTTACATATGTATATTATATGCTTTATGTATAGTCAATGTTATATATAAGACTGTTGTAAGTAAGTAACACGTCCTTATGCCAACAGCACCACCAACAACAACAGCAACACCAACAATAATAACTGCTTACAACACCAACAACAACAGCAGCAACAAAGAGCAACAACAATGGCCGCGGCTGCCGCTGATGTATGGCGAGTGCGGCATACGGCGCGTATGAGTTATTTCCTGTGCCCAACCATTTTATTATTAAAAAAAACCCCAAAAGAAAAAGGGAGCAAATGCGAAAGAAGGAGTAAAACGGAACGTAGTGGGAGTGCGGGTGAGGCCAGGGTGTATCAAGGAAGACGTGACTAGCTTTGATGTTTGACTGAATGCAGCGCTGTTTGAGGCGCTTGATAGCAGCTGTTGCTGTTGCTGATGCTGTTGCTGTTACTGCCGTTGTTGGTGCAACTGCTCCTGCTGCTGCTGCTGCTGCTGGTGGTGTTGCACGCCACTTGAGGCTTTAAGTGCATAATTGACTTAATTAGCCACCAAAACGACTTTTCGTTGCGCACTGACTGCCTGCGACTCTGCCTCTCCCTCTACCTCTGCGTCTGCCAGACCTTTGCTTGCAGTAGGAGTCTCAAGGACTTGACTCAAACTTACAACTACACTTAAAGAAACAGACGGCACATACTTAATTTAGGTATGAATTTTATAGCGTTCTTAACTTAAAATGCTGAGTGCATATAATTTATGCAAGCATATTTAAATTAAGCATGAAACAATCACAACATTTAAATTGACTGGAAGCTGATGAGAAATGTAACTTAACGTATATTACTTTAGGAGAATATTGTCTTAATTAGTGCACAGTCATATTAAGTTATAGCAGAACAAGAATTGAACATGACTTAAATTTTGATAAAGGAATGAAGAGTTGTATACACAACTCTTTTCATACGAAAAGCAGAAATGTTGAACATGAGGAACCACAGGTAATCGAGCTTTTAAATGAAAAGTAAAATTTAGCATAAAATTAAGTAAGTAAGAATAAATATATTGATTAATAGACAAGTAAATTCGTAGAAGTAAATGAATTGAAGAGAGACTTACATATAGTAAATAGAACTTATAAAAATTATACTTTTGAACCTGAATATCCTCAAGTCAATTCCCCTTTTTACTTCTTCCTACTTTTCAAGTCTAAAACTGCTCATTATAACAATAGTTTGTTCAATTTAAATAACAGTTATTGATTTTCTACCACATTTGTAAATGATTTGTGTGGTTTATGTGTGATTTGTTTTTCTGCAAGTGTAATTACTATTGTCTACCACTAGTTTTTGAGCTGGAAGTGCTGCTTGGCAGCCAAACTGATTAATCGCCAAATGCTTTGTAAGCACTTTGTGCCCAACGAAGCCCCAGCGACCTCAATGCGAGCGACCCTAAACACGGGTGCAGATACGAGAGCAGAGTTCAAACCCCTCAAACCGACCAGAGACCTTGCACACAAATCACGATACCCAAGCGATACCCCAACGATACCTACATACCTAGTACACACTGGTACACACTCTCTCGTTTGTAATGCGCTTATAAATTTGGTCTGCACAAATTTGAACTCCCTCCCCTCGGGCCGCACTGTTTGCCCCTCGCTGTCCCCACCATTATCGCTGCTTGCTGATGGCTCCATTTTGGGGTTCGTTGCGTAAAAGCTATCGATTATTTACTCAATATACTCGTCGAGTGCAACAAATGCAAAATTCGGGAACAACATTCTGCGTACTTTCCATTTTATTTTAGAACACGTGCCGCATGCCGAGCTTGCCACATGCCACACTGCCACACTGCCAACATGCCAATATACCGCGCGCACAGTGACTGACAACAACAAATTCTGGGAAAATATTTACTACGTTTCTGTATGGATATTTTTTTGCAAACTATTTTACACCACTTTGACTGCTATTTTAGTTTAGCATAAAATATAATTAAAACATAATTAAAAGCGGCAGCCTCTTGCAACAAATTGGTTATCGAAAGCCAGTGAAGTTGATGGAAATTTAATAACCTTAGCTACATGTCAAAATGCAATGAAATGGAAATAATTAAGTACCAATCAATATATAATTCTAATGAATTTGGTCACAAAAATTTCATTACACTCCCCTCAAGTCCTTTCGAGTAGTGGAGAAACGCATAAAAACTTTACACTTCTCTCGATTGCTCTTTCATTCTGATAAACATTAATGTAAATCTATTTATAATGAGTTATTTCTACATCAATTGAGCTCAAATATCCCATGAGTGTCACTTATGGTATGCGATACACAGCATTAGATAGATACAGCAAATATACAGATACAGTAAATTTTCATTGCATTAGTTTTGGCAGATTCCAAAAAAGTAGCTAAAGAAACTTGATTAAAATTATATTTATATTTATTTATATTTTATAACTTTTAAATCATTTGATTTATTAAATTCAATTCTACCTATGACTATTATTAGCTAAAATTTACTTTCAAACTGTAATAATACCTTTTGGTTTTACTTTCAAATTAAAATAAAGCAGACTACACTTAAGTGAACGTTATAATATATTTATTTGAAATTGATATGTGAATTTATCAATTAATATTCAATTTTATATTGGCTTTAAACGTTAGCCATCTTTGATTTTTCTTTATAATATTTCTGTTCATTCTATTTTGCGCATTTTTTATTTGATTTTGAAAATTCTGTTTGCACTGTGCAACCAGATAATTGAGTTTCATTTAGTTAAAAGTGTCTTGTATGCGCGAGTAAAAACCAATTTACTTTTCATAGTCGTGCCCCTCGCAGAGTTTAGCGTGTGTGTTGTAGGTGAGATCTATGTGTGTGTTCGTGTGTGTGTATCTTTGACTCTTAGCTTACCTTCCGTATTCAAAAACACATTCACACAGCAGCCGCTCAATTCCGTATGCAGCTAGGAGAAGCTCGTTTAGAGAGGCCTACGAATATGTGTGTGTGTGTGTGAGTGTGTGGGTTTCTTTCTATACCATACAGTATGTGTGTTGGTTGTGTGTGAGTGTGTGTGTGTGCTAGAGGGGTTCGGTAATTGCTTTACAAAGAAATAGAGCATAACAAATTTCACGTGGCGAAAAGTTTATGCGCTTAGTTTTGTGCTCCTTTCAGCTTGAGCCGCTTTAAGCGTAAACGTAATGCCCCCACAGCCCCACAGCCCCACAGCCCCACAGTTGCGTCTGCTCACCCACCAGCCAGCTACCAAACTCCCACTACTCACTCACCTGCCAATGCTCCCTCGCTATTATGGATATAAAGACCCAAAAACGCATAGTCCAAAAAGAAAAGTGAACAGTGAAAGCCGCAATGAAAATGTGGCAACAACAACAACCAGAGCTTAATCGAAGTTTCACTTAGCAAATCAACAACAAAGTTGTTGCCCAGTTGTTGCTGTTGTTGTTGTTGATATTGGCAACTAGCAATGGTTGGTTGCTTGGGTTGTTGTTGTTGCTTTATTCACCTAGGGATGATTAGCATTCCAGTGAAAGCGAAAGCCACAAAACGAGCAACAATTCGCAAAAGTGAATTAACATGCCAACAAACCGAGGCACGCTAAACCACTCTCCCAATCCCAATCGCACTCCCACTCCCCTCCGTCTCTATTTGACAAAGGGACACCACTCGCCCGTTGCCTGCCACCCGCTTTGTGGTGGATGCGACATGTTCCAACTTTTAATTTACCATTTACCATTTGCCATTGACGTCAGAATCAGTGCGAAGTGGCGAAGGGGGCTTTGATGGGAATTGGGTACATTATCTTGCGCTGGCAGCACACAGCTGGGCGTTGACTCTAGCAGCGAGGGCGGGGCGGGCGGGGCGGGCGTGGCTGTTGCCTAATTGGCCAACGGCAGCACAAAATTATAATTTGCATTTATAATTTTATTGACAATAAAAAGTATTTAATTTTTGGCCAAGCATGCCCCAAAAATCCAGTCATTGCCACTGCTGCTCGGAGTGGTTATCCGCACCGACAAGTCAACGCTAATATTCCGCTCCCCCCCTACGTCCACACCCTACACACACACAACAATGAGTGGCCAAACTGCGCCAGAATTTGTCATGAAATATTTAAAAAATAACACAACAGTGGGAAATAGATGAAAACTGCATATTTTCGACAGCTTTACGGGCATTTGCTGACGAGCTAGAACGCGTGGGGGTAGTGGGTAGGGGGGTGAAAAGGATGCTCTGGGATAGCTAAAAACTGAAAGGCTAGCGGAAAACTCGAAAATCCTCTTAATAATTCATAAAACTTTAGAAAACTACTTAACTCTTAAACTACTAACTGAATCAAACTAAACTAAAGGCAACTGCTGGCGCCTGTTTTGAGTGGAGTTTGAGGAGATTTGTAGAGACTGTTTGGGGGTGTTGAGGCACCCGCTAACTACCCCACACAGTAGTCAGCTGTTTGTTAGCTAATAAAACTTTAAATTTGCCAAAAGTAATTAGTATTTGGAGTAAAAGAAACTTATCTATTTTCGTGTCAATATTTGTAATTTTGATTTTGATTTTCTACAATTATAATTTCCTTGAAAGCTATGATTCACACATTTTCTGATACGATTGGTGCCACTGTGCAGGAACTTAAGAAAATGGAGGCCAAGTGGACGCAGGCTGATGTTTCAGTTACATCTTTTCAGCTTTTCAGCATTTCAGCATCAGCTTCAGCTGTTGAAAATGGCCGCCGCTGGCAACCAGTTAACTTTTCGCAAGTTTTGTCGCCCTCTGAAATGAAGCCGAGGCCTGGCAACAGGACAACAGGACAGCAGTGGCAGTAGAAAGCGCAGCAGTAGCAGCACGCCTCTCGTTCATCAGATTTTGAGCTTTGTTAAGTTATTTTCTTGCATGAAAAATGCACAACGTGGTGGCAACGTCTACACAAATTTGAGATTGCGTATTTATAAGCTAATTTCGAGCGTTGGAAAACATATTACAAAAGTTGTCGTTAGGCTCCGCTGAGAACATTCCAACTTTGTTGAGCCTCAGCCTTTCAATTCTTTGAAATTTGCCTGCTAACTCGCATATATATGTACGTAGTATGTTTTAAT
Organism: Liodrosophila aerea; assembly: GCA_035045005.1. Taxonomy (NCBI): domain Eukaryota; kingdom Metazoa; phylum Arthropoda; class Insecta; order Diptera; family Drosophilidae; genus Liodrosophila; species Liodrosophila aerea. Next base: position 2,117,388 of record JAWNNL010000753.1, read on the forward strand.
AGCACTGTCTTTCGTCCTGGGAGCCGACTTCCCAGCCTATGTAATTGACAAGTTCTCGCTGCTGCTGAAAACTTTCATAGAGTAACACAGGGAAACAGTTTTGGATTCATTTCTCTTCTTTTTTTTTGCTTTTTCGGGGTAACTACTTACTTTAGTGAAAACTCCATAAACAGAATCTGAAATGAATGGCGTTAAAGGACTAGCAGTAGTATTAGTGCTTCTGCAGCTGCCAGTTCTCATCTTGGTGCTGGCTTTCATTCCAACTGGCCATCTAATTAGGTCAGCTTTGGCTTTGGTCATTGACCATTTGCCATTGCAATTGCAGCTAGAATACTGCGAGTAATTGTAAGTTGTAATTAGCTGAAGCTCACGAACACACACACACACACACACACACTTACAAAACGCAAAAGAAATGCATAACTATACCTTCATTTCCGTTTGAAGTTAACGACTGCTGTCAATTGATTCTTATGAATCCGCACCTAAGGCAGTGCCTGGGAATTATGATTATTTATTGTAATTGGATTTAGCGGATTCTCAGGAAAGGCAAGAAATAATATAGAAGCAGATTTAAGACCCTATAATTGTAAAAGTAAAGTAATAACATAATTAAGTACATGTACTCGATTACTTAAAGAATCTATGCATTGATAAGAGAAATATTTCTTGAATTGATACTAGTATAAACACGACATTAAACTGTAAATGATATTCAGCAGTCTCACTGGAACTTCAATTCATATCTTTTTTACAGCACTTTAACTCTAATTAAGTTGAACTGCAACTTTGTATTATTTTTCATACATTTATTAAATTTTTGCATAGACTACCGTGAGTCAAAGCAAACAGCAATGCGCAACAATGAAAAATTTGAAACAATTTCACAAATATAAGGTATAATGAAATATACATTTCAGACAGATTATTCATATGGATGCAGTTACAAGTTGAGTGCAGTTAGTTTATACAGTGTTATTGGACAACATGCCTTGGCTATGGCTACTGCAACTGCTGACTGAACTTTTCTAATTAAAATTACTGCAGTAAAAATATGTACTACCTCCACTACTAGCAAACGTATTATGCTTTATCTCTTTAATTTTTAATTGAGGCTGAGCTGTGTGATTTTTGTGCTTTCGTTTCGTGGGGCATACATGGCGTATACGTAATGCCCTGTTGTCAGTCTCTATAAAAATAATAATCTCTGAGTCTGTGTGTGTGTGTGGTTGTGTGTGTGTGTGTGATAGCATCAAAGAGCTGAGTTTTGTGCCCTTTTGTGAAGGTATTGAATGCTTTCATTTTAATTACACATTTAATTAACTGAAAATCAACCCCTACAGCAGACACTGACCCCGCCCCACTTGGCCCCTGCCGCCTTTCGCGCTGTAATTATTTGACACATAAAACCGTTTTGTGACTCATCTGATGCGAATTAATGTGCACTCAGACACACACAAAAAGGACCAAAAGGTAGAGGGAAAGCGGAGAGCAGAGAGACTACTAGAAAGTGGAAGTAATGAACATAAAAAAGTTCACTTCGACATTTGAAACGTTCCCCATGCTTTTGCATGCTGCGAATGATTTGCCAGATCTCATTCCTTGACTCTCTCCAAATGCCCAACGGACATATTAGATGGCCATAAAAACATAAGAAGAGCGAAAAGAAACAGATAAAAGTTAAATAAAAAATTGTTTGCAAAAACTTTGCCATACTGTGTCACTCACAAGAGGCAGGAAATTTCGACTTGAAAATGAATCGAATGAATTGTGATTTGACTCGTAACTCGCTTTCAGCACTTGTACTACTATTAAATCCTTCCCTGTTTGCTGTTGTTGATTTTCTCACTTTTATTCCTACGTGCTTTGCCTGTTATTTGTTTATTTCATTTTGCAAATATGCAAACACTTAAAAGTCGCTTAATATTCTTCCGCATTGCTTTGGCCGCATTCAGAGGCTCTCCATTGCGGTTCTCTCTGAGTTTATGAACCAAAAATGTATTCACCAAAACGGTTCTAAGGAGAAGCAACTAATTTTTTCACTTTTTATTTTCGTTTTTGGACTCCATCTGCATAGGCAAGCAGCTGGTGCTGCAGCAGTGTGGCGACAGTCTGGGGCTTGGGTGGCAGTTCCAGTGGGTCGAGTCGGGTCGGTTCAGGTCGGTTCGGGGTGGCACGTCAAGTAAATGAATATATGAGTATGCCATACGAATAACTGCAGTTCCTCAAAACCAAGTCAACATCCTTTCTGGTTAGCAGCAAACGGAGCCAGCATTATTATTATTGTTGTTATTGCTGTTGCTGTTGCTGCAGCTGTTGCCGTTGTTTGCTTAACACACTTCCACTTCACTCAATGGCCGCTGCAGTCCTACACACACACAAACCCACAGTTACGAACACACATGCATTTCATATGCATGCAGTTATGGATGTGTGTGAATGGACTATGCAAATGCGAGGGCTGACTGAGCAGTAGCTCTTCAACTTGAACGTGGAGTTCTTAAATGTAATTATTATAATTTATTTGGATTTTCCTTCAATTTAAATATGAACTAATTTGAAAATGAGGTATATATTTTTCTTAATATTTAATTCGATTTGATTTAGTGTTAAACTAAAATGGGGCGAGTGATTAATGAAACATTTTTAACATGAACTAGCTAAATACTATAAACAAATATCTATTGAAAGACAAAAATATCTAGTTTCATCACATGCTTGACTAAACTAATAATTATTATATATAAAATTGGCTGATTTGGCTTTATATAAATAAATATACTATAGACAATAATGAGAATTTTAAAATAGACATTTGTAAAGAAATAATTCAATTCAGTAGATAATAAGTATAAGTTTTATGACTGCATGTGGTTGCTCATACATTACATACTCCTAAATCATAGACTATAAACCTATAACATGATATTAAGTATTCGTTGAATGCTAATTATCTAAATTAAATCAAATCAAGCCATATTTGTTGCCCAAGTTGTTGCCATTAATTTGTTTATGCCAGTCCTAACAGCTCTCGCATATATCTTTTTGACTTTGAGCTTGAGCCAAGGAAAAGAAGAAGAAACTGATAACAACTTTTCGCCAGCATCTCGGCACGCTCTCCCTCCCTCTCCACTCCACTCTCCACTCTCTTCCCTTCTGGCACTCTACAATGTGTGTTTAGCACTGTAATAGATCGCCGGAGTGTTCCTTCTGCTGGCCAAGTTGCCTTATCTCCGTGTGTCTAAAAGGACGCACAGTTGTTAGCCTTAGCCTTAGTCCTCCTCCGGCTGCGTTGGCATTGTGGCATGTTGCGGCTCCTTCCCTATCTGCTGGTGCATCTTCTTATACTTGCTCCGTCTTCGCCTTATTCTTCAGTGTAATGTTGTTGTGGCTGCTGTTGCATTTACCACTTCCTGTTTGCGGCATTTCACAAATTCTGTTGCACGTTTTGTTTGTATTGTAATTGTCTGTCGTGTTCGCTGTCGTCGTACAAAGTCCAAAATATCTGTGTGTGTGTGTGTGTGTGTGTGCACAACAGCGGTATGGCTGTGTGTGTGTGTCTGTCTACAATCGTTGTGTTTATTGTCATTTGCTCCTTACCGTTGCTGCCTCTGCTACAGCTGCTACAGCTTCTCCTTCAGCTCATCATTCTGTTTGCTTGCTGTTTATTGTGGCTCTTGTTGTTGTTGTTGCTGTGTATTTTTGTGGTTGCACACAAATATACTGTTGCCACACAGAAACAATGCAACTACCTCACTGCTACACTGCACAAAATTATCGTTTTCCACATCAAGTGTTTCCCTTTCAAAAACATATTTAAAATCTTAAGTTATTTCATTGAATTTTTTCTCAGTATATGCTTCAAATTGTGCCCTGTCCTGACCATTTTATTGCTACTTGAAATACACATACTTTTCTCTCAGTGCACGCTCAAATTGTTCCCTGTCCGCTGAGGTCATGTTCACGTTCGCTGCCGTCGCCGTTGACGTCGATGATTTCAGTTCCACAACAAGAGATGCCAGCGATGGCGACGTCAACTCAAATGGTTTTCATTTGTATTGCTGCCAAGTGCAGCACGGTTCGAGGGGGGCATGAGGCGTCTGGCAGTGTATAAGGGGCAACTGCAGCTGCAGCATCAGCTTGAAACGGAATTGCAGGACGAAATAGTAGCAGCAGCAGCAGGAGCCTGTTACAGAGCGACGATGCTGGCAAACAATTGCTAGCTCTGACAGTGAACAACAACAACAATGGTCAGAGCAATAACAACAACTACTAATTTAACAACAACTGCAGCAAGAAAATGTAGCCGCAGTTGACCGAAGTTGCAACACCCTAGCCTAAGAGACAATACTCAAACTGAACTGAAGATTGAACTGAACTGAATGATTGTGATTGATCATTTCGGAATCATTCAACATTCTGATAACAGCACTCATTATTGCAGACTTTATGGTAATACTGTTCAGCTTTAACTGTATAATCAGGGATATAGATTAAATTTAACAGAAATTCATTCAAATTGCTAGAATACTCTTCAAATTTAATAAGGAAAAATTCCAAAAAATTATTCATTTTCATTATCTCAATTACACGACTCAAGAGAGCACAAACTCAGAGTCTTGGGGTTCACTGACATTATTCACTATAAAACATCAAATTAAATGAACGAGTTGCACTATTTTAATACTGATTGACATATGTATAAAGATTCCCCAATACATAGCTCATATTTCTGATAGTTCACATTTCGATAGTCTGCAAATTCACAACTCTTGACAAAGTGATGAATACCCCGGGCAAGAGTATTGCAACAGCAGCAGCAACAATGACAGGGTTAAGCGTCTTGTGCTACAGTGTCCTGTGGCTGGCTTCCAAAGGCGAATGTCCTGTTTCTGCTGCTGCTGCTGCCTCTGTTTCAGTTTCCATCCCCTGGCTCTCACGTACAAGCGCGCACTTTGCTGACAGATAATTGCATTTGTCCCTGTCGGAGTGTGTTTGTGTCTCAGTGTTCGTGTGTGTATTTATGAAACCATTTCCATTTTCAGTTTCCGCATAAGCAATAAAACTTTAACACGCTCCTCACTAAGCCCCCTGCCTGAGGCTCGGCCAAAGTGTCATTAATTTTATTCTTTTCAGTGACATTTTTGCGATTATTTTTGCGGATTCTTCGCCTCTAGTGGAAGTGGATGTGGAAGTGGAAGTTTTGCAGTTTACACTTGACTTGTTGTTGTCCTTGAAAGATTTGCCAGCCGTCTTAACAAGCTGAGAAAGACAAATAGTCGACGATAAGGCAGAGCAACAGAGAGAGAGTCTTGCAGTCTTTAGCCAAAGCTAAAGCTAAAGCTGAAGCTAAGGCTTGTTCTGCTTTATTCCATTGTCTTCTCTCTTCGTACACTTTTTCAACAAGTTTTTGTGCTTTGTTTTGCCTTTTTTGCCGTTAATGTTTGCTCAATTTAAAAAGTTTTCTATCGCCATTTGCATTTGCACGCACATTTGCACGTGCTTTAACAGCAGCATTGCGCATACGCACCGTGGTACGACGTCAATTGAAAACTTTCCACTTGAATATCTGTTTGCACTTGATGTTGTTGTCGACAAAGTTTGTGTTTAGTTTTTTGTTTGCTTTAATAATTTTATTTTATTTTTTCTGTTTTTACAGTTTTTCACTTTTAATTTGGTAATGCAGCATTGAGCGTAAAGTCTAATTGTTAGTCCTTGAACTGAACGAATTGTCCTTTTTGTTTTTTTTTTTTTTGTGTTTTTTTTCCTCCACTTTTTTGGCTTTATTTTATTGTTGTTTTTGTTCGTAAAACTTTGTTACTGAAGCATGCAATTTGATTACGTACGTAAATGAGCGAGGCGTGGGGCAAGTTTTAATTTGCATCAACCAAAACAGAATTTGTTTCTCAATTTGTTTTATGGCAAAAGAAAAACTGCACAAAAGTCGGCAGTATAAGTGGAAACCACATAAGGAATAGCTAACGACTTTATTTCGAATAATTAAAAGAAAAACTTTAGCCCAAGGCTGCGGTGCAACTCGAGGCCAAAAAACTATTGAGTAAAAGTCTACAAATTGCTTTAGCATTCACTTTAAAAGAGAAGAACCTCAGAGTTCATTAACAGATGCCATAGAATGTTGAAGCTTATCTTTGTTAATTTCACACGGCATTCCTAAACGTCAGAGATTAATAATGCAATAATACATTGATAATGCATTAATATTGCATAAATTAAAGTACATTCATTAATTGGCTGTGCATCATGCCTTTCTCCACTTGTTACACCTCTTCTGCAACCCCCTTTGTTGCCACCTCCACTGACTGACATCAGCACCTATTATATATCATTCATTATTCATTATACCGAATCGATTGCACTAAAAATAACCCCAATTAGTTATGGTACTAACTGTAACACTCACTCACACACACACACTGAGTATGATTGACAAGCATGATTATAAATGTCCACACAGTAGTTGTACAGCGTATTATTATTTATTGTAAATACACCCACACACTTACACACACACACCCGCATATGTATACATATAAATCCACAGTTACTTGTGTAAATACATCTCATTGTCATATTCGACTCATTTGTTGTATTTATTCATGCGTGCTCTATGCCAATATTAAGACCACAAATTTGTTCGAAATTGTTGAAAATTTGCATGTATTTATTACAATATGCTAAGCGTACCATAAAATATCTTCTTCATCTTCTTCGTCTTAATTAATTAAGTTACTTATCCGGCTCATTGGGTCCACGTGAAGAGAGTGCAAATTGAGTTTAAATTGAGCAAATATTTAACAGGAATATTTATATCAATTACCAATGCTACTACTACTGCTATTTGTCTTTTTCCATATTTCGTATTTCTCATTTGGTATTGTATGAATATCTTCTGAATATTTGTTTTTTTAGCGTTCTGTCATAAACAGCTTTAATATTTTATATACCTTTGCATTTCGTCAACTTTTATTTGTTTTACTCGGGGGACTATTATAAATATTATAAAAACTATTCAATATTGACTACTTTTTTTGGCTTTCTCAGAATAATTAAACCAGAGAAATTTATCGAGCATTTGAACATCAGTCTGAGATTTCAAAATAGTAAAAATTCATTCTTTATTTATCTTTTATTTACCAAATTCGGAAATTACAGGTTTAATGTCCTGAGGTTAAAACAAAAAGTATTTTTACCCCCTATAGAGAGAACGACTTGTTTGGTTTTCCACAGATTTTAAGTTAGTTTATAACGAAAATATGCAAGCAAAATTGGCTGAATTGATAAAAATATTTAAAAATTTATGTAAATAATATTTACAGATTTATATTTTAAACATATGATTACAGGGAAATTGAGTCACATCTTACAGTTATTAGATATCATGCACTCGTAATCTAAATGTAGAGTATATTATTTGTTCATACCTTGTAAGGTGTATTTATTTGTTAATTGCCAAGCTAAATGAAATGAATACAATGTAATTACTCAGCAGACAGACTGAGCGTAGACGAAGTAGAGCAGAGACACAAAGAGATTCAATTATGTTTAGTAGCGAAAAGCATTGGAGTATACCTCGACATGGCCAGAAACAGTTAGCCGATACTGATTTGGTTTGGCCTGTTTTAGAGTACAATTGGTTGAATGTGGCTTGAGGCATGTCGATTCATATCGAATGACTACAATATGACTATGCAACTGTATAAATGCGAGGCGCAGTATCGAAGTCTGGCAACTGACAGCAGCAGCAACAACAACAGCATCGATTCAATCTAAGCCCATTATGATGGGCATTGTGCCGTTTTTCTATCTATCTATTATTGTATCTGCTTAGAGTTAATTGATTTTGGTTTACGACTCTGCGGTAGAGATGATATCATATAATATCGTGTAATATTTTTTTAATATTCTGCAACGATTTCGCTTTAGAGCATTGGCAATTGGCCATCAAATTAGCCATTGGCTTTGGCTTATGTGGCCCACTGTGCCACATTTATGAATATATCAACTGGCGGATCTCTCCGAGTGGATATGAGTGTATGAGTGTACTCAGAAAAGCAGCACAAATAAAACTGTCGACGATTGTAAGGCACATACAGTCAGACAGACAGACACACACACACTCGTAGTCTAAATATCAGTTGAATATGCTGGCAGCTGGGAGGAGGGTGGTGGGTGATGGGTGGTGGTTGAACAAGCAGCAGAAATCGCAGCAGCCGTTGCAATTGGCGTTGCCAACTGCTGCACTGGCACAGGAAATATTATCCGCATTGCCAAAGCATCTTAGCCAAGTCATAGCGAGAAAGAGACATCAAGGGTAAGGCAGAGAGCGGGGAGAGCGGAAAAGCACAAAGGGAGGCAGCAAAAAGGCGGCCAAGTGAATTTCTCCAAATACAAATTCAAATGGCAAATTGACAAATGAACCTTCCACAGCATTTTACGTTTTCATTGTGTGTACACACTGCCTCACTACCCTCCTCCCCCCATCCACCCCTCTAGCTCTCTTATCACAGTCCCTTCGCACTCCCCATCCCTCCTGCTGTTAAATCAGCTCGGCAGAATTTTGCTTTTCGCTCAGCACTGGGCGAATTTTCGCATTTTCCTCATTTTCATGCTTCTTTACTTTGAGGCATAAACAACAAAAAAAAGAAGAAAGCAGAAAACAGAGCCAGAGTATAAAAATACAGGGTATACATAACAGTAGTAGGGAGGGAGGGATTGAGGAGAGACAAAGAAGCTGAAAAGTAAAATATAAAATGGCCAAGCATTCGACAGGGCTCTTTTGATGCTGATTTTGTAAAGATGCCTTTGCCTTAGCCTCGCATTGTTGTGGGTTCTTCTCGTCCTGCTATTGTTCTCACTGTGCCACAAGTGCCCCCCTCACACCTCACACCCCTCCCTAGCTGCCCCTCACCCTCAGAAGATGGACAACAAATTACAAATTGCAGTTTATGGGGCGATTTTAAAGCTAAAACTGGACATAGGCCGTAAAAGGGGCCAATCCCATTGGCCCATTGTTTGGCTTTTGGCCATTCACTTGGCCAAGAGAGTTGGTAAATAGGTAGGAGAGATTACCAATGAGCCTAACAACTACAGCTACAACTACAACTACAACTACAATTACAATTACAACAACAACTGCTACACAATGCGCATTGTTCCCGAAAATAATTCAAAGCTTTGGCTTTAACTTACTGGTATTTTCCCCGACTACAGAAAGATTTAAAAGGCAGATGAAAGGCATTTTTTAGTTGTGATAAACTTTTGCGAAAACTAAGCTAAATGCCGAGCAGTATTGGCTACTGAGTCAGTGAATTTATTTACTGTTAAATCCAACAATACCACTACGAATCTAGCTTTAAAATTTGCATGAACAATAGTTCATCTATATAAACCTTAAAAAAATGTGTTAACTTTTCAATATAGCCAAAAGTTTTTAGCTCAAACTTGTCTTGTATCAAAATAATAATAATAAAATACTAACTATTATAAAAACACGCCAATATTTTGATTGGGATTGTCATTATCATCTTGCACTAAACTTGTAGACCTTTATCAAAATTATATTATATTATATATTAAATACTCATGTCCATAAATTAAGTATTTTGTACTTTATGAAGAGCTGCCTGAATTAAAGACTGTATGCTTAGTAAAATCGTCCCTGACATGAATAGACTTCATCACTTCTCAGTACACTTCTAGCTTCATATCCAAACTAATTCTATTGTTCTTTTTTTCTGTCTTCATTCCAGCTTTTTTCTAGCTAAAGGCACCACAAAGCGTCTAACTGAACGAGGCACGTAAAGGTGCGGGGGAACACAGAAAAATCAATAGGAAATCTGTCGTAGAGAGAGTGCAGCAAATTTTTACTTTGTGCCAAAGTATCTGAAAGTATTGCAAGTATCTCAAAAGCAGAAGTATCGAGAAAGTATCCAAAGTGCCGAGTAATGTGTAATGGAGCACTTTTTGCCAGAGACGGCAACATGATGTGAAACATGGCAATCGAATCAGCCAAAGCCATTTAGAGTCATCAATTGGCTGGGTCGCGACCAGGACCAAGGACACAAACGCAGCAGGAGCAGTATGCACAGCATGGCAGCACCAACGGCAACAACAAAAACTGGCACGAGTAGGCGAAGTGGCATCAAACAGAGGAGATGGAGGAGGAGCAGAAGCAGCAGCAGCAGCTGTAGTGAAAGCAGTGGCAGCAACATCCGGTTGCCAGGTAAGTTTTACCCTAGTAGTTGTATAAAACAAAAGACTGAAACCAAAAAGTCGTTAATCATATTATTTTTTATATACCCTGTAGACACCTTTGAAATGGGTTTAATAGACAAATAGTTTGTAATGTTTGTGGATAGACCTTGGGATATAGAAAAGCTATGGAGACTAAGTTGGGCAAGTTGGCCTTAGCTACACTAAGATAACTTCAGTTAACTATTAATACAAATTGTAATATTATTTATTTCACTATAAACTTTTATAGGTTATGTTGAACATAGAAACACTGATTGAGATAGTTTTGAAGTTTGGCCTAGACGACAGCAGTCCTTATTTCCTTTCACTATTTACGGTCTAACTTTTTCCTTCTTTCCTCTTTTTTTTAGGTACCTACAGGCAACTGCTGTGGCTGCTCAGCGTCGCCTGCCTCATCGGCTGGGTGTGGGCGGATGATTGGTCGCAGAGCTGCGCCTCCAACTGCACCTGCAAGTGGACAAATGGCAAAAAGTCAGCCATATGCAGTTCACTGCAACTGACAAGCATACCGAACACATTGAGCACGGAACTGCAGGTGTTGGTGCTGAATGATAATCACATACCATATCTGAATCGCGAGGAGTTCTCCGCATTGGGTCTGCTCAATCTGCAGAGGATTTACCTGAAGAAGTCCGAGGTGCAGTACATACACAAGGAGAGTTTTCGCAATCTTAAGATTCTGGTGGAGATCGATCTGTCGGACAATAAACTGGAGATGCTCGACAAGGATACATTCATGGGCAATGATCGATTGCGCATACTCTATCTGAATGGGAATCCGCTGAAGCGTCTCTCTGCTTATCAGTTTCCCATATTGCCACATCTGCGAACGCTGGACATGCACGACTGCCTCATATCCTACATAGATCCCATGTCACTGGCCAATCTCAATCTGCTGGAGTTTCTCAATCTCAAGAACAATCTGCTGGAGAGTCTGAGCGAATACGTGTTCCAGCACATGACCAATCTGAAGACGCTCTCCCTGGAGGAGAATCCCTGGCAATGCAATTGCAAACTGCGTAAGTTCCGCACCTGGTACGTCAGCAGTCGCCTCAGTTCGGTAAGCCTGTTGTGCAAAGGACCACCAGCTCAGAAGGACCGCAACTGGGACAGTGTGGAGGAGGAGCTCTTTGGCTGCCCGCCACGTGTGGAAATCTTCAACAATGAGGAGGTGACCAACATAGACATTGGCAGCAACACCACCTTCAGTTGCCTGGTCTACGGGGATCCCCTGCCCGAGGTTAGCTGGGAGTTGAATGGCAAGATCTTGGACAATGACAATGTGCTCTTCGATTCGGAGAGCATTACCTCAGACAAGATGTGGAGCAATCTGACGGTGTTTAATGTGAGCAGCCTGGATGCTGGCACCTATGCCTGCACTGGTAGCAACCTGATTGGCTCCATGACCCAGAACATTAGCATCTATCTGAGCGAGATCGTGCAGCATGTGCTGGTAAAGACGCCGGAAACGTTCTGGTATTTTGGACTCATCATGGGCATCTTTGGCACCGTCTTCCTGCTGATTGCCATCTCGTTTGTGGTGTGTCTCTGCAAGCGCACCACTCGCCAGCATCGGCATGCCAACAAGGCGGGCGTCAAGTCCAGCGTTAGCTTCAATGATCAGGAGAAGAAGCTGCTCGATTCGAGTGTGACAACCACGACGAATGATCGCGGCGATAGCTATGGCATCGACAACAATCCCAGCTCTATCAACAAGACGGACTCCACGCTGGGATTCAATCAGATCGAAATACATGCCGTGGAGAGTCATCGAGGGCAGCAGCAACAGCAGCAGGGAAACGTTGGAGGAGCAGGTGCATCACAGGGACCAGTTGCTGGCCAGGCGCAGGCAGGTCAGCATCTGCGGCAGCAGCTAATGACAGTCAAAGATCCCACCTGTGGCCTGATAAGTGTGCCCACCTCAATGGCCAGCTACACACATCAGCATCCTCATTCACACCAACTGCATCCGCACTCCCACTCACATTCCCATGGGCATGGACACTCACAGATGTCCGAGGAGTTCCCGCTGAATGTGGGCGTCTTTCCACCACCGCCGGAGTTCTGCTCCAACATTGTGCCAAATCCCAGTTTTGGCAACATCTTTATACGCGTCTCGGTGACGCAGGACATGCTGGATGGCGCTGACATCAATATGTATCCAGATTTGCTGAACATTCCAAAACGTCTGCAGGATGATGGAGGAGCCGTAGTCGCTGTCAGCGATGCCCAATCTGTGTCACAGTTTGCCACCTTGCCACGCCATGGCAACACCAGTGGCACCACCAGACGTGGCATACTCAAGAAGGATCCATCGCTGCAGCAGACGGCGAATCTCTACCCGCATGACGAGATCGTTACCTACAATCTGGAGACGGGTGCATACCACCACGAACTACCACTGCCACCGCCACCACCACCGCCAGCGGTGACAGCCGTCGTCCAGTGCCACCATCCAACGACAGCGGCACCCGTCTCCTCGGCCAACTGTGCCAGCTGCATTAACAATGCTCTGCCGCCAGGTTCTGCATGCAATACACCGCCCCTGGTGGAGTCGACGCCGCTGCGGCCGCTCTGTAAGAGCAGCGGCCCATCGGGTGGCGGTGGCGGCGATAGCTCTGCCTACCCCAAGTACGACAACATGGGACGTCGCATCACGGCCAGCGGGGCGCTAGGTAACTCAACGCTCTCGATACCCGACGAATCCGAGACGCTCTTCAATGAATCTGGCGAGGATCAGACAATGACAACGGAAGATGAGGCTCCACCATCGCCTCAAACCACTGAGCCGGCGCCAGGTGTGGGGGAGAAGGGTGCCGGGGGTGCGGAATTTGTGTCCCTCTAGTATTACGGAACGCAGGTGTAAATACAGCGCCACCTGTCGGTCAATAGATTGTGCTGTTCCTCCCACAACCAGCTAGAAACTCGAAGAGACAAAGCAAACGAAATCAAATAAACTCACATTTGGCAATCCTTTGGTTCATATCATATTCCAAGAAGTGCATTTCCTTTACACAAACGCAATATACCCTCAAACGATCGCAATCTATTGACTGTCGCAGTTCCAATGGAATCGCAGAGATCAAAGAGCAATTTACGCAGAATCAAAACAAAAACAATGAGAATATGAGAATGTTTGAACTACACTAAACAGCATGGAAAGGATTATTATAATTGATTTTATTACACTCTCATAAGTAGCTTAATTAGTCGTGTATACATACATATATATGTAGATCCATGGTATCCCATTCCTAACTAAGTAAACAGGCGTAAGCCACTGCAGCTCACTGTGAATGGCAAATCAAAAGGAAATATTGGCCATACTGATGCCTATTGATTGTGTTTTACAAACTGATGTTTTTCTGTGTGAATGTCACTTCAGAATGCCATTCGCAGTGAATGCCACACAGTGGTGAATGTCTTAAAACATTCCCTAGTTGTCTAATTTGGTAAAAGTTGAAAACGAAAAGATGCTAGACCAACAACTAATTCTCCCTTAGGTGTACAAAACAATGAATATATATATTATGTATGTATAACTGAATATGTAAATATATATACAGTAAACTAGTAAAAGTATTTAGACATGAATAGTAAAAGGAAACTTTTGTTTTGGACTGAGTGTTCGAATTGATTTTAGTGCTAGCTCTTCACATTTACAAAATCTAGCGCAAAACATTTGCTCATTGTATAATCCTTCGTAGCGATTGATATAACTAATAGCTATATAAATATATACGTATAGAGTTAAAAAAATCCCAAGAATATTCTACCTGATATATATTAAATCAACTATTTTCCAACTATAATATTTTAGACATGAGAAATGCATTTTTATTTAGTTATAGATTCGATTACAATTCGACAAATATATAGAAAGTATGTGCTGTAAATAGGTGTGTATAGACAGACGGCAGAATAGCTATAATTAATGTAATGGATGGATGGAAATTTTAAAATCAAAAACCTTTTTTAAGCCCAGCTCAATATCAAAATGCCAGAGATCAACATTTTTATCGTGCCAAATGGAATGTTATTGCAAACTGTGTGTTAAATGTTATACATAATTGTTGTTATTATTTCCAATCTAAACAAATCTATTGTTTAATATTTCGGATAAGGACGCTTGTTAAGTTTTTTGTAATATTTTCCCTACATGCGTTGCATACTTTTTGGAGTTTTATAAATAGATTTTTCATAGATTTTCCGCTCAGTTTTGTCAATTACCTGCGGCACACGAAAAACCACTTTTAGAAGGGAGGAAAATATTGGGAAAGCCCAAACTTTTAATCATTTTATTCGTTTTATTCACTAGACAGAATAAATTAATTACGGAACGCCCGTTGAATATAAATTAATGTAAAGCACACACAAAAGACAAGAGCAACAACAACAACAGTAAACAATGTGAAAAGTGTGTGTATGTGGAAGGCGGAAAATTGTGGCAAAGTGTTCTGTCCTTCGATTAGTTTGTACAAAAAGTTTTACTAATTATATTAAATTATGTAAATGTCTGTGGGTATAGCAACAACAACAATATATGAGTACACTTATAGGAGAACTACTGCATACATAGACAGCATAATAATACAAATAATACTAATAATAACAGCAACATTTTTGTGTAGAATGTTTACAACTCGAGCTTGATAATGTGTAAAATGTAAATGATAAATTTATAAAATTTATAATAATTTAAGTACATGAAAGCACTTTGCATAGCCGAAAGCCAATGTCGTATATAGTATATGCATATATCCAGTATAAATATATATATACATATAACTGTACAATGTAAAGCTAACTGTAATATGCATGCGGATTTATTCTAACAAAAACGTACATCCCTATAAATAAACATAATCGTACTTTATATGCGAAATTATAATACGAAACGACACAGCTAGACTTGCAGTTACAACTATAGATACACACACTCACACACATACACACACACACACATTTGTATTTATATGTACAGCCACGCCCACATTTTTTTGCATATTTGCGTGGGCTGAGAGATTTTGTTTTTTGATCATTTCCAACTGAATTGCATCAATTGCACAGCAAAATGAAATAATAAAATAAATACATTTATATTTAATATAAAATGATAAAGATAAAACGAAAACGAAAACGAAAACGAATACGAAAATCAATAGCAAATAAATGTCAGTAAAATAGTAAATTTTTTCCTTCAGATCTCATAGTTCTCCGAAAACGTTTATATATACGTATACTTAATGCCTAGAAGCTGCACGATAGTCTATAAATAAGGTCAGAGGTCAGTGTGAGTATTGTTGACATTTACAGCCTTTTTTGCAAATTACAAAATTTATTTCTCTTTTTTGCTTTTATTTATGTGACATTTTTTGTGTCTGCTTTAAATGCACCGGGCAGCAAAATTCATTAAATTTTATAACCCCTTTCCGATGGCTATAAGTTGACTTGTTAGTCATAGTCGAGTTAATCTGACTCAATACCGAATTTAAAAATACTCTTTCCAATAACAACTGTTTTTATTTCAAGTCTGGAAATTGAATATAAATAAGTAAATACTTTACAACTTTTTACTAAGTTCTTGTTTGAATTATAAGTAATTGTAATTTCTTAGTCTTTTCCCGCATTTAAATTTGTGTTGTCTAGTGTAATTATAATAATATGCTTTTGTGCTGTTTATTTTGCTTCAGCTACAAACTACATTTAGTTTGTTTATTTTGCATTTCTGATACCATACACTTACATCTGTATTTATACGTGTATGTAATTTCGTATTGACAAATAAAAAACCACAAAAAAAGCAAATTTATTGTACATACTTGACGAGCTCATTAAAGATTCATATTAAAACCAATTAAAATAAAATAAAAACGACAAACAAGAGGGAAAGCTGTATTTAAATTCCATTTTAAATCATTTTAACTAATTAAAAAAGTGATGAGAAACCGCCAGAGCTGCTGCAAATAGAAATGAGATTCGCAAATCGGAAAAAAGAACCACATGTAAACAGAACTAAGCTCTGAAACTGCGAAATATGTAAACTATGCTTTTAAACACACACACCCACACACACTCGCACACACGCACAGATGTACATGTGATTATAGTAAATATAATTTTAATTACTGCGCTTTGCTGCCAAAGCCTTACAATAGGCGCATAGACACATTCAGTATCAGCATCCAGATGATGAGTATATACATACTATATATCATCATCGGCATCATCATCACGATGCTGGCAGCAAAGCCAACATTAAATAAATGAATACAATTACATAAACAAGTGCAAACATGCATGCAGCAGGCATCAAAGAGATCAAAACGATACTGACAAGCGTAGGAGAATATAAATACGAGTACACAGAGAGAAAAAAGATGAGCAACCCATGCCACCTCCTATCCCCCACTGCATAACCTTGTCTGTGTGATGTAATGTAGCAAATAAATGTAACAAAATTCCGTTATCAAATGCAAAATATTGTAGTGCAATTTGTATTCTTTACTTTTTCATTAGTTAACTTTGCAAATTGCCGTTGATTTTGCGATTGTGTAATGTGTGGTAAAAAATCCATAAAATGAAATGTTTTTATATACTCATATTTCAAGTTTTTGGCTTTTTGGACTTTGACAGAAACCAATCGGAAATATGCTTCAATATTTACATCTGCAATTGAAGCACACAATTTCTAAAAAGTATTCATATATCCAATTTTGAATTGCACTCACCGCACACCCAAGCAGACACACACCCACACATACACACTTGCACATCTAGAGAGAAAGCATATGGAAAATATTGTCAAAGAATGGAATGGAAAACCTATACCCCTGAAACATGATACAAGCATCATTCTTTTTGGTATAGATTGTCAAGCTTTACTACACACTAACTTTTATACATAAATATATGTATAAACAGACATATATATATGTAAACAAGTATATATATATTAGATGAGATAATAATAAAAACACAATGGGATATATAAAATAAATTTGAAAATGAAAACTAAACTGCAAAATGTGTGCTTATTTATCGACAAGTGGAAGAAGCAAGTGTAAGTCTCTCTAGAGAGTTTAAAATGTTTTTGATTTTTATATTCTACTATATGTAATTATTATACAAATTTGAACTTTTTTTATTAATCTTCTCAAACCATTTCTAAGATTTTTCTCGAGCTTACGAACAGCTGTCAGAGGCAGGCTTTAGTGTTTTCATTTGATATTCATAATACTATAACGAAACGATACTTTGAACTACTCCTTATTTAACATATGTATCTACAAAAATCTAATTAAATTCATAAAACACGAAACGTATTCAATTTGTTTATTTTTTGTGTGCTCTGGTATTGAAAACATTGTTATAATATTTTTTGTGTGAGTGAAAAGCAATTGAAATGCCTTTGTTTAATATTTAAATCAACTCTTAATGCCATAATTAATTATTCATCATTTTCAAGTCAAACATAATTAGCTGTAATTAGTTTTAATGTATGCAGACATTTTAATTGCATTTTTTCTCAATTGATTTTAATTGACTCTTAGTTCGTTAATTTTGAAAAAAAACTCATCACGGTGGCTAATCAAATTGACATCCTGTGCCACTGTTGATGCTTCCAATTGACTCTGCTGCAACTGGCAAGTGGGTGCTTCCTTTGCATATCCTTGCACATATCCCTTCTGCCACTCGCTAATCTGCATAATTTGACAGCCAAAGCCAAAGGACATCCGCCATAGTGCTGCTATCACTTGTTGATCGAAAACTTTCAAGTGCAAATACCCATTCGCACTCGTATTCGCATTCGTATTCGCCAACATATTCGTTATCTGCAAACTGTGAACAAATTTCCGCTGCGGGTGGTTTTCTTTCTCCCGCCTTTTCCCTTACTTTTCTTCTTTTTTCTCCTACATTTTTCGCTCATTGAGTTGCAACTAAACTCACATTCTGCAGCATTTCCGCGCTTAATCTCCGACGCTTTCAACTGCCATTGCCATTGCCACCGACTGCGACGTCACCTCAGCAAAATGTTGCAATAATGACTGCCAAGGGGAGGCAGAGGTAGAGGCAGAGGCAGAGGCTGAGCTATAGAGAGTGAGCGTAATAACATTTTCATCTTAATGCACTCAAAACACATTTAGTCAAAGTTTCTTTCGCATCTGCTGCAGCTGGAACGACGTCAGCATCCGGTGGTGCCGCCGTTTGGCTGCGGCAAAGTCAAACCAACAAGTCAGTCAGCATTTGGGTGGCTTGCACTCGGTGGGTAGGTGGACGAGTCGTCCTAGGTAAAGCAGGGCCATTCGCCATCAATGGCTCAGCTCAGCAGCGCTTGGCTTGGCTTCATTTGCTAGAGCATGTGTAGTCCTCCAGAGATTGAAACGCATTGAGCACGTACCGTTAGCAAACCGCAAAAACCCATATCCCTAACACACATACAAACGCACACACACTACTTACACATACATATCAACAGACAACAATTTCAGCAATTCACACACTCAGAAAAAATGTTAGGTCTTTTACAGATCCAGACTAATTTTGCCTCAAATGAAGTTCAATTTTGTTTTTACTTAAAGCAAGTACATTTTCAGCTTACTTCAAGTTATTTACTTACTTGTTCTATTTTATTTTCAATAATATTAATTCTATATACAAATTCTTAATGTTAAAACTTAAAAGAAGTTTAAGTTTATTTTTACTTAAAGGAAGAATTTTTTCATCTTAATTTAAGTTATTACTAACTTGTAAGCTACTTTATTTTCAATAATATAAATTCCATGTGTAAATTTTTAATGCTGAAACTTCGTATATTTGTAAAATCTCCATATGAAAGCTTAAGAAACTTTATTTTAAGTTAAGAATGAATTAATTTTAAACAATTTTGTCTTTATTAAGACAATTTTTAAACTCCTTTTAATAAATTTTGAGTTTATAAATTTGAATATTTTTTGATTTTTATTTATCCTATATTAATTTTAAACAATTTTGTCTTTATTTTAGACATTATTATAAAATTTATTACACAATTTTGAGATAATAAATTTGAATATTATTTGGGATTATTACTATTTTCATTTTCTTATATATATGTACATATATACCTTTAATTCAAGTCATCCTTCTGAGTCATATTTTGAGGCATATCAGCAACGTGGCTGGAACACCCCAGTTGGGCTCTAGGTAGATAAGCCCCTTGCTTTTGCTGAGTGTACTGTACTTATGCGGGTAGCACAGGAGCAACAGTAGCTGGTTTAGTGGGGAGAGTTGGCAGAGTGGTGCAGTTGGCAGTGCAGTGTGGGCGTGGGAGTGGGTGTGGTTACTGGTGCAACCAGGGGGAATATGCTATACTTATTTACGATTTTTCATGGAGCCTGGCACTTTTCTAATGCAAAAATGATGCAGTGCACCGTTGCAAGGGGCAGGGCAGGCGGCATAACGATCTGTGGTCAGACAGCGGGCAGATACCCAAAAAAACACATGCACTTAATGTAACCAAGCCCCCTGCCAGGAGCAGGAGGTGCAGGGCACAACGTAGCAGCAGGACGTCCTGGCAGCCGCAATGGCAATGAAAGTTTGCAGAAAAACCAATATTTGTGCGAACCAAGTACTCGGAGTTGAGCCGAGAGTTGTGTACCCGGAAGCTGCCAGCTCCCCGATCCCAACTCCCCACTCCCTACTCAGAGTGCTGCAACTACAATGAGGCAGACTGGCTAAATAAATCTGTTTGCCAAACAGTTATTGCTCCTGTACCAGCAGATGTCCCCCTTCTCCACCACACTCTGCCCCTGCTCTGGCAATATGTGCGCTCATTTTATGCCTTTCACTTGGCAACTGCTCAATAATTGCCAATGCCTAGCTGGCCACTGGAGTACCCTCTGCTCACCACCCCCACCCCACCACTCCCTCTCCCGTCTTCTCTCAGGTGTTGCAAGGATTTCTATAAATTCAATGCATGCGATTATGCAAGTTTTCAAAGAGCGAGAGTCGAGAGCCGAGAGCCGAGAGCCTGCAGCCAGGCGCAGTAATTCGATGCTGCACAAGATCTGCTAAATGAAATTCAATATGTGTTATAAATGGCTCACTCCCATTCCCCTCTCGTCCCCGTCTCTCTTTCCAGCGGCAAGCAAACAATTTCTGGTTTTAAAATGCCCGCCTTCAGGACTCCCCCTAGCAGGGGCAGAGAGTTCATAGCAATTTATGCCTTACAAAGCAACAACCAAAGTCCAGCCAACTGCCCACTAACAGTTTCATGCCCAAGGCTCTCGATATACCCTGTAATTATTACAATAGTCAAAGGGGCGTTAACAAAAATACTTTGAATTTCGAGTAAGTAAAAAATAAATAATAGATTAGGGTGTAAGCACTCTTGGCTGTCTAGCTATAAAAAAGTTAAATTAAATTAAAGAAATTATATTTAATAAATCATTATATATATTTACAGCATAACTTATGACAACATATAGTACACTTTTATATATAGTGAATAAACGCTTTTCTTGACGAATTATATTTACAGGGTATTTGCACGTCCATCATGCATCTAAGCAGTCAAACATTGTACATATAAAAAATTCAGAATTTAATCAAGAAATTATTCTTTATTTATGTGTGTGAACACTAGTGTGAAATGGCTACAGGGTGACTGCATTCGATTACAATGGCAACAATTGAATATTGCAGTAAAATTTAATTTAGAAACTATTTACAGTACTTGCATATATTAATGTCGTGTTTGTGCTGAAATGAGCAATTGCTTTAAAAAAGAACATATATAGCTTATGTACATACATACATATGTATATTACAGGGTGTCTCGGAGTTAATATATACATAATAATGCAATCAAGAGAGAAATGTGTTACAATAAAATGAAAATTGTATTTGAATAATTGAACGCAACAGTACAGTTTAAGCTTGACTACAGGGTAGCAGTTAGTCGTTCATTTATGGTAAATAATATAAGTATTTATGGTTGTTTAGTTGATAATATATTTATATTATTATAATATATAAATATTTGTTTAATTATTATTATATTATTATATATTTATACAATTATTCTTAGAAAAACACAGTTAAAAGATTCTAAAATCAGGCGTAAGTGATTACAGGGTATCCCATGCGCCCACCACCATACCTTCGAGTCGAACCTTTGTAGTCGCGTTTCGCTTTTTGCTTTTGTTTGACCAATTCTAAATCAATACGCCCTTGCTTAAAGGTGCATTGCACCGCACACGCAGCATCGCCCCACCCCATGGCTGATCTCTCCCCCTGGCCAGGTGTACTAGGTGAAGAACCCCTTCTACATGCCTCTTGGCTGAGCATTGATTAAAGTGCTTTGCTTGCAAATTTATGTTCCAAATATTAACCCAATTGCTCCCCGAGGAACAGGGAAAAAAGTTTTTCCCCGCACACACATACACACACACACACACACACACACACACACACTTACACACACACACTTGCAGAGGGGAAAGAAGGCTAAAAAACTTTTTTAACAGTTTTTGGATTTTGGAATACAAATTATGTTAGTAATCTCCATTTATTGACATGTTTCCACCCGGGCAACGGCAGGTACACCTACACATGAGTGTGTCAATGTGTGTGTGAGTCAGTGTGTGTGTGCACTGCTTAAGTGGGGACCTTTATGCATGGGTTCAAGTGGGTCGAGCTTTGTTTTTACGCCGGGGTGCAGGGGGTACAAGGGGGTGCAGGGGTCCCCAAGCAGCAGCAGCTTATCATTTGCCATGAATATATGAAAATTGCTCTTATTTAGTACACACTTTTCCGACTTGAAGACGAAGTTGAACGTTCTCAACTGGGCGCAAAAACTTGTGTATTAAGTTTCTCAAGAACATCGGCATTTTTAGCATTGTTTATGGGCCCAACATGATGGCACATTTGCGACAATCTTACAAGGATATAAAAATACCAAGTGTTATTTTTAGAGCCCAAGTCATACATATGTATGTATCCATATAAATTCTGCTTCAAATAATTGCAGCAAATATATAAACAAAATTATTTACATTATATTTTGAAGACGTATAGTTTTTCACCATGAGCTGAGTTGATTATAAGAGTTTCAGATCAAAGCAGATTTCCGTAAGTAAAACTATTCTAATTTGCAGTTGAGCAAGTCTATTGCTTTAATTATATAATTAAGTTAAATGCACATAACTGTAAGTATGCCAGCATACATACGTGAACACATGCTTATACATACATACATATGTACACATACACAAACATTTTCAATATATTATCATCAATGGGTAAAGCAAGCTAAATCTCACCACATTAGCCCAACGTTTTAAGAGAGCGCACTACAGCAGAGACGCAGCAGCGAAGAGAACACGAGAGCGTAAACACCGCCAACATTTGACTGACACACGGGCGAATACAAGCGTTCGCGGCGAATTAATTTATTTTCAGTCGTTTTGCCGACGCATTGAGTTTGGTTTTTTATTATTAGTGCGGCAAAAATTTTGCTACACAACGTAACTGCAAAGATTAAATATAAATAAATAATAGTCATTAATAAGAACAATATGTTCACACTGCAGTGAAGTTAACGAAAACTACAATTTGTGTGCACATGTACTGAGGAGAGCGACTACAATTGTGTGGACAGTGGACTGGAAATTGGTAATACAAATATGAATTCAGCCTGCACATGTACGCACATGTACATACGTATGTATGTATGGATGTTAAGTGTGTGTGTGCATGCAGACAATGTGTACATTTGTGCATGATGTTCAATCGTTTTTATCTTGTGAACATTCTTTTTGCAGTTGCACGTAGCAGAACAAGAAGCATAAGCTCAGTGCGGAGTGGCAACCACAGCAGCAGCAGCAACAACAACAGCACGAAGGCGAAGCAAATGGGAGAAAACACACTGCACATTTCATTGTTGTTGCTATTGGTTTGCTTCTGAGCAGAGCAAGCAGAATTAAACGAGCAAACAAGAGAAAGAGCAATAGACGAGGAAAAGCAGCAGCGTGAAATCAAGGCGGAAGCAAAAGAAAACTATTTTCTAATAAATACGCAATTGTTATTGCAGTGATTATGCTGCAGAGACAGTGATACCTACCGACGATTCGGGTAAGTAGACAACTCTCACCGGAGCAACGATTGCAGCCACTCGTTGTGTTTAGTCTAACGAGTAAAATCACTCGGTGCATGTGGTTGACTCAACGAAGCGAAGCGTTGCGTTGAATGCGCTACAATTACCTTTTCAATTATTTTGTTTTAATGGAAATGTATTCCCCAGGAACGTTGACGCATTCACATGGACAGCAGCGACGACGACGACAGCGTTAAGTCTATTCCACGTCCTATCTATGAGGCAACATCCGCCATTGATAGTCCTCGACCTGGCAATGACATGGAACCTCAGCCGAGTAAACGACAAAAATATGTGGTCACCTCACCGTCTGGCTCGGCCAATGGCAACAGTTCCTCCAACTCTAGCTCATGGCCCACCGCAGCAGTTGCAGGTGGGGCGCCCGGCACTGGGCACGCATCACTCACCATGAAGCTAACAAAGGTTACAACACCGCAGGCCACTGAAGGAGCCGCACCTGGGAGCACATCTACACCCAAGCAACAGACGGTCACTAAGACGCGCGTGCCTAAGGAAATTCTTGCCCTGCAGCGATCCCACAATGATTCGGAAGTGCTCTCCGGCTACGTTGCCTTCGACTCCAAACTGAAACGTCGCAAATCACGCACTATAGCCGCTCACCTGATCAAGCAGGCCGCTGCCGAAAGTCTGTCATCCACATTTCCCGCAACAAGAAGTGCAGTCAGCAAGAAGAAGTCGAACCTAAAGCGCAGCAAGAGTATTCCTGCCTCCGTGTGGCAGGCCATCGAAATGTCTGAGTCCGCAGATGTTGTTAAACCCCCGAGAAGACGCAACTATTCGGTGGCCTATGATGACGTTCAGGCTGAAAACAAATTCAAAACGATGGACAATAATCCCCAGGGCATAAATGCATTTTTTCGCCCTCGCAGCAAGACTGTTGCGATGAGCAGCGAGGAGCGACATCCTCGACGTGGTAATCTGCGATCGGAGAATGAAGATTTTGCAAGAAAACATAACGCTTTTCTGGATCGCGTTATCAATGATCCCCTGGAGTCGGAGACGCCGCAACAATTGGAGGCAGATCACAGACAGTGGCGTAGCGGCTCCATAGCGGATACCACATATTCGGATGTCAGTGAATCCAAGACCTTGGCACCTAATCCGCAAGTGAACGAGGGGATTGAACAGCGGCTAAGTGCAGTGTGGTCTGCGCCTCCTAGAGTGAGTTATCGATATCACACTTTTCGATAGCAATTGTTGAATAATTTTGCTATTCTTTTTTGATGGTTACACAATCTTGTTATCAAACTGGTTATCAATCGTACTTATCAATTATTATCGAAGAACGTTTTTGTCATGCTTAATTAATACAATATGATTCCATTACAGGATGGCTGGGATCCGTTCTGCTGGAAATGTCGAGATTGCGATAATCTAATGCCCTGCTCCAAATGCCTGCGCTGCTTTCACACCCACTGTGTACGTCCGGCCTGGACAAAGTTCGATAGCTCGTGGAAATGTACCGAATGTTTATTAATCGAAAGCGCCCCCAAGCGGTAAATATTGTCAACGATCGAAAAGATTATCTGGGACAATATATGCATGTACTATATATGTGATTTATTACAGGCCACGTCGCAATGATGTATCCATGGAATTGCTCAACCAGCTGCTCTCCTATGCACTTGAGCGTATGAAGCTTGTGCGCGGGGTGAGTTGCAAAATGCAAAGCTTGCACACAAAGAGGCGAAAATACCTCATGGACATTATGTATTAATATGTATATTTGTTTACAGCGTGTACCTGTATACATATGTACATACATATATCCCGGTTTTTTTTCTGTGCCAACCGATCGCGTTTTTCATTATCTGTGTTTCGTCTACAAAGTATCACGCGAATTCTATTTTGTCTTGCATAGACCCAATACACACACATTCACAAGTTCATTTCATTTGTATGGGGGTCTTCATCAGTTGACGCTCTCGCTCTCTGTCCCCACACACACACATTCTCTCTACGTACATATGCATGTGTGTTCACTTGAACACGCTGTTTCTGCCGGTCTGCTTTCTCTTGCTCATTCCGTTTTAGCGCTTGCTTCTCTTGCGGTGACGAAACGCACTTGTCTGGTACACACCTGAAATGTCTCGTTGCGATTTAGTACGCCTACTCGTTGTTTTCTGTGGAAATGTTTTAATGGATAAAATCGAGTGATATTTTATATTATCTTCAGCAAAGTATTCATTAGCATTGATTGTGTCCGCAGAAATTGTTTGTATACACATTCATGTATAATGAGTTATACTTGCACATATTACATCACATCAAACATACATACATACGCAGTATGTTATTTACATTAGCATTACTTTTTGATTACTTACATACATTACTTTGTGCATTCAACATTTCCTTTACTATACATTTTTTATATGTTACGTTTATCACCGTAAATTGCATATGATTTTAAATTCTATTAGTATTTTTACACTACAAATTGTGGGATAAGATATATGTACATATGTATATATGTACATATGTAATTGACAAAGCGATATTATTTGCAGCTTTTGTATTTCTAGTCGTAAATGTCCGTCGTAGTATTATGCTTAAACATGAAACAGAGACTCCTTCAATTCTCTTCTCTCCTTGTTGTTTCTCGTATTTTTCTTTGTGTCTGTCTCTATTTGCGGTTAGCCAAAAACCCCATAAAGAATCTAATTAATGCCACTTCTTCGCTTCGTCCGTTAAATATGCTTAAAATGTGCGAGAAATTAATTAATTAATTTAATGTAACTGCCTCGGATACTCCAGCCGCTTCAGCCATGGCGTAGAGATGCGCAGTTGAAAACAATTACAAAGTCCAAACCACAAGCTAATGGACAAGCAATACATACATACATACATACATACTAACATATGACCACACGTGCATACATATATACATATGTATGTATGTATGTTGAGATGAGGAAAATGATTACACTACTAAAGCAAATGTTGTAAATACTGACATACTTACATATGTATGTACATACATAGTACATTCATACATACATCAATCGAATGAAGACCAACCCAAACACATTCATTCATTTAAAAGCAACATATGTACATGGCGAATGGCGCAAGGAAGAGCAAGAGACCATGCAAATAAGCAAAAAGCAATCAAACAAAACAACAGCAATTGTGTGAGGTTTGGTGTGGAGCGAATAAGCAGCAATGGCGCAATTTATAATTTCGCCTTTGTCGCCTGGCATTCACCGCCTTCTGCTGCTGGCAGCTGCTGCTTGCCTGTAATTTGAGGTTAAACTCGCACGCATACCTACACACACACTTTTAGTGAGATATACAGAGAGCACACTGATTGTTTAACTACGTTCTCTTTGCACTGCACGCTCTTTGCTGTGAATGAATAACTATTGTGGTTGGGGTTTGTTGTTGGTGTTGCCTGTCAAACTTGTTTGTTTACCATGCCAATTGGCGTGACTCTCTGTGCGCTCTTCGCCGCGCGCTGCTCTTAAGCGGCGAATTGATGTAAACACTATCAAAAATAACAATTCAAACAATTATTATATGAATATTTTTTTTATTATTAATATATTTTTTAGGTCAACAAACTACGTGCGCCACAGGATGTTCTGCCGGACAGTTACGGCAAATACTTTGTGAAGCCGGTGAGCTTCGAGAGTTTGGCGGCACGCATCAAGGAAAAATCGTTTCACACCACCGATGAGTTCCTCAGTGAAGTCAAATGGATGCAGCATAACGCACTCGTATTGGACAGCGGTGGTAAGTGTTCTTCTCAATGTTGCTCAACTTCATTCTTACCCTTGTCTCTCCTTAGACGGCAAAGTGGAACAAGCCTCAAAAGCTGTGGTCAAGGTGTGTCGGCAGGAGACCAATGAGATTGAGACTTGTGCCGAGTGTTATTTGAATGCCAACTCGAGTGATGAGTGGTTCGTTAAGGTCTGCACGCATCCGCACTTGCTGCTGTGGGCCAAGCTGAAGGGATTCCCATATTGGCCGGCTAAAGCAATGAGCAGTGGACCCAATGCTGTCGTTAATGTACGCTTCTTCGGCAAACACGATCGTGCCAATGTGCCAGTCAAGGATTGTTTCCTGTACTGTGAACAGGACCCAAATTCTCAGACCAGTAAGCGGTCGGCACGTGATCTGGCCGAGTGCATCCGGGAGGTGGAGGTGCATATCGAGCATATTAGGGAAAAAATAGGTGGATTTAACTATGCGCCCTACCGCAAGCCCTACGATCCGCTCGAGGAGCAACAGCTGTTGGAGCTTATGATGCCTGGAGTACATGAGGTTGTCAACAGGCAGTTGGCGCCGGCCAACAAGACACCTTTGCAGTTTCTCATCCGAAAGACAGCCGGTGATAAGCTCTCCATTGTAAAGAAGACAAATGCCACTGAGTCAGGCAATGAATCGGATCACTCCGCCAGTCCCAGCAAGAAACAGTGTATCCAAGACACTCAGGAAGCACCTGTGCCGTGTGATCCACCCAAGGCGAAAAGCAGTAACTACGAGGTGATACCTAGACCAGGCGATGCTCTAAGGGAACCACGTAGCTGCACCGTGGTGCTGAAGCGTAAATCCCTAGAGGTTGGCAAACAATACAAGTTGACGTCCGAGATGACAGTTAAGCGTAAACATTCCCATAGTGACGCCAGTAGTGAGACGAGTCAGCCAACAGTTGAAGAATCATATAGACGACGCTCAAAGCACGCCAAGAAAAACCTACGGGAGACGGGTGATCTGCAGCAGAAGGAACTCCCCCCACAGCCACAAGCGGAGGAACTTCCGCCACAGCCACAGGCGAAGGAACTCTCGCCACAGCCTCAGACGGAGGCAGAGCCAGCATCAGCGTCAGTTGTTGATTCAGCCAATACTTTGCAAAAGGAAGCTGAAGGAACAGAGGCAAATCCATCGGTAGTGTCAGTGGTGGAACTGGTACGAAGACGTCAAGGTGTTACCATAACTAAAATACCCAGAGATCAGCAGCAACAAGTGCACCCAGTGCCGGCAGTAATGGACACCAAACCAATTGTAGCCAACACAAGCACCAGCGAACCCTCCCTAGATCAGGCAATTGCAAAGCAACGTGCGGTAGAGCGACAGCAGCAGCAACTGATCAGCAAGGTGATTCCATTTGTGGAAATTAAGAAAGAGGTGCTCTCAGAGCCAGAGGAGATCGAGCAAGAGCAAGCACAAGCTGCAGTGCCAGAGCCAGAACCAGAGCCAGAGCCATCAGCGCCCCAAGTGATAGTACAGCAAGAACCTGTAGTGGAAGCCGCAGCAAATGTTGAAGCAAGTGCACCACCAGCAGTGATAGAGCCCACTGTAACGGCAGCCGCAGAAGCTGGTATCCAAATCAAGGAAGAGGTTGTCAGCGAGGACGAAATGGAAACCGAGACGCTGGCGGAGATTGCGTTACAGAAACCACCGCCAGAGGCAACGATAACTACAACACCAGCACAACCATCAGCACCACCAGCCATGCCGCCACCACCTTTACCGTTGCCCAATCGAGCAGAGACACAGCCAGCGGTTATTGCTGCACCACCGCCGAACGATCCGTTTGTGCGTTTTGTGGGTGACACCACCATACAACGTTTGAGCCACAAGCAGATTAAGTTGCCAGAGACAAATAACTCCAACATCACCACGACGACACCAAAACGCAACTCCCTACGTGGCGTACCACATGGCCCATTGCCAGCTGCAGCTCTGTCGCCAGCATCTCCACCCACAGCACCACCGTCGCCAGCGCCAAGCGCCAAGGCGGGCTGTCGCACCACTAGCACCATAAAAACCTCTCCTCCCACAGGCAAGGCACAAACTCAGAAGTCTTCGGGGCAACAGCAGCTGCAGCAGTTGAATAGCGACAAATCTTTTAATGCAACGGTACCGACAAGCACATCGAATCTGTTCAAGTCCAATATGGTGGTGATACCACTGGATCCACGCCAAAGTAATGGCAGTGGCGCAGTTGGAATGGGTATCCCAGGCGGTGGAGGACCAGGTGGTAACACTTCGGGTAATCTCGGCGATTCCAATCTAATGACCATACCAGTGCCACCACTGAGAGCTGTATCAAAGCAAACGTTGCAGACTGGTGCTACAGCTCTTAGTTCAACGCCGCAGCCTGTTCCAGTTGCTCCCCTAGCTTCGACCATACCGCCACCACCTCTGGCTGGGCTCACCAACACCGGCTCACGGCCAGTAACTGAACCTGGAGGTTTGTTGGCCAACGCTTTGAATGGTTTGCCCAGTGACACGTTAGTCAGTGAATCGGTTGAGCCTATAGCACCTAGTGTGGCATATAGTGAACTAATATTGCGATCTGGTCCGCCCAAACTAATACCACGACCCAGTGGCCCACTGGCATCGGATGGCTCCAGTATTTATCCAGCACATGCAGGACCCGTCTCCATGCGGCTCAAGGAGAATGCGCATAAGGTAAGCATAGAAGTGAATACTATTGATGTTGTCAGTTCACTAATGTCATTCCGCTTTAGATCACGGACTACTTCATCTCTGTTATTGAGGACACCTTGAGCGACATGGCAACCACCGAACCAAGTGTGTTGCAGGCGCGCATTGCCGGGCTGATGCTGGAGAACGAACGGATCAAGCAGCATTATGATCAACAGATGGCTGATATGCAACGCAATCATGAACTAATGCTAGCCGAGCAGCGCAAGTCGATAGAGCAAGAGCACAAGCGCGTCATCAGCGAACTGCGACAGCAAAGTACGATGCTTCGCATGCGAGCTGTGGATGATGCCAAAAAGAAGCAGTGGTGCGCGAATTGTATGCGCGAGGCGCAGCTCTATTGTTGCTGGAATACCTCATACTGTGATTATCCTTGTCAGCAGTTGCACTGGCAGCATCACTCCGCCAGCTGTGGCCAAGCAGCCAGCCTGAAGACACACGTGCAGCCAGCACCACAAACTCCAACGATGCCTGCGGAAGCAATGCGTGGCAAACACAAGTCACCAATTCAGGCCAGCACATCAACAAGTGGCGACCAGCAATTGAACCGACAAGCAGTGGCAGCAGCTGTCGCTAACACTAAGAAATGGACACATCAGTCTATGATTTCCATGGTGAATCCGCCGCCACCCAACGCGGAGATGCTCAAGTTGCCCAACAACACTTTTCTACGTCCCGTTTCGTTGCCCTCCGCTAACAACAGTAGCAGCAATAATAGCAACAATAGCAACAACATTACACCTGTGACACTGATGGCATCCACATCCGCGTCAGCACAGCTGGGTAGCAACATGATAACACCTCCTCGCATGAGCTATGGCACTAAGCATCTGCAACAGCAGCAGCAACAAGCTCAGTCAATGCCGATGCAACGTTACAATATACCCGTAAGAGACTAGTAAAAGAACATTGTTAATGTTGTGTTTTATTAACACTTCCCTTTCGCTTACAGTTGCCCATCACAGTGAGCAGCGCCGCTGGTTCCTTTGGCCTCATCTCGGAGCAGCATCAGAAGCAGGTTGCAAAGCCAGCTTCTACTGGCCGTAACTCCGCGAAGAATAACAATAGCAGAGCACGTAATGCTAACAATACCAATACAAACAATCCACAAGCCATGCGTCACAACCATCTGAATAACGTGTACCAGCAGTAAGTGAAAACTTACTGTGAAAATGCCCAGAACTTCCAAGAGGATTAGCAGTAAGTTTCGCAAATAACTCATAGTGTCTTGTACTAATATTTCTTTTTTTGCCAGGTAAACTGCTCCATTCAACTCTCAACTCTCTTTGCCACAAACTGTATAAAGTTCTGAAATGTGAAACCCTACTACAATACTAGATAATTAGATCGTTTAAGTCTTAAAGGCAGCTTTGCTTCTCTAAACCACATCTGGAACATTATTAGATATCTCATATAAACAATAAGCTTAATTCCTAGTTAAACCCAAACACCCATGAGATGGAACTGTATCTAACTTAAGATATTGACACCTTGTAATTTCTAATTAATTTTAAGCTTATGCTAAGTCATCATATGAAAACATTATGTATATACATACATGGAGAACTCTGTACCGACACATCAAATCTTGATAAATATAAATTTTAACGCATGGCTCTAAGCTGCTTGAAAATTTGAAAATTAAACAAATATCGTTGAAAACTTGACCCACAATTTATTTGTTGAAACTAACACCCAAACGGTAATACTAAATATACTGTTTAATCTATATCTAATTTTTTAAAATTACCCTCGATGCCAAAGAGACTTGAGGCATTCTTTGGTTTGCCGGGGCGCAGCTTTTCATTCGCCTGATGACGCGTCTCAAACGCCAGCATTTCATTGCGATTGTCCACAAGTTTTTTATAGTAAACATCTAAAATAGAATTGTAAATATACTAATGTAATATAAATTAGAATCAATGTTATACCCTTGGACACAGTAAGCTCTTCCAGCGGACCGTCGTAGTCCTTGGGCAACATCTCGCGTGGCACATATTTATAGAACTGATTGATGTCACTGTGCAAGTACAGTATGCTGGTCAGTTCCTTCTTCATAAATGGATTCATCAACGCCAAGATCTTGTCCATGAAGGGCACAATGTTGATGAAGTGGAAGCCTATGAGGCGTATGGGAGCTGCTTCCTAAAAGGGAAAATATTTATTGATTTGATGGCGCAAAGGTATTAGTTGTCTCACCTGTAAATAGAAGAGAAACTTTTTCATCTGCAGCAGACCAATGCGTGCCACGTGTCCCAAGGAACAGCCCTTGAGATCGATTACAATGACATGACCCGGCTGTATACCCTGCTCGTACATCCAATAATCAAATATCATGCAATAGCTGTAGATAGTGTAAAAGATAGATACGAGAAACTGATATATTTTGTACTATATAGAGGAAACAAAAATCTATATGAAAATGTCTTAATAATGTGAGTTGTAAGTGATTGCGAACCTGTAGCAGTCACAGGGAGCTGTGATAGATAATAGTATATACTGATATATGTGGGTGTATATACATTTGTAAGAGCTAATGTATTTCAGTACATGTGTAGACCTAATTCAAGTGCACATGTTTCTGGTTATTAAACCAATGGGGCAAGTGCTCAAAAATATATTCCAAATGTTACTTAACTATGCCATGCATATGTGCTACCTACAGCATCCTCTGTAGTTACATTTTTTTATAACGTTTATAATTATAATGTATACTTAATTACTAGACATTAACGGCAAATTGTTTTCATATTATTTTTGACGTATTCAACACGAACTGAAAGCTGCAAAACTGTGTAATTGTATCTGTATCTAAACTTGTGTATCTGTCACTCGATGTAGTATCTGTTTCTGTATCTGTAGTAGCTCTATATCTGCAGCAATGTTGGGTCAGTTGTTGTTGCGTGTATTTCAATTACACTGACAAAAATAACCTTAGGGCACTTTTGATCTTTTAATCCACTGCTGTCATTTTGTTGCATGTAATTGCAGTCTGTCTGTAGCAATAATAATAATAATAATAATAGTACGAGTAATTGATGGACTTTCGAGCTAGCTATAGTTTAGTCACTTTATAGTTATTAGCTGAAAAGCGAAATATCATTAGACTTTCTACATATAAACAGTAGATTTATTAGACAATGACGGTGCGGAAGATTCAATTGATTTTCGATATTCAGACGAACTTTTTAATGGTAAAGATTCTTAGCAATAATTCAACTAATGCCAATGTCATCAAATGTGTGATGCAACTGAAACTCAACTTCTCATTTGAGGTAGTTATTTTAATTCATTATAAATTTACATTGAATTTTAGTTTCAATTTGCTACCACCCCTTGTATTATGTTATGTTCAATTATTAGTGATAATTCCTATTTGTTGATTGACGATATTTTGTCAAGCGAGTGCCTACTGTAGTTGCAATTAAACACTTGTACTTACAGTTTCATAACATCGGCATAATTAAAATTGGATGCTGTCAGATCGCTCAGTTTGCCAACAATCACCCGATATCCCTCTGGTGTGGCGCCAGGCAGTGGCACCACAGAGCTGCAAGTGCCACAGATACAATGTTATATCCTAGTGGCAACAACAACTTACTAAACTAAAGTCCACTTACACCGTTTTCATGGCGCGTTTGAGGCCATTGGACTCAATGTCCAGATTGCAGAAGAATTCATCGAGATGTGTGCGTGCTGTGAGATTTGTGTCTAGCACCTGTTTGGCCATTTCCATGCTATACTTGCAGGCATAAAAGAAATGCAACGCCTCCCCCTCCGAGAAGTGGTCGGAGATGTGCGGCTGGGCGTGGATCCAGTCGAGAAACTTTTGCACCTCGGCACGCTTGATCTCCGGAAAGCGTGCATATTGCGGCTGCAGTTCGGCCTCCTTCATCTCAATAATGGACTTTAACTTTTAGATGCTATTGTATCTAGTGGCAAGCGTAGCTCCGCTAACGGCGGTCGGCTCTCGAATGAAATTGAAATTGAAATTGAAGCTGAATTTGCTTTCGCAAGTGAAACTGGTTGCCCGATTCCCTCTCGACAATTTTCGGCATTGCGATTCTCTCAGATTGTTGTTGTTACTGTAGTTGCTGTTATTGTTGGGGGATTGAGGAAAATTGCAACTGGCTTTCCACTCACTCTCGCGTCCCGCCTCAGCTCAGCTCAGCTTACCCCACTCATTTCACTTCCATCATAAAATTTTCAAGTTTTCCCGTTTACTGCTCTTTCCAACTATCATTTTTTTTGTTAAATGTATTTCAGTTACATCATATCTGATAGTTTAAGTGCTCACAACTACTATAACAGGCAAACGTGTGCTGCTATAATGCTATATATTTTATAGTCCATTACAAACGTGTGACGTAGTAATATATTGAGATACGCCCTGGAGCTCCTCAATTGGAGTATAGTTTTCACTCATACTTTACTTTATATTGCGATTTAAACTATGATTTTTATAGCAATTGGAAACGGTTCACTGATTAGTTGGTAACGCTACAAGTAGACAGCGATTATACAATTTTAATTCGAGTGGCATGTTAGCTAAGATTGATTCATTATGATATTGAAAGATACTTTAAGTAATGCACAAAAATCCAAATCTTCAAACTAATAAAAGTATATCCTATCCTGGTAAATTTTGTATTTGAAAAAGGATATAAAAATGCAATATCTTTTAGTAAGAAAAGAATAAATAGTTTGGCTTACTCGTAGTCTACATTCTTCTACAAGAAAGATTTCATATATTAGAACTTTGCACTAAAAAGCTTAAATAATAATTTTATTTATTTTTTTTTTATTATTATCATCTAAAATTCCTTGCACTTATGCATTTAAAAAGGTATTATTTTAGTTTTTAGACTTATCGTTCATATATCCAATAAATACCTTTTATATTTAGTACTTAAAATTCTTATACTTAATACTTTTTATTCATAGTTTATCATTCATATTTTTATACTTGTAATTCTCGTATCTTTTTTTGGAGTTAAATTTCCCCAATTCCTGCCAAGACAATTGTATTTCATAGCAAAGAGATTTAATAGATATTTTCCCCAGTTATATGCCAATGTCCTCATTCTGTAGTCAGACTTTTGACATTTTGCCAGCCAGACGCAACAAGTGGCATGTGGCAGGGGGCAAGCGGCAAGTGGTAAGAGGCAGGCAGGCAATGCCATAGACAAGTGGACAGCTCGACAGGTAGGCGACTCGACTTGACTTGGATCAGCTTCAGCTTCAATAGGCTAAGCTTCGCTGCTGCTGCTTGAACCTGTCTCAGTCGCTGCCTCTGCCACTGCCTCAGTCGCTGCCTTAGTCGCTGCCTCTGCCTCAGCTGTCTACTGCTGTGTCTAACGTCAGTCTCTTGTGCCACTTTGGCGTGTCTGAAATTCCAACAGATTAGAAAAGAGCAAACGGCATTTTGCTGCCAACCAGTTTCCCCACAGAGAGCCACACAGCAGCCGCTGGGCAAGGGGGCGAGGGGGCAGCGGGACGAGGCCTTGTCTTGTGCCACTGGGCAGCTTCGTACAGGTGTCAGGCTCCAAAAAGAAATAACATATAAATAAATAATAAGCACACATATGCCCCGAAAAGCTTCAGGTAACTGTTGGGGACTCGTGACTCCAGACTGACATGAGTCACTTTCGACTGACCCCAATTGCAGCGGGGCAGGGCAACCAGGGAATCATTTGCACATGCACTGCGAGAAATTAATGCAAATATAATAAGTAAATAATATAAAAAATATTCTATGTTATTTATTACCCTCACTCTACTAACAATTGTTTCTGCCAGTGTAGCTGAACAACGTGCCTCGTTTCATGTTGCCGTCACGCAGCGGATCCTTTTTAGGGTTTGGCTCTTTCGGCGCATGAGCGCACGCTGTTGTCCTCCTTTTGGCCTGCCCCTGCCCCTTGAGCCACTCCTTTGCTGCATGCTACAACCCACCTCCACCTCCATCTCAACTCTACTCCACTCCTCCTACAGTGCAAGCACTACCGTTCGTACGTTTATTGTTTGCTGTTTCTTCGTTTCTTTATTATTTTTGCCATTTTTCACGCATTTGACTGCATTACTTAACCTCAATTTGACTGGGCGACGTGCGGCAAGTCTGTTGCACACCTCCTCCTCCCTCCCCCGTTTCCTGCCCCCAGCCACTTCTCTACCACTTTATACGTTTCCGCTGTAAGGCCAGAGGTCCAGCTTATGCAGTTGGTGACAAATGAAGTTGTCACTTCAAGTTGTTGGACTTAGGAACATGCGCCCTCTTCCCCTTCCTCCAACCCCCTTATATACTTTTATATATTCTCTATTTATCCCTCTTCTGCCAACTCCTTTTGAATAGCTTTAGTGGTACTCTTAGTAATTTGCAGATTTATTTGTATGCAGTCGATTGCGCCCGACTGCAGTTCTTGCTTTACATTACGCTTGCTGCCTTTCCCTTGCACAATTTCTTATCCTTGCCATCTTCACCCCTCTCTCATCATCGATAGCTGTCTCTGACTCATTTGTATGGATTGCCTAGCGTGACAATGCTACACTCTCCGCTCTCCACTCTCCACTCATCGCTCTCCACTGCCACGCGCTTGCTTGACTTAACATAAAAAGCTTCTCGATTCAGATTCTGATTGAGTTTTTGGGATTGCCGCGCTACTTTAGTTCTCCCCTGCTCTCTCTCTCTCTCTCTCTGCTCCCGCTCTTTCTCTCACACTCTCTTTGCGGCGAGAAACTCGTTTGCGCATGCGCGCCACATTTCGAGACTTTTTCTGTTATTTTAGCGGTTTTTGTTTTGATTTCTGATTGCCGTTCGAATGCTTTTTTTTAATGTTGTTGTTGTTGCTGCTGCCGCTTGTCACTTGCCACTTGCCACTGACCAGCTGTTGTTGTTGTTGCTGTTGATATTCGCTTTTATTTACGGTGGCAAGTGCCGCTTGACAAATTGCTTTTGATTTGTTTTTAGCTCTTTTTTCTTGACCCAATCGAAGGTATAATTAATCTACTGTTTCTTGTCAAAAATCAACTAAATTTATCAATGAACAGGAATAAAAGCGCATTAGTCTTCATAGCTAAAGTTTATATCAATTCGATTCATCTGAGCATATTTATAGCTCTTCTATAGTTTTATAGCTATATTAATCGCATTTTATTCCAAGAGCATTTTTATATATTTCAAGTTTGATTTTATGGAATTTAAGTATATTTTGCATTTGATACGATAACTTAAAAAAACTTGAATAAACAACAAGCATGCGCAAGATATATATTTTTAAGAAATATATTGCATTCTAAACAAAATTTTACTTTACAGTAACCTAACCTAACTTTAACTATCCTATCGCTACAAGTATCTTTTAAGCTATTATTATTAATATTTACTATTTCTAGCAATATAGTATCGAGTTTTGATGTAGAATATGAATAGAATATAGGCTCGTATACACTGATAGAGAAGACCAGATTCTAAAATCAAGAAAACACATCTTAAAAAAATCTTAGCACAACAAGAATATTTTAAGACCAATTTGCTAAAAATAAGACCATTATTCTAAAAAATAAGACCATTAAAGGCTAAAACTAAGAATAAAGTCTTAAAATTATTTAAGGTACTTAATATACGATATTTCGATTTTAAATCGTATATTAGGCAAAATATTTAGTACTGACAGAAAAATGTTACATTTTTTTTAAATTTTAAATTAAATAAAAAATAAAAAAGACGTAGTCCTCTGCCTGGACTTGAACCCGAGTCGTCCGCATTCTACATGCTTACAATCTGTTCATAAGGATTGTATTTCGTTTTTGGGATGTGCAAACTGTTAAAGCTTTGCGGCGCAAGGGTCTAAGTCGACAGTGAACAGCGTTGCCGTGTGTCAACCCAAGGAGGAGTCGTGAGTTCAAACCGAGAAGCCGGACAAGTAAATTTGGTATGTAAAGTTAAAGATATAATCAAATTTAATAAATGTAAAAAATTTATAAAATATAATCCAATTTAATAAATGTAAAAAAATTATAAAATAAAGAAAAATTTATAAAAAAAAAAATTATATAAATATTA
Organism: Liodrosophila aerea; assembly: GCA_035045005.1. Lineage (NCBI taxonomy): Eukaryota > Metazoa > Arthropoda > Insecta > Diptera > Drosophilidae > Liodrosophila > Liodrosophila aerea. Next base: position 2,155,337 of record JAWNNL010000753.1, read on the forward strand.
AAAATGTGCAACATATGTAAAATGGCGGTTAATCTAATTTTTTTTTTATATAAGAATTTGTGGTCTATAAATAAGATGTTTGGTTCTTAAAAATCTAAATACTTATAATCTTAAATTTATATTTATGGTCTTAAAATTTTAAGAATTTATGGTCTTGTTAATAAGATTTTGGTCTTATTTAAAATGTTCTTGAAATCAAGCTGTGTATTCTTACTTCAAGAATTCCATGTTCTTGCTGCATTTTTTAGACCAAAATTCTCAGTTCTAAGACCAAAATCTTGATTTTAGAATCTTTTTTCTATCAGTGTACTACTCCTAAATAATTTTAATTGATTAAAAATATGAACAATCAGCCCACAGGAAATTAACCGATTAGCACATCCTATACCAATAGTAAAGTCTTGTCAAAATTACCAAATTATTAAAACGAAAACTTTATTGCGATGGCTTACGAAATGCACAAAACAATCAACAGTTAAACGATTCTAAATTAGGGGTGAAAAAGCAGGCAATACAAGAAAAATTAAAATGAAAATGGAATGGAAATAAAATAAAGTAAAGCCGCGTGCATTACACGGTCATTGGCATCCTGTTTCATGCAACAGCAAGCAACAACAACAACAACAATAACAAACACAATATAAAAAGCAACAGGATGCTCAGGAAATTAATGCCCGGCACTCAGATACAACAGGCATTCGCCTGAGCTGAGGGTCGATCGTTCGAGGAGCAACAATCGTCGCTTAGATTGCTAATAAATGACAAACAGACTAGCTGAACGACTGGCATATACCCTAACCAAATATTGATTGAAGTGTACCCATAATAAATAGTTTAGTTGCATTTCGATTTCAACTAATAAACCCCATTTGCTTACCAAGTGCAGGTATTGTAAGTATGTCGACAAAAGCCCAGCGCCGATTCGACTGTGACGTACCGGGAATATGAATTGCAAGTAGGGAGGGGCAGAAGGAATACAGACACAAACAATAGGGAGTGATAAAGCGAGCTCTTTAGGGGAGGGAGAGCAGCAGAGGATCACAAAAGACGAACGCAGTCAAAGAAGAAGAGGCAAAAAGCATTAACGCATTTGCTGAGGACGAAAAGTCAAAGTCAAAGTCGCTACAAAAAATGAATAAAGCCAGTCGAGGGTCTGTTATGTGTATGTGTGTGTGTGTGTATGGCTAGAGGGGACTTCACAAAAGGAGCAGTCGTGCGTCTCGGAAATCCTTGAGCATACACCTGATGACGACGCCCGACACCTGAGACGAGACATGCAACAGACACACAGACAAAATACAAAGTGAAGATAAAAATAAAAATGATAATTAGATGGTCTAGCAACCCTCATAAATAGGATGTTGCTACAGGTAGGAGTCGAGTCGAGTGAAGCAGTTCCTTCTGGTGGTGGAATCACAGTGCGTGTGTATACCCCTGTGTGTGTGTGAGTATGAGTGTGAAGTGATCGTTTGAATATTTAAATGTCGTCGTCCGAGGGGGTGGCTTGACATGCTTACACATACCCTGTAGGCGCAACAGGATGAGATGTTGCTGCTCATGGAGGGAGATGCGCTTGAGCAGAGCTTGCAGCCGTTGCACTAATGAGAGGCAAGTGTACGGACATACACTCCAAGAAAAATAAACAAATATTTAATGGCTTCATAAAAAGAGATTAAACTTGTAGAAGAATTCTCATTCAAACAAAGAAAATCCTTTTGATATCAGAAGTGTATACCGTGAAAAAAGTTTAAGGCTTATCATGCGGCATTCTGTAAAATGATTTACCTGAAAAGATTTAATTATATTATGAAAATTACATTAGTATATATTATACTATATTATATATTATAATGAAAATAATTAGTTATCTTATTTATAAAATAAAATAAAATAAAAATAGTCCGTAGCAAAATATTAAATCCATACAAAATAGTATAAATAATTATAATAAAATTATATAATATATGTACAAAAATTTTAATTTTAATTTAACACATTTTGTAGCATATTAAGCGGAAGTATACGAATGGATTAACCTTAAGAAAAATTCTTCCTTGAATATAGAAACGATTTCAATATCAATAATATGTTATGTATAAATGTGATTAAAGTTAAGTCAAATAAAATGATTTATTTCATTAGAAAAGAATCACCAGTTTCTTTTCCACAGTGTATTTTTATCGCATACGTATCTTCGTAATTATTAATTCAATATTTCCCGGAACGTTCCTTTCCATTTTAAAAGGAAACGAAGAGCACTTGAAGCAGCAGGAGAAGGACCCAGATTGTGGTCCCCTTGAGGCAGGGACAGAGACAATTACGCGATCTCATTGCCGGATGGTGAAATTACTATATTCGTATTGTAAAAATGGGAGCAGAAGAGAAAGCATTAAGGAAACAGCAACAGCGGCAATATGGAGAGGGAGTTGGGGTTGGTGGCGAAGACGAAGACGGTGACAAAGAGGAGGAAGAAGGGAAGCAAAAGAAAGCAAGTGGCAGCTTTAAGTGGCGCACAGTCAGGAGCCAAAATGTGTTGAAGGCAAAATGATTGGAAATGATTCAAAGTGATACACAAGTGAGTGGCATGCATAAATGCAACATGCAACAAGGAAACCGACAATTGAGGCATTTACATTTGCAATTGATACATATATAGTGCATATATACATAAATATTATGAATGTCTGTTATTATATGCTGCACTCATTAACCTCTCTCTTTTTACACTATTTTTCTTGCAATGTATTTAGGAATGGTGAATCCATAGATTCTATTCTCAGTTCCACAAAACATTCTAAGCATATTGAGATGCTCTCCAGGCTGTGGAATGTCTGACTCTCAGGGCAAGCGACCCTGGAGCGTTGTTTGTAGGGCAAGGCGAGGCGGGCTTGTGGCGTGTAGACTCGAGTCGAGTGGTGTATCCATGCCATGCGATATCCATTAACATTGTAACGCTTTGTGCTTTCGTTTCGTCTCATCCGTGGCTCCCTCTCGCTGACTGGGAGAGACCCTGCTTGGACACAATCTAGCGAGAGAGGCCCATCTGGCTCGGTTCGTTGAACTTTGCGGCTCTTCTAGGGTTAGATGCTTATTTTTCCTTCTGCTTCAGCTGCCTCACAGCGAGGATGAAGTACGTGTATCTATAGCAAAACATAGTTCTCCCTATCATCACTTCTCATTGAGATTCCGCACATATGTTTGCACTTATTGTAATCATTCGATTGACCTAAATCTGCCTGAAGTTCTTCTCAAAGAAAAACGAAGAAACTGAAGAAAATTCTCAAGAAATGTGCGTAGTTTATTAAATTTTTCACAATTGCAGGACTAGCTCTTGACCTGTCTTGGAGTCTAGAGAACTTTGCATAATGTTTACAGCGTATGACCATAGATACTTGAGTAGATCATATCTGTCTGGGCAGCGTTTGATACGCTCAGTCTGCGCTTACTAAATGATGGGTTATAAACGCAGTCAAGCAGGGAAATTTTACATTTTCTTGACTGGAAAATACACGTGCATATAACGTACTATTCAGGCTAAGAACATTTTCTTCAACATGTACTTAGAGGATGCATAAATAGGGTAAATAGATGAGCTCATTTATAGAAATTTCAATAATGTTATGGAATTTCTCTGTATGTGCATGTGTGTGTGTGTGCAACCCTCAATTGAGGCAAGAAAACTCAATGGAAAGTCAACGGCGCATGCCCAAACAGTTTTAATTGTTCGCCAGGGTTCCGTAGCGTGTCACAGGGTGTGTTTTTTATACCCCCTCCCCTCCCTAGCTCGCTGTCCCTTCCCAGTTTGACTACGGATGTTGCTGAGCTTCGGAAGGACATGGTCATGAATCCCACATAATATTTGCATCTCATTTCCGGACACTTGGGTGCGAGGGTCACTCAAACTGAATCGCAACACACAAGCCCGGGGCCCGGGGCCCGGGGCCGGACCTGTAGTATTCTAGTACTATGTGCGGGCAGCACAGTGAAAAAACGGAAATGCCTTCACTCAATGCAAGTGAGGGGTGAATAATTACGTTGATTCCCTGGCAGGGAGTGCCGCTGTTCTATTATATATATATGTATACACTGCAACAATTTATGTAATAAAATAAACTACAACTAACAATAGTGCACAGCTCAGGGGTAATGGTGTTTCTCTCAGTGTGACAGGAATTATTTAAATTATTTTAGTTTGAGTAGATTTTATACAGCATTTGTTTTGAAAATTTTCCAAAGCTTTTACCCCCGCTGTGAAAAATCAAACGCAATTTTCACATAGATTTCTCGTTACGGTATTTTGTTCTGGGTCAGTTTTATTTATGACCCTAAACTGGGATTTGTTAGGTGCGCTATGGAATGGTCAACGCATAGGCTACTCCATGAGGGTGGTCTATATCAAAACTGTGGTTTGGTTGAAGGTGTTTTGACTTGTTGGCGTTGACTATTTCCCACGACTGTGGGACAGTGTCACACGTCAGTTAACGTCAACGCTTCGAGCCAATGATATACCTGATTTTATTAGGGTTGGCTCTATTTTAATGGTACTCAGTGCATGGTACATGTTAATGAGATCAAGTTCCCCTTCTGCTGACGGAGAGATTTTTCATAGAAAACGCTGCTATATTTTCCCAACAAATTTAGCATAAATAATCCTTGAGGAATACAGATTTTGAGCTAGTATTTTAAACAAATTTAATTCCCCTTAATAACTTTCAAATGAGTTTAACAAGTGCTCAAAAAGAGTCTGACTAATTAAGGTATAGCAACAGATTGAATAGGATTTCTCTGTGAGTGCATTCACAAGGCTATTCACAATTTAGTTTGTGAATAGTGTTGAGAAACTCATTAATCATAGCACCGAACCCTATGGGGTCATGGTACACACTCACACACACAGTCGTACTACTCGATTCAGGTTCGACAAAGTCCCTGGCACATTTGGTAATTGAATAAGAAGTCAATGACCGTTGAAATCTCTGGACTTTTTCGGCAACACAAGATCGTCAATAGATCATGCCCACTCGCATTATTAATCCTCAGCAGAGACCAGAAGAACAAAACGTAGTGAAAAAGACTCGAGAAACTATCACAAAAACTACACACACACACACACATAGCTAGTCGTAGATACAACAGGTTGGAATGTGGATGTGGGCAGCGGTGTTAGCTTCCCATTCCCCCTGCCTCCACTCCCATTCCAATTCCCGTTGCGTCGTTCCCAGCGCCGTTGTAGGGTTAAAACCCACAAGCGTTGCTTCTTGGCGCGCTCTCTCCCTTTCTTGCGCTGTCTTTCTTTCTTTCTCTTCTTTTTTTTGGAAACCATCAAACAATAGAAAGCTAGACATAGCAGCCAAAGCAGGCGAAGAAGGCAGTCAGGAAGAACCGCGAAAGAAGCGACAACAACAACAACAACAGCAAAGAGAGGGACGGCTCCGTCCGTTTGCGGTCATTGAACTGCAGACAAAGTAAGCAGACAGAGAGAAAGAGTGGAGCATGGAGTTACATCTCTGCTCTACAGTCTCGTAACAGTAAAAATAATGCGTTGCAACCTGTACCTGTGTAGGACTCCGCCTTTAGTGTATTTATGACTAATTCACCTCTCGAATGGGCACAAGCTCCAAATAGAAAATGAACTAAGACTCATACCAAAAAAGAAAACTTCGACTTTCCAACTGTGGGCAATCGGAAAGGCTACTCTCGAGTGCGCACTACAGCTGAATACCCTGAAATTACTTCCGTAATAAACGACAGTCTTGCGTACGACATCCCACAGTGGTTGCTCCCATAGGCCAAAAATAAAAAAATTGATAACGGCAAATATGTACGAAAAGTAAACAAATCGCCTCTAAAATGTCCAAGCTTCTTTATGGCAAACCAGATTTTTCTATAAATCTAACAGGACTTTCTAAAAATAGAATTGAAAATGTGAAAAGTTGTTCAATTACAATGCGCAGATGCACGCATCGCGTAAATATCCCAAATAAACCGAACTTTAAAGTGGTCAGGTCATTATTTACGTTTACAAATTAAAATTATTTGAAATGTATTTTGAAGTTGAAGTTATTTTCTATAAAATGAGATATAATTTGATATATTAATAATAATTATTGTTATTATTATATTAATGTGAACTAATACATGTTTTTTGCCTATATTTTGAACGTCTTTTTCATGTTTAGCTGAAGTTTTAGTAGTGATCATACAAAATTCTACAATTGATTTGTATGCCAATGTGTTTGTCAGACTTACAAGGTAACAAATGTTCAAAAATTTTCTGCCAGAAATTGCCAATGTGCCTAATATCGTAAAAATACTAACACCGCCTCCACTTTTTCAGGGTCAGTTTTGCCGTTTATTTAGTTGTTGTGCTGTTGCTTTGTCTTTGTGTGTCAAACTTGCGTTTTACTTTCCAAAACTATTTGTTCATTTATTAATAGATTTCATTTTGTTTGATATTCCCTTGCATTCAATTTGAATAGTTTTTATTTTATAAGAGTGTGTTTGCGGTCTTATGTTACCCAAGTTATACCCATGATATTACCTTCCACCTTCAAGTTATAAGTTATGAGCTTGTTTCGATAGCAGAGTTATCTGAAGAAGCTGCCGAATCCAAAAATGGACATAAAAAAATTTAGAAAGTATCATACTAGAAAAATGTTACGAGTAGACGCAAATAAGGATTTGTTTAATAGATTGCTCTTAAGTTCGGACCCTTTCATAACTGGGCAAAAAAACTACCATGCACAAAAAAAAAAAAAAAAAAAAAACATTTGTTGCTAGACGAATTAAATATATAATATATAAAATTTGTGATTCTTTTTACTTTTGGGGACTAAGATTTCACCAACGTTCTCATTAAAAGGTCAAATATCAAATTTAGGTGTTGGAAAAGGACAATTTTATTAAAAGTTGTATGGGAGCTATAAGATATAGCTCTCCGATTTTAACCAAATTTGGTAAGGATATATAAACCTGCACAAAACACATAATCTGTGAGATTGGTTAAGATATCTTGAAAAACAAAAAAGTTTTTCATACTAAATGTTGATTTTAAACCGATTGTTCCTATGGCAGCTATAGTATATAGACGTCCTATCTGACCAATTTTTTTACTATATACTTAAAATATTTTTTTAGATTTTTGGTATTAATTTCATAACGATATGTCCACTAGAAGTATTTTTGGCCGCGTCTCCATACAAGCCCAACCACTGTGCATCCGTTCTGCGCTAAATGCCGGAATAGCGGATACTTCGGATAATATTCTTGTTTCTTGTATAAAGTTTTTGTTTATAATGAGATCATGATGAAATTTTCAGGATTTATTCACAAAGTTTTCATGTTTTTAGGTGTCAAATAGAGCTCAATATAAGGTTCTCTCGATTTAGGAGCGAACTTTTCAAATATAATATTAAAGTCTCTTAATCATCAAATTATATACATACATACCAAATATGATATCTATCAGACATGCTGACAGTCAGACAGACTTAAACTTAAGATTTTAAACTACATATCTTAAAAACAGCTGAAAATAGGATTTAATAGGATATGTTTAAGATTGATTATCCAATTTTATTTAGTTATTATTTTATGACAAAATGGTAAAGTTTTATTGACTAAAAGTCTTAATTTTAACATGTTTTTTATTAATGTAGTACATAATTTTGGTCTCCTTTTTCTATAAAAGGGGATTTATTGGGGTCTATTACACCTACTAAAGGCACATTTGCCTTTGAAATGTTTACATTAGAACCAATATACTCTATACTCAAACAGAGTTTCAAAAGCGGAGCATTTTAAAAGAGTTCTTATCAAACCCCAGCAATAAAATTTAAAATAAAAACCATAAAAAATGTTTTATCCAAGTGGAAAACATTTATAACCAAAGTTTTCAAACCACATTTTTACTAACGAAATCAATATTATTTTCTTTGAAAATTATACTGCAAAGAATTTTAAGCACTGGCCAGCTACTATGAGCCCACTGTGCATAGTCCGTTTGGCTGACTGACAGTGGGCAGTGAGCTGTGAGCAGTGACCACCTGATTCAACGTTCCAAAAGTGGAAAGTAACTTTACATGGGGGCTGCCAATTTACATGCCAAGTCTTTCATTCATACGGTATGTTTTGTGTGTGTGTGTGTATTAGACGTGTGTGTGTGTATGTATTTTTATGTTAAAAGCGTCGCGCATTTTTATTATATTTTATGATACACACAGCGAATTGAAAGACAGACAGCAAAGAAAGAAAGAAACCCTTTCTCTCTCCCTTTTCTCATTCTGCTGAGGCAGCGCTTTCGTTGCATTCTTGCGTTGGGATTGCGTAAAAAGTGCCGTTAGCTGCTTGGATTTTGATATGTAAATTAACGCGTGGGACATGTGGCCCAGTGAGCGCCCCACTCGCCTCACACCCCCTACCACCACACAGACGCATGCGCAACAGCCATAAATACCAAGGCTTTCGAGAACCTGCCAGGCAGACACAGACAGACCGACTAACTGAGATAGCATTAAAGAGCGCGGAGAGAGGGCTAAAGATGAGAGCAAGCGAGTGAGCACAAGCTCAACGCTTTTGTTTTGGCCCAGTTGAAGTTAAAAGCTTTTTGCCTCAGCATCCGCTAGAGCAGCATAGTTGTAACACTGCGCACAATTGCGCTAAAAGTGATGTTTTATACCCTGTTGGTGCAGTGGAGTTTTTGTTTGGGTTTGCAATTGGTTCTTTTTTCTATAGCAATTAAATTTAAAAAAAATTTAATCAAAAAGTAAATATTATTATGTTGTGAATTAAAATAAAAGAATAATTGCAGAAGAGTATGCAAGTTAATTTTTTTTTATTCTTATTCGATGCACAATATATTTTTTTCCAGGTGGCAACCCTAAGATCAGCAGCTAATGTCGGCAGCGCTGCCAGCTGCGACTGCTGCTGCTGCTGCTCCTCTTCCTCATTTGGTTTCTAGGTGCGCATCCGCCTTCAATGCTAGACACACAGCATCTTAGACTTGGACTTTGACGACTTGTTTTCAAGTTGTTTCATGTAGTGGTAGTTGTTGTTGTTGTTGTGGTTGTTGTTGTTGTTTTGTTTTCCTTGGTCGCGTCTGCTCAGTTCCCACTCATTTGCTTAATTTCAATTTCGTTTCGTTGCCATTTATGGCACAATGACCATGAGCGGATCTTAGATACAGTTGTTTCTGTTGTTGTTGTTGTTGTAGTTGTAGTTTTCGCTGCGGAGGATGTAACTGTTCATTTGCATTGGCACATAAGATACGAGGCACATGGGCTGGGCATGTGAGATAAGCAACAGTGTGGCATTCGATGATATCAGCAAGCTGAAGCTTTTTCCTGTCAAGCTTTGCCCTAAGTCACCTGTGTGAAAGCTTTCAAAGCTCCCACGCAAAGAGGCGTCAAAATGATAGCTTGTCAGAAGTTTTACATGACTAATAAAAATAAGGAACAACATGAAAATGAAGACACAATTTTGTCTTTGCCACATTTAATTTCATTAAGCAATTAACATAATTAGTTTTCATCAATCAATTAATAATTCGAGGCAGAATCGCAGCACAGGCCACGGCAACGGCAACGTCAAAAGGCGCATGCATAAATCAAAAAACGAAATACACTTGTTGCGCCGAGTATTGAAAACGAACGCTGAAATAAAATGTGACTTGGCATTCTACAACACCCCAAAAACAAAGCAACCCAACAACAACCGCAATAACAACAGCAACAGCAACGACAACAACAAGAACAAGAGCAGCGCGCATGTCCAAAACAATAACAAGCCACAGGCTGCGCTCTCATTCACTCGCAAACAACAAAAAAGTCTACACACAGGGCTGAGCTAAGCTTTTCACAGTGTAGACTTGCGCTCTTTGCCTTTGCTGCCGACTGCGCAGCAGCAGCGTGTGACATGCTGGTGTATTAGTGCGTCGGCCCGCATAGTCGCTCAGCGCAGCGCCATGGGGCTTGGCTATTGGCATATGGCAGCGTCGCTGTTGCCGTTGCCGTCGCCGTCGCTGTTGCCGTTCGTTGGGGACCTGCATTATAAATCTCTAACGAGTCGCTCGCGCTCGCTCAGTTGCTGCGCAAGAGCTGTATGTGAGTGAGCGTGCATATGTTGTGCTGCCCTGAGTCTCACTGTGTGCCTGTCTCTGTGTGTGTGTGAGGTTGTGAGGAAAAGGGTTCTTGAACTTAAAAGGGGTCAAAACATAAAATGAAACTCGAAATGCCTTTGCAGATAGACAAACTTAGTTTGTGTAAGAGAGCATATGCATGTATGTATGTATGTGTGTGTGGCTACGTGCCGGTGGCTTGGTGCTGGTGGTGTCCGTTGTTTATGTTGTTACTGCCGTTGCTGCTGCTACGGCTGCTGCTGCTAGCGCTGCTCACTTCCTCCATTGCCTTTTGTTGCCTTTTGTCTATTCCATTTTCTATTTGATTTCTACCTGTTGTTGTTTGGCTCTAGGCTTTGGCTACTAACACTAGCTGTTGTTGTTGGCCAACGTTTTATGTGAGTGACTGGCCTAAAGCCTGTTGCTCCCCCTTTGCCACAGTGGAGCTGCCAACTGGCAGGGGTTGGGGGAATGGGGGCTGTGGCACGCACAGGGTTAGCTGGAATTAATATTATATCTACGAGTATTTTATAACTTTTTCTCGAAAAAAACAAAAACAAAACTTGAGCTCATCGTTATTTTTAGCTCACGCATTTGAGCATTAGTATGCGTGTGTGTGTGTGTGTGTGTGTGTGGATGCGTAGGATCTACAGCCATTGACCCAAAAAAAAAAAGAAAAAGAAATGAAAAGATATCCACAAAGAGTAAAAAATAAAGCTATACACCCGGGGGTCAGCCTGTGTGTTCAGGAGTTACAACCTAACCTCATTCCAGTTTCAGCTCCACCTACGTGAACCATTTGTGTAAACAATATTATTTATGACTCTTCGGTCTCTCCGGACTCTCGCTATGCTACTCTCTTCATTATGCTGCCTTTTGATTTTCTGCTTTGTCTATTATGAGTGACTCCTGTCTCTCGGTCTCGTCGCCCTTTTCGACTCCTTACCTTAACGCTTCGCTGCTTTCCCTACCTTCTTTTCTTCTCCTGCTTTTGCTGCTTCTTCTTCTGATTGCTTTGAATCTCGTTTGTCAATCTAGGTTGCTGCAAGATGATGTGGCTGTGCCGCAGGGCGTCAGCCGCGCGGTCAGCGACCTCAGTGTGATTACACGTGTTGTAAATTAGCTGAGGATCCCATATTTGTAGAAGAAGAGGAAGAAGAAGAAGGGTCTATTGGTCTATGGGGTTGATTCTACTGTGGTAATATTGATGATTTGTTTACTCTTTCATGTTCCATGTTGTCCAATTTGTTCAGGCTGCAGTTTATATTTCTTCAGCTTTCTCTTTGATCTTTCAATTTTAGATATAGCACACATAAGGAGTCCATCCGATTAGTGAATCCTTTAAAGAACCTCTGCTAAAACCATATCAGCTCCTGTTGAATTAGATTAATGTATAGAAATATTTCACACCAGCTGAAAACTATAATATATCTATATATGTAGAGTCCCCCTAGTTCCCCTTCTTCAACTCTCTATAGAGCGACAAATAGTTAGAAATTTATTTGTAAAGATCTCTAAATTATGGAGTGTTTGTTGGTGTGCTGTGTGGCAGGGGGAGGATTTAGCTTATTGTATGCTCACGACGTCAAGCAGCGCTCTGCCAGGTAGCGGCACCTGTTCCAACACAGATATCCAATCAAAGACACCAACAACAAGCAGAGCGATAGCCATGCTATTTCACACCTTGTGACCCGTTAGAGGCAGCTGGGGGGTGGGCGTGGCAAGTGACAGATCGACAAAGAAGTAAACTTTTTGAGGATCTAATAACCGGTTCCACACACATAGTTTCGCTGTCTATCTGCGGCCAAGGCACTGTGAGAAATAAGAGAGTTAAGTAATGATAAAGTTAAGATCAAATCTAAGATACATACTTCTACTATATGTGTTCAGAATCCTATAACAAGCACAATTTTAAAGCTATAATTTTAGTATTCAGCACAGATATATTCTATACAAATGTATTTATTTCAGTGTATTTAGTGTGACTTGTGATTACTAAATTAGCACTCTCCTGATTGCTGTAAGAGTCGCCTCCTCCGCTGCCCGCTACTTGGCTCTCTTCGTATGCAATTGTTTGATTCTTCTAATTGCCACACAACTTGGAACAGCCTGAAGAGAAACCAGTGGAAAAGATCAGAAAATTCCTTTTTAATTAGCAGCCTATGCGAACCCGCAGGCCGTACATTTTGTCATGCCAGAGAAGATCTCTGATGCAGCAGCAACACCTGCTCTGGGTCTGGCCTCCACTGGAGTTAGAATTGTATCCAAAATAATGTTGCGTCATATGTGCGTTGGTCTGTCTGGTGGGAACTTCCGACGACAACAAATTGTCTAATATTCTTTTACACAGTCTTCTACTATATTCCTCACTCTCTTATTTCCATCATTTTTTTATTCATCTCCTAACTTGGCTAATGACGTTTTTCGGGCTTTCGAATCCGGAAATGTTGTGCCTTTTCTTCTGGCCAGTTCTAAGCTGTTTCGTTGACGGATATGACGAGGCACAATAAGCTGAAAAAGAGAGAATACAAGAGGCAGAGTTGGAGAGGGAGGGAGACTGTGCCACGACACGCGATTAGCTGGCGTGTGAACCAGTTCATAGACCATTCCCTCCCTATGCAGGCTTCTCAAGTCAGTCTTAAAGGACCCAAAAAATTACCATAAAATTGCTGCGTTGCCCTGGGTTTCAGGCTCTCTCTGCATAATTTTCACGCTCTTGATTATCCTGTGAAAATTATTATGAAAATATCAGATGGCCAGGCTGACAGACACCTGTCCTCGTTATCCTCCTCCTCCTCCCCATTACAGAAATGTAATTAAAGCCAACAAGTTGCAACTTTCACCCTCGTGCAACAGTGCAACAGTGTGCCCAAAATCAAGACACACTCAACTGGTTTCTGTTTCGGTTTTCAGAAAATTCCCACGTGAAACGTAAATAAATTTCGAAATTAACTTATTTTCGGTTTTATTTTCTGATTTTTGTTTTATCTCTCACATTTCTCGATCGTAATTTAATGGGCCTCGACGTTGCGTATCCTTCGAAATGTATTTTCGGACTCTTGGCTCTCAACTCTTTGCTTTGCAATCTGTCCAATACACACACTCACACACGCACACACAGCTGGACAGACATCGTGTGTGTGTGTTTGTTCTTTCCCTTTTGCTTCATTTCATTCTCCCACGTTGCGTCGCTCCTTGTGGCAGGATCAGCAGTCGTACAGTTTTAGATACAATTTGGTTTTTATGTGTTTCTGGCATTTTAAGGATAGCGAGGGGTAGCCTTGTCTCGCTATCTTTAAATCCCGCACCGCGAGTATCCTCGTCAAATAGCTCTCTGATATTGACATAAACACCTGGCCATCATCATTACAAGCACATATTTAGAGTCCCATCATTCGTCAAGTCTCGTCATGTTTGCTGGATCAAATATTTGAAATTGATCCTCGCATTTGTTGAGTAATATTTGTTGACGATTCTCTTTAGCAATTCAAAGTGTTCTGCTTTTGAGACGTATTGAATTTCACTGCAGTTAAGGATTACGGTTTATAAATGATAATATTTTAATAGAATAGTTGTATATCCTATCTATATATTTTATGCCTTTACAACGCAACGCATGTCATTAATCTGCCTTAGACTTTTGACTTTTGTAATGGAATTGATTGGCTTTTATTTAAGCTATCAATTAATACTTATTATAATATAAATAATAAGTTCAAAACTAAACTAAAATCAATTAAAAGAAATCTACATATTGTTATTATTTTTTGAGGAACTAAGGCATAAAAAATGTGAAGTAGAAATATACTTATCGGTAGAAATATGTGAGGAAATTTGTACCTAAATAAAAAGTATTTATTAGATTTGGAGTTAAAGACAGTAAAGTATAATTTGAACATCACTCAAGCGATGTATAAAAGTTAACATATGAAAAATAAAACCTACAATAAAAGATGACAAGACTTATATAAAGTTGACAGTTACAAAAGAATTTGGTTCGAAATTGATTATTGTTACTAATGAATTTTGGATAAAAATTAAATTTCTACTATGATCGTAAGCAACTTTTGTTAATTTTTCCAACCAGAATACTTTGATATTGGCTTTATAATATTATTTACATATATTCGATAATAATCATCACTTTAATAAATAAATTAGTTATTTAAACTGAGCATAGGCTGTAAGTAGGTAGGTTGAGCTGTAGCTAAGGATCGGGAGTATGGGCTGTATATAATTTATCAAACTGATCTTTATTACAAATATTTGAAAAATGACTCCCCAGTTTTATTTTTAATTCATCTTCGTTGCTCCTCTACAGTTTCCTTTCTGATAACGATCATTTTTGCACTTATCCTTGTGAAAGTATGGAAAAAGACATTTCTTAATTGCCATCAAAATTGATAAACGCATTTCGTAATTGCAAAGTAACAAAAAATTGTTTTTAGCTTGGGGCCACAAGATGCCAAGATGCCAAGATCCCAATTCCCGATTCCCATTACCCATAGCCCATCCACAATCCCTCAATCTGTTGAGTACGGGGTGCAAGGCCGGGCCGAGATACAAGTTTGTGCAACGAATTACATGGGAAAGCAGCAACAAAGCAGAAGAATAAATGAGTGCCAGTCCAGTGCCAGAAGTGGTCTTACTCCTTGCCAGAGCCCTTGATCCGAGAGCCCCTAAGCATGCCTGACTCTCCCCCCGCCTTCCTCTCCTCCACCACCTCCCCATGTTGATGCCCCTCTGCTGTGGCGAGGGTAGAGAAACTCGAAAACACAAAGAGCTGGCACTGTACGAGCGGCTTATGGAGAGGAAGGGGAGAGTGAACATAGAGGGGGAAAGATATGCATGTATATAAAGCATATCCTGTACCCTTTGCATTGACTTTCATTATCTTTTGCGCCACTTTAAGCCACTCACAGGCAGAGCCAAGCGTTGTGGTTGCGACTTGCCAAGGGGTCGACTTGCTGGCGAGCCGAAGGGGCAGAGAGGCAGAAGGAATTGTAGTTGTGGAGACTGTGGCACATTCGTATGAAATCTCAAGCACTCAGCAACGATCAAATAAATACATACGCACACACTCATACACACAGACCAACACACACATAGTCAGGGAGGCACCTACCGAAGCGAGGACGTGCCACAAACAATTGGCTCGCCGCCACAGGGTGCAGCCAGAGATTGCCACAGTCTCAGTGGCAGAGTCAGTCGAGTGTAGCCAAATACACAAACACACACACACACACACACACACACAGAGATACAACTACAACAAGCACATGCACTACGCTAAAAAGGGGGAGCCGCAGCAGTTATTTATTTTGTCGACTTTGAAAAGTCAGAGGATACTTTTGATCGCCTTGCCGCACGCTACTCCTCGCAACTCTACCCTATTCCTCCACACCCACCGTCACTCTCCTTCAGCGCACTGTTTCGCTGTCATTCCTTATGATTTGCATTCCGCAGCGCATACTCTATATACATATGTATGTATAAGTATGTTCGTGAGGCGGCCCAGCCCAACTGAGTAACTCGCGATCCCTACGCACTCTCTGCGTATAGTTCTCTCTTTTTACTTGTCTCTTTCCGCCTCTCTCCACCTCCCATTCGCTGCGTGTTGAAGGGTTGCTCCATAACTGGCTGCGGGAGCGGATGGAGGGGAGCATGCGGGTGACAGACGAGTCGCCGTAATTGTAACGTGCGAATTGCAAGTTGAATACTTCTCTATACCCTGCAAACATTGCATGCATCTCGATGAGCATTTGAACTATATGACATTATATTTTGTTAGGCATTTATTATAAATTGAACGCATTGTTTTATTTATAGTATACTTATTAATATATATTTTTTACCATATATCTATTTACATAGTTATTTATTAAATAATAATAATAATAATGTATTTGGCATAGCGGCATATCTCCGACCAGTACATTTTGCTGTCGGAGATATGCCGTTTTTTGAGCGTCAGGTTTCGCAAAACAACAGAAGAACACAAACGAAAAGGAGAAATGCAACTACAACAATAATAAGAAAAACGAAAAGAAAATACACAGGCCGACAGAAAAGATGAGAAAAGAAAAATAACAAGAAACGCAAAGAGAATAAACAAATTTAGTGTTTAAGCGATTGTAAATTAGAACATACATATGTACATACATATGTATATTCATATTTGCGATGTGTGAATTATGTATGTGAATATGTAAAATAAGGAAACAAAAAAATAAATAAAAAAAACTCGGAAAGCTACAGTCGGATGCAACCGACAGTAGGAGACCCTGTACTTTCCTTTGCACACACACGCGCTAACACTCACACAAGCACACATAGCGCAAAGTCGCATGCAACCACACATATGTATGTATGTACGCTCGCGCTGCTCCCCCCTTACCAAGTACAGGGAATTGAATCTTGAATATCTCCGGTGTTTATTATCCGACTGAGCCACAATTCACAGCACAGATAAAGATTATAATAAGAATTTCGTATGCCAAAACACAAGTTTGTATCTTTAAAATTGTGGGCGTGGCAGTTTTTCGCGGTTTTTAGGGGAGGGGGGGAGGTATCAAAAATCTAAAACAAACTTGATCTGCTTGCACTATAGGGGCGTCTACTTGCCAAATATGATATCTCTAGCTCTTACAGTTTCCGAGATCTAGGTGTTCATACAGACGGACAGACGGACGGACGGACAGACGGACAGACGGACATGGCTATATCGACTCAGCTCGTCGTCCTGATCAAGAATATACATACTTTATAGGGTCTGCCACGCCTCCTTCTGCCTGTTACATACATTTCGGGCTTGCACAATCTTAATAGACCCTTTTGTACTTTTTTAAAGTACAGGGTCTAACAAAACATATTCGTTTCGGTTCAGTTTCATTCGCTTCCAGCTTTACGTAATATGTAAGATTGGGTACAACGTAAGCTATTGAGTAGCGTCGTAAGCAATGTTTGTATGTGTGTATTTCTAGTTGTAATAATTGGGTAACGGCTCTACAGATTGTCATGGGCGACATGCCAGATTAGCGCCATTTGGTGGGGAAAGCGGAAAGATGGACAGCGCCATCTACGAGAAAAATAAGGAGAGGGGCAACAACAACTCGCCGCGTAAGATGAGAGCTGAGAGAGAGCTTTGTAGCCCAAAGCTGTAAACTAGGATAAGGCAGAATGCAAGAAAGGGCAATAACAGCAGATTGTAGAGGGGACTCTAGATCAGAGAAAGAATTGAGCAGACAGTCTAGAAAAAGCAAGACTCGAGCACGGTTGCGGTGGTGGAGAGCCGCCTAAAAAAAAAATAAACACGTGCCGGACCAAAAGTCTGCCAAGTGCGAATGACTTACATACATCATGCACTGCGCGTCATAAGAATAAGATAAGATTATAAGATTTAGTATAATATTTTATTTAATGAAAAAGAAAAAATATACCAAAAATATGAACTTAAATTTGCGTCCCCTAAGGTAATTTAATTCTTATCCCTTAATTTTATATTATAATTAGTGTTTTATGTTTTTATCTTATATTTTACATAATTTTTAATAACATTAAGAAATTGAAGACCAAGCTTCTTTAAAACCGTCAATCAGTCCAGTTTCGTATTGTACTGCTTTCCAGACTCGAGCAGTGTTTTTAGAAACGACACGTTTTCGATTGAATTGAGAGTATGAGAGGACCGAACATTAGCAGACCCTTGGCGGGCGCCATCAGACCTAAAGAGTAAATGAGGATTTAATTAAAATGTAATCGGAGCCTACAGAACGTTGCGCTCACCCGTAAATATATCTGGTCGCGCCCATGGCAGTATGACCATCTCCTGCAGGGCTCGTTTGGCCACCTCCTGGCCAGCTACATCGGTCAATTCTGTCCCTTCGGCACCGCCCTCGACAATCCTATCCATAATTAGGTGGACCAGTTCTTTTTTCACGCCCTTGACGATGGGTGTGCTGGCGGTGCTGGCTCCGCTGCCACTGCCACTGCCGCTGGCTCCGCTGCCACTGCCACTGGCATTGTCTCTTTTAGCAAATAGTTTTTCAATTTCATCTCCTTGATCATGATGTATGTGCTTATTTTCATCCTTTGAAAAAAGACGCCCTTCATTTTGAGCCAGGTACACTTTGGCTCTGCACCCAGCCACTCGGCACACGTAAGTTACTACGCCCGATTTGCAAGTTTTATTTTTTATATAGATTTGCCGCTCTTCCAGCGAGAACAGCACTTTTGAGCCGGCTCTCGCTCCCTCATGAAACATAAAATTTATATTTTCCATGTTCCGATCGCTTTAACCACATTAAACATTGCAGTGGCAGTGGCAGTGGCAGTTGCAGTGGCAGTGGCAGTTGCAGTGGCAGTTGCAGTGGCAGTGGCAGTGGCAGTGGCAGTTGCAGTGGCAGTGGCAGTGGCAGTTGCAGTGGCAGTGGCAGTGCTAGTGGCAGTGGCAGTGCAAGTGCCACTGGCATTGTCTCTTTTTGCAATCAGTTTTTCCATTTCGTCTCTTTGGTCAGGATGACGATGATTGTTTCCGTTTTTTGAAAACAGTCGCCCTTCATTTTGAGCCAGGTACAGTTTGGCTCTGCACCCAGCCACTCGGCACACGTAAGTTACTACGCCCGATTTGCAAGTTTTATTTTTTATATAGATTTGCCTCTCATCCAGCGAGAACAGCACTTTTGAGCCGGCTCTCGCTCCCTCATGAAACATAAAATTTATATTTTCCATGTTCCGATCGCTTTAACCACATTAAACATTGCAGTGGCAGTGGCAGTGGCAGTTGCAGTGGCAGTGGCAGTGGCAGTTGCAGTGGCAGTGGCAGTGCTAGTGGCAGTTGCAGTGCCACTGGCTTTGTCTCTTTTTGCAATCAGTTTTTCCATTTCGTCTCTTTGGTCAGGATGACGATGATTGTTTTCGGTTTTTGCAAACAGTCGCCCTTCATTTTGAGCCAGGTACAGTTTGGCTCTGCACCCAGCCACTCGGCACACGTAAGTTACTACGCCCGATTTGCAAGTTTTATTTTTTATATAGATTTGCCGCTCTTCCAGCGAGAACAGCACTTTTGAGCCGGCTCTCGCTCCCTCATGAAACATAAAATTTATATTTTCCATGTTCCGATCGCTTTAACCACATTAAACATTGCAGTGGCAGTGGCAGTGGCAGTTGCAGTGGCAGTGGCAGTGGCAGTTGCAGTGGCAGTGGCAGTGCTAGTGGCAGTTGCAGTGCCACTGGCTTTGTCTCTTTTTGCAATCAGTTTTTCCATTTCGTCTCTTTGGTCAGGATGACGATGATTGTTTTCGGTTTTTGCAAACAGTCGCCCTTCATTTTGAGCCAGGTACAGTTTGGCTCTGCACCCAGCCACTCGGCACACGTAAGTTACTACGCCCGATTTGCAAGTTTTATTTTTTATATAGATTTGCCGCTCTTCCAGCGAGAACAGCACTTTTGAGCCGGCTCTCGCTCCCTCATGAATCATATAATTTATGTTGTCCATGTTCCGATCGCTTTAACCACATTAAACAAAGTGACCGGCAAATAGGAACAGCAAATATTTCTCAACGGCAATGAACAGAATAAAGAAAAACTCGGAAAGCTACAGTCGGATTCAACCGACGGTAGGAGACCCTGTACTTCGATTTGCCTTGGCAGTCGATAACAGCAGCAACATACATATATGAACATACTCACATACACATACACATGAACTTATACATACACACATGAAGTACACACAAACACTTATACATCCAATTATTCGCTCAAATACAAACAATAACAAATACTCATACATACTCATACGCATACATTCATACTCACAATCAAAAATCACGCAGTGTCCAGTGACTCTAAAACTGTATATGCTAAGAACACTTTTGTAAATTTGAGGGGGAGAGGGATGAGATATGAAATTTAAAACAAAAACTTGGGCTGCCTATGTAATACACGAACTAAACAAAAGTTTAGTATAGTCGTGTAGTTTCCGAGATCTCGATGTTCATACAGACGGACGGACAGACGGACATGGCTAGATCGACTCAGCTCGTCGTCCTGATCAAGAATATATATACTTTATGGGGTCTGCCAAGCCTCCTTCTGCCTGTTACACACAAATGGCATTTGCACAAACTTATTAGACCCTTTTGTACTTTTTTAAAGTACAGGGTCTAAAAATAATTACATAAAGGAGAGCAGAAAACATAACAGTGCATTTTTACCCGGGATTAGTCTTTTCTATTACTTAACAGTGGAACAAAATACATTATTATAGATTTGGGCTCCTACATATATTATAACAATATATGAATTTAGAGGCAAATTACTATATTCTAATTATACAGATTTCATAAATATCTAAATTTAATTTTTTTATTAATATTTCTGACAATATTTCTTTGGTTTTGCGTAACGCGTTTCATGGCGCTATTTTTTGTGTGTTTTCGAATCAGTGTGCCGATCGCAAGCGAGCTCACAAAAACGTAACGGTTGTCACACAAGCAAATGCACGAAAAATGGTGAACTCAGTGTTGAGAGGGAAAAAGGGAATTGGCGATTGGCATTAGAGGTGGAGAAGAATCGATGGCACTATCGCCACTATCGATGGTTTGGCACTATCGAGCCACCATCGATGGTAGCAGACACCTTCGATAGTGCCATCGATAGTGGCTCCATAGTGGTTCGATAGTGCGCTTCTTACATTCCTAAAAAAATTTTTCGCGCATTTTCTGTGTCGGCGTCAATTGCAAGAAACGAGGTAAAATTTAAAAACAAGAAAAAATTAATTAAATTAATATGGATCGCTTTTGGGAGCCTTTTCGCCAAATATCGTTGCATTCCGGCTACGTCCGTGGAGTCTGAAAGAACATTCAGCAAGGCGGGCCAAATAATATCGGAGGCGAACCCGGCTCAAAGAAAAAAATGTTAACATTCTTTTGTTTTTAAATCGCAACTCTTGGCTGAAATAAAGCATAATTTATTGTATTCGTTTTATTCTTTTATTTTTAAATCGTAACTTAGTTAAAATAAAGCATAATTTTATTATATTTGCTTAAAAAAAAATTTTTTTGTTGGGCAATACTATCGAGCCACTATCGATGGCACTATGGACACTATCGATGGCGCCCACTATCGATAGTTCTCCACCTCTAATTGGCATGCTTATGTTTTACCGTCGGCAGAACACTTATTTTAAGCGTCGGAGATATGTCGTTACCCAGGGTATTTCCTAGTCGTCACCTTTTTTAGCTTCTCAGCATTGCCTGCTTATTATTTCAGTAAATTTTCTCTTTTTTCAATTCGCTAAATAATATGTCATTCGAGGAGGCGATCAATCCTTGCCTGTTCATTGCTATACAAGTGTGTGTGTGAGTGTGTGTGTAGTATGTATGTCGCTATGCTGTTGTTGTTGTGGCTTTTTGGGACGTGAATATGTGGTGAAACGGGAGTTGAATTTTTTATTGCACTTCGTTTTAATTTATATGAGGCTTTGCAAAGTTATTTGAATATATTTTATGGTCTCTCTTCGGGGCTTCTTCTGCTGCGTGCCCCTGCCGCTGCCCCCACCTCTCCTGCTTCTTCTTCTGCTGCTTCTTTATAATGAAACTTCAGCTTGAATTTATAACAAATTTCTGCTGTTCAGGCTACTGTATGATTGTTATTGTTGCTGGTCCTGTGCTTATCACAAGTTTTGTATCTTCTTGCATTTCAACATTTTCCCTTGAAATTTTCCTCCTCTCTCTGAGGTTGAGTTCTCATTAACCCTGTCCCTTGGAACACTGGGCTCTTCCCTGTGGTGGGAAAGACCATAAAAAAACGATCTTTTGATTGCATTTTATGGGCAGTGGCAAAGGTTTATTCTTTTCTCTTTTGTTTTATGACTTTGACAATTGACCTCGCCGCAGATCAAAGAAGGAGCGAGGAACGAGGAGCGTGGAGGGACCACCAGGATCAGTGGAAGCATTTGCTACCGAATAAGCTTCAGCTGCAGCATGTCAACAACTTCCTGCCACAGAGCTCTGCCACATTTGTGCATTTGAATGTAGTTTCATGTTTGCGACGAGCGAGTCGCTTGTGTCGCATTTTATTTGCGTTAATTTTTTATATAAGCAAGACGAGAGCCCCGACATGGCCATGACAAGCTCAAGCCAAAGAAATCCTTTCCAAGAAACACACACATAACGCACTTTGAACATGAAAACCATTTGTAAAACATGCCACAGCCACAGCTACTGCCACAGCCACAGTCTCTGCAACTGCAACTGCTGCAGTTGCAATTTGAGCTGCAACCAAGCCAAAACCGGGCCAATGCACCGCTTCCCAATCAGCCGCAATACCATATCCAATCCCAGTTCCCAGTTCCACTGCCAAGTCCAGCTCTGTGCATCCTTCTAGTTCTTCAACTCGGTGTGGTCGCATCTACCGCCCAGTGCCTCAGCTGGCTCTGCCACTGCCACAGCCTCAACCATTAGACGTGCCAGACGACTGCGCAGTCGGCTGCAGTCAACGAAGCAGCTAGTGCCAAGCCATCCATCCATCCAGCCAACTAGCTTACTTACTATCCATCCAGCTAAGCCAGCCTGCGCTCCGGCTACACTGAACGAAACAAGTGCATTTAAACTTGCCGTTAAAGATGCGCCTAAAAATTTGGATTTGTTGCCTAGTGTAATGGAAAATGTTTGAATTTCTTAGTGTATGAAGTATTCGTACGAATTAAAGATATATTTTTGTTTTGTTTTTTGTTTTCTCTTAGTGTATGGACTATTCATACGAGTGTGGAATATGTTTCTCTTAGTGTATTACCCGCTCTGTGGCAGCATGCCTCGGTCTAGCAGAAGTTGAATGAACCAAAAGAGTAGGGCATAGAAACATTTGTATCTCTCAGTGCGCGCGCTCTCTCTATTGCCCCATTCCTGTCTCTATCTGGTTGCCTGTGCCTATCTCACTCTCCTGCGCCACATTTGCGGCACTCGTGCGTTTCCTTCAGCAATTTTACAGCAGATTGCTAAATGCCAATATCCCAAATGGGGTTACATACGATATATCTAGAGAGAGGCCTGCGATTCCTTCTTAGTTAGCGGAAAATTACGTATACGGCTGCCACAGCTGCAGCAAGAGCAAGAACAAGAGTTGACTCCAGCTGTGGCACAGGCAGTGGTAGTGGCAGTGGCATGGCATTGGCTTTTCCTGGAGTACCCCCAACCCAATGAAAAACCGCAAAGGCAAATGGCAACTGGCAAACAATTTCCTTGGGAAAGCATGAAAAACGATTTAAGTGCATTTCCCAGGCGCTGACCTGCCGGCAATTGTTGCTGGCATCCTGGGAACTGTTGCTGCTGCTGTTGCAGCAACAGGTGAAGCAATGCCACAGCCGATGACTTTTCTAATCTCTGTTAGCCACATTTCTCCACTGGCAGCAGGAGAGAAGCCAAAAACCCTTCATTATGCGAGCAATGCCCAGAACTGGAGCCACTGCAGCCGCCACAACTAAAAGCAGCAAAAGAAGTGGAAGTGGAAGCAGAGGAAGCAACACCAGCAGCAACAGGCATAAGCAGGCCATTCAACTTGGCCCCAGACACACACACACAGAGTTTTCACACAATATTTTCCAAGCATTTTGTGTTCGCCCTTTTTTTCTGCTGCTGCTGCTGCTGCTGCTCTTTTCCTGCGCCAACTGCTTGTTGCTGCTGCTGTGTGTGTGGATTTTCTCTGCCCCTTTTTGCTGCTTCGCATTTGCGTTTGCGCACCATTTTCCAACACAATAAAAACAAAGTTAGAAAGCGCTTAAAACAGCGAGACGACCAAGCTCAGAAATACCCTGTAATACTAATAATATTTTTTTGATAATAACACTAATTAATATAACAGTAACTCAAAAAGAAACATTGCGAGAAAAACGCCTTTAAAGTTTTGCACCTATACTGATCTTCCTCTAAGGTCTTACTAGCCAATCACCTCTCATGCAGCGACTATTCAAGCTAGAAACATGAAATTTCGAGACAATATAAAAGAATATTCAATATATATTTATGTATTATTAACTCAAAAAGTCAAATTTTTAGATTGGACACACTTCTAGCAGTTTATGAATAGATTTTAATCTATCCAGACAATTAGCAGTAATAAAGAGAAATGCAAAATTAATCCTTCAATATCTTACAGTTACTAAATGGAGGATTATTATTATATATTATTATAGTCTACTATATATACCCGCCATTAGCACTGTACCCGTACAGGGTATGCGAAGAGTTCAGCTCAAGTGCCTTTCTCCCTCGGTGCGCGAGGGATTGCGCTTAGAATGGACCCACTGCTAGATCCATAATTTGCTAGGGTACGACTAAAAAACTATAAGCATTAGGGACAAACACACAGAGGGACAGAAAGACACCAAAGGTATTTCAAGAATCTGCATGCATATTACGATAAAACTACGAGTATTAGATACAAGTTATGTGCTATCTAGAGTGAGCATATGCAACCAGATAAAGTATAAGAAAAAGAGTTAAGCATTATAGTTATTCAAAATAAAAGTTTAACTATATTATTAATTGACAATTGAAAAAGAAAACTCTTGAATATTGCATCTTAAATATCAAATATTTATTATTTATTAAGTGATAAAATATAACAAGATAAGTTCCAATGATAAAAATATGTTAAATATTTATTGAAATTAATTTTGGTATATTTTATTATTATTTTAAAACATAAATAAGATATATGTAATTATTGAAAGATATATGTAGGACGATCAAATATAAATTCAATTGAGTAAAAGAAAATCGACAAGGGCCCACTCTATTCGCTCCACTATCCTTACACCAAAATGTTTCCTTAGAGATCTTTTTGTCTTCTCTACACTGACTTTAATCATCATATTCCTAACATATTCTCTTATTTGGATTATGAAGATTACAATTTTAAACCTTCTGCTTCATAATCATCTTAATATGTTTTAAGTATTCCAGATTTCCCCACATCTATGCCCCAAATTGAACCCTCATTTTAAGCCATATTAAACTTAATTATTTAATTTAGTATTTTAAATGTAATATAAAATTATTTTGTAAGCCTTCAATTATAACTTATACACTGACTGCATCAAATAAGCTGACACTCACTGTATGTTATAATCATAGCTTGCAAATAACTGTTAACAGTTTTTTTCCTTACGCTCTGCTCGCGAGAACAACCGAAAAAAAGCATTCTGCCTCGTTCTCTCTCTGAACAGCAGACTTTGATTCTTTTTGTTTTGGTTTTCTGTTCAACGCATTACAACGGTTGCTTAGCGAACATCGCACAAAGAGAGATATGAGTGACGCTCGCGCAATGAGACTTATTAAAAGGCCGATTGACTTTTTGATTCGTCGACCGTATGCAAACAGTCGCAGAATGAGCAGACCGAACGGAATCAGAAATAACTGTTCTTCGACTGAGCGCGAGCAGAATTCGATTGCACTCGGACTTTTAACTCAAAGTCTGAGTGAAAAACACTTATTTTGAAACGCACGATTCGGTTAACTGTTATTTGCAAGCTATAGTTATAATTTATTTTTAAATATGCCATTCACAGTTTCTAGTTGATTTTAAACTTAACCAAATTAACTTCCACATTCTAAGCTTTCGCATGATGTGCAAAATACGAGAATTATCAACTCCCCATCCTTAAAATGCATTTCATTACACTTAACCGATTTTAACAAGCTGAAACCCTTGCGAAACTGTACCTAAAATAAAAATGAAAATAATAAAAAATGGAGATCATAAACCAAAAAAAAGTAACGTATAAAAAGTAACGAACAGGACGAAAGGATTGCGCAAAAGGCAAACACAAACTGTATAAACAAGTCGTGAGAGCTGCCAGTGTGTGCGAGTGTGTGTGTGTGTGTGACAAGTATCCCTTTTTTCGTGGGATCCGCAGAGGCAGCAAAAGTCAAGAAGGCAACAGGTAGAGTAGAGGCCACAAACAGGTTTCGCCAGATTCCAAGGAGCGGCCTCCGCCAGGCGCACAGTCTGAGTGGTATGGGGGACTCTCTGACTCTGGCTGTGACTGGGACGGGACTGGGACTGGGACTGGGATTTGTGACTGGCATACAAAAGGCGAGAACCAGTTTGATCCTCTGACTGGCGATGAGTTGGCGTAAAAACAATTTTAATGTCCTTCTACCCAAAAGTACCATAAAGACAAGTCGAAGTGGATGTGGCAGGCAAAGGAGACAGCCAAAGAGTTGGGGGTAGCAGCAGCACAAGATGGAGGACCTACGCTACAAAGGGGTTTACGCTTTGGGCTCTGACTGACTCAGCCAGCGTCAAGGTTCAGTCTCCACACTAGCCGGATTTATTTGCTTGGGTCTTGGGTCTCTCTTCTCGGTGTTTTATCTTCTGTTTGTTTGCCTCTTCAGTTGGGCATCAAGTTGAAATACGTTACTTGCCCCAACTGCCCTGATCCTTTGCACTTGCAGTGCCGACTGTACCTGCCTTTTGTATCTATGAGATACTTTGGCTGTAGCTATGAGTTGCAGAGTTCATTGAACTGCCAAGCACTCATAATCCTTTAGCATGACTAGACTATAAAAACTCTTTAATAAAATGTACTGTCCAATTAATGCGTAAATTCGGGCAAATTTCAATTTAATTTGAGCGCATTTTAGGTATAAGGCCACTTGGAGGAATACGCTCTAAAATAGCCACAAATAAAAAAATAAAAAGAACAAATCGATTCTATTTTTATGCAAAATTAATCAAGCAAGGAGAGATGAGAGAAAGCAATCGAGAAAGCACATGAGCAGAGCAGAGATCGAGTACTGGGCGAGGGACACCACTAAACGATACATTTACATACAGATAGATGCAAACAAATAAGCAGAGGAAGAGCCAGCCAGATGGTGCAGTGGAGTGGAGTGGAGTGAGGTGTAGAAGGAGAGCAGCAAAGCTATTAGAGGCGAATTCCTGTTCCTTTGTCTATGCACAAATTGCCGACAACTGGCGGCACAGCCAACAGATACAGATACTCTGAGAGCGCAGCTAAATTGCATTTTTATCTATTTTTACTTGAGGAAAATGCCGACGCCGGCAGAGACAGCAGCAGCAGCAGCAACGGCTACGGCAGCGACATCATCGACGGCAGCGGCATTGCAGCTGAGCATGCGGAGGATTATAAAGCAAATAAGTGGAGACGACGCAATTTCCTTCCTGCCTTCGCACAAAATAGCTGTAATAATGTAACCAAAACCAAGCCGATCCCTACACTGGAAAAAAAAGAAGTATATGTTTAACTTGATGAGGCATGAAAGGATGTCAAATTTCATATACAGAGCACACTGTTATTATTTGCATTACGTATTTATTTATGTATTACTTATTTATTATTTATTTATTATTTATTTATATTTATTTATTATTTTTTTATTATTTATTATTTGTTTATTTATTATTTGATATTTATTTATTTAAAATTTATTTGTTTTCGGTCTTTTTTATTTAGTTTATTTATTTTATTACTAATTTGTTGGTTATTTGTTATAATGTGTTTATTAGTTGTTTAATATTTAATTATTTCTTATTAATTTGTATATTTTTTATTTTGTGTTTATTTAATTAATTGACTTATAATGTTTTATAAATTATTTTATTTTTATTATAGCTACTTCTATTCTATTTACACCAACTTTTCCGCCTGAGTCACTTAATATTACTATCCCTTTTTTCTCTCAGTGCATGAGCCGTGGCTGCTGCTATAGCTGCAACGTCTGTAGGATGCCACAAGAAAAGCAGGAAAAACTCCTTGGCCACACACAGCCCCAACCACAGCCTCAAACGCAGTTGCATTCGCAGCTCCAGTCGCAGTCGCAGTCTCTGCCTCTGTCTCTGCTGCATCCCCCGGCTTCTCACAGCTGCAGTTGGTGCAGCGTGTGGCACGTTGTCCTACTATGTGTGCCTGCCACAGATCGCTCGGTTCGCTGTGCCTCTCTCTGTTTGGCTTCGCTCTCCTTGTCGGTCGCTGCCTAGCCTGTTGCCTGTTGCCTGGTTCAATGAACTGGCGTCACCTCTTGCAGCAGCTACGCTGGCAGAGGCAGCGGCAGCGACAGCGACGCAATCCTTTTTCTTTTTGATTTTTCTCTTCGTCTGTTTCTCCGGCTCACCCTTCACTTGATCTCTTGTGAGTCAGCTAGCCACCGATCCAGGAGTGCAGGAGTCTCTTTCAAGGGTTTCAGAGTTTATTTCAAGAATTTTTCTTGTTTTTATCGTTGTTGCTGTTGTTGTTGCAGTTGCAGTTGTTGTTGTTGTCTGGGGGCTTTGGATTTCACTTGGTATTGGGCTTCGCGTGGGGAAATGTAAACATTTCATCGTCGTCATCATAATCGCTCTGCCTCTGCCAGTCCCTGTTTCCTTCTCTCACTCCTCTCCCCATCGTCGCTGTGCATTGCCCCCGTCCCCTTCCCCGACTCCTACCTCTGCCCCTACTCCCTCCCGACACAACTCTTGGCGGGTTTTTAGCTGACGCTGCAACGCGTATCCCTTTTTTTTATTTAGCTGGAATGCGCCTCATGTTTACTCAAATGAGTATTTGATCTGCCTCTCAGCTCGTTTTTCTCCGCTTTCCTTCAGTTTTTGTCACTTTGCCGCTGATCTTATATTCCATGTTGTATCCAGCGTTATTATTTTAGCTCTTCCAGGATTTTTTCACAGGAATCGCCAATACAGCGAAATTGGAAATATTTCTATGCTGATCATGCGACTGAGAGCAATTCAGATCCCTTGGAATAATATAATATCTTAGGGATTGTAGTTTACTTTAAAGCTGTAGAATCGAATAGATTTAAAAGTGAATTATATTTAAAATTTCGAGTGCCTTGGGATATTGTAGTCTATTGAGCTGATAAGGAGCTTGAAAGGAATAACTTGGAAGGAACAAGGAAATAAAATGTAGAATGAATAAATGAGATTAAATGATGAGAATGAATGATGAGAATAAATATATTTTCTAAAGTATTTCAATCTTCAGATCGACTGGATCAAAATCAGTTGGAACTTTCCTCCATATTTTGTAATACTCTTAGATATATATTATTTTGTTAGCTTAGTTTTCAATCTGAATTATCAATAGAAAACAAATAAATAAATGAAGTGTCTATATATGAAATATCCGATTTACAATTAGTACACTAAATAAATAATTTAATAGATCTTGGAATACCCTTTATTCTATTCTTAACATTCATAATTGCTTTTACTATCGCAAGAAAATCAAAAAGGTCGCGGGGTTCCATGGTTTGTTTTTTTTTCCCCAAATGAAAAACTGTGAAAATCGAGAAAAACTCCAAGTCAATTTATCACTCACGCATCATTAGTGTATGAAAGTTGAGGCAACAAAAGCTGAATTCATGTTTTATTAAGGTTTATTGATTTATGATCTATGGGAATCGCATAGAAATTTTCAATACAATTTCAATTTCAATTGCATTTACTTATCCTTCGATAAGTTGTGCTGCGGGTACTTGAAAGGGCAAACCGAGTGGGAAATCCTAATGAAGATTGACTAACCCACACAATTCTACGTAAATAGCACGCCCTTTACCACACTCCCCTTCTGCTGCCCCCCACTCCTGCTGCGCTTGCTCCTGTTGCAGAGGCCCACATCAGACCTCAAGGTTCAGATATAGCGCACCAGCATACGATCAGCCGCCGTTCCAGTAGTACAGAACTCAAAGTCAAAGTGAGATTTTACCCCCCCCCTACAACTACCAGTAGCACTAGGGGTGAAATTCAGTGCCAGAACAACCCCTGGGATGATTTCTTTTTATGTGTTCGTTTCGTCTTCCTTTCGCTTTCATTTGGGTCTTTGTTTATGTTTTGTTTAACCGCTTAACAGATTGGATCTGAGCGTGGCACACAAATTACTCAACACCGAATACAATCTCAAGATCCTGCGGGCTCAAATTACTATGCGTAGGCGTTGCCAGAGTGTGCTATTCCTGGAACACACGCGTATCACAGCACGCACATCTCGAAAGGGCAACAGATCCTCTCCACTGTTGATCCTTTCGCTTTGTTAGTCCTTTTCTTTATCCTTTCAGCATTGTTGATTAACTTTTTGCATTTTTGATTTTTCTCGCTTCATTCTCAATACCTTTTCTTCGGTTTTGGGCTCACAGCATGTGGTCCTTGCTTCGGAGATTATCTATGGTTTGTTCATTCAACTCGGTGTATAATCTCGGAGGATAACTACTTAACAAGACCATTCATTTAAGCCGTATAATTGAAGAATCAGTTGTGTTTGGAATAGGTTTTGTATGAGATTTTATGAGGAGGGATTAAATACTTTACATAATTACAACAGTGCAAAGAAAGATTGGGATTTCAACTGGTACAGATTCAAAACTAAATGAGGTTAAAACTGAACGGAAATAAAAAAATATATAAAGAGAATTTTAAATATAAATTCTTTTTAATTCTTTAAAAAAAATTAAGTCTAGCTGCTCGTATTTTGAAAAAAAAACCTATTTTTAAGCCCTGAAAATTCTGTTTTTAAATATTTTGTAAATAAATAAACTTTTTTATACAACAGGCTTGCAAAATATTTTATTTTTTTAAAGAAATTTTATTTTAATATTCTGATTTTTTTAAATTTAAATCGTGTAATTGATTTACATCGATTTCAAAAGCTGTTTAATAAATATTAATATAGTTTTTTAATATTCTTACTATTATTATTATTTATTTTTTGTTTATTTTTTTAAGGAAAAACATCTTTTGAATTTATATTGATATTAAAACTTAAAGAGATGACAGATTTTGATTAGTTGAAACTTAAAGGATTATTGAAGAGCTTAAACACTTTATAATCGAGTGTATTAAGATAATCACTTCATATTCTAAGTAATGAAACCAAGCAGTATTATTACAGATCCACTGATAGCAAATGGAATCCTACGACAAGTAGGCGCTGGGAAGTTATCACTGCTGCTGCTCTTTTCGAGGGCGTTGACCAACAGTCAAAAGGCGAAAGGCAAACAAACGAAACGGTGTTATCAGCAACAGAAGAATGAGCATACAAACATAAGGAACGAAGAACGAAGCGATTGAAGCGAATGTGAGACTAACAAATCCTACGTCAGGTTGCCTCGGGCGCAGGGAGGAGGTGCATAAGAGCACCGCAGGGGCTTATCAAAATCGAAGGAAAACAAAACACAAGAAAGAAACAACATCGAAATAAACACAGAGTACGTAAATAGAAAGCAAAGGCAGAGAGTTTTCCTGTCAGGCACAGAGTAGAAACGAAAAATAGGAAGAAAATTGAAGAAAAGCGATGGGAAAAGTGTACGATAGGCAAGCAGGAAAAAGAAACCTTGGGGCAATGCATAGGCAAAGTGCATTAGCCCCAGGAGCCCCGACGCGCTGCTTGATAATGCCAGCAGGGGCAGGGGGAAGGAAAAGGGCAACAGAGAAGAGATGGAGAGAGAGGAAAGAGAGAGCGTGGCATGGGAAAGGGCAACGGGACAATGCCCCCTTTCAACTGGCAAAAGGCAAGGAAAAGCAGAGCAAAAAAGTACTCAAGTGCATGGAAAATGAAAGAAAATGAGAAAAATGGACACAATGCTTGGTTGTGTGTGAGTGTGTGAGTGTGTGACTGTCCAAAGGGTTCACTGCACGATTTTCTTTACGCTCAGCAATAGACTTGTTGTCGTTGTTGTTGTTTCTACTGCTACTGTTGCCATGGGAAAATTGGAAAAACTAATAAATATTTAAACTTAAATTGAATGCCAACAATATGTTGCAGGATCAGTTGTTGCAACCCTCGTGTGGCACATTGTTAATTGCCACACACACCCAAAGCACAATTCAACAACTCGCGCGAGCCAGACACAATTTCTGCGGGTTCTCTAAAGGATCGTGACCCACACACTGCCCCTGCCCCACCCCATGATTGACCTTAATTGATGCCACAATAGTCGCTCATTGATAACCATAGAGAAACAGTGAAGAGAAAAGAAATTGAAATCATCGCCACACACGCGCCTCGCCTCATGCTCTCGAGCTACTGTTAATAAGGCGAAATTATGCAGGATCCGGAATCGAAAATCGGCTTGGGTATGGGAATGGAAATTAGGAATACGAGTAAGAATTGTGTAGGGCATACGCACCATACGGTAGCCAACAGCCCACTTAACATAGGGGCAGGATCGATATAGTACTATACTGAAAGATATGTTGCATGCACTGAGAGAAAGTGTAGCTCACCACTCTCTTTCGCAAGTTCTCCACAGATCAAAGAAATCTTGTTTCTTTTGTTCACTCAACTCCTGTGTATCTCATTTCTGTAGATCTCTCCTCTTTCTTGGCTTTGCTCAAGTTTCTCTCTTATGCTCACATTACTTTTCGCTTCTCCTTAATCATAAATATTATGGCATTGAGCAAATATTTATAGGGAAATATGTTTCGGTTTGTGATTCATATCAAAAGATAGCTTCAAACATCAAACAACAATAACAAAGACGGAACTTTAAGTTTATTGTCTTTTCGTTTATATGGCGTTTTGTTTGCTTTTTATGGATACTTACAGACAGAGTCCAGGATACGATAATAAACACGTTTATGACTCGCAGTACCTCTCCTGCACCCTCTCCCCTTCTGTCTCTCATTTACCTTCAAGCACAGAGCTCAAGTTTGGTTGGGTTTTATAGGACGCTTTTTATACCCTACATAGATACGTACGCATATAGAAAATATTCACAAGTGTTTCTAAAATCAACAGTATAATCTTCTAATGTATAAATAATATCATTTACTTTATATACTCTTACGCACATCTAATACTTGCCCAAAATGTATTTACCCCTTTTAACTTTTAAGTACAGGCATTAACATCTTGATCATTTGATTAGGTTTACTTTGGGTTTTTTTTTATAAAAATAGAGAATTCTTTTTGAAGTTTTTACATTATTTTCTAAAATGTAAATCATATAAATTCTATATTAAATTTATTTTATTAAGATTTTTATTTAATTAGAATTTGTAACAGTTAAAAATGTACTCATTTCTTTTCTTTTAGTACTACAAATAATTATGTATATATTTCTGCGTAAAATCCTAGCCAAACCGATTGGGAAATTTCCTCTGGGATTAATCAGGCATGGGGCGTATTTTTATTCTCCCATGCTTCTTCTTCATGGTGTGGCAAGTGACGCGTTACAAAAACAATTATGAAACGCAGGAGTTAATCGTGGAAATGCCGATAACCAGCTGCGTGTGTGTGTATTAGTGTGTATATACATACATAATGTACATTTACATTTACCCTTTCTCTTTTGCTTGTTTTTCAGGACGCCCTGCATTGTGTTTTGCCTTATCAACTCGCTTTTTGCTGATTTGCCCTTTATCTGCACATACACACATACATCACACACACATACACACTCACATGCATACACTATACATGTGTGTGTATCGCTTATCATTAACAGGACTCGCTGCTGATAAGCCTCCACAGAGATTGTGCCCAGGCTGTAACTTATATGTCGATATTGATTTTTCTCTTTAGTTTCTGCTTAACGAGGTTAGGCCTGAGGTCAGTATACATACATAAATATTTCTTTATAGTGTAGAACCATTTGCAAACCGAAACGGTTAAAAAAAAACCGCCAACACCTTGACAGCGGCTTCCTATAACCATAACCTCCCACCCCACCCCTCCACTCGCTCAACTCTTTTCATAGACTTCACCTTGTAGCAAGACCAAAACGTGAGCTAAGTGCTCCAATTATGCACCGTATGCGACGGCAGAGAGGGGGGCAGTAACACAACTCCCCCTACCCCCTTCCCAATCTACGGAGAGGTGTGTAGAACCAGGGCTTTATGTAGAGCTCTGCTGTTGCAACATATTACTATTGTATGTGTTTCTTGCTAAATCAGTAAACCTAAAGCCAAAAATCAAAGCAACAGGCTGAAGCAAACAGTGAGAGAAATAAAATGCACAAAGTATTTATTCTAGAAATAATATAGAGTTTATGGCATTTAATATTATTATTATTAATTAATTTTAATTTTAATTTTAATTTCTTCAGCTTTAAACTTTTATTTTTTCAAATTATAAACTTAAATTACTAAAATATTTTAATTTAATAATCTAATTTTAATTTACTTTTACTTTTTTACATTTTAAAATTTTCATCAACTGCACTTAGTTGATATAATTTAAATAAATAAATAAAAAAATAAAAAAAAATATAAAAAAAATACAAATGAAATATGAAATATATATAATTATACAAATAATATATAGAATATATATAAATAAAACAACAACAAAAATAGTAAATCTAAATTAAAAAATTATAGAATAGTATTCTGTAAAATTAAATATTGTGTACTTTATTTATTAATAATAAAAAATTAGTTTATAAATTTATTTTTTCTGTTTAAATATGAAAATTAAACAATATACATATGTATATACAGATTTTTCCCAGTGCACTCTGCACGAGCCACAGCCCCTTTGGTAACCTAAAAATATTTCTCGTTATGTCCAACATATGAAAGTAGTCAAGGCACCCTACAAATGTGGGTCAACTCATTCTGACAATTTCGCGAAATGTTTCAGCCAAAAAATCACTTCGACAGCAAAATATTCTTACAGAAAATCGCTGAAGAATACCTTTTTCTCTGTCTTCGCTACTCTTATGCACTCTTTCTTTCGTTCTTGAAGGTGAGCTGAGTTGAATTCTGCATGAACACAATTGTTGTTACTGTTATTTACCGATTGTTTTTACTTTCTTCTTCCTCTTCTTATTTACCTTGTTAATTGCAAACATGGCAAAAGTTATGAAAATTCTCTGTGCATCAAAAAGTGCGTGGAAAATCACGTAGAGATCTGTGAACAACGTGACCTTCTCTATATGCGATATTTGTAAATATACCAGTAATATATTAAAATATAATGAGTCACGATTATGATTATTTTTAATAAGATGCTCAATTCTATTGCATTCGTAAGACTTCAGTTCTTGTTCGGTTCGGTCAGCTATAGTCGAGCGCACTTGACTGTAGCGTATTTCTTACTCTAATTATATTGTGCTATACTCACTTATCTCAAATGCCTCGATAACAGAGAACAATTTAATGAATAAGAATAAATAATAAGATATTAATAAATATAATTCTTAAGCAAATGATTTCACATCGACACATATTACTCATACCCCGCCCATGACGTCATATTCCCCGATAATATTCATGAATGAATCTGAACTCGATGACAAATGCAAGAATTGAATTAGAAGCTGAAACAAAGCAATTTCCATTCAATTTCCATTCAATTTCAATTTCAATTGAGTAGTAGTTGTTGGGCTGTCAAAGCCAAATTGCAAGTGCCAAGAAAAACAAATGGTCAAAACACTTTTGACTGTCACCAAAGCGGTCACAAAATCGATGAATGAATGTGCAAAAGAGAAGAAAAAAAAACATACACACAAAACCACACGCAAATGCAAAGTAAAGAAGACTGTAAAAAAATTGTAGAAAAAACCAAAACCAAAACTAAAAACAAAAACAAAAACAATAAAAATAGTTGCGATCGCTTCGAATGTCTGGGCGAGCAGAGATAAAAATGAGCGTTGGAACAAGATGCCAAAAGTAAGTGGGACTGGGTAACACACACACACACACACACACACACCACACACATACTAACACAGAGGCACTTGGTTGAAATGAGCGGCTCAAGGTCATCACGCTTGCAATACCACACAGAGCAGAAAAAAAAGAAATACTACAACCAAAACAAACAAACAAATAGACAACAGCCAGAAGAAACGGAGCTTTGGCATCTAAGTTAACTGCAGCGCAGCCAAAGACACCAACAACAACAACAGCACTTGCTGTCGACGCCGGCGTCACAGTCACAGCCAACGGCGACGGCAGCGTCGTTGTCTAAAATGGCCTCGAATCAGCTGCAGCAGCAGCAGCAGCAGCTCCCAACAGCAAAAACAAAAACAGGCTTACGAAATCACGAGCTATTTGAATTGAATGAGACGCCAGCCATGCCGTCGACGTCAACGCCGACGCCGAAGTCAGCAGTCAACAGTCAGCACTAACGAATCTGCAGTCGAAACAGAGCCAAGCAACGCTCAGACAGCACTTGTAATAGTTAGACAAAGTTAAAAATTCACACACACACACACACACACAGGCGCACATATCCTCAGTACTTGGCTAAATTTCACACAGTTTTTCAATGAAGCTGACGCCAACGGACGCTGCGACGCGCGCTGCAGCTGCACTTTACATTTTTACATTCACAATAGCTGCGACTGCCTGTGTGTGTGTGTGTGTAGAGATCAAAACCGAAGATGAGTGGCAATTACAAAATTCACAATACATAGTACACTGCGTTTTGCTTCGCCTAGTCCTACACTGAAAATCAATGGAATGCCAGCTGAGAAGAAGCAGAAGCAGAAAAAAAACTAAAAGCTTTGATCAAATGAACCGCAACTGCTCTCGGCAGAGCTACTTCAGTCTCTGCAGCCTCCACTTGTAGGCGTCATCAAAGTTTGCCGTTCACTTGCAATGTGGGCGGCTGTAGCGAGGGTGTGCAGCGGGCGTTGGGGAAGGAAGGGGAGAAGTACTGAGTACAGTGGGTTTTTCGTTTGGTTGGTGAGTTTTGTGGCGTGCCTTGGTGGCATTTGTGTCATTTGGAGTTAATTGCTGGGAACGAACGAGAGGCCGCCGCAGTCGCTGTGGCCGGATTTGTGTCACTCTTAAGGTTAACTTGTAATTATAATTATTGCATTGGCTTTGTCTACTTCTTCTAGCTGGTAGGAGCTGGTTCTTGCAGCCCGCTGCTGTGCGAATATCTGCTTTGATCTAATAGTAAACTACACGGTTGCGACGTGCAACTGCACAAATGCACCAAAAAGGAACGAAAAAGAGCCAGTTGCATTAGAAATGAATCAGTTTCATTCAGTAAAAAAAATAAGCACCACTTTCAACACAATTGTGGTCACTATGGCAACCCTGGCAACCACAAACACACACTCGCAGCGAAACCTAGAGCAATTAAAACGAAGGAAGTGTCAAAAGCTTATTTACGATATGCGGCGATACTGGACTTTTACCGTTACACAGCTTACAGCTTCATAAAATTCTAAAGATGAATACAACAACAACAAGAAGCCACCACACAAAAGAGTAATAGAAAATAGACCAAAACACATACACACACACAAGCACACTCTGCATGCAATGGAAGAGGAAGCAGGGAGTAGCCCTATTTGGAGAGTAGCTGCAACTCTACAGAGCTCAAGCCAGAGTTGAGACCATACATTGTTGCTGTATTCGCTTTTCGTCTAGGTCTTTCTTTGCGCTCCCCCTTTTGCTGTGGCACACAAATAGAAAAAGAAAGAGAAATAAAAACACAAAATTTGCGTCAGCTTTTTCCCCCACACAACACACAAAGATGAAGGAGAAGAAGAAGAAGAAGAAGAAGACGCAGCAGAAGAAGAAGCTTTCAAAGCAACTGAATGCCAAGCCCAATCAGACACGTTGTGTGAGAAAAGTGTACGAAGGCAATTTCCACACAGACGCAGCGACTGAGAAAATTCACCGTTAGCACTGCTTGAAAAAGGGCGAGCTCATTACAAAAAAAAAACCAAAATGGCTGCCACCGCCTAAACAACGAAACAGTAAAGAGCAGGCGAGTGGATCCCATTAAATTCGTATCGGAAAAACTGAGAAAAAGAGAGAGATCTTAACAGGAAAATCTAGCACCCACATATGTATGCAGACACAGACAGAAAAGCCTGTGAGTCGCTTTGGGTTTCATCAGTTCATTTATATTTTCTCTAGCTTTACCATGCCTGCGCTGGGCTTTGGAATTCAGGTCAAGCATTTTAATGCGTTGAGGTTAGGGAACACACATGTATGTTTGTGTGTAGTATGTATTTGTGTTTGGAGAGAGATTCCCTTTACCGTTAGATGCATAAATATACAAAACCAAATTGAAAATGAATAACAGTTCTATAATTTGTAGGTTATGCGATATTTTTATACGTTAAGCTATGAGGGAAATTACCAAAAACATATTTCCAGTACATTAAGATGTTTCTATTATTATTATAAGATTTATTTAAATTAGCACTTGAAGGGAAAAAAACAACACCCACTTTGCTTCTAACTGGGATTTATCAATTGACACTGCGTAAAAGACCCAGATTTAAATTGGATTTCTCCAGTTAAAAATACCTCCCATGATCCAAAAAAAACAGGCAACCGGAGTTAATGATATTCAAACAAAATACTACGTATAATTTAAATCTTTGTTTTTTAACTTTGTCCCCATTCGATTTCATTTCGATAACAATAAACCCAGCTAAAGCTAGAGGCTCCTTGATGGGACTACTTGACCAAATGAAAACCAGTTTAGCTCCGCATAAGCCGAACAATATTCATACAATAAATAAATAAGCCAAATCATACTGCTGCAAAATAGGGCTTTTTTGACTAGTAAATACCCTATGAAGTATAGTAATAGAAAAGGGTATCACCTAAAGTTAAGCAATAAAAACACATTTTACTATTGCATTCAATAGATAATTCTATAAAGCTGTTTATAGGGTATGCGATTTGTCGTATAGCCCCAAAGAATGACAACGCATTTGAGAATCCCACGCAGAACAATTATTGGATTTGTTTTTTATTTTTCAGTCGGGCGGCAAAACGGATTCGGTAAAACGTTAACGAAGTGCACGACTTTGGTCTAGTATTGGCAGCGTGTGGGGGGTGTGGAGAGTAGGGAGTGGAGACCTGCTTGGGGAGGCAGAATTATTGAGAGGAAAACGAAAAACCCCTACGCACAGGCAAACGAAGGTTAATGTTGATCATAGAGCGCGAGCGAGCGAACGTGTGTGTGAGCGAACGGTGTAGAGTCTTGGCTGTTTGGAGAGTTTTTTAATTAAAAGCAAATTTCGTATCAAATGATGCCGCAAAAACAACAACACACAGCAACAACAATTAAGCAATTAATTTATATCAGCAGCGGCAAACGGGGAAAAAACAACAAGCTCGCCTGCCCACAAACCTGTTGATCAAGGGGTCCCCAACAAGATAACCCAGATGGATGTGTGTATGTGTGTGTGTAGAAGTATACACACACACACATATGTTCATGTATGGTAGACCCTAGTATCTGGGCACTACCCGGGCATCTTACAGTTATAGAGTGTACCTGCCCCAATGGTTCACAGCAACTTTCAATTGCTAATTTCGCTGCTTAATGCAAATTGATCGAATCGGTACGATCACAGGTTGGCAGTGTGCTAAATATACTATATACTACACGTAGTTAGTTAGTATAGTAGTCGTAGTAGAATCGCCCTCAGCTGCTGACTAATCTAATGATTCATCTTAAATATTGTCATAACAATGAAATACCACAACGAAATGGCTTGGGAACCAGCTTCAAACTTGTAGCCGTGTGTAATGATCATGTAATAGAAACATATTCATATATCTTTTGTAATTCTAATAATTCCTTAGAATAATTACAATGAATTCAGATAGTATTCATTCGAAAGAGCTCCGTATACTATAAAAGATTTAAAGTCTGGAAATATTCTTAATCCGGCAAAATTACTATACGCTGCAGACCCGACTGTAGTCTTACTTTTGATTAGTTTCAAGTTCTCAGTTCTCTCTCAGTTCGAAAAGGTTTTCTTTACACATTTTGATTGACGATCGGTTAATGATCCTTTAAATGCCTTGTGTACGCTTACCCTAGTTGTGTAACGCCCCTAAATGTTGAATTATAACTTGAAATACCATTAGCTGCTGGCGTTTGTAGGATTCCCCGTGATATTAACATTTTATGGCACCAGTGTGCCACAGTGGGAAAAGTCAAACGATTTCAGTTTCAGTTAGACGCGCACGCCAGTATTGGGCTGGCACACGCTGCCCTGATCTCAAACCCGTTTTTAATCGCATGGCATTTATAAGTTACTTGGATAGATACTCACATACACATCTAGATATGTAGATTGATTTAGTTAGAAATTTCCCTGTTTACTAGCTATTTATAGCGCTGTCATTTGTGGCATCAGAAAACTTCATCGAGATGCCATCAATTTGCAAGTGATGTGAGAGGAAATAAACAAACAGAGCGCACAGAAAAAACCCAAAAAGCCAGCAGCCACCCACAAAAAGAGCGCAATATCGTGAGAGTGTGTGTGTGCACAAATTTATGCTGAAGAAGCAGAAGCAATGGCAACGCCAACGGCAACGCCGCAGTTGACGGCGACAGAGCGAAACGAGGACGAGCAGACCTGCGCTGCCACAAAACTGCATTGTTGTCATATTTCGTAATACTTACGGTACGGCTGAGGCAGCAACAGCACGATAATGCAAACATGGGGCCAAAGGGTGGGAGGGGGGGTTGGCCAGGTCACAGCGTACAAGCAAAGGAAGCCAAATGAGGAGCGAACGCTGTCGCTGCTGCTGCTGCCGCTGCTGCTGCTACGGTTTGATTTCGACATGCGCTTATCAGACCACAGAGTTGGAGAGTGGAGAGTCAAGAGTGATGAGCGCCAATGCAAGAGAGCGTGAGAGCCACAACAAGAGCGCCAACGCGGCGGCGACTGTTGCTCTTGCCGCAGCTGTGCGCGTATGTGTGTGTGTGCGTGTGTAGTGGTGAGCGAAGTCGCTCTCTCGGTTTGTCGACTGCGGCGTTTTAGCACTTTGGCTGGTTTTACTGGACGCCAAGCGATTCAAACGCTCATTCCATTCCATTTCATCCGCTCGTCCGCGTCCGTCAACATCCCACTTAACGCTTTTTTTATATTCTGTCAAACGCAGGCTTCGGCTCGGCTTCGCACACACACACAAACGCACATACTCGGCTATTTAACACATTTGAAATCCGCCATTACAAAAAAAAAAAGTAAAAAAAAAAAGAAACGCGAAACGGGAGCAGAGCAGAGTGGAGA
Source organism: Liodrosophila aerea (assembly GCA_035045005.1). Classification (NCBI taxonomy): domain Eukaryota; kingdom Metazoa; phylum Arthropoda; class Insecta; order Diptera; family Drosophilidae; genus Liodrosophila; species Liodrosophila aerea. The sequence continues at coordinate 2,196,419 of JAWNNL010000753.1, forward strand.
CTATATTATTATCCACCCAGCGGCTACGACATCGATACCAGCAACAGCAACAACGTCGTAAAACAGGCGCGCGTGTTCGTCGTCGTGGCAGCCCCTCGAAACACACACACATACACATGGATTGACACTCACGCACACTAAGGCAAAACACCACTCACCACTCGGCTCCACATCCAACTCTTTCGCCCAACGCGTCCCCCCAACCCTTGGCAATAGCAGTCGGGTTGTTGTTGCTGTTGTGATCGTGCTCTCGTTCTCGTCCATCGTTCGTTCGTTTGCACGCTCGTGTGCGACGTCGCGACGTTGACAGCGGCAGAGGCAGTGGCAGCACAGCCAAGCATTTAACATTCAGGGACAACGACAACACGGCGACGGCGTCTGCGTCGACATCCCTACGTTTCAGTTCTGATTGGAGATTCGTGCGCCGCCGTTGCTTGCACGCGGCGAATTTGCTCACCTCAACTCAGCTCAGCTGTTGAACATTTTTTATTATTAGCTATAATAATTTTCCCAATTCCGTTTTGTTCGCCTTCGAAACTAACTTTACCACCGGCTTCAACCACTTACTGTGTACACAATTGCAATTACTACAACTACCACCACAACAAATCCAACAACAACAGTAAACACAACGGAATATCAACTTAAAACAGTGCTTCAAGTGCCTTGTGATTTCAGTTTTCGATTCGATTATTGTGCAAAACTTTCCGCAACAAATAAAGAACCGAAACAACAACTAACAGCGGATTACAAAAGCTTCCAAGAAAAGGTAAGTACTGCGAAAATACGACAACAAAAAAAGAAGATGCAAAAAATAGTAATGGAAATAGTGAAAATTGTGTGCAAGCAAATGAATGAATGTGTAATTTTTTAATGCCAAGCTCTGCTCTAAGCTTCCTTTGCTGGAATTTTTGGAAATTGCAAATGTAACATTTTCTAAAGTTATTTTAATAAATAATTTCTGCAAAAAATTAAAAGCACGCAATAATTGTTCAATTCTTCTTGCTTCTTTTATAGCCAAAGTTTTAACCTAAAAAAAAGCATTACTTAAAATGAGATTCTAACTTTTAGTATCTAAAATATTTCGCATTTGTTTTATTTAACCATCAAGTTTTCTCTTATTCAAAATATTATAAATTACTTTAGGTTTAGGGTATTAGGAAAATAAATTTATCTGGGAATATTAAAAGCCTTTTCGAAAAATTACAAATTTTTAGTGTTGAACAACAAATAAGTTTTACGCTTTGATTTCCATCAACAATTTGTAGTTATAAACCGAAAGCAGTGGGGCATATTGTATCTAATACAATATACACACACATTATAGATACAGAGATACGAATTGGATAGTTGTTGTAGTTTTTTCGGTTACGCTTGAGTGATCTTTGTCATTTGCAGTCTCCCATTTCCTTTTTGTATATATGTATGTACATATAGTTGTTGCTACTGCACAGCAACCTAACGAGTAGTCAGTCCAATCGGATTCGGAATCGGAATCGGATCATCTAGCCCAGCCAACAGCAATCGTTAGACAGTCGCCGCACCCTGTTTCATTTGACACTGTGTGAGTGTATGTGTGTGGGGGGAGGAGTGCTTCAAAGCTTAGTTCTAAATAATTTCCCAATTCGAATTTCTGTTGCACCGACTGTGCGGTCGGCTGCTGCAGCGTTTGTTCCCAGCGGCATCGTCACTTCCGCTGCGGTGTCATGGCAACCCTGGCATACGACAGCTACAACACCTGTGCGCTACCACACACACACACACACACAAACACACACACAGTTTATGCAAATCACACAGAAATCTCCAATCTCCATTTGCTTTAACCCACTTCACACACACACACAGGCCACCACACAAATACAAACATAATAATGAATTATATTGCAATTGAGCGCAAAGGAAATCCAACAACTAATCGCACATAAATTTTATTCTTTTTTTCTTTTTTTTTTGTTAACAAATAATGAAGAGAGCAACAATAACAATAAAAAAGCGCTGAGAGTGTCTCTAGCAAGCGCTCTCTTCTGCTGTCTCTCATAAAAAAAAGAGCTTTTTGCTCAGTGCAAAAAATTATGCTCAAATTATAACTGTTGTTCAGCCGGCGATCGAAGCAATTAAAAAAGAGAGCACAAACACACACACACACGCACACACAAGCGCAGAGCATGACTAACACCTTTTTCAAAACTGTTGCTACTGTTTTCTTTTGTTGTTACGGCTGTTGTTGTTGCTGCTGCTGCAGCGGTAACGTAAAAAACAATAACAATCTGGACAGCTGTAAATGAATATAAAATAAAAAGTCACTCGCCCACCCACAACAATATTATTTTTTCACTAAATTGAGAAAAGTTTGAATGACAGAGCGAGACAATTTTCACTCAATCCTTTCTAGTAGCGAGCCGCTTTCAAATATAGTTAAAAAAGTATATGTACATATATAAATTTATCAGTTTTATGATTTACTTATTAAATACTTCCAAGAATTATCCGTAATCCATAAGGAATATTTACATGGGTTTTTATGGGCAAGGGATATTTTTTGGGTAATATTTACAGAGGTATATTTTCAACCGGATAAGGAGGGACATTTGCAGGGAAATTCATGAGCTAAGCCATATTTGCCAGCGTTGCCATATTAGCCATTTTGCCGCCAAAACTAGCTTTTTAATATTAAATTTTTATATTTACCCAATTGAACAACAAAATTTAATATAACAAATAGCAGGAAAACTGGCTTGGTTGAAAATATCGAAACTTCCCTTGATAACAGTTCATTTTCGTTTTTAGTAATTGACTGATATTGATTTTGAACTACTGTATAATGATTCTGACAGTCATTAAAAAGTATTTATTATCTAATAAACTTAATATTTTTTAAGGTTTTTTTTATTGTTCTTAAAGGCTAACGAATGCATTGCAAGCAAAAACTACTCTGATTCTAATCAATTTATTGTAAAGTTCTTTTAAAATTAAATATGAAATATATTATTGTGCCTTTTTACTTTTTATATCTATTTATCTATCTGTAAGAGTTAAGAACAATGCTTACTGTGGGTAGAGGGGAAATTCATAATCAAATCTCGCTATCAATGCTCTTTTGGTGGTCCAAAAAGCAGTTCATATATAATGCAGGGTATATCAGACGCGACTCACATTATGCTTTCCTTGGCTGATTTTCATGTTAAGCCTTTTTCGGCCGAATTCTTAAGTTACTCTTTTTATTTCGTTTATTGTTGTTGCGTTCACTGATTTTTATCACTTGACGTGCGCTGCGCTTTTATCTGAAACTGCTCATCAGGTTGTAAAGAATGTGAGGCACATGCCCAGATACAGATACAACTGCAGATCTGTGTGTGCTATATGCTTAGGGCTGCGAGGCTTCTGGCTTTCGATTGTTAAGCTTTTGTGTTTTTCTGAAATTAACCCTCAAAAATTAACAGTTGCCACATCAATTCGCCAAAAGGAAAAGAAGTTACAACTACTGCAAGCAGAAGAAAACGCTAAGCGGAATTTCAAAAGTGGAACACAAACAAAAAGTCCAAAAGCAGGCAAAAATACAAAAAAAAAGGTCAGTGACCAAAATATGTTTTGCAATTGAGCAAAAAAAAAAACAGCAGCAACAAAAGGCAGCGAATGTAGCAAAAAGCAAAGCAACAAAACAGTGGAAGCAACATTTTTGTACTTAATCAATTTTTCGCTGCCTATTCGCTTTTTTGGAAAAGGAAGTGGGTTAATGGTAGGGATGCAGACTTGATATAGAACGATTTTTATAAAGTTAAAAAATAAAATAACACTATCATTACAAATACATATCAGTATTGCAATTCGATATCGAAAAATGTTTGTCGAATGAAAATGTTATCAATGATAATGACATCCCGATATACTACTATTATCAACATCCCTGGTTAAGGCATTACCTACATCCGTCTGTTGCCTACCTATTTATTTTGTAAGCGCTTCTTAATTCAATTAACGACGCCAGCGTCGCTGCTGCAGCGCAAACAGCTCAATGTCCGCGTCAAGTATTCGCCGCGTAGTGCCACAGGCTAAAAATCGTTTCCTATTTCGCCATACGCAAAGCAAACCGAAAATAGCTAAGCAACCAGAAAGAGAAAGAAAAAGGAAAACGCAAGAGTGAGGACTTAAGTTTGCATACACACACACACACACACATGCAGCAGCAGAAGGCAACATCAGCAAAATAAACACACGAATAAAAATAAGCAGCTACGAAAAATGCAAATGAAATGTAATTGAAAGCGTCGCTGTCGGCGTCGCTGCCGCGGCTACCCTTACTTCTGCTGAGCAGGGGACATTGTCCGTTTATGGAACAGCCCAGTGGCCAGTGCACAGTGGTCATAAATGCGTACGCAGTGCTTTCAATTAGGATGCGCCAACATTTTGGCTTAGTTTCAGTCGCGGCAAATCGCTTGCGGCACACTGTGCGCGCAAAGAGCACATGACAATAAGCAAAAGCTGTGTGTATGTATATTTAATCCTCTCAAAGAGGATTTTTTCAACGAAAGCAGCAGTCGCTGGCCATTTGCACACGACACCAACAATCACACACACACATATGTACATATATATACATATATATGTATGCAGGCAGACAAAACTCAATAAGCAGATGTGTATGTATGTATGGAATACATATATATTTTCCTCATTGCCTACAAGGAGCTCGCGCAGCAGAGGAAAGTCACCTCTAAAGCGCATAGCGCAAATATCCCCAACACAGGCGCACGCACACACACACACATATTCACGCACTCGTACTGAGAGACAGGCACGGACAGTGCGCGATAAGCTTAATTGAGTACGCGACTGTGGCGAAGGTGGCAGCAGCGGCGCAGCGTCGGACGAGCATACACAATTTTATCAAGGGGCCAAACGTCGACATTCACACATACAGCACAGAACACTCACGCACACACACACACACACACACATTACCAAAGCACAGCCACGCCAGGAGAGCAGCAAGGAGAATAACAAAAACAAAAATATGCACACAGCAGCAGCGCTAGCAGCGAAATTCGCCTTGAGCAGAGACGCAACGCAGCGAAACGCATGAAGAGAAAGCAGCGCAGTGCTGAGTGCTTTTCATTTCTGCTGCTGTCGCTGCTGGCTTTGCCGTTTCTTTTGTTTGTTGTTGCTGCCCAGTCGCAAGATCCTCCTCGTGTGGGCCTCATACACTCGCCGTGCGTTCGCTCTGCTCGTATGGGCGGTGCGGGTGGACATGGACATATATACATATGTACATACATACATATTTAAATATACAGACGAGAGCAGCGCACGCAGCTGTTTAATGATTTAGGTAATCATCACTGTGTGTGTGTGTGTGTTTGTGTTTTCCTGAGGATTTCTTTGCTGGAGGCGAGTGTATTTGGGTCAGCTTTTAAAAATACACATTTTCTAATTCTTATGCCCGAAACGCCAGGAAGCAGCACACATACATACATACATACATGCATACATATCAACACACTTATTTTGTTTTGTGTGTGCGTCACTGGTCAATAATAAACTCATAAAATATGTACATATGTGCATATGTACAATATATTTGTCACTTTCCGGCTTGCTCTCTTTACATGCTCTCTTTGGTTTACTCTCGCTCTTGTTATCAAAAAGCTAATCGAACTGAACGCAGCTTTTGCTTCTCGTTAATAGTGGATCGCTTTGGTTCTTCCTAGCCAAAGGCGTTCGCTTCTCTTTCAAATGCAAGCAGCAGAAATTCTTTTCCCATGAGTTTTGCCGCAAAAAACGGACTGCTGCGGTTCCAAGTACAATACTTGGAGTAGCTTTTTATCTGGCATGTCCGTATCATTGGTTTGTATGTACATACATACATATGTATGTATGTGTGTACTTCCTTTGAACGACCCGTTATCAGGCTGTGGTCACTGTGGGCTAAGCAACAAATTCTGCAGGCTGACAAATGTTATTGTGTGGAGCAGTGGGAAAGTACTTAGATATATTAAAATTTTATTAAATTAATAAGTTATAAATATTTGAGTAATAGAACCGATTTTGTCTTCTAATTTAAGAAACTTTCGATAGTGTTATAAATACACCTATCCCTCGCTTTGCGTCGTTTCGTTTTGCGTTTTTTCGAAGTTGCGTCGCTTCTTAATTAGAAGTAATTTTCATTGTCGTTAGATTTTCGATGTTCCGTTGTTTTGGAAGAAACCGTTAAGGCGAAAGGAGTCTTAAAGTGTCCCAGGCAGTAGCTACGAATATAAATTGCTACAAGGAAATGTATTTCACGCTTAAAACAAAAATGTTCAGCAAACATTGGACCAATTTTTTTAAAGAAAGCCGGCCTACGACAACAGACATTAAAGACTCGTCAGAAAGTGATTAATTCTAATTTTATTTTTCATAATTGAGTATGTAATTGAAGAATTTATTTTGTTTTAAATGAATTAGTTTCTTTTTGTTTTTATATATGTATATAATATGAAATAAAATGAAATGTTATTTTGGCTTTATTTTAATGATCACTTTGCTCAATTTTCTTTTTAAAAAGTAGTATTTTTGTAACCCTGGAACCAATCTTCGAACTTTACACGGTTTGCTATAGAAAATCCTAATTCACTTTGCGTCGTTCCACTTTGCGTCGTATTTTTTTGGAACGTATCCCCGACGCAAAGCGAGGGATAGGTGTAGTCTCTTCTCATACAAAATCAATATTCCAACGATCTTTCAGTAATATGTAATTCGCTTGGCTTACTGAACTGTGTCACTGGAATGTTTCCCTTCCACCAGCGATTCCTCCTCCTCCTCCTTCGGCTGTTCACCAAACTAGATGTTAACTTTCCCATTTGTGAACGCATAGCTAAATGCATGACCCGCATTTCCATGTCTAAATTAAGGACACCACCATGAAAAAAGCTCAACCATGAGTGTCTGCTGTTCGAATGTGTGGGCCGAGGCGTGAAGTGGGCACAAAAAACACATGCATAGATCAATAATGCTGACAGGCCACATGGCAAAGAGGCAGAGGAAAAGACAAAAAGCAAGCGTCCGAACCATCCAATTGTGAATGAAAGAAGCGCCCTTCTTTAGTCCCCATACATATGTGTGTGTGTGTGTCTAAAACATTTTTTATGGTTGACAAAATGTCAGCGAAACTTTAGCCCATAGACAGACACACGAGTAGACGCAGAGACGCGTATTTTGTAATCGGCATGGCCAGTAAGGCCCGCTTACAATCCCCAAAGTTGGCTGTTCGCCATCGCGTGTGTTGGCCAACAAATAACAAATCAGTCAATAGCTCAACTTCGGTCTCTCTCACAGATCCAGTTGTCGATCGTTTGAGTGAGCTCACTGAAGCGACAGTCGTGGTAACGAGTTATTTTTTTAGCTTTTTTTTTGTTTTTTTTTTTTGTTATTTACAACATTCCACATGTGTCCCGCCCTTTTCAGGTAGTACCCTTTGGGCCTTAACTAATGCCTAAGGGCCGCCTGAGCTCAGTTCCTATGGAGCATAAAAGTTTTCAGCAGATTTAATGGTATTTCAACTCCTCCGCAAAAGTTTTTTTTATGAAGAACAAGCAGTCTAAAGTTGCCTAAAGCATCAATAAAAAGTTTAACAAGAAATTTATTAAGAATAAGTTAAAGATATTGTTAGTAGTAGTAGTAGTAGCATCAATTGGGAGAAAGCTTACGTTTAGCTATGACTAACATAGATATTTGATAAATAGACTTTAAACGTATTACAATTATAGTGAGTTTGAAAAACCTCAAGTTGTTATAGCAAAATACACCCCCTTGGTGGAAAATGTGCAGTTTGTAATGAAATGCTTTAAAAGTTTCAGCTGTCAGCTTGAAAAATATTACCAAAACTCATGTAAACTGTATAAAATGAAACTTAGTTAAATTCCATAATGAAATTCTGAATTATTTGTATTGCAAAAAGAGTAATACTTAAACTAAAGCAAAATAAAATAGTCAGGCCTGTTCCCATTTTCGAATTCGTTTAATCGGTTTACTTTTTGAAAGAAAGGACGTTCCAAATTTAAATTCACCGTTTTCGATTAGTTTCATATTTGGTCCATTTCGAAATAGATTAGCTTCGCGTGTAAGTACAATAAACAATTTCTTTTCTCGAAAACGATACATCGAATTTAGGAACCCCATTTTATTCAAAACTTAAATCCATTCAACGAATTCGAAAATGGGAACAGGCCTGAGTATATATTAGCAGTTTAGAACATTAATAAACCAATTAGTATTATAAGTATTTGTATTAGAATTTAGTATCTGTGTTTAGCTTACAATACCATTGAGCATATTAAACACTCTTTTCATAGTAAATGGTTAAACCCAAATGTGTGTTTGTGTTTCTACGATAATTTATAGCCACAATCGATGTCATTTCAATCGACCACAAAATTCCTTGACGCATTGCTCAATATGCATAGCTTTTCGCCCACTGTGCCACAGTGGCGACAACAGTGCGTGGTGTGTGTTGTGTCTATTATTAAATTTCTCTATGCATCAATACGAATGCTCAATGCACGCACACATCCTCACAAACAGACATATGTATGTATTTACACACATAGAGGTATGTAATATTAGTATGTGTTTGTGCCCACGCACACCACTGTAGTTCGGTTAGATTTCATTGTCAGTCTCTGAAGCTTTTAATGCGAGCTTAGGACTTGTGTATGTACTCAGGCAGACACACATACATATTTACATGAATGTATGTATGTATGTACATATGTTTTGGCATTGGGTGCTGCCCACTTTTGTTTTACTTATGGCTACTGCTTCTTCTTCCACTCATTGCCTGCTTACGTGGACGTTGAGCGACCTTTTCGCTTTACAAACGGGCGCTCTCATTAGAGCCGAGCTTTCAGTGCTTGAAAAAGCTCTGGGTGCCTACGTGCAAAGGAATTCTGTACACTTGCTCACGAAACTGAACGAGAAAGAGGTAGAAGCAAATGCCGAAACAGCAGCAGCAGCAGCAACAACAACAACAACGGGACTTAATGACGAACGTTGTTTGTTAGAAAACGAAACGAAGACGAGAAAAATATTAGTTTTTTATACTTAAGCTTTATGTGTGTGGTTGTGTGTGTGTAGAGAAGGCAAACAAATTGTCGCTGGAGGAGCGCTGGGCGGAGGAAGCATTAGAAAATCATAGCGCAATAGAGGAACCCAGCGATAGATACAGTTGGCAACAACAACAGCACCGAGGCCAAGACGCGATCGTTGGGGGAAGGGGGGGGGGGGCAACTGGGGAGTTGATTATGGTTGGCAGTAGGGTGGGGGGAACTAGCGGCACATGTGCTTGGTGCCAACCTGCGATACCTGTTCCGCGTGACGGCAGCAGCAGCAGCAGCGTTAGCAGCAGCAGAACCCTGCCAGTTAGTCAGTTGCCGCAGTCATCAACAGTTGGCTGCCACACACACAAACTCACACACACACACACACACACACACACATGCTTACATGGACATGGACATGTTCGTCTAACACTCATTCATTCGTTGTTGTTGTTGTTGTTGTTGTTGTTTACAAAGCAAACAGCGTTCGCTGTAGGAAATCAAGCAGTTGCTCTCCCCGCACCTCTCTCGCGTAGTCTCACACACACACACACACACACAGACACGCATAGCGAGAGCGAGGCAAGCTCCATGACGGCGGACGAGCGACGGACCTAAGCACAGGCTGGGCCACGACGACAACATTGATCGGCTTTTGATTGTGGGGGCGCATGTGGTGTCTGTGTGCGTGTCTGTGTGTGTGGGCCATGTGTGGACAAAACTGTCACGCACAGCACAGCAGCCCCCACAGCAAACAACAACAACAACAACGAGTCGAAGCTAGAGCATCAACCTACTTTTGGGCTTACGATATTGAGTAACAATTGGCAAGCGCTCACAACATCGTAATGTAAGAAGAAGAAGCAGACAGACAGACAGACTAAAAGCAGAAGACTTGAATATGACAAAATGCAACATTAATGAATAAGGAAAAGAAGCAATTTCATTCGAATAAAGCCAACAACATTTCGTTATATTTCCTCAACATTTATTTAATAATTTAATTAAAATTTCACTTTAATAAAAACAATAATTATATTATAACTTCATTTGCCTGTGAAAAGCACCAACAGGCCAAAGAAAAACACCCCTTTTAGCACCATGCTCAGTGTGGCAAAAATACAGGGTATTCACTGTGGACAGCAGCGCCAGGCTGAGCGAGCTCCAACGGGCAGTTCCCCTCTGCTCAAGAGGAAGTCGGCGAGCATAGATAGAGTGCTTACATTTACATAGACAGCAATGGGGATACACACACACACACACACGTAATAGAGCAGCAACTAAGTAGAACAACAATAATAATAACAACCGCAGCAGCAGCAGCAGCAGTAGAAAAAATAGTAACAATGGGCATCAGCAGCACTCACTGTGATCGTACATAGCAAAGCTCCACCATAAAAACAACAACAACCAACTGAAAAGTAGAAAAAATTAAACAGACTGCAAAAAAAAATAACCAACCGACAACACGCAATAGGGCAAGGCAAACAACAACAGCGACTGCGACGCCGGCTGCGCAGCCGGCAGCGAGCTGAGCTGAGCCAGCAACAGGAATTTACGATTCAGTGGATACGTTGTTGTTGTTGCCGCTGCTGCTGCTGCTGCTGCTGTATTCACCTGGGTTGGGGCGCTGTGTGTGTGTGTGTATGTACTAGCTCTATGCATGGATCTTTGCCTAGGTGCGCCTGTGTGTGTGTGTGTGTGTGTGCGAGCCTATTAGGCGCAGCAGTCGCTTCCGTTGAAAGAGCACTGGGAAAGGGTAGGTGTGGGGGGTACCGTTACGCCTAATGTCTATAATAGGTAGCGGAAAAAAGAATAACGAACGTGTGTGTAGGATAAGAGAACAACTATTACAACAACAACAACAGCAACACTGAACAGAAACAGTAGTTATGAAGCTTTCAATATGACGAGTACTCAGCTCAAACGAAATCCAATTGCGCAGCGCTTATAGGATTCCAATTAGAAAATTCGTCATTCGCCGTCGCCTGTTTCACTTGTAGAATTTACAGTTGCTTACGTAATCCCTCCAACACTTGCGCACAAGTCAACAACAGCGGCAGCAGCAGCAGCGCCTACACACAAACGCTCCTGCGCACACACACATGCACGATAGCAGCGCAGCGGCAGCGACAGACAATTTAAGTTTTTGTAGCGAGGCCTGCGTCTGCGTCGCTGGCTCAAGTTTCCACATGTTTTTCCAATTGCCGCAAAAGCCAAACCGAACCACACACTCACACACACACACACACACACACACACTTGAAGTCAGATGGAAAAACCAAAGGCAACGGCTGTGGCCCAACCCCAGACCCCAGCCCCAGAGCAGCCCAACCCAACTGCCGCCTATTGCCCTTACAATTACAACAACATCGCCAGCAATAACAACAATGAGCAGAGAGACAATCAGCGGCTGCTGCGACTGTGGCGGCGACGGCAACGACTGTGGCTATGACTGTGGCGCGCACCCAAAGTTGTGTTTCTAGCTTTTTCTTTTTCCATCGTGTTTTTCTTTTTAACCCCGTTTCGTCAACGTTGTTGGCACGTCCGTGCGTCCCTCGCCGTTGCTCCCCTCGCCGGCCCATCGCATGCAAGGGAAATTAAAAATTCAAAAAGTCAAAGGCGCAAGCAGCGAACCGACGACGAAGTCGACGTCGACGCAAAAGACTGTGTGAGCCAGTGCTGCCAGATTTTGAGCGCCAAAATAAGCTAGATGTGCATTAACAAACGACCAAAAACAACTAAAACTAAATTATAAACGCGTAAAATTTAAATTTTTTTATTTAAAGTGATATTGGAAGTAAATAATGAGCTTTATTATACACATAACTTCTTTTTGCAATATTTTGAATATTATTTTTCATTAAATTTAAATGTTTTATGTGTAATATCAACTGTAAATAATGCAAGCGAAACATACATATCTGAAACACAGTAATATCTCCTTAAAGAGCAATGTAGATTTGCATTAAAATTTGGTAAATTTATGGCTTTAATCTTATTGATACATTTAAATATGCTAGATCTAGCGCTAAATAAGCTAAACTAGCAACACTGAGTAAGAGCAACAAAAGTCTCCACGACACGACACCAGTTGTAGACAGCGAGAGCACAAGCAAGTGGAGACTTGGGGATCCAAGCAGCAGCAGCAGCAACAATACCACCACCACGATTCGTTCCTTTTGTGAGAGCGTAACGTTAACTACGGCGCGACGCTGGCAGCGCAGTCGCAGCGCGCCAACGACTGCGGCCGACGGATGTAGGATTGCTGCCCATGACTCTGTGTGTGTGTGTGTGTTTATATGTATATGCGTGTAGAAGCTAATAAGCGGGCAAGCAGAAGAAGCAGAAACGGCAGCAGCAGCAGCAGAGGCCTCGGCCGTCGCTTGGCTGTCGTTTAGGAGCCGAGGATCGCTCAGTCAGTGTATTGGTGTCAAACGAGACGGACGAATTTGGCGCTAGAGAGGTTTCATTGCGTTTCACTCGTTCGGTCGGTCGGTAGACTCTCCTCTCTATCTTTCTCTCCCGTACTCAATTGTGAAAATTTCCATTTGGAAATTAAGCAACAACAACAAAATCAAGCAAAGTTAAAATTAAACAAAACGTGCAAAAAGAAATCCACAGTTAACCAAAAGGAAATTCCGCAGGAAATAGAAAGAAAAAGGTGCATAAGAAATATGCTTGATTTATGTGTAAAGCAACAAGTAAAAAACAGCAACAATTGTGAAATATGTGGCGATTGTTGCAAGTGTGAAAATTATATTTTGCCAACGCCGACAGCCGCCCATTGATTCCGTTTCAAAAGTCTACGTCGCCTGCCAAAGTCTATAGAAGTGTGTTTGTGCCTTGTGTGATTGTGTGGGCTCGTGTGTGTGAGTGTGTGTGTTGAAAGGGGGTGTAAAAATAAGCGTATGTAAAGTGATCTCCACAGGCCCTCCTTCCACCCCTACACGACGATTGCTTATCATGTGCCCTATGCGTGTGACTCTCCCTCTGAGTGTGTGTGTGTGTGTGTATTGTTTGGCTGTGTATGTGTGCTCGTGCGTGCGTGTCGGGGCTGCGCAGTCGGCTTCCTGCGCGAGGACTTTGACTTGCTCACTTCATTCGTTTCTGTTTCTGTTTCTGTTTCTCTGCCTCTGCTTGTTCATTCGCTCATGAGGCCTGCTCAAGTGAGGACGTGTCAGCGGTAACGCTTCGTTAAGAAACAAAACTAAAGAGGAGAAACAAAAGTTAAACACTATTGTGAATAAAGTAAGAAATTTGTTACTAAAGTGACACAGTTATGTTTGAACAAAAACAAAATGTGTATGCGCATCAGTGAGAGCACAAACAAATACTGTTCTGTTCATTAATGCCACTGCGCTAGATCGGCAAATCGAATTTTTTCTACTGCTGCAAAAGCTGCAGCGGAACTTTGAAAGCTCTCTGAGCAACTGTGTGTGTGTGTGTGTGAGTGTGGAAATACGTGCATAAGCGGCAAGTGCTCAACTGTGGCTCTTTCTCTCCAAATCTCTCTGTGTTGTGCTCTCCCACACGTCTCTCTCATTCTCTCATTCAATTAATTTGAACAAGTGCACTGCGAAACAATAACATTTACTACGAAAATCGCAACAACAACAACAGCAAAAAAGAACACGGCGAAAAGCATAAACAAAACGCAGCGAAAAACAGAAGTGTGCCTGTGTGTGTGTGTAATAATTTGACAGCGAGTGAAATTGTAAAATGAATGATTTTCAATTAAGTGTACAGAGCAGAAGAAGACGGCGAAGAGGAAGACGGCGCATGCGATAAGATAAGAAAAACGCAAATATTAACAAGTGCGGGGGGAAAGGAGAAGCACTTGTCTGTGTGTGTATATCTGCCCCTCGCTGTCTGTATGTATAATACATATGCGTGTGTGTGTGTGTGTGTGTGTGCATGCTAAGGAGTTTGGACCAAAGCAAAGAAGACTGAAAGAAGAAAATACAAATGTGATAAGTGCTATGAACAATATTTATTAATGTATGTGTGTGTGTGTGTGTTAGTTTAAATTCCATGGATATGGATATTACGAAGCCGAAGCAGTCGTAGCGAACGTTTTGCGCTTAACTTTTTTCTCGCTACTTCACTTTAATGAGTTTTTGTTGCTGTGTAAACTTTTGCTCGATTCTCCTTTACACGATTTACGTGCCTGTTTCTAGCGTCACTGTGGTAGTAGTAGAATGTGTGTATGAATGTGTGTGTGTGTGTGCACGTATCTTTTTTTTGTGTGTTTGCTTTGATTTCGTTTCTCTAAGCTTCCACACCCTTTGGCAAGTTTTCAAGTCAACGTCGCACATGCACACACACACACACACACGCACGCACGCGCACTACATACATACATACATACATACATACAACTGTTGCGTCCCACATATAGCAGGGCGAACAAATGAACCAATGCCAGGCGCATTGTTGAATTGTTAACTGCAGCACTGCAATTGCCACATCCTTTGGCAACAGTGTCTCTTTTGAAAAAAAGCTGGATAAAACTAGAAAATTATATATCTAAGTAGATAGTAAAAATAGTTAATATTATTATTATTATACTATATACATATGCCAACACATTTTACCACATTCATGATTTGATAAATTAAAAGCTATATTAGTTTAAAATTTTTTCTATTAATGATTGAAAAATACATATATTATTTATACAGAAAGTATATAGATTTGTAGGAAGATCTCTTTGGGTACATTACAAAATTATGGATAAGGTACATACTATATTTGATACAGAAAAGCATACATAGTGGGAAATAGACAGATCAATTGTTTTTAAGCACTTCACAACTAAACTAATGCGCTGTTAATATACAGTGCGTTTCATAATCATAAGACACTTTAGAATTTGTTAAAATAAAATTAATAGAATTCATGCAAAACCGATTGATAGAGGTTCTCAAAAATCGAGGATAATATACTACATATAACTATATAAAAATTCAATAAAAATGTTTCATTAAACGGTTCTTGTTTAAAGAATGGGTGTCTTATGATAATGAAACACTAAAAAGTCGCATCATTGAGTTCTAAATTCTAAAGGTGAATTCAAATCTCAGATGTATACGCATTGTTTTTGTAAAAAAATTTCAGCTTTAGAAAGTTTTAATCACCAGATATAAGATATATATAAGTGTCTTATAATTATGAAATGCACTGTAGTATAGTCAGGCTTGTTCTCGAATTCGTGCAATCGATTTACGTTTTGAAAAAATGGGGTTCCTAAATTCAATGTATCGTTTTCGAGAAATGAAATTGTTTATTGTACTTACACACGAAGCTAATCTATATCGAAATGGACCAAATATGAAGCTAATCGAAAACGATAAATTGAAATTTGGAACGTCCTTTCTTTCAACAAGTAAATCGATTGAACGAATTCGTAAATGGGAATAGGCCCGAGTATATAATAGTATTCGCAGATATTATCACTCAGGTCCCCAATTCGAAACATAATGTGGAAAAATTAGATTTGGCCACCAGCTTACAAGCTGATTTTATTTCTAAGGTATCTATGTAGTATATTACCCTATTATTCCCGCTTACCGATAGTTCACAATCTATGAACAACATTACATTATTATTTTGTATTTTTGTATTTCGTTTTTTTCGTTTCCATTTTTTGAAATTGTTTTAATGTAAGATTGTAATTTGTTATTTTCTTGTAATTATTGTGTTTAGTGCCCTGAAGACGATCTGCCGTGGAGCGATCGAAATATATCGGCAAAATTAAAAAAACCCAGTTTTTTATTTTAATGCTGTAAGATGAACCTCGAGCTAGCCAAAATCCCCCAATTAAATATGGAAAGGTCAACAAATACAGAACTATCTAAAGTAAAATATTTAAAAAATGAATCGCGCCGTTTGCTGCCTTAGTTCACGCACGATTTGCTGGTGCTGCTGGGTCGTTGAGTCAAAGAGGCAACCAGAGCTACACACACACACACACACACACACTTACACACAGTGATGCTCGCTTCGATCAGTGCGTGTTTTCGTATGTGTGTGTGTGTGTGTGTGTGTGTGTGAGTGTGTGCTGCCTTTGTTGTTATTATTATTGTTGTAATTCTGCCCATTTGAAACACATTTGAAATTTCCATTTAGATTTCCTCATTTAGTTCGCTGTTGTTTCTGTAGTCGTTGTTGTTGTTGTTGTTGCTTTCCTGTCTCTGGGCTGTGCCTGCATAATGCTCGGACCTTTGCCGTCGGTTTGACCTGGCGGGTCGTCAGTTAAATTAAATTTTGTTTGCATTTAATTTATGACGAGTAAGCGAGTGATGAGCGATGATGGCAGCTCATTTTGAGGTCTGCCCCCCCCATATGAGTTGGCAATCCTTTTGTTGTGAAATGTATTTGCATACACTGCACGAAAATGTTTAATCTAACCCAGATTCCTTCTCTTTATTTACTTTTAGCCTTGGTTTGATATTATTGTCATAATGTTGTGTCGAGCACAATAAACACAACAAGAAGGATTCAAGGAGTCGTTATTTTGATCTAATATAATAACTTGCATGCAATTAGCACGGACCACGGATCCCATATTCCGTACGCAATTCCCAAAATAGTTTTGATTAAGAATCACCACCAACACGGCTTCCAAATGAAGATGGCATCTCAACGGTTTTGTTTGCGCTGGAATAATCATCAGAGCAATTTATTGTCAGTCTTCGACCAGCTCCTGCACGCTGAGACCTTCACAGATGTGACGCTGGCCGTCGAAGGGCAATACCTGAAGGCACACAAGGTACAAGGATACAGGCTGTGGTCTATCTAAGCTTTGCATTGTACTAACTCCATTTGTTTTATCTTCAGATGGTACTATCGGCATGCAGTCCATACTTCAATGCATTATTTGTCAATCATCCGGAAAAGCATCCGATTGTTATACTGAAGGATGTGCCCTACTCCGATATGAAATCCCTGCTGGACTTTATGTATCGCGGCGAAGTGTCCGTGGATCAGGAACGCCTCACCGCCTTTCTGCGCGTGGCGGAGAGTCTTCGCATCAAAGGCTTGACCGAGGTCAACGATGATAAGCCCACGACAGCGGAAAGTGCTCCGGCGCCGCCACAACTTCAACGTATACAGCCGTATCTGGTGCCGCAGCAGCAGCGCAAACAACAGCAGCAGAGTGTGCTGGCTGCCAATGCAGCGGCTGCATTACAGGCGGCTGCCTCACAGCCCTCGCTGCTCAGTTCCGCCCTAATGCCCAAACGGAAGAGGGGCAGACCCCGCAAGCTATCCGGCAGTTCCAATGGAACTGGCAACGATTTCGATGAATACGAACGGGAGGGTGCGCTAAATGTAAGTGATTGGGAGTGAAAAAAATGATAGATCAATGCGTGACTTACACTATATTTCCATACAGGACTCGGATATGGGTAATGGCAAACTGGGCAATGAATCATATTCCGGCAACGACGATGGCTCCGATGACAATCAACACGAATCCGCCCACCATGATGACCTGAATGTAAGTTTTTCTCCCCATTTCAACCGATTTCCCTTTAATTAATCGATCCGATTCTTCTTCATTTTGCAGGAAAGCCGCGACTCTCTGCCCTCGAAGAGATCAAAGGGTGGAAAAGACCAGCGCATGATGCAGCAAGACGACAACAGCACTTCCGGTGAGTCCTTCCATTCCAACTAAACGACAGTTGCACTCTTTCATTTGACTCCTGAGAACATGCTGCAGAACTTTCGATATAAAAACATAGACTATCGATATATATCGCTGGGAACAAGTACAGATAGAGCTTTGGTCATATTGCATATAATCGATAGTTTTACACTGCGCACTGCAGAGTTATCGATAGTTTTGCAGCATACTATCACACATTAATCATCACATCGATATTTTATCTGTTTGTCTAAACAAAAACTAAGTTAATCTAGCAAAACTAAATACAGTATACAGCACAACAATTTCCTTGAGGACAAATCAAGGGAAAACTGCACAAAAACTACAAGTAATCGTTATACATAAATACATATATCGATTCTATCGATACATTTTCGAAAGCATTTCGAAAACCAAAACTCATCTGCAAACATATTTCGAATTGAGTGAAAGAAAATCGGAAAAGCTAAAAGGGATTTACGCATTTCATAGACAAAGCAAAAAGAGGAAAACGCGTCGTGAGTGAAATACAAATACAAGTTGTGAAAATGAAAGAAAATTGATAAAGAAAAAAAGAAAACCAAGTGAGTTCTCGCGCGGCATTTGGCATTTTTGTTTAGTTTTTCTTGAATCGAGTCGAGTTGAGCGCCAGGTGAGTGTCTCTGCAATGAACCAGAAGGAAAATGCCAAAGAAATGCAAAATCCACAAATGCTAAAAATAGAAAATTCAGTTTGAGTAAAGTTGATAATCGGGTTGAGCTCACAGGGATTTATATGGCCGACGCTTCAAAAAATATTATATATTTACATATATAAAATTCAAATTTAATTTTCATTTAATTGCAACGAAAACCGCGAAAAATCTCAGCTTCAAATTCAATGGAAAACTAAAATGAAAATGTAAATGAAAATAACCAAAATGCTGCTCTCTCCACTTTTCGAACTACGAAACGCGTACAGAAAACAAACACTAAAGAAAATGGCTTGATAATCCCTATAGCTTTTCCGATCCGATTTGAAACTATATCTATATATATATATTTGATCATTTGTGTTTTTGCCTTTCTCTTGCATTCCATACACACACACACACACACACACACACACACCCACACACACACACACACTTGAGGTTTAATTTCGTAATTAACTTCTTGCATTTGTTTCTTGTAGATGGCAATGACAGCGATGGCGATGCCATGGATACCTCGTACATGGAACCCCAGCTAATGCTCGATGAGTACGATGAGCCCGTGGAATTTAAATACAATCCGCTCACGGAGGATCAGCCACAGACCACAAACGATCAGCATATGAATGAGCAGCAGGCACGTCAGCAGGCGTACCTGATCGCGGCACAACGGAAGCATCAGGTGGATGTGGCAGGTGGAGCAACGTCCAAGCTGAATATAATTGGCGTGGCGAGTGGAGCAGCTGCTACGGCTGCTGGTGGGGGCAAATCCATGGTTACCATACCGAAACTGACGCCCATTGGGAAAGTTAATGCCTCATCCACGCCGCTAGTGTCGCCTGCCTCATCGTCATCCTCCAGGCCGCGTGCTCCGAAACGGCCCAAGCTGAAGCAGCAGAATGGCGATGTGAATCGCCAAGACTATCTGGACTTGTACACTAACAGCGGCGACGGCTTTAAACTCAAATCGGATCTGCTCGGCGGAAGTACACCGAATCTGAGTAGCAGCGGGGGAGTGGGAGTCGGTGGTGGAGCTGTGCTTACGCCTGCTGTGAAAACCAAACTAAATCTCAGCAGCAATGTGGGCGAGGGCGAGGCGGAGGGCTCGGTGCGTGACTATTGTACCAAAGAGGGCGAGCACACGTACAGGTGTAAGGTGTGCTCCCGTGTCTATACGCATATCAGTAATTTCTGCCGGCACTATGTGACCTCGCACAAGCGCAACGTCAAGGTCTATCCGTGTCCGTTCTGCTTCAAGGAGTTCACGCGCAAGGACAACATGACGGCGCACGTGAAGATCATACACAAAATAGAGAATCCCTCAACCGCACTGGCCAGCGTCGCAGCAGCCACATTGGCAAATCAGTCGCTGGGCGGTGGTGCAGCGGCATCATCGTCGGCGGCCACCACGCCCACGCCGCCCGATTTGAATGCACAGAATTCGAATCAATCGCTGCCAGCGACTAGCAATGCTCTGTCCACCTCATCCTCGTCGTCCACATCCTCGTCCAGCGGTTCACTGGGGCCACTGGCCACAGCCGCTGCCGCCGCCGCCGCAGCAGCTGCAGCGGCGCAGTAGAGTAGAAAATCTCAAAGAAATCTCTCTCGCTTCGCTACATCAAATATTCCAATACGAGGAGGCAAAGCAACTGGGACACAGAGAGAACCGAAGGCAGGGGGATGTTTTTTATTAGGCTATACGTTAAGGGGGCTGGGTCAGGGCAGTTAACATTTCATAGAGAACATTTGTTACTTTTTTATGTGGTTCTTAGTTGAGTGTTTGGCTAATTAAACTCTCTCTCTTCGCAAGGACATTCGTCAGTTTTCTGATTCCGTTCATTTTTTTGTAAATTACAGAAAGCAAATTACAATGTTGTGCAATTATATTCGTTGTCGAGTTCGGTCTTCGAATTTCTTGTAGTCTTTAAACAACAACAAAACAGAAAAAAGGGAAAAGCAAGTTCTATAGTTAGTTTAAGCTAATTGATAAATGTGTATGTCGATCGTTGAGTCGATAGATTCGGGGGGACAAGAGTAAATAATGATTTTATTTGTATGCAGACACCGCAGCGGCCTTATAAAGAATGCAACAGTAACAATCGATAGTGTCGTAAGTTGACTAGTAATATGTTTAATATATCTATCTATTATGTATCGATAACGATAACGATAACGATTATTTTTCGTCTCTTTTGGTATGCGTAGCTATTAGTACTATTAATTAATTTATATATATACACGCATTATATATCATCTATCTATCTTTATGTTATAGCCTAAGCACTATGACTATCATATTGTTTGTAATTTTAAACTAATCGTAATCATTATCTATATCAAATATCGTGTGAATCGTGCGAGTCGGTGGGCAGAGCGCAGATCTACCTTGTTGCCTTCAAATGAAGCTAGTTAAAAAAAAAACACAAACAAAAAACAGAGAGAGGAAAACGCGAAACTGAATCACGATGACGATATGGATTTGGATTTGGTTTCGTTTTCATTTCGATAATATACGATTTAAATTCCGGTTCGTGCGAGACATTGCAAATGTTTCGTGCGAATTGTGTTATATTTTTATACTATACATTACGCCTAATTCTAATATTTACAACATAATACAACTAACTTAGTCTAAACACCAATAACAAGATAAAAACAACAACAACAACAACTATGCAAGCAAAGGCAAAGGCAAAAAGAGAATCATAATATACGAATTAAAATCTATGTTGTATATCGGAGGCTTAAATTATCGCCAAAGAAAATGAAGCAAAAAACTAAAAGTAAAGAAAAAAAAACAAAAAAACAAAATGTAAAAGATAATACAAAAAATAATATGTAAAATCAATAAAACGCAGCAAAAACCAGCAAAAAATAAGCAATTAAAATATGTACGATCTCTAAAAAAACAAACAAAACTAAAAACTCTATAGACCCATTGTGCTTGTTAAGTACAGGGTCTACAAATTGAATTTGTTGCAAATCAGAAAAAGTTCAATACACAATCAAAACACAGCGCTAATTTCCGCAATTAAAAAGAGCATAAAAATCTGTGTAATAATTTAATTAATTTACATTATAAATAAAAAAAAACAAATAATTTATTAAATGTAATTTGTTTTTAATTCTTTATTTAGTGTTAGCTAGTGCAATTTATAAACTTAAGCAATTCCCAAAAGAAAATCAAAATCAAAATAAAAACTCTGTACTCCAGCGACAAATTCGATAAGGATAACACTTTCACACACACATAACTGTTTACTATATATATTTGTACAACTATTTACATTTTGATTATTTAAAACGCAAAACCCGTAATTTAGAGCAAAATTCCCTAGATATTTTTCACGCTTGTCCATCTCGAAAGAAAAAGTTACATTTATCTTATACATAAATAACACTTCCATTATAAATTATACATAATATAATTAAACAGTCATGCTTTTGATGCCCAAAGAAGAAACAGAAAACAGACAATATGTAATAATAACAATAATGATAACGATAACGATAATAATAATATTAAACAGAACTTTGTTGCACAGTTTAACAGTTCAATCTTCCCCATCTAAGTGAGAGCAACTAAATATAGCATACATACTATATTATATATTTATATGTACATGTATTTCCAAAAGGATTCAACAACTAAATTAATTTACGAAATGTTTTGTAAAAATTCTAAACAAAAACAAAAACAAAAACAAATTCAATAATCTAATAGTAAATCCATGCAATATTATTCAATAAAAATAAACAAAATAAATTAATAACAATTATTGTTATACCAATACATGCTCGTTTACTTACTACATTATTACGATGGTTTTGGGTGGAGAACGGTATAAGGATAATAATCAGGTGTGTTCCCATTTTCGAATTCGTTCAATCAATTTACGTTTTGAAAAAAATGGGGTTCCTAAATTCGATGTATCGTTTTCGAGAAATGAAATTGTTTATTGTACTTACACACGAAGCTAATCTATTTCGAAATGGACCAAATTTGAAGCTAATCGAAAACGATGAATTGAAATTTGGAACGTCCTTTCTTTCAAAAGTAAATCGATAGAACGAATTCGTAAATGGGAACAAGACCGAATATTCCGCATGTTGAATTCGGTATGCTCTTTATACATCCTTTTGGTAAAGATCTATTTAACATGTAATCAAATTACGGATATACTGAAAATATACTTGAAGGCTTAGAAAATAAACCTCGAAAGGCTACAGGCGGGCGCAACCGACAGACAGCAGCAGCATATACATATACATTTAACAATATGTTTTTATTTAGTTCATTTTTAACAGTGTAATTCAGCACAGTTGTAAAAGGCTTTTATTGGAAATGTATACGACCTCTAAGCAAATCAATTTCCAGCCTAAAATCCTATTAATAAATAAATACAACGACTAATATAAGAGAAGACTTAACCACAATATTACTTTATTCTTTCTCTTACAGCAGCAACACAGGCAACTTCAGAGTTATCGCAGCGACTATTTGGATCCTCCACATTGATACCACAAACAGTGACAGCGACAGTGACAGCAGCTGCAGCGACAACAGCAACGGCAACAGCAGCAACAGTTGCTGTCGATGAAAATGCACAGACAGCAACATCACTGCAACTGCCGACAATACTGGGCCTTAAAATACGAGCAATAAATCCTAGCAATCAGTCGACAACAGCAGCAGCAGCAGCAGGGACAGCACAGAAGCAACACAGCAACAGTAACAGCAACTCATTGCTGAAGCAGCAACTGCGCAGCGCTGCCAAGGATCCAGAGACGGTGGCCATACCGCTGCCAGTGGATGAGCATCAGAAGGAGAGCAACTGCAGCGCCTTGCAATCCCTGGCCAATGCAGCTGAGCGACAGTCCCAGCAGGCGCACAACAGCAACAGCAGCAGCAACAACAACAGCAGCAATGCCAGCCTTCACCAACAGCTGCTGCTGCATATGGCTGCCAGTGCCAAGGGTGACTATTATCAGCAACAGATGCCGGGACAGACATCATCACCGGAGGCAACATATCAGGACGAGGACATGGAACTGTTTAGCTTAGCTGAGCCGCAGGAGAAATGCGATGAGCCGGATCCGGAGCTCTTAACGCTGGACGATGAAAATGCCGGATTGCCGCCGTATGATGAAACAGAAACCGCGACCGCAGGTACGGCAACGGCAGGCAATGATCGGCAACCTGCCAGCAGCACGAGAAGTACACCCACCAATTCCACACCCACGACCAGAAGCAGCTCGACAACGAAACGTCCCATACAGCGGCGACGTGTACGGCGTAAGGCACAATCGACGCTGGACGATCAGGCGGAGCATTTGACCGAGATGTCGGTGCGTGGCTTGGATCTGTTTCGCTATGCCAGCGTGGTGGAGGGCGTCTATCGTTGCACCGAATGCGCAAAGGATAACATGCAGAAGACCTTCAAGAACAAGTACAGTTTCCAGCGTCATGCGTTTCTCTACCATGAGGGCAAGCATCGCAAGGTGTTCCCGTGTCCCGTTTGCTCCAAGGAATTCTCAAGGCCCGACAAAATGAAGAATCATCTGAAGATGACCCACGAAGGCTGCACGCCCACCAAGGATGCATATAGTTCACTTAAGTTTCTCATCTCATCGGTAACATCTGGCGACATACACACAACGTTCTATCAGCAGCAGCAGCAACAGTTGGAGCAGCAGCAGCAGTTGGAGCAGCAACAACAGCAGGAGCAATACCAGCGACAGCTGGAGGAGCAGCAGCAACAGCAGCGCTTGTCCTTTGACAACCAGGACAATGCTCTGCTCCTGCCGGATGTGAAACAGGAGCAGCCAACAGAGACCGAGCAGGAGCGGGAGGAGCGACTGAGGAGTGGCTCTGCTGCTGCGGCGGCCATGTTGAGTCTGCAGAATGACGTCATCATCAAAAATGAGATACAGATATCGCCGTCGCCATCCCCATCGCCGCCAACAATGTGTGCGATTCCGCTGGCAAATGCCGCACAGGCGGCAACGTAAAAGACTTACAAGTGGACCTAGGAGTAGGACAAGGAGTGGAGCACAAAGCATTAACTACAATTAAGAGTGCCTTAATCAACTGTAACTGTAACTGTAACACAAAAGCAATAGCATAGTACGAAAGAGAGCTAAAGCATAAGCAATAATAATTACTTTAAACCAGTTTCCGTCCATAGTTACTAAGTTACTAATTAACTATAGTAAATTAACTACAAACGAGTTGCAACTGATACAACTAGTAGCGAAATTAGACTAAGAGCCCACTGCCTGCAAAACAGTTGAAAAACGTATTAGCGTTAATTAATTATGAATGAATTATGATTAGTTTAGTTAGTTAGTTGTAATTGAAGCTAATCATAGGCACAGTGCATGCCTGCCCCAAGACCTGAGTGAGAGACTGTACAAATTCGACCAGTTTTATTTTAATTTTTGTTTGATAACTCAAAATTAGCTAATTAGTTCATTATAACGAGCATGCACTGTGGTCAACTAGAGATTTGCTGTACCCGTCCAGTTAAGTACTCGCTACTCTCTACTCGTTACTTTATCACTACTTTCTCTACAGATGCAAAACAGTTTTACTTTGTGATTTTTTATAAAAGCTTTTTTGTTTTATTTTTTTCTTCTTTTTCTTTCACGTAATTTGTATATAGTATTACGTCTAATACTCAAAATCCGTAGAATAATTGGTATGTTTTATGGCCATTAACATAAAACTAGAAATCCAATCAATTGGCTATTTGTGCAATTATCAAAAAAAAAAAGAAATTAAACAAACGACAACAAACAGAATATAAATTCTCACATGAATGTTGTAGACTTAATTAACAACTACTTAATTAACGTAGTTAGTTCTAAGTGTAATTTAGGTAATGAAAACGAAAAGTGTAGCAATTCGATGCACAAAGGGACTTCCAGTGAATGAATAACTGATATTTTGGCCTAAGTTTAATTATATACATTAATATACGTACATAGAGTAAATTCATATATTGCCTAGTGTTATATATTATACCATATATATTATAAAATATTTCACGCACAAAATGCACGCAGAAAGCAATGGAAAAAAGTACTCAGCATTTGTATTATGTATTCTGATTTTAATACTTACTTAAAGCAAAACATTACGACTTAATAATGCGCTCAATAAATAGTTGATTATGATATTTAAGTATACATTTATTGCATTTCATTGAATTACTTAATTAACACGATGGCTTATGACTACGATTACAAAGTTATATGTTATGGACTGACTGAGTAGGTAGCGAGGTAGCGATGGTTTCTTTGAAACATTTCAGGAAAAATTAAAATAATAATAAGGAAAAGATTTAAATCAAACATTCTTATAAATATACATTCAGCTAAGCTACTACATATTTAATTAAATTAAGCTTATGATTGTAGCGTGCGTAAGGCGTTCAGTTTCCAGTCTTTTGTGAAGTCCCAATACTACTTCAGTGTGTGAACAGCTTAGGATGACAGTAACAAATTGCTGGACGCAAATTGTCGCTTTGATGTTTGGCAGTAAATCTCTTATCTAAACAGCTTAATTTCATTTTGTATATAATCTAACGTCTTTTATGAACATTTTTGTTTAGTTCCTTGATTAATTCTCTCTGTGGCCTGTACAGTGAGCGCAACAGTATTTTCGGTTTCATTTCATAAAAAAGTATTGGGTGAATAGTCGCCAGCATTTTATCCAAGTATAACAACGTATCTTCTAAATCAGGTACTATTTTCCCTTGTCTAAAGAGACTACAACAATAAGAAATTTGTGTCCAGCTCGTTGTAGGTGACGCCAACGCAAAACACTTCGATACTCAGGGACAGTTCAGGATCAGGTCGATTCATGCCGAAACTAGACACGGTAATAGACATGGCATTGGGATTTGGTTCCAATGGATCTCTTCCTTGCTGTGGCTGTTCTCTTTGCTGTGCTTGTTCTCCTTGCTGTGCCTGTCCGCTTTGCTGTGCTTGTCCTCTTTGCTGTGCTTGTCCTCTTTGCTGTGACTCTTGTTCTTGCTGTGACCGTTGTACTCGAGGTGGCCATTGTCCTTGTAGTCTTTCTTCAATATTTCCAAGTTGTATCACGAAATCAGATATTTGGCTGCAGATATTCATACTTGATGCAGGGTTAGAATGCTTGTTTGATATCAATAAAAAGGTTGATCAGTACTTGGCACTCAGAGCTGGTTGTGCTGATTTAAATCTATAATAGCAGTTTAGATATCAAATAAACTTATTTATTACAAATACGCACTTCAATTCTACACAGGGTTGACGAAATGGCCGCCGAGAATCTGCTGCATATCGATAGTTAGAGATATGCAGAGTTGCAACTACTATTATTCCACACTTGGCGTTTTCCGCCAAATTTGACGCGTTTTGTGAGTTTTTTCTTTCTAGTTCGTTAATAAACAGAGTACATCAAAGTTGATCAAATTTAAATGAAAGTCTTATTAGAGAATTTGTCGTTTTAAAAATAACTGATTTATGTATATCGATATATTGCCTAAATATTAATAATAACATATGTATAGGTATTTTTTTAGCCCTATTTTCAATTCATTCATGGCGCACTTTGTTATTTACAAGTGATACAGTGGCTAACGACTTGTCGACAACAGTGGTATACCGTTTTGGCGCCATCTATTGTTGGGAAGCCTAAATTTAGGTTGTAATCTGTGTCATTTGTAGGCCCATTTCCTATTTCTTGGCACAGATAATGGGTGGTAGCGGATGTGTTTGTACTATACGAGAAACTAACTGCGAAATATGGCTCTAGATTTTATTGTTTCCGTGAAGAATCACTTGGACCGGAAAACCGCTTCCGACTTGTGGAGGTGGGGAAGGATATTGACCGCAAGGAAGAGCTCAATCAGCTCAAGCGAACAAGGTGCTAGTGATGCCGATCTGCAGTCTGAAGCAAAACTCCATTGACGTATGAGTTGAACTGATTGGACATAGTCACAGCCCTGATATACTTTATACTCGATACGTTTTTGTTGATTAATTTCATTTATAATCAACATTTAAATCATCTGTTCTGTAATTAAGTTAACATTAATTACAATCAATATATAATAAATGTGAATCTATCAATATAAATATGTATTGAGATTCCCATTTTTCGCTGCATTAAAAGACTTTTGGTTTTTATTCAACATTTTATTACATATTAATTAAACTACGATTCATTTTCATAAAATTGTTCAATGCGCTCTTGAGATTATCGTTTCTTGTTTAAATTTCATTTTCTTTAATTGTATAACTACATATTAATGTATGTATGTATATTTGTATGCATATATGTATGTATGTATATGTAAAAATTTCATTCAAATGGTTTTTGCTTAAATAAAATCTCCTGATGTTGCATTCATTTTATTTCAGAAAATTTAATTTATCAGCAGTAGAATTTGGAAATCTTATGTTAGTTTTAGTAGTACATAAGATGTATATAAATAAAATCAGTTAAACATAACACTGGAAGCTGCCGAAGTTATGATTGAAGTTAGTTTACAGTGCAAATGGCGTAAATAGATATTATAAATAATACTATAAATTGTGTGGCAGTTAATAAGTATATAATAATAAAAGAATTGGTAGAGAATACTTGGAGGGCATATGTACGGGCTAGGGGAAGGAGTAGTGGAAATTCAGCTGTTTTTGGAATATGGCAAACTAGTTGAAAACAATCGTAACTACTGCCTTTTGCTTTATTTTACAATAAATTGTTCTTTTTATTAATACTTGTAACTAGTGTAATTGAAATGGTTATTGGAAGAGGAAGAGAAAGAGCAGGAATTGTAGTAGTTAAAACATACATAGTAAAAGTACTATGTGTGTATAGTTTAGTTATAACATATTTAATATTTTTTTAACAATATTTGTTTAACCTCTCATAGTACAATTCGTGGCATCAATAATAAAATTGATATTATTGTTGCTGGCTAAAATTAGATGCTTGTTATCTATTAGGTACAAAAGAAATCTCATGGCCATTGCACAGTGTGCCAAAACTTATTTTCCATCGGTAAGGTTTCTTTTGAAATTTAAAAGTGGATTATCCATCTGTAGCTTTGTATGGTTACTTATAGTTTAGCATTAATTCAACTCAAAAAAAGTTAAGTCTAATCAAAATGTGAAATGCTTGAAATGCGTTGTTTGATGTCCATTTATACCTATTGTGAGAGTGACTTTTCTAGTTGGTCAAAACATTTGGTTGATATCGAACCGTATGTCTTACCAATTATTTCTATAGTTTGTTCATTAAAATAATTAACTTTCATCACTGGAATATCTATCTATGTATATTAAAAAAGGTTCAAGCAATTCTGATTCATTTTAAAATCATTGTGAAAATCTCGGCTGAGTCGATCAATTTTATTTGTGAAACCAATCATTTATCTGGAGGGGAATTAATTATATGTGAAACAACCTATCAAAATGCCAAGTTCTGGTAAAGATAAAAGATCCTAAGAATAAGACTGTTATGTAAGCCAAAATATCGATAGCCTTGGTAGTCTACACTAAAAGAAAAGCCGATGGAATTCTGCTTGAAATGAAGTGTTAGTTGGAAGTTATAAACTATATGTATTTTAGATGTAAAATCTCTATTGAAGCTGCTGCTTTTATTAGTATTACTAATTAATTGCATAAGAAGAATTCGAGTTAATTAGCTTGCGACTAGAATTAAATTGTTTGCTCATTTGATTTGTTGCGTGTTTTACATGTAATGTTTGAATAACAACTCACTTGATGTATGTATATCATATATGCATATCGTATGTAAATATATGTATATAGGTATAAATGTTATATATGTATAGTATATGAATAAATTTGTTCATGCTTGTTTAATCTCAGTTATAAAACAGAATCAGATGCAGAATCTGGCTTCAATCATCGTTTATAATAAAATAAAGCTAATCAATTCGCAACATTCCATTTGCTACGCGTCTCATATACAAAAGCCTAACTGAATAATGCGAATAAATTGAATGTTCTTTGAAGAATTGTGAGGTGAGCAGCCTACGATAAACCCACTCAATTACACATATACATATATCTATATTATGCATATAAATGTATATTTATATATGAATATACTTATGTGCCCGAACCAGCGTGAAATGCTTAGACAGTGGTGCCATAGGCATTGTTAAACACCGCACGTGAGCTGTCCGTATCCAATGATATATCCTCAGGACTGGCCAAATCGACGCGTACATTGGAGTTGGTACGTCGACGAGCCGTCTGTGCGGCGCCCCAGTTACTCAAGGTCCAGTGGAAACCAGAAGCATTGGGTGCAGGCTCTGCATCCACTTTCACCTGCGTGCAAACCTAAGACACATCAAACAGTTAGTAAAATGGAAAACTAGAAGAAATATAAGTGGGTGTACCTCTCGATTGCCACAGGGTAGAGTTTCCGTGCCGTTACCCAACGCAGAGCCCGACACTGAACCGGAGCCAGAATCCCGCGTGCTGCCTATGCTGCTGCTGCTAGCCAACGAATCGTTGCTGGACTCAACTACTGCTCCGTGGTAACGTGCCACTGAGTGCACAGCCTTTGAAAGAATTTCGTTATTACTCAGGTGTTATTTCAGGTAATTGAAAGGTCTCCTACCATTGCATCGCCGCCTTGACAATCCTCGATCGATTTAAGTATCTCCCACACCAGCTCAGAGTCCAGCGGAATAGGCTGCTCCGTGTCGCGATTGTAAATGGCAATGGCTATGTGCACGGGATGTGGCACTGGCAGCGGTATCAGCAACTTTTCAGTTACGCTACGCTCATTGCACCTTTGCTTCCATGGACGCCAGGGATTTTGGGCATCCTGCGACAACTTCGGCACATGCTGAGCACGGTGAGCGCGCACTCGTGGTGTTGTTAAGCCTACAGTCATATCCCTACGAAATGGAATTAATTGAAATGAAGTGAACATATGCATGGCTGTGTCTTACCGCTTTTCGGGCTTGCGGAAAGTCAACGTAATGCGCGAACGGGGATTAAATGCAGTCACCTCAAGGAATGGTAAATGCACCTGAACATTACCACGAGGCGCATACACATTGCCCAGTAAATCCAGGCCCTTGGAACCGATAACATCGTTAGCATTCTTTACCATCTCCGTGTAGCGTATTAGATCGAGCGAGGCATGTGGTTCTAGTTTAAAATGCGTATCATTTTCAGTCAATGGCGTTAGAAAATCTAAACTAAATATTTCCGTATAAATGAGTCCGGCTAAACCAGGCCAATCATTAACCGAGAGACCCTGTGAACCAAAGCATGATTATTTTCTATTTATATGAATGGAATATGAATACATTACCTTGTTATCCCAGAATTCTTCTTCGCTAATAGACAGTCTACCGATGACATGAGACGGATAGTATTTCTCGAGTAAATGGGCGGCCAATTGTATAGCAATCTGTGTATAAATAGGGAAGATGCGATTAATTAATTACTTTACATTTACACATCAAAGACACAGCGTACCTTCAATTCTTTGGTATTCAGCTTTATACGCGACTTCACCTGCGTTGTTAGACTCGTTTGTAGCTCTCTTCGTCGCTTTTCCAGCTTCTCGTGCAATGAGCTCATTAGATCATGTGCCTCACGATCCAAGGCCAGGTATGGACCAGTTTTTGATAGCTGCGCTGAGAAGGGCCCAAAGCAGGCTTCGACAAACTGTAGAAAGTCCTGCTGGGGCTGCAGGATCACACGTTCGGTAGCATGCTGATAGGCCTGCAATTCATCTAGTTCCATTTTAGCCTCTAGAGCAGCCAGAGCCTGTTCAGGACGTATTATAAAATAATAATCCAACGCCAAGCCAGGTCCTGCAATACGTTTAACGGCAATACTGTCGGAGGCGGGGACACGACCACATTTCTTGATAAACAAATGAAACGCCAACGAGTCCCAGAGTAGTCGAAACGTATAACGCACTACACCAACTACAAAGATGGGTCACATAATTGTTACTTCTTTTCATAGCACTTCTATAGTTTGTACATACCAATCAAGACGACGCCTGCTGCCAGCGGACAAACCACTGTGGCCACCAAGATCGCCGCCAGTGGCTGCAGTAAGCCCTGGACGAGAAAATTCCAAACGAGTGCTTCCAGCAGTACACAGTACCGATTTCGTGTGTTATCTGGAGCATCTAGATCATAGATGAGTATCATGTAGATGTGAAGTAGAAGCACGAACACCGGAATCCAAAGTGGGGCACTTAATGCCAGACCAATGCTGAGGGAACTTGTTGCCAGACATATCAATGGGAAGGCAAACAGGATTACGATGGTGCCCAGGAAACCCTTTACAAAGTAGTTCCAAGTGCGATTCAGATTCCGCGTTAAGCCTTTCCCAATGAAACCTAAAGCAATTACGTAATATTAGATGAAATCTATTCAATTTAATGTACTAGTATTAGCTTGCCTGTATCCGGTTCCGTTTCGAAATGAGTGCGTGACTTTGATATGTGTCGCCAGAGCTCGATGAGACGCGAAGCTAACGTCTGGGTAATGCTGGTCTTTCGTGGAAAGAGTGTGCCATTAATTTGAGATAGCTCCAGATCGGGCATGAATGGTTTAACGCAGAAGAGGGCGCGTAATCCCAGTGGACTACACCAGGGCACCAGAATGCCGAGCAAGAACATCATGTTCCAAGTCCAGCACCATGTGCGTTGCATTAGATTCAACAAACGCCAGAATGGCCATCGTGTACTGGTGGTGCGTATTATCTCCTTTTCGACCAGAAACACTGGTTGACTGGGATCTGAGCGTGGAGTTACGATCGATGTGGCCTGCTGGCTAATCACCGTTGGAATCACATCCGACTGCCCTTGAAAGTTACGTCGTATTATCCATGCCTCTGGCGACCAAATGCGGCACGCCCACTGGAAGCTACGCGTGGGTGTTTTAGCATTCTTCAGCTCCTTCAACAGAACTGGCTCACGTTCCTTCATGAAAGCCAAATCTCGCGACAGAAAGTAAGCCGTCTGATGTAAGTTGTGCTGATTGCACATTTTGAGTGCCTCCTCATGCGCTGACCAGGCACACTTGTACAACTTGTGCTGCTCAGCGTTGCGTAGCTTTGACCGCAACCAGGGTGCTACGCGAGATAGCACAGAGTGATCGTTGGACAGGCACTTCTGGTGATCCTCGCGCGTGCGCTTGATATCCTGCTGCACCTTATCGACGGCCTTGTACATAATGACCACCGATTGAGCCTGCTCTACCAGCAGCTGAGGCACACCGTTGCCCAGTTCAGATAGCTTAGCGTTCGACATGATGGAGCTATAAACCCGTTGCAGATATTCCTTCATGACAGCCTCATTGACTTCCTCCTCTATTTCCTTGTCGTTTAGTTTCTTCGCTCGCAGCTCGGCAATAAGACGTTCACGAAAATGCAGAAACCAGCCTCTTGTTTCGCGCTCCAGTATTCCCACCAAAATGGGCAATGCTTTACGCATAATGTCCCGACAGAACAGACGCAAATCGATTTCTTGGCCCTTGGGTGTGAGGAAGAGATATGGCACAGGCTGTGTAACCTCGCAGCTATTGAAGTCAAACTTCTCCATGGTTGCACGACGCAACATTTTACGAACATACGAGCAGAGGCCATCCAGACAGTCCTCGAATTCAGGCTGCAAGAAATTATGATGAAATAATCATTCAAACTATATTCACGCTATACTTACTCGGCACACCAGCTCCGCGATGAGAAATCGGCATCGTTCCTCCTTGATCTTGTAGTCTAGATTATGAGCCAACAATGCTGGCACCCCGATAAACATGTCCGCTAACCTAAAGATCGCGGCCAACAGTGCATGCGCGGCATGTACCAGCGAAAAGAAATGCGAAAATATCCGTGCTCGAGCAGTAACCACAACAAAGCGTGCGGCCAGAGCTAAATCACTGAGAAATGAGTCGTGTGCCCGTAGAGTTCCCTTCTGCAGTAACTGCGACAGACGCCATTTGTGCACTTGGCCGGTAAAGTGCAAACTCGGCACGTCGAATTCACTGTGAATAAAATCGAACAAATTTTAACTTAGTAAAAGGTTTAATTCTTTTAATTGGATCCAATGAAACACATAGTACATGAAAATAATATGAGAAAGGCAAACAAAGATTTGGCATGCTTAAGCGTTGACCAGATTCTAGTTTTGGTTTCCGTTTATTCCAGGTGAAGTAATGTTAAATATGCGTGAAAATTTTGAGAACAGTGAATTGGGTTTGGAATTGCAAATAAATGATTTATGTTTAAATACCCAATGATTAAATAAGCTTAAAAATTATATACTCCAACATAAAGTTATACTTTGAGCTAAATTTTAAAATGAAATGCTTGGTAACCGTTACTAATCACAGTATTTCACAACAGTTACAGTAGATCCCATAAAGTTGCCAACATATTTGAAAATGCTTTTATCAGCATGCATTCCCGTTATTATGAAATTTTGCATGCATAAATTTGGGATTATGAAAATACAATAGAGAGTACACACACACAATGTACATATGTATGTTAAAATTGAAAATGAAAAACAAGTATAAAAGAAGTAACATTTACTATGTAAGTACTTTTTCGATTGCAATGGCAAACACACGTAAAACATTCAATTCTGTAGTTATTTATTTGATTTAGTCGTTGCTTTGTTTATTTACCCATTTTTACGTATTGTTTCCAATTGTTCCAAAGTTAATTTCTTCGGCTTTCCATATTTATCCTTTTGCAAGCTTTACGGAAATATTTCACATACAAATATTTTGCTTTTGTTAATTGTAACTGTTCAACAGTTACGCACACATTGGCGCAAATGCCGTTAGGTTAATGTTGTTATTGTTGTCGATAACAGACAGGTGTGTTGCATGCAAGAATTTTAATTTGAACAAAAGATAACTTAAAATGTGAAATATGTATTTGTTTTTTCGCCCTGATTTCAATGCAAAACATGCCATAAATTTTACTGTTCCACTGAGTGTGTGTGCGCAATGTGCTAAATGATTTGCCGCTGCCTATGCTGTTAGCAAAGCGGTCCAGTGTTGCCAGATAGTCAATATCAGTAAAAGTGATGCGAGGTTGAAAAGAAAAACTCGCTAAAACGTCTAAAATAATGTATGTATAAAGAAATGTGACTATAATTTCATTAAGTATTGTAAAACTAGCTGATTAACTAAATCACGCATTTGCATTAATTTCCTACAAAATTTTAAGATGTACCTAGCTGTATTCTCCTCTATAGCCGTAGAGTAGCTCAACTGGCAACACTGGAAACTGTGAATTTATTTCAATCAGTTCTTTTAAGGATATGTGAGAGGAACGCGCTGACTGCGGCGCTCGTGCATGCTTTTGCTGTTGCGTTTGTGTTTTAGTCTGCACATTTTCTAATTATCGGTAACATCCATCATCCATTGCAACGATCCGAAACTCACCCAGTTTCCCGCAAACTTTTCAACTGTGCATTTGTGAGTCGACGGGGCTCGCCGGTACCATCGGACGCAACTGCATCCAATTCATCAAAGGGCGGCGCAATAAATAGGTCACTCTGATTAATGGGGCGCTTTTTTCGCCCACTGACGCTGTTTGTGGCATTGTTGACCGTTACATTAAGGCTGCCAGAGGCCAGTGGCTGGGGTAGAACTGTAGAACAAAGTATTTAAATATTCTTTTATTCTTTAGCATTTCCAATCAGAACCAAGTGCACCTACCAATGGGAAAACTCTTCCAATGATATAAAAATTGCTCGGCCACATTCTTGATCTGCTCCACTAATTGCTCGACTTCGGGTGGTGCACCAACCAGATTGATGTTAAATTCGACAGGTTCTCGCTCTGGCGAAACCAGAGTTTGTGGCCGCAGCAATTGATTGTTGCCATTGCTGGGGACCGAGGATAGCTGGGGCAGAGGCTGAGACGGAGGCGGCTGCAATGACATGGTGCTGATGAGTTCCCTACCAGCTGTTTACTTCATCATTGCGGCTGTTTCCAAAAGCTGAAAATATTTATGGAATCTGTTAATCTGTAATCCAAACGGCAAGCGTAGAAGCAACCAATTGAAAACGTTCAAATGCGCGCCACATTAATACAAGCATTATATGCTCCAATTGAAAATACATCTGCGATTGTGCTTTATGCATATCAGAGGTGAGCGCGTGTCGCAATTATTTAGCATTATTAAGTAAACCAGCGATAAAGTAAATAATTAAATTATATTTCACTGATTCTTATCACTATTATTTGTTCATCATTTCAAATTGAACCGATTAGTTTTAGTTCTTTGTTCGTGTCACGCACGCAACACTAGTTTAGATCGCTCACGAAATAATTAAGGAAAAATTCCAGAGCAGAGAGCGCACTGATGTAAACAATTAGTTGAGGCAGCAAAGAGAACGAACAAGAGATACAAACTGAGAGTGAAATAGTAGTCTTGCCGTGGCAAAATTAAGCACTTAGATTACCATTTAATCACCAACTAACTAGTCAGATCAAAGCACATTACGGCATGTGAGACAACCTTTCACAACACATTCCATTTTTAACTCCATTCCGTGGTTCGTTAACTCTGACGAGACGTTTGCTTGTTGTCTGCCGTGTCCCCCCGCCCCTCCTCCAACTAAAAAAAGTTTTGCTTGCCAATTGTGCGTTCCACGCCCAGCACACAGCCAAACAATCTCACCACCCCCAGCCAGCCAACACTGTGCAAACACACAAACAAACAGCACTTGTGCTTCTTATTGTTTAATTGCGGCACACACACTCACGCAAACGTACATACACACACACATACTCCATTCCATGTTGAGGTCGGTTTTGAATTACAGCTGCCTCAGTTACTAACTTGTTGTACATATGTATTAAATTGCAGTTTAATTGTAATAGTGATCATAAAACTGTTTCAGTATATCTATTTAAATGTAGAACCTTCGTCAGAAACGAATAAAAAAACAACCAACACCTTTAAAAAGAATAATGAACTCCACTTTACTTTGCATATTGTCATCAATTTGAATTGAAAATAAACACTAGTCTTAGCAAATATACACTAAGTGTGGCTGGACAACTGAAAGGAGTCAGCCTCAAATTTTACTATTATTTATCGACAGTTTGAGAGTCATTGGCATGCGGCGACAGACAACCCGAAATACACACGTACTTTTTTAATGCTCTTATAGGCATACTCAAGGCAATTTGTAACCGATTTTACCACGAATTTTAGCTGAACTGTATGAAATGGAACTAGTAGAGAGCACTTACAATTTATTTATTTCAACGCAATCATTCTGATTAGAAATTACGAAGAAATTACGCGTTTTCTCAAAACTTTATATCCATTTCGAGAGGAAGCCGAGATATAGTAAAACTATCGATAGCTAGAAAAATCGAAGCATCGAATGGCAACATCGATAGCACATCGAATGCTAGAAAACATCGGTATCATCGTCGAAGTTCGCTGTATCGCTGGTTTTGTTCTGTGACCACTTGATAATTAAAATATGTATTAAAAATGAATAAAAAAGAGCCATAGGCATATTTGCCGTTCATCAAATCAAATATTTTTTAGCACCATGATTAATTAATTCATGTCGGAGAATAGCATTAAAATCGTTAGCACAGTGCAAATCGCCTAAGAGAGGCAACCATGGCGCGAAAAAAGGTAAACAAAGCCAGGTGTATTGAGCGTAGGTCCCACAAAATTCCATGTCACAATCCCAAATAGCAGCTATAATAGCTGCTTAAATATCTTGTTCAATGGCCTTGAGATGATTACTTATTGAAGTTGATTTTAACTCAAATTTAAGCCAATTTAAGAAAAATAGTCTCATTGTGCCAGCACAAAAAAGTGCCAATTTTAGCGCAAAAACGCCAAGTGTGGCAGCCATGCCCTAGTCAAGAAAAGATAAAACATTCAAATAAGACTAAGCCAATCAATTTAATATGGAAAATACAAAATACCTGAATAGACGCAAGTGCGTCGTGCACAACTGTAATCGCGTCAATAAACTCTTCACAGTACCTGGAATATATCAGCGACAATGGTGCGAAAATTTAAATATAGACATAAGCAATTTAAAGACTACAACTAGAGTTTGTTACTTGCATTTCGAGAAGAAATACGTCTTAAAAAGATGTTTAAGACTTGGAGCTATGCCTACACTGCGACTAGGTAAGCATGAATTTATACATAAATGAATTTGTTGTCTATTTCTATGTTGTGGCCGTCAACCTTAAGGTATTCAAGGGGAATCACGTGTAATTGCATGAGCAATACGCGCTGTGTAGTATATACAGATACAGTTCGTAAGTGCCAATACACTCTCCACGTGAGGGTGACTAGAAACAGATCCGTGGCATGATTATGTCTGCCTATCTTGGATCTTGGCTAACGGGCTTTCGTATATGGCTCCGGCAGCGAGTTCAACAGTCGCTGCAGAAAACACTGACGAAAAGAAAAGCGATTATGTCAAGCCCTATGTCTCATAAGGCGTCAAGACTGCCCAAGGTTTCGTCCAGGGCCAAGAGCCACGGGTTATCGGTGGCCAAGTCAGAGGACATGTAGTGGCACATGTAAGTTGCTATATGACCGCACAGAGGGAATGTAGTTCTTTAATAATATTATTATTAATATTACTTTGTTATATATGTATTTGTATACTTAATATTTTGATATACATATATCTATCTTTACAGGTAAAGGAAAGGCGATGCATCAAAGCATTGATGCAAAACATTTTAAGCGCGTATGCTGCATTCGGAATTGCTCTGCCACGAAAAATACGCATAAATTTCCAACTGATCCTGACTTGCGTCAAAAGTGGTGTGATATATGTGGAATTCAAAACTTCGGCAATCCCCTTTACATATGCAAAAGACATTTTCGACCCAGCTTCCTACGAAATCATAGACTTACACCGGGAGCTTTTCCGGAGTTACATTTGGATTCAGGGAACTGTGATCCACTACAGGCTTCGGAGGAGGTGGAAAAACGAAACCATTATGAAGAGTTGGAAGATGGGGATAATAGCGAAGCATCGGAACAGCAAGAGTGCAGTGAAGAAGAGTTAGAAGATGTGGATAATAGCG
Organism: Liodrosophila aerea; assembly: GCA_035045005.1. Taxonomy (NCBI): domain Eukaryota; kingdom Metazoa; phylum Arthropoda; class Insecta; order Diptera; family Drosophilidae; genus Liodrosophila; species Liodrosophila aerea. The sequence continues at coordinate 2,234,942 of JAWNNL010000753.1, forward strand.
ATGCACCGGAAGAGCAAGAGTGCAGTGAAGAAGAGTTGGAAGATGTGGATAACAGCGAAGCACCGGAACAGGAAGAGTGCAGTGAAGAAGAGTTGGAGGATGTGGATAATAGGAAAGCAGCGGAACAACCAGAGTGCAGTGAAGAAGAGTCGGAAGATGTGGATAACAATGAAGCACTAGAAGAGCTCGAGTGCAGTGATCAAGAGTTGGAAAATGTGGATAACAGTGGAGCACTGGAACAGCAAGAGTGCAGTAAAAAAGAAGTACATCTCGAGACGCTTTGCATAAACTGCATGGAGCAGGAAATACAATGCCAGCAGGTGATGGAAGAACTAAATGCTGCACGAAAGAAGATAGCTCAGCTGGAGGAAGCACTTAAAAAGAAAGACGAGTACATGGACGATGATGAAGAGGAATATATTTGGCTCTTACTCAACTAAATGTAAAATATAAAACTCGAAATGAATCACTTTTAATTTATTTTAATGCATAAGCAGCTCAAGCTGCAACAGGCGCTGGTTCGTAGGGCAGTAGGGCATGGTTGCAGCCATGTTGGCAATAGCCTTAGCGCGATTACGTAGTTCTGTGGTACCAGGCTCATTTGGTTTTAGCTGCCTATATTTCTTTACTATTATATCCATCGCAGCCACCATAACGTCGGGTATTACTTTGATGACCTCCCCACTTAGGCGTTTCAAGTTGGCTAGGCTGGTGTCCACACCCTGAAGAGATTTAGGCACTAGGCCTGTTTGATCAAGCTTTTGCAGTGCCGGCACAGGATTGCCTTCATGGTAATAGTCAAAGAACTTAAGCAAGTCGCGTAGCATCTGAAAGTTTGCAATGACCTTTGGCTCTATATCCATCTGTCGATTGCTTAGCTGTATGCTTAAACGCTCTGCTTCCACGCTTAGTCGTTCCCGCAATGTGCCCGGCACTGGACGCTGCTGAATTACCTGAGCTAGTAGTACGGAAATGTACTTAAGTGCAAGATTGATTTTACCCGCAATTTCATAGAGTCGTACTGCCACCTCAAATTGACCTTGGGCTACGAGCTCATCAGCCACTAAAGTGGCCAAGGTCTGAGTATCGAATTCGGCACAGTCGAACTGCTGGAAGAGTCCTCTGCAAAAAGAAATATAATACATTTAGCTTACGATGTGTATAGAGGGATTTTCACCTACCTGGTGATTTCATCCTCGATGGGTTGGCCTAGTGGTCTACGCCCGAATATCAAATCAAATATGCTTGTATCTAGGACACCGCAATCTAAGATTAGATCACAGACACACGAGAGGAACATGTTGCGGCCTCGGGGATCATGCAGGTCACGCAGCGCATAAAAGTAGTGAAATGCCTCCGCAGTGTCCCGGCTCTCAAAGCGTTGCACGTACATTCGTATAAGTCGAGCCAAGTTAAGGCGACGCATTGGAGTTGGATCCAGTATGTCAATTGTGAGTAGCGGCTGGGAGATACTGCGCACGCTGCCCAGTATACCCAGTTCGTGCAGGGCTATAGCCATGTGGACGGCCTGGACGAGGTAGGTATCGTTACGAGCAAGGAACTCAATAGCTGCCTCGAACTGACCAGTGAGTGCCAGTACTTGGAAATAAACATGGGCCTGTTGGCTAGCATTAAAGTACTTTTCCCCATAATTGTCAATAATCAAGCATTGAAATTGACCATAACTCGTAGCATCACCGGCACGCAACATGGTCAATTTCATCCAGAGGAAGTCATCGATGGTCTTTGCCACCTCTCCGTGCACTTCGTTTCCATCGCAACCGAGGAGGCTGCAGTATACAGCCTTTTTATAGGCATCTGTCGAGTTACGTATTTTGTTAGCGTACTGTAGCTTTAGTTGATTTTCTATCTTGGAGTTGACCACGCCAGCACTTCGGTCCTTGATAAGTTGTGCAAAATCATCATAACTGGAGCCAGATTCTGTTAAGAAATCTAAAGCCGTTTCGACAGCACCACACCGCAAACTATAATAAATTAATGGCCATAGTGGTTGACCAGCCGCTGTGTCCACAAGTCCGATTGTCTCCATTCCACTAAAGTGGCGACTTACAAAGGCGCGCACCAGTTGATAGCTATCAGTATTGTTAGCTGCGGCCACCATCCTGCTGATATATAATCTGTACCGCCGTTCTAGGTAGGCTTTTGCATTCAGTACAAACTCTGGACGGTGCTGGCGACTCTTGATGGGATCGCTGTGACTGGGAGTTTCAATTCCTTGTGTTACACAGGCCAGCAACGTCCACATATCGGTGATGCGCACTTCTCCCAAAGTGCTTGCCACATGTGCGTACTTTTGTACTAGATTAGGGCGAGAGGAACCCTTTATTACTAGTGCGTTATATTGGGACAGTTCTGCGGCGTACAACATGCCAATCTCATCCAAACACGATTGCGGACGTGTGTCTAGACCAACTATTGTCTGCTCGGGCAACCGCTGTAAGTCAATAAAATTCTGTGAGGGTCCTATCAGCGCATCTAGCAATCGTGTCTTTTCCTCGTTCCAACTGCTTATCATGCTGCTCCACTTTTGCTTATTAACGGAATCACTTATCTATATAAGATGTATGCACATAAATATAAACATGTATTAATAAGCGTTAATCTACTTGCATTTTTATTAGTGTCCTCGATAACGGAGAGTATGGCATTCTCCCGCTCATTCTTAAGAAATGTAGCCACATCTGTGTCCGCACCAACCACGTCCACTGGTTCGAATGCTTTACTTGTGCTGAGTGTCTCGACCTTCTGATTTAGTTTAGGCAAATCAATTCCCTTCGAACCGAGTAATATTTGCCTGTCGATAAATAAACATAATGTAATTGAGGAATATAGATTAACCACAAAAAAATATTTACGCCTGTATCTCTTTTGCACCGGTCTGCGTGACGCGACTATGCAGCTCCTCCGTGGCTTTGAGCACCTGTTGAAGCGTTCGCTCCACTCCGGGCAGCTCACTGTCTGTGTTTTCCCTTGCCAGGTTTTGAGCATGGAGCAAAAGCGTATTAAAATCCATTTTTCTAAATGATTTCAGCGCCAAATTAACAACGCGGACAAATGTAAACAATAATGAGTGCTGTACAACGCACACTTAATAATTCATACATTTTACAACACTATTGAAAAAGCGGTGGAATTCAAATGTAGGAGTATATAACACGAATTTAATAAAAATATTTACAATGCGTATACATATTAAAAAAAAAGTTATGTACAATGTATACTTAATAATGCATAAATTTTATAGCCATAAATTTCAAATGTTCAAGTGTTTATCCCTATTTCCCAGATCTGACGTACTTTGAACGTTGATCAGCGATTGCACTTTTATACCTCTCGGTTAAGACTAAGAACAATTGCTTCTCTAGGATAAAAAATGTAAAAAGAGAATTTTAAAAGTACAAACAATCCCCTTTGGAGCTACTTACCATGGCGAATATTTCCAATGAAATTCAACTACAGTACAAAAATCAGTACAATGAACAAATTAAATTAACTATGAAATCATCACATCAGTAAATTTTTATTGCATTAAAAAAAAAGCAATATTAAAACTGAGTTTTGTTATGATTGCTTGTCCATGTTAGGTGGGTCCATTCGAATCGACTCAAAGATCTTCACTTGGGAGATAAAGGCCATATAAGACCAGGCCCCTATCATTATTCAAAACACATGCATTTTGGATTAATCATAGAAATTATATTTAAATTGAAACTAAAATCAATACAAGTTGAATATGTTTGCTTGTGAATTTTGTAACTATTTTGATATTGTGAAAAAATGTACTAACTTAAACCTGCTTTGTTGCTAAACTGCTGCCATTAGCGTTGCTCGGCAACATTTATGATCCCTACATAGTATTTGTTAGTTGTTGTGGTTTTGTTTTTGTTATGCTGTATTAACTTATTGCTATTAGTTTGTAGATTTTCAGACCAAACTGTTTACATAAGAATAGATAATGAACCGTTTTCGTATTGCCGTTGCAAAAGCCAAAATTCTCCACAGTTTAGAAAGTTTCGTGATTCTCCACTTATGATAGTATACAACTACTCTTCTCTTGTGGATTGCCATTTTCATTCTCTATTAACATTAGTAATTGGTGAAATATATCGCCAACGGACTGAAAAATAAAAAGGGAAGGTCACGATAGTAAAACACAGTTTGTTGAAGTTTCTTACCTCATTTTGTTTAGCAGATGTTTCGAGGAATGCTGCTCGCCAAGATTCTGCTAATTTTTTGCCCTCGTCTGTGGAAACTGTGCGCTCCTGATGCAAATCTGTCTTATTTCCTACTAACACTACAGGTACACTGTAAAAAATCATTTTCATTTGAGATCGAATGCATGCAATGTAATGCAGCTAGCTTACTATTTCTTGCCCATCGCATCCAACAATTTTTCATAAATTATTTTAATAACTTCAAAGGACTTTTGACTGGTTATGGAATAGACCAAAACGTATCCATGAAAGTCCATGCTATACTGTACCGGAAATATGCTATATTCATCTTGTCCAGCTGTATCAACCAGCTTAACGCCATAGTCCTGTGAGTTCACTCGCGTAACCTTGGTAAATGCTATAATTATGTGATGGGAAAAAAAGAGTAATCATTAATCATCATACACATTTCAAACTGCGTTCTTTGAGCATGAAGTAATCACATGAACATCGATTCGCTCAACGAGATTGGCATCCTTCACAAATGGTAATTTCTATGACTAATTTCAATTGAAATTTTCATATGTATGTATGTACATATGTACATATGTACATATGTGTCGTGTTAACATTTGCAAGAAACAGCTGTCTGCGTACATATTTATGTATATTTAAAAACTTACTATTCTCAATTGTAGGGTCATAGGAGTCCACGAATTGGCCTTCCACAAATTGAATACTGAGCGAAGATTTGCCTGTTGGAGCAGGTGAAACGCAATTACTATTATGTATAAAAAATTCATTGCAATGTTGTTGTATCTGTTGTCAAAATACTACGCAATTACACTAAAAGTCCCAACAACTACAACAACAACATGACACACGCATCCACAGAATATACAGCAGAATTGTTAGTCAGATTGGAACTGGATATGGAGCCAGGGCCTGGAGTCGAATCGCACTTACCCACGGAACGGTAGCCCATCATGGCTATATTGCGTTCTTTTGGTGGCATTATGTACACCAAGTGTGTTATTTCAGCTTTGATAATTTGTTGTTGCTCTCTGTGAGGCTGTGTGTGCGTGACTGTGTTGCGCCTCGGATACAAAACTGTATTTATTGTTTTGAATATTATTTGCTCTAGATACTTTTTATTTATCACAGTTACAAAGTTAATGCAGCGTAGTGAGAAATTTGTATTGTTTAATTCAATTATGTATTATTTCTTGAACTAAGTCAGCCACAACTAGAATCTATCGATAGTTGAAAATCATCGAAATTGACATCATCATTTTGGGACAATCGATACTGCAGGCATTGTGATAATTTAAAAGTGTCGATACATCGCTGCTTGACAATAGTATTTTACAGCACTAGACTATCTTAACTTAATTTTTGAAGAGGAAATTATAAATAAATCATTATAAGTAAATAAATATTTGACTGTCTATGTGTGTGAACGAGTTGATTTCAGAGCTAGAGACTCGAAGATCAAGTTTATTACATATTGTGTGTTTATTATTCGCAAATTTGAGCATAGGCATATTTGGCGTACAAGTATACATATATATTCCTTAGCACCATTATTAAACTCTTCTGAAAATTACACTAAAATCGTGGTCTTTATGGCGCACAAAAAGGTAAACAAAGCAAAGTGCATCGAGCGCAAAATTGAAGTTAGCAGATTTCACAACCTTAATGCATGCCACAGCCCCGAATAGCCCTCTAAATATCCCGTTCAATAGCTCTCAGATGCCAAATTAATCTGAATGTGAGCTCTACAAATGAATTTATACTGTTTATATATTGCTAGAAATTGATTTTAACTCAAGTTAATTGTTGTTTTTAGCGATATAAAGGGCCAATTTGAAAATAAAGTGTCTTAACGTCAACACATAAAGAAAGTTCTAAATTTGACGCAAAAACGCCAAGTGTGGCAGCCGTAAATAAAATAGCATCAGAATGCAACCATTTTAAAATCAACGAAGAAAAATTTAGACGCCCGATTTGTTGCTTGGAGAGCAATACAAATTTTATTAACCATGGATGTGCATATCGGTAAATATTTAAACTAGAATTGTCTCATTTAATAAATATATAATAAACCTAATCGTTTTAATTGCATATATTACAGAGACTCTAAGTATCCCTGAAGCGTCGTCTTCCCGCCAGCCGCCACAGGACCCCACAGAGCCAGAAACTAATGATATTCAGGATGTGATTTCATGTACACCAGTGGCCAAAAAGACACGAGGTGCTGTACGTCAAAAAAATGTCCTTGATTTGACTAATACACCGAGCTGTTTAGCTAGTGAGACGCCAAGGCGTAGCTCACGAAAAAGCGTACGCCCACCGTTGGACTACGAAGATATTATTGAGAAAAATTTAATGTCGGCTAGTAAAGTCGTTAAGAATATTTGTAATGATATGGACAACGAAGATAAACCAGTACCTAAATGGTCCGCAAACGAAGTTGGTCGTAATTCGCGCAAGCGCAGTCGCAGTCGCAAATCTAAGCGCGGAGCTAGTAAGAAGTCTAAAACAGTGGATGAAACTGACATAATGGAAGAAAATGGTTTTGCCGTTATGCAAAAGGTGCAGCTCATTAACACTTCATGTGAAGTGATTAGTTGTGAATCAACTGAAACGGAGGCTTCTAGTCAGATGATTTGCATTAAAGATTTAACAGAAAAGATTGTCGAACCCGAGCCAGAACTGGGTGAATTGAAAGATATAAGTGTGACAGTCAAAGCACACTCTGATGTAAAACCATCGGAGGTGGAAGAATTAAAGGTTTTAAATACAGCTAAACTTCGATCTGAAGATATCGACGAGCTTGGCTTATGTCCACTGAGTGCTGATGAGGAGGACATGAATGCAGATATGCCAGCACTCCTTATGGAAGATGATGATGATGACATACAGGACCAACTAAACAGCACATTTGATATTGAGGAAGATTTAAATGATAATCCTACTACTATTGAAAAGGATATTGAAATGCCCAAAATGCAGCTCTCCCCGCAAGCTGCAATTAAGGTTGTATTAACAGATGTAAACAGCGTTTCCACTACAATTGTTAATATGAATAACAGCGAGTCTAGCGGCTATAAATTTCCGACTCCGCATAAGCCGAAATTAAATTCTGTATTTGCCTTTGGAACACCTGGAGTAAGCGCAAAGAGACTCGATTCATACAATAAGCAATTGGAAAAATCTTGCAGTATGCGCAGACGTTCGAAATCGGTTTCAGATATAAACGAAACGAAAAACAAGACGGTGTCTTTCTTCAGTCCTATCGAAGTAACAGTTACAACCGACATAGATAAACGTTGGGAGTGTCTAAACATGACCAGTAAGTATTTAAAATTAATCCACTCGTTTTTTCGTGTTTTAACTCTTGCGATATCTTTCAGATGTTACCAAGCGGCGCAAGCGATCGATGTCTTTGCAAGACTTGCCAAAGATCAGTCGCATCCCCAAGCCTAGTAAGTTTGTTAGCAGAAACTCTTTTTATATAAATTAATTCAATCTTGATTGTCTTCTTACAGAAATCGTGCCGACAATCAAAGTGAACACACCCAGCAAAGTGATCACACCCAGCAAGGTGAACACACGCACTAAGCTGCCTAATTTTGCAGCCATTCACGAGAAACGTTTCGCTAAAATGGAAAACTTGGTGGAACACATGAACCGAAAGGCTGTACGAGCTAAGGATTTACAAAATTCGGGTCTCAAACGATTACCTGATGGTGCATCCGCTCAAAAGTCTTCCACAAAGAAAATGCCAGCAACCAAGAATGTAGCTACAGGTCAATCACGACCACGTGCTGCAAAGAAAATAGATATTCCCAGTGACTTATTAACACCGATGAAACCTGAGGATGTTTTACGACAGAAGAATCTGCCTACTCCACGCATAATATCTATTACACAGCCCGTTCAGAAATCGCGATTGCCTTTGCTAATGAAACCTGTGTCGAAGATCTTTACTGCTACTGCTGCTGTCAGCTCCAATATCTCCAAGCTAAATCCTGTGCTGCCAGTGCAGAGTAAAGTGGATACCGTGGCAAATCCTGCCCTGCCAGAGCTGAGTAAAGTGGGTACCAGGTCAAATCCTGGGTTGCCAGTGCTGAGTAAAGTGGACACCAGACGTCAACGTCATATGGCAATGTTCAAGGGTCGCACAGTAAAGGAAAATAGAACGGACTTTATACGAGGAGTTCGTTCAAATCGCCGTTTTGAACTCCAAATGGAACATCGTCGCCAAATGGATGAACGTAAATCATAAATTTAAAATATTTAAGTTGAATTACTTATTCTTTTTATATGTGTATATGTAACTTGTTTTAATTCCAGTGTAATAATTCTGTTTCTTTATTATTCATTGAATGAACTCAAATATAATTTTCAATTTAATAAAATTAATCTTGTAAACAGAATTTAACAAATTTAATAATTTTTTTTTAGCAGAAAATTAGGTTTGCTGACTAAAGTAGAACAATGTAATAATAGTAGACTGGTGTAAGTCGACAATCTACAGGTTAGGTTAGACAGCTGCAATTTGAATTCAACAGTCGGAAACATGGATGGCTTCGTCAGGGAAGTACACTAATTTTGGATATGTTGGGTTCTGCAGCATGTTCGGCATATATTCAGCAATTTGTGCAACCACGCTTGTCGTCATAACTTGGCTAATCAATTTTATTTGAATTACGATCGATGAACGGAAGAAATAAATAAAAAGAAAAAACAAGTTACAAGTAATAAAATAGCCGCTAGATGTCGCCCCAAATATGTATTCAGCAAATATTTGGTTTTCGTTTCTTGACGCTTTGTGCGCAGTGCGCACAGCTCATAAAAAATGCTAAAATAAATACTACAAAACACAAACCAAAAATACAAGTAAAATTAATTATTAATTATTAAGAGTTAAAAAATTTAGTTGAGCAAATGTTATCGATAAGCGAATTACATGCCTGTCGCGCCAAACTGGAAATTCGAAAGCTAATTTATATTCGAACATTTGTTATTATAATATTTACCGTTTTATTTACATCGATATTATATTGTTTAAATAGTATTTATTAAATAAATCTGGGTGTTTTTCAAGCCATGAGGCAATCCTCTTAAATGGCACTTTGTAATTTTCAAGTGGCAACCCTAGCTAGCAACATGTTGCGGCAATTGGAAGTGTATATGGCTGGCACTTTGTTGAGCAACATTGTGCTGATATTGTTGAACTCGCTGTCGGAGCGTGCAGTCGATCGTGCGGGAACGCTATTTGGTTTGTTCGATTTTTACCGTTACTGTTGACAGATACCAATTTCGAAAATTGTCAAATAAACGCGCGTTGTTTTGTTGCTGTTTTGTGTGTGCTCTCGGATACTTGCATATGAGAGAGAATATAATACTATAACTGTTGCATAAAAGGTACATACCCACATTCCCCTTGCTGTGCAATAATAATTCTTAAACTGTAAACAAGGCCAAGCTCTGAAAACAACAACAAACATTTGCACCAATTTTGCTGCTCGCGTTTTGTTGTTCTTTCTGCCGGATATTAATAACGCGGCATCGCTGAAGATGTGTGTGTGTGTGTTTGCATAGTTAATGGCTTTTTGTTTGTGCAATGCAAAATATTTTGACAAAACTCGTTCTGTTCTTATTTGTTGATGCTTTTTTTGAGTCCAGCTGAATTCGAACTTGGTCCGTCACAGCCCTACGTGAGTGGCTCAGGCGGTAAGCGTTGGGTGTGTGGAGAGAGGGCAGAGAGAATGACAACATGTGTGCCGGCAACAACAACATTTCGCATTGACATTTTATGAGCGGCGCTAACGGTGCGCAACACATGCAGATGCACATATGAATGTACATTTGCATGTATGTATGTATGAATGTGTGTGTACGCTTCATTGATAGTCGGTTTGTCTTTTGTCCAATTTGGGCGTTTACTGGGCTCAGGTAGGCTGGGGTAAACGACGGCAATTTGCTTTACCTCATACTCGTTTACTCGTATTATGATTATTTCATGTGGGTGTTTTGCACGATTTTATACATTGTGGAAATTTGTGTGAGTATTTCCGCTACTGCTGCCATGCGCATGCCCAACAGCTTATGGGAAATTGTGCTGGAAATTAACGTACATACACACATACATATGTACAAATGTATCTATGTGAACTTTTAATTGATACGCGCATAGCTCACAGCTGTGTCAAATATGTTTATACTTCCTCCAACTCATTTCCAGAACAATATGTAGTTCCACATATGTGCACACACATACACATAAAATATATACTAAAAAGTCGTTTGAGTTTGAAGATATTTATATTTTTTAATATATATATTACTATGTGTAGATTTCTATAACTCTGACTAATAAAGGGCTTTAAACTACTTCAATCAGTTGCATGTATTATCTCTGTTCCGGAGAATTATTTCAATAAAGTATCTATCATATAAACATAATTAATTACTTGCTCCATTTCGGTTTTATCAATCTGCATTTATCACAATAAGAATAATATCTAAAGTATCTTAATAGCAAATGCTCTGCATAGTATTTGACCAAAATGCATCCTATCCTATTCAAAAAGTTACACTGCTCTACAAAGTTATGGAAAAGCAGCTCCATATTGATAGCCTGTACTATGGCAAAGTCTAATACGACGATTTTCAAATCAAAGGTAATAACTCGTATTCAGGATAGATAGATAGACAAACTAGTATAGGTTAAGTTAATGTAGTAGATAAGGATTTGGGCTCCTTAGCTCACTTAGGTCGATTGTGATGAGCTCTTCTTTGACAACAGGCATTGCAGGATATACAAACTAAAATGACTTAAAATTATTTCAGATACTTTTTTCCTGTTTTGCTAAGCCAATTAATGCAACTGTTGTAATAACCTACTTACTAATCATCTACTTCTTTTTTCTAATCTTTGCAGTGGCCAAAGGCAAACACCAGATAGCTGAGACCCATTCATTAATTGCTGACATAATCTTGCATAACTGGCAAAAATAAAAATAATAATAAAAATTAAATAAAAAAAGACTTAAGCGCCGACACGTAATTGAATTTACATTTGTGTTGCTGTGTTGCTGTGTGTGTGACAGTCTTACGGTCAAGTCGCTAACGGGACTTGAACTAATTTGATGTGGAATAACAGCTTAATTATTTGCGCGTTGTGCGGTTAATTGAAGCAGTTACTAAACGTAATTGAAATACAAATTTGTATGTGTCTCAGTGTGCCTCAGTGCAATCGTATCCAGAATGTGGCCCGCGTGTGAAATGTGCCACATCAAGGGGCAAATGTGTATCATGTTGCTGCTGCTGGGGGCCGCAATGGGCGCCACGCCCTTCGCCATGGAATACCGCAGTGCGGGACTCTTCAAGGGTAACACACTAATCGGCAGAGAGCTCGATGCAGCCCCAACCTTGGACTTGGCTGTGGACAAACTAGCAGACAGCAATGGAGTAGAAGCTGACTTCAATACGAATTTGGATACGGAAGAGAGCAAGGATACGTTGAGCTTCAAGGCGGAATCATCGGTGATTGTGCCAGGTGTGCAGATAAATGCAGGTGAGTTCAAGTGTTGGAGTTTCGAGAGTGTTTGTTGACATTCCCAGTACGAATGTGTGTTGTGTTGCACAGTGTTCCTCTGAGTTCCTCTTTCATTCATGGGCTTGTTATCAATTTCAGGGTTTATGCAAGTTGTTTGCTTTTGAGCGCTGCCGCTGCTTGTGGCACATTCACCAAGGAAACGCTCGCTCCGTCTGCTCTCAATGGGAATCAATGTCAGGTATACAGGGCGGCGCTTATCTAAACCTTATCTTACAACACTTTGCCGTCTTGGGACTGTTTGGTTGTCGTCGCATCGACTGTTCTTTATGACCTGCGCCTCGTTGTGGCATCATATTTCGAAATTTACTCGAACAAGTGCATTTGTTGTCCGTTCCCTTTGTGTTTCTCTCTGTTTTCTTTTGTCTGCATTTGCCCCTTTGCAGTGAGAGACTCACTCGCTTATGGTAATTCAATCTTGGTGCCCAGCTGGCATCCAGGATGTCAACCGCAGCTTAGCACTTCGAGTGTACTCTCTCAATCCCAGACGCATTCCCATTCTCAACTGAGGCACGCTCGGCACATCCGCTGGTTAAGTTCTGTTGCCTCATTATAACGAGATTAAAGTGTAATCACTCCCAGACGTGTGCTGGCAGTGATTGTTTGCCTCTCTCGATGCTCTTTTTTGGTACTCTTTAACCAAAGTGCGAACTTCCTGTCTCTCCTGTTGTCTGAGTTTGTGTCTGTGCCAGTGAAAGGGCTACCGGCATCGCCTTAATTTTTTACCTTTCTATATTTGTCTTTTACTCAGTTCTTTACCCCTTTCCCCTGGGCCCTTCTGCCGCGTTTGTTATTCATTTAAATGTCATTTAAGCGGCTTAACTTGCGTCTTTTTTACGACAACATTTTTGAGCTTTATGCGAAAGGCCTCGTTGATCGTTTATGAGCGTGAAAATGAAAGTACTTTCGTCATCTCTGCATCTTTTGCTCCGTTTGACTCACTCCCGCACTCTCTCTTTCGGGTTGCACACATTCCCAAATATTGCAAGACGAACTCTGCTAATGAGTAAGCGACATAACACTATTATAATTTTATTGTTTTAGTCGCTGTTTAAATGTCACTGCTATACACTCGGCAAAAACTGTGGCACGTTTGATCAAATTCACAGTTTGACAGGAATATGTGGACATGATGAGGTTAGTTTAATAATAGGAAAAAATAATATGTATTAGGCACATTAAAATATCGATATTTACTTATATAAGAAACTTCTAAATTCCAATCCGAAATTCCTTAAAAACCTTGTCTTAATAGAGTTCAATAAGAACTGTTTTTTTTTTAAATAATGCTCATTCGTTTTCTTATTAGACCCTGTACTTTAAAAAAGTACAAAAGGGTCTATAAAGTTTGTGTAAATGACATTTGTGTGTAACAGGCAGAAGGAGGCGTGGCAGACCCCATAAAGTATATATATTCTTGATCAGGACGACGAGCTGAGTCGATATAGCCATGTCCGTCTGTCTGTCTGTCCGTCTGTCTGTTTGTCTGTCCGTCCGTCTGTATGAACACCGAGATCTCGGAAACTATACGAGCTAGAGACGTAATTTTGTTTAGTTCGTGTATTACATAGGCAGGCCAAGTTTATGTTTTTAATTTGATATCTCATCCCCCTCCCCCTCAAATTTACAAAAATGTTGTTAGTGTATACAGTTTTAAAGTCACTGGATTAAAGCTTTAGATGCTGTGAATGTTTGGAGCGAGTTGCAGCCCAATCGGATAATAAACACCGGAGATATTGGACAAACAATTTTCAGTACCAGGCATTTGGTTAGGGGAGGGGGGAAGCCACAGTGTACGCGGCTACTAGGGCGTATGTGTGATTTTTGATTGTGAGTTTGAATTTCTGTATGAGTATTACTTATTGTTTGTATTTTAGTATATATAATATTTGTATGAATAAGTGTATGTGTGTGTGTATAAGTGCATATGTATGTGTATGTGAGAATGTACATATATGTACATATATGCTGCTGCTATTATGGACTCCCAGGGCAAATCAAAGTACAGGGTCACCTACTGTCGGTTGCGTCCGACTGTAGCTTTCCGAGTTTTTGTTATTGTAGTTATATTCAGGTGATTACCATTAAATATCAATTATATCATTGAGCAAATTAAACTAATATCCCTATATCAATATTTTATGCCTAGTAATATGTTTTAGTAGTTCAATTAATAGATATGGGAATCCTGTTGAAATTCTCTCAATTTCAGTATAATTTTGTTATAATTTTATAGCAGTTTCTTACATATAATAAAATGTTTATAATTAATAAATATTATGCTGTCTATGCCGGCACAGCCTCAAGTCAAGCCCTTATAACTTTTGCCTTTTGTATCTATGGAATGTTGGACAATAAGAACTGCATGGGTATAAAACTTTGAATCTTTAGCAGTTGCTTTAAAAGAATGCGAAACCTTTGCCATGGGTTTTCAAGGCATATGCAATGCCATTTTGGCCCTTAACAAGCAGCTAATTTCCAATCAAATTCGAGCCTTTCTACCTGAGCCATAAATGCTCTCCTTTTCGTAAGACTTCCAACTGAAGACATAAAATTTGTGGTGTGTGTTTCTTTTTAGCAAGGCACGCAAACTTTGGCCCTGGTGGGGACCTGTTTGTGGTTGTGGTAGTACAGTATACAGTGTGCAGTGTACAGTGTACAGGAATCGCTGCCGCACTGTCGAGTTTATCTTAGCAGGAGGCTCTTGTCTGTGCCTTGGGTCTCTGGGCCTGGGTCTGGCTCTTGGGCCTGGGATCTGGGATCTGGCACTTCAACTCTTCAACGAATGCGGCATTTGCTTGTACGTTGAAAGATACTTGGAACTTGTATCTCAGGATGTTTGCTTGTATATGTGTGTGTTTGTGTGTGTACATGTAGTAGTTGTGTGTGTGTATGTGTGTGCGAGTCTATGGCAAACAAAGCCGGCCGACAATCGTAAAAACTAAACGACGGGAGTATTTATGATGCTGAGTTTATACAGTTTATACGCCAGTTCCAACAGTGTCTCCCAGTGTGCTGTCTGTTTGTGCGCGAGTGTGTGTGTGTATGTGTGTGTGTGTGCCAAAGTCAGACGAATGTTCTTTGAGTTAGATAAGAGCCAAGGCTTTGCACTTGCACACAGCATGCAAATGCCAGTGCAATGGAGATAAAAATGCATGAATGCGATAGGGTGTGCTGGAACTAAAGTTTCCCTGCTGTTACTGACATGAACTCGAAATGTATTTGCATATCTCTGGTAGTAGGCATACCCATTTCAATTAAAAGTACAGGGTGTATAGTAGCTCAGCCGTACAAATCAAGCCGTACATCAGTCAGCGCGTTGCCCTCTGCATCTGTAGTCCAGGTAGCAAATTGGGAACACCATTGAACTGCCAGTGCAAAGTGCGAAATATCCCACAGTGCAGCAAACACACACTCTCGCACACTCGCACTCACTCGCACACACACTCGCAGCAGTCATGGATGCGTTCGTCGTTAACGCTGGCACGCTAATTTGACGAAAGCCCATTTCATGGCGTTTTTCTACATTTCATGATGTCCGATTCGGCACGCCATGCAGCATGCAGCATGTGGCATGCACCTTGCTGCATGTATCTAACAGAATCCACCTACCTTACAGGTAGTTTTAACACTCGGCATCAGCAGCGTCACTCATCTCATGCTGCTTCATTATAGTAGTCTCCGCATTTTGTTTACACCTTTTGCGAAAAAACAAAAGAAGCAACGCCTGAAAATTGGTCAAAAGAAAACGGTTTCCCGTTTCTTTAGCCCATTTCCACAGTGATGAGCGAACTGCCGCCATTGACTCCTTTTTGAATGGTTTCGTTCAGTGTAGAACTTTTGCCTTGCCCTGTGTTTATTTTAGCAGCCGTTTGTTGTGGCTATTGATTTGTTTTCAATTTTACATAGCTGAAAATTGTGCAAGACACGCTCACACACACACACACACACACACACAGGCAGACAAGTTGTGTGTACATGTATTTATGGCCTTTTGTGTTTACTTGTTCTTTATGAACTTCAACAGATTGTTTTAGTTTTCGCCCTAATGTCAGCTGTTTTCTGGCTAAGAAAAACATAAACAACAGACAGTAATTGATTGCCATTACTAAGCTCATTTATAATTGCAAAAATTTCATGTTTTTCTACTATCTACACTAAGCGAAAAACTCATGAATTTTGTACTTAAAATCTTATCTTGATATTTCACCAAGAAAGGAAATACTTAAACCCAGAAAAATGCAACCGCAAAGCCACACGCATACACACTGAGCGCATGCAACTGCAAATTCACAAATTGCAATTCAGAACTTCATTTTTCGCTCTGTGTACATTTGTATATCCTGTTGGCCAGTTAGATAGTGGACTCGGCTGATCCGCTTCTTTTTTTTCCCTCTTATTTCCTTCTATTCGATTCCACTGTGCGTCAACGGCTTATTGATTTTAAATTGAACTTTCTATCTAAACCAAAAGCAAATGGGCAAAATGTAAAGATTTTTATCAGCGTACAGCGAACAACGGAGTATTGTTTGCTTTGTTGTTTTGTTGTGGCACAAGACAAGCTACACACAACACACAACATACAACAAACTAGCAACTACAACATGGCAAGATGTGCCACAGACAGACAAACAATGGTGCAAGTGCAACTATTTGAAG
The DNA here is from genome assembly GCA_035045005.1 of Liodrosophila aerea. Lineage (NCBI taxonomy): Eukaryota > Metazoa > Arthropoda > Insecta > Diptera > Drosophilidae > Liodrosophila > Liodrosophila aerea. The sequence goes on from JAWNNL010000753.1 coordinate 2,251,403, forward strand.
ATACAAACCACAATAGTGCAAGCGTACCACCTACAATGTATTGCGCTGCCAGCTGAAAAGATAGCATAAACCGTAAACCCCATAAACAGGTGTCTGCCAATGTATTTACATTTTGAAAAGGAGCTAACGGCTCTTTTTCTCTACGGTTAACGCATATACTACCACCACAGCCTGAGGTCTCAAGCTGCTCATGTCGTTTGGCCGTTGTCACCCACACAGAGAGTATGGTTAAGACAAACAAAACTTTCGGAGAGATACGACGGACGACGGACAACGAAAGAAGGAAGAAAAGAAAGTGCCAAAATAATAAAAGAAGAAAAGTGAATGTTAACAACAGCAGAAATCAGATAAAAAGATGTTTACCACGCATTACAATCGCAACGACAATCTTGAGTATTGAAATTAGAAATTTGAAAATCAACACAATTCCGACAGCTCCCCCTTTGGCGTGGCGTGGCGTGGGCGTGGGCAAAGGTTACCCATTTGAAAAACTGAAAATGATATTAAGCAATATGAGCTTTGTCTGCCACTCGGCATAAAGTGAAGAATGAGCCATAAATTCTGGAACAGAAACACAGTTTTGAAACCATGGAGAAAGATGCGGGCGCAGCAGATGCCAATGCAGATTGTAGATCGAGATAAAGCTCATGTGCATCAGCTGCATAATAAATAACAAAATGAGAAAATTGTAAAAGAATTAAGAGCATTATTGTTAGCTCATTATGCCTGGGCAATAGTTCTGACGGACAGACAGACTGCCAAACTGACGCTGCGTCGTCCCACATGCTAAGCAAAGAGCTCAGAGCGACTAATTGAAATAGAAATCACAGCACACACGGTTGCCACACTGAGCATATTGGTGCTTAAACTGGTGTTTCTTTCACTGTTGATAGAATGGTGCTTTTTCAATTAAATTGATGTAGGAAACTATCCTTAATGGGATAATCCACAATATTTATTATAATGATAGTATTTTGATTGCTTATATTTATTTAGGAAAATTACCAATACATAGAAATGAAATATATACGTCTTCAACGCATAGCTGAGGAAAACGAACTGCGTCTTTTTCTTACTGTAACATTTTTACTTAACACCATTGCTCCACACTGTTAATAATGTGAGCAAGAACTGTTGTTTAACAGGTTTTCTTAATATACGCGACCACTGCAGGTATTCTGCTGAGATGCAGACTCTACATTGATGCTATTTTCAATCATTGATGTTTGGATCCAACAGTTGTTTATTTCAGTTATGTTTTACATTTATCTAATTTATTATTTTTATAATTTATTTAAATTAATATTATTAATATTATTAATATTTATTATTTTAATTTATTGAAGGTTTACGTAAAAAGTGAGTTAGCTTCTTTTGTAATGAATTCGTTTCCATTTTTATGCATTTCTGTTGCACTTCTAGTGGCAACCGTGGCTGCAACAACCATAAAACACGCGCAGATGTTTCATTTCATTATCTGAGTTATGTTCTTGCTACATATTCTCTCCCACTCTTGACGTACGCTATCTCTTGCACTCTGCCTCTACATGTGTGTAGGTATGGCTGACATTTGAACTTCAAGTCGCGCAACCGCAATATGCGGCTTTTGGCGGCCCTTTTGGGGGCATGCAGCATAAATAAACTTTTTCCAGTGAACAACGTGAATGTTTTGTTTCATATGTCGACCTAGAAAGTTGAGTTTCGTTATTTAAGTGAAACGTTAGGCATCTGCTTTTATTTTTTGTGATTATCGTAGGGGATATTATTTAAAAATATCTTCAACTAAATATTTGTTCTAAAGCCTGAGCTAAAGATAGTCTGTAACTTATAAGTAATCAAAAGTAAACTCATATGGAAGTATTGGAAAAAGTTCTATATAGATAGAATAGAAATAGGTATTAAAACAGTTGGGTTCTGAAATAATAATATTGTTATTTGAAATTGTTAAAAAAATAATTCAGTTTTTTGTTTGGTAAGATATGTTGGTTATACTTTGATATAAATAACCATTAAAAGACAAATAGTAAAGCAAATACATGTATTTTTAAGCATTTAAATCCCTTTTGATTCATTGTTGAAACATTGCAAAGAATCGTGCCCGATTAATGTTATCTTTAGGTTGTATAAAGAGCAAACTGATGTCAGTCTTCAGAGTCTAGACATTCCTCTATAAGCATTATATTTTTGCATGTCAGCTCTTTAGGGGCGCCAGCCATCACTTAGCGCCCATGCGGAAATCAAAGTCAAAGCCACAATTACCAGCCATAACGAAATCTGAAAATCACAAAATCACAAAATCAAAGAAACTATTTGTTGCAGTAGTCGTAGCTGTAGTTGAAGCATATATTTATTTCTTTTACTTTGCATTTACGAAAATTGCTTCCGCACTGCACAATTTGTCACGGCAACACCTTTGGGGTACGTCTACACCTTCAAAATCGACAGAGTGAAAGATTTACCTGCTCTGCTACTCCCACTCCTCCCCCCTAGAGAGTTTGCTGCTGTGGTGCCATATGACAAAATGCGCAGTGGTGCGAAATATTAACTCAGTGGGTCTCGATAAATGATCAAAAAGCTAAAGCCGACGACGACGTAGCCAATAAACAGTCAATTATTGCACACAGACAGATACACACACGCATACATACAAGTGCACATTCGCTGGGCTTGGGGCGCTCCATCAGTCATTCAGTCAATTCGTCAGCTTGAAGCAGTTGAGCTAAGCAGCATTACAAATTACGCAAATGTTGCCAGCAGCTCAACAACACTAGTAACAACAACAATAGTAACAACAGCAACAGTATGAATTTGCATATGCATTGTTGTTATCGTTGTTGTTGCTGTTGCTGTTGCTGTCATCTCACCTTGTTGTCTAATGCATTGGCAGCGCAACGCTGGCTGCTAATTTATGGCAATTTAATGAAAATTACCTGTTTTGCTCGCCCAGGAGGTGTAGCCAGGCGTTTTTCTGTTTGCTCATCATGCAGAGCCAGTCTAGACATACCCTGGAAAAACCCAAGGAAACGGGTGTAAGCAATTAAGCAGAGATCTAAGGAGTCTGATGACTGCTTTACACTAAAGGTAAATGACTTAAATGAGTTAAATGTTGGAATCATTCTCAACTCTCAACTTTCAACTAAAATCTGGCAATTCGCCTCAAACGAATCAAGTAACAGGTCGATTAATACCAATGATAACGATTGTGCGAGTCAATATTTGCTTGATAATTCTAAATTTGTCAGTCACTTGTAAACGACTCTAGTGGAAGGAGTCAAAGGAAGAGGAGCCACATAAGTTCAATGATCATTCAATGGCTAATGGGCTTAAGGTGCAACATGCATTACCTTTTTCAACAGTTTAATAACGTCTTCAGTTGAAGCATACATACATACATAACAAACAAATCCTTTAAACATTTACAGCATAGCTGTTAGTCGACTCAATCTCTGTCGCCATCTATAGCATCTTCCGCTTATCATCCTCATAGCCCCCATCAACAGGGTTTGTGGACAAGTCATGCAGTCATCAGTCTATGGTCAGCTGATTGGCTACTGGTATTACGACAGATACTTTGCCACTGCTTAATACTACTACTTGTTGTTGCAGTGTAAATATGTAAACTAAGCCGCTTACAAGGTAGTCATTCCTCTTATACACAAGGCATAAATACCAAGCGAAGAGCTTGTCGCAATATTTTGATAGCGCAACATTATAAATTCCCCCAAATATTTTGGCTATAAAAACTTGAGCAGTATTCAAAGATTTTCATTTTCATTCAATTAAATGTGCAGACATTTAACAAAAATTTCCCAATTTCGTATTTATTTTTATCTGTGCTGGCGCCAAAAATAAAAGTTTTCAACATTGTTTGGTGTCTGGCGACATTTCGATGGCGATGACTGCTCTGCTGGATTTACCACTAAGTTTTTGGTCTACGTGTATAATGAGGCACCCATGGTGAGAAACCTCATTAAAATTAGTTAGTGAATGGATTTTTAGTTGCATTTTATTTGTCGGGGGTGCTGTGGATGCCATCGCATCGTCATGTCATCGAGTGAGGCTATAAAATTGTTTTTTTATGGCCAGAAAATTGTTTGAAAATATCGTGTAATTGAAAGGTGAAAACCTTTTACCAATCGTGTGGAAATGAAAAGCAAAGAGAAGACTTTGGCTTAAAGTACGTTCTAAAGGGATTAGTCAGCTGTGGCATCTTTATAACTGTTATGTAAATTTGAGGTTTCTTTTAAGCTGTAGCTTATCATCATAAATCGATTGATCTGATCAGTAGATACATAGATACCAAGTGTAGATGGATACAAAGATATGTAGATAAAATGTCAGCAAGATATCTAGATCCATGGATATCTACACAAAGATAAATTATTTACAAAAAGATACATTCATGTAATCTAACATAGCAGTAAAGATACAAGAATATACTCAAAGATACATACATATGTAGATACAAGTAGAACATTTGATATCTTGGTAGGGGGTGTTGTTCTCTTTCCATAAACTGTTTTGTCATATTCTGGTTCAATTTATGCACATTTTTCCACACCACAGACAGACGGACACTACCGAAAGGTACCGTTATCAGGTTTCTAACGGTGCCCCGTGAACCACCTCGCGCTGCGCTCCATTAGTTTTTGTTTGCATACGATTACAGCGACGGACAGGTGAACGAACCAAGCACCGGCATCGATGACTTTTTGAAATGACCATTTTATTGTAGTTTTTTTTGCCCACTTGTCTTTGGACAGGCCATAATCAAGTGTTATTTATGAAATATTGTATAATTTATGCACAAGCCTCTGACTCTCGCTTCCCCTCTTCTTCAGTGGATCAATTAGCTAATGATGCAGCAATAGCAACTAAACACAAATATACGCAAATTATACGAATGCCAAAGGGCTAAACTGAGGAGATGTATTTAAAAACTGGAAGATGGCCATGCAGTCAGAGACAACAGAGCGACAGACGGACAGACAGACAGACAGTCCGACTGACAGTCCCAAGTCTCTTGGCCATGGGCCATTGGCCACATAATTAACGCACACTGTTTGCTTGCCATTAGGAACCATTCAAAGTTTTCAAGTTTTCAAATTCTATTGCGCATATTCTATATACTATATAGCACACCATAAATCTGAAAGACTTTCACCAAAACACCAACAACAACAATTAAGGGGCCACAACATTTGACTTGACGTTTCGACTGAAATAATTTATAAGTGTGTCGATATACATACATCTATCTATGCTCAATTTAAACAGATAGAGGAGAGAGAACAAAAGTGTTAAAACGCACATTTCATTCCCGACAAAATGTGTTCACATTCAAGTTACAAGCTAATTAGCCATGGCAACACACACGCACACACACATGATGAGCAGGGAAAAGCCATCCAGAACATGAAAACATAAAAGAAAGCAAAAGGCGAAGGCAGCGAGGGTTGCTTGTGGAGTAATGTTAAAGTCGAGTTGCAGCTGTGCTTAAATTACAAAATAAAATCTGTTTAATTTTATTAACTTGTTTGTATTTGTTTTATCTTTTATTATTAAGTTTAAGGCCACAAAACTAAGCTGTTGATTTAATAAAAATAAAGCAAAAGACGGGCTGAATCACCGTCAAGCGTCTTCAGTGAATTTCAACTGAAATTCAAATGATTCAATAATTCAAATTTACATTTAATTTAAACAAAATTTAACATTTGAAATAATAGTATAAATGCTAATAAAATAAACATCGTCTATCGATGTCTAAAATTCTTTGACCAATGAGGAAAGAAGTATCGCAAATCAAAGGAACCAATATATATTTCTCAGCTTTCTCTTAGTCTGAAATAAAGTTCATCTACTTAATTTGAGTCCTGTAAAACTTAGGACGAAATCTGATTAAATGAAATTCCTTTTAATAAAATTAACTATAGTTTTCTAACTTAATGACTCAGTGACCTTAGCGAAGTTTAATTCACATCTTTCCAAAATTAAACTAAGCATTATTAAAGATCAACTATACTATCAAAACTGTTCAAACGCCCCTCGAATTGGTGCTAGAAATACACATACAAACGTATTGTTGAGTTTATTCTACCACATGTTATAGATAGAAAAATGTGTAGTGCTTCATGTCGCGTCGCACGCGGCAGATTCGACAACATGTTCGTCAAACTTCGACACAGTCGATCGCCCCTTTTAATGTGGCACGTAAAAGATCACCTAAGTGTGTGTGTGTGTGTGTGTGTGTGTAACAATTTACAGAGTCATGGGAAGTTATGGATGCTTTCGAAGCTACATTTGCCGTATTGTTCTTGTGACAAGGTAAAAAGTGCGAAAGCATCTCTCATGGCATGCCAGATTAATAGCCGATGATCTAGATGTATTTACGTGTTAATCGCATACAACAATAATTTCACACAGACTTAACGGGGTCAAAGACTTGATATTCCTTAATGAACCCGCATCCGTTATACAGTAGGCAGTCTGTACTTAAGCGTAATTACAATTTTTTGCCGACATTCCTGAGGCTGGAGTTTCAGGCCCGTTCAGGTCCAACGAAAAGCACATTTAACGCTTCGGGAAAGTAGTTTAAAGACTCACTGGGCTAACCGCATCAAGCATAACAACCCAAGCCCAAACCGTGTGCTGCTGATTGATTGTTCGTGTGCCGCTCCACAAAAAAAGCTAAAAAAAAGCCAGCCAAAAAAAAAAACTGATGTATCCAAAGCGACATTTGGTGTGGTTACTTCTGTATTTTTTAATGATATTATTTCCCAATGCTGGTCGTCTTTGATGCCGTGCGTTGACATTCATTTGGTTTCTGCGCTTGTCATGGCCAAAGTGCTTGTACGATATGTATCTATAGATTTGTATCTGTATCTTGTAGTGTTTATCATCTAAATATAACCAACTGAACTGCTGGATGCTGCTGACCATGTGTGGACGCTTCATCACTTGAGCATGCTTCACGTTGGGGTCACCATTAGTGGAAAAATATGGCAAAAATAAATGAATATTTATATACTTATCTGTGATATTTTAACAGGCAGGATAAGTATATTTTTAGAACCAAGTGTAAACCGTTAGCTGCTTCACCATTAAGAATGAGTTGTGCAGTGCTGTGGCGGCTGCCTTTGAGTCACATCAGTGGAGGGCGGCAGAGGGGGCATAAATCACATTAACCGCAGTCATAGCCATATCAAATTTCGCAGCTATATTGGGTGCTGGGTGCTGCCTGTTGGCCAAGTTAATTGATTGGTTGCTGCTTGCTGGCTGCTGGCCTCGGGCTCAAAGTCAAAGCCGCTGCTGCAAATACCGCACGCCCGCAAGTGCTGACATTTGTTCAGTGTCACGACTTCACAAACAGCAGACAAACTTTCAGACGGACAGACGGACAGATGGACTGATAGTGGGATAGACAACAGGCTGAGCAGTTTGTTCTGTGTTAGAAGCGCACAGTCTGTCCGTGTTGTCAGTCTTACAGTCACTTAGTCAGTCACTCAGTCACTGCAGTCATTTAGTCAGTTAGTCAGTGCCTCACGACAACCCCAATAGCCAGGCACAGTTGTGCTCTAAGACCAAGACCAAGAGCAAGACCAAGACCAAGACTAAGACCAAGACCTAAGAGGCAACTTTCTTTCGTGCTGCAGCGCAATGACAGCCACCACAGCAACCATTGCCAGCCTCATCATCATGGTGTCATTGCTCTTTGCCTGCAACAGGCGTGCTGCATTGTTCTGAAGGAGTTGGCGGCAACTGTTGCTGCTGTATGTAGTATGTAGTTGCTGCTGCTCCTGCGGGGCTTATCGGCCTGCTGATCTGCAGCTTTACAGCTTGCGGTACTTGCTGCCAGTTCAAGAGTCAACCTCAGCAGCAGCAACAGCAGCAGCAGCAGCATCTGTGTCTCTATGTTGCATGCTCTGTCTTACTGAATGCAACTACAATTTCTTCTGGAAATTAATTTAACATGAACTTGCAACTAATTTGGAAAGCTGCGCAAATGCTTCGCTTGATTTCTGTGCTGCATACGAAATTCATTAAAGAAATTTGTATGCCGTAAATACTTATATACGCTGTTTTTCCCCCCTTTTTCCTCTTCTCATTTTTGGGCAATTTCTTTATGGCTTCATATGGCTTCCAGACAGCTGCAAGTTTTTGGCGGCGCTTTAATAGCCCCCAACTTGACTTGCTGCTGCTTCTTGGCAGTCTTCTCAGCTCAGCTCAGCTCAGTTGAGTTGAGTTGAGTTTTTTTTTTGGCCAAAACGAGTTTTTGAAACTGGTTCTCGCTGTGGAAGAAGTAATTTTTGTGTTTGGAATGATTTTGTGGCGCAGACAAGCAGAATTTATTTCTAACTTAAGCAAATAAGACTTTATCGACGCAGAGTGGCAAAAAAGAGGCTTAATAGTTCGCTTTGTTCGACCAGAAGTTTTGCTGGAAACATGAGTAAATTGAGTATAAATTCTGGCTATATTTATTAGATGATTAAGCCAAGTTTCTTTCCTATAATTCTGGGTTCTTTTGGGCGCGGAAGTCTCGTTGTACTACGTGCCTTTGGCCAGTAGTTGAGCATTTGATGTGACAAACGCCACTTCCGCTTGCCATGAGAACAAACTTAACACACAAACACACACACACAGACAATGAAAGCAAAATCGCATGAACATGAAAATGAATTTTCAGCTAACTCAATCAATTGCCTCAAATATTTCTGTGTAGTAGAATAATAACAACAACTAGCACAAACACATGTCGGACAGCAACGCTTGTAATTAAATCTGCAGCACAAGCAACAACTAACTACAACAGCAACAACAAATCTCAGATCGGATTCGAAATGTATATAAAATAACAGCGGCGTGTCTTTGCACAAAATAAACAAACAAATACAAATACAACAACAACCGAAAACAATAAAATGTGCATAAATTTAATTCACTTATATTGTTGTTGTTGTTGTTGTTGCTGTTGTTTGTTGTTAGCAGAACTCGCAACATGCACGTAAAATAACTGCAAAGTGGTGGCGGTGGTGCTTGGAGGTTGCAGATTGGAGCGCCAAGTGGCTGTGGCGAGCTTGGAACGTCAGGTGGAAATTGGTGCATGAAATACGTGAAATACAGTGCGCTAAATAAATATGCATACATGCTGAAATATAAGTGCCTGTGACTAAGACTGTGAGGAATGTGTTCATTGATTAGAGTGCAAGCATTAAGGCTAAGGAGGGAGAGATGATATTAAGAGTAGAAGTATAGAGAAATATTGATGGCTGTAGAGGGAAATATAGAGAAAGAATTGATCTTAATTAATCCTTTGCAACTAACTGTAACTATAAGCAGTAATTAAAGCTAAGCTGAAAATAATATAGATCGAAATATGGAGGAATATTATTAATGACTATAGATGTAAACATATAAGAAAATTGATAATAATTGATCAATTGATTGAATTGATTCAGCGATCAATTATCAATCTTTTGTAACTAATTTGAGTAACAAATCGAATATCGATTTCGCTTTTGCATTCTGTTTTAAAGCTGTTGCTCTTATCGGCATCGATTACACAACTGTTGACCATGTTTAGACCCTGTACTTTAAAAAAGTACAAAAGGGTCTATTACGTTTGTGCAACTCAGAATTGTATGTAACAGGGAAAAGGAGGCGTGGCAGACCCATAAAGTATATATATTCTTGGTCAGGACGAAGAGCTGAGTCGATATAGCCATGTCCGTCTGTCCGTCCGTCCGTCTGTCCGTCCGTCCGTCTGTCCGTCCGTCCGTCTGTCCGTCCGTATGAACACCTAGATCTCAGAAACTGTTAGAGCTAGAGACATCATATTTGGCAGTTAGATGCCCCTATAGTGTAGGCAGATCAAGTTTGTGTTAAATTTTTATTACCTCCCCCGCTCCCCCACAGATCGCGAAAAACCAACACAACCACAATTTAAAAGATACAAATGCTTTGTGTGCTTTGGCATACAATAATCTTATGATAACCTTTATCAGTGCTGTGAATTGTGGCTTAATCGGATAATAAACACCGAAGATATTAGAGATTAAAGTTCACGTACTAGGCAAGGGGGAGCAGTGAGCATGCACTGTAGCTTTCCGAATTTTTAAATTTCCAATTCAGTCAGTTATTGTCAAGCAATATATTTTAATTAATATTAAGTAGATTCTAAATGTGATAAGAGTCCCTCATTAGGTTTATTCCCCAAACTTAAAATTCCTTTGGGGCATTAGCATTAGCGAATCATTTAGTATGCGCCACTGTTTCAATCACTTGGTTCAGTAGTCGCCGCACGTTTGGGTAAATTAATTGGTCTCTGCAAAAATACAAGGCTAAGAAAACTATATTAAAAATGCGATGGAGATCTGCTAAAACTTTGCAGAGTTGAGAATTTATCAAGTGGCCATGCTGTAATCTGAGCTACGTTGATACACAGTGCTTAACTAATTTGCATAATAAATTTCTAAATGTTTGGCTTATTTTTTTGGCTTTTGATTAATGTGATCATCGCATTAGCAGCGGGACTAATCGAATTGGCAAGTTAGCCAATGTTTTCCACATGTATATGTATAACTGTCGACGGACAACGATGGGGATTTTGTTTACGCTTTATCTATGTGTGCCGCTTGCAATAAGCTGCTTTGGCATCTTTAGCTGCAACTTGTTGTGGCAACATTTCAATTTGGCCAACTTAACTGAACTGATAGCTGCTGCTGCTGCAGCTACTGCTGTGGGGCAATCTTCAGCAGAGTATCTTATAAATACCCCACAATTTATGTTTGCTCAGCAGAGGGGAGGGAAAGAGGCAAATAGAACCGTTAAATGCGCGTAAAGCTGCCGCTGTGTGTTGTTGGCTCTTAATTAAAGGCCACTGAATCTGATGCCACATTCGATGGACGCTTGCAAAACCAATTTACACGCCCCACAAATACAACTTGCTCAATATCTGGAGAATGGAAAAATGGGGAGAATTCGAAGCGAATTCAATTTTCTAAACAAACGGGCAACGGTTTGACATTGAACGCTGGCATTCAGCTCATTTCCTCTCATAAATTTTGGCCAGTTTTGTAATAGATTTTGTTTTGCTTTTACATACACATTATTTATAAGCCTTGAGTCTATAAATTAATTTGTCTAGCTTGGTTGCTTACTGAGAATTTTTGCTATCGCTTGGGGAAACTTACTCCAAATGCAATGCGAGTTGAACGATTCGCTATGATATCATCCATTTGAAAGGTAGCTGCTATTGTTCGCACTAAGTAATATTATTGTTATGGCTATTGTTGTTGCTACTTGCAATTAGCTGAGTTATTGCTGGGATGCAAAGTGCTCATTTGATATAGAGTAGAAAACAAATGAAACTGGTTTGCCGTATTGTGTGTATTCACTCTGTTTGCTAGTCACAGATTAATTGTGACTTGTACAAAATTTCTATTTTATTCGAGCAACATTTATTGGCGCACAGCAACGAACCTGTAACGATTTTAAACGATTTAATATGCCAAGAGCATTACGACGGTTCAACAATTGGAATATTAAGTATACGCAGTGTGGTACATATGAAAACATTATAAATTATTTGAAAGCAAGCTCAAGACATACATATTTGCATATGCCAAAGACTTGTTGAATCATCCACTTTGACAAATAAGTGATGAATCATGGCTTTAACACGCATATTATTAACTTTTTAACTATGGCATAAAGACGGGCTTAAGCCTGTTGCCCAAGTAACTACTACAGTTCTCAACTGCAAGATTCGTTTAATTTATTGATTATTTACGAGCTATTTTACACTTGAGCACATGATTTGTGGCGGCACCCAAACAAAAAACGAGGAAGATAATTGAGAAAATATTCAACGATTCTGGGACGAGTGCTGAACCCTGGTTCAAGTTCACAACAAAAACGGAATGTAATTAAAATTATTATGTCACGCAGTGCGTACTCGTTTGACAATTTAAACACACATACAATAAATGTATATACATTTATATATATACAGTACATATATACATATTTGTTCCATATATTTGCGAGCGGCGGGGGGAGCGTTGCGCAACTGAAATATTATTTATTGTAAATGAAAAATCGAAATTCATGTAATGCGTTTTTGATTGAGCAGGCCATCAATATGTCAATAATTCAAGCGCCGCGTGAGTTGCTAAATGAAACAACGATTTTTATGAATGAATAGCACTAAATTGCCGATTGCAATAACAGAAACCAAAAGTCGAATACCCAAAGCCATAATAACAACAATTATTTTGAACAATTTTTCAAAGCTTTTCGCAATAAAATATTTGCAAATGGGATTTTGACATCGTCAGCGGCAGCGGCTTGACCCCAAAATGAAAATTGTTTTTATGTATTTTGTTGTTGTTTTTTGCTTTTTGTTTTTAAATTGATTTTGATTATTTTCTCAACTTGTTGAACTCAATTAATTAACTGTGGATAACTTGTCGTGGGTGTCAGCATCAGCCAATTGAACGAGCTCAGTGCTCCCCTTGTCTCTTTGAAGGCAAAAGGTCATTGGCGGCAACGTTTTACTTGTGTATGTAGTATGCAACAAATTTGTACTAATTCATACATTTCTATCTGCTCTGCTCTTTACAGGTAAAGCCAAAGCCACTGTTATACCCGAGTATCTGTCTATCTATTTGTGTGTATGGGGGTAAGCTCAAGCGGCCATAAAAACACAGCTGAAACATTTTATGAGGCAAGTGCCAAAAGCGTATTCAAATGAAGTTGCTTAGGCAGAGACAAAGCTAGAGCCAAAACCGAAAGCAAAACATGTGTCAGCCATGTCAAATGGAGAAGTGGAGAAAGAGCGCGAGAGTCGGGAGTCAAGTCTAGCTCATTTTTATGCACATTTGCAGTTTGCTACTCAAAATTGTTGCCAGTTGCCAGTTGCACGTTGCAAGTTGCAGCTGCTGCTGCTGTGGCATCTGTTGACAACGTAATGCCTTCCACTCTGCTGCAGGTTTCCTTCTCTCAAGCAGCCAGCTTATCAGCCCACGTATCTTGCGTTAGTTTTCCCCAAAGTGCCGCCGGAAATTTCATAATTTAGCTCGAGTTCCAAATTATGTTGTTATATTTATGAAAATGTATTATTACGTCTATCGTAAAATGTCATTGCACGGACACTTGACACAACGCCCACAAATTATTATTATTTTGACAGCTATAAAAGCATGCCCAAATTAAACCCCCCTCCCCCGACCAAATTCACTTGATTAAAACCACTTTTTGATTACACATTTAAAGCTGAAAATCGTAAAGTTACCAAATCAAATTGAAATTGAATTTCTGATCTTTGGATTTGTGCCTAATCGTTTCGTAGTTGTGCTGCTATTACTGACCCAACGATCACACAATTCGCGGCCATTTCCGCTCTGCTGCTGCGGTTGTTGCATGTGGCACGTTGACAAGGGGCAGCATGGCGGTAGACCACAATCATATGCACAGTGGGGCAGATCTATAGGAAATTCTTATGTAAAACTTTAACTATTACCTTAGCTAACTTTAGTTACGATATTGAGCTTAATTTGATGTTGACTGCGATTTGTGGAGTATTGTTGGTTAAGTAAGGTACTGACATGTTATTTGCTGTGTATAATTACACTGTAATTATACAAATTGTAGTGTCTCTCAGTAGAGTAGGTAATTTTATTGTGAGGTCAACTCGCATGTGTTTTTAGTCTAATAGTGATAGAAGCTTCATGCAGTGTCGTAATTATTGTGATTAATTTTTGGGCAAAGTTTGACTAAGTATGCCCACTGTAAACTCGAACTTATTGACGAATAGAGTAATGGAATATTATATGTAATAAATTCCAGTGTATTTGAATCCAGTATTAAAATAGAGATGTGTAAATTTATACATGAAACAAAAGCTGATAAGATAAATGTATCTATTATAAAGACTGAAGCTTCTTCTCAGCCTTAATGGATTCCCTGTTAAGCGTATTATCTGTGCTGTATATTGTTGCACGGTACATTGTACCACTGTTCCCCAAAAGTAATTCCCTTGCTTGAAACGATTCTCTGCCGTCCGTTCACTTTTAAAGGCCACTGTTGTTGCACAGTCGTTGTGGTACTTACAAATTTTGTATGCATTTTTCATTTGCCGCATGTTGTTGCAGTTGTGTTTGGCGGTTGAATTTGTTGTTGCTGTTGCTGCTGCCTTTCGGGTAATTAAAAGCAACGTCCAAAGTGCAATTGCAGTGGGTTTAATTTACATATGTTCAAACATTTGCACTGCGCTTGGCTGGCAAGTGTGTTGTTGCAGCAGTTGTATATCTATGTGTGTGTGTGTGTGTGTGTGGGTGTTTCAATTTCCAGCCGTGCATTGATTTAATGGCATTGGCTGTGCCACGCCCAGAAAGCAACAAAACCAGAGCTGAACTGCCCTAGTGCACCATAAAGAGCAATGTCGAATCGGCTGCCACATGGAGCAGCGTTACGTTCTGACACCTTTTCTCTACGGTTAGATGGATAGATGGATTCGCTACGCATTTTCAGCATCATTAATTAGTCAATTTTCATTGGGTTAGAAAGTTTTGATTTGTGAAAGTTGCGCCATTAGATGGACAGCAGTTCGAGTTTAAACTGAGTCGAAGTTCATTTTTCATGATGTGGGAATCGGGAGTGGGAATTGGGCATAGGCATGTGATGCATGAGATGTGTATGTAAAGCACTTGTTAATTACAAATCGAGCAGCATAACGGCATTTACATTACCTTGAGCTCAAACTGCCAAAAAAAGAAGTCCAAACTGAGTGGAGGGAGTGGGGGAGGAGGAGGAGCAGCAATGCTTGCATCTTCAACTCTTTCGATGCTCAAGTGCCTGGAGCTCATAGATCTTTTTCATTTCCTACATATAACTGTGTATTGTGTGTATGTGTGTGTTGAGCATTCCGAAATGCACTTAAAGCTGCAAGTCTCATCTCAAGTGGCACTAGATGTCAGTTGTGGGTCTCTACATAAGTATATGATGAGTGTTGCTGTGTGTAGACCATGGTGTATGTTCAGCTGCGTCTGCGTCTGCGTCTGGTGGGGTCCATATCTAATATGGAGCTGTGGCTTTGGCCTTCTTTTTTACTGCCTGTGGCATTACCCATTAGAAGCGCATGTCTTCAGGCGCGTCGACAACAATCAATTGCCTTTAAACACACATTTTATTGGCGTCATCAAATTGCTCTTCCTTGGAAATCCGCCAAGCAACTTTCCAAAGTGCACGAATAGAATCTAACTCTAAATGGTCAATGGTGGCTTTTCCACTCATCATCGTCATCGTCATCGTCATCATCATGATCCTCATTTTAGCAGCCATAAATAACCTTAGCAATATATCATAGAGAGGGGGAGATAGGGGAACTCTCATGCCTCATGCCTCATACCTCATACCTCATGGTCGTTGCCCGCATTCTCGACTGTGTTTTTGGTATGACAAATCTATGCTTATGCCAGACTCTAGTACCGTCGACTGTATCATATCTGTCGTCATACTTGGACATACCGAAAAATGGCAAACCAAACAAAATTAATTGTTGAAGCACACCTTTCAAGGAAGCCAACTGCATGTGCAATGAGTCTCTCCCTGGCTCTTGCATTTGCCTTGGCTTTTGCTATACTTTTCTACTGCACGATTTTAGCCATATTTCTTGTGGCACGATCGAGTTGTGCTCTTCCTGTTTGGGCCCAACAGATTCCGGCTTTGGCGACATTATGATGTTGTGTTGTATGTCGTGCACACTCCACGCTTGTGTCTTGTGTCTTTTGCTCTACGGCAGATTATTATCAATTTTCCTTTAGCCATGACAGCCAATGTTGTCTCATTGACATGTGTGAAAATATTTGCGTTGCTTTGCTGCAATGCTCCTATGCGGGTAAGATTTACGGGATATGCTTAAACACATGCACATATACATAAATAAATATGTAGTTACTTCAAAATTGACATTGATAAAAAGTATATGCACTTGGGGGTAAAGAATAACCATAGCAAGTTAAAACAAATTCTGGCATAGAAATGTCCTTAAGACTTTTGTATACTATGTTATTTTGCATAAAAATATTTTTACTATTATGTGGAATATTCTAAACTACATTTTGATGCAGAACTTTAATGCTATTCAAAATGAATTTTTATATAAATTTGAATTATATGTGTAAACATACTAGCGAATTTTTGTGCCATTTTTAAATCAATCCAATTTCGTTCTTTTAAATCTGAAAGCAAATCCTTTAAACTGTAATCTACTAAATTTAATTCAATTAAATTCCTCAGACCAATAAAAACTTGACTCTTAACTTGGGTGTAACTGTTGGAATCATTATCAGATTATCGCGAATGATCATTCGGATCATTCAAACCAATTAAGGCCATTCGTATCGAACAATTCCTGTATTTTATCGATCAACATACCGTTAAATACCAATGATATTATATTTCATATTAATTTGAACTTTAGCCAGGGGTATCAATTCATAGTTCATTTGAATTCGTAGTTCATTTTCTTTTGAAATGCATCTTGAGTTAAGATTTTCCGCATTCTTGAAATTCTAGCAGTAGAAATGCTAAAAATCTTTGCAACAAATTTTAGCTTAAAATAATTTTGTGTTATTTACAAATGTGAAATTCGAATATGTCTAGTTCTTCTTAAGTGTCCAAGGAGCAACATAAGTTCTTCACTATATTAAGTATTTAGTATTCTTCAATTTCAACTAACAATAACATAGGATAAGAATGCATATAATTATATTTTTAATTGGGCTTAAAGAAGAGAAAGAAAAGTGGGAATGCTTTTCTTTCTACATATATTTATTTGTGATTTAGAGAGGGTATTTTTGAGTCGAGTAACTTGGCTAGTTTCTGCCAATAAAATGACAATGATTACATCAATTTAGCAAGAATTAAAGGACATGTTTTGATATTTCAGCTGTTTGGCTTTGCAGCTGCTGGCATCCAACTGGCTATGCAAGGCGTCAAGTTGCAACGATTTAGTATGCGGCTCCAGTGCAATGGCAGTGGCAGTGGTGTCAATGTAGATGCAGCAGCTGGGTCGCATGACAGACGCTGTTCGACAGCCGCCAACTGGGCATAATTATGCACATTCGTTCTGCTTGCTAGCGAGGGGGGAGGGCAGCTCAGACGAGACTGTAGAAACTGTGGAATTCGGTCAAGTACTTGCCACTTGGTTAATGCAACTGGCTGCCGAATGGCGGCTGTTTGGCTGTTGTTTAGCTGTTGTTTCGGTTGTTGTTTGATTTGATTTGTGTGACATGTGGAAGCTGTCGGGCTGCGCATTATTGACACTTTATCAACCGAACAGGCACACGTCTGCGTCTGCGTCTGTGTCTGCCACGGCATTACATGAATATGCATAAGACCTTAGCCGACATGCCACAATAACAACAGCAGCAGCAGCAGCATCAGTGGCAGCAGTGGCAGCAGTGGCAGCGGCTGCAGCAATATTAATAAAGTGGCACGCAACTTTCTACACATTTGTTACAGTTTGTCGGCCCACGCTTATCACTTATCATTTGCCCAAAATAAATTTAATTATTTCGCCTGTCAGGAAAACGCAACGTAAAGCATTTCTTAATGAGCCCCCCAAGCACCTTCGGGCCACAAAAAGAAAGTCAAGACACACGACTGGGCCGGAGCAGCAATTGGTAGTTCGTGATAACATGTCTGGGCCATGTCTTGGCCCCATTCAATGACGTGGCGCATCTGCACACCATTCCCAATTCATGCCCTGGACCGAGCTAACAGAAAAGAAGCTGCTGCTGTTGTAGCCACCGTTTGTCTATGCATTACAGTGCACTGAGCAAAATTACACTACTATTTGTGTTTTTATAATTATTCTTCATTTATTCATATTAAATGTGTACGCTTTATGTTGTGTTTATTGAACTTATGTAAGATTTTCTGTAAGAACTCTATGATGAGATTAAGCTCAAAGAATCAAGAATTCATATACTTGGAGAGGTCCAACACTTCTCTTTTTGTCTGTTATACCCTCCTTCCATTGGATGATCAATCTACTCATTTGACTTATTCTCATTTGACCCTTTCTAGAGTCATCTGCTTTTACTTACCTGTGACTTTGACTAGAATCGTTCGGGACGAAATGCCACATTTGGTTCAAATGAGCCGAATGATCAATCCATATAAAACTCTGAGAATGATTTACACACTTGGTTTACTTGAGTCATTTGCCTCTAGTGGAAACCGGGCACCTAGTTTGCCCATTATTATTACCATTTTATATATTATCCATAATAATATTTCTCTATATTAACAACCTCCCTTCTTTTATTTACTTTGAAGATTTTCTCTCAGTGTCGCTGCTCTATAAAGGTCCACTTTCTTTGCATTCCTTAGTTACTTTTTTACTTGCCAAAAGAGGTTTTTTTTTTTGGCTAATTGGGCAGAGCAGTGCGCCTCATTATCTGTGAACACTTTCGCCGCTTGTCAACATGCATTAGAGTTTACGAAGAGCAGAGATACGAGTACATTTGCCACGGAGCACGGTGCAGACATTAAACGCCTCTGAATAAATTCAAATTAATTGATAAACACAAAGCTAAGAGCTGGCAGGTAAATGAAATTATCGCCACGTTTTGCTGCAATCGCTGCAGTTCGGCATTTAGTTAAACAATTTGCAGACCAAAGCAGTCTAAACATTTTGTGGCCTGGCCTGTGTCTGCGCATGCGTTGCACTCTACGAGTATGCCGCACGCTGCATGCCACATTGCGCAAGTGCAGCCAGCCAGCCAGCCAGCCAGGCAAGCCAGCCCACTGTTGGACAGAGGCACAGCAGTTGGAGTCGGTGCCGATGTCGGAGTTGGAGTTGGAGTCGGACCGGTCTGGCCTGGTCTGGTCTGGTCTGGTCTGGAGCAACGCGTGTGCAATGCTCGGCAGATTTTGTCGCATTTTTCGCCAGATATTTGTTTTCAGTGCTCCGCTTCCCCACCCCTCGGAGAATGACTTCATTTGATGTAACCGCCGAGGCATTTGAACTTTTGGCTTTTGCTGCTAACCGCTCACCCACTCACCGGCTCTTTGGGGTTTGGTTTCTTTTAAAACGGTACGGCATTTCGTCATGCTAATCGGTGGTATGATGGAGTCTAACTCTTGCCTAATTGTCTCTAGATGGTATGAGACATTGCGAAATGAACTGTGTGCCGTATGTGTGTGCTGAATAACTGTTTAAGATTCTAATTAAGTTAAAAGTGGTTGAAAAACGGTGACTAAGTTTTGGGATATAAATGTCATACGCTAAGCGAGATATATAGTAAGTTGTACAGAAACAGAAGTGAAGGAATTTATAATCATAAAGGGATTTCAGGAATCCTGAAGAAGTTAGGTATTGTCACATATACTAACAGCATGTACTGTTTTACATCGCAAAAGGCTCCAGAGATTAGAGAAAAGAGGAGGTAGTACTCCTCAGCTCTGGGAGAATACTGAAGAAGGAGAAGGAACTCTAGTTCAGTTTGTAGATCGCTAAACATAGACCCCCAATCTAATAACATTAGATGGTATTTAAGCAAATTGTATGCATTACTGAAAGTGTGATTACAACAGTAGATCGCTTAAGTTAAGGGCGTAATATTATTCACATTTTAGTCGAGGTCATATGATGTATGCCCTGCTGTGCGAAGCCGTTAAAATTAATAGCAGATGAGCATTATAATGGCTACGCATTGTTCTAATGTGGCAGTAATTAAATAAATGAAGTAAACATGCCAAGATAAATAGTATCTGCAGATACGTATCTACACATGTTTCTGTCTAATCTCCTATTGAAAGGGAATCTACATAATTGCCATATGCAGTAGTTGTAGTTTCTGGCATCTGATTGAGTTCTGCTGTCAATGCCAAAGTCGTTGTCGTTGTCGTTATCGCTTTTTACCTTCTTTGTACTAATTTATATACTCGTATGTGTGTAGTATATTTATTAGTCTATCTGTCTACTATATGAGATATCGCTGGATATTATGGAAACGTGTGCGTCCTATCTGGAAATTATGCAAATGTCGACAGTGGGTCGACAGCGTCATGCTCTGCACAGCCAATTGGCAATTGACAATTGTGACATTGTTTAAACAATTTTCCCCTGCGCAATTTGAAAATCTATTTACTTTGTCACCCTACACACACACACACAGTGACAGCTGCCCTCCCCAGTCATCATTCTCAGGCCCACACACACTTGCACACACTCTCTACTCGCACAAGGAACTGCGTGTACATGAAACAATTAAACTCAACATGCATTAATGTCAAGTTATTCGCGCTGTGCCGGCAATTAGAGGCTAAGTTGCAACGGGCAACGCATGCGCATTGAGCAGTAAATAACCAAGTCAGTAACTACAACAACTCACAACAAACAGCCACAACAACAAACATCCACAACAACGACAACAACCACAACAATCAACAGCTGACAGCTGCAGTTGTAAATTTGATTTTTATGGCCAGAAACATGTTGCCAATTGGCCAGCTCATGCTCAGTCAACCAGCCAAACAAGTTGCCTCAAATGTTTTCTCGATATCTGTCACCAGTTAATGCAACTGCAACTGCAGCTCCAACGGTTTGTTTGAGGTGTTAATTTGGCCACAATCGTTGTGTGTATTGAGTGTATGTGTATGTGCACAGTCATCAGCACACTCTTGCTTTAAGTTTAGGTAGTATTAATTAGGGATAAGTTCGGTATGGGACAAGGATTTTCATTGTGTTTAATAATACTGTAGACATAAAGAACATAAGCTTAAGTGTATTAGTAAGTATATTATTAACTATATTATTAAGCGTATTATTCAGTGTACTTATGCGGAGGTAATTTTAAGTTTCACTTCTGCAATATTCTATGTATTTGAAGAGCGGATGACTAAACATTCTGTTGCATAATAACAGACTTAAACGATTTATATTAAAAAAAAATTAAGCAATTTAAGAAAACTGAACAGTTTTAATATTTTAAAAACAGTTAAGTTAAGAATGTTTTGATCGTCAGATGTCAAGTGAATAGGTGTTCAAATATTCAGATGAAACCAAATATATTGATTTTATTTACTGATTTATTAAATGATGAATAAAACCAGTCGCCAATCAATGTTTATGCTATATTACAATGCCAATTAAATAATATTTAAAATAATACTACTATTTTAAAAAGAATAGAAAGTGAAATCAAGATGTTTTAACATTAGCGGCATAGATAGCGAAAACCCATATTCAGTCTTTTCTTTAACTTAAAGTATAGTATAATAGAGTTCAATTTCTACTACTGCCAAATATATTTGTTGTTTCTGCAAGTGGGAAAATTGTAATTGGTCAATCTGTAAATATTCTCAAGACCTCAAATTCTCGTCATAGAAATATGTATGTTCTTCATTTTAATTATGCTATGGCAGATATTCTAAATGGTTGCCCTCAGAGTTCTTCTGCTTCAACTGTGCTACATGCTCTGGCACAGACTTGAAATTAAGCAAAACTTCATTTTGTCAGCTGCATTTTAATTGCTTTTCGCTTCACAAGAATATTGCAGAACAACAGACAAAACAACAACAAATTTGCCACGATGTCGTTGTTGTTGTTGTTGTTGTTGCTGTTGTTGCTGTTGTTGTTTTCATTGTGTCTGGTGTTGTGTCCAGCAAAAAGAAAATCGTGACAATAATGCTAAATCGAACGGATGTTTGAAAATCGACAAATTTAAAATGAATTTTTATTTTTCGGTCGCAAAATTAAGCAATTTATCACAAAAGGGAAACAAAGCAAAAGAGCGCAAAGAGAAGAAAAAAAGAACCACCTTATAAATAATGCGCTGTCTCACCAAAATCATTTTTAATAAATTGTCGCTTGACGTGTTATTTGCCAGTTGATCTCGACTCGACGCGCGGCTTATTGGCAATTAAAAACAGGCGCCCAAAACAAATTCGATTCACTCCCCTCCCATCCCCCCTACTCCCCATTTACCGCTATGTATACTATGCCTCGCCATGTCTTTAACTCTTGAACGATTCTGTATGAGTAGCACAGTTTATGGAGGTCACCAGCCAAAAAGGCAACAAAACATCTTTTGGGGTGTGGGTAAGCAACTGCAAATTATTTGCCTCATAATACAGTTCATGCTCATTGCAAGAGGTCAGGCTAAAGTTGAGAACTAGTACTTCGATATGATCTAGCCGGATCAAGGTCTGTGGTAGCTGTATTTCAACAACACTCAATTGATTGCTAGAACTGATGAAATTAATCTAGCATATTTTCATGTTATACTAGAAACTGTTTGAAACGAAAATGAAGGTATTTTATTATTTTTCTGTTATTCATTTAAATAAATAAATATTTTAAATAATTTTTTTTTATTATATTTAAGATTTCTTATTTCATTTTTTTTTTTAATTTTTAAAATTAAAATTTTACCATGCAACTTTCTTCAAAATTGGCGAAAACTCGGCTTGCCTTGTCACATGTCGCTTGAATGCTTATTAAATGTATTTCCCTCCGTTGTTTTTCTTCTTTTTTTCACAGTTCTGAGCTTGATTTTTTTCCCGTTCAGGAACTCCGCCCATTTGAATCGAGTCTTGTCTCTTGCTTATTTAGTTGCATGTTGCACGTGGTTTGTGGTCTGCGTTGCACGTTGAAGTGCAGTTTGCTTAGGGCGTACTTAAGTACCGTTATTTTAATAAACGCCGCCAAAACATGCACAAGTTGGCTTCAACTCAGTTCCGTACCTTTAGCCCCTGCCCTTGGGTAAAAGTTTTCGTTTGCTTTGCATTTTACAGACTTTCTTTCAAATCGAACAAAGGGGAATTGAAACGCAGCTGGCGGCAGCACGCTGCGAGTTCAAAGCGTTGTGTCTGCAAATTATGAAGCAGGCCAAGCATAATAACAATTTGGCAACGCCCACGCCCACAATGTGTGCCCTAGCCCCCTGTCCTAGCCTCATACTAAGCAGAAAAAACCACAACTAAACGAGTTGTTTGAACATTTACTTTAAATTTCGACTTAGAATACTGCATACATAATATCGACGCCTAATTGACACACACATGCCACGCCCTCTTCCCATTCCGCCAGACAGACGCAGAGCATTGTCTGTCGTTTTATGGGTTCCCCCATGTGTGTGTCGCTGATGTTCGATATCCAATTTTCAATTACGTATCTCGTCGTTCTCTGACATGGAACGACCTTGGGAGCTTAGAGAGCTCACCCGTCCCGAACCAGTTCAATTATCTCTATATGTCCATAGAATCAGTCGTTAATTCTTCTTACTCGTGTGTTCAATCAGTTTTATGCGTGTTTCATTTGACGCGCCATCAAATTGACGCTTGCCATAAACCTTTATTTACTATTACTATTATTATTATTATAATTGCTAGACTTATGCTTGCTATTGCCATTTGAGTGAAAGTAATTTGCTTAGCTTGGACACACCCAGATAGTCAGAAATTCACATGGTTATGATGCCTCCTAATTCACATGCTAAGTTGGCTCTTGAGATTCTCTGATTCATCTGGCGAAACGTTAGAAAGTTTAAACATTGATTTGTTGTTGGTTTTCTTTTAGCCTAATATACATGTATAGCTATAGACTTTTTACAGTCATCAAATTTTGTTGGCTTTAAGTGCTCATTTGGTTAATCATTTAGCATTAGTTTAGGGCAACTCAGGCAGGAGCAGTGGAAAAGTGGGTGCAGTCGTAAGTGGATTACGAGTGCAGTTACTATATAGAATACTAATATATTGAGCTGGTGTCTAACTAGATTTGAACTAGCACATATTAATAGAGTTAGCGAGTAATAGAGTAAACCATATTAATAATAATAAGGCCATGAATATTAAATAAGTTCTTATTACATTTTTTGAGTTTCGAAAGATATATCACTATCTGAAGGCAATTACTGGCTAGTTACCTTCTAACTTAGTTACTATACTCCCGACTGCAGCATGCGCCCTATGCTAATGCAATCAATTGTAAAACTGAAACTATTGATAGGCAGACAGTTCGATCTTGATCAGCTGCTCATAACTACTCAAGGGCATGCTAATCGACAGATACGAATACGAATGTGAAAACGAATACCAATCGAGATATCATTATTTATATCATTCCAATTGGCATAGGCTGTAATTTCAGAGCATTTACATTTACATGGATGCAAGCAATCTTCCATTTAATAACCAATTATCGTTGATCAACTGCACGCCCTGTGCCAGCCCACTGGGCAGAGACACAATATCAATTACGAGTTGCGTTTCCAACTGATTATCCAGCAGTTCTTCTGCATGGGAATTGGTCATGGCCAAGGCTGTAGAGAGCACAATCTCAAGAGTCGGCTATTGGCAATTGGTAACAGACAACTGGCAACTGGCAATCGTCTGCATCGGGGGTTGTGTCTGATTAGTGCTTAAACAAGTTAATGCCATTGATGATGATTTCGATGCTGAGGCAGGCCGAGTGTACTCGTAAGTAGTACGCCCAATGCATGGCAATGGGACAAGCCAAGGCGTGTACGTGGTGCAATGTCTTAACAAACACACGCACACTCGCACACAGCCACTTGAGTGTGCCAACAACAACAACAATTACTGGCCAAGATAAATGGCCCAGCTGCTGATCCGGCGACAATAAGCTAAAGAGCGCCTCAAGCTGTTTGGGAGTCGCATTGCGTCTCTCGCTGTTCTTCCAGTTGTCAATGGCGGGCTCCGAAAAAGCTTTTGATGTACCGCTAACAATACTGCGGATGCCTCGCTTTAGCTACATGTTGAACTTTCCCAGTGGCCACGACTACAGTGACGCCTTCCTAGAATATGTAGCAGTGTCCGCGTTCGCCCCTCCCCTCCTCCCTTCTTAATGCTGCTGTCTGACAGTGTTTGTCCAGCACTTCATATATGTATTCGTGTTGCTGTTGTTTTCTTAAACCAAAAGCTAAACAATTTTTGTTGGCTTTACCTTGAATTTGAAAAGCAACAAGCCCAAATAGTTAGTTACAAAGCTTGTTTAAAGGGAAAAGCGGTGGGCAAAGAGGGGCGTGGTTGGTGAGGCACTATGGAACACAGATATTTGGGCTATAAGAAAGTAAGATTACTATTTATTGATAGGTTGTAGCCGTGTAGTTGGTGTAATGAATTTACGGGCATATTTCAGACTGGCACAAATTAAGCATACCCACTACACCATTTAGTTACAGTGCCAAATACAAATAACGGAGTCAAAAGTCAAGGCTTACTCAGTGTCTTCAGTTTATACTTGGTGCCATTTCGTTACACTCCTCGTCAATTTCGTTGGCTAGTGTATGTATGTTGTGGATGTTGAATATGTTGTGTATGTTTTTGTGATAATTCGAGAGAACGATGACTTAATTTGCGACCATTAATGCTGTAAAACTGTCGTCTGTGGGAGCGTTGTGACTTTGCCCAATGCAAATGAGCAGCAATTATGGTGATTGAGCTAGCGCTAATTGACAGACCCCCAATTGCAGGTCCAGCACTCGTATAAGCACAACTAACCCACTTCTTTTACTCTTCATTCTGTCCATTCACAGGCTGCCCAGCGACGACGAGTTCGCATTGTCTACGCTGCAATAAGGCGGGCTGCATCAAGTGCCCACTGTACCTGGTGACGGATACACGTCAATGCGTGGAGCAATGTCCCACTGGATACCTGGACCAGTGGTCAGCACATACAGAGTTCATGGGTCGCGTATGTGTGCCCACTGGCTACTCTGGCCCATTGATGGCGGCGTTGGCTGGACTGTTGGGCGGATTTCTGGTTTGTCTGTCGCTGCTGGCCGTGGCCGTGATGCTGGTGCGGCGCAAGCGGCGACGCAAGTCTGTCAAGCAGAAGTTGATCAACGAGAACACCATGGATCGAGCTGATTTTATGCGTCAACTGAACGAGATGCGACCCAATGCAGAGTACTTTCTGGCCATGCTTAACGACACGCGTCGACAAATACGCAAACTGTATTTATCCGGTGAGGTGGCGGCGGCTAACTCATATCGACCCATTGTGCGGGATCTGGCCAAGCTGCTCATACTGCTGAACAGGCCAATAGAGCTGATTCCTACGCCACCGCACGATTGGGCGCGGCTGTATGCGTGGTCGGAACAGGCTCTCGAACGCTACAAGCCCCAGGTGGGCCACCTGATTGACTTCTTTCAAGCCTCGCACGCTGCCAACGGCGGACAGGAAGTGCTCTATGCGGCGCCTAACAAGAAGCACCCGCACAGCATCTTCAGGCACCAGCAGGGTACGCCAGCGCAGAGTAATCAGCTGGGTGGTGACCTGTTGCCAGGTGATCGCAGTAGCAGTGCCTCGGCACAGCAGAAGCTGCATCTGTTCGGGTCACTCATAAGCCTGCACGAGTTCGAGGAGCCACGTGCCTCGGATCCATTTGGCAGCAGCTTCAATACGCTTAAGAGCGGCAATCTTATATCGGATCTCAATGCCAGTTCACTGTGGCTGGAGGATGAGTTCTACAAGCTGGGCTTTCGGCCGCAGGACGAGATTACGACTGAGCTATAGTTGGCTGCATTTTAAACAAACGAAGAGTATTATTCTAGCACAACGCTGGCAACGCTACACGGAGCAAGTGCAGCGGGTTTGCCCAGCCGAAAGTACATATACTACTATGAGTTGATCACATTCCGCCATGCCATCAAAAACTGAGACGCACATTTAGATACGAGTCGCTAAATGTTACCGTTCAGTTTAGCCTAGTGTAGCTTAGTTAGTCTTAGTTAATACAGCGAACTAGTCACGTAAAATCACAGGAAAGCAAATGAAAATCACGTGAAAATGAATTTGAATTGAATTTTATGGATTTTACAAAAATCGCAAACAATCAAACAACTATGTCTAACAACCACATGTTGGTGGCTACAATCAAATGCTTATACTATCTTTATAGTTATCGTACCTAAGTATATATAGATGATATTTATAGTAATAGCTTGTAAAAACAGAGATTATAATGCTTAGTAAATACAATGATGATGAACAATAATAAATCTCGTGCTTAAGATGAATCAAATGCTTTGCAGTTTATCCTGGAACTTTCATTTTAGTTGAATGCTATGGCGCCTCGTATTTCCACAGTATGTGAGCATCCTCTTCCGCAGGTCATGTCTCCTCGTTGCTGGCATCCTTCTGTGCAATTTGCAAATGCTCCGCCCACTTGCGCTCGTTGACCAACCTGGACAGCTCACGGGCATCGTAGCCAATCAGTAGCTTCAGATCACAGTCAAACTTGTATGCGAATCGTTTGCCGGATACCTTGGATATCATGTCGCCGTCGTAGTAGTAGCGCAGAGCACGCGATAGCTTCTCGTAATTCATGGCGGGCTTGTTTTTCTTCTCACCCCACAGACGGGCAACGCGGTCGGGATCGCTTAGCTTAAATTCTCCCTCAGTGCCCACCCATTCGATGATGTCCGTATGCTCGCTGTCGGTGAGTATCTCGAGCAGGAACTGCCACAGCTGCACCTGCCCATTGTTGCCGGAACCAATGTGGCTTGGACTCTGTGGTGCTGGTGAACTTTCTATGGCTGTGAAGGAAAGTTTACTTTAGTCTAAAAATTAATTTATTGAAGTAGTTTTGTTACTCACAGTCATTGCTTTTGACACTCTGAAAGGACTTGCGCATGATCCGTTGCTCCAGTCCCGTCACATTTGAAACAGCAGTAGTTTTGCTTTGTTTCGGCTTTCGCAGCTCCTCTGCCTGTTTGTGCACCACTGATACAAAGTTGCACTCCTTCAGCAGTTGCAGATGCGTCCAGAATACATTTCCTGGATCTTTAGGGACCTTACTTCTGAACTCCTCGTGCGACATCGAGCATAGCTCCTGCCCATTTATGTACCAGGCATCCAAATTGGGGACACGCAAGTCGAACTCTTTGATGGCCCACTCCAGCCAGTGAGCCACATGTGCTTGGGTCCACTCGCCAACAGCTTCAGGTATTTTTAAACGCATCTGCTCCCGTTTGAATTTGCTATCCAATACCCAGTTTAATACAGGCTTGGCCACCTCGCCATCCATGTCCTTGTCGTCGTCTGTAACATCCACATCAGAGGCTTCATCTTTGAACTTGTTTTTCTTGGCAGACTTATTAGGACTACTGCTAGATGAGCTCCTGCTGCTGCTTGTTTCCTGTGCACTTAACTTGGCTGCCTCTTCCTTAGCCAGGGTGGCCAGCGCAGCCTCTGTGGGCTTTAGCACATCCGCAATGTTGATCTTTTTACGAATCGTTTGGATTTGTACATTGATCTGCACCAAACCCTCACCTTTCACACATTGATCGACCAGATTCTTATGTGGTTCCAGCTGAAGGTAAAAATGGTTAGCCGAGCTTCAATAAATAGAATATAAGTATGAGAAACCTCTTTACCTCCTGCGCATCCTGCAGGCAAAACGTGTAGTAGTTCAGACTGACTCCAATCTTTTCTTCCACAAGCTTCCTGCAAGGAATATATTATTAAAGACCTATATGGCCAATAAATCTGATAACCAACATACTTTAGTTTACTCAGCGGTTCTCGAATGTCCATGTGCAGTATAATAATGTCATCAGGCTCAGTTTCCACATCCTGGGAATTTTCATAAATATTTGTTTCCTCAAAGATTTCACTGGCCATGACCTCTTCTGCAATGCACATAAAAAAGCCTTAGTTAACAAAAATATTTGTTAATAAATGTTGCTGGCCGCAGACTTTTCTCACCCGCTGTGCAGGCAATCACACAAGTGGCGGAAGTGTGCATGCAAGTTGTTTTTCGACTTACCCAGACCGCCACCAGAACTAAGACGTCGTATTAACTCCTCGGACAGATCATTGTTTCTGTCCATTTTAATTAAATTATTAATATTAGACAATTTCAAAATATGCCAAGCGCTTTATTGAGAAAAGAATAGCAGTGTAACCAGTTGCACAACATCTGATTTCTAATTTGGTATTATTTAGTGCTATGCAATGGCGCTGCCAACCTAGCAATAACTTGTGTGCTGTAGCAGCCAGCTTTTCTTAGATAGCAATAGTTGGCGGGCGTTCGTTTCCGTATTTAAATTGTATGTTAACATTTATTTTAAACTAAATAAAGTAATTTGAAATAAGTAAATATAAAACTAAATATTGCTAGTTTTTTTTAAAAATATTTTTGAATTAATTAATTTGGGTTTAATTAATTTCATAAAATAAATGGAGCAATATCTAGTCGTATAAAGTCTCGTCAGACTTTCTTTATTTAGAAAATGCATGCAAAAACACTTTAATTTAGCAGAAGCAAGCGAACAATCAAAAAAGCTATCAAAACTGTATAAAAATTTCGTTTGAACAACTTAATTGTGCTGATGGTGCTCGCAGTTAATAAGGAAATTTATGAACACAACGCCAGTCGCCAAATTGTCAATGGGAATACTTTTATCATGAAGTGATTCCACAGAATAGCAATAGCGCGCGCACTCCATGTACTAAAACAGTTGAAATTAATTATAGGAAAAAGGAAAAAAAAACTCTTGCCGCATTCATTGATAAAGAAGAACCAAAAGCTGCACTCGAAATGCGCACTTTTTATCGAGTGGCAGACACTAGAGTGTGGAATTTGCAGAGACAATTGCCAATGTTTGTCTAAGCGCATTGAGGAAGTGCATGGCCACATGCTGAAGTGGAGCAGCCACAATCCGCCAAGACTGATAAAATGCTTAAGAACCTGTTAGACACACACGCACACTATACAATTACTTAGTTAATCAGTCAGTGTGTCAGCTCAAGGGAGTCAGAGACAAAGGCCTACAATTGTCTTATCAGGAGGCTGCTTAGCAGAGGGAAGGGAGCTGTAAACCAATTCAAACTTCTCATACTCCAAGTGCAATGCGCACTTGTTACAACAAACGATTTTCCATGTTCTCTCCAGGCGATTTTCGCACTGAATAACATTCATTAACTCAGTGTTGACACAGTGGGAGGAGTCGCATTGGCATTGGAAATGCATGTTGCTTGTTTGCGAATTTCTAGAGAATCTCCAGATAGCAGTGTTATCTGACAAGGACGCAGCAGACAAAGAACATGGCAAAACGTTTTAATTAAGAGCAGGTGAGCTTATCAACTAGTGTATATAACATTTAGTTGACTCAAATATTGAGTTAGTCATTATTAGTTCCCTTCTCCAGGCTGGATGTATTTCTGTTTATTCGGTCAATATTGACTAATTTCTGACCAAATGCTTAGCTCACTTTCGACGCATCTCGAAGCCAAGTCAAGTTGAGTCACGGAGTCAAACTGATGGTCATCCACATTAGTCATGATTAAGGTATTGCCTATGCAAAGTAGATGGACTCCAGCTTGCATTATGCCCTTCGATCGCAATCGAAAATAAATAGTTAAATGTCTAACTAGACCAAAGTGTCTAGGTCATGTCGGCCAGCAGCAGTTTCCCTTAGACTGAGCTCTGAGCTCAAGTTCTATTGATATCAATTATGGCCTATGGCAAAATATCAACAACAACAACGACTCGCGAGGGAAACTAGACAACTAAAGGACCATAAAATATATGTATATAGAATTATGCGCAGTCATGGTGGCGCCGCCAACAAGACTACTCCATGTGTTATGAGTCCAGGGCATGTTGCCAACAAGCGAGACGCGACGCGACGCGAAGTCAACGTGAATGTGACTGTGACTGTGCCTGAGCCGAAAACAACCCCTTGGAGGCGCCTCAGGAGCACATTCAACTCGACTCGGCCATTGCGTCACAGTTGTACAAATTAAATCAATAGGACAACTCCCACGAGCACTATGTGGAGTCCGCTCCCCGAAACTGCTCTAAGTGGAACAGGCATAGCTCCATGCTAGACTTGTAAAATGTATATTTGCATTTTCGGGCTGGCATAGTAGTATTGTGAAGCCTTGCCTGGTATTTAGGTCGAGAAGGTCTTACTTGGCTCTAACCTCTTTATTCTTTTTGGGTAATTGCAAGGACATTTCAAAGGCAAAGCAAGCGCATAATTCAAATAAACCGCCAAGTTCCGTTTCGTTTTCATTTCCATTTTGAGTTTCATTTCATAATTTTTATTAATTAATTGGTTACATTTCGCATTTTCAATGGGCTTCGCTGGGCTCGTTCAGTTTTCTGGGTCAACTCATAAATTATCCACTTCGTTTTTTTTTCGGACTACACCTGCAGCCTTGGGCTGGCCAGTAAACTATGAACTGTTAGCTAAGTTATGTATCCTTTTAATATTTTATTAGCCAGCGATAAGCTTTATATACTAAAGAGAGCCTCGGAATGACCATAAAGCATATCCGTTTATAAGCGACAAAAGAAATAAATATATTCGATAAATAAATATATTCGAGCATTTTAAACATGATTCACAAGTCTCTGCTGACAGGCTATTATTACTCGGATTATTGTTTGTATTTCCAATTTTTATTTGCATACAGTAACATCCAAAAAAAAATAAATTCAATTTTCTACGTTTGTGAGTCATGCTTAGATGTCATCGCACAATGAATAATTTAAACGGTTTCTTGGGTACAGTATGGTTAAATATAGGTTTGAATATATTCAAGATAGAACTGCTTTTAACTGTACTAATATAGGCCCAAATAAAGTTTTAGTTTGTATTAAAAAATAACTATTTTTTTTTTAAATGCGTAACAGCACTTTAATGCAGTCACAGTTTTTTATTATTCTTCAAATTGACATATTCGCGATCCCTGCTTATTTACTTCAATTCAATTCAAACAACAATCGGAAGTATTTTTGATAAAAATCAAAACCATTCTTTAGATTTCTCAACGCTTAAAAATTTGCTACATTGAAATATTGCCTTTGGTGTTGCCCAAATTCGATTGATTTTTTCTCAATTATCTTAAAAATTTAAATGTTTGGCATTTTATCAGAACAAAAGTCCGGTTTCCTTTGAAAGCGGGACCCATTTTTTAAATGGAATAAAACAAATATTTCTAGTAATTTATATCTTCAATAATATAGAATATAATCGAAAGTAAAACAGTAAACATATCTCACTAAATGGTAAAATTGTGGAAAAATAAATGAATTAAATAAAGAAACACAAATCCAGTTATCTTGAAAATAATTCTTGAAATTGTTGGCGCAAATTATAATCATTTCGCATATTTACTTATTAGCAGAAAAAACCCACATAAAAAAACCCACATAAAACTTTAAACAACTGTTATCTATATTTTTCCATATAATAATTCACTAGATTGGATTGACTATAAGTGGAATTTAAAGCAATTTGTACAAAGGCTGTTTATTATGCAATGATTATTTTACTTAAATTAATATTATTTAGAATAATAATATTTAATATATTGAAAACCCATTTTTTGCTTATTCATTCTTTTAACTAATAATAATTTAATAATATAAATATATGTACTTACATATACAAGACTTTTTAGCTTAAGCTAATTCTAAATTGATAATAATTTAAATTTTTCTTATTGGTTGTAAAATGCAACATAAACAAAATGTGCTGCATTCAAAACAAAATTGATGTTGCCTAGTGTATTGGCAGTTGCCGGCAATTGCCATTGCTGTTGCTGCTGTCACAATTGCTGCTGCTGGTGTTGCTGCTGTTGGTGGCATTGCTGCTGTTGCTGGCGTTGCTGCTGCTAGTGCTGTCTGCTCTTGTTTGGTTATTACGCTCGCTGTCTCGTCGCTCTCGGCAGTATTGAAAATCAGTCTGCTGGCGCAACTGAAACGCGAAGGTTGTCGGTTGTCGAGTGAGCGCTGTGTTGTTGTCTCTCGGTCGCTATCGCTATCGTTGTCGCTGTCGAGTTCTCGGTGTATGCGAGTGTATGGGAAACACCTCTGCTTGTATTTTGGCCAAATAGTAAAATTTGTTTTGGCCGCTCGAAACGACCAAGTCTAAGTACGAGAGTTTTATAAATTAACAAAGATATACAATAGACTTATAGTATGCGTGTGTTTGAACCTGTTATCGCGGTGCGTGTGGGTGCTATGTTCTGCAGCTATTTGTGGGCGTTGAAATGAATGAATAACAATATAAAATTCAGAGTATTTTTGCTGGCAATTTCAATTTTATCGTATATTTGAATCTCTCCCCAGTTCATAGCCATATCAATAAAACTGCTTCCTAAAGAACCGAAATGAAATCAAATGTTTAACATTGCATGTAAGGCCAATCAGCAGCAGCAGCAGCAACAACAACAACAACGTTCGAATATGCTTTGCTTCAGGCGATTTGCATTGCTCATTTCGTTTGTTAATTTGTATTGTATTGTTTTTGTTGCTCTAATCAAAATCGAATCGCACGCATCGGCACAGAAATCGACTTGGAGCAAAGTATATCACGTGTTGTTGTTATAAGCGCTCTTTCGTAAACCTTATAAAACATTTCCATATTGTTTTTTGTTTTGTTTGCTTGTAAGCGAAGAATTTAAAAATTTTAAAACAATCAATATACTTTTTGTAACACAAGTGGAATTTTTTTAGAAACTTCTGGCATTCGACTTGAGAGCATTGCAGAGGTACCCTTCGAGCACTTTACTTATTTTTTTTTGCCACTTTATTGATTTTCACATATGCGCAGTGCAACCGGCAAAGCAGCAAATGTCCTTCGCAGGCTGCAACATGCCGGGTCCGGGGCAACTGCTGCAGCTAACACCCAAAAGCCCAAGGACACATAGCTGCAGCTACACCTGCCCCACTTTGTGCCCGAGCACAAACAGCTGTTAGAAGTGCCAACATGGCGTCCTTTGCAACATTCTCAAGCAACATTTTCCATTGCAGTAACAAGTGTTGATCTGTGCAGCAGTATGTGTGTATAGGGTGTAGGCATAGTCGCTTTGTATATGCTTTACCGGCACCCTGCTGTGGGCACGTGTGGGTGTGCGCGCCGGCAACAACTTGCAGCCCCCAACAACAACAGCAACAACAGCAGCAATCGCTCCCACCGCTCTCCGCTGCAATTTGTGGCGCTCTCGGGAGACCACTTGTTAGCTGGCCGGCGCGGCGTGGGCTTTTTGGCCTGTAGACACACGGGGCGTATACGTAATTATATTCTTCTATACGCAGCAAAAGCAATACAAAGATTACCTCAGCGAGCGCCTAAGTGGGTCGCTGTTGTTCTTGTTTCCCTCTGTCTCTGCTTAGTGTCAATTTTTGCATTTAAATCGCGCTTGAACGCAAATTTGTTATCACTGTACGATTGAGCTAGAAGCTTATATTTTAAGAAATAATTAAGTAAGTAAGAAGAAGCAACTGTTAAGTAATCAGAAAGCAAACAAAGCAAGACGAACTAACAAAATGTATTAAGCATTTTATCCAAAAATTTTATTTATATTAAATGTTGACCAATACTTCTTTCAATATTGTTTTAACTTGAATAAACAATTTATTTAGATTGTTAGGTATATATTTTTATATTTTCCCTACGCTTATCTGTTGCTTTTCATTCATAAAATCAATGTCTAAATTTAATAGCATTTAATAACATTTCCAGTTAGCCGTCAAAACTCTGAGCATAATATGTTTAAAATTTTCCGGTTTACGATAAAAACAAAATAAATTTATTCAAGAATGATATGCTCAATTTATAAAAGTGTGCAATATGTATTGGAATATTACATTCCACTCAGTTTCTCATATATTTTATCTGCCATAAAAATATATTCTATTATTATTTATTTAACATTTTTCCAACTCGACTTTATCTAATATAAGCGTACGTTTTCTCAGAAAAGTATGGGCAATACTATTCTAATTTATATTTATTGTTGATAACTATTTTGCATTTTATTATCATCATTTTGCATGTAATTTTGTTCGCACTTCACATTAATTAATTGAGCCCCTGCTCGGCGATGCGTCAATTGACTATTTTTATAACTTATGCAAGTTTCGTTCCACACTTAATTTAACAGTAGAGCGATTTTGTCGGGCTGCTTATCAGATTTCAGCGAACGGAGCGCAGGAACCAACATTTGCCTGATTGTAATTTGATAGAATTACAGAGATAAGGGCAAACACAGTGTGGCATATGCCAAATATGTGATCGAAATACTCGAGTGTGTATCTATGTGTATCTACACACATTGTACACTATGTAATGTAACTTTGGGGTTTTCAAGGCGCGTTTCATCCGGCTGGCCGAGGTCTGGGCCTGGCAGTGCTTATCTGACTATTTGATTTTGCTTTGAGCTCTGAACTCAACTCATCAGCGGCTGCAATTTTAGCACAAAGGTAAACTGAAAAAGCAAAAAAAAAACCAAAAACAAAGCAAATATCGTATCGTATTCCCCTAGACGGAAGCGCGAGGGTTCGTTGAGCGGTTGGACAAACGGTGCTCATTACCCTCCTCACCGTTGCCCGTCGGAGAGACCTTTTTGGCAGGCAACCCTCGTATAGGTATCGATTCCACATTTAAGTACAACGCTTGTATAGTTTGTTTATTTGGCGCGTGCTTTCCATTTATTTTAGTTTAATTGCTCGATTCGGACACACTATCAATTATTGCCTTTTATACCGTCTTTTGATTTTATTACCCACCTTTTATACCCTGTCGACTTTTACTCTTTTACTATGACAGCAATTTCGCCATGGCTTGACTACTTTCCTGCTATTTGCATAATTGCATTTACCATTTAGGAACGCTTCTCGGGCCCAGCCCATAGAGAGTAGTGATTCGCATTACCCTCCTCTATTGAGGTTGATTGCAACAGCGTTTTGTGGTTTCCCGCCTGGACTAGTGTTTTCCTTTTGCGGTTTCCCTCTTTTGTTGGCACCGGTGAAAGGGGTGAAAGTAAGTAAATGGTGTGGAGTATCCTTTTACCGCCTGACAGGCATAATTAGAGGCCAGGGAAGCCATATTCAATATGCTATTACCGTTATGAACTGTGGCATAATAGATTCTAATACTCTGGTGGCAGTATTTCATTTCAATAGGTAGTCAAAGAGTGCTTTGTACTTATCTAGCTATTCATTTTCATAGTTCCCATTGTTTCTTTAATAAATTCTTATAATTATCAAGTTCTCTTTAGGTATTCATACATGAATTCTATTGCACAATTCACGCATTATAGTTTCGCTCGTCTTTGTTTACAGTAGACTGACGCCAGCCAAAAACTAACAAAATTCCATGAGTAGTCTCATTATTTTCATGAGTCATTTGATAAGAAAAAGATAATGAAGTGCTCCCTATTGTACAGTACGCAGAGCAAAGAAAAGATGATAAATATGTGTAATAAACAAGTCTTGAATAAGCAACCGAAATATTCGAAAAAAGAACTGAGAAATGTTGAAATTAATGTACAATATTTAATGCTTTGCATATTTGCATTCTATATTTGAAATATAATCGCTTAAACATTTGGGCTAGACTAGAAAAATATAAAAAATTTTATAGTAGTCACTCTTAAAACTCGAAAGAAAAAATATTCAAATCGATTAGCGAATTTTTTTCTTCTACTTATAAAGTAGAGATTATTTGGTATTAACAGAAACACTAGGAAGAAAACACTCACTGAAATTTGCATATGTCGTCAATTAGCATTATCTATAAAAACCACAGCGTTCCACTGTGCGAGGTACCACTGTAATGTTATACAGTGGACTGCCACCTTCAAGGTCAGCAGCGTCGTAAAATTCTTGTCGTGTGTTTGAAAAAAAGACCATTTTGTTTGCTATTAAAATAAAAGTAAATATGTACGTATTGCGCGACTGATTCGTTATAAATAATACCCTATTATAACATAGTATATAGAGCACACACACTGCATAGGTGATAAAAACAAAAGTAAATATGACTGAACTGCAGTGTTTATTCAAGTCATGCGATCAGCAAATTAAATTAGCCAGCACCAAGTTGGCACATCTACAGAAATAGCAATAGCCAAAGGTGCCAAAAAAACACTCATTCATTCAAACAGCTTGTACATAGTCATATGCAAGGCGTGATTGATAAGCTTGCCACTGATAAGACAAGGGCAATCCCGGACTTGGTTTGGATTTGTATTAGGGGGAGGGGAGAATTGCTGATGATGCCTAAGCAACGTCAACGATGCATTTGACAGATGACAAAACAAAGTGAATGTGGCAAATGCATAAATAAATGAAGATGAATGAATGCAGTCGAATATGAGTATGAATATGAATATGAATATGCGTATGAATATGTATATATGTAAAGTATGAGGCAGCAGTTTTCCTCTTGTAGAATGACAGTTCTATTTGGGCAACAGCAACAACAACCACCTGCAACATGCCACACACACACACACACACACTAACACAGAGCGTAACTAATTTGACTTGACACACAAAATATGCTTGTAGGGTTGAGGGCTATTGGGGACTACCCCACCCCACCCCACTCCCTTTTGAACACGCCTGCCGTAAAGTGAAACGAAGCTGATGACATCCCCATATTCCCCTTTTCAACTATCCACTTGGTCATGGTCTTCCTTCATATCAGCAAACTCCATCAGCCTTTTCGGCCGGGTCAAAAGGGCAGCGGCACATGACAAACATGCAATGGCGTTAAATTTTTATGCGTGTTCAGCGGAAAAGAAAAACTATATATAATATAACTATGTATATATGTGACAATTGCAACGGGTGCGGGAGGCGGTTGCAGTTTGAAGGTGGAGCCCAGAGTTGGTCACGCAATGCAAAGAAAATGAAACATTTTTGTAGCGAGATTGTTGCGATAGTTTGTGC
Source organism: Liodrosophila aerea (assembly GCA_035045005.1). Taxonomy (NCBI): domain Eukaryota; kingdom Metazoa; phylum Arthropoda; class Insecta; order Diptera; family Drosophilidae; genus Liodrosophila; species Liodrosophila aerea. The sequence continues at coordinate 2,289,136 of JAWNNL010000753.1, forward strand.
CATATAGTATACTACTATGTGTATATCACTTGGCCATATTACACGATATCTCAAGTCTCTGTGTGTGACATCAACTGCAGCTTTATCTCTGCCGACATGGCAATTTATTAAATTGTCCACTTTACAGATTAAATATTTTCTCTTTATGATAGGCGCATGCCATTCTATAAGAGATTAGGATTCTTATCGCCAGATTCTCGGAAGCGACAGGGGTAGTTATGCAAATAAGGGGCAAATATATGAGCAGCTTCAACTTGACTTTGCTTCCAATTTGATAAATTGCATTGACATCATATTCTCCAAGAAACTGCGGAAACGGGGTGAAAAATTCCCAAGCCTTGGTATGTATTTACACTGTGGTGGAGTCTCCATCGCATATTTGTAATGAGTATCTGTAGATAATGCAACTCATGCGCGGACAAGGGCCTCAGCTTCAGCAACCTTGAATTGATATCGAAGCATGCACACACACACACAAACACACAGCTATTACGTCAGCTGACCAAGAGAATTAACAACAAACAACAATGAAAAACACAAACAGGTAAACAAACAGGTGCCTCTGCACTCACTGTCCGTTCCACTGGCCCATTAGTTGACGAGAAAAATGTCAAATGTGTCTTTGGGCCGACTTAATTGGCCTTTTGCCTGATTTCTGATTTCATAAAATTGGAACGCACGCGTCATTTGGACAACCTTTGCGATAAAAACCAACTACAAACAGAGAGCCAAGATATACTATACTTAATTTCTGCTGATATCAAAGAGCTTGCCCTGATTTAGCACGCCTTTGATAATGGCCACTGGCCAAGTACAATGTATAAGATCAGCCGTAAAAATAGCCAAACAAAATAAACTTTCGAAAATGTGAATTTTTAAATAAATGTGGAAAATATTTCATTTACAAATAAACCGACATTAAATGTTTCAGTGACTAACCGAAAAGTGAGAACAGAATTTGATTTTGCTGTTGAATTTGATTTTGATGCTGAATTTACCTTCAAACATTCCACGGAACACATGTCCAATGCTCAAGGTCACCGTGCTGGAGTAGGTGCTGCGTTTTATTTATAAATATAGCAACATGGATTAAACTTATTCAGCAACAAACTGTGTTAATCAATTAAACCATATTTTCACACAGTTCTTGGCAAATTAAGCACTAAAACTTTTCGTTCTCTCGCCAAATGATGTCAGCTATTGTGTTCACGTAGGTGCCAAAAGCATTTTAATTTCGCATTTTCCATTCGAAGAAAAGCTAATGAAAATAGTTGTTCATATTATTTGCTTTGTCGGCTAAATGAAATTGCCAATTTGCATCACGTCTTTTGGTATTTTAATCCCCATAAGGCATAGGCCGGAACTTGTGTCTTGAATGCCGTTTGTCACTTTGGCGCCATTCGACTTTAGATTCAGAAGAGTACACTGAACTCTTGCGGTGAGTCAGACAAGTGGCACAACGTAACATAATTGCTTTTATGAGTGCTCGTTAAAGTTATACCAGCAATTAATGTTGAGTATACGCCACGTGGATCGGCAGCTTATTTCATTAACTATTACGGTTAGTACTGCTATACATCAGATAAAAAGCCGAAATTGTTCTATTACCAAGACAAGACAAAATGAATTCAAGTTTAACCTTCCTATTTGGCTATTAGTTATTATGATTGATGTGTTCTTTTTGTGACTACCTCAAGCGCTGTTGGGTCTGATTCTCAGCTGACCCACTTTTCTTATTTACTTTCAATATAGTATTCTCCGGCTAAAATAAACCATGATGTTTTATTTTATTCCGCTGTCACCAGACTCTATAATATATTGTACGATGGCCTCCTCTCCTGCACGGTAGCTGTCAGCAGCTGACAGCCCGTGATGACGTCGTCGTTGTCGAAGCTGATCGAACAACAAACGAGATACAGTAAGCCCCTACTCTCCGCACACACTCACACTCACTCACACCCATAGTTCTATTGTTTTGTTTACCCTAGCGAACGAGCTCTCAATTGCTGTTGTTGTAGCCTAATGAACTACGCTCAATACACATAATACGTTATACGTTCTACGTTACGTGCTACGTGATTAGTTACGTAAGTAATGAACCCGCAGTCAGGTCGCGGTTAACTTATCGCTTATCGGTGGGCGTCGAGAATAGTGACAAAAAGATAATTGCAAACGCTGTAAACAAATACACACTATGTGCCAGACATGAGTAATAAATTAAAGCGAGAATTTATAACTAAACAAACAGTGTGTTTAAGTAGAACTTTTAACCTTCTGTTGGTATTTAAAAAACATAGTTTAAATTATATTGGTACTTAAAAAAACTTCACATAAGAGAACGGCTCTAAATACAGCACTAAATTATAATTATAATTACTAAACAGTATGCTGAACTGTTGTCAGAGTTGGCAGCTCTAACATTAAATTATAAATTATTATAATTAAAATATAATTATATAATAATTACATGAATAATGCACTCGATGTTTAATTTGATTCTATTTATGTTGAGTTTACTGAAACCTTTGTTTTCTGTTAGTCACTCGACGGTGTTAAAACCCTTGTCACATTCACAGTTACTGTGACAGTGACAGTGACAGTGACAGTGACAACGTTACAATTTGAATTTTACAATTACATAATTAGAAACTTGTGTTGGCAATTAACTCGACGCACATTCGTCCCTTCCTTGGGAGCAATTTGTAGTTTTGATTGATGACACTCCGATTGAATCAGGCATGCGCTCAGGGTTCTGGGCCGCGTCCCTAACTTCAAATATTTACACTCATAAATAATGAATATAAAAAATCAATTGATCGAATTGTCGATCTGACAATTGTGGCCAAACAGTGTTAAAGAAGAAGAGTTGAATTATTCTAGGGGTTATATAAAGTACTTTAAAATGAAGGCTAGCCACAGATTTAATTCAATAAAGTTCAATTAAAAATGCATAATGCTGCGCTAATAGTTACAACAAATCAACCACAATAATAACAACAACAACTACAACAACAATTGTCAAAAAATGTATAAAAATAAGCAATAAGAAATGAAAAGGCGTGGCGCAGGCAGTGCGAGTCACGCTGGGGTCAACGATTATTAATCAAGTGCCGCCTTAATTATGCGACTCGTAGTAGAGCATGTAATAAGTACTCGAGTAATAGCGATATGTGAGTAGTGACGTTTGCTGTCCGATAGTCCCACTGTTCACTGTCCACTGTCCCACTGTACTATGTCTCATGTCTTTCTCCGTCTGTGGCATCAATTAAAATTCGTTTCGCCTGATCAAATTGAACCAAACTGCCCAAATTGTATACTATACTGAGTAAGTTTTTTGGCATTGTGGAGAGTGTCTCCGTTCTATACTGGGCGCTTAATCGAATGTCAAGTATGAATCCATTGACGAGTCCCCATCATCAAGTCAGCGCAGACCATTTCATTTGATGGCCTTTCCACGAGACATTTATCGCTCTATCTGTAGTTGCCTCTTCTTGGACTTTTTATTACTATATGTATCTCTAGCTATATGCATAACTTTGGTATTCTTTTTTGGTAAAGCAATTTCAATTTTTATCATCACTCGTTTTGGCTTGCGCTTCGTTTCCGTTCTCTCTTAGTTCCTCTGTGGCTTTGCACGCGTGCGGTTCACTCTTTGTTCTCTACTCGTAGTTTGTTTTGATTCCGATGCCGGACTTTCTTTGGAAGTAAGTAACAAAGGCAGACTTTGTGCTCATTTCATAAATTTGCATAATTACGATACGTTTGGCATTGAACTTGCTGCTTCAAAACGATAACAAAACACAAATAAGCAAACAAATGTGCTGCAAGCAAACAAAAACTGATTTCAGTGCGAGTGTTTGCAGTCGAAATTAGTTTCCAATTTGTAGTGCAAATATTGACGCCATGACATCAGCAAACGAGTGAAGCGAGTACCTAAAATTTATTTACCTATATATTAAATAAGCAAACCATGTTTAAATTGGCGTGAAAATTCCCAAAAGCCAGGCAAGCGCTTCAACTTGAACCCAGTTTAGGCCACAAATGGTTTAATGAGTCATAAAGGTTCCCGTAATAAGAAAGAAATGTGGAAAGAGAATATGACTGAGCTTACTTTTTATTTAGTAGTGGAATACATTATATACCTTTTTAATTGAATTTCTTAAGCCCAAGTCCTGCCTGTCTATTCACTTGAAATTCTCATTGAAAATGCCTTTTAGAACTGTCAAGTTGTCTCTCGTTTCTCATGGCAAATGGGAAGAGTCACACAAGACTCGGTTCCAAAGAGTTCATCTCAGAGAGCTTGCCAGGCTCAAGTAATGTGAATGTCTTGGAGCAGGCAGCCAGGTCATTGTTGGGTCAACATTTATCATCGGCCAATTTCTTAGCATGTTTATTTATAAGCTGAATCTTTCATTTATTTGCAGGCAACATCACCGACAAGTATTATAAAGGCCAAACCCAAACCCAACCGCAGCCCAGACGCGCCACAGGCACATGCAAATTCATAAGAATTTAAACACACTCACACACACACACGGGAGTGCTAAGGATAGAATCATAGAGTTGCTGCTACGTTGTGCAGATACAATTGCTAGATAAGTTTAGTTTTTCCCTCGGCTCCAACACATTTCCGCACTCTGCACAGTGGGACGAAACTGGACGCGCAACGCCTGTTTGTTTATTGATGCAACTGAAACTGGAACTCGTCTGATTTCGGCTGCACTCGCGGACATTCAGACAGACGTGCCACAAGAGATGCCAAGCATTTAGCCACACACACACTCACACACACATGAAAATAAACAAAGTGCTTCTTCGAGAAAGACGAAAGAGATAGAGGCACAGAGAGACAGGGAGAGAGATGCACTGTTCCAGGCATGTGCATACAAAAATAAAGTGCTGGGCAACAATATTTTGAAAGTGCCGCTGCGCAACATTGTGCAATACATTCTAATAAATCGCCAGACAACAGATCTTGGCACAAAAATAAATAAGCATCGAAGTACGTGGAACGCGGAACGGGAATAGCACCACCGAGGTGTCGACTACCGCATCCCAAACTCAATCCCAATCCCAGTCCCCATTCCAATTCCAGCACGTGTGAGCACAGATAGACGTAGGTCGTGGCCAAGGTGCTCAAAGGCAATTATAATCGCCGGAACGAGGTGTACACATTCGGCACCATGGAGGGCGGTTACGTAAACGAAGGTGAGTGCTCCAGAATCTCTATCCACAGATATATTATCTTATGCAATCTATGTGTTTATTTGCCTTTCGAAAGAGTGCTAAACTGAAGTGCACTCGCGTATTATTTATAGTGCGATTTTACATCATTTTATGAGAGCTATTTATCTGGGTTTATGGGTTCAAGATTTACGTCTATAGTTGAGCCACTTAATATTCCTTTAGATACTTTAAAAGCAATTTATACTTTTGCTTAATTGTGGGTGAATGCTTTCACTGTTATTTATAATTTTATTGTCCATTTATGACGCCATTTCGCCAATTGTAGCACTTACTCATACCTGGGTCTAAAATGAGGACTGACAAACACTATGGACATAAATCATTCATATAATGCAGTTGAATGGTTTATATACACTTTTGAGTGCATATGTATTCACGTTTTAGTGCCATATTTTTCTTTTCTCACCTATGCACTCAAGAATTCATTCAAAATTGAAGCAAGAACAGATGTTTGCCAATTTTTTTGACTTTGAAAAATGCCACGAAAATTGCATTGCAGAGAATTTTCTGTTATTTTTGCACAGTGACACGAAATGCAGTTGCTTTGCATTACAAAACAACTCTTGTGAATAATGCATGCTGCCATTAGTCAGCGCAATGAGCTAATACATCAAGATTTGCATGCCTAGATACAAATGTATCTTTTATGTTTTGCGTTTCTTCTTTGGCTTTTGGTTAGAATTTGACAATTACGTGTACATTAATACAATCGACTGACATCAGAGCGAATCACTGATAAATATAATTTGAATTCGATTCTATACCATGCTGCCCCAGAGGATTCCGACGCCATAATGGGCGTGGAAAGTCCAGGTAAATTGAAACATCACACGACTAAGTGCATATACATAAATGTCCCATATATAGCACACCATTACCGCGGGAATCGGGGGTCATTAAACCAAATGAACGCCCCAAAGGGGTACAGGCATTCATTTGTGGCAGACACTCAATTATCGATATGATGTCGCCGCAGCGAGTATCTCTCTACTTGGACAACGACGACGACTTTGCTATCGTTCAGATACGATCCGGTTATTAGCATCGCCTACATACACAAGTGGTTCTCTTCTAGGGTTGATTGGACACATTTATAGAGACAATACATACATATATACATATGTATGTGGATGGTCAAGAGCTGTGACGCAACTGTGAATGATTTGCATATTTACATAAGCAGATTACTTCACGTTAATTTGAATGTGTTATGAGTATAGAATTGTGCCTTAAAGTAGTCTGAATGTTGACAGCGAGTCTGCCATTTAAGGCAACTGACGGATGCTGCCGTAACCTTATGAGTAGTATTCTTTTAATTAATATTCATTTCAATAGCTAAAACTGTCATAAGCTCAGACTCAGCCCTGGGCCAGACAATTGCATCGAACGGCGCCACAAATTGAGCGATTGATGCAATGTCAAACCTCAAGTACCTACACTGCCACACAAGCGACTGCAATTTGAGGCACGTCTCTTCTGACAAAGCAAAGAGAAGAAAAAGAAGCTGAAAATGCCAAAAAAGAAACAAATATAGAGTAACAGAAAAAGTTGAAAGCAATTTGGGACAGCAGCTGTCGCTGCGATTGCTGCTGATGTCATCAGCAACTTAAGATCTCGGGAAAGGATCGTCTCGGTTCAGCTTTTTGTTGCATGTATCTTGATCACGTTTTGAAAAAGTTGAGGCCGCGACACAATGGAGATAAATTTGCAGTTTTGTCGAAACGCTTTAAAGTTAATGCCTTCTTTTGCTGGATGCGAATTTGATTCCAGGAATTCAGCTGAACGAGACTAAAATCCAACCATAAATAACTTGGCCAGACTCAAATCGAAACGAATCGACACGAATCGGATTTGTATAAGGGCAGCCACAGCTGCTACGTGTTGACTTAAAGCCTTGAACTTGCTCTTTGGGATTTGTCTTTTGTTATAGATTGCTAACCAGTTGAGAACCTTGAATACATGTGTGGATTCTCATCAAATTTTGAGAAATTACTAAACATTTACAGTTCACAGCTGCAGCAGAAAAAAAACAAACACAATTCAGATAAATGTTGAATAGAATTTTGAGAAAATATTAAAACACCCGCACATTTCTGAGGTTGTTTAATGAACAAATAAAATATATATTCAGCATTGCCATCATATAGAAGTAAACAGCTAAATCAACTGCCTATAACTCGCATTCACATCGCAATTAGATAGATGGCAATTTATTTGAGCACTGCGATAATTTATGGTGTCAGTCGGTGTTTTTATTCGAAAATACTTAAATCTACGTATGGGGCACACTTGCAGAGTCGGAAAAGCAAACCGAAACATGGACATGGTTGGATCATTTTTACATTGACCCTGTGGCAGCGAGTGCTTTGAACTGTAAACAAAAATACACACACACAGAGATGCGTATATATGAATGTATCTGACTATGTAAATTTTTAGTTGCTACTCAGCGATGACGACAACATGATCTAGGGGGAGCTAAACTATTTTTTTAGCGAGCAAAATTTATTAGCATCAGGCGTTGAATTTAGTGATGGCAGCTGCTCTCTGTTTAGTCTTCAACTTGACCTTAGAATATCTAGATAATTGGACATGATAAGGTATCTGCATTTGCATAATCCACGTGACAGCGAGGCGTTAGCTTTGACACCTCCGCCCAAATGACTGCGATAAGCCTACAGATACAGATATAGATTTAATAGTTACAACATGGCTATAAAGCCGTCAGACAACTTGATTTGCTTATCACTTTTCGAGAGCTCGACATGCGATTAAAGTTTTTTTATTAATCTCTTAATAACTAAAGTGTGTGAGCGTGTGTGAGTCGAGGTGTTCGATTACTCGACATGAAAAATGCATCTCCAGTTGCAGAGCTGAAGTCAAGGTGTCAATTTGAAATACTTACAGCAGTTAAGCGGATCAATTGGAAATAGGAAACATTTGCCCAATGTGTGCTGTGACAGGCTTTCAATTATGATAAATTGTGTGAGTGTGTTATGACATTCATATTTCATCATTCTATTTTCACCTAGGCCACACATTTGAACAATAGCATTCACATGTCAATTTTTATTTCATTTTCTCTTCCATTTGCAGTTCAAGTTCAGTCAGTTGCAATAGAATAACTGTCCCTCTGTCCCTCTGCCAATGGCCAATTGATCGAATGCATTAGGAAAAACACGTGAATTCGATTTTCAATCTTTGGCACTGACTACTGACTGTTTGTGTATCTATCTCTGTTTGCATTGGCTCTTTGCCGTAATGCCCCTGAATATCTTTAGCATGGTTATCACAACATTGTATGCAAATGACAGCAGATCAATGAGTAAAACAATGACGTCAGCATTCAAACTGTATCTACACAATTAATGGCAATTTGCAACGCTCTGGGCGAACTCCAATTGCCGCTGACACAAAGTGTGCAACGCCCATCGATTTGCAAAATAAACACGCTGATGGAGATAATAAAACTCTTGAGAGCATGCACATAAAAGATACAGATACAGATACAAACATGCTTCTATAAGATACATATGCAAATTTGTGTGTGTCAGCTGCCTCACTTGACTGCTGCGTTGACAGTTTTCAGTTTGGGCAATGATGCCAATTTTCTGCAGATTTATTGCTCAGCTTCACCCACATCTAGATATATAGTATTTATAATGGTTAGTTCTAAGCGCTGTTATTATATTTTGAATGTATCTAAATCATCAAATTATGCATTATATTTTATGGCGTGGGCTTGTAGCCAGAGGCAACTGCCAGTAATCAATGTAATCTCTGAAGTTGACTGGCTGTCAAATCTTTTGCATTTTATTCGCGTAATTTTGCAGCTTTATCTGCATTAATAAAATTAAATAATTTATTTTAATGACCAGTCATGTTAACGGGGCTAAGTGTTTTTCGCTGTAGATTTCAAGCTAAATATTTTGAAAACCCCTAGACCGCAGCTTCAACTGACCGGCTAATACCCTCGAAATTGAAAATAAAAGTAATAAATGGTATAGGATATTGCATAATATTTACTTCTGTATCTGGAGATACTTCAACGATGAAATCCTTATTGTAAAGTTACTCGAGTACAGGGTATACATTTTCCACTCCACACAGCTTAACTTCATGCTTGGGGACTGCTATGCAAAATTGACCAAAATTGGCTAAAATTATTAGCAGAAAAACTGCACAAAGCCGGGAGCCAGTTCGTGATTTAGTCAGCGTCACAAATGAACATTCAAAATACATTACCGCACTACAAAAGGCGATGCTATCTCAGTTAGCCCCCATGTCTTGAGTCTTAGTTCATAGGAGCCGCACGTAGGCATTTGAAGTGCTTAGATTGCACTTTAATAGATAAATTGAGGAGCTGCCAGAAGAACCCGCACCTGAGCTGCATAAAGCCACGGAACGTGGCGAACATTTGTCATAATGCGGAACAGATCACAATTGCTGGAAATAAATGAAAATGCATGTGATCCGCATAGTTATATATAAGTAGCTAATGGTTGTATGAGAGTCGCAGGTGAAATAGACTTAAGCACTGTACTTGAAGTGATAAAGGGGTTTATGGAAATCTATGTGAAGTGGAATTCTACATCCACTTGCACTTCTTAACTATACGAACTACACATACAGTCGATTGCGTCTGACTGTAGCTGTATCTTTTCCTTGGTTAATTGGCACACTGAAAACTGAAATGGTTTTAATTTGAGCGTTGGGTTCTCCTAAACTAAATTGGCAAACGAAAAGTCAAAGAGTCCACAATTAATCAATTGTCACAATGAAAACGAATCTTGTACGATCATGCGTGGGCCAATTCCCTGGAGCTAAGCCTGAAGCTGCAGGTGTGGGGGCTTGAGCCTGAAAAACTTCATTAAATTTAAATGAACCGCGACACAAACTCGACTTGCCAACAGATAAATGCTGTCTATAAATCACACAACTCAATGCCAATTGGGCATGCGTATGGATCAAAGACTCGGCTAAATCCAACCCACACACAAACACACACATTCAGACCAAATTACATACACTTATCCACTCGTATTATGGCTAAGTAGCATTTTCCTATTGCCTTTTTTCCATTAGCTCAAAACAAAACTGTCGCGTCTTCTGAGAACATCAAGCAGATAAGTTTTGACAGGGTTATAAATATAAAATTTCTATTTATTTCTTGCCCGTGTGCATATAAACAAAACCCAAATACTTTCAAACAAAAACAAATATCATAACAACAACAAACTGTACAATTTTACGGAGCGTGACAATGTCAGTGCCAGCGAGTGAAAATGAGAGCAAAACTAATTTGGCAACAGGCCAACAATCAAAATCCGATTATACTCAAACGAATACATGTGAATGTATGAATATATTCACGTATGAATAGCATAAAAAATGAAATGCCGTAATGGCAAAAATTTAAAAAATAATAAAGCTAAACACCACATTTTCAACTAATCAGAAAAATAGTCGACAACAAATGATGATTCAACTGAAATCAAGGCAAATAGATACCCTGTAAACACTTTCACCTTGGGGGAAACGACAAGACATATTGTTTAAGTAAAAGCAATAGATCTGAATTGAATTTCATTAATGAGTATAAGAAAATGCCGTGTATTCAGCATAAAGTCTTTTGCCTGGCTAATAACTTGGGGCTACTTTGCATGTCGGAAATTGGCTCTGACTGTAAATACATATTAATTTATGAGTTTTATCAGACATAAAATCCAACAAATTATCGCTCAATGGACGACAGCCAAATGCCTATGAAGGACATGGACATAATATACTTAATTGTCTACATAAATATGTGAAATTATGGTTTATGAGTTCTGTACAAATTGCTAAGTTTATATATACATACATTGAGAAAGCCTAAGCTGTAGGTAGTTATTTATTTCAAAGTGCCATAAAGTAATATTTATTTGCAAATTATTAAGTATGCATAAATTTGTGAATAAATATGTAATAAATATCTCATAAAAACTCTAATCTATACGCCCACTTTAATAGGCAGGCTAGACTGCGAATACTCAGCAATTCAGCAGTATGAATGAATGAACGAATTGAATTAAATGAATCGCATGATTATGCTAAATTGCAGTTGTGATTTCAGATTGAAAAATTAACTTCTGTCGAGTGCGACAAACTGTAAAGCAAAACGGCCAATTCCATTACAATTCCGAAATCACAAGCTCATCACAAACGATTGCATGTCGAGACGAGTGATATACAAAAACTGAAACTGAAACAAATTACAGTTGTAAAGTTGCTTTTTGCGTGTAACGCAATGTAAATGGTTGAATACTTATAGTTGTAACTGTGTTTGTGGTTAGGTAACGTGTCATAGTTAATTAAAACGAAAACCGAGAATTGTTTGCAAACTATTGTGGCAGTCATTGCTCTCAGACGAATGATTTCGCATTGCTCATGCGCCATGGTGTACCTGCTCTGTTTGCTTTATTGCAGTCAGTTGTTCACTGTACAGAGATCATTAAAGCCCCTCCATAGCATCGAGTTCGGTTCTTCGCTTCAGGTAGCAAATGTCGCACCGACTTAATTCCATTTGCCTGCCAAACTTTTTATTGTTTTGTTTTTATGCCCGGCTTTTTTATGAGGGTTTTCAGCAACGTGCGCGTTTCTGTTATATTTGACATGCAAAAATGTTTGTTGGCAAGCCGATGGCATCCGTCTGGCGCCTACACCCTCGCTACACACATAGGTCTTGTCCCACAACTAATGGAAATTGGTTGACCAGGGGTTTGGGGTTTGGATTGATGTTGATGTTGAGTGTTTTTTTTGTGCTTTTTGGGGTGAGGTGTTAGGCTGAGCTTGTTAACTGACGACTGCTTTGTTGCTGTGTATCTGTTTGCATTTTGGGTGGCAGCATGGCGTCATTTTCAGCCAGTAAATGAGAATGAGCGCTAATTTAATTTGCAAATTAGCCATCGCGCGGCAAGTGGCCGACAGAAAGCCGCTTGATGAGTGTGTATCTATGTCTGAACTGACATAATAGATCAGCCGCTCAACGCATGCCAAGATCTAAGGTATCTTTCAGATACAATTCAATCTGTCTCCTTTTGCTCACTGCTGACACTCCTTTTCCTTTATAATATTATGCAGTCGTGGCATTATGATAATTTCAACGACATGAAGTTGACACTGCAGGGGCTCCACTAGCATTGGCATTGCCAGTGCATGTCTGACACGCTGCCACACTGCCCCGCCCACGCTCTTGTGCCCTAAGGTGCCTGGGATGATAAATCATGGCAGCGAACTGGCAACTGGTAACTCTGGCAGCATTTGTATCTCAACGCTTATTTGTCGCGCTAAATTATCTGGATTCCGAATGCAGTCAGTCGAGCAGAGGCTTCCCATTCCCCTCCAGCTGTTCCGCACTTCAAGGTGAAGTAGTGGCAAGTTCTGCCGTTCCCAGAGCTACAACAACTTTTTCTGTTGTTGCCACATGTTGTCACAATATGTTGCCCATTGTAATTGTGTGTTTTTGTGTGTGTATCTGAGTGAAGATACATAATTATAATTATATCTGTCTCTGCATCTCCGACGGCTACCGTTGCGCACTGCAAATACGAGTTTTCAAGTTTGTCTGCACCGGAAATGTGACCCAGAGTGAACTTAATCTGCTGCCTGTGTCTCGCATTAGTCGGTTCCATAATAAGCTGCATTGTTTTGAGCTACCCATCTGATATGTTAATTATTAATACATTAATACATAAATTTATACAATCGTGAATTATCAAAAGTGTGGCAGGTTTTAACGTGTTATGCTAATCCGAGGTTAAAAAGTTATTCAATAGCTACAGCTTCACTTTCGTTTTGCCCCGAAAAAATCATCAACAAATTCTGCTGAATGTCATGAAAAACTCTCCGAAATACAAATGAAGTTGTTTTTTGTTTTTTTTTTTATTTTCTTTTCGTCGGATAGAATCAAAGCAAATGCGCTGAGTCCAGAGTTTCGAGAGCTGGAAATAAACAATTTTTTGTAGATTTTTTTCTTTTTTTTGAGGCGTTAAAACAAAGGCAGAAGGCAAACAGCAAACATGACCACAATAGCTGAGCACTACGTGTAATATTTGAGTTGAAAGTTTGTTTGGATTTCAGCTTTGATGCGACAACAAATGAATTGTTTATTATTGTGGCACATGCAACATTTCTCTCAGGTCTAATGTACTACTACGAGAGTATGTACTCACTCATACATTCATACCAAATCACTGTTAACCGGCTGACATTTCCGCAGAATAGTTGCCGCCATACTCCGGCCACTGACGGTGGCACTCAGAAAGCCCTTAGGTCCGTAATTGCAACGCTCAACGGTTCATTAGAGGCATGCAAAACAATATGGGCAATAAAAATGAATACCTCGAGTACTCGAACAGCGACGGGGGTACTCGTTACCCACTCCCAACACGTTCAGCAGAGTTCACTCAACTTTGCATTTCGCTTTTAGCTTATATTTTTGTTTTGTTTTGAACAAATCAGCTGAACAAATGACAAGAAGAATTTGCAAACACTACTTTTAATATTCTTTTTGTAATTCTGTTTTTTAATTATCATTTTGTTTACATATTTGTGACGTATTTAAAAGTAATTATAAAGACCGCAACTCGATACTGAAATGCCGAAATTCGGCTATAGGATTACAGTTGACCCACATTCAAAGACATTTTTTCTTACGCTGGTCCCCGCTTTCCTCAAGTCTCTTTGCGAATCGTCTTGTCACGTCTTCAACATCTGTTAACCGCTTGTAATTAATGCAAAAAATTGTCAGGCCATACTATGTAGGAGTTGGGTGCTCAGACAGCCAGAATGGGGTCAGTGAGCAATTAAATCAGAAGTAGTAAACAGATTCCAAGCATGTGGCAGGGAGTATGATGGCACATTAACAGGGCCTGCTCAAAGAGGAAGTTAATCATGCGTCGGCCTATCAGATTTTGGCATCTATGTGACTCATAAATCTGAGCAGAATAATTTCCCAATGTCTGTGTGTGGTGTAAAAAGAAAGAAATTCACTTGTAAACACGCACAACAATCACAAGTTGTTTATATAACCCACTTGGCGAGCCGGTAAACTCTTTTTCATTTTTCCTCCAATAATGAAAATGGGTTATCATTAAATGTGACCCAGTCGAGGCAACACCTCGAATGATAATTGGAATGGAGCGTAAACGTGAATGGGAATGGGAATGGGAATGGGAATGGGAATGGGCATGGGAAGTGAAAGAGGCATACTCTTTTAACAATTAACAGAAAGGCACACAAAAAGCGATTGTCTGTCAAGTAGTGATTTCGATGCTGGCGATAAGATAAGAGCTGCGATTGTGGCCCTCTATACATGTACCTATACCTGTACCGGGTGTAAGTGCAGTAGAAAGCCAAAGCCAAACTGTCGACAGTGACGTAAATACAACTATTCGTGTGTATTTTCTTCACACCCGATAAGCTCGAGTCTACACTGCTATCAGCACTCGGGTCTTTCACAACAAAACATTTGTTGCAGCATGCCGTGGCAGCCACACGTACACCGAGAGAAATAGAATAATACATTCTTTTACTACAATATTATTTGGTATTCATCAAGTCGAGGCAAAGTTTATGTGCAAATAAATTTCTTCACAATTTCGCAAACATTTACATGCTCAAATGTTCACTCATTTTGACTGCCTGAAATCTTTTACGATCGCAAGTTCAAAGTCAGACATTTTGCTGTTATTGAACTCTTGTTAATTTATATGCCGAAGAAATAAACAGTGAACATACCCCTTTGAAGGCAGTTAACGCATGATTGGATCGGTATGATATTGCTTTTCTGCCCCTCACTCCCCGTCCCTTTAACTTGGGTTATGTAAAACGATCTTATATGTATGTGAGCGAAATGCCAAAAAGCAATTTAGTTTTATAGCCCACAGAACTTCTCCCATTTCACGCAACTCACAAAATGAAACGGAGAAGTTGTTGGAGCTTTTTGTTTCATTTGACTGCTTCACTGATTGATGATTCATACTGTAGTTTAATGAATAACAGTTGCTCAAATATTTACAGATTATTACTTTAAACTTCTACTATCTTAGTTCATATTAATACTATATACACCTGAACAATTTGCTCTAGTATTAGAATATTTACTCATTCCTCTTTAAATAACTCTGAAATGACTGCGGCTATGGTTGTTAGTCACTGGAGGGAATTTATAGATATTTGCTATTAATAAACTGACTTTGCTGCAAACTACAGGTCTATATATAACTCTAGCATTGTGCAAATGGCGAATTATACAAATCCTAATGTACTATTTTTAGCCACATGTGAGGGGGGCACATTTGGCGCCGGCAATTGAACTCGTTTCAGTGCTGTTTTTAGTGTAATATAGACGATCGGTTGACTGGCAGCAAACAACAAGAGTTACACACTAGGCGCACCTCCCTCCCCTCCCCCTACGACACGTGCCACTGCACGCCCCACACTGACTCCCGCCCCCTCCGCTGTGTCAGCCAACCGCAGTGGCGTCAATTTGATTAAATGCCTTTAAATTGATGTAGCTGCACATTGGCTCCGATTCCACATCACACACACACACACGTTCATTCACACACACTCACACACACATACACTTTGCTCTGCTTTTCATTTGAATGCATTTACCCTTTCGCCACAAACATTCGACACGCTCATTAATTGTTAATTATATCAAGAAAAAATACGTATCATTCACCTGGCTTTACTCATTTGCTCAAAATTTCGCATTTTCTCTTTCTCTTCTCCCTCTGTTTCTCACGCATTCTTACAGCCATCATATCCTATACCAATCCCAAACTGCAAAACTCATCAATTTATGCGCCTACAACAACTGCAACTGCAAGTGCTACTGCAACTGGCAGAACGAACTCCACCATCGAGGTAGCTTCATCACCAACATCAGCACCAACATCTCTGCCGGCATCAGCACCATGCTCATCCACCGACTCATCCACGGCGGCGGCATTGGGCGGCGGTCCATTTAATGGATTCGTTACCAAATTGCGTAATATGAAATTCAACGATACGAAAAATATTAGAAAACGTTTACATTTCGATTTCATATCAAAGGACAGATTTTTGGGTATGTTTTCAAAATTTTATCGTTTTTTAAGTGTGGTTCTACTATACCTGCCTGTATTAACCCTGTTTCTCTGACATATTCATTAACCATTTAAGAGCTCAGCGAACCCGAATTGATTCCAGTTTCAGAGCGTAGGCGTTCCAGTTTTCCCATTGAAACTGGCGCCTCACGCATAACTCCCACACATAATTCAAATTTCTCTTCATTCATAGCTTAATTTGAATGTTTTATTGTCGTTTAATGCTACTTAACTTCGACTTGTGCATATTAAATACACAAATACAAATATGAGAAATTACTACAAATACAAACACAAATACAAACAGTGTCTGGCTGAACCGGAGGAGGAGTGTTCTCTTAATGAAGCAACGTGAACACGTGGGACGCAACATGTGTTCCCGATGGAGCTGAAAATTTTATAAAAATTCCTGCAATCGTTTCTCACCTAACCACACACCCACACACACACACACACACCACACAGGGGCGAAACTAAATAAACAATAAATAAGAAAGCCAGAAAAACTAAGAATTAGGGAAATAGAAATTGTGGAAAAAGCTTTCAACGTCAGCAATCAGCAGCGTGTAATAACTGTGAGTAATAATTGTGGACAACTGATTTATCTGAAGCAAGACTGCATTCAACATGATCCTAATCAACTTGCAGCTACGATACAACTTCGGGCTGCACAACATGTTGAAATATGTTTCTGGCCCCACATAAATACCATTTGCCTGTGGTCGAAGATCAAAGCCTGATCACTGACTAGTGGGTGGATATGGCTTGCTGCCGGCAGATGTTGGCCTATAGATTAAATGCAGACATTGCGACAGGTGCACTCGGACCATCCATGTTAGAAAGTTGTAAAGCCATATCGGGCACATTATTAACCCCCTCTGTGCACTTTAATTAAAACTAACATGGCCCAAACAGTCACTGGCATGCCGCATGATTTTGATAGAGACCTAACTGCCTGGGTGCCTCAGTGTCTATCTGTCTGTCCAGCTCTTCTGTAAACACGTCATAAACAGTAGTCCATTGTGGCTTACAGCCAAAGTCCAGCAACCCCAAAGGTTGTTGCGATCATGCTAATCTTCAATCTCTAATTGAAAATTCCCAGCACGTGTCTTTGTTGCACATGTTCAGCTGTAGGTGGCGCGGCACACAGTGGCTGCCAAAAGTAAACCTGCAATCGAACAAATTGTGATGTTGAAGTGATTTATTGAAAACTGGCCAGTGACTGTGCACACACTTTTGGTGAGCAGTGTATTTGTTTATGCAAAGCCCATTTGGTCGCTCTTTCGTCTTTCTACAAGTGTTCCGGCCTTAAAAATGATCCACACATTCATTTTCACTCAACTTTTTGCCATATTAGAAATGAGTTTTCGAGTTTAATGATCTTTGGCTAACTTGGACGTGGATTTGGCCTTAGCAACACCACAGGAGGGACAGCAGACAGTTCTGAGGGCCGTCAACACCTTGTTTAAATGGCCCTGTTAACATTTAATTTCCTTCACTCAAATTATGCTATAAATCAATTTTATGCTAGCAATCTGTTTACATGCCTTGCATTGGAAACTCTTTTCCACAAGTGCATTATATAATTTATATTTTTCTGTGGTGTTCATAATGCAAACGGTATGCTAGGAATGCCATTAACGGAGCTGAGGGGGGTCATAAACAATTTTTAGTGCACACAAAATAATTAAACGCTGGGACACAACATAAACTTAACGAGGCACTTGTAAGCGTAAAACTTGGACCATCAAATGGAAACACTCGAAGTATCTAAAGTGCCTGATTAGATTATTACAAGATCTGATTTAATTATAAGTTAGCTAAGCTAACTGATATTGTAGTTTTGTCTGCATCCATCATTGGCGATGGTTCTAACTTTATTGTTTACTGATAGATTCGATTATTCCCTTACGATATATCGGGGAAAGTAGCTAACGATTCTCACTGTTAACTTAACACGAGACTTAAAAATATCAGCATAATCCTGTTAAAAGGAGTGTTTTACTTAACATCGTCTTAGACGGAATAAGCTGCCGATTCCGATAAGCTTATATATATTCTCTTGGCGTTAGCTCTTTCTAAAACCAATAGAATATATCGATATCGGATACCTGTTTGTTTCGATAACTTACTTACGATAACATACTTAACGCAATTTGTTTCCTTTTGCAGGCGGGCAGCTAAAGACCAAGAATGGCCAGAAATACGTCTTCAATGGACCACCGTCTGGAGTTTATGTCTCAAAGACCTGTCTGGCGGTTTCGGCATTCATCATGCTGGCCGCCCTGATATTCTCAGTGCTCGTCACCTACTTTTTGACCTCACATGGCTTGCCCATGGAAGCCAGTCCAAGGTGAGTATCCGGAATCGAAGCGATTTGTTTACACAAATCAAAGTTGTGGGTGCGACACGCTTATTAATTTCTTGCATTTTCGCAAAACGTTTTGGCGAAATCGAGCTAATTGGCAGTCGAGCCCCGCATGACCTCATTTCACGCCCATCTCTTGGCGAAAAGTAAAAGCAATTGGTGCGTTTCCTTTGCCTCTGACGCGTTTCAAGGTGCGGAAGGGTCAAAGAAGCTGTTAGCATTTTACTTTCCGCTTTCTGCTCATTCTCAGGGTGTGCCATTCCTTCATATGTAAACACAATTAAGAACTTTGCATAAATTCAACACCTCAACTACTTACAGTGCCCAGGACCCAGCGAAGGACCATCTCATTGACAATGGGAATGCGAATGCGAATGCAAACACAACGCCCTTGGCGACTGCAAGGTTTGATGTACCCCACTGGCCAAGGCTCAACGATGCCAGCACATCAGCGCCAGGGAAACCTGTAGTGGTGCCACCCGTAGGAGACATCCCCCCTGTCGTACCAATACCAGTAGTCGATGAAACTCTGGACACGAAGGCACTGGTGCAATCACTGCAGCTCTATGAGGGTTGGCGTCCTCTGCACTACAGGTAAGTGCACTTCTGTTTAGATTGAATAATGGCATCAATTATGTTCACACGCGAATCTCTGCAAACTGTATGAACTGATGGACAGATAAACTAATGGTGGAACACTGTGAGCTGTTTGCGTCTCAAGCTGTTGGAGTTAATTGAAAGGATTTATAGTAATGAGTTTAGACAGTGAGGTATTAGACAGGTTTTTACTGATAGACAGCAGCTTAACAGGAATCAGAGTGGCCCAGGAACTAGTCACTGCTTAGGTACTGAGTATAGGGCTGACCCTTGACTCCTTATTTGCATTCCCTTCACACATTTCACACAAACATACATGTCTTGTTTCTGCGTCAAGTACTCGTAACATGCAAAGTGCAAAAGTGGGTCAAGGATTGTCCGTCTGTATGCCAGTTGACAACCAGCCACAAACAGCACTTGCCACAGCACTTAGGCTGAATGCATATCCGCACATGGATGTCAGCTAATGTAGACATAACAACTTGTTTCACAATTGAACACCGCAGGAGTTAACCAAAAGCCAAAAAAAAAGCGACACGCTCTTAGAACCGTACATGTGGCAAGTTGTCAGCTCGTTAAGCGCAGCCTTAGTGGTACTTGAGAGACGCGGAACATATTGGAGCCCAGCGGCAAAGATCAGAGGCAAAGCTCGCGCAGCACGCACGCCAACTGTCAGCACGACACAATGAGCCAGATGCGATACTTAGATTACATCGAGAGAGGCGAGAGAGATGCGCGTGGAGATGCTCAGTAGATGCTGCTGCATGCATTAATATAATTGACACAGAAACAAATACCCAAGAATAAGAGGCTCAAGCATCGATGCTAACTGATTTTGCAGCTGCTGGATCAAAGCCAATGCCCGTCTGTCCGTGTCCGTGTCCATGGCAAATTGCACACACGCTGCACACACACTTCCTGGTTGTGAACGAATCGCCGCAATTAAAAGCAACAAGACTGCCACTGCCGACCAGTCTTGCCTGTTGCATTCTTGACAGATGCGTTTGCCCCCAGGGAAATTGATCCGCAATCCCATACCCTAACACTCCATGGAGTACACAGACTGTAAGCACAAGTTCCAGCTGCTCCCCGTATCAATTCTGAAAGTACTTGGTTTGGGCATTTGCAGTTCAGTGTTGGCATTCTTCTGGTTTCTTATTTGCGCTATATATGGCATGCATTATCATTTGGCAGTTCACGCGATGCTGCTGTTCAATCACATGTGCCATGCTGATTGATTGACACTTTTGATTGAAGAGTCTTGTCGTTTTTGGCAGTGATTTACATTAGAATAGTTGGCCACTGGCTAATGATTACTCCTCCTGATCTCTTGCAGCATTGTCATTGAGCCAAACATTGAGGCATCAGCCAACAATGGCAGCGTGATCATTGAAATCGAACGTGACCCCAAGGTGACCAGCTGGGAGCCAATTGTACTCGATGTATTGAATGTGAACATCTCGAATGTTCGCGTTACCCGCGCTCCGGTCCTCAACGCCACTGAGGAAGTGGAACTGGAGTTTGACAGTGATTATGGGGATAATAATGGCACGTTTGTGGTCAAGTTGAGCAAGACGTTGTCCGCTGATCCCCAGCTGCGTGTGCTTCTGAGCTTGGACTTCATCAGTCAGATTACGGATACACTGCAGGGCATCTACAAGACCAACTATCTGGATCCAGAGACCAAGCTGGTCAGGTAAGTGGATTCGATTCGAATTTTTATTGCTACGTAATCAATTCAATGTTTTCAGTTGGGTAATCAGCACTCAGTTCTCGCCCATCGATGCTCGTCGCGCCTTTCCCTGCTTCGATCGTCCCGACATGAAGGCCAACTTTACGGTCAGCATTGTGCACAATGTTAAGCAGACCATGTGTCTTTCCAACATGCCCAAATCCCGTAGCAGGTAAGCTATTCGCCACATTATCACAAGAACGGTTTCTTGACAATTCTTTCTTTCCACAGCATGCAGCGACCTGGCTTTGTGCGAGATGACTTCCAGACTACACCCAAAATGCCGACATATCTGCTGGCCTTTATAGTCTCCAACATGGTTGACTCACGTTTTGCCGATCTGGATGGAGGCATGTTCCCTCGAGTGGAGATCTGGACGCGACCGGCCTTTGTGGATATGACACACTATGCTTACAAGATGGTGCGGAAGTTCCTGCCCTATTACGAGGAGTACTTTGGAATCAAGAACAAATTGCCCAAAATTGATCTCGTCTCGGTACCTGACTTTGGTTTTGGAGCAATGGAGAACTGGGGACTCATCACGTTCCGTGACTCGGCGTTGTTAGTGCCCGAGGATCAAGAGTTGGCCTCCTCGTCGGAGCACATGCAGTATGTGGCTCAGATCGTAGCCCATGAGCTAGCCCATCAATGGTTTGGCAATCTGGTGACGCCGAAATGGTGGGATGATCTCTGGCTTAAAGAAGGATTCGCATGCTATATGAGCTACATTGCGCTTAACCAGATACATCCCGAGTTTCAAATCATGGACACCTTTACAGTGCTGGTAAGTCATAGAGCTAATCTTGAAAGAACTCTTTATATTGATGCTTGTTTTTACCATTAACAGGAATTCAAGGAGTCCATGCAACATGATGCTGCCAACACCTCGCATGCCATCTCCTTCGACGTCAAGACTGTTAATGATGTACGCCGCATTTTTGATCCTATTAGCTATTCCAAGGGCACGATACTTCTACGTATGCTGAACTCCATTGTGGGTGAGGATGCCTTCCGCGCAGCAACGCAGGATCTTCTGGAGACTTTTGCCTACGGGAATATAAATCGTGACGATCTCTGGGCTTTCCTCACTCGCCATGGCCACGAGAAGGGCACACTGCCAATGGATATGAATGTCAAACAGATTATGGACTCGTGGATAACACAACCTGGCTATCCGGTCGTGCATGTTGAGCGTAACGGTGCAGATTTGGTGCTGAAGCAGGAACGATACCTAGTGCCCTCCAGTAACCCCTCGGATCATAGTCGCTGGTTTATACCCATCACCTATGAGACTGATGAGTTGCATAAAGGTGATAATATACCCACACACTGGATGAAACAGGACGAAGAGCAGCTAGTGATCAAAGATGTGTTTACCGGGCCAAACAACAGTGACAATGTTGTCTATTTAAATCTGAATAGAATGAGCTACTATCGCATCAACTATGATAATATCTCCTGGCTGGCCCTGAAGAAGAACTTTAGCATGCTTCCACGAATTACTCGTGCCCAGTTGCTGGATGATGCGCTGCACTTATCGCAAGCAGAATATTTGACCTATGATATACCGTAAGTTATGATGGCATCGATATATTAGGATCCTGTTTAATGCTGTCAACTTATTATTACAGATTGACCTTCCTCATGGAGCTATTCACTGCTGTGGACGATGAACTGCTGTGGAGTGCAGCTAAGCCTGGGCTCAATTATCTAATCTACAATTTGAAACGAGAGCCAGCATATGAGACTTTCAGGGTAGGCAATATAAATCAGGCTATACTCTGTTTATGCTGACTTTATTCCCTTATTTAGGCTTTCATGAAATTCATTGTGAAACCCGCGTTCGATCACTACGGCCTTAATGAGCCGGACAATGAGTCGCATCTGCAGCTCAAGCATCGTGCTTTGGTGGCCAATTTCGCTTGCAAGTTTAACTATGATCGGTGCACTCAGGTGGCGCAAATGAAATTCCGTGAATGGATGCGTGATGCCAAAAAGAACCCGTGAGTACCTTGATCGCATCGAAATAATGCTCACATTTAACCTGTCCCATCTTCAGCATTAAGCCCAATCTAAAGAGTGTCATATATTGCACGGCCTTGGCAGAGGGTTCCTATCAGGAGTGGTACTTTGCCTACAAGCAATACAAGCGGACAAACAGTGCTTCAGAAAAGGAGGAGATTCTTACATCTCTGGGATGCACCACAAAGCCCTGGCTTCTCTCGAAGTGAGTAACTGAATATATTTGTATATAAGTTTTAGATGATAATTAAATCTTTTCTGTGCAGATACCTGAATCTCACTATTAACTCAACATCGGGCATTTTGAAGCAGGATGGAGCGTTGGCTTTCAGAGCTGTGGCCTCCAATGCCATTGGCTATGAGATTGCCTTTGATTTTCTGCAGACAAACATTAAGGAAATATCGGAGTAGTAAGTAAATCATTAAAATAGTATACGCATATTCTAAAAATGTTTTCTTTGCAGCTATGGAGATGGCTTCTCAACGATATCCGAAATGATAAAGTCACTTACCATCTACATGAACAAGGAGTATCATAAAGAGCAGCTACAGACGCTGGCGGTTAACTGCCGAAAATTGGGCCTAAAGGCCGCTGAGACATCTATTGATATGGCCATGGAGCAGGTGAATGACAACATTTACTGGCGCAACCACTCGTATGATAAGCTCAAAGGATTCCTCGAGGCCATTGTCAGCGAGTTCCACATTAACATCTTTTAAGCATCTATTTATTAGTTAACAAGCTTTTCAACCAAAAATGCGACTTTAATATTATTCATTCATCAGCCTCAACATAAAAACGAATTATTTGCGAAAAGTGATATAAACGTGTAAGTTAGCCAACTTAGTTAAGATAATGCATATTTGCATACTTTTTGCAAGTGTATGTAGTACATGTATGTATATTTATTTTAATTTATTCATAAGTTATGCTTCGTTTGCTTCATGTATTGTAATTTATTTTGATCTATTGTAACGTTCCTATTTTGAATATAACGCGATCAAACTGTATACATCAGATGTCATTGAAAACAATAGCCATTTTGTTCCTTTGCCAAAACATTTTACTTTGTAATGATTCTGATATAACTGTTAACGTATGTACTTCTTGTAATGGTTCGAAATTGTATTCGTGTTATGGAAAATCAATAGAAACTTAACTACTAAGCCATTTAGCACTAAGAACTTCAAATATATAAATAATAATATATTTTAAACCGGTATTATTCCAAATGAACTCAAAAAGCGGATTTTTCAGTTCGTTTCGGCTACTACAAGTGACAAAAGTTTGAGCCCCAGATAAGGGGAAAAGAGTGTCCTTAACGCATGGTTTAAAGTATTACGCAAATAATATTATAATACCTAACTTAATCTATTTAAAATACAAGTCCTTTTGTAAAACATTACACTAAAATACATATTCGCTTAGTGCACAACCATGTAAATAAGTTTTAAAGCATCTTAATATGAAGAGTACAGAAATAAACGATATAATTACATACTAAACTTGTTTCAATTTAATTTAATATCGGAAATGATTTTTAAAATAACAGAACGTGACATCATATCAAAGAACTCAATCTGTAAAATAACGAGTCATTTTTGCGTTAACATTTGGTTTTCTTTTAAAAATATTGGTGTGTTTTCTATTCATTTCTAATGCATTTGTAATGTAATCTAAAAAAGCACTAATTTTGGCGCAAATACGCAAAGAGTGGCAACCGTGGGCTAATATCCGCAATGCCTTTGGGTTTGAAACAAGTTCGCCGTCCTGCTACTCTCCGTGGTATCCGAAAATGTACTACTTGCGGTGCTATTAATGGGACTCGTGCCCTCCTGTGTCACAATGCTGCGTGTCCACAGAATAAGAACGTTTTGGATGGAGTGCAACTGGTTTGCCGCCGAACGGGATGCACAGTGTACTCTTTGCGAGCCAAGGAGCGAGAGCAAGATGCTCAGCCTCGTAATTTCGTGTGCATTGAGGATATAACAGTGTCCCTGCAACCGAATGCAGCTGTTGTGTCTAGCAAGGCCATCTGTTACGTCGACGCATGTAAGAGTAACAAGAACTGCAGGCATATTAGAGCGTGTCGAGAATGCAGCGAGCAGATGCCCAAGGCTGTGGTCTACACCGTTTCACGCGAGGTGCTTTGGAATCTAAACATAAACCAGGAGCATAAAGAGCAGCTTTGGCAGAAGTACAAGTTGGCAGATGAGCAGGATCAGTTACCGGCAGTGCAACGATTGAATGGAACCACTTTTGTAGTCAAATGTGAACGTTCCAATACGTTTCCGGCTGGACATCTGCACGTTACGGCACTTAGCGATGGCCAGTCTTCGAAAAAAGGTACATATGCGTGTGCTTGGCGGAAGCTTAAGATCATTGTGGAGCCGGACAACTCGTTGGTTATGCAGGACGAAATCTGTGATCATTTGCTGCTTGTCCTTGCTGGCATACTCAGTTCACCGCAAGGCAAGACAATCTATGGTAATTTTACGAAGAGTCTGCAGTCCTTTTGGATGCCGGCCAAGTTGGAGACTCCCCTGGGAGAGGTTGCCCACGACGATTTACATCTAAGCCTGAACATTAACATCGACGGCGTTGTGGATCCACATGAAGACATTTACATCTTTGATGATGAAGTCGCAACTGACGTAAGTCTTGCGATTACTGAAACTATAACATTTTTTATATCTTGGTCGTACATTGCAGCTACTACCTATGCCGGATGAGCTCTCTGATGTCATATACAATGTGGAGACCACGTCTCATCAAAGCAATGCGAGCAACAACGCTGTGGTACGATACGCCAATGATGCCCAGTTGCTCTCCAACTACGACATTTATTCAGATGAGCAAAATCAGCACCTGGAGCTGACAGACTGCAATATTGAGCTGATGGATCAATACCAGCTCACTGATCAAATCGATTTAAGCAGCGATGACATTGAGCTGCCTCTAGTCAGCGAACCATTCAACATATTAGCCCCGCCGCCCATCTATAGCAAGCCGGCATCGTCAGCAGCCAATCAATTGCCTCCCATTGAGCTACCCACCATTGCCGTGCTCAAAAAACCAGCCATCAAAGCATCCGAAATTGTAACCGAAGTGAAGACCCGTAAACAACCGCCATTGCCTGCCAAGCGCACGCTTATTGTGAATGATGCAAGTTGTGCAGTTGCTGTAGATGCAGTCGGTGTGGCTGGGGCGCCAGCGCTTGCCTACGAAACCTGGCTGGATTATGCAATAGAACTGATTAACGATTCTGTAGAGCCTGTGATACCTACAGACCAGTCTGGGGCAGTAACTAATCGTTTAGTGCAGCACAGCTTTCATGTGCATAAGGTGAGTAGGTGTCAAACTGGATTTTATTGCTCTATTATCTAATTATTCTTTTATGCCAGGAAATATTCTCACATTTCAGCAAAAGCTTTAGTGCTGGCATCAAGCGGCGTCCTCTGCATAAAGTGTCGGTGATCGAGTCGGGCAAACACAAAGGCCGCAAAAAATACGAATGGCACTTTAGCGCCTCTCATGTTGTTAAGCGTATCTTCAGTAGTCGAAATGTTAGTATCAGAGTTAATTTGTTCACGCACAAGACTAACTCGTCTTTTACCGCAGTTATGTCTACAGCTGGAGCGCTGCTTTGAACGGCAAGCCGACGGACACTTTGAGCCATATATGCGGCAAACAGCTACACAGACTTGCCCGCAAGTTAAGCAACGCTTCGTTTATACCAACTTGCGGCTGTTCGTAGTCAAGATGCTCTTTGATGCCGATCAAAAGGTGTGGATTTGCACTTACATTCCAAGTCAAATGTTTAATGCTTGTTTATATTCCAGAGTGGATTGCTGTTGTCCTGGACTCCTGATGTTCTATCATGCAGTCAGTTTGGACTTATGAATGTAGAATTCACGCTACAGACACGAGCACCGACCCTGAACTAGTACAACCAACTAAAGTAATCAGAATTTGTTTATTTTTATTTGCATTCTCTTTAGTTTAATAAGTTTCGTTTGCATCCATATCAATTTTTCATTAGCTTATCATTAACTTAGGTGTACATACATAAATTTCATTTCATTTTGTATATCGAGATAATGTATCTTATGCATCGGTTCAATGCATTCATCGTGTACTACTTGAAGCGTTCAACTCGTTTTCTATTCTCTGTATCTTTCTGTAAATTTTACTTGCTCTTGCTGCTCTACTTTGCTCAGCTTTTTGTTTTGTTTGTTTCTTTTAGCTGCTACTCTGTAATTCCCCTTTTTAAAACTATGGGCTGCCCTTTTGTATCCTTTTGCATTATGCTTATGCTTAGCTCTAAAATCTGTCGGTTATGCTTACTTAAGTTTTTGCTACATTCAGCTTTCTTACTAATGTCTTCTTTTTGAGTTCATTTATTAATATTATGGTTTCCTTTTGTTTTAGTTGTTTTCTTTATTTCTTTTACAATTAAGTTTGACATTCATCACATTTATAAATTGCATAACACCGTCAATTAGATAATATTCATATCATTAATATATATATATTTATGATTTGTGAAGGTAGTTAGTCTTGGAAAGGTTTCCTTGCTCGAGAAGTGTGTGCAGTGTGTAATTTAGTTTTATTTTAGGATCTTGGGTTCTTCACATTGGCTAAGCAGATGTTTCGGCCCGCCTCTTTGTCAAGGTTGTCTAGGTTTGGCTGTCATTTACAAGTATATTCATATTCATATTCATTCACTCAGTTTTTAGATTCAGTAATATACGTACATTATGCTTATACCTAATTGCTACTTTTGTATTTCATAGTTAAAATGCTTTAGTTATCGCTTAGTTCAAATAATATGATCTTTATATTACAGATGAAGCATTCTATTATAGTCTGCCGTATGAAAATTTACAAGCCTTCGGGTTATACATACATCAATTGTCTTTGAACCACTTAATTTTAAAAGTGCCTGTTGAATAAACTTAATTTCAAAATTGGTCGTTAGGTTCATAATATAGTTCTTTCTTTTCGTTTTTCTTTTCAGTTAAATGGAAATTAAACAAATGCAGATCGATTTGGATAAAGAAAGGAATGTCTGCATTCACAGCGTCTCATTGAAGAATAACACAAAATGCTCCTCCACGATTTCGTTGTAAACTTTTGGTATACTCCGCAGTGCATCTACTCGACATGGGAAGTTAAATAAACTTTAGAGTTAAGATAGAACAGAAGAATACATGTTAATCATAATAAGTATACCTGCTTAAGATAAAGTGTACAAAAAACCAGTCTTTAAAACATTTTGTTGTCAGTAAATACACATTTACTTTCTCAAATGTATAAATCGTTTACTTGCTAGTTGTTTTACTTTTCCTTTGAGCTGATGGGGAACAGGGATCATATTTGGAGAACCCTATGAAAAGAGTGAATCGATTAGCCTGTGAGTTCTATGGGATAGCTTGGGAATGAGTTTTGCTTCTAGAGCAACAACACAAGTTCTTGTTTCATTCAATAAATGAGTAAAACTATTTTCGGGGTTTGCTGTTTTGTTTTTCACATGATTTTATATTTTAATAATACTTCGCTTGCGATCTGCTTTACAAATAAAAAGTTCTTAAATTCTAAACGCTAAGCAGTTTTATCTTCGTATCAGATATATGTATATAGTATAGTATGAATTAATATTTATTTTTACAATATTTATAGCACTCAGAGCCAGTCTGGCCTGGCTCCAACTTAACATTAGTTATTTTTCTCTTCTTTCATGCAATTACCGAAAGTATTTACAATTGTGATGTGCGTGTGTGAGGGTCTTCTATATAGTAATTTGGATTTACAGTGATGTGATACAGTGGTGCTTGTTAGGTGCTTGATTATCGCTTTTGGAATTTGAATAATTTCGCCTTTATCGAGTGCCTTGGAAAATACATTGTAAATTCTTGAATATATATTTATGTATAACGAGGAGCATGCTCTCTCTTTATATTAAATTCGCATTAACTTTCGCTAAGATTTACGTTTTTGTATCAAGATTCAACATTCAACTAATCAAAATGCGAGCAGAAAACAGTACGATTAACAGATTCTAGGACGGACATTTAGTCGATAATTTTGATAGGAATATGGAAAAGAATAACTGGCATTTAAGACCTGATTTCAACTAATCCTTAGAGCATGGCACAAAAGTACAACTTCTCAGCTTATTAACAAATAATAATAATAATAAAAATGTATGTTTAGTAATAACTCGTATTGTTAATGTATACATATTTATATATATATATTCTTAAAATTTCTCAGCTATTGGGAACTTATACATTCACTTTGTGCGTTACTACATATGTTAAATGTTAAACGTGTGCCTTGATCTATGTAACTATTTGTTTATTTGCTGACTATTTTCTTTTTAGTTGTGACTAAATAGATTACACGTAAATAGTTTTTAAGGGGTACGAGCAGAGGGGACTTGAATCAATCAGAAATAAAAATACGTCAATAAATAGATCATAAATAATAGGTTTAGCTTAGGGACATAGCTTAAGTCTATACATAATCATAGTTACTTTTACTTTTAATTATATTTATAATTAGATTTAGCATATCAATAGCATATCCTTAGCATATACATATAAAATTACGCTTATTTTCGTTCTTGTTTTTTAACCTTTGTTCATTTAACCTACAATATCTAAGTTTTGAGCATCTGTGACTGCTGCATGAAGTTGTTGTTGCAGATTGTTGTTGTTGTTGTTGGGGATTGTTGCATTGAGCGGTGCATCAAGGTTGCAGTTGCCATTGTCCGATTGTGGTTGTTGTTGTGGGGATTGGTGAGTATTGTATTGTTGTTGCAGTTGGGTTTGTTGTTGGATCAGCGCCAGCATTTGTTGTTGTTGATGTTGAGCCAGGTTCCGTTCATCGCAAGGTGCAACAATCATTGACCCATCGGCAGCATTATTAGTAACAGTAGTAAGATTAGCATTAGTATGGGTTAGATCAGTTGTGGGTGTTGTTGCTATGCTTGTTGTTGTTGTAGTTGTTGTTATTGGTGTTGGTGGTGGTGTGGTGGTTGGTGTTGGGACTGTTGTATGGTTGGGCATGTCGGAGCTGTTCGACGTTGATGGTGTGGGTGTGATGGATGATGGAGCAACTGTGGGTGGCAATAATGATGAGATGGGCAATAGGGAAGAAGAACAATTAGTATTTGTTGTGTTTGTAATTGGAGTAATTGTTGCGCTTGTTGTATCTGTACTTTCGGCTGTATTAGTGTCTGTTCTTGTTTCTGTATCTGTTTCTGTTTCTGTTTGATGACTATGACTAATGAGATTTTGTTGTGTTGGCTGGTGCTGCTCTTGTTGTTGTTGTTTTTGCTGTGTTTCATGTTGCACTTGCAGCTGCAGCAGATGTTGTTGCTGCTGTGCCAGCATTAGCTGTTGCTGCTGTATAAGCTGCAGATGCTGATGTTGATGTAGAACATTACCGTTGCTGCAGATTTTGCTATAGAGATCCGGCGTGGCCGTTGTCACATCCTCGAATTCCGTGCGCAGCGCTGTGCGCTTCAGTAAATTCAAATTGCCAGGCAAATAGGACAGAATGTTGTAGATCAGACGAATGTCCTCGCTGGAGGTCCACACCCCAGGACGCTTGTTGTGATACAGCTTGGCATACTGATACACATTGGCCGTATTACAGTACTCCATCTCAATGGCCAGCGACGAGATGGCGCAGAAGGTGCACGCCTGTGCTCCGCCATATCTATGAAAGGGAATAGCATATAGTTTGTGGTCTGGTTAGAAACAGTTCAGTTTCTCTCTTACCTGTCAACAATGACAATGGGACCATTGCGGTAATCGTTGCAACGCTCGTGCACATCGACAATGAAGTCATAGATGCTGTTGGGATTGGACATCTCTGGCCAGCTGGGGCAGTGCAGCATCTTCACACTGAGCTCGTAGTCATCCTGTATGGACTGAATGACGAAATCCCGACTCACATAATCACTTTTGTTCGTCTTGTTCAGGAATTTGACGCGATAATAGTCGCTTTCGATGGGCGTGGCCTCATCCGGCCAGAACTGGGCAAAGTTCTGCAAGAGATTAAGTTACAGTTAAAACATATCATTACGGGTACTCCAATGATTAATTACTATATCATCCAACGATGAGAGCAGCACGATGGTCTGCGCATTGTGATCCCAAACCATTTGCCAAAAGTCCTTTATCGTGTGGGTCATGGGATGCTGGGTGACAATGAAGTCGCGCAAGCGCCTAAAACCGTGGAGCCAAGAGGCATTTATGTAGTCGCTGCCATCCTCTCCCGGCTTGGGTGTTAGATGAACACGACTACCCTCGATGGGAAAAATGGCACCACGATTCTTGATCGAGTTCACTTGCTTCATGGCCGAGGCAATGTGTATGTCCTTGGTCTGGAACTGAATGATGTTCTTGTACTGTTGCTCCAAGTACGGAGTGCAGTTTTTGAGCTCCTCAACTTGCTCGGTCAACAGATTCGTCTCGCCTGAGGCAATGGCCTCCACTAGGGCGTCGTGCAGGAATATATACTGCTCCTCTGTCTGAACAAGGAAGTTGCGCTGAGCGCGAATATGACGCAGAAAGCCAAACACATTCACTATTGACTTCTGTTGGATCTGCTTGAGCATGGCATCTAGGACGATGTAGGTACCAGTGCGACCAACACCAGCGCTGTAAGAGATTTAGAATCCATTATGAAGAAGGACTTGTTATCCTGGGACATTGCTCTCACTCACCTGCAGTGGACGACAATTGGACCCGCCTCGGGTGGATTGGCGGCCGAGGATTTCTTGATGAAGTTCAGCACTGGTAACGGATGATCCGGTGTGCCATGATCCGGCCAGTTGGTGTAATGATACTGATAGACCAACTTTTCTAGATTGCACTGTTTCTTCTTCTTCAACTGAAAGTGAAAAGTATATTGAATAATGGATTCAAATTTGGATTCTCCCCTACTCACTTTCAGATGCTTGATTTGCAACGTGCGCACCGTATAGGTAGACATGACCTCTTCCTCGACTAGCTTAACTTGTATAACGCCGTAAGTCTCGATGCCATCTTTGGGCCAGTACATGTCGCACTTGCGCCTGCCCCGCTCCACCAGGTTGGTGATCATGACAATGATGGCCACGCGCTGCTCCCAGATCATGCGCCAGAAACAGTCGAAGGTGTCGGGCAGCGGTCCCTGGGTGCCAATGAAAGCATGCGACTTTTGATAGCCATCTATAAAGTTGGCATTGATATAGTCCAGATTCTTCTTTTGTCCAGGAGTCGGATGCAAGTGCACGCGGCTGTGATCGTCTATAAAGAAAAACAGAACTCGTAAATACTATGTAATCTCACGCCACTAATCCCACACTTACAGGCTGTAATATTCAGATAGCGATTCTTGCGTTTGTTCTCCGGATGCTGTGAGTGCTCACAGGCCAGATCGTCAGTGATGCACTCATTCTGTATGGCCTCGTATTCCCGACTGAATCCAATGTCTCCATCAGCATGCAGTGATGCCACATGCTTGGCAAATTCGTTAACCGGTACTGCGGCACGTATCTCATCCCCGATTTTCACTGGCACCTCCCAGTCCACCTGGGGCACATTCGGATGGTGTGGCGGATCGTCCAAGTAGTAGTAGGCTGCATGGAAGCACTTTCTGCTGGAAGTAGAGAACAAGTGAAGTTCATGTGTTAATCAAAAGGAAACAGGTGATAAAATTTATAGACCGTTATTCATCAGTGGGTATACTCATAATAAGCAAAGTATTCATTTCATGAATAAAATCATTCATGTCTGACAAAAATATATTTCTACTTGTTGAGAATACTAATGAAATAACAGAATTACAAAGCAGGAGAGGGAAAGAGGCTAACCATTGAAGGATGCTTGCCAGGAGCGGGTGGCACAGTGGCCAAGTGGGTGACAGTTGGTCAACAGTAATGGCATTTAGCAGCAGCCAGGCATAAATAAGAAATACTTTCGTTCTTTGTGCACTCAAAATAAATGAGTGACAACGGCGAGAATGATTCTTTTCATTTGAATTCTCGAACAACAGAACAGCTGCTTACAAATTGAGGTTAAGTTTTGTAACTGGCTTAAGTGCACAAACTTGTGCTGAATGATGCAAAGTGTAATAACAGCGAGCTTCACTTAGAAACTGGCCAAGTTTGCCCCATAAGTTGAGCAAAGTTGCAGTCGGTGTACAGGTGAGTGCTATCGCTTTGTTGCTATTCAAGGTGTGAATTGGTTTAGATTAGCATCTTATCATTTAGTCAAAAGCTGATAACTGTTGTACATGCTATGTAGTATTATTGTAACGATGCATGTGGTAGGTGTAGGTGTAGGTGTATCGAAATATCATTATTATCGAGTTTGCATTTTATTTTCTTTATATTTTAGTACACCGATTGATAGTGGAAGTCAGCGTCAGTTAAACCAGGTTGTCTTTATAACTGATAGTAAAATTAATATTGGAAAAATCTATACATATTATTTACATATACAATTAATATTTTTATTTGTCTATTATTAAGAAATCGATATGAAAAGCAATCAACATGTCTGCATTCGAAATGCTATTGTTTAAGTATGCATTATTTCCGCTTTGTTACTATAAACAATAAACAAGAACGCTGGCATTTTCCACGAGATTCGTTCTATTGATTGTCAGTGAAAATGTGAAATGTAATGTGATTGCTGTTTGCTTGAGAATTGATCCATGGAGTTTGCTTATCAAACTCAATAATAATACACAGTCAACTGAACAACAAGAGCAACAGCACTTAGCTACATATCTGCCCCGGCTTATAACTCGAGATGCGAAATAACAACGACAACTTTAGACAAGTCGACGGTTTATTTGGTTTTCCTATACACACACTCAATATATGTATAGTATACACACTTATGCATATATGTATTATATATGTATTTCCACATACATATGTATGTACATACGGGCGAATGTTGTTATTCAATTCCCTGGTGTGTGTTATTGTTTATGGGCCGCTATTACGCACCAAATATTTATTATAGCAAAATACATATATTAGAAACTTGGTCACGATGTTAGTTAATTTGCCAAGCTAGGGATTAACGGTGCTATAAACTAAGCCTAACCCCCAGCCTGTTTCAAACTGTATATTTAGTCTCATAAATTGTTCTCCCTTGCAATTAGTGACATATAAAATTGTTAAAATATATATTACATTTAGTAATTCTGATAATTAATAGTCTGCTGACATTAGTTACACAAGTTAATTGGAAAACTTTAATGATCTTGTTTACTGTCGACTTGTTAGGGTATCTATGAGCCGACTATTCCGCACTCTGCCTTGCTTGTTTTCTTTGTCAACTTCCGTTTTGTTTGGTTGTTTCTTATGGCAGCAGTTTAAATGCCGCGATGTTGCCCCTGTTGCCCCAGTTGCCACAAAAAGCACCAATCTGCTAAAGTGGTGTTTTATTTTATGCTTGTTCTATTTCAATGATGCATTCGTGCGCATTGAAGTGGCAACCGTGTATGTTGCTGTTCCCCTAATTTGCTTGGCTGTTGATTGTTTTTGTCATAAATTTTATCGGAAGATTCTGTTTACTTTCGGTGCTTACACACACGTGAGTGTCAGCTTATGTATATGCATAACTATGCTTATGGATGTGTGTGTGTAATATATGGCACACTTGCTGGTGGCCCAGTTGGCGGCAGCAGCAGCAGCAGCAGCTGCGACTGGGGCAGACAGCGCGATAAACTTACGTAAACCAATTTCCACGTTGCGATTTGCGGCGTACAAGCGGCGTTGATGCTGCCGCTGCTGACGGCGCTGCCGACATTAGCGTCGAGCTGCTGCGCCGCTTTTCCCCTCCAGCTGACATAGCGCTTTATAACGACGATCTGTATGGGTGTGCGAGATGCAGGGGCGGCGGCGGGGGCTCAGCTAGCAGTCCAATTGCATTGCACTTGTTGCTGCGTCTTTGCTGTTGTTGGTATTGTTGTTGTTTCTATTGTTGTTGTTTCTATTGTTGTTGCTGTACACTTTTATTTACACGCATTACGTCATATTGCTGGCAAATGCAGGCGCGTACATGTCTCTGTCAAAAGGCGCAGCAGCAGCAGCAGCCGCTCTGTCGCCAAGCACTTGCAAAATTGTCTAGTACGCAATTCCCGTACACGCACACACACACACACTCGCATTCATCAACGTGGTTGATGGACGCAAAAGCAACACTCAAACTCAATTGGCAGCTTATCGTGCTACGCTCTATCGCTGCTTTGATAAGGAATTTCTCGTTTTCTTTCTTTATGCGGGCAATTCACTTTTTGCAATCGTCCACTCAATGCTTGATCACGATTCGATTATCAAAACGAAACTGAAATTCAAATTGGAAATAAAAGCTGCGTCGCCACAGCTGTGAATAGTAATAGCGAGTGTCTATATTGTGAGTGTGCTGTTAATGTTATGCTCAAAATGGCATGTTAAGCATGCGCGCTCTCTTGCGCTCGCTTGTTTATGATCTGTGAGAGCGAACGAGCTTTTCCAGTGAGAGCAATTGTAAAAGCAAACAGCTGTGCTACAGTCAGTGTTGCCAGTTTAGCTATTTTCTGGCTATGTTTAAAAGTCGCAGCTAAACACTATTTTGAAATATTTAGGCACTTATTAAACATTTGCAGTGAAAAATGTGACAGCTATTTTTGGATATTTTTAAAGAAATCACGCCATTTCAGGCTTATGTCAATGATCAACCCAGCTGTATTTTTACAGCGTACAGTTGGCAAACATGGACATGAGAGACATGCTCTCTAGTTGATGCTCTCTAGTTATCTGTCCTCCACTCACTCTTTGTTGTGGCTAAGCTGAACGATAGCAGAAGCGATAGTATTGGGATTTAAAATAATTACAGTGCAGTGAGTAAACCCATTTAGGTTAATTGTTTTCGAAATGAGGTAGAGAGCATATTGACTCCAAGAAGTTGCTTTATAAATTATCCAATTGAGACGGATTAATCGTTTAATTGGCATCAGCAAGAACAGTGATAAGAATAACAACAATAACAATAACTCTGCCGCATTGCAAAAGTTATGTACCACTGTTGATAAGACGCATACAGTACTCAGAATAGTTTGACTTGGCACTTCATAAGCAAGGCAGAGAGTGAGAGCCAAATCATGTTCGCATGTCGATATTAAAGTTCAAGTTGGAAAAGTTTTATAGCTGGCAGCAAAAGGAACCCGACAACCAGGAACACCAAATGAAACTGAAGTGAAATCTTATATAGAATACACACATACATGCATATATGCATATACATATACTTGTGTTCTTATTTTCAGGTTCACTTTACGGCAGCCTTCAATATTTTTTCATACTCATTGTTGCTCCTAGTTCTGCCAGGGTTTCACACCCTTTAACTCCTCAACGAGTCAGAGTGGTCCATCGCACACGCGTGTTTCTAATATTTCTGGCGCTGCCTGGGCAACAATGGCTCGATGGCAAAAGTTGCGCATACGAAGCCAAAACAATTTCTTGTCAGCCTGCCTTTAGCTTCTTGTTGTTTCTATTTTTGGGCAAAAGGCAAAAGTTGGCAGCGAATTTCTCTCCAACACACACACACACACACATACAGACAACAAAATCCCCTCTCCCACACACGGACACACACACACATGGAGAGCAGGCAAACAAAGCCATTGCCACAAAACAATGTTGCCAAACTGCATAAAATATGAAACTAACAGAAAACATGGATACACACACACACATACTCTCGCACACAAACACCTAGATCCCATTATCCTCTTTCTCTATGCAACGAAAAGAGCCCCAAACAAATTTCCCATTTTTGTTGGCTGCATTTCTCTTCTTTTTGTCTTTGGTGTCAGAATGTAAATAAAAATTGTTGTTATCGTTGACATATTTTTACAAGTATGCAACCGATTGTTTCAATAAAAATGCCTTTGAACATAACAGAAATTTGGTATTTACAATGCGATATTGCAATTCGATAATGAAATTTGTTTGTGCCAAAGGAAAACTGCATCAACTAATTGCTTTTACTTGAAGTGTTTATTAATAAAACGTACACGATTCGAGAGAGAAAAAACTCTTTTTTCATTGAGTTTTTGAAAAATTAATTAAAGTTTTCAAATTGTTTCTAAATAAATTGATTTATGATGAATTTTGTATTTGAAAGGCATCATAAAAATGTGCTATTATCTTGGGAAAGACAAGTTATGGGTTTTAATATACTACATATACATATGTATCTATAAATTGAGACTTTAACCAAATGAAAAATCATTGAACCAAATTAAATTGTTTTATTTTACGATTATTTTTCAATCAAACCAAATACAGTAATTTGCCCCGAACGAATCTAGTATTTTTCTCTATCTTTTACAACTCTGAATTTGCCAGTCGCATGTAAACGAAACTCAATGATTCTTATGGAATGGGTTAAGTGAGAATGAACCTAATGAGTGGAATGATCATCCAATGGAAATGGGATTTTAGTTAATAGTAACCGCTATTAAAAAAAGTACTGTAAAGGTTAACAGATATCGATTCATATTATATACCGTAATCATTATTTGTACTGGTCTGTATTTTACTTATTAGCGAGTTTTCTTACGAGTCACTTGAACTTTTCGAGTGAATCGGATATAATTTGATAATTTTTGTGGCTTGAGCTAACACAATGCTGCCGAAAGTGAATTTCCCTGTCCGTTTCATTAGGGTTCTTGGGCCACTTATAAAGGAACCCTTTTTATTTTCATTTAACGGCATCTTTTATTTGTTTGCATTGAAAGGGAAATTGTAGAAATTTATTTTGTTTGTTAAATAAAATATATATTTTTTTTCTGCTGGAAAACTGAGGCAACTTGAGAAATGGGCTGCTTTTAAAAATATCCCCCTTGATGCCCCCTTTGGTACTCATGCCTCTCGTCATGAGTGACGTCGTCCCTTAACTTCCCAGCGTACGAGTATTTTTAAAAAATAAATAAAATGGCATTAATTTGTTAGAAAACACGAGCTGGTAAATGGTGTACGGGTGTACAGGGGAAAGTAGGGACTGGGGGGAGGGGGAATGAGCGAGAGTGAGAGTGTGCGGGGTGGAAGTGGAAATGGTTGCGGCAACTTTTATTTGACATATTCGCGGGAGCATGAAAAATAGCATAGAAAATATAAATAAAGTAAAAATTTTTCATTGAAGTTAAAAATGTTTCGCATTTTCTTTATGCCAGCAGCTCAGAGTGTTAAAGGAGGCGTGGAAGGAGATGTGAAGGGCGGAGGTATAGGGTATGACTGAGGTAGTTGCGTTGCCGTTGCCCGAGGCCTTTTGTTTTCCCGAAGATTTTGATGAAGTGACGTGGGCAATGGTTTAACCACTCTTACACATTATAAAGACTTTAAGTAACTTAAAACTCTTTGCTTGTCTCGTTCCGATTCGTTTCGTTTCGTTTCGTTCTGTTTGACAACCCTGTTGGGTTTATGTTTTTTGTGATTTGAATTTTAATTAACATTTCTAATGAATATGCGGGCGTACGGGTCTGGCAATCCGTGTGGCGTGTCTGGGTGGCATCTCAATTCGGTTTTTACTTTATGCTGTTTGCTTTACCCACTCGGAGGTGTACGGACTCAAAGGATACGCCTTCTTGTTTGCCTTTGGACAGTAAATAATGCATTGTTTTTTTTCTTCTCCTCGTTTTGGAATGTATGCAGAGTTCAATTGGATTCCAGCCAGTGAAATGGATTAATTAAAATCTAAAAGTTGCATACAGATCTGCCATAACCCATGCTCGAGAGCTCTCATAGTGTCTGGGTAATGCTCTCAGTCTCGCACTCTACAGACTGTATATACTTATTTCTCTTGATTTTGGGAACATAAAATACATAATAAAAACATTTTCATCGGCACACGCACAAAAATAGCAGACATGCTGTGCAGCAGCACCCAGTGAACACTTTGATTTGTTGCCCTGGGCTATTTATAGGGGTAACGGGTGGGAGTGGGGGTGGGCGCGCGGCTGTGGCGTTGCTGCTGGATGTGGTGCTAAACCACTAAACACTAAAAACGGAGCACTATTTATGGCTACTGCACGCGTTGCCCCTGCAGTTGCACTTGTTGTGATTATGTCTGAGTTGAGGTGAAGCTCTGTCTATGGCTATATCTAGTATACAGTATTTGGTATGGGTATCTGTTAGAAAATACAGATATTCAAGTCAAATAGAATATCATATCGGAGCAGATGTTGATCATATCAGACTGTAGATATTATAGATAAGTTGATAAAGTTTATAAATAATTAACAGAATAACCAGTTAAAAAGATTCTCAAATAAAAAAGCAATAAGTATCTATAGATTTTTGTTGCAATTTATGTACTCAGGAATACATATTACGAATTGGCTTTGCTGTATCGATACCCATCCCATGCTCCAGGAGCGCCACTTACCTCCACAGGAAGAAAGCCAGGACAATTAGCACAATGCCAAAGCAGCTGAAGATGATGCCCACCAGAACTGCCAAGTTGTAGTCGTTATGCGACTGACGTAGCAGCGGTTGTATCTTCTCACAATTTGGCTGCAATTGTATCTGAAAGATAGAGAGTGTGTAAGAGAGAGTGTGCATTTACACACAGGGAGTCAGGGTAGAGACAGATGGTTGTCCCAGCAGCAGTTGAATTATTATTTATTCTTAAACTGCGCAGTGGGATTTATGACTTTCTCTCCGTGTGTCCTGGGACTCTGTGTATCTTATGCAAATGTGTGTTGTTCTCTTTCAAGATGCCGGAACGTATGCTTTGGTTGTGTATTGTTATTTAAACATTGCAACATGAATTTTCATGTATTTTTTAACCGCCCTACTGCCTCAAGAATTGGCCTCCTCTTATTGCGAATTTAATATATATTTTTCTGTTGTTTGTTTTGGCATGAAAAATATATTTATTTAAAAAGCATTTGTTATGTGTTTGCGCTTTGCCAGGTGGAGCGCCTAAGCGGAAGTCGAAGCGGAAGCGTAGCATGTAAATGTGGCCAAAAGGTGCAGCCACTTGAAATTCAAGCGAATGCAAACACAACAACAGCCATGAATTATATGTAAATGCTAAGGAAAGCAACAAAGGGAGCCAATGGTTAAAAAATACACACACATAGGGGCTGCAAAAATTATGAGGGCGTGACGTTTCCTTCATTTTGCCAGCGCCCATAGCCCACCCGCCATAGCCCAGCTATGGGGGCCCAACGAGGTCAGCTAAATTGCTATATTTTGTCACGGGTTCGCATCATATTTTATGCATGCAGCAGACTTTTAGTTTGTGTGGGTTAAATGTCATAAAAGGATGTTGTTGTGACAGGACAGGACAGAGTTTAAAAGTCAATAAACCAACGATAGGCGGGCTCCCGATTGTGGTGGTTGGTTGTTGTCAACAAAATGTCATTAAGTATGCACAAATCACTTATTACTCATACGTACTGTAGCCAGACTTGGAGTGAAAAATTTATTTGACAAATTTATGCCAGAATGCTAAGCTAATATTTTACTACCAGCTTGCGTTCTAGAAAACTTGAGCGCAGCAAATAAAGTAGAAACTTTTAGACAGACAGACAGATACGAGTAATCAGATACGGCAATGCCGACACCATTTCGCAATATTACAGCCAAGTTTATGGCAGGACCACGCCCATAGCACTGGCTTTAACGCTGACATTGCATTTTCCTAGAATATGATGTTGTCCCTACACACACACACACACACACACACACAGAGACACATGCAAAATCCAGTGTAGGGTGTGTGTGTTGGACTTGTTTATGGCATACTTACAATTCTGGGTTCCGAAAACTTGCCCAACACTATTTTCTTGGGATTTATAACGCTGAATGTTATGGCTGCTACCTTGACTTCGTAGTAGGAATTGGTTGTCAGGTTTTGTAATATCATCTGTGGAAAAGAACGTACAAAATTGAGCAAATTTATATATTTAAAATACAAAGAGTATAAGCGAAATATGCATTATTTACTTGGCCTTAAATATTTCAATCTCCAAATATACTAAGGAAAGGGGCTGGGCTCTCATGACAAAAGGAAAACATCAGAGATATTCGTGTGTGAAAAACAAAAGGGAAAACCCTTCTATTGCATCATACAATACTAAAAAAAAACAAAGGACAGCACCGCATGTAACTTTTGAAATTTTATTACTACGTTTCCTTTTTTTTTGGGAAACTTATTTCGTTACATTTTTGTTGCTGTTTTTTGTATTTATTTATTTTTTTGCATCTATCTATAAAAAACACAGTGGAAAATCTGCAGACAAAAGGAACCACACTGTAGCATAAAAAAAACGAAGCAAAAACAGCATAAATTTAATTTATTTGCTCTGCAAAACCAGTACAGGTGTGCCAGCTGTGTGTGAGTGTGTGTGTTTCTCACTCCCCACATTGTTTGGCCCAAAAATGTGTACTGTGCTATAACCAAAGCCAAAGCCACGACTCGTGTGGGCGTGACTGTAGATAAACATTTGTAAAATATTTACATAAATCGCCAGCAAAAGTTGAAAGTATTCAGTGGTTTCTTTTTTTTGAAACTGTAACTAAATATACAGGGTGTCGCTGCAGTAGGACTCCATCAATATTTTAACAAAATATACATATATATGAATTTTGCTCCTGCTTTATATTAACACTTTGTGACTATACAGAGTGTATTTCAGCCGAAGAACTAACAACATATGATG
Source organism: Liodrosophila aerea (assembly GCA_035045005.1). Lineage (NCBI taxonomy): Eukaryota > Metazoa > Arthropoda > Insecta > Diptera > Drosophilidae > Liodrosophila > Liodrosophila aerea. The sequence goes on from JAWNNL010000753.1 coordinate 2,330,970, forward strand.
TTCTGGCAGTAGACCCTGTTGGATGAAAACCTCTGCCTTTTTGAGGAAGATGTAGTACGCATCAGTCTTACCAACATACTTGATTAAGGATTGATTTAATAGTGGAAAGGGTACAAAAGGGTCACACTTTCCATCAACTCAACTCTAACTATGTATTCTGATAATATCAAATCTATTTTCTATACATTTCTGTTAGAACATTTATCAAATATATTCCTAGTAAAAAGAGCACATAGCATATCTCTATTGCCTTCTCTGCCCACATTTAGTTATATCACTGGTTATTTATGCCGTCTGTGGCATGAAAATGCAATTATTGTTTGCAGTTTTTGGCAAATTTTCTCTACTAAGCGAGAGAGCTTTCCCTACTCCTCCGACTGCTATCGGGTTTACTGTGGAATATTTATCAAAGCATACTTTTTGGGTGACTAACGGAAACGTGAAAACAAAAACAAAAAGAATATCAAAATATCATGGCAAAGCTGGCAACAATCAACAATTTTTTGTTGCACATGCCATGTGTAAAATAAAACGTGGAAATTCAACAACACACAACAAATTTTCGCAGACAATGAAAGGTGTGTCCACCTCCCGCCCACTTTCAACATGGCCAACTAACGGCATGCATAAAAAAACCGTTAGCCGGCAAGTCAGTTGCCCTTCCTATCACACTCCCCATTGCCTGTATCCGGGATGTAAGACTTCCTCTCCCATCCCACTCCCAGTCGCTGTCGCAGCTTACCGCCGTTTCCAGCTCCTTGGCAGATGCATTGATGCGTATATCACGGTGCGTATCCTGGCCAGCCAGTCGGGTTTTAACAACGTAAAAATCAATGGTATTGTAGAACTCGTAGGGTCGCTTCCAGCGTATCGTAATTGACTCCTGCGAATGACATGTCAGATTTACAATCGCCGGTGCACTGGGTCCACCCACATCCGTGCGCTGGGCTATCTGATCGGAGGGTTCGCCTTCGTTCTTTGTGGTAAATGCCTTGACAATGACTCGGTAATCAGTGAAGGGTTCTGCAAGTAAAACATAAAACAAGGCGTAATATGAGTATAAGAGTGCAATGACCATACATATATTATTTATTACTTATTATAATATGCTGCCTCATTATTTCCTTTGTATGTACATGAGCCCTAATGGGGTAATGCATTAAAGGCTTTCTAGGCTTACTTTAAAGATGCTCAAAATAATACGAACTATTATACATTTCTATCTTTAATGGGTTATGAATGGTATAAGGATTAGTCGGGGGTTGATCCCAACTAAGTGGATTCCATTTACTAGTAGAGTTAAAACATCTCGTCTGAAAGAAGTTGTTGTATACTTTTAGGCACTATTCGAACAATTTCCAGACGTGACATAGCAAGAATTGACTTAAGATTTGGATGCAGCGACCACTTGGTTTGGGGAAACGAACCCCCGACTCTATTATTTAGTGTAATTAGAAACGTTATGTTATCAAGAATTAATGCATTCCTTACGTAACCGAAAGCGTTTGATAGCAGCAAGCGATACTGTAACCGGAATTAGTTTCTCTGATAAGCCATCGATTAAACCGGTTGATGCAGCTCATGGTTATGGCTTCGGTTCAGGGATAATTTAAACTGGCTTATATATAAAACGGAAGTGCTTTAAGCACATTAAATAACCATCGGTTATGGTAAGATATGCTGTCATTACAAAGTGTCGAACGTTAATAAAATCAACTGAGGCAATAAATTGAATTAATATGCGGCGACACAATAAAAAACTGCACACTTCAGCTGAAGGCTGAGTGTTTTCTTTTAATTAGTGCAAGAATTCGCGGCGAAATTAACCAGAGTTAAGTGAAATTTTAAATAATAAAATGCAGCAAAAAGGGAAGCAATTTTTGGCAAAGAGCGCACATTCCGCAAAGCAAAAGTCTTTGGCAAATTTTGCAGCAAGTTTCAGTGGTAACAACAACAACAGCAGCAGCAACTTGCAACTGAAGCACCTGATGCGCGTAATTAATTAAACAATGTGGGCATCTGATGCTGATGCTGCTGCTGTTCCTTCTTCCCTTTTCGCATACGTGGCCCGCATGTTGCATATGAGACCAAAGACGCTGCACAGTTTTGTTGCAAATTAATTGCATGCCACACGCCACATGACCTACCACCCTCCTCCCCCCGCAACCCGCTTGGCTCTTTACGATTATGATTAACCTCTAACCCCTCAGCTGCATTCTTTTAACTCTTTGCCTGGCTGCTTCTTAGATTTCCACGTAGTGCAGCAACTATGCAACAATTTGGTTTCCCTGCTAATAATTTAGCCTAAGGAGCAGGGAGAAATTTCACAGCATCCGTTTAATGAAACTCCAAGTGAAATTTCGTGACTGGCAAATAATTCGCTTGACTGCCTTCCACCCACTGCCTTCCTCATCCACTTCTATCCTCATAATTACAGGCGTCAAAGTTGTTAACAACAAGAAGTGGCCAGCGCAAAACACTTGAAACTATTTAATTACAAAGCAACGGGCAAACAATTGACTTGAGCTTCAATTAGAGCTAATAAAATCAAAAGGGCAATCGCGCCCAAGTGGGTGGAGGGTGAGTGTTACCCACTCTGCTGACAGCTTGACTGGCACCAGGTATTGACAGCTTTGATGACTTGCCCAATACAAAGCAATTAAAATGGCGTTTTCAGCGTGTTGGACAGCTTTTGGGGTTGACTGTACCACAAAGTGCGGAAAACGCTTAAGCAGATCGTTGTGGTAAGCGGGAAAGCTGTTAAAGGGTTTTCTTTCAGTGCGTAGTATTTAATGTTGCTTAATAATGAATAAATTATACAAAGACAGATACTCCTGCATCTTACAGATACTTTTTCATACTTTTGTACCTTACAGATACTTTTGCATCTTTTAAATACTTTCAAATTCTTACAGATACTTTTGCATCTTTTAAATACTTTAAAATTCTTACTGATACTTTTGTGTCTTTTAGCTACTTTTAAAAGTTATACATATTTTTGAGTCTTACATTTACTTTTGTATCTTGCAGATACTTTTGTGTCTTACAAATACTTTATAGTCTTTCAGATACTCTTGTATCCTGAAATACTTTGGCATTTTATAGATATTTATATGTGTATGTATAAGTGTATACTTACTTAGACTCTGCAGTTCGAAGTGTATTAGCGATTCGGCTGAATTGCGCGAGTTCTTCACGATCTCGACGCCAGTTTGATTGTCGTGTATGTGAAAGACATGATAGCCGGCAATGGCGCCATTTTGATTCTTAGGCGGATGCCAGGACATGGTGATGCTATTGGCGGACACTTCCAGTACGGTGAGATTCTGAGGTTTGCTTGGCACTGCAATGAGATGAAAGAAAAGGCATCAAAGTTAGACAAAAGTTAAATATGCATGCGTGTGTGTACTCAAAAGCTTAGAGACGGCGAAAGTATCTTTCGTTTAATGTTGTTCGTTGCATACTTTAGGGCTTAGGCAAAGTATAAACATATATTCAGTAAAATTTGGCTGCGACACAGCTGGCGAATCTTAATGTTTGCAATCATAGGAAACTTCCTGATTCGGCTGACAAAGTAAATGAATACGCTGAGAGGGCGGAGCGTAGCATACTTTGTGGCGGAAGCGCATAATGAGAGCCAAGAAGCCGGAAGTGTTGCCTGAGTAGGGGGCACACACATATACACTTACACACATATAAATAATTTATTAAATAACAAACAAAATAAAACTGGCAGAGAGATGAGAGCGAAGCGAAACGTAACGAAAGTCAAATAAATTGAAATGAATATTTTGCAAGCAGACGAAACAATTTATATTCAAATGCCACTCACACGATATATGCTTTGTCCATATACACATGTATGCATGTATGTATGTGTGTAAGGAGCTACAATAAAATTATATATTCAATTACGAAGGAGAGCTGGGGAAGCAGATACTAGCAGAGAGAAAAAAGAAACTGGCACAAGCCAAGCGCAAAGTAATCGAAGCGCATAAAGAAACGGAAATGCGATTGCGAGCAATTTATTATTGCTGCAATTGTGAGACCATCTAAGAGGCACAACACACACTCAGATACACACACACAGTCACCCCCATTGGCAGTTATAATCCAACAAACCAAAGGATGCAAAGCTGCAGCAATAATTTCATTTGGCAGCCAAAGGACAACAGTCGACCATGTGTGACGCCGAAAGGAGTTGAGGGGGCTGCTGTCCATATGTGAGTGGCAAAAAGCACTAAATGGTAATTTATTTTACTAATACAACAAAAGCAAATGAACAAAGGGCAAAGGCAAAAACGTTTTGCGTTTGGCAGCAATCAAAAGAACAAATGAGTGACCCGAGGGCGGTCTAAGCACTTGACCCCCACACAGTTGCTTCTGTGCCATGCAAATGCGATAGAGCTTAACAAAACACCAGCACAAGCTGCACTTACACACACACACACACACACACACATGTAAGTATGTGTGAGTAAAATAAACAGTCGCTGTCAATGTACAGAAATTTATACAATTCAATAAATGGCATTTCTCTTTTTGCTCCACTTTGCTTTGCTGCTGCTTCCTCTTCCTTTCGTTCAGTTCTTTGCAATTGAAAACGGAAATGGAAATGGGAAATGGGCAGGCGAACAGGCGAGCAGCTGCATCGGGCACACCGGCAAAGGAAAAAGCCAATTTATAGACTCCAGCTATAAAGGCGAAAGAGTGCTAGCAACTACAACTACAACTACAACTACAACTATGGCATCTATAGCAATGGCGATGGCAAATTGTAGGCCCCGTGCGCGTGGCATTAAAATCAATTAAGCAACAAAGTGCTGCATACACTCAGGCGCCAAAGGATAAATGTCGTCGAGGTGCAGCCAGCGTGCGGTGAATCAAGTTAAGGGGAACACACAGTCGAGGCAGCAAGTGGCAGCCAGTGGCGGGGCAGGTGAAAGACAAAAGTTAATAGCATTGACAGATGCCAGAGACAGCAGGCAGTACATTTTCTTTGTAGAGTATCTTAATCATTCCTCCCATCCCTACACATCCCGTAGCACTGTACTGGGACCTTAAGTGCTCCTAATTGGTTTTCGCTATATCGTTAACATTCATGTAAAGCCGCTTTGTTTGTCGTTAGTTGACTGTAAATTGATTTGCATTTGTCTGCTCAATGCAGTGGAGTACTTCAGTCTACTGATTAACAATATTCCAATGTCCTGTTCGATGTATGTAAATACTAAGTTGATATATAAATTGTACTGCCTTTCTCCTCTTGTTGGATTACACATTATAGCTTATGTAAATCTGAGCTTAGTCTTAGTAGTGCTCACAGTTCGTAGCCGATACAAATGGTTACATGACTTTAAATCTTATATACTATCATGTAACTGTGATTCTAATTCTGAGCCATGGGTTAAACGGTTTGAACTTTCTAGTATTTAGAATACCAAATAGTCAACAACAAACAACAAATTATATCTTTATTGTCTTCATTTATAAATTCTACTTGAATACTTCTCTGTTTCTGTATACTGTATGCCATATTACAAGTATTTGTAAGAAATGGTAAAATTTTATAACACATGGAAACATTTTTTTAATTCATATATATTCTTTGTACTTCTAAGCTATAGTTTAGGACATTCCCAAATCATTCCATATAAATTGTAAAAGTTTAAAATTTCTGATGAAATAGTATACAACTTTAAATGGTTCTACGATCCTTACATTCATTTTCATAGTTTAATAATTATAACTTAATATATATTTAACCAATTCTGAACCGTTCCTAGCCGGTTCGCTATGTTTCAAGGGATTGCCATGGCAACCAGCAGAGAGCTGCAAATTAAAAGAAAACAATGGGTTGCTTAGCGCCAAGCGGAAGAAGCCAAGTGTGAAAAAGCAAAAGAAAAACTGTGAAAAATAAGTACAAAAAGAAGGAGAGAAAAAAAATCTCAAAGCTGCGCGTGATTATTTTCACAAAGCAAAGGCAAAAACAGGAAGCAAAATCTTTTTTTAAAAAGAGTAGCGCCCGAAAACCAATATAGACGACGTGCTTAAGTTGTTAAGAAAGGCAAACAAAAGCGTTGCGTAGAGGAGGGTAGGGGAAGGGGACTGGCACGGGGATGGAAGGTGCGCTCAACTGTTGTGTGGGTGTTTGGCCCCTGTATGCGTGTGTGTGTGTGTGGGAGAGTGTAAAGCAAATAGCATTAAGTTGTCTGAGCCTAAAAAAAACTACGCTAAAAATAAAGTGGAGAAAAAACGGAAAGAACAAACATTAACACACTGAAGCTTGTATACACTGTAAAAAACTCTGCTTAGCTTTTATGGGAGAGTTGAGCTGTTAATCAAAAGGTGTGCAACTGCGCTAGTCGTTATGCCTGGTGTTAGGGTATACAAATAAAACAAGTCTTTGCTATTGTTACGCGTTTGCCTTATTTAGTTGTTGTCCTTTAGGCGCTGTTGTTGCTGAAGTTTACGAGCTGCTTTTGGATTTAGCCAGACGTAAAAACTAAACAAAAGGCAGCGTGCAAAGCGTAAATAGAGACATAGAGAAAGCGGGAGAAAGAGGAGAGAGAGATGAAGAGCAACTGCAAGAGAGTGCGAGCTAAAGGTGAGGATGAGCAGGAGTTGGCTGTCACAGACACAGAGGCAAACAAACAATTAAAGTGGGTGAGAGATGTGTGAAGGGCATACACTCCTACACACACGCCCACACACACACCTACACACAGATTCACATGCAATTTGACATGTGAACGCCACGCGCTTGGCTGCCTCTGAATGGCGCGTCAAAGGCACAAAAAAGGACCGAAAGAAATTAACGAAAAAGGCGACAAAAAAAGCAACAAAGACAGGCCTGAAAGAGTCGACGTCGCACTTTAAATTATTACTATTGGAAGCTCTTTAAAATACATAGAGATGTGCAAACTTTAACTGTACTTTGGAAATTTAATAGCCCGACCATAAGATGTTCATTATTTGGTTTATTAATCGAGTTGACATTTCGTACATTTTCATTTCAGTTGAATCGTTTTGCAAATGTGAGAGCCTAATGTTGTCATAAAACTTGGCATGCCTTGCGGCCATTATTCAAGTTAATGTGCCATCTATAAAGCCATTCAAATGCACACTCAACTCACATTTGATGTACAAATAAACCCTTTTATATTATCAGAGAATGTGTGTGTGTGGCCCTTTGATGGCTCATTCTCAACTCTTGCCTTGTGGCTGACAATGTACACAAATTTGCAAAACAGTGCCGCTTGACGTGTGTCCGTTCTGGCCATTAAACTGGGCACAAAACAAAGGATTGACAGGTAAATATTACATACTACATACTCATATATATCCCCATTTATTTGTAACTTAAAGCCGCCCGAGGCAGTGTCTCATATTTTCTGCTAATTAAGCGTGGGCCACATGAACAATCGAGCGATAAATTCACAGGCGCCGGGCAAAGGTTATCGACGGGAAGTTGCACATGGCAGCGCCATGCTACTATGGCGGCCATTAACATCCCACATGAGCTCACTTGAGACGCGGAAACTGTTGAGGAAGTAGTGGGTGGAGGGTACGACTCCTACTACTATCTGGCGTCACAGTCAGTTATAAAAGCAGGCATCAATGTCACGTTCAACGCGTCGAGATGTTGCACTAACAAGGTGTTTATGACTTTAAGCAGACACAAGCAAACGGCAGATACTGTAGGCAGACAAAAGGCGTCCGCCTACAAGTGACTTTCGAGTGCAAAAAACAACCAACACACCAACACACACTCTCGTCAGACTGTGTGGTGTGAATGATGCTCTTTGCTGGCATTCAGGGTGATTGTACTTTGTGCTTTGTTGGACACGTTGAAGTGCAGTTAGGCGGAAGTTGTCGCTGCTGTGGCAACCATTTTGGGGCCGTAAAAAGAGTTTATCTGTTGATATTCAGCCGTTGACATTGTGGACAAATCAAAGGCAGCTGCAAGGCATAAATTAGTCGACAACAATGGCATAAAAAGCACAGCACCAGCACCAACTGCTATCACTGAGTTAAGGTGTAGACAAGTCTAGACACGAGGCTAGCTGCTTATCGATGTCACCACCAGCAGCGCCTTAAGCACGTATGCGTTTGCGCCTGTTGGCTATGCAACGCTTTTTGCACGCATTCTCAGCATGCGTGTGTGTGTGTGAGGGTGTGTGTGGTGTGTCGCAAATTAAAATCAAGACAACATGATTGATGGCTGTTTTGCAGTAGTAGTAGTAGTAGTCATAGTAGAAATAGTGTGAGTGTAAAAACAGCAGAGAAGAAAGTTCAATGATTTATGCTTCTTACTTAGTTCTGAAAATTTCTGGCCGGGCTACTAAATGATTGTTTTTCTCCTGCTGCTGCCACTACTTTGCGCTTTTAATGTATTTTTTGACAAGTCATGTTCATAACTCAGTGTCCTGTAAAATTTCTATGAGCAAGATTAAACACACACACAGCCACACACACACACGCACACACACATAGAGTGCTCTATGCAGCTCTCAAAGTTCTGCAGCCAAGTTAAAGTTGAAAGTTTGTGTTTTGCCGCTTTTTAGTTATTTTTCGCTCAGACTGACTTTGTTTGCTATTTGCCTTTGATTTTTGTCTTTTTCTGTCTGTTTTTGTTTATTTCGTGCAGGGCAAATCATTTGTCAAAAAACGCACCAAAACTTTGACTGTTTGCTGTTGACAAGCCAAAAGTTACGTCAATTTGTATTAGCAACTTTTGCCTGGACAAGAAACTTTAAGTGGCCAAGTGCCTGACTTCCAATCCGTCGAAGATGATATACAGAAACGGGAGCTGCTGGAAATGTAGTTGTGGCTTTGGTTACTAGCTTTAACAAAATGTTTATTCACTTGAAACTTGTGTTATTCCATTTACACAAATTTAAATACAATTTCATCTCAATAACTTTCAGTGGTAATACTCTCTCATTGCCTGTAACTACGACAGTTACACATGGCACCTCGGCGAAATTAATTATACTAGTGATTCTTCCACAAAAGTTCCGGGCTGACTGGAACTTTTGTCAACTGTTGTTTGTCATTATGTCGTCAACAGGCTGTATCTGACAGATACTCTTGTGCATTTAATTGCAAATTGGGTCTGGCTGGAAGAAAGTGCAGCAGACTGCGTGCTCCACTCCCGCAGTTACAAGCTGCGAAGAAACCAATTTCAATTTCATGCCACTCGGTGCCGCTCAAGTGTCATCCAGAGTGGAGAGTGAGAAAAACTGGTGACAGATATTCCAGCCAGAGTTCTCAGCAAAATTAGCTCAGTCCCGGAGCATAAGGCTGGCATTTGAAGGCTTCAGTAGACTCTCTTCCTCCCCCCAGGCACTTGATGAGTTCCACTTTTCCAAGCCAGAGTCGAAAGTGTTGCGAATTTGTGACGGCTCTCGGCTCGCTTGAGCTGCCTGCGTCTTGAAATGAATTTACACAAAAATTAACTCAACACCAGCATGGTAGTGGAGAGGAGAGCAGAGGGGCAGGGGCGCACAAAGTTGGAAAAAACAATTAATTAAATTAATGACTTGATAGAAATTTACAGAGAAGCCAGCGCAGGGGGATTGCGAGGGGTATGTAGTTGTGGATGAGTTGTAAAAAATCGAGTCTGTTTTAAGATATTTTCAGCTAGTTTGTAACTTATTTTGGTCGTAACGTTTATCATTATATAATGCGAACTATGAGCAGTGCCAGGGTTGCCAATTAAGCTCAGTTTTTGTAGAAATTGTTTAGCTCTGTTCAAGTTCTACGGCTTTTCAATGAGAACGTCGTATAAATGTTAAAAATATACTTATTTGTTTGACTGAAATAATAATTAACACTCGGAGAGGGATTGCCAATTGCGTAATTTGCTAATTGCGTTGCTGATTTAGCGAAATTTCTTTACTGCATTTAGTGGTGTCAATATATATGTGACATATACAATATCTGGGTGTGGAAAAAGTATATATAAATACATATAAATATTGCATAATTAGTTGGCTGTTATGCAACTTTTCGCACAGTTCAATACGCTGCTAAAGTCGGGCGCAACCAACAGAGTTGGAAATGAAATTGTAATACATTTTAATTATATACTCATGACTAAGTACTCCTCCTTTTATATACTATAAATTTGTCAATTGCATCAACTCAATAGTCAATTTTAAGCCACTGTTAGTACTGGCTCTCTTATCCTTCATTTCTTCATCTTTTCGCCCAATTGCAATCAAGTTCAAGGACATTTGTTTGGCTTGTTTGAGGCACTGAGAGCTGCTGTGAATTTGGGTCATAATCGGTGTCCGTTCCGTTTATTGAACTACTTACTTCAGCCGTGCTTTAGCTCAGTTAACACCTTTTGGCCATTTGTTTTGATTTCATATTGAGCACAAAAGTGCAGAATGAGGGAAATTGTTAAAAACTAAATGCATTTTAATTCGAGTTTTGCGTGTGCTCGCTAAATCAGAGCACACACAGCACACTTTGAGTGACACGCCCCGCCGCCCTTCGTCCAGTGTGCCCTGCAATTTGCCAGCTGTCAGTCTGTTTTCAATATTGTGCGGACCTGTAAAATGCTGCCCAGCACGCAATGAGCCAACATGCAAATTGCACATACGCCACGTGGTACCCGCTGGCTGTGGGTGAGGCAGAGGGAGGCCAATACAATTAAACGATAGCAGCAACTTGTCAGCCGCTTGAATTTAAAGCCTGGCCATAAAGATTGCACACAGTTAGTTAGGGCTTAACAATAAATACCAAATAATTGTGGGCCATAAAAGTTAAGTTGTTAATTGCTCTGTTTGGCTAGTTCCCTCGCATCCAATCCATCGCGTGATGAGCGGATTTCAATGAATGTTTTTGCGCCCCAACTCATGACGAGCTGCCAGTGGTTGTGGCTGGGTGTTCTTGTTGTTGTTGTTGTGGGTGTCAATCCCTGGGCATATTTCATTAAACGAGGCAACGGCCCAAAAACTTGTCCCGCAAAAACAATGTTAAATAATTCATTCAGCGAGCTGAAAGTTTTGCGTGAGAATTTAGCCATATTACACGTTCCATTGCTGTCATTGAGCCCCAAACTGGAGGCGAGGTTGGAGGGCGCTGGGTGGAGGTTCTGCTGCTGCCGACATTTTGCGTGTTAAGCCGGAAATGAAAACTCTGTTAATTGCCTTGAAGTATGCCAACTTGGTATTTGGCTAACATTTTTGCATTTATCGATAAAAACGGAGCAACTGCCTCCCTCCAGGCTATCGTTCATTTAATGTATCTACCTTAAGGCATAAGTTTGTCCGGGGTCATCGAACTGCCACGCCCACGAATAATGGAAAACCCTTGTAAGTGCCCAACAAAACAATTTGCATATTTTTAATGAGCAATTGGCCAGGACCCCATCGATTAAAAGTAATTTAAACCGTTTTCAATAAAGTTGTTGATATCTAATATCTAATTTATAAGCCAGACAGAGTGGATAGATTACTTAATTCGGCAATAGTTAAATCAATTTTTCGTATGTGTTATTATTTTAAACCGGTTCATGATTCATTATCAATTTGCTGCAGATTACAATGATTCAACTGCTTTTATAATCGATCCCCATGCAGAGCCAGCATTAGCAATGGGCTGGGGTCAATTGCCGCTGTCCCAAGTGACTCATGAATCAAGTCTTTATTATTGTTGAACAAAATATTCGCAACTATTTACCATAATTATCATCGACGGCGGCATAGGGGGGCGTGGCATCGCTGTGAGTCGAGTCCATGGTATCTCCTGCCACAGCGACCGCATGGGCAAAGGCCAGAGTTGTGGCTGGTATGGCTGGCGGTTGATCTTGCTGCTCGATGGAAGTGGGTGCGGTTGGGGCATCTTGGGATGGACTGTGCGTGGCTAAGCTAAATTCAGTCTCAAGGGTTTCCCAGCCGGAGCCAGCGTGTCCAGTAATCTCTCCCGTAGCCTCAGCCTTGACTAGATCCAAAATACTCCGCTCGGTTGTGCCTACTAGGGGCATTTCGGAGCTGCTGCTGCTGCTGCTGCTGGCCACAGTGAATGGAGCTGGCGGAGTGGCTGTGGTGGGTATTGCCGCGGTCCAGTGCTGCTGGGCAATGTTGCCGAAGAGCAACAGCTGCAGTAGAATGCGCAGTGCTACGGGCAACTGCAGTGGGCGTGGCATGTTGCTTATGTATATACTTTTCTCGTTGTGCTTTGACTCGAATTTGTGTCTCACTCGTTTGACTCACTCGCTTTGTGCGCGTTTTTTACTTGTTCTTCTTTTGTTTTTGCCCCACTGTGCACGCGTTGCGTCACAAACGTAGGACGAAAGCGAGAAGTTCTGCTCAGTCAACTATTGCTGTCTGATTACAACATTTTGTGCATTTTCGATTGTTTAATGTCTGTTTGGCTTTGTGCACTTGTTTATGGTTTAGTTTATGACTAAGTTTATTACTTGCTTAAATTATTTCCATTTTGGCACTGTCACAAAAACGTTGAAAAGATAAACGATTAACACATCTTGCTGTTGCTATTGTTGTTGTTGTTGTTGCTGTGGCTAATCACAAGATTCTCGACATTTTTTGTGTAAAGACCTTAATAAATACACTTGAAAAAACCCAAGACAACTCAGCTGTCACTCTTTACGATAATTTATTGCATTTTTTCGTCGATATTCTGGCATTGTTTCAGTTCTCTCCTTCGCTTTTGTTTTCTTGCGCTTTCTTTGCACTCTTCTGCGTTTTATGGCCTTTTAACAAACTCAAATAAAAGTATATACATGTACATCACAGCTAAGACACTATATACACTGTCTGAGGCGAGTTCAACGGGGTTCAATCGGCAAACATAGGGGCGTGTCACAGCAGATGCAGTGGCATAAAAATACATTACACTCGTACCCATGTGTGACCATATACGGGGGAAAGAATAAATATAAATGTGCCCAGATAAAATATGAAGAGCTTGCAACAAATTGGCGACCCCAAACTCGGCAGCAACATCGACATCGTCTTCCCGTTGACATGTGTGCACCAGCTGGCAGCGCTGGACTGAGTAATGACGACTGCTTTAGCTTTTGCTTCAACTAAAATGACGGCTATAGGCGACACTGATGTGCCTTACACAAAAAAAAAAATATTATAATATGGAAGAAATCAAGCTGAAAGAGCTATGTATACCGAACTGAGATATACTCTATAAACTATTCTACTTTCATTGAAACTTGATAATCTGTGTCAAATTGAACACCTGATTTTATTGTTACTCTATTTTCATTCATGACCCACGACGCTAATTCCCTTTTTATTTAGAAAAGAAAAACTAGTTGTCAATATGTCAATTTGTCCAAAGAGAGAAACCGTGTCGCCTGTCCATCCAAGTGCCAATCTCTTTGACTAATTACTAAGCAGCTGCCAATCAGCAGCTGCAACTAATATGCCCCACAGCTAATCATGCAACTGTAGCGCAGCCAGCTACAAATGGCCCTGGCTGCAGCAGAAGGGAACTCGAGGTGGACTGAGGGACTGAGTTGAGTTGAGTAAAGTGCAAATTACAGTGAGCTCGTGCTGATTCATTCAGAACTGCCTCGACACGCCATGTACTCTGAGGGTAAAGTGTTTCTCGTGACTGAAAGCGACTGAGTTGAGCATTTGAGCAGCCGGTGCTAATTAGCAGCTCATCAAACTGCAGCCACATGGAAAAACCAACTGAACCAAGTATGCGATTTTGACTCTGACTCCGACTCCGACTCTGGCATTAGCTTACTATGGATACCATAAAAACACTCTCTATCAAATGTGACACACAAAAGCCAGACGGAACGAGAGCGCACCCAAAGGGCATCGATGGCCATAAAAATGATATTGGAAAACGAGTTGATGATGGTGTCGTAGTCGCAGTCGCAGTTGTAGTCGTTGTCGTTGTCCCCGTCACTGAAAATTGGTCAATCAAGCGACAATTGTTGGCCATTTATGGGTCGACAGTGTGCTGGCTCTGACGCAGGCAGAGCGATAAGCAGACGCAGCTAATAAACATGAAAATAATAGCAAAATCAATTGACATATAAAAATAATAATAATAACATGATAGTCTCTGCTTCAATATTTGATAATCAAATGCAATCCCATTGGGGCCTGCGACTACTACTACTACTGCTGTGATTAGCTGATTTTTCAACTGGCCTTTGACATGTGTCGGCCAATTGAAAATGTAATTGAAAAATTGCCCACTGTTTGCTGTCAAGTGCAGAACGGAAGAGGACGCGCTCTTGGGGCAGCAAATCTCTCTGGGTGTATGCCCCATAAATAGCAGTTACACACACACACACACACACACACACACACACACACACATTGACTTTTTTATGAGTGTAGATAAGCTCCATTTATACATAAAAATAATAATAAGCGACTTATGTGCTAGCGTGTGTGTGTGTGTGTGATTGATAAAAAGCGAACAAATCGTCGTTTTGACAGGTAAGAAAATGTGTGTAGAGGAAGTAGCAGCTACTTGGCCCTAAAATGGCCCAAACGAGCCTAAGCCGATTTGCCATTGAGGCAACTAGGCAACTTTATGGAGCAGCTCAAAGTATCAGTAGAGTGTGGGTGGGTGAGATCGAAGAATGCCATAGTCACCGCTGACAGTATGTGAAAGTGTGTTAGAGTGTCTCGAGTGTCAATAAAAGTCAGTTAATTGATGCTTTATGTGCTCCATTCACATGTTAATTGGGCTAAAAATAAAATGAGACTCAATTGTTGACAAATTTTCACAAATTTACATATATACATAGACCTCTTAATGCCTGATAAACCGTGAGAATTTCAGCCAGCCTACATATGCGTATGCATATATGCTGTTACACTGCACGAAAAGAGAGTCAGTTCAAATATTTATATTACTGCAACTCAATTCTCCCCAGATTGGATAGGTTTGTTTATTTTTTCATGCGATTTCAATGGTCTTATGAATGGCCCATATTGTGGGCTCGCTCAATATATCAAACTGCGGCTTGTTTGTTGTTTTTTAGCAACTCTGTGAATGGTGTTAATTGGCAGGCAAAACAAAGCAAAGTCGAAGGCAGAAACAATGCAATGAATCCCCGGATTGAGAACTCGAACAACGAGCAGTCATGGCTAAGGTCAGTGCACTGGCAAACACATATGTGGGCACGGCGATAGATGCGCATGCACATAGAAAGGACATTGGCGCCACAGGACCTGCGAAAAATCAATAGAACCGGGCTGGGCACGGTGCACGTGGTACCGAGTCGACTACCAACGAGACCAAGTGCAGACTGTTAAATGGCGAACATAACCCAGGCAACTCCAAATAGTATCTGTATCTGTAGCTGCAGCTCTAGCTGTATCTGTGTCTTAGGCCTCTTCTGGAATTGTGTCACTTAACTGTCCAACTGAACTGAGTGTATGCTTATCATGATATATTTTGTTCGCTTCTTTTCGTAAATCATCCAGCGCTTGGGTTCCGTTTGCCCACTTCTTTTGCTAAATATGCTAAATTATGGCGCAAGAAAACCGAAAACCGAAAACTTAAAACCAAAAACACACACAACAAAAGAGAGCCGGAGTTGAGATTCTTTCGCTCAACTCCAACAACAGAATGTCAACAAAACTCGGCGAGAGCCCAGTGTGAGACACGCTCTGGCTCTCCCTGTATTCGCGCTCTCTCGACAACTCTCTCACGACTCGTTTTGAGCGAATTTGCTTGGCCTTTGGGTTGCGTTCTGCTTTTTTTCTTTATTGATTTCTTGAAAGGTACACAAAATGCGAATAACAACAACAACAACAGCAACGCAACACACAAAGACAACAACAACGACAACAACAATAGGGCTAGCACTATAGGGCACTATATGTTATAGTATCTTTAATATTTCTTTCATATTTATAAACTTTATTGTTATATGGCTATGTTCCATTTGCATTCACATGTAAATTTTCTTCTTCTTTTTCAAGTTTTTTGCACTTTTTAATGATTGACTATACTATACATTTTGTTGTTTCTATATGCATATAGTATTTCCAGCCAATTGCTGTTTCAGTGCACTGTATATAGCCGATGAGTTAATCAATTTATCAACGTTATACTATATTCTTATTTGTAGCAAACTGTCCGCCACTGCCGAAAAAAGGCGGCTGCTGCGCAGAGAATTTTTCAAGCGTACGCACTACCACGAAATTTTCACACTTTTCTCACATGTGCCATAGTTTCGCGGCAATAGCTTATTGTTCACTTTATTGCAGTCAGCAAGTGTCTTTGTTTTTGTGCATTTCATTGACAATTTTATTGAATTTTTAAATATATTTTGCCTCGTTTTGCTTGGGCCACAATCAGAAAAACTACAGCAGCGACGACGAGACAGCGGCGACAACGGCGACGGCGACTATGATGACAGAGACAGAGACAAACACACGGGCGACTACTGCTGAGATACACTGATGAATTCGCCGCCTTTGCCCGCAGCCAATTCGCCGTGGTGCGGCATTTGCGGCAGCTGCTGCGGCAGAGAGTGAGAGAGAGCCCGCATGTACGTGTGTGTGTGTGCGAGCGACTCGTTGACTAAACAAAAGGCGAGTGCAAAAGGGAAATTACGTAGTCTGGGAATTTTGTGTTGGGCGCGCATTTGAATTGTGGGACATATGGCCAAGTTATCGATAACAGCTGTTGGCAAAGGTTAAGTGAAATTTAAATTGTCGAAACAGTTGGTTTTATTACATCAATTGTGGCAAGCGTTATTAAAAACATATTTTTACTAATATATTAATATATGGTTTGCTTATTTAGTGATATTTATGAGCTGCTACATCAGCGATAAGCAATATAATTAGTATGTTGCCCACACGTAAGTGATAAGATATAGTTTAATAAACTTCTGTTTGCGCACAGTGATTGAGTTATGGCTATGGGGGAATGATTGTTTTGTTTTAACAAATATAATCAATTGGTATCTACCCATTGATATTAATTAATTGAAGTGGATAAATTAGAGTAGAATATTTATGTGAGGAAGTAGTTGTATACATAAATGCGAAATACATTTTAAAATATTTTAAATTATAGCATATACTTGACACCACAGTGGGTGGAGTTTAAATGAACTTGTACTTCTGTCTGTACTTAAACACGAAATACCCGTCGCTTTAGTTTATTACAGTGTAGTTAACGTCAATGCATCGTATGCTCTATTGTAGGTCCTGTTTAAACAAAGCTTAAAAAACCTCATAATCAAAGCTCGATTATGAAGGCCATGAATTTTGGCAACCTCAGCAATTTTATGTGTGTGTGCGTGTGTGTGTGTGTAATAACTAACGGGGCACTTAACTGTCTGCACATTGCTCGTTAAGTCTGCCATTGTCTATGCTCTGTAGGTGTGTGGCTTTTTGGGAGCATTCTGTAAGGATCTCCCTATACTATAAGAGATACATCATTAGGAATTATGTTGAAATTACCTGCCTATGCATAAAACCACTTGAAAACTCATTACAAAAGCGGTACAACACCCGTGTTACATAACATTGTTATGCATACACTTGCACTTGTTCCTAGACAGACAGACAAGAGCGAGAGTGGGGGTAGGAGACTGAGGTTCTATAACAGTTTACACCGTTTGGCCGCAAAAGTAGGCGCTATACAGTAAAGTTGCTGTAGGGGCGTTAAAGCACTTAGATTTATGTCGCCCGATACACACACACGCACGCACGCACACACACACACACATACAGAGGGAAACATGCCCATACATAGTCGTGAGACTTGGGTTCGTTTTATGCATTTAATAAAAACTTTCACTTCGGCTTTCGCATTTTCCTGCTCGCTTTTCCATGTTTTTTCTGTGTTTTTGTTGCTTTCTTTTCAGTGGCGCTGCAGCTAAAACTTTTCGCGCTGCATTGAAGCCAAGTACTTAAAAAGCAATTTCCATTCGGGGCCAGCATAAAAAGGGCTGCTGCTGCTGCTGCTGCTGCTACTGCTACTGCTGTTACTGTGGACCAAAACTCACGCCCAGATATTAATGAAATGATTTGAGTGGAGTTATGCTTATGCTCGAATATACTTAATTTATAATTCTTAACTTTTTTTTTGTGGCTTATTAAAAAGTTGAAAACAGTTCGAGGTGTTGCCACGGTTGAATATTTGTGGTGGTTTGTGGTGCTGCGGCTCTGTGGCCTATTTGTGTATGAGAAAAAAGAAGAAAATCATAAAAGCCATCAAAATAATGTTAATTCATTAAGTGGCAGTAACTTGCTCGGGTGCCCAAGTGTAGGCTATAAAAATGTTACGCACAACGGCAGCCCCAGCAGCAGTAACATCATCTAAGGACTCAAAGGAGCAGCAGCAGCAGCAGCTGGCAGTTAGACAGAGAATTGTTAGCGCCTTAGGTTGGGTTAGGCAACTTCAATGTGCACTGAAAATGAATGATTTTTATTTATATTTTATGGGTCCTTGTTTGGGGCTGGTAATTAGAGCAGGTTTATGTCCTGCCAGCCAGGTGTATATCATGCCAAACCAACACCAACAACAACCGCAGGAGCAACAGCTAACAATAAACTCGAAAATTATGTGAATGAGTTTCTTAACTTATTCCTGCTTGTGAAATTCTGGTTATAGGCTTTTCTTTTCGAAAAAAGTTGCCCCCAGTCAGTTTTCGGGCTCTCAAGATTTATATCTGGCACATGGCAAGGCGGTCTGTCTGTCCGCCTGTCTGGCAGCTTGGCAGAGAATCTGGCAGCCAGGTCGACCGCCAAATAAACAAAAATTGAAACGAAACGAAACGAAACAAACAAGCAAAGTTAAATGAACAACTTTTGTGCATTATTTATCTGCAAAATGAAAACATGAGCAATGCGAACAAACAAGATCGGTTGCCAATCTATAGGACACGACTAAGCAATACCCTAGCTTAGGCAAGCAGAGACATATTCATTTGATATTGACATATATCAATTTGATATTCAATTTGTTTCTATTATTTAAATATAAAATATTGCTTAATTGATATTCAATTTGTTTCTATTACTCAAATGTAAAATATTCCTTAATTCAACTCACATGTAGCAAGGGAAATTGCCACATATGTTCATAATGAAGTATAGTATGTTGAATGTGTATTTGTATAGATATAAGTCTTAGCATCGGTCAATGTGGGAAGTCTCCTCTAAAGCAATATTTAATTTCAAGCAAAAAGTAGCAATTATTTACTCCATTTTTGCATCGTTCCACAGCTCAGTATCTCAACCAGCTGTTTTGATGATTTGCTCAGCTAATGGACTCGCTGAAGCGTCAACATTGGCAGGGTATGGCAAATCATAACCACAACACTGCGGCACAATGGCGTACCAGGACGAGGAAAACAGCTTGCCAGCAGCAGATGAAACCACTGCCCCACTTGGCTGACTCCGCACTGACTGTCTGACTGATTATGAGCTTTTGTGTTGCTATCTCTTCAAGTATGTATGTGTGGGTGTGAGTGTGTGTGTGTGGTAGCCACTCATTTAATATTTTATGACTTATCTCTTTTCTATTAAGATATTTTAATGCACAACCAAAAATGTGAAGAGCAAACCACAGCAGCAGCAGCAGTGTCTGGGCCGAGGGCTCAGATGAGCGCCCATAAAATCTAATAAACATAAGTCAGTGCCTGCCGTGTATGTGTGTGTGTGTATGTGTGTGTTGTATATTGTTGTGGTTTTGGCATTTTATGAGCTAAGGCTGCACGCTCGTAAGTTCCGCCTGCCTCCTAACGTTTCCTGGCTTTATTGATACGCTCCCTTACAATTTACAGCTGGAAGACGAGGTTCTCTTTTCCTTACTTGAGCTGGTTTGAGGTGCCGCAGGCAGCGATTTTTAATATGCATTAAAATTAATAAGAACACGTGTCGTACGTTCCGACTTGGCAGCGTTTCTGTCGTCTGTCGCATGTCGTGTGTCGTCTGTAGTCTTCATAATTCCATTTTATCGCGCACAAATTTTTATAGCAATGCCACAGGCGTCGATTTTAAATAATGCCTCGCCTCATCTCGACTTTGTGGTACTTTTTGGTTTCTCAGTTGCCAAAATAATGTGCCAGATACGCCGTTGATTTTGGCGCCATTTTGTTGGGTTGTTAATTTTATGCTCATGAGATAAGAAATTGTGACAAAAATGCTGGAAAATTGCTGTGCAAAATGCTTGAAGGTAGCATATTTATTATGAAAATAAAATTGTGCCATGCTATAAATGATAAATGGATCATTTCGTTCTCCTCTTAATCATGCAGAAGTATTGCACGATAACTGCTCGAATTACATGCGAATCTACCTGTGCCACAACCGCTTGTCAAATCTTAAGCATAATTGTAATTACGCCGGGCTTTGATATGTCATAATCTCAAACCAAGTTCTGACAAATACGAGCACGTAGTCCTCCAGTCAAATAACTGCCAGGTATGCGTTTAATAATCCACTCACATGTTATTTGAGCCTGCGGTAAACATGTTTGAGCACTGGCTACAGATGCCTAATTTAGGAGAAACTAATAACATCGCAGTTGCAGCTGCAGCTGCTGAATGCTTGAGGCTTTTAGGAGTCACTTTAGTTCAGATTACTAATCAGAAACAGCTGGAATTTAAGCATTGATACAGCGTACTGATAAGAAATGAATATACTGTAAGCAATCTAAACTTTCTATCTTAAAATAAGACAAAAGGTACTGAAAATAATATATAATGATAGTCAGCAGAAGAATCGAAATATCTTTTTGTAGCAAAAGCATTTGAAAAAAGATTTGTAATATAGCTAGATTTATAGCGAGATTTGATAAGCTGTTCTTGATAAATGTCTAACAAAATCTTTACTTTCAATTGAAATAACCCTAGTTTTAAATTTGGATTACTTGCTTTAAAATTGTGAAGGTATAGCCTAACTATCATTGTCATTTGCTGATGATTTTATGCGCAACGAACATAATTTTATATTGTTTTCCTTCATCAGTATAGAATATTATGTATTATGTATATTTTGTACATTTTCCGTTATGCTCTGAGTCTGGTCAGCCTTTGTCAATGTGGCTATTATAAAATGTTGCTTTTTGCGCTGTTGAAATTTGTGGCTCGTTGGGCGAAAACAAAATTAGTTGCATTACATCAACATCAGCAGCAGCAGCGGTAACAACATTTGCAGTGTCAGCGGAAATCCTTTGATTCGTGTTACCTTTGCCCAGCTAACGCCCTCCACTCCCCTCGCCCGATCGACCCTGCTCACTTTAGTTACGCTCTGTAAACATTACTCATACGCAGCGTTGTGGCCCTGCTGGCATGGCGAAAAATCGCCACGAGTCACAGGTGGGCGTAACACAATTGCCACGCCTCTAACACAGATGGGATGCTGCACACAGACACATACACATACATATATGTGGTATACATATATGTGTATATACTATAGAAGGCTATGATATTTACACCCTTGGCGCTGCTGTTTAACCAACGAACAATAAAATGAAATTGAATTTGCGCTTTTAATGGCAAACGCACAAAGGCTATAACTGAAAGGAAGTGGTGAGAGGGGGAATTTGGCCAATGGGAGGCGTATGTAATGGCAGGTGTGTATAACACACACAAACACACCACACACACACACCTACACAGTAAGAGGAAGACTCACGCACATTTAATGCAGTTTTGGTCTTGGGCGCTTACTACTTACCGCCCATTAGCCACACCCACAGCAACGGCAACAACTACAACTACAGGCAACATTAAGCCAATTATTTGCTGCACTTTTGACATTAAATTCGATTCAATTTATTTCCTGCCCTTTTGGACAGCGGCTGCAGCATTGCTGCCACGCTGGGATTTGGAAGTCAGCTTCGCTTTTTGCGCTCTTTGGTCGTCAGAGGTTATTGTTTTTGACGTGGAATTTAATTTCGTACTCAAAGAAAACACACACACACACACACACCTACACAAGCTCGCTTTTGTTGTCGTTGCTTCAGTAAGGGAAAGCGGAAATTGTGCATTAAGCGCAAAAGTGAAAAAGCGGTGAGCAAGGCAATAAAATTATGAATCTAAAAATACTTTAAAAGAGGTCAAATACATTGTTGCCATCCTTTTATAAATTTCCTGGCTTTAATGCTTAATAAAAATATAAAGCAATACTATAAACTGTCTGTCCCTATAATTTTAATGCAATAAAAAGTTTTGTTTAGAATTTTGATGATTTAATTACATTAATTGCTTATATCATCACAGGCTATTAACTAATTGAGTCTAACAAATTAATTACACTTTCAATATTATTATCAATATTATATTTATATTGGTTTGGGGTACACGCTAATTCGTATGCAAGCACTAGCCCAGACAACAACACCAACTCTCATGCATACAATAGACCTAGACAACAACCACAACAGCCGCAAGCTGAGAGCATGGCGAATTCAGAGAGCACAGAGCAGCAGGCGAATTCAGGATCAATAAGGCAATAAAAATCAGTAAAGAGGTGTATGTAAGTTTAGGACGAGAGAACTTGATGGCAAAATATTAGCAGACAGAGAGCGTAGAAATAAACAAAACTTCAACTTTCCATCCAAGTTTTGAGTATTGTCATGCTAACAAAAGCCTAGACAATAACACTCACTACTGTTCATAAAGCCCCGTTTCCACTAAGGTCGTAAGACCAAAATTGAGACTTTTTGCTTGAGACTGGTCTCAAGCCCATACAAAATCTTGTCAGTTGCGTTTGAATTCGTGAGAGCTGCGACCAAAAAATCCAGAGTGTTGTAAAACGATTTTCTGCCAAAGATGTGGCAGCATTGTGAAATTTACCCGCATTTTATCGAAATTTAACTCTGTTTACAGTTAAAAAAATGTAAACAAATGGCTTTTATGGGCATATTCCATGCTCTGTGCCTCTTCGATACACTCCAGTTCGCTTATGTCCACCATTATCTGGGACTGATCAATTAAATCAATACTCATTTTCTCCATTTTATAATCAAAATCTTTTAATTTATTCTGCAAGTCACGAATCAAATTAAATGTAAACAAAAAACAGCTGATTTCGACATTCGACTTACGACCGTTTGTTCAATGGAAACACCTAAAAGTCGTAAGACCGCAGTGGAAATTGGGTATAACATTGCCCTAGACAACAACCACAACAAATGGAAGCTGAGATGATGGCGAATTCAAGAGCGATCAAGCATAGAGAACAAATAGCATAGAGGTGTATAAAACTTCAGAGAAAAAGAACTTGTTGTCAGATAGAGAACGTAGCAAATAATAAATAAGTATCTATATTAGTAACTCTTATCGTATCTATAAATATATTTGCTAACTTGGCTAGTTAAACAAAGGAAAACTTTAAATGTGCAGCTGAGTTTTCAGGCGAATTTACTGTCGACTGCAACTCAAGTCATAATTTAAAGCATTTTTTATGATCAGCCGTTGACCAACTGCTGCCGCTGGACATTGAAACAAAACATTTGTGTTGAAATCTAAACAATTTATGTTTTCTATTATGCAGTCCGACGGACTGTCTGTGCATTTTCATATGTCACTCGCATTGCCATTGTTATGATTGCGATTGCTGTTGTTGCTGCTGTCGTTGTCGTTGTCGTTGACTTAATGGCAGACGACATTGTGAACATTATGCTGACATAATAATATTTTTGTTGCTGCCATGATCTGCATGCCAACAGCAGGCATTCGCATTCAAGTTTCATCTACCACCACTGTAAAATGACTCGCTACATTCAAACTGACTGGGAGACTGAATGACTGACTCACTGACTGACTACGGTCTGGGGAATAGTGCACACACATCCGACTACTGGCTTGCCATTTGACTGGAGCATCACTCACAGTGGCAAAATGCATTCACACACACATACACACTATATGGTCTCCCTCCTCCTACTGTCTCTCCCCCACTACGGCTGTAAGCAAAGGCTTTTGCAATCTGCTGCAACTTCAATAAATTCCATTGAAATTGCATTTTTATTGGAAAATATTCCCTACCACAAAATAACTGCAAGTATAGCAGAGCTCCTATGGCAAAGGAGTGCTTTATTAGCATTTAAAATATGCTGAATACTTGATATTAATTAATTATGCGCCACTCCTGCTGTTTGTGTTCTCTGGAAAGTTAAAGTTAATCTGATCCATCAAAGCAGTACGTAGAAATCGCCTCTGGCGTTTCGTTTTTTTTGCTTTCAAAACTTTACACTTCATGGAAAAGAGAGTAGAACCTGTCTACACCACTGCAGTCGAGTGGAGATAACTGTAATAGACTGCATTTAGCATTTAAATTAGAGCAAAATTTAAATTAAGTAAACTAAAAATGATAAATTAAAATTTTAAAATATATATATAATATTTCCGAGTTTTATTGGGGAAACGAAAAGATATTGCTAATTTGAAATATCCTTTATCTGATTAGGAATTAAACGAAGTAAAATACTAAATTCGGTATTCAATGCTCTTACAACTACTGAGATCTAAAGACAGATGTACTGACTTGGGTATGTAAGCTCAATTTGTGGTTCTTCTGTATGTTAACTTTGGCCTATGTCTAAAGTTAAAAGTCCCTTTTGTACTTTCCAATTACAGGGTCTAAGAGAGATATTCGTAAAAATGAGATAATTAAATCAAATTTGATTACTGTCAGATCGTAATACTTTATTGAGTTTACTAACTTCAAATCTAGACACATATGGAACAAGATAAATGGCCTCCACAGATCAGCTCTTAAACATGGACTTCACTTTGGTTCACAGCTCTTAAATTTCGCTGCCTATTGATATTTATTATTATGGAAAGTCCTATAAACAAAACCATATGCACATACTCCTACAAGTTATGGGTTAAAATTGGTAGAATTTTTTACAGCCATGCACATGATTAGAAAATATTCGATTAGGGGGTCACGATGCCAAATCCAATGTGTGTGAGCATCGTATGGGGACAAATGTTGAGCTAACTTTGAGACTGTGTGTGTGTGTGTGTGTGGGTGATGATATGCTTGTGATTGGAGCACGAAAGCTAGACGTATGATGATGTTGATGACGACAGGCGCAACAACAACGTCACACACACACACTCACCCATAGTTCCTCCCACACACACACACACCCAAAGATGTGGGGGTGTCATAAACAACAGACAAGTTGCACATGCACCAGACCATAACTAGCAAGCGCAAAATGTGTCTGTGTGTGTTCGTATCTGTGTGTGCGTGGGTGTGTGTTCGTATGGGCGCTTCACCCAAGCTGACAAAAGCAAAAAAGAGTCAGTTTGTTAGGAACGGCAGCAGTGTGTTGGACTTCTCTTACGGCATGGAGCCAACCAGTCTGTGCATATTTTAGCTCCCACAGGAAAAATTTCACAAGACAGTTTAGAAGCTATGACGAACATGTCAGCCCCGTGGACCAGGGACCAAGGGGCGGGGCGGACGATTGCCAGCGTAGCCAACAACTGTGACCAAACAATGTTGAAGCTTTGATGAACCTTAAAAGGCAACACCAACAACAACAACACCAATATGTGACACACCCACTGAACCACTGTGGGACGAATATGACAAAATACTGCATAGAAAGAGGGAGGGGAGTGAGTGTCGGGTGCATTGTAAAGTGTTTCTATATCTGGGCTCTCTAGCCGAGTGCACGCCAACGGGGCGTATGAGTGTTAGAAATTGTGCACTATGGATGAATTGAAGTAGCAAGGGGTATGCTCGATAGTCAGGGCCCAAGCGCACTGACTTTAGAGACTGCACATGTGTGTGTGAGTGTGTGTGTGTTTCGACTCGTCACTTTAAGCAAATGGAGATGAATGCGTCTTGTGTGCTACTGGGAACAGTACAGAATATATATATAAAGACTCCACAAAAACATACACACACACACACACACCTTTCCCCCTCACAACTTACACACACACACCATCGAGTACCTGAATAAATAGCTCTGCGGTTGCAATGAGTTTTACATTGACCATTGATAAACTGAACAGTTGGCCACTTCTATAGTATTTTTGTTTTCTGCTGTCAATTTTTCAATTAATTGTTTATAGAATTTGCTTTTGTTTTTGCTAAGTGATAAATATAGTTCTGTCCTTGGTTGATTGTGTTTTAAGCTGCTGCCGACCACAATTCAACATCCACTCAGGACTTTTGCGGTTAGTATTATGTAATTAAAGTTAGACTGGCCTCAAGGCAATTGTCAAGAAATTATTGATAATTTGATTAGAGCTCTTGAGTGACAAACACTTAAAATTTATTGCAGACTGGCAGATTATTTAAATATGCAAACAAGTAGAAAAAGTGTGAGTACCCTTGGTTTACATGAATATGTATTGCATACATTGCCACAAATTGGAAATCTTGATAGAAGTAATAAGTAATAAGGTCCTTACAAGTAAATAAATCTATTCGCAAATGATCTACATACTATATGCTACACAGTGAAAAGAACTATAAATAAAACTGGCTCTAGTTGAATTTAGTAATCACTTTTAATGTTAATGTATTGCTTAGTACGAATTGGAATTAGTTGTGAGGACAACATAATTTTTATTCACAGTGTAGTTGCATTCAGTATGACAAAATAATATCATGCGCATATTTATTCTGTTGTCCCAACTCGGCGACAAAACGCATCAATATGCAAATGACACGCTCCGAAAAGTATGCAACAAATTTGGGAGTTTGATTTTCTACTCTGCTGTTAAATTGTTGAACGGCTTATGACATTCAGATTCAGATTTATGTGC
Source organism: Liodrosophila aerea (assembly GCA_035045005.1). Taxonomy (NCBI): domain Eukaryota; kingdom Metazoa; phylum Arthropoda; class Insecta; order Diptera; family Drosophilidae; genus Liodrosophila; species Liodrosophila aerea. Next base: position 2,357,707 of record JAWNNL010000753.1, read on the forward strand.
TGTCTGCGCCATGTGCATGGCTGGGCTGTATGTATGCTGGTCAAAAAGTTGCTATCGTTATAATTGATTAATTAAATCTATGGCCAGATAACACACAAACACACACACACACACGCACATCCAACACAGAGCGAGAGCTGCACATTTGCAGGCGAAAAGTTGAGAAAAAGTTGTCACAGCTAAAAAGTTGTTATAACAAATATTTTTGGCTTTTTGTTTTGGCTGCTTTTACTTTGCATATTCTTGTTGGAGTTTGACATACGAGTTGAATCCTCATGTTGCTCACTTGTCAGGCTGTCAATTGCCAGCAGACGTACAGACAGACAGACAGCACGCCCACAGAGTGGGGGTGGGAGCACACGTATACGTCTACGTCTGACTGATATGTCATTACATATATGGGCACTTGAAAAGTTTCAAATGAAATGTGCACAAGTTGAGGCAAGCATTCCTAAACGCAGCACCCTGCAGCACCTAGGGCACGTTAGCTGTAATCTGATTAATAACGGTAAACACTTGAACACTTTTTAGCTTCGGTATTGGTTGATTGAAAAGAACTGCAGCTTCAGCTGAGATATTCTCTCTCGCATCTCACATCCCAGTTAGATTAAATTTCACTCTGAAGTTGAATTATTGACAACGGAAATTGATGTCATTGACTCGATGCAACTGTGCCACTGCCACTGCCACTGCCACACGTACTGGAAGCAACTGCTGATTGTGATTAGCCGTTTCTCTGACTGCAGAGTGGCGCAGTATTTGATTTGATTGATTTATGTGTGGAGCTCTGACATTGGCACTCGTCTACTTTATGGCATCCATACAATTGAGTTGCCAGTGAAATGAGCTGCAAGAAGGGCTGCTGCAAGTCGATGATCTAGATAATCGAGACTCACATGCGACGCGCTGTTTAATTAAAAAAATATTTCGTTTGAGATTCTGTTTGTACAATTCCCTTTGTCTCTCTGGCATGAATATTAATTAAAACAACGCACTTTGTACTTTGCTGTCTCTTCATGCGTATTGCGCACTGCATATTTCGTTGATTTATTAAAACGAAACTGAGCTCGAGTGTATTAAATTGTGGCTAATTTGCAAACATTTGCTGCCTGTGCAATGGGGCGTATGCGTGTTGTTGATTTATCGCACAGATTGTACGGTAGGCTCTGCTGCTTCTGCTCCTGCTGCTGTCATCTAACTGAGTTCGAGTCAATTGATGATTTTAATTAAGCGCTAATATTTTAATTTATTATCATTATGTTGATGTGGCAAGTTCATTGTGCCGCCTCTCTCTGCCTGTGTGTGTGTGTGATTTTTATGCGCTGTTGTATGAGTAATGTGTCATTAGCTTGTCAGCCCATTGAGCCAGTCAGTCAGTCAGTCATTCAGTCAATGCTCACACACCTGCTCTATGAAATTTTAATATGCTGCTATTTAATTTTATGAATTATTGATGCATATTCAACGCGACTCTCCACACTTGTAAATATGTGCACGCGTGCGTGAGTGATTGTGTGTGAGTGTGTGTGTGTGATTGTGTGTGTGTTTTGGCAATTAGGCCTAGGGGCATTTTTTTATTGAATAGTATAAAGTACTCGTATTACAGCAGGCATACTCTCCTGTTATTTGCGGTTGATTTATGCGGTCGATCAACTCGGGATTAGTTGGATTTACACACCACAGTTCAAGCGTGAGTGCGTGTGTGTATTTTCCGTTTTATTGCAGTTCATTTTAATTATAAATCTCTTGCCTGTTGTATGCATGCATCATGCCATGAAATTCCACTTGACTGTTTGACTTACCTGCAATAAAACGAAACAAGAGAAATTGTGATTTAGTACAAAGCAAATACTCGATTGATTCATATGAATATTCATATTCATTTGTATACATTCCCTATGACAGACAGTTGTTGCTGTTTCCATAAATTCGAATGCCACTCGTTTATTAATTGTGAATAATTGTGAATACTAACCATAAAAGTCAATCACTATATGGTTTTATGTGAATTGATCCGTGAGTCTCTAATCGGTTAGAATATGTTTAATATTCTTAATGTACTCGCATGAATCGCTATTGTTTACAGTGTATCTACTACATCTAAAGCAAGTATCTATTAAGTGAAAGCTTTTAACCATACTATATGTAAGCTCTTTCGAAATTAAATTTTTCATTTTCAATCAGCGTCAGCTTGGACACGTCCCTGGCGAATTTTGCCAGAAATGTCCCTCTTTTTTTTCTATACTTATGTGTGAAATTTAATATTTACTCACACACAAATTCACACGCACACATACACTGATACAGTGGCAATGTGTTGAGTAAATAAGCAGAGGATAGGGACAGCAAAGGCAAAAGGATATACAGGCAAGTTGAGCGCCCAGTCTTGGCGGCTTAGCGGCAAAATCAATGACACAATAAATATTTGTGCAGCGCTTAAGCATAGAGTGTTTAAGGCTAAGAAGACTGCGATACATACATATGTACATACCTACAGATATAGTCGGATATAGTGTATGTATCTAGGAGAGAGTATGTGGCAGCTTGTCTAGGGATTGGGCTTTAAACGGAGTCAAGCCATGAGTGCCAACAACTGCTACTAAACATACATATAGCAAAATGTATGTGTGTGTGTGTGTGTGTGTGTGTGTGTACATATGTGGCAGGCAGTAAGCCATCTTGGAAATGGCGTGCTCGCTTATTTGAAGTTTATTTCTTCTTTAGTCTGCATTTATATTCGGCAAACTTTCTTTTCTTTCCCTTTTTTAAGTGTGCCATGACATAGGTACACACACACACACACATACACACGCGACAGCAGCGCGCATGTTTATTGCACTTTAGGGAATATCACTCCTGACCCAACCCAACCCGCATAAGCCCCAACAACTCAACTCAACTCGCCTCGCTTTACTGCTGCCAGGCAAAACGTCGCTTAATGTGGCAGAAAAATGTGTAAATTACGTCGAAGCAAGCACTGTGTCTGTTTTTGTATCTGTGTGTGTGCCAGTGTGTGTGTGTGTCACAAGTAAATTGAAAAATGTAGCGCATTGCAAAAATGGAGAAAAGTGTAGCAAATTAAATAAAAATGGCAAATGGCAAGAGATATATGCATATGTGAAATTGGGCACAAATATTACGAATAGTCTCGTATTTTCCTCTCAGTTTCAACTGGAGCAATACTTTCTATGCAGATTTAATTTCATTTTCTAAATACAAAGTGAAATCGTAACTTGAATCAATTTGCATTTCATTCGGGTTGTGATGAATTTATAGAATGATTTAATATGTTAGTTCTGACCAAGAAAATCTTCAGCCAGAGTTTTGAACAGCTTGAAAATGTAATACTATATGGTTATGTGATTAAGCAATCAAAGAAGTCAGAGTGCTGTACAAGTTGAGAAAATGTGGAGAGAGAAATAACCTTTCTTTGCATGGTCTGATTACATTCCGTGGATCTCATATGGTTTACCTAAGAGCTACTGAATGTTTCGTAGTACCTCTCTCAATCAATTATTTGCATCATTAGTTTTGGCCATCATCTCTCTGCCATGACATTATCACGGTTCAACTGATGTCACGCTAAATATAATGTGTGTGTTCAGACTATGTGCCAAAGTGTATCCATTTACTCTACTCAATGGCGAAAACAATGAATCGTCGTGACACAAATTTGATGATAGCATAAAAATCATTGCATTGTTGCAAATGTTGCAATCGAATGAGCACAATAGAAGCGCAAAGGATACACATAACAAATCAGTGCCAAAAAGAAATGCAAGTAATAACTCAACAGTCCTCTCCTACGTCTCAGTCGTCTCATTGTATTCACATTTTTATACTCATTTTTTATTGCTCATCATGCGCAGTGCGGTTCCGTGTGCTTTTCCTCCTTCTGTGTGTGTTTTCCTTTTTATCAGTTTTTATGTGTTTTCGTATTTTGGGTATTTGCTAGTGGAATCTATGAATCCACGAATCGCCGCATTGTAGTTTTTTCCTCAACGGAAGGCACAAATATCATGCGCGAAAAATCAGAATGTTGTTTATGTGATTTATGCGCTGGGGCTTTGGGGGGAGTTGTGCAAATGCTAAACTACTCGCAGTTGGAGGTGTCAGTGTTGCATGTCCCACACCCCTCTCCCCTGCCGGCTTCTTCCTGTGGCCACTGCCATCAGTGGGGCGACCCTTTGGCAGTTGCATCTACAATGCGTGCATAAAACATGGGGAAAGTATTGCTGCCAAATGAAATGCGCATAAAAGTGAAACATTCAACATGATATTCGTGATACTCCATAGTGCTGCAAGTGGGCACCAGGTGGCGCTGCTGAATGCGGTCTTTACCTCTTTACATTGACTCACTGACGGACAGCTCAATTCGGATCTGCCACCGCGAACAGTGGCATAATACCAGCACTTTCATAAATAAGCGAACAAGTGAGCCACAGGGAAAGGAGAGTGAGAAAAGCGGGAAATGTGCTTTTCACTTCAATTTTTGAAACGAGTGTTGACTTAACGTGTAACTAACAAAAACGCTGAGGCTCTTGCTGAGCCAACATTTATATTTTAATTACAAGTTTTTTCCTTCAACTTTGCTGTCAATCAATGGGCCAGGCAAAAGTTTTTCAATTTTGCAGTAACAAATAGCCAACAATGGCTGTTTATATACTTCGATATAGTCGATTCAATCAATATGGGACACAATTGCTCCATTCACACGCCCTATAGGAGGCAGGCAGCGCCTTTTATACCCTGTCTGCCTGACAGGCACCCATCGACCTCAACCTCTAGCTCCCTGGTGAGCCTCTGGCCTATACATACTGGAGTCCACTCCAGTCCAGCTCAATTCAGTTTAGTCCAGTTGAGTTCAGTTTGCCGAACTTTCGCTAACAAAAAATTAATTTAAAAACTTATTTCAATATCAAAGTGGGCCCAAGGCAAAGCCGTCAGCAGCGCCCACTGCGAAAGCGGCACAAAGCGTGTAACATTTTAATAAGATTAAAATGAAAATGTCGTAACAGTTTTTCCTCTTTTCTCTCTGCTTCTCAGCATTGAAAATGGACAAACGATGTGCGAAAATCGCCACCAAGCAGGCGTGAGTTATCTCACTCAGTGCGCTCTTTATCTCCACGTTTCTCTATGGTAGACTCAAGGAACTTTGAAGCCTTAAAAGCAAAAGTCACTCAAGGAATAAATTGAGCGACCAGTAATCGATTTAAAAAACCAGAAGTCAATAAGACTACTAAATTATTAATAATAATTAGTTTCGATTTATTATTGAGCTGAGTCAACGCAATTCAAATAAACTAAGCTTCACTCAGAACAGATAGTTGATGAATGGAGTAAGCTTATTGAATAATTTGACTCTATCTTCACTAAACATATACACAAATATTCAAATAAAATAAACCATACATTCCTATTGAACACTTCCCTCAGTACATGAAAATGGTATCAATATTATTTTTATCAAATTGTCATAAACAAGTTGTATAAACTATTGTAGTTACTAGTTAACAAAATTCTGCATCAAATTCAATTTACTTTTCTTCACAATTCATAGCAATAACAATAAAATCATTCATTATTTTATATACAGATAGAAGGGTCTTTGGTAAAACATTCTCTATCCTTCGTACCGATGCCTTGATCAAATTAATACCGTATGGAACAAATTAATTAAATGTTCACATAAAACACGTAATTTCAGATAAAGGAATATACTGCCAAAGAGCCGGAGGAAGCAAACAAATAAATGCGGATAAAATAACTGAAATCAGAGAAACGCAAAGGGTCATTGGAAATAAAAATGGAGAAGGAAATGGACTTGAAGACAATTATTTACAATGCGATGTGTTTAAGTAAACAAACACGAACAACAGTCGACAACACAACACAGCACAACACGCAAGTGAGGGTGTGTGAGTGTGAGTGTGTGTGTATCTTAAGCCAATAACACTAATTCTCCAGCGAGCAAAGAACACTCGGATGCTGAAAAACTTAAGTAGCAGCAGTGGAGCTGCAGCAGCATTTTAAATGTGGGGCGTGCAACGCTGAGTGAGAGCTTCAGAACATGCCACATGGCTGCAAAGCATTGCGACATAAAATAGCGAAAGTAATGCAAGCAATGCAGCGTGGGCGTGGCACATGAAAAGCAACGAAACGAATTGCTGCAAATCATTCAACGAGCGCAAAACATAAAAGCTGAGCGCTTGGGTGGAACCACACCAGCCCACTCCACACTCCACACTACACCACAGTACACCACAACCCATTGCCAGCTAATGCAACAGAAGCTGTCGACGTTGTTGTTGTAGTTGCACCGCAGTTGAGAGCGCACACATTTTTGGCACAATACAAAAAAATTGATTTGAAACATGCATCATTATCAACATCGTCGACAGCGCCAACCCCGCTGCAACCTTTTGAGGCACTTACTTAGTGTTGCTGTTGATGCAAGTCTTGCCCCACTCGTGCCATTCAATTCAATAGCGCTCATTCATTCGACGTTTTGCAACTTATATGAAGCAGCAATTGAAGGATCATTAGCTGCAAGCTTTTAGTGCGGCTGCCAGACAACCCAGCGTATGAGTAATATATGCATTCAATTTACATTCATTTGCGATAGAATGCGCTCTTTAGGCAAATATGCATGTACATACCTGCTACATATACAAATACTAGCTATACTCTTGAAAAGACTTGCTTAACTCTGACTTTAAGCTGCTTAAAGTCCTTGCAAATGCTAAGCCTTTGAGCATCAGCTTACTCAAATGTTTCCTACTACGCTTATTAAGGGGCTTATCAATGTGCTTGTATTATGAACCGAGTGCAATACACTGTTCACATTTAAACACAATAGATTATGCAGTGCATTTACCGTAGCACACTCCAGCTCAATGTTGAAGTTGAGTGGTGTACAACACCTTTTAAAGTCAATATCAAAACTTTTTTAATACCAAAATATTTGCAGAGAAAATAAAACACAAGAAGCGTCTGTTGCAAATACCCTTACGAAACATAACAAATAACACAATGCCGGAATTAATTTTATAAAATATTTTCGACAAAGGATGAGATACAGGAGTTATGAGTGTAGTACTATGGGATCATATGCATGTTTTACTTGTGTTTCCGTATTTCTTTTTCTCAATGTTCTCCTACATTATCACGTACGCTAATGCGACAAAAGCGCAACGAGTAGCAAAATGTTTTCTGAATTTACTTACAGCTATTGCCTGGTTTCTTTGCTTCGACAGGCAGCAGTCAGTACTCTCATTCGCTTGCTTAGTATGTGAATTTTTACATGGTGCTTGGCCCTGCTTTATTTACATGCCGTGTGCCACATCCGCTGCCGTTTCCTGTCGTTTCTTTAAGCGCAAAATATTTTCCGCTACTCAACTCGCAACTCGTGGAAAGCGCAGAGGCCAAAGAGAAATTGCTGAAAATAATATTTGGTACGCGCGTGCCTTTTGGCCGCGGCACACGCGTTGCACACGAGTTCATACTCTCAACTGGTATTTGTCTATATGTGTGTACAATGTATGTATGTATATACTCTACATACGTTGAGCGCAGTTTAAACATTGGCAAAACAGAGGCTCGGCAATCTAAACCGCAACTTTGCCATGCAGGACAGCTCTCAGGTGTGGAGGTGGAGATTGGGGCAGACGTCACTGCGGCTGTGGCGAATGCGGCTGTCAAATACATATATATAGTCTGTACTATATAGTAGAGTCTCTGTCGCAGCCGCCGTCAGCGTCGAGTGATGTGTTTATACATTTCGGGAAATGACAGAAATTGAATAATATTTATGCGCTGCGCACACCCACACCCACACACACACACATAAACCGCACAGGAAACCAAAGAGAAAAGCAAAAATCGAGTGGCAGAGGAGGACACTGTGAACCGCAGTTCGCATGCATGAAATTTATGCGAAGGTCACTTTATGATATGCCGTTAAAATGTGACAATATAAAACTGCACCTGGAATTTAAAGCCAATCTATAAGCAGTTTAAAAAATGAGGAAATGAAACTCTTTCCTTCACTTGACATTTAACGTCAGAATGTCAGAAGCATGGATAAAACCTCTGCCGAACCAAGCTGTTCGGTTTGGTTTTGCCATTGCCAATTTGGAGGTAGTCAGAGTTCATAGTTCAGCATTTGGCTTAGAGAATCCGAGATATTTTTAGAGCCATTTAAACGTACAACTATCTATTATAACCATAATCTATTATAGTATTGCAGCTTAGATTCATTTCATTATTAATTAACTATTAATTTTGGTCTGATTGGGGTCTTTTGGTTTTGAATTTTTAATTACCATAATCATTTAATTTAATTTGAATTTAAATATATTTTATTTATGCTTCATTCATTTCTAATTTATCTGTCGACTGACATTAAATAAACAGCAAATAATTTATATTTTTCATGTTTCAGCATCATTCATTAAAGCTTTAGCTGCCACAGTTAACGGTCTGCATCAAGACCATGTAAAGTATGACTCCTAACCACCGTGGCTTCCGGTCAGACAATGCAAAATTTTATGGTATGCCTTTGGTTTATTGTTGCCTCAGCATTTACATTTTGTGCTTGGCTTTTAACTTATTTCATTTTATTTTTGATGACAAACTTTCAAAAGGCAGCGCAGATATATACGAACAAAAGGAGCTGTGACATGCTACGGCAACCATGTCATATCGCCCGCCATTGTTGTTGTTAGGGTTAGGGTTAGGTTGTTGTTGTTGTGACTGCTGATGCTGATGCTGACCTCATACCGCAGCAGACGCTAAGCGTAAACGCTTATATAATGTGCCCTTGCCGTCAGAGTTGCAGCGGCGACCACATGCCACAAATGCTTAATCAAATTAACGCGTCTTGACTGCAACAATAGCCACAACAACAACAACAACAACTAGGAGCAAGAGTACTGTTGGCATAAGCCAGGGTTTTAGGTATTGAAGCAGCTTCCAGGGCGGAGTCAGTTAACTTAGGCAGGGGTTTTTCGTTTGGCTTGACACAGATATTATTACACTGACCAAAATAGGTGTGTTTGAATATAGAAATTTCAATAATTATCAGTAATATTTAATAGGTTTTGCCGAAATAAGTTGGCAAGGACTAACGACATTAGTTCAAGGCTTTTTCCAACGAATTTCAGGTCAGTTAAGTGAAAGCTTGACATAAGATTGATAACACTTCTTCAACTTACTCCCGTATCTAAAGTTTTCCAAGCTTTGGTACTTTAAATTTATTTTTTTTCAAGTGTCTCCTTTAGGTGAAGCTTAGCTAACCATCTAATTAGTCGCCGCTCTTGACTAACTAATTAATTTGCGGCAACAGAAAGGATACTTGGCTCGCGTGGCCTTTGATAGATTAGAACACCCGGGCAGTGGCCCTGGAGCTATAAATTTGTAATTATGTTGAGTTTATGCCGGGCCTTTGAAGTGTTTGAGCAGGGCCAATGGCCCAGATGGCACTGTAGTCCATTTCCCATGGCATACAGTGCAACATGTGTTGCGATTGTTGTGTGGCAGCTGGGGAATGTGGCATGTTGTGCTAAGGATATTGCTAAACAGGATTTCCATGCTACAAGGCATTTAACAAAAAGCTGCAAAAAGAAATGCCAACAGCAATAAACAAATGCAGTAACGGCAACGGTCGCAGTGGCAGCAGTCTCAGCAGACAATTCGCCTGCACAGTGGGGCAAGTTTCAATATGGAAATCTTTTAAATTCCAAATAGTCATAAAGTTACTTAAGTTGCTCTGCATGAAACCGCTTTCTAAAAGCAAATGACATTTGGGAGCATTATTTGTAAGAGATTTACTTGCTTTTGCGCCACGGTAACATTAGGCAAATTCATGGCAATGTGACTGGTGGGCGTGTCAACGGGACAGTTGTAGTTGTAGTATCAGCAGCAGCAGCAGCAGCAGCACATTTCAAATGCAAATGTGTTTGTGGTGTAAATGCAGTTTTACAAAATATTTTATAGAAGTAAGGAAGCAGGGTTGGTGAGAGGAGGGGAGGTGTGGGGGATCCGGGATTCAGTACGTCTACACAATGTGCATAAAATTTGTAGGATTTACATTTTAAAAACGCACAGACAGAGCAACGTCTGCCACATTGCAATACCAGCAAATGCGGTTTTAACGCTTTACGATTGCAACGACGTCGACTGCAGCTGCGACTGCGACAGAGACTGCGCGAAGACATGGCCAAGCAATGCAATTTGGCTAAGTGCGTTTGGGTAGTTGCATGGCTGCGTGTCGACAACCAAGTGCTGTAAATGAAAATTAATGCACATGTTTGTGTGTGTGTGTGTTAGAGGTATTACCACATCGATGTTTACTTCGATATATATCGATGTTAGAAAATAAAATCATCGATCGTTTCCATACTTTTAGTAGCTTATAGGTGGTTTGTACTTTATTAAAACTAAATGTAAAACAAATCACATAAATCTACTACATATATATAATAGCTTGTCCTGACAGACTGACTGACTGGTCGAAGTAGCATAGCCTAAACGGAGTAACATAGCGACCTAATTTTTTCGCAATATTATTCTTTATAGGTCGTAAGTTTCCCGTAAAGTCGCAAATTTACAAAAATTCAACCTCCTCTCCAATTAATAACAAGTAGTTTATGGTAACTACTGAACTACTATGATGAAAATGTTTGCCCAATCGGATTTTAAATTTAAGGAAAGTTTTTAAAGTGAATATTATATGTATCAGATTGCTAAGAAACTAAAACTAACTAAATAAAAAACTAAACTTAACTAAATAATACTTACTACACATTTGACACTATCCAAACTATCGACCAATAGACACTGATACTATCGATAGTGACTAGATAGTTTCACATCACTAGTATGTTTACGTGTGTGTGTGTGTGTGTGTTGGGTATCTGTGTATACTTAGGGGCAATCAGTTGAAAACGCTGTCTGGCTTAGGCCTAGACCAAAATATATTTTGACTACTTTTGCATAAGTTGGCTCTGGCGCTCGCAACTTGCAACTGGCAGCTGGCAGAGGGCTGCATAAATCTACGGCTGTGCGGGCTCGTTTTATAACGAGCTTTAGGCATTTAGATAAATTTCAAAGCTGATTTGCTAAGTCACGATACGCAGGGTGAGAAGTAGAGAGGGGGCGGGGCAACATGGGTCCGCCCATTTAGCATTAAATGTGCAGGGTTTTGTCTGAGCCAGAAAACTAACCACATGAAAGTCGCTTTAACAACAAACACACTCACACACACACACACAAATACAAATGGTAACATATACAAGTGCACATGTGCAACATGACAAGCTGAAGTTGTATGACACACAGAGAGAGAGAGGCAGAGAGTGAATGAGTGAGTGAGAGAAGGAGCGAGAGCCGCAGGACAGAGACTTACTTTGGGGCAATGGGAAGACCTTAACCGAGTTAGACATTGGCATGGGACACAAGCCACGGGATGTGACTGGGCGGGGGATTGTGACCAGGAGGCAAGAAGGGCAAAGAATGCCACTGACAATGTACAAAGTGCAAAACTAATTTTACAGAGTGTAGCTTGCAGCAGCAGCAGCGGAGACAAATGCGCAACAGCCCGACAGAAGAGTCATGCAACATCAGTGCTTGCAACATGCTGCGCGTGTGTGTTTGTGACTGTGTGTGTACATCGGACATGCCTTGCAGCAGTTGCTGGAACAAGTTTAAAGAGAAATCTATCATACGTCATGTTGTGCCAATGCCACAATGCCAGTGTGACCTTTCCCATATGCGAGCTGCAGCCGCCTAGCGCATTGTATTTGCACAGATAAAGGAAATGTTTTATTTGTGTGCTTTCAGATTGTGACAGATACACACAGACCCATGTGAGTGTATGTGTTTGTTTAAGAGCATTATGTATAACATTTAAAGTGTGGCTGTAAGCACATTTCACTTGCACTCTAAACTCTTTTGTGCCCTCTGAACTGACACTTTGACAGGGCATCAACAGCACCTGCCATCGGAGTATTATGGCACAATGCATAGTTGTCAGTTGATTGGCTTGCATGCATTTGATTAAGCATTATTTGTAACTTAATTGCTTAGATTTGTTTTGTTTAAGCCGATTACAGCCGACCACAATTTGTTAAAAGCTTTCGCTTTGTGGTCGGACAGGTGTTTGCTCAATTATGGTAATCGTTCGACATCAACTGCATGCGGAGTCTATCGGCAAACCCCAAGACAATCAGGCCAACAATGTTGCACACAAAAAGCAGCAGCAAATTTTGGCTAAAACCTTAACCTCATCGAGTGATGTTACTTGTGTAAGTTATCAATGCTTGTCTGTCTGTCTGCCTGTCTGTCTGTCTGCCAGTCCCAAGCAGGAAAGCCAAGTGAAAACTTTGCAAAAAATGTAATCAAGCACGAAACTTGCACAAATTTTCTGCACTTTTGCCAAACCAAAAGCGGTATAACGGTAAAAGGGCAAAAAACCCGCAGGCCAACACCGACACACCCACACACCCACATACATACGCATACATACGAAGAGCGTCAAGAGACCGAGTGAGACTGGCATGATAGTAAACACGCACGAAGGGACACACACCCAGCATGAGATGGCAAAGTTGGCCTCAAATGGTTTGACGATGATGCTCTGTCCACTCGTCCAACTGGGCAACAAGCAAGGCAAACTCCAATCCTTTTGACTATGAACTTTACTTTACGTTCCTTTATGTTTTTTCGTCTTCTTTTTTCCCTTCTTTGTAGCGCAACATAAAAAGTCAAAAGACAAGTTAAAGACTTTAAAATCCGTCCGCCTTCGATAAAGTGATTGAGAGTGTCTCGTAAGCCTGGGGGGCTGAATTTGTCAAAAAGTTCAATGGAAGTCTTTGTCAGCATTCAACAGACAGGTGGATGAGTCAGTGTTTCGAGTGTATATACTCACACACATTCGCATTGGCATTCACATTCACATTCACATTCACTCACGTTAGACAGACGAAATCAAATGAAACTGATCCTGGCAGAGATGCGAATAGGAAATCAAAAGAAATCTAAGCACAGCCAAATGCCAGTCAGTCTCATGGCCAAAAAGGAAAAGAGGAAAATACTCCAGTATAATATGAAATTATTTGTCAACGCCATTTTCAACAACTTTGCCAACATTTCATTTCGTTTTCATTTTGGCATGCGCCACAATTTGCTTTTGCGGCCGCAATCCAATGCAAATCTGTGGCACTCCGGAATATTGCCGGTAAGCAGGGGTGTACAGCTGACTTACTTTCCAGTTGCCACATCGTGCTCTAGCTGAAGTTTGAGTTTCAGTTTCATTTGGGATTCGCCTTCTTTTTTACCTATGACATCGCATGCCAAACCACGCCAGACATGCAATGACAACCATCGTAATAGAGCGCAAAAGTTGTGATTGCTTTCAAATGTTTTATTAGCTTGCCACCACCGACTGCAGCTGAAGCAAGGCTTCGACAATACCTTCGAAAGGTAATAGATGTGCAATCCGATAAGCTCTGTGTTAGCACACTCGAATGCCATTTATATTTCTATAAATTTAAAACCAATTCACATGAATCGCTTTACTTCGACGAACTTTAAGCACACAGCAGAGTCGGTAAGTTGATGCGCTTTTCCAACTATTAATTTAGTTATTCATTAAGTAAGGAATACTCTTTCTATTGTTCATAAGCTGCAGTAAATTATGTTGCCCACAGGCAGAACAACAGTTCAAGAAATAGATACATCATTATTTGAGTTGACTCAATCATAGACGTTCATCTCTCTGGCTGAATGCATTAATCATAGGAATAATAATTCAATACGACAGTCAGAAAACAATATTATGTGCTTATTATATTTAATCAGAAAATGTAGTTTGCCAAAGGCCAAAGGCCACTGTTGTCATGGATCTGAACACAATAGATACAAGTTTTGTAAAGAATTGAAAAAAAATAATAAAATAACAGCCCACCCAATTAAATACGCATATTAAGCACAAAGCCTTGTTATTGAAGTTGAAGATAATTTCATGTGGCAAAAGTTGTAAACTAAAGAAGTAATCAAAGCTGAGGATGAGTACAGAATATTTCTCAGAAATTAATGCTTGTTTTGCAATAAATATTTTTACAAATTTCAAATTCTTGTCTCATATAGTATGACACAAGGGTAAATGAACGCTCTTGAAATGTGGGCCAGAATTTAAATTATATTTGTATATCACAAATGATTTATCATACAGGAGAAAAGGTGATACTAGGTGACTAAGTACAAGATCTTCAGTTGTATTTAACTCGCTCAATCTAATCGGTCAATATGAGTTTAAATAAGCACAAATTAATGCATTTTATTTATAGAAATAGTTTTTCAGTATTTCTCTAATTTCTTTGGTGGCTTTGGTTTTCATATTTGGACTTTTGCGATTTGCAAATGCTCTTGGAATTGCAATGCAGCAGCAACGTCAGACTTTGCCTAGCAGAGCCTGTGGAGAGTCCTTGGCAGATCTCTGGAGGCAGCTTCAAACAAAACTGTGCGCAAACAGGAAATAACGGTAACGCTGCTTCATTTCCGCTTTTATTAAAACATACTTTTCGCGTTGTATCTCATCCGTTTCGTCGTCGTTGGAGGAGTCCTCGTCGTCGTCCTACTCGTCGTTTGTTTTCCTTCAGCTGCAGCCATCTTTTTATCAGCCAACATGGTGGCTCTTGTTCCATGTTGTTGTTGCTGCTGCTGCTGTTACTGTTGTTGTTGTTTTGTCGCTTCCGCCCACACTTTTTCAGTGCTAAAACTTGTTCGCTGTTTGGCGGTTTCTTGCTTTTTTCCCCCATAGTTATGCGGCTTGCGCTTTAAAAGCAGTCAGCGGATGCTGAGCCACCTTTTTGGCCTGGCATGCAAACAGTTGAAACTAGTTGAAAGTAGCCAAAGGTAATTAATTTTGTTGCTGTAAGTTTTATTCGACAACGACTAAAAGTACTCGTCCTAAGGCAAACAGCACTGGCAGCAAACCGCGAAACTCAGCTCAACTCGGCTCGGCTCGGTTCGGCTCAGCTCAACTGAGCTCAGTTTAGTTTGGTTTGGTTTGGTTTGGTTCAGGTTGGGTTTGGTTTAGTTGCTTCGACCTGACGCCAGGTGTCGTCCACAGTGCAAATGGATTTTACCATTTTCCGGTCTGCATTTACTTTGGTCCTTCATTTTGAATGAGTTTCCGCAGTTTTATACATTTCTCTTTTGCTCGGTTTTTCGTCAAACTTAACCAGCTGCATTCACTTTTCCTTGCACTTTCCCCCACTGGCTAGTGTCTATTAATTTTCCCTGCCACGCCTTGTTGGGCGTTGACAAGCGCAACGCAACGCCTCTGCTTCTGATAAATGACTATGGAAAATTGTACTCTACCTAAGCAGCGAACAACGCGTCTAATGAAGCAGTTGAATTGAGTGCGCTGATTTTACGATTGATTAACTGAGTAGGGCTATTTGAGATTGATCTTACAGGCGAAATATTAATCGCATGAGGTGGAAATAGATGAAGAAATAAAAGGTTAAAGCAACTGAAAATAAAGACTTAATTGAAACCTTCAGTAAATACTTTAATACATACCAATAAGCTTATGTGAAAGCTAACATTTTGTTGGAAACATTATTAAAAGAACAACATATTTTTAAGATATTGATCTAATTCTTTTTGTATAGATAATAACTTCGTTGCAAAGTTTTCCTTACACGTTTACAGCTTGAGCTCATACAAAGACCGTAAGTACTTCAGTAAGTAGTTAAAGAAGTACTAAAAGTCAAGGCATTGGGTCAGCAGAGGTGCTCCCCTCCCCTCTACGTCTGGCCTTTTTAGGTAACCTGGCAGATAGGACAAGGTGGAAGTAGATGCGAAAATCCTTAGGCCATGTCTGAAAACAAAATGTAACTGTCTTTTTGCCTGAAACATGACGCGTTAAAGTCAAAAGTTGTTGCAACAACAAGAGCCATCAAGTGCCACAATGTATGACAGGGCAAAAGTAAAACTACGCAAGTGAAATGAAAATGAAACGAAGTTATCTTGACTCTGGGCACATGGCTATTATTGCTGTCCCGCTGTCGCACTGTCTCAACGGCATAAGTGTTTTGGGGCAGGGCCACACACAACAGCAATTTCAGGACAGGAGACAGCAGACAGAAGACAGCGGACTGAAGTCAGAAGACAGGCGCTAGCCAGCCACAAAAGCACATGCCAAAGGTCCAAAATGAAATTCAAGTGCGTGTCGAGTGAAATGCAAGGCGATCCAAGCCAGAGTTGGAATCACAGTCGGACTTAGAGGCGGTGTCAGACACTGACACAGAGGCAGTGTCTTGTGCCGGGTCAATGTCAAAAGTTAAAACGCAACAGCAGCAATCGGCAAACGGCCAACGGCAAACAGTAAAAGGCAAGTGGCAAAATTTTAATCAAAGAAGGCTTTTCCAGGGCTGCTCAAGTCAAAGTGCAGGCACTGGATTTAACAGTCGGCAAACAGCAATAACAATAACAGAGGAAGGAATATCGAATAAAGCAGAAACATGTGAATCCTTAGAGTTGCTCAGCAATTGCCTTTGCACGTGTCCTCTATTTTTGCACAATGGCATTATGAGCTGCCC
The DNA here is from genome assembly GCA_035045005.1 of Liodrosophila aerea. Classification (NCBI taxonomy): domain Eukaryota; kingdom Metazoa; phylum Arthropoda; class Insecta; order Diptera; family Drosophilidae; genus Liodrosophila; species Liodrosophila aerea. The sequence continues at coordinate 2,374,317 of JAWNNL010000753.1, forward strand.
CAGAATGAGTGCTGCACTCAAAGGGAAGGCAGATACCAGATACCAGATACCAGGCAACGGTTGCTGCTGGTTCTGTTAAGCCATCATGCAGGGCTTCATCATGTTCACCGCATGGGACGACAGCCTGGAGTGGCTCAGCTCAGCCCATGCACAACCAGACAACATTAGAAATCAGCGAAAGCATCTGGATGCGAAATGAGCTTCATAAGGTATGACTTCTATTTTGGGCCCTAATTAATCAAGCCCGTAAAGGTACAGCCTACTCATACATATGTACATGTTCCCAATATCATCTCTCCGAACTCATACTCATTCACTCTCGCATTCACAGCTGTTTAAACTTGTCGGCTAAGCTGCCGCAAATCCCTTGAAAGCTTTTGCCTGTCTGCACCTGGCGGCCCAAGAAGCATGCCACAGAATGTGAACTTGATGGGAATAAAAATGAAATGAAATTACAAAATTATGCCAGATGTGGATATTTTTGTCGAGAGGACGAGCCCAAGTCAAAGGCGCTTATGAAAATGCGCCAAGCAGCCGAAAAGTAAACAAATCTGCTTTCAAGTAACCAAGAACTGTAAGTATACATCTTCTTATTCTTCTTCTTTTCACCTGGCATGCAAATACTTATTTGCACATAAATTCCACTGGCTTAATATTTTTTACACATACTTATTTACTTGGCCTGAGAAATGTATATTAAAAGTTGCCGAATATTTGCGCATCATACAAAAGTCTGATAGATACTTATGCAACAACCTCAACTTGCTCAACTCGCTTCAACTGAGAGGATTTTCCGCTGAATTATATGTTAATTATGCCCTAAGCCTTCAACTTCCACCTAAGACCTTGCATCAAAGAGTTGCAATCTGCCGTGGGCGTACGGCTCAGCGGCGACTTATCAAAATTAAAGCAAGACCAAGACCAAGAGAATAAGAGAATCAAACAAAATAACTGCAAGTTAGTTATTGTTTACTTTCTACTCCACCCTCCTCACCATAAGACGAGTATGGCCGGCGTCTGCAGTCGGACTGTGGACTTCCGTTAATGGCGGCGTCTGTGCCGTCAGACTGAAACGGCAACGGAAATCCACGTTAGACCGCGCGGCAACAAAACAAAATCCCCAAATTTCCCGTGGAAATGGAAATAGAGATTGCGACATGGCGCATAAAAGATATGCCTGAACAGTTTTCCCTCTGATTTCTACTGAATTTGCAGCATATGGCAAAAGTTGAAGTAAGCAATTTTTATTTATATTTCACACACACACACATACACACACACGTTCTGAATATGTACTATGTATTGCAGCTGGTGAAATAAATATGAGAAATTGTAGCATATTTTTGCCTCTGTTGGTCTAACTCAACTTTTATTTGTTTGCTTCATTGCATGGCACAGACATTTTGCGGTCGAACGAGTCAAAGCCTCAGCTCGTTTCTCCATTTAAATTGAGAATTGCGAATTGAGAAATTCGAGTAGAGTGGAAAGAAATGTGCACACAAAGCCGAATCTGTTTGTTGTGGCCCTCCTTCCATTCATGTTGTTGCTGCTGTTGTTGTTGTTGCGAGTATTGCACCAGGATATGAGTAGAATATGTATCGTTGCTTTGGCCACTTTCTGGTCACTTGGCATTCCAATAAGCAGTTGCACATTGCATATGTGCGAAATAGTTGCAGACCAACTGCATTTCTGTCTGTCTGTCTGTCTGTTCACAAATGCCAGGCATTTGAATTGAATATCTCAGAATCATCAATTGCATGTCTTGCACAGAGTTATGCTTCATACTTTGGCAGAGTAATTCAATATGTATCTTTAAATGCATATGATGTAGAGTTTGTCAAGAAATGAGAGATTGAGATGGATTAAGATTATAGCTGTCCAAAAGCACATCACAATGCTTACTATATTTCTTTTACTTTTAGTTTTTTGTACAAACTGAAATGAAACTTTGAACTTATTGTTCCCTCAGCAAAGTATTTTTATTGTACCTCTATCTTTTGTTACTACTACTATCACTATCGTCACTGGTAAAATGTATTAGTATTTTAGTAAATTTTGTATAATTACCTCCTTCATCGGTCATCACAAGTATGGTTGTCTCTGGTCCCAGTCCCTCCGGATTGAATACCTGTACTGTGACTTTGTACTGTGTGTAGGTCTGTAGATTCTGTATCTCATGGCTCTGCAATGGAAAAGAGAAGAATTTATGCAAACATTTCAAAATATAGTATGTACGTAATGTGCTTTAATATGCAATGTTCGATAAGTAAAGTCACCTGCAGTACACTCGGGACTGCATCCTACTGCCGTTCTTCAAGCGGAAATTGCGCATTGCATTGTGCGTTCTTGCCAAATAAATACAGGGAAAAATGCAGTTAAAAAAGTGTTGCAAAAAGGAAATTGAGTTGCACGTCTCCTAATTGTACAACCCAACATATATACAGTATGGGCCTGGGTGTAAAAGCAATCGTTGAGCAGAAGATAAGCCCACATTTGCCTGCTTGAAGCCAGACAAAACTACTCTAGCGCACGGGTTGCTACTGGTAGGTAGGTGTGGCTTATTAAAATTTAACGAAAGGTCAAAAGCAGTGCGAAACCATAAAACAAACCGCTGGCTTTGAGTAACTCCCCACCCTCACACACACACATGCATACACACGTTGTGGCTTTGCCTAAAATGGCTGCCGCTACAGCAAACACAATTTATGTTGCATACATTAGAGCGTCGCTTACAACTGCCTGCTTACTGCTCACTGCTTACAGTTGCTGCTGTTGTTGTAGCTTCTACTATTTTTGGTTGGTTGGTCTGACCACAAAGCGGTTGGTTCGCTGCCTGCCTGCCTGCTTGGTAATGGCTCAAAGCCTGTGCTTAGAAACGGATTGACTGCCATGCCAAAAGCTTAAGTGGCTGCTGGGCGCCAGGCTTGGTCTCGCTTTGATTTAACAAGCTACAAAACTCATATCTTTGCTTTTCGCATTTCTATGTGTGTGTGTGTGTGTGTGTGTGAGAGAGAGTGTGTGTAAGTGTTTCTGAATAGGCTAGGTTTTAGTTGCTTTGGCAACGCTAATGCCAACATATAATTTCATTTTATGTAGTCGCAAGCGAGTGCCTAGTAAATGAGCTCAGAAATTTACAACTGCCGCCACTTTTATGGTCACCAAAAGTAAATGTTGCCAGCGGCACAGTTAATTGATATAATGTAATTGATGGAGCTGACTGGGCTTAGCCAAAAGTATGATAAATGGGTGTGTGTATACACATTCCGATTCAATCTATTCCGCAATACATAAATCTGGTAATTAGTGTTGGGACTATTAAAAGTTTCCCCTGGCAAGATATGAAATTCCTCCAACAATTAGCACTAACTACTAGTGTATCCTTTGAGCGAGGATACAGCGAGGAAATGTGCAAACTTTACTCGACTCAGTGTCAGTTTTACAGCATTTTCGGTTTCATGTTGACTTTCGGCTTTTGTGTTGAATTTCAGTTGCGTGAAGTGAGCAAAAATTTATGCTTTACGGCGCAGAAATTTTAATTAGAAAATTGGCAAAAATTTAGCACAGCTGCAAAATACTCATGCCCGCAGCTCTTTCACACGTGACAGCTCAATGTAGCCAACCAGCGCTGATGATGCTGGCGTTGTCCAACTGAGCTCCAACTGTGCGATGCGGTTTTAAGGAAGCAAGGGGAAGGGGGCCTGACAGCTAGCGATGCTTAGTTGTGATATGGGAATACAGAAAGCCATGCCCTCGAGTTTGCCAGCGACTTAAAAAATGAAGTCGCACGTTTCTGCCTGCAAGGATAATATTTCAACATGGAACTGACATGCAAAAAAGAATAGAAGAGCTCGTTTCTTGCCTCATGTCTCTCACCGCTCTTAGGCAGCTTAACACAGCCCCCACTCTCCCATTCTCTGATTCTCTGTTTTGCCTGCGGGGCCAGTGTCTAGATAACTGCAAAATATGCACTCAAGCACAAAAGCGTGCCATGTCCCTATCAGCGGAACCTGCATCTGCCCTTCGCCCCAGGCTTATGCGACGCCCCCTCTCCTCCATCAAGTGGCATCGCATAGTTTTTTGGCAGTTTAGGAAGCTATGTACGTCGCGTCGGGTGTCGTACGTGAGCATTATCGCTAATAATTTTTGCATATTTTAAGCCCCTTCCTCCTGCTCAGCCCGGCAAACCACTTTCGAAATTCCCAAAAATGAAAAAATTCCACGCTCTGCATATTATTGGTTTAAATAGAGCAGCGCTGGTAAAAGTTTTATGCGACACTATACTTAAACCGAAAATTATCAAAACTTGAACAGAAAACTACTAAATATGCCACATAATTGTGGCAGAGTCATCTGCTCTATATAGAGCTAGGTATACAATGATAATAATTTATACTAAATATAAATAAAAATTAAAAGTTCATTTGCGATTCGAAAGAAATTCATAATATATATTACTAAACTCATAGAAACCATTACTGCAAAAAAAGACGATCTAAATACCTTAAAAACTTAAACTCAGAAATCGTAAGCTTCTTAATTCTTATCTTAAAACAACTTTGAAAAATCTCGTCGTTCAATAGATTTATTCAGTCTACAATTCTCTGTAGTCTCAATCTCTATATGGAAATGACAGCAGCCAATCTATACCATTAACATTTTCTTAATTTTGAAAAGCTAAGAAAATGAATCTTATCTGGTAAGTTAAACTTATTAATTTTGTTATGCTGTTATAGGAAAATCTAAGCCTTGACTCCTATAGGCACCTATAGCTATATGGTATGCGCATTACACTTTGCATAAGTGCCTGTAGCAAAATAGCCTCACAAAAATTTCAAATGCCCTTAGCTATTAGGTGTTGACCCTAAGGTAACAGTAGACATTGCTTTCAGTTTCGTTTGACTTCTAGCTGAAAGTATTCCCAGGTGGCAGGTTGGCAAACACGTGCCACTTTTGGGCTACCTGCATCGTATCAGTGCCACATTCCCACACTTCATTAGTGCCATCGCGTGCGAGGTTGAAAGATAGCAATGCCACATATCTTTCACACACACACACTCACACTCACACCTACACATGTATAAATTGCCGAAAATATAAGCGTCGGTATCAACTAATCGTTAACAAATTGCTTGTGATAGCGACCACTACAAGATATGGCAAATGAGCCCCTTGGCAGCAGTATTGGCTGACAGCTCGAACCCACAACAAGAGCTACTACATGTGTTTTTAGAGGAGGCCAGGAGCGGAGGATGGGGGATGGGTGATGGGCGTGGCTGTGAGAAAAACACCTTTTGGCAGCAGGTGTAAATTACTTTTTAATACGCCGCGACGCGTCGCTGACGTGGCTTAAAGCCGCCACCGAATGACAACACAGAAAAAGCATGAGGAATATTTTAGCATACTTCAGTTCCAATTGAGAAATGATGTTGCATTCGTAGGGATAGCAGGTGGCAACAGTTAACACTCCGGAGTCCGGAGTCCGGATAGCGAACACGAACTGTACCATAATGAAAATCAATAGGAAAGGCCAAGGTATGTATGGTGTGGGCGGGCATCATGAGGCACGATTTGTGGCGCCTGCTGGCATTTTCAATATGGTAAAGTGTCAGGAATTGTGGAAATTCAATTATTGCCTGAAATTGTAACGTGGAGTGGTCTCTCACCTCTACAGTATTGTCACGTATATAGACCTCCTTGGTATCGTTTGGACTGCGATCGCGTGGCCGATATGTAATGCGATAGCCGAGAAACTCGCCCAATATGGTATCCGGCGCCGGTGGCTTCCATGAGACGTACACCGAGGTGGAGGACGTGTTGTGTGCCGTTGTCGGTATCGGTTTCCCTGTGGGCGCTGTAAGTATTTGTAGAAAAAGAGTCGGGAGTGAGTACGGTATGAGAATGGCAACAACAATGAGGTATAACTTGGCGCTGCCAAAAACTTGGCGGAAACTCAAAATTTTCAAATTAAAAATGCCGCACGAAAAGTTACGCTTTTGCAGTTAGGTCTACAGGTCGCCCAGTCGTCAGCGTAAACGTTGTCTCTGCCTCAGTCCCAGTCCCAGTCTCAGTCTCCCTGCTCCCTTCCTTCCTTTCTCAGTCGTCGTGTCTGTGGCATTGTCAAGTTGTCACTGTCACGCAACATAAGCTGCAAGTGCCCCGCGCCTAAGCACAGGCCATGAGATTTACTTTCTCAGTGCTCAGCTCTCAGCTCCCACTTCCCGTTTCTCTCGGTGCTCAGCTCCCAGTTGGCTTCTCAGTCGCATCAAGTTAAATGGTGCGTGTGTCTCAGCTGCCTGTTGGGCAGGTAAGCTGCAAGCCTGGAGAGTTGGACATGAATTTTGGCAACTTGCTTGCCTGGCAGTTTGTCACTTGGCAACTAGAATGGCGGCGGCTGGCTTCCTACTTCAACGCGCCCATAAATAAATTAAATGATATTTTCCTTTAACTTTGACAGAGTATCAGCCGCAAAATTGAAAAGTTACCTTAACTTCTCCATGGCATGTGTCTGCCTGAATTTATGCCTGCGACAAGCTTCATTTATACAAATTTGGGCAGAGCCACAGTTATGCGAGAGGCAAGGCCTAATGAGCTATGCTCCGCAGACTATTGACTAATTTGCAACCGCATGTGTTGCATGTGGCAGCTTCTAAAGGTCACATTCCAATAAGCTGTGACCAAAACTGGAATTTCAGGGCAATGCCAACTGCCTTAACGTGCCCATAAGACAAATGTGTTGCTAATAGCTTGTCCCTGTCGCCATGCCACATATGACTTATAAGCACTGGGGGGAGGGGGCAGGCATTAGTGGGCGTGACAACTGGTGGGCAGCATAATGCTGTTTACGCTGTGATTAATGCTCAATGCCCACTTAAAGCCCTCAATGTATGAGGAAAAGTGCCGTGCCTTCTGTGGGGTCAGCCTAAAAGTATGCTGCGATTAATCATTGTCCGTGGCAGCAACAGCAACAGCAACAGCAGCAGCAGCAGGTGGAATGTCAACCACACACACTTACAGTTATACATAGTATTTATGCCACATTCAGCATTCCCCGGAGTTGCAACTCAGCTTGTCTCTCACTCTCTGTATGCAGCAGACATTGTATGCCTGATTGACCAGGTCTGCGTGTTTGTGGTTTCTCACACATTGTGTAGTTGCTGTCAATATTTATCAATTTGTGGCTGCTTAATTTTGTGTTCAGCTTTAATAGTTGAGTTTAACAAAGCCCGGAGCAGTTCGTGACTCGTAAATACACCGTTAAGCTACACCCGCCGTTTGGTTGTGCACTCTAAATGTCTCTGGTTCACATTGGAGCGTAGAAATAATTAAACATATATGAGGCTTAAAGGCATGCCTTTATGAGCTTCTCGGCGAGGAGGTACGGGGGGGCAGGGAGGGGGCTACTTTTGATGGGCAGCACTTAAAATGTAACCCAGGTCGTAAATGAAAAATTAATGCGATTGTAAAAAGTGTCATGTCAGCTGTCTGGCAATTAATGTGACTGACTCACTGTCATAAAATAAGTAAGTAAGTATTGCGCAACTACACGTGCAGCATGAATGGAGCTTGAGTCGCTCTGTTCTCCTCTGTGCCGTTCTACTCACCCTCACGTAACGTCACTATGTAGTAGGACTCCTTGGAGGGAGGACTCACGCCCAGTTTGTTAACGGCCAAGAGACGAAAACTGTAGACGGTGAAGGGCGTCAGTCCAGTCACCTGATATGATGTCGCATTCGTTCGGGTGTAGATGCGCGCCACCTGATCCCAGATGCCATCCTCACCCTCGCTGAAAAATATAATGAGAGATTCAGTATATCAATTTACATTCAATAAATTCATGATACAGATTTTCATTTGGGTAAGTAGATGAACCCATATACTGAGCAAATAAATATGGTTAAAAGTCAAACAATTAAAAAAAGGGGCACTATTTCTTAAAGACACTAAATAAAATTCAAATAAATATTCCTTTTTCTTTGAAATGAATACTAAATTTGCAAAATATCGTTATTAAATAGATTACAACAAATATTTCAACTATTTATAGTTTTTATTGTCGAGCCGATGGCTTGGCTTAACAAACTAGCACTCCATATATTAAGTAATAATATAAACTGTTGTAATTAATAATGCAAATTAATCAAATTAAAAAATATTCAAAGTATTCATAATTCATTTAAGCCGGCTTTCTAATTCCAAGATAGTTTAACATACTTATTTAATTCTGCACATTATTTCCTTTAATCATTCTTGAATCAAGACGGAAACTTTTAGACTTAAATAGGAAATTCTCCACATTTTCCGCTGTTTAGTGTATCTGCTTGAAATGCATATAATGAATATAATGCAGACATGCATGAGTGTGTGTTTGTGTTGTGGGTGCTTAAGTATATAAAGGCACTAAAACATTTATGTGAGTTTTACCACACATATTGTAGAAACAAAAAGCAAGCATTCATTGCGATGGGATTTGCTAGGTTGTGTCGTCGATGGTCTAAATGATGGGGCATAAATTTCCAACAGGACATTTTCATGACCAATATCAAAGTGCAGTAAACTCTGTTTAAACTTGCAGAAATTTAGCATCTCCTTTTTTTGGGCATACATAAATTTCACGCATATTGAAAATGGTCACAGAATGTTATATGGAAGAAAAGAGCGCGGCTTTTATGTGTGATTAAAATTGCATTAAATATGAGTTGATGTTGAAACCAAACAACAAAATCCATATTTAACTATAAAAAAGTGTAAACATTTTTTTCTGAAAGCATTAAAATTAATAAATGTGTGTGTGTGTGTGGCCGACATTTGCTCCGTTTTTTGCTACGCTCCTTACTTAATGTGTGTGTGTGTGTGAGGGTGCGTGTGTGTAACATATGGGACTGTATTGTCAATGCGCATTTTGTAAAAATGAATACAAGCAGGTTCTGACAGGGGTGCTGTGGGTGGGGTGGGGCGTGGGTGGCTGCTGGTTAGACATGCAATATATGCGTACAGTCTGAGCACAAAAAGAAGGAGAAGAGTCTTGGCGACTTCATGAAAAATGAGCGCAAAAACTTTTGAAAAATGTTGTGGGCCTAAAAACAGCTCGCTGCGACAACAGCAGCAGCAGCAGCAGCAACAACAAAGCAAAGTAACCGCAATGGCAAATAAATTTGTGGACGTCCCACACCATACGCTCTGTGTGTGTGTCTGTGTGTGTATGTTTAAATCGGTATAAAATACACATAACATTTTTTTCGTAAGCCGCTTAAAAATTGTTGCCGCTTTTAGCATATGGCTTTTGTATGTGTATCTGAATGTGTGCGTGTGTGTGAGTGTGTATGCGTGTGTGTATGTGATTTGCATTGTAAGGACAGAGTTCACGCACGAGTTGTTTAAAGAGCCAAATTTATTTGTGGTTAAGCAACTATATAAAATATACTCGAATATACACAAGTATATTGAACTGCCTAGATAATGCCGAAATAAAGCACATTGTAATAATATGTTGTTGGTGTAAATAAAAGTACAAAACATTCCATTGTTGTGCACAAATATTCTAATGAATTAAGCAAAGTACATATTTGCGAGGACAAAAAAATTCATATTATTGCAATCAATATTGCATTCAATAATGAAAAATTAAGCACCGTTACACAATTAATACCCGTGGCAATAATGACGGTATTATGTGGGAGTTTATAGTATGTAATATTCGCTGTATTCTTTTTACATTCAATTTAATTCAATTAAATATTGCATTTGTATCACATAACAAAGTTCAGCTGGGTTCAGTTGAGTGTAATTAATTAAAATAAAAATAGATAAAACAGAATGTATTCAATGAATTCAATGCTTATGCGATATAGAGATACTCTAACTAATGGTAGTATAACGCTTATTAGTTATTAAATATGTTAATAACTAATTATGAGGCTTAAGCTGTGGGCAAACAATTGCTGACTATATAAAGTAAAAGTTCTGTATACTCAACATTGAATGCATTCCATTTATACTTACTCCTACTTATTACTATGAAGTTGTTTAATACATACATGAATACTGCTATATATTAACATATGTACATAGGTATTAAAAACTCGGAAATCTACAGTCGGATGCAACCGACAGTAGGGGACCCTGACCTGTCCCTTGCAGCAGCTAATGCTAACAATCCACACATACACATATATCCCAAATGCACTTATGTACATACATTATGTCCATGGTCGCTGCCCCCCCTTGCCTAGAACGGAAATTTTAATCTCGAATATCTTCTGTGTTTATTATCCGATTGAGCCACAATTCACAGCACGGATGAAGGTTACCATAAGATCTTTGTATGCTGAAGAACAATTGTGGCTGTGGTGGTTTTTCGCGGTTTTTGGGGGAAAAGGTATAAAAAAAAAAAGGTTATAAATCTAACACAAACTTAATCTGCTTGCACTATAGGGGCATCTAACTGTCAAATATGATGTCTCTAGCTCTTAGAGTTTACGAGATCTAGATGTTTATACAGACGGACAGACAGACGAACATGGCTATACCGACTCAACTCGTCGTCCTGATCAAGAATATATATACTTTGTGGGGTCTGCCACGCCTCCTTCGGCCTGTTACATACATTTCTGAGTTGCACAATCTTAATAGACCCTTTTGTACTTTTTTAGAGTACAGGGTCTAAGAAAGTTAACTAAAATCCGCATTAATCCAATTTAGCATAACAATAACAATAAGTACTAAGTGCACTCACGATGATGAGTGCTTTTTGCAAGACTAAAAATCAACACTAGTCAACCGCAAATCTATACACAAAGTACTCAAACACTTTTGGTTGCGTGCATGTGTGTGTGCGAGTGTAAATGCCACAATAAAGTTTTAATAACAAATCACAACAGCAGCGCATAAGTACTTCGACATGTTATCGCTTATAAGTTGGAGTGGCATGTAAAGGGGATCTTGTTTTGGGGCCACTCGAGAACTCACTTCGATTGCATTGCACATTCAGTGAGGATTTGCGATGAGAGATTTCGGCTGAAGTATGTCGTTGTCATCGTCTTTCAATTTACAGACGCACTGAAAGACACTCTCCATATCAACACACACACACACCCGACACACACACACACACTACACGCCCCTGTAGTGGTATGCATATGCGCAAATAAACCGAATCAAGCGAAAATGTAAATAAGAGGCGTGCTGCGGCAGTAGCAGCAACAACAACAGCAGAAAGAAAAACAACTGCACCCCCCTGCTCCTGCAGCACCACTTCACATCACTTCACATCGATGGGAATTTACATAAAATGCAGTCCGCGTTGCCGTCGCGTCGCAGTGGCAGCACCCATGGCTGTTGGCTTCATTCTGTGCACTGAGCGCACGCCAAAAAAGTACAGATACACACACACACACACACCTACATATATGTATATTCACTTTGTGTGGGCGTTTCTGTGAGTGTTTGTGTGTGTGTGTGCGTACAATGTGTATAGTTATTTCTTATTTTGCATATATGCACCACAGGCATTGCTTTCCAGTTGCCTGTCATCGATTGCCGGCCCCGGTGTCTTGTGCAGGTCGTTCAACAGCACGCCGCATGCCCCAGCTACTGCTACTGCTGCTGCTGCTGCTCATGATGGGAATTTATTGAAAAAGTTTCGCTTTTCAGTTCTTTTGCCTTTGTATTGCGCTGGCGGCAATCGTTTTTATTTCATGCTGTGCATTGAGTTCAAGTTATTCGGAAAATAGCCGCTGCAAGAACGCCTCTGCCCGTGTCGCAGCCGCCGTCTGACTGTCTCTCTGCTCGCGGAGCTGGGGCGCGTGTGTGTGTTAAACGGGTTGGCCTGCTGCTGGCACTTTCTCCCGCGCATTCTGCGTGTTTTCTTTTCTATTTAAATGGAGCACAGGTGAAGTGCGTATACTTCTCTCAGACTCGAGTCGAGTCGAGTATTCGCTTCTGCAATCTTTATCATTTCATATAAATAATTAAAATACCCAGCGGGGGCAACACTGGATCCGTCTGCACATGGCTTGAAAGGTATGATGGACAATCAGAAAGTAATAAACAAATGATTTTAATTAAAACTGACATCACAATGGAAACAAAAGAAGAAGAAGCAAGTCTTGTGTTAAGCCAAGCTCAACTGTGCTAAACCTCTGGAAGAATTATCTAATGAAATGCAATATTTATTTGCTCAGTGTAGAAGCTATGCAGCCAACTGTATTCTGTTAAACACTTACCGGGTTTCAATTATGAAATGCGTCACGGGTGCATTCCGAGGGTGCTGGGAGTGCGCCCAGGATAAGTTCACTGAGCGTGACGTGAAACTTATTAATAAAGGACGCTCCGGTGGATCGGGCACATCTGTACAGGAAAAATGAAAAAAAGGAGAGATGGAGCACATGAGAAAACTGGCAGATATCACTGAAATGCAAATGTGAATCATGACAAGAAAGAGAATGCGCAAAATTGTATGGTGATGATATCTACAAAGTATGACCACACACACACACACACATACATATGCATGGATGTGCATATCTGGAAATGAAATCAGCAAAGTGGAAGGAAACCGGATAAATCAATAATGTTGTTATGGCTCTCATTAAATGGATAAAGTCCGCAACGATGAAAAGCAGAACAGAGCAAAAAGTGTGTTAAAATCATTATAATGAGCAATTGATATCTTCGACACGCCGAAGTTGAACTACACTCACATAGTTTACATACTGAACACAAATCTCTGCCAATGGCAATGTAATTAATAAACGCTTCTGTTGCGAGTCTTTAATGAGTTCAATTAACAGAACAGCTCTTGCTTTAACTTATTCAAATTGCACACTTTATTTCACAATTGATAACAATATTAGTGATGCGCTTTCGTACACGCGGGGATACCGATATGCATCGATAAAGTACATACATGTTAACGTTTATCAGCATTTTTATTAGAATGTGCGTTCACTGGTAGTAATTGGTTAAATTTGAATACTTATTCCACTCTCTCATGAGTACATCTCAAGAATTTTGGCCTCAGTAGGAAAAATATCGATTAGTACTTTATATTGCCAGCGTTTACCAGCACTGTATGCGATACATTCTTATCGGGAAGTATTTTTCAACACTTTGCATTAAAATACCGATTTATTGTGTTGATGTCAGACTAAAATATCGATGAGTACGAATGAAAAAAGAAGTGTTAAGCAACACTGCGATGTATCGATGAAGTAAAGTATTTCTAGAAGATCCAAAATTGTTCTGACTAGATGTATTTACTTAGTTTCTTTTATGTTTATTATTTATATCGTTTTATCTAATTTTATTTTAGCGCTGCTAATGTGAACATCTTTTTAATAATACTTTATACGATCGTCGTATGTATCTAAGATTTATATCGATATTGTCTTAAATTTTCAATCATCGACAATACCCATTTTGACATCGATGTTTTGCCAGCCTAATATCAGCTCACACAGCTGACTTCTAATAATTTGTTGAAATTATTGAAGTATTGTCAAGTTGTGATATTTCCGTACTTACCTTGTACCAATAGATCAACAATGGCTTCTGGTATATGCCGATCGTTGACCAGACAGATGTACTCCGTGGTATCGCTAGCCAGCGCAGGTGAGAATTGCAAGCCAAAATTATCCGACAGGAGTTGTATCTGAAAAGGAACATTGGGTAAGTATTTGGTATTCATATCTAACGCCAGTACAATTACATGTGTACATATGTAGTTTAGCCTATGCTCGACTCGAAACGAATGAACTTGCAATTCTTGGGTCCATGTACCTAATCTATTTTGGGTTGCCATCAGTTAGCATAACAAACAAATTTGCCTTTGCCACAACGTGTGCACAACAAGTACTAGTACTAGTATTTCCGAAATGAAATACCGAAATAAAAACAGAGGGTGGGCGACGGCGAGGGGGAGGGGGACGATGACAGTGCCTGACAACAATGTGGACAACACGAGTTTCTACTTTAGGCTGCTCGAACTTTTTAATACAAAAGACAAATAAGTTAGCAAGAGTAAGTTTGCTGCATGGCCACGCCCACTCTGTCCACTTTGCCCACTGTCCCCACTGCATCTCACTGTCTAATGGCTGCTTGCATGGTCAGCACTTAAAATGGCCTGATATATCGGGACGGCATTTGACTCTCTCTGAGTCTGCATGCGAAAACTTTTCCCTGCAATGACAAATTTGTTGTTTTTCCTCGTCATCTTCTTCTTCTTGTCCTGTTTTGTTCTCATAATTGAGCTAGGCAAATTGGGTTTGGGGTCAATGTACGTAAATGGCTTTTGGATTGGTTTGTTTCATCCGGCGTAGTCGTATGCGTTTAAAACATTTATAAGTGCAGGACATTTAATATCCTTGTATGCTGTCGGACTCTGTTTCCCTTTTGGACTAATACCTGGAAAACCTATTAGGCAAATCAAGCAGAGCAATGCAGCTTTAACTTCAGTTTAGGTGAGTTCGCTCGGAGGGTCAAGAGAGTGTGGGAATGCACAGTGTGGGCAACTGTTGATTTATTTCAAATACTTCAGCTTGCATTTTAGTATCTCTCTACCAGCTGATAATCTTTTACACATGTGTAAGTGTGTGTGTTTGTGTTTTACCACAAAATTCTGTGCCACAAGTTGCCTCTTACAGGTCTGCTGCAGCTTGAGGCATGAAATTGTTGCTCGATTGGATTTTATTATTAAGCAATAACCAAAGGCTACTGGCCGTAAATCATCAGGCCGTTTTCATTTTTCCATCAGATTTTCAATTTACATTGTAATCTCCACACCAACAACAATTTTCATTTATATTTTAATTACTTGCAACAATTTAATGCAAATTCTAGGCAGCTTGATTAGAGTTAAAGCGAGTGTGGAAGAGTCGCTTAAAGCTATAGGCCATGAAATCACTTCAATAGTATATACAGTATACCGTTCTAGTATGTAATGCATATACTTATGTATGTATATATCTAGTTTTGGTGTTCTTTATGCTCTATTTTATTAATTCTTTGCATTTAATTTCAAGTATCAATGGTATGGATTTCAGTATCTAGGGCCAACTACAAAGTATCTGCTATCTAGTTATCTATGGTATCTTCCATAAGGTATTTATTAAAGGACTAGTTTACTAGCCTTTAGTTATCTAGCATCTAGTATCACGTATTTGGTATCTTGTATCTATAACTATCCAACTAAGCTGCCTGGAGTTGCAAACCCTCAGCGACAGGAACATGAATCATTTTTCAGCAGGACCATAAAACAAAAGTTAATAGCTGCTTAAGAGTGTGTTTGTGTCTGTGTGTGTATGTGTGTGTGACTGAGTGTATGTAGTGTCAGTTGTAATAGAATGAAGCAGCTACTGGCCAAGGCGAGGTGGAAAACTTTTAATACACATTATAGCCAGGCATAAAGCACACGACGCAGCCGTCGCACATTGAGCAATGGCAAAGGCCAAAATGGCCAAGAAATATGAGCGAAAGTCTGTGCCAGGTAACCTCTGCTTAGCTTGGCGCCAACTTTGGCTGAAGCTCAAGTGTCCCAGTTTGCCATTTAACACAAAGTGAGGCCCAGCACAGTAGTGCAAGGGCAGTGGCAGGGGCTGTTGCAACATCTCATCCTTTAAAGACACCTTCTGGCTGCAGCAGAAACTTCTTCATCATTTTGCTTGCTTGCCTCCTATGAGGCCCCTGGAGTGCGTTTAAAAGCGAAGCTAGTGCCACTTGGCTGCTTGGCTGGCACTTGAAGCATTTTTGCGCCTCGTCGTTTTTATTTTAGTGCAACTATCAAACATTAAAAATATATTGGGCTCTCCGTCCGACTCTTCGCTCAACTCCCACTAATGGCCACTAAGTTGCTGTGACTCTTGCTGCAGTTTCTTTTCGCTTCTTTGGCGGTGGCAAAGTTCAAACAGCCGCCTTGAAACTAACTGGCTATCAATTATTTTAACAGCTACATTTTTTCTCTACAGAGGACCAAAAATATTTAATGGCCCAACTCAAGTGGCCTGGCTGGTGCTATAAAGTGCCTCAAATATGGCAAGTGGGTAATGAATTCTAATTTGACACGGAGTCATGCCACAACGCTGCTCCAGAGAGAGTTTCGATTGAAAAACTCTGCATAGATTACGAGTAAAATAGAAAAATCTGAATAATCAGTATACATAATAATATTTAATATGTGTTTGTATAACTTCAGGCTTACCCTGGGGCTATGGAGCAGCGGTATGCGATTGGCAAACTGTGCGATTGTTGTGGATGGCGTCTTCCAGACCAGCGTGTCCACCAGCGAGTGCTCGGTAACGCCTGGACAAGGTATCGTCACGTTCTTGCCAGCCTCGGCGTTTACCTTAACGTAGTCCTGATTCGTGACGTCTGCAAAGAGAAGAGAAAAGGGAGCATTACTTAGATGGAAGAGAAAGCAGTGCCACCTCTGCTGGCCGTATGTGGGCCAAGAGCAAAGGCGCTTAAGCTATGTTCGCAACAAAGTTGTGGAAAATTTCAGTAAAATATCTCGAAGGCATTTTAATTACACAACATGTTTGACTGAGATTACACAGCACAGACCGGTGAATGCAATTTCATGCCTCGACCCATTGAAAATGGCTTTCAAGTGCGTGTGTGTGTGTGTGGGTGAAGGTGCAGCTGCAGCTGACTCATTGTGTCTACCTGTGTGTCCGTGTCCGTGTCTGTGCTACCTTTGATCCTTCAAAGCAATATTTGTTTAGGAAATTGCCAAAACGCATTTTAGCATTAAGTCTTCTGCTGCAATTTGTGCCAGTTTTGCAAACACTTTAGACAGAGCCTGACTACAGACTACCGAGCTTCAATTAAAATTATAAAAACAACAATTCAAGAGAGCTGAATGAGTATGTGATTGTGAGCGTGTGTGTGTGTGTATGTGTGCTCCCCATTGGCCTTTGGCCAATCAAGTTTTTGGCTAAGCAGCTTTGGCAGCATAGAGTGCAATCTCTTGCTGCTTGCCACGCATAAATTTGCAAGCGTCCAAGTGTTCATAATAAGCATTAGCCATGACTCAAATGGCCAGGCCCCAGGCGGACTGTATGAATTGAAAAATCATGCAGAGAAAGAAGCAATTGCCAAGAGTAATGCAACTGGTTGCAGCAACAGCAGCAGTAGCAGCAGCAATTGCTGCAACAACAACAATGCATGCCATGCAATTTCCAATCTATCTGTCTGTCTCTCGGTCTGTCTGTCTGTCTGTCTGTCTGTCTCCAACAATACCTTTCAACACTCGTATGCAACATCTCCATGACTCCATGACTATGACTTGATTTTGGGGAATTGTGGAGAGAGGTATCTAGTATCTGGTGTCTGTGGCAGTGGTTTGTTGGTTGGGTTGGCATTGGTCACATGGTCAGCACTACATAGTGCACATTGAAGCGTTTGCCGTAAAGTATGCCATAGGATTTATTGATCTCTGATTCAATTCATACACAAACAAATGCATAACAATCCCCCTATAGTGGATGCCACCTCTAGGTCATGTTGTTGGCATCGCATTGCATCGGATGGCGCTTAATTACTCCTCGCACTTTTCGCTGAGAGGTGACCTGAGTTTCGGTTGCGTCTGTAATTTTCCCTAATGCCATGCATACAGTACAGTGCCTGCTTTTTGGGCTCGTACGCATGCATATTTTGCATATTATAAGCATAACTGTACTGGCTGGGCATGGCTGCTGCTGCTGCTAGTATGGTGCAGTGGTGCAGGTCCAACTGCTGGTTGGTGGTCAGTTTTGTGAAATTTATGGCTTTCGGCAGCAGGCAATGGAGCCGCTGCAGCTGTCAGAGATTTCGCATACTTATTATGCCAACCGCATGCTGATGAGTGGGTACATAGAGAACGAGGACGACGGCCAGTGTGTGGCTGGAGGGCGGCGTGTTTAATTTCCTGATCATTTTTCGATGCAAAATCGCGACGCCGGTTATTGTGCACGAATGACACGAATCCCTGCCCCCCAGCCATTGCCATAACTCAGGAAACAATTGCGTCGAATTTATGCGGAATGTGGCCGAGTGTAACGTTTGGATTGAACGACATGGAATCGCAATATAACCTACAAAATAGCGCCGCTCGTTGGGCAATTAAAAAACAAGGCCCACTTCAAAATTATGCAGCCATCCAGATGGGTTGCGTAAATAAATTATAATTACGTAGCTGCTGGAGAGTCCCAAGGGACTCAGGACACAGGACAGCACACTCAGTGGTCCGTTTGTGTGTCTGATTAGCCAATGGGAATCGGAGAGAAGAAACCACCACCAAGCTGAACCGACAACTGCACTTGGCTTGGCTTGGCTGCGGTTCACTTGACTGGATGCTAATAATCAAATTGAATGCAACCCCTCAAAGCACAAGCACAAGCAAAAGTAAAAGCAGACGAACCGGCAACAATTAATTTTATTTATGTTGATTCTAATCAACGAAAAATGTATTCACTCTGACAATTGCCTCTTGTGGCGTCTGCTGCCATGGCAATCTGTCCAGCCTTTCATCCTACTGTCTGTCTGTCTGTCTATCCATCTGTCTGTCTGTTGGCCTGTCTATCCTCTATCCGTTTGTGCCTTCAATTATTTTAGCATTGAATTTAAATTGAATTCATGCTACGCTGCATTCACTGCGAGACGAAATCATTACCGTTATTGGTTGTATTTAGACGTGTCCGATTGGCCAACCTTGCCCCACCTCGCCTCTGATCAAGTCAATGGCCAAAAGGAGCACTTGATCCCCACACCATTGAGTTGCCCAACATTCATGCCACGCTGCACGGCTGAACCCAGGCAATGGCTCTCAAGAGAGTTTTGTTGCAAGTGTCATTAGCAGAGGCCACGGGAGTGCGTCTGTGTGTGTGTGGTAAATAGTTATTCGCTTGTCATGGTTGTTGCAGTTGCAATTGCAGTTAGTTGTGGGTCAGTGGGAGTCAATGTTAGCTGTAGTTGTTATGCGTTGCAATAAGCAACTGCTGCTCCTTTAGGGTTATCAGCAACATTAACCACGTCAGAGCACTGACGGGACGTATTTCTATTCGATTTGTGAACAATTACTTTGCCACAGGGAATACAAATTGTTAAATGACACATTCAGAATGATATGTCATATTTTCTATTGAAAAAAATCTATTAATTAGCAGACATTTACGCATTGTCAAAAGCGGCAACTTGACTGATGAAACACTGATGAATACATAATATAGTACTAAATGATTAAAACAATAAGGTTAACAAGTGTAACATCTGAAGTGACTAACTGGGTTGAACTTATCAGCTTGTTTATAGTCTAACCAATGGAGAATCTAATACTAAGGAGTACAGAATATTGTCGATATTAATGTTTCAATAGGACCAATTAAGTTCGTCTGTATTTTGGGAACACTCACAGCAAATAGCGTATTATCTTTGGTATCTGCAGCAGAGTAATACTGACAGATACAGTACCAGTATTGTAGCCAATTGCTTTTTAATCCTTCTGCCTTGCCTTTTGACCAAAAATTCGATGCTGCTGGCGGAAATGCATTCCGTTCAGCTGTGTATTTTCAAACATTTAAGCTACTCAACAGCAATTGTGGAAGCAACAACGGCAACAGCCCCATCAAGAGTGGCAAGAGTACACCAAATGCACTTTGATAGGCACTGATAGGAAGTGACTTTGGGAGGAGCGATAAGGGGAGTGTGGGTGAGCTAGAGAGCTAGACGTTTTACGCTGTTATTGCTGCAGTTGCTACTGTTGCTGCTGTTGCTGCTGCTGCATGCAATTTAGAAAAGGGTCATTTTGAAATCATTGCCATACAATTTGGTGCCCAGCGAGCTCAATGTGAACCATTCGAATGCCAAGGCAGCAACTAGATACTGACTGTTATTGCTGCTGGCCTTTGAGTGAACTCTGTGGAATGCCATTTTAACGCATTCTGCCTCAACACTTGCAACTGTTGCACTTGCCTCATGCCACAACATTTCAGTCAACTCAGTTCTTTTCGATTTCAATTAAAGTGGTTGAATAATTATGCAATTAAATTTGAAGTCGCCTCGTATTTGCTTCAGCTTCAGCCTTTATTTTTGATTATATTTTAACTGTTTGTTTATGCTTGCTGACGGCACGTGCCAAGGACAGCAAGGACACCAATTGAAAAGGATGCTGCGTGTGTGTATGTGTCCCTGCCACACATCAGTCTGTCTGTCTGTCTGTCTGTTTATTTGTCTGCTTGTCTGACGGACTGAATGGCTGACTGAATCGCTGATTGAATAGACAGTCTGTCAGCTCTCCCCCTCCCCCTGCCAGCTCTTTCTTCACTCACTTAAATAAATGCTTAAGCAGACCCACAGACAGCGGTCCCTGACAAGGGCAGGCCAGGAGCCGCAAGAGTGCTTCGTTCACATGGCGACAAGATATCCCTTTTTATGCCTGAGCGCTGCAAATAATGAAATTATTTTTCATACACACCCACACATCAATACTTAAGTAGATAAACAAGCACACATGGCAGACTCCCAGATACCCTGTGCTGCTATAAATAGAATCGCCTATTGAACGATTGATATTAAAGTGAGTTCAATAAAGTAAACAACGTATTGTCACAATTGTTTCAAGACCCCTAAGTATACGAGGGATATGATTGAACTACAAGTGTATTCGCCATCAAGTGTTCCGCTTATGAAAATGTTTTATAGCAAAAAAAAAAAAAAACTGAATTCGACCCATCAAGTATCAGTCACTAATGCTGACATCAATTTGAAGCCAAGCTGACGCTGCTGTCATACCATTCGGTGCATGTGCGTGTGCGTGTGTGTGGGGGTTTTTCAATTTCGCTCAACTTCATCTTCAGCAAAATGATGTGTATGATTGAATGGGTGGGTGTAGCAGTGGAGTGGAGTGGTGTAATTGTTTGACGGGCAGCATGAAGTGCTTCCATCTCATTACCCAAATGCGGATTAAAAAACAAGTAAAAAAGCTTACACGGCGCACATAAACAATATTAGATGCAACCCTATGTGTCAACCCATACACAACAGTGCTGCTTAAAAGTCTGTGTACGCAGCAAGTTGCCTATTAAATAATAAATAATGTAATTATACTAAATTCCATTAAAGCAAAAGTTCTTCTACTTCCAATTCACAAATAAAACTCAATGAATATGTGTGTGTGTGTGTGTGTGTATTTTTTCATTATCAGAGCTGTGCCCTTCTCTGCACACTCTTCCCTTTGTCCACACACTATTTAAATCCTATGCAGAACATTCTATGTACTTCCTCTCCCAGTCGGTATCCGTTTCTGAAAGCCTGAAAATTGGCACCGCATCGTGGTCCCCTCGTTCCCCTTGCCCTTGACGCGGCACTTGAATAGAAAACGTTGCACATTTAAGGACCAGGGGCGGCAACACACACCAGGGGCACCATGGGCAGCAGGTGAAAAGTGAAAGGTTCCCACTGCTCGTGGCACTTGGGCTGGCAAAATTTACCAGTGAGCTTTTTGCTGTTGAATATCGCTTCGAGTGTATCTGTACTCTTATGTGTGAATGAGTGTGAGTGTCACTATGAGTGTGAGTGTGAGTGTCTGTGTGAGTGTGTCTCGTTGTCGCCCTTGTCATGGATGGCGCTTGGCGTAATTAAACCTAAATAGCCGACATAATGAGCAAGTAATTAGCGATGCTTTTGCCACCAGTTTGCCACGTCCTATTCTATCCGGCGCCCGTTGTCATTACGGTGCTGCCACTGCCACTGCCACTGCCACTGCCACTGCCACTGCTGCTCCTTTGGCTCCTGATGGCAGGCAAATGCTTATTGCTCAATGCTCCGTCTTCTATAATCTCCAAATTGTGTAATTTGCATATTTCTTTTATGAATCTGCACTGCGCTCTGCTCAGATTGTGCACAGCCTTCATGCCAGTTACATTGATTGTCTGATAAATATTAATTAATATCGATTAAAATACGTAATTTTACCATCGATTTTTATTTTGGTGGCAACCTTATTTTAATGAAAATAAATTGTTTATCTCTTTTATATTGAATGCAAACAGTAGTCGAGTCGCTAGATTTCATGGTCTTTCCCAAACTATTAACTTTTGTATTATATGACGTAGTATTGTTAATATTAAATTAAAATAAATGCCAGTTCAATTTCAATCTCTTGATTTTATATTATTTCCATTATAATAATAATCATCAATCAATATTAAGAGACTAATTAAAAAATACAGCCCTCTTTTGCTTTATTATATCCTGTTCTTGTTGCATCAAATATACCATCTTGTAGGCCCCAACAATTCACATTAAACTTATTTGAATTCTAATTTTAATATTACCCACTGATAGAGGAATGCGACTGAAACCAATCTGTTTGTCTGCGTGCCATTTGCCCCATGTTGCCGGGGCAAATACTCGTAGCAAAGCCGTCGATGCCGAAAGGCAAACTCAAATATTATAGTAGAGTAAGTTTCTTTCTCATTAGGCGTCATGTTTACAGACACACACTCGCACACACACGCACACAGGCACATGACCAAGGCAATTTTGACACCAGCAGCTGAAGCTGCCTAATGAGTTCAAATCCGACGCCCGCAACTTTTGCCTGGCCCACCACCGATTCCGCCCACTGTGCGCCACATTATTTGAGCTAATGTCAGTAGACAAAAAAGTGTTGTTGATGGCTTGTTGTTTGTGTAATTTGTTTAAAAGCTGGCATAGTTGAATACACAATGCAGCACGACGACGACAGGCTCAACAATAAAGTGTTCATGTTTTAATTAATCATTGCCTGGCTAAACAAAAGTCAAGCGGACAGCAGAGCAGCAGGACAGTGGGCAACGACCTATGGGGCATGGGCTGGGCACTGGGTGCCAAATCGTGTCTAGAAATACGCTGTATTTGGTAAACAACAACGCCAGCAATGTGAACAACAAACGTCTAGATAAATATGTCAACGGCAAAATACGCACCGCCCCCTCTGCCGCCATTTTCCATGACAGCGCACAGGACCTCCCCCCTGCTCACCCCGCATATGCATTGGACTTTGTCAACACTGGCATTACAAATATTTGCTTCTGGGATAATCAAATTTACATTTCACTGAAGTAGAAAACGAAGCAAGAACCTCGCAGTGCCCATTCCAAGTTCAGCACAACCACCAGAACGCACCACCCAACTGGCCACACCCAACTCCCATCATGCCAGAGGTAGTGCTTTAATTACGTCACAAATACTTGCAGCTGCAACAGCTGCGGCAACACCTGCAGCTCAACAACAAAGACACAATTCTGTTATCTATGTGTGTGTGTGTGTGTGTGTGCATACACGGAAAACGACTTAGCCGCAGCTTTAAGCAGCCATTGACTCTCTCAACTTTTTTTCTGACTGCGGCCTTTTGGCTATTGCCTGGGAAACTGTGCAGCTGCTACACTCAGAGAAAAAATGAAGAAAAATCTCAACTCGAAACTTAAATAAAATGGTAGAGAAAGTCTAGTCTTCATTCTTGATTTAGGTATGATCTTAAATAATCTTAAACTACTATATATAATTGTAATAAAGCCATTGATTCTGTATCGATTTATTGATAACTTTGTAAAGAAAGGCTTTTGTGTCAAAGTAGGAGTATTAAGAAGACGTATCTATTGCAAATTTGAAGTTTAGGCTTAACAGAAATACAAATTTGTATTCAAGAACAATATTCTTCTGCTCAGTGTACCCTCAGCTTATTGCTACAGGGTTGCAGCTGTGGGCTTATGTTGTATTCACACTACTCGTACAATTTGATATATTGCAATATTTAAGTTTAATAAAATCCCTTTTAATCGCATCCCTAATTTAAGCTCATTAATTTGAGCGTGCCTCAAGAAATTCCGGCTTGTCTAATAGCAAACCTTTCACGTTGCAGACAAGGGCAAGTATTTAGAGCTTGTCACTGTGCTCTGCCACGTACACACACACACACACACACATACACACAGAGACAGCGCATGCCCCTGCCTCTGTGCGGGGCCTACAACAAATGACATGACATCCGGGTATTTATCTTGCAAAAATACTTGCGGCAATGGAACGCATCTAATAAATTAGGCAGCATACTATAGACGTGCCCCGCCCACAAGCAGAATGCGCCTCCAATTGAACGACAAGTTGAACTGTAAACAAACGCGACAATTTATCTTACTTTCATTTAATTGTCAACGGCAAATTGCTTACAAAACGAAAAGGAAAAGCGAAAAGCGAAAGTGGAACAGGCAGATGTGCTATATGTGTTTGTGTGTGTGTGTGTGTGTGTGAGATAATCAACGTTAAATTAGCACTAACAAATTGACAATGCCAAATGGAGAATGGCTTGCCTTTTGTTCTGCAGTTTTCATCTTGCGTTTGTTTTCCTTTTTTATTTGGTAAGCACAAAAACAAATTTCCAAATTGCACCACATGAAATGCCATAAAAAGAACCGTATTTACTTTTTCCCGCTACAAAAAGCCGCAGATATTTCAGCGGTATTTAAATGGAGCACCAAAAAGTATGCAACGCTTGCTGCAATATGATAAATAGACTGTGCCACCAGCTGCTGCTGTGGCTGGCGTGGTGCTTATCACAAAGTGGGTCAGTCGCTCACTGACACCATGACACTTAAGTGCACACACACACACACACACACACACACACACACAAACAGTTACAGCCAAAAGTATGCAGCTGATGTAACGTTGGATTTGATACACTCGAGCGTCGACAGACGCACTCAACATCACAACAGCAACAGCAACAGCAGCTGCAGCTGCAGCAGCAGCAACAACTGCAACACGTTGACATAGTTGACGTCTAGATCTGTAATACAGTGGGGCAGGCACTCCGTCAACCTCAGGGTGTACGCCCAACCGCCTAGACTAACCCATTGTTGTCATTTGTAATTTTTTCTCTTGTTGTAGTGTTTAACCAACAGTTTGAAGCGTGAGTGCCGGAAACGCTAGAGTGTCTCATTGTGCTGGCCTGCAGGGCAGAAGGACATCTGTGTAAGTACAAACATTTAAATGTTGATTGTGGCCAACATAAATTGTTTGTACTCTGTACTCAGGCTTACCTACCTAGCACAGCCAAAGGTTGCCTGAGCTCATTTGAATAGAAATGGATGTGGAAATTAAAATGAAAATGGAAATGAAGATGCTCGTGTATACGGCGACTATTACTAAGGTGACCTTTCTAATTTGTTTAGTTGATTTGTTGCCGTCAGTAAGATACGGTTAAATTAAACATACACATCTAATGTCTGATTTCCCATTTACACTCTCTTGGCCCAGTTGGCTTGGCTGGCATTGTGTGAACGCATTTGCGGGTCAAGTGTAGCACATGCCACAACAATAGGCAACCTTTGCGCTACTACCCTTGCCCACACCCACAGCTCACCTGAGGCCTGAAGCCAGTAATGTACTAAGTGAAACAGCCAACACAAATAGCACACGTTTGTCCTACAAATACACACACACACACTGACTCGCACATACATACGAGGAACAGCAAGGCGCTTTGACTGAGCAAACAAATGTCAAGCATTGCGTATACGCAACGTAGTCCATTGTCTACTTTCTCAACCACAAGCGCCATGAAGTTGCCATGCTCTATATACGTGTGTGAGTGTGTGTGCCTCAGCAGCAGATACACTACTATCTGATTGTCTACAGTCTCTTTGCGCAGATCTCAGCTAAATTTTCTAATGCATTTTGTGCGTGTTTATTATTTTAATTACAAGCTGGCAAAACTTAAATGTCTGCTAATGCAAATTGCTGTCGTCTGCTCTCTCGCTATCCTCTCTCTCTATCTGCACAGTGTATAACATTAACTATTAAGCACTTGGTTTACTAATTAAAATGCATCATGATTATTTGCTTATGAGCTCTGCCCGGGTACAGAGTGCAATTCACATCAGTTGCAGCTTCCATTTTCCTTTGCTGTGGCAAATGTGTGGAAACGCCAACTAACTTGCCACTGCTTGCTGTTGTTTCACTGTCTGTCTTCTCTCTAACAATGATTTGGCTTTTTCCGTTGATTTATTTCTCCCCAAGTGAGTGCTGGACAGGCCCTCGTGCCACCTATCAAGCAATGACTGTAATGAGTCGACTCATTTGTCATTGCGCTTGTCTTTAAATAAGCTCACATTAAGCCAATAATTTCGATATGCATTTGTTTTCATTAGTCTAATTTGATCAATACGTCTTGTGTGTGAGTGATAAAGTCAAGAGAATACCATATGCTTTGTGCACTTCAGGGTAGTAAAGAAGCAGTATGACTTAAATCGAATTGCATTGTAGTTTAATACATTAATTACTGTTGGCTAAATCTTAGTCTTGCTGAGTTCTATAAAGGGATTTACCGCTATTAATCTGTATTGTACTCATCGCCCCTTTGTTCTAAATGCTTGTCATATTTAAGAAACTAATTGGATGTTCACTACTAAGCCGTATGCATTATCTTTTAGTGGCTTACACTTGACAAATTACTAAAATGAATAATAGACATTCAGCTTGATTTATTTATTTCAACAATTGATGGAAAATATATTTACTGAAATCAAGTTTTCCAATTTTATTTTTATATTTTTAATTAAAATTTAAAAATAATATTCGAGGAAACGTGAAACACGTATGGCATTTGAAAGGTGAATGTCCAACTAATATATTTTTATGATTTTAATAATTTATGAATTTATTAAGTGTTAATTTACTTTTTCATTATTTAGGTGGATTTTGTTTAGTGTATAATTTTGGAGAGGTGCAGCCATATATTGAGTCATACATATGTATATGTATATGTTTCTTCACTATTTGTATGCCTCTATCTAGTTAGATATTGTGCTGCTTTCGTGCCTACTGAAACGCAAACATTTAAGGCAAAGTGTAGCCAGACAAAGCAATTCGAACATATGCATTCACTCGAAATAACTGCGCCTGCCGAACTGTGTAAATGTTGCTTGTTCTCTCATGATACTGGAGCATAAGAACAATGTAATACGAGTGCCTGTATATTAGTATTATAACTATTTGTGTGACCGTGTGTGTGTATGTGGGCAGACATTTGGCTAAATGTTGTTATCAGTTTTCATAATAATTGCAGCTGCAAATTGGCTTTATTTATTGTTTGGCTGCTCGGCAACAACAGCTGTTGTATATGCAGTTGTTTTAATGATGACAAGTGTTTGCATTGCCCCCACAGACAGCAATTGCAATTGCGATGTGGTTGTGTGTGTGTGTGAGTGTGTCTGTGTGCATGTAAATTTAAATCATAAACACAGGAGACCTCAATAAACTCTGCTCATTACAGCTACTAATAAATTGTCATAGCCACATAACGAATCTCCTGGTAGAACACACACACAGTCATACAATTATACAGTCTGTACAGACGTTGGTATCAACTGCAGGGCAAATAACTATCTCAGCTCAGTTGGCGGTCCTTGTGGGTCATTCTGTAACTCTGTCCTGAAGCCAAGCTACGGTTTGTTGAACTGGTCGTGGGAAAAAGTCCATATAAGTGTGCAGCGAAAAATCAATTATTAGAAAGTAAAAAAAACTCAACTACAACCCACATAAGAAAAAGGAAGCTGGAGCGACAGACAGCAGCGCGGAGTAATCTCAGTCAATGTCCTTGTGTCAGGGCCAACGCCTCCATTCATAAATAAAAAACCAATTAATATATCATCGTCTCAACACGCCAGACAGCAACAGAAAAAGGAGTGGGAGTCGTTACTCTGTCAGTGATAGCGATGTGTCTATTTAAGGAATTCAAGTACAAAGTATTAAATAAATGTAGTACAACTCACAAGTCGAAGTTGAGATACACTTTTAGGGCACTTTAGATGAATCGAATTGAAGTTTAAATATACACTGTGTTGGCTCATCTTGTGGCGTTAAGTGAGCTTGGTCTAATGACAACGAGGCACGCCGCAAGGACAACAATAAGATGGAGCACAATGGCAGCGCAATTGCCATTACCCACAGCAACAGGGACAACTGTTGTGCTGGTAGTGGAAAGGCATGTTACTCATACGACATGCCGTACACACACGCACATTATAAATGATCTGGCTTGTTATGCTGCTTTTTCGCATGTTTTACCTTATGCCTGAGTCGCTTTTTTTCCGCTTCGGTTTTTGTTGTTGGATGTGGGCATCAACTAAGTCGCAACCTAAGCCGCCAAATGACTTTGTGGCATTAGGCATGCAGGCAGGCAGTCTGTCAGTTTGTCAGGCAGGCAGGCACAGCACGCACATCCGCTCAGTATACTCGTATCTATGTATACACCTGAGTACCTATCTACCTGCCTGTCAGTCAGTCTGCCTGTCTGTCTGCCTGTCTGTCTGTCCTGCTTGTTGTTGTGCCTGGCAACGGTTCACATTAGCGAGTGACGCTTAAATTTAAATTTGCTTGCTGACATTTGCTGCCAACGACAGCAGCAGGATGACTCCTTTTGGCCGTTAATCTCAACATTTACTTCTCGCTTCCGTAGGCATTTTATGTCGCCCAAATGCCTAATGGTTTTTCGATAATACTGTTATTTATTCGCATACGTATATGTTACGTATGTGCAGCTAGACTTTTGTTCCTAACAAATAATAAATTTAGTAAACTTTGGCCAAAGTTGCCGCCCATCAATAGCAAATCCGTTATGTGGTTAACTATTGGCAGGCATTTTCGTGCCTCTGTTGTTGTTTTTTGTTTTCATGAAAATTTTGTTTACTTTGCATGACTGACAGACGCACAGACGAACATATGGCCAGGGCAACCAAAAGAAATGGAGCCGGGCTTGGCACTTCCGTTAGTTTGGGTTAGTTTGGCTGCCAACACAGCAAGTTGTTAACAAATGTTTGCGTTTAATTTGTGCGGTGCATGGCAATCAGAGCCATCGACAGGCCGTAATAATAACAATAACTATAATAATAATAACAATAATGATGGCAATAATAGCATGCTAAGTATATTGTTTGGCTTTAACGGCTAATTACTCATATACTATTTCGTGAGTGTGGGCCAGGGGCAACGTGTCGCATGCGTGATATTGCCACTTGATGTGCGCATAATAAAACTATTTTCGCATTGCATTATCAACATGCACTGAGAGTGAAAGGGAATCGACTCGGTCCTTATCAAAACAACAAACAAATTGAGCGGACTTCCTAGGGGGAGCCCATCTGTAATAATTGGGGTATCAAAACAATGAACAACAATAATGTGCATAATAATTTTAAAACGTACATACACAGTGGGACCAAGGAAGGCGTAGAGACTGTGGGAAACTGTGGAAAATCACACACTTATACACACTTACATATATAGACATGCTTTTAGGGTTAATTAGCACAATTTTGTGTTGCTTTTATGGCCCTAGCGAAAACAAGAGTCTGGCCATACGCCACGGCCAAGTGCCAGATTCTCATTCACTTGTGCCTCACTCCCTCCCTCCCCTTAACCCCTAGCCCGTAACCCTTAACACCACATGCCCATTCCCATTTCCATTCCGAGTCCCAACTGTATCCTTCTTGCCCCATGCCAGTCGCCTTCATTTGCGGTTGCCTGTAGCAACAGCAGCCAATTTTCTTTTAACAGTTGTTTTTTGGGCTACTCTTGTTGTTGCTGTTGCCAGCGAAGCGAGTCCTTTGCCTGACCTCAATTTGTTCACAGCATGCCCGCGGGTCCAGTCTGTGCTTTTAATTGTTGATTTTTTCGAGTGTACCCGGGTACGAGTCGTTTGGTAAATAATATAAAAAAATATTCCGACTAAGCGGTCATAAACGCCAATGAGCTGCAGTTAGCGTCATTCCGGCCGGACGTCTAATCCATTCGATAGTCGTCTGGAAACTTTGGCGCCGTGTCGATACTCGATGTTTGAGTACTGTAGTAGAAGTTCGAGTACCACGTGGCAGGTGGTAAAAGTTTTATCGTTCGACGGTTTCATGAATCACAAAGCTGCAATCAACAATATTTCGGCGCCCAGCGAGAAGAGAGAAAAAAAGTGAAGAAAAATAAAATTCAGGTAAATAAAATAAATGCATAAAAAATTTATTTAAATGTTAAGCTACTCCCCCATTTGGGCTTTTTTGTTGTTATGCAAATTTGTGTACGGCTCGCTGAATGTTTTTGCTTCAATTATTAAAATTGTTTTTATGAATGCCATTGAAATTGTATTATTCGCGCCCATATTGCGACATTTGCATACTCAGTGGAAATTTACTTCACTTACTTATGAATTTATGTACTTATACAGGTATAGAGAGAGTACTACCCTCATCATATGGCCGCATCATCTGACCCACTGAGCTGCTGAAAATCTCTAAGTATAAATGAGTGTAAGAGTGTATGTAAATAAATATACGTAGCAGAAGCACAATCTGGCGTAATGGAAATTATTGATTTAATTTCGATTCTCAGGAAATTACGCCTTACAGGTGTGCAGAAAGCAGCAAGGGGCTTAAAATGTTGTTTTAATGCTTTCATTATTGTTTATTGTTGTTTTCTGTAATCTGAAAGAAGTTGTATAATCCTGCCTGTAAAAGGTATAGGTTGGGAGCTACAGTTAAATAAGATAAAAGTAGCCTGAAACTATCAACTAATGCGAGTGTGGATTAGCATGTAAAGATAACTACAAGTTGCTATTAAGTTTGACTTTAATTAAGAACTTATGACTATAGTTAATAGTTACTAAAATTAAAGGCTATTTGGAATTAAAATTATAAGAATCAATGATTAACCTTAAAAAATGAAAACTCTAATTAAAATTAAAATTGAGTTCTAAATTCAAGCAGAACTAGTTTTAATTTGAACGGAATTTTTATATATTATTAATAGGTAAAGTTATTCTCTCGAGTCTTATTCAAAGCTGCCCAATATACCCTATTTATGATTATGATATGCGAATGTGAATTGCAGTTTTACCATCGATTTAGGCATTTAATTAGTATGCCCACTATATTATAAATTAATGATTGCTGCTGACAGTTGTGTGTATTTTATCAAATTGAATTATTTTTTGTATACCGTACGCATTAAATGTAATTTGAATTTGGAATTAGGAGAACCGCAGCGCAACAACTATTGGATTATTTATCGATTAACTATCGGACTGCGGTCGTTCTGGTCATGGGCTCGTTAGGCACTTGCAAATTCCACTCCAGTTAGTCGAGTTTGTCCAAAAGCCCTCGAGTGTGGGTGTGTGTGAGTGTTGGCAATTAATTTGTGAATATTGCAAATGAGCATAGAAATTGTATGTAAATTGGGCAATGTTTTTGCTACGGTAAATGCCAGGTGACAATGTTAAATAGGATATGCACGTAGTGCCAAAAACTGAACACATCCTGCTAATTGCTTCATCTGCATAATTTATGCGCATTTGATGGAATCCCAATTCAATTTGAGGTGTCGCCTCTTGCCACTGCCAACTGACATGTTGCCGCTCCAAATTATATGTATGTATGTGGATGGAAATTATTGTCATTACACGGACTGACGCTTAATTAAGCAAAACTAATGATTATTCTGCATAAATGGCAATAAAATACTCGCCCAAAGTAACTGAGTCCCAATACTGAATCTCCTTCGATTCGTGCCCGAAATGAGGTTAGTGCAACAATATCGAGCCACATTATTTAATGTCCTCCGATGTTGCACCACGCCCACAAAGCACTCGAGTGTCGCTTTAAGGCAAGCGCACAATTTATCAAAATGCAATGCCAAAATGAAGCAGAACGGAAAAAATAGAAAGCAGCAAATGAAACGAACGAAAGAAAGTGAAAAATATTGCAGCTCTGAATTTGTGTCTGTCATCGAGACATGGGGCAAATGAAAGCAAGCCAAGGCAAGAGGGACAAGTAACTGATTGGCTAGCCTCTACTCAACAGAAAACTGGAAACTGAAAACTGGAGCAGTTGAAGGAAGTAAACAAATGTTGCAACTACTTCTATAGCCATCCACAGTGGGTGCGAGGCTGGGGTCCTTGAGGGAGCTCAGTCGAGTAGCTCAGTCACAGTGCCAATTGACGACATTGTGGCTGACACTTTGCATCAAATCGAGTTAGTTAATTGCCTGGCCAACTCTTTAAAATGTATTCAAATTACATCATAAAACATTCAGAGATTGAACTAAATGCAGAGTTACTGCAACAGCTTTAACCAATACACATTATGCTCGTTATCATTTCCGTTTTCTTCGGTTGCTTCCTTTCTGTTCATCCCTTGGGTCTGCAATTACATTTTTAATCAATCAAATTGCAGTGTCATATGCAAATTTGCCATTGTCCAATGGCTGGCAACGAGTCGTATGCTTAATATTAATTAATATAAAATGCCCAAGCTAAGCCAAAAATGACTGCAGCGCCATTTTCATTAAGGACATAACAATGAAGCTGGCGTCTTGTAATTGCAAAAACTGTAGACACAGTTCTCGTCCTTGGAACTCTGTTTTATAATTCTACAGCTATACATTGGTTGGTTGGTTGCTTGGCTCGGCTTGGCTCATTTTCACCCACTTGCCTCTGGTTGTGGGGGAGAGGCTTTTGGCCACGTTTTGTTTGCTAAATGTTCCATTTAAATACCAACTGCAGCAGGCGAGAGCTTCGGTTGGAAAATACAAGAGAGAGGGGGAAAAAATAATACAAATACAGAAAGCAAGCAAAATGGCAACAGATTTCTTCAACCGCAGCAGCAGTGCAACATGGTAGGACAATGGCTTTATAAACCGACTTTAATTTCATTCTAAAGTTGAGTTGAATTTTTATTTTCTTGGCGCCAAAGCAGCACAATTTCCGCTGCTTTATACCATTCTAAAAGATACTCTGCAAGTGCTACAGAGTAAGAACTCTGTAGCCAATACCCATTGCCATTTCCGTGCTGACTTTTGCAGTTTGAACCAAAACAATTGGCACCCAGATACCTTTTTTACAGCTTATACTTTGCTCTAGAGTACCGAGTACCGAATTCAGGTAAAAGTTGGTGTTTGTTTTATGCAAGAAGCTATATTTTGTTGGAGCCATAACACTGTGTTTGGTCTTGTGGTCTTAAATTCGTTAAGGTGTTGACAACAGCAGTAGAAGCAGCAGCTGCTACATACCACAAGCAGCATAGGTCCAGAGACAGACAATGCAAATTACGCACAACGATTTCAAAAGGAATGCAAAAGGAGAGGAAATGCTGCCAAGGAGACAGAGCAGTGAAGAGTAGCATGAAATGGAAAAGAATTCTCAACAAGTGAGTAATCAAAGGAATGGCCATGCGAATGCCCCTGCCAGTGCCTATGCCAGTGCCTGTTGTTGCTTAGATGAGGCCACTTCAGTAAATCGTTGTCGTTGTGCACAGTTAGTCACTGGTTGTAGGGAAAGTTAAAGTCGCAAATGGAGACACAGTTAAGTGGAGAGAGAGAGAGGCCTTCGCACAATACTGTCCACTTTATTGAAATTTCTATACATTGACAGCAGGGTCTTTGATATATACTCACGATAGCTTCAATGCTCACATTAATTTGGTCAATTTATGACAGCCTGCGAACAAATGGAATGTACTCCCTATCAACCCACGCTCTAGTCCCCAGTTAGTAGGCATCTCAATTACCTGCCTTAGTTTCACATTACGCATACGCCACGCGTGATACGTGCACTTGAAGCTAATCAGCGCCACTATAATTAGGTGCACTTGTGCATCAGAATGCCATTATGCCAAGCCTCTGTGGCAGGTGAGAAAGAGTACTTTCGCACGAATTACCTTCGAGTCGATTCGTTTGAATATCTGTAACTTGAGCAGCAAATGAAATCAATTATGAATTGTTAATTGAATGAGCTTGACCAATTTCCAGCTCTGATTGTCAGGTAACACAAATTGATTTATGTTTATGGCTTTGGTTTTTCGTGCACCCATAGAGTCTCCTTGCTTGTGAACTATGCAAGCGGCATGCAAATTGGAGCAGCCACGCCCACACCCGGCCCACTCTGACCGCAGCCCAAAGAGCTGTAGTTAGGCTCTGCTATGGCCAAGACGTTTATTTGCTGACATTCAGCTACAAACATATAAAATGTATGTGTGAGTGTGTGTGTGTGTGTGTGTGTGTGTGACTGGTCATTTTGTCGTTTATTTGCTTGCTTGCATGAGAATTTTGGGGTTTTGTTAAGTTTATGCAAATGTCCTTTCAGCAATTAGCAATAAATGTTTGTATTGGCTATTACAACTTGTGCAAGTATGCATGTGTGCGTGTGTGCGTGCATGGGTGGATGGGTGAGTGTGTGCCAGCCTACTCGTCCATTTGCGGCCTATTTGTGATACAAATCATGCGGTCTACATTTGCTGCGGGCCACCAGCTGTTTGGCCTTTGGCTGCCTTTAAGTATGCCCACTGCCTCAACAACTTGAACGCCAACTGTGTGCCAGGAAATGGGTGGGGGACTGGGCACTGGACATTGGGCAATGGCCAATGGACTGCAGGCCAGTTGGAAACCAGTAAATGTTGCGGTCAACGTGCAAATTGTGCGCTAAATTGGCTTGCCTTTTGCATTTGCATAATTTACTGCGGTCGCCTTTTGTTGATTCCTTTTTGCCTTTCCCTCAAAGACATGGAGTCTTTGGGGCATAATTTTATGGAAATTTTAAGCAGTTCCTGCATATTGGAAATTCTACTTATCCTTTGATACTACAGCAGCCTCAGCAGTAGCACGTATTATATACTATAACCACTTGCCATACCTCAACTCAAGGGTCGCAGCCTTGTGTGTACTGAGGTCAGCTGAATTCCTAATGAGTACGACTCCCACCACTCGTACATGGCATTAATGTGACCAGGCGATGACATGTTTGATCAACTGCTCTGCACCTAAGCACCTAAGTCGCAATTAATTGGACTAGAAGTCCCTTGGCTTCTGCCAGTCCCCATGATGCACTAATTGAGACTCTCAAGTGTGGTCAGTAAATCGCGGTTGAACTGCATTTAAATTCAATTACAAGCAATTCTAAGTAGGATTTCGCTGGCTGACCCAGTTGAATACGGCCACTCGAATTGGAGAAATGACTTATGGAGTGAAGTAACACATATTGAGATGGTTATCTCATGGTTTAATTTGCAATTCCTTTTCTTAATCCTGCTCTTATCACAAACAGCATGCAAATCAGTCTCTGCTAAGAATCAAAGTAGCTATTAATATTGAGTTATATATATCTAATGATTGATGAATGATAAAGTAATGTGTTTCATTATACTCGTACGCATATGTATCCGTGAAATATACGCTAAGCTAGCAAGCACAGTCCTGGCCATATAGTAGAGTAGGGCATAGCCGTAATAATGTCAGTTTATCTCTGCTTGGTAACCAGTTTCCAACAATTTGATTTATGTATTTTTTGTTTGTGCATGAGCGAGTTAGTCATGCCGTTGTTGTTGCTATTGGTGTCGGTGTTGCTGTTGCTGTTATTCCACTTCCTGTATAGCATATACGCATGACTTGCTAGGCCAAATGCTATCATCAAAAGTCCTGATTACATTTGCCGCCGTTTCTCCAATTACAGCGCCCATCGCATTGCCTACGCTTTTGGGGTCGCCCTCAAAGATACGCGATACAAAACAAGATATACATATGTATATGTATTTGAGGGTGTGTGTGTCTGTCTGTTGTGTGCTTAAGAGTATTTGACTTTTTATATCGAGATCTGAGTGTGGGTGGCGGCATAGTACTGTGTAACTCATGCCAATCTAATTAGTTCAATTTGACAGGAAATGTGGCGCCTGGCAACATACTCTTCTATCTATTCTATGAGTATTGATTAGAGAGGATACATGCTCCAACTGGCAATAATAACTGTTGAATTTTTCAGTGCACAATTGTTCAATTTTATCCATTTACACACACACATACACCCACTCACATCTAGTTACATATGCACATGCATAAGCATAAGCATTAATTGGGGTTTTGTCCTCAATTTCACATGCTATGGGCAGTTGCCTGGAGACGTGTGTGGATGGGGGATACACTCCCCCAAAAGATTTGCCTTTGGCAAGAGCTTTCGATTTACGCTCGAGAGATTCAATATTTAAATCGGATATAAATTGTTTTCAAACACACACACTCACACACACACCAACACACACAAGCAGCAACAACATGTGTATGCCCAGGCATAACAAGTGGTTGACAGGCAGCAGATACACACTTACACACAGATACAGATACAGATACAATTTCAGATACGTACTCACACAAATCAGTCGTGCATTTAAATATATGTAAGCCTGTTTATTCAAATTGTATTGCATTTATTTACGCATTTGTTTGTTAACAATTTTAAGCACTCGTAAAATATTCATGCTCTGCAGATAAACATTTGTTGCCAAAGGCAGCGATTGATAAGTGCAAAGCCAGCGAGCTGACAGCTTTAAAGTCAACTTTAACGTAGATACACATGAATGCAGATACACAGTTCGTATTTGAACATGAGATTAAATTGATCAAATTATTCATTTATGCCATAACACATAACACAGTTCGGGCCCATAAATCAGCCAATGTGGCAACTACTTGCTGTGACCCATTTACGAGCATCGAATCTGTGCCTTGTTTACAGGCACAACAATTTGATTGATCACGTGTGTGTGTGTGTGTGTGTGTGCGTGTGTGTTACTAGTAATTAACAAACACACTCACATACACACATTATGTTCTGGTCGTACATCTGCTGCTGCTACTGGCAATTGTATCGAGCAGTGAATTGATAAATGACAAGCTCGAGGTGTGGGTCGCATTATTTGACTTTGAACTCGTATTAAAGTTTAGCCATAAACTGAACTTTAAGAACTCTAAAACAAGTCAATCACTCGATATACGTATGTGACAGTGGACCAGTAGATGGGGAGGAGTGGAGGGGACAACCCTTCATCAGTCGTTTTATGGCCCGAAAAGTGTATGACAAATGTGAAGCTCGTAAAAACCTGCGTTAATCTCGACTTACAGATGCGCGTTTGTCAGCTTTTGTTTTATTGTTTGTACTTATTTTTATTGCCTCAAATGCGGAGAGAAGAAGGAGGCAGAGGCAGAGAAAGGCAAAATGATAGCGAGTTGTATGCAAGGCAAGGGCAGCAGCTTTCAGCTTGATTAAATTATAAATATCTTATAATATTCGCACGTCACGCACATTGAGTGCAAACGATGCATAATCGAACATCATGTGAATGCAGTAAAAAACTGCCCAAGGACATGGACAGTGGCTTAATTGGCGCCATGTTTGCCGAGACATTGTCAGCATGCTGAACGGAGTTAACCACTGTGTGCCTTACCTAACTGCAAGTTACAGAGAGAATAATAGAAAGTCACACAGAGAAGCAGACGGAGAAAAGGAAAAGGAGAAGGACGAGAAGAGAAATGCCATGTGGCATCGACTCTAGTGCAGTTGTGTGCTTGTGTTTGCCTTTGGTATTTGGGTCAAAGTTTTGCTTACATTTCTATATACTATTTACACTGCCATGGAGTCGTTCGTTGTACATAAAATTTAATTAAAAACTTTTGCTTATTGCAGTCGGCATAAATAAATGCGTAGCTAAAAGTATACTTTTGCAGACCAAGCTACAAAACACATACACACACTCTCTATTTGTGTCTTTCTGCTCATATTTGTTTAAAGTTTGCATTAAAATTCACTTATAAAATTGTCAGAAACAAAAGCCGCCCTTTACCTCTGCTGCTGCTGCTGTTGCTCACATTAATGTCTTGTCAGTCAAAAGCAAAAACCCTAGACTATAAGTGAGATGTGTCAAACGCAATGCAGCCCCAGTCTCAGTCTGCTCTGGTAAGAAGACTATGAGATGTGGCATTCCTGTTGCAGGTAACACAGTTCTAGCAGATGTTGCTGCCTCAGTATGGGT
This sequence comes from Liodrosophila aerea, assembly GCA_035045005.1. Classification (NCBI taxonomy): domain Eukaryota; kingdom Metazoa; phylum Arthropoda; class Insecta; order Diptera; family Drosophilidae; genus Liodrosophila; species Liodrosophila aerea. The sequence continues at coordinate 2,412,164 of JAWNNL010000753.1, forward strand.
ATTCCCTTGACCAAAGTGTTAGTACATTCCTTTTGTGTCTAATGGACACACACTCAACTCAACTCAGTAAATGCTTTAAGCGTCTAATAAACTCATCCGGCCAGACCCGCTGATAAGCCTAATAAACTAATCGCAACCCTCAGACCAAGCGCTGTAGTAATTTTAAGATGGCGACTCAGTCGAGCGGAAGCGGAAATTGTCACTGGCAGAGCAACTGCTGTTGTTGTCTTCTCTTGCTCATTGTTGACACTCTTCCTGTTCTTGTTGTTGTTATAGCGAGTGTATACTGCTGTTGGCCAGAAATTGGATTTATCTGCTTCGTTAGTAAATTGGCTGTGATAGGCGGAGCATCAGGCAACTCCCTGGAAAAAAACAACTTGGGCCTGCTGCCAACTGCAAGGCTTTACAATGGAAACAATGCACACAAAAAATTGCCAAAATTTCAAAAACATGCCAATAGCTGGCTATAATGAAATTACTGACTTTTAACCATGAGCTCCTAGCTGAGCTTGATTGGCCCACAACTATTGACAAATCGCAGCCAGTCATGGAAAATTTAACTAACTTTGACCACTGTGCTGGCAACTGCAGCTGGCAGCTGCATGCCACCAACTCGGATGCGGCCTCTCGTCCCGGATGCTGCACAACTTTTTAAGCAGCTTGCTTTAATTTCTCCTGCTGTCACATGATCTCGCTCTGGCTCTGGCTCCGGTTGTGACTCTGGCTCTTCAGCAACGGCTCCGGGCGCACGGCACAAGTTTAACAACTGTGGCGCGTCTAAAGCCTGTGAAATGTTTTTATGCGAATTTTATTACATTTAGTTGCTGCCCCCGCAGAGGCTGACTACAGCTCCTGTTGTTGTTGTTCTTGTTACGGGGAGTTGGATTTTTTTTATTTCGGGGGTCCGTTTAAGGCCATGGCCCGTTGAAATTTTCATTATTGACTTTCAACGTTGGCGTTGGCGTTGGCGATGCTAGCGCATAAATGTTGAAATCAGCTTGAGGCATTTCAATTTTGGCCAAGTTGAAGTTTTTCAGCCGGCTTTTATTACAGTTTCCATTTGGTGTTTATAATTTGCGTAGCAAATTGAGCGACAAAAATGGTGACATTCGGGGAGGGAGCCACTAAATTGGTGTCCCAGTTGGCAACAAAGTCGCCGCTGAAGATGATGATGATGACGATGATTAAGTGCCCAGAGGCAGCTGATTTATGTGCCTCACTGATCGGAGTGAAACAAGAACAACGCAAAGCGGCCATAGGTTGTTCAACTGTACGGATTAATGAGCCACAACAGCAACCACATTGGGATTTTTGAGCCCTGTCCATTCGAAATCACGCTGACCATTTTTACAGACGACGTTTGCATGCCAAACGGATGGACCAAAAGCTCTGTCAGCCAGGCCCAGCCGCAGGCAGACAAAGCAAACTCGACAGGATGTGTCTGTCTGTCTATACCGTCCATCCGTCCATCTATCTGTCTGTCTGTCTGCCATGGTCGGTGGTAAAAATTAAATTATGGCAGCAAATGAACAACTGACGATGAGCAGTAGCAGTGGCAGCAGCACGTCTAACGAGCATGGAGCTGAGCCGGAAACGCTGAGCCGTTGTCCTGCCTTTTACGCTGGCTAATAATGAAATACATGAATTTTGTAGACAATAATCGCAACGGCTTAGCTGGGATTATAATAGGCACACGGCAGCTGCACAGAGATAATGAACCAGGTGAGACCTTTTGTGGTCTGTTTGCATTTCTGCCTCTGCCACTGCTAAGACTTAAAGCTAAAGAGAACAGAGTTTTTATATGAAACTCCTTGTATACTATTGAGAATGTTTTCGTTTGGCTGCTTCTGTCTGAATTAGGCGAGCAAATTAAATTCGTTCGTTGTATGATTTCATTAGGAGTCTAAGAGTCATTTAATGCGGATTTAAGTTTTAAATTATTTCAAATGACATAATCTATTTATAATCATTTTCATTTGCATTTGCCTGCAGCTCCAATTATCGGCATTTAGTGTCATAAGTTTATAATCAGCTATTGTTGATTTAAATAAACTAAATACATACAAGAACAAACATCAGTTTCAATTAGAGACAATAATGACCCACATGGTTATTTATTTATATCAAATAAAATTTAAATGAACAAAGGCCAAGACTTGCTAGCCAGTTGCCATACTTTCCCACAGGAATAATTGGCATTTTTCTAATGGCGGCAAATTGCATTTTAATAGATAAATAACAAATTAAAAGCCAACCTTAGTTCAAATCAATCGATTGTTAAATACACAAGACATTTTACTGTGAAATTATTTAACTTTCTGTCTAATTGCTAAAGTTCTTCTATCATTGGCTTCTGCTCTAGATTTAATAACTCGAAAATTGCAATTAAATTCATTTAACATGGAATTGAATTGCATTGAAATCTCATCAGGCTCACTATCTAAAGACTGTTTGCGTTGCAGTGGCATTGTTTTAATCATGGCCTATACATATTTTTCTTTCATATTGGCCAACTGATTTCGGCATTTCATTTATTTAATTATTTTTTGTGGTTTGCATTTTAATTTTATGCCTCTTGGCAGCAGCAAACAATTTAAAAATGGAAACAAAAATATAGCTCTACAAACTGATTCATAATTAATTAGTCAATTTTCAAAAATGAATATGCGTTTTTTCTGTCTGCATTAATAAATAAAAATAAACATTGATAATTGCAAACATGACGTTTTACATACAAGTGTTTATTGAATTTCTGATTTGTTATATTAAACTCATGTATTGATAAGATATTGATAAAGTATCACTAAAGCTCTGAGATAGTCGACTGAGTGTCTTCTCTAATCTTTATCTTTGACTCTTACTTTTGTATTTTTTTAACCGTAAATGTATTAAATTTTGGTTAATCCGTAGTGTTTCCTTATCATTGTTTACTTTTCATAACTAAATAGTTAAAGTTCTGGATGATTCACTGGAATTAAGTGTCCCTAAACCAGAGTCAAAGCTAATTTATGAAATTGTTTTTAGCTTCTTTCGCAAAGTGCCATAGCCTTGGGCAAGGCAAGTGAAAATTTGCTTGGGGCGCAATGAATCCAATAAAGAAATTACGCCAGACACTGACTGCCACAGCCAAGGACATTTCCCTCACCAACATAAGGAAACTCTACTGATGCTCTTGTCGTTGTTGCTGTTGTAGTTATTCTGTTGATGTTGCCAGTTGTTTGGCTTTAATGTAATGAGCTGAATATAAAGTGCGTCTTATGCGGACTACAAAATTGTTTATTGTTTGGCGTCAGATAAATAATTTAAACTGAGCTGAAAGTTCAGTTATTGACTGGGATATGCCCTGTATACAAAGCAGTCGCTTGTCACTATCGAAAAGCAACAAAACAACACCAAGTCACGCATATGCCTCAGTCTTCCCATCCTCAGCTTGAGTGTATATGTATATAATAGACATGTCAGTTCGTGAAATAGAATACTTGTATTGTTGCTAAAGGGCATTAATTGTTCGGCTTACCAATATGCGTATAATATTTGTTATGTTCGAGTTGACCCCAAGACAAAATACAGTTGCCATAACCATGTGGATTGAAGTCAAGCAGTCGCGTGTGGGAAACTCATTCTTCACGTATGCCACACAAACACATTTAGATAAACACATACACACACACACACACATAGCAGCACACGTGCCATTTGTTTCTGATACTATAAATAAAGCCTGATGGCCAAAATAGTTAAGTAAACTTTTGTTCTTGGGCTAAATGATGATTTGCCAGGAATCGAGACAATGTATTTGGCTTCTGTCGACAAATTGACAGAGATCGAATAGCTGCTCAAATATTAGTTACACTTTGACTTGGGTGCACTGAAATCTCTTAAGACGGACTGTAGCTAGAAGATAATAATAAATAAGCATGCATACTATATTATGCAGAAATGGAGATTAACTGCTTAGCTAATAGTGCCTCATAGGCGAATCAAACAGTCTAACATCACTGTATACAACAATATTTATATTTTTCAGCAACATTATATTAACCAATTTCATATCACATACAGTCAAGAGTGGGGGCTAAATACAGTTGGGGTGACACCAACTCTTGCCTGAGTGCCGTATCCGGAATTTCGCTTTTGTTGTTGCAGTTGCATTGTTTCGTTTCCTTTGTATTGTGCGAACTTTAATTGTGCAACATTTGGAAAAGTTGTTCATAAATTTGCTCGCACTTAACCGAAACACGAAACTTTGCAGCAAAGAGGAAAAAACGGGAAACTGAAAATGCAAAACTGTGCTACTTATGGCGAATAGTTTATCGTGTGGCAGTTGGCAAAGTTGCATGCCACACAACAACGCCGACTGCACAGTTGAGCAGTGAGCGCATCAATAAAATGAAAATGTCGCGAATGCAAGTGGAGTGGGCTATGGACTGAGGGTGGAGGGTGATAGGTGGAGGCTGCTTGTCTGTCAGTCTGTCAGTCTGTCAGATTGTCCATAGGCGTCGTCTGTTGCTGCTGCTGCTGCTGCGATGCAGTGAAAACAATCGAAATTATAGCTAACAAGCGCGTAAACTTTGCGCTTTCACTGTTGCGTGTGAATGTAGATATAAGTGCGTGACTGTATGTGTGTGCTGTGTGTGTGTGCTGTGAGTTTGTGTGCCTGGCTGCAGTTTTATTGCTTTACTACTGTTGTTGCGGTGGTCATGGTGGCTGCTGTCACAGCGTCATTTAAATTGCTCGACAAAAAGCAACTTAATACCAATACACATGCACGCCATCGACAGGGTATTAAGTGAATGTGTGTGTATGTGTGTGTGTGTCTGTCTGTTTGTGTTTTTGTCACGGTTTGTTTTTTCAGCCTCTGTGTGTGTGTGTGTGTGTGCGAATGTGTTTTTTGTTCGCTCTTTTTACTGATGATGCCGCGCAAATGCTCTCATTTGTGTGCACATTTTCATAGCATACATTTTGGCGCCAGCCGCAGCCGAATGTGTGTCAACAAAAGTTGCCGTTTCGCATTATAGTTGTGGCATTTGTGTGAGTGTGTATATGTGTGAGCCTTGTTTTGTTGTTAGTCGTTGTCAGTGCCCTCTCTATTCAAATCTAATGCCCATTTTTCAAGTGCGGCCAGGCAGACAAAACTGCAATTAGCTGTTAGGGTGTTTGTTCGTCTGTTTATATGTTTGTTTGTTTGTTTGTTTGCTTGCTACCCCCTTTTAAACGGCATTTATACAACCCGTTTGACTTGTATTCGGGTCAAAAACTAGCCATAATTGCTTGTAAATTATAACCACATGTACAGAACTGTTTATTCATTTATAATTTTTTTGGTTAATTAGGCTGTTGCCCGAATAACATTGTCATGCCCAGAAATGTAATTATTTTTAATTATAAAAATAAAATACACTCTCACTCATACACAAACCATTGACTTTGTGCAAACTGTGTGTGTCTGTATGTATTCGTATCTGTGTGCTTGTATTTATATGGGGTAAGCTCATTAATGTAAATGACGTCAAGCAGCATGTAAAAGCAACCTTTTGTAATTCTAATTAATACCAAAATGACGTGTACCCGCCGGCAGCGATATGACCCAAAACCAATAAAAGATAAGTAAACAAAGCCAAGATTGGAATATAGACTGTGAGATACTCTTTGGCTTGTTATATTTAGCTGGAATTGAGCTGCTCTTACTCCGCTTTGGAGTTAGCTAAGCTAAACAGTTCGGATTGAATATGAAAATATTATAATATACCCAATGATTTTCTTCATAGAGTCTTTAAGAGCGAAATTACATTACACACTAAATAATGTGGTATTTATTAAGATGATTTACTCAATAATTTCTGTAGAATAATAAGATATTGATAAAACTTATAATTCATTATTTGGCTCCAATCCAAACCAAGGTTCATGGCCATTTCGAACCGCCCTCTACTACATTCTAATGCCCTACGCTTGCAGGGTATCTTAGTTGTCATTTTAAGCCTCAGTTTATTTGCCAATTTGCGGAACGTGTCCACATTGCGTCTTCAGTGCATTAAAAATTCCATTAGCCGCAAACTGTGCGCATTAATTAGTCCAATATCAGCTGGCATATTAGCCAACTGGACCAGGCAAACTGCTCTTAGATTCTTGCTTTTACTTTCTCTTAACTGGTTGTGCTTTTTTGTTTTTGGTTTTTGGCATACTTAATTTCTTAATGCTAGCAACTTACCGAAAATGCGTCCCGCTTCAATAAATGATGGCATTGATGCTGTGAGCATCAGCACAAAGCCAAAAATAATGAGTTCAGGATGATTTCTCGATTCGCTCGAAATGGGCAGCGTCATGTTGTTGTTTCTTTGGTATTCCAGCTATGATTGTTGTTGTAGTTGTTGTGGTAATGTTGTTGTTGTTTTTGTTTTTTAAAGCAATGGTTTTGCGGTGGTTTACGTTACTTTCGTTTAATTTGTGGTTTGATTTGATTTTTGGTTTGGTTTAGTTTAAAAATAGTTGGAGTTTTTGGGTTTGTTTTTGCTTGATTTTAGTTTGGTTTCATCCTTCGCCTGTTGGCCATGGAATTGAATTATATTTTTATTTACTCTCCAAGCCAATTTACTGTTGTATTTGTTTTAGACACCTCTGTGTGGACAACACTATTTCTTTTGAAATAAGTTTTTTGGTTTTTTGTTGTAGTAGTTTTCATTTGTTATGCCCCTAAGTGATCATTTTGCTGGAGCTGTAAAATAATTGCAGAATATTCGATTTTATTACATGTTATTATATACATAAAATTCATATAAAATTTAAATTAAACTTCAAGTCAATAAATCAGTTTTCTCAGTCCCATAAGAGTCTCCTAAATGCGCCTGGGATTTCAGAGCTGCGGCTGCAAAATTAACCAAAGATGTCAAGTAAAAGCAGCAGGAAACATAAACATTACACACACTCCCACACACACATATGTAGTTGTGTGTGTGTGTGGGTATAAAAGTTATATGTGCAAAATGAATTTGGCTTTTTTATAACAAGAACGGCGCACTCGGAAGTCTGACAACATAAAATGAAGTGAAATCTCGGCTGGTGGTGCACACTGTAGTGTAGTGTAGTGGGTGGGGGTGGGGGTCGGGGAAATGCCGCTTGCAACAGTATAAAAGTGCCGTAGATTCGCCAACATAAAAGTGAAATTCGCCTGGCACAACTGCAGCAGCAGCTGCAGCAACACCAACTACAAGAGCAACATGAACCACAGCTGGGGGTGCACATTTAATGCGGCAACAGTTACAACATGTGGCAACAAATGGCGGTTATTGTTGTTGCTGTTGCTGTTGCTGTTGCTGTTTAAGCAACTTGGCGTGTTGCCTTTCGACTATAAAAACTGCTAACTGAGCAGTAAGCGCTTTAAAGCTGCCACTCTGCTGCAACATACCCCATGCAACAACACAATAGCAGCAGCAACTTTAACTACAACAACAGAGACTTGCAACAACACAACCTGCCACACATGACGCAAATGTTGTGGCTGCTTTTAAAAACTTTGTTTTAATGCGCAACTACAAACTGAAATTAAAGTTTTTCTGTACCTTTTAATTCCTGGTACCCAGTGCATACTTCGTAATAGTTAGGAGTAGGTGGATAGCCACGGCTACATTGTGCTGCCCCCACACATAAAAGTCAAAGGCAGAGTGTTGTACAGAAAACTGTTAAATAAATATGTTTAGCTTACTTTAATGCTACCTTACTCAGCTCTGAGTGCCAGACTCTAAAAGTGTGTGTATTTATATTTATAGTAATGCACAGTTTATCCTCAAAAGAGACACTACTTTTCATTTTTACTATGATTATCCGAAGGAACAACACAATGACAACACGATTTAATATAAAATAAAAATGAAAAATACAATTAAATTGAAATATAAAATAAATATTTTATGAATTTTGTATCTCTATTCCAAAATGTCACAGCCCAATTTGATAATGGTTTAACTATTTAAGTTTGCACTTATAAAGTATGATTGTACTATAACGGTTTTAGTCATTATTACAAAGCAAAAAAACTCGGAAAGCTACAGTCGGATTCAACCGACAGTAGAAGACCCTGTACTTTGATTTACCCTGGGCGTCGATAATAGCAGCAGCATATATGTACATACTCACATACACATATACATGCACTTATACATACAATTATTCGCTCAAATACAAACAATAACCAATACTCATACAGAAATTCATTCTCACAATCAAAAATCACGTATACGCCCTAGTGGCCGCATACGCTGCGGCTTCCCCACTCCCCTAGCCAAATGCCTAGTACTGAAAATTGTTGTCCAATATCTCCGGTGTTTATTATCCGATTGGGCTGCAACTCGCACCAAACATGCAAAGTAACTAAAGCTTTAATCCTCCAAAAAATTAATCCAGTGACTCTAAAACTGTATATACTAAGGACATTTTTGAAAATTTGAGGGGGAGGGGGATGAGATATCAAATTAAAAACATAAACTTGGCCTGCCTATGTAATACACGAACCATTCAAAAAAAAAATTACGTCTCTAGCTCTTATAGTTTCCGAGATCTCGGTGTTCATACAGACGGACAGACAGACGGACAGACGGACAGACGGACAGACGGACAGACAGACAGACGGACATGGCTAGATCGACTCAGCTCGTCGTCCTGATCAAGAATATATATACTTTGTAGGGTCTGCCACGCCTCCTTCTGCCTGTTACACACAAATGTCATTTGCACAAACTTAATAGACCCTTTTGTACTTTTTTAAAGTACAGGGTCTAATTAAATGAAGATAAATAATTATTTAAAGAGTTAAATTTTTGTATGTCATCTATTCAAGTCATTACTGAACTTTCTGAGTTTTAATTTGGATATTTGATAATAAAGCAAGGTATCTTTGATTCGCAATTAACGCATGTAAAAGAAAATAAATTATTTTTAAAATTACACAAATATCAAATTGTAATTATACCAGTGTATTCACTTCATTAAAAAATTTCATTTAAATTCCGTATTGCTATGGTTTTCCATAAATGAAAACTCAACGTGCACAATTTGTAATTAAAGCTACTTCTATATAGAATGTACAAACGCTTGTATTATACATGCTTTTGGTTTTATGTGTGAAAAACTCATTCCTTTTTCTGACACACACACACACACAAACATGCACATGTTTACACACATATCTACCATACCATGCTCTCGACACAAACAATTTCTGAGCATCATTTTCATGCGTCCGTTTGTGTGGGTTGCCATAAACTTTCTTCTGCTACTATCAGGTTATACAAACTATAATAAATGTAAACTTAAATACAACTGTGTGTAACAAGGTATTTTTTTAACATTACAAGCCAAAGTTTATTTTGCCATCAACATAATACGTATCTCCCATGGAGGAGCATATATTTAAAACAAATTGTTTTTGTATGGCTTTAATTGTTTTTTCTGATAGATTGATGCTGTAAATTTTAATTGAAAGTTTAAGCAATAGCTTTAACAGTAAAACTGTTAGTAGTACAGCTTTTTACTTATTACTTTCTTAATAAATCTAAGCCTACTAAATTGCATTACTATAGCTATTTTAGTTTATTTATGTCCTGACCGTAATCGCTTTTGTCGTTAAGCGTTAACAGTGAATAGGGCGCAACGTAAACACCTCATATTGCGCGTCAAAATTTACCGTCTGATCCAAAATACCTAAGAGACTCTGCCCCGTGAAGCCCCAATAATAGTAACAGCTGTCGTTAACCGTTACAGCTATAGTTACAGTTACACTTACAGTTAGAACTGCAGTAAGAGTCTAGGAAACGCCTTTCGGTAAGCACCTTAACGAGAGCCCCGCTGTCCACGACTCAAGTAGTTCCCTGTCTGTCCAATCTGCCCTGCCCGGGCTAATGACCACTTGTAGTTGTAGTAGAGCAATTAAAGTGACTGCCAACACGGTGGAGCACGGTACAGTTCAGCAGGTCTTTGCCGTTTGTTGTTATTTTTTCCACATAATTCCCACCACTACTACTACTACTACTACTGTCTTGTACTTGTCATCCGGAGGGGATTTTATGGGCGACTGCGTCAAGAAGCAAGAAGCAACGGCTGGAGCACGGTACAGTGGCCAAAGTGGTCTGCCTGTCAACGTAGTGCTGTGACAAAGCCAATCGAGTTGCCACATTTCTTGCCCCATAGATGCCATCAACTAAAGAAATACCTTTCAAAATTGCAAAACTCAACAGCAACACAAATGCGCAGGTTGCTAATGAATAGCAGCAGGTGGTGCGGGCGAGGGTGCAGGGCGGAGCGAGGAAGGGGACTGCAGAAATATGCCAACACATAGACTGAAGCACACTCAGAGCACTGGAAGGGGAAAGAGTATTATACAAAACATGCAGAGGACAAGCAACAGCAATAGCTGCACCAGCAACAGTTGCTGTAGTAATTTACTGTTTATTTGCCTTGAAATGAAAGAGCAAAGCAAAAGGTAGGAAAATCGCTAAATAAATAATGAAAAGTGTAGAAAGGTACAGGTAAAAAAGCACAAGATAAAAATTAAATGCTTTGACATGCAATAAATGCACTCAAAGAAATAAAAACTTTAATGCCAACACCAAGTAAAAGTCGCTTAATTGGAGTTTGAATGAAGGTAGAAATTGTTGGAAAAGAAAGAGTACATTCATTAGCCAAATAGTGCTCCATACAACTGTTGCTTAGTACCTGATTTAGCATACATATTGTGTAATACATAATTTCTGAAATGTACAACTAATTTAATAATGAAAAAGTGGAACTGTAGGGAATCAGTCTATGAGTCGACGAGGAGGGAATAGGCCACACGCAAAGCAGGTTTTCCTTCCATTTTGGACATCCCCCTTCAAATTTAATAAAATTAAAATCAAAATTAAAAAATCTTCAAATAAAAAATTGGAAAACAATAATATTAGTACACATATCTAATATCAATACTAACTTGCATATAAAAAAAAATAATTGCTTATACTGTGTATGAGAGAAGCATGAGTGTCCTGAATCTGAACTAAATAGTAACAAATCGCGTGTCAAGTGCGTGCCACATAATGTAGCAACATTTATCTGTGTAAAACTAGAGTACTGCATATGGATTATGATGCCACAAGCTGCTGCACAATGAGTGCCACAAGACTAACGGCAAGAACGTGTGAAGGGCTGCTGCAATTCCAACTGCAACTGCAGTTTGTGAGTCTGTAGTCTCAAACTTGCAACAGCTGCGACATTTCTCAAGTCTTTTCACTTTTGTGTACATTAGAAAAAAACAAGTGTTGCCACAACACAGACAGCACAAGTAGCCACAAGTGTTGCACCACAAAACAGACAAAACCAAACAAAAAGAAACGAAATGAAAACAAGCGCTGTTTCAATTGCAATTGTAAGTGCAACGTCAATTGTTGCACTGTACTTTGTTGCACTGTTGCAAGGCTGTAGACATGCCGTTGCAAGCTAGCTCTCTATTTTCGGCTCATGTAACTGGATCTGTGTGGCATGCCACTCACATAGTTTAATGGCTACCTAAGCATTCTGTAAACTGAGCTTAGTCAGAGCGAAATGGCACAAAAAAATGGCCAACACAGCTGGCTAATTTGGTTGCAACACATACCCTCACTAGCTGGCTCTCGCTCTCACTATCTCCCTGTCACTCTTTCGCACACTATGCCTGTCTCACACGGTCCAGAAAGTTTCAAGCGTGTCGTGCGACGGCTTACAATGAATTTATTATTTGCTGATGTTTGCTATTTGGGGCACGTGCCACAAATTTTAAAATACTCATAGTTGGATCAGGCAGCAGCAGTACCGGACGTGGCACACTTGCACAAAAATATGCCACACACACAACACACACACACACACACACATAAACATATCGGGGCATCTTGAGCTGCTTTCAACTTAGTTTTTTGAGGCATTTTTGCGCTTGGTTGCGTTTGTTGACAAACATTTTTGAGTAGGGCAAACATCAAATGAGGCAATCGAGCAATGGTCAAAAGGAACAAGAAGAAGAGAAAAAGCGGCCACAACAACAACAAAAATCAGCGCAAATTTAGTGGCAAAGTAAATAAATTTCTTTTAGTTGGCTTTCACTTGGTTCGGCTTTGTTGTATTTGTTGCTGTGCCATTTATAGCCACGAAATGTCTTAAGTCGCTGACTGCTTTTATTGCTGGGAAATGGCCAAAAATGGCCAAAATGCCGGGCACAAAATATGTACAGCAATTGAAAGAGGGAAAATGCGAGTGAAATGAAGAAAAATGAAGGCAAAGGGTTCGGTTCGTTCGTCGCTCTTGGTGTTTGTTAAATGGCACATGAACAGTTGATCGAGGTCCCTTTTTCTTGCAGTGTATGCGTGGGTGTCCCTATGACAATGCGTGTATGGCGTGAGTGTGTCTGCGTGCGTGTGTGTGTTAATACCCGCTATTAGCGATGGGCGTTTCACATTGAACTTTGGGTCAGCAATTTGAAACTTTTTGAAAGTCGTTTCCAAAATGCCAAAACAATTTTTTGCTTAAGTAAAACGCGCCAACAGGCACTAATTAAACTAATTAATTGGCAGTAGGCGGCGTGGAAGTGGAAGTGGTTTATCCTCGTTCGAAAGGTTATTTCCACCAAATTGATAATGAAAATCGCCCAAAAGTGGGTCACTCGAGCGGAATCGAGGCAAAGAAAAGAAAACAAAGAGTAGAGGCAGCTGAAAGAATATGCAAAATATGCTCCAGTGGGCAGAAAAAGAGACGCTTTTGCCCTGGTTACGAGTTTTGAATATTTCCCTGCTAAGCGCAAAATTATTGAGCATTTAAGGCCAAGGCAAACGAGCTGGAGCCGAGACAAAACTTCGAATTTGCATGCAACCCGTGGCGCATTTGAGTGTGGTATACTTTTGGGCGGATTTTGAGTTTGGTTTGTGGCGCCTGACTGACAGGTGCTGCATGCCACAGATGAGTTATGAGTGTTGAATGCTGATCTATGAATTATGAGTGCTGAATTGTGAGTGTCGATTGTGGGTCAGTTACCAACTGGTCTAAGCACCTTTTGCATTGATTCCTCTTGGCGTGCGTATGCAACATAACAAGACACAGATTGGGGTTTTGCTTCATTTTATTGATTCATAATACAATCACGATACTCATTTGGACGTTCACATGCATATTCACTTGAGACACTCGGCCCGAGGCCTTTAAAAACTTTCGCTTGGCTTTTGGGCGCCTTTAACTTCGGCTTTCAACGTTGCCAACTTGCTGAACGTTCAGCGTCCTGGACGCGCACACACGCGACGCGAACGCACGAGGTCCGTCAGCGTTTGCGGACACATCCTTACGAGCGCACAACAAACACGAAACTGAAACGCTGTCGGTTTTTGCGCTAATAAATTCTCTACTCATCAGTGTCGTGGCGCAGCACCAGCTTCGGCCCGACCAGCCGAACATCGTTTCCACCACGAACGAGCCGAAGTTTCCGCTGCTGCAATTCGTTTGATTTGATTTCTTTCCGCGTGTTCCAATTCCTGTTCGGTCCTGCGCGAGAGCGTTTGAAATGCCAACACAGAGAGATGCAGTAAGAGTCAAGCAAGTGCGCCAAGCAGTTCATTCACTTACTCCGAAACCCACCTTGGTTTCCGAAATTCTACAACTGATAAGCGAATGACTGATAAGATTTACTCTTTGCCTGCGACTCTCTCACGACCTACACAAACAATTTCTGGCTCGGGGTCCAACTGGGATTGGCACTTGCCACCACCAACACCACTGCCACCGCATATTAATAATTTGTCTAGTATTTGAAACTGACAGTCAATTTTATCTATTGAAATATTATTCATCGTTATTTTTATTAGCCGAATCGTAAATGATTTTTTAATGCATATTCATTTGCTCTAGTTTCTGGCAATATAAATATAAATGAATACTAAAAACGTAGTGATAGTGCTGAATTCAAATTGCATTTGGCATGCAATTGAATAAATCAGGCATATTTGGCAGAATTATTCGTTGCTAAACTCCATCAATTTGCGTAGACAACAGATGTATAAATTTGAATGAATTAATTTGATATTCACCTATTTTAATTTATTAAATTTGAAGTTTATTAATCAAAAAAATCTATGCACATCTGTTGCTTTGAGAGATTGCTAACCGATTAACATCATGCAGATAGTCGTAGCAAGCCAAAGCTAACAGTGAGTTTACAAAGTAAACGATTAACATTAACAGCGTTAAATAACATTTTACGGGGAATAGAGTGTAGCCACAGCAGCCATACGAATACGATTTTGTGTTTACATTAAACAGTAACAGTTCAGCACGCCGAAAAGAAAACTCGCCCTGCCAAATAGAACTCTGGCATTAACATAACCATAATATACTGGTGCGAGTATTCTGTTGCTACCCCTTGGTATACCTAACATTGAATTTTAACTCTTCGAAGTTCGAAAGTCAGAGACTGGACATATTCTGTTACTGTTCTTGAAAATTCTGCTCGTCCTATTAAACAGACCTCTGGTATTAGCATAACACTGCTATGTTGGTACCCCTTGATGGACTCAACAGGACTCTGGCCAATGTTGCTGTGCATTTTACTACCCCTTAAACGCTTTAACATACCACTTAACATGACTCTTTAACACTTCGAAGTTCGAAAGTTAAAAGGTGGAAGGTTGAGCTGTTGCTATTGCTGTTGCTGTTGCTGTTACTGTTACTGTTATGTTGAAAGGCCTTCGATGCCTTAGCGCTAGCATTTCGTTTCGAACAACCCCTAATAATAAAGTGCTGTTAAGCACACAATTTCTATGTTTTTACAGTACATATGTATACCTAGCAATGCTAACAGCGCTCAATGCATACTGCTGTAAAAGCGAGTAACATTTTATTTTAATAGAAATTCAAGAACAGACTACTGTTGCTATAGGAGTCAACACTAGTTCGTACTTTGTTCTTTGACGTAGTCCTGTTAACGTTGTTTGCAACTCCTTAATCAAAATAACGTAGATAAGAACTTTTACATTACAGTTTGCTGTTATAGGTAACAGCACCTTCATGCACACATTGAAAGGCATATTTAAAGTGTCTCTTACGCCTCCTTGCCAACCGCCGACAATTTAATTGCAGTGAGCTGTAACTTAAATACAAAATGCGTTTAGACGCTCCAACTGCGTTATTAATAGACAATATGAACCCTCAATTGAACTCACCCCCGAACCAATTTCAATAGCATGTTGGCAGTCATGTTAATCACTTGCTGCTGTTGTTGTTGCTGTTGCTGCAGCCATAACCGCTGTCAACGCCTTTGTAGGCAAAGTAGACGGAGTCAGAAAGGCAGAGTCAACCCCTAAGCGACGACGGCGTCAATTATAGCAAAAATTTTAAATTGCAAAAAATTGTAACGATGGCAATTGCTAGTTGCAACTAACAGGGGATGTTGCAATGTTGCCTTGGCAGTGGCAGGGGGAGGGGTGCATCAGGCGTAACCGAAACTAATTCGCAACAAGCGCAATAAAAATTATGAACAATAGCGGAAATTAGGCATGCCAGGGGCCAAGCCAAAGAGAGATACAGATACAGTATCTGAGTTGCTTGGGGTGACAGAGGAAGAGCAAGAGGAAGAGTCACTAGTGGCAGGACTCACTTGCGGTTGTGCATAGCATTGACAGCGTAACGAAATGTTAACCAAAGCGTAACGAATGCTCGCCAGCACGAGTGCGGAGTGTATGGAAGGGGGAGGGGGGAATAGCAACAAAAATCAGAGAATTGGCGACTGTGACTGCCACTGCCACTGCCACAGCCATTTGGGGGCAACACTTTCGCTGCAACGGGAAATACCGGCTCGCCCGGCGGGCCAAAGTTCATGGCTCCCGCGTCAAGCACAAAGTTTAATTAGCAACTTTTTTGTTGCTGCTGCTGTTGCTGCTGCTGCTGCTGCTGCTGCTGAGCTCGTGTTGAGTGGCTTATGCTGCTGTAGTTTCCGGTGATGCACCTTTTGGCTCCCGGGCAACTGCACATGCTTCTCTGATACATGTGTGGAAAAACTTGCGATGCCGTGCTGTCGAACGAGCAAGGATAAAGGATGCTGCTTCTGCTGCTGCTGCTGCTGCCGTCGACGAGGGCGAATGACACTTGACAGTGATTTATAGCCGAGGCCACTGATAACTCGACTAAACTGGGAGGCAAGTGCAAATCTGGGTCGTTGCAGGAGGAGTGAGGGCAAGAAGCATAAGCAATGCTCTGATTCTTGTTCATCCCCCTCCCACCCCTCCCTCTTCATCTATGTGTACCCTCATTGTGCCGCTCGCATTGTTACGAATTTGTTGAGTTTTCTTTTGGCTTTTGAAGTATTTTCATGCCGCAAATGCTGCAATATTGAGCCAAAACGCTCACATGTGCAATCATTTTTTATCGCAAATCTTTCATCCGAGTCAAGCTCTAAGCGGCTGTTACGAATCGCAGTCGCCTCAGACCCCTCACGGCCTTCGCTCATTCCTGCCCAGCAGGGTGTTAAATTGCCAGGCATCGCGACCACCACTGTCAGTCACATTCAACGCCATTAACCTTCTGTCAATTTCAATAAGGCAACTGCACAAAAAACTATAAATATGTATGCACGAGTATATGTGTATGTATATAACTTGCAAATCTGTTGCAATTGAGGCACAGAGCGCATTATGTAACCTCACAGCACATTGTCAAGATGTTGCAGATAAAAAGCGCATATTGCATGCACTCGTGGCAAAGTGACCAGACAGAAAAGTATGATCCCATTCATCAGAGGCATAATATGTCAAGGGAATTAGATATGTAATAGTACATACATAAATATTGCGCAGCTGTCTACTTTACTATGCAAGATCTAGGGTATTTAGAGGGTATCTATTAGTACCAACCCTACCAGAACAATTGAGCTCATACTAGATGCAAATTGTATGAAGTTCTAATGGGAGAACCAATCAACTTAGCCTTGCCTAATGAACTGCACTTACCACTAGATCTTTAAAGAATTCCTAGGGTGGATTTCGATCTCTTTATGTATTCTTTCGTCTTATACAAAGCTTTAAAATCTTGATCCATAAATTTCCACATTTATTGCTTTTATATGTGGACAACTCTATACACTAAATTTTTCTCTATTCTTTCTAAAGCATAGATGAAATTTTATGGGGTATATTTGTGGTATTATTATTAATATTATTATCTTTAAAATTCTGTAATAGATAATTCTGAATCTATGACAAATGGAAATTACCATTGATGCGGCTACTTTTACACTATACCCTATGTACCTCGACTTCTGTGGCCTATTTCACGACCCTTTACTACAGTTCACTTTATAAAATTACTTTACTTTCCCTTTGTTTCCTGTTCCTCTGATATTTGGAATACAAATTAATATATAACTTTGATTAAAACACAAACATTATCGTAGCTGTGATGATATGTATAAATGCCTTATCTTGATATATTTACACCATGTGCATTTGAAAACTAATTACCATATGAGGAAATACAGAGAAGTGAGTTGGCTTTTCTGTGGTTTTCATGCCGGCTACGCACTAATGGTGCTTCGTTGATACGTTGATAGTGCATGGCTAACATGGCGGACGCGAAACGTTGTGTTGGTTGACAGAGCGCTCGTTGCGATTTCCGTTTCCGCTCGCCCTGTGTCGGCTGCATGTCTACATGTTCCGTTGTCGTGTTGTCGTGTTTGCCAGGACACTCTCGTGTTGCACATAAATCGTTTAAAATAAAGTGATAATTGCATTTGTGTTTCATCTGTCAAACGGACAACAGAGCTCAGTCTGCAACAAGCACACATATGTAAGTGTATGTGTATGTAGTCCCAAAAATGCAAGTGCCAGGTTGTCTAGCGGTCGCACTGTCTGGCCTGCACTTGCGCGACATTTTATGAGCGTCGCCGCCATATGAATAATTGCCATAGCCAGCCAATTCGACTGTCCTGGCGATACCTCTCTACCTCTACCTCTACCCCTGCCAATGCCCCCCACACACCGACCAAATTTCAAGGGTTGCCAATGTCGCTGTTGCATCATTTGTGTATATGAGAGTGTGTGTGTGTGTGTGTTAATTTCACTGTCGCTGTCGCTGTGAAGTGGATTAAAGTATTTGCGTCGACTTACACCCTAAAACGAGCACAACCCCTCTGCATGCCACACCCCCCGCGACGAGTCAACAGTTGCCGCTGCAGCTGAAACATTCATGCAGCGCTGAGTATTACGCATTTTCCTCTTTTCCCCCGTTTTTTTCATGTTTATCACTCGACTCGTACCTTTGTCAGCTCTGATTAATATGCGGCGCCCCGTTGATGTCCTCAATGGATGCGTACTGTCTCTGCATTTGGCGTGTGAATCATCCAAGTGTTGCCACCTTAAAGCCCCGCAGTTGCCTGTTTCAATTGAAACGTTAATCAAATAGCATTAATATTTATATTGTGTTTACCAAGGGGTGCAAGTCGCAATCATGATTGAGCGAGGGAAGGGATTGAAGTGGAATGCAAATACCAAACATAAAATATGCCACATCTCAGGCACCGCATGTGGCAAATTAGGCCGATTTCAATGCAAACTCAGGCAATCTGATTAACCATGCATATCCAGAGCACTCATATCCTATTTATAGATTCATCACATGAATGAGTGAGTGGGTAAATGAATGATTCAGAGTTCAGTTCGATTACACCTTTAGTTTCAATAACATTGCTTTACTTTGTTTCATCACGATATTCACTTGCAGCAATATGTCTTGGCCCCATTTGACCTGTTTCTACCCCGTGGTTGCGTGTTCACTCTCTAGGGTCAAAAGGGGCCAAGGTGCCATTGGAAAAACGTGTCGATTTGATGAATGGCGTTTATTAAGTAAACAATTCAAGCTATTTGCAGCCTAATTGTGCCTCATGCATCAACGTGTTGTGGCAGTTAAATGCCTTATTAATATTTAACGACCATTTACAAAAAAACACCTCAAATAAATTAAGCACAAACGCAACGCAACGCAACATGTCGCCCCCATTACCCAGAGTAGAAGAAATCACATGTTTAATTGCTCACCATTTGCCTAATTTCCACTGGAAGTCAATTTGACGAGCCACTCCACTCCACTCCACATACGCAGAGGACACTCGACGGCCGATGGGGACATGCGAGTGGGGCATGCAACCTGCCCTCCGTTGCATGTCCAGCACGTGCTGCTTTCGTCGAGCAGTACATGGGAAATAACTGCAGTTGTGCGGGCTTTTAAGCGCTCGTCAAGGGAAATGAGTTTCAGCTTTGCATGCAGCACGAGCATTTTTTCCTCCTTTTGTTTATAAATATGTCGAGTCATGTCATTCCGACTACCATATGCATGTGGTTAGAGAAATGCTCGAAACTGTGTTAACCATTTACTGGAAATTAATAAGAAAAAAAATGAAATGCGATCTAAGTTAAATTAACATTTAAGCTTGGCGAATTATTTTGATTACGCAGATAAAGACTGATAGACTTATGAAATAGACTTATGATATAGACATATGTATAGTAGAGCTATACATACGTATAGTGTTGACAAACTAAAAGATCTCATTATCGAAAATTATTGAATGTAGTCATAGAATAAAAATCTCTTATTTAAGAGTTAAGCTCAAATAATTTTTTAAATATTATTCATATTTTTTTATGCTTTACGTATCATTCATTCCAAATGTGTAGGTTACCCGGTTATAGTAATTTATACCTAGAATATAAAAGTCTTCATATTCAGTAGAAGCTATGTCGATTATAGCCAGACATGTGTCTTTAGAAAATGTTAGTGAGGGTATTAAGATTAGTTATGAAGGTTTATCTATATTCATAGTAGATCAAATACTTATAAAACTTTCAGCAGACAGATTTTTTCAGGTCTCATCGATACAAGGTCTTAGGGTCTAAAAATAATGCAATAAAATGTGTGTACTGTGTCTGATTTTACCTAAAAATACAGATTGTCCTATCGTCAGTTGCGTTCGACTGTAGTCTTTGCAATTATAGTTTTTAAATACCTTTTTTATTTTTTTTTATTTAAATTGTTTCTCTACTTTATTCCAGTTAAGCTACCTGCAGCTACTACAATAGTGAC
Source organism: Liodrosophila aerea (assembly GCA_035045005.1). NCBI lineage: Eukaryota > Metazoa > Arthropoda > Insecta > Diptera > Drosophilidae > Liodrosophila > Liodrosophila aerea. The sequence continues at coordinate 2,432,276 of JAWNNL010000753.1, forward strand.
ACTCGAGTAGTAGTTTTTCCTTTTTTTTGTCTGCCAACTACTCATTACTCGCATGCATTATGCAAAATTCAAATGAAACTATTCACATATGTATCTGCAGCACTTAAACGTTGACAAACAATTTGAGCAGTAACGAGTTGAGTTGGCCAACTCGCGTCATAATTTCCACTTTTTGTTGGCAAAAGCATAAAAATTAAATAAAATATGCATTATGTCGGCAAAGTTGAGCTAAAAGTGCGCCACACAGATACACAGACACACACACACGCATACCCAGAGAGATAACCGTAGTTGCAATAAATATATATGCAGCAGGTCTGAGGCTGTGGCAGGGACTGTGGCAGAGGCAGGCCAGCGTCGTCGTTGGCATTATAGAAATCCCGTTAAACCCACTTAATTCAATAAAACACCTTTCACACACTTGGCGCTAAAGCCGACAACAAACTATAACATTAAGCGCTGGGATGCGTGTGTGAGTCTAGAGTGTGTGTGTGAGTGTGTGTGTGAGTGTTTAGCTGCTTTAGAGTGTGCGCCAACAGCTACTTCACGACTGCAATTTACGTTTAAAGTTGCTTAAAGTTGCTAACGACAAAAGTTATAATTGCATAACGTGCTCACGAGGTGGGGCAGCATGAAGTGGCAGCCCTCATACACGCACACACACACACAGATACACACATGTACTAGTGCACAGTTGCAACTAACTAAAATGCCGCCGTCTCTGGCATTCGCATGCGAGGCAGCAGATGGCAACCGGAAATGAAACGTAAATCAAATAAGTAAGAAGCGTAAATGCGCGCAACGCACACACTCACACTCGCACACACACACAGCCGACTGAGTGTGTGAGTGCACACAAGTGTATTGTCATTAGCGACAAGGACGAGACATGGCAACGACAACTACAACTACAACTACAGAGACGAGGACGAATCTCTGGCTCCCGAAATTGAAAAGTTTATGGGAAGTGCATTTTTCGTGAAAGTGGCAGCACTCATTGTATAGTTTTCCACGCTGAAGGGAAAGCAATGAAGGAAATTGTTCATATTATAAATAAAAGCGGAAAATGTTGCGAGCAGGGCAATGACGGATGTGACGACACACCCAACGACAACAACAACTCGAAGGCAACTCATGCCTGCTGCCTTCAGTCCGTGCGAAAGTGTCAACATCAACAGCAGTGGAAAGGAAGAGGCGTTAGGTTGAGGGGGCGTGTCAGCATGTCGCAGCACACCCGTCAATTCCTTTTCCCATTTTCATTACTTTTAAATGCGTTGCGTTGAATTAGAAGCATTTCATTTCATTTTTACAACTATTTTTATTCAGTATCTCGTTTTTGTCACTCGCTATGTCTTCGTTTCCGTCTGCTGTCTCCACTCCAATACCACGCCCACCCCTCACGCCCCGCCCCCTCATCCACGTCAGTCCAGTCCCAGGTTCGGCAGGCATTACGAGAAAGGTGTTAAAAATGTTTAACGTCTTAATAGCTGCACACTGTGACTCCCTCCCATCCACCCCCTCTCTCTGTGTCGGGGTGTGCGTGTATGTTATTCCTTTTTCCATTTTCACTGAACACTTTATTCGCCACTTTTGCTGTCTTTGGCACACGCTGCGTTGCTTTTGATGTTGCCATTCTATTTCCGCTTTACGCAGTTGGTATGCACCATTTTTTCACTCTTCGTGTGTCTGGCTTAACCCTGGGATAATTTCTGCGGTGCTGGGGCACGTTGAAGGGATTCGCAGTATACAAGAATTCTTTGTAGGCAACGGGTTAACGAGCTCGCATTCTTTTTGATTGAGAATTCTTCAATTAACGCCCTGGGAGTCGTGTAATTTGATTTCTGCCCTAACTTGGCTAAACTGTAATATTTAATTGACTTTTGCCTAGAGTCGAGTTGAAAGAGCCCAAAAAATTATATCATTATTAAATTGAAAAACCATATTTAAATCATTTATCTTTCGTTCTGAGAAATATGGTACTTCTCGTCTTCAAAATACTTGTTAAAAAGCAGAGACCTATGCTTACAGTCTACTAAATGAGAGATATATGTATCAAGTAAACATTTCCTTTACGGAATTATAAAGGTATTTAAAATAGTATTTAAAATATTAGCATTAATTCCAAACTAAATGGAAACACTTCTTAAACCAAAAGCAATTTGATACACGTCTTAAACAATTATGAGATTTAATTACAATTACTTAAATTCAAGTTCTTCAGAACCTAATACAAAATGTATGGGTTTGAATTTATGCTCAGTGCACTGTAAGAAATGCACTAAGCACAAACTACAGAAATACAGCTCAAGCTACACTTAAAGCTAAAAAGAACGTGATATGCTTTATTAGTAAAAGTCTAATATCTAATACTCTAATAGATCTTAGTATAAATAGTGAATAAATAAAGTAAAGTAATAATGATTGTTACATAAAGTCTATTGCACTTTTCTCAGTGTACTTAAATTAATATAACTGCACATGCATAAACAAGAAGTAAAGCTTAATCGACTTATTGTAGTTTAGGAAATGAATACATACATTCATCAAATTGCGAACATGTATTCATATTACATGAGGCATTAAGAATTGCTAAATATTGAGTAAATCAAATGCGATTTGAATGCAAACCAAAAGCAATTCTCGTGTAGATTTCTACACACATTCACACACACGTGTACTATATATAAATTACTTCTACATTTTTGAGAATTAATTTACAACTACAAATGGAAAATGAGGCCAAGCTAAATATAATTTCAATTTCCGTTGTAATTACTTGTGGGCTCATTCTGTACATTATTATAATTGCCGCTGCTGTTGGTGTTGTGTCGGCTTAAATAATTTAAATTAAATGTAAAAATATTTAGCATTGACAAGCAGCATTTATTATATTCGATGGCCACAATTTAATTTAGGCAGGTTGCAATAGTTATAATCAGCTTCTCTTTTCGTTCTAACATCTATTTCTATTTGACAGAATAGTTGAATATTTTATAAACTGTAACATTTCAATTTTGGGCACAAATGATATGTATTGAATTATTTAGGGAATGTATACATATATTACTGCGCCCAAAATGCGAACTTCATATGGCACATTTATATCGTAATTATTTGATTTATTGCATTCAATAACACGCAATGCTCAGGCTTCGGGGCAAATTATATGGGCGCGGTGCACTTAATCAGTTGCGATGAATGAGCCTGGTATTACGAGTCGAATTAAAACGTTGATGGTCAATCAAATGGCTTGACAATATTGGAATTTCATGTAGATGCCATTGTGAAGTCGACCAAGTAACTGAATGGAAAGAACGTCTAGGCAGTAAGGCGATGGAAGCTCTGACGATGGAGGTATTCCGTCTATCATTTCAGTCATCTATCAATTTAGATAGGCCGGTACTAAGATACGGAACAAGGCAGAGTCGTTAGGCACGCACACACACCCACTCGTGTACATGGGGGAAATGGCAGATAGACACAGAGACTGACTGATAGAGAGTCAGTCGTTTGACAATCAACGCATTGAACTGACTACAACCACGTTTGGTATCTTAATGAAGTATCGATTTCTCAAATTCTCGATTTCCTTTTTTTCTCTGTCTCTGACTTTGCTCTTTGTGTGTGTGCGCGTGTGTGTGTGTGTGTGTGTGTGCCTTGTGGCGAAATTCCTGCGAGTCATGTAAATCACTTATTATATTCGCCTCTGCTTTTCCTGTGCCTAAGATGTTGCTGGTACTGTGTGCGTCTGGCAAATCTCATAACTTAATCTGAAAATAGTTTTAAGCTCGCAACGAATTTCACTAACCAAATTGTCATAATGGCAAATAACAACGGAAATAATGACGTAACGCAAAATAAAATCAGGCAACGGACCAATCTAAACGCATCTAAGTGTGCGATGCTCATATCCAGCTCCCCTTGCCATGCCTCGCGTCCCTAATGCCCCACATGGCGTATACGTGATGACTTTGCAAATAGCATTGGGGCAATCATATTGAAAGCTGAGCGCATAAAAACTGTATGCTGTGTGTGTGTGTGAGTGTGTGTGATATGCGTTATTTGTATTGAATGACCATAAGGAATACCATGCCCAGTGCTCCGATAACGTAAATGTAATTTTGGTAATTTGTTTCCTCCTAATGCTGTGCCGGATATGATTTCCCACTGTAATTGAATAGTGCTGACGACTACCAAGTGAAAGTGTCACACCAATTCCATTGCTCTTGGCTGAGTATGTTGATCTTCCGATAGGCGCTAGATTAAGGCTTCACTTGCCAACCATTCCAGAGTGCCAGATCCTCCGGCACTTAAACAAATGAAGCTGTCGTCGTCGCGTTATTTATTAGCGCTGCAACTGAGCATTTACCAGCCTCAAATGCTTTTTTATTAATTTGCCTTGTGGCCAATGCACAGACAGGCGGCACATACACTGTCAGAAAGGGGGCTAGTAGGCAGCAATCGGCTTTTATTCATTGGCTGAGCACTGGGAAGGGGGCTGAGGGGGGGGACTCCTCTTATTTGTCTGGGCTGAAGCAACTTGCACTCTGCTTTATCGTATGTTAAAGTCCGCTTTCGCACACAATTTTTAAGTGCTTTCCAGAAAGTTTTCGCAGTGCCGTCGCTTTGTTTAAAATGTTCCGCCATGCTGAGCAGCCAAAGGTGGGCGTGGCAGAGCATACACTCACTCACATACACCCACATACACCCAATGCTAATTCACAGCGGGTGACAAAGTAAATTATGATATTCGTTTCCCGACTAACAGACTGCGTGCACTTCCTGCTGGATTTATTTTTTATTTTACTTTTTGCTCCTGACCAGTAGTTGGAGAGTCGGCATTTCCATTTGGGCCGCGTGATTTGTTACGCGGCGTACGTCGGTCGCGCCTTCACCCCGAGGTGCCCTTGCGCCCCCTGGCGCCCCTTGTGCATTGAGCTCGGCCTAGCCAAGCGGATGAGCACTTGGAAGTTTGGCGTATCTGTTTTTGAGCTTCTTAATGGAAAGTTTTGGGGTAAAATTTACGATATGGCGAGGTCCGCCAGTCGCCAACCGGCGTCATGTGAAGATAAGTAACCAAAAAGGTTGGGCGAATACGTAATGTGAATTGCTTACTTCGCCTGGATTGGTTCTAGCTTTAAGTGAATTAGTTTTTGCCACGGCCAAAGTTGAAGATGAAGCTGAAGATGAAGCTCAAGCTGAAACTGAAACTGAAGTTGTGCAAGTTGGTCTTGTCTTGTCATAGTAGTAGGAGCCACAATGTGCCCCCATCAACTGTTTGTCACATCGTTTACAATTTTAATGCCACTTTGATGTTTGTTGTTGAAACAGGGTGCCCCAGTTGGGAGAAACCTGATGACAGGACAGCCAACTCGCAAGTAAATTAACAAGCAGCTTAAGCTACAACAAACATGCAACAGTTCTCACTGCTCCTCCGCCCTTTGTCTCTTTGCTTTCGACCAACTAGCCATCTGTCCCGGTTGCCTGGCCCATAGAAAAGGTCCGTAAAATTTCGTGCAAACTTTGTTAACTATTTAAGACATAATTTAGCAAATTATTTTCTTCCACACGGTCGAGGGGGCAGCAGTGAGTCACAAGTAAATATTATGTAAATGAGTGCCTGGGGTAAGGCTCCGCCCATAATTTAGCAAACAACTACAAAGGCTAAAATCTAGGCTGAGGGGTAGGGGCAGGGGCAAGCAGCTGCTTAGTTTACCCCTTGCCGACTAAGCTGCAACGAAAGTTTTATGAAGAGGAGAGGAGGCGAAGCTGGATGCGCGCATGTCCTTGCCATGGTAGTTAGTTTTTTAATCCTTTTTAGTTATTAATTTAATCGCACAGCTGCATTTAAGTCAGCCTCTGTGTGCATGGCATTGAGAGAGGAGCAGTGGCTTAAGCACAGGCAGACGAAGTGACAAGCTCTTGGCATATAAATCTGACGTTGGCTTTAATTAGTTCATAATTCTTTGCTATAAAAGACAGCTTGTTATACAATTAATGATCAGAAAGTGAGGTTTACGTCATCTATGGAACCTAAAGGTTAATCAAAATCTAAATTCAGACTACAGCTTCAACATCTTATTTAAGCTGCATCATTTAGGCAGTTTGATTTAGGCACGACATACCATTATATGTTTGTCTTCCACAATTTGTTTTTATTCGTCTGTGTCCCTAGTCGCTGCTTTAAACAAAAGCATAAAAAAAACGTACCCCACCGAATGTGTTTCAACTGATTTGTACATTCAAGTGATTTATGTTTCCCGACAGACTCATTCACTTGATGCTCCTTGGCCCCACCTGCCAGGCGAATGCCTCTGGGAGCTCTCGTTTTCTGTTCATTTTTCATAATTTTACATGTGATTTGAGTTTTGTCTCGCGATGTTTTATGCCATTTTTATGCATGCTAAAAATCGATGATGAAATCTTTTGTGTCTGCTGCAAAACTGAGACTTAATATGTATTTATCAACAGGTTAACAGACAAGTTACCAGCTGTCAGACTGCTAACGAGTGGGTGTATGCCCACATTTGGTGTTCATTCATTTATAGCACGACTTTTCATACTATATGCTGGAGCAGATATCGAAAGAATTTTACAAGCTAACAAAATCATTTTCTGCATCATTAACGTTTTTGTGTTTCATATGCAAATTGCCGTTGCCATTCGCTTGGCCACAGACATCCGTCCAAAAGAAAGTCAAACTTTTGCCAATGGAGTGTATGAACTATGGGTGTGTGTGAGCGTGTGTGTGTGTGTGTTTGTTTGTATGTGACCGCAACATTAGTGAGGTTGAGTGCACAATGAAGACCCTCCACATGAGTGAATGGCTGACTGGCTGACTGGCTGGCTGTCTGGACTGTCGACCCTTCAGCTAGTAACTAGCTGAAGACCAGTTGTCCCTTTTTGGCCCCTCCAACATTGGCCACATTATTCGCATGCAATGAGCCTTGAAATTTAGTTTTCGGTTAGTTTTGGGCGCCTGATCCCCTTCAAGGGATTACCAGTGCCAGCTTCAGCTCAGCATAGTTGACGGAAAACTTTGCATATGCCTCTGACAGCATTATGATCATTTTTCACTTCTCCTTCACCCTGCTCGGCTGCTCGACCTCAACGCATACCTCCTGTCGCAGGCACTCTCGGCTCTCTTTGTGTTCATCTCCATGTAGGTTGCGGGTCTCTCATTAAGCCAAATTAATTGCGTCAAAGGTAAGCCTGTGCCAATACACAGAACTCATCGGAGAAATCGCCGAAAGTGCAGCATTCGAACGTAGCGTTATACTCGTACTGAAACATTTAAGCAGCCATTAATTAATTGTAATTAAAAAAATTTTCTGCATTCTGCAGTCTACAGTCTCCATTCAGCATTCTGCATTCTCCATTGTGGCTCGTAGTGCTTCCTCTCATGCGTGGCCCCATCAGTGATTGGATCTTAAATTGTAGTCGACCCTTTGTTCTTAAGCCGTGGGCGTGGTGACACCGAACAATGCCAGCGATAATTGGCATTAATGCATAATTATAACTGCCGACTGGCATTTTCAGTTTGAAATTAAGCAACTCCATGAATGTATGCAAATGTAAAAGATTTTTAAAGCCTGCCTGAAGTATGAGGCAAAAAACAAATGGAGAAAATAAAAAATTGAATACACACAGTTTACAATGGCAAGTATTTTATTTAATGTAATTTTTTCTATTTTTAAACAACAAGAAATATTTTCACATGTTGCAGCATATTTTAGAGTCGAACACGCGCCCTGGAAACTTTTATTTATTCACCTAAGTTTTCTTCTGAACTTTCTTCTTTATCTTTGCATTTGCTACAATAACATTTTATGTTAATTTCTATATAGTATTTCCTCCAAAGAAGCTAAAAAGTATTTAGTATATACTGTTTATATAAATCAAAGACTTAATGTCATAGCAGTCAGCTTTTAATACTCTGTCAGCAAAGACTGTGAATGACAATGAATAGGTGAGTAAAAAAGAAGAAGACAATACAAAACTTTATAGAGAAATAAATATTAAAAATTACAAAATATATTATAAAAACTCAAATTGGATTAAAGTCTAATAAATGTCTCTTTACACCAGCATACACGACTGTAGCATGTCTTCTTGTTTTGTTTGTGTTTAGTTGGATATTCATTGAACTGAAGTTCGTTGGCCAAACTTTTCAATTGTATATCATTAGCAAGTAAAACGAAGTCTAAAACGCTGAAATCAAGCAAACATTTAAAACCAAATGAATACACCCACACAACAACACACCCACACACACACTCGTGCAATTGGGCATTATTGGTAAACAGATGTTCAAGTATTTGATATTCAGTTGTATTTGTGTGGTAAACTTTAGAATCGCTGAGGAGGCGGCGGAAGTGGAGGGCATAAGTGACATTTGAGTGAAAGCTTTGGCTTTGCATATGAAGGCGTGGCATATGTATAGGCGAATGTGTGTGGGTGTGTGTGCGTGGGTGTGTGTAAAGAACGCAATGTCAAACCAACAAATATTTATCTATGCCACTGGCCATTTCGCCAGGGCCTGCCAATAAAATTGCCATTGCTGTCATTGTCAGCTTAACGGCAAAGTGAACAAGCAAATGATAGTGTCTACAACTCTGTCTGTGTGTGTGTGTTTGTGTGTGTCTGCCTGTCTGTCTGTCTGTCTCTGTGTGTGATGGTATGCCGTTTGTCACTTGGGCTATTTGGAGTGGCTGCGACAATTGATTACATATGCACAGTGTGTGCAATTATGTCAATTAAATGAAAATTACTTTATACGAGTACTTTGGCTAACAAAATCACACTCACTCACACACACACATGTGAGTGTATGCTTAAGTAGATGCCACACCTTGAAATAATATCTAAATTAGCTCCGTAACTAATTGGCCTCATTGCCAGAGTCTAGTCAAGCGGCATCAAAAACCACATGAGCAAAGGTGTCCACATACAAAGAGTGAGAAATTATGCCATAAACATGTGTACATATATACTATACATACTATATTAATCAACACTTTTATTAGTATAACAATTTCTCTGATTAAATTCCAACTTGTAACTGCATCAATTGATGCATATGTGTATAGTATATTTTCTCGCACATCTTTCTCTATGACAATTATGTCTTTAATAAACAGTTGAGAGTTGCCAAACTCGACATTAGATGCACGGCTAGCGATATGTACATGCCATGTGCTAGTGGAATACTCTACTCTGTCTGGCCTGGCTTCCCCCTTCCTAGCTCCTCTGCCCTTGTCCTGGCGCGTGTGTTAATGGCAAAAGCGTTTAATGTTTCTAGTCACGTAATAAATCTAAATCTGTGCCCTGTGCGCTGTCACTTGCGATTTATGATTTAATTTGTAATTTACTCATAGTGCTGCTCATCTCTGTTCATCTTGTTGCTGTTGTTGTTGTTGCTGTTCGCTCTTTGTTTTTGTGGTTGTTCTTTTGGCAGTTGACTTGCGTTGTTATTTTTGACAATGACGCCTGAGGGTATGCTACAAAAAAGTCTAAAAAACACCAAACAAAATATCTGTTACGCTACGCATTTCGATTATGAGCGCTTTTAATTTTTGTATGGGGAGCACTTTTTGAAAATAGCCTTTAAAATTGCCAAATAGTTTCAACGAAATCTAGAATTTAATTTAGTCTCAGCTAGCAAAAGGTGTACTCCTTGCAGGGACATACTTGCTGGGTTCTTCCAACGACTTGATAGCATTGCTACTTTGCATATGCCGCTTATCGAGCGCACAAATTGCATATGTTAAATTATTATGCCCTCACACAGTGGCAAGCATTTTGACTTACAAACAGATACACACACACGCACACACACCTGCAGTCACATATATTATCAAAAAAAGTGTAGCTGCTACTTCATGTGTGGGGCAATTCATTTTAGCTTTTGCCGGGCTCAAATAGAAATTACCTTTTCAGCAGCTTATAGCCACAACCCTTTTAGCCCAGCCCCGCCCCCAAATGCAGAGAGCATTTAAAGAGCTAGTGCTGCTGCTAGCAGTCTACTGCTGGGCCTTTTCACGCTTTTCAGTCTAGAGAATTTTCACAGTTTTAGGCACGTTTTCCACGTACAGTGTGTGCATGCGTTTGTCTGCCGTGTGTTTCGCTTCTCTCTGCACATTTTTCCAACACCAATTGCTTTCAACACCTCACACACACACACACACACAAACAGGTATCTTCATGCACTCCTTTTGCTTTGTTGTTGTTGCATGAAAAGTCCGGCGAAAGTGTTGGCCGTGTTGGTTGTCGGCCTGATCCATGAAGGCTTCCATTCGTATCTTGGCCTGCCAGTGCTACAGACAGACATATTGCATTTGCCTGAATAGGCAGTCAGCTGCGATTATGTATAAGCTGTCTAACTATGTGTGTGTGTGTGGGTGTGTCTGGGCTGGGCTGGCCAGTGTTTCCGTTGCCTTTCCTCGAACGGAAGCTAAGTGCACTAAACGATTTCATTGTTTCGTGTGCTGAAATATTCAAGCTGATTGACCAGTTACGTTTTGCTTTAAAAAAAGTTATCTGCCAACACTAGACAAGAGCTGAGGCAGTTGAGAGATCTGTGTGTGTATTTCGCCTGTTTGAAATATTACGCATAAGTACTGATAAGAAATAGACAGAAGTAAGAGATGCAGAGAATTCGTAGCTAGTTGGAAACAATTTGTGTGGCAGTTTTTGTGGACAGGCCCAAAAACAAGCTCTAGTGTCTCTCGTTTGTTAATGCCATTGCCTTGAAATATGCAGCACGTAAGCATGTGAAGAGCAGCTGGCCAAAGGACTTGGCATTTTATTGCATTGTCAATTTAATGGTGTGGAAATGCTTTACTAAAGGCAGACCGAGAAAAGCTGTTGCCAAGATACGTACACACACACACACATACATGCAGACACAACCAATACTCACACACACATAGCAACTGCTACGCATAAACAAGACAAACACAGAGAGAGCGAGCTAAGCCAAGTGCTAACTAAGGCAGTTAGAAGATGTTCTATGCCCCGCCCGTATTATCCTGAATAGACCACGATTCCCATTCAGTTGCAAGTAAAATAAGCTAAACGTTTAATGCCTGCACAATATTTATTGCCATGTTTCATATTCGTAGAAACTTTTTTGCAACACCATTGCCATTGCCATCGTTACAGAGTAACCTCCTCTACACCCTACAGCCCCGTCTCCGCCACTGCCTGCATTGTTTAGTTTTGTACTTTCACTTGCCACAGATATTGTTGTTGTTGCTGCTGCTATGTCAAGCGATTTATAAAATGCCAAGCAGCAGAAGTGGCAAGTAAAGAGGCCATGGTTGTAAGCAGCCATAAAAACAACAAACGAAGATGCAGTCATTGTGCCACAGACGTTGCAAATATCTGAGATAAACGGAAATTATTAAAGTGCTGCCAGATTTATGAAATTTTATTTGAATTTGTGCCAGCCTCTGTGGCAAAAAATGCAAGTTAAAGTGTATTAAATATTTGCTAACTGGCCAACTGAAGCAGGCTTCGGCTTAACTGGGTTATCAGAGCAACCTCAGGAGCTGCAAATTGATTCGATGAGGTGAGATAGTTCGATATAAAAGCAGAACAAGTAAATATTTATTTTGAAGAAATTAAAAACCCAATTTATTTAAAACTAAATTAAAATGAGCAACTTGCTAACTAACTTTGTAGTTTACTACAAAGATAAAAGGGAAACTAAAATTTAATTAAAACTTGAATTTGAATCAAGTCATATTATTATTTGAAATAAAATAACAGACAGAATGTTATTATTTTCATTTGGTTGATCAGTGTATCAGATCGTATTAAATTATCCATAGACCATGGCTTACTTTCGAGACTTAGTTTCTGCTGGTCATGCAGAGTGTGTGTGTATGTGTTTGTGTGTGTGCTTCATAAATCATATTATGAAATATATTGCTTATAAAGACCAATGCTCAATTGTTTTGCAGCTGTAGCCCCGCCGGAAACTGGGCGATTCATTATAAATGCATGCTGAAGTAATTTAATCGAAGGCAATAAATTGGCATTTAAATGTAATAAAGACATGAAAAATAATTACAATTGCTGAAATGAATGCTTTTTTGCTAGTATTATTGTTATTATTACGAGTCGTACTCGTACTCGTGCTCGTATTGTTGCTGCCATCAGCGAATTTAATACAATTTTTGTATTATGCGCATATTTTGGACTTCATTCTCTGCTGTTGATGTTGTTGACCAAGCGCATGACAGTTAAGTGACATTTAACGGTTAATAAGCCTGACAGATTTACAACTGTCAGCGACGTTTAAAAATAATGAACAGCAAAGACCAAAAAATATACCAAAAAATATAAAAGAAAAAAAAGAGCAGAGCTCAAATAAAAAAGAGGCAGGCTGAATAGCCAAGCGATTTGGCCAAATTGACTGCGTAAAGTGAATTATTAATGTCATGTGGAGATGGCTCCTCTTTGGATGAATAGTACGCCGGAAACGGACACGAAGATGGGCATGCTGGAGCTGTGCTGGAGGGTGCTGCCTATTGGAATGGCACTAAATGTGCGTCTATTTAGTTCCAAGTGTTGAAAATTTACTGTGCGTATTAAATAAATGCGATTTTTCCGGCACGTGAATGCCTAGCTCAATGCTAGCTGCTACCACAGAACGAGCCTGGGCGAGAAAAGCCTACAGCAGACACGTCGTGTGTAGCTGTATCTGTAGCTGTATCTGTATCTGTAGCCTAAACGAAAACAAGCAACTAAATCTAAAACACAACTAAACCAAAGGCAAAAGTAAACGAAATACTTACAACATGTACACAGAACAGAAGACACAGCACAGCACAGAGAGGACAGCGCTCATAAAACATAAATTTAATTTATGTGCAATTTTAGCAAGTCGTATAAATTTTCGCAGGCGAGAGAACAAAAAAGCAAAAATGTAACAAAAACAAAAAAATAAATAAGAAATGCCAAAAGCGGCACTGGCCAGCTGGGTAAGGATCTCTACACAAACGTAGTAGGACCGTCGGTTCCTCCGTTCGAGCTCCTCTTTTTCAAAATGTCCTTGAAAATACCATCTCTTCTGTTGTTGTCCTAGTTGTTGCTGTTGCGCTTATTTATAGCCCGACTAGCTCGGGTTGAAAGGGTATAAAGGAAAAGATATATGCTCCTCCGAAGTCCCTTCTCCCATGCTGTTCTTATTGTTGTTGGCTTTTATGAGCAATTTATGCTGCCGGGCTGCTTGAATGTTAATGAATTGCTACAAATTCATTTGACTGTCACAAAAACTTTGACTCGAAAGTGTAGAAGCTTCAAGACGGATTCAAGGCTTGCATAGCCTGCAGGACCTTGAGCATACATCCAGCAAATATTAATTACATTAAAATTGCAGCACAAACAAACATCTTGGCTTTACTCTTTACACTAGACTTCATTTACTTTCTTCAAATTTATTTCGGTCAGCATAACTGTAGATGCAGTTATACTACAGTGTATTAACAAATGTACTGGGTATACCACATGGTGTTTTGATTGTGAATTTCTTCTTAAATATAAACGATTAAAGAAATTTAATTTTTAAAAGTAAGATTTGACTGAGCACCTGACAAAATCTGCAATTATTTTGTTTAATTTAATTTACTCGTATTTATTAAAAGGTTACCCACGAATCTGCTTCATTAAATTAAAAACTGCTCTCTACTTAAAAGGTCTCATGCTGTTACATTACGTTCTGTCATTGACATTTCAGTAAGAACTCACACTTCGTTGTTAAATATTTCATATTGTGTATAAATCCCCGACAAAGTAGCTTTTCGAGTTTGTTTTTACGTACGGATAAAATATTGAATAAATGTACATAAAGTCACAAAAAGTAAATGACAAAGATGGTGACAATAGTTGCTTTTTTCAATATCATGCATAATTTCGTCAATAGTTTTATGGCATCTTTTTTCATCAGGAGTTACATATTGTCAAATTATAAAAACCATTTAAAAATGCATGTTTAATGAACGCGTTGAAATGAACCATAAAAAATTGGACTAAATGGCCATTAGCCAAAACCTTTTTGTATTCACAATACATTTCAATATCTGCTCTTAGTTCATATACCGTGGAACAAAACGTAAGTGATTAAACACAAAGTTTGATCGGGAATTAAACTCAGAATATGGAATTTACCTGTTTATTATTTTGAATTATTTAATTTCTTAAGAATAAATAAGTTATTGATTTAGTGATGAGTATTCATGAGTAGACTACCATTTTAAAGTTAATAGAGCTTTGCAATATAATCTTCACAGATTGCAACAAAATACTTGTAAACTGAGCCGTTAATGTGACGACAGATCTTTTTAAACTTTAATAAAAATCAATAAATTAAATCCACTACGAGTCTTACTCCTCTCCATTTCACATACTCGAAAATCTAATTAAGAACGTGTATGCTTAATATTCTAAGGGTAGTCAGAGTAGTCTCTCTCTCCGTATATCCAGCATATTCTTATCTATGTGACAGTCGGAAGGAGCAAGGACACAAGTCACGCGTCTTAAATCTGCCTTAACGCATCCTTTGTGTGTTTACCTTGCCGGCGGTTTTTGAGCTGTAAAACAAACAAAGAGAAGTGAAATAGATTCCCAGTACAACGCTCCCATGCCAAAAGCCTTTTACACTTAGTCGTAAGCTGTTCAACGTCTTGTACCACCGTTGTCCCGACAACGAACCGCCAAAATGCTTTCAATTATTTGTCGAGTCTGCAGTTAATTAACATAAATTAAAAATCAAAACCACAGCAGTACAGCTGAGATTGGTAAACCCCAAACCAGGTCCTTTAATGATGTGTGCTCTACATAATTTTATGATACCCTGGACACGTGTCAGTTGAAGCATCTAATCGCTGCGACTGGCTACAACGCACGTTGCAGCTATTAAAAAGTATTTAAAGCTTCGACCCATTACAAATAATTATTTACCAAGTCCAAAGAACACAAAGTAACTGCAAATGTTATTAGCTAATAGAGAAACACTACAATCACTTAAGGTTTAGGGAAAGCTCTCATCTTTACGAACAATTAAATGCATCCATTATGTAGATCAGATTCAAGTCTTGGCAAGGGTGTTAACTGCTCGCAAAGGAAAGATATTTTTGCTATCAAAATATATAAAATCTTGCCACTTAGTTTTATTAATATACCATGAAAATTTCTACAAATGAAATAATTTTGAATTTAAATTTCATTTAAAATTTAGTCAATATTATTTAAAAAGAGAAGAAAACTATCCTGAATGTCATTGTAAAGAGTAGTTAATGGTTTATTTTCCGATGATTAAAATTAATAATAGTATAATATTCCATTTTACTTTAAAACCCAATAAAATCACGCTAAGTGGAATCACTGTGAAAGCGTAAATCGGAACAGTGAGATGCACATTTAACTTTAAAACTTTTGCTATTACTGTGTGGCATCGGGTTTCATTATTATTGCAAAAGAGTGGAGTACAAATGTACGTAGAATATACATGTATATATATATCACAATACATATGTATCTTTTTATGATTGTGCTGCATTAAATGGTTTTTGATCTCTGATTTATTTCTGTGCTCCGTGTGGGCCAACCAATTAAAACACATTATGCCCGTAAATAGCCACAGGTAGCTGATTAAAAAGTTAAGAACTTTAAATGCAATATAATGAAATGCACTTCAGATATTTGCATCGTCACTTAACGTTTTTAATTAATTCAAGTGACAATACCTTAAGGCAATTTTAAGTATTTTTATAAAAATTTATTTGCACATACATACATATATATTTATATGTATTGTAGATACTCATAATGGGCATACGCGACATTGAGCATATAGTCAGAGCTTAATTACACTCTGGTCCAGTGGATTCAGTACTTCGAGCTGTGGTCACATTTAATGACAGTTCAGTAGTCATCTGGCGAGAATCAACGGTCCGTGGTATGTTTTAACCATATGGACGACGATGAAGGCAATCAGTTGACAATTTATTGATGGCATCGTCAACTGTCCTGGCCAACCTCCACTCAGTCTATGGATTCAATCAAGGAGACCACAACCGCAAAATCAACTGTTTAACCGGCCGCTCAATGATGAACACATGATGCATGCAACTGTAGTCTGGTGAGTAAGAGTTATTGGTAATATATAATTACATAATTTGCAATTTGTATAAGGAGAGGATACCCTTTCCTTGAGTTAGGAAAAGGCAATAGACGTTAGATGTTTAGACAGCTGGGACTTATGGCTTAGACATTGGTTTTATGGCTCCTTTGGTGTATCATGTATGTACTGCTTGATGAAGAAGCATTTCAAATCTGTTTCAACATATTTGCGGTTAACGGTTGATAGCTTTTTGAATATGTTGGCAGTTTTGTGTGTGGGAAAACTTTTGTGCGAGACATGCTGGAAAAAAGCGATGCGGTGAATATTTGTTGTCCAACTTCTCATTGCCTTTGCCTATGTTTTCGACATTTTATTTGGCAGAAACAAAACAACAAACAGGAAAAATAAAAACAAAAACAGAATCCATGCCCTGCCATTTGAGGGCATCGTAAAAACAAAACGAGGAGCGCGTACTTCACATTGAAAAAATGGTTGGGAAAACTGCTTAGGCAATTTTCAAGTGATGTCCTTCTCTGTTGGTTGCGATAAGTGTGCTTCACTCTGTGTATCTGTGTGTGTGTGTGTGTTTGTGTGTGACCACAAATGCTCAACGCATACACACACACAAACACACACATAGACAGTAAATCGGCCACACACGCATCACTTCAACA
Source organism: Liodrosophila aerea (assembly GCA_035045005.1). NCBI lineage: Eukaryota > Metazoa > Arthropoda > Insecta > Diptera > Drosophilidae > Liodrosophila > Liodrosophila aerea. The sequence continues at coordinate 2,449,079 of JAWNNL010000753.1, forward strand.
GAGCCAAATCCCTGAACAGTGTGGAGTAGCCACCCCCACCACCCAGATTTGACCCAACTAAGTAACTAAAAACAACGAAAACAAAGGCAAATGCCCATAAAAATGGACAACAGCAACGCGCTGATAAGCTGCAAATAATTTGTATGTGCCCAAGACAGGGGCAGGGCCAGAGACAGTGAATGAAACCGAGCAACTGAAACTGGAGAAGTGGGAGAGAACATAGACAAAAGCGTCGATTTCAAAGGCGCTTCAAAACAAAACAACAATGTGGCCAAGTGCTGACCAGCAGCACAGACAGAATATGTATAACTGTGTGTGTGGAAGTGTGTATGTGTATGTACATTTATGTATATGATTATAAATGTTAAAGCTTTATGTTGGCTCATAACATACAGCATACGAATTGAAAAATTTGCCGCATCTGGCTTTTGTCATTTAAAGTAACTGCATAAATCCTGGTAATGAAGTAGTTGATCACGAGTGCAACATTAGCCACAGCAACAGAGGCGGCATGGCAACTTAAGCTAATTAGTTATATTTATTGTAGTGTGAATAAAATATCAAAGTTTGCCAGTATAATTAACTTGTTACAAGAAACACACGCCAATTAGCAAAATTCATTATCGCTATCTGCCTGCCATAATTGAATATTCTCCTTACAGGCGTACAATCGGCAATTATTGTACATATGTATATGCATATTGCATCGCAGTTAATTAAAAACTAACGCTTAAGAGCAACTATCAGAAGCACAGCTGTCAATATAATTAGGTAATGAAGACTGTAATATTTGAGGATACTTTAGTATAATATTCAATTAATTATCTGAAATCTAACCTTCCCTCTTTATATACTAGTATGACCCTATAGATTAGTGGGTAAAGCCACTTTAGACAGATTGATAAGTCGATGTCATGAATTTGGTTGATTCAAAGATTCATTGAAGACTTCATTCTGATATTACTATAAAGGATCAGGAATAAATTACATTTCTGCATAGTCCTATATTTTTCTTTAAATTATTCTTCAATTGTAGTTGTAGTCAAGCTTTATAAGCGCCTATTATTATTTTTAAGTAGTCCTAAATATGATCGCAACTAAAAGTATGCTACACGTTTAATTATAATTTATGCTTCTGCTTAAAAGTATGCTACATATTCAGTTATAAAATAATCTTATTCTGTATTGCTTAATTCAAGCAGCTGCAATTCAATTCTTAATAGTTTTGAAATGGTGACAACATTACACTCACGTGAACTTCTTTTTAAAAGGTTCGATTGGTTTGCTTACGGTAAAGTCATACGCGTTGACAAACATGTAAGTTTACATTACTGGGGACGGGCAACTCGAACCTCGTGAATAAAACTGTTGCCACATTGCGTGCGATAAGCTGCAGCAACCTCGCTGCATTGCCACGCTTGCAATTTTGCATGCAATAAAATTTCAGCTAATGCAAACATTCACAAAAGCCACTCGTATTATTTGCATACAGTTTCATTTTTTCATCATTTCTGTTTTGTGTTTTTGTTCCATTTGCAGCAAATGCAACCAAAAATGCTGAAATGAAATTGGAAACTGCCGTTAACGAGTGTAGTTGTCAGCCGCGAAATGCTGCGGCCTACATATCCTTTCCCTTCCCCTTTCCCTATTCCCACCCCCTCAATTCACATCGTGCTTTTTGTGATCGGTTAACAGTTTTAAGCGCAAGTTATGTGCGAATTGTGTGCCATTGGCAGCCGCTGATTGCTACCGGCGAACAGCGGTTTAAATTTCAATAAAAGTAAAATCAAAATGTTTTCAACAGCCCATGGACGAAGGGTCATCGAGAAGGGGGGTGGAGAGGGCGGCACGTGCTTAATGCTTAATGCCAAACGATGGCAACAACAGTGCCACACAAATCGCTGCGACATACAACTGCAAAAGAAAAACTGCGTAAAGAAACCAACCGAATAGCAAATGCACTAACTACTGAATAAGTAAGTGTATCAAGGATAATCTAGTACTAACATTAGTTTATTGTAAGCGGCCTCTGCTGCCATGACTCCTAAATTAAGTAGCTTATGTTTCTAAAACAAACCTGTCTTCTTTTTGTAAATTAATAAACTAGATAAGTATAGACAGGCATAATATAAGCTAATGCTGTCTTAAAGATGCTTGTAAAAAATAGAAAAATATCAATAGATAATTTCAGCCGTCTATGCCAAAACAAGCATATAAATAATAAAAATATACATTAATTAACATTACAGTATTTAGTTTTGGCAAATGATACTTGAACTGAATAATACTTAAGAAAAGAGAACTCCACTACCGTAAGTGTAGCCGCATAGCATGCTCAAGAATTCGCTGAAGACGGCAAGTTTGAGAAGCAGAGCAGAGGCAGCAACTTGTCGGGGATATGGCATGGTTTCAACAGCCGCACAACGCATGACATTTATGCCCGACATAATCCGCTTACACAACAGGATAACAAGATGAGCACTCGTACATTTTTAATACGCCTGAGATACAATAATTTATATGCGTGGCACGTAAGCGACAAGGTGACCGTCCAAGGAGCAGCAGCAGCAGCAGCCGAAGCAGCATCCACATTAAACGTAAACAAAAATTCCGGCTAAAGCTCATTGAGGCGGTGGGAGGCTGACACAGTTGCCGCGAGCAGTTGCGCGTGGCATATGGAACGATAGCGCGATAGCAATGCCACAATGTGTAAAGCTACAGAGAAATAAATTAAAAACATAAATAGAAATTGTAATGGTGGACAAGCATTCCAGTAATCTCTGCTTTAGAATTAATTAAGCACAAGTCAATGTTTATTATTACGTATGCAATTTAAATGAAAACAATGACAATTTAATTGAATACATTAAGAGCATATTCGCTTACATACTATATATTTCAAACTAGGCAACGGGTTCAATGATTCCCATTGGCAACGACACGGAAAACAAAACACACAGCAAACTAAACAAAAAAGCAAAGCATAAAAGCCAACAGCCAGCTAAAGAAATCCAAGACACGTCAAGAGCAATGTCAAGTCCTAGTAACACATCCCAATCACACACCCACGCACACACACACACACGCACGAATATACACTTGTGCTGTAGATGGGCCCACAAATTTATGCGTTTTTGAATTGCTGCCGGCCTTTTTATTATACTACCTCTAGGTGGGTATAATAACTATGTAATAGTTCTGGCAATAGTTGGTGATAATTCTATATAATTCTACAACTCGTACACTGATAAAAAAAAGTAACAGTCTCTTGAGTTTATTATTGAATTTAACGTTAAGTTAGCGTTAAGTTAATAATAATAATAATAATAATATATCCGACATGATGGCCAACTATGCACCTGAATCACTGCTAGTTAATCTTAAGTTAAGTTATTGTTTATTTATTCCGGATGTATATAACTTTCAATTGGGTTTTTAACAGCAGACTAATTGTGTTATTTGCCCAAAGTTTCCGCAAGTTAACCAAACCATTTGAGTTCATAGTGTATGTACAAGTCGGATAAATGGTTTTAATTTTTTATATGTGCACGTAGTTGTTGGTGTTTGCTTTTGCCCTTGCTATTGTCTCCATCTCCAGCACCAGTTCCATCTCCATCTCCGACTCCGTTACCGTCACCGTCTCCGTCTATGAACGTGCGTAGAACGGCGTTAAATTTGGCACACCCACACGTGCTCGTGTCAATATTCAAGTATACTCGCACGTGTGTGTGTGTTTGTGTGAATGTGTGAGCGAACTTTATGGCTTAAATAAGTCAACAACACGGCAGCAGCAACAAGAACAACGCCAGCACGAAGCACGGAGCAAGGAGCAGTGCAGTGCAAACAACTTTGCCTGCCAATGCCGTTGAACGTTGAGCAAAAGTTGTGTTTACACTTTCGTGGCTTTTGTTTATGATGTCAAATAAAAGTGCTCGACAATACCGAATAAATATTTTATTGCTATGGTGTCGTCTACCAAACGTAACCCAAGTAGGAGTTCTTTAAGTGCGAGCACTCGTCTTGCCTACTTTCTGTCTTGCGGCGCAGCCAAGTTAAAGCCACATTGAGTGGAGTAGAAGAGATCAAGATCTCATCCTGGCGAGCACATAAACAGCTTTTGACAAATGTGTGCCTAATAGAAATAAATGCAAATATAAACTTGTCCATTGTTTGGATGACAACGGGCCCGTCGCCTGTCAGACACGGTCCATTTGTCAGCTCCTAGCTCCTGGGGCACCCCCCTCCCCTGCCCGAGCCAAGACGCACACATTGTCACAGTCGCAATCGGAGTCACAGTCACAGTGTTTCAGTTTCTTTTGGGAGGCAGGACTTGGTCTCTGTCTTGGTCTTGGCACATGGCGGCTGTCTTCGCTTTTATTGTCGCACTCGCACGATAAACATCTTCGACTATTGCCGACTGTATTTCAACTTGGCCCGCTCGCTGCTTATCATTAAACATTATCGCGCAACGTATTTGACATTCGTATTTGGCGTCGCCATTGCTGCTGCCACTGCTGCTGCTACTGCTGTTGTTTTTATTGTTCCCGTTAACCACAGAGGCGTCGCGGTACAGCTCCATTGTCATTGCTTTGTTGCTTTTATGTTGATTAAATTATAAAATATTTACTTGCCTTGCCCAATGCTGCCGCTGCTGCCTCTGCTGTATATAAATTTCGTTTTTAGTGTGCCAGCCAATGCGGCGTATACTTGATGCTGCCACGAATCCGCCAAGTTGTACGGAAGTAAAAGAATCCCTGCTCATAATTCTACGCTGCATTATAAATTGATTTCAATTCAAAGAGATACACATACAATATTGAAACCTTTGGATTGTACACCTCAGTAGTAGGTGTTGTTTTTTATTATTTAATCCAAACAAAGCTAATGTCACTGTTTGTATCAATTTCAACTCCAACAGAGAACTGTGTCAAAATTCGACTATTAAAATTATTATATATATTGAACCTTTAATTCTACAACATAAATCCTTTAAAGGCTCAACTAATTATGTTGGCCAAACTCCAACTACACAGTGTTGTTGTGCTCTGTGTGGCTTTTGTATTCCTACAGGGTATCCAGACTGGTGAGGGCATTTGCTGCCGCTCAAGAACCATTCAGTTTCAGTTAAAAAATAGTGATGATAACTGTACCACCTATAAAGCCCAACCAATACGTAATGGTATATGCGTGGTAGACATTTGCGATGATGGATCCACCGTTGTTGGCTTCTACTGCGGCAAGGAATCGTGCAATGTGTTTGGCTGCCGCTGTGATGGTGGCTGCCTCGAGGGCGAAGGTGTGGATAGCTTCGTTGAGTACTATGGGGACTATCATATACGAGATGCTCGTTATGTGTAGTGAGAGTACCCATAATCAATTGTATTAGCATCAGCATTACTTCAATTCAACTTGATTGCAAATGTTTTAGAAAATAAACTGAATTATGTATACTAAACTGGAGATTTACTTTGAAGACAATGTCGTGACTGGGGTACCTTTGCTTTATGCAAGTGATAATTATTAAACCTGTAACAAGACCAATCATTATCTGAGCATGTACAAATATCTATTCTGTGGGGATTCATTTTTCAACTGCACAAATTAAATGTTCTGCTATCCATAAAGTATCATGTGGCCTTAGTAACCAGAGCTGCATCATTTGCAGACGTTGCATGCACCCAACCCAACTGGATTCGGCCAAAACAATCCGTAAACAAAGCAGACAACCCCACCGGGCCATAAGCTTTCCCTTTAAGAGCTATGTAGGTAACCCAAATAGGAGTATGCACCTGACAGGCAGCCGGTCGCATGTACCAGCTACTCACCTGGCGTATCGTTTTACAGAGAGAGAAAACGAAAACAAAATAATACTCAAACCCAACAGCTGCGGATGCAGTGGAGCTTGGTGTGCTGCTGCTGCTGGGGCAGTTTATCAATTCGTACCACATAGCAAAAATTGATTGCAACGATTTATACTTTCTACTTCCTTTCACTTTATATTTCGCTCCACTTTACGTATGCGAGTACATATTCGTTCCCTGGTGGAGGATGCTCTGAACTGGGTGCCGGGTGCCGAGTGCCGGGTGACTGGATGACTGGGTGTTCGGTGCTTGGTTCTCGCCTTTGTCCTCTTTCATCTTGTAAATACTTTTACTATAATATCCTTTCATTGCTTGTTCTCGCTGCAAGTGCCTGGCATTGTTTACCGTACTTGTACTTCGACTTCTTCTTGTTCTTCTTTTTCTCTTCTTTTTCTTGGCGCTGTTCTGCTTCTTGTTGTACTTTTTCGTTTGGTTTCGTTTCGTTTCGTTTCTTTCGCTTTCACTGTCTGATTTCGACTTGTTCCATCGGCTTCCCGGGGTGCTTCGCACTGCCTCTGTTGCCTGGCGTTTGCCAATCTTTTGTGTAACACAATACAATGTCCTGCGGTTGTAAAACGATTTATTTTGTTATTGATTCGCTGTAAGTGCTCCTCGTGCCGCCCCTCCAGGATATGATGCAAATAATGTAATGGCAGCTCAAGGCATTCCATCTCCTTTGCATACCCGCACCCTAGCAGTACACATACCCCCCAAGGATCTCCCTCCATGCTCTCCCGCTTAGTCTCGTGCTAAACATAAATAAACATTTCGCCGAGATTATTGAAGTTTTATAACTCATTTCTGTCGATTGGTGGGCGCGGCCAGCGATGTGAATAAATAAATGGGCGCATATTTGATACGCTCCGGGGGAGTGCGAGTGGGTGTGGGTGTGGGACACAGTGCTACAGACAGCTGTCCTTTGGGCGCCTTTCAGTTTTCGTGTTGCTGCACATTTTAATAAATCGCTTACGAGAGCAGCTAAAGGAGTCTCACCAAAACTTGGCCAGACTCTCACTCAGACTTAGACTGAGACTGGGATTGAGTGGGATAAGAATGGAGCAGGGCATGCCATAGCATGGCAGTGCAGACCAGGCTAGGAGCCAACGGCACAATGAGAAAATTTATGATCATAAATATCCTGCAGGCGTTAAACGTTCACGTCGTTTTCGACGTCGTCGTCGCCATCGTCGTCCTCGTGCTGCCTTTAATCCTTGTATTTTCGCATTGGCTCCACTCAACTTTTGCTCTATGCAACCCAACCTCAGCTCAACCTCTGTCTGCTTTATGCACCACTTTTGATTTAATATGCTCATTCCCAGCCACACAACAACAACAGCAGCAACAACAATGGCAATAGCTAGTACGCCTGAGTTTGTTTGCTTACTCAGTTTTTTGTGATTTGTGTCTATATTTAGATGGTACGTTCATCTGAAGTTGCCCTTACAACTCATCATTGCTACTTGAGTTGCCCTCGTTGTTATTGTTATGCTTGGCTTTGTTTCCGCCGTAGTCTGAGTAGCTTGCTTTGTTTATTTTTTTCCATTTCCAAGCCATTAAATAAAGCACCCAACACTGCGACTAAACTGCACAAAAAGAGAACGTAGAAAAATGTTCCGCATAATGATTTGCGACACATTTATTTGCAATATAAATTAGGCAAAGCCACCAAACCAACTAGCCAACTAACCGACTGCCCAACTGGCCAACTGGCCAACTTACCCACTGACCAACTGCAGCACTGTTAACCACAAGAGGACATTTTGATATAGACAGCAATTGTTTAGTCCATGCCATTATACTAAATATTTAGGCCAATGTTATATAATATTTAAGCTGTGAATTATGAAACGATTTAAGCTCTTAATCTAAATGAAAGCTGATGAATTTAAGCCGAGTATAAAAGTGTCAATAAGGGAAATGTTTAGAGAGATGTAGATAATCATGTGATAATATTCGAAATATAAAGTGAGTAATTGAAATCAAGTTAAAGTGCTGGCTAGGATAACTTTGTAAAAAAATATATATTTGAAATGTACTTAGAAATAAGTATACATAACACTCATTCAAATCTATTCGATTCGAATAGATAGTGAATTGATTCATGCATTCCTCTACTATCTATACTGATGAGCTTAAGCTACACAATTTGGTTTTGTTTTTGGCCAAATACTGCTATATAGCAATAAAGTATACTCAAGGACTAGATTACAAACTACAAGAGATTAGACTCTATTTAGGAATAAATGTTATACAATCATATCAAAAATATGTGAGGAATGCATTAAGAGAATTTTGTATTTTTTTATATTGTTCATTCAAAGTTTTTTAATTGATTAAAGCACGACTAAATTCTGGGAAAGTAGAGCTTAAATTAATATTACTTAAAGTAAGTATTTGGCAACAGAAGGCGCCAAGAGCGTGGAGTAAAAGCATTGCCAAATTGGCAGATGCGAATGGGCCCATCTCATCGCTTATGCTATCTTTATGATTAGCGAAGCGACCTAAAGCCAACATTTAGATTAAATACAAGCATGCCACATGTGCGCAGCACACACATACACGCGAATTCAATGGCACACACACACATACGCGATACACAGATGCAGAGATAAATGTACTTGAATATATGAATTTATGCATGCCTAAGACGTTTTTTGTGTGTGTGCGAAAGTGTGTGTAGTATATGTGAACGTTAAACATAAGCTAATCAAAGCTAGTTTAATGCGTGCGCCGCCAAAGTTAATCCTAATTAATTTAATTACGCTTTTGGCATAAATTATTCGACAATGTGGCTGAAATAGTTGGCAGCTACTAACACACACGCACATACACCTACATACACACATACTGGCAGAGAGGCGCCTCTTTTAATTGTTATTAATTGCTTTAGCAAAAAATGTACACTTATCTGAGCAAAGTGAAAACCGCCTGTAATAATATTAGGCTACTAAGGAAAAGCAAGTGCTGGAAAAGCCAAGTGCCTGATTGACTAATATGAAATCATGAAAAGCCCAACTCGTCCTAAGGTAAATAGTATATTTTATTGAAATATTGTACCTGACACTCATGAACTCATCCCTGCCCCTTCAGGGAGTCCACAGTCCTGCAGACAAACCAGAAATACGAGTCTTTGGCATTGCGATGCTCTGCACGTGCAAGAAATTGTCGAGATGGCAAATAGTTTTCCAACAGCTAAAGCAACAATGCCAACAAATGGAAAACTGCAAATGTCCCACTGACTGAGTCACAGGCAGGTCACAAGGAATGTGAGTCCACCCCCTACTCCTGAGAGGCTTTATAGCAGGCACAGGTAGGTATATAATGTGGGTGGATTGGGGAAGGAGTAGGGGGTTCGCTCGTCCGAAATAAACTTCAAAAATATTGTTTTTGTTTTCGTTACACTTGAGTTTGCTGCTTGTCGCAAAACTTTTATTAGGTGTCTGCACTTTCTGCCAATGTTCGTCTGTCCATTGCACAAAATTACTTCAGGGAACAGCAGATGGGCTGCACCAGAAAGGAACGAATCTGTCGTTTATGTATCAGCCGATCGAAAAATGAAAGATTTTAATTAAAGTATTGCCCAACCGCCCCGAATAGTAATAAATCAACACTGCACTCTGCCCACGTCCACTTTCAACAGGTTTTTATCGAGTGCCCTGCCACACATATTTTTGGGGAAACTTCAGCTGCAAACGATGCCTCTGCACGCTACCAGCGCCAAGTCTCCCTGTCAGTGCTAAACGACCATCCAAGGCGCCGCCAGAAGACACATATTTAATACATGCGACGAAATGTGAATGAGCCATGCGACCAGGAGACCAGAAGACCAGTCGTGCCACTCACCACCGTCTTTACCCATTGCACTACATAATTTACTGCGAAACATTGCGACAGTGGAACACACAGTCAGAGTCAAGCTACTCACTTAACAGTCCGTTAACAGTTAAGAGAACTAAACCAGCCACTGCGCAGCTGCAATGCTGTTAGCTAACAGCAGCATGATACTGCCTTAACATACCTCTGTTAAAACAGCAAAATGGAACAACTGAATATGCAAATTGAATATGCATATATTTAGCTAGATAAAGGATTACATTTTAGACTTTTTCAGAATCAAATTTACACATTTAAATACTTCATTATTCTGATGAGCCAAATGTGCAGTCAGAACAAAATATATGTAGTAAAAATAACAAGAATAATAGAGAAGATATATTTAATAAGTAATTTGACTTTTTTTGTGCCTAAGCTTAAAGGAAAATGCAAAAGAATTACTGTTAATTTTGAAATTTGTTCTAATTTCTTTCCTGAAAATCATGGCTGTGGTTCGGAGCATATTTTTTCTCCCCTAGTCTGGTGTTATGTAGTATTGTGAAATTATAGTATATACATTTTTCTTATTATTTTATTCAACCTTATAATCTTTCTATCTATGATTGTTATTTTAGTAAGTCAGCAGCTCAGTTTCGCAGACTTTACCAATTAATTAATTCTCAACAAATAAATTCCACTCAGATATTCTCTTCTTATCAAACTGAACCGGACTCTGTTGTGCATGTTGTCCCCCTTGCAAACCACAAAGCATACGCACCTAACGTTAGCAGTCAAGCGAAGATCAGCTGTAGACAAAGGCGAATATCTGCTGATGGGTTACGCCTCGTGCCAGTTGCAGTCAGAGCCATTCGCTTCAGTTGGTTATGTGGTCGTCTTATGAGCTCGATAGGGTTAGAGTCTGGCTTGTGGGCAGGGAAATGAATGTCGACAGAGATGAGAAGCCTTAGCGGCTGTTGGTTAGCTTGTTGTGCGAGAGAACTGTGCGTGTGTGTGTGGATCTGTTGCATGCAACCGCAAGGTGCATGCGTCACATTAGTGCCGCTTTATGTAGCACAATAATGCGAACTCGAGCTACTTTATGGCCTCTAACAAAATGTTGCTTGAAGGGAGAGCACACTTTAAGATTATGTTGCACTTAATAAGTAGAACGAGCACTAGCACAGTTGCAACCCTCCGTGTGGCATGGCCCCCTTTCCCCTTCCCTCCCCCTCCACGAGTAGAGTCATGACCATTAAGCTGCCTTTCAGCTTATGAATAATGTGCACGATTTGCGAGCGCCATAAATAATACGCAAATCGAAAACTCGCAGCGTCTAATTGAAAATGCTGCGGCATTAGTTGTCAAGGGGAGGAACAACACCACCACTGGGGGCAATGGTCATTGGATAGATTCATTCATTGTTCCATGTTTCAGTCGCTTTTGCCAATTAGACAGCGCAGACACGTGCCTTATGCGTATATCCGCAATGAGCTATAATTTATATCTAGCGAATCGTGAGAAGGGGCGTGTGGAACGATAGAGAGGATATCCGTCAGCTTACAAGTCGTAGTCCTTAACCGATAACCGTTAACCAGGGGGGCAACTGCTACTACTGAGGGGTTGTTGTTGTTCTTTCAGCTGCCGATCTAAGTGGGCAAGTGCGCACTTCACCCATATACACAGAACTTTACAGCATTTTATGGCTTAAATGGCACAAAGTCGGCAACAGTCTGCAGCGCTGCAAAGTAGGCAATGAAATTTTAGTAGCTTACATTGTACCGACAGGTACTTAAACTTTTTAACACCAGTTTAATCAACTCAACAAGAGCAATCAGACTCAAGGACACAGCTAACTACATGTAATGCATATCCTTTAACATGTGTTCGAACTATGTGGGCAAGATAAGGGGAATCAAAGTTAAGGTGAAGGATTAATTCGAGCCAATTGAAACGTCAGTATAGTATATCAAGTAGTGTGTGTGTGTGTATCACTATGAATAGAAATGGAATTCAAAACATAATACTCATCAACTCAACTCACTCCTGTAATCAAAGTGTATTGTTATGGATCTCACTTTGACTAAGAGATTATGAAATTATTTCAGCTAATCTCTATTACCAACTAGCTGTAAATGCTCTAGGCATCTGAAGCTCTTCCACACACAATCTCACACATCCGTCGAAGTCGAGGCTTAATGACTTAACTGGCGTTGCGTCCGCTACGTCATGTGAGTGAAAAACAACAGAAACTTGTGCTACACGTTGAATCCCTCACCTGGAAATTGCATTAAAAAAAACCGCTTAACTATTTAATTTGTCGGACGTGACTTGGCCAAGGGAATGTGCGAGAGTACAGGTATAGAGGTTCACTCTGTGCAGTCAGACTCAGGCAGAAGTACAACTGTTCTCACTTTTATGGTTGATTCTTTTCAACTGACTCAAAGAGCGGTATTTTTGTTGCTGTTGCCACAGTTGCAACTTTGTTGTCGCCATCACAAGTTGGCAACTTTATGGCCGACAGCGAGACAGACAGACGCAATCCAAATTAACTGGTGACAAGCACTAATTGGCTACCCAAATATAAAACCAGTTACGAGTTACCCCAACCCCTACCCCTAACCCAACCCCGCTTTTCAGTTACTTTTAAGTGTTACCTGTGACTGGTGACATGTCCGCTCGACATGTGTCAGATGCGGCTAAAAAACCCTCCATATGCCTGATAGCAGGCAGCCTCGAAGGCAGAGCTACTTAGATAGCGTTTAAAAGCCAACGACAGCAACTTAAGTCGTAACACTTTAAATAACGGCAAATGGCACACACACTCCCCCCATCCCCCCGTCCCACTTGAGGCTGGCTGATGTGCGACTTCTGCCGAAAAACGGCAACGACGCTTCATTGCAGCAATTTGCATTTTAAGTTGCTAATGACTAAAGTTATAATTGCATAACGCTCAACCTGGAGCGTAGACAGTGAGAAGAGGAAGAGTGCGAGACGAGACGAGAGCTAGAACAACGAAGCGACAACCCAACGACACATGACTTGTTTCTTCTTTACGTTGTCACATTAGTTGTTGCTGTTCTTGTTCTTGTTGTTGTTGCTGTTGCTGTTCTGTTGTTGCCTTGTGTGTGTGGTATCATATGCTTGTTGCCTTGGGTAAAAGGCACGCACTGACAGGCAGCAGCGCCACTTGGCAGCCGGAAATGAAAGTAAATCAAATGAGTTGCTGCCATCGCGCACTTGATGCATGCTGTCCTGTCCGTTCACTTTATTCGATTGTTGCAATATCAAGGGGAATATTGGCGTCGTTGCACTGGCAGTGGCCACTCGAGACTGTTGCTGCAACCGAATCTGGGCTAAAAATGATTTGCGGCCCTTCAACATGTTTGTCAGCGAGCATTGACAGACATTCTTACTTATGTACATAAATGAAGTCAATGTCCGACATCACAATTGAGAACATTTAAAGTCTACTTTAACTTAACAACATTAAAAAGAAAATACTATTGATCCGAAAAAAAGTAAGAATATGAACATGATATACATTTAAAAAACGTTTGGAAAATTCTCTTAAATTGCAGTCGAGTTTAGTACATATCTTTGTTATACTTAACGATTTCCACACAACTATTTTAGCTAGTCAGCAGATAGATATCTCGACTGTAGCATTACGTTTTTTAGCTTCTGCTTGTTAGTGTTTTTCCTGTCGTTGTTGTTGTTGTTGTTGTTTTGTACGCCGCTGCTTTGAGGTCACTTTGACAACTGTTACCACAAGTTGCAGCCCCATTTAACGGTAGACGAGCTTATGTAGCTTACATAACGACATGAAGGGACAGCAAAGAGAAGGCTGAGAGACACACACACAGACGCTCACACTCCTATAAACAAATGCCACTTGTGTGGAGTATCATTTGAGGAAAATGTTAAATACACTAAGCGAAAATGAAAACAAAGACAAGAGTTGAAAATAAAAATAAAATTGCAAGGAGAGAAAGGTTAAAAGTCAGAAGCATAAGAATTGCAAATAAAAGCAAAACATGGAAAGAGCGAAAAATTAGAAAAACATGAGCCACACCAGTGGCTGGACTGAGGATGCGGGCGTAAGAGCACTCGTTGATACTGCAATGCAGCTTACCACGCAAATGCTGTTTGTATCAGCTAAAAGCACACACAGACACACACGCACACTCTTGTACACTCGCACACTCGGACACATATATAAATATACTTAATTTTTTTATACTCTTATGCCAGTCTCCATAGCTGTTGCTTTTGCGGTTTTGCTTTTAATATTAAGCGCTGTAGTTGGCGCTGACTCTGCTTGTTTTCCGTTAGTTCCATCCAGACTTTCCACCCAAAAACAGAAAAGCAAAACAATAATAAAATAACAAAAACAACTGCGAAAACGAAAACGAAAACAAGTAGAACTTATGTACATAATAACCCCATATGAGGATGATTAGGAATGAGTGTGTGTGTGTGTGTGTGTGTGCTGGAGTCAAGTTTTGTGAGTTAAGCACATTGCAAAATGGGAAAGTGTTTAGCCAGCATTCGCTCCCCGCCATAAATAAAAAATGCAAAACTAAATCTCCTAAGAGCACAAAAAAAAGGAAAAGGAAAATAAAAAATAAGCAATTGCAGCCCACAGAGAGAAAACGTAAAGGGAGCCAGTTAAAATAAAATATAAATAAATGTGCTCACAGAAGCAAATCAAAGGGAACACATTATGCATATTGCATGCCTCACTTCCAATGTTACCCACTGCCAGCAACCCTGTGGCACACCCTCACCCACAGCGGTTGCCACCACGAATCTTTATATGCAACAGCAGCCACAACTGAAATGTGCACATAAATTATTAATTTACTTTAGTTCCACTCTCCATGCTGCCGCAAGAACCAACTTTAAATTGTCACTACAATGTGGAATTTCTTTCGACTAGCCTACTCGCATTTTTCTTATACATATGTGTACAAGTATATTTGTGGGTTTTCTTTGTACTAATTGTTACTTAGAATGTGGTTCGTTGTTCTAAGTTCCATAATCTGCGCGCCGAACTTCAACGTACTTTCGTTGCTCAATTCGCCTTTCATACTTTGTATACGTATGTATGTATGTATGTATGCATTGATCGCTTGTGAATTCGCCTGCCGTTCGAATTCGCTCTTTTGCTGCCCTTTGTTGTTCTTGCTGTGTTGTCCAATGTTCGATGCAGTTGCAAACGACTTCAATATGTTCGGGAGTTGGAATTTGTTGTTGCTTACGCCTGAAAGATAAACAAAGCAAGTTGCATCGAGCGTAGCGAGCGAACATTATTGTTGGCTGCAACGCAGGAAGCTGGAAAGTGAGATAAACAGAAGAAAATACTCGTATCTAACATATGTATGTAAATTAACGAACAAATCCATAATTAGTGGGATATTTATTGGATATTTTCTCTGACTCAGACTCAGACTCAGCAAAGTCCAAGTCTCGCACAAAACCCTAGAATATTAAGGAGCTAGAGGCATACCGCTTGCCACTTGATCACTTGGGAAATAGAAAAGGAAATGTCTGAAAAGCCCTGTAGTTTAATTCGCCTACATATTATAAGCAATTTATTTATATTATGTGTTGTATGTTTGGTAATAACGTGCCAAGGAATTAAGTTCATTGTTGTGCACAATGACCGTTTAGAGTCCAAGGACTGCCTCTGCTGACCTGGTCAGGCGCATTTGCACAACACATGTCCTGGCACTGCAGTGGCGTATGAGATTATCATATTTCTCCGTCATTGCATGGTGTTTTTTTTTTAAATGTTTTTCGCAACAATTTCCAACTAAATAATATAAAATACGTAAAAGGCAAGCTGGCAAATTACGAGTCTTGGTGTCCTTATTCGGCGCAGTTGGCAACACTTGCCAGCTGGCAATTCAGCTAGCAACAACAACTGGAAGAGCAGCAGCCAGAGAACCGCAAAGAAACTAAAAAGAAAAGTGAAAGAGTAGCTGCCAGCCAAGGGACTACAACAACAACAGCAACAACAACAATGAAAAAGTCAAATTAAATTTCGCATAATTTTGTGATAGTTGTTGTTTGTGTTGTTTGTTGCAAGAGTTGCGCTTTCGTTTACTTTTTAAAAAGTTTTTGTTTTTGCGGCTTGGCGCAAGTTTTTTGTTTTCAGCCACATGTCGCATTCGCTAGCATTTGTTGTTTTGACGCAGTTCTTCCCCATCTGCATCCTTCCCCTGCTTTCGCTTCATTTGATGGAAAATTACATGCCGAACTTGAACTAAAAATGCACAGCATCAACTACTTGCGCCCCAATCCCCCCGTTCCCCCGTTCTCAAAGAACAATAACAGCTGGGGCCTATGCAGCTGCAGCTGTAAGTCGAAAAGAAGTAACCATTTGTGGGCCAAAAGTTTTGGCCAACTGCTCGGCACACAGACACAAATCAAAAGTGGCCAAATGAGGCGCACGAATCTAATTAGTTTGCCTCGTTCGCACCCCGTCGCCAATCCACTCCACCAGTCCGCCAGTCCATGCTGCCCCCGGCATTCACAATAGAAACGGAAGTTTACCTTGTGCCTTGTGCGAGTCGCCAAGCAATTAGCCAAACAGTGGCAATGTCCATGTCCTATGTAAGCAGGCAAACCTAAATGTCACTAGTCCTGTTCTGCCTGTACTGCTCCGTTCTGCCACCTGCCCTGTGCTGAGACAATGGCACAAAAGCACAAACAAAAGGACAAAGCGTTAATCTGCACTAAATTGTTGTTTATTTTTTGGCTTTAAACGCGATGTTTAGTCCTGCCCCAAGCCCTGCCATGTCGCTGCTACATTCGCGTGGCAATCGACCATTGAGCGAGCACGCTAATTAGCCAAACGCTTTTGTCCGAGCCGAGCTAGGTAAGTAGGAACCAGGCAGCAGGTAGCAGCTAGTCAACTCAACTCCGTGGCATATTAAAAATTAATATGGGAAGCCTTCACAACACAAAAGGCGAAACGCTAATGCATATTTATGAGCTACTCAAAATGCTCTGCAGTCAGTCTGAACTTAACACTGTTATTAACTTCGGCTTGCCAAGTTTTGTTGGTTATCCTGATTAGTGAACACTGGCATTAAGTGTATGGAAAACTAAATGATTAGCCGTTCACTCTGAAGCGGGGTTTTATATTTCAATTTATTTTAAATTACTTTCTTAATCCCTAACAAACCGCAATTAAGCGCTATATACTCGTACTCATAACTTTTAAGTTTTATTTTGATTTAAGGGCATATTAATAATATTTGTATTTAATATTTAAAATTACTAACAAATGCAAAATGAAGTTGAAATTTATTAATCAACACTGGTGGTATCGATATATCGATACACACTGCATACCGATATGTACAACTGACATTAAAGTGTTATCAGTCACTCTGCTTCACTTTCTTTTAAGCTTCTATTTAGTCATAATATCTGTGGGACTCTTGGCTAAATGTAAGATGTAATAACAAGTTATTATTCATTATAATAATAATTATCTAAAATGTTCTCCTAAATATACTAACATTTATCTCATGTGAATACAAGCTTTAAGAACTCTTCTTTCTGCAGCAATAACAAGAAGAAGGACCCTCCGCCAGGTGTTGTCGTACAACCTGGAATCGTGGCTAGGACAAAGTGTAATCCAGGCTTGTGATGTTACTGTTCATTTGTCATCTAATACGCGCACCTTGTTGAAAGTTGCAAGTCAAAAGCAAAGCAAAGTCAACGGCAATTCCCCAAATGAGGCAAAGCTGATAAATGTGTGCTGTACAGGCAGAGTAGTCCAGGCTTTGTACATATATGAGGGATTGCAGAAGGATATCTCAGACTCTGTTGAGCTCGGCGCTGCAGCGGCAGAGTCAAAGCATAGTTTTCCCTTTGTGCGGATTCCTTGCGATATGTTGCAGCACATACTTTGAGGTGACACCAAAAGGGAGAGCCACAAAGTTGTTGCCTTCAACGGAGCGAAAAATGTAATTAGCTGTAATTGATTTAAGCACAAGTAATGTTGATTAAATGGGGGAAAGTCGGCTCGCATCTTGTGGCTGTTGATATGACAACGAGAAGTCTGCAACATTGTGGTGTATAGTATGTACTTGTACTTATGTCGCGGAGCCCAGTTCATATTTTGTGAGCTGCCTGTCATGTGACGATATGAACAAAGTTTCTTGCAGCGCCGTTGACAGCACAACAAAAGTCCTGACAATGTGACAAAAACAGTGCCAAGTAAAGTAAAGTACAAAGTGCAATTGTTGCTGACACCCCCCGCAGACGCAGCGAGGACCCAAGTCCCCATAGCAGTTCATTTGCCAGTCCATGAGAGACACGCACAGCAGGCAGCCAACTCAACTCGATGCAAGACTCAGTACTGTGGACTCAGGACTCCAGGACTCGGAAACGTTCAACTGACAACACACAAAGTTGCATTGGGCCACGGCTACTTAGCCAAACTGCTCATAAGCCAACTGCAGTCAACACTCAGGGTCCAAGATCCAAGACCCAAAAGCCAAACCATACACACTCGACTCCCTCCCTCCGTAGTTTATGGTACCAGCTGGCGACGTCGCATTTGTTTGCCTATCTTTAGTTATTTGTACTCGATGTGCGCTAATTTGATTGTGTTCGTGCGATAAACAGACATCGGTCTAACGGACTCATCTGGCGCTGCTCCGTCCAGAGCAGACGATTAAATAGGCGCAGGCTGAAAGCCGAGCAAATGAAACCACATGACGCCTCGCCATGCATACATCCGGCGGCAAATAATGTTGGACCCCTGATAGGATTTAGCGATTTATTTGCCAAGTGTAAAAGACAAAGAGCACGCAGCAAACCAGTGTGGCCCCAAAATGCAGATAAGATAGCAAACCAGAGCGAGCAATTGAGCCAAGCCAAAAGGAAAAAGGAACAACTGTGTAAAGTAATCAAGGAAACGTAAACGGAAAGCGTCTAGGCACAAAAACACGATATCTTAATGAAGTATCGATTGCGTCATTGCCAGTGCCACCAAAAGGCATATAGCCTCAATAGTTATTCTTCTTGTTGGTGTGTGTTGGCATAGGTTTAGGTTTAGTCGTGACTCTCTGTCTGCATGAACTGAATTGAAAGGCGTTTTAAAATGACATTTTCACAGTTGATACGGTGGAGTAAACTACAAAAATGTCTGTGTGAATTTTGATGAACCATACGAATGTCAAGCCACAAGGGTAGCTTCATAATGAGATTGCTTAAAGTAAAAAACCAAAAAAAGACAAGCCACCTTAGATCTTTGTGCAGACGGATTAGAGTATTGCATAGGAATAAGTACTCTAATCAGTAATTTCGGTAATCTCGAAGACCTATTGATCTAGTAGTTCACCTGGTGTTCCAAGAAGTTCACCGCCTCCTCCTCGCAAAGCAGTTTAAGCCCACTTACTTCCCAGATTGTATTTGTTTTCAGTGGGCTTTCTTAAGTTCAAAATAACAAACTTACCCATAGTATGTCGCCAACTGACTCTGATTCCTGTCAGTGGCCCAGGGCACTCTTTGAATTTCATTTGCTTGCTTAGCTCTTATCGGATATTTGGCTCCGTCTGGCCCCCAGGCAGTTGGTTGGCCTGTCAGTCATCGTTGACGTTGGCCTATCAGTGCTAGGCAAGGCATGTGACTGACACCAGGACTAACCCTCAAGTTGCGTGGTTGTATTAACTGCAACTCCCCCTGTTCACTATGCTTAATTATTTAAAGTGGTAAACGTTCGCTTTCTTATACTCACGCATATGAAATCCCCCAATGAGTTCATTTAAAAAACAGTGTTTGCCCCACTCCTACGCGAAACTCTCCCTATCTGCCAGGTAGTCGCGCTCCTTGCTAAATATTCAATAAGCGGCAGTTTTTGCAGCATACAAATGGTCGCATTACGGCGTAATTTACAATCGACTTTGCCGGAGTCGAAATTGTGCGCACAAAAGTCGAGTGTGAAGTCACACTGAACGTGGTGTTAGTCAGGCATAAGCCAATTCTGCATTCAGCAGCTCAGGCTGGTGTATAACCAAATGAGTCAAAAGGGAAACATTAGTCATGTCAAAAATACGGCTGGCTGGCATAGAGGAAATGCCTGCCATAAAGTCTGGCTTCGATATGCAGTTCCCAACCGAACGAGCCAATGATCGCCTTTAAAGAGCGTCAGCAGCAGCCAAATTACAAAATGGAATCAACACTCTTTTAATTAGTGCTGAAAAAGGACGAAATTTCACGAAAATTCATTAAAGCTTGAAGGGCAAAGACAGAAATTGTGACTGAGACTGAAACGGAGACTGAGACTAAGACTGAGAGCAGCATCTGGTGAAATCGTAATAGAAATGCCAGAGGATGCCAAGGCAAATGTCTGGCGGTGCAGAAGCTGTTGCCACCTGGCGGCTGCTCGGGCCTCGTCTAACTTTGGCGCTTGTTAGTAGGAAACAATGTCAAACTCATTAGTGCTCCCAAAAGGCTTTCTTTTACAGTGTCGCCATACACACACCCACACTCTCACTCACACTCACACATTCTTCTTCTGCACTCACAGCTGTCCTTGTGTATGTGTGTGTGTTCCACTGTGCAGCAGCCTCCGCTTTGAACTTTTTCTTCGCATTTACTTAATGGATTAATGAGATTTTTTGTTTGCCAAAGCCAACATCTTGGGCAGGCGCCAGGCCAGGTGAGGTGTGCTCGGAGAAGGTCGGCTCCCTTTCTGTTTTCTTTTTCTACATTCAGGTAAACACATTTTACGTGCAAAGGTGCAAAATGCAATGGCAGAGATGGTTTTTAGGTTACAAGTTGGCATACAGGAAATGGGGTCTAAAATTTATCTAGCCAGGCTTCAAGTAATTACTTTAATAGACCCTTTGAAATTTTTAAATAATATAAATTAATTGAAATTTAAATGCATTAATTAATTAGGTTGCGTCACACTAATCTGCTGAGACCTGACTTCAGTTTGCTAGTGCTCAATATTTGTAGAGAAGGAGTACTGATGCAAATGTGTATTCAATTGTGTATGTGCTTAAAACAAATAGCAAAATTTATTTGTTTATGTTTGACTTTGAGTTCGGTTAGCATAAGATAGAATACAGAATTGATGCTCATGGAAGAGACTATTGAAATGAAAATATTTATTATATTTATTTATTAATTAAGATAAACTTGAGCAGTGAAACGGAAATTATAAGTATGCAGTCACATTTCAGTGACTTAACTTTTATATTTGTTGAACCATTATCGCATCTGACCTTATTTAATTAATGGATATATTAGTGACATTGCTTTTTGTCCACTAAACGAATGCGTAAAGCGTTGTTGACAACTATGCGACATTAGCAGCACTGAACCCAAAGAGTGTGCCCCTCTTTACTGTCATAATCACCCACATAGCAGAGGAGGATGACATTTTTTTTGTGTTGAGCACTTGACGTTGCCAGGCGTTAAGCTGAGCAGCTGCCCGGCCCAAGCCACAGAAATGACTTTGAATTATTTGTTTACCTGGGCCACTGGCAACATGGTGGATAGCTTCCGTTGTTTTGAATTGCGTTGCTAAAGCTTTTGCGGCCACTATACACAATGGTGCGTAACAAATCGCAGCCATAAACTGCTGAAGGCAACGATGGCAACTGCTGCCTACTTACGGACGGCCAAGCGCTGCCATAATAATTCACAATTTTTCACAGTTAAGTGTCAGGCGAAGCAAAAAGAATGCCAACAAAGTGTTGTGCACAATTGTCGGTTACTAAGCGCCGCATTAAATCAAACGACCGTCCAAAAAAGGAAAAACACAGCAGTATAAGGCAAATCCTTAACTTAACTAGCTGGCGGCTCACGTTGCGTATGCGCAATGTCTGTGCAATGCCTCTGGTTCTGGCTCTGGCTCTGCTGCTGGTGCTAGGCTCAGGTGCAATTGCAACGCACGACAGGCAGAACAATTATATGATTATGCATTTGTGTAAGCCATTTAAATGTCAAATCCAGGCAACAATCAAGTGGCCACGCTCTTTGCAAGTGGCAAACTCATGCTGGGCCCCAGAGCCCCTAATGCCTGCAGGCGGCATGGCAGCCATGTTAGGACAAGTCAGAGCTGCTGATATAAGGCTGCCGGCATTTATTCGGCTGCCAGATGACACTGTGCTATATGCTCCATGGACGCCACTTCAGATGTCACCACAGACATCAACTGTGGCAGTAAACAACAACAGCAGCAGCAGCAACAGCTAACGCCATGAGGCAGACAACTGGCCATGCAACATATACACATGACAACTGAGAGGCGGCAACATATGTTGAGCCAGGATTGGATTCTAGGATTCTACTCCACCGTCCACACCAGTGGAGTGTGTGACGCATGTTGTTTGTGCACTCTTTGTCATAGGTTTGCGTTTTGAGAGGCAAAAGTTATGTTTTGTCAACATGACGGCAGCAAGACGTATTAAAAAGCGAATCGGAGAAAAAACTAAAGTGCCTCTCAGTTTGCAGTTGGCATAAGGGGATTAACTGGCATTATAGTTAGAAGAGTGCTCAGCATAGCTTATGTGTTAAGTAATTGAAGTTCCTTCGGTTAATTTTGCATACTTTCAATACTGCTCAAAGACCATGCAAACTTTTGTTGAGGCAAAACCAAATTTAATTAAATTGAGGAGGTGAATTGTGGCTAGTGCATTTCATATTTCATTCAGCTGCACGCTGCATGCTGCATACACTTTGCTGCACAAATCATACAGTACCTTTAATAGCAACTTTCTTATACACACACTACGCAAACATCAAACAAAACTCCCCGTTGGGGAAAAGTTTTGTGCAAAGCTCCTTTTGTTCCACCTCAAAACAATGCAAGTCAAACAAGTTTGCCATAATTTATTATGAAATTTTCTATACGATGAAAATGCACTTGCAAGTTATTTACAGGATGCCCAGTGTCAGTAGGGGATTGTGGGGAAACGGGGAATACGGGGGAAAGGTATTTCAGGTTCGGCTGTGCTCAGGTGCTTGGCAAATAAATGTGCCATAAAATTGATTGAAATTGCATTGTGCTTGTTTGTGCAACAGTTTGTGTAAAACAAATAAGTTTGCTAGGCGCTTTGTTTGTCCGACGACCGAAAGAGTTTCAACCGGAAACGGAAATCAGCGCCAATGTATGACAAGGCTTGCCAAAGTGTGTGTGAAACAGTGTGAAGCAGTGCGAGAGGGCTAGAGTACAGCTCTGTGCTGTTGGTGGTTTGTGCTGACAATTTCGCAGAGTTGGTCGAGTTTCACTAGTAAAGTTGTAGCAAAAAGAACTCTGTAGACAAACAGCAAGCGAGAGAGTCTGCCAACCCCTTTGCCCATGACTCTCTCTCTCTCTCTCTCTCTCTCTGCCTGCAACTTGCAAGTTTTAAACATTTTCATTAGCGTTAATTAATTTGAAATATGCATTTTTTCTTTTTTTCATTTTCATTCCCGGTACGAACGCAAATTACGCGTCAGGACGGAGTGGCGATTTGGATGAGTTAAAACCTCTTATGCTGCATCTAAAACTCAAAGCGCATTTACGCCGGCATCAGCAAAAATGGACCACAGCAGATTCCTCTCCCCTAACCTCCCCACCCCCACCCTCACCCTTCACTGACAAAGCTGTGAAGTGAAGCGAGTGGCCAGATGGGCGCCCATTTGGCCAGTAGGTGCAAGCATGGCCGGAAGCTTGGGCGTGGCATGGGCAGGCAGGCAGGCAAGCAAGCAGTATAACGTTGGCCACACTTTTTAATTACGCGAAAAGCGGCTGAGCCGCGCAGTTTTTGGCTTTGAGACCAAACCAGCACCAGCACGAAGTAGCAAGTTGGAAAAACCGTTGACGTTGTCGTTGCGGCTGCAGAACCTGGCAAACGGCCTGACAGTACACTGAGCTCAAAGTCATGGCCGGAGTCAAACGAGTTGCTAAGATTTGGCCACAGGCGAAACATTTAATAAGGCGACGGCGAGGCAAGGAATGATGCCACTGGCAAGCTGAGGTTTTCTCCAAGAAACCAGTGTACGATACTAGCCTAGATTAAATTCTGTGGCAATGCATGCACGAGGAGTACTCCGAAGTCAATCTCAAACGCCTAGCCATGTTCTCTTTTTGTTTTAACCAACTAGCTGGATAGTGCTGGATTCTCTGCGCCGGATTATGGCTATTATCAACACTTAAGTCTAAATTGATTAACCGACTTTTGCATCGCTTAAAGCGCAATTCAAGTGCAGCTCTGGCGAAGTTAGGGCTCTGCAATCTTTATAAATTATGCTGCACTTAGTCAGCCTCCACCTGGCCATAGGCAATTGCCAGCTGAACTTACTCTGGCCAAATTATTAACTACTTTAAAAATACAAAGTTACAAAGCACTGATTGCACGCTGGGTGAGCTGAACCACCATGAACCCACTCAGCCACTCAACCACTCACACAATCTGCGCAGCGGATACGACTTTACGCAAATGCGCATGTATAAGAATTTGTTATGATTTTTAGCGTGCTTCACTTTAATAATTCAACTGCCAGCCAACTGCTTAATTAAAGCCAAATTATGGGGCGGTGGGCGTGGTACTTAGTAACACAAAGAGAGCTCTAACTAATGCAGCTGCACCGCACTCGAACATTTTGTGGTTGCTTCACCACTAACACTAAATTATGTTGATAAAAATGAACGCTTCGTGAAGTCACGCCACTTCCAGTGTGCCAGGGGAGAGAGGGGACGAGGGGACTGTGAGATATGCCAGGGTTCCGCTTTGCTTCCGGTCAGAAACGTGAGCCTACATGGCCGAAATCGAGCATGAGTTAGTTTATATCCAGCTCGAGTCCGCAGTTGAATTCGTTTGAGTTGATTCAACTAAATGGCGACAAGTTTAACGAGTGTCACAGATGAGATTCTAAGCATGCCAAGTGCCACGTACACAGATTGCCCTCAGACGGACGGACGGACAGCTGGACAGTCTGGCCACTTGTGTCGCCAGGCGTTGAGTGGGCCACTATGCCAGTTGGCATATGTTAAGCTCTGTCCTAAACAAATATAGACAGAGACACGCACACACACACACTCACAAGCACGTACACACATACACCCTAATAAGACGCACACACACACATATACTATATACTATAGAGTATAACGCACAATGGCCAAAGTTTCGAATAGTAAAACGCCCACATATTGAAATAAATGCTTTCATATGTGGCAAGCTAACAAATTTTATAGTTTGGCATCGAATTAGCAATGTTGGGGCAATGGGGTTAGGGACAGGAGACTGGCTTCTTCACACTCATAAAATGGCCGCCAAAAAGGGCGTATAACTGTTTGGGAGCCAAGGCCAAATTCAATGTGAGCAAATTGTTGGCACACACACACACACACACACACACAGATAAGTAGAAGTAGTACTATAGTTTTGTTTGTATTCAAGTTCTTAGAGTAATCCGTAAAACTTTAAGCTGATTTCCAGTCTTGTGCATAAATCATACATCTGTGCTAGCTAAAGTGAATAAATTTCAAAAGCTTGTTGAATTCATAACGAAAATGTGCAAAGAGGAAACTATTGAGTTATTTTCACTCAGAACAGTAGTAAAATGTTATTATTAAAATTAATTCTATTTTAAAACTATTTAAAATTAAACTGTGGTTTATGACAACATTTTAATACTTCTAAAAAATACAAATACTTTATTCGTTTTAGTTGTTTGTTGATAAACAATATCAAACAATTTATTATTTAGAATGTACCTACAATTTATTATGAACTTTAAACTTTTATTCCAAGCTCATCCCAAAAGCCTGCAACACAAGAGAGAATGACTGCGCAACTTTAATATTAAAGTGCGAACTAGACCAATATAATAGTGAAGGTGGTTAAGAAATGCTGCATTCTAAATTATAAAACCAAGTTCCTTTTTAATAAAAATTTTCAATTATTTTTTATTTTCAATTAAAAGCGAAAATGAAAGGGAATAGAAAGTATCTAGTAGTATGTTGTTAACCCTTGATGCACAGGTAAAGTACAGAGACTTCTACTATCGCCGCCAGATTATAGCTTTTATAAATTTTTTTTATATACACACATTCTGAAATGTACAACACACCTATCAAATACAAGTGAACTTAAAACTAAACTAATTTGTTTCTCTAGTGTGTGATTATTTAAATTGCTACTATCAGCTTGATTGAATTCAAATTACATTTCGCATATCTTGTCTATCGTCAATTGTAGCCTCACTTGCCCTTCTGCATTTCATTTGTAATTCAAAATATGAAAGTCAAATTGTACACCATGGCGTATGCTTAATGACGCATTATCAAGGCAATTTGTTGATTTCAGAATGACCAAGCAAATTACGTTTGGTTTGTGGAGCGCAATGTCTATTTCTGGATTTTAATTTATTTCATTACAGAAAATTAGCTCGACTATCGCCAAACTGAAATCTTAACCCGCCAACAAGGACAACACTTAGGCAAATTAATACCAAGGATACACAGTACACAACAAGACAAACACAAACAAACACAAGCACAAAGAGAGGCACAAACACAGGGCAAAGCACACGGCATGCTCAAGTGAATGATGAGGCGAAATCCAAATCCAAAAACAGAGTTCAAAATGTCGCCAACCAGGCTGAGGGCAACAACAAGGCTCCAACGCTCGTCACGAGCATCGCGATAAGCAAAAGGACAATGCGGCCGTACAGATTCCTTGACGCTCGTCCTTTTAAAATCTGACTAAAAAGCAAAAGATATACGAGCAAACAAATGTAGTATGTGTGTTTGTATATAAAGCAAAGGATAAGCGAGGGGGAGGACGATGGCAATGCGGATAAGGATGAGTTGAGCATGGGGACAAGGATAAGGTGGTGGCTGAGCCAGCCAAATAGTCGTCGGCCCAATTTTGGCGGCTCTCTTGTGTTCCATGCCTCGCTGACTTTCCTTGTCAGTCGACCATTTTTTGTCAGTCGTTTCGTTTTGTTTATATTTTTTGCTTTGTTTGGTTTTTTCGTTTCGTTTCGGTTTTTCATTTTTGTTTTCTTTTTTCTTATTTAAGCCAAAGGATTATTTGCTTGGTTTATTCCTTTGACTCGGTGCATGTTCGGTGTTTGGTTTGTTTTGCCGGCGCCTAAGTATTTCTTTAGTTGCGGTTGGACCCTCGAGTTTATCAGCGTGCGCATCTCATAGCACGACCTTGGATTTCTATCGGCATGCTTCGATATGTATGTTGTATGTATGTTGTGTATATATGTTTATTTAGGTCGCCTTTCGGGCTTAGATTAGTGTTTGGGCCTTGTGCCTGGCGCCAGCGGAGCTCAGTTAGTTTGGTTTATGGCTTAGCAGCTGTTTTTGGTTTATTAATTTCGCATTAAAGTTTTTCAACGGTTGGAAAGCGCATTTGTTGTCATGGAGTAGTCGCTTTGTTTTGCTATCTGTGTCCCGACGATATAGCCATTAAAAGTTGATCTGAAATTTATCTTAAAATCTTTATACACTCATTAAATCTTTGCCTATCCCAAGTCAATCTTCGACCAATGCTTAAGCATCTTCGAAGCTCATTAAATGTCTCAATTCCCTAGCGCGCGCCTTCATAAAAATGCAAATAGTAAGAGTGGAGCGTAAAATCTACTTCCTATCGTTTAAAATAAAGAAAAAATAAAGATAAAGTGAGAAAGGAAAATCAAATTGCACGAGAATTATGACCTCTATGAGTCTGTCAGTCAGTCTGCTGCTCTCAGCGGTTTTTATGCCGTAGATTTATGAGCTGAGACATGAAATGATGACCCACGTTTTGTGCCATTCTGATCTCCGTTCCACGCTCATTTTGCTGTTTGGGCACTTTTTATGGTCCAGCACCTGCGGTCAGCTGAAAAGGGCTAATAAACTTGAACACAGTTCGCCAACTGATTTACATAAAGCCAAATGCCGCCATTGCCTGGCCATTTTCATCAAAAGGTAATTGGATTTCAGCTCAAAGTAAGCGACAGTGCGACGCCAACAATCATTTGATTAAAATTGCCACACAATAACAAACAGAGCTCCAAAGAAAAACAATAATACAGAAAAAAGATAAATGTATACTGAAATATATAGTATGTTCATGCAGACATAACAAACGTGTGGTTTTATATACCCTATAACGTTGTAAAAAGTTTTATTCGCTTTCAACATGCACACACTTGAAATTAAGTTCTTACTTATACACCAACTTGAGGCCTTTACAACTTCACATCTCTGACTTTACCTGTTCGCAATTGCTTTAAATTTTATTAAATTGCAAATTTATAAGTTAAATGTGTATAAAGCTATGTACAAAATAGTATAACATTAGTTCATAATTAATAAAATCAAAAGTCAAGTTCAGGCTTTTAGAAATCTAAATAAAATAAAGTTGTTCTTGATTCTGAATTACAGTCTGAATATTCTTAAGATTATATTGCAATCAGATTCATTCATTTCGATTTTTGTGATAATTTTAAGTTACTCTGATTCACGATTGAAAAAAGTACGTCGAAAATGCCCAATTTATATTTGTTTTTTTATTTTCGTTTAAATTCCTAAATTATGGTTTTTGCTTTATGAGTCTGTAAAGTAATCACAATTGGAACTTATTGTGCAATATTAAAACCTGGTATAATAAATATAAATTTATACACTTTTATTTTTTAATATTGAGTATCTTAAAGTTCAACATGCCAACTCGACCACAATAAATTTTAAAATACAACAAAGCACAGTCAGCTCTAACAAATAAAAAGGCTGAGAATGAGAACACGGAATTGGTGGCAATTGTTGGCAGTTGTGGCACGCGAATGCGAATGCCACGCCCAGCACTGAGTGACCGACTCAACAACAACAACAACAGCCGTAACAACAAGAACAGACAGAACCACCCACACCTGGTTAATGCACCGCTAGCCCCAAAATGGCCGCCGGCTGTTGGTCAATGTGGCCAGGTTGGCGTCGCCGAGCTTTTCATTACCTTTTTTTTTGTTTTTGTTGTTTTTACTTTGCGGCTGCTTTGTTTTGGCTCGTGTCCCTTTTTGCGCTTACGCCATTCTCGTTTATTTATTAGCAATTTTATTAGCTATGAATTTGTTTGTTTTTATCGTAAACCCCACCACAGAGTAGCCGCAGCATACAAACAAACAACCAACAAAATCATCCCACTCTTCACAGTTTCACTTGCAGCTCTCAAAGGGTATAGAAGAGACCTCCCGGCTGTTTGTTATTTTGCAGCCAAATGAATGTGATTTATATTTTCAATAATGAAAGTGACTACCACCGCACTCGGTTCCGGTTTCCGTCTGTTTAAAACATTTAAATTTAAATATTTTCTATGCCTTGATTTATTGTTTTAGCCTGCCAATGTTTTTCCCCCAACCGATGGGGCGGCCTTCTGTGAGTGGGTGTGTCTCTCCTGGTTTCACGCCCGAGCACACAAAAGATGTGACTGGAGCTGCTTTTATTTGTCTTGACTTGTCAGCTGAGGTGATTAAAACTTCCGAGGTTTTTTTCACAAAGAAAGGGCCAGCTAATGCGATAGACTTTTGTGGTACAAGGTAGTACACAAAAGGTCTACCCAAATCAAAGGACTTTCATGATAATGCGAAATGAAAGAGTTGAAATTAAATGCAAAGCAGTTGTTAAGCGATGATAAGATATAGATAGAGAGCAGGGCAGCTAGTTATCTATTTTAATACAAACTGCAATTTATGGCAGCAAACAACTTGTATTAAGCGCTGTAAACCACTTGAATTGCCTTAATTAAAATATATATTTTCACTAAAGCAATTCATTCAAGCGTACTCACAATTTTTGCATTATCGTTAATTCCTTCATTTTCTGCTGTCCCCCCATAATTTTGGCCACTCAAGAGCCTAACCCATTCCCCCTACTTTTGTCGGCTATTCATGAGTCGCAACTCACGCGTTTCAGCATTTTTTTATTTTGTATTAAAACATGCGCTAAATGTTCCCCTTGCGGCAATTTAATAAAAATAAAAGTAAAGCAAGAACTTCAGAGTGAGGCCAGCCCAAACCACCACCCACCTCCCACACACTCATACAGAGAACCATTTCAGGTGAATGCGCGCGCTGCGTGCATTAAATTTTCACTATTCAACGAAAAAAAAAGGTGAAATAAAATACAGGTAAAGCGAAAAATAAAGGAAAGGAAACTTTGCGCCAGGGCCAGATTCGTTGAATGGTAGGCACGGCTCGGCAAAAGTGTTGGCCATAAGTCAGCAAACATGAATAACAAATCAATTCAGTTTTAACATGGTGCAAATGCCTTCCTCCCACCGCCGACTGAGGGTGGGGCAGAACTCACTCGAAAGGTGCGAAAACGAACTGTTGAAAGGAGAGAAAGCCGACACACACACACACACGCCCTTAGTATATACACCTAAGCACATAGAGGTTGATGCTTAAGAGGCCGCCAAACAAATGTCTGTGTATGAGTGTGTGTGCTTGTATGTGTGAGTGTGTGTGTGTGTGTGTGGGTCTGTATGTGTGCCGCATAGTTCGGTGTTAATGGCAGGCAGCCTTTGTCCGCTGGGCGTCGGGCATTTTGAATTTTTAATGCATGCCGCCCGTCTGCTTAGGTTTCTCTACGCTCCTCCGCTCCGCCTTGGTGCTCCACTTTTTTTAGGCATGTTTGCATACACTTACGCCCAGCAAACTATGCATATGCATATGAATGGCTGTGCTGGTGCCACCCACTCTCACTCTCCAGCCAAATATCTCTCTCAGCCCCAGTCTGTCTCTGTTTTTTATGCCATGGCAAAATTGTCCGGTAATAAATTTTCAACGTTTCCTGCCGACAAAGCGCCGCACTTTACAACACTTTTGGCATAAACAAACAAACACCACGCATACACTCATACGTACCTACGCACACACACGTGCATATGCAGCTGCCCATGCGTGTGAATGAGCGGTGTGTTTGTGTGAGTGTGTGTGCGAGTGTGTGGCGTCCATGTAACGGAAGTTAAGTACACACTAAGTTGAGCTCGTGCGCTTGTAACGGCATTTCCTTCATATGTTTTTTGCCTCCTGCCTTCTGCCTCGAGCCCCCCTCCCTCCACCCACTCGTAGTCTGCCTCTGGCTTGCAGGTGAAAATGTTTCAAGTTTTTTTATTGTGTGTACAAAGCGAGCGCTGTCCAAAGGCTTAAAACAAAACTTTTGCGCTCTGGCGTCAAAATTAATGTCGACATCCTTGCCGCTGCTCCTGCGCATTACTTCTGCCGCTGATGAGCTGGTGCCAGTGTTAGTTTGCGTATATGCTTAGCATGTTTTTTATGTACTTGTATTCAAGGTGCTAAGTACGTTTTCCAAGAATTCCATATTAACGCTGTACAATGGGCACAGCTTACGTACATTACGTATATTATCCGCAAAAAGCAAACATGTAATTGCTTTAAATGTGTGAGTCATGCTTACAAATATTTATATATACCTATTTATATTTTTATATACCTATTTACAACTACCGTCATAGTCACATTTTATCTGTCTGCCACACAATTGTGTAAAATTCCATTATGCACCCTTTACTCAGAACAACGACTAAAATCGAGAACAAGTGCTTGTAACGCGTCCTGGTTCTGACTAGAGCTAATAAAACACTTGCCAACACTGACACTTCAAGCTAATTATGCGCTCGTGTGTGGAGAGAGACGCGGGTATGCACCTGCACAGGTGTACAGGTGTGTGTGTGTGTGTGTAGTGTACACAGCTATGTGTGTTTGTAGGTGTAGCACCGTCATTAACTGTCATTACACAATTTCCATAAACAACAATTACACGACTGCACGAGTACTCGTATGTGTTTTAGTTGCGATGCATACAGGCTGAAAGTTATGTCAAAGCGAATGTCTGAGAGTTTTGTTTGTCTAAAGAAACTTTTTAAATTGTGCTAAATATTCCATTAAACAAAAAGCTTTTTGTTTGCAACTGCAACATTCGAACAAACTGTTATCTGAGAGTTGTCTGTGAAGGAATGAGGCCTGGGATAGTGGGTATAACAGATTTTATTATTATTATTTTTTCTATCTATATGTACATTGTGTGCATTGCATCTAATTATTTACAGGTTTTCATTCATACTCAGTCTGTAATTTATAAATGGCTCCAATTCACCCCTAGACAAAACTCAACCATCAGCAATTTTTATTGTAATTTACACGACATTTTAGACACCTGCATACATATTCAAAGGTTTTAGTGTCCCAATGGACACAGGGCATAGTTGCCCCTGGAACATACTTTTTAATTAAGGTGGTAAGCTTTTAAAATAATTGCTTATAGTATACTTATTACACTTATGCATTTTAACCTGTTGCAAGGTTACTGCTTTCAACAGGTAAAGCCATATTAATCTGCAGGTTGATATTAGTCGTTTATTGATTACTAAAACTGTTACTTGATTTATCAATTTACCAATATTAATGTAACTGAATATAATTTTATATTTCTCTCATTTTATTTAGTTCCCAACATTTTTTTGCATTTGTCATACAATATATTTATTATTATCCGTTATTTTGAAAATTTCTTCAAATTATTCACTCGCAACACTGTAGGCGCGTTGGCAGTTTCCAACACTGCAGCGTTTGCACGCTGTTGGCATTTTTTAGCGCTAAACTCATATAGGGTTGTTGCTGAGCTAAAAGAAAATAAAGAAGCAAAATAGCAAGCGTAGTGAGAATGTATAATTTAATTTAACTTAATTACAATTAGTTGGCCGCGCTAGATTTCATTTCTCGTTTTCCCACAGTGCCCGGCAGTACGCAGTAATCGTTGAAAAGCAACACAAGCGAGCAAAAAGCGAAAATCAATCGGTGAAACATTTTCTATAACTCAAATCGGGACGGGCGTGAGAGAAGTGGTTGAAAGAAAAGCCACAAGCAAAATGCAGCAAATATTTTGCCGGAGCCGAACAGCGCTGGCTCTGCTGCTGGTGAGCTGTTTGTTGGCTAATACAGCTTGCGCTGATGAAGAAATCGGCGATTTTGACGACGGACTCGTTGAAGACGTTCAGGTGAGAAGCAGCATACTCGCATAACTGTTTGTATAGATATACATATGTATGTACATGTGTATGTATGTGCATGCGTTTGGCAGCCGGTTACCACCGGCACAAAAAGTACACGTCAGTGGAAACATCTGTTCTAATAGGGGCGGCACGGTACTTTCGGCAGGTTAATGAGCGTCTGTTTTGCGTGACCGCAGTTTATAGCTAGTATAACCCACGATTTTTTCCAGCATTTTCGATGCTTTTACTGATTTGACACACATACACACATACCTGTGAATAAATTAAGCTAACTTACGCAAGCCCCCTTTGTACCGCGCTCTTGGTCACTCTCTTTAGTTTTTTATTTGCTCTCTCTGATATGTGTGTCAACCGCATGGTTTTTTATCATATCTTCCGTTATCTACACTGTGAATTCAATGTGCTTTTTAGGAGGAAGATGCTGACGCCCCGGAGGAGCTGGCCTATGAAAGTCCGGTTATAGACCGTAATAGGTTCCACTTTGCTGACCACTTTGATGATGTCGAGGCATCACGCAAGCAATGGGTTCATTCCCAGGCCAAGAAGGACGACACTGCTGACGAAATAGCCAAATATGATGGCATCTGGAACTGGGAGTCGCCACAACGCATTGTGTGGCCTAAAGATAAGGGTGTGGTTCTCAAATCGAAGGCAAAGCATGCCGCCATCTCAGCTCGCCTTCACAAGCATTTCGACTTCAAATCCAACAAACCACTGGTGGTGCAATATGAGGTCACAATGCAGGTGCGTTCATCCACCCATAAAACTGTCACATACCATTTACCACTGCAATGGCTATTAGAATTGCATCAGCCCTACCAGTACTACCAATTGACTAATCCAATTAATACAAACTATCACTAATCGACCCAATTCCATTTCCAAAGGAGGGTCAAGAGTGCGGTGGCTCATACATCAAACTGTTGTCGGCGGGCAAGGAAACCGAAGATCTCACAACTGTAAGTTGCGCCAAATGATATATAGAAGCTCCATATATCACATGTGTTTATTCTTTGTTTGTTGTAGTTCAATGACAAGACACCATACACCATTATGTTTGGACCCGACAAGTGCGGCAACGATGTGAAAATGCACTTCATATTCCGCCACGTAAATCCAATTAACGGCACCATAACTGAGAAGCACTGTAACAAACCAAAGTAAGTGTGTGCCCCCATTCCCCTACCACCTATCCAACCATAAACCTCCCCCGCCTGGTCCACATTACGCCGCCGCCGCTATGCTTGTTGTCGTGTTCATTAGTTGACATGTGCAGATAAGCCGGTGCATCTATGGGCTTATTTATATTTACAACATGCGCAACAGCTGCTGCTGGTGGTTGAGGTTGATTGGCGCGTCACGGCGTATCGCGGTCATTCACTTGTTCACACTTTCACTTGTTGTCTTGTCTGTTTATGCTTCAGGAACCGTATGGAAGAGCCCTTCAAGGATAAGCTGCCGCATTTGTATCAGCTGGTGGTGCGACCCGATAACACCTTTGAAATTCGTGTGGATCATAAAATTATTAATGAAGGATCGTTACTCACTGATTTCAAGCCCCCGGTAAATCCGCCAGCAGAGATCGATGATCCCAATGATCACAAACCAACTGAATGGGATGAACGCGAGAAGATACCCGATCCATCGGCCCATAAACCCGATGACTGGAATGACGATGCACCGCCACAGATACCCGATGCCAATGCGGTCATGCCCGATGGCTGGCTTGAAGATGAGCCCGACATGATTCCCGATCCTACTGCTGACAAACCAGACGATTGGGATACTGATATCGATGGCGAATGGGAGGCACCATTGGTGGATAACCCTGTGTGTGAAAAGGTTTCGGGCTGTGGCAAGTGGAAGGCGCCGCTCATTACGAATCCAGAGTACAAGGGCAAATGGCGAGCACCAATGATTGAGAATCCCAACTACCAGGGCAAGTGGGCACCACGCAAGATCAACAATCCTGACTTCTTTGAAGATCTCTTGCCTTTCAAAATGACACCAATTGTAAGTAGACACAACATTTTTCATAAATCCATCCACTGTATATGTCATTACCTTCTCTAGGCTGCTGTTGGCCTGGAGCTGTGGTCCATGTCCAATGAAATACTCTTCGACAACCTCATTGTTACGGATGACATAAATGTGGCACGCGAATTTGCCGCCAATAGTTTTGATATCAAGCGTCGCTACATTGATCGCGAGTCGGTAAGTAGTAGGCTTTCATGCCCCCAACATATCATCGAACACAAAAGACAAAAACCATTAGCTAACATTATGAACTGCTCTACATACGGAAGAAAACTCTGTGGCATCGGCTGATGCGTCACATGAACTATAAGCCCGGCTGGTGGGCCTTGTACTTCCTCTATTTGCTGATACCCGCCAGCTGCTACGTCTTCTACTTGTACCGACGTGCAAAAGAGGTTAACCCTGCGTTCAGATTCAAATTATATTTATGCATATGTAGATATTATATCTATGCCTAAAGTACATACATACATTTACACTTACATGCTCGACTCTCATTGCTATTGCTCTGCACATTGCACCTTATTGCTATTTGCTTTTTGTAATTTTGTAGGACTCATTTGTCAACAAGGTTTTGGAGATGGCTAAAACCCATCCCACGGTCTGGGCCATTGGCTTGGTGGGCGTTGTTATGTTGACCGTCATCGGTATCTACTATAGATTTGGTAAAGCTAAGAATCAGGTAATATAGCTAGTGGCTAACTATCAGCAATTGTTCATACTAATCTTACTGATATTCTCATGGAATTATAGGACTATGCAGCCAGAGCTGCTGCTGCTCAGGCCAAGAAGACAGATTTGTCACAGCCGGATGATGAGAACGAGAATGCTGCTGAGGATGAGAGCGAAGAAGATTCAGAACCAGCGCTGGTACCTGGTGATACTAGTAATGAAAGCCCTAAAAAGAAAAAGTCTGATTTAGATGTAAATGCAGTCATACAGGAGCAGGATGCCGAAGAGCCTACACAGACTGAGGTGAGACTACAATTGATCAATTTTGATTTCTAACGGTTACAAACTGTTTTATTACCCCCACAGGAAACCACTACGAAAGCCACCCGTAAGCGTGCGGTGCGCAAAGATTAAGTTCGGATTCAAATTTACTTGAAGCTTAATTTAATTCCAACATGCAATTCAACACAAAAACACATCGAGGATTATTAAGAGCGAACCAACAGCACGTCATAATTAACATTCATCAACACCAAACAACAATTGAGAAACAAGAAACACCTACAATAGATACACACAGAAGGTCATGCCTCATACCAAAAGCGTCGTTGGTAGTTCCATACTTGATGTCGCAGACAGCTGCTAATTAAAATGTAACGAACTAGTTTATGTGGATTAGTTGGGTTTAGTTTCCTTTATACGTACCACGTACTCCTCTGTATTAATATTGTATTTCCATTGTATTTCGCTGGTCATGTATGTAGTATGTTTTGCAATGTCCTATTCTCACACCGATTACTTTTCTAACGCCTTTCAATTTTCAACGAAATATAAAGCTAGACAAATGAGGGAAGATAAACATAATAATAATGCATCCAATAGGCGATACGTACTCCAGTAGAAAGGAAGGGAAACATCTAGTTTAATATGTAATTTAAACGAAATTTATAAATACGCTAGTTATACTCAGAGTTTAAACAAATTTCATTATTTTTTCATTTGTATCAATGAAAATATAAAGCGTAAATAAAACTAAATGTCGAAACCAACTAAACTACTCACCATACAATTATTTAATTCCTCTATAAGCGTCACAACAATGCTACATCCGCCATCAAGCAGCAACCCGGAAGGACTAACCAGCCACCGGTTGAATGGCCGCCAATCCACGTTCAACTCAACAAATTTCTATTCCACCACCAGTGAACGAGGCCGCTGGCAGCGTTAATTTAAATGTCAAACCCTTATAAATGGATTGAAAATTGTGCTGGGCGGGCGTCAACCAAATCAGATTTGAATTGGATTTATGCTTCGTGGTGCATGCAGCGGTAGCCACCGCAGACGATGCTGTCGCACTTTCTGTGGTTTTTCTATAATATTTGAAATCGGTATTTGGAACAAATTTTGATTTCTAAATGGAAAATGACAACAATAAATGCCGAAAGTGTTTCCAAATATTCAAATGTACATCAGTTAAGGGCAATCTAATCCGTAAATCGATTGCTTTAATCCTAAAAGAGAAATTCAAATAAGAAACCTTCGATATCTTCCACAGTTTAATTCAATTCAATTTCCTATACCCATAAATACAGCAGCCCAGACAGTTCTCGGCCATAAAGGCACTAGGCAATTGTTAATGAAATTGTTATGACAACCCATACATTCATATGTGTGTGTGCAAAATACTTTACATTCAAATTAGATTTATGTCCGCCAACAGATGTGCGCCTCCGATGCCGTCTCCGTCTATTGCCAATCCGGAGACCTTTTCAGCATAAAAGATTAAATGCTTTCAATGGGGTTCCCTGATGTCTGTGCCGATAGCCGTCTCCATGTATATTGACGCACTTAAAAGGATTAACATTTTTGTGCTGACTGTGGTTGAAAACTTCGCTGCATATTAAAACAACATGACCAAATCTTAGAGTGGGTTATGCTGCCCATACATCATAGACAGACAAAAAACCTCAAGGGCTGTGGCAGCCGCCAGTCAAAGTTTGGTCTCCCCTCCAACAGGCGGCTGCAATTACAGCACCCATCCACCACCCTAGTGGTCAGGGGTTTTCCCAACCCGCTGGTTTGCCATGCGTAAGCATTATAATTTTAATAAAAATGTTTTTTTTTGTCAAAGGCAGCAAACAACTTTGAACCCTTCAAGCAGACAATAAACATGCAGGAACAGGAACCAGGAACAGGCCAGACATAAACGACGACCTCTATGGCGACAGCATCGTCCCCAAAATACTCCACAAGCGGCGGGCTTCCGAGTGAGTGCTTTAAGTAGAATTAGTTTAACATTCTGCTGGCAGGGGTCAGCAGTTGCACTTCGGGGACTCTGCAGTGGAGCCACACCAAGCCTGGGACCAGGACCATCATTCGGACTTATTGAAGTTAGTCGTAGTCGCATATGCCAATCGATGCGTAAGCAAAAGAACCACGCCATGTGTATTATTATTGCCGGAACCCTCTCCAGCTAAAAGTTGGGGTTGCTCTCGAGGGTTGTTGTGGTTGCTCCCGGTACTCAACCTAATGTTTTGGCAAGTTCCATGCAATTAAATTGCGCATTATCTGATCAAATCACATTGAGAACTACCAGTAGACACGACAGTCATGACTGCGAATTAATTGCGGCACATTGCAGGCTCGATTTCGTCATAAAGATTATCCAGCATAGATAAAAAATCATACAAATAAATTGCTTTTTGAAAATTGCAGCCTCACCAAGGCAATAATAATACTTTTATAAGATTTATTTGGTTCCGATATTGCTTTCATTGATTTTGTGCAGCGATAATCTTCTTATGTTCTTTAAAAGAAAGTTTATTTCACTTGAATGAGTTGCTAGGGAATCAGGAATTACTAAAATAATAATCTTTCGATTTCCTTAAATTGGATTATGGATGGGATTATACTTGCATAGTTAGTATACCTACAGTGTAGCTAAATTAGCAAAGCATTCAATTTATGCAGACCTTAGTTCAATGGGAATGTTTTGCTTTCTTAAAATAGTTTGTATGAAATATATGCCTTGTAATATTATTTTTCACATAATTATATTGAATTGAAATAGTAATATAATTTTTACAATTTTTGATGCATTCGATTAGAAATTGAATATTTAAGAAGTGTTTATAATATTTTTAGAGTATGTAATGATATGGAATATAATGGTTATAGAATATAATGAATAGAATTGAATAGAATTGATTCTAACTATCAATGATTTGCCTTCTACTATAACTAAAATCTGATCCGCTATTCTTCGACATTGCTTCATGCTATGACGAAACTGATCCATACAAAACACAGCCCTCGAGAATCGCACTAATCTCATCAATTCAAGATTTCTGCATGGAAAATATAATTTTGATTGGAAATGAATTGTTTATTTTTGAAGCAAAACTGTTTACTAACTGCTTGAGAGTACAGTAAATTTTTATATCCTTCAAAATGAGTAATAAAAATCTTGCTAACTAAATATATTTTTAAATTGCAACTGCCTTTTTAGCCAGGATTTGCACCTAGCCAAGAACCACACCTAGTCAAAGACACACACCCACTATTTCTAGTGAAGACACGTACCTCGTGTTAGTCAAGATTCACACCAGACATGGTTCAAATCTTATCTTAACTAAGATTTACACCAATCTAAGATTCACACCAAGTTTACTCTTACTTCAAGTCAAACAAGGATACACACCGCAATGTACACAAAACTGTAAGAGCGTGCTTTCTAAACTGTAAACAGTAAACAGTGGAACTAATTCTATTCAAATTTAAGTATTATCAAAAAGAAACTGAAACTACTGCAAATAAAACAAAAGAAATCGAGTGAAAGCATTTTCAGTGCGTTACAAAGCAAAACTAATGAGCATCATCCCGCATGCCAACTCAGTTTAACAACGATTTAAAGGACATTCATTAGCAAACCCAATTTAATCGCACTGGTCAGCTAGTCATTAATATCCTTGCAGCATTGCATGCCTGATGTGAGACGGGCACACACAATCTGGTGGTGTAAAAATAATACGCTTTCATTGAATATCGTTTATCTTCATTAGGCGAACAGCGTCAAAACTGAGCGAATGAGCACAGGAGCAACAAAGCACAGCAGAACTGGTTAGGTGGCTGTTATAAATGCGCCGCTGACCATTTCGATGTTTACACATTCCAAACTGACCAAACTAGAGGAGGCAGCAATGCGGGGTTCAAGTATCCACCCCAACCTGATTCCCAGTGCAGCAACCCCTAAGCGGGAAACACATCCATAAAACTGACCCTTTGGCTGGCCTAATTAAATTTCTTTTGTGTAACACATTTAGTTTGTCTTTTGATGGTCTTGTTCTTAAGATTAAGCTTTTGTTTTTCTATTTAACGCTTAATTTCAACATTTTGATGGCCTAACACGATTTGCACTGCACAGTCCCTCTAAACGCTGACCCCTTGTTATCTAACTGCATATGATCAGTTTCAGTTACAGTTACACATGGAGGTAACGGGATCCGATCCCATTCAGACTAAACAAACAGTGGGCCAGAGCGGGTTGGGCTTCGATTCGCATTTGACTTATGTAAAAATTTTAATTGCATTAGAATCAGAATCAGGATCGTTAGAGGTTGCAACGGGTGCTTGTGGTGGCCATTGTCCGGCTTTGTTTACCTTACGCTTGCCCCGAGACCCGGACGCCCTTAACCTTTTGAATATTTAGCGGCACTTGAACCACGGACTATATACGGTATTGTTCCAGCCGTGTGGTCACTTTTTTAATGCACTTTCCGGTCATGGCTGAGCGAATTGCTTATTGCATTAAGGCAGTGAATGAACTCTTTTGTGTAGCATTCGCATATGCTTAAGCGGATCAGTTGCCGCTCCAATTTCAATTACTCCTTTATCCGTAGCAACCACAAGACGCAGCCGAACTTTACTGCCGATTTGCATGTTCAGTTTCAGTTTTTCCCTTTTCAGTCATTTTTCGGCAATTTCCATCAGCACTCCCAAAAATGATTATGTTGTACGTGCGCTGCACGCTTTTAGTGGCCTGAGATAACTAAATTGATGCAGATACACAGGCATATACACAGAACTACTCATAACTGCAGAGCATTGGGCTTGGCCTCAGCTCTCGTTCCCGTCTGTAATGTTGCGTGACTTTACGTAGGCTGCGAAATCAGACCGAAAATTGCCTTTGATCCAACAGTCATTAATACACGAATTGCATTCGCCTAAATGTATCGCAAGGGAGATCAAGAAAATTGCTCAATGAGGAGTTGCCAACTAGGAGCGTCAGTTCTTTGCTGCAAGTGGGCGTTGAAAGTATCAAAGTGGGCGTGGACTGTTCTTGGGATTCGCTTGCTAGAATGCCACAGGAAGTTTTGCGCTTGAGATACTCAATATTGCCCTAAAGTCTTGTGCAACAGAGAAGAACTAAAATCAACGAAAACGTTATAAAATATCAGATCTACATATATATACAACTAGTTAGCATAAGTGATCCAAGGCTATCAAATCATTAGTTATAGCGAACCTAACTTATATAAACTCCTAATCAACTGAATAGGTTTAATATTTTCAAAGTTGACATTTGTCTGTAGTTCCTAAGCCGATCAACCGATTTACATAAATCAAATTTCGTAGGCTTCTTTAATATTGGATTTACAAAGTACCAAAATATATTTTTTACAAGCCGATTAGTTATTTTTATATATATTTTTTTTAACGACTAACAATATAGGCTCTTTTTTGTGGACAATAGAATTTAAATTAAAATAAATTAGGAAAATTACCACTTACTTTTTTTTTACTTTTCTACAAATTGTTGTCCTAATTTAAAATAAAATGCAGGACATCTATTTTGCTCGAGATCCTTCAAATTCAACTGATGTAAATATCAATGATATTTTTTTTTCGTTATTTTAACCTGTGATATGGTTATATTCATTCGTTATAGTTTTTCCTTTTTAAACGTATGGCGTTATTGCCATATCAAGTTGTAGTTGAGCTTCTGGCCTTATTGACTTGCACTTGCTCTACTTTAGGGCTTCTAATACACCTGTCCGTGGCTGTCACCTGTCCACTGTTTGACCCTAAGCTTTCGAGCAAATCAAGCCTTTAAATAATTCGTATACATAACAGTTGTAGACCCTCGAAGGCAACTTTAGTGATACATATGTACGATATTGTATGCAGCCTTAAAAAATCCGCATGACACGGTTCAAGTGCCAGTGGCTGGATCGGATCGGAGGGACTGTGGCAAAAGCCGCGCGCTTTTACTGCCCACATGTGGCCAGGTCAGGGATCGGATCGGGTAGAGTAGAGTAGTGTGGTGCATGTGTGTAAGTGTATAAGTGTTGTGTTATACGGTTCGGCGATTCTTAACGCTCATAGTTCCCCTTTGAACCCCAGCCAACTAGTAAGTATAGTAAAAGAAAGCAGCATAAACAAAAGAAGTGGAAAAAACGAACAGAATAAAAAGAACACCTGATCAAAATTTCAAATTATTACGACGAAATGGGCTAAACATAAGGACAAAACTGGCTGGCATAGCTCGTGCGCGAGTTGTTATCAAACAAATGTATACACACACACACACACGCACACACACTCAGTGCGGTAGCGTCAACTATGAGCCATGAAAATTCTTTGGTCTAATGAGCACCGCGCCAATGAAAAACTTCAACTTGGTCGCTGTAATTACGCGCAGGGCAAAGGCAAAGGCAAAGAGCTAAGAAAACTCATGTCTAGGGCTGGGGTTGGGGTCGCATTCGGGTCATTCCCAATATTACATGCATGCACCTGACACCGCCGACTCATTACTCTGGGTGCAGTCGAGGAAGTTGAGGAAATGCGGAAGTGGTGCGAGTAACGCTCTCCGCTGGCCTCTTGAGCGCGTGCTGTTTGCCCATTCTGGTCTCAGTCAAAGTCAAAGTCAAAGTTGAAGTCGAAGTTGCAGTTACAGTTGCTGTTGCCGTTGCAGTTGCAGTTGCAGTAGATGTAGAAGTTGAACTCCAAGTCGAAGTCGAAGTCAGCCAAGCGCTGCATCAATGTCCAATGGCATAATTTGGTCGCGGTTCGCTGCGAGTGGTGGTGGTGGTAGTGGTGGCGGTGTCGGTGGCAGAACTAACAGTTTTCCCTAGCGACAGTCGCAGCAACCCTTGTTTTCCCAGTTTTCCTGCAGCGGCGCTTAGAATTGAGCGCCAAAAAATGCAATAGCTGCAGTCAATGACACGAGAATGTTGCCAGAGGAGTGCAGGGGCTAGGCTGCAGGACCTTAGCGACATATGCGCTTGCTTGGCTCGTGCCAACATCAGCATAACAATTAAACATAAATATTCCTAGGATAACAACAAATTTCCAGGATAAAGGTGGTCTTGTTTTGGTCATGTGGGCGCGCCGATCCGCTGTTGGTTTAAACTAGCTCAGGGTGGCTTTTAGCCCAGGAGTATATGTGTGTGTGAGGGCGGACTATTGCTGCCGGCTGCTAACGGTCTGTCTAAGGGTTAGCTTTGCACACCAACTGACGCGCGTGTTGCTCTACTGATAATGAGCATATAGCACAGGCGCTGAGTCATAGAGACACAACAGACACACACCACACAGTTACTCCTATAGTTTTAGTTTGGTTTGTAACGGTCACGCACGCAAGGATCTGATCACACCACTCATATGGTTCGCATGTGTCGTTGTCCTGTACAGTTTTGTTTGCTCAGCTCAACGGCTGCTTGTTTGCCAAGAGCCAAGACCCATTCACCACTTGGAAGCTTCACGTCGTGCTGCCCCTTTGAACGCCTACCCAGCCCAGTAATTACTGCCGCAGTGACCAACTGACTCCTTGCCCAAAAATATGCCGGGCATATGTGCGCCTGCTGATCATGCCATAGTCCTTTTGCCTACTATTTGCTTGAACTGTGCACAAAATCTTGCAATTATTAATTCAAGAAACAGGCGAACATTTGGCTTGGGTGGAATGTCATGGCATGGTGTGGAGTGTCTAGTATGTAGTATGGTGTGTGGCATATGTTGCCCACTTCAAGTGGACGGTTTATATGCCCTGCACCCATGGTTATTGTTGGAAAATTTCACACTCGAAATATATTGTGCTACGGACTTGCTTAGAAATTTAATAAAAATATGAAAAGAGAAAATATATATATTAAATATAATATAAAGTGAATATAATAAGATAAGCAAACTGATGAAATAACCTATTAACTTAATAACATATAAATTATTACAAATATTACAT
This sequence comes from Liodrosophila aerea, assembly GCA_035045005.1. NCBI lineage: Eukaryota > Metazoa > Arthropoda > Insecta > Diptera > Drosophilidae > Liodrosophila > Liodrosophila aerea. The sequence goes on from JAWNNL010000753.1 coordinate 2,492,755, forward strand.
AGTTTCAGATATACAGATTTCATTTAAACTTATAACGAACCCTAAACCAGTTCGCCAATTTGACGATGTTTATTTAAGGTAAGTGATATTGATATGGGATTTAAGTTTAAGATTAATTTCTAATAACATTCTATTAAAAAGGTCCTATTTGTTGCAATCCTTTTTTAAATATTAAATTTGATTTATATTTCTTATAATATTCTATTAAATATTTCCTATTTGTAGTTATTTTTCTTTAAATATTAAGAACAATATATTGAATTCTCAGTTCTTCGTTTCAAACTCACAAAAATCTTTATGCCTGAAAATAGTAATAACTATCTAGGACTAGGATACTAGTCAAAATATATTTGCAGGGTATACTAAAGAAATTGTAAAAACGATAAAAGTTACTTGCTTTTATTAACCACCGATAAATTATTGTAAAATACTTATATAGAATATCCCATTCTTAGTTTTACCTATCTTGGATAGTTCAATGACCTCGATGAACCCTTTTGCATTTCTTCATAGCATATTCTATAAATACCACATATCCAAGCATATTGATAGAGTATTTATGTTACTATTGCTTCGATCTTTGGCAATGCTTAGCATAGTCTCTATACTAAGAATGATGAATTTCATGTAGAGCACAATATTCCCACATTAAATGCAATTTATTGCAGCAGCAGGAAGCGTACATCAATGAGCAGTTGAAAGGATTCAGCTTTCGAGCACGTACAAGCCACAATGAAACAATATACGGCAGCAGGAGGAACAGTAAAATGCAACAAAAAGTGGCCAAAGCTATCGAGTTACGCGGAGCAACAGAACTGCAGCGGGAGTTGCCATAGAGGCGCAGTCTGAGGCAAAGGAGAAGGAAGAGTCGGAGTGGCGGTAGAGTTGCCGCTTTGTACTACACTTATGTAAGTGGATCGATCGCTTGTCTTTAGTACTGAGTACTGAGCTGGCGTCAAGATCATAAAAACTAGCCTGGCGAACTGCTCGAGCTGTGTGTGTGTGGCTTCTCAGAAGGGGCTGTTGCCATTTAGCAGGACGAGCGCAAAAATATTGATCGGTAATAAAACGTAAAGGAACAAGAACAATTACAGGGATAGGCACAACAAGTGCACATAAAAATCAAATTAATAGTCCTTGTCGTAGGCTGTCAGGCTGGCACTTTGTTTTGGTGCGATCAGTGGGAAACCGACGAGTCCTGTGAGTCCTGCGCAATACGCACAAAAGGCGAGTCGATAATAAATTTCAGGTCTGCTGCACAAAGGAAACAATGCCAAAAAGAGAAGAAGTCTAGGAAGAAAATCAGTTTTTATTATCGCACAAATGCAATCTCTCACCTTCCTATATTGTCAATTAGTTCAAGTGCTCAGAGGACGCTCTACCTGCTAAAGGACCTGCAGTCGATCGCTGCAGATTTATAGCGCGTACATCAATAAAATATTTATTGTCTATTACTAGAGAGTGGGCGAAAACGAGGGCACTTTGTCCAGCACATGTCAGCGGTTAAGGCTGGGCTGGAGTGGGCGTAGTGGAACAGTTAGCCATAGTTAGCTTAGATTCTGGGCAGGCTCACCATATGCTGGGTCTGCTGGGACGAGTGCACCTTTCGCTGTGCCATTAAGCAGCACGAAACGTTGCGATTAGATTTGCTGCAAAGGAGTGAAAAATGGTGAACAGCCCAGCGAGTGTCATAGTCCTGGTGCTAGTCATCGTGTCCTGTAGCGTAGAGTGTCCTGCGCGCGCGCTCAGTGCGAACAAAGCGCTGCAGTTAATTGCAAAGCCACCAACAGCCAGGCAGACGCTCGACGGGATAGGCGCCAGCCAGGACAACATTTAATGAGCTCGATGTCTAGGATTGCGACTTTGACTCTATAAGGAGCTGCTGCTGGTGCTGCACGCTGCGTGGGACAGGCGCAGGGTGAGGGCGCAGGTACCTCACCTCTCCATGCCGACCGTGCGAAATTGTGCTAGGATCAGGCGGATCACACGCTGACAATTTGACACTTTATAAGCCCAGAGTTTTGCATATACATATATCCGTATGGATATGACCTCGACCTGTGTGGTGGCAAATCATAATCGTTCGTTAACTCCTTCACGCCGCAAAGCCACTTGAAGTAGCCTCAACTCAATGGCAAAGGTCTCGCCTTGAGCTCAAACAAATGCATTGTACTTATACATAAATAAATACTGCCCAAAATAATATTATGTGGGCAAGGACTCGCTCGCTCGGCTGGTATCTGGTATCTGTGGCTTTATTTGATCACTATTGTTGTTTCTCATAATATTTTTGCTCAATCCCGTTGTTGCCGCCAACTCGTTTGTATTTAGCTTCCAAGAATTCACTTTGCTTTGCCCCGCGGCGACCACACAGCCGCCAAGAGGAACCACAGCAACACCAACAACTACAACAACAATCGCATTCAACATATTGAAAGGGGCGGCAAAACCTCAAACACAAAAAACTCACAGCCTCAACCTGTATGCATTTATGATATGAGCCGAATGACTCTGTACTTTTCTCGACCCATCTCCAGCCATTGGAATGAGGTCCTTTTTGCTTAATGTTTGTGTCCCTATAAATTTATGTGGTCGTGGTCATCTTTTGTCTTTTATACGCCACTCGAGCCGCAATTGTTTGCAATCGAACCTACTGATTTCCCGGGAGGTCTCAGTCTCCATACATAGATAGATAGCATCGACTATATCTCGATCTACAAAATTCCATCTTTTTCTCTATTGCAATTTCATGGCTGTCCGAATTGGCCAAAAGGGCGGCACTGCACTTTTTTGCGCGTGTCATGTGTTTTTACGATCTTATTCCAGCTAATGATCTTTTCAAGTACACTAAAGTGTCTAAGGCAGCAACCCAGCGCATTAATAGGTATTGTTTCTAGATAACATTAAGTAATGCACCCTTCAAAAATACTTGTATACCTTTGCTAAAATCTTTCTAATGATACCACGAACTTTAAAAATTAGCAGTTAAATTTGTTACGGTGTAGCTCAGTTTTTTACAAGGAATTTTGCTTTTTTAGCTTGCTCTTAGTACGGACCATCTGTCAAAATATTGAGTGACTTCAAAGTTTTAATTACCCTAATAGATATTCAGTATAAATGAACAAAAATTTACCAAAATTCAAAATTCTTCATGAACTTTTTTATTGAGAATTCTTATAGGAAATATATATGCAATAAATTATGTAACAGGCTTTAACTATTCTTGAAATATTTGTTATAATTTATATTTCATATAATTTATAATTTATTTATATTTATAATTGAACTTTCATTGGTGTAAATCGAATTAATGAATTACTTTCATTTCAATGATGATTATATATGTATAATAAATAAACGATAAACTTATTAAAAAGATGTTTACATTGAGCTTGTGTATATTTATATTTGAAGAGGAATTTATTAGGAGTGCTTGATCCCTCTAAAATATTTGTATAAGAATATAAATTCTAGTAGAAAAGTAAAGGCAAAGTTTATCTATTAGAACAGAAAGTACTATTTTAAAGAAACTCCTCAGAACTTGTTATTCTTGAATTTGATACTTATCGATCTATTCTTTTCTCTTAACCAATCTTTCACCTTAGAGTGTGAAGATTATATCAACTTATTGTATATAAACTATTTCTATGCCCCGCACGTTGTTTACCTGAAATTTTAGTCCACTTTAAATCCCGTTAATGGCCGTTTAAGTAACCTTGATATCAATTAATTAAGCAAACGAGAAACAACAGATGTTGTCAAATTTCTTTGGCTAACAAGATTCGGCTGAAACGATGCCATCATTAATTAGAATGCACTTGAGTAAATCGGCCATGAAATTGGAGCAACCTTGCTGACAGTTTCCAAATCATTGGACACACACTCACACACACACAGCCAGAATGTGGCTACACCTAAATTGCTCAATCAATACCACATGCAAAGCATGTCGTGGCTCAGGTTCAAGAACTCCGATAAATCACCAACGACATATGGCCAATGATGAACCCTGATACTGTTGCTGGCTGACGGGTTGACCAGTTCAAGAGACCCGCACACCACTCGAAGGCAACTCGAATTACAGTCCCTCAGTGCTCCGTCCATAATTTGGAGTACTAAGCTAGCCAGCGCCTAATAAACACGTAGTCATAAACAAACGCGGCGGCAGCGCCAAAGGATCAACTGGAAGGATACCCATCGATGCTCGGCTACCGTTGTCTAGCCTATAGATGGACAGGCTGTCGTTTTGTTTTGATAAAATCTCAAGTAACTCTGGCTATTCTTTATGCTGCTCATTAACAGTACGGCAGGGATTGTTATTGTTTTGTTATTGGCTCCTGACGCGCCAGCACAGTATCGATAGTATTTTTATATCCTATAGTCACAAATGTCCTGCAGTAGCTGCTGCTAAAATTTATCTATTTATTTCAGTTTTGTTTATGCCGACATTGCTGCTGGTTGACGGTTTAAATTGGGGGGTAATATAATCTCAAGTAAAGTCCAGTAATTCTGTACCACATGTGTTGCCATCTTTGGTTTATGTTAGAAAAACAATTCAAGGGCCAAGCACAGTTTTCAGATTGTAACTGACTTCAGTAAATGTGTGTATATCAAATTGGGGAATCGATTTTCCCAGGCGGCATTCATGTGGAGCCACATCACACATTTTGTTGTTGGCTTGGTCCTTTGTTTGGGCATTCTCACATTCTCAAGGCAAAGAATGGAATATAATTTGGTAATCTGTGAAAAAGCCAAACCCCCATTAAACCACAGGCACTCGTAACTCGTAACTCGTTTTTCTTTTCTCGAATAGGCATACAAAACTCGTTACAACGCCTTTGACGTCTCCAAGTGTAGTGCATGAAAAGACATGAAAAGGCTTCATCATCAGCAGCAGCAGCACCAACAGCCGATCCTCCTCATCAACATCCACGTGCAGGCCGCGCTTCAGCCTCAGCTTAAGGCTACTGCGCGATAAGCCTTAGCTTCCCCTTCCCCAACTCACTCCTACTCCAACTCCTACTCCTGCTCCTGCTCCCTATATACCTGTGCTCAACCTGTTTTCTAGGCATTTATCAATTTCCATTTGTTATGCATTCTATGCCTTTGCCTTTGCTCTTGCCTTTGGATTTTGTCTTGTTTGTTTTCCATTTCTTTGCAGGAAATCTCAGCAGTTCTTATGGGTCTCCTCTGCCTGTGCGTCTTTCCAGTTGGACTTTCCCCTGCAAACAGGTTCTATTGTTCGAGTCTATGTACCTGTGTACCTATGTATTGGATTTCCTTCTATCCACTCATATTCTCTCCCAACCTGTCTCACTCTCGTCCTCTATCTCGTTCGGTTCTTGTGTGCGCAGGAGAAAATTATATGTTTTGATTTTAACGGAAAATTGCTGAGGCAGCGCCCCATAACGAACCTCTAGCAACTCCTCAACTCCTCAACTCTTCAACTCTAGAGCCATACAAACAGTCAATTTTAATGACACACTAAAAGCAATCATCTAATTTTTATGTAACCTCTTCAAAACTGATCTAATGAAGGGTTGCATTCAGATATTCTCACGGCTCAAACGAAGGTCATTCAACCAAGTGTCCAAATGAGATACAAAATAAAAACAACATCAAAAAAGGATACTCAACGTTCTTCAATAAAAGACACTTAATTGCTTTTTCATAACTATTGGATTTATGCATTCGATATACGAAATTTCACGGCTTGTTGGTCGTGGTCCAAAACGAGGCGTGTGCATATAATATTTGATTTTGATCTAAAGATCTATGTACATTACTACAGATTGCTAAGACGCACTGCCTATAGCTACTGCCTGTTGGCAAATTGATTAGTTACCGTTATGCTTATATGTCCTGCAGGACCCTTTCTTCTGCTGTGCCTGATGATATGATCATTACAATGCACGTGTTCGGGCTGTTTCATGTGCCGACTACTGCCCAAAGGGTAATTAATGATCAGCCTTAGATTTATGCTTTCTTTTTTGCATAAGGAAACCGCAATGAATTGCGAGAGCATCCCTTCGATTTGCACAAAGTTTTTGCTCATTTACAAGTGATTTCTTTGAGACTCTGCAAAAGGCAATTAGCATGCCTCAATGAGTTGGCAGAAAGCTATTGATAGGTAGGCATCTTTGAAGTAGAGTCTAACCCACAACGAACAATGGGCTCAAAAGTGCCGTTTGCTGCAGTTTGATTAGTAATAGACAAGTATCTATAAGATATTGTTTGATAAACTTGGATAAACATTGAGTTCTAAACTCTGCCGACTTTTCGAGTATATATCCCTACTCATATATCAACAGCTCACCTGTTAGAGCCCAAGTGTTGAATACCCCTTCGGAATTCTAGCTAAGCACACCTCTAACTCAAGCAGGAACAAAGAGCCTACAGCTCAAAGGAAATCCATGTAAATTTTTAAGACAACAAATCATTTACATTCAAGTCAGCATAACTATGGATTCGCCTTTGCATTTTAGCGGCAGAGTGTGAAAAAACATTAGCTGGACAGCCTGAAACAATAAAACAGAAATCAAAAACCTCTAATGCAAACATTACGTAAGTCAGCTACTGTTAAAACTAAGTCGGCACTTCTCGGGAAAAACATAAAAACTTCCGGGCATACATATAGAGAGTATAATATATTAAAGACGAGTGCGCAAAAAAAGAAGTGAACCAAAAATAGAACAAAAAATCTAGCCAACTCATAGGAATAGAAAGATGAAACTCTGCACATGATATTGTTCCAGGAAATTGAACAATTTGTGAGTAATTTGCATAGCACAGGACTTAAGGGCGGCAACTGTTTGACGACATATTGCTCAATGGCACGGATCAATGCGATTTGAATGGGAATAGGAATCGGGTCTAGAGCAAGGTTGCAGCAGATGCTGCACAGATCTAGTCATCTTTACTCTTTCGCCACTGGCAACAAAAACGAGATCATCTCATATGTGCACAAAAGCATTTCGCACATTTAGACTTCCAAATGAATGAACAGACGAACCGAGGGACAGCCGGACAGAGGGACACTCACATGCGCCTGTGTGGTCAAGCACTGGTCGGATTCGCATATGGGAACCAAGTCAGGGTTCCAGTTACCTAGATCTAATATGCAGATATGCAAATATGTACTTCCACAGCTGCACTGCCTTTGCCTGCTAACTGAACAGCCAAAGTTGCAGTTTGTTAATCAATTTACAATAGGTAGAACGAGCAGAGATCCTGCCAAGGATAAGCCTACTTTAACTTGAAAATATTGCTGGCTCACAGAGTTTAGGACGTTCTGTTTGCACTGCACAAAATGAAATTGTTTTGAACTAACTTGCATATTGTTTTGTTGCGTTTCTTAATGAATATAAAGCAAGCATTGTATGATTGTAACTGCGAGTGTGACGGTGTGTGTGTGTGTGTGTGTGTGTGTGTAGGGTGTGTGTGTGTGGGGTGTGGCTGTGTGTAATATTGTTTCAGCAGCACGTACACCCACATGCCAAGCAATTCTAGAAATACAAATCTTAAGCCGCCCTTTGAGTTGATGTGTGTTTAAGATACCGACTACGAAATGCACACACAACCCACACACACACGCACACACACACTCACATAGTAGTTGGCGCGCAAAATGAACAGTTCGTTTTTAAAATCCTTTTTTGAAAGGCAGCTCAGAAATCCTTTCACAGTACAATTTTCCACAAAAAAAAGAGCGCCAAAAATAGTTTTCGTTTTAGTTACAAGTGTATCTGTATGTGTGTGTGTGTGTGTGTGTGTGCTACCCTAGTTAACAAGAGTTCATAGGGATTCCTTAGAGCAGAGATGCTATCATGCGCACTGCTGCACCTCAAGTGGCCGTTACCGACCGAGCACAGATACAGATACAAAAGTATCTCAAGCAGTCAGCTGACTGATGCCGGTCCAGTCAGTGTAACGGTCGGTTAGAGAACCGTTGCGGACATCCTTGCAGGTTTCTTTGTTGACAGTATGGTGCACTGAAGCATTTATCATCGACAGAGATATGAGAGCTCAGATAGCCCTAGACTCAACTCGGTCGAGCACTTGCTGCGGGGGCAGGCAAAAGAGAGGAGTTGCAGTCGGGCGCAACTAATCTGCGTTCGCAATAATAATTATTTCTTCAAGTTCCATTCTGATAATGATGATGCGCAAAATGCTCTGTCCTATCTCGATATATGAATTCGTATAGATCTCTACTGGTCCTCTGTCCTTTTGGCTGCTCGTCCTGGTAATGCATACGGCATCTGTGTGCTGATTTTTGGCCACCGTCGTAGCGGTCAGATTAGAATCAATTAGCCATAAAATGAAACAACTTACTTGCTTCGTCTCTGTGTGTGTGTGGGCGAGGCACTTGAGTTACTAATTTGAGGTAGCTAAGTAGCTGGAAGTATAGTTAGTTCACTTTGCGGTTGAGAATGATATTTTAATTGCTGGAAATTTCTGAAGTTGTTAGGATTGAAAAGTTATAATTATAATTTTAATAGCTAGAAGAATTTGAATTATAATTCTAGAAAAGTATAGGCAGCCAGAGAGGGTAAAGGTAAGAATTGGACCTGTTTCCCATAGTAAATCAAACATTCCTTTAATAGCTATAATATTTCCCATATTCCTGCTAACATTAGCATATTAAAAATCGTGATTTTACACTTTAATCACTTACATCTATGTACGTGTGGTAATAATTTTCCAATTAAGCCCTATTTCCGATACGAACTTTTCATAGACTATCAGAACTGTTTAGTATTTTCCACGCATCATCATTTCCAACTTCCTTCCGTTACTGTGACTGCAAATCGGCTTATGAAATGTTATTTTCATTTTTTTCATTTTTCTTTTTTTGTCAATCTACAAACTGCTCAGCTCCTCCTTTGACAATGAAAGTAAACAAGCCTGGCGTTGAGGTAAATAAACTTTGTTATGAGGGGGCTTGATCGGAGCAGAGATATGTATACGACAAGAAGGAAAACAGCATTCTAAGAAATAGAAGAGCATGAGCATGGAGGCAAAAGCGTAATAAAAAGAGGAGATACTGGAGATACTAGACAAACCAGTTGGTGGCATGCAACAAGCGAGCACCTTGTGTTGGATCACCGAGAAAAATCAGGGAAAATGCAGCGAGGACTGTACTTTTGCTTGGCTATGGCCCAAGACCCAAGGAACGGATGCCCAGTACCAGTTTGGAGCCAACAAACAAACAAATAAGCGTGCTGCCTAGCCATAGAGAGGGTACAGAGACTACGACGTCGACTGAGACGTCGACAGCGACTGAGGCACGGCTTAAGCGTGATTACAGAGAAAAATACATGGCAGAGGAGGAGAACGGATACGAGAACAAACGGCGGAGCGCGACATGCCTGGCATAATAAAGGGGTACGAGCCAATGGGCAGCCATACCACAACAACACAACTACATACAGTCGATGTAATGTAAATGTTTATGTATCTATGGGATACCCAACTCCACTCGCCTAGGCACCAAAAGGTGACTGATCTTTACAATTCGACACTTTGACTTTACAATAAAAACAACAACAACTACAACAACAACAGCAGCAACGCATACATCGACTACAACTCTGGCGAAGAGCGCAATCAAAACAAAATTCATCAACGTTAAAAACAAAGTTGTAAAAAAAACGAAAGGTGAGTCGAGGGCAAATATAAGAAGAAGACATAAAACAAGTATCCAAACTAAAGGATGCACGACTCGCGCGTGTGTGTGTGTGTGAGTGTGTGTGTACGTAAGTGGAGGCAGGGTCAAGGTAAATAGAGATTTACCTTTCTGTTGGACTTTACTTCACTGTGCATGTTAATGGATTTTCATTCTCTCTAGGAAATTTGAAAGTAATCAAAAATCCAAGCATGAAGCCAAGGCAAAGCTGTATGCTACTATTTGGAATAAATACAATAAATGTAAATGGATCTGCTCGGGGTTAGACTCCAGCCTGAAACCAGTTTCGAAATGCACTTTAAACGCTGCGCTGTGGCAAATGTAAAAACTTGTTGTGGCTAGTAGCTGATAGACTGCTAGATAGCTGCAGCTGCAGAGCTGGACTCCAGTGTTCTGGACTTAGCTTTAAGCATGGTAAAAAGCTGCAGGGATAGAAGGATGGCAGAACAGAACAACAACCCCTTGACAGTCGGGGCTGGGCAGCTTGTCAGTTTAAGTTGCAGATGAAATGTTGGCTGAGCAAGCATTTTTATGATGGAATTATTACATCATTCATCTTCATCAACAGAGAGACACAGGCAGAATCACGAACTTCGTGCTTATCAACTGCATAATATATACACAAAATATATCTGAAGACTTGTGGCCAATGTTGACCAGCTACAAATTGTCATGCGGGTTTTGGGGTTGTTGCTGGGAAATGGGAAATGTCTGCATAGATCTGTAATCAAGTTTAGTTTTATCTCGATTACAAATAACTGTCAACAGACTCACACTACTGCTCATCTTGTAACGACTTTCTGCTCCACTCCACTGCAATTCTAGGAAGACAACCCCCAAGACAAACCTCAGAACGATTTTCACATAACCCAAATCCTGAAACCGGACACACAATCAGATTCCTACTTCTATCGGGCCGCACACAGCGCAACGATTGTAGGAAATATGAAACGGAAGCCACGACAAGGACAAGGACAAGGACGCCAGCGCCACTTTGCACAAGGATAATATGAATAGAAATTCCTGAGATAATCAACGGCATTATCTGACGATTATGTGTTGAAAATTCCATGAAAATTGCACAAAAAAGAAACACCGACCGATGCTTGCGAGGGAATCAAATAAAGGTAAGAAAAAACATTCCTTATTGAACTAGATCCGGATGATCGTGAGATGATGATGATGTTCCTGCTGTTGTTGCTGTTGTGGATGATGAGGAACACCCGAGTGGCGACGCATCCGCTTCTCATTTTGCAAATGCGAGAGGAGCTCATCAAACCCTCGGTCACTTGAGGTTTAAGCCGGGCCTTAGCCAACATTAAAAAACCAATGAGAAATGCCGCAAAAAATATAAATTCATATCTCAGCACCCAGTAAATACAAGAGGGAGGGAGGGAGAGCGTGTTGCGTGTGTGTCTGAGAGAGATGAGGAAATGAACGTGAGAATTTCTGGTCGAATGTCCCTTGAATTTGCTTGGCAGTGTAGTGCGTTATAACCGCCGCTCTTTGGCATTGTTCCTTGAAGTACTTGTATAGATTTGCTAGTTGTGTCCTTATTATGCCTGCCTCGGACGCATTGTTGCCGCACAATGCCAGGATATTGTAGAAGATTTTTTTACAGCGCTTCCAATGAATTCTGCGCCATGAATGAGATCACGTCATGAATGAAACTCAAATACACAGAATATTTGCCATTAAAGCGAAGTTGCCGCGAAACTCCCAAGAAACTCCAGGCGTGAGAAGATGTTTGTGGCCATTTCCAATAACTTCATTTCAGCAAGTGGATTGCAATGTACTTGGGTGGCAAAAGGACACACGTGACATGCCGACAGGAAGGATCTGCGCAGGATAACAGACACGTCAGCCTACCACACACGCTGCTCACAGGAAGTGCAGGACGGGGGTTTGCGCGCCAAAAAAAGTGTTATGTAAATATTTGAGCGAGTTATCCTTTATGCAGCACATCCTGTGACCCATTGACTTGACCCTTGCCCACGGACATGTGTGAGCTGATAGGCCAATTGAGTTTAGTAGAAATCACACATTAGGCAAGGTCTGCCAATGTGGCAGAAAACATTACGCAATGTGCGGGATGACCTTCATCCAGCTCACTCGGGGGGCCACATGCGGATCCCTATTACGCTGATAGCTGACAACATTGTTGCCCATTGGCCACAGATCGAATGTTTTATGGAGGTGCGAAATGACACATTTTGGCCGGGTCACGGAAACCTGCCGCGTCATTCAGTCTGTGTCTGTGCGTGTCTAGGCCAAAAAGGAAGGTTAATGGCAGAGGCAACTGTAGCTGCCACAACGGCAACTGCAACTGTTGCAACCTGTTGGCAAGCCTTGCAATTTGTCACCTGAGGCGACATTCAATCGCCGCATGCCCAGCTGAGCCTTGTCACCTTTGCAGCCATTGAGCAAAATCTGTTGCCCGTTACTAAACAGTTTTCATTCACGAATTTCCATTCGCTAGGGAAATGCGCAGGATTTGGCATTATGGCAAATTCATAACGCAATAATATTTGGTAAATTTCTTGCGAAAATATTTGTGATTTTTATGTCATTTCATTTCCTATGCGAAAAATATTTCATATGCTTCCCAGAGTAACAATTTATGCAATGTAGTCACAAGATTACATTGATTTCTGTTTAATTGTGTACGTGCCCAGATCTCTGTGTCCTGGCATCCTTTTGAAAACCGTTTGCTCATCGGAAATTTCCTGGAAAACGCCAAACCCTAAATCTAAACTCAATGGAAAGTTAATTCGACTTTCTAGACATTATCAACACTTGTTGATTCATTCAGCTCTACCTAGATAGGGATGTAGGGGGGAGCACTTCAATTGCTGCAACCTGTCAACATAATTAATCCGCTCTCCCCTCACCTCGCTCCTTTCCAATCAGCTGATGTGGCCACGTCGGCTTGCCTTTGAGCTGCCCCTGTCCCCTGAATGGAGTACCCAAACCGAAATTATGAACAATTCATATAAAAAACTAGATCTGTCTGCCTGCATTCAGTGCTCGACATTCCCAAGGATATGCCTCTAAATTGTTGTTGTGTTAATTGTTGATACAAAGTGGACGAGGATAGAGGACGACGAGGTCGAGGTCGTCATGCCAAGACTGTGCCATTAACGGCAGCCATGTCGCTCCCACGGCTTGTCGCCTCTCTCTCCTAGCTGTTTTTTATGCCATTTACAGAGAAATCTTGCAACAAATCACGAGCTCCTTTTGTGGCCCTCCGTTCTCAGCTGAGCTCCGTTTTTACCACTAATTTCATTTTTTACCAACAAGAAACTGTGTCTGTGTCTCAGTCTGAGTTTGTCTGTGTTTTGACCTTTATTTGTTTGATGTTAAAAGTAATGCTGCATTCGCCCCCCACACACACAGATACACACGTACATCCAGGGCACACAAGAGGATCTAATGGCTAAGTGCATTGGTTTGATTCAGCGAGAGATGCGAGAGGAACCTGTGACGACGCAATTCTTTGCGATTATCAGGTGCTCGGGTTGCACTAGTTCCTGGTGGATTGCTTTTTATTAGGATGCCCGAGTCCTAATTGCGGTGAGATCTTCAGCGGCATTGAAGTTAATCATTTTGTACCTGCGGCTTAGACAGTCAAACAGTCAGACAGTCAGTCCGGCCAGTGCAAACATACCCATAAAACAACAACAACTACTATAGAGGAATACGCAGCGAACCCCGCAAATGGATATTTTGCCGTCTGCTTTGATTTTCACAACCCAATTGCCGCTTTTGTTACCTTTCTTGGATACTTTTGTGAGCTGCATCTCTTGGATCGTTATCAGCTCTCCTCGCATTGTGCTTTCCAGGTTTTTATGGCAATGGTATTTCATACTTCCTGTGAGAAAATCTATAGTTGATGGCCCAACAACAGCAACAGCTACAACTACAACTACTACTTTAACTACAGCAATAACATTAACAACGACAACAACTTGCAGACAAACCATTTGCTGTCTCTGATGGGGGGTAGTGTTCGGGGTGGGGTAACATCACCCAGTGACACTTACCCAACATGAAATCTACATAATGACAGGGCCAGCCCAACTCGGAAACTAGTTCAGATTGCAAATTACGAACCGGTATTGGAATAGATCTGTGCTGCAATTCCCAGACAGGATATCGAAAGGCGCATGCTCATTCGCATTCGCATCGGCATGGGCATCGGCATCGGCATCCGCATCCTTGCCGCCGCGGGGTAGCGCTGAGGTTGAGCTAAGGTCATGTCAAGGCTGCCTGGCAGCAACAACTTTGCATAAAATATTTGAAAATGTTTTCATTATGGTAAACAGACACAAAGGCAACATTAGCTGCTCTGCTCCTATACTCTAGCCTAGAACCAGGCGGGTTCCCACCAGGCAAGGGTTGTACCACCGTCCCAGCTGAGCTATATTGGTGATAAATTAGTTTAATGGTCTGGTCGGGCACTAAAAAGGCAGTCGACCGCAGGAGCAGGAGCAAAGCTTACTATATACAAGAGACAGTCACGTCTTTGGTCTATGCCCAAAGGCTTGCCTCTATACGAATGCAGATTTTGGCGGTAAAACGTAGCCATGTTCCTTGAGAGTCTTGGCTAAGCAAAGCCGTCTTGTACGTGCCTCAAAATGCGCTCCAAGCCAGACAATGCCCAACCTAACTACATAATGAACTACCCAAACAATGCGCCAACTTTTTTAGCTAAAAAACACTACAAGAAAATGAGGAGAAAAAAAGAAGAAAAACAAATGACAAGGGAATCACGTTCTGGAAATTTTCACATCGCTGATTCCAAACAAAGTGGACAGAGTCCAGTACAATTTAAGAGGACATCGAGTACATGACACAATTGCATTTTGCGGCCCAATTGTTTGACACACGCACGTGCAACCAGGAGTCGAGTGCGGTTGTTGTTGCAACGCCCATTGTACCCCTAAATTTGGTTCATTTGCCGATAATGTTATATAGTAGACCTAATCTATATAGTGCACATGTGACACTTTTCAATGAGCTACGAGTTATTTTGAATAGCGCGGCATTCAAGCAACTATTCATGCTGCACCTACTACGTGGCAGACATAGAGGCTGAGGCAGAGGCACAGGCAGAGACAGAGCAAGTGTCTGCCACAGACAATGCATCTTTTTTGCTATTGTAGGAGTTTTTTGTCACAAAGGAACTATTGTACTTGTTGTTGTTGCTGTTTAGAGGGGGCGTTGCATTGTTGCAATTTTAATGTTATTTTATTGTTATTAATTGTATGACATCGTTTTTTAAATGTCCTTTGTTTTTGGCAAACAGGTGAACTGCGTCTCAATGAATGAACTATTATACGATAAGAAGTAAATCTGTGGAAGGAATAGAATAGATATATTATTTAGTTACAGCTTGTTCACTATGATTAATTTACTAAAATATTCTGATATACATTCGATAAATATTTAAATCTTAGAGTAATAATATTAAAATTATTTATAATTTGGTATTCCAGTTCTAGGTGCATGATGTCTATAACTTATCTATACAAATGTTCAAAGATAAGGACCGTTTGAAATTAAATTTGAAAAATTAAAAAAAAAATTTACATGTCTAAATTATTTATAACAAAAAACCTTTAAAGGAATTGGATAAATTCTCTATTATTTAAAATTATGATAAAATATTTTTAAGTCTTATCAAAGGCTGAAAAAGTATTGAAAACTGACTGACTGCAAAAAAAAACCTACTATTCATTTGTATTACAAGGCCAGCTACGTAGCCAACCAAATTCAGCAATTATTCTGGGAAATAATAAAATGTTCTCAATAATAACATTTCAAGAACTTGTTAATAAAGAACTCTTTGTAATCCCTTTACCCCCCTACCAAGGTGCTCCTTGAATTTCTTTGTGTTTTTAGAATATAGAAAATTCTTTATTTGTTGTGATTTTGCTGACTTTTTTCCTGTGCCGACATCAACAATTTTTGCACAGTGTGAGTTTGAGCTGCTGTTTGTTTAACACCTAAAAATTTAATTTTTTACAGTAGTATTAAAAAACAGAACAACCTGCTACAATGCACTATGGATACTTAACCGCTTACATAGGAGAGCAGAGCATGCAGAGCGCGGCAGGTAACTCTTCAGGTTCAGGGACATCGACTGCGTGACACAGCGGAGGTTTCACCTGGTCGCCTGGACAGCTTGTAATCCATATTGCCCAAACAAAATTTCTCTACGCAATCTTAACACTTTTGTTAAGCACTATTGGACATAATTTTTCGGTTACCATAACTATTGTTAAGCGATCCATAGTAAAGTGTAACTGGAGTGGTTCGCCGGTTTGAAGTGGCCGCGAGACAACGCACTGCACAGTGGGCAATCGGTTCGCGAGACAGTGGAAAGTGCCTTTCATTTCCCAGAATGAAAAAACTATTCAATGAATGACTTTTTTTTAGAATGAATGGAGTTAAAAAGGAGTGCCAGCAGTCGCCAAGCCTCAGACACAAATCAGAATCCATTCAGAGACACAGTAAGAGATACGAGTATACCTAGGACGATAAAAGGTATGCCGGAATGTGTTCCTAGACCTTCAAGTACTATTTATAGATAGCCGACAAAATTCTTAGAACTTTGTTTATGGTGAGTATCTTTTATCAGTCAAATATTTGAGGAGTAAATGATCGCAGCTGTATAGTATCAAAATATGCAAAAATATCACAATATAGTACTTATGTAAGTCAATGTACGGTCAGCAAATAGTAGAATTCATTCGGAGACCAACACATGAGAATACCCTGCCAATTTATGAATGGGTATATGGGTTGTAAAACTGATTTCTTAAAAATGTTTTTATACTGAAAGTCCATTTTTAAATGGAGCTTATGTCATTAACTATTGAAATTTGTTTTATATTAAATTACTATTATGCAAATGACATAGAATACTGAATTATTCCAATAGATAACATTTTGAAATATAATTTATTCAGTGATAATTAAATTAAACTCATCACATAAAAGTTTGATCCTCTATTAGTTACTTTTATTTTTTTATTATCTACATTACTACTTTTAAATTTCTAGTCAATAATTGAACCTAAGAGCTCCAATACATATTATATTTAATTCTATTCTATAGCTTAAAAATTAACTTATTGCGTATTATTTAAAAATTTCGCATAATTTTAACCATTTTAAGTAATTAATTTATACATTTGTCTAATGTATTTTTTATGCTTTAGCTAAAATTGAATGTATTTGAATTTCGTTTTCCATTTTATATATTTTTATTGGTTGTAAACCCCAGCAGATGAAACCCTCTAATACAGGGTATTGGCACCATGCACTGCATATCAGTACACATTTACATATATACTCGAATGTAGGTGTATGTATACATATATACATTCATATTTATGTAGAAATACATACGGCAATTCTTCGGCAGAATTTGCTTCATTCAAAACCCAAGCACGCGCCGTGCTTAGTAAATATTGAAAAGAGTAAATAAAATCAAATAAAAATATATACATATATAGGTATGTACATATGTGTGTGTCTGCATTCATGTATGAATGTAGTCATCTGTGTTACTGAATGACTGAAATTGTAGCGAATTTGCAGACGTTTCGCGTTGCCACTTGAAGCACGTCGCAAGCATTTCCGTAGTAAGATAAAATATGATTTTTGAGCCACCGAAAATACACACACACACACATACACAGAGTACGACTGACATACATGCAACTATACATGTGTAGATAAATGTATATATTCTGTATATACATATAATATTCAAGGTCAGTGGCAACGTCGATTTCTCAGCTTTCTTCAAAAGAATTGTGTGCAACTTGCCGCCAGTCAGCGCATTGCAAACAAATGCGCGAAATGTTCATTGATAAGCAGCAACAGCAACAACAGCAGCAGCAGTTAAAGCTATTGAAATGCCCGTTATGTATATAAATACATACAAAAAGGCAATAAAAAAATCAGTTTCATTCATAAAACGTTTCTTATCAATGCAGCGAATTTCAGCGCGTATGTATGTATGCATGTGTGTGCAATGATGCGGGCCTTGAGAGGGGGCGTTACGAGGCAGCAGCAGCGACGCCGACAGCGGCATCAGCAGCGCGATAACTTTGTGACGTCACATAATTGCAGCTGGCGCTAATACTTCTGTGTGTAGTTCGCATTTCGCCAATAACAACTTCCGCTGCTGCAACAGACCCGCAGCATATACATATACTCCCCCCTCCCTTGCTCCATCGTCTGTATCTTTGCGATACTTGGCAGTTTCTTAGTTATTGACTTGCGGCAAACAGATAAGTGACATTTATCGACTTTTTACGCGATTTTAAATAAGTTGAAATATGTTTGCACACTTCTGCCAGCAAACACAACATTTGTATCTGTTTCTGTATCTTGAACTGTTGCCATGCCTGTAGCTGTATCTGTATCTGTATGTGCATTCAGTATCTCTCTACGCCCGCTCTGTTTGCTTGTCAAATAATGCCGCTCGGCATTTACATGCTGCTCAACACTTTTATCAGCGAACCTAACGCTGATTTTATATACACGAAATGCTGGACAACAATTCTTTATTTTATTTGATATTTTGTGGCTGCCTCCGAGCTCTGAGTTCTCAGTTCTCTGTGCTCAGTTTTTATCTGTGCCCATATGTGATGCCCTATCGACCTACCCGCACACGGTGCTGCCATGCAGCTCCCCTTATCATTATCATTACCAAGAGCTAAGTGAAATTTATCTCAGTGCAAACAGCGGAGCAACAAACTTTCAAATGTTTGTGCAGCCTTAGCAACATTGTTGCATGTCCAAGTCCCTTTCATTCATGCAATATTTATCATTGATATTGTACCTTCTCTTACACTCTTGCCCGTGTTCCACCAGTTGGCATTTCTTAAGGCGATTTACTTGATGATTTATGACATTATCGTTTAAGGTTCACGACATATAGCAGAACTTGTCACTGACCGGAAGAGTCGGTGCAAAAGGTCATAAATGTCCTTAACTGTCCTTAACCATTGTAAATCATAATCTAATCCTTGCCATTACAGAGCAACAGGTTAAGGTGCAAAGTGACCTATTAGAAGGTGACACACAAATTTTTATTGTACCCTAGCTTAGTTATTTATTTAATGTCAACTATTGACAGATGAAATTGTATTGTAGAATTTAACTAGTAAAATTAAACGACAAAATAATCTTTGAAACATAAAAATTAAAAAGTAAGAAGTAAAAAGTAAAAATTAAAAATGGAATTAGATAAATGAAAACTAGTTAAAATGAAAATGGACAGCAATTTAAAATTGAAACTGTTTAAGATATTTTAAATATTAATATCAAGATATTTTATGATATATGCTAATATTTATTTTAATTTTTTTATTTAAAGAATATTCTAAACTTTTTCTAGTTATTCTAAACTTAATTGAAGAATTTCTTAGCACTATTGGGAGATTTAGTTTAATAGACTTATTTTAAGAATATTTTAAACTTGTTTTAGGTCTTCAAAGATTCGATTGAGAAATTCTAAATCAATACACAAATGTCTGACAAAAATAATCTACATTTAATAAAAATAATATATATTTAAAAATTAAAATAAGTACTTATGTGTTCAGCATATTATTATATAATTAATTTAACTTCATAGCAAATTTATTAGAATTTAATTTGTATATAGAATAAAGCTCTGTAGATAATATAGTTATTTTCTCTAAAATATTCCCCACACTCACACCTTGTATAAAGTAGTGAGAAATTTCCCTTCAACCAATGATTCCAGCTATACACAACAACTGTATGTATTGCATCATGCCCACACTAGCCCATAGCAAAATTGACTCTCAGATACGCCAATTGCAGCTGCCTCGAGTTCCCATAGTGGGTTACTCTTTCACTTCTATGCTGGGACTGAAATTGTTGGCCTTTCACTGGCTCAAGTGTCCACCGCGCACAAATTAGAGTGGGAATGGGATAGAACAAAGACTCCGTTGTTTTTCCCAGCGCTGACCACTTGAACATTTAGGTTTTCAATTGGCTTGAAGGAAATGCCATTGGACGCATGGTAAACGCGTACTACTTTCCTTTGTGGCACAGTGGGATGAGGCAAATGAACGCGTATACAAAAAAGATCAGGGAAAATTGGAAACATTTGTCCAAAAAAAATGAAGAGGAACACAGACAACAACAAGAAGAAATAGACAGTGGTCTTGGCGACACTTGAACCGTTGACAAAGCCCACAGACAGCAGAGACAATTCCACAATGCCCATTCCCACGATGCTCTCTTTCGCCGGACAGGGCTGGCTATCTAACGGTCGGACGGATGGACGGACACTGCCAGCAATTTCAACAGCAAGTGCAGAAACTGGAGATCTTTCGCACAACCAGATAGTGTATATGTATAACTCATGCTCTTCACGATCCAAACCTGTGTCATCTCTATGGGTGTGTGTGTAGCATGTGTACACTTGATATCCTGGCGTGTTTACTTTAACAAATACTCTTTCTTTCGACATCTTCTACTATGTATTTTATTATTATTATTACTGGGGTACGTATTTTCTTTCTTTTGCACTCGGTTTGCCATTAAGGTGACTTTGGGAAAATCTTCACACACTCCCCGGGTGTCGTATGCTCCTATACGTATGTGTGTGTGTGTGTGTGTGTTTCCTTTTTTCTTTGGACAAGTGACAGCATCGTTTATAGGCAATGCCAGCAGGTAATTTTTCAACTTGACTTCACCGGCAATTCGAATTACCGAATTATTCGCACGTGCAATGGTTTAGATTGGAAATTGATGATCCTCTACCCATGGGTTCTTTGAGCCTACCCAAAACTAATGAGTGCGGATAGAAAGCAAACAATCGAGTGCCAACTGCTGCATAATAGAAGACAAATAGCAAGTTGCAACTGGGATTTACAGTGAACCTGTTGCAATTAATTGCTAATCAGACTGATTAACTTTAGTATTGCATACTTTGGAGAGTCGGCAGTTACTACCGCAACTCTTCACTTCAGTTGAAGATGGATGAACGCTGAGAAATCCTGCTTGAATACACATCTAACTTGAACAATTGTGTGGCAAGCACAATAAAGCGCATTTCCAAGAATACATCAGAGCGAACTCCACTTCCTTTCAGTCTCACTCCCCCTAAGCAGGCTGCCTCGACGCCACTCGAAACTAATCTTCATGTGATCTGTACCGTATGTTAAGCAGACTCCACATACCAGCTCACATTCACTCACACAACATACATACATATATGTAGTACTTATACCCCAACTCTTTTGGCACAACATAAACCATAAACCATACAAGACGACTTCCTCATTTCCGTTGCCTTTTTGGGGGTAAAAATATATTTTCAATTTTGCCATCACATTAATCATAAAGAGTCTTTTGCTTTTGCCCCCATTGAGGCTGCCATTCAGTCGGGGGACTAAGAAGAAGCACAGTAGTCGTCTGACTTTACCCCATTCACCCGACCCCTTTCAAATATGTGTGTGTACAGACATACGCACACACGCATCTAATCTTTAAGATATTTTTGAACATAGTTCGTTTTCTGTCGGTTTTCAATTATTTCATTTATATTGCCTCAAATTCGAGACTAAAAGTTGACACTCTATGTCAGGGGCATGGCCAGGGGAATCACTGTCTGTATGTGTGTGTCTGTGTGTGTGTGTGTGTGTGCCACACCGACAGCAAAAATACGTTATGCTCGTTTATGTTGCGCCTCGTCTGCCTCTGCCGCTGTCTCTGCCTCTATGCCACTGCCACTGCCTCTCTGACTCTGGCAGTGACGGGTTGAGCTACGCCGAGTACTCAATGTTGCGCTCGCGCAGCTCTACACGTTCTCCTGCGCACACTCTCACCTCACTCCCGCTGCCTCTCTTGCTCTTTAGCGCACTCTCCTTTTCTCACTGTGGCGCATTGCACCAGCCACAGCCAGGCAGGGGGGTTTATTGAGCACGAGAATGGGAATGGGAATGAGAATGAGAATGGAAATGGGAATGGGAATGAGAATGTGCCCATATCGCATTTTATCAAACATAAACACACACACACACACACACACACTCATGCATAGAGTCGCTGCGCGCCAGATTCTGTAACGGACAAAATTTTCTTATGCACCAAACGTCGCAGTCAACGTCGCTGCCGGCGTCAGCGTCAACGTCTCTGCCTCATGCTGAAATTTGTTGAGCCGTTTGCTGTTTGTCGTTTATCGCTCTCTCCTTGCCTCCCTAGAGTTATTTGCATAGCGCTGTTCACTTGAACTGCCTGCTCAGAGTCCAATGTGCTGGCAGAGCTCTGGGTGTGGGCAGAGCGTTTTGCGCGGGATCTTGGGACTGATGGTGGTCCTACGAAACGTAGGTGGAGCCGCTTCCCAGGACAATAATTCTGCAATTGTAACACCCAGAGATAAATGTAATGGCACAATGCGACAAGCAGTACCATTAGGGTGTCGTATTTTATGAAGGGGATATGTCTATCAACCTGTAAATGCGTCTTTGGCCTTTGACTTTATTGTTTGGCAAGGCAGGGCTGAGCGTGAGATCAGCACACGGCAGGTATGCTCCGGGCACTGCCCACTTGCCACGCTCGTGCAGCTGATAAATGATGCTGCAATACAGGCATTGCTTTAGATTCCCATCATCGTCAGCACTTGATGATTTGCTTGGTCTTTGTTGGCCCAGGCAAGGGCACAAAAGGATCCAGACACTGTCAGGGCTCGGCAGCAACACCAACACCAACAAGTCACTCGACCCACCAATACAGATGGACTAGCAGTAAAAAATAAAGCAAAACCAAAGTCAAACAGGTTTAGCTACACTCCACTCACACAGACTACCCAGTAAGCCTACAGCTCATGGCTGCGTTGTCTATAAAGTAGTATTAACAACCCAGAGTGAGGTTCCATGTTCCCACAACGTCGCCAACACAGAAACAAAACAAATTTCATCAACAGCTGATTGCACAAATATTTTCCCAGCGCTACTCAGCTGATGGGACCTCGACTCCGAGGTTCACTTGTTGTTTGCTTAACAGAACGAAGAGCAACACCACAGGACGTAGCGGCTATAGATTGTCCACAAATGTCAAACTGTCTGTCCAACAAGGGATATCTATAACTAGCCGTAAAAAGTATCTTTTTGCCTTGGTTGTTGTTGCACTTTATTTGGAGTGTCAACTGCAGCATAGAGCACAACAGGATATTTGTCCAAGGAAATGTACTGCGCACTACTCCTCCTCCTCTCGATATGGCTCCGGCTCATTAATTGACCAGCAGAGTACATTTGCAATGATGAGAAAATTGTACACTCAAGTGTCCATTCAAGTGCTCAGATCTGTGCACAGATAGGACGGGTCACATCCTCACTATATCCTACGACTATACACTTTCCCTTTAGGTATCGTGTGTCAAGCCGGCTATCTCTCGAACTGTCACCAGGCCAAATTTCGCTAAAAGACAAACGACCAGAGGCGCTTAGCCAAGCACTTTGCCTTCGATCGTTTCCCGGAATCGAAATCTCCGTTTACGCAACTCTATTAACAGTTAGTCACACACACACTCACACACAATCTCACTGGCACAGGTGACACGCCCACTGTGCCTACTGAATTTCCCGCTAAAACAACACTTGAGCAAATACCAAGTTTGCAATCCCGTCATTCGTTCTGTTCTCGCCCCTCTCTGGTCGATGGATGATGATGTAACGTAAGCCGAGGTTATGCTCAAGTCCTCGCAGCCTCTTCAAGAATATTGTATTTCAAGACATGTCACTTCAGCTCTTCCTTTGAGGTTTTTGCGGTCAATCAGCGTGACAGTAAGAATTTGCTTAACGGCCATCAAACTGAACTGGACTAGGTGAGGTCGCTTGGCCAATGTCCCGCAGGATGTGGTTAGTTCCTGCTGTTTGTTTACTTAGGATCACAAGTTCATTAAGTTCAACAGTTAGACACTTCCCAATCAGTGTCAATACTTCCTTCCTAGATGAAGAAAGCGGAAGCTACTGGACAGTTGTGTAACAGGTGTAGGGAAATGCATGGGAATGTCATAGATTAGTTTCGAAGTCAGTAAGATTTCAAATTTAGTGATCTATTTATAAACTTATCAAATATATATCAACTTTATGATAAGGGGGCCCAGTATAGTAAAGTTCCTTACTTTGACTTTTCCCGAATTAAAGTTCCTCAAGGTAACAAAATACCATAATCGCCAGTCATTGCCTAATTGATAATATTATTTCATTATACGATTATTAAAAACATCCCTACTACTTATACTTACATCCCAACACACACACTCACACACTATTGATAATCGTCGAAAAGCGTGCCCCAATGTGGCACACACCAAAACCCAAAAGCGACGCCAAGTTTCGCGCCAAAATTGCGTCACACACCAAATACAAAAAACGCGCTGCTTGCCCCTGCACTTTGGCGGTCTGCACACATACAAACATACACACACATTGTACACACACAGGGAGCCACACATAACGTTCGTGGCAAAGCACGATAACAAATATGAACTTGCCATTCTTATGCGATCACGAGTGGGAGACGTAAGCACAGACGAAGCACGAGGCATGCAAAGGGAAAGAAAGAAAGACGAAAAGCTAAAGCCAAAGCCAAATATCGATATCTCGCCCGAGAACACAGCAAAAAGCAACGCTCAATTTAGCTCTCTAATCACGCAGAGTTTGCACTGTAAATTCCTTGGCTGTTGCCTCCTTGGACTCCGCTCAGACTGAAACTGTGTCTGTGTCTGGGCAGGGTCTTGGGCAAAAGTTCTTAGCTTTCGCTTAAGTCCATGTACGAGTACACTGTCTCTCCCTCCGTCCGTCCGTCCGTCCACTGGCCGTCATGTCGCTGTGAGATGTCCGATCCTTTGGTCGGCCAGCACTTTGTTTTTGGGGCTGTGTTAAAAACATTTCGCCGAAAATGTGTCTGGCACGTTAAATGGGCTTTGGCCATAGCCAGGTAACTTGCAGTTCTAACCAGACAGTGCAACAACAACAACAACAACAACAAATACCATTGATCAATGGCTTAGGTCTTTGATACGTCCGCGATGGCGGTGGCGTGCATTTGGGCATTTGCTTTGCTTTGCTTTGGTGGATGTCCCATGGAATGCTGTGCCACCAGTTCTCCGGTTCTCGATATGCTTCAATAAGGAGTTTCGACAAACAAAAAAGTTCCTGGGAAAAAATGTTGCACAAACCTACCTACCTACCTCTACCTGCCACGGCGAGTAACAACATCAACTGAGACGACGACGATCACAGCAGAAGTTCATCCGATTGCCTCCTGCCTCCTGTCTCCCGTCTCCTCCTCCCGCCTCCAGTCGCTTAGATTCATTAAGTGAAAAGTTTAAGCGCTCAAATTTTTCGTTCATGCTTCGTTCAGTGATTTTTATGGGCCGAGGCTATGTTAGCCTGGCTCAATGGGCACCGGGTAGAAAAACACATTAGTCCTCGAGCTTTATTACAAATTATGCGTCGCCTTTTGCCGCCAGCAGCAGCAGCTTGGCATCTTCTTCAAAAATTCTCTCCGTTTTTTAGCAACAACTTTTTTAGAATCCAAACTCATAAACTGTTTCGCACAAGTGTCTGTGTGTATGTGTGTGTGTATGGGCTCGCTATAAATGTAGATGTAGATCGCCGTCTGACCAACTGACTGAGTGTCTGGCAGTTACTCTGACGGCGCCGATAAGCGACGCTCACACACGCACACACACACTCTGATTTATACACACACACAAATATGCAACTCAACTGGTTTATCAACTTGCATTTTGGCGCCAAAATTTCTGCAAATCTTTTGCTTGCCTTGCGCTTTACGCGCCCTTAGTGTGACACACACAAGCACACACATGTATGTGTGTACATTTATATGTGTGTTGGCATACCCTTTATGCATATAATTTTCGTTTTATTGGACAAAATTAATTGGGCGCCAAGATAGAGGCATTAAAAGCCAATTTCGTTTGGTGTAGCACGCAGATACAAATGTATCTGTGCGTCGTCGTCTTCGTTGCCTAATGAATTTGTGCGGCAAAGTAAGGCCCACACACACCACACACCACAACCCAAAATATCTATACTCGAGGGGCCAATAAATGTTAAGAATGAGTGCACAATTTCCTGACTGATTATTTGCGGTCAGCCTCCAGAAAAATTCGCAACATTGTTGTGTAGCGAGCAGATATTGATCGACAAGTGAACCCACAGCTGACTGAGATTATGTGGTTGCACTGCCTGTGTCTGTCTGTCAGTCAGTCTCTCTGTCCCAGCCTATTCATAGCAAATTTCTTCTTTTGGCCAGCGTAGATCCTTGACCATTGTTTGCCAAAACGAGAAGATTGAAAATCAAAACCGTAAAACGATAGATGCCATTGTGCGGCTGGCTTCCTGTTTTATCCCTGTACATCCTCAACCGCTAATAAAGAGATTTCCTCTTTGCACTCGCCCAATTAGTAGCTGATGGTGGTCCCGCCATTGTACCTGTCCAACAAACCAAACAAATTATGTGATTAACAAATATGAAAGATACGAGTTCGCTTTGTTTGGCCAACGAACTAAACTCCATATATGTAGTAGTACTCTCTGTCCGCTGTTGCTTATCGGTGAGAGTTTTTAGCGCTTAAACAAATCCATTTGATAAGTACGAACAGGCAGCAGGCCCTGATATCAACATGCTTCGTTTCCTTTGCGATTCCAGAACGCAATCCCGTGGGAATAATAACAGCTTGAGCCTTAACTCTTGTTTAATATGCGCTCGTCGTTCTCAGTACTTCCCGTTGCTTTTGAGTTATTTATGATGAGGTACTCAATCGGAAATTTGCCTCAAAAGCTAAGCTGATATAACAGATTAGAGTTGGGCAAGAATCGATGGACTCTCGAAGCTATCGATCGACCAGTCTTCAACTGCAACTATAGTTTGCTAGATACATTTGTAACTCCTACATAAAATATGTATCTCCATGCATATCTTTTGCATTACATATGCATCTGTAGAGTGTATATATTAGCAAGTACAGTACATAGTCCCCCCACAAGATCAAGAACCCAAGTCATTTAACACTAAGCACTCAGCTAAAAATAAAAGGAGCAAATCAAATGGGCCCACGCCACCGCAGAGATGTGAGGAGCGATACATAGAAAAGATGCAGGACAAGTTTAACAACAACTCCCCACATACACACACAGATACACACACACTCACACAAGGGACTTGCACTTAGGGATAGATACGTGGAAAACTCGTATTTCTGCCACCAAGCGAGCGCACAAGCCGAAAGGTCAATGCATTTAGTTAATGCACAGCCACAACTACTAACTGCATGTGAGTGTGTGTGTGTGTGTGTGTGTGTGTTGGAGCTGCAGCCCCCACACAGATGCATGCGGCGACAACGATATATATTAATATAAGCCGCTGCTGGGGCTGGGATGCAACAGCTTGAGGCTGCATGTAGGCATAGCCCCCATGGCCTCTGGTCCGCATCTAAGGTTCAAGCAACTCTACACACACACACAGACATACACACAAACAGAGCTAGTAGATGTGGAGACATTCCATTTATGTGTGGGCACAGCATCCGCACATATACATACATACATACTACATATGAATTTATGTAGATACTCGAAGCTGCCTTCTATTTCGTAACGGACAACAGCTCGTTCTGAACTGGCAGCCCTTGCCTGGATCCACAGACCTTTATGTGGGCGATCCGCACATAAAGACAGTCAATATTGTTGTCAACACAAATAAACATCATCATCATCTGATCAAGTTTGCCAATCTGGGTCGGGCTTGGCGAAGATACGATTATTGGCATAAATAAAGAGAAGAAAACTAAAGAGAAGGCAGGCTTAGAATATTCCCACGACAGAATGCAGATGCTACAGTAAAATAAAGTTAGAAAATAAAGCAAAAAATATAACAGAAAATGTACGCAAATCCCAGAGCCCAAAAGACTGAGGATCAACCGGCTGGCAACAACATCTATAAACGCCGATTGGCAAATATTTAATTATGCTGCGTAAACTTTAAACAACTTGACAATTTCACACTCGCATGTGAAGATCACGTAGCTGCTCTCTCGCTCACCATCTTGGCTGCTCTCTGTCGCTCTATGGATCAGTTAATGTTGTTTTATGATCTTTAAATATGCCTCGTTCTGCGTCCGAGCTGCTCGACTTGTTGGCTTTGCCGTAACCGTCGTCTTTGCGAACATTGAGCCCTTGGCACAAATACCCTGTCTCTGCTCCGTCTCCATGCCGACTTATTATTGTATGTTCTACAACAAAGTAACAGCAGCAACAGCAACAACAGCAACAACCATACACAACTGTTGCACAAACATCGCGCATAAGCACGGTTGCCACTTGAACATGAGAAAGTACACCAAAAATGTGTGCAAAAGGAACCAATTTTATCATGAGACAACTAATATAATTTTATGTGAAAATAAATCAGAAAAAAATGTTTGTTCCTTCAGTAACTTAAAATTACATCTAAATTGTACTACAATAAAAAGAAGCCCGGAAAGCTACAGACAGATGCAACCGACAGTACTTTCCTTTGCAGCAGCATATGCATACACATAAACTTAAAATGAATACAAAAGGAAACATAAATAAATAAGAAATTTTACTCTCAAAGTAACTTGAAATTATAATATAATTGTATTTCCATAGCGTCATGGAAAAAACACCAAAACACACAGTTTTGGCACTATGATGCTCACTGTGGCAACCGTGCATATATGTACCCATAGTAGAGCAATCTTTCAGCTTCATTCTTATGGATGTGAATACACACACACATACATAAGTCCGTCTGTACATGTGTCTGTCTTTTTCCATATTTTTTGCATATTCAAAATAACTTTGCACATATGACTGACGGCGCTGAGCGTTTCCGTTTGTCAGCTGGTTTCGCACTGGCAACT
This sequence comes from Liodrosophila aerea, assembly GCA_035045005.1. Taxonomy (NCBI): domain Eukaryota; kingdom Metazoa; phylum Arthropoda; class Insecta; order Diptera; family Drosophilidae; genus Liodrosophila; species Liodrosophila aerea. Next base: position 2,521,416 of record JAWNNL010000753.1, read on the forward strand.
GGGAGCTTCAATTCGAGCATGGGATGCTAATTCTGTTGCTAGTTGGTGTTGGTGTTGGTGCTAGTGTTGGTGCTAGTGTTGATGCTGGTGTTGCTGCTGTCACAGCTTGGGGTACATTCCTGCGTTTTTCGTGGAACGCACTTAGACGCAACAACAAACAATTGTTTAACTGGAAAGCGTGCAAATTTTTTCAATTTTTTTTTCATTTTCTTTAATGGTATTTCTACTAGACGCCAGTGACGCACAGTCCTTCGCTCGAATGCTTCGCCTACTGCTACTCTCCTGTTCCTAGTCTCCCCGTTTCAGTTCAGATAAGGCTGCGTGGTTTCCGTTGCAGACTCTCAGCTTCAGATTCATTCACATTTCTGTTTATTTTCATATGGAGCGTTAAGCTTGGCGTTCATTTGTTATTGTTTTGCTTTCAGCTAAATAGCCCCTGCAACGCTTGGGTGGCCTTCTGGTATGTTTTGTGCTGATAAATAGAATTGAAGTACTAGCTACAAATACCGAGAAGTGCTAAATACTCAGTTGTAAATGCTCAGCTCAATACGAATTAGAATGTAATTTTAATATTTTACTATATATCAATTCAATGATATTATATCTGTATCTATAAGTGCTATCATAATAACCAATTAACACTAGCCCAAAAGGCCATAAGATCAGGCAGATACCACTTGGAATAGTACATAACACCAAGGGACAGACAAAGTACATATCGCACAATCTTCTCTCACATTGTCTCACATAATAAAGTATATATGTGGTGGATATGCATATGTATCTGTAACTGCATCGCACACGTTGTAGTTGAGTGTATAGTATGTACAATACAGGCCGTGTCCATCCATCTGTATCTTTAAGTACACTCGAAAGTCACGAAGCATTACAGATGCAAACAAGCTGAATGAACGCCGCAAAATACATAAATACAAAGTGCCTACAGTTTGTTTTCATTTAAATTGAAATTGAAGTCCAGCTTCCAGACTCCAGCACAGACTTCGTTCCGACTTCGACTCTGACTCCAGTTAACTTTCAGAGTCAGCAGGAGATGGAGCACGCGCAGGCGCCCCACCAAAAGCGGTGGGATGGGAGAGGCGGGTGCAGCACAGAAGACGCCAGTGCCAAGTGAAGACGCAGACTCATTGCAAATACTACGATAAAGGAGACGACGTCAAAAACGATGGAAGGCGATGAAGCCGATTTTCATTGTTTTGTTTCGCTGTAATTCGCGCGCTTTGAAAATTGCATTACAAACAAAAGCCAGCGAAATAATAAGAGCAAATAAACCGCTTAATTAAAGGCACGACTCTTGAATACCCTGTACGCAGCAGCAATACGAGTTAAATGAGAGAAATATTAATAATTTTATTATGAAATTTAAACAGTATATTTACTATTTAATAAGAGTGTATACTAGTAATGTATTCTCTTCAACTTTAATGATTTAAAATACCCTTTATTGACACATTAGCTCGCTTGGCGGCAACTATCAAGTAGCTGCCCTGTAAGGCATTGCATGATGCCAATCTGTGGCAGCTTTTTGCTGTCCAAGTCAAAGTGCGTTTCGCACCAATTCTCGCTGCTTCATGATAATCATGGCAATGATGAGCTTAATTCCAGTCGAGTCGAGTCTCTCAGAGTTGACTCTCGAATGGCAGTAATGATGCTGCCCCGCTTCGCTCATAATTATAATTACGCCCCAGCATCGACAAGAACGCAGACCCCAAAGGGCCTGCCGACTGCAGAGTCAGAGTCGGAGACGCAGTCGGAGTCAGTCCCAAGGCTTCGAAAATGATGAAGCACTGGAATTCGCTTTGCAAATAACAAGCAATTGTCGTTGTCAATGTTCATTTCCGTTTAGTCCCTCTGCATCTGTGCTGTGCGTGTTAGGCCACAGCCTCAGCCCCAGCCCCAACTCCATTTGCAAGGCTTTTGTTTTTTGAGTGATTTTTCTTACTTTCTTACTTTTTTGTTTTTGCCGCTTAGTTATTTACTAATGAGCGCTAATTGAGTTTGAAATGCACCTAAATGGCTAAAATGTATACAGTATTTTTGTGGCCAGGCTTTTTGGTCTACCGTTATCAACAGCCAGCCGCAAGCATTTGAGTAAATTTCTGTAAATGAAATTTAACAAAAATAAACCACAATACAATGTACTTCACGGCTCAGATACAGGAGGCAGCTGTCAGTCACTTGGCTTGAATTAAGTGACTGTTGATGGGCATACAGCAGCTCAGAGCTCCCCAATTTCTAGCAAAAGATACGAGAGTACACTGAGAAAAGTAAAATGAAAACTGTTACAATGTTGAATTTAGAAAATGTAATATTGTTAAGTCATTCTTTACTTTAGAAATGTATTTCTAAAATAAGTTTGCAAAACTAGTCTCTTAAGAAATTTGTTAAATTTTGCTTCTTATAATTCCCAACTGGAAACTTCTTTTGATAACTTTTCCAGATTTTCCTTTTGTATATATAATTTTTGGATTTCAAGTAGAATTTTTCATAATTTTTAAGTTAACACCTACAAATTTGAGATTTAAATACATAACTTTAAACTCTATAGATTTATTTTTGCAGTGTAATGGTGCAATTATCTCTACAGGGATACAGACAAACCTCAGTGCTGACAAACTGTAACAATACGTTACAAGCAAACAAAACGCCCCCGCATTACGCTCTGCTCTATAAATAGACGCCAAAGATAGTACTACACGGGGAAAATCCACTTCCGGCTGTGGCGCGTGCTCAAAACACTCAGAGAGCGCAACTCGAAAAACTTGAAATGAAAATCAAACTAATTTTTGGTAATTACCAAACACTTGGGAAAACAGATACGAGTCGAAACTCGCTCTCAAATACCACATATAAATAGAAAGCAACTCTCCAAGTCGGAGGCAACTCGCTAAACTCTCCGGCTTTTCATAAATTATGAAACTTTAATGGCTTCCCTGACATTTATAGCTCTCGCCGAAAGTTGGCAAAATAGGTCAAGTAGCGGCAAATGATGACGCAGACTCCGGGGAGAACGAGAACCTGGGCTAATCCTGCGCTCAAGTAAATCACAAATGAAAATAAAAATGTCCAATGAAAGTGTCCACAAAGGGGCACAACAAAAGCCCACCGCGGGCTAACCCGGGGCCACTCCAAATCAGATCTGAGCTGATTTCAAATGCAAATTATTGTAAAGGCTTTCTTCATGGCTATTTGATTGCATTGTGTGCGCTAATAGCGACTGCCCTGCCTGCCTATTGCATCCTTTGTGCACGGTCATTAGCCGCATCCGTGACCGTGACCCGCGCAGACAGATGCGAAGATGCTGCACAAGCGCGGACTGTCTCACTCCCAGCGCAGCTTTACAACCCTCACTCCTTCCCGGGGCAATCAAATGTAGCAAGATCAAGTAGTAGCAACCGGTACGAGAACACAGACGTGGTCCAGTTTCCATCGCGCCCTGCAGCATGCGAAAAGGGGCGGACAAAGAGTCTGAAAAACAGACAGACAGACAGACAGTCGAGCAGACGTCATGTAAATTAGAGGTTACCCCTTTCTTATTCGGGCAGAGTCCCGTGTGGGATATACTGGGGCGTCTTCGACCCAACCCCGCTGATCATTACGCTCAGTGCTCGACGTTGTAGAAAATTTTTGAGGCACTTTTTTTAAGTGTTTTGTTCCGGAAAAGCGACAGCGCTTGCCCATACAAAGGGAAAGTGTCTTAAGCTGCTTTATGGGAATTACGCGCACATTTACATGCGCATGTCAAATGTTGGCCAGAAACAGGATCAAAGGTCGCTGCAGCTTTCAAAGCATCTACAAGTTGTCTCCAGTTGATGTCTAAGGCGGGATGCCTTTCCCTCATTGCAATGCACGGATTTTGGGCATAAAACTAAATCGTTTGTAAAGCAAAATGGCTGCACAAAATGAAAACAAAATAATAAAAAATGTAGCAGAAGTAGAAATAATATAATAGATTGTTAGCTTAGCGGGGATAACGGTTTTCTGAACAATGCCAGGCGTGTGAGACATTTGACAACTGTTTCACAATGTTTTCCAGCTGAAAGTTAAGTTATAATTTGAAGTAGGAAAAGCCCAACGGTTTTCTTGTCTAAATTAATAGAACCCCCATAACAGAGGTTGCATGTGTCTTATGATGTATCAATTAGCCAATCCCTTTCTTTTGCTTTGTACTCAAACAAGCACTTAAATGCCCAGTATGCTGTTCATGATGATGATGATCTCACAATCAACCCACTTTCCATAATGTGCTCCCTTCGTTCCGCCCGCCTGTCGACGCACGCAAACCGAGGCTCATTCTTTTGCTGTACCCAAAAGATCTTAATCACAAAACGCGCTCAGAGCTCAATGAAATAAAAATACAACACCCCAACTACATTCAAATGTGTATATACATATATACTTATGTCTGTATGTAAATCCCCCAGGCGCCTTGGGCACAGCGTCGCATAGCCTGCAAGCTAATTACACTAAATCATTAAGAAAAGAAACAAATTTAAATATATCAGAAAGTAAAGAAATCTATTAAATGCTCCAGCATAAATTTCAATTTATGACGCCTAGACGACAAGCAAAAAAATAGAAATGAAATAAAAAATCGTAGAACTAAATGAGGCCAAAGAGAGGGACCGAGTGCGACGAACCCCCACCAATTCATAGAAATGGAAATAGAGCCTATAACGGCACAAGTGTGCGCAGAGAGCTTCAACCCAGCTGAAGAGAGCTGATGAAGTTGTCAAGGGGGAGCAGCAGAACTTTTGTACATACGCACAATTGGTTGTATATACTTGAGTACTTGAGAAATCCGATAGCTCTATGAGCACTTAAGATCGCAGAGCTTGATGTTTGCCACTCTAATTGTTCTCCCCCAATCTATTGATTATGGTATTTTGCCTGTATAGGGGTAGTCTAAGAAATACTTTATTTACGAGCTGCTGCAAATGGGTTAGCGGCACGTAATATAGCGACAAGCATTTCCGACGATTAATCATGAATCCCACGCAGCGTGATCTATAATTTAGAGTGTGCTGCGCACTTTCCCATGGCCCAGTTGAGCTCCACATGGTTTTAATTGCGTTTTAAGTAGTAATACCATTAACACAGGTGTCTAATCGAGGACTAGACTACAGCCAGCAGGAAATGTCTACAGATGTCATCGAAACTTGTTTCCGTATTATTTCCAAGATGTATGCAAATGCCGAGGCAATCAATTTGGCTGCGCTTGCCCTTTAAGCATGGCTCATAAAGTATTCTAAAATATTCATTAATTTCAGTTTGGGATTTCCCAAACGCATATGTAGATGCGTAGTCCAAGTACTCGTATTCAAATGAGATTTTTCCAGCGATTTTTCGCACTCTCCGCCTCTTCATAGCGCCTGATAAGGGTATTGGGTAATTATTATGCAGCTTTGTAGCAAGGCGTCAAGTAAAAAATGCAACGTTACCATCATCATCATCAGCATCTCGGAGTATCCGACCCTCAAGACGAGGGGTGACACAGAGGGCCTAAAAAAATGCGAGAAAAAAACTACTGACGCCTTTAGCAGCGGCGTGTGAAATCTTTTGGTTTACTTAACTACTCAATGCCAGCGCCGGTCCTCTCCGAGTTGGTGCTATTTCTGGCGAGGACGCTGATCATATCAAGCAGCAGGCTGCGGCTGTATCAGAGGCAGAGCCAGTGGCTGTGCCTGTGACTGTAGCTGTGACTGTGGCAGGGTGTCGCTGTCAAGGGGTGGCCTGGGTGACTGGGTGACTGACTGACTGTGCCAGGTTATAAGTTCTATATTGTCTGGTTTCATTCCCATTCCTCCTCCTGCTCCTGAACTCTTTGCTAGCTTTCATGTTTTTCTTTCGCATTGCAGCCGCTTCGTTGCATTTGCGGGCAACAACAATTTGTAGTTTTAGGATTTGTTGGTTTCGGATGGGTATTTTTGTTTTTGGGTTGCTTTTGGGTTTTTGGGGTATCATGATCATGACGTTGCACACGGCAAACACAATTGAAACAACAACAACAACACAACTCACTATAAAAACAAGCAAATAATGAAGCAAACTTATTTCTACTTCTTTATATTTTTGACGTCCTTTGTAATGATATTTTATGTATTTTTTTTTCTCAACATCTCCTTGGGGTTGTAGCATTTTTTTCATATTCAGCTTGAAGCAACTGCGCTTTATTACAAAACACTTGAAATTTTCAACATGAATTTACCCTTTTTTCTTATAATTTATAACATAATTTTGACTGTTTTTTATGTTTTCTAGTGTCATTGTGCCGGCTCAGTATCAATGGCAACGCCTGGGGCGGCACTTTTTTACACGATGTAACACGAAAAAAAGGAGCAAAATGACAACAACAAAAAAGAAGAGTTGGGTTTGAAAATGTTTTGTTCGCAATGGGATAAAAATTAGCTTAACAAAATGCTTTATTTGGATGGCAAAAGCGTGTTACAAAGCAAAAAGTCTTCTTACAGAAAAAACACGGTTTTTGTAAAGAAATTCAAATGATTTTTAAAAAGTAAAAAAACAGCTTATAACACTCAATTGAAGCTGGGGTTTTTGCTTTTAAATAATTATTTATTTTGCGTTTTAAAAATATAATTTAATTTAATTACGATATCTGTGCAGATTGTTTAGATTTCTCTTTTCTTAAAACTCAAGTGCCATGAGGTTTGTTTTGCTTCAATCCCTCCTCAAGCCCATCTTTATTCCCCAGTCGTACTCATTATAATCCTTATTCAGGCAGCACAAGCGCCTCAAATTTAAATTCCAAATGGCAAGGCATACCAAATGAAGATGAAATCAGCAATCGCAATAAATTATTTGCCAAGCTATGCGAAAAACTAGGAAAATGCAGCGCAATCAATATGAAAATTGTCTGCGTCGTGCAAAAAGTTATAATGAAAGCAAATGACAGCGAAGGGTGCGCCATACCAGTTACCAATCGATGGGAAATCGATGCACCCTAAGGGATCTTACCTAATCTTGGGCTGAGGTTGAGTTATGGCAGGGTGGCACCACGTTAAAGGTATGCGAAATCTTCAGCATAATTTTAGATGTTGTTGCTGTCGATTCCTTATGCTACTGCTGCAAATTGCAAAATTTGTGACGCATTCAAGATGCGATCCCCTCGGCCAGGATCATGGAAGGAACATGGGAACACTGTGTGCGACTGTGTGTTCAATAAATATTAGGTAATTAAATAAATAGCCAACTGAAGGAGAAAAGTGTAGCAGCTGTGCAGCTTTTGGGCGCATGCACAACCCTAAAACGACCTAGAAGAATGTTACAATTTCCCTTTTTTCGTGGGATTTCTTGAGTTTTGTGGCCGAGTATGGGAGCGCACTGATATGGCTCATCAGGGTGAGGAGTTTGTGCTCATTTTGAGGGAACGTGGGACAATTTTCGATAGGAAAACTAAAGATATGCTAAATGACATGAGCAGGTCATTCGATGTGTGACTGGGGTCTGTTCGAACAGCTCCAATATAGTTCTAAATATATATCGAAATACCACTTTATGTAATTTAATAAGTCGTTGCCCTTTGGGAAATGAAAGCCTTGGTAACTTGGTAAGTTGCTTATCAGGCATATGCGAGTTTCCGCCCCTGACTTGCTGCACTGACGTACCACGCCCATTCTGATTTTTCCGTCTCCTGTGAGTTTTTCCAATTTTTGCACAATTACCCTACAATCGATGCTTTCTCCGCAAATCAATTGCAAAAAAACACAAACAAAACCCCATGACACATTGGCAACCGTACCTTACTCAATGGCAACCTTGCCTTACCCTACCTTGCCCTACCTTACCTGGCCTTACCTTACCCAACCTTGCCACTCCCAGAGTTTTCAACAAAAGGGTAAGAAATAGTTGCAAGTAGGGTTCGTGGATATGTCAAACCGAAGACATTTGCTACAAATCTCTTGCCGTACCGCTCCCCCTCTCAAACTCTGGCAAAGTTTGAATAAGTACATGAATCGGAACGAGTATAGGAAGTACAAAGTACAAAAAATTGGGAACCAAGGGATTTAATTGCATTTTTTAGCGCGCGCGCTCATTGCGAATTTCAGCTGTGTCTCAGCTGGCAGCTCGAAGCAAGTAGTCTTAAACCTAGGGTATCGGGTTAGGGTATGGGCATGGGGATGGGGTTCAAGTCTGATGCAGTCGATCGATCGATTGGCAACTACGCCGCAACAGTTAGTAACGCTTCAATGCATTCCTTGCCATACAGCGACTCGTCCTCATACTGATCTCAACTGCTGAACCACATTGTCATGTAAATATTGCGAAATGTGAATTTGATTGCCTCCTGCCGTAGATCAATAAACACGCTAATGAGCTGAATGGGTTAACCCTTACTGTCTGCTCATCGATAGTTTCGATAGGTTTTTCGCTAAGCCCATTTGCATTTTCAACAGCTTTTCTTTATGCATTTGCATTTTCCGTTTCGTTGGCGCTGAATACCCGGTACGTGTGCCATGAATACCGATCGTACTCAAAGTTCCAAAGGATCCCGTAGCGAAAGCTGCCACTTTCCTCGTACTTACTCAGCCTTTCTCATTCAAATTGGCCCATGTGGTGATGGCCCGCAAGGCGTTTTAAGTTGCTTACTTGGCGGCAGTTAATTGGTTTCAAGTTTTACGCAGATTTGCATTTTGCATTTGAATTAGGTTATTGGAAAGTGGAGAGTGGAAAGTGCCTAGACTAAAGCAGTGAATTCTGAGCTATTGTCTGGCCTGAATAGGTGTTAACAAGTTGGCGGGCGGCCTTTCTTTAGCTTATTAGGGGCTGACAATGAAATCACATTAAGACACATAGACGATTGTTGTTCTTAACCTGTGGTGCTTTCCCAACTGCTTCTACTTCTAATTGGCGCCTCACGAATTTCTCTTTCGAGTCTAATTGATATCCCGCCTGGCCTGGTCGATGCCGTCTGCTCCAATGCCAGCTTGCCAAACCCCATGAACAATGCCAAAATAATTAGCTGCTATTGATGGTCAATAGGCATCCTCGGGGCGTGACACGTCACAATATGTCCACACACGCCCCTGCCAAATAAATCTCCAAAAACAGCAAGAAAGTCACCCAGCCAAAGGGAGAAGAAAGTCAGCCAAAGGAGATGTAACAAATGATGTTGTAGCACGGGCCACAAGGACTCTAGATTATCAATGACAGCGCAGCCGGCGCAGCTTCATAATTTTCTAATGCTCAGCAGCAGCAATTTGCAGAGTGCAAGCAGAAATGCAGCAGCAGCTGCGATTAATGTGGCAAGGACCTCGACTCGCTGTCTGAGACGGAACAAGGAACTGGCACTGAGGTTGCTGCCCCCCAAGGAAACGCAGCCGAGCATAGAAATTTATTGATAGCATGCAGTGTGTGTGTGTATGTGTGTGTGCGTCTGTGTGTGTGTGTAATCATAAAGCGCACTTTTTGCATAGTCTCATACACACACACACGCACACACACACTCATTCGCAGTTCTTGCACTTTTTGACTGCTTTTCACTTTGATTGTTGCTCAACTCAAGTTGTTGTTGTTTTTCTTCGTTTTTTTCCTGAGATTTCTCGAGATTTTTGCATTTGCGCGCATTTCTACAGCAAAAAGCACCACCGGCTGCTGCTACTGCTGCTGCTCCTGGCACCACCTTACTGAAGTACGAGGACGTTGAGGATCGTCACCCCAATGTAGTTGCTACCCATAGCGAACTTCACATTTTCTCATTATTCTCCCTGTTTATGTTTGTTGTGTTGCTTTTGCTTTTTGCTTTTACTTCTGCTCTTCTCCCTGTTTTCTTATTTCCCTACGTCCTTGCTTAGTAGTTTTTTTCTTCGTTCCTTCCTTGCTTCCTTGCGTGTGCATTTGCCGCATAGCTCGCGCCAAGAAAACGCATATGCCACCTCGATCGCCCATAAGTAATCCTGCTCCTTGGCGCACACACACAGACACAGCCACACAGTCTCACACACATACAGTCGCATGCAATCGCATTTGAAATGAAGCAAAATTTAATGAAACGTGGCAAAGAGCAGGAAAAACTCTCCAAGTCTGAGCCAGAGCTATGCCATTAAGCAGCTGCTTGGCTGCCTTGCCAGACTTACTCGACAAGAGGGTTCAACTTTTTGTGCTCTCGAACTGGTATATGTACTAGTAAAGCACCACTACCACCACCACCCGATCGATCGACTCACACTGCAGAAGACCTACCAGCCCGCCCGACTAATGCCACCGCATGGCTTCCACACCAACAACCAACGCATGGAATGCAGTATTCATAGGGTGTTCCTCTACAGCTAACTGCACCCAAGTGTGTGACAGTTGCCATACTATAGCTGAGACATACTATATAAATATCGTATATGAATAAATGAAACTCATAGCACGACACTGACCCCAATGATATTAATACGGCTGTTGAAATTGGAGTTCCGTTAGAGGGTGCGTGGCATTCCTGCATTATCGTATGTGGGACACTACACACTTAGACACTATATCTTGAGACTGTCTTAGGTTAGGCACAATGAATACAGAAACAGTTCACTGAACTTCCATAGCGTGTGCCATATAATAATATTCCTGGAAGGTGAGAAAGGGTAGATATCTAGCCACACACAGTTAACTGTCCTATAAACTATATATAACTGACAGCTATCGATAATTCCGAAATGTAAATAAACTACTATGAAACTCATTCTGCATATGAGACTGTTATGTCAAATATAGGGGCTATTTACACAAATTTAAGCAATGAGATATCTGTAGTAAATATTTATTTTATACTTTTTAGAAATATTTTAGCTTATTTAAGACTTTTAAGTCCAAATCAACAATATTATATCAATAATATTTATAATTAAGGGCGTAAATTGATCAAATATTAGAAAAATATTCAAATCATTAATTGTCTTTTGAAATTATTTATTTATCATGCATATAAAATTTTAAATTATAAAATATACATAAAATTTTTTATAAATCATCGTAAAAACAGAAGAAATGAAACTTGGATCAAATTTATGAGAACGAATTTTAACTGTATACATATATACTTTATGCATTATAATTATATAATTTCAAACAATTTAAAAACAAACAGTTTCCGATTCTAGGAAACCGTTAACTCAGATACAATATCAAAAATAAATCTCAAATAAAAAGCATATGCAGATAGACCAATTTATTAACAGTTTTTTATGTGTTCAGTAAATTTAAATTAATACAGGAAAAAGAAATAAAAATCTTTTTTAGACCCTGTACTTTAAAAAGGTACAAAAGGGTCTATTAAGTTTGTGCAAATGACATTTGTGTGTAACAGGCAGAAGGAGGCGTGGCAGACCCCATAAAGTATATATATTCTTGATCAGGACGACGAGCTGAGTCGATCTAGCCATGTCCGTCTGTCTGTCTGTCTGTCTGTCCGTCTGTCTGTCTGTCTGTCCGTCTGTATGAACACCGAGATCTCGGAAACTATAAGAGCTAGAGACGTAACATAGGCAGGCCAAGATTATGTTTTTAATTTGATATCTCATCCCCCTCCCCCTCAAATTTGCAAAAATGTCCTTAGTATATACAGTTTTAGAGTCACTGGATTCATTTCTTGCAGGATTAAAGCTTTAGGTGCTTTGCATGTTTGGTACGAGTTGCAGCCCAATCGGATAATAAACACCGAAGATATTGGACAAAGTATTTTCAGTACTAGGCAGTTGGCTTGGGGAGGGGGGAAGCCACAGCGTATGCGGCCACTAGGGCGTATGCGTGATTTTTGATTGTGAGCATGAATTTCTGTATGAGTATTGGTTATTGTTTGTATTTGCGTGTATATTTGTATGTATAAGTGTATGTGTGTACGTATACACACATATGTTTATATGTATGTGCATGTGTATGTGAGTATATATATACATATATGCAGCTGGTATTATCGACGCCCAGGGCAAATCAAAGTACAGGGTCACCTACTGTCGGTTGCATCCGACTGTAGCTTTCCCAGTTTTTTGATGATGAAAATATTATAGAATATATTTTGAAATAATTAATTCAAAAATATTTTAAAAATGTATTATTTGGTTGATCAAAAATAACTATAATAGTACTCCAAGCCTACTTCATACATCTCAATTCCCAAAGTATGGACTGGACCCTTAAAAAACTATAAACTTACAGGATGCGACTACAATTTTACCTCATATTTGCCTCCAACCAAGACAAGACATTTCTAGCAGTTCGTAAACCTTATTTACATACAAAGTGTAGGCAAGCTTTTCACCTTGAGTCCATTAAGTATTTATGTAATGGGGCCAAACATATTTTCACATTAAAGTCCATTATGCAAAACTAGAGTTTAATAACGGAAAATTCAATCAGCCAATTGCTCCATTGGTAGCTAATGGGGAGCAACCCTTGGCGTTTGGTCAGTTAATTAACTAACAGTTGTCCATTGACTGGGTATTGGCATGGGTATTGGAATTAGTGCATTGGGGAGTTGCTGCATGGGTCCCCCTTGGCGGACTTACCAAATTTGTCACTTTGCGATAAGGTCGCCCCAGTTCAATGGCAAATGTGTGGCATTAAAACAGCACAAAATATGGGACAGATGTTTAGAAGTTTTTGGCTTGTGCCAAGCGAAAAGAAAGAAATAAGTTGAAGGTGTCAGAGTCAAAGGCACAGAAACAGAGGCAACGTCTCTGGCGCTGGCGGTGGCGGTGGCGGTAAGAGAGCCGGCTGCTAAGCAGTCTCTAGGAGAGACCCTAGCATAAATGCTCATTATTTGCTGCATTTTTGGTGTTACAGTTCTGCCTCTGCTAGCTGAAGGCGATGTTTTCTTCTTCAAGAAAACCCCGCGCGCTTTGGCACGAGCTATGAGTGCCACGTATGATCAGCTGTGGCCGCTGCACAATCGAAGGGGGATGAAACTACTATACTATATATACCAGGTGGCGGTGGCGGCGTCTACTAACTACCCCTAAGACACAGGCAGAGCACGACGATCGTCTTGAGGGCCGAACGCATTGGAAATTGTGCAAAATCGATTACAATGATTGCATTTGGCGACAACGGAAGAAGGAAAAGGGAACTGATGCTGCTGCTGCTGCCGATGTAAGTGTTGCCCTGCAGCAGGACAATGGCTGTGCGCCGGAAGAATAATGGCATAAACATTGGACGCATTCAAAAGCGGGGCAAGATGTGCGCCGAGTGTTGAGACTGGCAGCCCGGTGTGTTGCACTGATTCCCCCTGCCCCATGTCCTAAGCCATTGTTGGCGTGCATTGTTGATTTCTTGATTTTCTTCAACAATTTTGCACAGCATTGCGTAATGATTGCCGCTCAGCTCCTTGGATAATGTGCCGTTAATGTCCTTGCAGTTATTTATATGATTTCTCGGACATTTGGCAAATGTCTCGTGCCGCCCCAGGCCCGGTGTGTCTGACAATATCGCCGCTGGCTATGCGGTCAATCGCTTGCTGCTGTTGCACAAATTTGCCTATTGTGGCAGGGTTCCAATCAAATGCCATTGAAATGCCTAGTGGTGCTCAAGTACAGTTCTGTGGCTCAGCTGCGCGTCGAGTTTGTTTAGACGGTGGAAGCTTTTGCAGCTGCTGCTGCTACAGCATTATGATTTATGTCACCCATGTAATCAGTGCTCGCAAGCTAACGGGTCATTGACTGTGCACAGGCAGCTGCACCCGTAGGCAGCAGCAGCATCACTGGTATCACTCGGAGTACCGTATCAAAGTCGGGCACCAGCATAAGCCACTCAGCCAGCCCGTCAGCCAGCACCTGCCTGTTACAACTACAACAGGACTGTGTGCCATATCCTGGGGGTTGTAAGCGACAGATACAACCACCCCAAAGTGTACCACCAGACCAGGCTATAACACCAGCAACACCACCCTCTGTTGGTGCAGCCGTTAGATTCACACACATGCGCGTATCTATGCTGGTTTGCGCACTGTACTCGCTGGGCTTGTCAGGCTGAGGGCGCACAGTAACACCACCACCACCATCAGCTAGAGCTACAGCCAGGATCAACAGCCACAACGACGGCAATTAGGACATTTGCGGAAATAACGTCCACTTGTTTTCATTTCGTTAGAGGGCCGCAATAACCACCCCTGTTCGTTGCGATATTTGCGCAGGATCTAAGCGCACGTGCGGCTGCGCCACACTTTCGCGCATTGACTGAAAAAGGATCTACTTATACACACACACACACACACGCACACGCACACAGAGAGAGTTACACACTCACGCATGCGCACACACCCTCTACATTCATTTGGCTGATATCCTTATGCTGGCATAACAATGCCACTGTTAATGCAAATACAATCGCATCCTTTCTTTCGATTTGAAAAGGTCCTTTTGTAACGCTGCATATTAACAATTTCGGATAAATATTTCAAACGCATTTCATGCGGGCGCCGTACGTGCCACTCTCCTCGGTATTTCCGTAACGTCGTTTTCCTCTATTCGCATGGAAAACTAGTGAAAACTGTATCCGGCACACGTGCCAAATAAATGAGGCTAGAGCCTGGTTATTGTCGTGTGCTATTTTCTAGGGCGTGACCTGGACCTGTTCATTTGCATATGATTGAAGCAGTAATTTGGGAAATCCAACACCTTTAGCTCACCTTGAGCTTGAGTAATGGTATACAACTTCTTATAAAAGTGAGATATTGTTAAGGTAGTACAGAATCGTAAAGAGTATAATCATTTCTTTGAACAACTAATCCGAAAGACTGCAGACCTTCCAAGAGAAACGGATAGCAAGACATATCAACAGAATTTTCAATGTTATAAAGAAGTGTTGAAATGGCAAGGCTACAGTCGACAGCAACCAATAGTTGCAGCATTCAATATGTGAATGACAGGCAGGTAAACAGATAACTTACTACAGTTAGCTAAATTAATATTAATGAAAAAGAAAATGTATGGTAAGCTCATAGTCGGGCACCACCGACAATAGCAATGCATGAATGAGCAATGAATTATTTAACATAATTGATATTGTACTATATTTATTTCTGTGAAACTTAACTCTAAACAGAAGTCGAAAAGCTACAGTCGGACGCAAGCGACAACAGAATACACTATGACTATATAATTAATGATTATATGACTATATTATGTCTATACTATACGACTATAATGCTTAAAGGTAAATCTCTTTCTGTCTATTATAGTAAGAGAATATTAGTGAAAATTTATAAGTATTTCTCATATTAAAAGCCAACTCAATTTACATCCCTAAAAACTTTGTTGCTTGCCGCTCAAATGGTTAATAGTTCTCTTTCTCTACCCTTTAATTATTCAGATATTTTAGCTTATATTTCATGCAAATAAATCTTGTCAGCGTGGCCTCTCTCACTCTCTAAAAATATGATATAATGCCTAGCACTCAATCAGCATGTGGCTATGGGCTTTAGCAGAGAACTGACAACTGAGAACTAGCGAATCCACAGTTTTGTATCTGCAAGATACATAAAGACAAAATACGAAATGAAAAAATGAAAAAATGCCATGCAAACGAAGTTATTTTTAAGAAATTCAAACCTGCAGTGAGTGAATTATGAGCCAGCACTGACAAGGCTATGGACTGATGCTTGGCAAGCGACACACACACGACTGTGCAGTAGAAATAGGTGTGATCGAAAGGAGAAGCAGAGGAGCAGAGAAGCAGAGAATAACGAACAGCAGCAACACCTTACACGATGCACAGAACAGGTTGCAGCTCGAACAATAGGTAGATAAACTCACGTACTCATTATGACTATTGTTATTGTTGTTGTAGGTGTTGTTGTTGTTGTTGGTGTAGGTGTTGTTGTTGCTGCTGTCTCGTTTCTAACATTTTGGAAATCTGCGCAGTGTATTTTGGTATGCACGGGCTACCATGCATGGTCATGGGCAGGGACTGTCAATATGGCTCTCGGGCCTCCGCTGATGTTGATGTTGATGAAGATCGGAGAGCGAGCGCTCTGGCTCTGGCGATGACTAGGAATTATTGCCTTTCCTAAGAAGGATTTGTGTCAGCAAACGTGACTTGAAACATAGAGTTGTGTGTGCGTATTTGATTGCTGATCCTTTTGTGCGTATGCTCGTATGTCTATTGTTTGAATAGTTAATTATGGGTTGGATCAGCGTACACTCCTTTTGAACCCAAAGAGCCCGCTTGGAGGCCAACAATCTCAGTGTGCGCCAGCCATATACATTGTTGGCACTTTTCCACTTTGTTTTAGGCATTTTTACCGGTAATTTGAAAATTATTTTTTGAAAATCTCTTTTTATTTTCAAATTTCATATTGCTGTTCAACTGTTCAACAACTGTGGCTTATCAGCTCAACGCCCACCCCACGGGGCGTGCCATTGTTGACAACTGCTGACAATGACTTCATTTGCTCACTTCTTCACTCGCTCAAGGTCCAACATCTTGCAGATTATTATCGCTCACATATGGCCGATGGCGATGGGAATGGTCTGATATGATGGATCGACATATTGAGTTGTACTTGTCGGCGGTGCTCATGACTGAAATTCAATAGGAGCTGTCATACGTCATTGTCTTTGGCACAATGTGTTGAATGTGCAATTGCACGCCATTTAGCAGAGTAAGAAGCACCATATTGATTTTACAGCATAGATAGAGGTAAACTCTTAGAGAAAGTACAACAATTCTATGTAGTTTGAAGCGATCTACAGCAATGAATCAATCGATCTACATTTACAAGTAATTATACTTTTTTTTAACTTCTAGGTTTAATTTGATCCTAGTTCTAGCTGGAATACGATTCCATTTATAAGCATATATTCCGGTATCCAACCAAAACTGTTCATTTTGCACTTTATCAAAATTATTTCCCCTACTCTCCGATAGATTCATTGCAAATTGAAACCGAGTGAAAGCAGTAGCGTTTGACATGGACCATTTGGCATCTTTGCTTTCAATTTCAGCCCGGGAAAGTTTCATCCCACGGTTACTCTCGGGCAGGGAAAAAAAAGAAAAGAAAGTAAATGCACCCATGTCACATAAATAAAATTTGTATATGCGATTAAATTGGAAATTCAATCGTAATGCATTAGCAGACAACGCATAACCGTGCACAAGGTTGTCAGTCAATCGTCAGTCCGTCTCCCGTCTTCGAGTCCATCGAGAGCATCCCTAAAACCCTACCAAGTACAATTCTTGGATGACACCAGAGGACAGGGCGAAGATGAGACAGCTTGAGCCGCTGTGATAGACAAAATCTTGTCATAACTTTGATGTTGTTAGTAAAACAAAGCAATTGCTTCTTTTATGACCCCAGGTAGTCTCATCCCATCTGGGAATGGAATTTCCATACCACTGCTGCCCCTGTTGCCAAGGGGTGCACAAGATTTGTCAGCTGGTTGGGCGAGTGGGAAAAAGTTGTTGGGATTATGAAACATCAGACACATCGATGTGCCATCTAATGTGCTGTGTAACGCGCGAAGACATTGAGAAATTGCTGGACCGAAGGCCATACATAGGTAGCTTAAGTGCACTCCTAATGCGGTTTAACGGAACTTACGGATTTCACTGATTCCTGTGCTTAAATTGCGTTGTACTCGGAAAAAATATATAGCCCGCTGTCAAGTCCGAATTCTATGGAACAAAGATGCGCTATCGAGATCAGCACTAGATGCTGAATAAAGGAAATGTCCGTCCTCACATTTATATCCATTGTCCCAGATTTGGTCAGGCAAGGAGGACACACAAAAGGGTTGCACCGCTCCTCACAATGTGTTGAAGGCTGCGCGAATGTAACGCGATAGCGATCGGTACATCAATCCCAAGGAAATGCTATCCTTAAGAATGTTAATCAATTAATTACATGCTGTGTACACAGTGCCCTCAGGCGGAGGGGAGGGGAAAGGGTTGCCATTGATTAATTTCAACATTTCCCAGGGCGATCTATAGATCGGTATTGTGGTTGCCCTAGGAGCATTACTAAAAATCAACTGACCAGTGGTCAGTTCTTGGGTCAGTCGCGTGGCGGTTATTAATATAAACACAAGGGGTAAGGGTGTGATAAAGGGAAACATAAGCATAACCACATGCAGTGACAGAAGTCATTAAACTGCATACAAATTAATAGATTTAATTGCAATTATAATTAACTAAAAACAAAGTAATTTAGTCAGTGTAGTTAATGCCGTTTAGTTCTGCTTAACTTAGTCACTCAGTCAGATTATGAAAGCTATTTTAAGCCAGTTATTAGTAGCACAAGGTCTCGGTGGATCTGAGTGGATCTGCATTGTCATAAGCCGCAGACACTTGAGAAGTCAGAGCATAAAGAAACAAAAAAAGGGAATATTAAATTGCCTGCTGTGTGGGAACCAAAATGCTGTGCAACATGTGACAATAACAATTTTTGCACCAGAACCCGAACCCAGCAAAAATAATTACCCAACGACTGTTTCATTGTCGGCACTTGTTCTGCCGCACATTGTGACCCAAATTGTTTGCCAAAAACAGAAGAAGAACCGAAAACCATCAAGTGGCAATATGTCGAGCACAAGGCCCACTTGAGGCAAGGACAATGCGGAATCCAGCTGCCACTATTCAAATTATTGAGAAAATTGCAAGCAAAACACAAACTAATTGTTGATAGACTCTGCATTGATTTCTAACTAGCCAGCCAGAGGGGGGTGGCCCTGGGAACCTCAAGTGGAATGTGGCAGACAGATGAGTTGCAGTTGCACTTGCAGTTGAAGTGTCAGTGGGTCGTCCAGCCTTATCGCTATATGGTATGTATTATGCCCTAGAAACCTACACTACTCGTTGTATACTACCAGCCATATCAGAATTGAATCGAAATGCGCGCGAAATTCGTGCGACATGCAAAAAAAATATCTAAGCATGTCAAGAACATTGTTCGCTCATTAAGAAAACAACAACAACGCCAAGCTACTCCCCTCCACACCCCACTCCCGTAGCTCCAACTTTAGGTTGTTATTGCTGTTTACCCACATACAATACCAACTTTTGTTGTGCTGCTGAGCAGAGCAATGTTGATTAGTACTTCCTGAGGCTGCCATATCATTCCCCACACACAAATACACAATACACTTACGTATGTATGTATGTATGTATGTATATAACTAAAAGTACATATGTACTTTATACACACACTCTCGTCTAACCGACATACGAGTATGCCTACTATTTGCTTAGAGCTCTGCAAACAATCAAAGAAATGTCGCTCAAGCTTGAGTCTAAGTTATCAGCACCTCCCTGTGCTCTGGCCGTTAGAAGTTATAACAATTGCATTCCAGGGAACAGGGATTAGGCAAGTCGTTTATTTTTATTATATCAACAGCACAAATACACTTTCAGGTGCTGTTTCCGCTTACCTGCATGTGCTAGGGAGGGAATCTAGAGGAAAAGCCAAAAGCTACTACCCGCAGGTACTAAGTTTTACTGCTTGGAAATCCACTCAAGACCTACTTCAAGTTAATATAATAAAGTTGCTCTAAATAGCCGACTAAACCTTGAAATTAATAATAATAATAAAAATATATAACAATAGTAATAAAAGTACATAAATGTTTTCTACTCGGCAAGTTCCATACTTAAAAGCACTCTAATAAAAAAAATAATGATAATAACCTTCCATTAGCAGTTTTATTATTACTTATATTCAGGCCTGTTCCCATTTTCGGATTCGTTCAATCGATAGGGTTCCAATTTTCAATTCATCGTTTTCGATTAGCTTCATATTTAGTCCATTTCGAAATAGATTAGCTTCGTGTGTAAGTACAACAAACATTTTCATTTCTTGAAATTTAGGTAGCCCATTTTTTCAAAAAGTAAATCGATTGAACGAATTCGAAAATAGGAACAGACCTGATTATTTCAATCTTGAATCCAACTATGATTAAAAAAAATTATTTGTAATATTTATTATTTACGTTTAGAATTTTAAAGATCTTTATTCCTGAAATTCATGTATCCGAAATTAAGGAATTAAATGATAAATTTCAAACTTATTGACTTATTTTAAAACTTATTGATTTTTTTTATATGCAGACTGAATTAATAAGAGTCTGATTAAAGAGTGACACTACTTCCTTGATATTAAATCAAATATACCAAATATCTTAATTACAGATTGTTTTTTTTATCAGTGTAGCGATACTATCGTATTACCATGTAAATGGCTTGCACCTCCCACAATGAAAATGCAGTTTTTGCCACGTGACTGAAGAGCTGTGGATATCTGAACTTCGGATACAATTGTTGGCTTCGGCGCGCTTTTTTCTGGGGCACATTTAAACTCTGAACCCGGCAATTGATTGCTGAGGAGAAAGCTTCATTTGCCGAATGTGTGTGTGTGCGCGTGTGTGTGTGAATGAATGCGTCCTCTAACATCGAAATGAATTGCTTATTTTGACATTTATTAAAGCTTTAAATAAAATTTATGCAGAGAATCAATTAGTGTGGCAGAGCTGGGGCACAATCATAAATGTGGGCAGCGGGAAGAGATCAGAGCTGTGGACCGACGGACAGACACTTTGGACAGACGATGGTATGTACATGAAGGAACACGCACAGCTTGGCGGAAAAAAGTCAAGTAACTAAAAATATTTCTCACAATCAGTTTGTAGACAAGTTTGAGCAAAGGCAGAGGCAGAGCTAAGGACTGCAGAGCAGACAAAATAGCAACAACAAAATGCGCTGTGTTGGCCAAGGCAAAGGCAAAGGCTAAAAAAAAAAAGACAAACGGCGATAACAACAACAATGCACATAGTCAGGAGAAGCGACAAAGACTGCAAGAAATCACAGTCAAAGCAACAGCAGAAACATAAACAACAACAACACCGAGGTGGAAGATAAACAGGCTCGCAGACAGCTACTCATACAACACACACTCACACACACTCGCACACTCGTACATACTCCCTGCAGACGAGTCCTGCTCACGCACACATGTGAAACACACACTGACTTACACACACAAACACACACACAAGCAAAGTGATTTTGGCGCAAAAACCTAAAGCAAATTCCTCTTTACGCACTCATTCCGTGCTCATGCTCTTCACCAACTTCTTCGCTTTGCCTTTTCGATGCACATCCTCTGACTGCAAGACGAAATCTCAGCGCCCGCTAAGACTTCTCGCTGCCATGTCGCACGCACACAGCCAGACAAACACACACACACGCACACACACAGAGAGAGGCTCGTGTTGAGGAATTTTGCGCGCACGTTGTCCTCGTTCCCATTCCCTTCCCCGTTCCACTGCTCGTGACACACACATACCACAAAACAGCAGGACCAATTCGTTCTCTGTTATGTGCATGTCCTTCGGCCCCTCCGATCAGCTGATCGAACATATGTATGTACTGTGAATGTGTGAGAGTGTGTGTGCAGGCAGACCGTAGGGAACAGGATTGAATGTGAGCCTTAAAACGGGACCGAGGGTCATTCCCCGCTTTTCTAGCTGTGTCCTTGTGTGTGCGTGTGTGTGTGTGTCTTGGGCACTCTTTCTGATCAGTATTTGTCTATCCATGTTTACACTATGTGTAGTCGATACATGTTATATAGGGTACACGTTTATCTGTGTGTGTGTATCTTTCCCCTACTATTGAGCTCTCTGCTGTAGTCTCGACGGCCTAAATTCAGATTTAAGTTCAAATACCTCCCATACTAAGCCTGTCAACACCTCTGTCAATCTCCAATTCAAATGACTACCATGGGGGTGTCGCATATTTATTTGGATGTACATACGCACACAAATACATCTATGCATATGTATGTACATATCACAAGCAAATATCTGAATTGCTCATAACTCACCTATCTATCAAATTGCTGTGTATGTACATATGTATGTACATACATACATATTTCATTGCACACTAATTGCAAGCCTTGCTTCAGACGTCGCTATGTCTTTGTATGCACATCTTGCCTGCCCTAAGTGCCACACACACACACATTTATAAAACCTCAGCCCGCTCTACCCCTCTGCCTGTTGGCTTTCGCGCGCGCGCGTAAAAGTATCTCAAACGCTTTTTGTACACTTTTTTGCACACTTTTTCTCTTGTCGCTGCGAACGTCAGGCGCTTAAAGGAAAAAAAAAGCGAATCTCAAACCTCACTTCTTGGAATTTCGATTTACAATTTAGTTCTTTGCGTTCCTTCATTCTCTTTTTTTGCTGAAGTTTATTTGCTCTCGCTCTGCTCCCGCTGCTATTATGTCCCATTCTCATTCAAGTTGTTGCTGCAATTTCAAAGTCTATGCTTGTATTAGTGTGCAGCCTATTCTTTGCCCGCAATCAAATTCGCCTCTTTTCATCTGTGTGCATGCGTGTGTGTGAGTTTTTGCATACATTTTTGATTTCTTTCTCAGTTTGCCCTTTTTGGTTCTGCTGTGTCGCCGCACCGTGGTTCCCATTGAATAACAAATAAAGCTACTAAGCCAACTAATTGAAATAATTGAAATTAATAACTAACTTCCAGCTCTTGCACTTGCCAGTAATATACATAGTATGTACATACATATGTACATTTATGTAATTATTATTATAATTATTTTATTGTCATTACTTTATTGCTCTGACCAAAAAACTTTGACCACTGTGTGTCACACTATGAATGAGCTTTAAGCATTTTTATTTCTCTGCATATTTTTGAACTTGTTCAAAACCACTTTATGATTTCTGCGTCCTTTTTACTTGTTGTTTATTCTTTCAATACGATGATCCTCTTCCTGCCGCAACACAAAAGCCTGAAACAAATTCGAGAGAATGAAACCGTAGCTCATTTAGCTTTGCCTCGCATTTCTGCTGCGGCTGACAACTCTGGAAAAATCATTTGCCTTGCCATATGATTGCAAACATATGTATGTACACACATACATATGTACATACATACATATGTTCAAAAATAGCGGTTGTGCAGAAATATTCGTAGTAAATATAATAATAATATTCCAGTGTCAATACTACATAATAGTAATTTCTTGGATGATGAGAGCACGTAGACTGCAGAGAACATCATTTGCCTGGCACTGCTGTGTCCATGGGTGCCCCCTTTGCATCGCAACAGGCCTGACTCTCGTGGGACCTGGTGGTGCATCCACGCACATCCATTTATTCATTTAGTTATGTAGAGGTAACTATGTATGGGAGTATGTGCACACATATGTAATGCGATTTTCGCTTTAACTTTGCCGCGACTGCCCACACACACTCACACACGCAGACATGGAGCGCTGCTCATTTAACGACATCGGCGTCTACGTCTGCAAAACACAAAAGAGACACGCCCCGCCCCACCTCCCCCAGAGCAGTGTCGATCATATGACTGGGACCAGAGACCACTACGACTACCTGCTGATGCTCCGCCTGCATGGGGCAGGGGGCTGGGAGGCGGGTAGGCGGTGCGGAATGCGTGGATCTCACATTATTACCTGCGAACGACACAATCGATGCCGCACAGCCGATGCCGATGCTACGTCTACGTCTTGAATTCTACTTAAAGATTTGCACGATGCCCGAGCAGCTCCAGGCTCTGTTCCAGCCATTCTGTTGCAACGTGAATCACATGTGTTTGCGCTCGGCTCCACAAACCGCCACTCGGCCCCATTCGTAGCCCACTCGGCCGTCGTGTAGGCGACCAGCGTCGACTTTGCGCGCTATAAAAGCTCGCGCGCCAAAATTTCTGGCTTCAATCGTGCTCTGGTTTGCATCGAGTATGCTACATACTATGTACTTATGTATGTATGTGCTTCGGAACGGAGGGGAAATTGCTGAGCTGAGCTAAGCGGAGCTGGGCTGGGCAGAGGTACCTGTTGCAGTGACTTCCTAGGAGTACGATCGCTCCAACTGCATAGATACAGTATTGATTTTCCGACTTCTCTGTCTTTCTCTTTGCCTCGTATTATTGAAGGGATATGGGAAATGAAAAACTGTTCAATACATATGCATGCCTGCATGTAGTATGTAGCGCCCGCTCCCGCTCTCGCTCTCGATGCTGTTCGTGCTCTCGCTCCTTGTATTTTTGCTTTTGCTCCTGTTCCTCCTGCCGGCAGTCCGTTATACGTGGTGCTGCTCTCACAAAAGAGCAGCGACGTCGGCAGCGACGCGTCGACAGCGGGGGTTGCATCGAGCCAGAGCCGGCCGAGTCTTTAAAACCAGCTGCGCTCGGATCGAGAACTACATTTGTTTTCTGTTCGTCGTCGGGTCAACATCTGCGCTTCGCTCCGAGCTGCCTTCGTACGGGTAGTGCAGTAAATTTGTGTCTGTGTTGAAACGATTGGATATAAAGTAAACTACAAAAATAAAAACAACGCAGCACACAAAGTACTTGCAACTGACACACATCTACAACAATGTTAATGCGGACTCAATAATGCGAAACTGCTGACATATGCAACAAAAATGCAATATTAGTTTATAACATTTAGTATATACTGCAACAAATCAACAAATGCAACTGCAACAAACTCCACAAAGGACTACAAAGTGCAACAGTGCAACACACAACGAAAACTCAACGGAACGATCGAAACACCAACTGTAAATGTGTTTGTGACAACAACAAAATAAACGTGAGAAAATTGTGTTTTAGCAATTTTTCAACGTGAAACATTCAACGCGAGGAGATAACACCTCGGCATATCAAAAAGTTTATTTGAAACAAGACACAACCGATTCCAAAATGCTGTGGGAAACAATTGCCGAAGAAGCCAACAACATGGAATGCAATATCAGGTAAATATCGAAACGATCGAGAGTTTTAGTGACACGAGTCAAACGGAATAGAATGGGAATATAACGTGAGAATAGCAATTAAAGAAAAGTGCAAGTAAACTTCGTGTGAACTTGAGCAAACAATAACAACAACAATGAGACACAAAAGCAACTGTGAACAACGGAACAACAGCAAAGCAGCCGCACGACGTCGACTGCGCTGCTCGCTGCTTTACTGTTCTGTTGAACAAAAGTAAGAGTTTTATTTCTCTCATTTTTCTTATTTTTATTTTTTGCACGCTCCACACGAGCGAACGACACGTTTTTTCGGCTTTTGTGGCGCTCAGCTGTTATTGTTGTTGTTGCTGTTGCTGTTTTTTTTTTCTTTTTTCTTTCATTCATTAAACCGGCTTCCGCGAAGATCGCGCTGCCCCAACAAATCAGCAACAACTGCAAAAGAAAAGAAAAAATAATGAAAACAAAAATGCAGCAGTAAGATTTTGTTTGCACATGTTGTTTTTGTTGTTTGCTCGTTGCCGTTCCGTTGCGGTGGACGTCGCCGTTAGCGTCATTGCGCCTTGCGTGACCCAAAAGTCGACAAAGTGCAGATGCAACGGCCCGCCGCTGCCCCTGGTCCTGCCCCAGCGATGAAAATGAAAACAGCTCGAGCAGAACGTGCGAAAGGGGAATTCCGCTTAAAGTACTGCAAATGCACAGGAAGAATAAGACTTCAAAAAGAATGGGAATGGGAAGCAGAAGGCGGTACGCGAGTTCTTCTGTTCCCCATTTCTAATTTCAAATTCCCAATTTACGAAATTACACACAACGGAACAACAACAACAACAACGAAAACTGGAATTGTTGTGCCAAGGCAACAACAACCCCTGGTGTATAGTTGTTGTTGTTGTTGTTGCCTTTTTACACCACCAGCGCCACCACCGCATATACGAAAAATATATTTAGCTGCGGGTTTAATGACCCGCGCAGCCAGCAGCAAGACGATCAGTTGACTAATCCACTCTCTTTGCTTCTCTCTTCTCTCCTCTGTTTCTCTTTGAAATCAACAGCAATAACAACAACAAGAACCGCTCCGCCTGCCGTCGCAACACAAACGACGTCGTCATGGCCATGGATGCTGATTTGGAGCTCTCGTTCTTCAATGACGATGAACCGGCTCTGCCGCAGGAGCGTCCCGTCAGTCCGGAACTGTTCGGTCTGCTCTCTCCGGAGGGTTCACCGCGGCGTTTCGAGATTGTCATCCAGCCAAAGCCAACGACAGCGACAGCCGGTATTCCGAGCGGCACAATTACTCCTGCACGGAGTTTTCGGATTTTCAACAGCCTGTCGTCGAGTGGATCCATGGAATCCTCCATGGATGATGATTACATGGAGCTGTTTGAAATGGAATCGTATGCTGGCATCCAACAACGCGATCAAGAAGAACAGCGGCCCCATCAGCAATCGCTCGCCTTTCCCAGCGGCTTAAACTCGCTAATCAGCGGACAAATCAAGGTGACACCAAAGTCACCGGAAGCTTTGACAATGATGATGCGCCGTCCGGCGGTGCGTCGCTGCCTCAGCATGACCGATACGAATAGCAATCAACTTACAGTACAACAACAACAACAACAACAACAGCAACCAAAGACGCCAGAGACTGTCCGGGATTGCTTCAAGCGTCCCGATCCTCCTTCATCGGCCACCTGCTCGCCCATCCTAAGCAAGCGTCACCGTTGCATCGAAAAGGAGAACTGCCCAACACCCACCGCCAGCAGCACCACACCCGCCAAAAACTGCACCACTACCACCAGCAGTAGTCATACGCATGCGCCACCACTGCGGAAATGTATGTCCCTGAATGATGCAGAAATCATGTCGGCGCTGGCACGCTCCGAGAACCGCAACGAACCGGAGCTCATTGGTGACTTTAGCAAGACTTACGCCCTGCCTCTGATAGAGGGCCGCCACAGGGATCTCAAGTCAATCTCAAGCCAGACAGTTGGGCGTCTGTTGAGGGGCGAATTCGATCATCAGGTAGCCAGTTATCGCATTATTGACTGTCGTTATCCGTACGAGTTCGAGGGTGGCCACATCCAGGGTGCCAAGAATCTGTACACACACGAACAGATACTCGAGGAGTTCCTAACCGCGCAGCAGACTGAGCTGCAGCAGCAGCAAAACGCCGAAGCCGGCAACAAGCGCAACATCATCATCTTTCATTGTGAGTTCTCCTCGGAGCGTGGCCCCAAAATGTCACGCTATCTGCGCAATCTGGATCGTGAGCGCAACACACACGCGTACCCGGCCCTCCATTATCCCGAAATCTATCTGCTTCACAACGGCTACAAAGAGTTCTATGAGACACAATCTGAGATGTGTCATCCCAGCACATACAGACCCATGCTGGAGCCGGCGTACAATGAGGCGTATCGTCACTTCCGCGCCAAATCCAAGTCATGGAATGGCGATGGACTCGGCGGCACAACGGGTCGCTTTAAGAAATCTCGTTCGCGTCTGATGCTGTAAATACTTGGGGGTGGAAGCCTATCAATCTTGTAAATAGGGAAAACCGAAACTATTTATTTCACTTGAAAGTTTTAAGTTGATTTTGTTGATTTTCGTTTGTTAATTTAGTAACGTTTAAGTCTTAATTTTAGTTACCCACCCCTCCTCCCTCACACACACACAAACACACAACAAGTCATTGACACAGATACAAATTTTAAAATTTGCCGAAACTATAGTTACAATTTTTCATAACTTTGACAAGTTTTTATTTAGTTATTTGGTAAAATATTGTTTTTATGAAATTTTTGATTTAGTCAATTTATTAGATGTTTAGTTAAAATTTTTAACGTAACAAAAATGTGCATTATAATCTAAACAAAAATTGTTAATGTCATAAATGCTTAAGTGTCCACTCCCCCACCCACATCGACCCTTTTGTTTAGTTGATAAGCAGAAAGAAAAGAAAAGAAAAAAAAAAACACAAAAAATGGCTAAAACTAATCGTACAATCATACACACATTTACATCTACATCGTTCATAAACATACATTATTTAATAGAACTTAATATGTAAGAGTTGAAAGTTAAAAACTTCTGATAGGTACAATTTACGCTTATTATTTGTTTAATTTTTTATATTTTAAGCACACAACTTTCCACTGGCCCCCGAACATGGAAAGACCATCAAATTTTTAATGTAATGATTATTTTAAGCAAAGCTTATTTTTGCATCAAAAAAGGCAATATTATTGAACAAAGACGTAAAATTTAAATATATAAAACAAAAATCAGAACTGAAACTTAACTGCATTTTTTATTGCATTGAAGAAGTAATTAATAAACTACGTAATTTGACTGGAGAAAGTTGGTTTTTGATTTGCCGCCAAATCTTAACGCTGCCAGACTGTTTTACAATAAGTAAACTAAGTTTGCCAACAGATGGCGCTGTTAGCGCTTTATGGTACATTGGTTGGAGTCTTAGCTGATAATGGTTGCTGCCTACACTAAGCTGCGGAATGTTTTCGCGCGAAAAGTGTTTGGATTTTATTTTCATGTTGCTGCAAAGACATTAGTATTATTATTTTGTTGTTAATTTTGACTGTATAATCTTAATTAGTTTTTATGCCTGAGAGATAGAGTTGGATGATACAAGCAAGTAAACTATTACTATTATGGTAGCTTGTTACGTGGTTGGAGACTTCCTATAATACATATTTATAGCAACTCTAGAGTTCACAAGTAGAAAATTTTCCAATATAAATATATTTGTAGAAAGAGTTACGAAGAAATATAAGAGAGGTGGGGAAAACTTGTTTTTGTTTTTACAAAAGTATAGACATTTTTTTGATTATTTGCCAATTTTTTAATAGGGTAGTACTGGGTTCCCCTGTGTTGGCATTCATTAAGAACTTTCTTTAATCATTTCATTAAGAAAACAATAAAAAAAACAACAACAACAATCATTAGATAGAAAATTATAGTAGAAATAAAAAGTTTATAATTTGTATGGAAACATGGAATCGATATGTTTTGATTTCTCGACATGAAGTTAAATATTATTTAAATTTCAACACATTAAGCATACGACTAGTTGTACATTTGTAATGTTTAAAACAGACGGAGACAGTTGCTGATGTGGTAATATACAATGAATCTAACAAGCTATTACTTAGAAAGCAACCATCAATCAGATGTATTGAAATGAGTGTGCATATCGTGCAATTAGTATTTGCGGCAATTATCACTAGGCTTAAGTGTGTCTGATTGAATTTGAATCAACAGCTTAAAGCTAAATCAACACAGCGTGTGCGTGTGTGTATGTGAGTGTTCGCATGACACTTACTTCATTTTGGCCCTGCCATGGCTTTAGCTGAGAAAATATTACATTATATTACAATATGCGGCTTAAGAGCACTTGCACAGATACCGAATGATACTTGGACACCGCTGTGCAGCTCACTCGCATTAGCATTAGCATTAGCAGTTACAGTCCGTAGGGTGCCAAAGTGTTGCATGCTGTGCGCCCGTGTTTGTTTTGTGGGTGCTCTGTCTGTCTGTCGGTCGGTCTGCCTGTCTGTCTGTGTGTCTGTCTCCTCTATCTGGCTAAGAGCGTAGGGTCGCTTCAAGTGCAACGAAAACGGGTTAATCAGCGCAATTAAGGTCAAAAACACGTTGGTGTCGTCAACAACATGTTTCATGCCACCATATGTGGTAGCTTCATTTCCATTTCTCTTTCAAATTCAAATTCAAAATTGCGCATACGCTGCGTAAGCCCAGTTATTACACACATTGCAGGGCAACAACAGCTTCAGACTGCTGCCTGCTGTGTGTTGTAAATGTGTGTGTGTGTGTGTGTTTGCTTGCGCTCTCTTATTGTGTGCATGGGTGTGTGTGTGTGTGTTTGATAAAGGTTCTTCAAAAGCTCAAACTGCGCCGACGTCGAAGCACGAATCGCGCTCTCGTTTAAGTCGCCGTTTCAATGCTTCTACTGCTGCTGCTGCTTCTGCTGCTGCGACGGTCAATAGCTTCGCTGTATCTATGTATCTGTGTGGCACTGTGTGTGCGTACGCCTATAAGATATGAGCGCTGCGCTCAGCAAATCTTTAGATTGCCGCCAACCGTCATACGGTTAGCACTCGTCTCCAGCATACTCAACTGAGGCCGTGGCTTCAGCTCTTAACGGTGCGGTTAGTGATAATTTAGCCAATTTAGTAACTACTTAAAGCAAAACACACAGTGAATAATAAGAGTATAAATATTGCTAAAGTAATTATCTAATTATTTACCTGAACCAAAGCAAAACATGTTTTTTTCTGTATAGTTTGTGTGATTCAAGTAAACTCTATAGAAATTGTTTATTTATGTGCCAAATGCATTACATGCAAGTGAAAAGAATTGTGTGTGTTATACTATATACACTATCGAATATCGAGGGAATCGTTCAACAATAATAATATTTGTAATCTTATATAGTGTGTAATAACACTTGTTAAAACGCCCAGCAATTAATGCAATGCATATAGAAATATAAATCATAGATGTACAATTCCAGCAAATACTACGACTACAATTATATACTAGAACCAAAATCAGAGTGCTTCATTTGAATGTGCTAACCTTTTATACACATTGCATTTTTAGTCTATGGGAATTATAGAAATTATACATATATGAGTTTTAACAGAGATTCCTAGTACTCCCAGTTTCATATCTAATTTTGTTAATAGTTTTTTTTTAAATCCATTTCAATGGTTAGTGTTAGACTGCTACATTATATAACTACTTCTTAAACAATTAAAACAAATAAATTTTCAATAACAGAGTTTTTACTTTTAAATTTTCTATAATGTATATATAGGCTCCTTATTAAAGAAGAATTTTAAAATACGTCAATACTATATGTCTAATTGAAAAATAGTTGTTAATTTTAGTTTTAGTTTTGCATTTTGTTTTCCTGAATTGTTTTATTTTTAAAGTTTCAAAAGAAGTTAATATAAAGTACTTTAGAATATTTCCTTAATTTATTTTTACTCTGTAATATTTCTTAAATCAAGCATTACACGAACTTATTGTGGAGCTCGCTGTGTTTCGAGTGTTCATTTCAAAGTAAAAAGATATGAGTCTCTAGTTCACATACAAAATGCTTTAAGCCCAGTTAGTAGTCTTGTGAAAATTCTCTTAGTAAACGCTCCTCCAATCGGGACACCCCCTTTTAACGGGCAACTGTTTTACGACGTTCATGTGCTTTTTCGAACGACTTCACTCCTCTTATGCGAACGCGAGTGTCCGCTGTAGACAGTTTTCCCTGCATACATCACTTCCTAGACCACTGTGGTTTCAATTTCTTTTCTTTCTTCAACATAAATTTGCACTAGACACTAGGCAATTCAATTAAGTGTTATAACAATATTTATAGATCGAAGTGAGTTCAATTAATAAGTCAATGTCAAGTGCTAAAATAATTTCTTAGTTCAAATCATTGAGACGTGAAAGGTGCCAGTGACGCTCACGTTGATTATGAAAGTATCGAGAATTTAATTAAGTATTCAAATTGCTTTCACAGCTAGCTACCTATATACCATGTGCTCAATACATAACTAACTGAAAGCTAAAGACTGGAGAATGGGTTTGGATATGGGAATGGTAATCTTAGAGTTCATTGGCCTGGCACCCACACCCAGTAATATGTATATTTTGCATAAATAAATAAACATATGCATCGCACATACATATTTACATATATAAGCGTGTGTGTGAGTGTGTGTGGGTGTGTGTGTGTGGCAAACGAGTTGGGAGCTCACAGCTGGAATATCCAGTTGTGCGGGTCTTCCGCTCCAGGTTTTATACCTTGCCGTAGATCAGATCAAGAACGTGCTGCAGTTGCAGCTTCAAAGCTTGCCCCCAAAGCGAATGCAGTTGAAACTGCTTTTGTGTGAACTCAAGTACTACACTGCAAAAAAAAGTTCAACTAAAAATAAGTCGAAATGTTATGAGTTAAAATGTTCAATCTTGCTAAATTAAACTTGAAAGAAGTATTCTTTTCAGTACTTTTAATCTTAATTCATTAGGAATGAAAAAACTTCCATTGAGATATAATATTCTTGTTACAAGTTTCTTAATTCTTGATCTAAGATTATTCTTCGATAATTAAATTTACACTTGCAGCTCAATATGTTCTTAAAGAAAGATGAAATAGATGAAACAAGTTTAACAATTCTTGATCCAAGAATAATTAAGTCCACATATTCAGTTTAATCTGTTCTTAAAACAAGAAATATTCTTATCTTAAAAATGTTTTGTACTTAAAGTAAAACTAACTTCGTTTGAGATTGCCAGAGTCTAATACTGAATGCTATATACTTAGTAGAATTCAATCAATTGCAAATTACTTAATTGTTTCTCTCAGTGTACACATATCTACTTGTGCCTACTTGTGCACAAATTGAAGATCAGTTCGAGTTCATAGTCCCACAGTTTAGTATCTATGCCAAGCACGTGATTCTGTCAGCGATTCTGTCTGCTGTGAGTAGTACTCAAAATGCATCGCACTGGCCGAGAATAATAACAAAGTGTGTATAAATATTAATTAAAGTTTCATTGGCCCAGACCTTAATACGGTTACGTGTGCAGCATGGCCAAAATGCCAAACACGTCGAACAGTTAAAACAACAACGGATTTGCATTAAGTAAAGCAAATGGCAAATGGCAAATAGCAATTAAATAAACGATATCAAAAGCAAAGGCAACAAATTTGCTGATTGCTTTCCGTTCCGTTGGTTTCCAACATTAATCGCAAGTGATTTAGTTAATTGATTTATTCATGACTTTAATTTGGCTCTTCTACTTGTTGCCAGGGTTAATATGAGGCTACTCTTTCTGCTTGTGGTCAGCTTGGCCGTGCTTGGCCTAACTACGGCTAGTTATAGCTTCTATCGTCTGCCCACTTCACTGCGTCCACAGAAATACCATTTGAGTGTGCTCACACATCTTGAGGATCCGGAGAACCTACACTTCGAGGGCAATGTGAAAATTCTAATCGAGGTACTGGAGAACACACAGAACATAACGCTGCATGCCAAGAATCTCACCATAGATGAGGCAAAGATCAATCTGAGAGATACATCCAATGCCAACAAGAAGAGCTGCATCACTGGCACAGAGGTGAATCCAATTCATGACTACTATGTGATTAACACATGTGAGGAGCTCTTGGCCGGAGAGATTTACGAGTTGTCCATACCATTTGCCGCCGAACTCAATCGTCAACTGGAGGGCTACTACAGAAGCTCCTACCTGGATCCCACGGCCAATCAGACCAGGTGAGTGCTACCACAACGGGAATCACATCGTTCGTATCATTTCACTTAATGAGTAATTTTGGATTGAGTCAATAAACAATTCAATTCAAAACAATAAGCATCTACACGTGCTGTAAGCTCATTTGCATCTACTTAAATTTCTTCTGGAAGTTAAATCAAAAGTATTGCCTTCATAATTTCGTGTAAACAGTTTAATAAGTCATTGAGGATGCTTATATTTTTAAGGCGAAAAATGATTTAACTGATTTTAAATTAAATGCAAATACAGAAGCATTAATGTCTCATTAAAAACTTGGGCTTAATTCCGCAGTTAAAATTAAAAACAAAATATCATCTGGAGTTCCTGTAAATAACAAAAAGCAGCAAAAGAAACCAGTATTCAAAAACTGATATTATTTAAATTATAAATTAATAATAAAGCTACAAATATAGTTTAAGACATGACAAATTTTTAGGCATAAACTTCTACAAGCTGTAAGATTTTTTAGACCCTGCCCTTTAAAAAAGTGGAAAAGACTCTATTAAGATTGTGCAAGTCAGAAATGTATATAATAGGCAGAAGCAGGCGTGGCAGACCCCACAAAGTATATATATTCTTGATCAGGACGACGAGCTGAGTCGATATAGCCATGTCCGTCTGTCCGTCTGTCTGTCTGTATGAACACCTAGATCTCAAAAACTATAAGAGAGACTTAATTCTTTTTTTGTTAGGTTCGTGTATTACATATGCAGCTCAAATTTATGTCAAATGTTTGAAAAGTCATCCCCCTCCCCCTCAAATTTGCAAACATATTCCCAGCATGTACAGTTTTAGAGTCACTATTTTCCGGAGATATTGGACAAACAATTTTCTGTACTGAGCATTTGGGTGGGAGAGGGGGAAGCCACAGTGTACGCGGCCACTATGGCGTATGCGTGATTTTTGATTGTGAGTATGAATGTCTGTATGAGTTTTGGATATTGTTTCTATTTGCGAGTATATTTGTATGTATAAGTGTATGTGTGTATGTATAAGTGCATGTGTATGTGTATGTGAGTACGTTCATATATTTTTTAATTATTTTGTGGCTTAAATACAACTACAAGTACAACTACTAACTTGCAACTATTGCTCAATTTCTTTTGCATTAAATACTATAGTTAATATGTTAAATAAATAAATATCAAATAGAGTTTCGTTCTTATTATGTACTAAATTCCATACACTATAATTTTCCCTGCAGATGGATCTCCATCACACAGTTCGAGCCATCGTCGGCCCGCCTGGCCTTCCCCTGCTTCGATGAGCCAGATTTCAAGGCGCCATTTGTGGTCACATTGGGCTACCACAAGAGATTTACTGGTCTCAGCAACATGCCCGTTAAGGAGACCAAGTCCAAGTAAGTTCAGACTGACTCGACTGATACACACACACACACACTCACTGGTATATGTTATGGTTTGGCCTTGCAGTGATCAAATTGCGGATTATGTTTGGTGTGAGTTCGAGGAGTCGGTGCCGATGTCGACGTATTTGATAGCTTATTCGGTGAATGATTTCTCGCACAAGCCCTCCACCCTGCTGAATGGCACACTTTTCCGTACCTGGGCCCGGCCCAATGCCATCGAGCAATGTGACTATGCAGCTGACTTTGGACCCAAGGTGTTGCAGTACTATGAGGATTTGTTTGGCATCAAGTTCCCCTTGCCGAAGATGGATCAAATTGCCATACCAGACTTTAGTGCGGGCGCTATGGAGAACTGGGGATTGGTTACCTATCGGGAAATAGCATTGTTGTATTCGGCCAATCACTCGTCGCTGTCGGACAAGCAGCGTGTGGCCTCGATCGTGGCTCATGAGCTGGCCCATCAATGGTTCGGCAATCTGGTCACCATGAAGTGGTGGACTGACTTGTGGTTGAACGAGGGCTTTGCCACCTACGTGGCTAGTCTGGGCGTGGAGAATATCAATCCCGAGTGGCGTTCCATGGAGCAGGAATCACTGAGCAATCTGTTGACCATCTTTAGGCAAGATGCACTGGAAAGCAGCCATCCCATCTCGAGGCCCATTGAGATGGCCTCGCAGATATCCGAGAGTTTTGATCAGATCTCATATCAGAAGGGCTCCACCGTTTTGCGCATGATGCATCTATTCCTGGGCGATGAGTCCTTCCGTGCGGGTCTGCAGCACTATCTGCAAAAGTTCTCCTACAAAAATGCCGAGCAGGACAACTTGTGGGAGTCGCTCACCGAGGCGGCGCACAAATACCGTGCTCTACCCAAAAGCTATGACATCAAGAGCATCATGGACTCATGGACGCTGCAAACTGGGTAAGTCTTTGACATGTTAGGATGACGTTCGTCTTACTGTAGGATTCCCTGTTGCAGTTACCCCATCATCAATGTGACCCGCAACTATGAGGCCGGCAGTGCCAAGCTTACCCAGCAGCGGTATCTACTCAACACTGAGGTGTCTCGTGCCGAACGCGGTGGCTGCTGGTGGGTGCCACTGAGCTATACCACTCAGGGAGAGCAGAACTTCAATAACACCGCGCCCAAGGCCTGGATGGAGTGCAACAAAGCGGGCGAGAGTCTGCCAAAAACAATCAGTGATCTGCCCGGCAGAGATCAGTGGGTCATCTTCAATACCCAGGTGTCCACGTTGTACAAGGTGAACTATGATGAGCAGAACTGGAAGTTGCTCATCGAGACACTGACCAATGGCGACTTTGAGCGAATCCATGTGATCAACCGAGCCCAGCTGATTGACGATGCACTCTACCTCGCCTGGACTGGAGATCAGGACTATGAGATTGCCATGCACCTGGTGGTATACCTGGAGCGGGAGCACGAGTATTTGCCTTGGAAAGCGGCCTTTGAGAATCTCAAGCGTTTGAAGAGCATCATCCGCCAGATACCCAACAATGAGTTCTTCAAGGTTAGTTGAGTTCCAAGTGTACCATAGATTCTAGTCCCAGTACCCTCATAACCTTTAGTTCTCATTCTGATTGCTCACGGCACAAAAAGCTCTACTTTTTCGTAAGTTCATGTAGCACGTGTCCATTGAATAGAGCGCTGATCTTGAACTAGATCCACTCAGCTGTAATCTCTCTCTATAATCCTACTCCTCCACAGCGTTACCTGCAAAAGTTGATAACGCCCATTTACCGGCATTTGAATGGATTGAACGACACGTTCAGTGGCATCCAGCAGCAGGATCAGGTGCTGCTGAAGACCATGGTGGGCAATTGGGCCTGTAACTATCAGGTGGATGATTGTGTGCCCGTTGCCCTGGGCTATTATCGTGAGTGGCGTGCCGAGTCCGATCCGGACAAGATGAACCCGGTGCCCATCAATCTGCGCAATACGATTTACTGCACATCCATACGTCATGGCAACGATGAGGACTGGCAGTTCCTCTGGACGCGGTACAAGAACTCCAACGTGGCTGCCGAGAAGCGCACTATACTCACCTCCCTGGGATGCTCTCGTGACGAAAAGCAGCTGCGTCGTTATCTGGAACTAACCTTCGATCCCAAGGAAGGCATACGTCGACAGGACTCGATGTGGGCCTTCCAGGCGGTGGCCTACAATGAGATGGGCTTCCGTTTGGCCAGGGACTACTTTATGAAGAACGTGGAGTTTATCTACAAATTGTATGTATACTATGAAGTGACATATTGATAAATGATATTTAATTTTATTTGATCTGTTGCAGCTATCACCCCATTACCAAGGACATGTCCCGCCTGTTGCCGCCACTCTCCGAGCAGACCTTCCTGCAGAGCGATTTTGATGACTTCCTGAGCTTCGTGAATACCAACAGAGCTTCACTCAAGGGTCTGGAACAGGCAATACAACAGACACTGGAGACCATGAAGACCAATGTGCAATGGAAGGAGCGCAACTACAATCAGCTCTCCCGCTCCATTGAGGCGTTGCTCTAAAGCTACAGATTACACATATATATATATGTATTTAGATATATATTCCTTAACTACATAGTTAGTCATGAATGCTCTCATCAGCTGCAATTCCAATTGAAGCACAGCCCATATATAAAACAGTTCCAAATAAACTATATGCATATACATAAAGAACAATCTTTCTAAAGGGAGTTATCCTCATAGCAGACGAGGTAAGTTGTGCAGCTGATGAAATGAAGGGATGACCTTGTCGTTAGTATGTTTGTATATTTCGTATATTTAGTTAAGCATGTTCTATAATGCTAATCAATAATAATAATAATAATAATAGTCATAATCATAATCATAATCATACAAATACAAATATTAATGTTAGTTGGAATTGGAATTAAACGGCCCTGCTTTAACACAACTGTCGCAATTTGTGGATAGTTCAACTGTGTCGTTCGTTAAGGATTTCTCATTGGAATTACTGTTAGTATTACAAATATCATTTATACAATCTAAATAAATAATTGTGTGTATGCGTGTGTGTGTGTGTGTATTATATATATAAAGTGTGTGTGTCTGTAAATGTTAATATCACTAAAGCAGCGCTTCTGATCAAGAACTAAGTAGTTAAACTAAAACATTTAAACAGATTACATAAAGTTGTGTATTATTATAAATTTTTATTACAAATATCATATATATGTAGCTGTGTGTGTGTGTGTGTGTGTGTGCTTAAAGTTTCAGCAGTTTTGACCTATGAAAACAGCAATATAATAAACAATTACATGAGTTATTATAACAATTCTCTTGACTGACTTTTCCAACTGTGTCCCTATATGTATGTACTATATGTATATGTATGTGTGTGTGTGTGTGTAGTTGCTTTTATTACTTTATTTTGCTGTTGCGGTTGTCAATTGCCTTTGCAGCAGTCATCCTATTAATTAGAAAGGCTTTTTAGTCCATTTCATTATAACAACTATTTAACACTTGATATACGCCTGGGTCTACATTTATCTCTATATATTTATATAATTATACGCATGCGTGTGTATGTGTGTGTGTGGGTGTGTGTGTACGTGTTATGTTCAGATGATATTCCATTTAATATGTACGTAAATATTGTTTTATGAATAAACACTTTAATTCTGTTTGAATAGATGTATGCACATTGGTAATTCTTAATTTGTTGCACTTAATTCTGTTAGATATTGTTTATGGAAGAATGCACAGAACTGAATAATATGCTTATCATATATGTATCTTATATCAAGACTGTAAGTTGAGCTCTGTGTGTGGTAATTTACATTCTCTTGTGTATTATAATTCTGTCATCAATAGGGCAAACAATTTTCAATAGCGTTCTTAACGTGTTAAATTCGTGTTTACAATTATATTTTATCTGTTATCTGTTATCTGTTCAGTTGCCAGATCAAATGCAATGTTAAAGTAGAAAGTAATACAAAACAATGACATCTGTAATTGTAATAATGAGTTAAGTAATAAAAGCATTGTCTCGATCTGGTCACAAAACCCTTGCCGAATGCCAGATAGCATCATTAGAATCATTTTGGGGTTAAACATATCCAGTTGAGCTGGACTCGGGCTGTTCACATCGATTTCGTATAGTTGTAGATGTAAAATTGTGTTCTTTGTGTGGTTTTTTATGCATGTAGATAAACGATAGAGCTTAAACGAGTACATTGTTTAACAAACAGACTTCTGCTTCATCTTATTCGCACACATGTGTGACCTAAACTAGAATCGTAGTACGTATGTAACACACTCCATATACTCGTGGTACATAGATATATAGTTGCTTAAGGTAATGTACGCTGCGGCTCTTTTGTTTTACATTTGATAACCGAACGTAGTTTTACAAAAACTTTTCAAATTTTGTGCAAGCCACTTTGCAGATTATCATTTGACCAGGAGCTCTGTGGTGCTGGCGGCGGCGGCGGTGGTGTTGACGATGGTTTCGATGGCGTTGCTTGCGCCGACGGTTGTAGATCGAAACGTGCATAGAACAGTAGATACGGAGTTATGGTTATCTTACGCGTCGGCGACAATAACTCCTCGAATTCTCGTTGTGTCATCGCTTTGATCTTGTCATCGTCACACATGTACCAGATGGGTTCACTGCTCCCCTGCGCATAATTGACTTTGACACCACCTCGACCCGTGCTGCCATAGCCAGTGGGATAGGCCGCGCTGCTGTTGACGGAGCTGCCATAGCTTATATTGCTGTTGCTACCGTTCTGAATGGATTCCTCGCTGAAGTCACTACTGCTGGCACTATTGCTGCCCGCACCGCTCGCCTGTTGGCTGCAACACAGACGCATGGCACAACAATTGACGCCGTGGCAAGCGGTGTTCATGCTCAACTTGCCAATGCCGTTTGTGATGGTCTTGCTGGTGAATCCATTGAGTTGTTTCACATTTTTGCTCATGTCACCGCTGCTCGAAGCTTTACTACGACCGAATTTCATCTTCTTCATTAAGCTGGTGCCAGATGAGGCTATCGCCGAGGCAGCCGCTGAGACCGGCGTACTGGCAATGCTGCTGCTGCCATTGTTGTTCGGTGCTGTATTCTCATTGCTGGCCGATGTCGTTGGCATTTGCTGTTGGGCATTCGATGTGTTATTGCGCCGATCTTTAGGACAGTTCATATAATCGCTGGCCAAGTCCAGAAAGCATGTGTACGCTATATAGTGGCCCACTGTCAGAGTGGCGCCCACATGTGTTATGACGCTGTATAGCTTGTACACGTGCAGCTTGTTGGCATCACTGAGCTCACAGCACTTGGCACAGAAACACGGCAGCGTG
Source organism: Liodrosophila aerea (assembly GCA_035045005.1). Classification (NCBI taxonomy): domain Eukaryota; kingdom Metazoa; phylum Arthropoda; class Insecta; order Diptera; family Drosophilidae; genus Liodrosophila; species Liodrosophila aerea. Next base: position 2,561,190 of record JAWNNL010000753.1, read on the forward strand.
AATGTTGTAGGCACATACGTGCTGACCTTCTCCATGCCGCCCGAGAAACGATTCAGCTGAATGACCAACAGTCGCGGCAGCACCTCGTACGAAATGGATCTGATCGCCTCAGTGTAGCCCGTGCATTGGTTGCAGCTGTATTTGTTATCGCCACGAAAATATTCACGCGTAATGCACGAGTTCTGTAACAGATTGGACAGTGTCAATCGTGGCATAGATGAGGATATATGTATGTATGCAAAAACTTACCTGTATATAGGCGCTTGGCTTTTCCTGCAACTCGGCATTATCGTAACCCGATATGGGCACGGGCACAGATATATCCAGCATGCCCTGCTTTTGTCTGGTTATTGTCTCACAGCTTAAACACTTGGTTGTTAGGACGACTATGCCCTCGAAATCACTGCTGAAAAAGTTCAGATTCAGATCGCGTATGCGATCGTCTAGGCGCATTTTATCCTTTAACAGACTAGCCGAATTTATTTCATCATCACTGGAATACTTCGCTGGGGCAGGTGCTGTCGATGATACCGAGGATGCAGTTGCGGCAACAGCTGTAGCACTTGCTCCACTGAGATCAACTGTATTCAAATAGAAAAGACTATTGGAGGCGGCATGTGGCGGTGCCATACTGCCGCCGCTCGCGCCGGTCGGACTGTTGTCCTTGAGAGGAGACTGCACGCGAGTCGCCTTCGATGATTTCACTTCATCTTTTCTCTTCGATTTGCGGGAGAAAAACGACGTTTTTGTTGACGTGGTACTTTGAGTTTGACTAGTTGCTGTCGAGCCATTGCCAGAAGCATTTAACAGCACGTGATTGGACACATCAGAGCGATCTATTGCATCCACCGAGTCCGTCTCGTCGGGATTGGCAATGTAGCTGTGAATGGAAAGATTTAAATACTCTATTCACTCTCAGCTGTAAATTGTAACTTACCCATTTGCAATTACTTCGGGACATTCGCCAATGGCCTTAATGAGCAATTGGTTCGTTTCCCGTATACAGTTAAGCACGCACATGAGAAACTCGTGCGCATCCTGCTGCTGGTTGCCTTCGAAGGTAGCGTTCACATCCTGTATGGCATGGAGGAGGGTATCCGCATGGTATGGCTCACTGGAGTCGGCCATTTCACTGCCGTGCAGACTGTGGTACAGTTCGTGCAGCTTCTCGCTAACAGACTGATGACTTGATTTGCTACTGCTGGTGGTGGAACTGCTACCGTTGCCATTGGTAGTGGTACTGCTGTAGGGTTCGGTGGTAGCCAGATCTTTGCTGCTCCAACTGCGTGCATGCTCCAGTTGAATGACGCCACCACTGCCGCTGGCATTGCGACCCAGAGACGCTGACTTGGCATTATGCTGCCGCAGTATAGTCTGTTGCACCACACTCAAGTCGTGTATTAAGTGATGGAGGTTATGCAAGAAGTGCGGTGCAAAGCGCAGCGTGTAAACCACTGAGTTCAGATAGCAAGTATTGCCTATATTGCAGAGTGTGCCCATTGTGGGAACATGATTCAATGCAGCTGCACCACTGCCATTGAGTCCTGTGCCAGCACCAGCGGCAGCACTCGATCCGCTTGAGCTGCTGCCACCGGCGGACACATAATACTGATGACTCTGTACTTCTGGTGCATCGATATCACTGCCTCCCACCGAATTTCCAGCTCGCATACTATTTCCGCCCACCGCATAACCATTGGCCACACGCCGTTGATCGTCATTGGACGACTGGTAGCGTCGATCATACAGAGACATGCTGGTGCCGTTACGTTTGCGTTTTCGGTAGGCACGTGACGCTGGTTTTTCCGAATCAAGCTCAAACTGAGCCGCCGCAATGGCTGCCGCTGTTTCCGGTGACAAGTTCGGATCAGTATCGGATCTGTTGCGACGTTTCCGATTTCTAGCACCAACTCCTTTTCGTTTGCCTTTTAAAATGACTTCTGGTTCCTCCTCGATGCAATTCCAATACTCGGGTTTAAAAAATGCTACAAATATCGTACAAATTGTTAGCGATCATACTCCAATTCTTAGCTACTTTAAATGCTCACCTGGCTTAATGTACTTATGATCGTCGGCAGACTCTGTGGGCGTCGGTGAACCGCCTTCTGGGGGCGGTGTTGGTGGTGTCTCTGGCAGAGGTAAAACAACCGCTGGCGCTTGGCGTGAACGCAAACTGGCACAGCGTGCTGAATCTACCGCATAAACACGTCGTGCTTTACGCTTTAGTTGAGTCTCAGCCTCACTGGGTGCAGCAGTTGCTGATGATTCAACGACTTTGTCAACAAATTCTTGTACTGCTGGATATATGGCCGAATGTGTCGGAGATGCGTTTTGATCAGTTGCTATAGAGTTTGCGGGAGCTGCGGATGCGTCCAAGGACTGTTCCTTTGCTAACGTTTCGCTCCAATCGTTTGGGTTGATATTTTTATTGTTTCTGGTACGGTTAGGCGGAAGACTGGCTAGTTCCTCTTTCAGCTCATATATGTCATATTCGTGCATCTTTCATTATCCTGTAAAGGAAAGACAGAATATGCAGTCAGTATCTAGGATCTATGAACTATATTTAACTACTGTTAGAGGCATTGTTATCAATGCCAATGCGATAGTAATTGCGATAGTTTTGGAGCTGAACACGCGACCATTAATTACGTAAGCTGCGTTGGCAGGTTCGTCACCGCGAATTAGGAATTAAATTAAAAACAATTTGCTGATAACAAGTTGATAAGGAATTGTACAATAATCTATCAAGCATTTTCGATGATTCATATGGCACAACTACAGCTTGTGGGGGATCACAAACTTACATAAATCGTAAGTAGTGCACAATGGCACGTTCTCACTATATGTTGGGCTCTAAATGAATTTCGAGATGTACAATTGACTGTCAATTCCGTCATCTGGCTGAATTTGATTCTCAAAGTTTACTGATTGGGATGTTGGCGACAGGTGGGCAGTGGTTGGCGGGGGGAAAGCATCGGCTTGGTGGGGTAGGCCAGGGTCACGCACTGACGACGCGACGGCCAGACAGACGGAACATAAAAATCAACAAACAAATGTGCATTGATGTAGATGTGAACGTAAATACGAGCACGAATGAATGAATGAATGAAATGTATGTAGAAAGAGTGAACGTTAACTATTGCTATTGATTTAGTTGCTGGAATGAAGGTCACATGTCGCACTGGCTGCAATACGAATGACGAAAAAGCGCATGATAATGTTAAGGTTACACATTTATCCAGGGCGAATAATAAGAGTGTGCGATTGGAGAACCAAAACTGCAAGGCAAACAGTTATGACTATATCGATATACATATGTATGTATATGTGCATATGTACATACATATTTATACATATGTATATACATAGGTTTTCTATAATGAGCAAGTTCGTTGCTTTGGATGCTGTATGACATTCATTGCAAAGGTGTCGCCTGTGTGTGCTGGTGTGTGTGTGTGTGTGGTGTGTGTGTGGTGTGTAGTGTGTCCAATTGTCAAATTTTGAAGGCAACTCACATTTTTCGGGAACAACATTTGTGGGCAGTTGTTTGGTTCTGATTAGAGCACTGTGAGAAAAACAAACATTTTCAATTGCCGACAGCAATTGTAATGAAATTTCACTTGGAACGTAACGTAGCGCAACGTAAGACGCACACACACATACAATTTATTACACTCGCTGATCTGATAGCACTCGAATTTTCACTTTTTCACTGCTGCGGTATTCGTCTTGTTCCGAACCGAATAGCAGCTTCCTGATTATGATCTCTCATCGATCCAGGTCTAGACGTTTTAACATCTACTACACTTACGCTTTTACAGTAAATTTATTTAAGATTTAAGCGTTTTTAGGCACTAAATTTTATCGTCGTGTAAGCATTTACGGCCTCGACTCTCGGGCACTAACAAACTCAGTCGAACTTGTTGTACTCGTTGAAATTCCTATTCGCATTTATTTTACATGTTTACTCCTCACTTTAAAGACTTGCTCCACACTAATGCGTTTAAAAAATTAAAATTGCTACAAAAATGAATAAAACAAAGTGCCAATGCAAGAAAAATAGTTAATCCATATGATACAAATTATAGTTAAGCTAAATTACTAAATTAGTAAAGTCGATATAAATAAAATAGTAACTTTTAAAATATATATTGGAGTTCCAATTTGAGCTTCGCGCAGTCTGTTAATTAACAGAACAAGAAGTTGGAAGCGCACTCTTGCGAAACTTGCTCGACGCTTTACGATCGATGCAACTTGCTCAAACTGCACTCTCGGTTAAGATTAAACTGACTTTTCAAGCACAATAAAAACATACTTTAATTGTGTTTTTTGGCCTTTAAATAAAATTAGAAATATGTATTAAAAATGAATAAAAATATAACATTATCGGGTTTTGAAACTTTAGTTTTAGAGTGTTTTTCAAGCATTTTTTTTTATCTTTTTAAGTGCTCGAAAAAAATGGAAGTCGCATCCAACGTAGTAAGCGAAGATAGCATAACAGAGCGCTTTTTGTCCATAATTGAATCAAGCCCCATTTAACAAAGTCTCATCGCGTCAACATAAAAGAAAAGCTCAAATTTTAGTGCATTTTCATTTTTTAATTGTACATTATATTTAAAAATATGTTTAATTATATTATTCCTCATTAATATTCTCCTCTGAGTTGCGGTGAAATTATATATTTTTGAAATATCATTTTGGCGCTGCATATCTGTGGGACACCATATTGATATGGTGTTTCTTTATTGAAATTGGTTCCATTTTATTCATTTTTGGTAAATTTTCAAGTGACAACCGTGATTTTGGGTGGCGACAACACTGGTTTCGTCTTCTTCTTTCTCTCCGGCAAGAATCACGATGTCGACTGGAGTAAGTGAAAAAAGCGTCGTTTTAATTTGCGAATTATTGCTCAATCCGATAATATTAATTTGCAAATTGTTTTCCTACACGTGCACAATACTCTTGAGTACACGATAATAATAGTCTTTATTGTCTACAATGTATACTTACAGACACTTTACACTTATCCCGAGAACTACCGCGCCTACAAGGCACTTATTGCTGCCCAGTACTCTGGCGCAAAGGTAAAAGTGGCCGATAACTTCACATTTGGCGAGACCAACAAATCGGCGGAATTCCTGAAGAAGTTTCCAAGCGGCAAGGTGAGAATACCAAGACCTAACGGACATTTTCATTACCCGTTTACCGATCCGACAAATCGATTGCAACGTCATCAATGCAAAATGTCTGCCTCTGCGTTGCGATAGTATTGACGCGTGTTATTTTTGCGTTTTTGTTTAGGTGCCAGCATTTGAGACCGACAATGGCAAATATTTGACGGAATCGAATGCCATTGCCTTCTTCCTGGCTAACGAGCAGCTGCGTGGTGGCAAATGTCCCTTCGTACAGGCTCAGGTTCAGCAATGGATCTCGTTTGCTGACGCCGAAATCGTGCCTGCCTCCGCCTCATTGGTTTTCCCTCTTTTGGGCATAATGCCACAGCAGAAGAATGCCAACGCTAAGGAGGAAGTTGAGGTTGTGCTGCAGCAGCTGAATAAGAAGCTGTTGGATGTTACCTACCTCGCCGGTGAACGCATCACTCTGGCCGATATTATTGTATTCAGCAGCCTGTTGCATTTGTACGAGTATGTGTTGGAGCCAAGTGCACGCAGTGCCTACGGCAACTTGAACCGTTGGTTCAACACCATCCTGAACCAGCCACAGGTCCAGGCTGTCGTTAAGAACTTCAAGCTGTGTGAGAAGGCTTTGGTATTCGATCCCAAGAAGTACGCCGAATTCCAGGCGAAATCAAAGCCACAACAGACTAAGCAGAAGGAGGAGAAGAAGCCCAAGCAGGAGAAGGCAGCTGCCAAGAAGCCTGCTGCAGAACCAGAGGAGCTCGATGCTGCCGATGAAGCATTGGCTTTGGAGCCTAAGTCAAAGGACCCATTCGATTCTTTGCCCAAGGGAACCTTCAATTTCGACGACTTCAAACGCGTGTACTCCAACGAGGATGAGGCCAAATCCATTCCTTACTTCTTTGAGAAGTTCGATTCAGAGAACTATTCAATCTGGTTCGGAGAATACAAGTACGCCGATGAGCTGACCAAGGTGTTCATGTCGTGCAATCTCATCACCGGCATGTTCCAGCGTATCGATAAGATGCGCAAGCAGGCTTTCGCCTCGGTGTGTCTCTTCGGCGAGGACAACAACAGTACCATCTCCGGTGTGTGGGTGTGGCGTGGACAGGATCTGGCCTTCACCCTGTCGCCCGACTGGCAAGTAGACTACGAGGTGTACGACTGGAAGAAACTCGATGCCAAGAGCGAGGAGACCAAGAAACTTGTCACACAGTACTTCTCATGGACCGGTGCCGATAAGAATGGTCGCAAATTCAACCAGGGCAAGATCTTCAAATAAATGCAACACAACAATAATTGAGATTCAAAATGCAGGATGCTGCACAAGCACGATGCCTAAATCTAAGTTCCAACTGATAGTAATTATGTGAGAAACGAAGACGTCGTGCTGTGAACCATCTATCCACAATAAACATTATACACAACATACACACACCCACACACATATTATCCAGGGGTTCGCTCTGCCTCAGCCCTCCATAATCCGGGGCTTACAACACGTTGTTTCTGCCTTCTGCATTTGTAATTGAATGAATGTTTGTAATTGCTTTTTAAACACGAATGTCGTCAGCTCAGCCAGGAATTAATTTATATGAGAAATATAAATAAATAAATATGCGTTTTCTATTAAACTGAATAAGCAAGCGTTATTTTTTGAGTTATTGGTGCACTGAATTGCATTGCATCTTTCAGGCAATATTTATTGGCTTCATTCGGCTTAATTCCATCAATTTTCACTTAAATTATTGAATTGGTTGACTAATCTGGAGATTTTAAACAATTTGCAATTGCTGTTGCTTTTTCTGAGTAAACTTATTTGAGTGGCAAAATGTAGAAGCTCTACGAAAATTTCAACAAGAAAATGCTAAAAATCGTCGCTTTTCTCAGCGGAAAGTGCAGGACCATGATTACTTCTTCTTCACCACGACAGGTCCAACATTGTCACCAGTTTGTTTGTTGTGCTCGCCATGGCTGCCATCACAGTAGGGCCACTGAAATCGATCGAAGGCAGAATCAAATTTGTTGTTTGGCTGTACAAAACACAGTCGGACTTACGTTCTTGGTCTTCCAACAACGGCAGAATGCTGCCTTCTCCGCAATGTCCTCCACATCGATCATGTCCACAACCTTGGCCTCATGTTTCCGTATGTGGTTATTGCAACGACCGCTCTTGGTGCTGCATCCGCGTTGTGCAGCAGGACAGAAGGCCAAGTAGCTGGCATAGCCAATGCCGGCAACAACAGCAGTGGGTGGAATGAGGGCAAGCCAATCCTTGACTGCAAAGACAAAAGTGATGGAATTGATCAATACTAATTGATAATACTAAAATATAATCGAACTATGTAGTTTCCCAACCAACTGAATCTAGTACAAGGTCTAGCCGTAGACGTGTGCATTTGTTTACTAGTTATCAACTACTTTGGCGTAACTTTCACTTATCAAGTCTCATTTTCTTTATCTCAGATAAAACTTTATAGCTTTTTTCAATTAAAAGTTCAGCGATACGCTATATTAACATATAATGTTGCATAATAAGTTGGCCTGTGGCCTCACCTGTGCACCCATACTAGAAATCCGTCTGGTGTGGAACCTGCGTTGAAATAACAAGTCCGACTGATTTGGGACATCACGCCACATAACCTATGCTATTTAATACTTATGCTATGCCCATTGGCTACGTCATTGGAGCTATTGCCAATACAAATTTATATAGGGCGCCCTAAGGTTCAATTCCAATTCTTCACTCGCTGTCGGGCTTTTAACTCACATGATAACTTAAACCAGCCGGTGAAGGTGTCGGGAATAGGTAAATTCGACAAATAGTCTGGTAAAGTTGACTTGACTAATTGCGATAATGGCTGCATATTTATTGGTGAGAGTAACACAAGTTTAATATTTTACTTTGCACCACAGACCGATGTTGTGGTAATTGTGACTACGTAGTACACTACTGTGCCGCTAGATGGCGTTTATATCGATTCGGTGCTGATGCAACCATGGATATAGAGGAAGTCCATCACTATCTGAAAAATAAATCGAATTTAAATTTGTTATACAAATTGAGTTGTTATATTTTACATTTAATTGTACGATTATTATAATTATTTATGGAGTTACACTATGAAAACACTGCGACCTGACGTTCTTTTATTATACAATAATAATAACTTTTGATTTTGATATTCCACATATAAACATAAATATATGTATGTATATCCAAATACTCGTAACTATCAGATTCAAATCTATGTTTTAGGTCCCTTTATATTATTTTAATCTTATCTGCCGATGAACCTATGTATTGCTGAATACGGCATATAAATATATATATATCCGTGAAAGTTCATATTGGTATGATGTGCACTATAGTGTCATTAAGCCCCTACTTAATTATGCAAAGCAGTTACAGTCAGAGAAAACAATGGACAACAGTTATAACAATACGAATACCCTAGAAAAATTGCTGTATCGATTGCTAGAAGACAAATTTGAAAAGGTTGCAAAAAAGGTACACGAAAAGTTTGATGTTTATGACAAGAAGATGGTGCAAAGATTGTACGAGCTACAGCAAATGATCGCGATAAGGAGATCGCCACCCGGGGAACCATTCACTAAAATCGGTTGGAAATATTACTATATAGAACATAATGCCAAACTTAATTGGTTTGTTGCAGCACACAAATGCACCTCGTTAGGTGGACATCTGGCAAGTATCCAAAATCTGGAGGAGTTGGATGCAGTTAAATCTCATTTGAAACCAAATTACCACTATTGGATTGATATCAGTGATCTGAGTAAAGAAGGGGAATTTGTATCGTTAACTACTGGCCAGAAAGCTAATTACTTTAATTGGCATTCTACCGATCCAAATAATTTTTTAAATCGAGAACATTGTGGGGAATTGTGGTACCACAAAAGTAAACATTTGATGAACGACAACGATTGCAAAAAAACAAGTTTTTATTATATTTGTGAGGTTGTATAAATTGACAGTCAAAAATAAAAATGCATTTTTATACACATGTTTAGGATTTTGAAATGTTGTTTTATGCATTTTACCCCTAAATCTGTGGTATTTATACGTGGTGACTGTCAAACTATAGAAGCTTTAATTTGAATAAGACAATACAAACGTGCTAAATTTGAAAACCGCGCTCGCCGTTTTAAAATTCCCTTAATATGCCTAAAAAATATCAAAATATACTGTTGCACACATTGGCGTATTTAGGTATTTATATCACTTAAGTACGGTCACATCGTAAAAAAAACTGCATCGAGAAAAATAATCACGGCAATTGCAGAATAATATTAATAATATTAAATGAGCCGCATACCGCTTGATACTTGGTCGAAACGAGAGCAATTATGCCTGGCGTCGGCTGTTTCGTGCAGTGGGGATCAAAACTGGATTACTGTAAGCCGCACATTGAAAGCTGTCTGCGGCAATGGCAACACCACCCGACCGGCAGATTGGTACTCACAAAAGAACTGTGCAGTGCAGTACGGACACCTACTGGAAACTGTAGAGACAACAAAGCGGAAAAAGCGCACCAATGAGAACAGCGCCGGGTTCTCCTCACCAGCAACTGTGGCAGTGGAGACACCAACAGAGCTGCTCTTGCGCCGGCTGAGCGATGAGCGTCTGCTGGAAATCAAAACACAAATGCGTCGGGATCAGGAGCTTTACAGCAAGGTGCAGCGCGAAATCGAAGCACTTCAGGCAGATGGGATGACTGAGCAGCAACTGCAGCAGATGTGGCAGGAAATAGAAAAGGAGCAGGAAACGAAGCGCATAGAAGAGATGAAAATGGAGAATCGTATGCGAGAGCGTGAACAGCGCAAGAAAGACATACAGGGCAATTGGCGTGGCAGACGATCGAATCTAACCACAGACACCACCTCCGTCGACATGGACGTGGAGGATATATCAGGTATACTTATTTTGTACTTACTTTTTTAAATTGCACTACATAAATTCCAATTGCAGCTGTAGCTGGGAATAACAAGCAACAATCTGGCCCTGCGCCGCTACTAACATCTCTATTGAAATCCCCGGGAAGTAATAGTGGCAGCAACACTCCGCCGACGACAGGTATTGCAGGCACAAATACCGTTACGGGAACAGGAAGCGTGGCCCGGACAACTGCACCAACAATAACGTCGTTGTTGACGAGTGGCGCTGCAGCCATACCCAACCAGCCGGCGATCATAATGAAAAGCCCCAATGACCCAGCATTTATGACGCGACCGATAAGTGGACCAATCAGTATAGATTTAGCTACAACAGGACGTAGTCCCTCTCAGGCGGCTCCAACACTGTCTATGTTGCTAGAGAAGAACAAACTGGCTGCAGCAGCGAGTAAATCAAATGAATCTACAAAAACTATAGAGTTTGACGGAGTTTCTAGCCAAAAGCAGCCTGCTGCGGAAGTAGACTCAACCCCAGTAGACGAATCGGATGCGGAAGAACAGCAGCTGTTGGAGGTTTTCAAAAATATGGACGACATTATGGATGATATAGATATTGACATGGCCAGCGTCATAGATGAGGAAATCTTAAAAGATGTTAACAATGTCAATTCACCATCTGCGGCGCCAAAAGCAGAAGTAGTAGTCTTTGAAGACAAGCTAGATACCCTGGATCATGAAGAAGGCGAACCCCAAAAGTCCAGCAAATCCCCAGTTCTACCGAAAGCTGTTGAAGTGGTGATAGGTTCCAGTGACGATTCCAATGACAATATACCACTGGCCGCAGTTGCCTCACAGGAAAGCAAAGATCGTACCCAGAACCCATCAGAGGATGCTACCACTACAACAGCTGAAAGTGTTGTCGAAGAGCTGAGTGAGACTATAACAATCGCCAGTAGTTCTAGTGAGGAGAATGCGCAGTCATCTACTCCAGATGCCGTTGGAGGCTCAATAGAATCCACTGAAACCCTAGCTGATAAATCTGTTGCACTCGAAGCTACTGCTCCTGAGACTGTCAAGGAGTCCATGGATAACACACAAGATACGGACGCTCAAAGTAATAAAGTAGAAAGTACTTCCGAAAGTAAGTCTCGTGAGCTGCTACTGTTGCTTCTTGAACTAATTTATATTCATTACAGCGCACAAAGATGAGATTAAGAAACCTAAAGTAGTGGAAGAAGATAAAACGGCAGATGAGACTAACGCTGTGCCGACTGTTTCAGGAATTGCTGGTTCAGTGCATGACACAGACGAAGAATCCACCTCGCTTGCGGACAGCAGCAAAATGGAAGACTCCACACGTAGCACAAAGACCAAACAAGCAGAAAGCAAAACAGAAACTGAAGCAGAGACAGTAACGCGACAAACCTCACCGCCAGCCCCAGCTCCAGCACCAGCACCTTTGTCTGCACGTGCGCCACTCTTAAGAAAGCTGCCGCATCGCGATCGCTCCGAAAGTCCCATGGTAGATGATGATAATACGACAGCCAGTGATCAGTCCACGGCCAGATCCAGCACACGAAGGCGCTGTTCATCCACGCCGGTTATTGACAGTATACCCAATTCGCCTGCATCCAGTGAGCACACGGATGAACGACGCGAGACACGCGCAGCCTCCAAAAAGCTTTTCTTGAGCATATACAATACGCTGCTGGAAAGCAAATATGTTGGGCCATTCCGCAGGCATTTCTATGATGAGCACTCGCATAAACAGGCGGACTTGTGCCTGCGCCCAATCGATTTGCCTACCATTAAGCGCAACATCGACTTGGGTAACATACGTAACATATCGGAGCTGCAACGGGACATTTTGCTCATGTGCCACAATGTGCAGTTCATCTACAGCCCCTCGACTACACAGCACAAGGCAGCCCGCCTATTCCAACAGGAATGTCAGGCCATCAAGGAGTTTGCCATCGGTCAACACACACAATCCGATAACAGCACCACGAGCAGCACCAGTAGCAGCAGGATGGAAAAGGAGAAGGATAAGGAGAAGGCACCAGCGAGCAGTAAAGCACGCAGCGGCTCACGCAAGAGCCAGAGACATCATTGAGAAATCTTGAATGAAGCAAATCAGGAATCATTATACATTCTATATAATCCATTAAAATAGCATTGTATTTTAACAGAACTTCAAATCTTTTAAAGTGTTCCACAAGTGTAGATCATTCCACGACAGATTTGTCAGTAGTTTCCGGGAGTTTTCTACATTAAGCAAGGATTATGATATAGCTCAAGACATCACATCTCAACCTTCTTCCACCCTTGCCTTTTAAACACAATTCATTCTGTAACTCTATGGCAGTTTTAATCGGCAAATATTAAATTCTGTAGGCGTCGCGCTCTCGAGGAGTGGCAAATGGCTCGACGTTTAGGACAATAAAACTTGCGCAGGCAACGGGAAAGGCGTAAATCACATTGACACAGTCGTGCAGCACAGGAGTCTGGACCACCCCATTCACCATGATCGATGGCACAGAGTGGTTTGCCGCGGTAGCACTTCCACACGTAGGGCACAAAGTATTCCAGATAGGAGATGCAGCTGCTCTGGCCGTAGCACTTGTCGTGCTGACGGCAACATTGATCGATGCCATCGGCGGGCACTCCTTGACCGCCAAAGCCACAGTAACAGCCGTATCCTTTGTATATCAATGGATCACAGCCGGTGGAACATTTGATCATCGAATAGAGCCTGGCCACATCCCGTTTGCCACGATCATTGGCCTCCTGCGTGGCGCTGTCATTGTTGCGTGCCCACCTCATGGAGTAGCCAAATGGATCGTTAGCACGAGCTATGTAGACATTGTGCACATTCACCACATCATCGGACAGGTTCGCTTCCTGGTTGGGTACTACAACCCGTATGTCCGTGACGCGTCCATTGAACTGCTGGTTCTTCAGCTCCACTAGAATCTCATCGCGAGGGTAATCCGTCAACTGCACATTGGATTCCGGTTGAAGAGTGTCCCTGTGGAGCAATACTTTAGCGAAGATGCCTCCTCGAATGTCCAAGAGCAGCTACTCACTTGTGGCTCTGTTCCAGCCAGGATGATGGTTTTTTCAGCTCTCCCTTCCAGCCAGTCAGACCCAGCTGATGCCAGTCGCCGGATGGCGATGCTAATAAACTGGACTTTACGTATGTCTCGATATTTGGAAGTGTTTCCTGTACTTCACCAACGACAATTGGTTGTGTCGTGATATTCGGAAAGACTGGAGTCGAAAACTCAGATCGTTTCACCTTTAACATCTGATAACGATGGCGCTGAGCCGTTGGCATTTTGAAGATGAAAGTTGGATTCGCATTGCTCATCGTTTGTCCATACATTTCCGGTATTATGTGGTCCAGGAGGGCACTGTCGTTGGTAACAGCCCTGAATGCGTTCCAAATGTCATCGGCAACCGTGACATTCGCCTTGTAGCCGTCTGGCCACAGCAGCAGCAGCAGCAACCATTTAATCATTATCCACAACATTGCTATCGCACGCAGAGCTTTCCCAATTAGCACTCGATAAAACGCGATCCGCTCGACTCGAGCGGCAATCAGTAATTGAATCTGGTGCGCAAGCGAAATGCGGTAGTGACCATTGGCCACAACAAAATTGAAGCATGAATTGCTTGAAATCGTGTTAATAGCAATAAATAAATAATATAACTGAAGCGAACGCCGGCGCCGACGACGACGACGGATTTGGTGTAGAGTGCAGACGCATAGAGCCAAAAGCTTAAACCAGACAATGGCACAAATATATAGTACGACGGTGTTTGGTGGGTCAGTAACCGTAACCCACTTTACTTACAGCCAATGGGCGTCAAGTGAAGACGAAGGTTACCCACCACCGAGAGCAGCCCTCCGATCGCAAGACCAAGACGTAAGCAGTTCATGGTCAATATTTAGGGTTTTTAATTGCCATCTGAATGTAATGGTGCTCATGATTTAGGCGCTGGTTTTTGCGATTAATAATCTAAATACTAACGTGGCAAGGTAAAAGAAAAACTGGTATGTAAACTAGTTACGCCCCGGTGTTGTGAGTAACTGCTTTTACTATTCATGTAAATTCATTGTGGTCGCATGCTACGCCTTCGTTACGTTCACTGCATTTTACTGTTGAAGAAAATGCATAACAAATTATGATAAATGGTAAACAACTCCATTCACTCAAGTTGAATGAAAATACAAACGAAACATTAAATAAAGTTGTTAAACAACATATAGGCGGCTCTCTTTTAATGTAACGCAATTTTTAATTCTACATTTTAAACATATATATTTTAATACTAATTTAATAAAATAGTAATTTTGTTCACGACAAATTCTCTAACATTTGCATTTGACTTTCGGCTTTGGCGCATTCTGTTAATTAACATAACAAAGAAGAAGAAATGTTCCGCGTCAAAACGCGACTTGGGCCATGCTAAGCTCGCGAACATGTATGAGCTCCGATCTAAATTACGTTTTCAATCGAACATCAAGCGTATTCCTTGGCGCTTATTTTGAAATTTTTATTTTAGTGTTGGCAAGCGTCATATTCTCTTGCCTTACACACGCTGATCGGCACTCGCTCTCCGAATACGCCAGCTAGCGGCAGTTTGTTGTACTACTTCTTCGAATGATTATTATTGCAAAATAAAATATATTAGTTTATTCTTTGCGTAATATTGCTTTAAATAAGTGTGTCTCTTTATTATTTTGCAGCAGTTTTACATATTCAAGCAGCAACCGTTAAATTTGAATCCAAAGTACACGTTTTAAATATTCAATGGTTCTGCTGCCATAAAGAAGATTGCAATTTACTTATACATAGGTATATCTTTTATTCATGAGCACAAATCAAAGATAGTTTTTGCCCCTGGTTAAATGCACATCCTTTTCCTTAGAAATTAGCAAACGTTAAGCCCAGATGCCATAAATAACATACATATTTTATTTAGATTTAATAAATGTGATTATTTATTTCTTGTTCAATGAAGACTAGATGCAAGCACAACAACAGAAACAGCAACAGCAACAAACAACATCCTCACTGGCAAACGGAAATGCCGCACATTGGAAGAAACAGCTTTTCCAGCTGCTGCTGCTGCTGCAGAGAGACGACGTACGTAGTCGGGCTGCTTTAGAGTTCAACTTGCATCGTTCTGCTTTGGTTTAATCTCTGCATTGTCATCTTGCTGGCGGGGACCACACCGCTCACTGCGCCCATTTGGCGCTCCATAAGCTGTGTCTTGTAATTGCAAGAATAGTGGTTGTTGTTCTGGATGTTGTTGCTGCTGCTGCTGCTGCAACTGTTGTTGTTGTTGTTGCTTGTGGGAACGAGCACACAGAGCTATTTTCAAATTGGAAAGGTTTTATGCTACTACTTCTCGCCAACGCAACCATTTCTCGCTGTTCTCGTTAGTTTGCTATTTTAACTATTATATCAATTAGTTTCAGCATTTGACGTCTGACTTCTTCCTCTTCTTCGACTTCGACTTCTTCTCGGGAAAGCAAAGGCAACCTCCAGGTGCGACGCCGTTGCAATTCACTGCCTTTGGGTTGGGGTTGCAACTGTAGGTATGCACATACATAAGTAAATAGTTTGTTATTGTGTGAGTGTGTGTGCGACTGTGCGTGTGTGTGTGTAGTGCTACCTACCGATTAGCCATACACTCATTTCGAAAATATGTAAATAAGCCAAGAAACACAAATGTTTCGCTACGTTTATTAACCTCCAGTGCGTTGGCATTTCGAGCAGCAGGCAGGCAGGGTTGAAAAAGGTGTTCCAGCTCTGAAATTATACTTGAAGAGAAATGAAAATGTTGCGTCAATAGCAGCAGCAGCAGCAGCAGCAGCAGCAGCAGCAGCAGCAGGTGTTACGCTTAGTTTGTGGCAAGCACTCAAACTGAACAAAATGCAAAACAACAAAAAACAGAAGGCATAAAAACCGTTACTACTGCTGGCAGAATTTGTTGTAGTTTTCGGATTGCGACAAATGCGCACACACACTCAAATACTCGCACACTCACCCGCAGGCGCCATACCCCTTGATAAATTCACACGCTGGCGATAACAATAACAACAGCAACAGCCAGCAACAGCAACGATAGTCACCAGGAAACAACAACTCCGAATGCTGGGTCGAAATTTATTGCAGCGTTAGAGACGTTTGTCAACGGGTGGCGGTGGTTTCGATACCATTCGGGAATCGCGTGTCGCCTGGCCATAAAGCAATGCAGCAAAGGCTACTGGCTACAGCAGCAACTGCCACATGCGGGCGATGGCGAGGCGGAGGGGTGGTGTATGAGCCAGCATGCGCCTGCCTCAAGCTGCAACTCTGACAGTTAGTGCAATAGGTCAATGACATGCCTCTTAGTACTCGGGTCTATGCTCGTGGCTGCGGGTGTGTCTGCTCATTATGTGGGTCACGGGTCAGAAGCAAGTAATATAATCATTTGGTATTGACTCTTCAGTGCACAAATTATGTTTATAATCACATCAGGCACTAATTGACAATGCATCCGCAGTCCTGGCTGCCACTCTTCTCTCAGGCATGGCCTGTGTGTGTGTGTGTGTGTGTGTGTTGACCCAACTTAATAGACGAGCATGAAATCTAGTCACGAACTTAATCATGACCAACCGTGCACTAGATCCATGTTCGCCGACAAAATAGAGTCAGAGAAGAGCAAAACGCGAAGCGTTGCACTGTTGCACTATTGCAGTTGCAACAACTCCTCGCAGCAATGATTATTTTCAGTGCACGACTTTCTGTGGCATTTGACTGGGATTGAGTTTGACTCGGGAATAGTAGTTGTTGCCTCCTCCTTCTCCTCCTTCTCCTCCGCCGCATCCGCTTCTTCCTGGTGATTGGTGATTGCAAATCTGTGGGCTTGCCTTTTGAGTTTTCGGTCACTTTTCGGATATCATTTCATGTCATTGCTCGTGCCTGGCAACAATTTCAATTGGGGCCGTCGTTTTGATCGGTTTTCAGAGCTCAATTGGCAGTTCCCCCACCCACCTCCCCCAGTCGAGCAACAACCATCACTTTTACATACATGTATCTATGTATGTATGCTTGCACACTCGCTCTCTGATCTCTCGCGTATTGTATAAATTTGTATTCGCATCTGTGTATGGGGTATGGGGTATGAGTATGAATGAATCAAGCTTCAAGCTTCGAATTAAGGTTTATTATTTTTTGTTTGGCTCGTTGCTTTTTCTGCTGATTTATACAATAATTTTTACACCCGCCCCAAGGGCCCCCTCTGGCCAACAAGGCGAAAAGTCTTTCAAAAGCCGTCGTCTGATTGTTTAAGAATTGTGGCGTCGTTGCAGTTTGAATTTCTGCTCGATCTGCACAAAAGTTTCAGGCCACACAATTCTACGGAAATTGCTGTTTACTCAGTACCCCGAGTGCAACTTTGTATCTTTTCAAACTTATTATATACAGATACATAGATCTCTGTATATACTACATATATCAAAAAAAGCAGGCGAAAAAGTGCGACACATTGGGGCTGAATATTCCGAGAAATTTCAGTAATTTGTTCCGGTAGCAAACTATAATCAGAGAGTAACGCCTTCTAGAGACGGAAATCTGAGACTCTCTCTACTCTCTCAGCACAAGCATAAAGTGTTGTTGAACTCTTGGCTCACTCTCTGGTTATTTGTCAATCTATATGGTCTTAAAGTACTCAAATTTCTACCCCACTTGAAATTTTCCACAGTCAGACAGACGACCCCGACAATTAATTTAAAATTCTCGCTATAGGCTTGAGAGAATGAAGAGTTCTTTTGTTAAGTGTTTCGTGGTGATTCTATATGGTAAGAATCATAGACATTAGCGGTAATATGGTGCGTGTAATTAAGCCACCCAAAAACTCTGGGAAACAGTTTCACATAATGCCCTCCGCCTCAGTCTCTCCTCCGTCTGTGCGATTCGTTCTGTTTGGCTGGCTTTCTGTACGTGCGGAGAGTTGACTAATTACCTTGCTCAAGAGCCGAAAAAGAAACAGGTGGAAAGAAGAAGACACACTTCCGTTAAGGATTTCAATTGTTTTGTTCATCTGTCAACTGAGCCGAACAATTAAACGTAACATATTTCCAAGCAAACGAACTTGATTCACTCAATTCCGAGTAAACTACGAATACATAGTGTGTATTACATACACATGCATATACATAAATACCGTTGATAAGACACGTGCTCGCTGATTGAACTACCGTTTTTAATGAGTGTGGATCTAGTCACAAATACAAAAACAATGTGAAACACTGGACCCTCACCCACTAAAAACAGTAGTACTCACTGGGGTACAGACATATACATAGCGCTCTCCGTATCACAATCCATTCATTTCCCAATTCGGGGCGTGCACTTACTAAGAGCTATGGCATTCAGTTACTCGCAAGTCGCTTTTTAATTTCAATTATTATGTGATAGTGCAAAACGGGAACAACAATACGACGACGACAACGACAACAACAAACCACGC
This sequence comes from Liodrosophila aerea, assembly GCA_035045005.1. Classification (NCBI taxonomy): domain Eukaryota; kingdom Metazoa; phylum Arthropoda; class Insecta; order Diptera; family Drosophilidae; genus Liodrosophila; species Liodrosophila aerea. Next base: position 2,579,768 of record JAWNNL010000753.1, read on the forward strand.
CGAAACATTTTCTGTGTTGATAAGCGACAGGCGTAGCAGAACTCTCAATGTTATTCTATGGTTATCAGCAGCAAATAAACAACACACACTCACATACGGATGTCTTATGTACATGTGTTACTTTAGCGCCTTGACAAAGATTTCTTCGTTGACTTTTCAAATTGAAAACTGAACTACTAATACGCTTTCGCGCAGGGTGGCAACGCCACGAAACTACCGCTTGTTTGCAAGCGCAAAAACATAGCGAACGCACACTGATGTATGTATGTATTGGCATGTCTGTACGTTCGTCTGTTATATACATACCAAACATACAGCCGCAAAAGGCAAAGCTTACACACGCGCACAGCAACAGAACAGAGCTCTCTACAGAGTGTGTGTGTGTGTACATGTACATATGTACAGAGCATAATGGTATTGGTGAGTAACGATGGCTGCGCTGATGGCTCAAGTTGATAGCAGGCGCAGCGGTTGTTATTTTTGTTGTTGTTGAGGCTGTTGCTGCTGCTGCCGCCGTTGTCGCTGCTTTTATTTCTCAAGTAGTGTGTCTTTCATTCTCTTTGTCGTTGTTGTTCTTGTTATCCTTCTTCGTTTCGAGGAGCAAATGGTGTTTCTCTTTTGGCTACTCACACACGCACATGCACATACACACATAAGCACGCACGCGGTCATGAATTGCCTCGTTTCAACCGTAACGTCAATTTCAGATTACAAATTCAGTTTTTATTAAATCGTTATTGAAATTAAATCATTTCTAATTAGACGCTCGCCGACTGATCCAACTGTAAACGCCTCGTGCATCCGCTCTGAGCTCTTCCCGGTACGATCATTATTTCGGTACAACGATGGCCGTATATGCATGTATGTACATATGTACATACGTATGTATGTATGTGTTTATGTTTGTGTGCGTGTCACTCGTGTAATCAACGGCAATTTGAAAAAAAGTGCAGAAACAGACAACGCTACACACGCAGGCATCGGTACATGCATATAGTAGCTGTATGTATGTAGATAAGTACATATGTATGAATTACTCTCAAACACGACTTTGCAATTGTTGTATTTTACATATTATATCCAGTTTAAATTAAATCGTGTATAAAATATTTTTCGCTTAGATTTTTTATATTTTTCATTAAACAATCGACGAAGATGGCGGCCAGACGTGAATGAATTAATATGTGTATATTAGACAACTGCTGTTTTGATTTTTTTCTCTGATTTTGCGGTTAGTTTGACTTTTCGGCAGTGTACAGTTAACGTAAATTGTGCTCATTGATCGCACGTTTTTACACCCGCAACTATTAGATTATAAGCACACAAGAACTATCATTCAACATTGTGTATATGTTTGACACTGTATTTGTTTGTTGTGGCTGATCTTAAGTATTTAAAGCAAAATTACAAACGTTCGACGACTGCGCAGAGTTGTAAAGAACCAAGCACCAGAACCAACGACCATTCACAAACGGTGCTCTTATAAGACTAACTCAGGCTAAGCCATAGACTGGCAGTTGGGCTCTGCTGTCGCTTAGCAGCAACGGAAAAATTGTCTGAGTGGAGAGAGGAAGAGAGCGCTAGCAGAGCGAGAGAAGCCACATTTGAGCAGACGTTCGAAACCCACCAATACACTGAATCATGATCGAAGCGCTGCCAACTCGCACAGAATTAAACTGGATTTTATTAAACAATATTTGTAATGTATAGCGAATGGCTTTTTAAAGCAAATAATGTATCAAGTATTACACAGAGTTTAAATTAAATCTAATCGCACAATTGATTTGTAATTGTATATTTCGAAGGAGTTGGCAGCACTAACGTGGTGGTAATTGAACTCTTACTACACACATGCAAACGTAACCAGCGAGCAGCAGCCCATAGATATAAAAACAAATACATACAAACACTCATGCATACGTACATATGTGTACAATACATAGGAGAATTTGAGTGAGTTACGCTCGCGAGCTTACATTCGTGTGAGTGTGCAATCGTGTGCAAATGATACAAAGAAGAATTATATCAAAGGCGAAAGAAAATAATGATGACGCAGTGAAAAAATTATATTAAAATAATTACAACAGCGCGTCCAAGTTGGACTTGGTAAAGTCGTTGAAGTCGTCTTCGACAACGACGCGTCGCTGCTGCCGTTTGTTACCGACTTCTGATGCCGTTTGCTTGTCGACGCGCGCACCTTTTAACTGCGTCTTGTTGTTGTTGTTGCTGCTGCTGTCTCTTCAACTACCGTGGGGTGGGTTTTCTTTAAGAATCGTAGTGAAATGTTTGAGAAAAGTTTACGCAGTATGTACATACATACATACATACATACATATTTATGTGAGAAGGTATGCGCTCTGCAGACACATAATATGTATGTACAGCAATTAATATATGTGTACATATGTATAGAAGTATGTGTATGTGTGTATTTATCTTGCGATTTTTTCATTTACTTTATTTTGTCAATTCTTTCCCAAAAGATAGGGCGACTCTCGAAGGGTTCTCTGACGTCAAGGCACTCGGCGCAGCTGTTGCTCAACACTCAGTCAGTGGTGCCAATCGTTGATGTCTTCTCTTCATTTACTCCATTATGCAAAATAGTACTAGCGGACGCTTCATTCATCATATTCAACTAGGTGACACAATTTTCAACGTCTCTTAATATACATATATTGTAATTTAAATATTTAATTCATTCTACGCTTCCTGTGATTGAAATTCAGTGAATTACGCACTGCAAATAATTTCCAAGCCTTGTGCTGATCATGCGTAGCCAGGGGAACACTTTTTGCAATTTGTATAAGTCTCAAGGGATTTATTTTAGGTGGGAGGGAAATTTAAAGGGAATTTAATGCATATGACAGAACGGCATATTATACTCTTATATTTATAATAATTTTTACTAGTCACGAATAGTTATAGATACAATGTATGTATAAATCGATGTCTTATCTTAGTTATTGAAGCAACAAGATCTCTTCCCTTTAAACATTCACCACTTCCCACATTTGGCCCCGTCCGTTACCCCCACTGACTCCACGGTGTTCGGATCAACCCAGCCCAGTTCAGATGAAAAATCACACACTGGCTACTTGTCATTGCGAAAAATTCAAGGTGTGGGCTGGTGTTGATATGGTGTCGATGTGGGTATACCCAAAAAAGCAAAAAAAATAAGGAAAATATCGTCGCCTGACCCATGCCACGAGATATCTTAGCTGGTGCAATGGCAATTGCTTTTTTGTATCTTGTAAATGTCATTGCGCTGGCAGGGGCCCGTTGCCCGTTGCCCAATTGCCAAGACATCCATATCCGCGTTCGCTCACATTAAATTACGTACACTCCTTTTGTTTAAAGTACACACACACACACACACACACACATGCAGACATACATACATAGTACATATACATATTTAAATTGCTCCGCTGGCCGAATAAAAAAGACAAAAGAAAGATGCGAGCCATCTAATGGCTCAAACAAATGGCAAAGTTCAAATGAGGTTAACAGCATTTGAAGTCGCTGCCACAGTGCTCAAGCTAAAAGGAGCGCTCCTGCTGGATGGGGGCCACCAAAATGGATGAAGCCAAAGCAAACAAACCTACAAACAAACAAATGCGACGAGAGGCAGGCGAGAGGCCATACGCCATACGAGCCATACGAACAAAAAGGCCCAAAAGCATCTTAAACGACAGGCAGTGGTAACATGACCATAGTAAGATAGTTACAGCTCTCCAGCTCCAGCTTCAATAAAAAGACATGCGCACAAATCTGTGAACGTCTGCCGAACCAGCGGCACACACACGTATAAAAACCTTTCTAACGATCGTTTACCTCACTCGCAAAATGTAACAAAGGAGTCGCAGCTAAAAACTTACCTGGCCCGGCTAGCTGATGCGGGCTAACTCAGCAAGTCAGCAGCCTGGGCCAAGCCTAGGCCAAGCGCCCACTTCCTACTTGTTGCTCTTCGTGGACGTTGCCTGCTGCTGCTGCTGCCTACCGCTGCAGGCTGCTGCCCACAAACTTAGCAGCCACACACACACACACACACACTCACAAGTACATAGTCCAAGCAAGCCAAACTAAGATTTTGATTTGATGTAGCTGTAGTTGTTGCTATTGCTCTTGCTCTACTGTTCAGTGTTGACAATTTAGCGGTTTTACTGCTAAACATAAAGTAGGTTTTTTTAAGAGTCAATAACTGGAAACTAGGGATGTTTGAATAGTCTGTAAAAAAGGTTTTTTTTTAAATTTAAATATTGGTTTATAGAAATAATATCAAGAAAACTATAATATAGATATTTCAATACATTAATGTTATATTTTATATTTTTTAAATAAGACCAGACCTATATATTTTCCCATAAGTCATGATGACCTGAAAGCATTTGGTAGGATGCTTAATCCAAAAATGTATTCAAAAATACTTAATGAATACAAAATTGTGGGATTTGAAAGTAGGAAGTTTTGACTATGAGGTACCAAATAAATGAATACTCTACATATTCAGGCCTGTTCCTATTTACGAATTCGTTCAATCGATTTACTTTTTGAAAATAGTGGGGCTCCAAATTTCAATTCATCGTTTTCGATTAGCTTTGGTCAATTTCAAAATAGATTAGCTTCGTGTGTAAGTACAGCAAACATTTTCATTTCTTGAAAACGATACGTCGAATTTAGGAAGCCCATTTTTTTTAAAACGTAAATCGATTGAACGATTTCGAAAATGGGAACAGGCCTGATTGATTCGCTATTTCATACTATTAAATACTATTTATATTACATACATATTTTCCAGTGGAAAGATAGTTAATCTGCTGAGAATCTAGCTACTTTCGACTAGCCTACTGAGCTATAAAAGACTCCACTGAAGTGGACAGCACTGCTGCTGCACAGCCGTAGTTGGAGGATAGCAACTGGCTTAGTTGGCCATAATGTGCTGGCCATTTGCCCCTTTGCATACGCCACTGAGGCAAGAGCCAACCGCTACCACTTCGACAGACCACGACCGCTCACCTACCAAAAAAAAAAAAAAAAAAACAAAATAAGAAGACGAAAAAAGTAAACCGAAAACAAAGTTCAGGCAAACGGGGGAAAATATAAAAGAAAAGAGTAATAACCAGTTTTGTCTCCCAAAAAAGCCAAACAAATGAAGTCAAGCTGAAGTAAAAATAAAAAAAGAACGTACCTCATGTTTACGAGTAGAAGCTAACCAAACTTCAGGCCAAAAGCAGCAAGTAAGCGTACGATCAAGCAATCGAGCGTACCACAGATGGGGCCACACTGGAACGGAACGGAACGGCGCGGCGCGGCACGGCAGAGAAGAGAAAAGAGAGAGAGCCAGAGACAGCGAGAGAGTGAGTGTGGGGGGAGGGGGAAAACGATGTGCCGGGTCGGGTCGAGGCGCTCTTCAGCTACAGCTTTAACTTTTAACGGCCATCATCAGATAGAGCAGGCAACCGGGCAAGAGCCAACAGCCAGTACAGTTGAATTGAAGTTTGTGGCAAACGGGTATTGAGGGAGTTGGCAGCAGTAGGTCTTGCCTGGCTTGGCTATATACCCCGTCTTGGCGTTTTTGTTTTTTTTTTCGGTCTTCAACGTGGTGTGCGTCTACGTCTTGGTCTTGGTTTTGTTCTTGGCTTTTGGTTTTGTCTCTGCAACAACGTTGTAGGAGTTTTGGCTACACAGAAGTTTAGTTACATGCTCATTACATAGATACACACACACACACACACACACACACACAGGGACAGAGGAAAAGATACATTGTATGTAGCCAGCTATAGATACATACAATTTACGTATTGCAGATACAGATACATAGATAGAAGCGAAGCTGAGTACGCGGTTAACTCGTTGCTGTGCTCGGATGCTGCTGCTGCTGATGCCGTTGCCGTTGCCTTTCTAAACTTTTGGCTTTTCCGATGCTTATCGCGGCTAGAAAAAAATTTATATATATAAAAATAAAATAAAAGAGAGAAAAGAAGAAAAAGAATTAAAGTCAAACTCCCACCAGAGCATTTCTTTGGCCCAGCTTTTGGCTTGGTCTATTTACCCCTCAGCCAAGTGAAGATCTTGCTGGTTGCTGCTTGCTTCTTGCTTTCTTTTCTTTTCCTATTCACATGCATAAATTGTGAACGAGAACAGCAAACGTCTTCAGCATCATTAGTTTTCAAATTTTTATGTATTGTATGTGTACATACGTACTATATATGTACACATCTATGTATGCATGTCGTTGTTAGTGCTTCGATTGTTCAGGACTTGATTATGGTCGTGGCAGTCATTGCAATGGTTTTTTTTTTTTGCTTTGTAGAGCTCTCTCCTACCCTAGCTTTAACTGCGCTTTGATCGGGTAATTGTAAGAACAATTTGGACGAATTTTCCAGTTCAATTGCGCTTTTAATTTAAATTGCAACTAAAGTTGGCTTCGCTCGCCTGTTGCTGTCGTCATTGGCTGGCACAAATCAATTGTCAGTGCCATTGCCATGTTAATTTTGCCTGCTTTCTTCCTTCTTACCTCGAATCGCACATTTCCGCATCATGACCAAAATTGCCACAACTCTGCCTGGCCAACTGAACTGACAAATTTTATGCTTTGTGCCTGTGCCTGTGCCTGTGAATGTCAATTGTCTTGGGACCAGTTAATTAACCATCAGTTAATTGAAATGTCAGCTCCATGTTCTGCTAGAATGGGGCACTTAATGTGCTATCAGATAAGTACCATAGTTAAATGAGTTAACAGGACTGTTTAGCGCAGATTATGGCGATTTTAATGACAAGTTTGGGAATACATCAAATCAAAGGTAAAAAGATAAAAGTAATAATAAAAAATGAAATATTTTTAGAAATTTCTGAAATTGCTGGAAATATCATACTCAGGCTACAATAGATACTTTAGTAAATCTTTCAGTGCACATTTTCCCATAACTAATAGATAGATAAGGCTGATTAATGGCCAATATCACAATAAAACGTTTATCTATCTGCATTTCAACTACATCTGACTTTGTAATTGATATTTATATTGAGTGAAATTTAATGACAAATTAGAATAATTGTATAAACTTACTTAGTATAATTCAGTTTATGGAAATTTATTTATTGAAAAGTTCTTCCTACTACCACAAGTATTGTTGGCTATAAATTAGACTCTAATTATCCAGCTAATAGACTCTAATTATTGGAGTGTTAGTCACTTGACGCTAACATTTCGTTCAAGTGTGTATTATACGGACAATTAGGAATACAGTAAACATTTTTGTTCGATCGAAATCAATTTTATGTATTTAGTTTCTTCTTAATATTATAATCAATAATTATTTGTCTTTTGACAATTAAAAATTCTAAAACTGTAATCTAATATTAGAATATCAAAATAATTAATGTATTAATTCTAAATTAAATAATGAAAATACTATCGCTAAATGACTAAATCCACAAATAATTAATTTATTTTTTAATTTAAAATAATTAATGCATAATTTTCACTACAATATTAGCTATTATGTATTATTATTATATATGTATATATTAGCTATTTGTTCACAAAAGTTCTTTTTCTCTTGTCTTTCTTTCCGACAGTTCAACTACATAATACACTCGAAAACAACTGATGGCGATGGAGAGCATTTTCATCCATGATTTTCCCGGCTTATTTGTAGAAGGTACTACGAGTAACTCTAACAAGTTTGATGGCTGTTAAATGAGCAAACATTTGGGAGGCCGCTGACTGGGCTGACTGACTTGACTGCAATGCAATGATGCTGACCGCAAGAGCTGGGCCAGAAGGCAGCCTTTCACCATTGCCGTTAGCTATGGTATGGTATGGTATGGTAACTGCAACTGGTAATGGCTCTGGATACTGCAATAGTAATGCCACTCGAACTAAAGGCAACAGCGATTGAAGTGAGTAGCATTAAGTTTAAGAACAACAAATTGACTGCTGCTAAATTTCACTGTTTATTTCTTGTAGTTGAGCTTGAAATTAAAAGACTTTAAACAATCGTGAGAATGGCACTTGAACATGTTCAAAACTATAATGGCCTTAAACGAAATGTACAAGAAACGGCAACAGCAAACATCAGAAACAACAACAGCCAAAGCAGTCAGAGACCACGGTTGCCACACGAAAAGGAATAAAAAAATGTCAACATAACTTTTTGCAGTTATTCAAATAAATAATGAATAAATGGAACTTAATATAATAACTAATATTCAGACTAAGAGCTTGTGCTAGCTACTGTGTCATTGACTCGACATAAATATATACAAACAAAAATAAATGTATTCAAAAATGTGTTAAGGATAAAAAGAACCATTGCCCGGCGAAAAACACCAATTGTGCTCCTTGTGCCAACCGTGTCGGGGACTAAAGTCAAAGCCAAGAAACGGAGCGAACCAGCAGAGCCACGGACAGGCGGCTAAATGAACAGACAGTCAATCAACTTTAGGCAAAAAGCACAGCGACAACGTCAGCTGCGGCATCGGCAGCAGCAGCAGCAGCAGTAACAACAACAACAACAACAACAGCAGTAACAACGGCATCAAAGAGAAATGCGCGCTCTGATCGCGCTCGCTTTTGGCACAGCGCTTTGGCTTCGGCTTTGGCTACACGTTCATGAGCTGAAGATGATTTAAGGAGCGCGCCGAGAAAACTATTACAAAATGATCAAAACAACTAAAACGAAATCAAATCAGTGTGCGAACTGGACCTGAACCTGGTACCTAAATGCTGGCTATTTGCTGTTGTTGTTGTTGTGTGGAGACGGCGATCGTATCGGATTGGATCGGTTCGAGACTCGATTACAATAATTACAATCAGCTACGCGCGATTCACCAAATCACAACAACAGCAAAAACAACAAACATCTGCCACAATGTTATAGTAGTGCAGACACAGATACAACAACAGCTACGGCTACAGATACATCTACAGATACAGATACATCAGCTATTACGTGCATACAGAAATTCTTATAAGAAATTGAAGTCAAGAAGCAGAATTAAAACAAAACTCATCAACGATATTGACGATACAAACATATGCTTGATATATGGACGTGTGTACATGTGTATGTATCTCATAAACACACATAAATATCTGCTAGATACAAACACACTCAATGGTTCTGTGTGCGATAGGAACAGACCAGCGGACTAAACGGACGGAAAATTCATCTTCAGCTTCATCAAAGCATCAAAGCAATTTTCAGTTAACAGCTCTCGGTGCGCTGCTCTGTAAGCGGTAAGCTGTGTATCTGCTAGACTCTAGGCTCGGGACTCGAGCTCAAGCATCATTGGCAAAGCGAATCGGGCAAAACGAGAAATTGAAAAGACAGTTACAACGTCATCATGAAGTTCAAGCTCCACACTGGCAAAAGTATACAAAATCGACAGAAAACCGCACGCTACACAAACCCTCAAACACACACAGATACAGCCACTAACACGCACACACTCACACCAAAAATCGTGATGTTGTTGTATATACACACACACACATTGTATATACATACGTATATGTATTATATAGAGCGGAGCATAGTTTTTGCGATTGAAATTTTGCGAGCGCACACCAATTCGTTGCTCACATGCTCTCTCGCATGAGAGAGCGAGGTTTGTTTTTTTTTTAGCCAGAGTGAAAGGTGTTCGCTTGACGTGCAGAGCGCACACGCATTACTCATTGTAATTACGCTGAGGCGCTTTGCAACACTGACAGAAATGTAACCATTAAATAAAATGTGATCTCGTTTTATGATAATGAAATAGTATTTACTTACACACACGCACACTTGGAAACATACAGTTGTTTGTACATATGTCTTCAATAGGTACTTGCATTGCAATGTGTTTTGTGCATCTTGATGCAGTTGCTGACACAGCAACATCAGGCATGCTGCTACTAATACACATACACATACATACAAGTGCATATGCTTCTGTGTGTGTGTTTTCAAGCAAAATTTATTGATATTCATTGTTTGTTTGTTGTCGATCGTCGTCGTCATCGTTGGCTGTTGTCGCTGCAGCTAGCGCAACTGAAATCACAATTGTTGGCTGTTAAGAAAGAAAGAAGGAAAAAAATTGCTGATGCTGCGCTGTGCCTTCACTTCTAGCCACGACACACACAGAGACGTTTCCTGCAAACACCTACAAACATACATGCTGCACAAGCACGGTTGCCACACTGAGCACAATTGGTGTTCTTGTTGGGGCATTGGTGATTATTCCGTTTTAATTGAAGTTAAATTAAATGAATTTATTTTATAATTTAAATATTACTATTACTATTATTACTATTAAGTAATTTTTGTAAATTTATTTAAATGAAAAATTTTCAATTGAATTGGTTCTTTTCTATTAATTTTTGGTGCATATTTTTCATCCTCAAGTAGCAACTGCGAGTACAAGTGTAAGTACTTGTAAATGAGTGTGTGTGTGTGTGTGTGGATGTGTATGTGCATGTGTGGTGCAGTTTACTTGCAACTGGCTTTTGGTCTATAATTCTTGTTTGTGGCTTTCGTGCTGCCAAAGATAAGGAGCAGGAGCAGCGCAGCTCTTGCTGCAAGCTGCTAACGTCCAGAGCAAGGCGAAGATGCCAAGCTCAGCACAGCATCTTCAAACAGGAAATTGTATGGCGCTATCGTTCCCAAAGGAAGCGAACTAGCAATATTTACATTTATTGCAAAATTATGCATATTTTTTTCCCATTGTTGTATATAAACCATGCACCAGGGCCAGCCACATTATTTATTAAACATATACACATACAAATATACACTTTTTTATGGAAAAATAAGACTTGTTTGGAATCTAAAACATAAACAGACATATTTATGCGCAGCGTATGTATGTGCATACATACATACGTTTATGCCAATAAGTATTTTTATAGAAAAAACGTTTTTCAGCACTTGCATTTATGTAGTACAGTAAAGTATAGCAATTAACATACATACATTCATATATATGAATGTATGCATTCATAAGAATGACTTGGCAATATTATGAATCAAATTTATTAGATCGTGAACTCTTTTATATTGGGTCGAAGCTCATTTCCGTGGTTAGAAGTGAAAAGCAAGCGATGTCCCAAAGATTTCCATGAAGCTTTTCTGAGGTTTCTACTTTCTTGTTTATGAAAATTTCACGCTAGTCAAAAGAATTATTAATTGCGCAGCAACAGCCGCAGCAGCAGCAGCAACAGCAGCAACCACCGCAGAAACAACAAGCAATAGGCAATAGCAACTGAGTGGGAATTATGCATCGTTGCGCAGAAGCAGAACGCAGCACACACACACACACGGACACTCGCACACACACATTCAGTCTTGCCACTTTTCCAAAGTTTTGTGTGTGTGTAAGCGCGTGTAAAATATGGTAAACATGATAATACGTAATAAAAAATAGTGTAACACAGAAAAAGGGAAATATAAAATCAGGTACAAATTTTCACCAAAAACCGTTTGCGTCGCTTGGCCGCAGTTGTTGCTGCTGTTGTTGTTATTGTTGTTTTGCTGCTGCTGCTGCTGCCGCTGTTGCTGTTATTATTGTAAAAGCTGGCTGACTGACTTTGACGATTTCGTGGTCACACAGTGTGAAGAATGGGCTAGGAAATATTGTATGCAAGCGTTGTTTGGTGGGCTGTTACAGATTTACAGATTACTGAGTCAGATAACAAATGAAAGTGCCTGTAGCTGGATTTGTTGTTGCTTTGGTAGTTGGAAGATGGATGGGAAGGCCAAAGAACGAGTTCCTGGTTACAACAAACCCCAAAATTACTACTAAGGTATTTTGAAAACAACACTTTTTCTTTACTAAATTCAAAGAAATGCTTTTCGTTGAGAATCTAACAAATATGTTCATACATAGTGATAAATGTCTGTAAATTTTATTGTCTATAAATATTGTTAGTCCAAGCCGTTATATCAAGTCAAATCATGGAGAATATGTACATAGTACTTCAGAATATATGTATGTACATAATGTGTAGGTACATCACACGCATCAATATGTAAACTACTGCCGATACTTTTCTCATCATTGACGATTATTTTTGTCACATGTAGTGTTGTAGGCTATTGAAAATCTGGTAGTCGCCTTCATACATACGTTTTACAACACTGTCGTAGAATTGAATCAATTGTCAAAGGGAAAAAGCATTCAGTCTGGAATGCAAAAAGATGGCTAACAATTTGCTTGGTTTTGCTTCGAAGCTGCTGAAATCTTCAAAGAATTTGGTAAAGGGGCTACCCTTGAGACGTGGTGCATCATCGAATCCCAGCAGCTGGATTGGAGCACGTAATAAGTTGTTGACCGCCGGTGCCCTCACTGGTACCGCTGGCCTATTGCTGTATGCCTTGGATGTCAGTGTTGAGGCTTCCTCTGACTGCGTGCACCCGCCTCATCAAAATTGGGGACACGGCGGTCTCTTATCGGCCCTTGACAAGGAGAGCGTGCGTCGTGGCTTTCAGGTCTACAAGGAGGTCTGTGCTTCCTGTCATTCGCTGCAATACATCGCGTATCGAAATTTGGTGGGTGTATGCATGACCGAATCTGAGGCTAAAGCTGAAGCAGAGGGCATTACTGTACGTGACGGGCCGAATGATGAAGGCGAATATTACGATCGTCCGGGCAAGCTGTCTGATAAATTTCCGTCTCCATATGCCAATGAAGATGCAGCACGAGCTGCAAATAACGGAGCATATCCGCCCGATTTGAGCTATATTGTGGCTGCGCGCAAGGGCGGCGAGGATTATATCTTTTCCCTACTCACGGGATATTGTGATCCACCAGCCGGATTTACCCTTCGTGAAGGACTTAACTTCAATCCGTATTTCTCGGGAGGAGCCATTGCCATGGGCCAATTGATCTACAATGAAACGGTTACGTATGATGACGCTGATGTTACCCCGTCTGCCAGTCAAATTGCCAAAGACATTGTAACCTTTCTGAAGTGGACATCGGAGCCAGATTCGGACGATCGCAAGGTGTTACTCATCAAAGTGTTCATCATTATGGGATTCTTAACTGGAATGAGCTACTACATTAAACGTTTCCGTTGGTCAACAATGAAGTCCCGGAAGATATACTTTATGGGGGACCTGGAAAAAAATATAAAACCAAAAGAAAATGTGAAGCCAAAAGAAAACGGCGATAAATGTCCAAAATAAGTTTTTAGTAGTAATCGGTACACGATTTATTCTCATATTTGAACCATAAATAAATATAAAATACTAAAATCAAGAATTTGAATTCAAATTTGGCGCCAAGCGAAACCGTTTTAACCGGTGCGGCGAAATGGGCTTCAGGTGTGTCGAAGTAGCAGGGTTGAGTTTATATATCGAGAGGTACTGGCATGTATCGATAAACTAAATGACAGCCACTGTTACCACTTGATAATTAAAAAGAGAGCTAAAAATGAATAGAAAATGGGCAAGAAAAAACGCCAATACATAGTTAAAAATAATATTAAAGCAATAAGCATCGATTTAGATAAAACAGTAATATTCGTAACGACGAATTCTCTTGCATTTTAATTTCGACGTTGGCGCACTCTGCTATTAACATAACAAAGAAGAAGAAGAAATGCTATTAAGTGAGGCAACTGTGATGACAGCTGTTCATATATTGTCAAATTGATATTAAAATTAATGTGTTTATGGCTTCCGAAGACTTTATGACATGTCTGAAATATGCGGCTGGAAAACATCGGGACCAGCGTAGAAAAGACCCAGAATCCACTCCGTATGTGAACCATGTAATAAACGTATGTACAATTCTGGCGGTGGAGGCGAAGGTGAAAGACGAAGCCGTGCTTATGGCTGCCTTGCTCCACGATGTCGTCGAGGACACAGACGCTACGTTTGTCGAATTGGAACAGCTCTTTGGCACGGATGTAACCAGTCTGGTGCGCGAGGTGACTGACGATAAGTCGCTGGAAAAGGAGGAACGCAAACGCTTGCAAATTGAACATGCGCTTAATACATCGCGCAAAGCTAAACTCATTAAACTCGCTGATAAACTGGACAATCTAAGAGACTTGGAAGTAAACACTCCTCAAGGTTGGACAGAAGTAAGTGCACTTTATACAATTTATAAGCAGTGATTAACCGATTCTATATTACAGGAGCGTCGCGAGGAGTACTTTGTGTGGGCCAAGCAGGTGGTGGACAATCTACGTGGCACTAATGCAGTACTGGAAGAAAAACTGGACGAAATCTTTCGTCAACGCAATCTACTGTGATAAAGCATATTAAGTTATTGTTAATACAGTATCTCGGGTACAAAGATTAGGCAATCAGTTTAGTGTTTATTGTTTTGATAGAAATTCAACATGAGCTTCGCTAGCTGCTGGGTCTCATCCAGCGTTATCGCATTATATAGCGACGCGCGTATGCCGCCCACAGAGCGATGACCCTTCAGTTGAATCATGCCAGCTCCCTCGGCTTTGCTTAGAAATTTCTTCTCCAGCTCTTCGTTGCCAGTGGCACTGCCAATGCGGAATGGCACATTCATGTGAGATCGTACATGTTGCTGCACGGGACAGGAGTAGAAGCCATTGGACTTGTCAATGATGTCGTAGATAAGCTTTGACTTGGCATTTGCGTTTTTGGACATGCCGTCAACGCCCCCATTTCGTTTGATCCACTGGAACACCACACCCATGACATAAATGCTGTACATGAATATAAATAAGTACAAATGCTTGAGGGGATTCGGCAAATTAACTCACCCAAATGTTGGCGGAGTATTGAGCAGTGAACTGTTCTTGTCCATCAGTTCAAAGTTTAGTATGGATGGGGTTATCTTTAGGTGCTTTCCAATCAAATCTTCACGCACGATAATCACAGTGACGCCGGCAGGTCCAATGTTCTTCTGTGCTCCGGCAAAGATGACGCCAAATTTGGTAACGTCGATGGGTCGGGACAGGAAATTAGATGACATATCGCATACCAACGGCACATTGGCATCCACCTGGGGCACAAAATCAAATTCCACACCTTCAACGGTTTCATTGTCGCAGTAGTAGACGTACGAAGCGTTGGAATCTAGCTTCCATGTACTCTGTCTGGGTACATCTGTATACGTGTCCACCTCGGGCAGTACAGCGTTCACCTTGCCATATTGGGCAGCTTCCTTGGCCGCCTTGGATGACCATGAGCCCGTGATGACGTAATCCGCAGTACCAGTACGTCCGATCAGGTTCATTGCAACTGCCGCAAATTGACCTGTGCCGCCGCCCTGCATCAGCAGTACCTTATAATTCTCGGGTATGTTGAGCAGTTCACGAAGATCGGCAACTGCTAAATTCTGTATCTTGCCATAGTTACTGGAGCGATGGGACATTTCCATCACTGATATGCCGTTGCCATTGCAGTTCAGCAGATTCTTCTGCACTTCTATGAGCACCTAAAAGTAAAGAACGCCAGGACACGGTTATAACCTAAAAATCACATTAATTTTCAGTTCTCTAACCTCTTCAGGCAATTTGGCTGGTCCGGCGGCAAAGTTAATAACCATGATGATGCTTCTCGATCTGTGTACCTTAACGTTGGGTCGTAAAAATAAAACTGAAACTATTGAATCCACAGTAAAGGCGGCGATCAAAAGCAGCGACGGCGACAGCGACAGTGGTAGCAGCAGCGACGTTGACTGCTGATAAACGAACAGAGTGAGTACAAAAACAAACACGCTTTTGCACTGTATGTATGTATGTGTGCCAAAACATACTGTACAACGAACTTACCAACCAGAGGCGTCTCAACAGTGTTTAATACTGTGCTATGGCTTTGGGGTGTTGTTGCTCTCACTACGCCACTGGTATATCAGCAGCATTCACCAAGTCGAAGCGAAACTGTAGACATGGCGATGAATTTGATCAAAACAACTTGACAAACCACAGGCAACGTCGCTGCCGGCTCGGAAAGTGACTGCGGCAGCGACAGCGACTGCGGCTGCAACGGGCGAAAACAACACGCGATTTACCCCGCTTTCGCTTTACCCGTTATTTTTGCAGTGTTGCTATGCAGTTTACTGCAAAGACGTAAACAAGTGCAATTGGAGGTAATAAATACACCGATCAGTAGGAAGGCACCTGATAAGTAGGGCGTACTCGACAGCACTGGTTTACCCATTTTCAAGGTATAAAAATAGCTGAAAGCATAGCATAGCATAGCAAGCACAGTGGAGCCTGGCTTAAATGTACAATATGAAATTAGGCAGAAGAGAAAATCTTACCGAAAAATAAGTATAAATATTATATAAATAGTATAAACAATATTATTATTATTGTATAGTACACATAATTAAAATAAGACGTACTTATAAAAATAATTAAAAATTAATAGAGTATGTACCACCGACATATAATAAACATTAACAAAAACAAGTTATTTAATTTCATATTATTTAATTTCATATATTGTATTCGCTATTCCTATTGCTTTATTTCTTTGTTGTAGCGTAGAATTAAATTAATTTTAATGATTGAATTTATAGGCTTGCCCGCAATGCACATTATGGAATGGAATATTAATCAGTAAATAAGTATAGTATTTTTTCAATTAGTGATATATGTATAAATAACTGACCAGCCCAAAAGACTACAGTCGCTTGCATACAGCAGTACTAGAGACTCCTACAACATCGCTTCGTCTTAACCTGAAAATCGTGCGTCAATACACACAATCATTCAATATTCTCGGTGAGTTGCGGTTACTTCGCTTCGATACTAACTTCAGTGTGGATTATTCAATCGAAAATCGAGGTAAAGCGTAGGTAGTCATATTCGTTAGAAATGTGCTAAAGATTCTAATCAATTTGTGGGAGAAGGAAATGGGGTAGTCAATATTTGTAAAAAACTAATTCTGGGTATAATATAAGTCCAGCTTCTTAGCAAATTTACGCTAAATCGCAAAGGTTTACAGTTGTAGAGATCTAGCCTATATTTGAATAGGCTGAATTGGATGAATCAGGAATAAATACTACTTAATCCTTTTACCTTATACCTGTCTTAAAGCAAACTACCCATTGTGTATGTCTCTGTAGGGTATGCAAATTAACAAACTGGAATATATGTGTATATATATATATATTGAATATATATTCAATTATTCATACAAATTTAAAGCGGTTTGAATGATATCTCTATAGGTAGTCGTGGGTACTGCTATCAGATTTTAAACGCAAGTATTAGTACATGTTTTAGTTATGCCAGTCCAGGCACACTGTTCTAATTACTTTATCATCCATTGCCTTAGCCCGTATGAGAGGTGCTTAAATTTTCCAATTTACTTCTATGCCGTTTGGCAAAGCGAATTTCCAATAAGATGCAGGCAACGTGCCTGGAAAATTAAACGTGCGCCTATTCGTGTGGTGCCACGAGCTTAGTAGGTGTATGTGTGTGTGTGTGTGTGTGTGAGTGACTGGTCATTCATAAACGTTAAGCTTTGAGTAAATAACTTAGAGGGGCTTGGCCCGATGTGGACGTTGAATGCGGCTTTAAGATTAAATAAAAACAATTTGTGGAACTAAATTATGTCTGGTTGATTTATTGCCACGATTTGTATACAAGTCTAGAACGGAATTAAGGTAATAATCATTAGGGCTGCGCTTGCACTTTGTTGACAATGTCGCTCCAAAAGTTACCATAATCCTGTAGCACAGTGCCGCTGCAAAGAGAAGAGTGAATAATGCGAGAGATGATGTTTAAGAGATTTTAAATTACGTTTTGTCATGTCAAAATATTTAATTAGATGTAAACAGCTGCTACTATAAATAGGCTTAAGCCGATGAGTCGACAGTCTTCATAGGCTATGCTGCAACACTGCACTACAAGAGTGCTGAAAAGCTCTTGTCATGACGACTTAAAGCTCTGTAGTAATTTATGACTTGAGTATAAGTTTTCCGCCTTCATTCACATAATTTATAAATCATTTGCTACATTAGGCGAATGTCGAATGATAAATGATGCTATTGTCAAGTGTACTAACGATATTCGCAGCCATGTAGCATAGTGTTGCCGCAACTTTGACTTGCTGCATTCAGTGAAACATCAATAAGTTTTCTGTCGACGTCATTGTTGGCGTCTTTCGTGTGTAACTCTTTTTTTCGACAGATTTTCTTTCTTAGTTAAACAAATCAATTACATAAGGTCTTTTGTGTGACTATTATCCGGCATTTTGCTAACCGTTATGCTGGCTTTTCTATGTGGGTCACCGTGGCGTATGATTAATGTGACCCCAGTGCGAACGAATGCCTATGACAATGATTACGCGAAAGCGAATAAAGTTGCCTTATCATTTAGGCCCTTGAACCTTGTGTGCATTACTTACGTAAAGTAGACGTTGCCACGCTTGTTCTGTGGTGCCTTCCAGAGCAGTTTGGCCCCCAGCTTATCACGATTATCCGAGTGCGTTATGGCTGAGCACTCTGGTATCGTTTTGGTGTTCTCGCTCTGCACCCATTCACCGATCCATTCATTTGAATTGGCGTCACGCGCCTGCAGAAAGAAGCCACGGAATGTTTTCGATTCATGTTCTTGCTGCGGATAAATGACCACAGAGATTTCCTGCCCCGGATGATAGCTCTGTGCGGTGGCAACCACCTCAAATGGATTCGTGTGCGCCGGCTGGGAGCGTGCCTTGCCATGGTTGGGCTGATTGGCACGCTGTTTAACACAAGTATCCGAGGGTGCACCATCCGGAAAGGCTAAAACAAAGCCCGAGATATGCAGCACAAGCAGACCAAGTGCCGACCATCGATTACAATTCCAATACTGATTCGACATTTGTCTATGTTTATTGGTTACTCCGCTACCACTACCGTTGCCGTTAGTTCCGCGCGCGTTGCGTTAATCAAATGTTCAAGCTCTTGCGTTGGCGCTTTTAAAGCCTCGCCAACGTTGGCATGGGCGTATGTGTGGCTTTTTTTGGAGGCTAGTTGGCTTGGCTTTTTGGCCTGGCTAACCAGTTTTTAATGATCAAAAACAAGCAAATAGTTATGCGCTGTTCCTTTCCTGCAGTGTCTCCAAACTGGGTCAAACATAGGCGCTTTGATGCAGCCGCCTCGTTGTCCCCTCCTCCTGTCACTCCCCTATCCGCAAACTCCAGACCAAAACCAAAACTCTACTCGCATTTCGTCCGTCTGAGATCTGTTTAATGCTGTTGTTCAGGCGCTAAGTGCTCCATTACGAAATTCTATGCTTCTAATCACAACCCACGGTTCATGTCGTTGGCCTTGTTTGTTTCTCAGCTCTTTTTCTCGTATTTTCTGCGAATTTAATGTGTTAATTGACAGGCATTTTCGTATTGGTTTTCGTTTTCGATTTCGATTTCTATTTCGCTTGTTCCCTCGTTCGTTTGTTGGAGCTTTTGGTTTCAACTGGGCTACACCGACGACCAACGAAGCAGTTCGCTTGTTAATTTCCTTTCGGGGTTCTGATTGCTTATACATATGTTTGTATATAGTATCGAATGTCGGAAAAATACACTTTGTGTGTTGTCATCACGGCTCAAATTGTGGATAATTCAATCAAATAATAGCAAACTTGAATTTATAGCTGCTAAATAAACTAATAATCAAGTTTATTGGGCTTGCAAATGGTTAAAGTTTTGTGAATATTTAAAAGATGCATTCACTCTTAATTTCTTTAAAATTTTTTAAACTTAAAATAAAAATAAAAAAAATACTTACATATGTACACACTAGTATACTTGTTGCTGTTTATCTTAGCTATGCAAATATTCTGTTAATAATAGAAAACTGTTAAAAAAGTTACAAAATATTCTAATAAATAGTTACTAAATTTTAATTTAATTTTAAATATTTTTATTCTAAACTTCTTTTGTCAACTGAGCTTAGTTGACATTATATATATATAAATAAATAAAAAAAAATTTTATTTTGAAAAATTTGTTACTATTATAAAGAAAGAAGAATATTTGATTTTCCAAAGATTAATCATTATAAATTATTCTTATAGATGTCTTAGTACACAATTATAACCCTTTGGTTTATTATTCTTTTCCATTAAGCCTAATTGGTTTAGTTTTAAACTATCTTTATCGATAACGGTATTTCAAACCAAAATTAAAGTTTTGTTCTTCTCAGAAAATCTTTCATTTTAAAGTTTATCACCATGCTATAACTACTTTTTACATGTCGCAAACTAGAGCAATGGCATTGAGATAGTAAAAGATGTAACTACTCTCATAAAAATTTTGAATAAATCATAAAAGAACTTTGAATCCGAGATTTTAAGAAAAGTCTTTTAAATGTAGAATATTGTTAGAACTGTCTGTCAAATGTACAATGTTAATGAACTCTCTTTAAGTACAGAATTTAAAATAAAATGTTTAAGTTTACTACAATCATAATCACATGATAAAGTCTGTGATTTGCAGGGATAATGTGAACTTAGTATTTACTCTACTTAACTGCAAATGTTTTAGTGAATATTTGTCCAACTTTAGCAATTTACTTTAGGACACAGAAATGCCTGAGACAAACGTTTTTAGTATTTGCATAGGAAATGAGTTTTTGCCGTGTGAGCAAATGACTTAAATCTGTAATAGTGTTTGGCCATTAGTAGAGGGTATTAATTAACTTTTTATTGCAATTGGCGAATGCAAATGTTTGTAAATATTTAAGCAAGAAATATTGTTAAACTCAGCTGTTGAAATGGGGACTTCAGTGTTGATGTCCGTGTGTGTTTTATCTGGAGACTGCAAAAGGTCAGTTAACCCAAACGAAAAGCTGGCTAATCAAATAGTACAACTCGTGCCTTGGCGCCCAGTTAGTCATGTATTATGGATGTGGTAAATGCGAACTTTTTGACTCCCTCTACCCCTGCCACAGCTCGTGAAGTCCAGTGCTAGTCCCAGGCGTTAATATCGAGAGGGGGCTAGCCGCAATGTCCAGCTAGCACAGGGTCTCCGCAATGTTGAGCATAGTAAATGACATTTGTGCCACATCACGCCCAGAGTTTAACAAACACTGGCAAACCAAACCACACCAACAGCCAATCCTTGCCAGCTGTCGCCCATACCCGGCCAATGAATGCAAAATTGAGTGAGGAGCGCAAAAAAGAAAAATACACAAATGGAAAAAATAAAGTGTGGTTCCTTTAACAGTTATTCCATGTAAATAGTACAAAGCGGTGAACTCTTGTGGGTTTAAGCGGGGAAAATCACTTCATCGGCGGAAAAGTGTGTCACCTGCAGCAGGCACTGCGCCGACGCTGTGAGCACACTACTGACTATACTGTGTGTGTTGGTGAAACTTTTCACCAACGAATTGGATTAGGACATGGTTCGTGCGATTTTTCATTGTGGCTGGCAGAACGCAGTCAGACGTTGCAGCGCGTGGTCGTGTGGCGTGCCAAATATAATACAGAAATAATACAAACGAACAAGGATAACAACAATAAGAGAAACAACAACAACAACAACAACAACAAGAGAATCGACAACAACAACAACAACTAACTAGAACAGCAGCCAGGCGAGCGAGAAAATTGTGAGCAATTTGTAGTTTTTTCTGTGCCCTTTTTTAACGTAGTAAACGCGCGCGATTTTGCCACTGTGTGTGTGTGAGTGTGTGTGCGAGTGTGTGTGTGCGACTGTGAGTGAGTGCAAGTGTTTGAGTGAGTGAAGTCAGCCCCAAGCGTGGAGCTCAAAGGCAGCATGCAAACTTTTGTCTGTTGATTTTTGCAACAAAAAGGAAAAAGAAGGCAAAGCAAAGAATAATATACAAAAAGCAAACACTAACAACAAACAAGGCAACTTCAACACAAAGTAAAAGTGTAAATATATGTGTGCAAATATACGTATTACAGTCTAACTGTAACGCACTGAAAATCAATGCCATTTGTTAAATATTGCGATACGTATACGTGATATGCACGCAGGTACAAGAATAGCAGCAGCTCAGGCTCAAGTCGCATAATAATAAAGGGAATTCTCACGTGACGCATAAAGCGGCACACACTCACACACACACACACACACACGCACACATACTGTGGCAAATAAAAAAACAGAGAGACAGCAAAGGCAAACTTAATACCAACTGGCACACATGCATGCCAAACACTCACACACACTCAATCGCACATGCAGACACACACACTCTCAGGTGGTGTGCTGATTATGATGAGCACTGCATACTTTTAGGGGCAGCCGCATTTGTTGCTGCCATTTTGCATATACAGAGTACTTAATGAACTGTGTGTATTACCTGGGTGTGTGTGTGTGTGTGCGTGTGTCTGATGAAATTATGCATTAGTGTGCTGTGTTTTGCTTTTAATAATTTACCGCAGTCAGTAGTAAATGACGCGTTTAAAGTATGAAACGGCAGGCGACCCCAATCTGAGTGTGTGTAGTAGCAGCAAGAAAAAAAAATAATGCCATTTAATACCGCCACAGTGTGTGTGTGTGTGCGTGTGCTTGTTTGTGTGTGCAGTAACAACCCCAGGCAGAAAAGGCACACTAACACACATTGGGCACACACTCTGCTGCCGAGGACTACGTCATCCTAGCCAGAAAGCCAGTCAGTCAGCCAGTGAGGCAGTCAGCCGGGAGCTTTGGCTTTGGCTTTGGCAACGTCGTCACATTTGCGCATTTACAATCACATCGCGTGGCAATAGGCCTGGCCTCCACACACACACACACACACTCACACACACACATCGATAGAGGGGCTTGAGAGTGTTAGTAGCATGTGGAGTTGTACGTACTCGCCTCGAGCGCTTGGATCGATTTGGGAGAGACATTGCGGCAGCTGCTGCAGTTGAGCTACATTTACGGCTCAAGCGCCAGGAGTAGTGGAGGGGGGGGAAGCGAACAGGGGCAGGGGGCCGTGGGTGAAGCGAAGAAGTGACAACACTCGTCAGCAATTGCAAGCCAAACGGCAAATCGAATTTAGACTAAAAATATATATACGTATTCACATTATTGACAGCTTGCATATAAATGGCTACATGTGTATGCAAATATATAAGTATGTGCACTGAGAAAAATT
This sequence comes from Liodrosophila aerea, assembly GCA_035045005.1. Lineage (NCBI taxonomy): Eukaryota > Metazoa > Arthropoda > Insecta > Diptera > Drosophilidae > Liodrosophila > Liodrosophila aerea. Next base: position 2,602,793 of record JAWNNL010000753.1, read on the forward strand.
AGAGGTTTAAACTTTAAATTGCTAAGTATATTTTCCACTCAAAGTTATATTGAGACTAATCTCATTTAATGAAAAATTCGTAAGAAATGTTCATAAATTCAAGAGCAAATTTTACGACAAAGTATTTATCCCAGTGTATGTTTAGTTCCACACATGACTACATGCAGTGAATTCGTATGTGTGTAGCAAAATTGCCGGCGGTGCTAGTGGTGCGGATGCTTTTTGATTGCCCTGCCAAGTGTTGCAGTAAATTTTTGACATTATCAAAGCATGACCCTTGACCTTAGCCAGCGGCAACAGCAGACAGACACACGGACAGACAGACAGCTCTCTTTATGCTTCAATTCGGTATTTTCGGTTTCGATTTCGATTTCCTGTACATATCCATCCAACTGCAAAATTATTACAATAGTCTCTCGGTCGGCATTTGCCATCAAATCGCATGTCGTCTGCCTCATGGCTTGGCTCACATCCTTGTCGCAAAGTTTGCGTTTATAATTTATATTACTTGTTCGTTTTCCATTGTTTTATTCTGCTGTGCTTGGCCTTGTCCACATGTATCTATGTGAGTATCTGTAGCTATAACTATGTATCTGTGGCAAGGCATTTGTTGCCTTTAAGTATGCCCAGTGGCATTTGGCACTTTGCTGGCTCCAGGGACGGATCCTAGGCCGTTTTTATGACTATTAAAAATATGCATTTAAATATATATATCCTTTCCTTTGCTTGCATGTATGCAAATATTTTCCGAGTGTGCGTGTGTGTGTGTGCATGTGTGTTTATTAGTCTCTGTGCAGAAAATTGAAACTGTGTGGTTATTTACTGAACGTCTTTTGGGCGTTGATTGCCGTTACGCCCCATTGCCTGGTACATGACTATAATAATGATTGCCGTTTTATAACCCAGCCAAGATAAATTGATGTTTTTGCTGCTGCTGGGGAATATAGCAAAAAATTATATACCCGACCATATATAAAACTTGGCAAAACGTTCGTATTTCAAGTCTTTATCCAAGCTGCCATTGTAGAGTCTTAAATTGCTCAGATTGAGTTACAGTCTAGAATTAGGGAAATGTATCTATGTATATTAGCATTTTTAATTTATTGTAAATTATAGTATATATTATTGCTTTTATTACAAGTTTCTTCAGATAACTTGAAAGATCTTTTAACTAAAAATGAAGCAGAAGAACATTAGAGTTTTGTGGATACTTTTGCACTAGGCGAAGGCAAATAAACAAAAAATGGTACGAAAAATAAAAATTTATTTCAATTAAACTTTGTTTGTGTAGTGGAAAGTCATTGAGCTAGTTTTTAGTCAATATATTATTATGAAATATTATTATAAATAAGATATTTATTTCCACAAAAAGAATGAAATAGATTTATTATAACTTAAATGATTAATTTTAAAATTTTTTCATAATACAAATTAAAATGAATTAGTTATTAAACATAAATATAATAAGAAGATAATATGTGAAATATAATCTGAAAATTAACTTCTAAATAACAGTAATCCTTGCTTATAAAAAAAAGCCGAAGAAAACTTATAAAGATAACTTTCTTAATAGCAATATAATGAAGTCTAGTTACTTTATCTCCTTATTCTATAGAAATAGCTGTAAAAGATAGTTTTTGTTATGGTGAAACTTTGCTTCAACAATGTATCTTTTGCATATAAAACAGCTCAGATACTTGTGCTCATTATAGAATTTATGAAAGTTAAGCTGGTAGTTTTCTCCTTTTTCTATGTATGCCTTTTTAGACATTTATCAAATAGATAAATGTATAGTATGTAGTTGTAGGCGTGGTACATCTTCTGCCTAGGCACACAGTGTGACAAGCTGCTTATCTGCTTAGAGCATAAGATGGTAGAAATGAAACTGTCAGAGCGTAAAGGAGGCGTTCTTCCATTCGCCCAGCTGCTGTTCGCCTAATTGCTGTAATTAATTTACCTGACTTAACAATGGGAATTGTCTCAGTCTTAGGTGTTTGCCGCACACAGAGTACCACGTTCTTGTGTGGTGTTTCGAGTGGTTGAGTTATAGCCAGGGTGTGTGTGTGTGTTTGTAACTACGTGTGTGAAAGTATGTGTTAATATGACCGACTCTGCCTAGGACTTAAAGTCAATTCAGTTCATCGGTTTGTTCTATTTTGCTGATGGCACAAAAACCACTTGAACTTTGTTGCCTGTACTTGTTATGCATAACAGATGCGAGTGTGTGTGTGAGTGTGCGTGTGTGTGCAATGTGTATTGAACATTGCATGTGTGGCATGTTAAAGCAGAGACGCTGCCTAGTTGGCAAATTTAAAACACAGTTGAAACTGCAGTGAATGCATATTGCTCTTTTCTTAATCTACCTATATCTCAATTTTACTAGGTTATGTAGCTATCTGTGTGTCAGTATACCTATTTATATCTATATCTATCTATCTATTCAACCATCTACCTATCTATCAATGTGTGTCTATTATATTTTTCCATCTATATACTCCTCTACTTATCAGTCGAAATCATCTTTGTATTCTGTCTATCAATATGTCTATCTGTCTACGTATCTATCAATCTATCTAACAATCTATCCACCTATCTATCAATCTGTCTATCAATCTATCTGTCTGTGAATTTATATATATATTTATATATCAGACTGTCTGTTTATCTATCAATCTATCCAACAATCTGGATAGATATCTATCAATCTGTCTATCAATCTATCTATTTACCTAGCTATCATATCCAAATTTCATCTATATATCTGACTGTTTATCTATCAATCTACCTATATACCTGTCTATCTATTTCTTCATCTCTATATCTGTCTATCGTTGTATCTTTCGATACACATCTACATATTCCTCTGTTTTTCTACCTATCTATCTATCCACCTATTTACCTTTCTGCCTACCTATCCACCTATAACTCTATATACTATCAAGCACTAGGCCGTCGGTATTTCCACATTTCCCGTGTACATGTGAAGTGCTTTATGTGCAATTAAAATGACAAAGTGTTGGCGCTTAGACGCAACCACTCCACGTCCGGCTGGCAACCAGTGCGTGCATTGAATGAGTACTCACTACACACACACACACATACACACATACTAACTAGTCAAAGCAGCTAACGCTACTAGCCGTGAGGATATGCTTGCGGATATGGAAATGAGTGGTCTGGATTAACGGGCAAATGCATTGGGCACCAGGGGACATGTTCATGGAATCGGAAATGTGTGAAAGCTTTTGCATAATGCACGTACAGCTGCACAGAGACCTGTCTGGGCTGCGGCAGCCACGCCCACACTTGCACTAGGTGAAAATATTGTAGGCCACTTTATGGGATTTCTAAGCGCAGTCACATCCGCATTTACATCCGATGCAACAGCAAGACCCATGGCAGATACACAACAATTTCGAGTATACTACATGAGTGTATGTGGGTGTAAATACATATGTATGCGTCTATGTTTGACTCCATGTGTGTGTGTGTGAGAGTGTGTGTTTGTGGAGTTAAAGCCAGCTCGTTCAGTTTGGCAAAATGCAATATAAACGCCATGTGCATGGGCTTTTGAATTGCTTGTGTACCAAGTTAAATGGATTGAGATGCTTTATGGAAAATTGAGCTTAAAAATAAAGTAACCTAACTGAAGCACTGAAAGCAAGCTGTAAACTTGAGCTGTGCTTATAAATTCTGTTAAAAATGCGGAATATTCTTCAGCTTTTTATCTGAATATATTATTCTCAATTGAGTTTGCTTAGATGTTTTGTATAAATAAAGAAGAGATTTTAATACCAATTCTTACAGTACTTTTATGCAGAACAAACTAAAGTTACTTTTTCATGCAGCACAGTGTAGTATATTGCATATCAATATGCCACATGTTGGCAGCACAACTTGCCTGCTAGCTGCCTGCCTGACTGCAGCACATGGGGCGTATGCGTAACGTGTTGAATCAGCTCATAAATGTCAAGCGCAAGATCAAAGACAAAGTTAAAGTCACAGCGCAGAACCAAATGCCAATCAAAATGTATAATATATATTTATTTACTTGGTGCCATGTGGCAATTGGAAGGCGAAAGGTTAAATGTTAAATGTTAAATGTTGCACACTGAATGTCATTTTACCAATCAACTGTGCCACCGTTGCGCATCCGTTTGCATTTTGCGGAAACGGAAATGCACAACACAGCCAGCAGCAACGACAAAAAAGAAAGGATAAGCACTGGGCATGAATATCCGCTTGGCACAGGCTCAGGCTCAGTCTTAGTCAATCTTCAAGACTGGCTACAGGCATTGTCAGGCATTGGGGTCTAGCTAATTGATCTACTTTCTAGGCTGTTGCTGCAAAGTAAATGGCGCTAGTTGTGGGGGAGAGGAGGGGTTATACCGGCCACAGGAACCGCTGCTTGCCACGCCATGTGTCGTGATTTGTAATTCTTCTATATACATACATATATATATTTTTTCCATTCGTTTCCATGTGGTGCGTTGTTACTGAGCAACAAAATCCCATTCCTTTAGCCTAAGGCTGCAGCAACGCCTACAACGTGTACAACTCACGCCATATCCGCTTCGAGTCGCCTTTCTTGTTATTGTTATTATTGTCCTCACCTCCGTCCGTTCGTCTGTCCGTCCGTCTGTTGACGTTTGTTTGTTTGTTTGTTTGTTTGTTTGGCGCGGCAACGACAATGCCAAGTAGGCAATACTTTATTGTATGTCTGTATGTATATTCGCATTTTTTCCAGCAGTTTATTTATTGCCCTTCACGTGGCAACGGTTGCCGAAAAGTTCACAAAGCGCAACATTGGGCCCGTTCACGACACAATTTGTGGCAGGCGAGACCAGGCAACAGCTAAAGCAACAGCAACAACTGCCCCACATTCCCTCCTTTCCATAACATAATTCATTATACGGCATGCTAATTGCATGCCTCACATTTCCACTTAGCTGCGTCTAAGGCTCAACAATCCCATTCCCATTCCCATTTCACCTCCCACTTTTCCGATTTTCCAGCTGCCTTTGTATATGAAATGCGAACCTAAATTAATTCATAATAAGCCCAACACTGCGCAAAATATTGCTTTTTTAGGCCAAACATTGGAGACTCACTTTAGCTATCGCCATTAAGACCCATTTAACAACATGCGATATATAATTGTGTTTTAATATACACATGTTCATACCTATTACTCACACACACACACACACATTTAGACACATGTAAAAACGATACCGTAATGGGAATTATCCACGAGGTAGATATACAAAATGCTATTACAGCGCTGTATTAAATGCATTATGTTGAGTGAATGTATATTGTTTCGCTTATGTCTATAGAGTGTGCATAAAATTGTATTTAATTATAAATGTAATCTGTTAATTATGCTTAGTGATTAGATCTATTGAAAGCAGTACAATAGCTAGGATTTTGATTGGGGAAATTGTTGGAAATTATAGTTGAATAAAATATGAATGAAATATTTGAAAAGGAATGATTTAACATATACAACAAATATTCCATTCTAAACGATTATTTTCATATTTAATTTTATATATATTTGAATATTATTTGGCAACAATTAAATTTTTAATTTCTTTATAAATCCTCTTCGGATTTGATGATAACTATTAGGGTTCTCTGAGTTTGTTTGTGTAATTAAAATTTAAAATAAACTAATTAAACTTGAACTTTTAAGTACTATCCATTTCTTTATCTTGTCCGGCTCATTCATTTTATGTTATCTAGAGCAACTTCAGAATAATTTGTTTGTAAATAGTTCCATCTTTCAAATTCAAGTCTCAAATCACAAGACATTTCCTTCAATAACCTCAATTGCTATACTAGACTCTCAGCTCTTATCGCACTCACAAATTGTGGATTTCTTTCGCAATAATTCAGCATACATTTTTTATTAGTGCATTGAGTATTCATTTCAGCTGACTAGTGCCTCCCTGATGGCTAATAATTTGTATTGAATGCGTCTGTCAGACGCGCTGCACGAGGCCATCATCTCAACCATCTCCACGGCTCCATGGCTCCATTTTCAGCCATCTATTGCATTCTGTGGGACGAATTTCTGGTGCTTAATGCCAAGCAATTTGTTCAACGTCCATAAATCTTGTGCGCATTGTTTGGCTGCCAGTCAGGATTTCTTTTGCCATGCATTCACACATCTAGTCTAGGCCATAAAATCCATGAAGCCTTTTGTGTAGCCTAAACGACGGCCCTTAAGATATGCGAATGAACTGCTGGCACGCCGCAATTGGCTATGCCTCCTAGCCTAGTAGTTCTACTGGTGTAGATTCTGCGCCCAGATTACTTACATCAGCAATCAATAAAGTATAGGACATGTGCTAGTTGCTTACGGAATTCAGTTCTGGCCCTTGGCCAAAGTGCGTTTTGATGCGCTTGGGATTAGAGCAAACCGATTTCGAAATAGATGAAATTACATTATTAAGAAATCGATAAACATTTATAAAATATTTTAAATATCAAAAATGTACATGTGAATAGTCTGAATGTGCAGATTTATAATTCCAAATAATTTATTTAGCATAACTTCGATATTTCTTTACAATTTTACACATGAGCTAATTAAAATATTCTAAATACTAGTATGGCTCTTAGCTTCACTCGGATACCGGCACAACTGCATTGAATGGGGTATTTTGCTATCTGAGGGGAGACCTAAAGCCCATGAAGTATCCGCTCGCTAAAAAATTAGGTCGCTATGTCCTACCGCTTGAGTTGTGAGTTGATGATCAGTCAGTCAGTCAGTGAGTGAGGACAAACAACAATTCATTCGAGATAGATTAATATTGTGTAACATGCGAAGCTGTGAACCTATAAAAATACTTTAATAAGGTTCATGGAGCGGATTTAATAATCAATGGTCCACTGTTGAAGCTCGAAGTGAACTTACAATCAATACTTTTTATCCAAGAGAATTGAATTTGAATTGTAAACATTTAAACTCCGATTGCCATTCAACACTGCAGCGCTTTATAAAGTGTATCTAAAATTGCTGTCGTAGATTTCTGTCGCAATCAGGAAACGCATCGTACCTGAACAATTGTAGGTCGTTGCTTAAATTGCTGCCTTGCCATGTTCATTGTTTGTCTTCGTATTTTGTGGGCGACAATATACAAATACACATGAGTACAAACACACACACAAACACACACAACCACACAGGGTGACATTCACACACGTGTGTGTACACAGATGCGAGGATGCGAGGCTTTGCTATTGTTTGCAGAATTTATTGCACGAAATTCTGAATTGGCTCTTTGGCCTGGTATGTGGTTTTATTATACCTCGCAGCCATTTGAACAGAGAGAACGGGCTATAGCCCAGTAATGGGCAATTATGTAACAGGAAAAAATAAATGTAATATAGACAAACATTATATATATAGTACCCGCATTAAGTTTATATTCAATTTTGCTTACTTGATTTTACCGTTTAGCTTAATGCTTGTTGTATTCCAGCTGTTATCCTTGGGCCTCCTTCCTATGCAGGGTATCTGTTTGCTTACTCGGTATTTTTTCTATATATACTCCATACAAAAGAGCGACCTGACATGCCCTTGTGGGTGCTCAGACGCGGCCTTGAGGCTTATAATAAAACAATAGCACGGGCATAAGTAACTATTGAGCAGACCTACCTCATTATGATTAGGAACAGGTGTCTGTTGTTTTCTATGTCGTGTTGATTAGCATTACAGTTTGGTTAGCTAATCCGATGTAACAGATAATAATAACAAGCCAGCACTTCGTCTCTCTTTTTAGTGATGCAAATTAATGCATATTGCGCATACGCCCCATGGGTATGCCACAAAATTTCATATCCCTATGGTGACATCCGTTGATATTATTGTTGTAATTTCCTTGCATGTGTGTGTGTGTGTGTTTGTGTGTGGGTTCAGTCAGACGGCCTTTCATATGTCAGACGATTGTCTCATCAACATGTAGCCTGGCAGCCATACATAAATTAATATTGCGTATACGCCGCATTTGACATTTATTTATTACACTCGCTGTTAATGCCACAACATAAATTTATGGAAAACCCCAAAAACGTTTTGTACGTACATAGTATCCGTGGCATGCGCGAATGTGGCATATAGGACATGCAACACGTTTCCGGCTCATCATATTTGGTGGCATGAATCGCGTTTTATGAGTTCCCCTTGTCATCGTCAGCCATCTGCAAAGGATGCTGATGAAAGTATAGAACCTAACTGCTATTTCCATATATGCGTTTGCCTTGGGCGCATAAATTAGATGCGGATTTACACTGTCTAACTGCAAATAAGATAGAAATTTGGCCAACCAAAGCTCTTGTCAAACTCATACTGGGAAATTTCCATGACTTAGAAACGAATGTCAAGAGTGTTATATGCATATGAATATATGTATGACAATATTGATATATGAATGCTCTCTCTAAGTCCAAAAAGAAACACCAATGACATCATTTTAATACAAATTGACACATAGATACAGCTTTCCAAATGACGAAATGTATCTGAAATTCTGACAATATAAAATCTTTGAAAAGGTCTTTAATGGCTTTGATACATTTCTAGTTTTTAGGTTTTTTTTTTTAGTTTATGTAGTTTATGATTTTATTAAAAGATTTAAATATGTAGGCATTTGAATTACCATTTCCCTTTATGATAAATCTTAATACCATTACCTTTCTAGATGCCAAATAACCAAAGTGAGTTTCGATAGGTTCATTGTATATTATTCTTAATAAAATTCTCAAGACTTCAATGTAGGATTTATATTCTCATTGGAACAGTTAAGATGTCCTGACCAACCTCAGTTAAATGTAGATTCTACAAATGAAATCAGTAGACAAAGGTTAGATAGCTAACTAACATTGAATTGCTAACTAACGCTGATAGTATATGAAAAAGAATAAACTTTGATAGGGCAAACTCATAAATCATTTCATATTTCATGCTTTATTTTGCCATGCAAGCAACTGACAGACACATGCGAGGGAAATGCAGTTTTCTCAGTTATCCAATGCAAGTAAATATTTAAACATACGTACATATTTCTGTGGCATGTTGCACTGTGGCAGCAATCAGGTATGGGCTAATCACAGGCAAAAGTACATGTTGCATGTTTAGATGCATGACTTATTAGGCATAGGGAACAAACACTCTGCCACAAATCGCACAAATCGTGTGTACAAGCGACCACGTTTGACTGCTGTAATTAAACCAAATAACAGACATGGAATTTAATTAAATACTTTAAATACATGGTAACAGTTTGAAAAGGGATAATAAAAGCACAATTATAAATGCAAGTACATGTAATGTGTGTGTGTGTGTGAGTGTGTGCACTAGTTGATGTGACCTTAATCCAATTAGCTGTACTAGCAGCTGTCCATTGGCAGTACTGCTGTGACCTCTCACAAATGATTCCCCAATTTACTGTCAGTCAATTTCATGTCGTGTCCGAGCCGTAGACCATTTGACAGTTTTAGTACTGGCCAAAATGGCAACTATCGTTTGTGGAGAGAGAAGGGAGTGGGGAGGGAGGAGGAGTGGACTTGGTTTCAATTTCATTGGTTTGACCGTACGCTGGCACTTTCGGAAATTGTTTGTACTACGTCGACGGTTTGTAATTTCACACGCAGTTAAGTGATTAGCCCTGCTTTAGGCCCTGTGTGTGTGTGTGTGAGAAAATCACAGTGAAAAACTGAAACTGAAATCAATTTTCTTTTCTTGTTCCATTTGCAGTGTTAACCACCATTCGAGTTCCATGTGAAGTGCGCAAAAACGCGCTCAAATTGATAGACTCGAAGCAGCATGGATGAGGAGCACGACGACGATCGAATAATATGAGATTAGATGGGGCTTTAGAGCCCCGTCACGGTGCTGCCACGTTGCAGGGCCGCTTTATTGGTGTTGCCAAGTATCGGCGTGAGACGCATGTAAAATGTGAGGCACAGCAACAAGCATGCGCTGACGAAGACGACGAAGCAGCAGCAGCAGACGCCCACAACAACATTAGCAACGTCGAGAGCAAGTCTAACAGCAACAATTGCCGCTGGGCAGTGTCAGAGCAACAAGCTCAACACTTGTCGCCCAGCCAGGCGCCAAGCACAACAATAACAATAACAACACAAACAACAGAAGCAACAGAAACAACAAACAAAGCTAACTTGCACTTAAGCATTGGGGGCGCCACACCAGCAACAACAATAGGAACAGCAACAGCTACAACCACGTCCCTTAAAATGCGTGAGGAGCAATCGTTAATGCTAATGGAACGGCGGCGGGTCAGCAGCGGTGTCAGCTACCGTTTGGCGCATATGGCATACGGCATGGGGGGCCTCAGCACATACACACACGCCCTGTGCCTGATTTCAGTTGTGGTTGCGCTGCTGCCACTGCCACAACTGGCGCTGGCCGATGACGGTGACAATTTCTTTGCCGTTAATACCTTCAGCGTGGGACCGGAGACGACAACACCCGAGTTTGGTAAGTTAACACCAGTGAGGGCAGGGCGTATACCCTATCGTGTGCCCAACCGTATGTGTGTGTGTGCCCACTCAGTTGTGAAGCAGAAGCATGCAAATGTTCTTGTTGCCTGACCGCTAATCAAATATGTACAGCAATGACGTCATCATGTTGCACTTGTGCAATTGCATAATCATCTAGCAACATATACATACATACATACATACTAGTACAATATTTTTCTATACTGAGAGAAATAAAAGCAAATAAGTAGATGAGTTGTGTAAACACACTGAGCAAAGCAATCGGTTCAAAACAAAAGTACTTTAAGCTTTTTAGTGTGGACTTAATGTAAGAATATTTTTCTTAAAATTCCATAAACCCTTTATTCAATAAGGGTTCTTCTTTCTTGTACTTACTTGTATTATAGAAAGACATAGAATTGAAAAGCGATTCATATTCTTAATAATATTCTGTTGTTATTATAATAGTACTGTCTTTAGGTTCGTAATCAAAGTTTGAATTTAAGAACTAGATATACAGGCATGCTCAGGTTTTCACTTAAATTTTGCGGTTTACTTTCTATTACTTCTATTCACATGAAATAAGTGGAAGTCAAAACCGGAGTTCCAAAATTTTACGGATTGAAAAGTAAATTACATAAAATAAGTGGAAGTGAATACCGAAGAATGCCCGATATTCTTTGTTTTGAATTCTTTAATTTCGTATTTTGCTCCTGATCCTAATTAAGTCGGAAATTCATTTTAAGTTTTTTAAGTTTTAAGTTTTCTTTTTCGTTTGTCTGTACTCTCTGTATGTACTCTCAGTTATTGAGCTATAGATTAAGTGGTAGTAGATGAAGTGCAAATGGTTGTATTCAGCATATTTTGAATTGCTTTAAAGTTCTTTATAGTTATAAGAAAATTCAACTTAATATAAGTTGCTTGAGCTGCATATTGAAATCGATATTGTATTTAATTTTTTCATTGATTGCCTAAAATATTCGGAAAAGTACATACTACTACCACTTGTCTTTTGACAGTGCATGTTTTCACTTATATAGTACACAAGTTGCCTGCATCCTCACACTAGTTTGAGCTGTGTATCCTTTGCAATATGCTTAGTGCAGAACCAAGTTTCTATTTCTATTTTTGTACCATGAACACAGCCCGTATGCATATGCATAAAGTTGAGACTGTAGATACTTGTTGTAGTTAATATAGACGAGGCATTGTCTAAATGCTCGTAAGCAGAAAGTTTCTAATTATAAATGTTGGCCAGACTGAGTGTGTACATTAAATGGTAGACCATCAACTTTCTGACATTTGCAATCACTTGCTAGCTTACAGTTTAGTTTTTGTTGTTTTGTTTGGTTTCATTCATGAATTTAGTGCAGCTTCCCTAAACATTTTGTGAGAAATGTATTGTATGGCAGAATGTTGCCCCAGGCAGCTCACAGGCACCCCAGTCAGTCCGTTGGCAAACAAACTGCCACGTTTGGTAATCTCTTTTTGAAATGGGTATTAAAGGGCAACAACAACAGCTATGTGGGGAGGGGGAAGGGGGAAGGATGTGGGTCAGGCAGGAGGCGCTAGGCGCTGGGTCGTCCCCACTTTGTCAACACTTTCAGAAATTTGTTCGGTTGCTGCAACCGAGCATTGCGGCAACAGCAGCAGCTGCTGGTTTTTTAGTTGCATTTTGTTTTCTGTAGACTATTCATAGCAGTCAGTGCATTTAAAAATAAACCACAAGCAAATAGACTCACACACACAAACACACACACAGAATCGTGCTCACATGTATATGCCATAAAATGGCGCAACCTTTTGCTAGCGCAGCCATTTTGTTTTGTCTTTGCACTTCCGTTGGCTTAAATGCGAGGTCGGCGCACATCCTTTTCCGCTCTTTCTGCGCTTTCGCTATCGCTATCGCTATCGTCATATCGTCCTATCGCTCTATCCTCGTCATCGTGGTAATTATGTAGGAATATCAACAAAATTAGTGAAGCAAACGGCATATGCTGTGTGTATGACATTAACGCCAAGCGTTAACCCCCAGATGCCGTTGAGATTTTTGCATACTGTTTGCGGCCAGTTCCGGCCAAAGTTGCTCCCAAGTGCTTAATTAAGATGTGAACTCAACTCGACTCACTTTATATGCCATGCTATGTGAGTGCCATGCGTGGGGCGGGCGTCTGTTTCCATTTCATTCAAACTTAATGAAGGATGCCCCATCCCATCCAACGACGTCTACCAAATGCCATGTGCCATGAGAAGAGCTCCACTTGAGCCGCACTCTGGCCCCTTGAGTGTCTGCGTAGGCACACACACACTCAGGTAGGCATAGGTATACATAGACTGACACACACATGTGTGTGTACTCCCACTTAACTGGCTGACAGACTGAGGCCTAGAGATTTATACATGAATTTACATTTTAATCTGCCGCTAAGCCGCCAGGGATTCGAATACTTTTCACTTTTGCAACGGGCCAAGGCTCGGAAATTGTTTGTTTTTCTTTTATTCTTCTATACGTATGTATGAATTGAAAGTTTCTTTACGGTTTCATTATAAATTTGACGCCTGGGATTAGTGCGGAAACATGTGTTAAAGTTACACTTTCTTCTCGTCACAGATTATGCCAGTCGAGGACAGAAGAAGTTTGGCGACAGATGCGACAATACCTTGGAATGCGGATTTCCCGGCTCAATATGCGATCCCAAAAAGAAGTCCTGCCAGTGCACCGAAGATCTGCACGTCACCAATCACATTGATAAATGTGGCAAGGGTAAGTGACAGTTGCACACTTGGACAGTGGGAGGTGGGTGGTGCGCAGTGGTTGGTGGACAGTAACCTTGCCTGTCTGTCAGTCTGCCAAGTTTTCATTAAATGAAATGCACTGGCAGCAAACAAATCCTCAAAAGCCTCACACTGATTACTGGGCGCAGCAAAAAATGTAAAACAAGAAATGAATGAAAATTAAAAAGTAAGCTGAATAAAAAACTTGGCAACTGTATCGCGCGGTAGAAGGAGGGAAAGCATTTCAGCTTTGCTTGAGATAATTAGAATTTATATTCCCCGAACGTGAGCAGAGTTTATGCCATAAATTAAAATCAAATTATGCGATTAAATTGTTTTATTGATGAATTTACAATTTGAGGCATTTGGCGAAATAAAATGATGAGTCATTAACCAAAATTATCAACTCTAGAGACAGAGATATACTGCTGGATTTTATATACGTAAAGAAATGAAAGTCAGCTTATTATAATTAGAGTTTATAAATGAAATCTTTTTAATGGAATATCAGCAGTAAAGTTGAGTAATCCTGTCTGTCTGTGTTCATAATTAAACTTGAAAATTTCCATTTTATACCAAGTTTATTTTGAATATAACACTGAGTTATTCCTTTTTCATTGAGAAAAGAATTGTGGATATTCGCAGTCATTCCTACATATGCCAGTATTTATTCATCTGCTAGAATTCTATTTATAAATAGCATTAGCAACACCACATGTAGTGTGTGTGTTTATAGTTATTGTGTCCCTTTATCGCCGTGTTGCTTGTTCTATAAAAATATTTATATGTCAGTCATTAAACCAACGCCAATGCAAGGACTGGCCACAACACAAAGTACAGTCCGAAGTGGCATTAGGACAGCTTGTGAACATGCTGTGAAACAATAGAGCATGTGGCACCTCGTTCCATATGTTGAAGTGTGAATAAAACAATTTAGTGCTTATTTGTACTTGCAGCGTCCGCCATCAATGAGACCTGTTTCTTCAACGAGCAATGCGAAGCGGTTTACTTTCAGACGGAATGCCGGGACGGACGTTGCATATGCCGATTCGAGATGTCACCCATTTGGGGCAAGGATGGCTCTGTCGAGTGCAAAGGTCGGTTCACACACACACTCTCGTCCTGTGTTTAACTATAATGGAAAGTGTTTGCTTTGCAGGGCGACAGGATAAGCGAGGACCCGAGACATACATTGATCCGGCCATGATTGGTGTGCTGGTAGGAATGGCATTGATGTTTATTATTATTTGTGTCGTCCTGCGATTGTTTAGCCAGTGAGTAAATTGCAATGCAAACATTTTCACAACAAACACCAAACCATGACGAAATAAAAGTAAATATTAACGAATGTAGAGGGTGTTATACTACTACCAAGGAGAACTTATATGTTGAGTGGCTGAAGTTTATGAAATTTAGTTTGATATATTAGCAGCTTATAAGTAATGAGCATTCTTAAATATACGAACAGCAGAGTAGGGAAACTATTGGATTTGAGATGATCAAAGAGCTGCGTTTGCGATAGGATCGATAGCATAGGACTTTTAGTTAAATTGTCAAAGCAAAAATAACTTCTTGGCATCTACATAAAAACACAAATTGTTTCAAGTAAAGGACAATTTTTATTATACTTTGGTTAACCCTTAGCAGAAAATGGTAATTTAATAAAAGGCTAATTTTTAGGCTCTCTTTTGACTTTGAATTTAAAAGAATTTACATTCTTCCTTTACTTGAAGCCCTCGAAAGCCCCCAATTAAGAAAATTTAAAATACAACATATTATATTTTAATATTTTTAATTCACACATGATTAAATTTTAATGGTTTTTTAAGGCTAAAATAAGAGATTTTTAAATAATGACTGAGTTTAGGTAAATTTTTTCTATCAAGGAAAAAATCAGTTTAAATAAAATTTGACCTAGACTGAGGTGTACGAATATTACGAAATTATTACATATTTCTTTCTTTTTTTATAAACCATCGATTGTAGAGCTAAAAAATTTACAACAATATATGTAACTATAGCACCAAAGATTGTTTCCCAACTCTAACTAAAACTCAGTCTACACTTAGTCCTGTCAGTAGTACCATTACTTCTTTTAGTAGGTAGCTAACTCGACTTATTCTACCCTATTGAACTCCTCTAATTTGTACAAGGTATTAAGGGGCAAGCACACTCTGTTGCCTGCTCTGTTGACTGGTAACCGGGCAGTGCGCCTTGGGTAACCTAATTGGGTCAATGGGCTGGGGGCCTGTCATGCTTTGTGGAGGGTGCGCAGAGGCAGCTTCATTAACCCAACTCAACACAACGCACGTTTTGTAGGGCATCGTTGCTGGGATACGAAGTGAATGATACATAATTTGATCAGCAATTAATTTCAGTCAAATGAACAAAATTACTGCATTAATTGGCATTAAGCGCAACTAAGAGCAACGTCAACAGCAATACTACTACCAACATCCAACATCTAATTTCAATCATTAAACCACGCCCAGCTTATGGCACCCGTCATCAATATTTAGTTACACTACTCACCTGGTCCGGTCCATCCATTCACTAATCGAGAATGTATATTCCTTTCTTCGTCGTATAGGGCACGTTGGCGTGAGAATCGTACCATATTCAATACGCCCAATCCCCGGTTGATGAACGTCTCGCTGTTGCGCGATAGCAAGCTGCTGCATGGGCAGGAACGACGTGGCTCCCGGATGTCCGTACGGGCTCCATCCCGTCAGCCGAGCATGGCCTCGTTGCGGCCACACTCACCGAATCCGTCGCTAGGTAAGACAGGTTTGTATTCCATATTTGTGGCTTTTATAGTATATGTATATGATGATGGCACTTTATACCTTAACAGTGCGCATCTTCTTTTTGGTTTCCTTTTTCTTTTCTGTTGCCTTTCGGTTTGTGTCTTGTTGTTGTTGTTGGTTTTTGTTTGATTTGTGCAAATTTAGTTTGAGAACTATGCAGAACTTTCTGCTTAAAGCAAATATTAACTCAGTCGAACTCAGTCAATCAATCAATCAGTCGTCCAGTCAGTCACCAAAACAAATCACAGCAGTATAAGCCAAAGTGCGTAAGTGTGCCCAAGAGTTCAACTTAACTTCGATTGACACGAAAGATAATACTATATAATATACACATATAAATAAAGAAGAACCTAATGCATGTATTTATAGAAGATGCAATCAGTATGGTGCTAGAATCGCTGAACAGAGGAAATATAATAGATAAAGAAATATCACTCAACAATGAAAACTTTGAGCAATATTTGTGCTATGGCAATTTAAGTGCCCTTAAGCGTCTGTAAATATTAATCAATCTACTCCAACCCTTGGCTGCTTCAAGTAGTAGTTGCTATACTTAAGGCAAAACCCAATCGTGCGTATGGCACTGATGATTGACTTTCCTGGAGCGTAATCCAGCTCACAGTGACAACTGCTACACTCTTTGGGGCTCAATCAATTTGATTGACGCTTTAAGAAGCGTTAAGTTTAGAGTTGATGTTTTGTTATCTAAGGCCCAGGCGGACAGTTGTTGCCAATTACCTTTGTTACTCGTACTTTAATTTATTGTTGTTTGAGTTGTGTGTGTACGCAATGTCAAAGCAGTGAAACGTTTCCTCGCTCCCCACGCTCATTTCTCTCTATTTCTCTTTTACACACACAAATACACACACAATATACACATAATTGTTTGATAAAAGGTCGCATGATACGCTCGAAGAGCAACACGCGCTCCAGCGACTCCCGTGTCAGTGATGTGTCCAACTGCTCGCGTCTGCTGGAGCATCCAAGCGCCGCCAGTCAGTACAATGTTGTCCATAGCCATTTCTTACCCTACGTGCCAACGACCACAGCGGCACACAGTGCCACTGCAACGCATGCTGCCCCAGCCACAACGACAGCAGCATCAACATCAACATCGCCAATGCCAACGCCAACGCCAACACCAGCGTCATCCATCACCGTTACAACTACGTACGTGTCCGAGCCGGGTACGGCACCCGCCTGCGGCATGTCAGCCAATTCTGGTGCGAATAAGTTTTAGTCTTAGGCCAATATCAAAATGCAATAAGCAGCCATATCAGTCCAGTACCAGTACCAGTACCATGACCAGTACCAGATCCACATCCACTACCATATCAAGATCTAACAGCTACTAGATCTAGATCCTAGTCAACGAGGTATGCAGCCTGTGTCAGTTGTAGTAGTATGCCTAGTAGTTGCCTCTGTTTGCTGAATGTGTTCGTTCGTGTGTGTATGTGTGTGCGCGTGTGTCCCGTACTTAGTCGTAGTTGCTGTCTTTGTTGTTGTTGTTGTTCTTGTTGTGCCATCTGTTGTAACTAACTAAAAACGTTAATTTAATACGAGTATATACTTGGGATTATTCTGTTGAACTTCCCTACTACTACTAGAGCTCGCCATACTATACTAATTCCATATACTCTCTCCCACACACTTGCCACACACGCACACAGCTACAAGTTACCGTTTACCGTTAGTCTGCCTATTAACGGGCCCTACTTAGTGACTTAGATACTTATACTCTCATTATACTGCAACACCTTCTGATCTGCCTACATAGTACTTAGCAGCGCCTCTATACGCATTTGACTTTTTATTTTCATTCTCCATTTCAAATTCAATTTCAAATTTCATTTCCGTTTCCGTTTCGAGTTTGAGTTGAGTTTCCTTGTCGCTGCACGCTTGCCTGGGTAACCACCACTAGTAGCTAAGGCTTTTCTGCCACGTTATGATTTTGCCCGCATACCTATTATACCCTATACTACTTTCCATGTAGTCTTGCCTTTTGGATGCATACTGTGACTACAGCCGAGAGTCATGTCAATCGTGTGTCTTCATTGTTGTTGTGCCGTTGCCTCAATTACACACGTGCCATGATAAACATTCTTAAACTTTCTCTACGTGCTTTCTGCTTAGGATCCCAGTCGGAATCGCATGGGAGTGCCAGCAATGCATCCGCCACATCGGTGCGCTCCAACCGCTCCAACTCTGTGGCTCCTGGCAAGGTGACGACCAGTGCTGGTCATCATGAGCGCCATGGCTCCTCGCATCGCCAGCATCACTCGCATGCCCAGCAGCAGCACCATCAGCAGCAGCATCAGCAGTTGCAATCGCCGCAGGAGGAGTCCCTGATTACGAACATCACAACCAATCCCGTGGCGGAGAGCGTTACCGTTGAAATAATCGAGCCAGGCCACAAGTGAATGAATCAAGAGTACAGTCTATACAAAAAGCAAAAACACTGAAAATATATTTAAAACAGAAAAACGAGTCAACAAATTGTCGATATCGTCGTTTAATATGCACGCGATAATAAGGCCCAGTATTTCGGGCCAAATGCCATGATTAGATCATTTTTTAAAAGAATTTTTTGCAATTAATGCATATATTGTTGAAACTTTTGCAGAACCACACGACAAACAATGCTAATTAATATATATATAATATATACATAGTTTTCACATATATAGCCAGCAATGTATATATTGATCGGATATATGCGACTACACCAACAACAACAAGAAAAAAGTTTGAAAAAAACCTTGCATAACAAATTCATACTACTCTTTTTTTCAAACCAAAAAAAGTCAAACTAATAAATCATTTAAGGGAAAATACTTTACTTATTTATATAAATATTGTATGCAGATAGCAAGCTTTGGGTGCCACGACAACCCTACGCGTAGTAGTATTGTAGCCAGTACAATAATTGCAGAGAATGTTACCCTAGTGCTATGTAGGCAATTCCGGTTTGGTTTTTGGTTTTTTTTTTCGGTTTTTCGGAAAAGAGAATGCGATAATCATTGCCAAAAAGAGAACAATTAGGACACACACAGCTGATTATGTACAATGTACAGAGTCGTACGCACCAACGCCTTATCTTATCTACTTACTACTTATACCAAAAGCAAAAGCAGGTCCCATTGCGGAATCGATAGTAGATCCGCTATGCGTATAGCGCAAGTTCCGGGCGAGGGCGCAGCCCCCACGCCTCCATGTGGATATACTAGTATTCTTTTATGTATTCTTATAGCCAATGAACACACAGAAATGCAAGAAGAAATATTTATGAACCTCGGGACCATATTTTATAATCAAAATATGTGTTTCAAAACGATAAACAAAACATAACAAAAACACAATTAATCGAATAATCGAAATCGAAGCACGCACGTTTAGTTCCCACAAAAGAATGTACTCGTATATCGTAGTGAATGCTTTTAACTACCAAATTTGTTAAATGCTGGCTGAAGTCAAGTTTAGGGAACACTGAGAGAAATGAAAACATAACAAAGCTAGCGCAATGCATTAAAGTGCCGTAGTAATGAGTAGTTAGCGCCTAACCTATATAATATACGAGTAGCTTCGATTACACACACATAATTGACTTCCAGTTAAATATAGTATTTTAGTTCGATGCTACCCATTTGGTTGACTAACAGTAAATTGAAAAGTTCTAACCTCACATTTCACACACCGACATGGTCATGGTCCGCCATTGCTGAACAATGGGCGAACCAATAATAGGGGAAGATTCTTAGTGCGTCCATTGTTGAGCGAACAGGACAATTGACTTGTGGATTTAGCTTAGTTGTTATACCAATATTGTTTAACTCATAGTACTTACACGTGAAAAGAGGAATAAAATACTTAAATACTTAAGAATATTTTAGTTTTCAGCAAAGCCCCCAAAACGAATCTCTCTCATTTGCTTTTGTGCTCAATCAAAGAAGCTTAACTGTGAGAAAATTGAATACAAACAAACAACGTGTTTATAACAAAAACTTATACATATATACATACGATATAGCAAAGCCCATAATGAATTAAAGCCCTAGATGGCGCGTACAATTTAGTAGAGCGAGCGTAATTCGCCTAAAGTTAAAAAATAAAATCTAAGAAAAAATTCCCTTACTCGAAGAAGAAAATATATAAATAAATGCTTGAAAGATACATATTAATAACTAGCTAATAACTAACATGACTAATTAATATAAAGTGAATAATTTTATTCAAATTGCATCGAATTTTTCTTAAAACAGCAATCCAACAATCTTATTTCTAGGACATCAAATATACATATAGCCATACTATATACATTCCAAGGCACGAGAACCGGATAAATTATAATAATAATAAAAAAACAACTTGAGCATTGAAATTTGGGGAAGGATTTCAAGGTTTAACTTTGTTTTTTTCCTTTGGGACAACACGTAAACTTAAGCACAGTAAAAGCTATATATTAATAATGAATAAAAAATATATATACGTATGTATGTCTAAGATTTATGAACATTCTCCAAACACTGATTTTTCTATTTACATCAAATAAAACGTTGAAGGCAGACTTTAATTAAGCGATTTTTAAATAAGCAGAAATCATAAGAAAAAACATATTTTAAAGCAAATTATATACATCAAAATATGCTTTATTTACTTTAATATTTATATACACAAAACTGCATATAAAAATACAAAAAAAAAAAATATATACATTTGTATGAAATTCTAGTGAAAATCTATGCGATAAATTCATTTACACTCTACCAAAAACAATTTTATACATACAAATTTGACAAAAATCTAAAATATAATTAACAAATAATAAAGATTAAAGATTAGCGCACATCAAAGCCATATTTAAACATTTAAATTATATTACAAATAAATCAGAAACTATGAAGATTTCTCATGTGACTCATGTAACTACTCTTAGCAGCATCAACAACAACAACATATGAAGTACTAGAAGTTGAGCGTAGTTATACTAGATGGATTAATTAAACCAGAAAACAGTAGCCAGGATTACTTATAGCGCGCAAGTTAACCATTAGGTACATCGCATTCAACAATACAAAATCAAATGAATACTTACAACTGTAATGCTTTTTTTTCCAGTGTTGCGATTGCTACAACAACTTCGTATATTATATACATATAAAATGCATATACTTATACCATATACAAATATAGATTTATATTTAAAAATCAGTTCACTATAATAAAAACTATATTACCATAACTTAAATAAAGTAAAAAACAAAAAACAAAATCAAACTCCAGTCTTTTATAGGGTGGTGCCTCTGAACACGCTCAATCGCTCCTCGGCATACTGATCCAGCTCCTGGCTACCGAGTACTCTACTCCTGCTCGTCACGCGCTTGTGATAGCTCTGCTCGGCCACATAGCGCAAATGCTTGGCGCTCCCGGCTCCAGTCTTCTCCACGAACCGATAGAGATGTCCATTGCGGTGCTGCAACAGCTCGTGCGGATGACCCAGTTCCACCACATGGCCTGCATCCATGACCAGCACGCGATCCGAGTCCATGACCGTGTGCAGGCGGTGGGCAATGGTCAGCACCGTACAGTCGGCAAACTTGGTGTGTATGGCCTCCTGTATGAATTGGTCCGTGCTAAAAAATAATACACATATAGAAGTTGTATAGTCTCTAATGGCAAGCCACTCACTCCGCATCCACGTTGGCTGTCGCCTCGTCCATGATGAGTATTTTATTGTGCCGCAGTATGGCACGTGCCAGGCATATGAGCTGTCGTTGTCCCATGCTAAAGTTGGCGCCACCATCGTGCAGCCGATAGCTGAGGCCACCCTTTAATGCTCCCACAAGTGACTTCAGCTTGACAGCCTCAAGTGCCTTCCAGAGCGTCTCGTCCTGCTGCTGCTCAAAGGGATCAAGATTGTAGCGTAGTGTGCCTGAGAATAGCACTGGATCTTGGGGTATTATCGAGATGCGACTACGCAGATCGTGTAGACCCAGTTTTCCAATATCATAGCCATCGATCTCGATGAGCCCCTCGTTGAGCGCCAATCGGAAGAGCGCTTGTATAACAGAAGATTTGCCAGCTCCCGTACGACCAACAATGCCAATCTTCTCCCTGGGATGTATGGTGAAATTGAGACCCTTTAGCACATAGTGACCACGATCACTGTACCGTAGATGCAGCTCCTGGAAATGCAGCTGACCTGCACTAGGCCATTCCACGGGCAGGTTGACGGCGGCCTCGGTCTCATACGATGGCTCCGGCGGTATTTGAACATACTCAATCACACGCTCGACACTAGTCATTTGATTCTCCAACTCCACCGTCTGACTCATGCCCCACTGACAGATGGCACTGAGCGTCATGGACTGGGTTATGGCCAAGCCCACATCGCCGCTGTAATAGCCACGATCAAAGATGAGAAAACTGAATGTGACCAACAGTATATACAGCACACAAATCAGATCCGTCCAGAAGGCA
This sequence comes from Liodrosophila aerea, assembly GCA_035045005.1. Taxonomy (NCBI): domain Eukaryota; kingdom Metazoa; phylum Arthropoda; class Insecta; order Diptera; family Drosophilidae; genus Liodrosophila; species Liodrosophila aerea. The sequence continues at coordinate 2,625,364 of JAWNNL010000753.1, forward strand.
AAGGCACGATTGACACTGGCATGCAGATACACGGCGGAGGTATTCTCATTCTGGTAGTTGTGAAAATCTCGCTCCAATCGCTTAGTAGCATTCAGGGCACGTATCGTAGTCAGACCCTTGAAGGTGGTGTTCGTATGTGAGTAGAGGGGACTGCGAGCTGTGCCACATAGAATGAGTTTGAGTTTTAATTTGAAATATGGGATTATATATGCACTTGTATATCGATTCCACTACTTACATATCGTCTCGATACGCTTGAGGCTTCTGCTGGCTCCTATGTAGAGACTACGTGCAAAGTAGAGCAGGGCTATCATCAGCACCGCTGGTATGAGCAGCCAGTAATTGGCGGTGCTCACCACCACCAGCACAGCCAGGCCATTCACTGCGAACTCCAGTGAGTCCATCATCGATTGCGGCAGGGTGATGTCAATGGCCAGCACATCGCTGGAGAAACGATTGAGTATGCGGCCGGATGTGGCAAGCGTAAAGAACTGCATGCTGGCACGTATGATGCCACGGAAGAGGAAGTTGTGCACCCGCAACGAGATGCGTAGGCACATCATGAAGAAGCCAAAGGTGCGTAGTACATACAGCAGCAGTGTGCTGATTATCAGCACGGCATACAGGGTGACCAGGCGTGTGCGAATCCGGCGTCGCTCGATGGGCGGCTCATGCTCATCCGGTTGAGTTTCCTCCCAAGTGGCCCTGGTTCGAGAGGCATTAAAAGTGAGTTAATACAATTAAACTTAATGTAAAGCCTTACCATTTGGATAGAAAGATGTCCATAGTAGCCTCGGAACCACGCGCTATTAGGAAAACTAGAAATATCAATATGACCACCACCGGCATGCCCAACACCGCAAAGTATTCCTTGTAGGTGCTAAACTTCACGGAGCCTAACCGCTGATGTTCCGTATAGAGTTCATCCCGTTCCTGTTGGTGCAGCTGCAACTGCTGCTGTGTCAGCGGCTCACTCTGCTGCACCTCCTCAAAGATGCTATCGGCACGCACGGCACGCAGCTTGGCCACCTCACTGTCATTGGCCACAGACATGCGGAAACGTACCAGTTTCTTGAGGGATTCGTATTTGCCTTGAATGGAAGCACGACCGCCTTCCATGAGCACCATGTGGTCCGCAGTACGCAGCAGCGGCACTCGATGGGTGACCAGTATGCGTATCTTATCACTGAGGAAGTCATTGAGACAGCGCTGCAGCAGTAGCCTGCCCACATGGGTGTCCACGGCGGAGAGTGGATCATCGAGCAGATAGATGTCTGCCTTGCGATAGACAGCACGTGCTAGGCTTACTCGTGCCTTCTGCCCGCCACTGAGACTGGCACCGGATTCACCCACAATGGTGGCATCACCCTGGGGCAGCTGATCCACATCCTTCTCCAGTAGACACACGCGTAGCACTTCCTTATAACGCTGCTCATCATAGGGCTCCATGAAAACGATGTTCTCCCGCAGGCTGCAACGATTAAGCCAGGGCTCCTGGGGCGCATAGCTGATGACGCCATTGATCTCCACGCTGCCGCTAATGATATCTAACTCACCCAGTAGGGCTGCCAGCAGTGTTGTCTTGCCCGCACCCACGGGTCCCACAATGCCCAGGAACTGTTGCTCCTCGGCCTCAAAACAAACATCGTCAAGGTGTAGCTGTCGCTTCTCCTGTTTCACTGGATCCCAGCTGGCAGTCAGCTTGCGAAGCGTGACGCTCTTACGCATTGCTAGAGGATTATGCATTCGACCAAAGTAGTTCCCATGTTGCAGATCATCGTCCACATCGTTGAAGTTGTCCACACCACCATCGGCTGGATCCTCGTGTTGCAGGAGAAAGTCCAGAACCCGCCGAGCCACCACAAATGTTTCAGCCCAGGAATTGATGGCGAGTGGCCAGAGATGCAGCAGCGAGTGGTTGAGATGGTCGTAATAGCTGGACACAATGAATACCTTCTGGGCGGTCACAATGTCCCCGGTATAGACATAGCTGATCAGGCCCAAGAACAGCGATAGTTTCGAGATCATATTGGTGCACTGCAGCGCGGCATAGACGTACATGGTGCCACGTATCGCCTTCATTTCTTTCTTACGCACTCGTCCTATCAACTTGGCAAAGGACTTCTCCCAGGCATACATCTTGATCACCTGCATTGCCGTAATGATCTCGTTCATCAGCTTGACCCTTTCATCGCCATACTCCGCCGAGAGACGCTTGAATCGAGCAGCAGCCTTGGCAGCCCACACTTGGAGTGGTATGAAGACCACAATCGTTGCCATCCCCACCAGTGCCGGCCAGCCAATTACCTGGTAAATAATATATCCAAACACTAAGCCCTCCAATGGGCCCTTCCACAGCTCATGGAAGAAGTAAAAGGTCTCATTGAAGTGCGGCAGATCTGTGGCCATGATGGCTATAGCATAGCCACTGATGCCACTATTATCCGCAGCCACCGAGACGCGCAGGCATTTCCTATAGACCAATCCGGCGCAAGCCAATCGAATGCGAGCGCCCACATTAAAGAGATGGAACATGAACGGATGATAACAGAGCACTGCCACCAAGGAGCACAAGACCACGCCCATGGCGTACAGGTAGGCAGACTGCTCGGACATGTCATCGGTGGTCTCTGAGAAAAAGGACACAAGTCGGCCAAGCAACAGAGGCTGCATGGTGCTGCAACATAGGAGTACATGCCATGAAAGCAATCTCTGGATGATATCAAATGGATTACTTACTGCAACAGTACCTCCACAAGCGAGTAGAGTATGCAAATGGGCACAAATTTAGCGCCATAAGCCCTGAAGATCATGTGGAGTACACTGGGCTTGGGTCGCTTCAATTCGCTCTCCCATTGCTCCACTAGAGAGTGGGATACATCTCTGCTGTCCAGACTGGGATGGTGTGCATACAAATCCGTTGGATGGACGCATTTGCCGTAACCTATGCGCAGAATCTGGCGTGTCCAGCTGTAAGCAGGGCAAAAAAAACGAGTGAAGGACTTAACTATTATTGACGGTCAGCTAATCACATTTTAAAGGAATTCATGCATGTTTTTCACTTGAAAATTGACGGCCAAGCTTAACGGCCATGTCATAAATCTGGACACGATTTGCACCACAAGCTTATCTTATCGTGACAGCAGGCGGACCGTGTTGAGTTCCATCATATTTACGGAACATTTATTTATTTTTATGCTGTCTAAAAATTGAAAATTTCATATATAGTCCGCCTGAGCTGTTAGTATTTATGGCACTACAGACACTCTATAAAAATCGTATATATAGTAGAGGAACCACTTAGATTTATTGTATGCATTTATATCGCGCACTCACATAAAGAACCATTTGGAGAAGAAATTGGCCTTTAGCACTGGATTTGGTTCGCGTTGCTTTTTAGTAGTGGACATATTTGCACATTTGTATACTAGTATGTAAGTGGTATATCACATGGATATTTATTGCGTATATTTGGAACTATATATCACACAAATCCTTCTGAGAATTCAGTTTGAAAACAACACTCGGGTTGACCGTCGCCTCTGCCGTTTGGCTGGTTACTGATTCGCCATACGCGTAAAGCATTTGATTTTTAACTGAATGTCGTGCTCCATTTCCGAATCATTGCTATAAATCAATGATCCGCAGTGGCCTATCGCACCACCTAGCTGGATGGACACCACGTTTTATCTTAATGCCACTTGACAGCGAACCATCAGCGATGCACAACACAAGTTGGCCACCAATTCCCAAAGTGGTTTACGCTGTTGTTGTTAATGAAACGGGCTGATGGTCTGTGAATGGAGTCTAGAGTACAACAAGCCCATTTTATGAGTTAATTATCTGCTAATGTGGTGAATACCCTGTAAGTTAGTAATACCAGATCTACATGGAAAAGTAAGAAACATTTGAGTTAGAGTATATTCAATTGTTCCTTATCTATTAACTGACTCACTATACTACGAGGTATCCGCTAAGCGTACACTCTTCAATAGCATGTAACAATGGTATTTTGGTTTTATCTGCATTTGATATGTTTGCAATTAATAATTATAACTAAGAACAATTTTAATTTGAAGCACTTCACAACAAGTGTTTTTTATTTTATTTTTTTTTATTTATTTAAATTATATCAACTAAGTACAGTTGATTTTAAAATGTAAAAAAGTAAAAGTAAATTAAAATTAGATTATTTAATTTAAATATTAAAGTAATTTAAGTTTATAAATTGAAAAAATAAAAGTTTAAAACTGAAGAAATTGAAATTAAAATTAAATTTTATATTCTGGGCACAAAATTAAAACAAAAAAGATAAAAAATTTTACTGGTCCAGCATTTGCTGCATGGATTGGGGAAAACCCAGAAAAACCCAATCAGACCACGTTAGTAGTTAGTAAGATTAGATTAGACAGCTTAGTTTGTTATGTTAATTGGGGATCTCAAAATAAAGAGGAAGAAAAAAAAAGTGCGGGAAAATACTACGAAGATACTTAAGGAGTGAGGATTTAGGAAATAAGGTTAGTTGACTAAGTAAGTTAGTTAGACCTACCAAGATAATTAAGGAGTGAGGATTTAAGAAGGGGAAGAGAGAGTTCCACTGATATAAGATGATAAAGAGTGTTATAATTATAACATAACACCCTAAAACCATTGTGCATAGCGCAATCTGTTCTACAAATAGAAAGGGACAGGGGTGAAAAATGTCTAGAAGGTCTAAGCGGGGCAGAAAATTTCAGACGCTCAAGCAGGGCAGGAGAATCAACTATACCAATAATTAATTTGTGGAGAAAGGTAACTCCAAGAACGGTTCTACGAGTAGAGAGGGACGGAAGATTAATAAGAAGCAATCTGGCCGTATATGGCGGTAAGTTGAGATTTGAATCCCACTGTAAGCTTCGAAGAGCAAATAAAAGGAATTGCTTCTGAACAGATTCAATCCTATCCTGATGCAATTTATATTGGGGTGACCAAACACAGGAACAATATTCAAGAATAGGCCGAACTAAGGAGGTGTAAAGCAACTTAGTAACATAGGGGTCATTGAATTCTTTGGACCAACGTTTAATAAATCCAAGAACACCTTTGGCCTTATTCGTGATAGATGAAATATGAAGCGTGAAGCTTAATTTATGATCAAAGAGTACACCAAGATCTTCGACGGTTGAAATACGTTGCAGAGCTGCAGTGTCAATCATATAATTTGCAAGAAAGGGACAAATTCTATGAAATGACATGAAAACGCATTTACTTTTATTTAGATGTAGTAAATTTGATACACACCAACGATGCATTGAGTTCAAATCATCTTGCAGATGTTGTGAAGATGCAGGGACATTATACGAAAGAATGAGTTTTACATCATCTGCGTACATAAGAATGTGAGAGTTCATGATAACCTGGGGAAGGTCGTTAATGAACAGAATAAAAAGCAAGGGCCCTAAATGACTACCCTGAGGAACCCCAGAGGAGACAAAAATAGGTTTAGAAAGGTGGTTTCTAAGCAAAACTTTTTGGGTCCTCTCTTTCAGGTAGGACGATATCCAAAATTGAAGAGAGGGGGGAAAACCCATTAAATTGAGCTTGTGAAGAAGGAGATCATGGTGTACCGAGTCAAATGCTTTACTGAAGTCGGTGTATATGACATCAGTCTGCTTTTTGATTAGGAATGCATCATTTACCAGGGAGGTAAATTCCAGAAGGTTTGTCGTCGTTGACCTACTCTTAACAAAGCCATGTTGGGAAGGGGAGATGATTGACTTACAGAGATGTTGCAATGTTGATGTAATTATTTTTTCAAATAATTTAGGGATTGCAGACAACTTAGCAATACCTCGGTAATTGGAAATATCCGTTTTCCTTATAAATAACTGATAACACTGTATTGAGTTACACATTTCATGGGCAATGCATAGAAATAACATCTTTTTGTTTGGTATAATCACTTGCAGGCACTTTATTGAGATTTGTACGTAATTATATATAAGTACAATGTCGTAATTCTATATTATATGCTAATTCCTCTATACTGCACATAAGTAGTATATAAAAAATAGTAGCACTTGGCAATGTTTCAATAAAGTTGCTTTGATTTGTGCAAATTGCTTTCGAGTTTATCTATCGGTATGAAGACATAGCGGAGGCATTAAGATATTCTTATGAAAAACGTTGCATTGATAAATTCAATTTCGGTAGTTAAGTAACAAGTTAACAATGAATCACGATTAAATTACAATTACACACTGTATATATGTACATACTTATATCGAATTCAAACTTACAAAATTACAGATAGAAAACACACATTAAATATAAGTACAAAATCTGGATGCACGTCTATAATACTTTCAGTTCTAATCTGATGTGACTTATGCACGAAATTGTGAGCTATTTGCGGTATTTGTGCTACTCCTTTTGTTCGTTAAGTGTCTCAGTGACGTCGATGTCCTCAGTAGTTGCTTTGCTGTCTAGAAACTTTTTACTATAGCTCTCCTCAGCCGCCTGTTGTAGAGCCATTACCGTTACAGCACCTGTATTGTCTACAAGCTGGCGAAGATATCCACCGGATCGTTGTAGCAACTCGTACGCATGTCCCAGTTCTCGCGCTTCGCCCGCATCCATCACCAGCACCCGATCCGAATCCATAACGGTATGTAGTCGATGTGCAATTGTGAGCACTGTGCAGTTGGCAAACTTGGATCGTATTGTTTGTTGAATGAGCTTATCAGTTCTGCAAAGAGAGTAACAAAATTGAGCAACAATATCGTGTATATTTATAGTAGTTAAACTTACTCTGGATCCACATTGGCAGTGGCCTCGTCCAGTATCAATATGCGATTCCTGCGTAGAATGGCGCGAGCTAGGCAAACCAGCTGACGTTGACCCACGCTAAAGTTGGAACCACCATCGTACATACGACAGTTGAGGCCACCAATCAGTGTAGATACGTAAGACCGTAGTTCTACATCACCCAACGCTTTCCACATCTCTTCGTCGGAACGTTCGTCCATTGGATCCAAATTGTAGCGTAGGGTACCCGAAAAAAGCACTGGATCCTGAGGTATAATTGAGATTCGACTACGCAAATCATGCAGACCCATGTGCTCAATGTCAACATCCATCAATGCGTATCATGCCCTCATTGCAGGCTAGACGGAAGATGGACTGTATAATAGAAGACTTTCCGGCGCCAGTGCGGCCTACAATGCCAATCTTTTCCCGTGATTCAATGGTAAAGTTCAGATTTTTGAGCACGGGCGTATCTTTTGGTGAATAGCGTAACTTAAAGTTAATAAATTCGATGCGTCCTTTGCTGGGCCACTCAGTTTTCGGTTTGAATTTCTCTGGCGTCTCTAATGGCGCTTCCGAAGGCTGCTCCGTATATTCCAACACACGTTCCACGCTCGTCATTTCATTCTCCAATTCAGCCGTCTGACGCATACCCCACTGACACATGCCGGTCATTGTAGTACTATGCAAGATGGCCAGACCAACGTCACCGCTGTTGAACTCGTTACGTAGTAGCAGGAAACTAAATACTACCGCTGCCATGTAAGCAATGCACATTAAATCCGACCATAAAGCAAATGCACGTGTGCACGAAAGGAAGAGGAACCAAGCCGAGGTGTTCGCATTCTGATATTCATGAAATTCAGTTTCTAATGCGCCTTGTGCTTCCAGAGCCCGCACCGTGGTTAGTCCCTGGAACGTTTGATTAGTCAGCGAGTAAACAGGACTACGAGCTGTAAGAGACAAATTAAATACGTCACCATTGGTGAATCACAGAATGCGTTAAATAAACTTACATATGCCCTCCAATCGTTTCACACTGCGACTAGTGTTTACATAAAGGTAGCGTATGCAGGTCAGAACTCCAACGATGACAGCGCCAGGCACAAGCAGCCAATAATTAGCTATGCCTACGATGATCAACACTCCGGAAACATCAATTGCAAACTGAAAGAGCAGGAAGTGAATCAGAAAATGAACCATCATCATTATTATATGTATATGCTTACAGCCAGGCAATCCAGCAGCGTGTGCGGCAGATCTGTGTCCACTGTGCGTATATCCTTGGAAAATCGATTCAGAATACGACCCGAAGAGTTCGTATTAAAGAAGTACATGGTGGCTCGAGTGATGCCCCGGAACAGGCGGTCGTGCAAACGCAAGGAAATGCGCAAACACATTCTAAAGTATCCGAATGTACGAATAAGATAAACAATAAGTGTAGCACTGAGTATGACAGCATAGTAGAGGACTAGTTGTTGACGAACGCCTTCTTCGGTGCTCTCAAAGTGCACCAAGCCAGAGGTCTGCACCACAGTGTCATTAATCGGCGCAGACGTCGTCTCATTAGAAAACAATGCTGAGGAGCTGTTGGGTCGACTGAGTGCTATCTTTTCCTCCCATATAACCCTGTAAATTATGAAAGAATATTAATAATGAACGGATGTCATTATAGCGTCGTTCACTCACCAGCGAGACAAGAAGTAATCCACTCCTGTTAGCATTATTCTGGCGCAAATGAATAGCAAAACAATTAGAACCAGCAAAAAGGTACTCTCCAGTGCTTTAAAGTATGATGCGTATACACCGAACTTGACCGAACCCACGAATTGCTGTTCCTGGTTAACTTCTTCGACGGTTTCATCGGGTCGTAGTATATGATTATGCTGCTGATGCTCCATGCTCTTTTCTGAATCGGTGCGTGACATATGACTGCTAATACTCCGCGTATCGATGCCACTTTCGTCGTGCGTCTGTTCCAGAAACTGAAATTGACGTGAACTCTGCAGCTGCTGGTAGCTTCCTTGGGCCACAATCTTGCCGGCGGACATCAGGAGTAAGTGCTCAACGTCAAACAAATACTGCACCTGGTGCGTAACTAATATGCGTATTTTGTTGCCCAAAAAGTCACGTATGCATCTGTCAAATATGTGTTTGCCCACATGCGTGTCCACGGCGGAAAGCGGATCATCCAACAGATATATATCTGCTTTGCGATAAACTGCACGAGCAAGATTAACTCGAGCCTTTTGACCACCGCTGAGACTGACACCTCGCTCACCCACAACAGTCAAATCGCCACGAGGGAGCAGCTCGAGGTCACGTTCCAAAGCGCAAGCCTTTACGACTTTTTTGTAGCGTCGCTCGTTGTAGTCTTCCACAAAGACAATATTGTCACGTATGGTGCCTTCAAAGACCCAGGGTTCCTGTGCAGCATATGAGATTTTGCCATGCACCAGAGCCTGGCCCTGATCAATGCCCACCTCGCCGAGTAGCACATTGAGAAAACTGCTCTTGCCGGCACCAACGGGTCCCACAACTGCTGTCAATGTCTGATCCTGAACCTCAGTGGAGAAGTTTTCAATCGCGCAGTTTGCCTGTCCATCACTAGTGTCCCATGAAGCCGACACATCTTTCAATATCACACACTTCTTGGTTGCTTCGGGGCTATAGTCACGTAATCTATTATGATGTGGTTGTGCTTGCGTTGTCTGTGCCTGGCCATTGGTCAGAAGCGATCCGTTTAGCTCGACATTCTTCATCTTGTCCTCTTCGGTGATTTTGCGTTTGTTCTTGGACTGCTTGTTATCAACCTCCAGGTTGATAGGTGTCTCTGCCTTGTCGCCGTCTAGTAGAAATTCTTTACAGCGTCGCGCCGAGACCAATGCCTCTGCAATGAATGTAATGGAGAGGGGCCAGAAATGCACCATGGAATCATTTAGCATGTTAAAGTACGACGACACCGTGTAGACCTTTTGGGCAGTTAGTGCATCACCCAAATATATGTACGAACATAAGGCAAGGAATACAGACAGTGGCGAGATCATCGAGGTGCAACTAAGCGCTGCATGGATGTAGGCAGTGCCGCGTATTGCTTTCACCTCCTTGAGACGGACATCGGCAACGATGCGGGCAAATGACTTCTCCCAGGCATACATTTTGATCACTTGAATACCCTGTATTATTTCGTTCATTAGCTTTACACGCATATCCGTGCGTTCTGCTGTCTTTTGACGATAATAGGCTGCTTTCTTGGCTGCCCATGCCTGGAGTGGTATAAAACTCAGCATGAATGAGACACCTATGACTGCAGCCAGCCCAATCTCTCTGTACATAAGGTAACCAATTAGCAGCGATTCCATAGGACCTTTCCACGTGTCGTGCAGAAAACACAGAGCAACATCGAACCGTCCCAAATCATTGGATAGTATATTAATGGCGCGGGCGCGTAGTCCATCATTGCTGCTACTCTTCGATACTTGCAGGCACTTTTGATAAATGAGGCCAGAAAGTGCCAGGCGCAATTTGGTGCCCACTTGAAAGATGTAGAAGATGAAGGGATGGAATGTTATCACAGGTACTAGCATGCAAATCACAATGCCAACCGCATTGATGTACGCGTCTGTAACGCTTATCGTGTTCTGATCTGTGCTAAAATATCCGACCAATCCGCCCAGAAATAATGGCATAAGTGATCTGCAATAATAGTAAAGATTAGTTCATTATACTTTATTTGTATTGGCATACTTACTTGCAACAACTCTCCAGGATGGAAAAGGCCATACCCAAGGGTATGAATACTGCGCCATATGCTCGACATATCATGCGAACAACACTCGGATTCGCACGCTTCTTCTCATCCTCCCACAAAGTACTGAACTTCGTCGTCACCCTCTCGCTGTCCAGAGTCTTTCTATGTTGATACAGCTCCTCATCCGTCAATGGCCCTTGCAGTCCACGTTTGAACATATCCCGAATCCACCTGTAAACAGATAAGGCACAGATCTTTATCAGTTGAACTAGATATAATGATAAGATTATAGATAATTCGCTAATTACATTTGCCGTTTTTATAATGCGAATGCTAATCATCTTATCACCCAAACTTAATATAAAAATTACGTACTAATTGAGGATGTGTGTAAGTGTGTACTCAATAAAAGCTAATCTGTTACACTAAATATTAAAAAAATAATTATTATTTCGCGTAGGAATGTATGAATTATCATTTGACTAAAACAGATTCGACTCGACTTGAAATTGAGCTCTAATGAATGTTTTGAAAATGAATTTGATAATGCTTTTTGTTTCCAACTGAGTAATACTTTCTTTCTCATTATTTAACTAATAATTATCATTTAAAATTCGTCATTGATGTATGCTAGTGATGTACTCTCTGTGTTACAGAATGACACTATTGATTGTTGCAAAGGAAGTGCACAGATTATCCGTATCAATGTATTAACCGATAAGGCTTGTTCAATGCCAGTTCAATAAATAGTAATTCTAATCAAAATGAATAAATGTGCACCAGCCAACTATGTACATATAATGTGAATTCACACATATGAACAATATTACATAGTGTATGTTTAGATAACAATGTAACCTTGATAGCCATGAAGGCATCTAATACTATGTACATCATACTCAGACTTATGTACATACATATCATTACTGTTCAAAAGAGTAACTCGATAAAAAATATAATTGAAGAGACGGTGAATAACCTTCGCAAATACTACACCTACTAGTCGTCTACAAAGATACATACATATGTACATACATACTATACACAGCGATACGTCACTTGAATGTATGTACATACACTAAGCAAATATTAGTAATAGCTTTGTGCAAAGTACACTGATACAAGCGTATGTATGAATGTACATATTCATACTATGAATAAGATTTGCACTGTAGCATAGCACGTGCTGTCGTATGCGAATGGAAATCTGATTTACGGTTATCGTCGAACTCATGATTAATTCTGTTGACTAATTTATATACTATACAAGTATGTAATTTGCATAAATAGAAATCTTACCAGAAACTCCATCGTGAGAATGCATTTGCGCTTGCATAAGGATTTTTTGGGCGTACAAGTTTTCTTCTGGTACGGTTCATACTCTGTTCGTCAATCTGTTAGGCACAATTATCACTTTGCCGTTTACCGTTACGGCGACAAATTACAAGCGAAAGAGAAACAAGCGCACTTTCCTTCTTTGTATTCGCCTTTATTAATATTTTATGCACACTCACTGCCGCAGCTAGTATAGTATGTAGTATGTATTGCCGGCAACAACACAACGTCTATTGTAAATCGCCTAGGGTCGAGGTCAGCAGCAATTCTACCCCCGAGCGTGTCCCGCTTCTTGTAAGAACAAAATTAACCGTTTCTTGCAGTGATTTAATCCGACTACACTGAAGCAATGTACATAAATGAGAACTGCCGAAAGTCGCTTTGTCTCGTATGCTAATCACTCAAGCAGACGAACAAATAAACACACAAATATCACACAATTTCGAATACTTTTAAATTTTAATAAGCGTCGCCTTCTGTAAATAATTTTATTGTATATTACACGATTTTTACGTAGAAACTACAACGTGTACAAACCGCGACCGCTCGACGTCTTCTCGGTCCGACTCCCGAAATGGCAATGAGAGAACAATTGACGGCGAGAAAAAAAGAAAACTTGTGCACCAACCATGAAGAGAGCGCGAGAGGCGCTGAGAGTGAATAACTGTTAACCAGCTGGCAGCTGCTTTTATTTATACTCTTCCCGTCCCCGCTCAATACACTCGGGTTTGTCACACATGTAAAATGGATATTGCAGTGTATTTATGTCTCGCCCTGCATAAATTCAGTTTCCCTATTCGGGTTTTTGTTCATTTGAGAGGGAGCAAAAACTGACTTTGAGAGTGGAAATCAAATGAGCGAGAGCTATTGCCAAGCATTGTGAAATCGCTTATTGATATGCAGTCAAAAAGCTCGTTTAATTAAAAATAATCTTAAAGTTGTGTGAGCACAAACAAAAACGGAGATGGGGTTGTATTCAATGTTTGGTATGGAAACAATTTGATAAGATTGCATCATTTCACAAGCTAAGAAATGTTTCTTATCTCCACGTTTATAATATCTAGACAAACATAATATGATGAAAAGAAACAAGATCTTTTACATCATGAGTGATGGACATTTATTTTGTATAATTATGTATTAGAATTAAACTCAGTATTTTTTTGTTTCGGTTTGTTTTTCAATTTCGGTTAGTAATTTTGGTGAAAAATACATTTGTATGCAATGTTGTAAATTAGAACATTTCACTTAGATGATGACAAACAACATGCCCATTTAGTCTTCAATGTATTCGAATGGCTCTGGTGGCTCGGGTTCCTTCTCATCGTCATTCATTGGACCAAATGCGGCCACTGGTTCGACCAGTTCCTGTTCTTCAGCTTTGCCTGTGTGCTGGAAAACAATGATGCCGCCAATAGTGACATCCTTCATTGGCTCGTATGACTGTCCATCGACCACACTAAAGACCTTCAGTTGCTGGCGGAGAGCACGCGCTGGATTTTGCAGGAGTTCAAAGGTCGGTTCAGGCTCCTTTTTGTCCTTCTTTTCTTTTTCCTTTTCCTTCTCTTTTTCCTTTTCTTTCTCTGCGTTTGCACTAGTGCCCGCCTCTTTATCCTTCTCATCATCTTTCTTCTTATCTTTTTCCTTATCATCCTTCTTTTTAGGCTTGGCATCATCGGCCGGTTTTTCTTCTGTCTTGGCTGCAGATTCCGATTTCTCATCATCTTTTTTACTGCCGACAGCAGTTCCTTCCTTGCTGTCCTCGTCTACATCCATCTTCTCATCCTCCTTCTTATCTGCATTCTCACGACGTTTCTGTCTAGCAGCAATCGATAGAACAGCTGTTGCCACCTTCTCTCGTTCCTCGCTCTTCTTCTCCTCCAGTGGTGCGGGATAGGCATACAACGAAGGCTTCGCTGCAGATCTGTACTCCATCTTGGGCATCTTAAGATCTGAATTCAGTCCAATTACACAAGTAGGAGAAAACGCCAGGGAGAGAGTATGCGCTAGTGGGAACCAGTACCAGTACTGAGTGAAGACCAGCATGCCGACCACAGCCTGCAGATTGGTGTGTCCAGTGCGCGACTGCAGCGAAAGTGTCGCATTGCGGCCACCAGCATCTATGATACCTGTAAGAACAAAATTATGTAAATAAATCAATCAATCCAAAAAGATTATAACGAACTCACCCTGAGCCAAAATGGCACCATATTTGGCCATAACATCCTCGTGCTTGTTGCTAATCACCTCGGCATACAATTGGCGGAAGAAAGTGCTCTTGGGACAGCTCTGATCGGTGTGTTGGATAAGGATCATGGCTGATGCAATCAGTGCACCCTGGCGCACGAAATTCACAGGATCAAATTTCACCATTGGTTCCAAAAGAGCAATTGCCTCACGCAGTCCAGTGCCGGCGCATGCAATACCCAATGCCATGGCAGCACCATATCGCACATGCGGGTTATAAGACTCGGCAAGCAGACTGACCACAGATGGACACTGCTCCGGTGTGCGGAACAGAATGAAACCAATTGCTGTGACGGCAGCACGACGCACATCATCATTCACATCAGAAACGGCCACATGCAATAGTTTGCGGATGGCCTTGTTGCTTCCAGTGCCATTGTAAGCCATAGCCAGGGTATACATGCCCGAACGACGCAATACGGGATCCTTGTCGGTAGAAAGACTGGTAATAAGTGGATCTGCATCTTCCAATCGTCCAAACATGGTCAGCGATATACCCACAGCCAGACCACGCAGAATTTTCTCATGCTGTGTCTCCTGTGCATATGATACCATATCTTCGATGGCCTGTGCCATTGAAGATCCCAACATAACCATGCCCATTGCAATACCGGCTGCTTCACCTGTCACGGCGTCGTCTTGGTACAAATTAAACTTCAGTTGCTCGTAAAGGTCTTGGCGATGAGTACCCATGCCAGCAAGGCCTAATCCCAGACAGCCGCCATGACGCACATTCTCATTCTGCGCATCCTTCAGTTGTTGAAGCAAGTAGTCAATGATGTTGGCCCCATGGTTGGCATGAATCAACCCCAAGGCATACAAGGCTCCACCCTCAGAGTAGCCAGAACTGGGACCAGCCTCCTTGGGCAAATAGCTTTGCATAAGCTTTAACGAATCCTTTTCGTGTCCACGGTGTATAACACCCAAGGAAGCAGTTGCCGTTAATTTGGCCCAATTTGTTGCCCTGGCCAGCCAGTCGAGATTATCACGCAGGAACTGATCCGAGGTGGTGCCGCTGTGCATAAATGCATTTGCGATTACGGTGGCTGTGTGGCAAATTGAGACTCGCACTGCCTCCTTGGTGCCACGCAGTATCTGCAAATCGGCATGGTTGCTACGTATGAGGAACTGCAGCTGTAGATCTATAGATATTTCACCAGACAGGATGGAAACCAGTTTTCCAATGTTCTTTTGGTGAAGCTTCTCCATATCATTCAATGAGTCAACAGTTCGTGCAATTGTAGTATCGGCTGTAATATGAAATAAAATTGAATATAATTATGGAATAGGATGTCCAAAGAAAGATCGAAAATGTATTTTAATACATTTTTCATATGAAATTTATTGTTACCTTCTTTTTCCTCGATGGTCTCGGTACTTGTATCCGTGTCTTTTTCGTCATCAGATTTGGGTCCTGACTCGCTAGCTAGGAAGCCCACTAGGGTACCCTGCGGATTGAAGGTGCTAGGCAAAGCTGTTGGGATGGGTGCCGTTTCCTTGAGAGCCCGTAGAACGTTGCATAGAAACTCTTGTTTTGCTGACTCATACAGATCAAAAGCAATTTGGTAGGCCATTAAATTGTTGGCTTCCACAGAGGAGCGGGTCAGTTTGTCCAACATTTCCGCGACAGCAAACGGCTCATTCAAGAAGATCAAGCACTGGCACATGTTGACGTAGTCGGGAACTCCCAAGTCACGATATAGACCTACCAAGCATTTCAATACTTGATTGCGAAAGCCACGGTTTTGTAATAATGACATGGTAACATTGTAAGCATAGGCCAACATGCCACGAACATCGTCCGATTTCATAATGGACACTTCGAAAATGTCCATGCGACGAGTCTCCAGGGCAATACCAAGCGCTTGACGGAACTGGTTATCGTCCAAACAGCGCTGTATCATGCGATTTACAATCGCCTCCAGACGCTCATCAACGGGCTTCGCCTCGTTGGGGTTCTCAATGAATTCCACTCGTTGCGCAATGTAGAAATCAATGCACTTGGCAATGATTGTCTCCGTGTACTCATTACGTGCATTCACATCGAAAAGATCGCCTGCGCCCAGCGCATATGTGAGTGCATCCTCAAAGGAGCCCAAGTGATAGAATACCTTGGACGCAACCATTCCAGCCAGCTTGTTTTCTGGAAATCCTCTGTCCTCGTGCAGCATCTCGATTTTCTCAATAGACTCGGATATTTCTGGCCAGAACTCGTCAACAATATTGTCCAGCTTTTTCAAGGCGAACACCTTGAGATCTGGCATCGGCTCATCAAGTAGGGATATTATCCCCGCGGCGGACGTGAGACTCATTTTCTTTCGTTTATTATTCCGATATTCAATATATTCTACAAAAAGAGTTTGTTACAAAGAAATGATTTGAACTCCAAAACTGTCTGAATTTAATATAAACAAATCTGTTTTTTACAGTACTAACCAACAATTGCACTTCCAAATGGTTCACAATTTTTCTTTTATGCCGAAAAAACGCTAACTCACCAAAGTGCCGTAGCGCTAACGGTTGCCACACTTTACGTTTTTGGGGCAAAATTAGCGCTTTTTTATAGGTTGGCCATTTGGCACGGCTGCCACATTTGGCCCCAAAACTGGTACTTTTTTATATGTTCTTGGTCATTTTTATATTGGTCCTTTACGTCGCTAAGATAGCCTCAACTTGAGTTACAATCAATTTTAAACAATATTTAAATAATATAATTTCTTCTGTTGACCCACAAGCACATTTATTTACCATTTGAAGGGATTAAATAAGATATTTAGGGGTCTATTGTAGCGTTTATTTGTGGTTGTGGCATGCACTAAGGTTGTGAATTTGGCTAACTTAGGTTGTGCATTTGGCTAAACTGCACAGCGTGAAAGAATTTTGTTCACTCTTCGCTCGATGCAGCTTGTTTGCGCGCCAATAAGACTCATTGTGCTGCAACTCTTAGGCCCGATTTCTCATGTTGCTTTCAAAGTTACTTATAGTTATCGTGACGATAAATTTACAAGCAGCTTGTAGGCAGCTTCGTTTTCTCATGTTCCTGATAACATTAGTAGGCAGATCTGGCAACATTTTAATAAAATCTGGCCAAATTGGTCAAAACAAGTTGGCAGGCCTGCTTCGAGGTTGCCATACTTGTGATATTTTTTGACAGTTGGCTTTTGAACGAAAAAGATGTAATAATTTTTCTCAGGAGGAAGAAATTTTGTTAGTGGAGATGGTGGAATACCTTATTGCCACTTGCGTAAAATCGAAGGGCTATTAATAATTTCGTAGATAGATAAATGGATGTTCGCCTAAAATAAAAGTATATTTTATTCTTTAATCACAATGAAGATAATGTTTAATCAAACTTCAGTATTTTCGATTAAAGCCTTTTAAAAATCAGTCGTAAGACAAATGCAGCAGTTTATCTCTTTACAAAACTTTCTTCCAAATATTCTTGAAAATAATTCTGCCGTTCACGATATATTCTGTTTGATATTTCGTGTCTGTTGCATTCACCCATAATGTTTGAAATTGATCCTATAAAAATATTACGATTATGCGAAGCCATTGCATACCAACAGTTCTTGCTTTTAAATCTTTATTTTGCTTAATTTAATTTTGACAGCAACCGCGCGGTTCACTAATGGCGTTACCACCTGAAAGAAATAATCATATGGCAACCCTGAACTTACAATCTACATTGTAAGATTATCATGAGGATGAACCACCTTGTAAGCAAGATATTCTTATAATTAACATGAGAAAACGAATTCTGGCGATAAAGTAGACTTTTAAGTTATAAGCAACATGAGAAATCGGGCCTTAAGCGAATAATAATTTGTGCGGTCTACCACTTGCATTTGTAATAATGGATCAGTTTCGCGCTTCAAGCGCAAGTTTAAATACAAAATTTGTCGTTATAAAAATTACTGGTTTATCTTTATCTATGCTTATTGTTTAAATATTAATTATAACAATGTATATGCGTTTTTTCTAGATTATTGGCCCTGTTGTTTTATTCAATTTTGGCACACTTTTCAATTTTCCAGGTGATTAAGTGAATAAACTAGTTCGCTCCGACAATATTGCAAATAAGTTAATCGAACATTTCCTAAGAAAAATCCAAAACAACTCTACCAGAGTCGCAGCAACAAAAACGCGCGAACCAATTGGTAAACCGACCACAACTCAATTATTGTTTATTGTACGCACGTATTTGTTATAATTTCTTGTAAAGAAGATGATGCGTGAAAATCAATCAATGGAAATTGGGACTCCAGATAAAGGCACCGGAAGCCTAAATTCTTCTGGATCTTCTATTGCAACAGATGGGAAATTAATGAACAGCTGGGCTCAAGAAGTGCGCGCTGAAATGGGCCAAAGCGATGAGGTATGTATAAAATAATGAAACTGAATTTATATCTTACTTAATAATATTCTAATGGAATTCGCATTTTGTAGGCTTCATCTTCATTTAATAGCAGTGCTGGGAGCGCAGCTGTAAAACGTGAAATCGCCTTCGAGTTTTTAGATGGCAGCAATGAGGAAAAGTATGAGCGTCTAGTCCAGGATGAAAAACTAAAGACGCCTTTTAAAAGACGCCATTCACAAACGCCCACACCTACGCAGAGCAATGAGAACAGTCGCGCCAACAGTCCGAATAGCAGCGCATCATCGGTTAATGGCGATGCCAAAACGCATCGCAAACAGGACTTTAAGGGACACAAAGAGGAGAAGCGAGTGCGTCACAATAGCTACAACTCGTCAACGTCCTCGTCATCTTCGTATGTTGAAGCTGATCCAGAAACACTTTTGCGTCGGCAGAAGCAAATAGACTACGGGAAAAATACTGCGTCATACGCAAGATACATCGAGATGGTGCCAAAGGATCAACGCTTGCGTGAACATCCACGAACGCCAAACGTATTTGGAAAGTACAGCCGTCGAGCCTTCGACGGTCTGGTGAAAATATGGCGTAAGCAGTTGCATATTTATGATCCGCCCACTGCATCCGCGACAGTTGAAGGCGATTCGGACTCGGATTAAGAAATAATATGTTATTACATTTTGGGGGGGATAAAAAGGTGGGACTGAAGTTGAAATAATGGTACAAAAAGTTAAATGAAGTAAAATCTCTATTATGATAGCATTACATTGTAGTGTCTTTGTTACGTTAACAAAATATGTAATGTTCTATAAAACGGCATCATTTTTGATCCGGAAGTCTCTGAGACGAGTATTATGTTCTACCTTTGCAAACAAATATACACTAACATAAAAATTTGCCTTATTCTTATTGTTTTGTTAAAAGTTTATATTGATATTTAAAAAAAAAACCATTGCATAGATGCTTTGATTGTGTTAAATTGGCTATTGGGCATGCACGAGAAAACAGCTGATTCCATAGCGCGCTTCGGTGTGCGTCTATTGTGACTTCTTGGAACTTTATTTATTTGGCATATTTACATACATACTTAGTTTACGTACGCAAATTATTAACAGTTAACCAAATGTTTTTAAAACCACATAGACTTAAGAGCAGCGCCGCGCTCAAGGGCTCAGAAGCCAAAAAACTGCGAGCCCGGCTTGAGTTGGCGTTTCCACACATTTCATTGGAAACTCTGGTGCCGGCGAAAGCGAATGTGACCCAAGTGAAAATTCTGACACATGGCGGCGTCCCAAGCGTTGTCTACTGCGTGGACAAGCAACCTATGTTTTTCGAATTGGATGGTAATGTAATAGTGCCAACATTGTACGCACTGTGGTCCGTGCCTGATATTTTGCCGTACTTTACCACACACGAGGGGGTTCTTCCGAAATTAACTAATGGAGCCGACCTGATGTTACCTGGAGTAGTGCCGCTGGGAGTCGGATTGAGCATGTATGGACATTATAAAAAGGGCCAGTTGAGTAGGTGTGTTTGGTATATGTTTATTTAAGATTTAATTAACGTTTGCCATTGCAGTTGCCATCAACTTGACGAACAACAGTTCCGCTGTTGCATTAGGACAGTTGGCACGATCCAGTGACGAGCTGTATATGTGTGGAGGTCATGGGGTGGCTGTTAAAGTATTACACTTGTTTGGTGATAAGCTATGGTCGCATGAACCAAGTCTGCTTCAGCAGATACCACTTGTTAGAACAAAAGCCTTGACGGGTGAGGACTTCCCGGCATTGGGTGCTCCAAGTCCACAACGAAAGGCACCAAAGCCTCCGCAGTCCGAGCAGGAAACCGTGCCTGAACCAGTTCATGTAAATGAAGACGCTCAGGAGTTAGAGTCTAACACAGCGGCGTTATCGCTAGAGGAGAACAATGCCGTAGCTCCAGACAGCACGACGCCTGCATCCAACGAACCTACACATGAAGATTTATTAAAAAACGCATTTCTGGCTGCTCTCAAGAATAACGGCAAGAAGTTGCAGCTGCCCCTGTTGACAAGCAACTTTTACCGATTGTATGTGGTGGCCGAAGCCGCCGAGCAGATCGATTTAAAAAAGACACGCTACAAGAAGCTCTCCAACTTTCTGGCCGAGATGGTGGATCAGGGCTTTCTGGTTGTGCGCGAGGAAACGAAGGGCGTTGATAAAATCATCTCCGTTGATCTGGAGCATCCAGAGTTGGTCAATTTTATTACGGATGTGAAAACAGGCGAGAGTAATGGTGCAAATGCCGAGACTCCACTGTTTCACTCAGAGCTGAAGGAGATGTACATTGTATCTGATGTAACTGCTGCATTCTTTACGAAATTGAACTATAAACGCGGCGAGGGTATACCCGTTGGCCAAGTCAAGAAGATTGTGCGCGAGTATGTGAGCAAGCACGGACTGTTGAATCCGCTGACCAAACTGGTGAAACCGGATGAGGTATTGCAAGAGCTGTGCGGCAATAAGGAGTCTTCGCTGAGCGAAATTACCTCAAAAGTAACCAGTAATATGGAGCACTCATATCAAATGTGCAGCGGCAAGGACACCAGCGGAAAGCCACAGATTCAAATGTCCCTTGCCACGCGATCCGGCAACAAGAAGGTGACACTGGTCAGCAACATCGAAGCATATGGCATCATTATGACGGAGCTCATCAAGCTGTGCAAGCAGGGCGCGGCCGCCAGCACCACCATTGTTAAACTGCCGCATCAAAAGCATGAGCAGTTGCAAGTGCAAGGCAACCAGGTTCGATTTATATACACATTACTAACGGAAACCTACAAGGTGCCGCCCAAGTGTATACTTGGACTCGAACTGGCAAAGGATGGCAAGAAGAACAAGCGTAAATGATGAGCTGGCCATTACACCAATAAGATTATAAATTGTCCAATAAATTGAGAATTTAACACCGTTCTTTGTGAGATATAATAAATTATTTATTAACTGTAGTGAGGATTTACCAATTATGCTACGGGGAACGACAACGAGTAAATTTGTAACAGAGACGTCAACATTCTGAAGCGATCCAGCCTCTTATTTGTGGCCTGACCATATTTCCGGAGATGATTCATTTACTTAGCCTTGCCTTGGGCAGCAACAGCTTCGATGGCCTTCTTAACAGTCTCCTCATCGCCAAGGAACTGCATGGATACAACTGGCTTGAAGTTCTCATCCAGTTCGTAAACAAAAGGTATGCCAGTGGGCAAGTTCAGTGCCATGATGGCATCCTCAGACAGATCTACAAAGAAATAGATGGAAATCATTAGCTTTTCCTTGATATACGTATTTACTACGACTGTGCTTACTATCTAAATGCTTGACAATGCCTCGCAGACTGTTGCCGTGAGCCGCAATCAGGATGCGTTTTCCAGCCTTCATCTGTGGAATGATGACATCGTTCCAGTATGGCAGTGTGCGCGCAATGGTCAGTTTAAGCGACTCAAACTGAGGGAACTCCTCTGGCTTGGGGCCATCGGCGTAACGGGGATCCTTGACAATGGTGTCATAGTAGGGGTGGCCGGGTTCCATTGGTGGTGGTGGAGTGTCGAAGCTGCGACGCCAGATTTGCACCTGGGCTTCTCCGTACTTTGCAGCGGTCTCGGCCTTGTTCAAACCAGTCAGACCACCATAGTGACGCTCATTGAGGCGCCAGGTCTTCTCAGTTGGAATCTCCTTGTGGCCGCTGGCCTGCAGAATGCTTGCCAGTGTCACCTGAGCGCGGGTAAGCACAGACGTATGAGCAACATCGAACTCCAGGCCCGCTTCTTTAACGGCTTTGCCAGCAGCTAGAGCCTCCGCCTTGCCTGCAAGTGAATATTGATTACTCTGGTGCCATCTGTTTCAGGACTTTGATATTTACCTTTTTCGCTCAGATTGGCATCAAACCAGCCGCAGAATTGATTCTTCTCGTTCCACTCGGACTCGCCGTGGCGTACCATTACAATCTTGTATTTTCCACCCATTTTTGATACTTGAATTACCTTGCGGAAAATCTTGTTATACTATCTGCGATGGCGCTTACGGCACTGTCGCTTTCCTTTGGATTAACTAAAGTTTGACCTACAAGGGGGCCTATCAAGGTCGTAGTTGTCAAACGCAGTGCGCAAGTATAACATTTTTCCACTAGATGGCGCCACGTACTTTGCTCAAAGTAAACTGTAATAACTCTGTTAAATTTTTTTAAAAATTAATATATACATTAACCAATACTAATGTCACAAGTAATATTTAAAAAATAAATAAAAATAATCGATGAAGGGGAACATTTAGTTTTATAATAAAATGTACTATTAAAAAATGAATTTAAATTTGTGGACATGACGAATTTTGTTAACATAACATGAAGTTGGCTGCGAGACAGTAACTTGACATCGAGCAGTCACAGTGATGGGCGCGCCAAACTCAAAAATGAACGCCATTTACTATTTATTTTTTTATAAATGGACTTGATATTAAATTTGTTTCAAGCGAAGACTTAAAAATATAAGAATATCCAATAAATAGAGACATTTAACCTGCAAATTTTATTTATATAGCAACTCAGTGATTGATAATATATATACTGTGACTGTGACTCGTTAAAATGGTATGCGTTGGCGATTTGCACAGATATTTTTTAGTGACCAGTACTTACTGTTCATTTAAAAAGAAGAAGACGATAAACAGTTGATTTCTCGGCAGTCAATTTTATTTTATATTGTAATAATTTCCTATGCAATATGACGGAACCAGTAATAACTAGATGTACATGGGCACGGGTGGCTGGTAATGATAACACTCTGCAAGTGCCGACGAGGCATTCCGAGGAAGATGTCTTTGTGAAGTAAGGCCAAGGAATTGCATCTTGCATTTGCGATATATACTATGTGCAACCAAACAGGTTTAAGGTTATATTTATACATCAATTTATCATTTTGCTTAGGCCCGATTTGGTTGACGTTATTGATGAAGGACGAGCAGTACTGTATTCAAATAATGACACACCGCCTACACCCTGTGAACTACAATTTCAAATATCTACTCGTTTAAAAATTGCCGCCCTTACGTTGGTGTGCAGTGTTCCCAAATTAGAGGTTTTTGTTGGTCCAACTCAGGAGTACCTGAAAACCACTTATGGGGTTGAACTCGATGAAGATTCTGATATACCAGCACAGCCTTATCGTTATGATGTAGAAATCGATCGATCCGGCATATCGGAAATCAACTTAAAGCTACTCTCACCATGCAGGGAGATCTGTATTTACGGCGCTATGCTACATATAGCGCCGAATCCAAATGGAATTACAACTCAGTTGCAGAAACCATTCGATTTGCAGAAAATACAGGAGTTGTTGGGAAAAGTTGGCAGCGAAAGCTGTCAATCTCCGCCGGAGGAAGATAGAGACAAAATGTTAAAGTTTATGTCTCTAATAAAAGGCATCTCTGTTCCCTCAGAGACAGGTCAAGCAGCAAATGTGGACGATATAAAGATGGATGAAACGATTGTCCAACATATCGATGCCAGGTTTGAACAGCTGGAACGCTCGATAAACAAAAGACTGGATGACTTTGAGGCAGAACAAACTCAAAAGTTAAACAAAATTATTGCAATGCTCGAACACATGTAATGTTAGATTATTTAAATATACAGAATCATGTTAATCCATCTGTCCTAGTAAGTGTAAGTTATAAATTTTTATATATATCTGTGAAAATGTAAGATTGATAAATGTTTGCGTGATAATTTTTCTAAATGCGTGGTTTTACTGAGAGTAAATTATGTGTAAAATATAGACGGATCATTGCTTATTGGATGAATTCAGCGATAATCCAATCATGTTGATCTATGTACAATTAAAAAGAGTTTGGTTAAACTTGGCTTTGTATTTATCACAAAAAACATCGTCGAAATTCTCCGCTATTTCTTCCTGTTCATTCTTGTCGAAAACCTAGGATATGGAAAGATTAGAAGTGCACGTTAAATATCAAACTGCATTTGCTCACATTATCAAATGTTATGGCCGGTACGCCGTTGTATGGCACTTTGGCCGACGCTTGAGCATACTTGGCCAGTATATTATCCACGCTGCGTGTTTTTTTGCAATCCTTAACGGAACTCACATCGATGTTGTAGCGTGTGGCACAGTTGTCGAGTTTATTCTTGCGACCGCGCATCATACAGGCAATCAGCTTCAAGGATTCCGTAATATTATGATGCTCCAGTATGCAGGCGTGCCAGGCATTAAGCTCGCATTCGTCCTGGCCATGCTGACAGGTGACATTGCCTGCGGTGTTGGTCTAAAGGAGCATGTGCAAATGTGGGTTTCCTGGTGATAATAACTATATATATTAGATTTACCTCGGCATTGCCGTATGGCACTAGTGTTAAATTTGTGAAGGGCAGACGATGTTGTCGCACCATTGAAGGATTCAGTCGTTGCGTGACAAATTCCATGCAGAATGGACAAAGGGCCTCATAGTAAAGCGTAACAGGAAGCTTTTCCATTTGACCATAGGGTCTCTGTGAAATCTCATTGAATGTAATGTTTATAAAATGTGTTTCACTTGCCCTGGCATCGCATCCTAGCACAGAAACTAGTATCAACAGTAGGCCGCAAGTATAAAAATTCATGACGGAGACTCTTCGAAATGTAGACCCGAGCGACGATCTGACACTGAACTTAATAGAAAAGCTGATGTCGGAATCTGTACTGGCTTTGGCGTTGCTCAGCTCGCACAGTGGTGTGGTGTCTTCTGTGTATCAAGGGGTTTAAATAAGGGCAATTTATACGTTCAGGTTTATCATGTCATGCGAAATTGAATACTTGCATATAGTACATATATGCGTGATGATAAATAGATGACTAGTAAATGGATCATTCTATGATAATGCCCCTACCACAGCGCCTCTGTGTCTAATCAGGCATTATTTCCGCGTTACACAAAGAGCAAGTGTACTTTTAAAGAAGAAGATATATACCCTTTAGCTGAGAGTGTAAACTCTGACAAGCGTAGAATGATAATATCGTATTATTATGTGGAATAGAACTGATCTTTGATGTGAGTACAAAATCAGTGTCATACTGACTGCATTGTGACTAACAGCTGTGGATAGTCAGATTATATAGAATAATATAATAAGTATGCACATGTGCACAAAAGATTACCATTTCTGACTAACTAGAGTGCGGTTTACAATAATACTGGATGATTAGGGCGTGAGTCGAAACTGTAAAAATCCCACATGAATAGAATAATCGCATTATGAAAACAACTTGTTTACTTTCAATAATATGTCATGTTTTATTACTTATCTTTAACACTATTACTTTATCACAAATATTTTAAGCATTTTTTATACATAGATAGTTACAATCGTCGTGCTTACATGGGGTTTCGTTACTCTTACATATGTTTTTATGTACAATGTTTGCCATTAGATACAGATTTTTGTGGCATATACATACTATATGCCATGATAATATATTGCGCTACATGCAGTATGATAAGTATCTGTCTCAGAATTGTAGCTACTCTATTGTGTATCTACAGCAGGGGGATAATTAGCTTATGCATGTTGAGGAAGTTGATGATTTTCAGACAGTTCTTTCGCATTCTGTGAACTTAACATTTATTTTATACACAATTTTCACTAAATATGTTCATACTGTACTGTACTATGTAATAATATTGTTTGCCATTTCGTTAGATATGCATAAAACTTCAACTGATATGGGAATTCTTTAGAACACATATGCTGTGGGCAGTGTATAACTGATATGAGAGTTCTTTATGCTGTTTACACTTTTGCTTAATAGTTAGATACTGATATGCAAAACATGCCTCGATAACAATTGCTCTGTCTTTTCAAAAGACACATGTAACTGTCTTAAAATTGGAATCGTAAATACAGTACTTGGCCACCAGTGTGAACCTGTTACCCAGACCAAATCGTGTAGCCAATAAATTTAGCTCAGAGACTCGCTTCGTTGTGTTCTCAGGTCAGACTTGTGAAGTGCTTAAAACAATTGGTAGAAAGCAGCAGTGGCCAAGAGATTGTTTAATTAAATTTATGTGCTTGCCAAAAGTTGTGTTTATCAAATTGTCATGACCAGCTGCTAAATCAACAATCGAACTGGCCTTTTGTTAATAAACCTGCTGAGAGCGGCAATTTTAGCTCAATGTTTGCTACATAAATCATTTTATTGGCTTATTAAAAACTTTTCCATTTATTGTCATCATTTTGCGCTATCGTGCGCACAAATCCGTGCCCAGTTTTTCCGCTTCCTTCCCGCCCGGACAGTTTTTATTGTATTCCATACCCATTCAATCGTTCGTGAGCTTATTATGGGGTCCACGGGGTGGTTATCGCATATTTTTCTAAACTTTTCTTTATTGCTCACTTGTTGGGTGCCATCGGTGCTGCTGCCGCTGCTGCTGCTGCTGCTAATAGCAACAAGGACTCATGCCTGCCTGCCACCAGCTCACATCCCCATACGTCCTTGGGAATGCCAATGGCACTGGCAATGGCGAGATGCCCATTAAATTCAAATCTGCCGGGCTGCTGTTTCTGGTGCGTGTTTAAAAGTTAAATAATGGCCAGAGCCGGGCAGGCAATGGCGCAAGACGTGTCCAATATAACTTTTTCCCCTGGGCCGGAGTTGCCGTTGTGCGATATGCTTGCCTCTGGCTTTGATCTTGGGTAACAGTTCAAATAGTTGCGGTTAAATTTCGGTATAGGCTCGGTTAGACAGCAAAGGATATGTATTTTGGGATATGTTAGCGAAAGTCTCAACTTAACAAAATAAAGAAGTAAACTGATGTAACAACACTTTTCGTTTTGCTTGGAAGTACACAGCAAATTTAACAAGACGGTTTTTAGTTTAATCTTAGTGACGGCATCAAGCATGGATACAGAACTAGTGATTTGCCTAATCTCCAACAGAAGTCGGCTATCGTTGACATGCCTTCCCTTGTCTGATACTATTATCAACTCAAATTGCACATACTTGATGCCATTTATCATACTCTATTATTATGCCATTACCACTAGATATACATATACAATTTCACTAACATGTATAAACAAACAGACACACACATGCACACGTATACATACATTGACTAGTTTAGATCTACATTTATTCGTAAGACTAACAATAAGAAGTTATTGATTAGAGACGCCCTATAACTTTGTGCCTTCTCGGCTCTATGCTACACTTCCGATTCTAGTATTATTTTTAATTCTCTTTCCACATTGGTTTCTGTTTCTATTATGTTGTGCGCCAGTCTTTTGTTTGATGCCAGGAATTTGAGTGTCCAAGTAGTCCACGCCCAAGCTTAGACACAGCTCTCGGGGCCGGGCAGCGTGTCTGTGATAATATGATTACGTCCAGCATTCGATTTCTGTGTGATGGTGGTGAGTTGTGAGGGCGATAGGCTTGTGCTGGCCATGATTCCACCTCCATGGCCCATGCCCTTCGGCAGTGTCATGTGCGTTGGCAGAGGTGCGGCTGTGCTAGCGGCTGCTTTGCTCAAATTATAGTCAATCAAGCTGCTGGTGGTCAGGTAATCGGCCAAGGTTAACGGATCACGGCCACGCGGCAAGCTGCCAGAGGCTGTTGTCACACCCATATTGTGTGGCAACGTATGATGCAAATGCTGGGCGTAGTGACTGCTCCCGGGGCCATTACTGAGCGTATTGCTAGCAGAATTGGCCACACTTCCGGCAGAGCTAAGAGTGCTATTGCTCCCAGCACCACCAGCAACAGTGCTGCCACCGGCAGCATAAGTGCCCATATTCAGGCCCAGCTGTTCGTAGCGACTCAACGTTGGCATGGCATCGTACAGAAGCGGAGCTGCAGCTGGTGGCTGATAACTTTTGGTGGCCGTGTCACTTTCCAGTTTCAGTGTGCTCGACTGCGAGGGCGGGCTATTCAGGTGCGGTGCATTGACATCCTGCAATAAGGCAAATGGTAAAGTCTGGTTGGAACACCTCTTGTGTGTCTATAGACATGTGCATTCACTTCACACTTACATAATCCACAGTTTTATGATTCGAAGTACTGGTGGGCGCGGTTGCCGCGGTGCTGCCGCCCATAAATAAACCACTCTGTCGATTTCCCAGAGGTGGTGATGTGTCACTGCCAGTTGCGCTTTTTTGTGCGCTCAGTATGTCCGGTTGCTTTTCAATGCCCTGCTTCAGTGTATAGGCCACCACGAGCCGTTGATGCCCGGCGCCAGTTTCAAGCGGTGCTGTAACCGTCACATCCATACCTGTCGAATCGGGAATGTGCAGTGCATTAGTTTTGCAGCCGGTTGAAGGTTTGATCCACCTTGACTTACCCAAATGCTTGTCCTTATCGTCACACAAATTGCGGGCACCCTGACAGCGACGCCGACGCACAGCAATGACAACCACAAACAGCACGGCAATGCCCACGGTGAATAGTGTGCCAGTGAGGAGTGCGGCGATTGGCAGTACGGAAAACCCCATGCGTCCATCTGTAAACAGAACAGATTTGTATGGTAAACATAACATTAATAATATACATAGCACACCAAAGGTTAATAACATAGTGCATCATGCAAATAAATGCATGTAATATAGTGTGATTTGTGGAATGGCTGCGCGCGCTTCTTAAACAACCAAACCAAATATCAATGATCTGGCAACGCCGATCTTTAGTGCTGTAAAATGCTACAAATTCGGTGACATTTAACAGGACTTAACTAATTGTTTTGCTTGTTGGCGCGCAATTTAAATTATCGCATGTCTTTTAAATTGCCCTTGAGCAATTGAATGATTTTATATTCCCCAACTTCTGAATCTAACTCCTTTGCAATGCCATAAATGTACTTCTGTGATTGGCAAACTAATCATTTATTGTTTACAATTTTGTACACTTGTTAAAAATAATTATAGTAATTCAATTCAGTTTCATTGCAAACGAGGCTTAATTAGAAATCTTTTTATTGATTGAGTTTGAATGGCGTTGTGGTAATTGAATATGAATTGTTGGGGCTACAAGTATTACGTTTATTTTCGTATTTGTTATGGGTAGCTAAAATTTGTTTAACATTCAACAAATCATGCGCGCCTGCGGATATGCAACACAGAATTTCAATAAGCAAACATGGCAAAATCGCAAAACCGTAGCTGAAACCAAAGCCAAAGCCGGCATCTGGGCAGAATGATTGGGGGTTTAGCGTAGTGGCAGACTGTTGCTAATTTATAAACCTGTGCCTGTCAGCCAGACGCTGTCGACAGCAGCACCAAAGTTGCAAATCAATAAATATACATTTTTGTAGCTGCCAAATGTTGACGAAACTGCGCTGCGAGCGAAATTGCTCATTTATGCATGGCTGCGCTTAGAAGCCGAACCACACCAACACCCACACCCACACACGTACAGCTGAACACATGTATTAAACACGCACACTCCACACTGCATGTGCATATCGAAACAATTGTTGGCACATGACTTTGTATGCTCGGATTTGGCATTGTAAAGCTTTTCAAACACAACTTGAACAATGCTAAGTTTTTATTTTAATTAAAATTTAAGTAAATATGTAATCTACTCGAATCGATTGCTCACATCGTACTTATGGATGTAAATAAAATCATGTGAACTCGGATTACTCCATAGATTGGCAACGGCATCGATGACGGACGACAAATCCCCAACCGCATCAAGAAACCCATCTCGCATGGAGACATAAAAAGAAAGGAATACAAAAGTGAGCAGTCGAAATGAAATGAAATGAAATGAAATAAAACAAAATAACGTGTATATTCAACACCGGGAAGACACTTGAAACTGATGCCAGGCGGCACACGAGTCGAACTACCGGGCAGAGGAATATACATACATACAATAAAAAAAGAAGAAAGTAATTTAAATATAAGCACAGTGGCGTAATGAAATTTTCACACTTGTGCAAATATTTATCAATAAAACAACAATGAGGTAGAGCTGTAGAGAGCTTCAGGCTCTGGGGAGCGGAGGACCATGCACATGCCCCAAGTTAAGCAGATAAGCCAGGCAACCAAGTAGGGATATACTATAGTATAGTAGCGAGCGAGAATCATCGCAAGAAAGGGCAAACATGGAGACACACATCCGTGTTGAAGTACACCCACCAAGAGTCTGGCAGTTACCGCAGCACCACAGCACAAACATTGCTCAGGCAACTGAGAGTCCTGCGTGACGGTGCTCTCATAAGCCAATTGTTTGTATGCGTTTCATTTGGTGAGTGCAGGCAGGACGACGACGAAGCAATTCGTCTGCTTTGGCCTCCGCCGGCTGCGTCTTCTTATAAGCTTAATTCGATTTAATGCTCCCGTTTGTGATATAAATGATTCGATGAAATGATGAAAAAGTGGATTGGTTAAAATGTATTGGTAATCCAACCAAGCCATGCGACGTTGCTCACATGTGAAGTCAGCCTTCAGTCTACACATAGTCTGGTCTGGCCTGGTCTCGTCTGGTCGGTCCATCGATGCTCTGACTGACGCAGAGAATGCGTTTACGGTTACGTTTACGTTTACACAAAGTAAGCATAAATAAAATGTTGTTGCGGATGCGGGTGTGTGTGGATGCCAAGCCAACAGACAATGTATCTGTATCGCATGCTCGTAAAGGCAACAAACAGTTGCCGCCTTTGCCTATCTCGCAGCACCTGCCCGCTGCTCTGCCCTGGCTATGGCGGTTACATTTCATGCCAAACCAGCCAGCCAACCAAACCATAACCAGACAGCCAAACATCCCAGCCAAGCCAAGCCCAACCACTTCGATCTGCTGCTGCTGCTGCTGCTACGTACATATAGGATATAATTTTATTTTACTTTACTTTCAGCGCCGTTGTCTTTTGGGATATTTTATTCAGATAAGACATGTTTAATGTATATTTTTCTTGTCTTACAGTAATCGTTTATATTTTGTGTTGCATGGCAAGTGGGGTTGGGTTGCTGGGCTGCGGGGGCAAGTGGCGCTAGGGACGCAGAGCTCAGTGTCTGTTTCGTTTCCGGCGTTGTCGTCTGATGTGTTGTTACCTTGATGCCACAGATGCGACTATGGCAATATGTATGTGTTTGCGTGTGTGTGTGTGTGTGCGTGTGTGTGGGAGTATCTGTAACAGTACTGGCATGCTCAATGTGGATAATGTAACTCTTGGGGAATCTCTGTGTGTCAGTTTAGCATAACAAGATCTTTCGTTTCTCTGCATGTTGTTTTTCTTTACGTTCGTTCCTCCTCTTCATTTTTCTTCTTTTTTTTGTGGATAAGGTAAAACATGAAATTGATTATATTTACATTAATGCGGTGGCGTCAAGCGTTGCCAATGTAAAATGGCTCCGAAATTGCTTGCTCCCAAAACGCTCCACACTGCCTGGCCCATCCGGTCTGTCTGTCTGTCTGTCTGTCTGTCTTCCTGCCTGTCTTGGTATTCAAATCTACTATACCGGTTAAGTGTTGAATGAAATGCTTTCAAATTTGCCAAGGTGCAAATATTGACACCTGACGTATATTGCATTTTTGCGTATTATACTTTTAAAGACATACATACACACATACTCGCCTGCATACTCACCCACACACTCATACATCTCTGCACATTTGTTACTATGATACACTAGACAAAAATCTGCTAAAAGCTTTAATTCAGTTAGAGAATCGATTCAAAATTGAGGAATTGTGAATTGCTAAAAATATTAGATACTTTTCATTCAATTTGGCTTATGGAAAGTATAACAAATCAACTTAAAAGTATAACCAAATTTATAATTGAGTTTTTTTACTGGCAGTTTCTAATATTCAACTAATAATTAAAACAGGAACACAAAAGAAAGAGTTTGAATAATCAAACCAAGTTAAAAACTTTTCAAAAATTGGCTACCCTAATGGACACCTTAATCTAAACATAGAAACTATAATTACACTCGAGATATTTATATCCCAGCATCCTTGAAATTGATGGTGTATTACTTTAAAACCCATATCCATAAAATTGTTTACCTCAAAATTTAAAAATGCTGAACTAAGTCATGCCCAAAAAAGTATTGCATACTTCTGTGCGTATATTTTATATAAATTTATTTCTACCATATTAAAGTAATTTGTTCTTAATATTTAAATCGAATATTTATTGAAAAACATCAATTTTCTATTTAGCCAATTTACTTGAATTTGTTGCTCAGTGTGTGTAATGTCTGCACATCTTTCATATCGTTTTTGGCAAATTGTGCAAATGACGAACTCTGTGTGTGAATTGTATTTTACTCTAATGTGTATTAAGCAGATGATTGAGTGGATTTGTTGTTCACATTGAATGCCTGAAGCATTGCCATGGCCAAGATAAATATTATGGGAACAGAGCAGCCAGTGTGCATAGGATTTTAACCTATTTAATATTGGGATAACCTAATAAATCAATTCTATTGATACACATTACATTTAGAGTTCAATCATAATGATCAGGTGCTTAAATGCTTGAAGTGATTAAATGTTTTACTATGTTATGGTTAGTGTCTATAATTTGTATTCGAGCTAAATTGATTGAATCTCGAGTTGTCAGCGTGTGAATGTAATCAATTCTGTAATTAATTAAGCAAAGCTCTTTTCCCCATTCAATTTAAAACTGTTGTTGGAATCTTAGTAAATGTATGTTAATGGGTGCAGAACAAGTCATTGGTTGGGTTTACTTTTCAACAATTTTTACTGCATTTATTGTGCGCGAAGAAATGAAAAAGTAACTTTTTGAAAAATGCAGAAAAAAGCGAAGAAAATTAACGTCAAAGTTGAATGTAAAAGCATGAGAAAAGAAATCTTTACACACTACTTGATATGACTTCGGGTCAGGTCGGGTGGTGGTGGTGGAAAACTGTCGCCCTAACGTAAACAAAACTCGTTAAATAAAAGAACAATTGTACTTACAAAAAACTAAAACGGTTAAGCAGACTATGCAAATACTTGAATGACTTTTTAAAGGTGAAATGGTGCTTAAAAAGCAATGAATGCTTTGTCCTCCCCACGGTAAGGGCAACTTTTCGCCGTGTTGCATACTTTGAGGGGCAGCCAACACTTCGCAGAACTCAAACACACAAACACACTCCAGGGACAATGCGAAATGCAAACTTTGTATATGCCGAAGAGTAGTTGCTTGTTTTTGTTTCCTTCGTTTTGTATTATTTGCCTTCTTTCCTTGCTCTATTTTCCTTAAATAGGTAAAACACAATTCATAAGCTCACCTGAACGCTTGTCCGCCTCATTGATGGGCACATTCTCCAGTACAATGGGCTCGGAGCGTCCCTTTTGGTTGGTACTGTAGACGACCAAGTGCAGCGCTGGATGCGCATCTGGGTAGTAGTCCATGGGTGTTAGATCTGTCGGATAGAGAGAGTGAAGGAAACAGGGCAATTCCATTAGTTGACCCGATCATTAATTTAAAACTTGCTTTGCAAACTCCATTAGGTAAACAGGCATTTAATTAACACGTCCTGGCCAGAAACTTCTGCCTCGCGACGCACATTAAATGAAAAGTTTGCATTTTTATTTTTTATTTCTATTTTTTTTTTCACTTCTAATGCTTGCATCAAAAGTTTTTGTTTTGCAGCAAAAGCAGCTCATTAAAATGGTAACTACTACTAAAAGGGCAGCAGCACTAATACTTGTGCACACAACACACAATACAGTCGATGGTCCCCCTCCTCCGCAAAGAGGGAGCTTAAGGCCCAACCTCATCTCGAGACACCAAAACCAAAGCCAGAGTCGTTAACACGCCTGTCTAACTAATCGTGACTTTACGCTTCGTTTGACTTTGCAAATATCGCTGAATGCAAACTCCCCCGCCATCCCACCGTCCCCCCCATGACCAGGGGGCATTCAAAAAGGTGGCATCAAGTCATCGATAGAGGTTACATAAAAAGCTGGCAGTGCATGAATCGTTGCCAAGTTGCAACCTAAGTGTTTTCGCCCAAATGTGGCTCATTAAGTTGGCTCATTTTGGCTTTTTAACGCTTGACACTTTGGCCAAAATCAAAACGTAATATGATAATATTTTCGGATAGCATCGTTAGCTACCGTTGGGTTGTGCAAATAAATCTTGTTTTTCAACAACTTAATTCAAAAATGTTTGCTGCTTTCTGCTGCTCACCCAAACACACGCCAACAGAAACCCCCAACTCCCAGTGCGCTGTTGCCAATGCCCATAGCTCCCCTCCTTCCCCCGGCACACAGCGTCATTGGCATAAAAGTTTTGCTGACTAGCTAAAATTCATTACAACAAAACAGGAGCAGGAGTGGGAGTGGGAGCAGGAGCAGGAGTAGCATGTGCCAGCTGGATATAGTAGTTGGGTGCTCGGTGTGGTGCGGCTGGAGCAATGGCTCTGGCAGCCTCAACTAATTAATCTGCGTGGCACTATGTAGTTGTTGTTGCTGCTGCTGTTGTTGCTGTTGCTGCTCTTCCATTTCATACCGAACACGCCGCGCAATTTGGCTTGCTTAACTTTTTGCACAGTTTGTTACTTTGATTTGTTTTTGTTTTGCTGCTGCTAGCCGCATAAAAGTCGAGTCCTTAGATTGCGGCTTTTTGCACTGTGTGCCAAAAGAAACCCGTAACGTAACAGTAATGCCGTAGTGCCAGCACCTTTAAATCCCAGTCACATTTAAAGATAATAATGAGTACGCTCTCTGCACATAATAAACACTCAATTCATTCACGTGGCTTAAACTATTCACTATTCACTCAATCAAGTGTCTCACCTGTTAGATCTATGCGAAAGACTGGCACATCCACATAGGTGCTGCTCATGTTTAGCCTTAGTTTTTTCGTCTTGGAATCGTAGGCCTCCAGGTAGAACTTCTGCTGTAGTCCACCATCGTAACCGGGTATACACTCCAGCTCCATGGTGGAGTATATTATGTTGTCATAGTTGTCAAAATTGATGGTGCCACCAGCAGCCGAATTGCCATTGCCATCGTATCCATTGGCACCGCCGCCAATGAGACTCTGTGTGACCACGCCATTGCTGAAGCTATACTCCATGCGTGAGTAATCGAAATGAGGTTGCTGCCAGTCAGCTGGGAGTGCTGTGGGCTGTTGCTGCTCCTGCTGCTGCTGCTGTTGCTGTTGGTATTGATGTGTCTGGGTTGTTGTCTCTGCTGTGGAGAGCGCAACGCTGGCCACAAAATCATCATCGCTAACATTGTAGATATCATCATCGGCATCAGCATCAGCATCCGCATCATCATCCTCTAATGATTCTAGGTCCAGTTGATGCTCCAGGGATGAAATATCAACATGCTCTAGTGGTTGTTGTTGTTGTGCATGTGGTTGTTGGTGGTGGTGCTGCTGCTGTTGCTGTTGTTCGCCTGTGTCATAGTCTGTCAAGTCGCTGGGCTCATCTGCCATGTACTCGTCGTCTGTCTGCAGCTCAGCCATATCTTCGTTAGCATCGTCATCCTCATCGCCTTCAGCATCTCCTTCGCCCTCGTCCTCACCCACATCATCCTCGTCATTGTCTTCGAGGTCGGCATTGCTGTTGCTCACAGTGAATTTGTTGCCGGCGTGCTCAGCTGCAGCACGATCCACAGACAAAGCAGCGCCAATAGCTGAGCCAATGTTTGCCTTGACATCAACTTTATTTACAACAGTTGCAACTGCAGCAGCAACTGGCTTATTGTTATCACTAATTGCTGCTGCCATTTGCTGAGCTGCTGCCGCTGGCTTGTTGCTAATTTGTGGCGCATTTGGCGGCAACAGTCTGTTGCTGTTGCTGATAGTGTCCCGTGTGCGTAGTGTGCCCAGAATGGTATCGATGTCGCCGCTATTGTTGCTGCTGCTGATGCCGCCACTGTTGCTGCTGCTGCTGCTGCTGCTGACATCCCTTTCAGCGTCAGCATCTGCCGCCACTGACATTAATGTTGCTGCTGCCAAAGACTTGGTTGTTGCCGTTGCCATTGTCCCTGATGCCGTGGCTGTTGCTCCTGACGCTGCTGCTACTGCTGCTGCTGCTGCTTCAGCAGCAATGTCATTTGCTGCTGCCTGCCGCTTTCTTCGCCTTGATGCTGCAAAATGATGGATTATGTTGTGCTCGTTTACCTCGTTTCGTCTTTGTTTAGGTTGATGTTGCTGCTGCTGCTGTTGTTGCTGTTGCTGCTGCTGTTTGTGCATGTTTTTCTGTCGCTTATTAAAATACTTTGCTGGCAGTTTGCCGTTGTTGTTTTTGACATTCGAGCCAGCAACTATTTCAGCCTGTTCTATATGTGACAATGATAAATTTGATTTTGTTGCACGATGCTGTTGCTGTTGCCGTTGCCGTTGCTGTTGCAGCTTTTTGCTTGTTATTGATGCTTTAAGCAACTTTCCATCTGCAGTCAAGCTC
Source organism: Liodrosophila aerea (assembly GCA_035045005.1). NCBI lineage: Eukaryota > Metazoa > Arthropoda > Insecta > Diptera > Drosophilidae > Liodrosophila > Liodrosophila aerea. The sequence goes on from JAWNNL010000753.1 coordinate 2,662,260, forward strand.
TGCTTCCTCTGGCTGGAACGTCGCACACGCCGCTTCTCGTTCGGCTCCATCGATGCCAACTGCTTGGACTTCGGCTTGGCCAGAAATCCATCAGTTTTGTTATTGATGTAGGCCAGTGTTGATGTGGGCGCTGTTGCCTTGTTGTTCGATTGATGTTGTTGTTGGTGTTGCTGTTTGCTTTGGCGCTGCCTCTCGATGGCTGCCAATGTCTGCGATGGTGTGAATGATGTACGCTTTTTTAGACGTTGCAGTTGCTGTGGACTCAGTCGATATCTTTGCTCTGTCTGCTTATTATTAGATTTCGCCTGGGCGGCATTTAGTTTGCTTTTCATATTTTTATTGTCGGTCATTTTATTGGCAACTGATGCCGTTCCAAATGATGCTGATGCAGCAGCATTGTTCCGGCTCCGGCTATTGTTACCATGGCGCTCACGTACGTATTCCATGTGCGGGTAATTCGCATCGTGTCTACCGTATTGTGTTTGCAGCATTTGATTGCCGTGCATTGTCGTCTGATTTGAGGAATTCAGTGAGGCAGATGTTACCACATAGGGACGCAACGTACAGTTGCGCAATGCGCCCGGCTTGGCTACAAGTGAAATACAAATGAAATAAAAACAATAATAGTCAATGTAATAATCCAGCAGATTTCATTTAAATTCATACAATAAAATCAATTTCATACAACACACACAAAACATGCTCCCATTCCCATAATTCCCATGCTCTCACCTGCTGGTACCACCTGGAATAGACAAGGCTCTGATTGTTTTCCAATTGCATTGCGTCCCCAGCATGCCAGAGTGCCATAGTCGCGTTCCCCCTTGGGAGTATAGATGAGCTCGCTGACTGTTTCAACTGCAAAAACAAAGGACAATTCAGTTGGCTTAGTATGGAGTCCATCCATAGGCATTCTATTTGCATTCGACTTTTGGCAAATTAAATGAAATACATTCTGCTCGCTCGAGCAGACCAGTCAGGCCAACCGGGATGCACTGATAATTCAATTTATGTGCATAATATGCCACAAAAAAAGAGAAACTAAAACTCAGCCCTGGCTGACTGACCTACTACCTCTTAATTTGAAAAGGCCTGCTCAAGCGCAAGTAAATGCAAATTTTATACATTCACATCTGCATAAAGAAAGAAACCTACCATAGCTCTCGAAATGTGTATCATTGGACTCCACAATGGTGCGTCTCACATCGCTGCTGGTGGTCATTGTGGGATCCTGTATGGTGGCATAGTGTCCGGATGGCACCTCAAAGTGCTCGCCGCTGCTCGAGAATGTCCATTCAAAGTCGATTTCAGGCGGATCAGAGTTAACGCGGCACGGTATGGGCACAGCCTCCTCCAAGGAGGCACCGATGACTCCGACAGCGCTGTTGCTGCAGACGGGCGCATCTGTGTGGAATAGAAGACAGTATTGAAATGTTTGAGAAAAGTGCAAAATAATGACCAGCTGCAATTCAGTGACAGCTTAGAAACGTCCATAATGTGTATATTGTATTTGTATATGGCAAGTATTGAGCTGACAGCTCAGCTGAGCGCACTGGACAATTCACTTGAAAAATTGACAGCTCTGATATTCAATTTAAATAAAGCAGCTGGTGTGCCAATGCAAAAGGACAAAATGGACAGGTGTGAGGCAAAGTCATTAAATTTGTAAATCAAGTAGACGGTATGAATGTGTGTTTGTGAGTGTGTGTCTGTGTCTGACTCAACCCCTTGTTTTATGTCTCATCAGGAGAAAGTTGCACGCTTCGCTTTTGACTTTGGCACTTTGCTTATGATTTATTCAAAATATTGTCATTGTATTGTTCCCTTCTGCCACACCACACACACACCCACCCCCACACACATGCGGAAAAGTTTGCGCTAAACTTGAAAACAGTTCACGCCATCGTTGGCATTACCTTACGTCGTAAACCCACTCCCCACATAAGCTAGCTCAGTCGTAAGCACTCTCTGTGGTTGTTTCAAAAGTTTTCATCGAAATAAATGGTGTTTTTTTTGTAGAGAAAATTTTCACATTTTAAGTATGTTTATTTGTCAGTCTGGAGAGTCGATTGGAAACTAAAAAACTGTATTAATATTTGCAAAAATCGCAAAAAAATAACTGCAACGCTCTTTGTAGAGCCAAAATCCACTTCAAGTTGACAATGCTGATGGCGAACTGTTTGTCCTTTATCCCTTTCACTGTCAGTTTGTTTGGTGATGCCATAAAAAATTCACATAAATTTTTATATGGCTGCGTCCATGCCACAATCGTAGAATGTAACTTTTAACATTTACTGATTAATTTCTGCCAAGATACCAACAGACCAACCGACTGCCATAAATCCATTTATCTCAATCATAGTCACAGAGAGCATACAATAACAATTCTCTCCCTCCTATCTGCCACCCCCATCTCCTACATATATATCTACGCTCCGAATGTGGCATAGTACTCATCGCAATTTGGTCGAACGGTATGCAAATGTTATACGTAATACCCGTGCAAATAGCTCTTGCCATTGGTGTACATTCAGTACATTCAGTGTGTGGCGCAGTCTGGATGCGGACAGTGAGTCCTTTTGCATTGTTATTTGCTTTTAATTATCGCAATTATCGAAAAGGGTAACGCAATGCAATGCAAACTGGAGCCAATCATTTGCTGATGTCTTCGATTTTATTCATTTCACTTTTGCAACATGCTGATGCAGCACTTTTGCCGTTGATGTTGTTGTTGATGGGTTTTATTTGCCTTCAGCTGCTAATTTGCGTTAATAATGTTGGGTTTATGCTGTATTTTATGTGTGTTTATTTGGGTTGAGTTCTTCTGCGGTCTGATTCAATTAAATTCAATTCCATACAAATCAGTCAGCCGCAAAAATCAAGCATAATTAAATTTTTAGTTAAATAACCTAATATGCATGAATTCCAATCGAGTCCATTTCCCCGCCCCCACACGAAGTAAATTTAATTATATAATCTGCCCTTAGTTGGCTATTAGCAAGCATGAGAAATGGAGCAAATTTGCATATAAAATGCCATTTTGCGACTGCATTTAATATGCACAATAAAAATTGAATTTTCAATAATAATTTCTTGGTCTGTAATATGTGTGTATTGATGTATTTATGTATGTGCATACATTATGGCTTGACCTGTTGTTAGCCATTTCGTCTGCTCTGCCCATAATTATAAATGGTTTTACAATGACTATGTGCTTCAATAATAAAAGCATATCATTCATTTTTATTATCCAGCCCGCCCACGACTGCCCCGCCCCTAGTCGAGGTTGGTGCCGTCCAGCTGACACATTAAGTTGTGTGTCCGTCCAACTATGCTTCTATACACATACATACATACGTATTTATTTCTAACAGTTCTACACATTCATTTTGTATTTAAGCATCATTAATTATTTAGAAAAACAGACGGAAGTAAATGCTCTATAACGGTAATTGAGACATTTTCAATATGTGTATACAAAAAGCCTAAAATCGTTCCATGCGCCTATTGTATGCCCATGAATTTATACAGCTTTTTGTAGCATGTATTTATTGCGGTGAGTGTGTTTGTTTGTTTGATATATGTATACATAATTACATTTTCTATAAACACACGAGTGTGTGAGTGTGTGTGTGTGTGTTGGTTAAAGAGTGCGAACAGCAAATTGAAAACAGTTAATTATGATGTGTAGTATCGCATGTAGTATTATAGCCACTGCGATAATAATCAGTATTATGATAAATAGTTTTAAAGTCATTTAATTTTCCAGCACATTTCTGAAAATGAAATTATTGTAATCAGAGTTGAATCTTTAACTGCGATCACACAACAATTTTAGAAAATTTTTTTACTAAATACAAGTTGCATAATTAACACATTAGCACTCTCTTAATATAGGCTGCAAAATGTTTATTTTATCTTTGGAAAACGAATTTGCTTTATTGTGCTACTGCCTAGCTGTTAACTTGGCAAAACCATACTAGTACAAACACAATTATCCCAATTAACGCAGCACCACGCAATCACACCTGCTCCACATGACGACAGCGAGTAGACTGAGTAGGAGAACACTGGACAGTGACTCAGCAGGCCCACACTGTATCGCTCTGCCTCTGCTCGCTCTCTGAACGCGACTGCGGTGACGCGAGCGATCAAACTGTGCAATGTTCTGTAAGTTGATCTCTATGCAAGTGATGTCGTTGATTGTGTATGGGTGTGTGTGTGTGGCCGTATTAAAGTCATTGTTGAAGGCGCCAAGGATTGCTGTGTGAGAGAGTAACAGAGGAGAAACAGTGTGTGACTGCAGGCACTGCATAAGCTTCTCTCTACTGTTTATCTACTCAGTGCATTCGCTGTCGTCTTGTGGAGCAGTTGTAAAGTGCGTGGCGCTGCGTCAGTTGATATAACATAACTCATATTACATATACACACTCATAACTGACTATTAATTTGCTTTGCACGATGTAGACCACAGGCAACATAATAAAGTTTTATATTCAACTCGAAACTTAATTAAAAATTAACAAAGAGAACCTGCTCCACTTTTTGTAACACTAATACATGCTCTTTATTATGATAGTGCGAATTCAGTGCATTTGCTTTCTATCTACTATCTATATGGAAACGAAACACACAGACAATGATATTGTTGCTAGCCAAATATTTTGTGTTATTTTAACATATTTTTGTTTTTGTGTTGAGAGATGGCTACTGCAGAGTAGTAGTAGTAGTAGTTGTCATGTGGCGAGGTTTTGTTCTGATTTTGTGAAGTGAACTACCGCAATGGGCCATACAGCTCGTAGCTTATCAAGTGGGTGGCCTCACGGCGGGCAGTAAACGTTGTTCAGTGGTTGAGTGTGTGCATTGTTGTCTATTTGTGCATAAATTTACGCATATGTATATTTAATGTTCCGCTAGACTGACACTAACTGTCAGCATAAATTTTTGGCCATTTCGACATTTTCTAACATCATTTTCAATGTATTTAATAATTTAAATTTTTGCGTGTTATATCAGAAGGGCACTGAGCATAAAAAAACTGTGTACATCATGTAAATTGTTTAAGTTAGTCCGATATTAACAGCTATAGACAACACAACTATTGTTTAAAGACTGTTAAGTAATGCTAGGGTTTTGGTTTAATATATAGTACTATATGTAACTCACATCGTATTCTCAGGTTGACCAAAGCACTCTGGGTCTCGCCGCGATCATTGGCCGCCGCACAGGCATAGTATCCGGAATGCACCCGACCCACACGCTGCAGTACCAGTGAGCGTGTGGAGATGATGATGCCCCAGGAGACGTTCTGGGTGACGGGCAGACCCTGTGAATATGGTTGCGTTTAGGATGTGGTCATTGACACTTGGAGCGTAGTGGACACTTACATCGTGCGACCATGTAATGCGGTGCTCCTTGGGATTTGCCTTAATGTGACATTCAAAGTAAACATCGTCGCCTTCCTTGATGTCATCGGGACGCAGTGTTGAGCCCAGCGATAAGGTGACCTGTGGCGGATCTGTAAGTCAAAGGACGCATTTGTATACATTTTGCAGATTACAATTAACGTAAAATGTTTAATTGCATTTTTTAATAAACATATTTCTGTCCGTGTGGCTCGCTTTAAATTAAAATGTCGCTTGCCCAGCCGTGCGTTGGGTTTTTATAGCACAGGCCGTGATATAAAATATAAAATCGAAAATATTATTGCATAATAAAATGGGAAATTGTATGAGACACGCTGTGATGACGGTGGGTGATGGGCGATGGGCGATGGCAAGCCCTCTGGAGGAGCCATCCGCCAAGGAACGACAGTAAAAGTTAACAGCGCGTCGGCAGAACCGCTTTATAAGCCCGGTTAACCCTGAACGGGGCGACCTTTAACCAATGAGTCTGACAAAATTTTTAAATTAAAATTTATTGACGCTCTGCTATGCCCCCCACACATAAATACCGATGATGGATCACATAAAAAGTTTAGTGCAATTTTATTTTTATAACATAATGATTATGAATCGAAGGTAGCGTGTAAGTATCGACTATAGTGTGAGTATCAATAAAAGCTCAGTATCATAAGAAATTCGATATGTCAGAGCGTGTTGCATAAAATTAGAGCAAAAGTATTATACGTCGGTATTAAAATCAGAAATAGTAACTATACTAAGAGTGCGTTGAATTAAAGAATACAATTCAATAAGCAATTTTTTCTATTTAAAAAGAATAATAGAATTTCGATGTCTTACTACACTGAAGTAAGTAGATTATAGAATTAGAATAACGAATAACGAAATTTGATGATTTTTAGCTACTTGACTTTTCAAATAACTGAAGAGAAAAGTCCCTTCACTGACCTAGATCTTAAGCCGTTTATTGTCTTTGTCGCTTTTTCGATTCTTTTGATATTTATTATTTATGAATAATTTTCCCATACTAGGATATCTGGCGACTAGTACTTATGGGGCAACTTTAAAATTCAATAAATTTATGATTATGTTTCATCTGCTGACATAAGCAGCGTATATCACCAGACTAGTGGAGACCCAGTCTAAAACTTTGGTAGAAGGAATGTTGTGTACTATATATATTGCCAAAAAATACTGTGACCTTTTGAGATGGATGTTGTTGTGTGTTTTTCTTTTTATTTTTGCAAATTGTAGATTTTAAATTGATAATCATATAAAGTAAAATTTATGGCATTCCGTTAGCATGGGGAAATATATGTATTCGTACTTGTACTCGCATGTGACAGCAAATTGTGCTGTCTGCATTTTTATGGCCTGGCTAAAAGTCGAGAATGTAAATATTGACATATGAGCAGCAACTGCGCAAATATTGCTACATAATTTAGACTTATTTGCGAGAGCACTTTTGATTTGTGCAGCGTGAGTTAAATTTATGGAAATTAAAATGCGATACCCATCTGGCGCAGAGTACATATTTATTCTTGGAATCAATATACTTATAGTACTATAAAATAATGTATCTAGTCCACTTACAAATGACATTCAGCATGAGCGAATCCTCGATGGCTGAGTTTTGTAATCGAGGATTTGAGCCCTCGCATTTGAGCATTGTGCCATCGTCCTCAGGTTGTGGATAAAATGACAAAGTGGATATGACGCGTCCATTGCCTTGACTAGATGACAGCTGTTGGGAGAGAGAGTCAGAGTCAGAAATAGAGTGAAATCGATTAGAAAAGTGCCCACTGATTGCCAAGAGAGCTTGAGTGGGTGGAAAGTACAAGTGCATGATATCAAAATGTCAATGGAAAGCCATAAATATGACAGCTGCTTGACACTTGGGGTTCAGCTTGAGGTTGATGCTAGAGTTTTAGACGATTTAGCTCGTATCGAAGCTTACCATGCCCCTTTTGAAGGGTCGATTATTCTGTGTCCATCTGATTTCCGTGTCCGGCACCGAGCCAGCCACAATGCACGTGAGATTATATTGTGTGCTCGATGAGAACACCTTCAACTTATTGGTCAAATTGACTGATGTGGGTTTCACTGCAAGAAGAGTTTATGCAATCAACTTACTAACTTCGAGTACAGTCACTACACCACACTTACGTAACATTTCGATGCGTATACTACGCTCAACGGGTGCCACCAGTTTGGTGTTCGATGCCTGACAGCGATAAGTGTTGTTGAGGGCCGTCCGCGTTATTTGTGGCACCTCCAACCTATTGACAGTCACATGGCGACCCATTGAAACTCCACTGCCCGCTTCCAGTATCCTTGAACCATTCAGCCATGTTACAGTGGGCTCCGGTCGTCCTGTAAACAGAGCAAATATGTAGAGATTTATGTAACTTTTAAGCCACTCAAAAGTAGAGCTACAAATCTAGCAGAAGCAAAAAAGTATGATTAATGTTTAATGAGATTTTTTGATTTTTTTTTTGTATTATTCAACTTATGTGCCAACCAAGTTCAGACTCATACATTATTAACTTTGCAGCTGGCGTACCAGTTCACTTATTAAACAGGATTCACATCAGAGTTGCACTCGAAAATTTAGAACAGAATAGAACTTTACATATTTTAATGATAATGCGCATTTAGTAATGTGTACCCAAGGCTTTTAAAAAAGGCTTAGCCAGCTTAACTAGCAAAGTTGTGGCCCAGCAGACGGACGGACAGGACAGATGGACGCGGCTGACCCCATCAACCAACAAAAACTTTTGGATAGACAAACGCAAAAGCCTGAATGTTAAATAAGCCAGAAAATGCATGGCAACAACTTTTTCGCATATAAAAAAGGCCAAGCATTTAAATACCTTCATTATTAAGCCGAATTGTTCTATTTACGGTAACTCAGATTAAAATCTATTTTCGTTTATTATCATAGTAGGATACATGTTTTACTAAGTGAATATCAATTGTATTGTTTGCGGTATTCGTAGACTTTTGAGGAGATTTGATGTAGGGTAGTGCATAAATATTTAATATTAATCAATTAGTGCATTCTGGTTGAAAGCTCAAATTGTGTTCCTCAACAGTAATAGATACAATCTCATAGAATAACAAGACCCAAGACTATTTTAATTTCAACTATTAGATATTATTGAGCTATCTATTCTAATAATTTTACTGCTAGTTTTTAGACCCTGTACTTTAAAAAAAGTACAAAAGGGTCTATTAAGTTTGTGCAACACAGAAATGTATGTAACAGGCAGAAGGAGGCGTAGCAGACCGCACTAAGTATGCATATTCTTGATCAGGACGACGAGCTGAGTCGATATAGCCATGTACGTCTGTCTGTCCGTCCGTATGAACACCTAGATCCCGGAAACTGTAAGAGCTAGAGACATCATATTTGGCAGTTAGATGCCCCTATAGTGCAAGCAGATTCTGTTTTAAAGCTGTTGCTCTTATCGATTACACAACTGTTGACCATGTTTAGACCCTGTACTTTAAAAAAGTACAAAAGGGTCTATTAAGTTTGTGCAACTCAGGCAGAAGGAGGTGTGGCAGACCCATAAAGTATATATATCCATGGTCAGGACGAAGAGCTGAGTTGATATGGAAACTTTAAGAGCAAGAGACTCAATTCTTTTTTTTTTGTATAAAATGCTTAGAATGATTGGTGCAATAGGAGCTAAATCGGAACTTAAACAAAGTAGTTATGAAGGAAAGTAGTCACGCATAATATTCATTATATTAATTAAATTATATTGAGATGCTAAGTACAGGGTCTGCCACTGTCGGTTGCGCCCGTCTGTAGTTTTTCTAATTTTTCTGTATTAAACTAAACAAAATTCATTAACTCTTGAGCATAATAAAGTATTTGTTACATCCCAAACACTTGTAGTTTAATTACGTTATCTAATCAACTCGTCCCTAGCTTTCATGGCATTCTCCTCTGGCTAAAAATGTTCGTAAACATTTCGGAAAATCGGAAATTTTCCCGAACTGAGAGATGCTTGGTTTTTCCTGCCACGTCCCAAGTAAAAGCATTTCATCCGCTGGCTCACATATCAAATGCACAAAATATTTTTAATCCGTTTAAGTGCCCCAAACACTGGTCAGGTCCAGGAGCTACTGATGCTCTTACGCTTGTTACTTCCACCACTGAAGCTTGGGCCATTAAGTGAGCCAAGTGAATGTGGCGGAAATGAGTGGCAATAGCAACAAGCAGTAAGGGTATGGGTATGGGTATGGGTATAGTTGAGTGTGCTGGACAACAGTTTGGGTATTCAGTGGCCAAAAATGTTTGCTGATTGCAAAGTATACGCAGCGACGACATTTGCGACAATAAGCCAAGCACCCACACACACACACACGCAAACACACAGACACAGACAGAAGGATGATGACAATAGATACTGTGGCACGAAAAGTATGCAAGGATAATAGACAAATAACAGTTGCCTTGTGGCATTTAGCTGGCCGCATTATACTCCCATGCATGTGTGTCGCCCTCCCGAGTATCACCACGCCCAGTTACTCGTAGATCCCGTTCCGTAATGAAGACAGCGCGCTGCTAAGCCATACTTAAGGTTGTCGACAATTGGTAACTGGTAGCTGGTAACTGGTAGCTGCTGGCGTCCGGCTAAACGCTTACCAAAACGCTTACCCAAAAAAATATGCATAGCCCTATGGGTATGGCTGGGAGCTGTGGCCATAAAATTGCCTGGACTGAATGGATGAGACAGGGTTTTTATGGTGCGCTTAGATTAGGTTTTTATTGCTGGTATTAATTGCTATTAGTCGAAGTTAATAAAGTTGATAAAGCAATTTGGCATTTGGCGTTTATTGTGCGCCCAGCCGAGCTATGATTAGTGTTGGCTATAAAACCAGCGTCAAGATTTGCATTCGCTTAACTTGGCTTACACTCCTCCCTCCCCCCTGGCCCACTCTCTGCTCTGTTCGACATGTGGAGTCGTCTAGAAGGTAATATTAGTTAATTTAACTAAGCGCTCAGCGGGGCCGTTCTCGCTTTGCGAATGCCAGTTGCAGGCAACCAAATGAAATATGCATTGCGGGCTGCCAGGCGTCAGCCTGGAAGCAAAATGTTGCATACAAATCACAGACGTTACCGAGCATAAACCTGCCGCAGCCACCTGCCAAGAGAAGTGCTAGCACCCAGCAGGTGTCAAAATAGCAAATGTCGTAGTAGTAGTAGTCGTCGTCGTCGTCCTTGTAGCCACCGCCAACTGCTTGGTGTTGGCTCCACTTGGCTTCAGCACATGCGGCTAATCAAAGCAGCTGGCGCGTTTGACTACGTGACGCATTGCCATTGCCAAACCAAAACAAACCACATCAGGCTGGCAGCAAATGCCAAAGTCGCAGTCAAAGTAAAATCCTTTGCATGCAGAGTGGGGCACGTAAACAGACGCCAGGACGCACAGGAGCTGATGGAAGCGCTGTTACATTGAATGTGCAGAAAGTCAGCGTACTGGTATTTGAGTGCTCTAAAAGCACATTGGCATTTGCATAGTGGCAGAGCATTGAAAACGCTGCAAATGGATCATTAAACTTGGTCTTCGTTTGACTCTCTGGCTCTGGCATAATAGGCGTATACGCAATCCCCAATGCCACACTTGATTAAACTGAGCAATTAAAGCAAATGCTAGCTTACTATGCTGTGGTTATAAACTGCGCTAAACTGTTTGTCCATTAAAGCTACTTCAATTCGAAAATTACTCAACATCAACTTGCTTTTTTTGTTCTCCTCCTTTTGCCAAAATATTGTTGTCAAAAAGTTAATGATTTATAATGGGTCGTGTCGAGACAGTCACAGTGCCAGCCAAGCGGGAAAGCTTTAGTCTCCAACTCCAACGCAACTTCGTCTCCATCTCCATCGCCATCGCCATCACCATCACCAGCTTTCCAGTTACAGCCCTCGAGCAGCTCAGCGAAGCGAGCAACTTGTACAAATTTTTCACACTTGCCAGCAAACAGTGCGAAAAGTTTTGCAATGGTCGCTGCTGCTGTGCTTGCTTTTCACCTTGGGGACCTTTTTAAAGATTTACGATGCCGCATATGCCTACAGGTCATAGGTACTCTCTAACTGTGGATGGCCGACGACGCCATGCGACAAAAGCCAGACGCTAAAAATTGTTGCATTTTTCAAAGTAAAGTGGCAATGACAGCCGCAGCCGCAGCAGAAGCCACAGCAGCAGCCACAGCAGCAACCACAGACGCAACCACAGTCATAGTCATAGCCATAGTCGGTGGTGGCACAATCGGTGTCTTTGCCATTGCCGCTGGAGCAGACGTAAACGCTTGGCTGTCTGGGTTGGTCGCATTGTCGACAGTGTCGCCACAGACTCTGACATACATTTATTTTTATTATTTACGACGACTTAGACTTGCTTGGCACTCCGCCTCAGCCCGACCATGGACAGCATGTGCGCGCCTATCTGTGTCGCCTCATCTTTAATTCTTTAAATAGACTGATGGACAGGAGTGGGGAAAGTTGCGTGTGCCATTGCTTGTCATCCTTGCTTGATAGCCTTTTGTCTGAGTGCTACATTTAAGTAGCTGCCGGCATGAGTGACTCACTGTGTGAGAGTGCAAGTGTTCCATACACACACATCATATGTGCGTGTGTGTGTGTGTGCCGCGTCTGTGTCGTTTATCATGATTTACTTACCGCCACGCACTTCACATGTCAACACAATATTATCGCCCTCCAGCAATGGACCCACAGCGCCAGCAACATCCCGGCCCGAGGCATCGTACACGAGTATTTGATGCGGAGGAACTGCAAAGGAAGCGAGAATGGAGAAGCGTAAGAGTAAGCGTAACTAGAGCCTGCCTTTAATGCCACAATATTGCAATTTCAGATGCTCACCAATAACCGTTAAATTAATTCTATGATTACGCGTTGGCGAGTTCTGAAAGTCCACGCGGCAGCGGTAAACCTGTTGACAGAGAGTAGACATCGCCATGCATTAGAGTAAATAATATATAGCATACTTTATGGGGGCTGAAATTAGGCCCCCCATTAGGGGTGTCGCTACTACTTACGCCCTCATCATCCAATTGTATATTTTCCACTGATAACTTGGCTGGCTGCTGTCCGGTAACAAAATATGCACGTGGCCCAAATGAGTTGGTATCTGACCAGTAGAGCGCCTTCTCGAAGGGTCGCCCACGCACATCAAAACTGCAAAAGAAATGTGAGAGAAGCAGAAGAAGAAGAAAAATGTTTAACAAATTGTTGAGAATACGCAAATATTTAAATATGTATTGGCGATAAGTTGTCTCAGCAATTGCCCCAAAGCGTAGACGTCAAGATCGTAAATTTTAATGCGTGTTGCTGCTGTTTTCTGGGAATTGTTGCTGCGATTCGTCAGGACACTGGGACTAAGACGGACACTGGTCCTGGGACACTCGAAAATATGTAGCTGTGACTGCCAGACGGGGCATAAAAAAAAACTTGGAAAGCTACAGTCGTATGCAACCGACAGTAGGAGACCCTGTACTTTCCCTTCCAGCAGCTAATGCTAACAATGCACACAAAAATCTAACGCAAACTTGATCTGCTTGCACTATAGGGGCATCTAACTGCCAAATATGATGTCTCTAGCTTTTATAGTTTCCGAGATCTAGGTGTTCATACGGACGGACAGACAGACAGACGGACATGGCTATACCGACTCAGCTCGTCGTCCTGATTGTTGATCATACTTTGTGGGCAGACCCCTCGCCTCCTTCTGCATGTTACATACATTTATGAGTTGCATAAACTTAATAGACCCATTGTACTTTTTAAAATTACAGGGCCTTAAAAAAAACAAAAAATGAAGCACCCTAATTTCAGCACATTTTTCAATTCCACGTTCAGTATGGCCCCTTTGGCATATAGTACTTGGTACTTGTACTTGTACTAATAAAAATAAACTGCTAAAAAATGTTTTAAAGTAGAGGTGGTGGGTCAGAAATTTCACGCGTCTACAAAATGACCCTTTTCCTGTGTTAGCCAGCTCGCAAGGGGCCAAGGCATAAATTTGCACGCAACTAATTTCTTCCGTTTCGCATTATTTTCGCAGCTCGGCCTCGACAACGTTTGCAATTTTGCGCATTAAAAAGCCTGACGTGCTATCTTTGGCGCTTTTATTGTATTTGTTAATGTCCGTCCAGAACGTGGAGGCAACAACCCACCATATCACTCCTCAATCCCTCCACCCGCTGCCTCCTGACTCGACCAGACAACGCCAAGTGCCGCAAATGACTTGGCAAAAGCAAAAGACACAAACACAGACGGCACAAGTTGTGTCCTTTTGTTGTTTCCGTCGTCGTTGTTGTTATCATTGTTGCTGTTATTGTTGTTGCTTCTCCGCCCCTCCTATCTCTCACTCCCCCCGCCCGTCTGTTCCTTTTGGTTTTGCTGTGCTTTGCGGTTAGTCGAGCGGTTTGTCATTGTGCCGGCTGCCTGCCAGCAGTATTGTTTGCGCCTTTAAGTGGTTTTTTATCATTTTGCCGCTGACACAATTTATATCCGGTGCTCATATTTCTTATGCTTATCACAAACGCGTTGGCGCCCTCCCCACGTCCGCCCTTCATCACGCTAACCCCAGAGTGTCTAACAGCTGTATCATGTGTTGACCAGGCAGCCATTTCTAATTATTGTTGAAGTGCAGCAACCCATGCGGCGCATAAATTACACCCTCAAAGCCGAGCTTAAGCCGCTTCTGCCCCGAAAGCACGTACCCTAATTAGCTTAATTAAATATATATGCGCGAATGTGTAAACAAAAGGCGCAGTTCAACGATTTACGCACTCTACACTCGAAAAAAAGAGATTCAATTCGTTTGTTTTTGGCGGTGCTCAACTTTGGGCATACCCTGTATATAGCACGTCTTGTTGATACTGAACTAATTAGTAACTCTTTGTAGAGAGATAAAAATTATATTTGATAAATGTTAATCAAATGTTAACCAAATAATCGATATACCATGTATCGACATATATCTCCATACCTAATTGAACTTCGGAAATTAAGAAAAACGTAGTCAGACTGAAGCGTTCGAATTTTTCAAGTGAAATTGAGAATCCAAACTGCTCTGAAGACTATCGCAATTAAGGGTAAACTGAGATTTGGATACCTATAAGATTTATCAATTAATTAACGCTTAAAGAACTCATGATGGAGCTGGAATTCTCACGGATGTTTCGCCATTTTTTAAACAGCAGAATCAACCATGCTATAATATTTATTACATTACATTTCTACATAAATGTGGAATACTCTCTATTGCACAAAGTTCATAAGTACAGGGTATATGAATATATTTAAAAGCTGCAGTTTGGGTCGCATCGCTGCTAGTTTTAATTTTGCTTAGTCGCAAACAATAGAGGGTAAGATTGGGAAAGCGGATGAGGGAAAACAGAGTACCGCCACCGCCTCCTAGTCAACAATGGAGATAACAGCTAAGATAAGGCCAGGCGCGGATTGCTGTGTAAAGAAACATCCAATGCTCTATGCTCTGACGCTACTCGGTTTTATCCTGCACTGACTTGGCCGGGAATGGCCTAGCCATTGGCTTGGTATGCCATGGCCTGGCCGCTGTTGACGTTGTGTTTTCTTGTTGCTGGCCTTAGGAAACAATAATGCCAAGTTTGCACAATGAGCAAAGTAAAAATGAAAATAGAACGAAATGAAAAAAAGAAAAGAAAAGCAGAGCAGAGAAGAAAGAAAAACGCCAACGCCAAAATGCTCGAGCAGTAAAAATTGTAAAGAAAATGGTCGCAATGACAGAGGAGCAAAATAGAAATGGGCCAAGCGGTTGGCAGGAAAACGAAGACAACATTGTGGCAATTGCAGAAATGTTGACTGTCGTCAGTCGTCGGTTGTCGGTCGTCAGTCGTCAGAGCTGTGGCCAAGTGGCCAAGTGGATGGGGTCGCCTTGGCACGCCTCGTCGGCTCGTCCTCCAGTTTTTCTGAAGAGTTTGTCTAGGGTGTACCTCTCTGCTCAGACTGATGCTCGTTCATTTCTTTTGTGTGTCTGTGTGGTTCTCTCCCACTATTTTTTTGCTTTCCAACAATTAGTTGAGTTTTATTTATTTTGCGTTAATTGGTAGCACTTTATCTTCTGCCTGAATGAATGAGCTACGTTATTTAAACAAAACGAGCGCGCGCTTCCAAATCCCAAAACAGACCTTGGCTATGGACATTGCTTGGTAATTACGCTTCGGTTTTTCTTCTTCTTTTTTTTTACGGTTGCTCCTGTTGTTGTTGTTATTTTGGGGCAACGCCCACTTTGGGCCAGGCCAACTCGGTTTCTTGCATTGTCTAAGCACATATGTGAAAGCATTCTCCGCCCCTTAATCCAATATAAGGCAACAGCAACGGCAACCTTCTCAAATTGCCATTTAATGTTTTTTGCCTTTTTGTTTTGCAACGCTTACGAAACGCTATTCAAAAAATTGCAAAAGGGCTACACAGGGGAAGGAGCCGACGAAGAGCACTGCAAAAAAAAGGACCCACAACTTTTGGCTCCATGGAACGGTGTGTGTGCCTGTATGTGTATTTGTGAGTTGATGACGCTGACAATAACCATTGAATAATTTTATGACAATATGTGTCACAGCGTGTCCGTGTCCCTATCCGTATCCTTGCTCTGTGTGTCTGCTGGTATTTTTTTTTTTCTTTTTTGACAATTTAAACACATGTCGCTACCCCTTGCTGTCCCTATAGGGGCATGGCACAGCAAAGAGCACGCTGGGATAAAAAAAACTGTTGACTTCAATTATGCAGCGTTAGACAAAAGTCGGTAAACTATGAGGGCGTCATAGGCCACCAGCAGGTGGTGCGTGTGGTGCTGTCGAAAGCTTTTGCGACTTGTCCGATATTAAGCATATGGAAATGGTTGGGTATTATGTCTGGAAGCCCGTATCAAATTATGTTAAAAAAATAGAAAAAATAGCACAACAGTGAGCCCTGAGAAAAGCAATTCAAACACATCTACAGATAGAGCACTGTAAATGAAATGCCAAATACTCGTAGTATGCAGCGAAACTCGACAAAACTCGCAACAAATTTTAAATTGGTTCGCTGGCAAAAACAAACAGAAAACTGGCGAGAAATATGAATGTAAAAAGAGCTGTTCACGCCCTCATACACACGCAAACTTACTTACAGAGAGATACACACACACACACACACACACACACACATACATATGCAAATGGTTTTACTGTCCCTTTGTTTCGTTTTTTGTTTTTGTGGATATGCTCCTATGTGTATTGGTATTATTATGGAGCCATGTTGTGTAATATCTGTAAATTTCTTTTGTTATTGCCAACAACAGTTTTTCCCAAATTTCCCCCCAACTCCCCTCCTCATCCTCCTCCACCGCCACCGCCTCATCTTTCTCCATGCAGTGTTGACATTTGTTGGCATCATTCCGCACATTGTTGCCGCTGGTGTTTTTTGTTTTGTTTGCTTTCTGCTGGCTCTTCTTCTTTACTTTTACTATATAATTTGTAGCATATGAATATATGAAAACCCAGCGAAAAAAAATATCAACAAACACACTCAAACTTACACACTCACACACACTCAACTCGCACAAAAAAAAGTGCAAAAAACGAATGCGAAAACTCCTCCATGATGGCCAAGTTCAAATTTATGCAGTGTCGCCCAATAAATTCGGCAATAAATTCAAAATAAAAGTTTCATCTTGGTAGGTCGGATATTTTTCTTTGCTCTCTCCTCTTGTTGCTGTTGTTGTTTGTGATTGTTGATTTTTCGAAAGTTATGGCACTGGCGAATGATCTAAAGAAATGAATTTACATTGGGCGAGTAGCACAAGGTTTTTCATCGCCAGTAAACTTTGCAATCAGTTCACAGTAAAGAGCTATTCAGCAGTTTCTAGATCCTGTACTTAAGTTCTCTAAGAGGGTATATTAGGTTTATGCAATTGAGAAGGAGACATAAGACGATGAGCTAGGCATTGTTGATATATAAATATTATTGAGAAAAACTGATTCAAAACCATCGTGAAATAGAACTTTTGTTGAAAATTCTCCTACTTAATAGAATTCCATATCTATTCTCAGAGAAATGTTATAAATGGCTTTAAAAATTCTAGTTATCAAGCAAGCCAAATGTTCTGATGTCATTAGTAACTTTACTTTTAACTCGTATGGAGGAAACGATTGTGGAAGCAACTGCTTTGTGCTTATTAAAGACTATTTTAGTAATTGCATTCGACTGTAGCCTTACCTATAGTTGTTGTTGGCAAACAGATAATTGAATTGAATTCGGACAATTACCCGTAATGACTAAAAAAACCTATCAAATACGTTATCTTGGTTGACTTTTGTCTATTGCGTCCGACTAGCGCATCCCCACTCGTTTTTTTCACATCAATGGAAATCTGCGATCTGAACAATACAGAATCATTTGCTAAGACCGCAATGTCCATTATAAAATTTGTAAAACTCGTCGCCAGCATTTTCTTTTGGAAAGTTTTGGTGGCTAAAAATCGATTTGCATGCGCTCGCTGCATTTCCGTATTTCACACACATGCAAGGACTTAATTACACTTTGAAATAAACCATCTAACTGGAATTTGTGCAAAGTGAGGCACAGTGGCAATTGCAATTGCCATTGCCATTTGCAATGGACTGACTGTTTGTTGCCGATGTTGTTGCAACTCGTAAAATCCCGAAAATGCACTCGACTTAATTGCCATTGGCTCGACTTTTTGGCCGTCGCCTTACCAAGACCGAGAGTGTTTGCTGCTCCTGTGACTCCTACTCCTATTGCTGCTACCGGATTTTATTGCCAGCCATTTTGAATACCATTTCGTGGTTTATTACTTTTGTGGCCGACAGATTCTCAAGTAGAGCGGCAAGTGTAGGGCAGAGCAGAGGCCGACACACTCGGAGTGAATGCACTTTCGATTGCCGCCTGAAAGTTGAGTATATTTATGGTGCTATGCCACACCGCACCACGGTGGCCAATGCCGACGATTATGGCAGTTAGCGTGGGCTGTTATATGGATTATGGCTCCTCTGACAGCCACAGCACGCAACACAGCTGCCACCGTACCGTATTCCGCGTAGCGCAGAATACATTTCATTATTTAAGCTGCAGTCTGGCCTGGCAACCTGGCAAACCGGCGGGCTTTAAAAATCAATTAACCTTGATTGCAGTCATGCTCGTGCCTCAGTTCGATACGTTGCCTTTTATGGATGCCAGATACAGATACAGAAACAGAGACAAATACTGACACAGTCCCAGTCTGAGGCGGGCCAAGCCAAGCCATGGTATGCCATGACATGACTGAACATACTCGCTGCCTTTGTCCTTGTTTATTATGTGAGCTTTATCATTGTTATTGCCGTGGCTGTGTGCCATTGATGACTTGCAATATCGAACATGACAGTTGGCAACTAAATGTCTGTTACAGGTGGGCAAGCCTCACGCCCAGCACGCTCTTTGGCCCTATGTCAATGCCAAATGTTAATTTTAATAATGCCCCTTGACCTGTTCAATGCGGAATCGCAGACAATCCATAACAGTTAAATACAAACAGTATGTAACAGTATATACAAAAATCCCATGAAAATCGCATTTCAAGGGTCGAGAATCGAAAAACAAATCCCAGCAATGTGTAAGCCCATAAAAAGGCAAACCTATTGCCGAAAAGGGGGAAAACAAGAATAGAATGAGTGTAAAACGCTGCTAACCCTAAAGAGCCTTAGCTCAGCTCGGGTCCAAACAACAAAGCAAATTTTAACATTATAATTTTTAATATTTTTGCCTTACGGCTGAGTTGGATTTCTCTTCTTTTTTTTTGGTTTTTTTGGTGTATAGCTCTTTGCTGGGTGTGAAGCTGTCAAATGCAGAGCTCCCTAGACAGGGAGCTCTAGGTAAGGCTCAGGCTGGGTTCCGGACTGCAAGCTGTGACAACGTAACAAAATGTGGCAAACAGCACACACACACGTAGAAATAAACACAGAATCACTTACACACACACACACACCCACACACACATTTTTGGGGGACACACAGAACACCCACATACAAAGGCAGGCAGCAACATGGCTCGTATACAGCTTTCAATTTCGGCATCTTTCTTCTTTTTTTCTGGTCTTAGGTCTTGGCTTTCGTTTCTTTTAAACTCGAGTTGCCTTCGATTTCACGCAGCGCTGGCAATTTTATGCCAAAGCCCCAGTTGAGTCCCCCCACCTGCTCCTTGTCCTTCACCTGCTGTGGCTTAGCCCTTGTTGTTGCCGCTGATGTTACTGTTGCTGTTGCTGTTGCTGTTACTGCTGCTGCTTGTTTACTGTCTTTTATTTATTTGCAGAAGGGAAATCGAATTCGAATCACTTTCGGATATTTTGGTTATAAAGTCGGAAATTTTTGCGACATTATTGTTTTCGACATTTTCCTAGTTTTTCGCCAACATTTTTGCCAGTTTTGTGTCCCATTGTCTCCCTGTTTTGCGCATTGTCTGTGCACCAGTGAAATTTATTGCTTCCAATTGAGTGCACGAAGCAGCATGAACAACAACAACACACAAAAATACCAAGAGGAGCAGTGGCATCTGGAGCTGGAGCAGCAACAGCTCGTGAACAGTTCGCGCTTGTCCTTGATATACACGTGCGTCCATGTCCCTGTCCTTTATGCTCCATGCCATTCCCAGTTCTCAGTTCTCAGTGCTCTGTCCTATGGTCTATACACACACACTGATATGTTCTTGTTGCTCCTGGGCGCTGGCAACATATTGAGAAGGAAGCACACATGTAAGCAAAATTGACAAGGCTAAAGGATATCGATGTCTGCTTATAATGTGCAACATATTAAACCTAAGCACACGCTCACAACGCTGGCTCTATAAATAACAGTAGTAGCAGCAGCAGCAGCAGCAGCAGCGGCAGGAGTTCTCACAGGACACACCTCATGCTCGTACAGCTTTTGTCCGTTGTCCTGGTCCTGGTTCGTTGTAGCCGTCGTGCTTCTCCCCCAAAATAATCAAAGTTGCCACCAAAAACAGTTTTCACTTTGGCTCCTATTATTTTGCTGCCCTGAGCCTGGCCTGCTGCCTGCCGTTGATGTCCTTTGCTTTGGCCCTGCGGCTAATATATGAGTCCATGTCGCACCGTTTGGCCTGGCCTCGCTTTTGTTTTGTCCCCTGCACTCTGCCAGGGCCTAGGCACATGAGTTTTGTAGAGTAGTCAAGTCGAGTCGAGTCGAGTTGAGTTGATATTGATGATGTTATTAAAATAATAAATTATTTGAAAATTATGAACTGAAGCCATTTCTCATGGCGCACAGAGTAGTAGCCGGTCCTACGCATAAATCAAAAGGTAAACAGTGGAACTTAAAGTGAATAACTGGCTTTAACATCATCAGGCACACACTCAAACACACACAGTCTCTAATAGCTCAAACAGAGTATAAAATTAGCAGTGTGTGTGTGTGTACACTGCAGTTCTGTTAACTAACCACAAGAAATTGAATTAAAAGTGTGTTTTGTGTGCTGCTGTTGTTTTTACATATGAAGGACTGAATAAACAGCCTCTGCACTCACCTGTAAAGTGGTTTGCCAGCACTCTCACGAAACCACAGGACCATATATACACGATCGTCCTTTGCCTCCGGCTCAATGTCGCATGGCAAGGATGCGGTGCGTCCCAGCACGGCCTCGACAGCAACTGTGGAAACTGCAAAACACAAACAGAGAAGGCACCGAGTGTAAAGAAGAAAGTCAATTATGGGAAAAATATACAAATGCAAGGCAGCAGCTCAGCTCCTCCTAAGTGTAGCTTTAAATGTCACAACAAGACTATTGACGAAGTCATTAACACAATATTAAATTGTTTTTTGTTGTTTTTGTTGCTGCCTGCTGCTGATGTTTTTTCTATTTGCTGTGGTTGTGTCGTTGCAATTACTTGACTCCTTCTTCGATTCCTTGAACATCAACAAATGTCAACAAAATGCTGCCTTTTAACTGTCACGCCAACATCACGCAAGGCACTAACAGAAACCCAACCGCACGACAGTCAACCACTGTTCCCCCTCACCGCCCCCCGGGCACTCCTTGAAACTCTCGATTCGTTGCTTCAATCTAAAAGCCCGCCACACCCTGACCCAAACCGCAATCGTTGCCATCGCCATCGCCATTGCCATCGTCGTAGTCGCATAATCACAACCAAGTACGTGAGTGGGAATATTAATGCTAAATTGACGACAACAACGACAACTACGATGACGTCGACAACGACAATGACAACGACAATGAAAATGAAAATGATGATGGCATTGCCGGCAAAGCAAGGCGATGAGCTCTTTCTACTCCTATAGTCCTACTACTCCATAGTCCATCCTCCGACTAACTGCGATTTCACGGCAGCGCTGCCTCATCTTTTGCATTTAAACTGCCAATTGATGTCACTGAAAATAAATACACGTTTGGGTATTGCGGTGGCACAGCTAAACGGCTTCGTGATGCAAGTGCTCTGAACCCAATCCCGGCCAAATGTCAGACGTTTAGAATACTCCCACTTAATTTCAGGTAATCCTAACAGCCTTGCTGCACTGGCACTGCCAAAAAGAGATTGAATATTAAATGAAAACTGCTAATTACACAGATTGAATAGCTAACAGTCAACATGTGCCCTAATACCTTATAGCAAATAGATTGATTAAAAGTTTAGTTTTAGTAAAAACAAGCTGAGAAAATTTTAACTGTTAACCGATTACATTTTTAAAAGTTCTATTTAGAAGTTATACAAATAATTTCGAAATGTTCTCTTTTAGCGTAATCCGCTTATATGTATATATATATTTAAATTTATGCTGGCGAAGGTCCCTTTTCATTTGGCTCCTTTCAAGTGAATTAAAGTTTTGTCAAGCCAAGTAAATAAATATATTTATCTGAAAAGTTGAAGGAAGTTTTTGAGGAATACATATATGAAATATATAAAAACTTTTTGGAAGTTCTTCTCTGGTTTAAATGTTATAATCAAGTTAAGTATGCGTTTTATGAACTATCAAAGTCCCAACGTAATTCATACATAATACGTTACTTATAACTCCAATGCTTTATTTGGCAAAATTCTACTTTTAAATTGCCCCAGCTTGATTTATAGAAAACTCGCGTTCAATTGTAGTTGTAAATTGTTGGAGTACCAGATTGATTTTCGAAACGATTTAAGGTGTAGCCATCGTTAGTCAGTTCACCTGACAGCTGTTCGAAGTTGAAAGGCACCTATGACTCTCTCACATACACACACACACACACACACACACGCACACACGTACATGTGCAGTACACACATAGAAGATCCATCATGCTTAACAACACAAAGCTCATTAATACCCAAAAAGGGGCTCCGCAATGATGTTACGCGTAATTTAATTTTGGAACACCCGCCAGCAACAAATTCCTCACGCATAATTTCAGTTTGCACTCATCATTGTGTGCGTATGTGTGTGAGTCTAAGCATAAACGTGTACGTGAACGGTTTATGTGTGTGTGCGAGTGTGAGTGTGTGGATGAGTGGGAAGGCGATGGCAAAATTTTTGACATTTATTTAATATGCGCACGTATTATAGAAAAGCAATTCCCAGTCGTATAATTTATGGCACACTACAAAAATTTGCACATGAAAATGCCGTCTGAACTCAGGCACGCGTGTATCTATGTATATATAATTGACACACATACCAGTGCACGTATGTACAGACAACGTTATGTGTGTGTGTGTGTGTGTGTATGTAGGTGGGTTTGTCGCATAACATTGTAGCAATTTTCTGTGCGTTTGTAATTCCCATGTAAGATGTCAAACTCCCAACGAGTAGATCAAACACCCACACCCACACCCACACACACTAAACACAGACAGACCTAGTATAGTGTGTCTAGGCGGAGGCTGCGTCTCTTGACAGCAGCAAAGGCGGCAGCAAATTGACATAATTTGTGACGTTACCACCTCCACCTTCAGCTCTGCATCCTGCCACGAGCTGAGCAGAGTGGAGCGTTCTCCGGCAAACGGCGCTGTGAGCTGAAGCGTGAGTGTGTAATGAGTGATTTGCCCGTGAGGCGTACGGGGGGTGGCTGTAGAGATAGCGGTGCCAATCGACGGCATCAAACCCTACCTACTCCTACTCCTACCAGCACCACGTCGTTTTAACCACACCGCAGTATCTGCGAGCCACTAAACCAACTGCCTCTGCTTGGATTTTGGCTAAGTGGAGCGTGCTGCGGCTTAGGTGCCCAGCTGCTTGTGGGGTCAGTGGCATGGATTAGGCTCAGCAGCGTCAACAGTTGACAGACATGACAAATTTGTGCTAGTTTGTTGTGGGTGTGTGTGTGTGTGTGTGTGTGTGAGAGTCTGTGTGTGTAAATAACTATAAAGTGTACACATGTTAAATTGGTCTGGCTTAATTGATGCTTTGTTTATGCTAAATATGTATTTATAATACGTCAAAATATTTTATTATACAACTAAATCACTACGAAATACATTGTATTTAATTGCTCATTCCGTCTAGCCACTATGTTTATCTTAAATATTTACCAATAGGATTTTCCAAATTTAGAAATTTGAAGCAAATATTATAATACACGATTAAATGCATCTTAAATTGCTCTATTAAAGTCTGTTCAACTGTCACACAGCATTTGCTTGAGCAATTTATTGTTGCTGAAGCAATTATTATGTATTTAAACAAATAGCATAGTCATAGGAAGTTTTAAACACATGCCAAAACTGTTTTCAGATGCACAACCAACAAAGCAGAAAAGGATTTTCCAGACTTGTACAAGTGCAGTCAATTGAGCTTAAAAGTATGAGAAATACTGACGGAGGCTCATGCATATGAATATAGAGTATATTCACGCTTGTCAGACCGAAGAAAACAAAACCACTTTCATTAAAAAAGAACCAACATTGTTAGCCGTAATTCTTGAATATTTCACTCAATTATTTTTATTATTTTTTAGTGAGTCACATCAATATTTCACAATACCTTTTCTGGCGCGTCGATTTGCCATTCACACAAAATACGTGGTACTTTATTAAGCTCATTCAAGAAAATTGTTAACTATGTAGTATGTATATAAGCTGAAATGTGGGATAAATCTAACTATTCCGGGACAAATCAATCTATTCCGGAACAAATTTGTTCATAATTTCAATTCCCACAGAATGCGGGTCGATTATAGAATACAGACATTGATAGACGTTTATACAAATTTACTTTCTTAACACAGTAACTTACTCTTTCAAATTATATACGTTAAATATTTGTATCTATATAATATATCTAATTAAGCCTGGCTCTAGCTTTTTAAGAATATTCCAACCGTTTATATTTTTTCGCTTTCTTTCTGCTAACATAAATTGACGCTCGATTGTAATTTCACGAAACTGCAAGTCGATATATTAGTAACAATATATCGAAACAGAGTGCATACATCGTAGTATCGATTACAAATCTTAGTGTTGTTAAAAGCCAAAAGTTTCGATAAATTAGTAAGAAGCATTGCCGCCATTTTCTCTTAAATTTGTGCCATATACTTGTCCAATACGAACATTAAAACGTACGCAAAGAAGTACTTACATAAATTAAACGTACAATGATTGGACAACAACAACCAGATCTCTTCATGGCGCTGCAGCAACAGCCACAACAACCACGGCAACCCAGTGAACAGGAACAAGTTTGTCAATGGATCAACCAAATAGCCAATCCGGATACACGTGAGATGGCCCTCCTTGAGCTAAGCAAGAAACGGAACGCCGATTTAGCTCCAATGCTGTGGCACAGCTTTGGCACCGTGGCTGCCCTTTTGCAAGAAATTGTCAGTATCTATCCAGCGATATCACCGCCAACATTGACGGCCCAGCAGTCGAATCGTGTGTGCAGTGCTCTGGCGTTGCTACAGTGCATCGCCTCGCATCCGGAAACACGCACTGCCTTTCTGCAGGCGCAAATCCTTCTCTATATGTATCCATTTCTTGGCACTACTACAAACACTCGGCCATTCGAATACCTTCGTCTGACCTGTTTGGGTGTTATCGGCGCTCTGGTGAAGACCGATGAACAGGATGTTATTCTGTATCTGTTGACAACTGAAATCATTCCAGTATGCTTGAATATAATGGACAGCGGATCGGAGCTAAGCAAAACTGTTGCCACGTTTATCATACAAAAGATATTACTGGACGAGGTTGGCCTTTACCACATTTGCCAGACATACGAACGCTTCTCACAAGTCGCCGCCACACTTAGCAAAATGATCACCCAGCTCTCAAAGAGCCCCATTGCTCGTCTCCTGAAGCATGTTGTACGCTGTTATCTACGTCTCTCGGACAACGCACGTGCTCGCAAGGCCCTCATGCAATGTCTCCCGGATCAACTGCGTGACACTACATTCACCAACTGCCTACAGGATGATATATCCGCCAAGCAATGGCTACATATGCTCCTACAAAACTTACAGCCAACAGGACAGGATCTACGTCAATCTGGCATGGCTCCCATTAACTTCTAAACATACAGATGGAAATAACAATTTGCTAACAAAGATATATCAATCCACCTTTAATATAATATCATTAAACATTTGCAATCGTTGTGCTAGTTCATAACACCGGTAAAATCGTTTTATATATGTATCTTACTATGTATATTTTGAGCCAAAGGTTAAGGGCTAAAAGCTAATCTAACATACAAAGATAAGAGCTCTGATTTCGCTACGATTTGTAAAACTATTTTAGTACATAATATGCATATGACCGAGAAGCAAATCTATCTTAATGAAAAAATGTAATAAAGCAAATGTTGAAAAATAGAAGCTTTATTTGATAGTCGATTATAAGATGCCAAGTGTTTCAGACACAATTTGCGCAAGGTAAATTAATATGTCTACGGTATTAATTTCAAATGAAATCGTTTCACTAATATCATTGTCGCGTGTTAAGTAGCTCTACTTTAATAGCTTTATTAATTAACTTTTTTGGCGTCATTATTAGAATTTTTGAGTGCTATAAAAAGGCTTAAAAGTTAGAACATAAGTATGTCGACTAATTGTTATTTGATTTTAATTTTTAAACATATATTTTAGCACTTTTTCTAGCCCATTGTTAATGTTCATAACGAATTCATAATATTGTGGTTGGGTTTATTAGTATATCAATAATCAATTGTCCGACTTTTAGCTTTAAATCAGAGTTTACTAATAATTTAAAAGACTTGTGCGTACATATGTGAAAAACTAATTAATCCTTTGTGTTATTAAGTACTGAAATCTTATTGCAAGAAGTATTTTCATTGCATCATTTATGTGCACATAAGTTTTCTATTACCCAACGCTATTTCACTTTCTTCTCGAAGAGATAAGGTAGATACAAATTTCATTTGCTTGCCTTGACGCTGTGTGCGTTGTTTTAGCTTCGTTATACTATATATTTTTTTCTTTATGCAAACTGCCAACAGCTCGGCAACACATACTTAAAATACACAGACAAAAAGCCACTCACACACGCACACACACACACACAGACATAGTTGGGTTATGCACATAGTATTTATATTTATATAAGTCGTCTTTATATAAGCAAAAGAAGCTGTGAAACTTATGCAAATTGCATTTCAGTGTCTGCGCAAAAGCAAACTCGGCTGAAAACACAACAAGCGGCAGCAGCAGCATCAGCAACACGCACCAGCAGCAGCAGCAGCAGCGTGTATAAGCATGCACTGCTAACGGGCTGTGCCTGGCAAAAAAATGGTAGAAAATGCGCATAATGAAATCCAATAGAACGAGTATGGCTACGTTAGCTTCTCAGCTTGGTTTGCTCGGCTGCTCCCAACGCTTGCCGCATTCCATGTGCCACTTTTAAGCAGTCGTTGTTGCTGCTGTTGCTTCTATAGTATGTATGTATGTACATACATAAAAATATACAGTCATACATCTTCGTTCTATTGTCGCCGCTAGAGCGAGCCAAAGTTTTTCTTCTCGTTTCACGGCACGGTCATAGAGACTGGCATTGAGGTGGATGCGTTCTCCAAGCATGGTAATTTTCGCATGGGCACAACAGCAATGCGAGTGTGTGCGTGTGTGTGTGTGTATGGTAGTACTTAGCCGTAGACACTTGTAAAAATAGTGTGCGACTATATGACAGCTGGTATAGGCGACCCTGGCCAAAGGCAAAGCAGGTCACGTGTGGCATAAACGAGGCATTGCGTCAGTTGTCGTCGTTATTGTTGTCTTGGGCGTAAGAAATTCTTTAAATAAATTTGTATGCATATGTACATTTGCCGCTCAAGTCTAACTCTCTTTCTGTGTGTGTTGGTGGTATAATTGAGATGAAAGGTAATGACTCGCATAGCATACTTTGGAGCGCCCGAATCGCGGGGCAACTATGCGCCAGATAATGCACACACACACACCCATACACGAACTCTCTGTGTGTGTGTGTGTGTGTGGAGAACAAAGCATTTTTGTTGTTGCTGCTGTTGCTTTTAAGTGGCACAAGGTAACGGCGCTTTGCCTTTGCTGCCGCAGGTCTGTGTGTTTCACGCGCGCACCAAGTGTGTAGGTGTCTATGTCTGTGTGTGCCTGCTTGTGTATGTGTGTGTGTGTGTGCACTATTTGCACTAATTTAGTTGAAAACAAACAAAGTCCTTTGTTCAATTTTCGCCTTTAGATTGAAGTACACATAAACACAGTGGAAGGGAGGGAGGGTGGAAGGGTGCTGGGGAAAAGAGAATGGGTTTGGTATGTTGAAAAGAGAAACTTAGCCGGCGGCTAAGCAGCTGGTACGAGTACTTGGCGTAACAACAGCTCAACAACAACAGCAACAGCCAAGTCAGCCGCTGGCAAGTGTTAACCCATTTTTAGCCTACTCACTCTAAGTAATTAGCCAAGAACATTTTCAGCTTATATATTTTGCTGCTGCAATTAGTAGCAACTTCTTGCACTTACCACGGCTCTTGGTATACTACAGCATTCCTTCTACATACTACATACACTACATAGTATAATAACTATAACATTTACTTGTTGTTGCCGCTTCCGCTGTTGCTGTTGTTGTTGTTGTTGGTGTAGTTGTTATCTCACGTGCACCCAATTAGGGCTAAAAGTCGATGCTTGCTGGCTGCCTCCCTGCCTGTCCTTGATGTCGAACAACAACAACAATGGCAAGAGCAACAACAGACTAAAATCAACAAACAAATTCAAATTCAATTGTGGCATAATAAATAATATGCCCAGTACAAGGCAACTGACGACTGACAACTGGCAACTGTCATGCCAAGAACACAAGTCGATCGACCGAGTCACATCGAGTCGAGCTGAGCTGAGCGATAAAACCCAGAGTAAACACCACACAACAATAACAAATACTACATCAATAAAATACTCGTACAAATACAAGTAAAAATAAAAATGCAAAAGTTACTGCCAAGTCAATATAGACATGCTTACATTATAATCGACCTTCAAATGGTCGCTGCTAAAATGCCTATAAGGCAGGCGAGGGCAATGCCAGTGAGCGAGATACTTTATTGATTTGTCTTACTGCTGAATCAATCGATTCTTAAACGACTCAAGTGTTTGTCTTAAAGCCAAGTTGTTTATGACCTGCACTTAAATGGAGCACAGCGACAGCGAGCAACATGGAAAAATGGCATCTCAAATGGCACAGGGCTTGACATCTGAGATGCAACTTGTGCAGCTTGTACAACTTTTGACTTTTCTACGGTCCTCAAATGTGTTACCTTTTCAACAATTCGCACACTACATATGTGCATGGTTCACCTTTCCTCAATTCTTTTTGCTGTTAATCTGTGTGTGTAGTTTGATGCCTGTCTTGCACCTTTGCCCAGAAATTACATCAATTACAGCGACTTGTCTTCGACTAAGCCAACCGAAAAAAGTAAGAATAACGAGCCTGGCCAACGAGACCTTGTGGCTGTCTAACAATACACACGTTTCATGCTGTGGGTGCGATACTTGGTCATGGGGTTGCTCTTCTGCACATTCGAGCACATTTGACCTGAAGTGCATTGGTCATCACGTGTGGCCATGAGTCTGCATTTGAGTGCACTTTGGTCAGCAATTATTTTACGTTGAGGTCACATTAGAGAGGTCTCCGGCACCAGTGTGCCCAGCAGCTAGCTCAGTTGCCAAAGCCAAGGAATTCGAGAGGGTTGCTCAGCGTAAGGCTGCCGTCAAGATGGTGATGATGATGATGCTGATGCAGCTTTAATAGGCATCTATAAGAGTTGTAACATCGCTGTCTTTTAGAGAAACTAGAATGAATGTTGAAGATACTTTACTTGTAAAATAGTTTCAATAACAGTTAATGCCAATGTTATATTGGGCATATCGAAAAATCGAATCATTTTGAGCCATGTTTTTAATCTTGGACACACTTTAACCCTTCTTATTCTATAGCGTTGCCATCTGGTTTGCTTATAACAGCTGTGTCGTCTGACAAATAAGAAATGCGAATTTTTATCGAAATATCGATAAACATAAAATAATACCATTCGAAGTAAAAAAGAGTAAAAACAAAGTGGATTTTAAATAAACATTTAAAACAAGTTTAATTAAATATGTTCACAATATTGTTCACTATAGTGAAATATATAAAATTCTTGGTGAACAGCCGATATTTTTGAAAAGTTCACCATCCCTGCACATAACATATACTAACAGCGTTGCCACCTTGTTTGTGAAACAGTGTGCCCAGGTGATTACGCTTAATTTTTTTCGTTTCTTTGTTTAGTTGCCAATAACTTAGGCTTTTCATTCAAAATTAAATGCATTAAGAGAATTTGTGTCCAAATCAAGAAGTAAAAATAAAACCCCAATATAATTCTATGGTAACATACTTGTCAATTTGTTGGAGTAACCCTCGCAACTGGCTAAGCGTTGCTCTAATGCAGAGTCTGGATAAAAAGTGTTAGGGCTTGCCCCGAGCTGCCATTCTACCTAATGGTAGTTTCGTACACATGGGATCGAAGAGCAAAGAGTTAGAAGTCAGACAAAGAACCCGTTAGTCCGCAGCTCTGCAGTCTGCAGTAGTTCGTAGTTTCGACGTTGCACATTCTCAGTTCGCAGCGTACAGACCGATGCCCGTGGCATATTGAAGTGCAAGTTCGACACAAGCATTTTTGCAGCCGCATTGTCATGTCAACCGATAAATTCACACATATGTGTGCGCTCGCACACTAACAAACAATTGACACCTACGGCAATCTGGTTCTTTTTTTTTTTTTTGGTCACGTCCATATTGCAAGTTGAAGTACGTAATGTAGCTGCTGCAGCTGTGCGAGTTCGAGTCCGAGTTCCAGTTCCCAGTTCCAACTGGCAGCCAGCACAGGGCCTTCAGTGTGCACTGAACTGTTAGTTATGGTCGCTGGCAGCCAGTCAAGCAGGTACTAGCCAGGCATTCAGGTCATGGATAGCATACGCTATGTTTCCGGTCTTCAATTGAAGGGTGGAGCAACTCGTCCATCAATTGCTGTTCGAATGTCCATCGCCATTGCCTCGGGTGTTGCAGCTGGACAATAGTGCGTATTAATAGATTAACTCGCACAGTTACCCCTTGTATTACATGCTTCCATGTGAAATTACAGCAGCCAATTAAACGCGTGTAATTTTAATTGTTGCATTTATTTTTATTCTTTCCCTTGCATTGGTGTTGATTAAATAAATGATTCGACCTTTGTGGAGCAATTTAAATATTTTAGTTGCCCACAACTGTACTCGATTACAATTTGTGCGTAAAACTCACACACACATTCGCACACATGGAGCATTGAAAAAACCACTGCATACTTTTGGGCGCCTCAAAGTTTTGACTCGAAAAATGTGTATGAGCAAACATTTGGCAAAGATTTTGGCAAAGCTCTGCGATTTGTAGACAGTTAGACAAGGCCAAACTTTTCAACCAGTTGGCAAATATGTTGTGTGTGCGTGTGTGTGTGTATGAGTGTGCGCGGTTGCACTGGAATTTGCAATTATTGCCGCTTAGCACAAAATTCTTTGCGTGTTTGTGCGCACGCCATGAAAGTACCAACTTGGCAAAACTATTGTCAAGAGTTTTTAGATCAGATCAGACACACACACATACACACATAACCACACACACATACATACACTCAAATTCGTTGGTCTGACAATGAATGACAAAAATGAATTTTAATAAAGTTGCGCAAATATTTGCATATTGCACGGACGCTAAAAACTTTCATTGACAAACTTTCGGCCCAGGCGACAATAAACCGATTCAGCTTTATGCATTTCAATGTGCTTTGCGGGAACTGAAATTTTAGCCCGATTTCAATATGGGGCAACTTTTGATGCGGGTCACACGCAAATTAGCTTTGACTTTTTGGCTAAAGTTAGAAGCTAATATTATGTATACGCCACGTTTGGCAAACATTGATTGTTTGCTTTTTAGCAAAGTCCCCCTCTGTCAGCCTCTGCCGCTGCCACTGCCGAACGCTTTAAACTTTCTTAGCCAAATCAATTTGCCAGCCCACGTAGCCTGTCGTAATAACTTTAAACTGTTTTAAAACACAGCGCGAAAAATTTCATTACCACCTTTGCTTTCTTTCTTGACGGGGGCCAGGCAACCTTTTTGATTATTTTGCGCCGCTTTCAAAGTAAATATTTGACAAGCAACAACAAGGAGCAACAACAACAACAACAACAACAACAGCAACAATAAACAACTTCAGCGTCTAAGACGTCGCCATTGCGCTGAAGCACTTAAAACCTAATTAAATTTGCATTACAATTTTTTTGTGAGTTGTCTCTTTTTGTTGCTCTCTGTCTCTGTTGCCTTTGCTTCTAACTTTGTTTTGAGAATCAGCCAGAAGCGTGTGCCCAAGGCATTTCTTTTAAAACACAGCACAGACCCAGCACTGAACTGAACTGGTTGACAATCAAGCTGCTTGGTCAGCTCACAGGGTGAGGGCACAGGGGAAGGGCGTGAGCTAAAGGGAAAACTCAAAAGGGAAAGCGCAAAGTGGATAGAAAGTGTGTAGGACAACAGTGCGTGCTGCTTAAAAATCCTGCATATAATAAATTAGAATATTATTGCCGAGAATATTGTCTCTTTGATGTTCACGCTTCAGGCGAGAAGACTGCGACTGGCCCTGAGTTGAGAAATCAGTATAATATTATCACGTTTTAATACAGCTACATCTGAGATTATAAATGTTAGCTGTGATTTCGGCAGTCTACTTAATAAGTATTTATAGCACAACTATCGACAGCAATTGAAATGATTGCTATAATTATTTTAACTGTTACCAATTTAGATGTGGCAATTAATTAAATTTTAGGTCAATTAATTAACTGTATTTAGCTTTGACCTTCCTACGAAAATTCTATTTTATTTTTATGGCAATTAGCTCTCTTGTATAAAATGATACTGGATACTGGCAAGGTCAGTCCTTTTAATAATGTGGAATAACAAACACACCACCAATCATCCAAGCAGCTATATTATAATAATCACTATAATGCAATAATATTATTTATACAATGAGGGTTTTTTAAGTGATTTTTAAGTTACTCATATGAGATACATTTATGACAAGTTATGAGATGTCAAAAGCCAGTTTAAAAATCTACAAAAAATTAAAATATTGTGTTAATATTCAGCTTCTACAATAACGCGACAAATGTCAAGAGAACTTGTTATAATATAATTAATAATTGTTTTGTTTCCCAGAATGACTTCTCTTTTAGCTTTTCTACTATAACTAGAATATGAACCCTTGTATATTATATTATGATTTCTTTACTAGCAGGCAAACAAGACTAGTTTGAATGGATAGCCACAGATCAGTTTAGATGGAATATCAGGTGATTCTAGTGGAAGCAAAACTAACTAGCCTAGATTAATCGGGAAAGTCAATTAAGTCCTGACAATATTAGACATAACATATTCCATCAATCTGATAAGAAATTTTGTTGAGTTCAAAAAATATTATATAAAGAAACTTCGGACTATTTTTACTTTCATCGGAATCACGTAAAATATTAACAAATTTCCTACGAGCTGAAGTTGGCTTTTAATTGCAGCGCTCTTGTATCGATGGGAGAGCCTTTACCGCAACAACACTCGAATCATTTGAGGGCATAAAAATGTATTTGAGTGCTCGTTAAACTGTCAGCCGCTAAAACAAAATCCAATAAAATACAAAGTGCGTGCGATAGACCCAAAAGCAGGTTTAAGGTATATAGCTTATGATGTAAATGTTTAAGAAAACACGTGTAACAAAATAAAGAAAATAATAATAAAACCGCTTAAAGCCGTTGGCTAAGGACGTCTACGCGTATACGCAATAAGTTTTACCGAGGATTGTGGGGGAATCAGTTCGCGGACAGACGGCCAACTGCATGCAGCAATAAAGCAGAAAAAAAACTTGAAGATTTATTTCTTGAGCAAGTTGGCCAAACTGCCAACTCTCCTAACCAACTGTGTCTGCGATTTCATGCCAGGACCTCACCAGAGAGAGCGACTCGCATGTTGAAGGAGTGAAGTGAAGCAGTGGCCAGAGTATACATGAAGTCCATATGTTGCGTGCAAATCACAGTGCAGACTGGCACGAGTATGCTGTGCATGGCTGGGCCAAGACGTGGCAGAGCAATGTACTACGCTGTCTTGGCCAAGATACGAGTAATACCACCGATGCCGACGACGTTGCTGTTGGTCTTTGCCAACAGGAAGTTTGCAAACCAAAAACGGAAGCGCCAAGATTTATTATAAAAATGCTCATAGCTCAGGCAGGCAAACGGCATATTATGTTAAAAGTGCACAACACACACAAACACACACACACTCCCACACACACGCACACATTTAGCTCGTAGCAAAAGTTGGCAGCAAATTGTGCGGTCCAACGGTAAAGTGAGCAGCTCTTAATTGCACATTTATTTAGGTTCGCCACTCGTAGTCTGCTGCTTAGTAGTTTATCATTTGCTCTGCTTAAATTACCCACACAAGACTACAGACTACAGACTACTTCATATGAGCTGCCTACCTCACCCCACTTCTCAGTCTCCCATGTAAAAACTTTCTTCTGCATTTTTCTCCACTTACTTTTTCTCTGCTGCCTTTGAGGCCTGGCCAAAGTTTTCGCCCCTTGACGCAAAACGGAAATCTGTATATTAAATGACTAATTATAGACATTTTATTACCTTGAGCAAGATAAATGGCCACAATGTGAGCCACATACTAGCATGTGTGTGTGTGTGCGTAGTTGTGTAGTGGTTGAGGGAGGCTTACAGTAGTTGGCATCTACAGTTACTTAAGTGCCTGCTGCTGATGTTACAATTAAGTGTAGCAACTGACTAGAACATTTTCAATTAAAAAACAGTTCATGTGGCCCAGCCTTGGCATGAAATGAAAAACGGAAAACGGAAAATCCACAAAATTAAAATGACAAAAGCGCGCTGTTTTCTTTAAAATGCATTTCCATAGAGGACAACAACGGCAACAACAACAACAACTGCGGCGCCGCTTGCAATTTCCACGTTACGTTTCGTTTCATTTCAGTTAGTGCCAGCTGCTCCCGTCGCCTTTTCTTTTGTTGTAATATGCAACCAGCCTGGCTAGGAGGCAGTTAGAGAGTGATGCCCCCTCCCACCGTCTCCACTCCGTCTCTCATGTGTGGCCTTTCAGCTAACTCGTGCCCCGCCCTCACACTTTTCCCCTTGTCGTTGACAGCATGAACATTTTTGCAAATGTAGCAAATGAATTTTTTTACTTGCTCCTTTTTTCCAATCTTGGTTAGGCTCTACTGCTGCTGCTACTGTTGTTGTTGTTGTTCTTGGCTGCGCCCTTTCAGTGCATTTAGTGGCATCATGAGATGCTATTGCAATTTCCTTGCTTGTCGCACATACTAATTCGCAGAGAGGCAACCAACCGCATGCTGCTGCTCGGGATTTGGCATAGGGTGTGTGTGTGTGTGTGCCTGTGTGTTTGTGTGACAACAAAACATGGCACAACCCGACGCTGTATAGTAAAGTGGGCGAACTCAAATGCTTTGCATAAACGGAAAGTAATAATTTAACGCAAAATTTCCTTTTGCTGTTTGCGCTGATGCTGGCGATGCTGTTGTTGTTGTTGCTGCTGCTGCTGCTGCGACTGCGTCCTGTTAGCTCCTGTTTCTTACGCTTCAATTGGCTTTGGGTGTCTGTGTGTGTGTATGTGTGTGAGGGCGAGGGTGTGTACTGTTGAGCATGTTACTGCCGCCGTTGCCATTCCGCAAATTGAACTTTTAACTGTGGCACGAGCTTCCCTCAGCATCCGGTGGCAGCTGCGTGTAGTGGCAACTGCTGCAAAGGAAATGACAACATGACCTTCGGGCGTGGTGCGCTTTAAATTTGTTTAGCATCTTCCGCTTATGACTTGGCAATAGCCTCCAGATGAATATACAGAAATAGTCATAGTCCAACTTTTCCACTTATTACTCTTGACTGCTCACAATCGATAATGCCAAGAGCCTGCCACTGTCTTCCATGTTGCTGTTGCTGCTGATACTAGAGGCAAAGCATGAGAACATACTACATAAAGACACAGTCAGAGGAACAAACAGACATACATACATATGTACATTCATATGGCAAAATTCAAATCGCCTCAAAATGCAATAACACGTGCTCACATGCACGAGTTTTCATACATATGTACATATGTCTTCACACATACTTGCCTACATACGCATAAGTACATATGGAGTATGTGTGCGTTCAACTGGTTTGCTCTGGTTCGTTTTGTGGCAAACAATTGTTTTCTTTTCGCTTTTTGTCTCCCAGATTCCTATGCTTATTCGCATGCATGTTTACACTTGAGACGAATGTGTTTCACATACATTCATGCAAGCATACATATGTACACCCGCAGCACAGGACGTAGGCATGTGGGAACTAGGAAAAATCTCAGTTGGTGTTATTGTTGAAATATTTAATTAATATAAGCCAAACTGTTTTTGTTTGCTTTCAGTCCAAGCGATTGTTTTTATATTTTAATTTATTTTAAATATACTACGCAATACACTACTGAAATTATACTGAGCTTGATAGTTTCGAACACGAAATTCTAGGTTTTATATTTGTATTAATTGCCAAAATAGTAAATCCACAAATTGTGGCGTTTTTTTTTAGTGTGACCATGTTTATGAATAAGTAAAATACTCTAATCTTTGTTTAATACTAAATGAAATGATAGCTGCGCTTTGCAACACTGATCGATTGTATACATCGATACAGAAAAGTAATTTAAAATGAAATGTGTAAATATTTGAGTTTGAGATTATTATTTCTGAATTAGGAATCAATGTACGTAAACATAGACACTGCCTCAACAAATTTCAAGAACTGTTTGTGACTATAGGGTTACCAATAGTTATCCAGCTCTAGTATTAATATAGATTCAATACAATCGTACATTTAGATAGTTAATTTTTAGTGTATTTTTCCTGCTTCACCCAAAAGAACTCCGAGATAGTAGTATATCCCAGTTTCTAGAAATTTTCTACGTCACTGTCAAATGCAAATTTCATCTTCATGCTGAGCACAATGTGAGGTAAAATGAACAGAAGCAAAAACTTGGTAACAGAAGAAAACTCCAAAGAAGATTTCAACATGTCCAAACATACTAAACATGCAAATTTTCCAGTCTGCCGCTGTTTTTTCTCTCATTTTTTTCTTCTCAATGTTGTTCTTCGTTGTGCTGGTCTTTATTTTCGTTTTCCTTTTGCACTTTCTATGCGTTGTGCGGGGCAGAAGGGATTAGCGGAGGCTGGGGGAAAAATAGCAAACCCGGCAACCGGAAAAACGGAAGCAACGTGCGTGCATGCGTGACACAATTGAAGCGCCTAAGCGTCTGAGTACACGGACAGAGGCAAAGCTTGAGCTTGAGCTTGAGTTGGTTTGTCGCTTCTCTCACTCTATCTCACTGGTTCGCCCTTAATCTCTGTCTCTCTCAGTAACGCTTGCTCCAGAAAATCGGACCCCGAGGAATCGTTAGCCCGGCATTTTGGGCACAGTGGTTCGGTAAGCAAACAATGCAAAACAAGCGCCGCAATAGAAGCAGCTGAGCAGGCAAACAATGAACTAGAGACGAAAACAAAAAGCACCAAAAAACCAGGGTATAAAAAGCGCTCAAAAGAAAAAAAAAAAGAAAAAAGAACAAAAATATTCAACGACGGCTGTGTTGGCAGGGCACGACGCACTGAAGTGATTTGGCGATTGATTTTGCTCTGTCCCTGATTTGCCTCTCTCAAGGATGAGGAAGAGTTGGCAAAAACAAAAAGAGCATTGCCCGCAGCCGGCGACAAGTGCATAAAAACCTATAACAAAATGGCAGCAAAGAGTGGTGGAGAATGGTGAGGGTAGGGGGTGGGCTAGGGTCACAGTAAAATTGTTCGGAAAATTGATTTTTCTTACATTTAACTGAGCATACGATTGCTTATTTTGCTGGCGTCGCGAACACAGTACAAAGTGCTGAGCAGAGAAGTGTGAAGGCAGGGGGAATGGGCCAAAACTGGAGAAAAGCTGAGAGAGCAGAGCAGAGAGCAGAGAGCAGAAAGCAGCGCAGCAAGTGAAGTGGAAATATTAAATTATTTATGTAGTTGCATTGCGTTATGTTCTTCCGCTTCTCTGTTCAGTTCTGTTCGGTTCTTTTCTTTTATTGCTCGCTGTTTGCTAATTTCTTTGATTGTTTTTCCAGTTCGGGGTCCTTCGTTTCGCCATTGTGTTTTTTCTTCATACTGCTTTTGTTTTTGTTTTCTTTTCGTTTTCGTTTTTTTTTATCTTGTTTACTTTGTATTTTTTTCTTCTCTCTCTTTTGTTTACCGAGGCGCTATTTACACACTGCTCGAAAAGACAAAGGCCAAGTCTCGAGGCACTTGAAAATTGACTCAAATATTTGGGCGTAGTTAAATTAAAGCATGCTCTGACACACACACCATCGGTACCTATTTTGATAAGCATGTTTGTATGTCAGCATGTGTCTCGTGCTCAGGACAGTTTGGTCGTTAGGATACCTGCGGCTTTTCTGAGTCTTCGTTTTGAGGCCAACTTGATATCTGTCGTACTTTATGAAGTATTCATAACGAGCGACTCAATTAATTAACTAAAAGTAATATGCCTCTGCAGACCCACACACAGATGCTACTGTAATGCCGCAGATACAAACAAAACAAAATAACATAATACTAATTATTTTTACTTTACGTTCGGGGAGCCAAAACAGTGGACAGTCGACGGTCGACAGTCGCCGACCGAGTGGGAGTTTCAATTACAATTTCTACTCGTCTCACTTGGGCATGGCAAGGGCAATGTGTTCTCACAGGATAATGAGTAATATTCAGTGGGCACAACGCTCAATTACTTAGGTATATGAACATATAAATATACATATATGTATATAAGTGATAGGACTATTATTAGTCTAGAATAGAGTTGAAATAGGGCAATGTTTAAAGAGGCAAAGGATACATATAGCCAATTTTAAATTTATTTGGATTTCGATTTTCAATTGCTATATATAGTTATGTTTTTTTACTGTCCTTTCATAAATTTCAATTATTACTCTGAAAACACTGGAGTATTATTAATTTCAATTGCGCTTTTTCAAACTTTTATGTTTTAATCGATGTTTTCTATTTATCGCCAGTGTTCAGTGTGACCAGTTTACGCTTTCTTAATAACACCAAATTAAATTAATAATTTGTGTGTATAAACTTCAGATTTAAAGCTCGCAAGAATCTTCAAGGTAAACAATTATTTGGAACCCAACCAAACCGTTGAAAAGAAAACAGTTTCAGGCAACATATCAGGTATAGTAAATATAAGCTAATTCCATAGGGACTTAAGGTCAACTCTTCACTAGTTTTTAGCTCTTTTATTACGTCTTATTGTATTATGCTAAGTTTATCATAATTCCGGGAATAACTTTTGCTATTTGCCTGCCGACTTATTGTGTATTATCTCCAACACAATAGTACATTTGGTTGTGCACTTCATTAAGAGATTTGTGTAACTCTGGCTTATCTACTTTCATGTTTCCACTCTTCTTGTGAAGGTAGGCAAGCTTTCGCCAGGTATCTTTTTACCTCGTTGGCATAGACACCATTTCCTTGGCCATTTCTTTTGAACATTTATTGACGTTGTTGCTGATAAATTTTTAACGGTCCACAAAAGCAAATCACGCAACTTATTAAAGTCTTAAGCTCAGGCTCATGCTGTGCGACAGTTTTTAACAAGCTCGTTGACTCGTTGTTGTTGTTGTCGTCATTGCTTTGTTTTTAGCAACATTATTAATTTTAATAGAAAACTTTGCATCCGCCCCCCACTCCAGAGGGTCCAAAATTAATGAGGGTTGTCCACTTGGCGCTTGTTGAATTTGTAATTTGTCGCTGCCCGATGCCCGTTGCGTCCCCATAGGAATAAGCTCGTTTGCCACACTTTGTCGCTGTGTTGCAAATGTTGCCAAGAGAGATAAGCGTCGACCCAGTGCAGCAGCAAAGTGTAAGCGTCGCAATTATTTGGTGATTTCTCAATGTGACCCCCAGTCACACTGCCACACTGCCTCACCACCCCACAGGGCAAAGACAAAGGCTTGGCCATATCGCGGCACTAAACTTAATTTAATAGGCACTTGGCAGAGGCAGTGGCTGTGGCTATGGCTGTGGCCTTCATTTTTAAAGCGACTGGCACTCTAGTCAAGTGGTTGCCTGTGGCTGCCAGTGGATGGATGCCATGAGAAGCCATAAATAAGCCTGATAACTAATGTAAACACAGCGGCGTTGGTCGCGTAGAGTCTGCATTTGCATTTGGGCGCGAGAAATTGCCGCAATAAATTGTGCCGTAAAAATATATATCGACATGTGCTTTGGAAATGCTCTGGCCATGGAACTGTGAACAGGTAAATGTATATGTGTATGGGTGGGCGTGGCAAGAAAGTGACACGAATGCGCATTAAAACCAAGTGCATACAATTACAAAGATTGGATGAAATCTGCCAGTTCCACTGCCATTGCCAAGTGAAATAAATGTGAAAACTTCAAAAAGCGCTCAAGGTAATGCCCAAGCCAAAGAGCTACAAATGCGGCCAATATAAATTTCCAATAGCTTGTGTGCTCAGTTGGGTGCCCCTTTATTCACACCCCTCTGCCCCCATTCCTCTCCTGCATTCACACAAACTGCTGTGTTAATGCCATCGAGCTGTACGGGGTTTTTGAGGTTTTTCCAGTGCGCTGTGTTTGATTTTATTACACTGACAAATGGTGTGGCGCATTTGAAGCCAACTGAACCCCTTTTGGTGGGGCATGTGGTGGCTAAGCCAATGCCAATGCCAAAGGCGGAATAAAAATTTGAATTTCAGCTTACCAAACCAGTCAAACATATGCGACATTGGCGCCCTTCGCCTGCAGCTTATGTAGCATACTTTTTGGCTTAGCGCGTAAGGCGCATAAATCGCACAGCATCGCCTCCCCTTCCAGCTTCCACCTGCTCCTCCTGGCGACATGACAGCCCGCAGTCCAAACAAAAACCAGCATGCTGGCTGTGTGGTACATCCATTTATTAGCTTTGTTAAAATTGAATAAACGCGCAGCTCGCACCTAGACACAATTGATTTTTCCTTCAACTCGAAGGCAGGCTTTCAAGGTTGTCCTCTCGTTGGGGCTTTAAAGCGTTACGCATTGCTCTCTGCCAGGGGCGTTTACGTTACGTTTGACTTCCATTTGGAGAGTAGGGAGCGGAGAGTGGGGTGGCGCTGTTTAATTTTGCTCACAACAACTCAAAGACAAAGACACCGAGGCATCGTTGGCATGCATCAAATTTTAAACAGCAATCTACTTGGTTGTGTACTTAAACACAAACCACGCGCTTGAGATTACGCTTTATGTTACGTGATAACGCATAACGCGTAACCTTTTCACAGATAATCTCCTCAAGCAGTCAAAAAGCGCCTAGCGCCTGCAATATTTGCCTATTTGGGGGCAAATCAAAAGGGTATACCTGCTCCGAGTTAAATACATCCATCAAAAATATTTAAAGCACTTCAGGAACTTTAACGAAATTATGTCACTTCTTAAAAGCATCTTTTTTGCTTTTGCTTTTGTAGTGTTTTGGTTTTTTTTTAAATACTTTTATATTCAAGGGTATGCCAGGACTCGAGGCATAGGCTTAAGCTGTTTTCCTTTCTTGTTGACATCTAAACACTTGGCGCTTTAGTATGCCACGCAACATTTGGCCATGGTGACAGGTGCCTTTAGTCCTTTAGCCGGTTGAGCGTGGAGCACACGGCACAAAGCTCGGGTGTCATCAAAAATGTCACTCAAAAATTTATGAAAAGAGATACGCATAGTTGAGACAGGCGGAAGGTGCACTGAGAAAAAAATTCAAGTGAAAACTTGGCATTTCAAACTTTGCTTAGTGTATTGAAATAAAACACTAAATAAAGTTAAGTTAAAGTTAAGAGTTTGATTGAAATTGATTATTAAATTTGGAGTTCGTCATTCAAAAATATAATTTGGAAAATATAAATAAATTATGATCAAAATTACTGTATAATATATATAATATAATATATATAACAGAGAAATTAATTTAATTACTTTAAAAATTTCTCTTGTTTAAAGAAATATAATTTTGTTATAGGTATGAAAAGTTTTTAAACAAGTTTAGAACATTTAAATTCAAAACCAATATATCTTATTATAAGTTTATTACTTCATAATTAACTTCATTATAAATTCCAATAAAATGATTCCATTTTGTTTTTAAAACTAGCAAGAATAAGCTGCTTTTATTTCCTTATTATTGGAACTACAATTATTGGAACTACAATACATTTTTATGTATAAACAATCCTAATAAACGTTTTTACTTTAAGACTGACTTACGAAGTTTTCGTTTACCAATTTCAAACACAGTTTCAATCGTATCCCCAATTTTTCCCAGTGGAAACACTTGAATGTGAGCAGGAAGCCGACGCCATTGCCAAGGCGTCTTCATGATGCCACTTAAAGCGTATTTATGTATGCACATTGATAAGAGATAAGAGGCGGCAGACTGAACTGCTATCAGTGCTATCAGTTACAGCTGCAGGAAGTTCGCTCAAATGTGACGAGTGTTAAGCCTTTGCAAGGACACGCATACGATTATGAATTATTATTGTGCGGCTATAAATGCAACAATCACGTACACAGCTTGTATCGATTGCGAGAGCACAAATCAATTTTTTGTATGCGTTCAATAAACCGCCACTTCCTGATTATTTGGGCCGCCACCTCAGTTGTTGTTGTTGTTGCCAGGTTTCGCATGTGACACGTTGCTTTGTATACAGTTTTACATTCATATGTTAAGCACGTGCTCGGATTTATCTGGTAAGGCGCAGCCGAATGAATTTCCATGGCATGGCAAAAATTTATTACCCAAACACTTTGCTCACTTGGCTTTTTAGTCGTTATCAAATTATGGCCCAGCACAGAGTGGCCAAAACATTAAAAAGTTTGCATGCCTCCTAATTGCCAGGCATTCTCATGCTGTATGCATCTTACGCCGGATACGAGTTTGAGTCGGAGTGGTACTATCTGCAGCACATATGCCAACATTTAGAATGACTTTGCAGCTTTTCATTTCATGTTTGCTTGGCGGAATGCTCGTGCCGTGCTGATAAGAAACTTTTCAAGTACGAATACGTTGAAATGTCTCCTTCTTCTTGGCTGCTTAGAGAAACAGTGTATGGCCAGGGGGCGACGGGATTTACTGCTATCGGTGCTAGAAAAGTGGCTGAGCTGAGCCTGTAACTTATACTCGGGATTATCGCGTATTTTTCATAAGTGCGACGTGACTCCATTATTGGGCTGGGCTTCCATGGGAGCGGCACCTTGGGCACTTGTGAAACCTCATTTTGTGTCGTCACTGTAACTACCTAAACGGGTGACCCCGCAGGGCACATATTTGCATTTAGAGTTAAGGACAATTGCATATGTGTGTGCGGCGTGTGTGTACGACAGATTGGAGCGTGTATAAGCATTGATTGCACTCAAGCAGTATCTTTAAATATTCGCAATTTAAAGCCAAGGTTTAGCGTAGATCGAAACGATTATCGATTGCCATCTCGGTTGCTGTAATCAGCTCTGCATGTCCCATATGTATGAGTGCGATGTTATCTTAGTTAGAGATTCTTAATATGAGGTTTTGAATTGAGAAACATAGATTTGAAAAGCGGATAAAATAAAATTGACGAACAACACTAAATACTTCTTAAGTGGCTAAACAAAAAGCTTATTCATTTTTATGAAATATTTCCTACCCATCGCAAGCTATATTAAAACAATTCTTTGGAATACCCTTACTGCTATAACCGATAAGTTGTTTTAGGAGACTTTAATAACATTATTAAGGGAGTTTAGCTAAGGTTTCAGTTTTAATTGCATACTTTTGGGGCGCTAAGAAATTTAACTTGGAATTTTAAAGATAACTGAATTGTATTTCATATACAATTCAAATGTATATTATCACTATATGTCTATCTTTGCCTATGACTTTTCTGTTTATTTGGCAAATATTTTTAATTTTAATAAAATATTTGATATATTTAAATTCCTAAACAACAAATTCAATTGAATACACTTTATTTTTATGAGCTTTGCATAATTTGAGTAGAAAATTTTAATGGAAATTATGAATTAAAACTGTCATCTCTCATGCACTGCAGAATTGCAGAATAAATAATAACAAACACATGCAAATTGTAATTGCAATGCAACTGCCAAATGTGTACGGCCAACATAGAACAACAACAACGACAACAACATCAGCAACAACGACAACAAGAGCAATGGGAATAATGACCACAATAATAACGCAAACAGATTAAGGACAGACGGCAGAGGTGTGTGCTATGCCAAAGCTGAAATTATATGCCTATGTGCATGTATGGGTGTGTGTGTGTGTGTGTGTGGGAGTGTACATATGCTCACACAATTACACACACAACAACCTGGAGGACCATCTCTTTGTGTGTAGGTGTGTGCATGTTGACATATTGTGCTCGTTGTACTCATGCTACACAGCTGCACTGAGAAAAATAAATTACAGCCCACTTA
Organism: Liodrosophila aerea; assembly: GCA_035045005.1. Lineage (NCBI taxonomy): Eukaryota > Metazoa > Arthropoda > Insecta > Diptera > Drosophilidae > Liodrosophila > Liodrosophila aerea. Next base: position 2,706,828 of record JAWNNL010000753.1, read on the forward strand.
AAGCAATGATTTTTGGCATTTGCTAAATTCAAGCAGAAAGAGTTTCAGTTTTATAGCGAATTTTCTCACAGTGCAACTGAGACTGAGCTGGCTTTCATGTTTATTTGTTTGCCAAGTTAGTGTTAACTTTAGTTATTCAGCCAGATATCCGTCGCCGGCACTTCAGAGTTGCCGCTGGTGCTGCACGTTTTCATTATTATAACGTGCCACTGAATGACAACTGTACCTAGGCAACAATGGCAGATACAACTTGCCCCTCCCTCCTCCCCTACCAGCCGCCATTGGCTCTTACACATGACCTCATTAGCCATTGAAACGTGACTTGCCATTTGACTTGTATCGCGTCTGTTTACTGCTCCCTGCTCCATATACGGGCAATGTGCTCCAGTGTGTGTGTGTGTATGTAGCTTAAACTATAATTAAATTTTCCGTAGTGCAATTTGCGAAACAGGCACAACCGCAGTTCCGCACATATATTTTCAGTAAAAATGTCATTGGCCGCTGCCGCTGGAGCGAAACAATTTTCGAGTATTTCCGATGGGCGAAAGCCAAAACATTTTTAGCTCTTGCCACTCCCACTGGGATTAGTTGGCCTCCGAATCGGCATAGTCCAGCAGCAGCAGCAGCAGCAATTTGCATTGCAAACAAAGTGAAAACAATCAATTTTATTGCTGTTGCATTTAGTTAATTAACACCAAATGCGACAGCCTTTCGGAATGGAAATGGGATTGGGAATGGACTAACGATTTAATTTCAACTTTTATTTGGGGCAACTTAAATTTGTGCCTGTGGTTTAAAGCATTCAATGCGAGTAATTTAGCTTGAATTAATTAAGCAGCATTAATCAAGCGTTGCGAATGAACGGAATTTACACTGAATGCCAGTAAAAGATCAACAAAAGCTCAGCTCAGCACAGCTCAGCACATCACAGCAGTGTCCAATTGCTCACGCTTTTTGCTGGCCAAGTCATCATGGTCCACAGCCATTCAGTCCATTCACAGGCTACTGCCAAAAAAAAAAGAAAATAAATAAAACAAGAAAAAAATCTGTACTTCAATGCTTGCCACAACTAATTATGCCACTAATTGAATTTTCGCATTAAGCGCTCACCATAGGGGGGAACATGAATGGAGCCATTGGCTGGAGATGGAGCCAGGCAGTGATAGCAGAATACCATAGTAGGTTGGGAGGATGAACTGCCATGCGTGCGGCATGAAGTTAATTCCACTGCCACATTTGCGCCATGCTTATTGATTTTATTTTATATTCGAAAAAAAGGGTATAATAGAGCAGAGAGTACATTTATCAGTGTTAGCATGAAATGGATTTGAATTTCTCAATCAATCGAAATCAATTAACCCATGTTTAAATGGCATTACCGACATGTGACTACATGCTGTCAGAGCGTACTAAATGGTTGTGGAATACGCGTGATATTTATTTATTTATTACTAATAAACTGTGGGCAGAGAAAAAAGTGAACAATATGTTGTTATAGTGGGCAACGTTCTGCATCATATAGGAAATATTGGAAATATTGATGGGACACTAAAGGATGAACATAACATCGAAAAGTACTGATGGGACACTGCAGGAATGTCTTTTTGTTTCTTCTGAAAAAATGTTATAGTAAGTCTTAATACTGTCAAAATCAGAGCTTAACCCTTTTTTCAGATAGAATTAGATCTAGTATTTAACAGTGTACAACAGCTAACAGTAAAAGTAAAGTGTTTTACCTACTACTATATTTAAGGAACTGTTGTTTAGACATTCGAAATAAGAATTGCTTTTCATCAATTACAATTTCTAATCAGTTGAAATAGAAAACTTTCCGAGTATACATATTTACCCAAATTTACTTTCAGTTAACTTATGCCCAACTTTAAATGGAACAACACATAAACTACAGTAAAAGCACAAACATATTAAATGCATTAATATTTCTGCATATAGTACATATATGTACTATAATTATTTCCCTATAAATCGCAATTGCATTTTCCTAGTATTATTTACACTTGACTCCACGTTCGGTCGCAATACAAATGTTGGAATTTATGTAGCGGTTTTAAATATTTAATTAAATCTTATTGAATTGATCAGACTACAGCCTGCTGGTTTCTTGTTATGATTGTGTTTATTTGTGGTTATGTGGGAGTGAGTGTTGTGTCATTAGTTGTGTGTGTGTGTCTAGGGTTGTTTGTTTCTATCTTTACTTGAATATCGGTTTCGATAACCGTATGTGTGTGTGTTTAATTGCCAGATTGCACAACATAATCTCAGTATACAAATTTCCATCTCAAGTACTACGTATATATCCCTCCGTATGCCAGGTATTAGCACATCAATCTGTTATTTTCAAATACTGTGGAATTAAGAGTTTTATACCTTGTTGTTGCATTAATTGAAAACTGTGATTGAGATTTCCACAAACACACACAAACACAAGCGAGTTAAGTTGTACTATGTTTATTGCTATGCTTGGCTGACTAACAGAGCCGATTAGCCACGCCCCTTTGCCCAAATGCCCTCTGTGGTCAATGTGTGTGTGTGTGTGTGTGGTAACTGCATGGGCATCTGTTTCCAGTCGACTCAACTTCAGTTCCATCTCTTTTCCAGCAGCCATTCATTTCCGTATGACTTGAAAATTTTGCGGCTTTTCACTTTGCGGTTATCCTCAGCATAACCGCAAATGTAAAACTAATGGCACTCGCAAATTTATGAATGCAATGCATGTGTGTGTGTGTGTGAGTGTGAGTGTGAGTGTGTATGGCTTGTGTACCCAGTGGCGCAAATGTGCCCCACAGAATGCATTACGTGGGGCCCACTTGGGACCGGGCCTAGGTTCAAAAGTTACCCTCGACCTGCATTACTTTTACATTGCGATTGCCGTTTTTCATACCACAGAGGCCTCTTAGTAGGCTACCAAGTGGCCAGATTAAAGGGGAAACGAGCGTCGAGTTAGACCCACGACTCCATAAGAAAATAAGAAAAAAGTAATGCAGTGAGTGACAACAGAGGCCACTCGCTGCATTACAAAAGGCCTCTATGTGGCCCTGTCAAAATGGCTGCCTGCAAAAAAAGGGGAAACGAGCGTCGGGTTAGACCCACGACTCCATAAGAAAATAAGAAAAAAGTAATGCAGTGAGAGGCCACAGAGGCCACTCGCTGCATTACAAAAGGCCTCTACGTGGGGCCCACCATTGGATTACCCCGTGTTATGGCCAGTAATGCAGATAAATTTAGCATTTGCATTTATCCTAATAAAATAAGAAAAGAAAATACATAAATAAATACATAAATAATTTTTATTTTTATAATTATTATAATTATTTTATATGAATGTTAAATGTACAATGTGCAATGGTTACAAATTTTAAATGAAATGAAATGTAAAGTTTATTTTGATTTCTGGATTGCCACTGGAACTACCGCCGGATGTCCAATCTCCATTGTAGGGGTTTCTACAGCATCTATTGCGCAGCGTATCTATATCATAAAGTAAAAAAAACCAGGAATGCGTTATATTATAATGTTAATTTATAATATAATATCAGTATAAAATGACTTACTTGCTTTTAATTTCTATACGCACTATCAACACGCGGTGTGTTCCAATTCACAACGCAATTAAAACTGACGCGAGCCAAAGGAACGACGAAACAAAAAGGGCAACCAAAAAACGGAATAAAAATCGAAAATAGTCAAAATCAGAAACAACAAATAAACCCACACAACCCAGTGGCGCAAATGTGCCCCACAGAATGCATTACGTGGGGCCCACTTGGGACCGGGCCTAGGTTCAAAAGTTACCCTCGACCTGCATTACTTTTACATTGCGATTGCCGTTTTTCATACCACAGAGGCCTCTTAGTAGGCTACCAAGTGGCCAGATTAAAGGGGAAACGAGCGTCGAGTTAGACCCACGACTCCATAAGAAAATAAGAAAAAAGTAATGCAGTGAGTGACAACAGAGGCCACTCGCTGCATTACAAAAGGCCTCTATGTGGCCCTGTCAAAATGGCTGCCTGCAAAAAAAGGGGAAACGAGCGTCGGGTTAGACCCACGACTCCATAAGAAAATAAGAAAAAAGTAATGCAGTGAGAGGCCACAGAGGCCACTCGCTGCATTACAAAAGGCCTCTACGTGGGGCCCACCATTGGATTACCCCGTGTTATGGCCAGTAATGCAGATAAATTTAGCATTTGCATTTATCCTAATAAAATAAGAAAAGAAAATACATAAATAAATACATAAATAATTTTTATTTTTATAATTATTATAATTATTTTATATGAATGTTAAATGTACAATGTGCAATGGTTACAAATTTTAAATGAAATGAAATGTAAAGTTTATTTTGATTTCTGGATTGCCACTGGAACTACCGCCGGATGTCCAATCTCCATTGTAGGGGTTTCTACAGCATCTATTGCGCAGCGTATCTATATCATAAAGTAAAAAAAACCAGGAATGCGTTATATTATAATGTTAATTTATAATATAATATCAGTATAAAATGACTTACTTGCTTTTAATTTCTATACGCACTATCAACACGCGGTGTGTTCCAATTCACAACGCAATTAAAACTGACGCGAGCCAAAGGAACGACGAAACAAAAAGGGCAACCAAAAAACGGAATAAAAATCGAAAATAGTCAAAATCAGAAACAACAAATAAACCCACACAAAAGACAGAGATGGCGCTATATTGCTTGCGCCGAACGCAGGCAAACGACAAAGCATAGCAAAGCCGAACACTTCCCCATGCACGAAACAACGAAGAGGCAAAAAAGCGTGCATTACTGCTGCGTTACAAAAGACAAGGCCCAGTGGTGCATTACGTGTATAGGGCTCAGAATCAGTTTCGTGGGTACCCTTGATTTTCTATTGCGCCACTGGGTATCTGCTCGTATGAGTTCGAGTGGCTCTATGCAAGTCTTCTGATAATTATTTTGCCATTAGAATCCGATTAGTTGGAAAATTCAGTTGCACACATGTATGAGTTGACGTTGGTATTAGTGTATGTGTGTATCTGTCTGTCGGTTTGTTTGTGTGTGCTCTGTTTGCTTGTGTCAACTTAGAGATTCATATTTGCACTCATGGCAGAGCCGCCCAGTCATTTGATTCATTTCCGCCGCCATCTGTGTGTGAGTGTGGTTCTGGTTAGCAGCTTGTCCGCAACTTGTCCGCAGACTGCTGCTGCTGCTGCTGCTGCAGCTGCATGTTGCACGTTGCATGTTGCAAGTTGTAGCTTTAAAAATTTAACGCCCCATCACATTGATAATCACAAGCATTACCAAGCTGCCTGATGAAGTACAAATAACTAAATAAATAAGTAACGCTAGCTGCCAACGGCTAAGCTTAGCCTAACAGCAACAGCAGCAGCAACAGCAACAAGAGTTGCCCGCATTTGCTAGCTAAAATATTTTCAGCATCAATACGCTCTGGCAATTTCCACATTCAGCATCAATAAACTATAAAAGGAAAATGCTTGCGGCGTTGTCTGTGCTGTTTATATAGTAGCAGGGATCTGCTGCGGGCTCTCTCTGTGTACCAAAAGGGAAAAAATGAAGCAAAATATAAGTTGAACTGAAAGTAAACGCCAAGTACATAGACAAGACCCAGTCAATGCAAGTCAATGGCGCAAAAGCTCTGCTCTGCCTCCCTCTACTCTGCTCCTCTGCCCCTCAGCTAGTGTTGTGTAAAATTTATGACTTGAGCGCATTTCACAAAACATTTGCGCCTTGGCAACAGCAACAGCTACAGCTACAGCAGCAACAGCCACAGCCACAGCAGCAACAACAACACTGACAGCAGCAACAAAAAACAGACAACCGTGGTAAAGTTTAGTACTTATTTACAGCAACTGCCGTAGCTGCGGTGGATTACTACGGGTTTACGCCGGCGGAGGCTGTATACGGCGGAGTTAGTGCTGCTGCTGTTGCTGTTGCTGCTGCTGCTGCAGTCGGCAGTTTATGTGCTGTTAGCAGCATAACTTGAGGCATAAATAATGAGACCGAACTATAACTAGTATATACGGACAAGTAGTAAGGTCATGTATGTATGTGTGTATTGCTTTTAGGCATTTCACTTTAAATTTGTTGCGGCAGATTTTGTTAGCTGGCATTCGAAACATTCCTAAAAGCCTCTGCCTTATCTCAGCTCTAATTGCCTGTCTTACTGACCCCCAGCACAAAGGGCACTACACTGGAAAAAACTCCAGCGTTACTAAGGAAGAAGCTATTCATTGATTTTTGTGTATTTTTGAAAACTTACTATATTTTTGCTATATTACTTTCATACCGAATGCTCTACAACTTAAGCTTGTTATAGGAAACTCGAACTGCATATGTTATTCACCTCACTACATATCAATTATTCTAGTTATCAGAATCTATTCAGACTATTAGAATGCTCAGTGCTAGCTCACTTCTCCCGCATACCTTTATTTTTTCCAGTGCACATATATTCTCATGAGGCAAAAAGTTTGTAGCAAAAGTCTTGTCTTTAAATGCTAATTATAAGTTGTTTTTGTTGAGCTTAGAAAACTTTATCTAAACTAGATATGCATATGCCAAATAAAGATGAAAAAATAAAAAAAAACTCCAGTGTTTAATTCAAAAACATATGAAAAGTTTATCCTTTTTGGACACTGAACGGAACAGAGGACAGCGGACAGAGAACAGTGGAGAAGGAGGGCAGAGGGAATAGAACATGATGTCTCTTAATAACTTTGTGTCAGCTTTTTGTTTTGTTTGCCAGTGTTGGCTGTTAGCTGTTGGCTGTTGTCTGTTGTCTGCTGTCTGTTTGCTGTTTTTGCGACCTACGAACTAAGCTGTTTTCTAAGCAAAAGTGGGCGTGGCCGATTGCCTTTGGCAAACTGCTTTGACACTGTCGGCTTTAGGTCTTGTGTTTGCAGTGAGAGATGTCTTCTTCGTCTGTCTGGCCTGCTGGCTGCTGGCTGAGCAATATTCTGTGCAAATTAACTTGTTTCAATTAATAATCCGCCCCATAGCAAATATGTCAACCATATGACCCCCGCACATCGGCCGAGTCGCTAACCAAAGCCATGACAGCAATGCCTGCTGCTACGGTCACTTGTGCTGGCTGAAAGTCAAAAACTATGCAAAACTTTCGGCTGACTTTGACATTTATGGTTATGCGGGTCGAAAGCAAAAAACTTTTCTGTTGCCCCATTTGATTCGGCGATCAGTCAATGGCAGGGACAGAGGTGGAGCCAGAGCTAGAGCAAGAGCCAGATTCATGCCGGACTTTTGGTCAGTTTATAAACTTTTTTTGGTCAATACTTTGGGTAAACATACGCTTAGTACGTTTAGTTTTCCTTCATTTGTCTAATGAGTTCAACCCGACCACAGAGAGAGAAGTTGAATCACGTGCATTTTGCCAATTTCATTTGCTTTACATTTATTTCAAAATAAAATAAGCAAAAGATGAGGGAAAATATGTTTTGCAGACCTTTCGGGGCTGTTGTAAAATGGGCAAATGGGATTGAAAAGCAGCATAAAAACAAACTAAGTTGCCAAGTTGTTGGACATTGTGACGTTGCCTTATGGCCGCGCTGGTGCCATCTTTTTGGTTTAATCCAATTTATTTTGCTCACAAAACTTTTGCCAAGCAACTTAAAAGTTTTGCGCTTAAATAGCGTCAAGTCAAATCGGAGAAACGGAGAGAAACAGAGAGAAAGACAGTGAGGAAAATGAGACAGAGAGTGGGAAAAGAAAACACAAACAAATACAAGTATGAAAATGACTTTACTCCAAAGTTGTGTAGCTGTTTAAGTCCATCCTGTATCAGAGCGTGTGCTAAAAATTAAATAAATTGCGCATTTTGACACATTTTGCTGCGTTGACTTATTCGCCAAGTCGTTCGCCTCTTACAGCAAGCATCCTTGTTATCCTTCCATCGGCTCCCCAGTGTACCCCAAGTGCATGTTGTTGTCCTGAACCTTGACGACAACACGCAGCAGCTATAAAATAGTTTTTTTTTCCTTCTTTTGTCGCTAACGCATGCCGCATAGCAATTTCTTGGCAGCTCCCAGAACTTGGACTTGGCCAGAGTTAGAGTCGGTGGTGCCACTGTTGCTTAACCCGCCGTGCCACAAGCTTGTCTTATTTATTTGTTTAGAATTTTTCGCACGCCTTTTTGCCGAGTAGAAGGAAACCCTTTTGGGCTCGTGTTGTCGTGTGTTTGGGTCACACAAAACGAAACCTAATAAAGTTGTCAAAAAATTGTTTAAGCATAATGATATGCTTTTGGCCGAAAGTGTTGTAATCCTTTTGCGGCATAACCCGTTTAATATGTATTGAAATTCACAAAAGGCAGCCAGCATTAAGTGGCCTTGGGTCCGCATTCTATGATAAGTTTGATAAGTTGTAAGTTTAACAACGGTTGACGGCACAAATTGGCCGAGTAGTAGCAGCCAAGTTAACCGCATTTGAGAGAGTCAAATATGCAAAAGTCAAATGCGTTGTCCTCGTTGGACTGTGTGTGTGTGTGTGTGTGTGTGTGTGTGTGTATTCGTATGGGGTGTTGTTGTCCATGAAATTGCTGTTGTCTGATCTCTGTTGTCTGTTGTCTACTGTCTGATGTCTGATGTCTGTGGTGGTGGTCAGCAATCATGTTACAAATTTCCAACTGGGCCAGCAGTTGGCCACCATGGCAAACAGAGAGAGCTAGGCCAAGTCAAGTTCTCGATGGGCGCAGCTGCAGCTACAATTTGTATACATGTGTAGCGAAAGGCCACTTGCCTCACTCTCAGCACCACTAAGCCCCCCTCAGCACTCTATACAGTTCTTCACTCTTTCGCTACTTCACTCACTCCATGCTGCTCATGGATTCTGTTTGGGGACTCTTTTTGTCGTACGTGCTCGAGAGTGGATTTTTTTTTGCCAGCAATTGGAAAAATGTTGCATGTACTGCACGGTGCTGTACTTTGTGTGTGGGTGTGGGTGTATGTGTGTGTGTGGCGGCGATTAATCAAAAATTGTTTACTTTATATGATGAATGTGCAACATGGTTTTGACTTTTAGCTGCGCCTCGCCAGCCCAACTGTCTAACGGGCCAACAACAACAACGACCACTACTCAAGAGACCTAAGCAGTGTTGCATTTTTGGCATTCGCAGCATAGCACAGAGAATATATATTGTGGTAGGCTGTCATATTTACCAAGTGATATATATAGAAAGTGTACCAGCCAGCACTGACAGCAGTCTAGGGTCTATGCAGACTACTGTGCACTTTGTTCATACACTGAGAGAAGTACATGGTTTAAATTTGAAATTTGATAGTGCTTTGATTTAGAAAATTCAGTCACATTAGCTAAGTCCTAATGCTAGAATGTAATCTGTAATAAATAATAATTTATGAAACTGTTTCTTTTAAGGAAGTGATAACAAGTGTATTTATATATTTATAATTCTTTGTCCTGACTGAGTGACTGACTTATCCACGCACAGTTCAAACAGTAAAACATAGCAACCTAATTTTATCGCGAGAGGATTCCCTATATTAATATTAATATACTAATATTATTAATATTAATGTATTTCATAAACTTATTTAAAAATGAATCAGCTAATAAATATACATATATGAATTAAGAACCGCATATGGTTGAATGAATTGACTTTGAATTGATTCTCTCTAACTCTTTGCTTTGAGTGCAAGGTGCTTGAAATCATTTCTCAGTGTACTAGTCTGAGTTGGTCTACTGGTTGGTTTGACCGTGGGGCATCCTTTTCATTTTTCCATGTCATGTGTCAGCGTCTCGTTGGCCGCTTCCGACCAGCGGCAATCACAGACAATGTATACGCTGTTCGCTGTATGCAAATGTGAGTAAAAATGGATAACTCCATCAACGCAGCTCTTGCCAGTGGCTGTTGCAGTGGCAGTGGCAGTGCTACTGGCAGAGTACCATTTCCATTTTCATTTCCATTGCCATGGCCAGAACTTCTACTGTTACTGCTGTTGCTGTTGCTACAGCTGCAGTCACAATTGTATTCGGCACTTTTTGGGACGAGTAAGTAGCAACCGCGAAGAGACTGTCGCAACAATTGTATTTGCGTTAGTTGAAGTTGCCAGAGAGTATCCATTGAGGCCATGTGGCCTGCTCCGTATCTGTGCCAGTACCAACTATGCAGGCCTGTTCACTGCAATTTGGCCAACAGCAGAACACAAATTATGCAAAACGGAAAAAATGGCATGCAAACTTGGCATAAATCAATAGAAAATTTATACGCTTCACTATAGTGAAACAGTTTTGTGTCCCGGGATTATATTTCTGTCTGACGTTAGGAGGTTTGCTTTAAGCTGAAATTTAAATTTTGTAGTCGAAATTTATGCATATTATTGTTAATGTGCCAAGTTTTTCACTTACCGTAAAACATAAAATTAACATTGAGAGTGGAATTTGTAATGACTCCTCTCTGGCCCAAAGTCAATTAACAGTACGAGCACTCTCAAGGCTGAGCACCGTTTTGCATTATTAAGCAGAGGCTAACTAGTCCCCGGAGTGCTTAACTTTAGCCCCTGCTAATGAGTTAAGATTAAAATTATTTGTTCAAATAGTGGAAAGACACATGTATGTGTGTCATATCTCATATAGCTTAAGCTTAGTTAATTATTATGTAACTGCATTAGGCTTTGACAAATGACAAATTGTGCCAGCGTACAAGTAAGTATGCCACGCCCAACGCCCATGCACACTCCACCCACGTTGTTGTCGGTTCATTAATAAACATATATGTTTGTTTGTATGAAGTACGTCTTGGGTAAATGCCAAGTATTTTTGACACAAAATTAGTATCACGCCCACCAGACACCATACAAAGTACAACATGGTGTGGAGTGCCTAACAAAATAAACAGCCCTCAAAGTGAAATTTTTGGTGTAAGCTCCGAAAAATTACCAACACTTTGCCATAGGTCATTTATCATTAAAAATAACCACACGGCTACAATGCGTAATTATCGGCTTGGCTTCAGTCAACCAGGCCGAATGATTGAATGTGTTTCATCAAATATGTAATATGAATTATAATTTGTACACATACATATGCACATCCCACCCACTCACTCCATATCATGACGCCAAACATCGCGTGTCTAGGGGAAATCCAACATTTTTCTTGCGCCACGGAACAACAGTGGCAACAATCAGCGACGAACAGCGAACGACAGCCAAATGAGCTATAGAGCGCGAGCCAGAAGTGCCGATTTGAGGTTTGACTTATAACGGCCACACACACACAAACACACACAAAGATTCACACACATGCCTCGTATATACAGCAGCTGAGGCCGGTCTCTATCTGCTCCAAAGAGTGCCCGGTCCTGACTCAGAATTTGGGGCATAACGCACTCCACACGGCATAAATTAAATTTTTCAGCTATGAGTATACACAAAGTGTGTGTAAAAATACTCAAATTTAATTGGGCCACTCGAGTCACGTTATGATTATGATTCGGCCAAGTCCAGAGTGGAGACGACGTGGTATTAATTTGTTAATCAAAACAAATGAAAACAACATGAATTATGGCCTAGGAGGAAGTCACGGCTAATAAGGGTTAAAGCCACACACACACTCACACACACATAGTTTAACATATCTTCACATCTCACATGTGTGTGCGTGTGTGTCACACTTTTAATGGAATCGCTCAAATGTGGTTTTGCCTTTCGAAAATATGCCTCGGCTATGCCACATGCGTAATTAGAATATATGGCATTGAGTTTTAAGGGCCAAAGTGTAGCCGGAGTCGGAGTCCTGGCCACAGTTTGGGTGAGGCTAAACTATTCAGACTCAATGGTATTTGCCATTTTCAAGCACGGCTGTTTGATAATTAATGAAGTCATAGTGCGAGTACGTCTAAAGTTAAACTTTTGGCTATCACGCAATTGCCAAGCTTCGCGGTTTGTGTCTAGGCTAGCTTCTACTACACACATACCACGCCACGCCTCCATCCATGCTGGCAACGTTTTATGTAATCGTAAAAATATTTTTATGATTTCATAATTTTACAGTTTTGCGGTTGTGAAATTCAGTTGTTTATAGCTCTGCATGCCCCTAAATTTGCGTAAATTTGTGAATTCCTATACCCCATATAGATATGAATGTGAGGACAAGACAGAAGCATGCGAGTGTCTATAAATTACAAAGAATTTGCTAATCAGCCACAATAATTTGCCACAACTGTTTTACATTTCTTCAACATTTTCTCTATAGTCTCTTTGCATATAACTTGCCTTTTGTGTAGTATTCGTCATGACCTATAGACTTTGTGTAAGCGGTATCTAATGCCAATGCTTATCTCTACCGAAACTCATGCCATTAACTATACTTATATTAAAATTTATGCAAAATCATATTTTTCAAAAGTTGTTGTGCACAACACAAGACGGAAAACCAAAATGGAATCACAGCGTGCCTCCTACACACACACATACTTCTTGCCACTTGCCATTTAAAAGGAAGCACCCACCGGGCCATCAACTCGTCAGCACACACGCTGTGTGCAGCTGTGTATTTGTTCAAGGCTAGTCTACCTAACAGCCACAACAACAACAAAATACAACAACAATCGGAACAACAACAACAATAGCAACAAACAGCAATAACGTAAACAGTGAAAACGACAGAAAGGACAACGCGTGCACAGCTTGAAAAATGTTTGTTGTCAACATTTTCAGTTTGCATCGTTAGCTTAAAAGCGTGTGTTACACACACACACACCCATACACATATACCGAAAAAAAGGAAAAAGAAAATCGATACATGTGACAATATCCATGATTTTGGCACACAAAGAATTTTCAATTTCATCATAATTAAAAATAAGTTTCAGTCTGCTTGGCATAGGTCAAAAGAATTTTAGACAGGACTTAAAGCGATTATAATTCTCATGTGGGGAAAGCTGAAATTTGCTTGGCCTTATTTAAAGTATGTATTCAGTACAGTGTTCAGATATTATACACGTATTAAACCAAACTTCTCAACTCAGATATATCTCGTTATCTCGTTTTAAATTCGGGCAAATTTCACGCATTTAATGTATTGATTTCTGTGAAATGTTGTATCAACTCCATGTGCCTCGCAGCACACAAAATTGAAATATAAATAAATAAAAATATCACCACCACAATGCTCACATTTATGCGCACTCTCACTTGTGATTCAAGTAGCGCCTCCCCCACTTTAGGGGGGAATCACAGCACCCACGGCAAAGTTATGCCAAACTCTTGCAATTAAACTGTCAGACTTATGAATTCATTAAATATTTAAATTGTAGCTTTTGAATAATTAAAATTCCATTTATACATACATATATAGCCAAAGCAGCAGATACTTGTGTACTACTACAACCTCAAGCTATAAATCTGCGATTAATTAAAAGACTTTCCGTGCAACACTGCCGGCTGACAGGGCGTATACGTAATGGCAATATAACTTAATTACAAAACCATAACCGAAATCCAATTGAAAAACGCTTCTGTTGCTGTCTGTTTTCGCATCTAACTTTCTCTCATTACTCGTTGTTGACTCCCGACTCCCGACTCCCCCTGATCTATCTGTAAACGTTCCTTTATTTCTATTGAACTATTGTCTGGCGTTTGAAATTTATGCAAATCACAGCGCTTAAGGTGTAGCGACCCATGCACGATGGAGTGCTTGGCTTTTGTTGTCGAACGAACGAATGAATGAATGAATGAACGAATGAATGTTTTGTTATTGCTATACCCATGTACTTGTGCCACTCACTCACCTGGATCTTCGTCGTCGTCCCAATCGATTTGACCGGAAGTAAAATTGATGTGCGCTGCGAATACGAGCAGAGTGAATAGCGCCAAATAGCGTTGCCAGGCGAATGCTCTGCTGGCGCTGAAGCTGGATCTGCAGCTGGCAGGGGAGTAACCATAGGAAGTTGTTACGTGCATTGTGGAAGTCCTTACTGTGTCGGATGTGCGCGAACTCCTTCTAGTTCTGGTTCTGGTCACGGCGCCAACTGGCGGTGCAGCCTTCAATTTCAGCAAATCCAAATCCATTGTGTGTCAAAATATTTGAATATATTCTGTCTATTTATTTATTCGTATGTGTATTCGATTAGCAATTCGTTATACGTTTTGTACTCTAGTTTATTTGAGCTATTCATAAATGCAGCATACACACTTACAACAGACACACACACAGGCACACACACGTTGTGCCTGGGATGGGCTCTGGGGGCGCTGAGGCCTCTTGACTGAGTTTTGCAGCTGTGGCTGGTGCAGCCTCAGCCGTTTTTGGCCTTAAACATCTCCCTAACACTAATGAAGCAAAATGAGCAAATATTTCTCAGAATTCTAGCTGTAATGCCTGCGTGTTGCCCCAATTTCCTCCTGGAGTGGAGCTACACTTTCTCTGTCGAATTAATGCGCGGCTTTTGGCTTTGCTCTCAGCGCGGCAGAACAACTAATTAAGTTGTTTCATACACAGTTTTTGCCTTGAGCATAACTTTTTTGTAGTCGCTGCTGACTCCACGGCACATTGAGGTGTGAGCTGTGTGAAAATTGTTGCATTGTTCAGTTTCACTTCTGTTTTTTTCCGCACTCGCACATAATCCCGCTGCTAGCTGCAAAAGAGAATGAAGAGAGAAAAGCATTGACAGTTAATTACGATTTGCTTATACAATGGTTTGTAAAACGAAAAGAAAGTAAATCCCTTAACAAAAGCACTAATTAATTTGTCGATTGCGAATGGAAATCTGTATTTGAATTATTATGTTTTTGCGATTTGTGCGAATTTTTTTCTGTCGGAAACTATTTACTATATACATAGGTGAAATCTAATGCGAGTCACCCGTTTTAGAATACATAAGTGAAAGTACAGAGATAGAATCATATATAAGTTCCTTATGTTCCTTCTTTATTGAAAATTATTTTTAGACTGATTTTACAGAACTTAAAGAAACCCAAAGCTAGCTGTGGGTGCTGGGCAGCGGCAGAGTTTTACAGCGACAGAGCTTTGTAGTGGCAGAGCTTGGTCTAGCGGCAGAGCTTGGTCTAGCGGCGGTGGTCAATATTTTGCGTACTTAGCAATTTTGGTGGTGCTGAAGACACATCTGCGGCGGATGTATACATTATCGTTATTGTACAACTTACGTACACCGAAATGCCGTCGGGAGAAGAGAAAACACGAACTGCTCGATTTGAGTACTACACAAGAACTAACTGACCAGGCAGACTGGCCGCTTTATTAGACCCTTCTTTGGGCATACATATTACTTTACATTCTACATTTACATCTTACATTCAGCTTAGGTAGAGTTCCATCTTATCTTATCTTCTTAGGTAGTTTTCCTATGTTCAGGGTTTTCCCTTGTAAGGGTGTATTTCCCATATCTGAGTCCAGACTGCCATCTGTGTCTTAATTGCTTAGGTCTAGTCTGGACTCTATTATCTTTTATTATCTGTCTAGTGAGCCTAATCTCAATGCAATGTCTAGGCTCACTGGCAGACTTATTAATGTTATATATATAACATTAAACAGTTATTGTGTTAAATTCTTGTTTTTCCAAGAATACTTTATTGTAGTTATTTATCGGTCAATAAGTGGTTTTGTTTATGCGAGGGGAACTCGTAGAGTTCGTGGTCTTAACTTATATATGTAGTACTTGCATATACAGATCGCACTTTAAGAGCTGATAAGAGAATACTTATCATTAATGTAATAGAAGATTTCATGAAGTGTGTGAGTAATAATTTATATTCACTAGAAACTACTATATATATTTGGCATAATCAGCATACAAGGCGTACTTCATATTGAGTAAGCTCAAAGGTATGCTCTATCTATGCTGTAATTTTAGACGTCAGTTAACTGTAGAACTGTTACTGTTCTACAGTCTCAAAGGAATGAACATTTTCAAAGAGGTTAAAAAAACGTAATTTGCAAACATTCTGGTTTACATTTTCAAGCAGTGGTAGTGATAAGTTAAGTAGTCTGCTAGTTTGCAATCAATTGACTTATAAACCGAGCTTTTGTGTCCCTTTAAAACCGGTTAATGAAATCGAAATTAGTTTCACTTTTCAAAGTAAACAGCGCAGCCAACGATACAACGAGTGCAGTGTGCCCAACCAGCCCCAAAGTTCGTTGAAGAGCCTGCAGTCAAGTGCTGCCCACTTTTTGGAGCAGACCACGCTGCATGTGCACCACCCCTTCATCGCCCACAATCCGCAGCGACTAATTTGCTGCTACTATAGTCTGGCTGGGGCCCTGCCGCTCTGCCTGCCTTATTATGCGCACTTCAAACTTTAGACAACGCGGCAGTAGGAACAGCAGTAGGAGCAGCAGTACGAGTGGATCGGATTCCGGCACATTGTTGTTCATTTTGGCAAGCGTCTCACGACCTACTGCTAGTACGAGTATCGTGCCTCGTGGCTGGTTGGGCTGCGGCCTGGTTGATTTTTAATGCAGGCAGGCACTCACTCAAATTTTGGAGTACGCCAATGCAGCCGCTGCAGCAATTGTAGTATAGCGTTCGTTTAATTTGATGCTAGTTGGGCAAACTGTGTCGCAGGGTGGGGAAACGAGGAGAAGGAGAAGAAAAAAGTTGTCTACCGAAATCAGCGCCACTTTTGCCACAGACATTAAGCGTTGCATGCAAAATTACCAACGAGTGGTTTGTATTTCCACTCTGATTGTTGTTTAACATGGTTACATTGTCCTTGCAACTGTATACAGTTCGGGAGTTGTAGTAGTAGTAGTTGTTGTTGTTATTGTAGTTTGTAACGGTGCATCCATGTGGCTGTTGCACCCGCTGCTGCCGCCTGTGGCTGTGGCTATAGCTGCGGCTCTGGCTCTGACTCTGGCTCTGCATCATGTCATGCTCTAGTTGCAAAACTTTTGCTGTTTTGCTTTTATTTACTATTTTACTATTTTACTTTATTTTTTTGTATTTTGGCTAGATTTTTTATCGCTTTATTTATGTATATGCATATGGGACAAGTGGCATGAAACAGTGCAACAAGCAGCTAACTATACATAAATTTGTTTTATGCACAACATAAACTTTTGGCCAAAAAACGAACTAGTTGCAGCGACCTCTCGTTGTGCACCTGCAGCACAACTAACTACTAATTTGCGCTTAGACAAAACCAAACGAACTGTGCCAAACTTTCCTAGTAGCTTAACACTCAACGGCATGCAGCATGCAGCATGAGGCATGTAACTAGTTGCAGGTTACTTCATCAACATTTCACGCTCGACTTGGCCAGCAGCAGGCCAACAGGCTAGAAGAAAATGACTGGTATCGCAGGCACGCAGTAAAAATGTATGCCATGCCATACCCTGCCATACCATATCATACCTGGTCGCGCACCTGGGCAAAACTCTGCTCCGAGCGGCAAAATAAACTCAACTCAATTCAACTCAACTGTTGAAAATCAACTGGCGACCCACAGTCGGTCGGTACACGTGGTGGTCCAACAAACTTTGCAATCAACTTTTCCAGTTATTTTTTCTCTCATCCATCCACATCCCAGCATAAATACTTAGCAGCATATGGACGAAGGGCAAAATGTTGGAGGAATGTGTGTGCATAGTATTTCCAAGTATTTAATGGCTAGCTCACAAAAATAACGTGAAACATCGATAAGCTGAACACTAATAAAAAAAAAGCTACTGATGTATGGAAAAAACAAATACTTTTTTTAGTCACACAGAAAAAAATCAACAAACCCTTCATAGGGCCAACCAGGCATGCTTTAATCAAATGCGCTGATATATCAGAATATTTACACAAAGTTTGCTATAAGTTTGCTGTATTCTCTGCTTTTCGCACATCATTGTTAGCCATTTGCCCTTACATATATATAGTATATACTAGTATTGTATATGCCAACATGTTGGCCATCAGTTCCGTAGCCCAGTTAGTATTTCGTGCTGCTATTTTCGCAGCAAGTTAAAGTGTTTCGCCACGCACTCCAATAAAAACATCTGCACGCACACATCTACCAAGTTAAACCATTTCAAAAGCTGCCACGTTGCCGCTACTTCGTTGTTCGTTGTGGCAGTTTCGTGACTAGCTGCTCTTGCGTTACGCATACGCTGCGTGGGCCGCCTGATGCCAGCACGGATTGCCAGACAGCGAGCGAGGTGGAAGTGGCGAGTGGCTTCTCATTCTGTTTTTGTATTTGTGCCAGTGAAGTGGAGCAGAAGTAGCGTGCTCTTGGACATATATTATGTTTACCTAGTATTCAATTTGGCTGGCAACCTGTTTACCAACATTTGCATCAATGTTTGCTGGCTGAGCGTCATATGCTCAAGTATTTAATAGCTGAATGCCAAGTGGCCCGCCCGGTGTCATCAGCAGCTGTCTGAATCACTGGCTCTGTTTATGTATTAAGTAATTAGCCACACTCGATTGAGTGCAAGGGGATTTAATAGCCATTAATTGCATTAATTCAATGCTAATTAAAAATCGATAACAAATCCGCCTCATGCAAATATACAAGCCAGAAAGAAATTGGATTTTATTATACTACAAGTGTGTGGGAACCCTTTGAGCCTGACGTATTCAGACCGCACATAAAAATAACTCATACGCCATGTAGGAGCTTAGGCGGTGAAATATGTCAACGTTGCTTAAAATTGAACATTAACATAGCATTTGAATTACTTCTTCATCTCTCCCCACTGCTCAGGTGTCAATGGCATTGCCTACGTTGGGTAATTGCCAAAGCTTCTTACAATTGTTGTTGTGCAGGACAATTTGCGAATGTCTGACTGTGTGTAAGTATCGCATTTAGTTGCACAAACCCCAGAGAAAAAGACACTCACAAACGAGCTACAGTAGCAAATTGGCGGTGACATTGATGGGGTGATGCTGTGGAGATTGTGAGGAGACTGGGGGGACTTGGCATGCAGGAATGCCAACAGAAGGTGTAGGTGTGTGTGTGTGTGTGTGTGTGTGGGAAGACAGCAGCCACATCAACACAGCTCCAGCTACAAAGTACACAAAAAGTTTTCTAATTATTTTGTCATTAAACGCACACAGTGCTACAAACTTATGTGCACACACACACACACATACAGAAGGAGTCTTGTTTACAGGCATACACATGTTTGTCGAGCTATAAAAAAGGGTTACGTATCCAAGCCAAACCCAAAAAACACACAGATACACACACACACACAGCCATAAACGTAGTCCTTAGCTCCTACGAGCATCAGACACGAAGCAACTTTTTGTCCTAATTGTTTCATTTCATGAAATGAAGGTAAGAAATTTTGGCAGCTGTGCGTATATTGCCCTAGGTTGTTGTAAGCACAAAGACGTATATATACGCACTCACACACACACACACACCCTCACAGTTGCTGCAGTAAAGAAGACATCTACGCGCTGCACATAAAGCGATTAACACGGCGTATACTTGATAAGGGTAGGCGGGGCCTGGGCGGCAAGGCACTTTAACTGCCGCGACACTGCGGCGGCGGCCTGTGTGCCTCCTCATCTTGTTAAACAACAATTTGTTGAATTAATATCACACACACATATAGACAGACACACACATAAATACTACTGCGAGTAATGGCATATACTTCAGCATCCCAGACCTTGTGTGTGTGTTTTGCTCACTTTGACGCCAAGTCAAACATGTATAAATTTCCAGATATAGATACAGATACATATAAGTATATGCGTATGCCTAATAGCACACACACTCTTAATACGTATGCTCTTAAGTCTGCTATAATTTTGACATTCCGTTTGCCTTCAGCTTAGCACTCTCCACTTGGCCTGCAACTTGGATTAATGCTGCCTCATTTCAGAAGTTTTTATTACAGATTACTAAATGAAGGTAGCAACACGAGTTATGGCAACTTGGCCATGATGTATTTCTCTAGCCAATTTGCGCACTATGATTACAGCCAACACTATGCAGCAAATTTGGGTAACTACAAGGATAATGTTTGTCTAAGAGACTTCTCATCGTATCAAGGGTAGCAGAGAATAATCTATACACAGTGCTAATATCTTGAAATCTTTAAAGCTCTATAGAGTAAACCTAAACCTGAAACATACACATGTCTATATGCCAGCCATGTGTGTGTGCGTGTGTGTCTATATGTAGGCACGAATTGCAATTCACTAAATTGAGCGTTTGTAAGTGAAAAAGCAGTGCAATTACTCAGGAGAGTAGGTTTCTGATTCAACTGCAACAACTGCTGTCAAAATGTCATAAATTGAGCGCTGGCTCTGGCACTGCCAGCAATATCAAGAAAGAAAAATAACAATGAAAATTGTGTACGGTGTGTATTGTGAAAAGCCGCAGCTGACTTACCCTTGCGTATCTAATTTGGTAATTTATTGTGATATCAGTATGCCTTGGATCTTATGCTATGTTGTTTTCATTGATCGATTTAAGTCTCTTTTCAAAAGGATGTATGTTGAACAATTTAATCTTTTGAGAGGGTATACAAACCACAAACAGAAATACGAGTATCTGAATGGACCCGAAACCATTGTGTAAGAAAACAATCAAATTGCATGGACTCTCTTCCTCCCTGCCTCTGCCCTGTCTTCACACAGTTAAAGACTCAAGAGTCTGTTCCTCACAAACCGACATACAAACAGACAATTAAAAAGCCCCCGAGTACGCCAACTGTTTGACTGCATTTGCAACGCTCACAAATCTCTTGGGCTGGGCCATGATTTTAGTTTCGTTACCTCCCAACGGCAAAGGCCGAGCATCGGGTCCGGGTCTGGGACTGGGACTGGAACTGGGTGCGTCTGTTGGCCAGAGGCAAGCAGGCAGGCAGACTGTGGCAATAAGGAGAGGCTGCTGCATGAAATTATTGTTAGCATTCATTGTTGTAGTACTACTACGTTTGGTTGGCGGCTTTGGTTGCAGTCATTGGCAGAGAATTTCATGGCATCAGCAGGCAGTGAAAATGGGAAAATGAGGAAATGTGGAGTGCAGAGGCAGAGGCAGAGGCAGAGGAAGAACAAAAGTAACTGCAATATATATCGAAACATTTGCCGTCGCTTTCAAGTGGAATCGTTCGCATTCGCACCGCCACAACTTTACTCAATTAAGTTGCCTACTCATACCCGTTGACTGCTGGCAGTAGTAGTAGTTCCCTATTGTCCCAGGCATCCCTTCGATTCACGTCAACTACTTTGGCAGACTTTCTGAACGAGTTGAGCTCACCTCTCAGCTATGAAATCAACGACTTTAGTGCAAACTTTCAACAATTTGCGTTTTGGCCACGGCCTGGTACGGCACACCAGCAAATCGAAAGCAAAAACTTTTTGACTAAATGCCAGGTGAGCTGCCTCTAGTCCCATGCTCGATAGGCAGCGAGACCACACAGCACGGCATTCGAGAAACTTTACCATACTATAGCTGCTGCTGCTGCTGCTGTTGCTACTGCAAAAATACCCAACGGGCTGCTTGATAAAAGTGAAGCCTCGTTTGCCATACATACCCCTGGGGCTAGGGGTAGACGACGCGACGCAGCGTTTACATCTACATTAGCGACGTAGACGTCGCCGTCGCCGTCGACGCTGATGTCTACATCGACACTGATATAAAATTATTATGCATATGCCTGTGTGTGTGTGTGTGTGTGTTGGAGACCCAAGCACGCATCGCGCCTAACTTTGATGAGCTGTTGTAATAATATAACGTCCGAATGTCGTCTAGAGTTATGGAGTACGATCGTTACACTGCCTGGCATCAGTATGTGTCCATGTGATATTATGCAAACAGTTGGGGCCAAAAACTTTGTAAAGTTTTCGACAGGCACCTTCGCCTGCACTAAATTATTTTGAAAGACCCAATACGTTGGTGTATAATTTCATTGTGGAAAAGTTAAAGCTACAATTATGAGGGGAGTGAGTGTGATTCGACTCTGCTTTAAATTTTAATTATGGCCAGGATGCGGCTTAGGCAGCTGACTGACGACTGATGAAGAGAACAGTAATGAATTTTGAAATGAATACAGCTATTACTACACTGTCAGTGGCATAACTCTGCCTAGGTCTAAGTCACTTGAATCAACATTCAAGTTTTTCATTTAGCGTTGTGAATGCAAATAATAACAATTCAAATGGAAACTTCAGTTCCACTTGACTTACTTATTATATACTAGCACATTGCAGTTGGCATTTTCAGACAATTTGATTGATTTGTTGACAATGCAAGTCAGAGTCAAGGAGTAACAAGTTAATTGAGCGCCAGTTGACACTTAGTAAATTGCTTTGACTTAAATGTAAATATACTCTATCTAACTGACAAATCGCGAGTCAGCTCAATAGTCATAAACACCCATGGACAACACAATGTACATTTGATTGTCAGCTCTCTATGTGTGAAATGTGGTGCAGTGGTGCAGAACCAAGTTGAGTGAAGTGTGTTGTTGTCCAAATTGGAGCGAGCATTAGGCATAAATTTACATAGAGTGCGAGTCACGAATACTAACGTGGGCGGTAAAAGGTATTTAGTTTTGTTCTGTTTTCTTATCAAAAGCCATAGATCAACACAATTGAGTTATTACTGACAACTGAATGCGGTATATCATCATCATTATCATCATCATCGTCATCATCATCATCATCGTCATCGTCATCATTGCTAGCACTTTAAGCATGAAAATCACAATCAAACAATGGCTTTGATGTGGGCAACCATTGCGTGCTGGCAGCTCATTGTAAATAAGAAGGCATGGAGCACCCTCTTTGGCCAGCCGTCGTTGACTAATACCTACACACACCCACACACACACACAAACGATATATCAATTTACAATAAATGTTCAGCCAGGCAATAGATATGCTGCCAATGTAGAGCTACTGATTAGGTCACAGTTGAATTGTTGCTTTGTTATGCTTTACGCTTGTCTTCTGTCTTCTATCCGGGTCTACTGGCTCTACTCGTTGTTAATAATCAACGAGCCGGTCAATCAGCTAGTTGGTCACAATTTATAATTTTTGCAACAATAAAATTTCTTAAATGCGCGATTTTGATGCGTATCAGTTGTGGAAATGAACTCAAATGACATGCAACACCTTCTTACGGGGCAAAAGGGTTTTAAATTCCACTGGAATGATATCTGCTCTGACTTGGGGGTGTCTCTTCTCTTGTTTTGTTTACATTTTATTGTTATGCTTGTCGTTGATGGTATTAATAAATTATCTCTATCAAGATTCACGCTGGCCAAGCTTTTCAGCATTTTAGTGGTAGATTTGTTAGCGGGCTGGCTCTTGGCCCTGGGCTATTTGTCTATTGACTGGCGCTCCATTATTTTCTGGCTGGTTAAATATATATTTACAAGCATAATGTCTATGTTAACGAGCTCTTTGTTATTTATATTGTTAAGCATAACGAGCATTAAACTGCGCAAATGGCATGCATAATAAATTATTGACAAGTTTCCCCATACACTGTAATCTGTCGTTTACAAAGAGCGCAGTACACAGTGGAAAATGATAGTTTAATTTGCATTACGCTCACACTCAATCAAACTAGAAAACAAAAACAATTTAATGATAAAAAGTTTTTAATATTGAAAATAGTTAACACTGACTAATTAACAAATAGTTGAGCTAATCTCTCTAACTTTATTTACTCACATTTTGCATAACATTTTCCATTTTCCATTACGAAAAGTTTAGTTTCAAACTAAACTTTTGTTTTCCACTGTGTAGCCATAATGTTAAAGAGTATTTATGCTAATGTAATT
This sequence comes from Liodrosophila aerea, assembly GCA_035045005.1. Lineage (NCBI taxonomy): Eukaryota > Metazoa > Arthropoda > Insecta > Diptera > Drosophilidae > Liodrosophila > Liodrosophila aerea. Next base: position 2,730,580 of record JAWNNL010000753.1, read on the forward strand.
GAGTGTCCATAATGCAGTTAACATTTGATTTGAATGCTTAAGCTGTTAAATAGTGAGAATTGAAAAATGAAATTAGCGTTGTCCTTGTTTGCAGTCGCATCTAAGGGCGCATCAACGTCAGTTTAGCTAATGCACTCGTCTCCTGCAGCAAGGGGACACTGCTGCAAGCAGCCAGGGCAAAATCTGCCGCAGTCAGGCGCTAATAGTTTTTAAGTATAATGCAATAAAGATGAAAGTCCAAATCATGCTTCATCAACGTCAACGTCAACAATATAATCAACCAGCTGCATAGAAGGACAAGCAATGGCTTTGGCTTTGGCTTAGTCGTCCCTGGTCCGTCGTTCTTCGTCCTGGTTGCACAGGATCGTCAAGGGCTGTTGCGTAGCCAGTGCGGCTGAGTTTGTCGGTTCTGTGTCGGGTGTGCCGGGGCTGTTGACAATTCAATGTCCTGCTCAATTTGTCTACACGCAAATGCGCACAGTCGCCCCTCCTCCTAAGTGGGTGGGGGTGGTGGTGCAGTCGATCTGCAATGCTGCTGCTGCTGCTGCTGCTGCTTGTGCTTATTTGTGTTTGTTGCCTTGTAAAAGGGACAGGGCAATGGAGTAGGTAAAATGTGGGTCTACAGGCTGTTGGGCTGTTGGGCTGCTGGGTCTGTGTGACTGTGTGTCTGTCCGGTTGCAGCTTAGTCACTCAAGTGCACAGCATGGACGCACGACGGATAGACAGGCGCTTTGTCTGCAGCAGCAGCAGCAGTAGCAACATCAGCAGCTGCTACCCAGGGTACTCGTAAAAAGCGCAGCTGGCGGCGATTGCCAGTCCAGTTGGCATGTCTGTCAGTCTGTCTGTCTGTCTGCCTGGCGGCCGGTGTCATCATCCATGCTGACAAACAAAAGCGACGACAACGAGCTCAAGGGAAGTGACTGCTGTGACTGACCCGGAAACATTAAAGAGATGCCCCCGTTGCTTTGAGCTGGGGCATTTGTCTGGCCTGAACAGCTAAACTAAATGCCCCTAGATGGGCGTCAGTCGGTCAATTTTAGCTGCATGCTCGTAATATGTAAAGCAGCATAAATATTAATACTCGCAAATTAATCAAAAGTATAAAAACACCCACACACACACACACAAATGCAGAGCGAGTTAATTGGTTTTTACACACAGACACACACATAGTTGAATTTAGATTTCATTTACAGTCATACTGGCATAAATTGGCTGACAGCTGCCATGCAACAATTTAGCCATTTTTGGTGGCGCCACAGGGCTGTTGCAGAGAGCAATGTAATGGCAATGGCCATTACTAAAATATTAACAAACTCAATTAAAGCAAGCTCTAATAATGCTGACACACACACACATGCATTTCGAGCATTTTTAGCATGTGTCTGCATGAATGTGAATGTAGCTCGACTTGACATGTGTCTTTACTGCCCAATTTATTGCCTCAAATAAATTAACAAAATTACGAGTAAATTTAAATTTCTGCACAACCGACCGCAGTCAGCTTCAATGTAAGAGTGTGTGTAGAGTAAAATTAAATTAAATTATTAGTTACCAGCTTGTGGCTAAGACTGTGTAATAGAAACCGAGCTCAAACTTGATTTAGCCAAGCAAATGTTTGAATATGCAGTTTATGGCCAAGTTAGCCAGCTGGCTGTTGGACTCAAGTTGCCCCAGTCTGTTGACTTTGATAATCCCTCAAGTTTGTTGACAATGTGGCGCTGCTACTGCTTCTACTGCTGCTGCGACATTTGGCCTCAAAAATATTGCGCATACGCCCCGAAGACAGGCAGTAAAAAAGAGAAGAAGATTGCGTGCTCTGCTCAGACACTTGCATATGAGTATTGGGTAAGAATGCAGCAAAAACCCCAAGTAGCATGCAACTTGTGGCATGTGGCAGAGAGGCTGCACTTAATAATTACTTGAACATATTCATGCGGTGCCAAGAAGACGTAGCCAGAGTGCCTTGTGTGTGAGCCTTGTGTCTGCCTTCGCCAGCTGTAAACATGTGTTGGCTTCAGTCTTCAGCAAGGGCAAAAAGTAAGCATTAATTTGTTTGTCAATTTTATGCACTTTAACACGAAGTGACTGCATCAAAATGTGTGTATAATCTGGCTTTAAGATATATAGTAATTCTCTCTGCTTTAGTTGCATAATTAGCATAAATATTACGCTTAGGATTTATTTATATAATGCTATTTGGGCTTATGTTTCCCACGTTGCCTTGAGCTGGTGCTTTTAGCTCTCGACTTATTTATTTTTAGTTTTTTCTACTTTTTTTTATATGTATGTATGTGTGTGTGTGGGGGGAACGTGAAAATATAAAACGAGAATGTTTTTTGCTACTTTGAAGGCGGAACTTCCCTCGTTGTAAATACATAGTGTACATATGTGTGGTGTGTGTGTGTGTGTGTGTGACTGTAGACACACAATTTTCTGTTCTATTTAGTTTGGTTTGTTGCCGTTGAATAAAACACTTTCACGGCTTGTGGGCCGGCAGCGACCCGCGAGCAACCTTCATATGAAATGTGTCTTGCACACGTATACACAACGCCACGCCACTCCGAGCCGAGCCGAGCTGAGCAGAGCTGAGCCAAGCCAACGCTACGTATGCTTGATGTGTTTTTAAAGTGTGTGTTTATGCGATGCACAATGGCCGCCAACGACAATACACGAATGTATATACACATATACATATATGTATGTATACATTTGTGCTGCTTTGTATGATGTATGCATGTGCACGCCTTTTGTTTGCCACCGAAATGTGGTGTAGTAAAAAACCCTTTTCATTGCTGTTTACAGATCATTGACGTTGATTGTTTAAATGAAATGTTTGCTGTGCATTATTTGCTTTTACTTTTATTTGCGCGGCACAAATTTGAGGCCAAAGTTGGTAGACCTATCACTGAGCACTTTTGTGGCAACATAAAGTAACGGAAATAAGCCAAATATAAACTCACACACGCACACGCCAATGCGAGTTGCGTGTATGCGTGTGTGTATTCGTCTGTCTGTCTGTCTGCTAGTTAAAGTAATGGGTTAATGGCACACCCCTGAAAGTAGGCAATGTTTTATTGATAGCCATTTGAAATGCTTGTAGGCTATAGGCATCGAATGCAGAGCAGATGTCTTGTTAAATATATGGGCATAAAGCTATTAGCATACTCCTACGCTTGGCAGCGTCTAGTGCTTAGTGTTAGTAGCTTAATCTAGAGATAGGCCTAACTACCTTGACCACAGTCACGCCCACTTGGCTGTAACAAAAGTTTCCTGTTTGCGCCACTTATACTCTTTATTATTAGGGCTTGAAATTATAATTCTTCTGCTATGTGTGTGTGTCTGTGTGTGTGTGAGAGTGTTTTTCAGTTTTCGCTCTTTACGTTTCTTTGCTTTTCATTTTTCTTTACGCTATATAATTATGTGAACCTTCACAGCGGAATACAAAAGTTTAATTGCTTTTTCGTATTTCGCAGCACAAAGGCATGCAATTAGCTGGGCTAACAAAGGCAACTTGGCCGTCCATTCAAATGCGCTCTTCAGGCCATTCCAGGTCCAAGTAGGCACTTAATCATATATTCACTTTCAACTTTACACCATTTTATGAATTAACTGCAAAATAAACTATAATTTGACTTCGATAGTGGCAAGTGGAAATTGTACTTCATTTCCATATGTGCCATATAGTCAGATTTCTCATTCTATAAAATACATGAATATTTTATTTGGCTTAGTTGTTATTTATGTACATACATATGTATGTACTCTGTGCATTATTTTGTTTACTCTTTTCTATTTTATTTTGTTTTGGTCCTTTCCTTTTGTTGAGCGACAACAAACAAAAAAGTATTCATTATTTTACTGTTGTGAATTTAAATTTGATACAACACACGCTATTTTCACACAAACACACACACACACGCACACACACACACATAGCCACTTGCAGTTGATTTTAATCGTACTTTTCGTGCGTTTTTTGAGTTTTGCATAAATTTTCCTCTATTTCGTTTTGTTTACTTTGACCTGGTTTTTCGTCAGGTTTTATGGCTCTGTATTTTCATTTTCATTTTTCGGTTTTCATTTTACTCTGTCTTTGCTCTCCATTGTGCGGGTGTTTTTTTACTTGGTTCTCATTAAAATAGGTAAACAAAATCGCATAAAATTTGCTGATAGACAACAGATAACCGTTAAAACTTTGCTCAAACTGTCTGATGTGTGTGTGTGTGTTTCGGGGCAGTTTGGTTAGCCAAATTAACTGTAATGTTGATGATAGGCCATCTACTAAAACGTTTACCAACGGACTCAAAGTGAGTGTTAAGAGAAGCAATTAAAATCTGATTGCAGGCCCGATAACTGGGGTTAAGCTTAACCCTTTGTGATAATACAAATAGGGAAAATTATAATAAACTACACTACTGAGATAAAATCTAAAGTAACTGCTGCAAAAGAACAAAAACATAACAATTAAATGTAGTACATTTTCTAAGGGGTATAGTCCTCTTTAAAGTCTCAATATTTTTTTTGCAGTGTAACAATTATAGGTCATCTCGAATCAGCATAAGCTGCAACTACTACTACGTCTACATTGAGCAATAACATTTTTATGTGTTAAAGCTTTCGTGACAAAAGCCCAAATATAAATCGCTGAATGCAAAATCCTAAAAAGAAATAGCCAGAAAAAAAATGTGATAAAGCAACAGAGTACGAAGAAAGCGACGAAAAAACTTTACTGCAAAAAAGTTGTTGGCTTCTTTCTCCAGTGGCTGTAATAAATTTGGACAACAGTAAGCACCAGCAACAAATGGGAATAAGCAAAACAAACGGCCACTGCAACATACTACATACTACAAACTACAGAGTTCAGCTCAAAGTCAGGGGCGTTGGCCTGGGCATGGCCAAAGAGAATTGTTTCTAAAACCGAGTTGTGTTTTTTTTGTTTTTGTTTTTGTTTTTTACGAACAAGAAATAGAAAGCAGTTAAAATGCCAAGCCATGGATCAATTTGTGCATCTGCTGCTGCTGAAAGCCATCCTTATGTGGACTTTGCCCCACTGTAGCCACCACGATGATACACTGTCAAAAATGTTGAGCTGCATAAAACATGTAAGCTCACACTGCGGTTACAGCAGTTTAGCATATCACTACGGGTATGTGTGTGTGTACTTGTTGGTGTATGTCATTTACATTTACATTTTATTCCATCTCATATCATGGCTGAGCGATTTCATTTTCATGCGTGTGCTATATACATAGTACTATACATCTATGCCTGCACTTGTTTGTGTAACAGTATATGTATTCCGATGTGTACTTTTTGTCCATTTAAATGGCAATTGTTGTGGCATCTGTTGCTATTGCCAGGCCCTGCTCCTTGGCTCCCCCTTATCCAGCTAATGCTTCTGCCACAACTGTTACTTTCGATCTGGTTTTCATGTTTGGCTTAGTACAGTATTTATTCAGGCAAAATAGTTTTAAATGTCGTTTGTAGATGCGCCTACCAACTTGGCACTAAAGCATGCCCTGAATGCAGAATGCTGCACTTGAGCATGGAGTGTTACTTTTGGCAATATACATACTACACTTAAGTTGTACACACTACACCCAGAGCATTGGCAGTGCCTCTTAGCCAGCCAGCAGCTGGAGCCGGCTCATGAGTGCTGGTCCAGTTGGCAGGCGCATGCATAAATATTATAAAACGTGCACTTGCCTCCAAAAAGGTGAGTGAAGCTCATTGCCTACCCGAACCGAAACCCACACACTACACAGTGCTATCTATGCATTGAGTGTGGCCAAAGTGCTTACCCTCTGCTCTTATAAATAAGCCAGTTGGCTAGAATACTCTACTTCTGCATATCTCTACCTCTCAAGTTGTCTGTGTGTGTTGCCGAGTTAAATTCTAGATATTTTTTTCTCCTCTTTTTTTTGGCAAAAGCTTTGACTTGTTGTAAGAGCCTTTTATGCATGCACCGACAGCTAACTGATTTTCCCTCGTATCCTTCCTTGTACATGCACCTGTGTGTGCCATAATATCTTTTGCTTTCAACTAAAAATACTATAAATTCAGCTGCAGATTCCCAAGGAAGAGCCATATTTCAGAGAAATTGTTTAATCGTGCATACTATTTCTAGTTAATTTTCTTACGGAATTTATATATGGTAGTTGCAAACATTTCAATGCAGAGTAGGTGCATTCTTATAATAAACTATATAAAAATCTCTCGATTGAATTCTTTGTAGTAAAGTTGAATACTGAAGAGGCAGAAAAGTTATATGTAAGATGGGTGTTTGCACTCATAACCTATAGGGTGATAAAGAGATTGAGCAGTAACTGCATTACACTAAAGTCCTTGCAAAAATGTTGAGGGTATATTTTAAATTTAATCCTATAATTTACTGAAATCACCTAGTCTTAACAAAGTATTCCTTAAAAATATACTGGAGGTAGACTTTATTATAATGCTATTGTCGACTCATCGACTATTATAGCATTGATAAGACTTCGCTTAAGGTTAAAGCAATGGCAAAATGATAAAGAGATTGAGCAGTAGCTGCAATTATACTAAAGTCCTTATAAAAATGTTAAAGGCATATTTTCAATTTTATCCTACAATTTACAGAGATCGATCAACTATTTTTATTGCTTAAAAATAAACTGTTGGTAGACTTCATTATAATGCTATCGTCGACTTATCGACTATTATAGCATTGATAAGACTTCGCCTAAGGTTAAAGCAATGGCAAAATGATAAAGAGATTGAGCAGTAACTGCATTTAAAATTATGTAAGTTCTTACGAAAATGTTATATGTATATTTTCAATTTTATCCTACAATTTACAGAGATCAACTATTTTTATTGCTCAAAAATAAACTGTTGGTTGACTTCATTATAATGCTTTTGTCGACTCATCGACTATTATAACATTGATAAGACTTCGCTTAAGGTTAAAGCAATGCAAAATGATGAATAATTATGCAACTTACATGTACGCACTTCATTAAAAAGTGATTTAAATGCAAGTCCTTCGATAAATATTGACAATTACCATTCGTTTGCTTGATATTATTTTTTTGAGCCCTTATTTCACACGCGTAGCGACATGTGCGTTAAGCTAGGATTTACCGTTTGCCGTTTGCCATGCATTTTCCATTTTCCATTTTCTATATGTATGTGCATAATGAGACATGCATTTTCAGTTGCCGCTTAATCACGATAAAAAGCACAAACAATCGAGACAAAGAGCCCACACTGATGGCAATGGGGCAAAAACCGAAAATATTGCATGAATTTATTTATTAACGTTGTGGAACGTTCCACAATGCTTAAAATGTCGAGTTGAACACGCGCGTTATACTTTTAGCCAACGTTATGAATTTACAATTTTAATAAAGTCATACACACGCACACGACTATGGATATGGCTATGGCTAAGGACTCGGCTCCGGAGCAAGGACTCAGTTAACCGGGCCCCGGTGATGGGCGACGGGTGAAGGGTGATGGGCTGCCCACGTTGAGCAGGTCGCGTGGTCTCAAGATTACAATTGAAAATAATAAGAAACAACAACAATGTCGAGTCGCATAAATATTTAATATCTATTTAACATTTCAATCAGCGCTAAAACGCCTATTGGACTGTCAGATGGTTAACGGATATGTGAAATTTAATAAATAATTAATTTTCCATTTATTGTATTTGTATGTGAATTAGTATTTTGTTGTTGTTGCTGTTGTTGTTGCACGATAATAATAATAAAATTAAATGGCCAACAAGACGCGAAACACTCACTGAACGAGAGCACAGGAGGAGGCACAGTTAGTCGTTTGTGCTTATTTTATTTTGAATATACTATTCTTTTTTGGTTTCTGTTGGCTTGACGTTGTCCTGGCCGCGTATATCCTTGAGCACAGTGTAGCGCCACGTTCCGATACGAATACGAAACTGAGCCATGCTTCTGGCAAAAACTGGCACGAGTACCGAAATGTCCCTTCGCTCGCTCGGTCGATGCCTGATGCCTGATGCCTTACGCCTTATGCCAGATGCCAGACGAGAGGGCATCGTGAGCGAATGTGGTTATAGGGATATTTTTTAGCTTCGGCTGTTCGTCGTTGGTTAAGCATCGTTTTCACTCAATTCCGAATGAAAGTAAAATTGTTCAGCACGGAGCCGAGTCGCACACATCCTACTCGTGGCTCGGCAGTTTGAGTTTGTTTTGGTTTAAATTGCATTGACTTGATGGTGCTTGAGGCAACGAGAAGTGGGCCTATCCCAAGCACTTTTTATTTTAGCTTTTGCGGATTTTTCCGAGCATTCTTACAGCACTTGACTCAATGCAAATGGCAAATACAAATAACTAGTTCAAGTGCCGTGTTATTTGTGTTTCATACATCTCGATTACATCTCAAGTATTATAGAAGAAATGAAAACTTTGTAGACAACTATCGCTGCTTGTTCAGTTCTGGCTCTGACTTCAGATTTTGATAATAGTCAAAATAGAAACGCTTTTTTATATTTTATTAAGAAATGCCTTAGGGCTATGGCTTACTCTAAAGAGTAAATTTCCCAAGAGCATGCGGAGCTCTTTAGTGTCTGCACATGCGCCTAGCGCGCTTTCCAGGCTAGTATAAGAGTTCTCTGGTACTTTTGCACTTTATTCAGCGAAATGAAAGAAATTCCTTTTAACGGCAATTCATATTTAATAGCAGCTTTAAAAATCGTGGTTAAAACTGCTTAAAAATGTATTAAACTATTGGCCACAAGTCGATGTTTCGAGCTGCCCTCTTCTTGATTGCCCTCTTTAGAGTTTCGTCTACATTTTCATGACCTTCCATATCTGAAAGTCAGAGTATTAGTATAAGTTCTTTGTATCTATTTAAGCAACTTACCCGATCATGGGCATTCGAGGGCGGTGTTCGTATAACCTTGGTCTGCTTGGGAGTTTGATCCTTGACTCCACTCACTGGCTTTGGCTTAGGTGGACTCGATGAGCTCGATGGAGTCGGTGGAGTTGGAGTCGGTGGAGTTGCTTTAGGCATATTTAGTTATTTTAATTTTCGAACACAAATGAGAGAGACAAACTTTACAGTTCTTTTTTAGTTGACAAAAAACGAATTTGATGTAGATTATGATAGTTATGCTGTCGACTTAAGAAGCCGCCTACTAAGACCTAAGCACTTGACTAGACAATGTAAGCGTATCAAATTGCAGGTGAATATTAAATGAATGTACCCAGAGTCTGAGACAGAGTCTGAGGCAGAGTCTGAAACTGAGCCAATGCTCGGTTGGCCTAAGGCCAAGCAGTCAGTCGGAAAAGGAGTGATACAGTCATACTAAAGTCTGGCAGGCATTCGTCAGACGCATGCCAGTTGCTATGACAACATGTACGTATAAATGTATATAGACAGTCATGTATGTGCACACACACACACACACACACACACACACTCGTTTGGAGCAATTCATCATAAATGTCAGCGCCTGAAATTGCGCATAAAGCCATATAAATGAGTCTACTTTAAGGCGCACTATATTTATGTACTTTTCGCTGGCCATAAGCGCGAAAATTGTCGCACTTGCGTGAAATATGTCTATGGTCATAGATTTGCCTTGCCTTCTCAGAGTTTTCTGTTTTTTTTTATATATTTTATTTTATAAATTAATTTACATAAATTATGGCATATGGGGGATATAAGTTGAAGCCAGGCCAAACGTTTGCTATTTATCAAAGGCGATATAGCGCTTCAAATTCCCTCAAATGGCTTCGCCCGCAATGACAATCATTCATTCAGTCATTCATTCGCTTCATTCCCACTTGTAATTTGCATTTTCGCACGGGCATTGTCTCCAGCAAACCACCCACCACCCACTCCACCTCCATACCCCCTGTTCATGACCAAGTTACCCCCAACGACAACAACAAGAGCAACCATGTTGATTGTCTGCTAAAGAGCATAAAGTCGTAATGGAGTGAAGGCAAATAAACATAAAAAGAAGAACCCATCGAATTGTGGGCACAGACACAAAAGGCAAAAAAGAATTCCGAATTCTCGTGAATAGAAAACGCACGCGTACGCACAAAATGTTGCGTCAAATCACTTTATTTCACTTGTTTTCAATTTTCACAAGATTCCTGCGTTTCTTTTTACTCTATGCCTCTACTCTCGTTCTATCCATTCCATTTGTGTTTTACACTTGTATTCTAGTCTTGCTTAAGGGTGTGTGCCCCACTCGCTGTGTTAGTCTCTGTGTGGCGCTCAATAAACTGAGCTACCACAAAACCCATCGAATAATTAAGTCATAAAAGGTTTGAGCCACCCTCGAACATATTCAGTTCATCATTTTATTTTCTTCTTCTTTTTTCTGTGGCCTCGCAGCTTTGACAATTAACCAAACTATAAAATGTTTTAGTTTGAACACCTGAAAATGTCGAGCCGACCGCATTTACAGCCGCCGCCGCTACGGGCGCTTGTAGTAAAACTTACCCAAAGGACGTAGAGAGCCATACACACCCACACACACACGCACACACACACACACGCACATTTAAGCCAATTAGCATTTATGTGCGACGTCGACAGCAGCGCAGCGGCAGCGGCAGCGGCAGCAAAGCGCGTTACATTTTCATCAAACGCACGACACTTTGTTTTAATTTGAGCAACCGCACGCACACACACACCCACCCACACCCACACCCACGTACATGCATGAACTAACACACTCGCACACACACATGGCAAATACTGTGACAGTTCTGGTTTGGTTTCGTCACGGACTCAGGACTAGCACATTCTTCTCTGGGGTGGCAGACCTAGACCCGTCCATCCATTTCCAGATTTCTGTTTGTTTGTCGCCCATCAGCTCCCACGGGCCCTTGAACGGGATATTACATTGTTTTGGGCAATTCACTTTTACTGTGATTAATTTAAATGTGCTTCCCCCTACCCCTACCCCAATCCATACGCAGTGTTCCGCAGCCGTGACGACTGTGTTTGCCTGCTTTTCTTTCAGATTTTGTTGTACTTTTTAAAGCATTTTATGAGCGGGGTATATCACGTGTGTGCCACTCATAAATATGCTCTACATACCCGACGCTACCGCCGCCATTTTAAATCGAATTGCTCATGACACTGATGAATATAATTAGCGCTCAGAAGACAACGCCCTCATGCGTTGTGCTAATGAGATATGCTCAGACCGTGGCCTGACTGGGCTGGGGGGAGAATTCGAATTGAGTCTGGGGTTGTGGTTGGGGTAGAACCTCAATTGATGTAATGGCATTGATTTAAGCGTAATGTGATTTCATTATGTGAACTTATTAAAAATTTCACTCAACAGCTACAGATAAATACTTTTTTCGAGTTCAGGCCGTAAATTCAAATGCCACTTTGGCTTAATTTAAAGCCTTCAAGTGGTGCTACATGCAAATGTTTGTGTGTGTGTGTGTTTATATGTGTGGGTGTCTATTACAAGCAGGCACAACATCAATGCCCCTTTGCACAGCACTCAAGTGCTCGGTATCTAATTAATGAAATGCTTTTCGTTTCTCCCCTGATGTGTAAATCAATCCAATTTTGGTTACAACTAAGAGTCACCTACATACACTGTGAAAAAATATGGATTAAATTGCACTTTAAAGTAAGAGTTTTGAACTTATTTCATCAGGAACTTAAATACATAGATCCATTTTTTAAGTATTCGGTTCACAATAAGATTTGAGTTGGGAAATAATAATATGACTTTAAAAGTTACTGTAAATTGTTCTGATTAATTTTCTGTAAATTTCTGTATATTTTGTTAAAGACTTAATTGAAAAGTACTTTTATTAATCCACTTTTTTTTTATTCTGAATTAAATTTAAAATTTTTTTAGTCGATTGCATTTAGCTGACATTAGTAAAATAAATATACTAACTAATAAATGAAAATATAAATAAAAGAAAATTCATTAAACAACTTTATAAAATTCTGATAAGAAATTGTTACTTTTTGTAATTTTATGTTAATGCAAAGTTTATCCATTTTCAAAGTTGGCATTCTCAACTACTTCCATAGACAGAAAGTATTCAATCATCTTTAATTGAGTCTAGGATTATTTTGACTACTTATGTTCTCAGTGTAGGTAAGCAGGTAGCATTGCGCTCGCTAGTCAATACATATTTCTGTGTGTGTATAGGTGCGTGAGTGTCTGTACGTATGCGTGATGCGAGCAAGTGTGCGTGTGACAATATGAAACGAATACACGATCATGCATCATAATCCAACACCCAAGCACATGAAAGCTTAGCACACGCACACACACACACATACAGACACACTCACACACACCCAGATCCACATCAGTTGGTTTGTAATTAATTACTTCACACATTGACGCCGGTCCGGGCACACACACACACCTACATAGACACCCAGTACACTTACCAAAACACATACACACTAACACTAAATGTAAACTTTACTCTCTGCTGCTATTGTACTTGCTGCTGCTGCTGCTGCTGCTGCTGTTGCTCTTGTTGCTGCTAACTAATATTGTTACCAGCATTTTGGACGGTTAGCTGCATGTTTGGTTAGCTGTGTTGCCGCCTCGTATCGTATCGTAAATTATGTGCCATTTATGCGGCATTGGATAGAAATGGAAATTTGTCCCATTTGTTGCTCGGGCGTCACTGTGGAGACACTTGAGTATTCATATGGTCGCTCCCCAAGCATGTTGCTTGGCATTGATTTATGGCATGGAGTAACTTGCTTAAATATTAAATGAAACGTTAAACCCGAATCGACGCAAACGCCCAGAGCTTTAATTTAAATTATAATTATGGCAAAGTGTAGATGTAGATGTAGAAGTAGATGTAGATGCTCCAAAAATAGACAAGAAGACACTAATTTAATTGAAATGGAGCTCAAATGCTGAATACTCGGAGGGAACGTTGAACTCTTAGCCCCTGTTTTAGTTGCTAGCCAACAACCCTTTTGGCTCTAGTTAAATACGAGTAACGTTGCCTACAATCAGAGGAACAAAACTTGGGCTAACAACTTGTTAGTTGTTGCTGCAATTATGCTGCTGCTGCTGCAAATTAAGTTAGCGCCTTCACCTGGCAATGCAATCCTTGGATTAGCTGCATAAAATAAGCATGCAAAATTTTATGGAATATAAGATATTTCCTACAGCTGCAAGATGAGTTACTTGTGCAACTCCGTATTATTTTTAATGAGCCCGGCCTGTTGGCTCTCCCGGTTTCTGTGTACGTAGTCCACAAAGAGAGAGTCTGATTAGGACCCGAAGAGGGAGTGGAGAAAGTAGTTTAATTATGAGTGAAGTTGAATTTGCTTTCAACTGAAACTGCTACCACTTCTCGTACATCTTGTGGCGTGTTGCCAGCATGTAGTACACTACTCAAAAATACTAAACGCAATTTGTAATTAAACTTTCATGTGGTCAAAAAGTTGTACTTCTGATTATGCTCCTAACCAATAAGCGTAATCATGTACAGCAGTAGCAGCTAAAACAGCAACAATAACAACTGCAATTAACTGGCGCATAATTTCAAGTGCTCAGAGCGAGTACCATCCTTGTTGGCTGACCAACAAACAAATTGTTGGCTTAAATTCAAAACCGGCAACAATTTATGTGTGTGTACAAACAACACACACACACTGTCTGTACATAAAAATTAAAACATTTTACCAAACGCGACCTCAACCAAAATAACAAAAAAAAAAAATAACCATGCACATTTTTGGCAACGTGCTAAAGCGTACTCACACTTGCCACTTGCCCCACGATGTGGCACTCGCATGGTAGCAAAGAGTCAGAAAGTTCGTTTTTTTTACTTTTTCGAATGGATTTATGAAAGGGGCATATTTGTAGTAGTAGAAAAGTTCGGAAGCAAAAAGGATGTAGTAATGTATGCTTGATACTGATCAATAGCCGAACCATTTGGCTTAGGTCTGAGTCTCTTGCTTCAACTGCTTCAGTTTAACTGCTTAGCTATAATGATCTGTTATTACCTTATACTACTTCGTATATTAATATCTACCAAATTTTATATCTTAATTGTAGAGTTAATTTGGCATACATAACCGATCCTTTCAAATATATAAGTTATGTTATTCTGGACTACGAATAATCTTTAGCCTAATCGATTTTTAAGTTTAGTTTTTTTTTAATTTTAATAAATTTTTATTAATATTTTTACAATGCTAATTAGATCGTTGTTTAGCAATCATTTCAATTAAATACTGATATGTATAAGAACTAGTCACTTATATACCCCCCAGTAGTTGGTTTGATTAGTAGCTAACCATTACTGACCGCGTCTATATATGTATGTAATACACTACGATCAGTGTCATAATGTAACACTTATTTTATTTAAATATGTATTTAAATACTATGAGCTTGCGACTTATTTGGGGTGTTCATTACAACATTAAAGTATTTAACACTTGGCTGCCATGTAGCAGCTCGATGGCTTCTTTAAATGTAATCATTAATTTGGTGCGTTACTTTGCTGCTGCTGCGCCCAGCTGGCTTCAAATGTGCCACTAAAAATATTTTCACACAAAAATTGCCAGACTACAAGTGAAAAGAGCAACAGCAGCAGCAGTAGCAGCAGCAGCAGCAGCACCAGTGGAAAAAATATCATGTAATTTTACATTCAAGTGAGCGGAAAATATAAATAAGCAGCAGGTGCTCATTTCCTGTTCCGCAGCAAACATGGTACAAGCACACACACATACTCACATACACACACACACCGAGAGGCAAACACTCACGCAGCTGCCCAGGCGTATCCAGGCATTTGTAGCAAAGACAGACGAGTCAGCGCCAGCGAGGAGAGGAGGGGGGAGAATGGGAGCAACAGTCAGCAAGCAGCGAAATGCATCCATTTGAACTATGGCCAACGCACACACACACACACATAAGCATAAACACAAACACACACACACACACACAAACACACACACAGACGGAGAGACAGGCATGTCAGCCAGATGGTAGCAGAGGGGCCCTTCATGTGAGTGGGCGTATTGCGAAAAGTTCATTTATATAACTGTCGCTGGCATTAATGTCATGCCCCCGCCCACCCAGCTGAACCAAAAAACTAAACAACTCGAAAGTGAACAAAGGTAATTACTTGTCCTTGGCGCTAATAACTTTCGCAGGTGTCAAAATATGTGTGCGTACATGCATATTACATAGATGATTATGAGCTGTACTACTATATAGTAGTACTATATATACTCGGTTGGTCGGGTCTATAATTAACAAATGATTAATTATGCATGACTCTTGGTGCGTTCGCTCGTTATCAGCAGCGTGCCACACGTGCCACTTTTCTGCCTACCTCAATCAGTGTGGCCAGAGTAGGGCAACTGCCAGTCCCCAGGTCCGAGGTCTGCGTGTGCTTCCTGTTGTTCCTTTGTAGTTGAGTCCCCAAAAATTGTTTGGCCATTATTGCCTTTGATTCATTAACATTCTCACTATGCATGAGTTGGACTCTGGACTCTTCCTAAACGGAACGGCATTGGTGTCTTGTTTTGCATACAACTGTCGGCGCTATTTACATAGAACATGAGAGTATCTACCTACTAGCATTGTTTGCATACAATTAAGTGCAGAAGTCTTTGACCTCCTCTAGAAGTTATAGATCAATTTGGTGTATTAAATCTGAACAGCTGAACAGAGTTCAAAAGGTCAAAGACATGCGGCTGGTTTTGCAACTCTTTGAGTGAGTGATTGTTGCACCACTACCTATGTACCTGCATGTCAGCTGACATTCTTGTCCAACTTTGGGCTAATGGAGACGGGCAGCTACTACAACAATGAGAGAATGCGGCAACAACCAGGCCAACAAAAGCATGCAGCCCCAACGAAGTATTAAGCTATGCAGGTTAATTTGACTAGAAACGCCATTTGCTGCTAGATGAAGCGCCTAAGGGCTACATTTAGACAAAGTCAGCAGCAGTTTAAGGTATGTTAGCTACCAAACAACATGCTGCAGCTAACAGCTAAAACATGAACAAAGGCAATGGACAAGACATGGTTGCAGTACATACACATATACATATAACACTCGCTTATTGTTATATGCCAGCCATTGTTGCCACTAAGCCGTTGTGTGTGTAGTTTTCTTCCACTTGATGTGCGGCCTCTTTAAAGTGCAACGGTGCGTATGCGCAATTATTAAATGCTGCATAAGGCAGTCAGTATGAGTGTGAATGCAAATGCAATGTTGAATTCAATGTAAATTGCTTACAGCCATTTGACAACGTTCGGTGCGAGCGTTAATGCTATTAACATTTGCTTGTTCAATTAAAAATAGCAGCGCAAATTAAAATGACAAGGCAACATGCAAAAGAGGCCAAAGATTAAAATCAGCTGTAGAGCTGTATAGCCAAACTGTTAACTGAAAGCGGATTAAGTGCAGATACATTTGGTTCATAGAAATCGAAACCATAATCCTGGTGGGGATTAATTACCCATCTATATAGTAGACTGATCAGCCAATTAGCCAATGTCGCGCAGTCAGTCTCAAATATTTGTTTTTAAAACCACACACTGTATTTAGCAAAAACTATTTGTACTATATACTACGTTTAAATATTCACACTTTTGGCTGTTACTTCATTTGCACACGTAACCCCTTACAATCCGCCAATTTTACATATTTTTTAAAAAATTTCTCACTAGTCTGTGGGCAAAGCAAATCCGATAAAAGCCTTGTCAAGCCAACGTCAAGCGGATGAACAAAAAAAAAGTATAACTGGAGTAGATGGTACTGCTCAACTGTCATATACTCAGCAGATACAAAAATACTTTACATAAATATGTTTCAAGGGTTTTAGGACTATTAATTTGATACTCAACGGGATTCTTTGCCCTGTTATGAGTTTAAATGATGTATGTATCATAGACCCAACTCTGTTAGAACTTTGTCTACATGCCTACAGGGTATTGCGGGGGATTTGTATAGGGTCAGTTCCAACCGAAACTGCAAAACATCAGCAAGGGTTGATTGCTACCCCTGCTCCGCACACACCCTCCCCCGCAGCCATTTGGACACTGGACGGACAGACAGACCTGTGATGTTGCAGAATTCAGTTACTGTTGCTGTAGTTGCTGCTGCTGCTTCACACTAATTTGATTCTGTATACAAATCGAGAAGAGTTCTCGTATTTCGTTATCGACTTTTGTTTGTTAGCGCTTAGCTTGCCGATTTTCGAGTCAGTTATGCACTGCGTTCTTTTTTTTTAGCTGAATGGAGAACGATTTTTCTTTTGTTTTTCACTATGGCGTTAAAAACAATTGCAATGGTTCTGCATGGATTGTGGAATTTGCATTCAATGTCAATTTATGCAAATTGCATTGTGAGCCAAGCAACGCATATTGAATTAACCGTATTCCTACACCCATGGAGGGCAAGACTGAAAGAAACTGTGGCCAATTGATGGGCAATTTGTTAATTACAAGAAAATAGTAGATAGAATAATTTAATTTCATTTTTTATGAGCAAAATATGAATGGGTTGACCGAATAACCGGTCAAGCAAACTGTAAAGAAAGTGAGTGCGCTGGACGTGGACGTGGCTGCAAATGTAAAATGTAAAGAAAAAAGCGAACAATAGAGCGTCAAATAAGTGCAAAAGCAGCCTGGCATGGGCATAAAAAGAAAATGAAAAACTTTTTGAGAGAGCGCAGAAAATTCAGCGAAATGAAAAATGAACAAAGTGCTCTAATGGCAAAGCAAGCTGAACGTGAGCCGTAACAGGACCAGAACCGGGGTCGTAGTCCGAGTTGGAGACCTGCCATACAATGTACAGCATGTACTTATTCAAAAGAAGAAAAAGCGAAAAAAACAAGTAGAAAAGAAAGCACCACAGAGGCAAAAAAAAAGTCAGTTTCAATTGAACAGTTAAACTTCCATTAATTGCGCGCCCCGACTTTGCAGCTGGGATCTGAGGAGTGTAGGTCCCACTCCGCCCACTCGCCCCACCTCCCCTTGTTGTTGTTGTTGTGCCAACTGTGTCAGTCTCAAATTTCAAAATGCAAGAAATGCCTGGCCAAACAGGTCGAATGCCTCAACTGACCAAGTTATTTAAGGCTGGCCAATTGGAAATTTACAGATGGGGCAGTAATGGGGGTCGGGGCATTGTGAGCAATTCAATTACATGATTGTGTCATTACAGCCAACAATAAGGCCCCTTGAAATTAACCAACATTTGGGCAGCTAATTGGTTGACTCAATGGTCCAAGTTGCTCGTGTGGAAATCCATTGGAGTCTATACCCCTCCCGAGGCATTGCTAACGATAGCTTCAATGAAGCACAGTACCTAAAGTGTCGCTGGTCACACTTCATTGAAGACTGTCAAAAATTTTCAATTTACCAAATTAGCTCGGTGCCAAAAAAAAAAAATATATATATATACTTGTATATAGTGCAAGAAGAGCCACGTACGCTTCAGTGAACAACAGAGACAGCGGAACAAAAGGAATTCACCACGAAGACATCGAGCAATGGCACCAAAATTAGTCTTAAGTTGAAAGTAATGATGGGCCGGATGAGAATCGCCAGCTGCTGATAATGAAATACTTCTAGCACACTGCCAACGTTCCCAATGTGCTGCTATTGCTAATCTGCTGGCAATTATAAAAAACAAGAGGATCTGTCGGATGTGCTCTTACAATAACTTATCTAGGCATATTTTTTTATCAGTTTTGTATAAAACTTTCAACTAGTGTCTACATATGCCAAATTAAACTAAGTATCTTTAATATTGTGCCATATTTATAATACGAATTTCAACAGGGAAAAACATGCTTAATCTGTATATATATACATATATATCCACACCATTTTCATCTACAAACATTACCCACATTGAAGTTAGCTCTTTAAAAGCAATGATAAAATATGAAACATAATAAAACCAATACTTGTGACAAAAATACAAATAAAATAAAAAATATATCAACACATAAACCAGCAGAGCAAGTGCGAATAGCCAACATAAATCATTTGCAGCAAAATGAAAAGCTTTGCGCAACAAGTCGACGAAACAATAAAAGAAAAGCTGCGTGCTGCATCACGGCAATGGATTGGATTGGAATGGAAAGCCTGGTGAAAAACAACTTGAAGACTGCGGTTGAACGGTTCTAAGGTGCCGTGAAATTGTGTGTTGACCGTCCTAAAAAAAATACATGTTAAATTAATATATATTGGTATTAATGGGCTGCAGGTCGGGTGGTTGAAGGCGACGATTCTCAATGAAAAATTGCGATTCAACACGACTGAAAAGCGCTTTAATGCCACACAACTTGCCAAGTGAATAAAGCGGCTCATATAAATTCCAGTTTTGCAAGATTTGCTGAATTTAAGTGGAGTTTAAATGTCACATGAAATAGTCGTAGTTGAAAGGAGAAATCCTTTTGGTTTACAAGTTAAGTTGAGAGAGATTTATAGGAATAATATTTTTGGGGAATAAAGAGTTTTACTCTATATTAGGTTTATCTTAATGTAACTAAAACATTTACTTAACAATAATGGCAACTGGACTATCCAATTAAAATGTAAACGATATAAATCTATAAGTAATAAGATGGATTTATGAAAATCAAATGCTTTCATAAGAGTCGTATTGAAAATTGATGACTGCAAATTATAATGCAATACGACTATTATAAGGCAATCATGTTTATATATTGTACATTGTAAACAAGACCACCAGTAGTGCCATTCAAAACCAGTTATAGAACTCATTTTTTTATTGAAATCACAATGCTGGCAATTTGTGCTCGGGCGACAGCGACATGATTTATGTTTTCAACAGTGATTTTTGTTTTCTTTTGTTTCTATTAAAAAACCAAATTCAAATTCATATATACACGTATATTTTTACCGGTATTAATCCTTTGCACTAACAACAAAAGGTTTTTATATGTAGAAGATACAATCGCCTTGCATTGAAAAAATGTAAATTAAATAATAATAATGTTTATCAAATTAAAGTGAGTGAATACCTGAAATTAACTGCGTATTATGAATGTCATTTTTTTATTTGCAACAAAACCAGTTTTTATTAGAATTTAAACTTAATTGAATAACCAACACCAGGTAAATCATAATAGTATATAATAAACAATAATGCACTTGGTACTAACAAATTAAAGGTAGATACAGCAGAAGTTTGGGTTTACGGCAAGAAGTAGTGCTAGAAGAACAAGTAATGTAGCATAATGTCGGCATAATGTAGCATTAACTCACCTGGGGATCGGCCTTCTTCCAGCATTGATGGAACCACCAGGCCTTGTGGCATAGCGTATCTCCTTCGGGATGTATGCAGTGCTCGGACATGGCCATCAGTTTGTCGCGTATGGAATGGGGTACCGAATGGAATAATGTCTCCAGATGCACATCACCATTATCGTCGACCACTTCGAACTCATGGAAGAGGCAATTCATGTAGCACTTAAGCTTCTCATCCTCATGAATCTGGCCATCGCTGAACTCCTTGATCGCCTCTGTAAAGTGCTGCAATCATTATCACAATTGCAGTCAAGCATTTGCCACCACTTACCATCACTGACGCCAGTCTTCTCTACGCAGATGTCATGAAAGAGCTTCGCCATTTTAAGCACATTTGAAGGTGGATACTGCAATTAAAATGTGTATCTTTAGTGGCTTGAGGCATGACTGCGAGCACTTTATTAACTCACATTCTCCGCACGCTGTGCGAATGCAGGCAACAGCAACGACAAGACGATTAACAGACAGGCTGCAACAGGACGACGTCCACGATTTTGGCCAAAGTCACTCAAAGCCATTTTCATGTTCTGAAAAGCAAAACAACAAAATATAACAACAGCGAACGGTACTTGTTAGCGAGTTGTGAAAAGACGAAACAAAAGCGACAATGCATGGCAGAGAGCAACAAAAATATGTAAGCCACAAACTGCAATGAATGCAAGGAAGGCCGAATGGTCTATACCCTTGTTGAGATACTATAGGTATAAGTATATATATATTAAACAAAGTTTCACATAGCGCATAGTTATCGGATTTATAAAACATATTTAAGGCATCTCGAAAGTAAGGGAATCAAATGAACCTACTGGAAGGGAAATTCCTATCCTATGCTATTCATTGAGTAGTTTTGTTCAAAGTGACATTTACTAGATTCTGTGATATTATCTTCATAGTGACAACACTTTGATTACCCAAGTGCAAATGATCCTGTGTGTAGAGTATGCAAAGCGAGTAGAGCATGCTACATGGAAATGGGTGAAGGAAGAGCTACTGGCAACGACTACATCGAGGACGTGCCACGCGTGACAGCTGGACAATGTACTTGTTCGTACGTATGTCTGTACGTACGTATGTATGTCTGTATGTGTTGTTTGTATCTGTGTGCATGTGGTGGTTTTTCTAAGTGCGGCTTTTTTTTGTAATTTTTATTTGAGGAAGCCATGGAAGGAGAGTAAGAAAAAATCATTTGTTTCTTGCTAGCTCAGCGCACGCTAAATTAATTCTCAACCGCCAGCCGAACAAAAAGCTTCGCCCGAAACGGAAACGGAAATGTGGCTGAGACGTCAGGGCTACAGCGGCAGTTGTCAACGTTCTGTTCTTTCATTCAATGCACAATCGTCGTGTTAATTTTGACAAGCAGATGCCCACGTGCGACACACCCTCACGCTCTTGCATATTGTATATAGAGTGTAGAGTGTGTGTACATACATATGAAATTGTTGTTATTCGGTCTTTGGTCTTTTGGAAATTGTGCCAGAGAGAGAGTAGGATACAAAATACTACAAAATACAACAGAAAGTCGTCAACTTCTGCACAAATGTCACTTTTATTTCATCAAATGTCAACGCAACAACCGAAACAAAGCCGCAAAAGAACGGTTCCGCACACACACACACACACACACACACACACTCATACCACACACAGACATTCATAAAGAACGAATGAAATTACAATAACAGCAACAGTTAGCATATGTATAGAGGAGTATGAGATGTATGGACATCACAGTTGGCTATGGCATGAACGATGAATGGTTTTTTAATTGCCATTTCAATTTTCGTTATGCGAATTGCCCGTTGCAAGTTGACGCGTTTTTTACCCCAGTTGTTGCTTGATTGTTGCCTGTTGTTGTTGTGTTGCTTCCTTTGTAACTATCAAAAAATGTTTCGTCGCACACGAGAGATAGAGGCACAGAAATTGTTTGACAACCGCAGTCACAATTGAATTTGCTTTATTGCCATTTCTATCAACGCTCCCGCTTTATATTGCTCTCGGCATCAACTGAGGCACTGCTGCCATGCCCACCTTTGTGCCCACACGTGGATGGTATTCCTAATTTCTATATTTAGGTCTAGAAGTTGAAATTTCTCTAACCGGTCTGTCAACGATTGTACAATTAGTCATATGAATATTACATGCAATTGCCCCGCCCACTTGCGTGTACCCCCCAATGTAATTTCGAGAGTTCGAGTTATTTGTATGTTTATGCATTTGTAATAGACTGTTATAGCCTTGCTTTATTATTACCTTCATGGAGCACACTCAATTACAATCGTAACACAATTGAGGCCAGGGGAAACTTAAAAACTTTATTACAACTCTGTAAACAAAAACCTAAAGAGGGATTAGGTTTATATCCAAACACTGACATTAAACCAAACACATATTATTTTTACGACTATTAATTTGAATTGCGAATAGAACATGAGGTAGGTACTTAATGAATGTCGTACACATATCATGCTCCATTTTATAATATATAATTGTGGATTCCATTGACACCCATAACCATAGTTTTGACATATATGTGGACTTCCCATCGGGATGTTTAGATGATAAAGTAGTTGACGGGATCAGCCTGTTTCCAGCATTGATGCAACCCCCAGACCTTATCGCCCAAAGTGTCGCCCTGCAGACTGAAGCAATTCTTTCGCAAGACTGAAACAACATCCTCAATATCAGCTGGTAGCATAGAGTACAGCTGCTCCAGCATCACATCCCCATTGGCGTCCACAAGCTTGAACTCAGTGAGAACACAGGTCATATACGCCTTCAATTTGTCATCCTTACTGCCAGGTCCTTTGCTGGTCACGAATTTTTGTATAGCCTCTGAAAAGAACATTATTCTGCATTCTGTCTGATTTCATTTAGTTCAAGTTTACCTTCACTACTGCCAGATTTCTCTAGGCAAATATCTCGAATTGGCCTAACAGCTTGCAAAAACTCTGGCGAAAGTCTCTGTAAAACGAGTTGTTAGATTATATGAGAAAGAATGGCAGTACATACACCTGGAGCAGGATCTGCCAGTGATATAGAGTAGCTGCAAAGAGCAAGGAGTACTATGAACTTCCACATGACGATTACTCTTGATGGAAAACTCGACCGGAATTACGTGTGAAAACGTTTACGCTGGGGTTTTTATTGACATCAGTCTGGGAGCTCTTTGAATTGCTCAATCTATGCCAAATTACAGTGGAAATCAATGATAACAGCAATTTTATCCAAATTACCAGATTCGACTTGAAAATTGAGTACTTAAATGCGAACCACTGATCACAGTTTTCCAATGCATATAAATTTAAACGTAATTGTCAGATGAGTCCGCCCTTTTTTTAACGGAAATTGTTTTTATTAGTGAACTGAAATTGTGTAAGTCATCATTTCAGCTAAATCGATGAGCATTGATATCGGTTTGTGTCAATAAAAATTCAATTGAAAATGGCGAACAACAATTTATTGAAACAGCAACCGCTGGCCACAGTCGCATATTAATTATTTCGATGTCATTATTGCCTGTCGATGCATAAAATTAAAGATATGCTCTTTAGATAGTGCTAATTAAATTATTAATAATGCAGCCATACGATTTATGAGTCCAATCCATCCAGCCAGGACAATTATGAATGCAAATATCATACAGAGTCGGCAATTGCTGAACCGGCCACATCTGCAAGAAGATTTCAACTTTTTATTTCACTTGAAATTTATTTATTTATATATTTTTTTTTTGGTTTTGGGAATGTTCATCAAACTGCTACGGATTAAACTAAACTAATACTCCAGTGAGTATGGAAACATAAATCATAAGTATTTGTGGGGGGTGGTGGGGGGTTCACTTTGTCTGTCTCTCCGTTTGCCCTTCGTCAACGCTCAGATGAGAAAGTAATGCTGCAAGAGTAATTTATTAGGATGACGCTGCCACAAGCCAGTGCTAATCAGTTGCAATGATGCTTTTACCTTGGGATCCGCCTGCTTCCAGCAGCGATGAAGCCAGAATGCGCGCTCGCATTTCGTATCGCCCTTGGGGTAAAGACAGCGTTTGCCCATGTTTACGGCAATGTCGTGCATGGAGTCCGGCAAACGGTCGAGCAGCTTCTCCAGATGCACCTCCCCATCTTCGTGCAGCACATCCGTCTCATCAAACACACAGTACATGTAACATTTAAGCTTCTCATCTTCGTGCACCTCACCATCGCTGAACTCCTTAATTGCAGCTGCAAAGCACACAAAGGGGGGGAGCAAGTTGCAAGTGACAGATGGCAGGGTCTTATTTACATTTGGCTACGGAATCAAACTGAGGTCTGCTTGAACCGTCAGCTTACCGTCTGCTCATTAACCAGCTGCTTACCTTCTGTAACTCCGGTCTTTTGCACACAGCTGTCGTGCACCGGTGCCAGTTCCTTGAGCAGCTCCGGTGGGGGATACTGCCAGGTGAGATTTGCAATGTTAGTTTAGGATAGAATATTCTATACGAGCTTAAAGTATTGACTGTACTTCTTAGTATACATATTTATATGTAGATCTGCCTTATCGCTTACCGTTTCATCGCGTCGCAGCTCAGCTCGCACCGCGCTGCCCAGGTAGAGCAATAAGAGACCAAATATTTTAATGGTTAAACGCAGCCACATGGCGTCTCAGAGTTGGTTTGGTCTGGTCAAGTTGCACAAACGTGACAACGTCGGTAAGCTATGGCTGCACGTGAGATTCAGGATATCAAGGATCAAGGATTTAGTGGTACTGCAAGGAGCTTACTGTGTGTACGTGTTCTCAAGGGTATTAGCGAGCGAAATTGAATGACTTTAGAGCTATGAAGCAAAGGCCAACTGCAGCTGGACTGCAATTTGATACTGAAAGTAAACGCTTTATACTCTACTGCTATAGTACATGGCAGTGGCAGTGGCTCAGGTTGATCGAGGTCAATTAGCTGTCATTAATCGCCAGCTAAGCACTGTGTGTAATTAAGACTGCCACCCGAACTACTAATTTGTCAATCAAAGAGCACTCACCAAGGCGCGAAAATGTATGGCTACAGCCACAATAATCATACGCCACGTTTGACAGCCCAAATGTGCTGCTGGCATGAGACGATGACGACGACGACGACGACGACGACGACGACGTCGACGGTGGCGATGGCAATGGCAACAAGTTAATATTCGCAACAATAACAACACGCATAGAGCTATTAAATATAATGAGTACTCAAACCTAGACCCAGACCCTAGACCCAGCTCAATCGCTTGTCCCACACGAAACGCGTTAATTACGGCCATTGCATTTTTTGCTCTCATATTCATTAATTATTATGCAAGCTAAGCGCTTGGCAAAACTTTTGTCCCGGCCCTTCTGCGCATACTTTGACATGCAAGCGCAACGTGTCAAATTAATTTTTAATAGCTCAGCACCCCCTCTCACATCCCTCATCCCTCCCCCTCAGCTTCGTTTGAATGCTTCCAAATAATAGATTTAAACGAGGCACCGCAGCTGCTGCTGCTCCGGGTGCCGTACATTGTAATTAAAGTTTGGGGCCACGTTGGGGTCACTCTGTGCTACCCCACATACATAGGCGGAAATAAACGCACACAAGGACTCAGTCAAGTTGCAACATTCAAGCTGACATGTGTGTGGGGGGAGGGGGAGTACTACTGTTGTTGTTGTCCTGCTGTTTGCCATAATTGCGCAGTGTGTTGAAGGCATTTAATACAGCAGCATTGTCAATGTGTGTGTGTGTGTGTGTGTGTATTGACAGCTGACACTTGCAAATTAGACGTCGGCAGGGAAATGGTCAGCACAATTCTGTGCACACACACCCTCCACACACACACACAACTTATTGACACCTTATTTTCGCTTACAAAACGCACAACTCGTTTTGCGGTTTTCACATGCAATTTACATGTGTAATTTTTTATGTGCCAACTCCATGGAAAGTAACTGCAGCTGCCCTCCAAACCACAGTGGCAGCAGCAGGAGCAGTGTCAGTGGCAGCAGTAGAACAACTTCGTTATACCAACTGCAGAATTTGTGCAGTTTGTCAGCTCTGGCAGAGTAGAAAATTTGAATGGCGCGTTTGTTGCGGCCATTTTGTATGGACTCTTGTGGTTGCTGCCGGACATAATCGATTTACTGTGTTGGCCAGTGTACACTGTACACGTTCCTTTTGCTACGCATTCCATTTCATCAGCAGACAGAACACTGAACACTAAATACTGAATACTGAACAGTGAACAGTGAATACTAAATGCCAAGTACCGAGTAATGAGAAAGGGTGACACTACACTCTACACTCTGCTCCAATGAATTATAATTAATGATTGCGGCCTGGGCACTGGCTTAGCTTTTTAAATTTATAGCCGGGCCAGTTGCCGACAATAAATTTAAATTAGCACTAGGCAAATAAATACACATAATAAATAACACTCAAGGTCAACAATTTAAGGGTCTTCGGCGCAAAAGGGACGGCCATTTGGCCATTTGATATGCATTTACTGTTACATCCAACATTTTATTGCTCATTATTAAGTGAGTGCTCATAATTGTGTTTAGTATTTCCTATAGTACAACGAGGTCAGCTAGTGTGTATTTTTCTTGCAGTTTCTGATTTTTGTTTCACTCAAAGCGAATGCAACTTGCATCATTAACATATTCACAGTCTATTAATTTTTAGCGCACACTCAACACACTCAAGTCGACAGCCAAGTTGTCGATGGCAGTTGCCGTTCGTTGCTTCCCGTTGAGCCTTTGGCAACATAATTAGAAAGTTTTGCACTCAAATGCAAGTTGAGCATGCGGCCAGTCGAATGAATGCATTAAGCCAAAGTGCAACGCAAGTACGCATTTCAAATGTGCCATTATAAATACGGCTATATGAACTGGAACTGGCTCCCCACACTCCCCACACGCCATACACCACTTGCCACACACCACTCCCCACCCTCCATTTTCTAGATTATAGTGTAATGCGTTTACTAGCCATTCTGTAGCAAGTGCATTAACGTTATAGAAGGCGAGGCAGTCCACTATATAATAATATACATAAAAGTTTGCTTACAAGCACGAGCAGTAACAAAATGTGTATTTAATTTAATTTCCCTTGCTCAAGATGGCTCACAACTCCTTATGCCACATGCAGTAGATCAGAAACAAACTAAGTTAGTATGGGTACATGAAAGTAAGCTCAGTTTTTTAATTCCCATAAATATTGAATTATATTTATTGTAGATTTATTATTATTGTAATTGTAAAGCTGATATGATGTTCTCTTATATTTATTTAAAAAAAATATATTTATTTATACATTTATAAAAAAATACGATAAATACTCCACTTTATACACATTCATCACACACACTCTGTATTTTAACACTGACACTGATATTTGAGGGGCAGATGGCTAATATAATTTATATTTATATATATCATAATAATTCAATATCCAGTCTACAATGTTTTGTTAGCTAAATGAAAAAATAGTTAAATTTGTAGGCCAATTACTATAATGATGAAATAATTTTGAAGCTAATATAAATTCATAAGCTGATTTGTGGCAGATTATCTTGCAAACGTAAATGATATTAAAGCTTTTCCAATATAAATTGGCAAATGTAGTATGGAGGACAACTGTTAACTATTAAAATATATGCATATATATACATATATATAGAGCATGCTGAAGTGAACGGGATAAAAGTATTGAGAGAGACGAAGTGAACGGCTAATGTTTGCTTATTATCGTTTCTAACCTTAAATTAGTGGTGCCCAATATTCATAATTCCTATCACATGTGCGTTTTGCTTTGCAGCGCAGCGCTTTCACACGTACAGTCGATGATCTCACACGTACAGGCGTTACGCTACGTTGATTTTACGAACGCGCGCGTTCGGCAATTTTTTTACACAGTGTGAGTTTGGGCACCACTGCTTTAAATCATTTATGCAGGGTAGCCTACAGTCGTGCAATTATCTAATGAAAGTGAGAATGATATTATTTTTATCTAGTAGATAATTTTTAATTGAAAATTATAATCGCGGGTTTAATTCTATTAAATAAATATGATTATTGTTATACTAAAATAACTCACAACTTAATCTCTTTAAAATTCACATATAAATATAGGTAATCATTGGGAAAACATTTATGAATCTACCTATGTATGTTCATAATTCAATTTGGAAATGTGATTGTTGTGCTTTTAACAAATTCTGCACAAATTGTAGCGCTTCGACCTGATTCTGATGACTTGGTAATTGAGTGCAGGGTCAGATGAATGCGGGCACTGTGTGCACAATTTAAATACAGCTGCAGTCATCTTTATGTATGACCCATGGAATTGGTCATAAATGCATAAAATAGCATGTAATTAAAAATTAATTAAGGGGAAAATATGTATTCGTACGCAACAATATTACAGTTTGGCAAATGAATTCATTTGTTTGCGCATGCAATAATGTTTTGCCGACTCCATGAAGGTATACTACCATACACATACATATATAATATGAATATGTATGTATGTAGCTAACATGCATTAAAAGTCAATCAAGTTGGGACAATATTCAAGATTTAAGCAGGACATGCAAATGGGGTTTTGAAAATTAAACGCATCGCCAGCTGGTAAACGCCAAGGGGCTAAAAGGGTGAAGGGCAAAAGGGTAAAGAGCAAAATGTGTAGCGCCCCCCGCAGCAAATGTCATTGATATTCATGAGCCCTGGGCGTTTGAACTTGACAGTGATTAAGATTTGACTGCCCTAACCAAAAACGCAAAATAAAATAAAATAAAATAAAAAACTGTCAAGCAGCAGAAAAAAAGGCAATGGCATTCGCTTTACAAATGTAAATTAGACCGCCATTTTTTGCGCTGTGCCAGATATTTTAATTTAGTCTGTAAAAATGACACGGCCACAAACAAAAAGACGGAGAGACAGCAGACAGCGAGACAGCTCGACTATGGCCTGTCCTGCCCTGCCATGCCCTTTTGTTTTGTTAGTCCATGGCATCCACAGGACATCTTTGGCCCTTTTTCGCTTCGCATTTCGTGTTTGTGGTGATTTTCAAGTCAAAAGCGCGGCTACATCAAAAGGGTTTGGCTGGGCGTATGGAATCAAGGGTATGGAAATTTTTCAGCTGTCGAATTTTTATGCGAAAATGTCAAGCGGCTAGCAAAAACCAACAAGAAGCGCAAAAAAATGTAATAAAATCCCAAATAAAAGGCAAATGACGGCAATTTAATGGTTCAGTCACAGAAACAATAGTATTGTGTTTATCATTGTTGTTGTTGCTGTTGTGGCTAAAAGAAATGTGAAATGTGTAATGTGTTTTTGAAAGCTAAAGTTGGCCCACCTGTAAACTTTTCTCTTCCATTTTTTTTATCTGCGCATTGCAGCTGCTGCGAAAGTTGTCGTTGCTGCTGTTGCTGCTGCTGCTGCTGCAGTGGGCAGTGCAAAAGTAAACTTTAATTATAGTCGGCCAGGCCAGTCAGTGTTCGTAGTTTTAATGAATGCCCCTACCCTATCCCAGTGCTGCTCAAACTGTGCTGCGATTTCTATTTGCCCGAATTTGCCTTATTAAAAGTTTTCGTCAACTTGCAGAGAGAGAGAGTCAGACGTTCCATTTGGTCTTTAAGCTCGGATGTTGCCATAGCTCTCTGGCCTCTCGTCTTGTGTAGTATTTATATATTTATTTGCATGACAACAGCAGCAAGCCAAAAATTTAATTAGATTTAAATTCTTGGATGTCTAATATGCCGCTTTCACTCTGTATTTTGTTTTTTTTTTTTCTCAGTCTTTCCTTCTGCTCTTTTTTTCCAGCTGCACGGAAATTTGTCTTTACAAGTTTTTGGCGTTGCCAGCCCAGAAATTGTTTAATTAAAAGTTTTGTACCGCTCTTGTTGTGCTTTTTTATGAACATGCTCTCAGTTTCATTCAACTTGTATTTTTATACATTTTCCTACTTCTTTTTTTTTTGTTTTATAAATTCGCTGCACTTAAACGGAGCGTTGCAATGCGAACAAGTAGGCAACTAAAAATGATTTAATTAATATAAGGCATGGCCGCGTTTTTGTAGTGGGCCTATTAATAATATAAAATACCTTTTTCATTGAGCTGCGGACGAGCTCTTTGTGATTTTAATAGGCAGCCATTCAAGTTAAAAGTGCTTAGATTTTAATTAAATTTGCAAATGCACATCAAAGCCGCTCGCTCACAGTGCTTGAGAGAACTGTTTTTAATTAGAAATTAATAAATTCACAGATCACAACGCCGTTGCCTTGGCACAAAAAATGTACTTTAACATATTCAACATTATATTCAGCACTAGCACTCACTTCAAATCGACTGGGAGAGATATTCAAAAGAGTTCAGTGCAATTGAATTGAGTCTGGTCCTTCAAAAGATTTACTCAAAGGCCTTGGAAATATGTTTGCCTTTCTATGCAGTTACGCAATTAAAACCTAAAACCAATCAAAAAATTCCATAGTACTATATGCAATGAATGTCTGGATAACAGAAGTAGAACTACTGCTACTACTGTACTAAAGTGGTAATAGAAAGTATTGTACAATTGGAAAAAAAAACCCGAAACCGACTGAACCACATTGCCATAGGACAAAAGTTTTTCAGTCATCTTCGTCTCAGGTTGACACTCCGGACTTTCGAATATGCAGCAAAAACCTGTACGAAAATGAAACTGTTAGCACAGCCGGACGAATGAGAATGAGTGGAGAATGAGAGAGTGGGTGCACAAACAAATTAGCAAAAGGAGCAACGCAAATAAGAAAACAAGTTGGAAATTCTATTACTCTCTGCCGAATTTTAAATTCACTTAATTTTATACTAATTAGGTTTGTTATGCAATAGTATTCAGGGAGTTAGGCTTAATCCTGTCAAGCTAAGCGAAGTTATAGCTTAATGTAATGATAATGCAGTGATGTAATTTCTAACAGACTTCATTCACTAAATTACGGAATAGAACAACATTTACTTGAAAATGATGAATGTTATAAGTATTTCTCTATAAAATGCAGAATTGCAGTCATTGTATTATATTATATTGTATTTTTTCTTATAGGATAACCTTGCTTTTTCCTTGTGAACAGAAATACTTTTGATGCTTGTAGTATGATTGTCTTTACAGCATAACGAATTCTAATATAAAACACAATTACTATTATTAAATATCAAAATTATCTATATTTAACTAGGAATACGGTTTTATTACTATAATAGTGAAATTTGTTGTAATAATTATAAATATAAAGTAAGCTACACCAAGTAACCACTGCGATCAGCCATTCTCTTGGTGTCAAGAGTGATCCCTGACTGGCCTCTTTCTCCCTTACAAATGAGACTAAATGTGTTATATATCTTTCTTTTCTTTGTCTTTATTTCCACCTTGGGACAATCTTGCTCACTAAATGAGGCGACCCTTTTGTCAGAGTATAAAGAGCACAAATAAAGCTCTTGCTGGGGAGGACAAGAATATACATAGCAGCAAGTGGGCGTAAATAAGAGGCGGGGGTGTTGGAGGGGATGATGCAGAGACATCAACGTGGGTTGGCCAACTGTGCGACTGCTTTTCAAATGTGCCAAAGTTAATTAAGATCGAAATCAATATTGGCCCTTTAGCTAAAAGCATCAAACAATCCGACCAGTAGAGCCAAGCATGGCCAATGTGTCCAGCGTTTCGTTTCAACAGCGCCCAGGGGCATCAACAACGTGCCGCTGCCCCACAACAACAGCAACAACTACAACAGGAATAACAAAAAGGAAAGTGTCAAAGTATACGAGGGAAAGTTCTGACTGCTAACGAAATAATTTCAGATATTTTGTGTTGCTAATTCGAATGCGGCGCCAACTTGGGCCAGAAGGAACGCATGTGCGCATCTTTGATTTGCTTTTAGGTATGAGTTTGGCCTCAGGTTTCTTTTCTATTTGCTTTCATTATTTTTTTTCTTTTTTTTTTTTGGTTGAGTTGGAGTAACTGCGTCGGTGGCACCTAATAGCCATCACAACTCAACTATGTAATTTAATTTGCCTAAAGTTCGCCGGCTTTTCCTTTTCGAAAAGCTCCTGCAGTTGTCTACGGCATTACTTAAGCATTTCCCGGGCAAATCGGAAATCCTTTTGTACTTCTAATTATATAACAAGTTTTTTATGGCAGTTGTAGAAGACTTTCCTTCGACTAGTTTTGCTGAAATACATACTTTAACTTGTGCTTCATTAATGAATATTTCAAGAAGGTGAAAGAACTTTTTTCACGAAGCAATGATGACTCTTTATGCAGTTTCAATAACTGTAGTTTCATTAAATTTATACATTTTTTTCCTGGTGCTGAGATGGAAATCGTTTAACCAGCACATAAATCCACAACATGTGTTAAATCCTTTAGCTAAATGCTTTCCACAGACATAAATTGGCGATTTGTTACGGTCTCTGGCATTAACATAATCCTGGCGATAATTGAAAAACACGTTTGTGGCCATGTTAACGCTCCGAAAGCAGTTTACGTTAATAACAATAACGATTTTTTGGCTTTAGCATTATTGCAATTTAATGAACCAGAGAGAACAATAGTAGCATGAATGTTTTGGGCCTGATAAGCCCGATGCCGGCTAACACTCTGACCACTCTGTCGCCAGTTAACAATGTTGGCTGGCTTATAAAGATACACGCCCAGAGATAGGGCCAGGATGCAGAAATTGTGATGGGAGGTAGTTGCAGCTTATCAGAGCCGAATCGTAAAGCAGGCAAAGAGCCCTTCTTGTCCCGTTTATGTCTGGTAAATCAAAATTAATGACTAGCCATAACTGTTGGCACAAAGTTGCAGCAGCTGAAGTCTTCGGCTGCCAATGCAGTTGATATAATTAGAGCAGGTGGACAAGTCGCGAGGGAGTCTCATAAAATGCTCAATAGACAGCCCGAAATGTTGCCGGAATTGTGACTTGGCTAAAGGGCTAAGTCGTAATGCTCGTGGTGCTCTTGGTTTTCCTGTTGTTGCGCGAGAGCCTCAAATAAAATTAACAGTTTGTGTACGCGCCACCACTGTTTGGCACACAGTGCCAGCCAAATGTAAACTACCAGCACCACCACAGCACTCCACCCAGTTGCCTAAACGCATAAAATTTGATATTTTATGTGTAACTGCTGCCTTGCAGCGTTTATGTTGTGCCAACAACAACAGCAGCAGCAGCATCAACAACACAAATACGAGTATCGCAGCTTAATGCGCACTCACAAAGGCATTGGGCTGGGTGAGCGCAATCTCTGCGCCATGATCCCATTCCGGTGGCACGACCATGCCCCATGCCCCCTCAGCCCCCAAGTCCCGTGACAATTGCAACCGGAAACGCACATAAATGTTGCCAACTAACTCGATTTAGTTTTCGTTGTTGTTGCTCTTGCTGTTGGGTTGCAGTGGCAACAACATGATTGCCGGTGTTTCCTGTTTTCGAGGGAGCAAAGCGGCAGGCTGTGCAATAGATAGAGTGAAGAAATTAGTTTTTAACAAATTAATTTACAGTTAGCTAGCATAAATGGAGCAGACCCTTTGTACACTTTAAGTATAGACTCTAAAATAATCAAAGTATCCAATGCAATACTCAAGTCTATTCAAGTGTTTGTTCATGCATAGAGGAGCTTCATTTCATTAGTCTTTCAATAATTCTTTTCACTATCCTAATATGCTAAAATCATTTCTAAAACATGTTGAATCTCTGCAATATAACGTCTAACATTCAGTCTCCTATATCTACCCACTTCTTCTGTACATTGAGAGTCAGTCAAAGATTCCTATATCGTACATATACATACATATACATACGGATAAATTGCATACACTTTAATACGTTCGCCTACATTCATACAAATTTAACACTTTATCGACTTCATTTCACGATTTTAGGTCTATTTTACCCACCGAATTTTAACGACTTTACAAAGTGCCTCAAAATCGCAAGTTAATTGAAACCCATAAACAATTTGAAGTGGAAAGCCATCAAATTATTGCAACAGTTCATTAAAATGGCACAATGTGCATAATTTTCGAATTAAAATTCAAAAGTTTGCGATGCCAAAATAATGAACTTGCCTCGCAATCTGTTGCCAATAGCCAAAAAGTCGTAAATTTTGAAATGCAAGAACAACAGCAACAACAAACTGAGTTTGTGGCAAAAGGTGTTGAAAGGGGCAATAGCCAAGAGAAATCGTACTTGCGTTGTTGTTGTTGGCTCCGATGACCTATTATAACAAATATACATACATATTTCTGCCCTGTACTTGAACAGACAAAGAGTGTATTAGGTTTGTATGCAATATTCACAGCAAATACCCCTTAGGCATGACTGCAAATATGGGCTAAATAATTACCCATCACATTTTCTGCTGCTGTTCGCTACGCCCGACTACAGCCTACCCAAGCATTTTCTTTTTCGGGAAATATTTAGCCTGAAGCGTTGTGCATTGTTGTTGTTCCTTATTCGAATAATAACAATAATCATAATGGAGCAACAACTCGCGCTGCAAAACTGCCAAAAACATTTCATTGATTTCATGTGCCTCCGACGAGCATCGGCATCATCATCGGCTGGTGTTGCAATAATTTTCAAATTTTCATTTTGGTTTCGCGCGATGAGAACACTACACAGATGTTGCCTCTCGGCGCGAGGTGCCTTGAAAAATATGGCCACAGTTGTATACACATATACACAATACGAAAACCCAGCTCCTTTACTTCGGCTTTTCAACTGAAAAGCGATTTTTCTTTTATGCGAAATTTTGTGAATTATGTGGCAGCAATTGTGTTTGGAGGTTCGATTTTTGGCTCCTTTGTATTGGCTGCGTATTCCAAGGCTGCGAGAGAGTGTACAAAGATGCTGTGTATGGGAGAGGGAAAGTAAGGCAATGTGGCACATAATTAAGCCGGCCAAGAGTTGCCGATAATTGGCTTATTACGTAAGGTAAGCTACGAGTGGTCAATTGGCAAGCTAACTCAAAGGATAATAAGCTGGACCAACTGAACTAGTGAATGGTCAGAGCTTAGTACATATATGAAAAGAAAGAAAAAGACATTGTCTAGTCAGTGCTACACATCTATGAAGTTTCTGCTCGAATAGTCACTGGTTTTTGCAGTGACTTAACATTTCCTTAAAGCCCGATAAATCGGCAATTAATCGTCTCAGTATTTGGGTTGCCTTAATTCGGAGTCCACTTCATATTTATTTTCAATTATAACGCATGCCATTTTGTAATGGTCTTTCATTATTTGCACTGCATATTGAGGAGACTGCGACTGCGACTGCCACTGCGACTGCGATGTACTTCGAAGAAGTTTTTCATTTGGTTTTTAATTTTATTTTATGCTGTTGAATCCACTGCATGCATCTTTCATCCTTCGTTGTGGCGCTGTATGTTTTATTACATGCCAAACATTTTTCATATTTTCCGCATTACTTGCATTTATGTATGAAGCCTCAGACGCGGACCAATACACACAAACACACACACACACACACAATGTTATCTTTGCGCTTCCGGCTGAAAGCATTTCTTAGCACACACACACACACACACACCACTCTCTCTCACTCTGTTATTATATATGTATTTCTCTCTTTCTTCTGGCATCATCAATGGGCAACGTGACCACCAAGTTGTCTTGGAAAATGGTCAAAAAATAAATGGATGATTGAATGAAAAACCCCGCCAGCTGGCAAAGGCGAAAACTGAGGCGAGGCAAAAACTCAAGCAAAAAGTGGCCAACAGCAAAAGGCCAACTCATCGTCTTTAAAACCAATGTTGGCCGCGCCAATTTCCGGCTCTACTTCTGCTTTAGCTTCTGCCACACTCTCTACTCTTTCTACTCGTCCCCCGTACCATTCTCCGTCTATGCCAGCGTCGTGGCCAAGAAGATGCTGAGCTTCATTCGACATTGCACCATGCCATGGCAACGTCTTGCATTCATTGGCCCATAAGCTGGAAAATTTGTATGCCCCGCTTTACTTCAAGTCCACTCACTTGGCCAGGGAAAATTGTCTGCTCCAATTTGCTGCATTCTTTCTTGGCTTTGCAACCAGCTGGTTTATTAAATTTGCTTTCCACCAATGCCAACTATACCCAACTTCAAGTCAATTGCTAAATAAGCTGCACTAAATTTTAACCTCGCCTTTTTAAAGGGAAATATCTGTGACAGCGCTAGAGAAATTATAATTATGCTTATTATTGTTATTACTTACAATCATAAATATTTTAATTTTTTTCCTCTGTTTTCCTTTCTCCTTAGTCCGTTGTCATCTCGGCTTGCTGTGGCCTGCAACTGAGCTGCTGAGCCTGGCCTGCAACGCGCCTTCGGGGATAATTGAAATTGTTTGCACAATTTTACACTCCAAAGGCTAATGGAGTAGTCGACCGAGTCGACTGCTCTGACTAACTCAAGCGAGACCAGCAAGTCAGCCAGTCAGCCAACCAGTAGAACAGTCGGACAGTCGGACAGACTTACCGCCAGTGGTAATTCTCTGTAGTGGCTCTGGACAGGGTATCTGACGATTCACAAAGCACAAAGTGCTCAAGGCTGCGTCACCAGAAGTTGCCAATGAAATGTTAGGCAAATTGAATTTGAACATAACAAATGCAGAGAGCAAAAATGATAACTTCAGTTAGATTCCAACTTTTAAATAGTCCACAAATGCCTCGATTTGCTTTGCGGCATATTTACTAAATTAACAGTAAATTGCATTTGAATTTATAAATGTCCAACTCCTGGCTTCCTCTACCTTGCAATTTGCATTTTATATAAATTAGATGGTTTTTCTACTCAAAAGCACATTCTTGTATCTATTACCAACACAGTAGGTTCTTTATTAAATTTGCAAATAAAAACAGAACAGTCGAACGCAGCCAACTGCAATGGAACCTATGCTCAATACTTGAATTTAAAAAAGTAGGGAAAGCTACAGTCGGACGCAAAGCTACAGTCGGACGCAACCGACAGTAGGAGACCCTGTACTTTGGTTTGCCCTGGGCGTCGATAATAGCAGCAGCATATATGAACATACTCACATACACATACACATGTACTTATCCATACACACATACACTTATACAAAAATATACACGCAAATACAAACAATAACCAATACTCATACAGAAATTCATACTCACAATCAAAAATCACGTATACGCCCTAGTGGCCGCATACTGCTGCGGCTTCCCCCTCCCCAAGCCAAATGCCTAGTACTGAAAATTGTTCAATATCTCCGGTGTTTATTATCCGATTGGGCTGCAACTTGCACCAAACATGCAAAGCATCTAAAACTTTCATCCTGCAAAAAATGAATCCAGTGACTCTAAAACTGTATATACTAAGGACATTTTTCAAATTTGAGGGGGAGGGGGATGAGATATCAAATTAAAAACATAAACTTGGCCTGCCTATGTAATACACGAACCAAACAAAAAAAAAATTAAGTCTCTAGCTCTTATAGTTTCCGAGATCTCGGTGTTCATACAGACGGACAGACGGACAGACGGACAGACGGACATGGCTATATCGACTCAGCTCGTCGTCCTGATCAAGAATATATATACTTTATGGGGTCTGCCACGCCTCCTTCTGCCTGTTACACACAAATGTCATTTGCACAAACCTAATAGACCCTTTGTACTTTTTTAAAGTACAGGGTCTAAAAATATATAATATATTTAATATATATATTATTACATATTTATTCCAAGTCGATTAAAGGGTATATCATATGCATGTCTTTCTTCCCTCTGTAGTAGATTATTACCATAGGAGCTAGCGACGGAATATTTTGGATTAAGGTTCTCATATAATGCAAGCTTATCACGTTTGCCTCAGATTTTTGATACCTTCGTATGAACTGATCCAAACTCTGTCTTGAAGAAGACAAAACGTTAGCACACATACTAGGAAATCGTTCAGCACTCAGTAGGTTAAGGCTAGTCCCTTTAGGAAATTACTTCCTCGATAAGCACTACATATTTACACAAACTCCAAAGACCCCTAGTATTTTCAAAGTACCGGATCTTTATAAGTAAATAAAGTCAAATTCTTAAAAAATCACAAAATTCCATTTGAAGAAAACTTGAATGAAAGTTTCAATAATTCGTTAAATTTGTGTGCTTAATCATAAGAGCATGTAAACAATGGCATTCTGATTGGAATGCAATTAAATAGCTGTCTTTTCGGTTGCATGCCACACGTTGCAATAATGCTTTCTATACGTGGCCTTGGTTTATGATAAGTGCTAGAAACTTTGACTGACAAGCGAGGCATTGGGGTTGCGGCATGTGGCATGCGGCATGGGACATGAGACATAAGGATGTTGTTGAAGCCATTTGAATATTAGAAGTGCTTTTCACACCTTCAACAACCAGCACAGATACACACACACACTCGGTCTCTCCATGCTTTGTTTATTTATTGTTGTTGTTGCTGTTGCTTGTGCACGCATGACGCCTGCAAATAAAACAGAAATTACAGCTCATTAGAAAAATGAAACAAAAATGTAAATAAAAAGGCAAAACCCAAGGCTGCGGGGCAGCAACAGCAGGAGTAGTAAAAGCAAACAGCAGGCGGGCGCAAAAAGGATTCAACAACAGGATATGCCAAGGCAGACGAAGAGTTGAAAAAAAACGAAAAAAACGAGGAGAGAGAGTAGAAAAAATGTAAATAAAATATTGCACAATGTATGAACAGAGAAACTGTGTGGAGCAGACGAAGCGGAGGGGAGGCAGGCAGGCAGGCAGCCAGCCACTTGAGCACGTTGTCAAGTGTGTCATGGTGTTGGTGTTGGTACTGTTGTTGTTGTTGTTGCTGTTGCTGTTGGTGTGTGTCTGTCTGCAGCAGCAACTGTAGCAGCAGCAGAACACATTATGCGTCGTTTAAATAGCAATAAATCTTGCATAAAAGTGCGAGTATCCAGCACACACAGTACCCAGTACCCGGTACCCAGTGGCTCCCACTGGCCTGCAACTTTAATATGAAAATCTGTTGGCCAGTGTTGGTGTTGCTGTTGGTTCTGGCGCTCTGCTGAACATATTTGCAACGCTAATTTAGCAGCCCAGTCAGCAGATTGTGCCCGGATCAGAGCAAACAAGCTGTAAAGCCGGCAAAGTCGCCAGAATCTGACAAGCCAGAAGACCATCAAGTCATCAGCCAGCCATCCAGGCAATGCACCATTAAAACTTGCAGGCAGAATTACTATAAGTTGACCAAGTGCAAGTCCAAGTCGTAGTCCGAGTCGCATCAAATTGAATTCGCTTAATACTTTGCCTTCAAGGCGTCCGCATCAATATTGACTCAAAGGGGATCTGGGCTAAATGTTGCACGCAACGGCAGCGCCATCCATCTTACTTAACGTCAACAGCAGCTAGCCAGGAGCACTTGGTGGACGATGCTCTGCAGGAGACGGGTCCTGCTCCGCCTGCTGCCACTTGCTCATTATACGATGACAAAGGAACAACTACTCGTATTAAGCGAGGCCAGAAGCAGCTGAACTTTTACGCTTTTATGATTTGCTAACGACATGAGTTTCATTCAGGCGTTTTGCTGTTTAAAAATCAATTTCATCGCCACATGCAGCCCTGCAGCCCTTGCACTGCATTCCGCCACTCGCACTCGGACTCCCCCTGCATTCGCTGATCTCGCGCGTACAGACAAAGCCCTTGCCACACGCAGTCTCCTGTTTATATTCTTGTCATGTCACTGACTGCAACAACGTTGCCTGATGCCTCCCTCATGCGACATCAGCACAACAAAAGCCAATAGCCGTCAACGTGCCATTGGGGGCCTCATATACGCGAAATTCCACGCCCAGCCACTGGATGCCCCGCCCATCCGCCCATCCACCCAACCCCCATAACCCATAACCATGCTCTAGCCAGGCTTCAGTCTTTTGTATACGCCGGCTGCTGGCATGCGTCAGGTGTGCCATTTTAATAAATTATGCATCCTGCTAAATGCTTAAACAATTGAATTTTATATTTACATAATATGTAATATGCTGTGACATCATTATGCAAGCGGGGCGCGCCGGACGGGCGAGGGCTGGCAGGCTGCCTCCTGCCTAACGGTTTATTGAATTATGCCTGGTGCTGAGTGGCATCTGATATATGACACAAAATGTAACTAGAGACATGCATGACAGCCAAGACATTCCACAGACATAACCCTGCTACCCCTTGTAGGTATGGAATCCCATAAGCGCTAATGAATTGACTCTTTTAAAGATAATTTTCATTTAAAACGATTTTAAGCTCTTTAAATGTTTCATATTACACATAACCATTTAAATTTTGATACTGCTTTTCAATGCAATATTTATGAATACTTTAATGCAGATATGACACAATCAATGCGAAAATTGTTCAAGACTGTTGAAGCTGAGAAATTAAAACATTGATTAAAGTGAGTGTATGCTCTATGTGAGGTACATTCCATTATGTTAGTATCTTAATGATACTGTATGATTCAATAGCGAATCTAGAGGTCAAGATCTCAGAAGTAGACCTAGCGACAAACATATATAAATTGATGGGGGCTTGGTCTTCATCAAGGCTGTGTAGTGACTCTCGTGCATTTATATTGAAATATTCTAGGAAGACCGAAAACTTTATCAATTTCGGTCAGAAAAGCTCGTTCTACTTACTCTATTCCCACACTGATTTAGCCGAAGATTTTGATATGCTATGTATGCTTTTGATATATGATTTGGTATACATATATTGGTTGCTTTTCTAAAAGGTAAAACCCGAACAATAAAAGAGAAGTAAAACATTGTCTTCGTACTATACATTCAAAAATCTGCATATATCGGGCATTTACTAATCAGCATTAGCATTACTGTATAGCATTTTATATGATATACTGAGCCAACTAATATTCACTTAGCTATGTCCACTTAAACAAAAAGTGCATTGAAGGTATAATAAAAGCTTGAGATAAACTTAAATGAAGTCAAATAAACTGTGTGTGTAGAGGATTAACAACTCCTACACAAACGCATAAACTCTTAACGAGATACAGGCATTAATACGAATACGAAAGCTCACAGAGAAATATTATAAAATTCATTTGAATGCATCTAAGTCATGTAGCCTTGTAGGTGTATTAAAACTTTTTAATTGGCAGCAGATTAGAAACTACTATTTAAAATAACTCTGATAACTGCTACTTTTAATGAGACTTTGTATATATTACATATTTTTGTATATATATCATTTAGTCTAAGATGATGTTTAAAATTAGTGATATATTTTGCTAGCCCATCCCCATGCAATCAATAAGTTCCAATTAGCGTCAAGTGGAGATGTTGAGCT
Organism: Liodrosophila aerea; assembly: GCA_035045005.1. Classification (NCBI taxonomy): domain Eukaryota; kingdom Metazoa; phylum Arthropoda; class Insecta; order Diptera; family Drosophilidae; genus Liodrosophila; species Liodrosophila aerea. The sequence goes on from JAWNNL010000753.1 coordinate 2,772,218, forward strand.
CGATGTCTGATAAAGAGATGTTTAATCTTTTAATTCGCAAATATTTAACTACAATGTAGGCTGAAGCACATGATTTATGCGGGCTTACGCAAGTGTAAGTATTGTGCCACACAGATACATGTATGTAGATCCCCAAAGTTAATGCGTCTAGCTAATATTGCGTATACGCCACGTAGGCCCTGTAGAGGCATACTGACTGACTGAGCACATTTATGGCAAAGTGCTTAATTACAACAAAGGGCCACGTGACTGGCACATGTGTGTGTTTATGTGTGTGTGGGGGCACGCAGGGTCTGAGGGGGGTGACAGTGGCAGGATGCGTCTAATCAAAACTTTTATTTGCATGAAATTAAATTCAAGCAATTGCACTTAATTTGCCAAACAGCCCAAGCAGGCGATGCTAAATAAACAGGGAAAACGCTCAAAATATAAAAGAAAAGATTTACGCAGAGCAGTCAAGAAAAAAAATGAAATTAAAAAGCAAGCAGGGAGAGAGCGAGCGACAACAGGGAAGAAGTTGTAAAAGAGAGGAAAAGTGGAGGAGTATACCAAGAAAATTATGAGCACGCTGGAGAAATCTTAGAAGCTCGCTGCCTGCTGGGCGCTTGGCACTGGGCGTGGCATACACTGCCGCAGCCTTTTGAAGTGTGCACACACGCACACCCACACACACACACGCTAAAGCATACACGCACTCTAGACGCCCATAAATAAAGTATTTGATGTGCATGAAGTTAATGTCTTATTATGCCCAAGTTGTCAAAAACAAGCGGCCCTCAGTCCCGGTCTCAATCCCAGCCAGCGCAATGTACCAAAGTAGTTAAACGCTGCCTGCCATCCTGGCTGTTAAAGCTGCCTTAATGTGTGTGCGGGCGGAGGGCGGTGTATGGTGTGTGGTGGACGGTGTATGACAGTGGGCGTTCACTGTTGAGAGCATGATACTTGAAAAGTGCAACAAAGTCATTAATAAAAGTACTAATTTTAGTAAAAAAGTACCCACGCAATAATGTACAATAATGTTTGGATATTATTTTCATTTCAATAAATCAACAAATTTCATTTTAAGTAACTAAACTTCAATATTTACTTAACATAACACATAAAAGTTAAATGATTCAGGAAAAAAGAACCAATTCCAATAAATAAAACTCCATCGCACCAAGTCGAAATTTAAACACCATTTTAAGCACAATTGTGCTCACTGTGGCAACCCTGGTTGAGGGCTGGGTGTACGGGTTTTATTAACTTGAGCTCAATGCTCTCGTTGCGCTGCCTGAGTTCTGATTTAGCTAAAGAGCAGCCCGCGCCTGCTTAATGATAACAAACTCAACACAAGTGATAACGCGTCAAATTACCAAAGCATGCGTGTGTGTGTGTGTGTGTGTGGGTGTGTGTGTGTGGGTATGTGTGAGTGTGCCATAGATAGCTTACCAGTGCCGTCGCGGGTGTTGTAAATACAATCAATGAATTTCAACTGGTTGTCTTGACTTCGCATAACCCGGACCCTCATTTGCCCCCCTGTGACTCCCTGGCAACGTCAAGCAATTGTCAGACTGCACACACATAAACGTGAATGTGTGTGTGCGAGTGTGTATCTCTGAGTGCTGAAAACGAAATTAGGCAAATTTAATGAATTTATGCTGGTGGCGTCTCTTTTGTAATCTGAGTGCGCGCGCAGCAAAGTAAGTGACCTGCTTAGTCCTTGGTTAAGTGGCTTCGCTCCTAGGCATGTGGTTGGGGGTATCTGTGGGTAACTGGAGCAGGCTTTGCACAAGGAATAAAATAGATGTGAGTGTGTGTGTGTGTGGAGCAATTTGCCGGCAGTTTGGCTTCGCTGAAAAAAGATATAAGTGGGATAAGTGTGTGGAGCACCAAGTAATGTTCTGCGGTTGCCTAATGCCTCTCGGGGAGATATTAAATTAGATAACATTCGTGGCGATAACACCATGATTGAGATGCACGATGATCAGCTTAAATAGATCAACCATAAAGCGGAACAAGCATTCGTAAAAAGGATTGACTGGACTGTCGAGCAAAAAGATATTCAAATGTATTTAGTTTTACCACTAAGCATTCAATACATAGAGGTGTCAAACAGCCTAAAAAGCGGTCCCATGAATTTTGCGACGATCAGGTCCAGCCAACATGCAACATATGCGATCGAACATGCGACTGAGTAGCCAGCGCATGAGAAACTGGTTTCTGTTGAGTTGGACCAACATCAAAACTTGTGTTGTCAGTCTTGCATAGACGCGCGAACGGAAAGCACGGTCTGTATCGAGCATGCCGATTTTTTTCGTTCTATGTATTTGTGTACATGTATACGGACCCATATGCTTATGTATGCTGCTTTGATGCCGACTTTCGTTTTTCCATACTTTGCCATTTCAGACTTGTGAGTCTCAGCGCAGAAATTTGTATACGCTATGATTTCAAAAGTCGCAAAGCTGATGCTCTTTCTTATTTCCATATATTGTGGTAGCATAGAAAAATAAGAAATAATAGGAAAGAGCATCTACTTTATATCTGCAACAATTTGTTCTTTCGGCTTTTATTATTATGTATGTGCGTACATTTTTAAAGTTAGGAAGAGTAATGTAATTGAATTTGCAACAAAATTTGCTGAATTTTGAATATAATATGTTTATACTAATTGTTAATAGTAAAATTGTTAAATGGAACCAATATTCATAATAAATAAAAGCTATAGCGATCGGTGCAATCACACACAAGCTGCAAATTGTGTTGCATACTTTTTGTTGCGCTCAGAAATTTCTGAGTTACCTGCTACGCATTTCTGTTCATGTTCTGTACTATGAAAACCTAAGAGTCGCAACATATGCTGACGATACAGCCTTCCTGGCAACAGCCGATACCCCGCAGGACGCCTCAGAAATCATTCAACGACAGCTGGACGCTATTGATCCATGGTTGCGCAGATGGAACATCACCATAAATGAAGCAAAATCGACACAAACCACCTTCACACTGCGCAATGGAGACTGCCCGCCGGTCAAGCTAAATGGGGTCGTCATCCCAGGCGAGCGAACACCAAAGTACCTGGGCATGACTCTTGATAGGCGCCTCACATGGCGTACCCATATTCTGCGCAAACGAAAACAGGCGGAGGATAGAGTGAAGCAATATCAGTGGCTCATTGGCAGGCGCTCTAAGCTAAAGATCAGATTAAAGCTGCTGATCTACAAAAGCGTGATAAAGCCCATATGGACATATGGCATCCAATTATGGGGAACCGCCAGCATGTCTAATCGCATAACCATACAGCGGTTCCAAAATAAAATATTGCGCATGGTCTCAGCAGCCCACCCACTCCATGACAACAAGACCATCCATCAAGAACTGGCTATGCCCTGGGTGGCAGAAGAAATTGCTAAAATTAGCACGAAGTACATCGAGAGGCTACACAACCACCCCAATCCGATGGCAGTCAATCTGTTGGATAACAGCATGGCCACAAGAAGGCTAAAGAGAGCTCACCCCCTGGACCTCCCACTGGAAGGCGAACACTAAGACTCCAATACCCCCACCCACCACCCAATTTCCCACCTTTATACCCCCCAAACCAACAGAGAACAATCAAGGATGCAATTGTCAATGTAATTATAAAATTTAATTATTGTCCAATTCAGGACAGATTTTAAATAAATATATGACTGAGAACAAAAACAAAAAAAAAAAAAAAATGTTCTGTACTATGAACCATGTACTCCCGGAAGTATGCAATGAAAACGCATCCACAAAAACGAAGAAAATTTTAGTCAAATTTCGAAAATCCTTGCTAACTCCGTTATTTGAGAGACGATTTGCGTGTCCTTTGGATTGTTTGAGGGCCTTATCATGGCACGTTCGTTGACACCAGGATCGTCAGGATCAAACAGGACATGGTTGAGTTATAAGGACTTTTCTATAAACAAAAAAGTTCTTTTAACTCGGCTGTCTGAAGGACCTTCGTCCTTTCAATCACAATACAAGCTGCCCCTGTGTGCAAAAGGACATCATCCTAGCTCCTTAAATGGCCAGGATATGGCTGTTTTTGTGTTTTTAGGGCAAAAAATGCGAGCCTACCCCTGTAAATTTAATGAAGTCAAAAATAGCTGAGTCATGAACACCAATCAGTGTTGTTGTTGTAGCTGTTGTTGTAGTTGTTTTTGTGGATGCGTTTTCATTGCATACTTTCGGGAGTACATGGTACATAGTACAGAACATGAACAGAAATGCGTAGCAGGTAACTCAGAAATTTCTGCAACGCAATTTGCAGCTTGTGTGTGATTGCACCTGCTCGATCGCTATAGCTTTTATTTATTATGAATATTGGTTGCATTTAACAATTTTACTATTAACAATTAGTATAAACATATTATATTCAAAATTCAGCAAATTTTGTTGCGAATTCAATTACA